>OZ005659.1:179910293-182847793 GCA_963930645.1 Salticus scenicus
ACAATTAGCAATAATAATAATAATAAAAAAATTATATTTATTTATTATCAGGGATCTTACATCTCGCCCTTTTTTCAAGGCACTTTTAAGGATGAGAAATTTCCGTAATTTTTGCTACCTTTATTTTTACATAGTAGTCTCTATCCTGTTTAATCACGTCACAACACTTCAAAAATACTGATATAAAAATTCCTATATGAAAATAGCATAGATGGCAAAATTTCACTTATTCCGGAGTATTTTTTAGCCCCGCCTTTTTTCCATACCACTTATTTTTTAAGGATAAAATTGCCTGATTTTATGGAAGTTATATATTCCCTAAAAATTTTCTGTAAATAAAGGCGGGGCTAAAAGTACTCCGGAATAAATCAAAATATTGGCATCTATGAAAATAGCAGTAGCAAAAAAAAAAAAAAAAAAAAAAAAGGCGGGTGTTTTCCCCATTTCTGAACGTGTAAAAGGGGGCATGGAATATGTGCCATATAATTAGCTGTAAATATAGCTGCCAACATTTTTATTTTAATTCGTAACATTGTTACGCAGTTACTGATAATGTTGCAGAATGAATTTGAAGTCTCTCAGTTTTTAAATCTTTTTGCGCTTACTTAAATATATAAGTTGTAACAACTTTGCTAGAGAATGAACCCCTTGACATACAACACAGAATTGTATACGTCTGAAAAGTACTATTTAATTTGGCTAAAGTTTTATTTATAAGTTTTTCCGTTCTTTTAAATAATAATACTTTGATAAAGGTCTACCAATTCATTTATTCTGCATGCATAATGTTTTATTCATTTATTTATTTATTTACGAGTGTGATTTTTATAAATCATCTACTATTGTAAAACGTAATCAGGTACAACTGACATAACATCCTTTATAAATCTTTCACATAGCTCCGCCCATCAAAAATGAGATAGTTCGTACAATCCTTGAAACTTCTTAATTTTCTGCACCACTATTAATATGTAGCAATTTTTTATAGTTAAAATGTCTTAAAATTTAAAAGGAAATCTATTCCATAAAAACACTTGTGGTAGAATTCTTGAAAACAGGCGTGGCCATTATGAACTATGAATGGAGAAACAGGTCTTGACAGATGCATGAAAAAAGGCGGCGCTAAAAATACCCCGGAATAAATTAAAATGTTGGCATCTATTCTATATTCATACAGAAATCTTTATAACAGTATTTTCATAGTAGTATGTCATGATTAAACGGGATAAAGACTAGTGTATAAAAATAAAGGTAGCAAAAATTAGAAAAATTTATCATCCGTAAAAGTGTCTTGAAAAGAAAGTTTAGATGTAAGATCCCTGATAACAATTAAATAGAATATTTTTTTTTATTATTGCTAATTGGTACATTTTAATAACAAATGTTAAAAGAGCATTTTTATATTTGCTTGCCTTGTTTATTTATTATTATAAAATAGTTTTAAAAATAAATATTACATCATTGGTATTATTACAAGGGTGCAAGAGTTTTCGTCTCAGCACGGAAAACCTATACCAGCGTACTTTTATCAATAATTTATATCATACATGTGGTTTAATTTATTGCGATTGAAAATAATAGAAGTTATTGATAAGGAGTGCTGGTGTCAGTCTTTTATTTTGAGAATGAAACACTTGCACACAAGTATTATTGTTAAGTGATTATTATTTTTTTTCACTACGTTCTACCAATTTGACCCTTCTGTAATTTTTATATATAATAGCTAACTAATAAACAAATAAACTGTATTTTTTTGGTAGGTGTCACTTTGGTGGAAAGTATAAAAAATCGCCCATCAAAAATATACTTATCATTTTCTACCGTTTAAAATCGAGTGAAAATTCTGAAAAATATATATATTATGTACTTCATAAACATTTATAAATAGTTCCAACCTCGTTAAGATATCTTGAATAGTTTTTTTTTTTTAATTAAATTTAACGTTTTAGGTTGCCACCCCCATTACTCCCTAATCGTTGAGGGTAGAAGTCTAAAATTGTGTGCAAAAGATGTTTCAGAAAAAGAACAATAAATAGCAGGCAAGAACTCTTCATTCGACGCTGGTGCAGTTTTCATATGCTTATCCTGCAATACCCTTTGCTCGTAAATTCATTTGGCAGTGTAATTTAAATGATCTCAATTACCTTGCGTCGCAAAGGGTTAAAGTTTAACCCTTTCATGCGTGGTGGGATATATATATCCCACCTAATTTCATTTCCCAACTTGAAGAATTCATCCCAGAAATTTTTTAGAAAAATCTTACGTTTGTATATCAGAAAAGGCCGGTTTTTTTTAACCTTAAAATTCAAAATTTCTTTTACTTTAATTTAGTTTACAAATTCCGGTGGCAGTGTAATTTAAATGATCCGAATTGTCTTGCGCCGGGAAGGGTTAAAGTTTGCTACGATTGTATCTACAATTATTGAAAATATTTCACTTTATTATAGTATATTTGGAATAAAAAAAAAGAGAGAGACAGAGAGAAGAGAGAGAAAATAGGCTTTATTATTATTATTATTATTATTATTTATTTATTTTAATTTTCAGAATCCATGCAACCTCTTAAATACTCTTTTTATTGTACTGTGAAATCGTTCTACGGGGTTCAATCGAGAAAAAAAAATTCTTTATTAACAAACATATAAAAACAATTTTGACTTTAATAAATATGCACTTTCAAATTAATATATAGCACTCACTGATACATTCAGATTTTTAATTTAACTGTATGTGCGTAATTTTAGAAAGTGTTTCATAATTTATATATAATACAATATTTTTCGTTCTTCGTTTTGTTTTAAACATAGCAGGAAAAAAAATCTTCAATAATAAAATAATAATAATAATAATTAGTTTCATCTATTCTTAAAAATAATTAGGAATCGATCTATAATGCGGCTCTTTTATTCTCTTTTGTTCACATGTTGCAAAATATGCAAATTATGAGTTATAATGCATAAAATATTAACTGATAAAATATTTAAAGCTAAATATTTTTCACTTTTTTCCTTCTTTCTTTCTTTCTTTCTTTTTTTTTTTCTTTTTTTTTTTTTTTTTCTTTAAAGAACGTAATCACGCAATTTGTAGATATATTAGCAGCTGTACAAAAATAAATCACTTCAAATTTCTATTCAATTCAGATTATTGAAAAACGATATGAACTTAAAGAAATTTAATTACACCATGCAAATGTTTCTTTCAAGCAATTTATAAAATGTCGAAATAACCAAAAGTGCCATTTTTAACATACTTAAAAAGAAAAAAAAAGCAAAGAAAAAATCGCAAGCGCAATTATAGGAGTGTTTTCCAAATATTCTATGAAGATGCTAATATAAGTTGTTTTATTAGATACTTGATGAAAAATGTCTTCGTTATTTATAGAATTTTGGTATATTTTAGGTTGGTTGGTTAGGTTTTTGACTCATACTAGTGCTGCGCAATGGGCAATGGTATGTTTTAGGTCTTCTATTTTATTGATGCAAAAGTTAATATTTAGTATACTTTGACCAAAGCGCGTACAATAGAATAAGTGCTAAGTCTACTGTTATTTGGCGGAAGATTTGAAACCGGAAAAATTTTATAGCTGTTTTCGGTAATATTAATCGTTGAAAATATATATAACTATAATTGTCAACCATCTCATTAATAACAGTACAATTGTTAACGCCCCTTTTCTCACACCACTTTATTTTTAAAGTAATTCTCTCCTAATGTTGTTACGATTAACCACTCGTGCATCTCTCGAACTCGCCTTATCGCTCGTATGTCCCTTCTGAGGGGATATTAAAAAATTGAGCCACGCCTTAAGGTGTTCCTTTGAAAATGAATGTTATTTTTCTAAAGCGTGTAACTTTAAGTGACTCTAAAGCGACTACCTTTCGGCTACAGGAAAATTTTAACAGAAAGATTTATTTTATTTACTGATGAAGTAAAATTAAACAAATTATTACAATTTTTCGGTAACCAAAAGGTACTAAGTTGGAAACTATACGTGTGACGTTTTAATGGAACCCCGAAAGGCGTGTCTTACGGAAAATATACCGAGCGCAAAGGGTTAAATAAAAATAAAATTACCCTAAAAAAATGACTGGTATGAAAAACAAAGGCGGGTACTAAAAATTGTACGGTTCATAATGAGATGGTTGGCAAGTATGTATAACATATTCCCTTTAACAACGTAATGTATGTAACATATGTAACGTATGTATGACATATTCCATCTAGTGTCAATTCTGATTTAAAAGTTTAAAAACTTGACAGCTCTGCAATAATAAGCGATTTAACTCAAATGAAAAAAGTTGTCCTCCTAAAGGTTGGGCATTTTGGCCGATAAATATAAGCAAAAGACGTCCCACATTATGGTTACCGAAAAGAATATTGGCTTCTTGGCGTATTCGGTTTTGTTCACGCAGTTCTGTTCTATTCTATTCATTGCTAAATGCTAATATGCGATAACGTGTTCTTTTCTACAAGTGCAAGTTTTGTTACTGCTGCCGCTTTATTTAAATTATTTTAGTTTCAATATATTTTTAATTTAACTTTAATTTAATGAAGATATTTTGATTCTTTTTTTTTTTTTTTTTTTAGTTTTGTCTCATTGAATTCAAAAATACGATTTTTGTGAATGAAGTTTACTATAATTAAAGTACTTTATTGACATTCATTATATTTAGAAGAAAATGGACTCAGCAGAATTCACAGTCCTCTCTATACCTCAAATGTATATTGATTTTCCGAAAAGATATTAATTTAATCAATTAAGAAATTAATTTAAATAATATAATTTCATATGAATAATTTCATATGTATATTTGAGTGATATATACATTATTCCCTTGATGTATAAGAACTGTTATTGTAAAAACTCCTCATTTTTGTTTTAAATAAATTCTTTATAAAACTTTCACTGTGTTTTTGCAATATTTGTTTCTAGATACATTTTTTAAGTTATTTTATTTTTTATTGTGGTATTTAAAATTCTTAAAGAAAAACTCTAATGAAAATATCAGCGTTAAAATGATTTAATAAGTTCTGACAAAAGTGAATTCGGCTGGAAATTTCTTACTTTCTTTCTTTCTATCTTTCCTTTTTTCCCCCATCGTAACTTCGTATTTCTTGTTAAATATCATGTTTTGAAACAATGTTTAACCCTTTGTGCTCGGCATATTTTCCGTAAGACACGCCTTTTGGCGTTCTTTTAAAACGTCACACGTATAGTTTCCAACTTACTATCTTTTGGCTACCGAAAAAATGTAATAATTTGTTTTATTTTACTTCATCATTAAATAAAACAAATCTTTCTGTTAAAACTTTTCGGTAGCCGAAAGGTAGCCTATAGTTACACGTTTTATAAAAATAACATTTCATTTGCAGAGGAACACCTTAAGGCGTGGCTCGATTTTTTAATGTCCCCTCAGAAGGGGCATACGAGCGATAAGTATTAAATGTTGAATAATAATCTTTTTTTTTTTTTTTTTTTTTTTTTTTTGTAAACTAATGTAATGTTTAAAAATTAAAAACGTGTAATGCTGCATGCTACGCTTCTTGACAATACTGCAGATAAAGCTGAGTTAAATAATAATAATAATAATTAGTTGAAAGAAATTGTTTTTATTATTTTGTGTACACTTCTTAAAAAACTTTTATCTCTAAAAATGCACCCCCCCCCCTCCTTACTCAGTCATGCCTTATTATATCTTGTTATGTTTGAAAGCTAGAACAGGAAGTCTTGCATTTTCAGTATGATATAAGGAAAATTATTTCGATTTACCCTCCTTCTCTCTATTGTGCATATACGTAGAGTGAATCGTTAAATATTTTATAGTAGATTTAAGATTTTATCAGGACCCAAACAATAATCAGCTTTTTTATTTATTTATTTAAAAATTTTTTAACTGCCTTGGTTGAGATTGCTTTCTCTTCTATAGTCGTGCCTTTTGATACTGCATCATGAGAAATATCAAATATATTGAAAAAACATGTCTGAGAAAATGAAAAATAATTAGTATTTCTTGTCTCCTAAAATTTTGCAGATAATTGCTTAATCGAAGCAAAATCTTACTTTTACCCTGTATTGTATTGTACAGTCGGAGAAAAAAAAAAACGCAACACCCGCTGTAATTTCGTTATTAATTGACGCAGAAACATCTAATACACATCATTCAACAGGAAATTCAAAGCACTTTCTGAATATGTCGTCAAATTTTGAATTAAGGGTCATCAACAAATTGAAATGAGCGCCAACTTTGATTTTTTTCAATAGCAACACCCAATTTTGACTTCATTTTCGAATTTCTGAGAGTCTGGCAGTGCGGAAAAGTATATTGTTTGTATACTTTATCTTTAGTATTTATAGAGTTATAATGAAAAATGTGTTAGGGGGTTATCAATAAATGTAGAAAAATAAAGGTAAGATCCTATAAGAAATAGAGAAAATTTTAATGTTTCACACCGGAAATCTTTCAGGAAAAAAAAAAAATTACATTAATAAAACGTTGCCTCGTTTTCAGTTCCTTAATTATCCTGAATTCAATTTTTTAGATTTATATATACTTCAGTACTTTTTTAGATAATTTTAGGTCTATTTAAATACATTGCACTTCCCAGGGGGGTGCCATTTCATAGATGCGCGAATTTTTAGCTATTTGAGATTTCTCGCGCACTACGTCATAAAGCGGATCGATCAAATCTTGTTTACATTTGAAATAACTGTGTTTAAATTGCTTTTTTTATTATTTATTTATTTATTTTTTCTTTTAATCGAATTTGTTTAAATGTACCGTGTGATAATCTTAATCTACGTCTTTTGTTGCTTCTTTGACATGCTCCGCATTAGAGCACATATATTTTTTAAAGAATACATTATTGAAAGTGATAGAACATTGCTGAAAAACTGTGATGTATAATAGCAATACATAGATTGCTCATAAAATCAAATCATGTAAGTAATATCATCGTGTATATTACATCATACATTTTCCAGATCAGAAGTAATAAATCAAAGGGATATTAAATTAGCAATAATCAGGGCCTGATTAAGAGGGAAGCTCGCTCATACCGGAATATTTTTACAATTATTTTTTACTTCATGTCATAGAAATTCCACGCTTTGACGAGGAAATATTTTTTATAAAAAATGAACGGTGTAAAACAATCCAATTTACTCACCTTTATTAGACACCAGAATTCTTTTAAAATAATTTTTAATGAAAATTTTCTGTTTATTATAGCAGGAAAGTATTTGTTAAAAAATAACGGTGTAAGTATAAATAATGTGTCAAGAGCGAGCTTCCCCCTTAATCAGGCCCTAGCAATAATCATGTATTAAGTATGTTTGTTAAATGTTTATGCTACTTCCCTTCGATTTTCAAGTATACTCTTTTGAAAGCAGGCAGTAGCCAATGCCTGTTGTCTGCTGTTTAAAGTGACCTTTTTTTAAAATTCAAATAGGAACATAATTAATATTTTGTTAAAATTTATTATCTTTATAAAACATGAAACAAATTGTGGTATCTCATTAAGTTATGTAGTGGATAAAAATGAGTACACACAAAAATATTTCTGCAGTTTAAAATTAAAATGAAATAAACTTGTGTGTAAAAAAAAAAAAAAAAAATCTTAGTACTTTTTTTTATTTTAATTTTTTCTTTCTTTAATCCTCTGTATAAAGTATCTGGATAATTGAAAATTTTATGAAATTGTTTTTATGTAGTAACACATTTCAATGTAACTTTTGTAATAACATGTTAAAAGTGTCAGTAGTAGCACATGTTTTCCAATGAAAATAGTTTTAAAAATACCAACAAGCCAACATGAGCAAAATGTTTTGAAACTATTTCTGTCATACCCCATATTTAAACAATGAATATAATTTTTCTTTTGTAAAAAAATGTTAATCATTGCTTAAACATTTTGGAGTATTATATATATATATATATTAAAAAAATAAATAAATAAACACCACAGAACTGAGGTTTAAAAGTAATAAGTACAAAACTTTGAATAAACACCATAAAATGCAAGAGTTCACAATAATTGTTTCAGGTGAAAAGAAAACATGACCCTTCGGCAGCACTCTTGCCTACTTTATTCGCCTTGATGAAGTGTTGTGTTTTCTTTTAACCTGAAACAAATGTTGCAAGTTCTTGCATTTTATGGTGTTTATTCAAAGTTTCGTATTTATTAATTTGGAGTATATTTACTGACAGGGTTTAACCTGGCAAAAAAAATACTTTAGCATTTTAGCGAAAATAGGCAAGCACTATTTTAGCTTTTTCGAAAGTTAATTAATTCTTTGTATACCAGTGATTTCTTTTACTTACAAGGAACATCATCCAATTGTCTGTCTCGGATTTCAATGAGAGAGAGGCGTTTCTTTTCTAGAGGCGTTTCTTTCATATTTGATATGCTATCAAATTTTACTCAAAAATATGCGAAAAATTTGTATTTATACAGCAAGTGAATACTCAAATGAATAATTCAGTTGAAATAATTTTCAGTACTACTATAAATTTTCATTTGTAGCTTAAACATGAAAGCGCAAAATCATTTTACTTTGTTTTTAAACTGTGCTATCATAATGTTAGACCCACCACCACGTATCATTTTTTTTTTTTTTTCTGGATTGTGTTTTATCAACTGCCCTACCCTCCTTTTCGGTGCAAGAATGAAAAAAGTGATCATGAGTCCATTCTCATATCAGACTTTTTTGTATATTCATATTACTTTCCGCTACAGTACAGATTTTCATGCAAGACAAGTTAGCTGTATCCGAAGATCTTTTTTTTTTTCATGTACATTAAGCATATTACTGATTACATAAATACATATGATACATACATGCATATTATTGATTGCTGCAGTACAAAATTTCATACATTTTTTCTTTCATGCAAAGTGAAGTATAATCATCTCTCAAAAATCCACAATTCTCTGAAGTCCACATATCAATTGCAATGTAAACAAACACTGTCACAACTGATTTGTTGATTAGCTGATTGCGAAAATTTAGCTGTATTAGAAGATAAATCAATTATTAATTTGTGCTGATCAATTACCAATCACTCAGCATGTTACATGGGACGAAATAATAATTGTAATATAATTAAAATACACTTGGAGTTCAACAACCAAAAATTCAGTAAGTGATTTTAGTACCCTTCTAATTTCTGTTATTAAGGAACCTATTTTATTTGTAAACTGATACTAATAATTGTTTTGAAATATATTGTTATGCTGAAACTTTTTTTAAATGGGGAAATAATAAATTTAATATGAGTTTAAAGTCTGACATAAATATTAATTTCTCCTATTTCCAATATTTAGTTTACTTTTAATATTAAAATTCATAATATTGAAGTATTTAAAAGGTAAACAAACATATCATAATATTACAGATAACTGAATATATTATGTATTTCTTTTTAAATTGAAAATTATAAAGTGTTTTATTT
This sequence comes from Salticus scenicus, assembly GCA_963930645.1. Taxonomy (NCBI): domain Eukaryota; kingdom Metazoa; phylum Arthropoda; class Arachnida; order Araneae; family Salticidae; genus Salticus; species Salticus scenicus. Next base: position 179,919,746 of record OZ005659.1, read on the forward strand.
TGAACAAACTATTTTAAAGAATGTATTTTTATATCATTTTTACTCATAAAATTAAAATCCACAATTTTACTGAAATATCTGAAATGTAAACAAACAAATCACACTAGTACAGCAAAATTTATATATTTTAGATTTTTTTTAAACAAATACGTGCGCTTTCTTTTGAGCGAAACATTTAAATAACTGCATTTTTATTTCATTTTGATGTAATTTAAATTCATCGTCTTACTGAAGTAATTCATGACAATATTGAAGTATTTAAAAGGTAAACAAACATATCAATATTACAAATAACTTCATATATTGTGTATTTCTTTTTAAATTGAAAAATATAAGTGTTTTATTTTGAACAAATATTTTTAAAAATGTACTTATATTTTATTTTTACTCATAAAATTAAAATTCATAATTTTACTGAAATATCTGAAATGTAAACAAACATATCGCGATCGTATAGTAAAATGTATATATTTTACATTCTTTTAAAAAAATATATGTGCTTTCTTTTGAGCACAACAATTAAATAACTGCATTTTTATTTCATTTCATTTTAATATAATTGAAATTCATCGTTTTATTTAAGTATTATAAATGTAAACAAATGCATAGCAATGTTGCCGAAAACGCGAAAGCTTTATAATTTTTTATGAACTTATACGTATTTAAAATAAATATTTTAACGAATGTACTTTTATTTCATGTAATACCATACATGATTTTCGTTTTTGGGTAATATTTATATCAGATTATAAGATATATTTTTTAGTAAGTAATAGCTAGCTCTGGGCTAGTAACAGCTGTATATTTGCATCGTAGTTTGTTTCTGTATTCCGCCTTGTGACGTTTCACTTCTGCTTGCTTCTGATTGGCTACTCTTCAAATGGCCCAACCTTATAATAGAAGAACCTTGGCACTTCCGATTACTCCATACAGTACTCTGTGATAAAAGCGCAATATTTTTCAAGTAAAAGTGTCTATTATGGCTGTACTGATCACCAATAAGGTTTAAATTTTCTTTCGTAGGTGTAACATAATATACGAAATGAAATAATATATATATATATATATATATATATATATAGATATACAACAACGCATAAACTAAATCTTTTCGGATAAATTATTGTAAGTGTTCATGAAGTAAATATTAAACAATTTTAATCGCACTTCAGTGGCGGATCCAGAACTTGACTTTTTTTGGGGGGGGGGCTAAGATTTTTCAAAGTGTTATTCTAGACCAATAAAAAATTTACAATTTCAATATTCAATTCTGAATGTCAGTGTTTTTTTTTGTTTTTGTTTTTTTTTTTTTGGGGGGGGGGGCTTCAGCCCCCTTGCACCCCCCTTAAATCCGCCACTGTCGCACTTACTAGTTTTGGATCAGTTGAAATCTTTGGAACTGTACGATTCGTTTTATAATTTCTGTGAAAATATAATTTCTTAATTAACCCTTTCGCGACCGCTTACGTAGATTCATGCCATTTGAAAATCTGTAACTCTGTCAGTGGGCGTTTCTTTCGTAATTTGTGTGTTACATATTTCTTAAGTGTGTACCCAGTGTTCATATTTTTGCAATAAAATATACTATGGATAGAAATGTATTGATTAGAAAGAATATAATTATGATGTACATCCATTTGTAATATAATTGTGAATATAGAAAATTTGTTCTAAAATATTTTATTTTGAGAGAATAACCTCTTTAAGCGGATCTTACTGTCAAAATTACAAAATCCTGCGGTCGCAAAAAAGTGTTAAAATATATTTATAAAAGTAAAAGTATATTTTAAAAAATATATAATGTTCAAATATATGATTAAAATTTTAAATATTAAAGTATCCTTAAAATAATAATCCTCCTCACTACAAAATAAATAAATAAATAAAAATAAAGCAATATATGAAGCAAATAATTAAACCTTTAACTATGACCGGTAGTTAAGAAAAGATTTTACAGGTCTGTCTTGCATTCCAATTCCATTCGTTTTTTATATTTGATAATTTCCCATTAAACCTATTTTTCTATTTAAAACAGTAAACCCCGCCTATTTAGTTAATTTTTTTCTTCTAGTGTTTGTTTAAAAGATTCAAAATTAATCACCAATTAATCGATGAAGTAAATACCACTTCTGCATATTTTTGTCAACATAAAATAAGGGGTTTAACATGAATACTCAGTGTCACATTTACTTTTCTTTAATGTATTGTTTTGTTTTGAAGAACGATGAAGGCGGGGCTTGTCTTCTTTAGAAAACAGAAATTCTTGATGCAAACACTAATCTCTAAAAATCATCATTTTTGTTTCATTTCTTTGCGTTTGACGCTGCTGTTATATAATTTGACCCGTAAATAAAAAATAAAAGTATTTTGTTTAATTTTCTTTGTTATTTTTTAAGATTTGATTCGTTATCTCATGCAAAACTATATAAGAGACGGCCCCCTAAACCACTCCAAAAGAAAGATTTATTTAAATCTCGAAAACTAATGACTGGAATGAGCTGCAAATTTGCACACCCATATTTTTCAGCATTAGGATTCATTTTATGTAAAAATTAATATAGGTCATAATTCATAATTTTTATGAATATGAATTTATTAATATTTTTCAAAATTAAAAATATTTTCCAGAATCAAAAGTAATGATGGATTATGTTTGGATTTCTTCACTGTATCTCGTAAAAAAAAAATTATATCGATCAAGTTATTTTTTATGAAGATATTAATAAAAGTTTGAAATATGAATTTAACATTAGCACCTTCAAACTTTGAACGCTTATAACTCTGTCAAAAAATGAGTAAAATATACAACCAATATACTTTTTCGCGTTGTCGCGACCCCAGGAATTTAAATATAAAATAAAAATAGGGGGTTACCATTGAAAAAAATCAAAGTTGGTGCGCGTTTTAATATGTAGACGACCCCCAATTCAAAATTTCAGTTCATTTTCTGAAACTACTCGCAATTCCCCGTCGAATGATACCTATTACATTTTTCTACATTGATTAGCAACGAAGTTACGTTGAGTGTTGCGTTTTTTTATTCCCCGACTGTACATTAATTGTAGTATTTCTTATGTTAAAATAATACTTCACTTTATCACTCTTAAAAAAATATTTTAAAAATTAAGAACAATATGTATAATTCTCAATTTTAAAATATATTTTTTATTAAAATCTTTCTTTTGACATCTTTAAAATGGTTATACAATATAATACTAATAATTTTTTTCTGATTGTGATGTTCAAAACAAGGAATAACCAATTTAAAGAGAAATGAACTATATTTAAGGCTTTGCAATGTTAGCTAAACACTAAATATATGTTTTTTTAACAAATATTAAATTAGATAAAAGCAAGTGTTTCTCAAATTGGTTGATTATTATTGATTTAATGTTACTAAATATTTTCATGTATATCAAATATTTCAATATGTTTTTAAATGGTGTAACTCATAATTTGGCATTTTAAAACACCGTTTATACTTTCTCTTACCAGTATGTATGCTAAAAATGTATTGTTTTTGTGTCAAATTTTCGAAATTGACTTTTTTAATATTTACACGTTTTGAGATCCCCTGAATCCAAAAAATATGTTTACAGCTGCTGTTGGTCTGTGTGTCTGTATCTGTTATCAGCTTATCTCATGAACAATCAGTAGCAGGAAGTCGAAACTCGGTATTCTATATTTGCATCATATCGTAATGCTACACTTAACTTCTCATTGAGATCAAGCAAGTGGTTCCTATACAGGGCGGGATATCGAAGAGAATTCAAATACATTACGTCTAAGAGGAAGTTTCTGGTTAGTTCAAAATAGGAACTAACAGGGCTTCAGCTGCCCTAAACAAAATAGAATGAACATAGTTTTTATATGCATAAAAGCACGTTTTGGGTAGATTGTGGTGTGGAAATTGTTCATCTTTCATTTACAAGACTACCTAAAGCATAATTGCCAACATCCTAATTAATATTCTGTAGTGTTGTTAGTCCCGACCTTTTTTCCACACCAGTAAATTTTTATAGTAATATTGTCCAAATTCAATTATGATTAAATAATAAGAAAAATACACTAAAATGATACTGGTGTGAAAAAGAAGGCGGGGCTAACAATACTACGGAATATTAATTAGGATGTTGGCAAGTATGCCTAAAGCATAACCTCCTAAACTAGATGTCTTACGCCCGGCTCAGAAACTTGGCAACAGTTTAAGCGGTAGACAGCGCCATCTGGTACATATTGAGCACTTTTTTATTCAACTGTCACCAATACTTTTAAGAACTGATGTATGACAGATATAATCGACGTTTCTTCAAGTCTATTCGCCTTTTATGTATATCAAATCCCACTTTTAAAAATTTTTGGTGGCTGCTGAATAAAAAAGTCGTGCATTCTGCACCAGGTGGCGCTGTCAACCGCCAAGTTTCCGAACCACGCAGAAGCATACTTGCCAACCATCTCATTATAAACCGTACAATTGTTAGAACCCGCCTTTTTTTTTCACACCAATAATTTTTTAGAATAATTTTAGTCTTATCTAATTGTAACAACATTTGGAGAGAATAACTCTAAAAATATAGTGGTATGAGAAAAGGGGCGTTTTTTCAGGGGACGTTAACAATTGTACGGTTATTAGTGAGATGGTTGGCAAGTATGCAGAAGGCATCTAGTTTAGGAGGCTATGCCTAAAGTATTTGGATATATTGGGGCTATACTTGGAAATTGCTGGAAGGGTATTTCATTTTGTGTTAGGTGTTTTTCATATAAAACTTAGTTTACGTACACAGTGTGATGTGCATATAGTTTATAGACAATATACAGAGCTATCCAGAATTAAGCTAAACGTTCTTTTGTATTGAGTGCAGGTGACAGAAGTGCTTTGCTATATTTTACTATGTCGACGAATTTTGCTCTGGAGGAAAAAAAATTTCATATCCATACTGTGTACATATATATATATATATTAATTTTTTAACATTTTATTTTATTTTATTTTTTTTAATAATTCCATGGTTTTTTAATAATGTCATGGTACACTGAAAACGAAAGTCCAATTCTTCGCGGTTGATCAGTATGTATATCTGATATCAGCATAATTAAAAAAGAAAACCTCCAGAAAATTCAAATTTGGTATTTTAAAATTTAAATTACATCGCCACTTTAACAGTTTGATCAAGGTTGACAAGTTCTATGTTCTATGCCAAATTAATATCAGCCTTGATATATATATTTTTTAAATAAATTAAAGCACTATAATTGAGCGAGGGTTGAATCACACAGAATTATTTTTCAAATGAAGCTGTACCAACCTATTTTAAATTTTTTTAAAAAATAAATTATCTCACATTTCGCAAAACAAGATAATGATTATCACTAAGCATTTTAAGGGATCTGCAACATTTCCTCAAAACATTCAATATTTTTTATTCAATAATAAATTAAAGAACTAGTATAGGTACAATAAATATTTAAGCTTTAAAACTTCTTCACGTATCATAAAATATAAAATCAATAGAAGCACTACCGCTTTCGTAAGGACGTGGCGTTCCTTCTTCAAGTGCAAATAATTCTTGTTACTACTATGCAGGTAAAAGCAAAAGCAGTCTTGTTGATAATAGCACTTAGTTTTGCACTTGAAAAAGAAAGGCTAGGGCCTTCCAAAACCGACAGTGTTTGTATTGATATTATGGTTTGTGAAGAAGCCCAGAGCTTTTTTGTACCCTTTGCGGAGCAAGGTAATTCGGATTATTTGAGTTACACTGCCACCGGAATTCACGAACAAAATTAAATTAAAAGAAATTTTAAATTTTTAGTTAAAAAAAAAAAAAAAAGACCCTTTTTGCTACGTTATAAACGTAAATTTTTGCTAAAACATTTCCGGGATGTGTTTTTGAAGCTGAAGCTTAATAATGGCATCCTCACAGCGAGGACAGCGCACCATAAAAGGTAATATATTCAGTATCATTATTAACCTTGAAAAAAAAAAAAAAAAAAACCTGAAAAATTGTTTATGCCTTTTGATACGAGAGAGAAAGAAGAGATTACCATAAAGTACAATGATTAAAAACGATTTAATTTATGTCTTTTAATGGAAAAGATGTTAAAGAATACCCCATTAAAAATCTATTAAATATGCTTTTTAAATTTCTACAAATTTTTCTTCTTATATTTTATAACGATTAAATGTTGGAAGTTATGTCATTACACTATTGCCAGTTATTCAATTTATTATTCCAGAAATTATAAATTAAATGAATGATGAACGAATTAAAATGATTAAATTTATTATATTAGAAAAAAAATCCTTTTTATTGATAGCTTTTTTTACTTAGGACGAGTACACGGGATCTAGATTTTACGCTTTTTGTACAAGGTTCCATTATAATTCTCGCATATTTCTTCTATTTTTACGACAAATAAACGATTAAAAACTCACGAATTTTAAAGTTATACATTATTATTATTAATCTTCTTGTTGTTGTACTAATGATCATCATCATCAGCAGCAGCATAAATATTATAATTATAATTGTTATTTATTATTACACACATAGTAATGGAATTAGTTTTTATTTACAGCTAATATTTATATTACATTATGAAAACACCTTTGATTTCCATAAGTCAGTAATCAATAATAACAAACAAAAAAAATGTATAAGCAAGTGAAAGAAAAGCCCTAATTTGAATCGCTATATTAAAGACTATTTAATATTCAGTTACTGGCATGATGAATATTCAAATATTATATGAATTCTGCATCTATCTGTACATGCTATGCAAATTTAACATGAGCTCTAAAAGGTATCATTTCTAAAAACTGCAACAATGTTCTGTATAACAAAGTGCCGCATCATTTCTTTTTATCTAAAATTCAAATTGAGGAGCAGGTGCGGTGCCACTCTCTGAATAAAATTGTCCCTTTTCAAGTAAATTTACTCAAATGTTTACCTGCGGAATATAAACTTAAAAAGAAAAATATCATCTGGAGTTCCCAACATACTAGCGTTTCTAGTTTAAAAAATTTTAAATGTATGGTCTATTCGTTAGCATATTATTTATATGTTTTTTTAGCTGTAAAAACTTTTTATAAGTTGAAAAAAAAAACATCTTAAACGATTTTAGTAGTTTTAAAATCTTTATTAAAAGTAAAAATTTAAAAAGTCATTTTGTGCCGTTTATGAATAAATAACAAAAAAAAGTATCATATTTTCGAATACACATCAAATAGCTATTTTTAAAAATATATCACGTGTAAAATTATTAATAATTCTAGTAATAGGATAAATATTGGTAGTAATTAATTTGATATTTTTGAGATCTCTCTGGAGGCAATTCCATTTATCAGATTTTCATAAAACTTCTTATGTACATTATACAGAATATGAAAATGAGATATATATATATATATAATAATTATAAAAAAAGAAAAAAGAAGAAGAAGCTCAAGTTTTGATCGCCAGAGAAAATATAACGTTTAATCTTTACTAAAATAGTTGCCGAAAGAATGTACTTAAAAATGAAAATTTATAAACAGAATTTGGAAAGAAAATATTAAATTCCCATTTGTTGAACAAGTGATAATTTTCATTATCCTTCATTTTCAACTACGTGTTTATATATATATACATATATATATATATATATATATGTATGTATATATGTATATGTATACAAGGGGCTCCAAAGGTTCCCCCCCCCCCTCCTAACTCGAAAATTCGAAAATGAGTCGGAATTTTGAAAAATGGTGAAACACGTATTTAATGAATTCGAAAGGGACTTATAATGGTGAAAAAAGTTTGGGCCTGGGGAGCCTTGCGGGGCGCTAGGGAGGGTTACTTTAAAATTTCAAATAGAAATGTATGTCTTGTGATACATCCCTCATAGGTGTCAAGTCTCCCGTTTTTTAAGGGACACTTCATATAGAAAAAACTTACAGCTGTTTTCGGTAATATTAATCGTCGAAAATATCTAGAGCATATTTCATTTAGAAATACTAGTGTCAATTCTGATTTAAAATTTAAAAAGTTTGGCAGCTCTGCATCCCTGGAAATGTCTCGTCAGGACAATGAATTTGATATAAATAGTTTTGCTCTACACTGATTATTAAAGGAGATACATGAGTTTTTAGACTTTTGAAATGTGGATTTTACACTTATGAATCGCCTTTAATAATGACTGCAGGACAAAACTATTTATACCAAATTCATTGCCTTGAAGAGACGTTTCCAGGGATGTATCACAAGACATACTTTGCCCAAAAATGTTTGGGTATGGGCAAGAGGGTGGTAGAAGTGCCGCTAGCTATGGAATGCAACTTTAAAATTTCTAATGGGAAGGTATATCTTGTGATACATCCCTGGAAAAGTCTCTTCAAGACATTTAGCATAAATACTTTTGTCCTGCAGTGATTATTAAAGGGGATACATAAGTATAAAGTCCACATTTCAAAAGTCTAAAAACTCATGTATCTCCTTTAATAATCAGTATAGGACAAAACTTATTATATCAAATTCATCGTCGTGAAGAGACGTTTCCAGTTATGTATCACAAGACATACCTTCCTATTTGAAATTTTCAAATTGTCCTCCCTAGCGTCCCCCCTAGCCCCCCCCCCCCCCCGGGCCCAAACTTTTTTCACCAAAAGATGTCCCACTCGAATTCATTAAATATGTGTTTCGCCATTTTTCAAAACTTCGACTCATTTTCGAGTTAGGACGGGGGTGTGGGGCTTTTGGAACACCCTTTATATATATATATATATATATATATATATGAGGGGGACCGGAAAATAATGTCGTTTTGAATTAAAATACTGACATCGGAAATTTATCCTGGATAAAATTTAAGGTAATCTTAGGTAACTTATAAGATGGTTGTTTGTAAAATACCATGTAAACACTGTTAATCAAAAATTCCCGGTTTCATTTTATTAATTCAAAACGACATTATTTTCCGGTCCCCCTAATATATATATATATATAATATATGTATGTGTGAGTTACAGAAAATGTTCTCTCAAATATTTTGTTTATCAAAGAGAAAATATTTGTATAAACTTTTGTCTCTTATTCGTCTGTAAAAGTAATTTTAGAAAACTTTTCATGAATGCTTTTTCCAAAGAAAATATTCATGGAAATTTCCTGGAACAGTTTTCATTTAAATAGTTTCATTCAAGAATTTAACACCAATGCAAACAAATATTAAATGTTCACAGAAAGGAGTTTTAAATCATTTTGATAGAACAATATTTACTTAATGAATATTCATGTTTTAGTTACAAACACTATACTTCCTCTCTCAAAAGTAAACGTAATATAAAAATAGGTTAGAAAAAAAAAATCGTATACATATATATATATATATATATATTTTTTTTTTTTTTTTTTTTTCGCGGAAGAAAATAGTTTTATATCCCTTCTTTTAGATATGGGGATACAGAACTGTTGGTATAACATTTTTCGAATAAACGTAAAAATTGAGTTTGTTTTCGAATATGCTTGTAGATATAATATGTTAATCAGAATGAAAATTTTCTATTATTAAAGATTTTAAAATTGATTACTAAAACTATCTCACAAAGGAATATGGTCTCAGAAAAGAATGCGGAAACACGTTTTATATATTTTAATTATAATCGTTTGAAAAAAAAAAAAAAAAAAAAAAAAAATGGTTTTAATAGGCATGTAAAAAGGAAATATTTACTCTTTCTTTTCCTTTTTTTTTTTAGTCCCACCATATTGGAGATATGGGAAATTTAGAATTCGTATTTTTTTTTTTTTTTTTTAAACGCTTTTAGACGTTTTGAGGTTTGAGGAATTCGAAAACCACAGTTCATTTCTAGATTAGTCATTTATACTTAGTTAGTCTGTGCAAGAATATATGTTAAAGACAAGTAATCGTGAAGCGATTGGACGAATTTAAAAAAAATATATATTAATTTGAATATTCGATTTTGAAAACTTTGTAAGTTAATTTTTATTTACATGTTATTAACATGGTAGAAAAAGGCAGCATTCTATATAAATGTGCATTATGTGCATTATTTTAACCATAGCGAAGTCAGACCAGGTTTTGAAAATCACTATTAATACTAGCATAAACATAATTAACCATGGTTATTTTAGTTCGATAATTTGGTACGCAACTCAAAAATTACGATTTTCTTAATATGGGAGAAGAGCGAAAAACTTTTCATATACATGCATTATGAGAATTATTGCATTAGAAATGTCATGAAATCACATAAAAATAAAATTTACGAAATTAATTTTAATAAAATTAGTCTACAAATAAAAACAAAATAAATGTATCGAAACAGAGGTAGGGTAGATGAGTGGGTGAGATATTGCAATATGCGGCTGAGTTGAGTGAACGTCCGAGTTCATTTATCTTATCTTTAATATAGTATGCCATACAGAACATATTTATGAAATGACACTATTTCTTTTGCCTTTAAATATAAAAAATTATTTGACTAGTAGGATAAAATGATATTTTATTTTTCAATCATTATATATTTAAATATTTAATGCTGCTAAATTTTGCTGCTAAAGGGTTTGTCTGGGATTGTTAGACCTGCTAACTGTGCAAGTTTATCCGTAATGGTAATACCACCCCGCCTTTTTTTCACACCAGAATAGTTGTAGAGTAACATTTAGCAATATGTTCTCATGATTAAATTAGAAGACTATTGCTCTACAACTATTCTATAATAAAAGGCGGGGCTCAATACCATTACGGATAAACTAGCATAGTTAGAAGCTCTATATTGTTATCCTTTGTCATAGTGCATACTTACCAACATACTAATTAATATTTCGTAGTATTTTTAGCCTTGCCATCTTTTTCACACCAGTAACTTTTTAAAGTATTTTTCTTCTTATTTAATCGTAATTGCATTTGGAGAATATTACTCTAAAAATTTACTAATGTGAAAAAGAGGGCGGGACTAACAACACTACGAAATATTAATTAGGATATTAGCAAATGCATAGTGTGAAAAAGATAATCTGTCCAAGAAATGCCTGTCTGAAAACGTAGCTTTTGAATAAAAGCAGCGCAGCTTATCTTCTAGTTAGAACCTAAACTGAAATGTCCAGTTAAGGCGCATATATATGCAAGTAGTGGGAATCCGAAACGCGGTATTGAGCGATTTTAATAGATTTTTTTTATTTCTGTAGTTTTTACTTATAAATTGGTTTAAAATATAGTGATTAATGTTTCTTAGAAATTCTTTTAAATATAGTGATTCAGGTTTGCCAGATTTGGCCTTTATTTATTTATTTATTTTGTTTGTTCAATAGTCACCAATAATTTTTATTTGTAACGTTTGGCTAATCACTTCGAAGATTGATAATCTATTATGTATGGAATGTCACTTCTCAAAATTATTGGTGACAATTGAATAAAAAAAAAAAAAAAAAGCACATCTGAGAACGCTGTAGTGATTAGCGAAGAAAGCAAATCCTGCTAGTACAGTAACCGTATTTCAATGAATACTTTGTGACGTTGATTTCCTGCACAAAAACTGCTTGTTTGATATCTGAAATACATCTTTAACCCTTTGTTGCGCGCTGTCATCGTTGCTAGGACTCAATTATTAAGCTCTAGCTGCAAAAACGCATTCTGGAAATTTTTTGGAAAAAATTTAACTTTACAACGTAGCAGAAAAGACCGTTTTTTTAAACGCAAAATGCCTATAAAAGCCGTCAAAAGTATATTAAATTTACAAAAGATAGTTTTGTTTGGAGAATATAAAATAAAGCTATGAGTATAAAAAACAAATTTATGAGACGGGCAACAAAATACAAAATTTTAAAGAAAATAGGGTAAATTCCATGAAACATCCCACTTTTAACAAAACTTTAAAAATTATACTTAGAAAATAATTAGTACAAACGTTTTCTACTGCTTTATATAAATCCCTAGTCTATTAAGTTGTATTTTAAAGAAACAAACAAACAAACAAAACTATTCTATTTTAATTATAAATTTTAAAATTTTTTGACGGGTGAGACACTTTAAGAAAGTGTCTATACAACGTGTTCAACAAGGCTGCACGAAGTCTGTACGGTCAGATTCTGTGCAGAAGTCTGTACGCTTGAAGTGTATAAAATGTGCCTAAAGAACAATATCGTTATGACAAATAGATTTCGAGAAAAGATGTTGCGTCATATGCGGTGTAGTTAAAAAATCTATTGGAAACATGAGCATCGGTATTTCGATAGGTTTTTCGGGCCAAGATGCTAAAAATAACCCCTGCTCATATCGAGGCTTGAATATGTGTACTGTTTCATGAAATCTAGCCATGCTCAGAGCTGCCAACCTAATCCGGCAAATTGTTTGTACCGCCCCTTTTTCTACACCAATATATTTTTAGAGTATTTGTTTTCTTAATTCATCGTAAATATATTTGAAAAGAATTATTCTAAAAATTAAGTGGTGTAGAAAAAGGGGCGTAACTAACAATTTGCTGGATTAGGTTGACAGCTCTGCATGCTTTGAATTGTATTTAAAAGGTTGAATCTAGTAGCTATCGATAACCTTCGCTTGATAATGTACCCCGTTCGTGAACGTTGTGACATCTACTTAATCTAACTAAACTAGCAATGTGTGCATTCAGCCATTCCACAGCGCTGGCATACATGTCTCGATGGCACACCTTTATAAACATATGCAAATACCGATGTTAATGTTTCCAGTAAAGTGTTTTGCGTACATCAAATATGACGTCATATTTTTTCGTTCTCATTTTTCTCGAAAACTACCTGTCTGAGAACTGTAGTTCTTTGAATTTTTTTTTATGTATTCTAAGTGACATGTTTTCTACGCGGAATTTGGGCGGTCTTTCTGGGATATACCGTATACAGAATGTGATGAAAATGGAGAGTCTGTTGAAGCATTTTTAGATTATTACATTATTTCCGTAAATAAAGAAAATGCGTAAGGTCAAAAAAAAAAAAAAAAAAATGCATGGTCACATTCTTTTGTGTGCATGTGCTATTTTGATACCATTATTTTCGAAGAAAATTGTTTCTTATTTTTTATTTATTTATTTATTTATTTATTTATTTTTTGTTCTAATATTATTTAAGATTTACTGTTCAGTGTTATTGATAAAAAAAGAAATATTGATGATTTTTTTTTTTTTTTTATGTAATAATATTTTTTAAAAAGCTGTATAAATAGGTAAATTATCGTAGTACAGAAAATAGAATGCATTTTATAAACTGAATAATGTTCAATAGTTTTCTAAATCATGCTCCATAAAAATTTTGAAGCAGCAGTAAATTAAGAATGTCTTAGTAAATAATTAATGTTTGGTCCATGAACTTTGAATTTGTTAGGGATTAACAATGTTAAGCACAAGAAGCTATTTAAAATCTAATTCAATGGAATTAAACAGTACTAATTAGAACTTACAAAGTTAAGAAGATTAGATAAATAGGTTCATTAGAGGACATTTTAATGAGATATATATTTTTCAAATAACTTTTCATGTGAGTGGCAACATCTGGAGCGTTTTACAATACGTAAGAATAAGAGAAAAAAAGCATGTTTCTATATTTTAAATGTATAACGGAAAATTATTTATTGATTCAAATTAAGACGTAATTTGTGAGACTAGGAGTACCCCCACCTTCTGGAAACGTTCATTAAAAAATAAACTTATAACAGAAGAAAGTTACCAAAATGTCACCTCAGAATGTTCCAGTAGATAATGGACGTTGAAATAACACAGAAAGTAAATTAAAACAAAAATGTTTAAAATAATAGTGGCGGAAAAAGCTTTTTGACGGCAACGTGCAATAGAAAGACAATACTGAAAGTGAGATTATAAATAAAACTGAGGTATATAGAAAATAATTATTTGATTTCAATTTAGTACAAAATGGGAAATCTGTGACGAATTGTGATAGTTTAAGAATTATGAATAATTTTGTTCCTTCAAATTATATGGTCCTAAATAAACTTTAACAATTATAAAATTACCAAAATTACAAAATTTGTAATTTGTAATTTTGGTAATTTTATAATTGTTTTTGGAATTTTTAAATTATATGTACGAGGTGTGGCTATTAAATAACGAGACTATTGCTGCTACAGATGAACTACATATGAGCCAAATCCGAGCGACCGACAGCTGTGCAGCGTAAAGCTTTCTCTTTCGATTGCAATGCCTCGCGTGTTTGTAGAGAAATCAGTCTGGTCGTAACCTTCGTTTGTGTAAGAGGTGTTTGTTTCGTTTTGCAGAAAACGTGAAACGAATTGTCGTGAAATTTCACGTGAAACTTGGTAAAACCGCTAGTGAAACTTATCTTTTATTAAAACAAGTTTATGACGATGAATGCTTATCACGTGTGCGAGTTTATGAGTGATTCAACCGTTTCCAAGATGGCTGAGAAGACTTTGGAGAAGATAACCAAAATTCAAAGCGATGGTGATCCTTTTTTTTCGACATTCATGGTATTGTGCACCTTCACTGGGTTCCTGAATGTCAAACGATTAATCAACATTACTATTTTGAGGTGCTTACTCAAATAAGTGAAGGGGTAAGGAAAAAACGACCCGGATTGTGGATGAACAAGTCATGGGTTCTCCATCAAGACAGCACGCCGGACCACATGTCATTGTCTGTCAAGAGGTTTCTAGCCAAATACAACATCCCAATTTTAGACCATCCGCCTTATTCGTCTGACCAGTCCCCATGTGACTTTTATCCTTTCCCGAAGGTAAATCTGCATTAAAGGGAACAAGATTTGAGTCAGTTAAAGCTGTGAAAGGAAAAGCGGCACGCCTCATGCAGGAGCTCACAGGACAAGTCTTCCAGCACTGTTTCGAACGATGGAAAATTCGTATGGAACGTTATAGGGATAGAGGAAGGGTGTATATTGAAGGTGATAATAACTAAATATGTATAAATTTAAAATAAAATGTTTTACAGCAATAGTCTCGTTATTTAATAGCCACACCTCGTATGTCAAATTTCTTCTCAGTTAATGGTGGTTTTCTGTTTGGTGAGAAGTTGGGGGCTAAAGACAGTTATCAGCTAATTGCTACTGTCCTTTCAGAAACTTCTCTTTTACCCCTACACTGAACGGCCTCCCTGATGAAGATCTCAGAGTATTTTGGTTTTTTTTTTTCATTTTATTCATTGACAATTTATTTTATTCATTGATAATCTATTCCTATATTTAAGTTTTGCATTTTCTTTTTGCAGCAATTTTGCGCATTGGTTTGCAATTCTCCATTTTTGTTTTTGTTTTTCTTATCTTTAAACTCATAAATACTTTACAATAGTTACCTATATATATATATGTGTGTGTGTGTGTGTGTGTGTATTAGGGTGTCACTCAAATATACTTATTTTGTTTTTCTTCTCTTTCTTCTTTTTTTCTTTTTTAATTATTTATTTATAATTTTATTTTTCTACTTTTCTAATATAGATAGTAGGATTTTCCCGTCAATTCGAAAAGTGGTTATGTTATCCCAGAGACCTGATATTTTGATAAAACTTGTTTAGACTCAAAAAAAGAAAAAGAAAAAACAAAACAAAACTCCCCCTCATTTAAGGAACACCCTAATATACAGTAGAACTTGGATAGTTCGAAGTTGAAGGGACCAGAAAAAAATCGAAATATCCAAAAATTCGAATTACATATACTAATTTGTCCAAAAAAGTGATAAATCAAAAAAATAAAACTGTAAGATCAGAGATTTAACACATAAACTTTATATCTAAGAATACCGCTACAGTACCCATTTCACCCCCTCCCCCCATTAAATAAATATTTTTTACGAGCTTAATTATTCAACACTTTTTAAAAAAAAGTCAAATATTTTTTATTTCTTTTTTAAGTAGAATCTTTGTGTCATAGCGTATCATCTGATACAAAAATAGAATCTTCTACATTACACATGACTTTCAATTCACAAAAACCTCAAAGTTCATACATATGCACCATATCTTCTGGTGCATACGCTAGGGGCTTCTATTGTATTTGCTTATCCTTCTTTTGAAAGACTACAAAAATTGATAATGCACTTCAGATGACTAAAATCTCAGGAAAAATTTTACTGTGATATTTTAAAGGTAATCGCATGAAAATTTCGAATTATCCAAAATAGAATTCGAATTATCCACGATTTTTTAACATTATTTTAATACAAAATTCAAGGGACAGTGTAAAATATTCAAATTATCCAAAATTTCAAATTAAACAAGTTCGAATTATTCAAGTTTCACTGTATATAGAAATGATTTCCTATCGCAATAATTTTACATATAAATATATATATATACATATATATATATATTTAAAAAAAAAAAAAAAAGGCAAAGAAGTTCCGGAATTGCTCTTTTAACAATCGCAATAAAAAGCACTGACTATATTAAAAAAAAAATTGTATAGTTCATTATAATACTTCAAGTGACTATGGCAAATCTGGTAGCTAGACTCTCATTTACTCATGAATGTGCGGGCATGTTTGGATTTTTTTCTAATTTCAGCTAATTCATGTACACGACAGTGAATCTTTAATGATTACTGTTGATCATAATTTCAATTATATAATGTAAAAAGTTTTATTACAGGTTTTTTCTTTGACTTTACTTGCATTTTTTATTTATGTGCTGTTAATGCTTCATTTTGTACTGATACTTAAAAATACGGTATATAATTTAATTCATCATAATTTCATTAATAATTATTTTTAATATTAAAATTTAAAAAAGATGTTCTTAATATGTGTATTAAATGGAGTATTTGTGTGTGTGTGTGTGTGTTTTTTGTAATAATGTACCGTAATTTCTGGTAGATACCCCGCAGGTTATATAATCCAGTTTTGCACCAGAAATTTTAATTGATAAATAAATTTGTATTTGTACGAGCTCTTCCTTCGAAAAAGTATAAATTTCTCTATTAAATAAAATTTCTGGTGCAGAAATGACACATCTTACCTGCGGGTTATCTACCAGAAATTATGGTAAATGTAATTTTCAGTAGTATGCACTTTTATTAAATAAATAAACTCTTACCACACTCAAATTCTTTTATTAAATCTCAGGGATGGAACACGGGCGCAGAATTCATACCGGAATCCGTTTAAGAAATTTCTCTACTTATAATATCGTTAATTTAAGAAGTAGAAAATTTTCTTACATCGATAGTGGTATGAATTCTGCGCCCGTGTTCCATCCCTGAAATCTGCTTATTTCGGCTCCCCCAACTTAAAGAAAAGAAAAAAAAAAGAAAAAACCCTTGTTTAAATATGTATAGTGGATAATTAATAATTATATATATATATATATATATTTAAAAAAAAATTTAAGCTTTAGTTGCTAAACCATTTGAAATTATTCTATATATCATATATTCTTAATAAAAAACTAAGTAAACTATCAGGTAACATATCAGGTATAAAATCAAAAACACCGTGTTTTCATTGCTACATTAATTTTAAAGGGGCTGTTATTGAAAGGAAAAAGTTCATATTTGTTAATGAACAGATAATATAGATAGCCATTGGAAGATATTTATGGATTTTTTATTAAGATTTTTTTTGTGATAAATTATAATTAAAAAAATTCATTCATTAACGTTAATGAATTATCATTAAAGATTGAAAAGAAGAATATTAAAAGTAAATATTTGCACTTTCAATTAAGATATATTTTGACATTTTGGAAGATTTTTTTAAATATTCTAAGATTATGTTCTTTCTATATATTTTTTTGTGCATATACTATTGATTATAACACTTTTTTTTTTTTTTTTTTTTTGGAAAAAGCTTTCAGCCTCAGCAAATTCAATCTATTTTCATTATATATTTTTCAGATATTTTCGTTTTGAATTTTTTCGCAAGGTTTAAGATTTTCCACTATGTTAATAATAGCTTTTTATACACTACATGTATAAAAATATTTTAGTAATAAGTTATAAATTTTAGCATAGGATAAAAATGTCATAAAAATTCAGGTAGAACCTTGAATATCAAATCGATGAATTAAGGAAATTATTAAACAAATTTTATCATTTATAATTATTTTTTTTATTATTAATGACTTCGTTAATAAATTTTGGAATCAAATTGTATTTCATGAATATGTTTAATAAGCACTTAATATATAATATTTTCTATTGTTGTTTTTTTATGCAGTCTGGTTTACTTCAGTAGCGATATGCTTGATCCTTTGAGGCACAAGGTAATTTTATTCAATTAGCATCGACATCCACCAAAAATTACTGTCAAATTTAGAGGTAAAGAAATAAAAGGAATTTATTTTTCCGCTACACTGGGTCAAAATGATATGAGCACCAAGATTGTAAAGCATATATCTGTATATATATATAAATTACGTGTCACGATGTTTGTCCGCGATAAACTCCTAAACTAATGACCCGATTTTAACAAAATTTTGCACACTGTCTGCAGTTTGGTCCAACTTGAGAGATAGGATAGTTTTTATCTCAATTTATAGTCACAATATTCTTTTATTGCAAATTATTTGTTAATTATAGCCCTTTGTTATAGTTAATCCAAAATATCTGCGAGTTCCATAAGTTTAATTGTTGACAAAAAAAAGTACGAGTTCATTTTCTTTCGACGTAAAAATAAATACATTTAATAAAACGTGAACGTTAAAAAATTATAAAAAGTTAAATTATGCGTCTCTCGAAAATTGACGTCATAATCACTTTAAAGATTTTATACACATTGATAAAGTGCTAATGTAGTTATATACAAGCAAAGTGTGACGTCACTGGTCATCTGGGAAGTCAAAAAAGAGATTACCTATGTTAATCGCCCATCGGATTTTTTGTAAAAAATTATTAAAAATCGAGGAAAATTATTTCCCGATTTTAATCCCCATATTTTTGTATAGATATGTATTAGTTATCGTGTGCATGCGTTAAATTGGGTTATTTTGCTGTCAAATTGACAAAATTTTAATTTTAAATTTCAAAACTCTGTCGACCTTGGCGTATTTTTGTATTTGGCGATCAAAAACGTAACACAAAAATACACATGCCAGACGTATATTTTCGAAATATGTATTGTACGAAATATTGTTTCATATTATTCATTACTCTCTTAATATAAGTTGTTAAAATAACCATGATTTTTAAAAGGAATTAAATATGTTCACCAGATAAATTGGTGACATATTTTTTTCCGCCAATTAAATGAATTGAAAAAACTGATATTTATAAAAGTGAGCTTCTCAGATAATTTCGAATACATTAAGTAACATAATTGCGAATTAGATTTTATTAAATTTATTTATTTATTTATTTAACTGATTATTTGATACTCATAAATTTAGAATAAAATTAAATGTATTTAAATAACATGTTTAACTTCCTCACAAATGAGAGATAGGAAATAAATTCCTCTGCAATATATTAATATCTTGTATCAGATACTTTATTTAGACATTTGAAAACAAGTTTGACTCCAAATTATGATAGAATATTTATCATTTTCCTTTTAATTATTATATTAGTTGGATATTTATTGTGTAAATATCATATTTAGAAATGAAATGTTTATATTTTCAATCGAATATGGAAGTTCGCCATTTTTTTCTCTCTAGAGTTTTGAAATTTAAAATTCAAATTTTATCAATTTTACAGAAAAAACAACTTAATCTAACGCATGCACACGATAACTAATAAATATTTATACACAAGTATGGGGATTAAAATTGGGAAATAATTTTCCTTGATTTTTAATAATTTTTTACAAAAAATCCAATGGGCGATTAACATAGGAAATCTTTTTCTTGGCTCCAGAGGTGGTTGTGACGTCACCACTTCAACATAAAATTAAAAAACTTGGTATATAAAAGGTTTTTTTATCTTATAATTATTCTTATTTTAATCCTCAATGTTTCCTAGGTTGATTAACTTGAATTTACTAATAAAATTTTAACATACTCAAAATCTTCTCACCACTTCGTTAAATTTAATCTTTTTCAATACCTTTTTCTATTTAACATCATACCTGTATTTACTTTAAATGCCCAGTATTTCATAAGATATCCTATTTTAAAGTTTTAAAATATTTATCAAATTTACTTATTTTTCTGGCTTAGCCATATTGCTTTCCTTTTTATAACTACAGCTGTTGCCATCTTAGCATTAGAAATAATATATTTCACTTCTCCATTAAAATTTATAAGACCCTACAATAAAATTAATTTGAGCTTAGTATCAACGCTACGAATATTTTTATCAATCGCTTCCAAATTTTGATCTAAGGTTCAAATCTCAATCCCGTATATTTTTACATCGGCTACAACTTTTACGTCTTTATTCGTAAATAACAATTTAACTGTATTGAATAGTTTACTGCAATATAATTCAACGTATAACTTACAAGGGAAGTATGAATCAGTAAAATTGCTATTGAAACCAAACCAAGCATAAATTAAAGAGCATGGTCGAAAACATTGGATACAGTGCAAATTTGCTGCAATAACCCCCACGGGGGCGAGATATGACCCCCTAATGGTTTTAGTTATTCCTATAAAAGCCAACAAAACACACGTCGTAGTAGGAACGAATGGTGCAGTGGTAGCATGCTTCACTTGTGCTACGGTGGTCCTGGGATCGAGTCCCTGTATGGGCGTTTTGTTTTTTAATTTTTTATTTCAACTGAGATACTTATTTTTTACGTTTTTAAGTAAATTAAATAATTAACAGAAAATATTAATTATATTAAAACAAGTTTTTTTTTTTTTTTTTTTTTTTTTTTTCAGAGAGGAAAATTTAATATATATATATATATATATATAACCAATTTATTTATTAAATTTGAAGAAATTAATAACTTAACGGGAAATACTTTTATATTACATTTAGATAAGCTTTTGTTAATTATTACATTCAGATAAAATTTTCTTAATGATTATGTTTTATGTAAATTTTTAATTACTATTTTTTAACGACGACATTAATAGCAAGAGTAAATCGTCTGCTCTCAATTGTATTATTTATTCATGCAATTTTTTGCATGAAAAATCCTGAATGAACAACAGCTGTTGCTTAACTGTTCGACGCCGCATTTAACTTTTATTTCAAATATTTCATTAAACAACTGTCCGATTTGGAAGTGTCGGAAGAACTGATAATAATATTGAACACAATGACAAATTTTCTCAAAATGATTTTACTAATTTATAATTAGTTTACATCTCAAAAAATTCAAAATCTGGATAAATATGAATTTTACAAGTCTAGTAATCTTGACGAAAAGCCAAATATTTAACAAAATGTTATTGATGAACAATAACTGACGGTGAACAAAATTGTAATTCAAATAATTGTGATCAATCTTTTTATATTTCTTGTTCTAATTGTGAAAAATACTTATGGTTTCAAGATTTTTTTAAACTTTTAATCCTAATTGTTATAAATTAGAAACTATATTCGTAGTTTTAAACATGGTTTAAAAATATAAAGAAAATAAAAATCTATATAAAGAATATAAAGAAAATAAAAATCTATATTTCTTAAATTCATGGTCAATACTTTATTAATTGGAATACTCAAAAAAAAAAAAAAAAAACTTAATTAATAAATATTTTCTCTTAAACTAATAATTTTATTTTATTAAAAAAAAAGAAGAAAAAAATTGAAATTTGAAATTTAATCTGAAATTGGCATCTAAAATATTGATCTTATTAAAGATAATGAGTGTTATTGTAATCAAGATTTCTATAAAGAATTTAAGGATTCCCATCATGAACATATAATTACAGGTAATTTTAGATATTATAGAAAATACTAAGCTAAGAAATCTTATGAATTTAGGTGCCAATTTCAGATTAAATTTCAATTATACTAACAGAAAAATAATTGATACGTTTGCAAAAGATTTAGATATTTTTATTTTAAAACCCTCTTACAAATATTGTTGGCCTATAGAAGATTTTAAATTATGGAAAAAAAAAAAAAAGAATTTTGGATTATTTTGAAAGGGATTTGGTTTTTTATAGGGGTTACTTTGGAAATAAAATTCATAAAGATTACAATACAGACTTAAAAGAAAACATTGAAAACTTAAAGAAAAATATTCTTGTTGCTACCGTTGACAAAGCTGGAAATAATTTTGCTGTTTTTTAAGATGTTACTTACCAAAGAATATTCCGGTAATTGTTCATACAAAAAATTAAATGACTCCCCCTCTATTATAAAAAAAAGGATTTTGGCTTTTGATAAAAAACTCAATATAAATAGAAACAGTTTTAATTTTCCATACCTATTTATTAATGTTAAATTTCATAAAAATCCCATTAAATTTCGTTACGTTACTTGTGGTAATTTTGCAAAGCCGGTAAAAAACTTTTTTATTTACTCAATAATATCCTAAACGCTTTAGAGTCAGACGATAATTGCAGTATCATTAAAAATAATTACCCAATTTTAAAGTATTTCAAAGAAAATTCAGAAAATATTTTTTCTATTAATACTTATGATTTTGAAAACCTTTTTGGTAGTATCCCACATTACTTGGTTCTAGAGGTTTTTGAAGAAGTTTACGAGGAATTTTGTCATTTGATGGAATGCGATAAAGTTTACTGGATTAACCTTATTAAATTTTGCATCTTCGAAAATGTTTTGTTTAACGGTGTTAATTATTTTTTGCAAGTTCTCGGTATCCCGATGGGAACAAGTTACTCGAGTGCCTTCGCCAACTTTTTTTTGCTTATGTTTGAAAGAAAATTTAAAGATATTAAGTTTTATAGATATATTGATGACGTAATTACAATAAACTGTGTAGATTTTGCGAAATATGTAGCTGAAATTTATCCCTCCGATCTTGTCTTAAGCCGTACTGACTCTGAAGACCAAACTTCTTTTCTGAATTTAAAAATTAAAAAAATAGATAATAACTGGGGGATTTATGATAAAAGACAAGATTTTAACCTTAAAGTTTGTAATTTAATAAATTGGTTCTCCTGTATTAGTCATAAAGTTAAAAAAAAAAAATTATGTTCACCCAAATGAATAGAATTAAAATGATTTGCAATAACAATTTAGACCTGAATCTTGCTATGAAAAATCTCAAAAATATACTAACTGTTAACCGCTATCCTGTTATTTTAATCAATAAACATTTCAGAATTCTTGATGATAATCCCACTTAAGGTTTGTTGTTTCATTTCGGGCGACATTTAAGTGCTGGTAAGTGGCCCTACTAGCTGAAAAGGGTTCTATGATTATAAAGGGGGATGGTTTTCAATTTTCCATTTTCTGACTATTCCAGTTTGTCCACGTATGTATTTATATATTCTTGTTTTATTTAATTTTCTTGTATTTTATATTTGATGTATTTTATTTCTTGAATTTTACATTTGATATATTATATTTTGTGATTTATTTCTGAATTTAATTGCTTTTTATGCTATGTATTAAATAAAATTCGTTTGCTGTATGGTCGTGCTTGCATCTGTGAGAAGTTGGGGGCTAGAAACGTGTTTTTTGGTTAATACTAGCGTTTCGTCAGAAACTTCTCATATTCCTTTCCCTACATGGGGGATCTCCCCTGATGAAGGCCCTCATGTGTTTTGGGAATAAATTTCATGTGGTTTTGATTATTTTGTTTATTTATTATAGTTTTATATTTCCTTTTGCTGCTTTTCCGCATTGGTTTATAAAAACTTTGTTCTAGTTCTATTTATTTAAAAATTCAGGTTCTACTCCCTCCTATATTTAAATTTTATCTTATATATATATATATATATATATATATAAAAAGAACAGTGCAGTAAAATAAACTTCAGATTTATCAATGACAGAAATAAAACAAATATTTTTATGAGAGGTGTGCCGATTAATCGATTAATCGGTCCGGTTAATCGATCAATGCTTAGTCCCGATCAATTTTTTTAATCGAGTTAATCGGATCGATTAATTCGATTAAAATTTTCAAAATCCGATTAAAACTTTCAAACTACGAATTAAAGTAATAATGCTGTTCTGCCTACAAAGAATTTTTTCGTATATTTTTCTAACAAACATTCTAAAAAACATCCATCAAATTATGAAAAAGCAAAAAAATAAAATAAAAATAAATAAACAAAAATAAACAAAACCTCTCAAAAGAAGTTGTTGCCCTTTTGTTGATTGAGAAAAATTAGAGGACTGTTATTAAACAAAATGCCGCTCCATGTGCATGCAGGAGCAACACCACCTGTCTGTAGCCTTCTACAGAAAGTGTTGGATGGGGTAATTGTATTCTCAGAAACAAGAAGCTCTCAAAAAATAGAAATGCTTAAAAAGAAAAAAAAAGTGACAAAGCAGTACTAAAATATAAGAATTTGAGATTTTTATCATAATGATATGGAATTTTGAGAATTCATTTAAAAATAGTGACAAGCGAGATGGACAAGCCCTACAAATATAAAACTAAAATATGTGTAAATTCATTTAATGTTTCTTTCAAAATTAATTGAAAAATTAATTTAAAAATTAATTTATTAAAAAAAATGAATAAGAGAAAATATTTATATAAAATTAACACTTAAAGTCACCAATAATTACTCTGAAAATTGATTTAAATTTCAGCTATGAAACAGATATAATTGATTAGACAAAAATTTTTGAAAAAAAAAAAGTTTTTTTTTCTCAATTAAACTTATGAATTTTGTAAAAATATACACAATATGAGGGTTTTATTCATCATTAAAATAAAATTATATTAAAAAAATAAATAAAAATCCGATTAATCGACCGATTAGTCGATTAATGAACTACAACTAACCCAGTTAAAACTCTTAATCGATTCCCACCCCTAATTTTTATTTTATAGTAAAGTTTAATTAAAACAGACATTTGTATGTCAAGAAAACTGCATTTTTCCTTTCTGAGGTGTTGCTAATCATATGACAGCAAACCAAAAATTTGGATTAGTAGCCAGTGTATCCACCTGATTTTCTAATATATATATTAACCGTTAGACTGCTAAGCAGCGCGATAGCGCTGCTATGTTAATTCTCGAAAACTGCGAAGCAGCGCTATCGCGCTGCTAGAGGTAAAGTTTAGATATCACCGGAATTTTAATTTAATTTTTTTACTTAAGCAAAATCAATCAGTTGATCGAAACTTCTAGATAATGTGAAAGAGTTGTCCATGTTACGTCGAGACAGTATTTTGGTCGATGATTCGACTCATAATGATACGAAGAATGATGAGATATTGGAAGCAAATAATGAAGAAAGTGACGAAGATTGCGTCATAATGCATCGGAGAAAAAAATTTCGGATACTGAGTGATTCTTCTTCTTCTTCTTCTTCAAAATTGGAAACGGAAGAGCTTGTGACAGCGGATATAAACAAAAAAGATAGTGATAAAGAAAGCGTAATAATACATCGAAAGAAAAGATTACGAACAATGAGTGAATCTTCTTCTTCTTCGTCGGAAGCAAAAGAGCCTACTTTTACCGACATTTCCCCAACAAAATCATTTTCTAAAGCAACAAATGTCTTTTTTTAAATACCTGGACCTAGACACGTACCTTCTTCAGATGCGAAACCTATAGCCTATTTCAAAAAGGTGGACTCCAATAACAGTACAGGAAGTCAAAGCATTCATTGCTGTGTTACTGGAGATGGGTATAACAAGAAGACCAACAGTTGACAGTTATTGGAAAAGGGATTCTAGGCAGATACCATGGTTTGGGAAAATGTTTTCCAGAGATAGGTTCCCATTGATCTTGAAGTTTTTTCATTTGGTCGACAACAGACAATTAGCAGAACCAGGCCATCCAGAATATGACCCATGTGGCAGGTTTGATACTCTTGTCAAACAATTATTGCATATTTGGTGAACTATATTAAAATTGGATTTTTTCACTGCTCTTAAATTTTCGTAAAACATTGTGTGTGAACAATTATTAATGTTAAAACACGTTTTTTGTTTTTATTCATCCTTTAATGATACTTAAATTGGCCTTTTACATACGCTACAGCAAGGCGTGGCTTTCATTAATTAGGTGAGTTTTTATAGATCATTAGAAAAGTTCATATTTTATTTCTGTAGAAAGAACTGTCGAGGGTAAATGATTTATCTATAAAAATACACATTTATATATAACATTTCGATTGCTGCTTACTTAGATTTTTTTTTTTTTTTTTTTTTTTTTTTTACTGCGCGGCGTAGTTTTCCAGCTGGAATGAATGGGTTTCGAATTTTTTACAAAACTTAATATTCACACCGGAAAAACTTTTATTGAGGTCGAAAACAGCGACAGCAGTTTAGGGAAAGGTTTCAGAAATTGCTTCAGCATTCAAACGGTTAATAGGCGAACATGAAATTCATGCTATATTTTTAACATATTAATTATAGGAGTAGAAGATTAAAAGTGGTATCATTCGAAAGGTATGATTGGTCAGATTTACAGAATACAAAAATTATTTTCTTACCATATCAAGAAAGTATTTAAAAATAGTTTTATTTTTTATGCATTTTTGCATTTTATACACGCACACTTTTGTATTAAAAAATTTATAAAGTAAAATGTTGTTAAATCTGCCAATGGACAATTTTCCTGTGACCTCACAGTAGATAAAATCGCCGAACACGTGGACGATGTAATCGTCAGCTAGTAGCGTGTAAGCAGTGGTTTTGTAAACAAATTGGATTTAAGATGCCGTCTTATTGTTATGCATAACATTTTCCAGTCTAAATATTTTCCAGTGAAACTTAGTAATCTGATATCTGTTCAAACAAGAACAAAAGAGAAATATAAACAACTGAATCGAATGGTAAAGTTAAGACTATTCCATATCGTAAAATTGCAGAACATTTTATACACACACACATATATATATATAATCAATAAAAGATAATAAAAATTAAACGAGTCAAAAAATGCATAAAAAGTAAATCAATCATCACTTATGAATCATGAAACTAATGTCAATGTTTAAAACGAAAATAGCGAAGCTTATTGAGAACAAGATTAAAGATAACAAGGAAATCACATTACACGTTAATAAATAGAAAAAAATATGTCATTGATTACATTGGATATAGACATCGAAGCTTAAATAATTAGAATTTCAATCACTTTAATAAAGGAATTTATTAAAGGGAGCATCCATTTAACCCTTTACGACATAGAGTAATTCTAATTATTTAAAATCAGCAGCCACCGGAATTCAAGAACGCTAGTGGAAGTCAAAAAATAAATGAAGTTTTTACCTCTATATTATAGAAGAAAAATACTAAAAAAAAATTTAGGGATGAATTTTTGCACTTGAGAATTAAAATTAGGTGCTGCCGCAGCGGCAACACTGTGCCGGAAAGGGTTAAATTTGTTAACATCGCCACAGTTCACATGGCAGATTTTAATATTACATATGTTGATTATTAATATTAAAGTATATTACAAAAACTGGATTAAAAGCAAAACAAAGGTATCACTATATCACTCTTACTTCAATTTCATATAATCTGTAACTCTTATAAATATAATATCGCAAGATAAAAATTTGCAAGCCACAATGCTTTGCTATGGTAGAGTTGAGGATTGTTTTCCAAAACAGATTATTTCCTATAGTCTCGATCCCATAGGAGGAACATTGTTCATTTCTAAAAACTCGAATGAAACCATAGACACAGTAATTTGTAAAGATGCAGCATCACTATACTCTCGATCACAGATTTTTTTATTCTAAGAGACGACAGCCATTAGAGTGTTAGAAATTTAAGTGAATGAGTGGTGGATCGAAAGTTTATACTATTGAATATATACACAAATTAAAATATATATATATATTTTATTTTTTCTTGTGTGTGTGTGTGTGTGATTTACGTCAACTCTAGTTTGAAGACATATTTTTAAACTAAAACGTAATGCATTTCAATTAACTAAAATTGACTATTTTTTTTTTTTTTTTATGGATTTATTACTATGTCTTTTGCATACGTAACAAGAAAGTATAAGGTTTGGAAAAACTTTTGATTTCCAGTTTTCGATGAATTTACACGTTTTGACTTTTCCTTGCATTTCATTTAACTGAAATTGCCTACTTATTTCTTAAAAAGGGGATTTATTGCTAGTTTCTGCATATATAAGAAAAAAGTAGAAGATACGAAAAAAGTTTCGATTTCCGGTTTTCGATGAATTTAGACGTTTTGAGATTGCATTTCAATTAACCGAAATTGACTACTTATTTTTAAGAAGATTTACTATATTTTTAAAAGGATGGATTTATTACTCTATCCTCTTCATATATAAGAAGAAAGTGCAAGATTCAGAAAAAATTTAGTTTTCCAGTTTTTGATGGAGTTACGCGTTTTGAGATTTCCTGAACTCAGTTCGACCATTTTTAGAAAATGTCTGTATTTTTGAGTTTGAACACTGTACTTCATGAACTAAAGGTCTTAATTTAATCGAACTTGATATTTGGTTGGATCTTGGTTTGAATTGGTGCCGATTAGCTTTCGGGCTATATCACCCAACAGGGGGCGCTTCCACGTTGTAATTTCCTCTCCTTTCAGGAAAGGCTCAGCATCTACAGTGTACCAATCTTAGAGATAAATATTATGTAAAACTCTGCTGATTCAGTTTGAATGCATATCGGCCAACAAGTGGTTCTGGTGTATGTTGCAATTTAATTCCATTTACGAGAAGGCAATTAGTTTGCTTTGCAAAAAAAGTGGTCGAGTTTTGACCCCTGGGAGATACTAGTTAATATAGAAACGCTGTCAGACATGAAGTGGACCAAGAATTTTAATGTATTTTGCAATTTTTTTTTTTCCCTTGGTGGGAGATGATAGGAGCTTTTAATTCTAAAACTGTGACATATTGCTTTCCATTTGCATAAACTGCTCTAACCAGTAAGCTCCTGACGTTTTCCATCGGATTTAAATTATAAGAAATTGATGGCTATGGAATTACACGAACATTATTATTTAGGAACAATTTACGAGTGTTACTTGCCTTGTGGATATATGCTTTGTCCTGTTGGATCATCCACAGGTTCGTCAGTTTCCTCGACAATAGGCAATACATCTTCTTCAAGTAGATCTTGGTAGGTTGTTGCATTTATTCTGAGAAGTTCACGCAATGTGGCATATGCCACAAGTTCCAAACGAAGCCCAAACCATGAATGACCCTGCAGCTTCCTGCTGTTTTGAAAATGTATCAGATTCCTTGCGTAGATCATGCCAATAATAAGAAAAAGCGTTAGGAAAATCTAAATTGAATTTTATTTTAATTGGAGAATATTATTTTTTCATATTATAACTTCCAGGACATGTGATCTTTCGCCTAATCTAGGTGATTCTGCTGGTACTTTTTAGTCATACGTGATTGGGATTTTCTTTTCTTGTACTTCAGCAACTTTGAACTTTTAACTATTCTGGACAAAGCATTTTTGGCATCGTTATCGCTAGATTTCTGATAAGTTCGCCCAAAATTGTTTTCACTTCACTCATTCTTTTTATAATATCTCTTTTTTTTTTTTTTTTCCTTTTCAATAGCATTGGCGGATGTCCCGGAGATATCTTTGTTCCATAATCCTATTGTAATCGAAGAAAATTCAATATTACATCTGGAGGTCGTTTCAATTTTTTTACGATAGCTCTTGCTTAAAATCCTTGACTATGAAAATCTTGACCATGAGTCCTTGTCACAATTTTGCTTTCTGAAAACCTCTTAACCCTTTGCGGCGCAAGGTAACTGGAATCATTGAAATTACACTGCCACAGAAGTTTACGAACAAAACTAAAATAAAAGAAATTGACGACCTTATCTGCTATGTTATAAAAGTAAAATTTTGCTAAACAATTTCCGGAATGAATTTTTACAGTTAGAACTTCATAATCGCGTCCTCGCAGCAAGGGCATTGCGCCGCAAAGGGGTAAAACACTTTTATAACCTATATTCTTAGAATTCAGTTTGCCGACTCGTTTAAAGCACATTTATATGCTAAACTAATTTGCATATTTCGATTTCTTCTTTTCGGAGTCGTATTCAATGTTCCTGACCAGTTTATATGTTCAATTAGCGGTAATTTCGATCAGTGTTCGTATCATTTTGCAACGCCAATTTTTTAGATAGTGTATATTTTCAACAAATAAAATATATATATTATTTATTCCCAGAATTGCCTTTTCTGATGATTGTTTGTGAATTTTTGAGTTGATATCACAAATTTACTAGGTGTTCATATCATTTTGCAGTCCAGTGTATACAGAGCCTGATTAAGGGGGAAGCACACATTATTTATACTTACACCGTTATTTTTTAACAAATACTTTCCTGCTATAATAAACAGAAAATTCTCATTAAAAATTATTTTAAAAGAATTCTGGTGTCTAATAACGGTGAGTAAATTGGTTTGTTTTACACCGTTCATTTTTTATAAAAAATATTTCCTCGTCAAAGCGTGGAATTTCTATGACGTGAAGTAAAAAATAATTGTAAAAATATTCCGGTGAGAGCGGAGATAATGTGTGCTTCCCCCTTAATCAGGCTCTGAGTGTATATGTTAAAACCAAAATTTTGTGAAAAAAAAAAAAAAAAAAATCCTGCCCAAGACTTAGCTGTTGGGAATAAAATTAGGTTTTATGAAATATTTATCATCGTGCTTCAAAATAAAAACCTAGTTAATATAGTATTCAAGCGACATTCAGGGATGCCATCACTATTTTTCTACAATTATTTTTCCTTTATCCAATTGCATAAACAAATAACAAGTAATTGCTATGTAAAAATAGTGCTGTTACAGACAGCGGAAACTCTAGACGATTAGCGCAACAAATCACAAAGTTAAACCACAGAATTTAAAATGATTTTCGATATTCTGTGTTTGTGTGATAAATCAAATAGTTTTCTGTTAAGACCAAGTATCTTAAACAGAGCAATAAAGCCTAACGCTATTTAAATTAGTAAATAATTTTAAAACGTTTGAATTAATTAATTGTTGAATATGTTTGAAAAAGTTGAATGTCAAATACTTATTTTTCATTAAATATTAATAATAACAATAAACATAAAAATCTTTTAAAAATCTTTTAAATTTTAAAGTAATGAAAATTATTTACTTTAAAACAAATTTTATATTTTATAATAATATTTAAAAAGTCTGCAGGCTAGACTTTCAGTTGATTACAGAATTGTAAAATATGTCTGATAATTTTTCTAATGTTTTCCACTCCATGAGTCGCCCAAGTGAATTTTTATCGTTATCAATGGTCTCAAGTTCAATTACCTTACTGCAAAAAGTTTTATTTTTATATATATTTTTCTTTAGACTTTACCTATATTTTTATTAATGGGCTGTTAATATTTTATGTGCTCTAATATTTACATGCTGTTTTCCTGAACAGTATTACTAAATATTTAGATTATTTTTATTCAGTAATAAAATAACCAATAATTTTGAAAAATGATATTTGATAATCATAAAGGACGATTAACACTTTCGCGATCGCATGTTTTTGCCTTTTTGACAGGAAGGTCCGCCTGTGGGCGTTATTCTCCTAAGTTACAATATTTCAGAAAAAAAAAATTCTATATTCATATTCTTATTACAAATGGTTATACTGTAAAGTTTCGCACAACGCGGTGGCAGAGATGACAAATACATAAAACAGTTTTAATTTTTAACACCGCTAAATTTTTAGAGTACCAATCTATTGGTTTATACGCTCAATTTAGATTTTATATAAAGCAGTTGCTTTGATATAAAATTAGTGTTGTTAAAAAATAAAATTGTAATATACATGAGACAAACGTGCACCCGGGTTGTACGAGACTTAACTGTACATTGTAATCATACTCTTTCTAATCAAAGTATTTATATCCATAGCATATTGGTTGTGTAAATATGAATATTGTGTATATTTTTAAGAAACAAATAATATACAAATTGCAAAAGAAACGCCCACTGGTGGAGTTACAGATTTTCAAATGACGTAAATCTACGACAGCGGTCACGAAAGTGTTAATCTTCCAAGTGATTAGGCAACTGTTACAATTAAAATTTAGTGGTAAATATTGAATAAAAAAATTCACTAAATTTAGCAACACAATTCTTCACCCAGTTCCTATGATAAATTCGGTTCCTTTTAACTTACTTTATGTAATTCCACACGATCCTAAAACATCTTGTATAAATATGCAAAGTTGCCATTGCCCGTAGCATTTTACACCACTATTTCTTGTATAATAACTATGACTTTATTCTTTCACATAAACATATTAGAAGTTATTCTTATGAATAAATAGTGGTGGAGAACATTACGAGTTAGTATTCTGAATATGTATAGTCAATAATTCAAAACGTAAAGCTTTGTAAGATTATTTATTTATTTTTAGTGTTTCAGCTTTTAAACTAACTTGAAAATGTTGAAAATAAATCATGAATGTTTCAATTTTATTACAAAAAAACTTAAGTAAACTACTTTTCATAATAAATCAGGTATAAATTCAAAACCGTGTTTCTTTCGTTATTACATAAATTTAAAAAGAATTTGTTCCTGAAAGGTAAAAGTTCATTATTTGTTAACGAACAAACATTAGACACAAGAAGATATCTAAGAAATTTTTTATGATACAATGTTTAAAAAAAAATTCACGCATTAATATTAATGAATTATCACTATAACTGAAAGCAAGAACATTAAAAATAAATATTTGCATTTTTAATTAAGATGCATTTTTACGTCTAGAAACTTTTTTTTTTCTCTGCTCATAGCGTGGCTCACGACCTTTTTTTTTTTTTTTTTTTTTTTTTCCCGGTAATAATATTTTAACCTGAGCAAATTTGAACTTATTTTGTTTATTTTACTAGTTATTTTCATTTCAAGCTTTGCGGTAGTGTTTAATATTTTTCATTAACTTTATTAAGCATACGTCTCAAGCCATAGCCTCCTAAACTGCATGCCTACCGCGTGGCTCGGAAACTTGGCAAAAGTTCAACCCTTAGACAGCTCCACCTGGTACAGAATGTGCGACTTTTTAATTCAACAGCCACCAAAAATTATTAAAAGTGGGATTTGATATACATGAAAAGCGAATAGAATCGAAGAAATATCGATTGTACATATCATATACCACTTCTTAAAATTATTGGTGACAGTTGTATAAAAAAGTCGTGTAATCTGTACCAGGTGACGCTGTCTACCGCTTGAACTGTTACCAAGTTTCCGAGGGACGCGGAAGGCATCTAGTTTAGGAGGCTATGCTCAAGTACTACCTTTCTAAAATATTATAAAAATAATTCCCAAATTAAAAGGATGAAAAATTTAAATGTTTTTTGGTAGCATTATTTTATTATAGAAACCTTTATGTTATCTGTATGATGATGTGTAGTGATTGAATGGGATTGGGATTATTATATAAAAATAGTGATAGCAAAAATGGCAGAAATTTCTCATCACTGAAATTATAATATGGGATGAATTATTGTTACAGGGTTCTCAGCAATAACAATTTTTAATACCACTCTTTAAAAAAAGTAATCTTTGTTTATAGTACATGGCTTCGAAAGAATAATACAAAAATTACTTTGTATAAAAAGTGGTATTCAAAAGAGTGGCTGCTGAAAACTCTGCTTTATAAAAATTTTCGATAAAACCTTGAATATAAAAACAGTAATTAATAATATTTTTTAATAACTTTTAATATTCTTTTTCAAAAAAAAAAAAAAAAAAAAAAAGGGGGGGGGGGAAGGGAAAAAAAATTAGTAATTACGCAAATTTAATTTTATTTTTCACAAATATGCGTAACAATCACGTAACCTACAAAACTTATTATTCATATTTTCATCCATACTCTGTTTAATAATGTTACATAACCTAATATCATATAACCTAATGTTATATAACCTAATAATGTTATATGTACCTAACTCTGACATATAATCTTGGTGTTGTCAGTTAATTTCATAATTAAATAAAAATTTACACAACATATTGTATGGTCAAACTACAGAATTTAAGCACACTTTCGATAATGTGTTTGACAAATGAAATGTAATTTATGTTAGAAGTGAGTATCCTTTGTTGCTAAATCCCCCCCCCTTTTTTTCCCCTTCCAAAGGAGATTTTATACCAAAAATTTTTCATAATGGTTTCAGTTTATTTCATTTTTGAAGATAGTAAAAAAAAAAATTTTTGGAAATAGTAGTGCTTAATGGGATTTAAAAATTAGGAAAGCTGGCAGCTATACACTGAGAAAAAATTCTGTAATTGACATCTAGATTCTAAATCCTCCAAAGTTAATTGATACAGAGTTACTAACTCTCCAGATTTTTAGACATCAGTATTTTTTTATAGAAACAATCTCCTTATTTATTTTCGAAAATTCTGTGAATACATAAAACGAAAAGGACTTTCCAAAATAGTGGTATTAAAAAAATCTGAAGTGTTGGTAGCTCTATACATATTTCTTTTTACATATTATTTTCACTTTAGGATATTTCCCTAACTCTAAAAATATATTGTTAATGGCATTTTAGGAAAAGACTACAACATTTATTTATTTCTATATTTTTGATAAATCTCACAAACAATTATATATTTTCTAAATTATCAGAGAGTTGATAAATCTGAACATAAAGGAATCATCCCTAAATCATCATTACTACATTGCAATAATAGGAACACTAAACGGCTATAAAGAAATATAACTTCTAGAAAAGAGAAAGCCATAAAATTTTCCAGTTAAAACAAACTAGAGAATGAGAATGAAGTTTTATAGCTTTTTTATGTTATCCTGTAATTGAAAACATAGATCTAGGAAGAATACGATAATGGTAGAGAAGATGGTGGACAAATAGTAAATCACCGAGACATAACTACATCTTCCGAAATGATAAGATTAATGTAGTGCATTAACATGATATTATACTTATTTATTACTATATCAAGAATTATGTCCATTCAAGGAAGATAAATCGAAATTCGTTAGTAAATAAGCTTATAAATAACCCTTTGAGTTTGTGAGTTTAATGGTTATTTAATAATGTATAGTATATTCTCTACTGTATTATAGCAGGCTGCATGTCTATTCTAACAAGAAAGAAAAAGAAAGAAAAAAGAAGAAGTTCGAAAAATATTACAATTTTTATTTTATTTATTTATTTATTTTATTTTATTTTATTTATTTTATTTATTTATTTATTTTATTTTATTTTATTTTATTTATTTATTTATTTATTTTATTGAAGTGAAAACTTCTTTAGGCGCGTTAAGCACTTTTGGGTGAACAAAAATGATGGAGCTCGCGTCATCGTCAGCGAACGCTTTGAAATTCTGCAGGCGTTCGTTACCATGACAACCCATTCACCCCGTCTGGTCGGGAAGAAACATATTTTTTTACCAATTGACATCACGTGTTTTTTCTACTAGGAATAAAAATTGCAAATTTCAAAATGCTTCAATTTTCTTCTAAATTCTTTCAAACTTTCTGTGCGCCATTAACAGCACAGGGGATAGTTGCAGTTCAAATTTCATCGATTTTGGAAAAAAAAATACATTTTAATTTTAAATTAAATTTTATTCTAATACGCGTATTTCAAATTCTAATTATGATTAAATTATTTTTAATACATCATTCGAAAGATATTTTAAAGAACATTTATATTATCGAAAGTGGAATTCGAGATTTCAGCTGATTTACACGTTTTGAGGTGTCCTGAATGGGTTTTCTTTTGTATCTCAGCTACTAATTAAAATATTTTCATAAGTAATACATCACATGAAAGCTTTGTTGAGTTGGAATCAAACAGTAGCTTACAGAAATTTCTACCGCCAGATGGCGCTGTAATATTTTAAAATTTCAATATTTCAGTTTCTAATTATGATTAAATTATTTTTTATACATCATTCGAAAGATATTTTAAAGTTCTTTTATATTATCGAAAGTGGAATTCGAGATTTCACCTGATTTACACGTTTTGAGGTCTCCTGAATTGGTTTTCTTTTGTATCTCAGCTACTAATTAAAATAATTTCATAAGTAATCAATATTTTTACCTAATGTAAGGCTTAGTTCATTTAATTTGGGTACCTACAAATACTGTGCCGAATCATATAATACAAATCATAAACACTTCTTTATAAAGCAAAAATAATTCGAAAATAATAATCTAATAGCTCGACGATACAATTCACAAGTTACTTAGTTTTCACTTCTATCGGCAGTCCCCAGTTTGATATTTTATTTATTTATTTATTTATTTGTTTTATTTTATTTTATTTATTTGTTTTATTTTTGAAAATCTTTAATTAAAAAATTTGAAATATGTTGTAACTGACTGTCAATCGGTTCTATAGGAAATGGTGGATTGGCAATTATAATTTTACTAGTCGACCTTCGCATGTCTAGCGATGGATATTTTAAAATATTATTTTATTATTATTATTATTATTATTATTATTATTATTATTTATTAAAATTATTTTAATATTTTTTTTAGGATTTCTTCTTGTTATTTAACATAATTATTAAATATTATCATCCAAACTATCCCCCCCCCCTAATTTAGCTTCTGTTTTGAACGTAGTTTGGTGGTTTTTAACGTAAGCCGAGGGGAAAAAAATCGCCAAATCGCCAACTGATGGTCCTTATATAGAATTAATGTATTCTTTTAAATTATCTTTTAAACTTATTTTATTTGTTTGAAATCATGGTTAAAATTTACTTTTCTCAATATATTTTCGTAATTGTAAATATTTATTTATTTAGTTTGCTAAATTATCCTTGATTCATTATTGTATTCATTCCTCCAGACCAAGAATAAAAATTTATTTCCTTTATTTCAATAAATTTTTGTAGCTACGATGTAATTCTGAACATTTTCCACAACTTAGACTTTTATTATATAGAAGATTATAATTAGATTATTAATAATTAGATAATAATTAGAACTGTCAAACGTATTCTTCTAAAGCTGAATCGAGTCATTTATTTTATTTTTTTTTATTTTAGTTTTTGTCTTTGTATCTTTAATCTAGAAGTAGAGTGATTTACAACCATTAAGAACTTTTTAGAAGGTAATATAATTTACAGCTTTTTGATGGACTGCTACATATATATCTTTTAAAAAGCTGAACGTCAAAGAACTACCAACTGAGTTATTCTGGACTTTGTAGAGCCGCATAATTTGATTATATGAAAATTTGAAAATTTCCTAAACCGTTTTCTTCGCAGAAAAGATGGGTGGGGGGATCCAGCTTTCACATGAGCGAATTGCATGGGTCAGATATTAACCGGAATCATAACGTATACAATTTTACTCACATGAATGCTGCAATTTTCTTTAATTTTTTTTTTTTTTTTTTTTTTCGTAGAAAAGAGGAAAAAAAGATTGTTTTCATCTTTCGTATGAGCAAATTGTGTGGATCTGATGTTAACCGTAATAGTTAACCCACATAATTATCCAGGGCCTGCTTAAGGCTGAGACACAGTCTTACTGCTATTTTTAGAATATATATGTGGCTGATAATAAACAAAAAATCCTCGTTAAAATAACTAGATAAGTACATTTATAAAATAGCATCGTCTAACTTGTGAATTGTAAATTCGATTCGCCGACACAAATATTTTCTTGCAAAAACAATTTCCTAATAAAAGCATGAAATTTGTATCATAAGTACGTTTTAAAATTACTGTTAAGAATTGGAGGCAACAGTTTATCATGCCTTAATCTAGTGCTGCAATTATCTCATATATATGTTGAAAATTTTCTGAAAAACCTTTCTTCGCTCATTAGAGGAAAACAAGAGTATTTCCAACATTGATATAAGTTAAGGTGCCTGCCTACCGTCGGAGGTGATTTTTTTTAATAATTGAAAAATTGCGTATTTATGTGCATTTTATGATAGAATATAGTAAAAAACAGTCAATAACCTGAAAAAAATATGCAAATTTAAAATATTTTGATATTCAGGATCAAAATATGCATAAGATTTGAAAAAAAAAGCAGTTTTACAAAACATCATAAATCAAATTTAAATAAAGATATTTTTTATTCTGTAAATTTTATTTAGATTATTGAAAGGTTCTTAAGGGAGTGAACTTCTCTCAAAACTATAACCATGTTATTTAATATTTTAGAGAAAATAACATTTTTACATGCTAAAAAAATCATGAATATACATGACAGTTCATAACTTCTATCGACAAAAATACAAAAAATAATTTTGCTAGATTCATTATCGTAGTTCAATCGTTAAAACAACTCCTCTAGAGTATTTTGTCAAAGTTTCATGACGTTTCAGTTATAACTTTTGGAGTTATGATGTTTTGGGATAAAGCAAAATGCTAAAAATCTCATTTTGAGAAAAAGCAGAAAACAGATTTAAAAAACAAGATTTTACCTATTAAACAAAAAATAGTTTTAATAAGTTCCTGATTTATTTCAAAGCTTTTTATTTTCTTTTTTAAATTCATTTTATATTCAGTAACAAATTTTGATGCTTATATCGAGTAAAACATTTATGCAAACAAGCATTGACGGCTCATTTCCGGTCACTTCCGGACTTCCGGTTTCAAAAACTGGCGAGTGACTAATATTAAAATGCTTGTAACTCAAGTTCTAAGCAAGATAGAAACAAAATTCAAACTGATTTAGAAAGCTTAAATGTCAGGCTTTAATACTAACTCAAAAATAGAAAATCGGAGTTTTGACAGAAAATTGCATTTTAACCCTTTAACGTTCACTACTTAATTTATTTTAAAAATTACTAAACTAATTTAAAAAATGGCTTTTAGACACATAGCTGATCATAAATACTTAAAAAATAAAAAATTAGCATTGTTCCTTTTCGAGAAATTTTCGGTTTGAAACATCTGTAAGTAAACCTTATTAAATTCAAATAATATATAATTTAATAAATAAATCACTTTATAAGTAAACATTATCGACAACAAAAACTCGTAAAAGTTGCATAGATCCCAACATTTCAATTTATTCCGGAGTATTTTAACCCTTTGCGGAGCAAGGTAATTCGGATTATTTAAATTAGACTGCCACCGGAATTTACGAACATAATTAAAATAGAAGACATTTTAAATTTTCACGTTAAAAAAAAAAGGGCCTTTTCTGCTATGTTATAAAAGTAAATTTTTGCTAAAAAATTTCCGGGATGAGTTTTTGCACTTGAGAATTAAAATTAGGTGTTCCATCAGCGGGAACACTGCGAATGAAAGGGTTAAAGATAGGCAGGCACCTTAATGTTCCAAGTAAGCTGTCATTCATCATCGCGAACAAGAAAAAATTGATTATATAAATGTTGGAAACTTTAAAAAAATCTTTTTTTTTTCTTCGCAGAATTGGTGAACATAAGAATATTTACAAATTGTCATAACAGCCAGTCATACGGTATCATCAGATATCATCGGGGATAACTGAGTTGGCAGACCACTTTGAAGCTAACACTAAGATTTCGTGTTTTAATTCTGACCTAATCACTCTTCGATCTTATAAAAATAATTTTGTCCAGACCATCCAGATCTATGCTATAAATGATGGAAGTTATTATTCCAATTATCATTACTTAACACTTTGACTGCCATGGCTATCATATGTGATAGCCAATGATGCTTCCGTTGGGACACTGGCTATCAGATATGATAGCCATGGATTTTCAACACTTCAGTCCTTGGCTATAAAAACGATATCAGCTACATGAAAATCGT
This sequence comes from Salticus scenicus, assembly GCA_963930645.1. NCBI lineage: Eukaryota > Metazoa > Arthropoda > Arachnida > Araneae > Salticidae > Salticus > Salticus scenicus. The sequence continues at coordinate 179,959,414 of OZ005659.1, forward strand.
ACTGAAGTTTAATTGTTGGAGAATGATAATCTCCCCATGTGTTGCAAAATGAATCAGATTGAAAAGTGTTTCTTTTATGTATAATTTTATGTCGAAAAAAATACAAATTACCCAACAGAAGTTTTCGGCACCGTGGTGAATATTTGTAATTTTGGCTTGGCAGTCAAAATGTTAAAGTGATATAATATGTGACTTAATTATATTTCGGACTTTTACTTACAAGCGGAGCACGATTAACCTCATGTGAGGCCGGGGGCACACATACTTTCTTGCGCCCCTGCTATCCCCCTCCTTGCACATAAGCAAAATATTCTGTTTCTATAATAAAAGCAGAATTTGATGAATCAAATGTGCAAGAAATGGGTTTTAGGGTTCCCTTTTCTTGAAGGCTTGGGGCACGTGCCCCACGTGCTCCTACGATAATAAGGCTCTGCATAGGAGCTCGGAAATCAAATATTCTATTCATTGTTTTCCATAGATTTTTTTTCTATACTAATGACACTTCTGTATAATAATTAACTTAAGTACGTAGTCAGAACTGATGGGTATACAACCTTTTCATTCAGCAAATTATGCCGATTAGTCGTCGACTATATTTGTTCCATAGTTAAAGTATTTAAGCATTAAAACGGATTAAATTTTTAATCTTGATGACCTTTCGCTTTTGTTAGATTCAGTCTGACTGTTAAAAAAAAAAAAAAAAAAAAAAAAAAAAAAAAGGCATGATTTGCCATGCTATGCCTTCTTCATGGGCGTGAAACATATTTCTACAATTATGCTGTTTTCAGGAATTTGCATTAATGAAAAAAAAAAAAGGGAATTGAATCATTTTTATGCAGTTTTTATAAATGCTTTTGTGTTTTTTATATGTTTACTCCATTTCTATTATGACAATGTTTTTGTTTTTTTAATTAAAAACATAAAGTTTAAAAAAAGAAAGAGAGAGAGCAAGAGAGAGGAAAGAAAATATTGTTTTTCTTAACATAATGCAGTTTATCCACGCTTCCCCCACAAATGGGAAAAAAATTATGTTTTTAATTAAGAAAAAGCAAACAAAAAATTTATTTCAATACATTTATATACAAAAAAAATAATACTTTTTTTTTTCTTTGAGATTAACGGGAAATTTTTTGTCGATTAAGAAAAGAATATTGTTAGACATTCAATAATAGGAAATTCTTAAGATTACTTAAGAATTTCCTACTTACCTGCAAAATATAGATAAATTTATTTTTCCTTTAACCTCATGCTTTCTTTTCACCTAATCAATAATAACGATTTTTTGACGAATTTGATGTTATATTTTAGATAGTAAAATAGTGAAATCAATAAAAATGTATAAAAAGAAATGAATTCCAGTCATAGCATAAGTCATAAAGCAATAAAATAAAAATGATATGAATTATGTGAAGAACACTTTTAGCTCGGTCATAAAATTATGTATTAAGTCAAAAGCCTATAATTTTAGAAGTATTTACAAGTTTCTTAAAGAATAATAAGTATTATTATACCTTTGCTGTATACCTAATTGCAACCCTTATTATATATATGTATTTGTATATATATAATATACAAATTAATACCTTTGTATGTGAATATTTTCGTGTAGCCCTGTAAATTCGAAGATTAACTAATATAATATCATAATCTATACAAAACATTATTTTAACATATTAAAAATAAATTTAGCATTCTTTATGAGTTTTAAGGAAGAAAATTATTTAAATGTGATTTATAAATGTATCTCTACTAAAACGGAATGCATTGACATTTATTTGGACTTCCCTATGCACACATCAGATGTACAGGACCTATCAATTACATTTTAAACAGAGAACATTCCATAGGGAACTTGAATAACATGTATCCTTTTTTTTTTTTTTCAAATTCTGAAAATATTTGCGAAAGCTGGAGGTGGGTAGATGGATAGACAGGCAGTTGGATTGTCGGACAAACGAATACACATTTGCAACGTATAGCAGAAAGTGAGATTATTCCGAAATATATATGATGATCTTGTTTAAACTTTTGGGTTAAGTATTTTTCGGGGAGATAGATCAATTAAACATATACTGATTCTCAGGAAAATACGTATTCGCTGTTAACCCTTTATTGGCCAGTTGCAGCAAGTGACAGAAGTTAGATTTACTCGGAAATGAAAATACAGTCGAACCTCGTTAACATGAATCTCAAGGGGGATTAAAAAATTTTTTATGCTATCAGTAGTTCATGCTATCAGTAACTAATATTCGTATAACTAAACTAATCTTCATTTTAACGGGGATTGTGGAAACAGTTCATGTTAAAAGTAACTCACGTTAACAGTGTTCACGTCAACGAGGTTCGACTATAATAGCTTTGATGAAATTTTGGGGGTATAAATGAATTAGGCATATTCTCATCTTTAGGACAATTCGCGTTCACTATTAACACTTTAACTGCCTTTTGCAAAACATGACAGAAAATGGGTTTTCTCAAAAAGTGATATAAAGATTCTCATAAAAATTTGGGTTTAAGCGAATTTTTTTTTTTTTTTTTTTTTTAGAGAAAATCTCGATTTGACTTACCCTCATCCCCCCCCCCCATTTTTTTTATCTGTTGATTGCAAAATATAGTAGAAATTGAGTTTACTTGGAAATGGGCATAACGGTTTTGATGACTGTTTTGAATTAAGAAATGTTCTGGATGAAAAATTAATTAGGCTTATCTTCATTTCTCGGAAATTTTACGTTCGCTGATAACCCTTTGTCCACCGGCCGGCCAAAGACCGTCGTGTACACTAATGGTGGCTGGTGCACGTAAAATCTATCGTGGCCGCAATGTCCTCCATGTTTTTATAAAAAATTATACCTCTGGGAGTCACCGAAACGGGAGAGCCATCCCTTCCGTGGAGTATCAAAATTGCGATGGCATGTCTCCGGATCACCTCTTGGGGTGAGTCCCAGACCGTCGCTAATTGCCCATCTGCGCAACACTAGTGCGACGTAAAACCCAACCAACCCCTTGTCTGCCGATTGCAAAATATGTCAGAAATTGAGTTTACCCGGAGGTAAATATAACGACTTTTTAATGAAACTTTGGGTTTAAGAATGTCTTGAATTGAGTGATTAATTTCATTCTCATATTAGGAAAATTTGAGTTTTCTTTTAACTATTTATCTTTTTGTTGCAAAATACGGCAAATTTGAGTTTACTCGCAAACAGATACAATGATTTTCAGGAAAGATAAAGGTAAAAGGTTGTTTTATGATGGGAAAAATCGATTAAACTTTTCCTCATCTTCAAGAAAATTTCCATTCGCTGCTAGCCCCTCAGCCTTTGATTAAAAAAAAAAAAAGATAGAATTTGGGTTTACTAAAAAATGGATGTGACGGTTTTGTTAAAATCTTAGTTAGGGTTAAAGATTTTTTAAGAAGACAAACCCCCTCGTCTTATCCTCATCTTTAGGAAAATTAATGCGTATTGTTAACCTTGAGTTCAGCAGTTGGAAAATGTTGCAGAAATCGGATTAATACGGGGTTTTCTCGAGAATAGTTCAAGAGATTTTGATAAAAACTTAGAAATAAGTTCACTTTGAGACGACAAACGGCATCTTCTGAAAATTAGCTCCCGCTGTTAATCCTTATTCCTCCGATTGCAAAATATGACTGAAACTTGGTAGTCGGGGAAGGTTAAAACGATTTTGATAAAAACTTAGATTTAAGTGATTTTTGAGATGACAAATCCGTGAGATATATCCTCATCTTCCCGAAAATTAGCTTTCACTGTTAATTCTTTAACGCCCATTGTAAAATATGGCAGGAACTTGGTTTTCCCAGAAATAAATTAAACAGTTATAATAAAAAAGTGGAATTATGATAATAATAATTATTTATTTAGTGAGAATCATTCTGACATATCTTCTTTTCGAGGAAAATTTGTGCTCACTGATATGTTAACCCTCATTCCACTTTGGTAAAATATGGCTAGAATTACATTTTTTTGGAAACTGTTTGAACGATTTTATTTTATTTTATTTTTTATGATAATCCAAATTGAATTTTCTTCATCTTCAGGATAGTTAACGCTCACAATTAACCATCACTTCGACCGTTGCAAAACTACGGCAGAAAATTTCTAGGAAATGATAAAGCCCAGAATTAAGGGTCTTTTAAGATGAGAAAAAACATCTGAATTATTCCCATTTCATGTCACATGTGACGAAATATGAAAGAAACATAGTTTTCTTAGAAAGTATTTGAATGATTTTGATAAAAATTTAGATTTAGGCAATTTCGAAGTTTATAATTTAATATTCAGTACAAAAGTTTGTCATTCTCTTTTAGAACAATGTTTATTTATTATCTCTTTAGAACAATATTTATTTTAATTTAACGTTTACCGGTAACCGGCTCTTCCCCCAGAAAAATTGGCAGAAACTTTTTTTTTTTTCTTTTTTTTAAGTCCTCGAATGATTTTGATAAATATTTAGAGTTGGTGTGTTTCTGAGATGACATTTCTATCTGAAATATCCATCATCTTCATTATAATTAACGTTTACTGGTAACCCCCGCACTACCCGTGAGAAAAACCGCCTAGACTTTGTTTACTTAGAAATCGCTGGAAAGTTAAGAAAAGAAAAAAGTGAGAGAGAGAGAAAAAAATGAGGTTATTATTTAAATGAAAAATGGACTCACTTATCCTTGAGGAAAAATAGATGTCACTGTCCTAGAACATTATATAGCAGAAATCTTGCCTTCGGAGAAAGTGCTTGAAAGGTTTTGGATTATAGTTATTATGATAATTCGATTTGAATTTTCCTTTTCTCCAGGAAAAACAGCTTTCAATGTTAACCCGTGCTTGCAAACAAATATTAAATATCATTGCCTCAAAACATATCGCTGTATGTACCCTACGAATGAGTTTTACAATGAGACCGATTGAACTCGGTTATCCCAGGTACTAAATAAATAAAATAAAATCCAGCATCACTCATAAACTATAAAATACTTTCCCATATGCTGGGATATAATTATAATAAAAATTATAATAAAAGTGAGTTAGACTACGATTATACGAGTGTTAGTTTAAGTAATGTAACAAAATAATAATAATAATAATAATAATAATATTACAATAATTTAAAATCGTGCATTGATAATAATTAACTTTCCAGCAACAGGGTCGCAGCGCTATTAAAATTGTATGTTATTTTAATTGTATTGTGAACTTCAGAATTTTATTTTGCTTTATTTTATATGTTTATGTGTATGTTTATATTATTATCATTATACGTTTATGTTTGTGTAGTACAATATTTTCTGGCCGATAATCCACAGTAACATAAATCAGTTTCACACCAGATAATTTATTCTGCAAACAGTGCTATATTTCTACGAGATAAAAAGAAATGGAACTGATTTATCATACTTATGGATTATGTACCGATTTTACGGATTATATAAAATGAAAATTGTATATGTTTAGAGTTGAATATGATTTGTAATTAAACAATACTGATTATCAATTTATTAAATACAATAGCAATAAAATACCTTTAATAGCTCTGTTTTAGATGGTAGCTTTTAGATCTACAGACCAGGTCTTCCTCAGTAACACCTCATTGTAAAAAAAAATTCTGTTAAATACACATATATTCCTACAGAAAATTTCAATTTCAAAAACTACAGAAATTTACTGTAAAACTACATCTCAATCTGCAAAGCTGCTTACATACAAGTATTGACATTCTTATAGATTTAGCTTGCAAAGTCATTTCGTGAAGGTAAAAAATACGACTGCAGCGATCCTGTGATGAAGTGTTCAAAATACTTTCAATAACAGAGCCCCTGCTCTGAACTAACTAGTTCTGCAAACGTAAATATGCTATATATGCTATGCCGAAGTCTGCTATTTTCGGTTCAGGCAGGAATGTTTGTAGTGTTTTTTTATGTGTGAAATATATAAGAAAATGGCTTCTTTCCAGTTTCGTCTGCTCAATCATGTGATAGAGGAAAACGAATAATCGAATTCTGAGAATCGAATTCAATTAAATATTGTACTTTAGAATAAAAATGTTGATATTTAATATAAAATAAAATAAAAGTAATATTGTGCACTTGTAAACAGCAGAATAGTTGTATTTGTAAATTTAATAGTTTTTTAAAAATACTTTATGTGTTTATTTATTTTCAGCTGTAAGAATCGATTTTTGTATGTTCTAGTGTAACTGTTACATTAACTGATCTAGCAATAAATAATAGCTTGTTCTTGTGGAATGTTTATGGATTATAATTTGAATTTTAAAATGTTGTCATTTAATTTAATTGCATAAAGGTGTTACAACAAGTTAATTAACTTAGTTACTGGTCTAAATGGATTTATGCACTACGATATTGCACTGTCACTGATTTAAGTACCAAAAATCAGAGTATTTAACATGTTCTTTATGAACATCAATAACAAATATAAACTAAATGATAATTTTAAATGCATACAGCAAATAAAAGACGATGAATAATGATATAAAATGGATTAAAAATGATGATGTATAAAAAAATAACACAGATTAGGTACAATTGATCAAAAATAAGAATAGAAAATATGTTATTTCAGCAATCGCTATACATAAACAAGCCTTCGTCTGCTATTTGTTTTTCCTCTATCATGTGACCTCTGACGTCAGATGGGAAGAGCCCATTGTGAATTATTATTGGGGAATTATGTGATACGAATCATTCCAAACACCCAAATACAAATATCCAACCCATCATCTGCTAGCTTCTTATAGAATAGTAACTTTATTTTGAATGTCACTAAAGTTGAAAAATACATTTTTATTCAAAATATGTGATTGAATGATATTTATTCTTGTCTTGAAATCTTATAACTCATTTTTTTATTATTAATGATTTATGAAGTTTTATTACCTTTTTTAAAATACTATAGTAGATTTCATATTTCGTATAAGATTGGTAAATAAATAGGCTTATTCAAAAAGTAACGTATGATAAAATAGTACAACATGTAAAAAGTGTAATATTAGCAAAGGTAAAAAATCATTAAAGATAAAAAATAAGTTATAAGATTTCAGTACAAGAAATATATACCATTCAACCACATATTTAAAAAAAAAAAAAAAAAAAAAAAATGCATTTTTCAGTGCTATTGACATTCAAAATAAAGTTACTATTATGTAAGAAGCTAGCAGACGATAACATAACATACGTTTAGAGAGCTCCAAAACAAGTTTCTCTGGGGCATGTACTCTATTAATGAATGTATTTCTCACACCCACTAGTAAGATCGCTGCAGTCGTATTTTTTGTCTTTATGCAAATAACCTTGCGTGCTAAATCTAATTGGAATGTCAACACTTGTACGTAATCAGCTTTGTTAATCTATCAAAAAAAAAAAAAAAAAAAAAAAACTTTTTTTACGTAAACATTGATGCAGATTTTATCTGATGGGTTCGTATTTTTAGTACGGGGAACTATGAAGCTTCCTTCAAACTCTGGCAACATTCAGAGCTTCAAAAGTCGTAAATTATCCATTGTCCAAAAGTGATCTTTGAAATTTTGCACACATTTACAATGAAGGACATTACTTTTTATTGCTCTTTTACAAAAGAGACCAGTTCCCATGCAATTATCGCACTAGGGGGGTTGTGAGCGAGGACTCGAGCGAGCTTCGATTCTCAAAAACCACATCAAAGAAATATCAAAAGAAACCGAAATTGAAGCTTTCCAGTTGCCAGCGTGTCATGGCTTCTTTAGTCTCAATTTACGGAATTTTACGATACGAGTTTTTAATAGTTAGACATTTACCGAAATCGAAAATTTATCGAAAATATAATTGAATAATTTGAAAGCGATGTTATAATTTGAAAAAAAAAAAAAAAAACTAATAGTCCTGTATACTAAACTAAATTCTGCACTTGCCAAAAATTTCATCAAGATCTTTTTTTTTTTTTTTTTTTTTTTCTGAAAAAGAAAAAAACAAAAAGAAAAAATTAACATTTTCGCATGTTTTGCCTGTTTTATAGTACGTTCTGCCTGTGGGCGTTGTTCTTGCAAGCTATGCCATTTCAGAACAAGGTTCTCTACATCCATATTTATATTACATATGAATGTACCTATATTCTTTCTAGTGGAAGTATTTGTATCCATGGTTATTTTGACTGTACAAATGTAAATATAAGGAATATTCTTAAAAAATATAACAACATACAAATTGTAAAAGAAACGTCCACTGGAGGAGTTACAGATTTTCAAATGACGTGAATCTACGTCAGCGGTCACGAGAGTGTTAATAATAATCAGTATCAAAACGGACAGTATCGAAAACGTTTTTATTTTTATTTTTTATTTATTTATTTATTTTTGAAGAGGGAAGAGTGAGAAGGTAGAAATTTTTATATTTTAGTAATATTTTACGTCAAAGCCGCTAATAGAAAATGCTGATAGTCTACTTTTAATTTTGTTACTATTATTGTTATTATATTTATTATTATTATTATTTTACAGAGAGATGTTGGAGAAAAAAGTCGCAATTCGTTCAAACTGTTTTCAGTTGATAAATGTTGAAAAAGTCGCAACTGGTTTGTTTGAAAAAATTTTCCATGATTTGGTGAAATCTCCAAAAGTAAAAAGAACGTCAAACCAAGTACAAAACCATAAATAATATTTCTCCATACATCTCTCTACGATATTTGTTAAGTATTTTTTACTTATTATTGTTATTATTATTATTATCATATTTCTAGATATTTTGCAAAACAAAAAGATTTTAAATTTTAAGACGACGTACTTCATTTTTTAATTTCAGATCCCATTTCTACTTGTAAAGATTAATTTTTACTTCCATTACCCGATTAACGTAGGTAGTGGAAATATTGTATTCGGTCAGAAAATTCGATATCGAGATTTCACCTGATTTACATGTTTTAATTTCTCCTGTCCAAAAAAGTGGGTTTTGGCAATTGGTCAGTGTGTATGTGTGTGTGTATGTATGTATGTATGTATGTGGGAGAATCTTCTGGCTATTATATCTCGTAAACTAATAAAGATAGAACAACGAAACAATTTAGAATTGAAACAGGTCTGGTGTACAGATGAAATTTCCAAAGTTTGGTGAAAATTGAAAAACCGGAAGTGGGACATCCGAAATCGGACTCGGGGCCGTAAATCCATAGCTAAAAAACGGCTCTAACGATTTCCTTCAAAATTGTTGTATAAACACACTATTAAATATCCTTTCAAATGATATAGTTTGGTTAGTTCAAATTTTTATTTTTTCAACAATTTTAAACTACCAGAAATTATTAATAGAAATATTTTAAAAATTTGTCGACTAATGATAAAATGAGTCAGAAATTTTAATAATGATAAAAAGTAACGCAACTGTGCAAATTATACTTTAACATTTTTAATTTACGGTAGATAAGCACTTTCGGTTCGGCTAGTATGTTAAATAATTATTGTCAATTTCTACGTAACTTTGTCAGAATGCATGCATATGGTGGCGATCAACACTTATCTTTATCAAAAGTAAAAAACAAATAAACATAAAATAAAATTAATTTTTCAAAAAGTGGTAAAATAAGCCAAAAAGTTTTAATTGAAAATTTGCCTCTGAAAAGATTCCAGAGAGAATCAGAATAATTTATAATGAAACACGAAGAATACAGAATAATAATAAAAATAACAATAATATGTTATTTTTCTTCAAAAAAAAAAATCAAAGTGCGATTGGATTTCCAGGAATATCTGTTGCATACTCTGACTAGATAAACCTGTATACCGAAAAAAAAAAAAAAAGAAAGAAAGAAAGCTCTAGACTCTAGACAATAGAGCCAAGAAATCTTAGAATCATTGAATAAAAAATGCAATTCACGGGGCCATTTAACTAATCATATCCATCATTAAAAAAATATAACAACAGACTAAAAAAATACTGCCACCAGATATGTTACCCAAAATTATTTTTATAAATATTACTTGCCCTTCTTACCATCGTCATCCAGGAGACAGATTTCTAACGTCTTGCAATAATCTGCTTTCAGGTTAAATAATTTTAGAATATCAAAGCTGCTATAGTGTACGAAGCGTCGACATTTTATGTTGCAAAGTGGTGCTGGACGCAGCGCTATGAACTTCGAAGTAATCGATGTGAGAATTATCAGAGCTGTCAATAATTTATTTCATTCTGGAGCCCCACAATCATTTATTACTTCCATTACGTATTGTATTCGGTCCAAAAATTCGATATCGAGATTTCACATGATTTACATGTTTTGAGGTCTCCTGGTTCCAAAAAACTGGTTTTTGGCATCTGGTCAGTGTGTACGTGTTTATGCATTTGAGGGATCTTCTGGCTATTATATCTCGTAAACTAATAAAGATAGAACTACGAAACTTTAGAATTGAAACAGGTCTAGCAAGCGGATGCATTTTCCAAATTTTGGTGAAAATTGGAAAATCGGAAATTGGACATTCGAAACCGGAAGTGGGTCCGTATGTCCATATCTAAAAACGGCTCAAGCGATTTTCTTCAAAATTACTGTATAAACACTCTATTAGATATCCTCTCGAATGATAAAGTTTGTTAGATCAGGAAAATTAACAGGGGTCATGCATAAATAGCTGAATTCCAGGTACTGCAAGTGCATTTTTTCAAAATGGCTGTATGATTTTTTTTTCAAACTTGCCATATTAACCCTCTTTTAAATATCCTTTTATATGTAATTGTTATTTTCTGGTTAACAATTAATTATGCCAAGCTTTGGAAAAAGTTGGTATCTCAAAAACGGCTCTAACGATTACCTTGAAATTTGTTATATAAACCCATTTTAGATATCCTTTCTCATGCTTTATTTGGTTATCACGGAAAAATTAATAGTCATACTGATCAGATACATCAGTTTTTATTCAGCAAAATATATCGTAATATTTTTCTCACATATCAAGTTTTGTTTGATTATACGCAATAGAACCTGAGGTATATCTTCCCCTGTAATTGCAGAAATCGATGTATATCAGCGCCACCTATTGAGCGGTTGACACTAAAATTTGATAGGCACTAATTTAGGTCAAGGTGTACCTACATATAAATATATATGTAATTCTGAGCAGTAGTTCCGGAGATACTGTTGCCATAAAATGCTTGTCACACGCACACAGAGACCAACAGACATTTTCTAAAAACGGTTAAATCATGTTCTAGACCTCACAAAACATCTAATTCCGCCGAAAACTGAAAGTCGAAAATTTTTACAAATCCAAAGCATTCTTCTATTGAATATAGAAGCATAGTCTCCAAAACTAGATGCCTTCCGCGTAGCTCGGAAACTTGGCAAGAATTCAATCGGTAGACAGCGCTACCTGGTACAGATTGAGCAACTTTTTTATTCAACTGTTACCAATAATTTTCAGAAGTGATATATGACATATATAATTTACGTTTCTTCTATTCTATTCGCCTTTTGTATATATCAAATCCAACTTTTAAAAATTTTTGGCGACTGTTGACTAAAAAAGTCGCGCTACCTGTACCAGGTGGCTCTGTCTACAGGCAAGTTTTCGATCCACGCGGAAGGCATCTAGTGAAGAAGGCTGTGATAGGTTCTATGTCTCCGAATAACTTTATCTCCAAAAAGTGCGTATGGTAATGGTTGCTTCACACCAAATGTTTACTTTCTTCTATATTCAATAAAAGAAAGTGTTGGATTCGCAAAAATTTTCGACCTCGGGATTTTGATTGATTTTCACGTTTTGAGAGCTATAGAACACGATTTGACTATTTTTAGAAACATCTGTCTGTGTGTGTGACAAAATTTTGTGGCGACTGTATCTCAGGTGCTACTGCACAAAATTTCATACAAATTAGTATGTAGTTACACATTGACATAAATTAGTGCCTATCAAGTTTTTGTAAAAATTGTCCAACAGGTTGCGTTGCCGTCCAGCTTTCTCTAAATTTTTAACAAAATTTCGTATAAATGTGCATAAAGAGAATTATTTTTTAATAGTCATTATGAAATTTAAAAGAATTATTTGTAATAGGGATAATCAACTGGGAAAAAAATTGTATGCAGGAGCCTCGCCTCCCCCTGGGGGGGGGGGGAAAGTCCCCCCTCGAGGAGAGTACATTTTTATGATAGGTATCTTACAAAAGAGCTCGCCAATATCTATAGAACGAACTATGCGAATGATTGAACCATTGAATTGCGATAATTTAAAATAAAGTTATCAATTTCTTTCATTTCTTTTTTCTTATTTATTTATTTATTTAGTTTTTCAATGTAATAATGAGAATAAAATTGATTTTTTTTCTTTGGATATTTACTCTTATACTAATGCTCTAATTTTTTTTTTTTTTTTTTTTTTTTTTTCATATGAAGAAGTCGGTATCAAAGCAGGGTGAAAAGTGCTGATTTACAACACAATTTGTATTTTCATGTCTACGAGGTAAATTTGTCCCCTACTATGTAGTGGATTCTTGCTTGATCCTGGATGGTAGAAGGGGGGGGGGGGGGGTATTTAATGCGAGATTATTCGTAGTTTATCAAATGGGATACTTTACTATATATGTACGATTACCGTATTGTTCTATTATATATATAATTAAACGTATTAACGTATTATTTTGCATAACATAAAGATAATTCTCTCACGTTTGCTGCCAAGAATTTTCTGTAATATAACAGATTTTGTTTCAAGTATAACCTCCTTATCCGAAATAACACTAAGGCTAGTGATGATTGGAAAAAATCTGACCTCAGAAATGCCAACATGCTTATTAACACTTTCGCGATCGTTGGCGTACATTCACGTCATTTGAAAATCTGTAACTCCGCCAGTGGGCATTTCTTTTACAATTTGCATGTTTACTTCTTAAGAATATATCCAATATTCATATTTGTTCAGTCAAATATAATATGGATACAAATACTTTGATTAGAAGGAATATTATTATAATGTATATCCATTTGTAACATAAATGTGAATACAGAAAATTTTGTCCTAAAATATTGTAACTTGAGAGAATAAGTCCCAAAGGCGGACCTTACTGTCAGAAAGACAAAAGCATGCAGTCGTGAAAGTGTTAATAATTCGGAGCAATGTTACTGCCAGCTTTTTTTCACGCCAGTCTTTCTTTTTTACAATTAGAATATTTTTCTTCTTATACCGTCGTAAATACATTTAAATTTAATTACTCTAAAAATTAAGTGGTGTGGAAAAAGGGGCGCGTGCCTATGTTACTTCGGATTAGGTTGACATCTATGTAATCTGTATGTCCAAAACCTGCCATAAAGTACAATACATATGAAATATCTAGTATGTATATTTCTAAGCTAAAAGTGATTTAAAAAAAATATCGATGAATTAGATGTTTAAAAAATTTCCTTTAACGTCGAAAGTATGGACTAATTCAAAACATAAAGAAACCACGCTTTCAAAGGCCTATTATTTTCGTTAAATTCCAGACTATCATAAGAAATCCTTGGCTACCACAGGAAAATTAATAGTTATTCTGATCAGATACGTCAGTTTTAGATCTCGGAAACTGGTGTTTCAAACATAAATAAATAACCAATTTTCTTTTCATTTCTTTTTCTTAAAAAAAAAAAAAAAAAATCGCTGTATAAACTCTGTTTTATGTTTTTACATGTGTATTAGCTTTCTCTTGCCAGAAAATTTTTAAGAATCTGTTTCATTAGATCAATCCAATGTCTTCCGATAACATTATCTCACAAAGAGCATATAGTACGTGTGGTAGTGGGTAATGGAAGTCGTGTGATGTTTCACACCTGATTTTTATAATTGTCTAAGTCAAATAAAATTATAAGTATGAATGTGAAAATATTACATATATCCTGCCAGTATTAGTGTATTTTCCCCGTTTCACAAGGATCAACAACTTTAAAATATTTCTAAAAGCAACTTTTATATGGTTTATATAAAATTTCTTCCTATTCATTTATTTTTATTTTATTACTTTCAGTTTCGTTTTGTTCGTCACAAATCTTATTTTTTCGACAATTTTAAACTGCCAAAAATTATTACTTGAAATATTTTAAAAATTTGTCGTCTAATGATAAAATGGGTCAGAATTTGTAATAATGATAAAAAGTAACGCAACTGTGCAAATTATACATTAACATTTTTAATTTAGCGTAGATAAGCACTTTCGGTTCGCTAGTATGTTAAATAATTATTGTCAATTTCTACGTAAGTTCGTCAGAATGCATGCATATAGAGGCGATCAACACTTATCTTTATCAAAACTAAAAAATAAATAAAAATTAAATTAAATTAATTTTTCCAAAAGTGGTAAAATAAGGCAAAAAACTTTAATTGAAATTTTGCCTCTAAAAAGATTCCAGGGAGCATCAGATTAATTTATAATGAAACACGAAGAATACAGAATAATAATAAAAATAATAATAATAATATGTTATTCTGCTTCAAAGAAAAAAAAAATCTAAGTGCGGTTGGATTTCCAGGAACGTCTGTTACATACGCTGACTAAACAAACCTGAATAATGGGAAAACAACAACAACAAAAAAAAAAAAAAAAAAAAAAAAAGCTCTAGACCATAGTGCCATGAAATCTTGCAATCATTCAATAAAAAAATGCAATTCACAGTTCCAAGTATTCACTTATGATATCCATCATTTAAAAAGTATAACAAGAGATTTAAAAAAAAAAAAAAAACTGCCACCGGATATGGTACGCAAAACTACTTTTATAAAAGTTTTTTCTTCTTCTCACTGTTATTCAGCCTCTTTTATATTTTGCAATGTCTTGCAATAACCTTCTTTAAGGTTAAATAATTTCAGAATATTGAAACTATTCTAGTGTACGAAATGTCGACGTTTTATGTTGCAAAGGGGTGCTGGATGCAGCACCATGAACTTCGAAGTAATCGATGCGAGAATTATCATAGCTGTCAATACTTTATTTCATTGTGGAGCCCAACAATCATTTATTACTTCCATTACGTATTGTATTCGGTCCAAAAATACGATAACGAGATTTCACCTGATTTACATGTTTTTGGTCTCCTTAGTCCAAAAAAGTGGTTTTTGGAAACTGGTCAGTGTGTATATGTGTATGTAGTTGTGGAATCTTCTAGCTATTATATCTCGTAAACTAATAAAGATTGAAACAGGTCTGGCAAGCGGATGCAGTTCCAAATTTTGGTGAAAAGTGGAAAATCGGAAATGGGACTTTCGAAACCGGAAGTTGGTCCGTATGTCCATATCTCAAAAACGGTTCAAGTTATCTTCTTCAAAATTACTGTATAAACACTCTATTAGACTTCCTCTCGAGTGATAAAGTTTGTTAGATCAGGAAAATTAACGGGGGTCCTGTATAAATAGCTGAATTCCAGGTACTGCAAGTGCTTTCTTTTCAAAATGGCTGTATGATTTTTCTTTTCAACCTTGCAATACTAACACTCTTTTAAATATCCTTTTGTATGTAATTGTTATTTTCTGGTCAACAATTAATTATGCCAAGCTTTGGTAAAAGTTGGTATCTCAAAAACGGCTCTAACGATTACCTTGAAACTTGTTATATAAACCCATTTTAAATATCATTTCTCATGATTTATTTGGTTATCACGGAAAAATTAATAGTCATTCTGATCAGATACATCAGTTTTGATTCAGCATAATATATCATAATGGTTTTCTCACATATCATGTTTTGTTTGATTATACGCAATAGAACCTGAGGTATATCCTCCCCTGTAATTGCAAAAATTGATGTATAACAGCGCCACCTATTATGCGGTTGACACCAAAGATAGGCACTAATTTAGGTCAAGGTGTATCTGCATATAAATTTATATGTAATTCTGAGCAGTAGTTCCGGAGATACTGTTGCCATAAAATGTTTGTCACACAAACACACAGACCGACAGACATTTTCTAAAAACTGTTAAATCATGTTCTAGACCTCTCAAAACATGTAAATCCGCCGAAAACCGAAAGTCGAAAATTTTTACGAATCCAATGCATTCTTCTATTAAATGTAGAAGCATAGTCTCCAAAACTAGATGCCGTCTGCATGGTTCGGAAACTTGGCAAGAATTCAAGCGGTAGACAGCGCCACCTGGTACAGATTGAGCGACTTTTTTATTCAACTGTTACCAATAATTTTCAGAAGTGATATATGATATATATAATCGACGTTTCTTCGATTCTATTCGCTTTTTTACATATCAAATTCCACTTTTAAAAATTTTTGGTGACTGTTGACTAAAAAAGTCGCGCAACCTATACCAGGTGGTGCTGTCTACTGGCAAGTTTCCGATCCACGTGGAAGGCATCTAGTATAGGAGGCTGTGATAGGTTCTATGTCTCCGAATAACTTTATATCCAAAAAGTGCGTATAATATGTGTAATAGAGGGTAATGGTTGTTTTACACCAAATTTTTACTTTCTTCAATATTCTAATAAACGAAAGTTTTGGATTCGCAAAATTTTTCGACCTTGGGATTTTGATGGATTTACACGTTTTGAGAGCTGTAGAACACGATTTGACTATTTTTAGAAAACGTCTGTCTGTGTGTGTGATAAAATTTTGTGGCGACTGTATCTCAGGTGCTACTGCGCAAAATTTCATACAAATTAGTATGTAGTTACACATTGATATAAATAAGTGCCTTTCAACTTTTTGTAAAACTTGTCCAACAGGTTGCGTTGCCATCCGGCTTTCTCTAAATTTTTAACACAATTTTGTATAAATGTGCATAGAGAATTATTTTTTACTAGTCATTATGAAATTTAAAAGAATTATTTGTATAGAGATAGTCAACTGGGAAAAAAATTGTGTATGTGGGACCCTCGCTTCCTCCCTGGGGGGGGGGGGACAAGTCCCCCCTTGAGGAGAGTAAATATTTATGATGGGTATATTTCAAAAGAACTCGCCAATGCGTATAAAACGAATGATACGAATGATTTAACCGTTGAAATGCGATAATTTAAAATAAGTTATCCATTTATTTCATTTATTTTATTTATTTATTTATTTTTTTTATTTTTTTTTTATTTTTTTATATAATAATGAGAATAAAATTGACTTTTTTTTTATATTTATTCTTACAGTAATTCTCAAATATGGAAATCTTCTGAATTATCATGGAAGATAATTTTTTTAAATAATAATTAAAATAATTCCAAAAAAAAATATTTTTACTGCTTGAATTTGTATAAGAAAATATAGAACAAAGTCGTGTCGTGGCCACAACATACCAGTTTTTTTTTTTTTTTTTTTTTTTTTTTGCTTGTCATCTGAAGAAGTCGGTGTCAAAGCAGGCTGTAAAAGTTCTGATTTATAACATAATTTGTATTTTCATGTCTAAGAGGTAAATTTGTCCCCTCCTATTCAGTGGATTCTTGTTTGATCCTGGCTGGTAGAATGTGGGGGGGGGGGGAGGAGTATTTAATGCGTGATTATTCGTAGTTTACCAAATGGGATAATTTGACATATATGTACGATTACCGTATTGTTCTATTATATATATAATTAAACGTATTATTTTGTATAACATAAGGATAATTCTCTCACGTTTGCTGCCAAGAATTTTCTGCAATATAACAGATTTTTTTTTTTTTTTTTTTCAAGTGTAACCTCCTTATCCGACATAACACTAAGGCTAGTGATGATTACAAAAGAAATCTAACCTCAGAAATGCCAACATCTTTATTAACACTTTCGCAACCGCTGACGTAGATTCACGTCATTTAAAAATCTGTAACTCCGCCAGTGGGCATTTCTTTCACAATCTGCATGTTATTTACTTCTTAAGAATATACCCAATATTCATATTTGTTCAATCAAATATTATATAGATACAAATACTTTGAATATTATTATAATGTATATCCATTTGTAACATAAATGTGAATACAGAAAATTTTGTCCTAAAATATTGTAACTTGAGAGAATAAATCCCAAAGGCGGACATTTATGTCAGAAAGACAAAAGCATGCAGTCGTGAAACTGTTAATAATTCTGAGAATTGTTAGTGCCAGCCTTTTTTCACACCAATCTTCCTTTTTTTTTTTAAAGAAATTTTTTCTTATTTCGTCGTAAATACATTTAAATTTAATTACTCTAAAAAATAAGTGGTGTGGAAAACGGGGCGGGTGCTTATGTTACTTGGGATTAGGTTGACAGCTATGTAATCTGTATGTCCAAAACCTGCCATGTAGTACAATATGAAATATATATTATGTATATTTCTAAGCTAAAAGCAATTAAAAAAAAATATCGATAATTAGATGTTTAAAAATTTTCCTTTTACTGCAAAAGTATGAACTAATTCAAAACATAAAGAAACAAAGCTTTCAAAGGCCTATTATTTTCGTTAAATGCTAGTCTATCAGAAAAAATCCTTGGCTACCACAGAAAAAGTAATCGTTATTCTGATCAGATACATCAGTTTTAGATCTCGGAAACTGGTGTTTCAAATATGAATAAATAAATAAATAACTCTACCAGTTTTCTTTTCATTTCTTTTTCTTAAAAAAAAAAAAAAAAATCGCTGTGTAAACTCTGTTTTATGTTTTTACATGTGTATTAACTATCTCTTGCCAGAAAATTTTTTAAGAATCTGTATCATTAAATCAATCCAATGTCTTCTGATAACATTATCTCACAAAGAGCATACAGTACGTGTAGTAGTGGGTAATGGAAGTCGTGTGATGTTTCACACCTGATTGTTTCTAATTGTCTAAGTCAAATAAAATTATAAGTATGAATGTGAAAATATTACATATATCCTGCCAGTTTTTGTGTACTTTCCCCGTTTCACAAGGATCAACAACTTTAAAATATTTCTAAAAGCAACTTTTATATGGTTTATATAAAATTTTTTCCTATTCATTTATTTTTATTTTATTACTTTCAGTTTCGTTTTGTTCGTCACAAATCTTATTTTTTTCAACAATTTTAAACTGCCAAAAATTATTAATTGAAATATTTTAAAAATTTGTCGACTAATGATACAATGGGTCAGAATTTTTAATAATGGCAAAAAGTAACGCAACTGTGCAAATTATACTTTAACATTTTTAATTTAGCGTAGATAAGCACTTTCGGTTCGGCTAGTATGTTAAATAATTATTGTCAATTTCTACGTAAGTTCGTCAGAATGCATGCATATAGAGGCGATGAACACTTATCTTTATCAAAACTAAAAAAAGAATAAAAATAAAATAAAATTAATTTTTCCAAAAGTGGTAAAATAAGGCAAAAAACTTTAATTGAAATTTTGCCTCTGAAAAGATTCCAGGGAGAATAAGAATAATTTATAATGAAACACGAAGAATACAGAACAACAACAACGATAATAATAATAATAATAATAATAATAATAGCAATAATACGATATTCTGCTTCAAAAAAAAAAAAAAAATCAAAGTGCGATTGGATTCCCACAAACATCTGTTACATACGCTGACTAAACAAACCTGAGTAACGGGAAAACAAAAAAAAAAAAAAAAAAAAAAAAAACAGCTCTAGACAATAGCGCCATGAAATCTTGCAATCATTCAATAAAAAAATGCAATTCACAGTTCCAAAAATTAAATTATGATATCCATCATTTAAAAAATATAACACGAGATTAAAAAAAAAAAAAAATCTGCCACCAGATATGTTACAAAAAACTATTTTAATAATATTTATTTCCCCTTCTGACCGTTGTTTCAGACTCCAGAATTTTTCTTTTTCGAACGTCTTGCAATAACCTGCTATAAGGTTAAATAATTTCTGAATATCAAAGCTAATCCAGTATACGAAGCTCCTGAATACAGCACCATGAACTTCGAAGTAATCGATTCCAGAATTATCATAGCTGTCAATACTTTATTTCATTGTGGATCTCCAGAATCATTTATTACTTCCATTACGTATTATATTCGGTCTAAAAATACGATATCGAGATTTCACCTGATTTACATGTTTTAAGGTCTGCTTAGTCCAAAAAAGTGGTTTTTCGAAACTGGTCAGTGTGTATGTGTGTATGAATTTGTGGAATCTTCTGGGTATTATATCTTGTAAAATAATAAAGATAGAACTACGAAACTTTAGAATTGAAACAGGTCTGGCAAGCGGATGCATTTTCTAATTTTGGTGAAAATTGGAAAACCGGAATTGGGACTTTCGAAACCGGAGGTTGGTCCGTATGTCCATATCTCAAAAACGGTTCAAGTTATCTTCTTCAAAATTACTGTATAAACACTCTATTAGACTTCCTCTCGAGTGATAAAGTTTGTTAGATCAGGAAAATTAACGGGGGTCCTGTATAAATAGCTGAATTCCAGGTACTGCAAGTGCTTTCTTTTCAAAATGGCTGTATGATTTTTTTTTTCAACCTTGCAATACTAACCCTCTTTTAAATATCCTTTTGTATGTAATTGTTATTTTCTGGTCAACAATTAATTATGCCAAGCTTTGGTAAAAGTTGGTATCTCAAAAACGGCTCTAACGATTACCTTGAAATTTGTTATATAAATCCATTTTAGATATCCTTTCTCATGCTTTATTTGGTTATCACGGAAAAATTAATAGTCATACTGATCAGATACATCAGTTTTGATTCAGCATAATGTATCATAATGGTTTTCTCACATATCAAGTTTTGTTTGATTATACGCAATAGAACCTGAGGTATATCCTCCCCAGTAATTGCAGAAATTGATGTATAATATCGCGACCTATTGAGTGGTTGACACTAAAATTTGATAAGCACTAATTTAGGTCAAGGTGTATCTAAATATAAATTTATATGTAATTCTGAGCAGTAGCTCCGGAGATACTGTTGCCATAAAGTGTTTGTCACACACACACACAGACCGACAGACATTTTCTAAAAACGGTTAAATCGTGTTCTAGACCTCTCAAAACATGTAAATCCGCCGAAAACCGAAAGTCGAAAATTTTTTGAATCCAATGCATCCTCCTATTGAATACAGAAGCATAATCTCCAAAACTAGATGTCCACCGCGTAGCTCGGAAACTTGGCAAGAATTCAATCGGTAGACAGCGCGACCTGGTACAGATTGAGCGACTTTTTTATTCAACTTTTACGAATAATTTTCAGAAGTGATATATGATATATATAATCGACCTTTCTTCGATTTTATTCGCCTTTTATATAAATCAAATCCCACCTTTAAAAATTTTTGGCGACTGTTGACTAAAAAAGTCACGCTTCCTGTACCAGGTGGCTCTGTCTACCGGCAAGTTTGCGAGCCACGCGGAAGGCATCTAATATAGGAGGCTGTGATAGGTTCTACGTCTCTGAATAACTTTATCTCCAAAAAGTGGGTATAGTATATTGGGCTTAGAAGGCAGAGCACGCAAATTATAATGCATATTAATGAGTCCATATTAACACGAAACACTTTTAATTAGACGAACACTCACATCACATGGTACATACAGAGAAAAAAAATTCAACAAGGTACAGGTAAAAAGATGCGCCGTACGAAAAACAGTCCAAGTGGTGGCGCGCCAGTCGTTATTGGAAAGATCTATTATACAGTAAAGGAGGGTAAATACAAGAGGCATTGGTAATGGAAAATAAATGTAACCTAACACCCCCCCACAATGTCGACGTATTTACCTAAATAACAATGTTACATCTTCCAATCCCATAATTTTACAACAGTTGTAATGTTTTGATGATGTTAATGCTTTTGTAAGAATATCAGCCCCCATATTTTCAGTAGACACAAAATTTAAATCAATGATTCCATCTTTCAGTGCATCCCTTATGAAATGATGCCTGATGTCTATGTGCTTGGTGCGCTTATGAAAGATCGGATTTTCAGCTAATTTAATAGATCCTAAGTTATCTGTAAATATACTCACTTTTTCAATTTTGCATTCAGATAACTCATTTAGTAATTTACATAAATATATCCCTTCCTTAGTGGCATCGGATAAAGCCATATATTCGGCTTCCGTTGATGAGAGAGCTACGGTACACTGTTTACGGCTTTCCCATGTAATTGCACTCCCGCAAAAAATGAAACAGTAACCTGTATATGACCTACGGTCATCGAGGCAATTTCCCCAATCCGCGTCAGTGTAACCGAACAAAGGCTCATTACTTTTTCTAAATACAAGTCCAAAATTTATTGTTTTCTTTAAGTACCGTAAAACTCGTTTAGCGGCAGTCCAATGAGTTTTATCAAAACAAGTTAGAAATTGACTTAATTGACTGACGGAATTTGCAATGTCCGGCCTGGTGGAAGTTGCAAGATACATCAAACTTCCAACTAATTCACGGTAGGGATATTCGTTTTCACAACATTTTTCGGCCTTTTTTAATCGAATGCTTGTATCCATAGGACAAGCTACGGGCTTGGCTTCTGTCATGCCAAAACGCTCTAAGAGCTCTCTAATATAACTATGTTGACTCATTGTTATAAGGCCATTTTCTAACTGAAAATTTATCCCTAGACAATATTTAACTATGCCTGAATATTTAACATCTAGTTTTTCATTAAGATGAATTTTGAAGTTTTCTAACATATCAGGGTCCTGTGACATAAACAATATGTCATCAACGTAAATCATTATAAGAGTCAACCCTTTATCACTTTTAATATAATATAAACATGGATCTGCATTTGTTTGTTTTGCTCCGAAATCATTCAAAATTTTATTTAATTTAGTGTTCCAACACCTCCCGGCCTGCCTGAGGCCATAGAGAGATCTTTTTAACAAAAGAACTTTATTCCCTACATTTAGATATTTAAGAATCTCGGCTGCTTTATTAGATATGTCCCTATCGCAATTTTCATTTATAATTATTTGAAGTATTTCTTTAAAGTAATCGGGAACTTCCATAAAAATTTCCTCATCTAATTTTCCATTCAAATATGCTGACGTTATGTCAAA
This sequence comes from Salticus scenicus, assembly GCA_963930645.1. Classification (NCBI taxonomy): domain Eukaryota; kingdom Metazoa; phylum Arthropoda; class Arachnida; order Araneae; family Salticidae; genus Salticus; species Salticus scenicus. The sequence goes on from OZ005659.1 coordinate 179,982,320, forward strand.
TTGATGTATTTTTATTCCTAATTTAGCAGCATAACCTGCTAAGATTCTAATAGATCCCATTTTTGCTACCGGAGAAAAAGTTTCACGAAAATCTATACCAAATTTTTGACTAAATCCGCGAGCTACTAATCTCGCTTTATATTTCAAAAGAGATCCATGTTGATCATATTTATTTGTAAGGACAAATCTACCTTTTATGCATTTTTTCTGGGGCCTTTCTACTACTTCGAATGTATCATTTTTTAATATTACTTTTATTTCGTCAGTCATTGATTTATACCAATTCGAAGCTTCCGGACTTTTTAAGGCATTATTTATTTCTATTTCCGAATTAAAACTATAAACAGCATTCGAAAATGATTCCGGCTCTCTAATTATTTCGCGATTACGCAATGACAATATGTTTTTATCTTCGAGCGCCGAATCTGAGTCACGTGACAGCTCATCTTTTTCATTTTTTATTTCAGGAGGAGAAATTTTCTCTTCTGCCGGCTGCATGTGTGAGCCTTTTTTCAATTCGCTTAATTGTATTTCTCTTTCAGAAATATCTGGATACAATTGACCTATTTTTGAAACATCATTAGATTTCTCCTCAAAAAATTTTACGCTACGGGAAATAATTATTGTTTTTGATTCAGGAAGATAAATACGAAATGCTTTAGAATTTTCTGAATAACCCACAAATATCCCTTTTTTAGACCTTGGGGAAAATTTATGTTTAGGATGGTTATCGAAAAAATAAGAAGTGCAGCCAAAAGATTTAAAATAGCTAACGTTAGGTGTTATATTATTCCATAATTCATATGGGGTTTTTCCATTTAAAGCTTTTGTTGGGCATCTATTTCTTATATAATTAGAAGTATTAATAGCTTCCGCCCATAAATTTAAGGGTAATTTTGATTGTGATAATAGACAACGGGCCATTTCAACGAGAGTTCTATTCTTCCTTTCACAAACACCTGATTGTTCCGGACAATAAGGGGTTGTTAATCTATGCTGAATACCATTTTCTTTTAAGAAATGTTCAAATTCAGTCCCAATAAATTCGCCCCCATTATCACTCATGAATTTTTTTATTTTTATAGATTTTTCATTTTCCCAAAGAAGTTTGATTTCTTTAAAAGCATTTAATGCTTCATCTTTAGTTTTTAAGAATTTTACTGCACAATAACGAGAATAATCATCAATAAAAGTAATAAAATAAAGGGACTTACCTATTGAGGGAACCCTAATAGGCCCACAAAGATCCGAATGCACTATTTCTAACATTTTTGTAACACGATCTGAGTGCTTAGGAAAAGGAGCACGGGTCATTTTATTTAACGCGCAAACTTCACAATTGAAGTCGGATACCTTTTTAATATTTAACCCCCTAATATGACCCTTTAAATTAGAGTCAATCAAATCTTTTACATTTAGATGACCCATTCTACAATGCCATCTTTCCACATCGGCGAAAATATTTTTAGAACTATCGATTGATTCACTCGAAAAATTAACTGCATTATTTATATTTGCATTATTATCCCGCAGATAATAAAGTTCATTTTTTCTGTCCGCAATTAGAGTCACATTTTTTTGTCTGTTATTTATAACAGCACATTTGTCTTTAAAAGTTACAGTGAAACCTTTGTCGCACATTTGTGACACGGACAATAAGTTCGTTTTCAAACCTGGAACCAATAGAGCGTCGTTGATCTCTACATTTTGAAGTTTTGAATTTACTTTTGTTTTAATTAATATTTTACCAACACCGGACACATCAGTTGTTTCATTATTCGCTAAATTTACCGATTTTATATCCGTATCCTTTAAATCGTGAAAATTGGAGTCATCCTTCCCCATGTGTCGAGTACAGCCGCTGTCAACACAATAAAGATTCTCGGATTGTTCCTTGAATAATATGTTCGTATTCGTTGAATTTGTGCTGGCCAGTAGTCCTAAACTGTTTTGTCGATATTTAAATGATTTATCTTTTTCACACTGATTTGCACGGTGACCGATACGTTTACATTTCCAGCAAGTAATTTTTGAATTATCTCTTTCATTCTGAGTGTACTGTTCAGTAATCTTAGGATTCCTTTTATTTTTATTCCACGGAGCAGGTTTCTTTCGGAAATTCCCAGTCATGAACGCTCCATCGTTCGGTCTGTCATCATGGCGTCTGGCGTCGTTTTCTTCTACTATTTTTATTCGTAGTACTTCTGGTTTAGGTAGCTCATCCCTGGATTCTATTGCGCACCTGAAATTTTCATAACTGGATGGTAGGCTGTATAACAACATCACAGTTAACAAGTCATCATCTATTCTAATGTCCATTTCAGATAGTTTATCGACTATGTCAAAAAACTTTCGAAGATGATCTCGAATGCTCACAGAAGAGGAATCTGCTATTTTATGTTGAATAAGCGATTTTAACAGTGACGCTTTTCTAGCGGGGCCTTTAGATTGATATATTTCTTCTAATTTTTTCCATATATCCAAGGATGTTTCGCAGTTTTTTATTTGTTTCAGTTCAGAAGGCGATATACACAAAATTATGTCGGCTTTGGCCTTTTCATCCATATCAGTCCATTTATCGAACGTTCCTTGTGATGTCGCATCACCTGCCACGAGCTCTGGCTTTGGTTTAGAGCCAGATACATAAATCCAGGATTCATTTTTTATTAAGAGTGCCTTCATTTGTATCTTCCATGTCTCGTAATTATCTTTGTTTAAAGTTTCAATACGTAGTGTTCCATAAGACGCCATTTTTAAACGTGGTCGTCTATCTAACAGATAAAAGTCTATTTATCGTAAATAAAAATTAATTTGCTCTGGGCCCATAACCTATTGGGCTTAGAAGGCAGAGCACGCAAATTATAATGCATATTAATGAGTCCATATTAACACGAAACACTTTTAATTAGACGAACACTCACATCACATGGTACATACAGAGAAACAAAAATTCAACAAGGTACAGGTAAAAAGATGCGCCGTACGAAAAACAGTCCAAGTGGTGGCGCGCCAGTCGTTATTGGAAAGATCTATTATACAGTGAAGGAGGGTAAATACAAGAGGCATTGGTAATGGAAAATAAATGTAACCTAACATAGTATGTGTAATAGAGGGTAATGGTTGCTTCACACCAAATGTTTACTTTCTTCTTTCAATAATAATAAAAGAAGATGTCTGTCTGTCTGTCTGAGCATCTATACGTTCAGCCCCTACAGAACTCAGAAGTATAAAATTTGACATACAGGTGCTCAGACGCCTTCCCGAGGGGACAGTGAAAACAGAATTTAAAATTTTTAATTAGTTCCGGAGATATTAATTAAAATGTAGACCTATGTGTAATCAAAAAGCGATTTCAATGACTGAGAATTCACCACGATTGCATAAAAATAGAAAAAGTGGAAAATAAATTAGTAATATTAGTTCGATCGTTACGAAATTGGTACCAAATGAAAGGGGATTTTTTTTTTCCGAATCTAAGAGTGCAAGTGGCTTATCTCTACAGCAATTAGATTTTTTAAATTAACTAAAGTATGAAATTTAGTTGGCAACAGGCAGAACACTTAATTACACTCATGTCCATAAATTAAGGATAATGCTAGCTGAGGCAAATAAAGGTTCAGGTGCAAAACAAACATGACTTATTCATAAAGTCCATTTATTAAACAAAAGATCAAGAGCAAAAAGAGATTGTTTATGTAGAATACCATTTATAAAAACTAAGATTTTTGCTCCCGGAAGCAATTACTAAAATTATCCCCCTTACAAAAACTTAACATTACACTGTCGGTATGATGGGTAATACATTGTGTGTCTCTCAGATAAAGAAATACAGTCATTACAACACCTAGGAATGCTGAGTATTAAATTACTGATCTGATCTTGGGGAAGATTACTCTACTCAGTAAGTAATGCTCTCCGAAGTTCCGGTACACATGTAGTAGGTGGTTGACGAACTACAAATCGTCGGAAAAGCATGTCCTACACATGCTCTATCGGATTCTAGTCAGGTGAGAATGCTGGCCATTCCATGCGGATGATAGCTTCAGATTGTAGGCATCCGTGTACAACGTTTGCACGGTGAGGACGCGCATTGTCATCCATAAACACAAATTCTGGACTCATGACACCCCTAAAAAGACGTAGATGTTGTTCCCGAATGATTTCCCGATATTTTTGGCCTATCATTCTTCCGATTTGAACATGCAGATCTGTTCTGGTGCCCAATATGATCCCCATCCCCGCCCCCAAAACGAGCACTCCTGCCCCATATTAACGGTGTCGTTTAATGATGTTGTTTTGGTGGTAACGGGTTCTTGACTTTCTACATATGAAAGTTTGATGTGAATCACACTGCAAGCTTAACCTAGACTCGTCGGAAGACATCACACAAGCTCACTGTGCCGCTGTCCACATTGCATGTTCTCTACTCCAACTTATCCGCTGGCACAGTACATTGCCGTGAGTAGAACACATCTAACAGGCCTGCGAGCATATAGACCAATATCTCCCAAACGTCTATACACGGTTTGTCTTGAAACTGTGGCACTCGTGGCTGCAGACAGCTGACGAGACAGGTCTGATGCTGTGCTTTATTTGCTTATTTTGGCAGTTGCTCCCAAACACCGGTGGTCATTCGGCATTGTAACTCTGGACCGACCAGTACTGTAACGTCGACTGGCATTTCCATCATTTTGGAATCGTTGTTAAAGCCTAGAGATGACACTTTGGGCGGTTCTAAGTTCCCCCGATACTTCTATCTGAGTACGTCCACATTCTAGTCGGCCGATAATTCTACCACGTAAAAAATTATCTGCATGCGTCCTCTGTGTCATAACCATTCGGTTGTGGCACTGAGCGGCACACAGAACGCTTGTAAACAATTTTCCTTCTTTGCTCCCATTCCTTATCTACCCCCTTCTTACAATTTCGTCATTGTAATATCATATCGGCGTCATCTGATGGCTTCCTATAATTTGCATATTATTCTTAAAGATGTGTGTGGTATTTCTACAGGTGAAATTTTTGCATTAAAATTTTATTTCAGTGTGAATCTGAATTATCCTTAATTTATGGACATGAGTGTATTTCATTTATCAAAGATTCTTCAGTGCCAGGTTCTAGACATGCTGGCTAACTATTCTTCCGGTCGGGAAAAACTGCTTTTCGTTTTCGCCCACGTGACAAAATACTGGAAATAAAAAAAGCATTTTTTGTTTTTTTTCAATTTAAAATCGATCAAAAGCAGAACTTCGAAATTTCCCGTCATTATGGCTCACCTGTATGCAGTTAAAAAATCTAAAGTATAGCTTTAAAAATGAAATAAATAGACATATTATATCTATTTAAATTCATTTTTATTTCATCTGTTAATGACACCAAAAGTTACTTTTAACAGAATAATATTGATTTTTTTTTCCTTATTTTTATGAATTCGGTTGTAAAAAAGCAGTTTTGGAAGTCTTAAATTTTAGACGGATTTCAATAGAAATCGTTAAGAGCCCTTGATAGATTAGCCATTTTGAGTCTAAAATATATCAAGGATATTCATTATTGTAATACAAAATACATCATTCAAAAGATATTTTAAAGCATTTTTTATTGCAGGCTATTAAAATTATATAAGCCGTTCAAATTCTGTACGAAACTTTCGGAGAAAACTACGGAAAAACCAGAAAAATTTTATTCTTTTATATTCTACAGAGTTTCAAATTCAGATGTTCGCTCACATTTCGTGCTAATAATTTTTCATGGTATATAACCCGGAATTAAGCAAGATTTGGAGAAAACCACAGATAAGTCAGACACAAATCTTTTAAAGAAATGTTTGTATTATCTTTGTATTTCAGCTTCTAATTAGTATAATTTCATTTTTATATTATCGAAAGTGGAATTCGAGATTTCACCTGATTTACACGTTTTAAAGCGTCCTGATTAGGTTTTCTTTTGTATCTCAGCTACTAATTAAAATAATTTCATAAGTAATACATCATTTGAAAGCTTTGTTGATTTAGAATTGAACAAAATATTACAGAAATTTCTACCGCCAGATGGCGCTGTAATATTTATAATTTTCAATATTTCAAATTCTAATGAGCGAGGAAGGTGTTGTAAGTTCTAAAACGGGGATAAGGCGCCACCGAGCGGGACTTACTTGAAGCCAGAAATTTGAAAGATCATAACATGGTGAGCGAACAGGCTGTTTCAGATATTGAAAAGGGAAGAGGGCGCCGAAGGCGCTACCTCACGGGAATTTACTGCGATTTCAATAAGCTATTTTCACGATATATCAATAAGCTGTTATTAGACCTGAAACGGGAAAAAGGCGCCGAAGGCGCCACCGAGCGGGAATTTCGTAAAGTCGGATTTTTCAGGGATCGCGAACCAGCTGGTCGCCGAAGGCGACTAGTATTCAATAAAAGAAAGTTTTGGATTCGCAAAAATTTTCGACCTCGTGATTTTGATAGATTTGCACGTTTTGAGAGCTGTAGAACACGATTTGATTAATTTTAGAAAACGTCTGTCCGTGTGTGTGACAAAATTTTGTGGCGACTGTATCTCAGGTGCTACTGCACAAAATTTCATTCAAATTAGTATGTAGTTACACATTCACATAAATTAGTGCCTATCAACTTTTCGTAAAAATTGTCCAACAGGTTGCGTTGCCATCCTGCTTTCTCTAAATTTTTAACAAAATTTTGTATAAATGTGCACAAAGAATAATTTTTTAATACTCATTGTGAAATTTAAAAGAATTATTTGTATAGTGATAGTCAACTGGGGGAAAAAAAATGTGTATGTAGTAGCCTCGCCTCCTAATGGGGGGGGGGGAAACAAGTCCCTCCTCGAGGGGAGTAAATTTTTATGATGGGCATCTTTCAAAAGAGCTCGCCAATACCTATGAAACGAATGATACGAATGATTGAACAATTGAAGTGCGATAATTTAAAATAAAGTTAGCAATTTCTTTCATTAATTTTTATTTTTATTTTTATTTATTTATTTATTTATTTATTTTTAATGTAATAATTAGAATAAAATTGACTTTTGTTTGGATATTTAGTCTTATACTAATTCTCTAATATGGAAATCTGCATTATCATCGAAGATATTTTTTTTAAATAATAATTCGAAAAAAAATATTTTTACTGCGTGAATTTGTATAACAAAATATAGAATAAAGTGTTGTGGTGGCCAGAACATACTAGGTTTTTTTTTTTTTTTTCACTTTTCATATGAAGAAATCGGTATCAAAGCAGGCTGGAAATGTGCTGATTTACAACACGATTTGCATTCTCATGTCTACGGGGTATGTTTGTCCCCTACTATTCAGTGGATTCTTGTTTGATCCTGGCTTGTAGAAGGGGGGGGGGGGAGGAGTATTTAATGCGATATTATCCGTAGTTCACCAAATGGGATAATTTGCTATATATGTAAGATTACCGTAATGTTCTATTATATATATAATTAAACGTATTATTTTGCATAGCATAAGAATAATTCTCTCACGTTTGCTGCCAAGAATTTTCTGTAATATAACAGATTTTTTTTCAAGTGTAACCTCCTTATCCGAAATAACACTAAGGCTAGTGATGATTGGAAAAAATCTGACCTCAGAAATGCCAACATCCTTATTAAAACTTTCGCGACCGTTGACGAAGATTCACGTCATTTAAAAATCTGTAACTCCGCCAGTTGGCATTTCTTTCACAATTTGCATGTTGTTTCCTTCTTAAGAATATACCCAATATTCATATTTGTTCAATCAAATATACTATGGATACAAATACTTCGATTAGAAAGAATATTATTATAATGTATATCCAGTTGTAACATAAATGTGAATACAGGAAATTCTGTCCTAAAATATTGTAACTTGAGAGAATAAGTCCCACAGGCTGACATTACTGTCAGAAAGACAAAAGCATGCAGTCGTGAAAGTGTTAATAATTCGGAGAATTGTTAGTGCCCGCCTTTTTTCACACCAGTTTTATATATATATATATATATATATATAATTAGGATATTCTTCTTCTTAAACCGTCGTAAATACATTTAAATTACCCTTATCGCTGGTATGTCCCTTCTGAGGGGACATTAAAAATTCGAGTCACGGCTTAAGGTGTTTCTATCTAAATGAAATGTTATTTTTCTAAAACGTGTAACTATAGGCTACCTTTCGGCTACCGGAAAATTTTAACAGAAAGATTTGTTTATTTAATGATGAAGTAAAATAAAACAAATTGTTACAATTTTTCGGTAGCCAAAAAGTAGTAAGTTGGAAACTATACTTTTGACTTTTTAAAGAAACGCCAAAAGGCGTGTCTTACGGAAAATATGCCAAGCTTTAAGGGTTAAATTACTTTAAAAATTAAGTGGTGTGGAAAAAGGGACGGATGCTTATGTTACTTCGGATTAGGTTGACAGCTATGTAATCTGTTTGTCCAAAACCTGCCATATAGAACAATACATACGAAATATATATTATGTATATTTCTAAAAGCGATTTAAAAGAAATATCGATGAATTAGACATTTAAAAATTTTCCTTTTACGACTAAAGTATTTACTAATTCAAAACATAAAGAAACAAAGCTTTCAAAGACCTATTATTTTCGTTAAATTCCAGACTATCAGAAGAAATCAATAGGCTTTAATTCAACTCTGGTTACTTGATTCGAAATATCACATTTAAAAAAATGAATTGAATCAATTTATTTTGGCAGTTTAACTCACACAATCAATCGATTTAATGCTGTAAAAGGGAGATTTTGTAATCATTGTAATTTATTGTAGAAGCGAGTGAACATCATTGAACTTGTTACTCATTAATTTAAATTTTAAACAGAGCAACGAGAATTTAATGAAGAATGTTATTAAAACTTATGGTTTTCTTATTTAAAATTTCTCGCGGATAATGATAATGCGATAAATGATCGTCAGTATAAATTTAACATCTTAAAATAATAATTTTCTTCTTCTAATTTTTCTTTTTTTTTTTTTTTTTTTTTTTTTCCGACTACAAAATTGTATACCTTTTCTTTCTTAGCTAAACTCAAAATATTTTTTTAATAACTATTCTCTTAGAGCTGATAAATTTTGCACATATATGGAAAATCATCGTTGCCAATATTTTATTTATTTCGAAGCATTTTTAACCACAACTTTATTTCGCACCACTTTGGTTATAGAATAATTTTCTTCAATCATATAGCTACGATAAATTAAGAAAAAAATTGGTTCCGTTACATTTTCTTTACTACATTAGTAAACAATGTACCGAATTTAATATAATTAAACATTTTTATGTCTCAGTGTTGAATAACATTAAAACAACATTTAATTAATGTTATTCATTTACAATAAAAATATGCATAACAAAGATTTAAAAGATGAAATATAAGACAGACTTACTGCTGTAAATCTGCCCTCATTAGTATCAACACGTCACCAACACAACGTTAATGATCTAGTAATAAAAACATCAAAAGAATATTAGATATTGAGGAGGTAACATTTTAGCTTCATTCAATGTATAGAGTTGTAACTTCGTAAAGAAGAGAAGTTCTGCAGGAAGATACGAGAGTCATGGATGTTTCAACTGGAAGCTAAAATCTTAACATTTTCGAAATCAGGAACATGATCAGCATCTGAAGCGCGATTAACAAGTTTAAATTTTAGGTTGCCAGATTTATAAGGCAGATCTGGTGACCTTAAATCAAAGATATTTATCCTAACGATTTAATTTTACAGCACACTAGTAATAAAGGTTTAACCCTTTAAGGTTCACTACTTAATTTATTTTAAAAATTACTAAACTAATTTTAAAAATGGCTTTTAGCCACATAGCTGATCATAAATATTTAAAAAATAAAAAATTAGCATTGTTTCTTTTCGTGAAATTTTCGGTTTGAAACATCTGTAAGTAAACCTTATTAAATTCAAATAATATTTAATTTAATAAATAAATCACTTTATAACGAACATTATCGACAACAACAACTCGTAAAAGTTGCATACATCCCAACATTTCAATCTATTCCGGAGTATTTTAACCCTTTGCGGGGCAAGATAATTCTGGTCATTTAAATTACACTGCCACCGGAATTTACGAACATTATTATAATAGAAGAAATTTTAAATTTTCATGTTGAAAAAAGGGCGTTTTCTGCTTTGTTATAAATGTAAATTTTTGCTAAAAAAATTCCGGGATGAGTTTTTGCACTTGAGAATTAAAATTAGGTGTTCCATGTAGTGGAACACTGAGCGGCAAAGGGTTAATATTTTTTTTTGGATTTAAAAATTAGGTTAATTATTGAATCTTGGATTATTAGATGGGTTTCTCCGAAACTCGCGGGAAGAGGTGTTAAGAGTCCTTAGAAAGAACCCCCATGAAATGCGCCCCTCATTAGGTCCTGGTCGCTAGTATGATCAATTGGCCTTATCCCCAAAACCACACCACACCTTGAATTACTTGTCTGTATTATATAAAGTTATATTTAAATTTTAAAGTTTTTAATTTAACTAATTTGTCATCGTATTTTCGCAAATTAATAACATTAGAAAAATTTGCAATAACTGCGATGTTTCTGATGAATCAAATCGCAACTTGTTAGAGAGTGCGAAATGAAACAGTTATCCGTCTTAATGTTTTACTCTCATCCGTAACTGTATGGCAGTATTGTTAGAGTGAACAGACGTCCTCGAAAGTTACCTTCCCCACTCAAATATAGAACACATTTGAGAACGCCGGTTATGTTATAATGGTGTTAATGTTTAATTATGCTAATTTATTAGATGTGTAATAAATATTGGGCTTAGAAAGCAGAGCACGCAAATAATAATTCATATTGATGAGTCCATATTAAAACGAAACACTTTTAATTAGACGAACACTCACATCACATAGTTACATATAGAGAAACAAATATTCAACAAGGTACAGGTAAAAGATGCGCCGTACGAACAGTCCAAGTGGTGGCGCGCCAGTCGTTATTGGAATGATCTATTATACAGTGAAGGAGGGTAAATACAAGAGGCATTGGTAAATGGAAAATAAATGTAACCTAACACCCCCCCCCCCCACAATGTCGACGTATTTACCCAAATAACAATGTTACATCTTCCAATCCCATAATTTTACAACAGTTGTAATGTTTTGATGATGTTAATGCTTTTGTAAGAACAGAGCCTCCTTAAGTAGATGCCTTCCACGCGCTGCGAATCCCAATGTTAAATTAGGCAACATTTAAAAAACAAAACTAACGCTAGGTGACAGCACCTACGCAGAGCAACAATTTTCTTCTCTTTCACAGATAAATTATATTTTTCATCTAAAAATCTAGCTATTGATTTCAATTTAAAGTCCGAAATTGTATTTTTTTTTTTCTTTTAATTTGAAAAAATGATGTAAAAGTGCTTTATCGTAAATATTTTCAAAAAAATATTCAAATATTTATATTTAAAAAAGTATAGGGTTTAATTTTCTTCGGAAGTGGACAAGACCTATTTTAGCTTTTCAACTAATTGAATTACAGCGTATCTAATAAATAACACCTTTTTTTAAAAAAAAAATATATTATTAATTAAAAAACGAAATTTAAAATTAAATAAGCAAAAACATGCGATCACTATCACGCGATTAAATTATTTTTTATATATTTATTCAATAAAAATTTCAAAAATTTTTTAATTTAGATATCAGATGAAAGTTTCGTTTATATAAATTAAAATCTCTGAACTTTAAATGAGTCTCAGTTTAGAATGAATAATTTATAATGATAAATTATTAAAATCATGTCTTTTTTTTTCTTGTTTTTGGTCATGTCCTTTACTTTACATTTTTACCTTATTAGGTGTGAATTATTTTTCTTAAATCGAGAATTTTATATTATTTATAAGAAAAATAGACCAGCACATTAACGAGATAAGTTAACATTCAGTAATAAAAATTGGAGAAGAAAACAATCTGTTGTCTAGTCCGTCACAAAAAATAAATAAATAACCATTAAGATTTAAATTTTTAAAATTAAGGATTTCTTGAGTATAAGTTTTCTCTCGCACGAAGGTTTTTTTTTTTTTTTTTTTCAAGATTTTATTAGCTCTATCAGTTCCGAGAGGGTATGCTTTCGAAACTGATAGACAGTTTCGAAATAAAGTTGTGTTATGTTTACATGTTTTGAGGTCTCCTGAAACGAAAAATAATGTTTTTAGCGGTTGGTCTGTGCGCGTCGGTTTGTCTATCTCGGATATACTTGGAAAATGCTGAAAGTGTATTTCATTTTGTGTTAGGTGTTTTTCATATAAGACTAAATTTAAATGCACAATCTGATGTGCAAATAGTTTATTGAAAATATACAGGGCTATCCAAAATTAAGCTAAACGTTCTTTTCTGTAGAATGTAATTGACGGAAGTGCTTTGTTACACTTTTTTTATGTCGACGAATACTGTTGAAGAAGGAAAATTAATTTTTTGAACCTATAATGTAAACAAAGTATTTTTTTTTTGAAGTTCTATTTTCAACTCACGTTTTTGAATAAAGTCACGTTTTGGGGTTCCCTGAATACAAAAAACATTTTTTTTTTTTTTTTTTTTTTTTTTTAGTAATTGATTTATATGCATATTTATTATCAGAATAACTCAAAAACAAACAAATGCAGGAAATTCACAATTGTATTTAAAAACTCGTATTAGGTTTCAATTTGAAAAATTTGATAAATATTGGCAAATTTAAGGACAAATTAATAACGTACTTGAAATATTTTTACTTCCATTACCCTACTACCGTACATAATGAAAGTATTGTGTTCGGTCCAAAAATTCGATATCGAGTTTTCCCATGATTTATATTTTTAAGGTCTCATGAGTCCAAAAAAAGTAGTTTTTTGGCAATTAGCCAGTATATGTGTGTGTGTGTATATGTGAGTGTATGGATGTGGAGAATTTCTATTTCAAAAAATCAAGTCATCTTTCTGTCATATCTGATAATTTTTCAAATCAGTAATCATGATATTTAATTTTTACATGAATTTTTAATTCTATATTCCATTTGTGTGGTAAAAGGTTAATAAAAGTAATGTTATGAATCTTAAAACTTAATATTTTTAAAAAGAACAAAAGTAGAAATAAAAATTTTCTATTTTTTCTTTTCAAGATTCCCAACACTTTTGTTTCGATTTAACTGAAATAATCAAATTTTTATACGCATTTACACAAGTCTTTAAAAAACAGTGGTATTAAAAAATATAAATCAATCTTGTTCCTTATATTGGAGTATTTTATAGTTTTATTCATAAGTTACTAATGTAATTTATGAATAAAACTATAAAATACTCCAATATAGAGTTACTTCAAAGTAACTAAGATTAAGTTATTTTTCTGTATTCCTACATCAATAAATAAAAATTTCATTTCATTTTGTAATAAGCATAACTATTTTATTTGTTAAATCTAACTTACTAACAGAGATGTCAACCCTTCGAATTTTTATATCATAATTTCTTTTAAATTTATCTTCGTCTTAATCATAGAATTTACGATAATAAATAAAAATAATGTTTTTGGTGAAAAATATTATTGATATTCAAAAATCCGGAGGGTTGGTAATATAGTACAGTTTACATACCTTGTCTTGAAATATGTGCAGTCATTTGAAAACTTATATTTTCACGGCGACTGTACGATTTACAAAATGGAACGACGCAATACACCATAATAAAAAAAAAAAATTAAAAAAAAAAAAAAAAAAAAAAAAAAAAAAACCTCTCACATTTATTAAATTAGTAAAACATAAACCGTGAAGAACTCAATTGAAAGTCAATTGAATCGCGGGAAATAAACAGAACTTTACGACACGGTATCAAGCGCCATCTGCTGGCTATGTTCTTCTTGTACTGTTGCCAAGTTTCCGAGCGACTCGCTAGGCATCTACTTAAGGAGGCTCTGGTAAGAATATCAGCCCCCATATTTTCAGTAGACACAAAATTTAAATCAATAATTCCATTTTTCAGTGCATCCCTTATGAAATGATGCCTAATATCTATATGTTTAGTGCGCTTATGAAAGATCGGATTTTCAGCTAATTTAATAGATCCTAAGTTATCTGTAAATATACTCACTTTTTCAATTTTGCCTTCAGATAACTCATTTAGTAATTTACATAAATATATCCCTTCCTTAGTGGCATCGGATAAAGCCATATATTCGGCTTCCGTTGATGAGAGAGCTACGGTACACTGTTTACGGCTTTCCCATGTAATTGCACTCCCGCAAAATATGAAACAGTAACCTGTATATGATCTACGGTCATCGAGGCAATTCCCCCAATCCGCGTCAGTGTAACCGAACAAAGGCTCATTACTTTTTCTAAATACAAGTCCAAAATTTATTGTTTTCTTTAAGTATCGTAAAACTCGTTTAGCGGCAGTCCAATGAGTTTTATCAAAGCAGGTTAGAAATTGACTTAATTGACTGACGGAATTTGCAATGTCCGGCCTGGTGGAAGTTGCAAGATACATCAAACCTCCAACTAATTCACGGTAGGGGTATTCGTTTTCACAACATTTTTCGGCCTTTTTTAATCGAATGCTTGTATCCATAGGACAAGCTACGGGCTTGGCTTCTGTCATGCCAAAACGCTCTAAGAGCTCTCTAATATAACTATGTTGACTCATTGTTGTAAGGCCATTTTCTAACTGAAAATTTATCCCTAGACAATATTTAACTATGCCTGAATATTTAACATCTAGTTTTTCATTAAGATGAATTTTGAAGTTTTCTAACATATCAGGGTCCTGTGACATAAACAATATGTCATCAACGTAAATCATTATAAGAGTCAACCCTTTATCACTTTTAATATAATATAAAAATGGATCTGCATTTGTTTGTTTTGCTCCGAAATCATTCAAAATTTTATTTAACTTAGTGTTCCAACATCTCCCGGCCTGCTTGAGACCATAGAGCGATTCTTTTAACAAAAGAACTTTATTCCCTACATTTAGATATTTAAGAATCTCGGCTGCTTTATCAGATATGTCCCTATCGCAATTTTCATTTATAATTATTTGAAGTATTCCTTTAAAGTAATCGGGAACTTCCATAAAAATTTCCTCATCTAATTTTCCATTCAAATATGCTGACGTTATGTCAAATTGATGTATTTTTATTCCTAATTTAGCAGCATAACCTGCCAAGACTCTAATAGATCCCATTCTTGCTACCGGAGAAAAAGTTTCACGAAAATCTATACCTAATTTTTGACTAAAACCGCGAGCTACTAATCTCGCTTTATATTTCAAAAGAGATCCATTTTGATCATATTTATTTGTAAGAACAAATCTACCTTTAATGCATTGTTTCTCGGGCCTGTCTGTTACTTCGAATGTATCATTTTTTAATATTACTTTTACTTCGTCAGTCATAGCTTTTTACCAGTTAGAAGCCTCCGAACCCTTCAAAGCATTATTTATTTCTCTATTTCCGAATTAAAACTATAAACAGCATTTGCAATTGATTCCGGCTCCCTAATTATTTCGCGATTACGCAATGGTAATATATTTTTATCTTCTGAAGCTTCGAAAGGCGCAGTTACAAGGTCACGTGACAGTTCATCTTTTTCATTTTTTATTTTTCGAGGAGAAATTTTCTCTTCTGACTGCTGCATGTGTGACTCATTTTGCGGTTCGCTTAATTGTATTTCTCTTTGAAAAGCATCTGGATACAATTGACCTATTTTTGAAAAATCATTAGATTTCGCTTCAAAAAATTTTACGCTACGGGATATAATTACTGTATTTGATTCAGGAAGATAAATACGAAATGCTTTAGAATTTTCTGAATAACCGACAAATAATCCTTTTTTAGACCTTGGGGAAAATTTATGTTTAGGGTGGTTATTGAAATAATAAGAAGTGCAGCCAAAAGTCTTAAAATAACTAACGTTTGGTATTATATTATTCCATAATTCATATGGGGTTTTTCCATTTAAAGCTTTTGTTGGGCATCTATTTCTTACATAATTAGAAGGGTTAATAGCTTCTGCCCATAAATTTAAGGGTAATTTTGATTGTGATAATAGACAACGGGCCATTTCGACGAGAGTTCTATTTTTCCTTTCAGCAACACCCGATTGCTCCGGGCAATAAGGGGTTGTTAATCTATGCTGAATACCATTTTATTTCAAGAAATTTTCAAATTCAGTCCCAATAAATTCGCCCCCATTATCACTCATGAATTTTTTTATTTTTATAGATTTTTCATTTTCCCACAGAACTTTGATTTCTTTAAATGCATTTAATGCTTCATCTTTAGTTTTTAAGAATTTTACTGCATAATAACGAGCATAATCCTCAATAAATGTAATAAAATAAAGGGACTTACCTATTGAGGGTATCCTAATGGGCCCACAAAGATCCGAATGAACTATTTCTAACATTTTTGTAACACGATCTGAGTGCTTAGGGAAAGGAGCACGGGTCATTTTATTTAACGCGCAAACTTCACAATTGAAGTCGGATACCTTTTTAATATTTAAACCCCTAATATGACCCTTTAAATTTGAATCAGTCAAATCTTTTACATTTAGATGACCCATTCTACAATGCCACTTTTCCACATCGGCAAAAATATTTTTAGAACTATCGATTGATTCACTAGAAAAATTAGCTGCATTATTTATATTTGCATTATTATCCCGCAAATAATAAAGTTCATTTTTTCTGTCCTCAATTAGAGTCACATTTTTCTTTCTGTTATTTATAATAGCACATTTGTCTTTAAAAGTTACAGTGAAACCTTTGTCGCACATTTGTGACACGGACAATAAGTTCGTTTTCAATTCTGGAACCAATAGAGCATCATTGATCTCAACATTTTGAAGTTTTGAGTTGACTTCTGCTTTAATTAATATTTTACCAACACCGGACAAATCAGTTGTTTCATTATTCGCTAAATTTACAGATTTTATATCCATATCCTTTTAATCGTGAAATTTGGAGTCATTTTTCCCCATATGTCGAGTGCAGCCGCTGTCAACACACCAAAGATTCTCGGATTGTTCTTTGGATAATATGTACGTATTCGTTGAATTTGTGCTGGCCAGTAGTCCTAGACTATTTTGTCTATATTTAAATGATTTGTCTTTTTCACACTGATTAGCACGGTAACCGATACGTTTACATTTCCAGCAGGTAATTTTTTAATTGTCTTTTTCGTTCTGAGTGTACTGTTCCGTAATTTTTGGATATCTTTTATTTTTATTCCACGGAGAAGGTTTCTTCCGAAAATTACCAGTCATGAAATCTCCGTCGCTCGGTCTGTCATCATGGCGTCTGGCGTCGTTTTCTTCTACTATTTTTTTTCGGAGTACTTCTGGTTTAGGTAGCTCATCCCTGGATTCTATTGCGCACCGGAAATTTTCACAACTGGATGGTAGGCTGTATAACATCACAGTTAACAAGTGATCATCTATTTTAATATCCATTTCAGATAGTTTATCGACTATGTCAAAAAACTTTCGAAGATGATCTCGAATGCTCACAGAAGAGGAATCTGCCATTTTATGTTGAATAAGCGATTTTAACAGTGACGCTTTTCTAGCGGGGCCTTTAGATTGATATATTTCTTCCAATTTTTTCCATATATCCAGAGATGTTTCGCAGTTTTTTATTTGTTTCAGTTCAGAAGGCGATATACACTATGTAGGCTTTGGCCTTTTCATCCATATCAGTCCATTTATCGAACGCTTCTTTTGATTTCGCATCACTTGCCACGAGCTCTGGCTTTGGTTTCGAGCCAGATACATAAATCCAGGATTCATTTTTTATCAAGAGTGCCTTCATTTGTATTTTCCAGGTTTCGTAATTGTCTTTGTTTAGCGTTTCAATACGTAGTGTTCCATAAGGCGCCATTTTCAAACGTGGTCGTCTATCTAACAGATAAAAGTCTATTTATCGTAAACAAAAGTTAATTTGCTCTGGGCCCATAACCTATTGGGCTTAGAAAGCAGAGCACGCAAATAATAATTCATATTGATGAGTCCATATTAAAACGAAACACTTTTAATTAGACGAACACTCACATCACATAGTTACATATAGAGAAACAAATATTCAACAAGGTACAGGTAAAAGATGCGCCGTACGAACAGTCCAAGTGGTGGCGCGCCAGTCGTTATTGGAATGATCTATTATACAGTGAAGGAGGGTAAATACAAGAGGCATTGGTAAATGGAAAATAAATGTAACCTAACAATAAATAAGCTAAAATAGTTTTTTTTTTTTTTTTTTTTTTTTTTTTTCAGATACTTCATGCATAAAAATTACTAAAATTTTATAATTTAAGGTGGTTATTTTTGTTGTTGTTTTCGTTTTTGTTGCCGAGATTCGGGAACACAACCATATTTGTTCTTAAATTCAATTACAAACATCTGGTCGCCCTAAATATAGTTTTCTTTTTTCTTTTTTTTCTTTTCTTTTCTTTGTGTGTGTGTGTGTGCATTTCCTATTAAAATTTTATACATTGTATATTTTATAGGTAATTGTTAAGTATTTTTTTTTTTAATCTTTTTATAAGTTTATATATTCGTATAAAAAATATAATGTATATTTTATAAGTTTTTCCTTTATATCTACTTCTTTTTCAATTTTTGTATTCTGAACTACTGCAGATAGTTTTGCGTCTTTTGAAAATACGTGGGAAGGCTATGCAACATTTGTTTGTACCAGTAACTTTTGAAACATCTTACTATTTTCACCCTGCATTTTGGATCTCCGCTGACGATGGCATTAATGTTTTGAGGATCAATTAAGGTTTTTATTTATTTATTTATTTTTTCCCTCCTTGCATTTTTATATTCTTGCTTGTAATGCTTTACAATTTTTACTTTAATATTCTGATTAGATATCTTCTGTTTTGCTGCATGTTCGCCCGCATTATGCATGTAATATGTCGCCTTTTTTAATATTTATTTTATTAGTTCCCCATCATACTATGGGTATGGGGAACTTAGGTAATCGTGAAAAATTTCGACCTCGGTTTTTTGACTTTTTTATACGTTTTCAGGTGTGAGGAATCCGAAAATGACAAAATTTGTATGGTGTCTGTCTGTAGGGTGTCTTTTAGTGTGTTAGTGTGTTAGTGTGTCAGTGTGTCAGTCCGTTAGTGTGTTAGTCCGTTAGTTTGTTAGTCTGTTTACACGATATCTCACGAACAAATGATCGCAGAGAGGTCAGATCAGTTTTAAAATATTACTTTCGATACTGGCAAGAACCCTATTCATTTGCAACATTCGAATTAAAAAACTTCGTAAGTTATTAGAAATTTACGATTTTCTTAACATGGAAAAAGGACAAAAATTCACTTAAACGTGCATTAATTGGAAACTTTTTACTGTAAAAATGTCGGACCAGTTTAAAAATATCATTTTTGATGCCGGAATGAACATCATTTACTATAAATATGCTACTTTGAAAATTTCGCAAGTTATTGGAAATTTACGAATTTCTTAACATGGCAGTATAGGGAAAAATTTCACATAAACGTCAATTTTAAGAGATATTTTCATCGTAAAGATGTCAGACTACTTTTGAAATATTATTTAGAACACTGTCATGAATATTAATGACTATGAATTTTCCAATATAAAAATTTCGTAAGTTATTGAAAACTTACGAATTTCTTAACATGGCCGAATAGAGCAAAATTTCACATAAACGTCAATCTTGAGGGATAGTTTCATCGTAAAGATGTCAAACCACTTTTTAAATATTATTTTGGATACTGGCATGAATATCATAGACTATGATTTTTCCAATTAAAAAAATTCGTAAGTTATTTGGAATTTACGATTTACTTAACATAAGGCAAAATTGAGCATAAACTTCCATTTGAGGATCATTAGACAACTTCAAAATTACATTTATGATATTTGAACATGACTGAATACAAATATTCTAATAGGAAAATTTCGTAAATTATTCGTAATTTACGATTTTATCAACATAGCGAAATTGTAAATTTTTCATATAGATATGAATTTTGAGGATTATTGCATTGGAAATAGTAGCATGAAAACTAAACAACAGAATCAGCCCCGATAAAATAAATTAATAGATTAGAATAAGATAAATATATCGAAGTGAACGGTGGATAGCCTATTAGGCGGGGATTTCATTCTGTCACTGTATCAAGCTTTGGTCAAATTCATTTCTTTTAACGTGATTGTAATATGTCTCGCACTAGAAATTTCTGAGAACATAAATATGATGGGGAACTGAGCAGAGTCCACCTATGCCAACTAGTTAATTTGTGTTTTCTTTAACCTTTCAAATAATAATTCTTTTTAATCTATGTACATATATACACCTGGTGTCCCAGAAATCGGTAGACATTAAAAAAAAAAAAAAAAAAAAAAAAAATACAAAAATTGGAAGAATTGGTAGAAGTGAACACGGTTTGCGAAAACTTATTCTCGTGAAGGTAGTTTTTTTTTTTTTTTTAAGGAAAAAAATATAGTTAAAATGATCATCAGTAGAGGGCGCTATACGTAAACAAGTCTTACATTTCCATGAAAAACTACATTTATCTGTCTGCAAATATTTACAAGCATATAACTCTTATTTTATGTGTCCGCCATCACCACATGTTAAACTTTTCAAACGAGTTAACGAGTTAACTTTATATTTTTCTGTTATAGTCCACGTAATACACTCCATGTACAGAGAATACGTAAACGAATTGAACTTCACGTAGTGGTATCTTGAAAGATTGTTGCGAAAAAACGCGTTCTTGCAGGCACTAGGGATCACCTTACTAGTAAACTTCAGAACGTTATCTGATGCGTACGTCTGAGTACCTTTGAAACTGTACTTCAGTTTAAATATATTACAATCCTTCACACTAATGCGAACACAGTTCAAACGAGGGACAAAAAGATTTGATAAACCGCTATGACACAAACACAGAACGAGAAGTCGGCCTCCTTCCCCTCCGCCACCTATAGGATTTCGTGTTTTTACGACGATTACGTCGAGCTGCTTGCTTGTTATGGTAAGCCATGGTACAGCAAAACAAATGATTGCCGAAAGCTCTGATGCTGCCTTTTTATAACACAGTACAAGGTCAAAGGCTGATAAATTGATCAGATAAACAAAGTATATCAAATTACAGGTAAATAAAATTGTAATGCTAAAGCCATGGCTAATCGAAGCAAAACTCTTGCATCCACTTCATAAGTCTCTTAGTAAGCCGGATACAAGTGCGAACGTTCGAATTCACGATTTCAGATTCCAGTGCAAGCAAAGACTTTAGCTTAGTCTGAAATGCTATTAATTTCACAGTTATGATTGGAAATAGTCTTGTGTCCTCTGAAAAAAGCATACGACGAGTCACCTCTTCGATAGCTTCTAGGTGCCTGTCTAGCTTTAACAGAGAAACAACTCTCATGTTAGTAATTTCAACATCTATATCAGATCCGTCTCTTGAAAAATTAAGATCCTCTAGCAGGCTACTGCGTATGTCTTTCAAAGCTCGCAAGCAGGAAAACGTAAGGCCATAAAACTTGCATCTAGCTAAAGCAGTCTCCATTGTCAGAATACAATAAAGAAATTCAAAACACCTGATTTTATGCTATGTATTATCAGAGCAAGCCTCTCAATTTACAATCTGGCACATCACTCGCCGTCAGCGGGTTTTTAGCAAGCCTGGCAACTCTAAAGTACATGCCAGATACATTACACATGACGAAGCTGAACTCGATACCGTAAACACTCGAAGCACGCAACGCAAGCAAAACAATTAACAACACGAGTACAGCACTCGGCCAAGGCAGGATCGCTAACATCGCTAACTGCAGGTTCAACCAGTAATTCTTAGCTGCGACAAAATAGCTTCACCACTAACGTTTTATTCGCTAAGTCAACTTTACAATTAAAACGTCATGTATGCAGAGTAGGAGGGAATATAAGAAAACGGGTTGTTAATTGTAAAACCGTGCAAATCATTGGATTCTGATTTGCATATTTTTTCGTAACGCGACTGTTCAGCGCCACTGCCAATAAACATACTTGCCAACATCCTAATTGATATTCCGTAGTGTTGTTAGTCCCGCCCATTTTTCGACACCAGTAAATTTTTAGAGTAATATTCTCCAAATGCAATTACGATTAAATAACATACTTGCCAACCATCTCATTAATAACCGTACAAATGTTAACGCCCCCTAAAAAAACGCCCTTTTTCTCACACCACTATATTTTTAAAGTTATTCTCTCCAAATGTTGTTACGATTAAATAAGAGTAAAATTACTCTAAAAAATTATTGGTGGGAAAAAAAGGCTGGTACTAAAAATTGTACGGTTCATAATGAGATGGTTGGCAAGTATGAAATAAGAAGAAAAATATTCTAAAATGATACTGGTGTGAAAAAGAAGGTGGGGCTAACAATACTACGGAATATTAATTAGTATGTTGGCAAGTATACAATAGATATTTAAAATGTCTGCAAACTTATGAGACAACCGGCAAAATAATTAAAAAAAAAAAAAAAACTAAAAAATCTCTTATGGATAATTAATTTTAACAATTATGTCAAAATACTTGAATTTTAACAACATACCAAAAAACGTTATACATCATTATGATTTTTACGACTTTTTTTTCTTTCTTTCTTTTTTTTTTTACAAAATTATAATTGGAATAATAATCAGTATAAAAGAATTATTCTTCAAAAATATATACATGTGTTAAAAATAATTTTAATTACACTTAATAATTATTTAGTTTTGTATGTCCTTTTTCTTTCCTTTTAAATCTAAAAGCCAAGATTTTACTTCGAAAACTTTTCTTAACATTTAAAAAATCCTTAAGACATATTTCACAGCTATAATGATGATTTCAGTAATTAGTTATATTCCTTATTCTTCTATTAAACAAAATGTTTCCAATAAGAAAAATATATCTTAGTAATTATTATGCAAAGCTAATTCTTCAAGTTTGAGAATAACTATTACTTTGTTATTTTATTTTATTTATTATTATTATTACTTTATTTTTTTTTAATTATGTCTTTTTGGGAAGTATTTTAAAAATTACTATAATTAGTATCATGAAACTCGTAGCGTTTATAATGAATGTTAAAAAAAGGATAATCCTTTCTGGCATTTTAACTTTTTTTTTATTATTATTATAAACTTCCGACTGTAATTAGCTATTGTTAATTTAAAGTGTTTCTTAAAGTTATTTTTGTTCTTATCTTTTTTTTTTTTTTTTTTTTTTTTTTTTAATTTTACGTCAAGTCCAGCATTAAAGTAAATTACTGTCGGAAAAATAACGAATACATTTAAATTTCTGTAATTGAACATTTTAAAATTAATTGACGTATTTTTTTTCTTTTTTCTCACCGTTACTTTGTTATAAAAGCAGAAAAAAAGAAAATGTTTTTTTTTTTTTTTTTTTTTTTTTTTTAATAAAGGTTTTTTGAGCTGTTAAATTCTAAAACTTACTTTTGTCAGGCTTTTTCTCAAGTTTTTATTTTTGTTGTTTTTCATGTATTTATTTTTTACAAGTTACTCATTTCTGCAATTTTGTTTTTCCGACTAAATAATTAAATTGATAGAAAAATACAGTAGACTCCTGCGTAACGCTGGGGCAGGCAAGCCAGATGACGACTGCGATTTTATTTTTAAACACACCACTAAATGTTTAAAGTATCTTTTTAGTAGCTCAGTTATGCAAGGTGTCGGTTGTCGAAACTTTTTTCCAGATTCTTTCGGTGGTATTTTTCTTTTGGAATTTTTACTACTAGTAAGTTTGCACGATTAATTAAGTAAAAATTTATTACATAAATATACTAGTGGAAGAATCAGGCAAATTTTTTCGGCTGTCGACAACCTGTATCTGATTTAGTGTTTTGTATAAAATCGTTGCTTTAATATAAAATTACTGGTGGGGTTTATCATCATCTGGCTACCCTATTTCCGGGTTGTACGGACGGGAGTTTACTAAAGTTTACTAAATTACCATTTTCCTTTTCCCTATTTCTCTGTTTCTGTTTCTTTCTTTTTCTTTTCTTTTTCTTTTCTTTTTTTTTTTTTTTTTTTTTTAATTAAAAAGGCTATAAGTAATTTCTATATTCATATAAACAAAAACTTAAATCAAATAGGGAGGAGTTGATGTAAATGTGAATAAAGAATTTATACATTTAGAATGAATTTCATTTTAAAGGTAGAGACATCTTTCTGTTTTTCTAGTTTCGTTTAACTTTATTGGGAGGAAATGGTGTAAAAAGCTGAAAAAGAGATTAAGAAGCAGTTAAACACTTTAATATTTTCTCCTCCTCAAGTTTATTATTTTGACACCTAGATTAAAAACTTTTATCATAATATTGAGTAATTTGAGATATGCAATTCTTTTTAAAACACACAGCATTTAATTGGTTAAATTTCCAAGTTCTAATACACAAGCTACTAATATATAAATTCCTCACCGAAATATTTCCCGGCTGTAACTTTGATATTTCTTTCACTTTATTGCATCTTACTTAAAATGTTTGTTTAATAACTGTAATATGGTACCAGAATTTGAATAATTTTTAAGAGAGATGACTATATATTATTGTTTTTAAATATTGATAGTAGTCTCGTAATGCTTTTTAAAGGAATGAATAAAAAAAAAGAGAGAGAGAGAAAGAGAATTCATTTTAGACGGAGAACAAAAAAATCAATGTTTCATTTTTTATAAATAGCTATTTATATATATATATATATATATACAGGGCAGCCACATGTGACTTTTCTTATATATATATACTAGCAGGCTACGCCCGCTTCGCTGGTCACTATATTTAAATGAATTTTCAAAAGAATTGGATTAGTATTTACTTTTTACATCACATTACAAATAAAACCTTAAAATAAATAAATAAATAAAATAAACACTGAAATCGCTTTAGATCTCGCTTCTTCGGGTACCCATTGCCTAAGGCAGCTCTTTTTTCTACCCGTACTGCATCGGGTACAGTTCCCCTATAGAAAGGTCTTTCCCGGGCACTTCAATCTGGGTATTTATCGACGACTTGTGGATTTTCTGTTATTTAAGAACTACGATTTTAAAGATGACTGTATCTCAGCATCTATTACATATTTTAGTTTTTGAACCATGTGTTTTATAGCCCCCGTTATTTACACTATATTACGATTTGATTCCGACCAGTGCAATAAAATAAAATAAAAAAGTAGATTTTCTTTTAAAGGGAATTAAATACATGAAAAAAGAATTTTAATCAGTTTAATCCTTTTTACTATAAACTACCATTCTTTTTGGCCCAATAAATATTATAAATAATAATAATTAAAAAAATATATATATTTTTTCTTTTGAAGGAATTAATAAAAAAAAAAATAAAAATAAAAGGTTGCTATAGTATAAAATTTATACATAAACGTAACAATTTATTTCTATTGCATTACCATTTGATTTTCAATAAACATAATAATAATAAAGAAAAAAAAATAATAATAAAGAAATTCGCCTTCAAATGAATGTATTAAATAAAAATAAGTTGCGTAATAGCCGTTGCTAAGATACGCAGACGATTGAAGCAAAAAAATAAATCTATGAAAAATGAAACAATGAAGAAAATTCGAAAAAACATTAATTTAAAAAATTCTAAGTCAAAATTCGAAAAAAATCTCGATGAGGTGCACACCTGCAGGGTCCCAGGTACCTATATGCCAAATTTGGAGGCTCTGCGATTAGTAGTGTGAGCACCAGAGCGCAGATACACAGACACACACACACACAGACACTTCTCTTTATTTATATAGATATATATTATAATAAAAACACTTTAGAAACATGTCAATCAGAATAATTACATTTACCGTAATTTCGCGTATATAACCCGCGTCGGAAGGTAGCCCGCAGCATAAAAAATCCATTTAAAAATAATTATAACCGAAAGGTACTCAGCACAAGAAGATACCCCGCACTTCTAAAATCACATAGTCGGCAATCGCTATTTATAATCTCAATACTAATTGCTATTATTTTAATAATAAGTAGGAAAAGATACAAATAATAAACAAATATACAACTAAGTATAAATAATAAACAAATATACAACTAGATATAAATAATAAACAAATAAATTTACTTACCTATAATGAAAAAGCAAATAATCATAACATAGTATTAATCTTTCTCTCTATATAAATTACTATGAACTGGAACTGGAGTAAATTCTAATGATTAACACCTTTATTCAATTTATAAGAAAATTAGAGATTAATAATAAATTTATTTGCAAAATTCATTCAAATCCATCGAAATCGGATTCTTCCGTATCAGAATTAAAATGTTGCAATATCGTTTGGGACAGTTCGTCTTCATCATTCGTGTTATCCTCCTCATCAAGTTCCTTTTCACTGTCCTCAATTTCGTCGTTATTGTACGTTAATAATCGAGACTTCCGAAACAAAAACGAGACTGGTGTTGATTTTCTCGTTGTTCGCGATAGATACCCCGCACCGGATTATAGCCCGCAGGACATACAAAGTCAGGTTTATTTTATAGATTACCCGCGGGTTATATACATGAAATTGCGGTAATTAAAATCATTTTTAAAAGGTTTGTACAAATTTGAAGCTTTTCGCTTCAAATACAAAGCATCTTCAGGAATTACATTAGTAAGTTTCTTGTCAGCAGTTTAAATACATTGTAATAGTTGAAGGGAAAAAAAAAAATGAATCACTGAAATATTAGTGATGCATTCCCATTAATATTATAATATAACTGGAAAGTACAATATGTACGGTTTCCTGTTTACATATATATATATATATATATATAACACAGATCTATCTAATAAAATCTTACTTAATTTTTAGTACTACAGGACTATTGCTTTCTGTCACATA
This sequence comes from Salticus scenicus, assembly GCA_963930645.1. Classification (NCBI taxonomy): domain Eukaryota; kingdom Metazoa; phylum Arthropoda; class Arachnida; order Araneae; family Salticidae; genus Salticus; species Salticus scenicus. Next base: position 180,009,232 of record OZ005659.1, read on the forward strand.
TTTCGCGTTTCACATTTGAAGAAATGTCATTATTTTAATTTACTAAGCACTGTTAATAACCGCTATTTTCCACCACGACTCTATTCATAGTGAATTTTTTTTAAATATCTAATTACAATTAACCCTTTCAGGGAGCGGTATATGTTTTTTACCACTTAATTTTAATTCCCAATTTCGAAAATTCACCCAGGAAATTTTTAATAAACTTTTACGTCTTTGATTCAGCCAAAAAAATTCATTTATTTCTTAAAATATAATTCTGTTCTCAAATTCTGGTGGAACTTGATATTAAATGACCGTAATTACATTGCCTCTGAACAGGGTTAAATATATAGAAAATACCCTGTGAGAAAAATGGAATGAAAAAAGGCAGGTATGAACAATACTCCAGAATAAATTAAAATTTGTATGTCTCTATCTGTTGCGTTTCACCTTGAATGTGTAAACTTTTAACTTACTGTACAAATCTACATTGTTCAATCGATTACTACGAAAATTAGTACACTTTTTAATCAGAACGATGACTAGCTATTGCACTATTTTCTAATTTAGTTGGATAATTTAGATATTCAAAAGATATTAAATAAAATCTGAATTTTAACTAGAAATTTACTTAGAAATTGATGGAAAGAAAATACGCATTTTTCTTCACGACGTAAAAGGATACTAATTTATTTTATGCCGAAAAAAATTAAAGTGTAACTGTTTTTCTTTTTTTGGTAATTTATTCGTATTGGAAAAACATCAGATATATGAAAGGGAAAAAAGTGTACCACTACATTTTACATGCAATAATTACTAAATATTAATTAATAAATCCTTAATTAACAAATATTAAATATTAATTAATAATTCTTTATCTTAAACTTCAATTATATTCAAACATGTTTTAAGTCAAATTTTCGAATATTTTATAACATATGCATTTCAACTTCTTATTCTTTTTCTTTTCTCTGTTGCCAAAGGTTTATGCAAAATAACATAAATGATAGATTCATAGAACAATTAGCTTCAAACATATGAAACAAACATGAAATCGTGACAAAAAAAAGTGTCAAAATGTCTACATACTGACGAATTTAATTTACGTAAGTAAACGAACACTTAGCAAAAAAAAAAAAAAAAAAAATGAGAATCATTTAAATGTATTGAAAATATCTTTTCATGCATCTGTTATTTTATGAAATTGTAGAATGGTTTGTCACGTGATGTTCGATTTGTTGTTTCCTGTTGTCCATGGAGACCACGCAAGGCCTAAAAAAGAAAACAACCTATCAAAATAATTATTCTCAAAATCGAATTATTTTCTATAAACTGATGCAAGACATCACCTGCCTTTTTCAGAGTGAATGAAAATAACGCAATTTTTCATTGTCAGTTCTCGAAAATTTTCGTCTTGAAAGGTTAAGAATAAGAACTGTTTCCGATACATTTACGACAGCAGATAATAATGTATAGTTATGTTTATTGACTGTTATTTAGAGTTTTTGTAATGGCATCAGAATTCTGGATATCATGTGGTTCTTTAATCCTGGCATCTAACATTAACATAATTTCACTGACGAACGTGTGTTTAATGGAGTCGTTAGCGCACGATGTAGTATTGTTTCTTTTGGAATCTATGGTGACAATGTAGTGTTCATGATGTGAAAACACGATTCACATGTTAATCTCTTATATGCCAATATAAGTTATATTTTTGTTTAGAAGTGATGATTATATCTTGCAAGATATTTACTCAAACTTTTTATTGAAATTTTACTTTTGAAAACTTTTATTTGCTTAAAGTTATGTCAAGATTTTTTGTGGGATAAATTCGTTAAGTGCAGCCGAAATATGACTTTACACTTGTTGTTATGAGCTAGTTTGCGTTTTGAGATTTACCTAAAACTTTTTACGGAAAACTCAATTTGAAAGTGTGCAAATCAATTGGTAGTAAACAAGTTTATTTCTTGAATAACTTAGTGCATCACAATTTCTTGAATAACTTAGTGCATAATTTGTTTAAGAAGATAATACATATCAAGAACCTGATAATTTACCTTAATAATAATTACCTGAAAATTTTAGATAAAACTAATTTATTTTCACTGTGTTATATTAACTGAATGTATACGTATTGACATTAAGTGATTACAGAATGTAATTCATAAACAAAACCTTTGAATTGGGATTAAAAAAAGAAAACTAAGAAAGAAAGAAAGAAACAGGAAAATAATCAACAGTTCAATCTAAATCTAAAATAGAATTCAAAATTTTGTTATAATTTTTTTTTTATAAAGAGTGTGAATTAACAGTCAGTGATTGCAATGTAAACTGGAAAACGTTTAGGAGATATTTTTACAAAGAATAAGATTTCAATATTTCCAGAGCGATTTAAATATATATATATTTTTTAAACAAATTTTATTAACAGCTTCTTACCAAAAAAAAATTATAGATTGTGTTTTATTCAATTTATGAAGTTTGAAACGTAAACAATAATAACCTTGTGAGATTTAAAAAGATTGGCATGTAAAAAAAAAAAGCAATTGTTTTTCATATTTTAATGCTCATATAATATCTATTTAATTTTCTATTATTAAGGAAAAGGCATTTTTAAGGATATATATAACCAGCAAACAGATGAAAATATATGCTTAGCCCTTATTTCACTTAATTAATCCACATTCAACTTCATCAAAATACTTTCCGAAACTTTATTTTGGTTTAAATACTCTTATATTAATCACATAAGCAGTACAATCGAAATTTAAAAAATATCCTAAGTTATAATAATTTCTGGTAAAAATTAATTTTTTAATTTTTTTTTATTTTAAAATAGTTCACATTAAATTTCACCATTTAATTATTTTTGATTATTTTAATATTTACAAGTAATACTTTTATTTTGATTAAGCTTCAAATCATACGTTTTAACTGTAATTGTTTTAACACTAATGATAATATGTTTTCATTCAAAACTTTAAAAAAATTAGATTTGAATTTAATGAACTAGTAAGCTTTTGAGCCAGACGAAAAAATAAATTCATGTAAAAGCAGCTGTATTATCTACAATAATTGTAAAGCATTTTTTTTTTTAAAGATATATTGTTGGAATGACTGAAAAATTAATAAATTGAGATAATATCGATAAATATAATATATTTCTATTATTATTATTATTATTTTAAAATAATATAAGTTTTGCCAGTAATTTTAATTAAATAAAAATATAATGAGAAAGTACGAAATTACCTTTTAATTAAAATATCAGTTGGAAGGCAAAACTATAGCTTTAGATATCTATTAATATTTTTCTCTGGTTAAAGTTAATGTAGTAATGAAATTTCTTGTACAAAAACTATTTCATCTAGTGGAGAATTTAAGAAAATACTTCAATGAAAATATTATTTTAGAATTAGGTATAAAGTTTTAATGTGCATTTAGAAAATTCTTTTCAAAATTAATGTTCTACGTATTTTAAACCAACAGAAGAATAAACGCGAAAACGCAAAAGAAATAAATGTTCAAAAATAATCAAAGAATGTACTGCTATGTAAGCTTCTCCTAATATCTACACTTTTAGGAAGAAATGTTGAACTAAAAAAATTTGTAACAAGAAGTGTTCGAAGATCAAACTTACCAAACGATATAACAATACATTTTTGGAGTCTGCGTTTCTTACTTTTTTAAATACAAGTAACAGAATTCGTGAAATGATAAGGGGAAAAAATATATATATGGCAGTATGTATGTAATACATAAGTGAATAAACTGTTAGAAGTAATTAGATCTACACAAAGAGATATTCAAGCAAAAATGTCCCTTAAGAAAAGTATTTTATAACTTTCTTAAAGGTACATATTGTGTAACAAATTTAAAATAAAATATAAAACAGGATAAACAATTAAATAGTTTTATATAAATAAAACGAAGAAATTGCTATAAACTGAAAAAAAAATACTGAAACAATTCCATGAAGATTTCTTGGAACCTGGGAAAAGAAATACCAGATTTGAAAATTTTGTGTCTGCAAATTACAACTGTTTTCATAATTTGGTCAGGTAAGTAAATTTATATTTTCATTCTTTGAGTAAAATATAATACATGGGAAAGTGTTTCATAAGTTGTATGTAATGCATAATTTTTATTACGTCCTTTGTGTGTGAATATGTCAAAATCTGTTTCTAGCAGATTTTAGTCTTTTGCCCACAATGAATATATAATTTCCTAAAAATTTAGAAAAATGTATTATGATTCACGAATGACGCATGACTTTAATGCATATGCAAAGCTGCCAAGTTTTTTAACTTATTCCGGAATGTTCTTAGCCCCGCCCATCTTTCATACCGTAATCTTTACTTTGTAGAAAAATTTTCTCTAATATATAATTACGATTAATTATTACGAAAATTATTACGGTGTGAAAAAGGGGCGGGGCTAAAAACATTCCGGAATAAATTCTGTGTGCTTAGAATCGAATCCTACCTCTTATAGGTTTTAGCATAGTTGTCTAATGCTATTTGTTTACCAAAATACTCATTACAACTATTTTTATGTAGTAAAATTTTGTACAGTGTTTTCACGATCACATAATGAAAAAATACTCTTAAAAATAGAGATTACAAAGTTTTAGAAACATACCTAAATGTTGGCAGTTTTCGGTTTATTAGTTTCGCCTACAATGATTATTTCTTTCTCAGGGTTCGTACGGATACGCCTTTTATAAAAATTCTTCCATCACAATTTTCATACAATAAAATTTTACGTAAAATGATAAGTTTTATGACAAAAGTTGCTATAAAATTTTACCGGTGGCGAAAAATAAGAACAGTACGAAATGTGTTTTCTCTACAAATATTTTTCCATATTTGTCTTATAATTTATTTTGTCTTACTATTTATGAGTGATGCATGTATTTATTTTCTTGCATTTTACAATAATTGGAATTTGTGTTAAACACGTATACATACTTGCCAACATCCTAATTAATATTCCATAGTGTTATTAGTCCTGCCCTTTTTTCACACCAATAAATTTTTAGAGTCATATACTATAAATGCAATTTGAATTAAATAAGAAGAAAAACACCCTAAAAAGATAATGGTGTGAAAAAGAATTCGGGGCCTAACAATACTACGGAATATTAATTAATATGATGGCAAGTATGCGTACGGATATACATAATTAAATTCTTAATTTTATCCTTCCACGAGTTGCAAATATAATTACATATAGTTTCGGAAAATGTGTCCAGATAGCTTGAGCCACAGTTTCCAACTTTTACACTTTATTCACGAGCATTTTTAGCCCCGCCTTCTTATCGCACCAGAAATTTTGTAGATTATTTCTCTTTAATATGTGACAACGATTAAATAAGAAGAAAATCATTTTTCAAAATTTCCAGTATGGAAAAGAGGCAGGGCTAAAAATGTTCGTGAATAAATTATAAAAGTTGGGAACTTTGGCCAGTGCCCGCAGCAGTCCTATATTTGTATGTGCAATGTATTATTTTCCCACCACTTTAATCAATCAGTATACTTTTACATATTACTTTAGCTTTAAAATCTTAACAAAAAATGTATAAAAAATTAGTGATATTAAAGTAATAAAGCACACGTGAAAATACAGGACCGCTGCGGGCACTGTCTGGCTGGAACCATTATTCTAGGTAGTTGGTGATAACGCTTAAACCGTAAATTAAAAGTAATAGTCTGTGTTGGCTAATACATTACCCCAGCGAACTTCTTAAGTTTTATAGCTATTGAAATTAAAACCTATAAAATTGTTTCAAATTGCAAAAACAAATTTTTAATTCAAATCGTTAAATAATCAAATTCTAATATTCAACCATAGGCGCATGCTTGCCAACATCCTAATTAATATTCCGTAGTTTTGTTAGTTCCGCCAATTTTTTGCACCTGAAAATTTTTAGAGTAATATTCTGGAAATGCAATTACGATTAAATAAGAAGAAAAATACTCTAGAAAGATACTGGTGTGAAAAAGAAGGCGGGACTAACATCACTACGGAATATTAATTAGCATGTTGGCAAATATGTGAACGCAAAGCTAGTCTTAATTTCTTTTGCAGGACATTTTCAGAGAGGAGAAATTTTCCCCTTTTTTTTGCTACCACTATTTTTATACATTAGTCTACATCCTATATAATCGTTATACGTTAGTCTAAAAATAGGGTAAAGTTTTCTATATGAAAATAGTGCTACGGAAAAGAGCCAAATTTATAATTTCTGAAAGTGTTCTGAATGAAGGATGGTATAATTAAACATTTCAGTTTATTTTCTGTTAAGCCCATTATCTTTTTTTTTTTTTTTTTTTTTTTTTTGTAAATTGATAAAATATCCTTTTTACATAGATTAATAATATTTGTCTATATGTGTTGCCATTTGACAAATAAAATGAGTTTTATTTACTTATTTATTTATTTTTTAATCGAATGCATACATAAACAATAATTTTGTCGTTTTTTAAAGAAAATTTTATTGCAACTAATTTTTAAAAAACACGGCTTTTCTTGCCCCGATTGATTACTAAAACAGGTAATTATTTCTTTTATAATTGCATAGGTGCCGTTTTGTACGTTTTTTTAACACCACTATTTCTTTGCAAAAAAAGATAAATCACCTTCGATCACAGAAAACTGCTAAAAATATTATTAAATATTTCCGGTAAAAAACGTGTACAAATTGCCAATTATGTAATTGACAAAAATTGGTTAAATATTAGCCATAATTCTGTTTTTAAAATTTTTCTAAAAGAATGTGAAATTTCAAAATTTCAGTAAAATTTTTTAAAAAATGATAATATACTTACTAATATTAGACTTCAAATTAGATGTAAGCAAAATTTCGTAATTTTAAAACGACAATTTTGGAAAAACGATTTGTAACATTCACCATCACGATAATTTCCTTCTTAAGATAGACCGACAGCGACAGTCTCCTTAACTTGATGGAGAAATGAAGCTTCATGAACACTGTATAATTTTGACTGTATGAAAATTTAGGAAAATAAATCTATCTCAGTTAAAATATAACTATCACTAACATTATGAAACTCGTGCTATAAATGAGAAATTTTAAACCAACATTTTGAAACAAATGTCCTTTGTTTTTCCTTTTCTCTTTTTGTTCTGAATAATGTCCACATTGCACAACCAAATTTCTATTTTAAAAAGCTATTATTGCATAACAGCTTTCCGGATAATTGAAGAATGATCAAAATTCATACATAGACCTGCTAACTATGCTGGTTTATCCGTAATGGTATTAAGCCCCGCCTTTTTTTCACACCAGAATAGTTGAAGATCAATAGTCTTACTTAATCATGAGAATATATTGCTGAATATTACTCTACAACTATTCTGGTGTGAAAAAAGGGCGGGGCCTAATACCATTACGGATAAACTAGCATAGTCAGCAGGTCTACATATAAGATAGAAATATTACTGCAAGCCCATTTCTTGTCTTTTCTTCTTTTTATTTATTTATTTGTAAGATATATTACAAAAATCTATTGGTTTAAAAAATATTTATTTTGTGATGAATTCAGACAAAAATTAAATTTTGACTAAATACTCAGAAAATTTTTTATCTTCGTTCCTCCGGTATATACATAGTTACCAACATTTTAATTTATTCCGGAGCATTTTTAGCTCCGCCATTAATTCATCCCCCTTTTAATTTAAAAGTAATTTTTCGTATTTTGACATAGTTATAAATTGGAAAAAAAAAATTATAAATAAAGTGGTGCGAAATAAAAATGCTCCGGATAAATTAAAATGTTGGCAACTATGTATATAGTGTAAAACCATATTTCTTGCAACTAGCATTGAAGACGATTCCAAAGGCGTGCAAACAGTGCTGCCATATCTGGCGGATATTTTATTCAATAATTATCAATAATGAGGAATTTGCACACATGGGGGATTTGAACAAAATCCTATTTTTTTTGTAGTTTTAGGCCCATAAATTTCTAAAAGTTTATTAAAAATGCAAAAAAAGTTCTCATTATTTTAAAAATAACTTTAAAATTAACCAAAAATCACGTGACTTCAAAACGCTACCTGACGTTACACTTTATGATGCTTCAATGTTTACATTTTGTTAGCCTAGTTAGTAAGCAGCAATTCGTTTTAACTTTCAAAATTATTAATCGTTTATGTGATTTCTGAACATTTCTTTTTCATCTTATAATCATACAATATCATTATCACCATTTTCCAATATCATTACTTTTAATTGTTTGCTTTTCGTGGCGGTTGTCCAATGTTTTCGTTAATAAGATTCTGTGGAACGCTAAAGATTAACTTTTGAGAAGCATTAACCGTTGTACTCAGAGCCTGATTAAGGGGGAAGCTCGCTCTTAACACATTATTTATACTTACACCGTTATTTTTTAACAAATACTTTCCTCCTATAATAAACAGAAAATTTTCATTAAAAATTATTTTAAAAGAATTCTGGTGTCTAATAACACTGAGTAAATTGGATTGTTTTACACCGTTCATTTTTTACAAAAAATATTTCCTCGTCAAAGCGTGGAATTTCTATGACATGAAGTAAAAAATAAGTGTAAAAATATTCCGGTAGGAGCGAGCTTCCCCCTTAATCAGGCCCTGGTTGTACTAGTGCAGTATAGTACAATACAATATTTATACTATGACTTTTTGATATCCGTCATTATTATAACATACAAAATCTATTTTACTGATTCAACAAGCAAAGCAAAGCACGAAATCGAATGTAAACAACGATTACTTCAGTTTGTTGTCATAAAGAGTGACGCCACGATATATTATACTGCGTTTTCTCGATAGAGTAAATAGGGCGATGTTAAAATTGTTATAAATCAGTCATTAGATTTCAAATAAAGAAAATGTATGCATTTATTTTCTTATTTTTTTCATTTTCTATTGTATAAGAATAAAATCAGAAAACGTGCAAATTGTCTATTCTGAGAAGTGATATTTGACATACATAATAGACTATTGATCTTCAAAGTAATTAGGCAAACGTTACAATTAAAAATTATTGGTGATTATTGAATAAAAAATCCTCCAGGTCTGGCAACACTGCATGCAAGGGTGTCAAAGTAAGAGACAGTTTGGGATTTGGTAAACATCCAATTATTCAGCGTTCCTTTATCGCTATTTCTTCTCAATCACAAGAGTCACCACCCCTAATTTAATAATGGACTCGTTGAGATTGCACTTGCAAAGAAGTTCCCATGTTTGCAAGAAATATGGTTGAATAACATATGTGTATAAATAGCAGAGATTCCAGAAAAGCAAAATTGGTCTGCTAATATCATGGGCTCAATAGTTTTGCCCCCAAAACAAAAGTTTTGATGACAAATTTGGACAAATTTGTTTACTATGCAAATATCTTACTTCGTATAAACACGAAATTAAGTTTTAATATAACCGAAATTTCCATATAATAGAATTTTCAAATATAAATGAATCATCTGAATATTAAAATTTTACTTAACCTTCTGCCGGTTCTAACGCTCTAAAGCGGTCTAAATACTGTTGTTATATTTAGGTACTATTTTATTCAATTAGCACCAAGAATTTCGAGTAATGATATTTAATATAATACCTGATAGCACCCTTTTCTCCAGTACATCCTGTGTATGTCCCTTCACCCACATGCTATCCTTAGGATAACCTGGCGAGAAGATTTGCTGCTAGGATGCTTTCGACGAATAAACTTCAAATTCATCAGAGGACAGAGGCAGCTAAAATTTAGTGATGGAGATTGAATAAAATATTCCCTAAATTTTTTAACACTGACCAGAAGCGTGAAATTAATAGGACCGGCAAAGGGTTGATTTTAGTAGATAAAGTATAAATTTTTTTAAAAGAATATTTTATTATCTCAGGGTGCACCCAAGAATCCGCCTTTTTTCAAGGAGTCTTCCACTAGTACATCTTTTCGTTTAAACGTAATTTAAGAGGAAATTTACTTTTAAATAATACTGGGGAAAGATTCTTTGTAAAAAAGGCGGGGCCGTGCATACACTGTATTAGCTTAATTGACAAAAAACGCACGTTGCTAAATTTTCTAATATTTCCATTTTTTACGTAGCTGCCAAGTTGGATAACAATTAGATTACGAAACTTTATAGTTTCACAATTTTTCAATGCCAGTATACTCTATTTGCTAACGTTTACGCTTTTGGCGACCAGAAAATTTAAATTTTTATTTTCCAAAATCAACGAAAACTATTACATATATGCAAAAAATATTCTATTAAAATTCTCTGTTAACTAAAAAGAGTTAAAATTAGCATTTACGCAACAGTTGTTGTTTTTAGGTTGATTTCTTTAGAAATCGACCTATTGCAATCACTTCGTTTATCTATCTATCTATCTATCTATAATGAAAATTTTGTCACCACGATAACTCCCGAAATAATACTCGAAATCGAACCAAATTTGCACAGTGAACTAATCTTATAAATATCTTGGATGAGTTCGTTAACCAAGTTGCTCCGACTTTTAGTTTTCAAGTGGCAGCCACTTGAAAATTTCAAACCGACATTGTAAAAAGCATATTTAAAGCAAGATTTGCTTGAATTTTGATGTAAATACAGGCCACATAAGGGTCTCAATGAAGTTTATTAATGAAGTTTATCCGCCATTTTTAATAAGTGGCAAATATTTTAAGTTAAGCGGGACCACTTGAAATCAGGCTACCACTTGAAAATTTAAAATCACTATAACTTCCGAAATAATACTCCAAATCGAACCAAATTTGGATAGTGTCTTAACTTATAATAGCTTAGATGAGTTTATTAATCAAGTTGCTCCGACATTTTGTTTTCAAGTGGAGACCACTTGAAAATTTCAAATTCAAATTGTAAAAAGCGTATTCCGAAATTGTTTGAAATTTGATGTAAATATAGACCACATAAGGGTCTCAATGAAGTTTATTAATGAAATTTATCCGTCATTTTTAATAAAGTGGTAGATATCTTAAGTTAAGCGGGGCCACTTGAAATGAGGCTACCACTTGAAAATTTAAAATCACGATAACTTCCAAAATAATACTCCAAATCGAACCAAATTTGGACATCGTCTTAACTTGTATTATGAATATCTTAGATAAGTTGCTTAACCAAGTTGCTCCACCATTTTGTTTTCAAGTGGAGACCACTTGAAATTTTCTAATTCAAATTGTAAAAAGCGTATTGCGAATTTGTTTGAATTTTGATGCATACATAGACTACATAAGGGTCTAAATGAACTTTATTAATGAAATTTATCTTCCATTTTTAATAAAGTGGCGTATATCTTAAGTTAAGTGGGGCCACTTGAAATCAGGCTACCACTTGGAAATTTTAAATCACGATAACTTCCGAAATAATACTCCAAATCGAACCAAATTTGGACAGCGTCTTAACTTGTGTTATGAATATCTTAGATGAAATTCTTAACCAAGTTGCTCCACCATTTTGTTTTCAAGTGGAGACCACTTGGAATTTACAAATTCAAATTGTAAAAAACGTATTCCGAATTTGTTTGAAATTTGATGCATACATAGTTTATACAAGTGTTTCAAAGAACTTTATTAATGAAATTTATCTTCCATTTTTAATAATGTGGCGTATATCTTAAGTTAAGTGGACAACTTGAAATCAAGCTACCACTTGAAAATTTAAAACCATAATAACTTCCGAAATAATACTCCAAATGGAACCAAATTTGAAAAGTGTCTTAACTTATCTTATAAATATCTTGGATGAGTTCGTTAACCAAGTTGCTCCGACTCTTTGTTTTCAAGTGGCAGCCACTTGAATATTTCTAACCCACATTGTAAAAAGCTTATTTAAAGCAAGACTTGCTTGAATTTTATGTAAATCTAGACTACATAAGAGTCTAAATGAACTTTATTAATGAAATTTATCTGCCATTTTTAATAAATTGGCAGATATCGTAAGTGGGGCCACTTGAAATCAGGCTACCACTTGAAAATTTTAAATCACGATAACTTCCGAAATAATACTCCAAATCGAACCTAATTTGGACAGCGCCTTAACTTGTGTTATGGATATCTTGGATGAGTTTCTTAACCAAGTTGCTCCACCATTTTGTTTTCAAGTGGAGACCACTTGAAAATTTCAAATTCAAATTGTAAAAAGCGTATTCCGAATTTGTTTGTATTTTGATGTATACATAGATTATACAAGTGTCTCAATGAAGTTTATTAATGAACTATGGATTTTCTCGCCAAAAGTCGCCAAATTTGTCGCCAAATCCATTACCTGCCATATTGGAGCTTTTTAATGCATTTTTAAGGGAAAATTACGGTATTTTAACGTTAAAACAAACTGGAAATACAGAAAAGCAATGTTTAATCAACTTACTAAGCCTCTTTGAAAGAATTTCTGCAAAAAAGAAAAAAAAAAAATTCAAATTTGCAACAATATCTTAGATTAATTAGTTCACTGAGCAACTTTCTCTGCCATTTTGATCCAAGTGGCAGCCACTCAATTTTTCAACACGATGACTTTTGATATTCTGAATTAATTCCAACTATATTTGTACAGTAGTCTTATCTCACAAATGCATTTGATACATTTGTCAACTTGGCCCACCATCTTGTTTCCAAGCGACGGCCAATTGAAAATTTTAAAGTCACATAAAAAAGTTATTTATGAACCGATTTGCTTAAAACTCCTTATGTAGATAGCCTCATCAATATTTCTACTAATTCGTTAATAATTTGTAGCCGTGCTTGATAAGGAAAAAGAAATCAACCTACCCTTCCGAATAAGCCGGAAGGACTTGTTTTTTTTTTTTTTTTTTTTTTTTTTTTTTGTAGTTTTTATCTTGTTTAATCGTAGAAAATCTCTACTAAAACTTATAAAAAATTAATTTCAGTAAAAACACTAGTATCTAAAACAATATATACAGAGTTGCCAAATTAGAAAATTTATTCCGATGCATTTAAAGCTCCGCCTTCTTTCCGCACCAGGATTTTTGTAGGATATTTTCTTCTAATATGTTACAACGATTTCATAAGAAAAAAATCATTCTTTAAAATTTCTGGTTCGAAAATAAGGCGTGGCTAATCATGCTCCGGGATAAATTATATAAGTTAGCAACTGTGTTTATGCAACAATTGTCAGCCACACTTTAAATGGTATTTAATGCTTCTAAAATAAGACGTTTTCAGGATGTCCTACCACTGGACGTGAGAAAATCATTGAGCGTCTCTGAATCATAGTTTAATTATGCGATTACGTAAAATTATATTGACACTAGAGTCTTGTTGAATTTTACAGTCTTGTTAAGTTCTGCCATTTTAGTTTGAAAATTTGACGTCGAAAAATTTTCCTGGCAACAATTGTATTACTTTTATGTTTGTTATTGGTAAAATATTATGTAAGTATTGTTTAAAAAGATTTCTAGTGTCATATTACCAATTGAAAACGACAAAACTTTTCGGTATACCTAATATTCAATGCAGCGTATATATTGGAGGAAAATTATGTATGTTAGAAAACATTAAAACAATTAATTTTTAAAATTACCAATATAATTTTGCAAATTATACAATTGTAAATAGTTTTAGCACAGAACTATTTAAAAATGTTTTGTCATATTAAACATTCCTCAATGTCGAAATAAGTATGGTTTATCTTATACAACTATTTTAAAAGGTCTGGTGAAAAAAGTACTTTTTTTTAAAGAAATTTTTTTTTTTTTTTTTTTTTGAGAAAGTAGGGGAGAGTGGGGTTGAATGGAACGCAAGAGGAAAGGGACAATAGCGAAACTTTTATATTTTGCAAGCACCAGAAACTTGACAATTTTTCTGATATATGGTTATGTAGTTTCAGAATTGTGCTATTCGTAGAAGGGCAGAAAAAAATTAAAGTGTCTTTTTCAGCTGCCAAAGTAAGTTTTTACTGATTTAATTAGTATAATTCAGTTAATATAATTTGAATTAAAACTGAAATTTTGTGTACTAAAACTGCGGATTACTTACATGTGTGCACGTGCGTAATAGTATTTATCATATAAACTATATCGGACTTCCAATATATCTATTTAATAGCATTATACATTATTTTCTAATATTAAAAAATATTTTCCGTCAATATTTTTATTATTTAATATCTCATTTATACACAAACACGAAAGGAAATATATGGATATATGTTTGCGTGAGTACCTTATTTTGTACTGAGTTTTCCAATCAATTCTTATCATCGTCTTTTAATGATTTCGTAATCAATTTATCTTCTCAAACGCTTTGATAAAGGCTATTTCTATTTCAGAATTCTCAAAAGATTTCCACTTGAATCATCGATCGTCTGCCATAAGCGCGTTGCCTCGAGCGAAAAAGTAAGATGATGTTTACTTAAGTAAACAAAGGCAACAGGGTAAACAATATTTTTCCACGAATCCCTTAGGGAAAACATTAGTAAGCGCTTTAGAAAACCAAATCGTTACGAGAATGATTGGAAGAAAGTTCGGATCTGATAAAAACTTGCAGATTATTATTTATTAATGAGAATATTTCGCCTGTTTTCTGTGTTAGAAAACAGAAGAATATAATAAGTAATATTATTTTTAACAATACAGACACACGTACACATATATATACAATGGAATGGGTACAGAAGAAATTAAAAGCAAATAAATTAAACATTTTTATTGATATTTTGCTTTTGTTTATTTCAACGTTTTTGAAAAGTAATTATTATTTATAAAGTTTTTTTTTTCTTTCGTTGAATCGTCAGTTTAATTTTATGTATAAAAAAATAGGGAATGAAGTAGAAAATATTTCCTACGATCCCCATAATCGCCAACTTCTACGGTCTTTAAAAACCACTTTTTCGAATTAAAAATTTTCGCCTTATTAAATCACTGAAAAAAAGAAAAAGAAATCAGAAATTCTGCATGTTAGTTGAAGGAATTTAAAAACGACATGGTGTCTCTTGCACTTATGACAGTATGCTAAATGCTACCGAAACAGCTACCTGCAATTTCGTTATTCTCTTGGGCGTTGAAGACTTTTCCTGCATTTACTTTAATAAATATTGCAGAAAACTAGTTGGCATAATTAGACTTTGCTCCATTTCGATCATACATCTGCTCTCTTAAAATTCTATCTGCATTCTACGACCATATTAAGAGAAATGAACTTCCCCGTTCGCAGGTCAACGCTTCCAACCCCCTTCCCCCCACTTTAGTTAGGAAGTTAGGATTGAATGGATGGGAGGCACCTGTGACAGCGTCACGCATCCTCCATTACCTAAAGGTTCAGCTTAACGGATTGAGAGTCCCGAAAATCAATTTTACTGCAACGGAGAGAGGGGGTGGGATACATACCAAAAATAAAAAACAGTAACAAAGGAATTTTAGAGCTTATGGAACGGGGAAACACAATAATAAAAATCCCCCCCCCCCCCAACTTTAATTAATACATTAAACTTAACCTAATTTTTTAGTTAATTTTATTGGAGTTAGTTTCTTAGTTTAGTTTTAATGCAATCCCATGCTATTTCCAATTCAATGATTTCCATAATGCAAGTTTATATGGAATAATGCTCTATTCTGCTGTGTTGAGAAAATCTTAAATTTTGGATAACTTACGAAATTTCTAAATTAAAATATTCGTAGTGAATGATGTTGAAACCAGTATCATAAGTGATACTTTAAAAATTGGGTATAATCTTTCCGATGAAAAATATCACTCAAAACGATCATTTATGTGAAATTTTGCACTATTTTGCCATATTTTGAAAAATTGTAAATTTCGAATGACATACGAATTTTTCAATTTAGAAAATTAGTGAATGACGTTCATACCAGTATTATAAATGATATTTTAAAAGTGGTCTTAAAAGTGGACCCTCAGAATGGATGTTTATGCGAAATTTTGCTATATTCTGCAATGTTAAGAAATACGTATATTCCAAATAGCTTACGAAATTTTTAAAGTTCAATTTTAATAGATAATTATGTTCATGCAAGCATCATAACTGTCATTTTAAATCTGGTCTGATATTAGACCAGGAATATTTTTATAAAAATATTCCTTATAATATTAGTTTAAGTGAAAATTTGCCCTATTCTTATTCCATGTGAAGAAAATCGTAAATTTCGAATAAATTACAAAGTTTTTAAATTAGAATGTTGCAAATTAATAGAGTTCTTGACAGTATCATAAGTAATGTTTTACAACTGGTTCGACCTCTCTGTGATAATTTGTTTTTGAGGTAGCGTGTACACAGGCAAAACACTGGCGCACTAACTGATTATCAAAATGACACCCTACAGACGGACGACATACCGATTCTGTGATTTTCGGATGCATCATAGTTTGCTTCATAACGTATAAAATCTAAAAAAATCGATATCGAAAATTTTTACGATTACCTAAGTTCCCCATATTTATAGAATGGTGGGGAACTATAAAAATATAACCTAAGAAATACTAAGTTTTGTTTAACATTGGACAGGATTTTGTTTCAGATGCCATATTAGAAATGATCAGGCATTTTTAAAATATATACAGAGGAAATAAATGCAGGAAAATTTAACATAATATATAATCATCTTAAATTCTTAGATTAATTTAAATGCTTTAAAGCTGAGTGTGAAATTTGATGTATTTGTTTTGCTTTGCATGAGAATTTTCAAATTTGAGAAGAAAAGAAAATAATAATGAGATAAAATAATAATAATAATAATAATAATAATAATAATAATAATAATAATAATCCTATCGACATTTAGATTGATGATCCTTAATTTCTGCTGAATTCTACATAATACACCATTTTGACAAAAAGGTAACGAACAGTTTTAGCATATTAAAAAGCAATGAACATGATGTTTGAAATGTAATTTAATTTTTATAAAAACTAAGTAATTTTAAAATTAAGCTCTTGGTTTCATAAATGAAGACTATTAATATAATATTAATCTTTTATAAAAAATTTCATATCAGTGATATTTTACTTTTATTACAGAAGGGATGAGTAGGCTGTTTTTTAACATAGCACTATAGTTACACTTTTGGCAATTGACAAAGATCTAGGACACACTCCTAAGGGTGATCTGGAGACATGCCATAAAAATTTTGTTCCTTTGCGGAGGGGATGGCCTCCTCGCTTTGGTAACCTTGAGACTATTAACCGTTAACTCCCAGCCCAGCAACCATTAGGGTACATGACAGTCCTCGGAAGGCTCGAGTATCCGAACAGCGATCTTCCAATTACGAGCACGGCACTCTACCGACCAGACTGCAGCGGCTGTTACAGAAAAATATACTTGTTTTACAAACTAAAATTCATGCTTTCATTCATAAGCAACTTGCAGTTCATATTTAGAACTTTAAGAAAACCTGAAATAAGATTTAATCAAAGAAATTATATATATATATTCCTTCCATTAACTTTTTTTTTTTTTTTTTTGCGAACAATGAACTAAAGTCGCGACTTGAACTATTCATAAAAGTTATATTAAAAGTTAATAACAGCCACGGAAAAAATAGAACACTTAAATCTATTACATGTTTAAATTTCCTATTTTTTGGATTATTTCTTTAAAATGCGACAGTACAAAATGACGAAAATAGGAAGATTTTAGCACTTTCGAGACCGCTGACGTAGATTCACGTCATTTGAAAATGTATAACTCCGCCAGTGGGCGTTTCTTTTGAAATTTGTACGTCATTTATTTCTTAAGAATATACACAATATTCATATTTGTGCAACCAATATACTATGGATACGAATACTTTGATTGGAAAGAGTATAATTATAATGTATATCCATTTGTAATACGAATCTGAATATAGAAAATTTTGTACTGAAATATTGTAACTTGGGAGTATAACGCCCACAGGTGGACCTTACTATCGAAAAGACAAAAGCATGCGGTCAAGAAAGGCAAAACCTTTAACCACACCCATAAATTTTATAATGCATCGTTAGGCATTTTACTAATACTTTTTTTTTATAATGTATTACAAGTTGAGTCATAAATTTTAGACCAAAATATTTACTATAATAAATTTATTTTTAGTTTTTCCTGAGTATTAAGCTTTAACAAACAAGGATTTCAAATTTTTCAAAGTATTTAATTACAACTAGGTAAAGAATTTATATCCATCCCCATTTTTCTTTTCTAATAAAGCAAAAACAAGAACGAAAAATCGTGCGATTCGCATAGATTATTAATACTTTCCAACTGTACAACCACGTTATATCATTTAACTTTCTGTATACTTTATCTACGTCCTCACACAACGTACAAACAAAAAGACTAAAATGCAGTCAGGTAAAATTACTGAATTCATAATCACTGGTAAACATTGTTACAAAATGTTTTAAATCTTAGCACAAATAAAATGCAATTCCAGCAATTTCCATAAATCTTAACGCTAAAATACTATATTCTATAGAAAACATACGAACAATATCATTATGATTCGTACAGCGCGAATTTACTTAAATATGATTTATAAAAATGCATTTCACAAAACACACTGTATTGGTATACTTTAAGATGTCCCTGTGCACAAACCAGCTTTGCTATTTATATCATTTTAAATAAGGAGAATGCCATAGTGAACTTAAAAATCTTCTTTGGTGATAATTAACTATGAACCAATAAGATGAAGATTACTATTCCTAAGCTGTTAAGACGATTATTTACATTTTCTAATAATTTACCACTCATTTAAGTAAGTTAATTTTATATACTAAATGATGGATTAATGGTGGTTTGCATATTTCTTTGTTAAAGTAGTTTTCATGTTATTGAAAAAATTTACATTAATTACATTTATAACGATGATATAAATTGATTCTTTTCAATTCGAGAAATATTCGAAAATGCATGCTGAAAATTCATTTGAGTTTTTACACAAATTGCTTTTATAACATCAATAAAGTACAACTTTAGAGATATACACCTTGGAGGATTTATATAAGAAGTATTAGCATACCGCGTATCAGCATGTAGTAAATGAAGTTGACTGTTGTCTACTAAAGATTAATGCTGCAATAATAGCGATACTGCAGGAGCCATCTTGAATCTACCAAAACATAAGCTAGTACTGTGTAATTTAATAGTTCCTTCTGTTACGATTTTGACTCCTTGCTTTTCTGGACTTGTCATTTCCTCTTATGATATTTCTCCAAGGAATATAAATTAACAGGAAATAAATTATAACTTCCAAGAAACCAGTCTGCTAAAGGGTGGATCCCAGACCGTCGCTGCAGAGCGACGTTAAATTCATCCAGACTCATCGTCAGCATACATCGACTAGATATTAAAATAGGCCCCAGACTAGTAACCTTTTCGTTCCCGAACGTCATATCTCGACCAATCCACCAATACATTCGCCAAACCGGTTTTCTACAGCCAAATCGACATTTCACTTCCACCAAAGCAAGGTATTCAACCTCCTTGGAAGCAGATTTCTATCAAACCATTTAAAAGATGCTAAATCCCAAGAACCAGTGGCCAAGAAAGCGAATATCGCCAAAAGAAGACACAAAAACCACAAAAACAATTTGCGGAATTTCTTTCCATAGCCAGTATAAGAAATCTGTATTCTTCTTCTATCACTACCTAACGTCAACATATCAGACTCCAAGAAGCCACCAATAAAATAAAATAAAAAAGAAAGAAAACAAAAGAAAACCTCAAAATTCTTTCAAAAACTTTATATTATAGCGTCTAGAATAAACAGTGTGGCAATCGCCTATAACCGTGATGTTAAAATGATGCTACAAAAATTAAGCTTACCCAGATGTCGCTGTGATCGAAGCTATTGCTCAAATCGAAGACCTGATTGGCTTTTCCCAGTTTCGTCAGTTTAATCACGTGATCTAAGCATATAATTAACCAATAGGGAGTCTCGGTTTTGTTGTCGTGAGGTAGCTTCGATTACAATGACATCTGGTGACAGGTTTAATTTTTTTAGCACGATTTTATTCGCCGCTTTCCACACTGTTTATTCTAGACGCTGTACTTTAAATATATGTGTGTTGCTAAAATCATTCTGATAAATAAAGAAAGAATAAAAGTTGTTCTACATACTAATATACTTTCTTTCAAATAATTCTTTTTAAAAAATTATAAATAACATTAAAGTTTTAGATACCTTAAAAACCTATATAAAATTCTATCTCGCTTTAAATCTTTAAAATTAATCTGTAAATCTATTGATTGATTCCTTTCATCTGTTTTTTACCTCTGTACAAATATTTTCCGTAAGAGGTGAAAAGATGTTTACCTAACTTAAACAAAGTCTGTAAACAACATGTTATCAGAAAGTGTAGTTTGAAAAAAAAAAAAAAAAACTAGGAAATTCATTAAGCGTTTAGCACGTTGTAAAATTTATAAAACAGGATAAAGGTAAAGCGAATTCAAAGCTGTAGGCAAAATTTTATGAATGCGAATAATTTAAGTGTAGAATAATGAAAGATATTCTTTCGTTTTTCATGCATCTCTATTAAAGACGTTAATATAATGCTGAAAAATAAATTAAATGTAAAATGTTTCTGCCAGAGTAATTATCTGATAATTATTGATAGTTGTTTTATTCTGTTTTAAAATAAATTAAATACTATATTTATTTTCATATATAGGATCTCATTTTGTATTTATTTACACACTTTTTGAAACGCGTGGTATTTCCAAGCCTAGTCTAGAAAAATAAAATGAAACAATGTCATGGTTGATATGAACTCGAATCAAGAATTTTCCTAACATGTCGTATTATGTTTAGGGTTTACAGAAAGAGAAAATTTGAATGCCACTATACTTATATAGTAATTTTAGGCTTGACTAATCGTTAATATCTGTTGATAACTATTAAAAAAATTTACTAATACAGTAACCTCCGCTTAATAAATTTACTGGTTAATAAAATCAGCCGCTTAATCTGATCAAATTGCCAGGACCGGAATCAAATCAATACAAACTACTTTTAAAGCCGCCAGTTAATAAGCTCAAAAGTATCTCCTCATCAGCCAAAAATATCATTTATGCACAATTTTTTTAAATTTACATTGTGTTTTTTTTTTTTTTTCTTTTCTTTTTTTTTTTTTTTTTGTGAAATAGAAAAAGAAATTAAAGCACAACAAACCCTCCGTTACCGCTCATTGTCGAAGATTTTACGCTTGCAGCACAGTTGCAAATTAAACACGCCCCATAACTTATCTTCGCAACAATTTCAAGGAACGCATTCTTTAAAACGCAGTAATAAGTTATAAATCTCATTTGAAATGACATTTTTTTTTTTTTTTTAATTTTTGATTATAAAAAGGCAGTTTCTAGTTTTTATTTTAAAATTACTATAATTCATGAGATTTAAACGGAAGGACTTTAAATTTATAATAACAGCGTGAACTTTTTTGTAAAATAATGTTAATGATGATTTCTCTCAAAGGAAAGCGCATGTGAACTTGGAATGTGTTTAAATTATTTACATCTAAGGAACAATTTTTTAATTATCTTTCAAAAATTAGTTAATATTATTTACTAATTCCATTATTCGTTACCATTTGAAGTTTCTTTCCAAATTCAGGGAAGTAATACCTTTTCCTTAAGTGCAGGAACTTTCGCCGGATATAAAAATCAGCCGCTTAATAAAATCACTTTGGCTCACAGCGAATGTGATTTTAATAAGCGGCGAATACAGTATATAAAAAAAAACTGGTATCCAGACGTCGTTTGGGGAATTCCTGATCATGTTTAAAAAACAAGTGGACGATAGACACCTTTCTTTTCACCATCATTTCACTTAGTTTTCACTTCTATCGGCAGCCCCCAAAGACTGCCCCACATTTTTTCATTTTTTTTTTTTTTTTTTTACAGCTTAGCAGAAGTAGTGATTTATCTTTTTTATTTTAAAAATTACGCAATAAAAATGCTCATATTTCATCAGTTAGTTAATATTTTTATTTTCTGATTAGTGTTCTAACAATGGAAAATTTGGATGATTGTGGTATTGAAATTTTTCTTTGTGAGAACCCTAATTCTGATGGTACTATGCTGTGTTTAATATAGTATATCAAGTTTTCTAAGAATGGCATTCAGTTGATTTGAAAAACCTGCATGTTATGAATAAAAAAGTAGGAAAATTTGTCGATTTTATTAAAGAAACTTTTGCATCTCAGTGAATGTAATTCTATTATCATACAAATGAACATAGATAGTTAAAACAAATATTATGATCACATGTTATAGCTACACCGGAGTTTAAGCATCTTTTTAAACAGGAGGATCGCTGTTCCTTAATTTGTTTCTGTTTCCCTTTTTATTTTTGCGGCAAAACCTTCAATGATATGACAGGTTTTTTACATCCCTAAAGTTCAGGATAATACGACATGTATTTTTGAATATAATCGAAAATATTTACATTATTTTGTGCAACACATGTATAGCTTTTCTCTACCTGTAAGTTCTACCTACACTAATTCACAGAACTTGCTGAATGGTTCGAATTGTTTACAATACTTGATGAGTACTTAGTATATAGGGTTTCTACCGACCCACTATTTTTTTACGTCTATTCCACCAAATCTTTTTTTTTTTTTTCTAAAAAGAAAAAAGAAACAAAAGTATCTTCTTTTCTAAAAAAACAAGCATATATCTTCTTTGTCGGAAATCAAACAAGCAAAATTAATTGATTACATCATACTGGTTGAGAAGACTCCTAGTTCATCTGTTACTAGCTGTAAATAGCTATATTGATTGGTAAATCATAGCCTCCTAAACTAGATGCCTGTCGTGTGGCTCGAAAACTTGGAATCAGTTTAAGCGGTAGACAACGCCACCTGGTACAAATTGTGCGACATTTTTATTCATCTGTCGCCAATAATATTAAGACGTGATATACTATACATATAATCGAAGGTTCTTCGATTCTATTCGCCTTTTATGTATATCAAATCCCACTTCTTAAAGTTTTTGGTGACAGATTAATAAAAAAGTCGCGCAATTTGTACCAGTTGGTGCTTTCTACCGCTCGAACTGTTGCCAAGTTTCCGAGCCACGCGACAGGCATCTAGTTTAGGAAGCTATGGGTAAATAATGTTCACTTTTATTCTCAAATAGAAGCAAGAAGGACCAGCAATGTCTGCTGGAGAAAATAAGCTCCACCTACAACGTATAATAACCATGAATACATTCACATAATTTTATAATTCATATAATCATCATATTTTTTATCTTAATTGATAACGGAAATATATTATAAAAGTATATTATAAAAATGTCCTGATTCTGAAAATACAGGCCGTAGCAACCTTAATTACATGATAAATAATGTCCATAATTTATCTTTGTGATAGTAAAATTGTGCTTTTTATTAATGATACATTGTATACATACTTGTCAACATACTTGTCAACATACTAATTAATATTCCGTAGTATTGTTGCCCGCACTTTTTTTTAATACACCAGTATCTTTTTAGAGTATTTTTCTTCTTACTTAATTGTTATTGCATTTGGAGAATATTACTCTAAAAATTTACTGGTGTGAAATAAAAGGAGGAACTAACAACACTACGGAATATCAATCAGAATGTTGGCAAGTATGTATAAAACAAGAAAACCCCATTAAGAATACAAACAAAAATAGTGTAATTTCATATAATGCTCAATTTCGTAGTTAACACGTGTCATGTATCTTCGACTTCGTTCAAATTCATTTTAAGACAAAGCCTTAAAAATATGTGTAACTTTATTCTAGCTCATTTTCAAAGTATTTGTCCAGAAATATTTTTAATACTCTTTTTAACCTAATACTACATAATGCATTTCTAGGAATTCTTCAAAGGGATTTTTTCATGTAAAAATTGCTGATAAAGATATTGACATTGTTGACATAAAATAATTTTTAAGTCGCGTGACTAGGCAACTGCTGCTTATAGTAATATAGAACATTTTGTATATCAATAATAAATTTGTTTACTTTGAACAATATTTCTTTGAGTTTTAATCAAATAGTTTCATTGCATTTGAAAATAACTAAAATATACACAATATCGATATGATTTATTTGGTCATATTTAATAAAGAAAATTAACAATTAAAATTACGTTTCTAAATTTATTTTGCAATGTATAAACCTACTACTAATTTCACTCTTGCGTGTTTTGTTATTAAAAGAACTGAAATTGTGAACCTTAAATAAAAAATATGTGATACTTAGTTGAAAAGGTTATAATATATTTATGCGATGGCTTATATATATATATATATATTGTAAATATATAAAAATGCAATACAAATACAATTGCATACACTAAATAAATAATCATATGTGCAGTAAAAGCTTTAGTTGGTAACTTTGTGTAGGATGCGTGTTCGAATTTTGTTTTATGAGCAAATCAATAGATTTGAAATATTTGCAGTACTAAATTTTATAGTTGAACATTAAGTGCGAATAGAAAATGATCAAGACCTTACATATACTGCATAACTGTCAACACATAAGATTTTTTTTTTTTTTTTTTTCTTTTTCAGCAGAAATCTTTAAGGGATTTTTTTTTTTTTTAGTAGCTTTCTACGATTAAATCAGCAAAAACTTCTGTTAAAATGTTAGACGTATTTCATGAGCTATCATTTAAAATCAGTGCTAAGAAATGTCTGAATAAATAAAATTAAATAAATAAATAAATAAAAATGTGAGCTCTGCCTACAAGGCAGGGAACGGAAATTTGGATCAAAATACATATCGGAATTTGTATTTTCCTCTTTTTAACAAATCCTTATTTTATGAAGAAGAAACTTTTGTCTCATAAATACCGGTATCAGTTCTGCGTCAAATTTACATCCCTGTGTAATGCTATAAACGTATTTAAGAAATTTAACCCTTTTAATTTATTGAATTAAATATTTAATGCCCTCTTCATTTTCACACCATTTTTTTTTTTTTTTTTTTTTTTTTTTTTTTTTGGAGGGGGGGGGGGAGAGAGTTGTTACCTTTTTATCTAATCATACTTATTTATTAAAGAAAATTACTCGATAAATAAATGATGTTAAAAAAAAAAAAAGAACGGGTACTAAACATTTTACAGAATGTATTAAAAAATTGCAAGCCTGCAGAGTTCGTAGTCTCCACCCATTTTCAGGACACTTTCAGGGATGAGAAATTTCTGACTTTTTGCGGTCACGTTTTTTATACAATAATCCCTATCTTGTTTAATCAAGGCATATTACTATAAATACTTCTATATAAAAATAGCGGTAGCAAAAAAGGTGGAAATTTCTCATTTCTGAAAGTGTCACAGAAGAGGGGGAGACTTTGACCTCTAACATTTTTATATATTATATTTGTCCGTTCATTTGAGGCAGATTCTTAACATTCTAATTTTGATTAATGTTAATGAATAAACTAATTACTATTTTAAGCTAAATCATTGTCCTAGGGGAAAATATAATACAATTTTACAGAATTCAGAATTAGCATTTATGTACAATCCTAGCCTCCTAAACTGGATGCCTGTCGCGTGGCTCGGAAACTTGGCAACACTTCAAGCAGTAGACAGCTCCACGTGGTACAAATTGCGCGACTTTTTTATTCATCTGTCACCAATATTTTTAAGAAGTAGAATTTGATATATATATAAGGCGAAAAGAATCGAAGAAACGTCGATTATATATATCAAATATCACGTCTTGAAACTATTGGTGAGAGTTGAATAAAAAAGTCGCGCAATTTGTACCAGGTGGCGCTGTCTACCACTTCAATTGTTTCCAAGTTTCCGAGCAACGCGACAGACATCTAGTTTAGGAGGCTATGGTACAATAGATAGACCTGCCGTTTATGCTAATTTATACGTAATAGCGTTTGGCTCCGCCTTTTTTTCTCACCAGTAAATTTGTGGAGTAATATTCAGCAATATGTGCTCACGATTAAATAAAACTATTACTCTGCAAATATACTGGTATGAAAAAAAGGGTTACCACTATTGCCACCACAAAGGTAAACACTATTGCGGATAAATTAACTTAATTGGCAAGTTTAACATAAATTCTCGATTAACTTTTTAACAGTTTCCTAGAAAATATTTTTTGACAATCTTTATTTTTAATATGTTCCAGTAACTCTAAATATTAATATCCGTATATTTAATGTTCGAAGATTATTAGAAAAGGTATCTTTTCATAAATAATTGGGCAAAAATGTGCAAAGTGTGTCAGAAATAGCATGCCAAGTTAGTTTGTAAAATACTGTTAAGGGATTAAACGGAAAAACAAATTTTTGAATTCTGTTCTCAGTTTACAAAAGAAAAAAAGTTTCACCACAAAAATTCTGCTTTAAATTCGCATATATAAAGCATAAAATTCAGACCTCCCCCCGCTCCCCTTTCTTTTTTTTTTTATACAAGCATACCCTCCAACATCCTAATTAATATCCCGTAGTATTGTTAGTCCCTCACTTTTTCTCTCACCAGTAAATTTTTAGAGTAATATTCTCCAAATGCAACTGCGATTAAATAAGAAGAAAAATACTCTAAAAATAAACTGGTGTGAAAAAGAAGGCGGGGCTAATAATTTTACTGAATATTAATTAGTATGTTGGAGGGTATGATTACAATGTATTTTTTTTTTTTTTTAATGAAATAATTTAAGATATTTTTAAAATCTTGATTTTTTTGTTATTTTATGTTACTGATATGTGCAAATTCCGATATAATAACTACTGACTTCTATTGAAAAGAACATTTATTTCTTTAATCATGTTTTTGTGACATTATTGTACTTATAAGATTCGAGAAATAGACTTGATTTTTTTTTTTTTTTTTAACAAAATATCTTCTCTATTTCAAGTAATCTGTAAATTTATTCAACATGGTCAAATGATATGCAGACCTGCCAACCATCTCATTATGAACCGTACAATTTTTAGTACCTGCCCTTTTTTTTCACACCAGTCATTTTTTAGAGTGATTTTATTTTTATTTAATCGTAACAACATTTGGAGAGAATCACTGTAAAAATAAAGTGGTGTGAAAAAAGGGGCGTTTTTTCGAGGGGCGTTAACAATTGTACGGTTATTAATGAGATGGTTTGCCAGTATGGATATGTAATCAATTGTGTATTACGATTTCTACAATAACTTATTTAATAACTTTTGTCCTTGCTTGGAAAATTTTTATTTTTGATAGGTAATAAAAAACTGTTGGAACCTTAAACAAGCAAACAAACGCTGAAAAACATAAACATTGAATGCTAGAATGTAAACGAGCATTGTTCAACGATTCCGTAAATATTGGCAATAGAAATTATGATATTATCAACTTTTGTTTGTCTCACTAATTTTTTCTAATGTATTCGATTCTTTTGAAATCTAGATACATTATTTTCAAACCGAATCACTGTTTATGATAATCACTATATTTATCATTTAAATCATCATCTACGAATGATGTATTTATTTAATGAATAATTCAAATAGCTTTTTATTCTACAAATATATAAAGAAAAAATTGTGACTCAACTTGATAGATCAAAT
This sequence comes from Salticus scenicus, assembly GCA_963930645.1. NCBI lineage: Eukaryota > Metazoa > Arthropoda > Arachnida > Araneae > Salticidae > Salticus > Salticus scenicus. The sequence goes on from OZ005659.1 coordinate 180,036,742, forward strand.
ACTGTTTTTCGTGTACTATAGATTGCATGAGAAGATATATTACTCGAATGTTTGTTTTTGTCACGATTTTGCCATGGAAATTTCTTTTGCACGCACGTTATTAATAAGATGCAACAAATTTCATATCTATACATGATACTTCATTTTTCAGCTTATGTTTATTTTGAAGCTATCGGATTATATTTATATTTTTGTTTTGAATATTATCGAAATTTTTATTTCGAACCTAATATAAATATAGTTTGTTTTTCAATATTAATGTAATTTACTTTTCAAATAAAGTATCTGAGTACATTGCAGGAAAATATTTATAAAAACTGTTAATGGTTAATAACTTTGGTTGATAGTTGTGTGTTTAAAGAGAATTTATAAATATAGGATTTTCTATTGTAAAATGTGCTATTTTCTATTTCTATTTCAATTTCATTTCAATTTCATTTCATTTTTATTTGTTTTGTTTTTGTTTATTTACTTGCTTTACACCAACTTTTCCCAAGCGTTCAATATACAGTGAAACTTGATTAATTCAAAATTCTGGATAATTCGAATATTTTACTCGGTTCCTTGAATTTTGTATTAAAATAGTGTTAAAAAATCATGGATAATTCGAATTCTGTTTTGGGTAATTCGAATTTTTTATACGATTACGTTTAAAATATTAGAGTAAAATCTGTTCTCGAGATTTTTCTCAGCTAAAGTGCATTTTTTTTTTTTTTTTTTTTTTTTTTTTTTAGCAGTCTTTCAAAAGAAGGATAAGGCAATACAAGAATATTTCCTACCTAGTGCATCAGAAAATATGGTCCATATACATGAACATCGAGTGTGTTTTTTTTATTTGAAAGCCTTGTCTAATGTAGAAGATACTATTTTTATATCAATTCATAGGTTGAAGTCATATGCTATGACACAAAGATTGTATTTGAACAAGCAATCAAAAATATCTGACTATTTTTTAAAAACTGTTGAATAATTAAGCTTGTAAAAAAATATTGATTTAATGGGATGTAGCAGTATTCTTAGATATAAAGTTTATGTGTTAAATCTTTGATCGTAGAGATTTATTTTTTTTAATTTATCTCTTCTTTTTGACAAAATAGTATATGTAATTCGAATTTTTGTATATTTCGAATTTTTCTCTGGTCCCTTCAACTTCGAATTATCCAAGTTCTACTGTATTAAAATAAAAATTAAAATTTGTGTAGATATTTATTTCCTCAATATTTTGCTGAGAAAAATAACAGAAATTGTAAAAATGCGTAATCTTACTATTATTATTATTTGAAATATTTCAAATTTTATGTGATATGAGATTCTTAAAAGCTAATTCAGATTCTAAACTGGAAAAAAATATTCCCCTTATAAGTTACGCAATGTAAATTTCTACGCAAAACAAAAATTGAGTTCAATATAAAACTTTTAAAATCTCGTGTGAAACAAGCATATATATTATGCACATTTTGGAGATAAACCTCGCAGCAAAGACACTGCGCTTCAAAGGGTTAACGAAATAAATCATAAAAATTCTTTTAGCTACTAGGTAATCTATAATATTCTATTGATTACTTAATGAGTCGTAAAATGTGTTAAACAAAATCACCCAAGTGCAAAAATTCTATTGGTAAATCAATAAAATTTTTAGGGATAAAATTTCTCTGTTTCAATAGAATAAGTTTAAACTTTAATATACTCAAAGTAAACCGAAGAAATTGGTAAACACAAGTGATTCTTTTCTAATGTTTATTTTGTGGATTATATTATCTTCGTTGGCAGAATAGTAAGAGAATCAATATTTCATCAGAAAACAGGAGTGACAATAGAATGGAAATGGGATAAAATTGATTGAAGACTGTCCGCATATCGTTTCAAACTTTTGTTTTCGAAAAAGTAACGTCGGCTTTTGAACTGTGTAAATATTTGACCTGAAATTCATTCTGGCATTTAGTTTAGTTCCTTTAACATAAACAAAAATCGAATTCACTCTTAAATTCCCTTGAGAATAAATAATATTTGACGAAATGTCCGAAATGTCTTTTTATTGAGAAAAAAAGTATTTCTGTTATCTGTATGTCTTTGTATGTGTTTATGTATATCTTAAATTTTTTCCAATCATTTGCAGATGAATATCGTGCTTGTGATTGTTGCGCAGGTACAAACGAATGAATTCGATACATTACGGTCAAAGGCAGCATGCGTTTTAAGGTCCTTTTTAATACTGTTACGCCGTATTCATAATAAGGAAATGAACATACATTAATAAGATCCTTGCAAGCATAATCTCTGTAGAAAGAGTGTGAATGAAATTAATTATTAGTTTACAGGGCGACTAAAATATTCCTATACGTTATGTATTATTTGTGGTAATTATTGGATGCAATTTCTGGCAGTTTACATTCATATTTAATTAAAAAAATCAAATATTCAACGGTGTTTAATTGGGAGAGTAGACCCCTCCCCCCCCCCCCCCCCATCATTCACAAACGAACAGAAATATATCTCTGTTAAAAGATTTAGTAGTATTATGTACAAAAAGAGAAAGAATTAATATTAAAAATAAAATTTCGAAATCCAGCTGTTTATAGCTCCCATTTTTTTACGGATTGTCAATAATTTTTATAACGCTATTCTTTATTAATATTCTTTTATAATATTTATCTACGAGTAAATAGGACGAAGATTATTATTTATAATTAGTGGTATGAAAGTTATCTTCAATACGTAATGAATTGACAGCTATACATATTAAAGTATTTCGACCGCAATGGCTATTTCTTATTTAACAATTACAGGACAGACATTCAGGATTTATGAATGACTAATGGCTTCAATCTTTTTTTTTTTTTTACTGTAATACGGATTTTTCCTATAAGCCTGAAAATAAGACAACTCTAATAAATTCTTAATTTTCGTATTCCACGAGAATCGACTTGTCAAACTTTTTTCCAATTACTTGCATTTTTTTTAAGTACGACAGGACTGTTTCTTTCCAGCGATTTTGCTTTGTCACCGTTTTGTGGTGTTCCACTTCCAGTATGCCAGGATACCTGCCAATATCCAATTTTACCACTTAATTTCTTAAACAATCTTAAAATGAATTTAATTTAGAAATTTATTCATCAATCCTGAAAGGCCTTCCACTCCATAATTTTCTGAAATAATCTTAAAATGATTAGAAATTTTATTGATGAATTCATCAATCGTGAAAATTCATTTTAAGTATTTTGTAGTATAAGGTAGATATTTCTTTTATTATACCAACTATGAGAAAACTTTATACCAAACATTTGGTATTTTTTATACCAACTAGTTGGATAAATATTAGTTAGTAAAACTACCAATAGTAGGTATTTTTTATACCAACTATCTCAGAGCCGGGAATCGGAACCTGTTCCTCCGCTTAACTTGCAGATAACCTCCCACTGAGCCACCCTGGCCGATAAGCAGCTCGGCATTTCTCACTTAATAACCGTTACATCTGTGTTTGCAGATACGGTGACCTCGCCAACGGTTATTGTGTGAGATATGTCGAGCTGGTCATCGGCCAGGGTCGCTCAGCGGAAGAGCATCCGCATGTTAAGCTGTGGGCCGGGTTCGATTCCCGGATGTGGCATTTTTCACATAGTTGTTATAAAAATTCAACCTATATTCTAAACTAATTTAGATATCTTAAAATATTTTCAGTCACACAATATTGTAATATATACATTAGTCCTGTCGTACTAAGTTAAATTCTGCCAAACACAGATTTTATTTTATTTTATTTATTTATTTATTTATTTATACTTTTTTCTACACACAGAAGAAAGTATTGGATTCGAAAAAAAAAAAAAAAAAAATTCAAACTGCAGTTTTTAATTGATTTGCACACTCTAAGACGTCCAGAACACGTTTCGACAAGATTTAGAAATTGTCTGTCTGTCAGTCTGCTTGCCTGCCTACCTGCGAGTATCAGTTATTTCGGGGACACTGTATCTCACGAAACAATGACCAAGTTTAATGAAACTTTGTATTTAGTTCGACTTTGGCCTAAACTGGTCGGGTTTACTTTTAGGGATTAATTGCTACACAGGTAGCACTGTTATCCATTTTCTCATAATTTTTTAAATGTCAGTATAAGACAAGATTCCGTATAAATGAACAAAATGAGACTTATTTTTAATTGTTCGATGTGAAATTAAGACAAATATATATTTAAAATAGTAATAGTCAATCAATGTTTTTTTAATGTGTAGGGGCAATGCTCTCCCCCCCCCCTCCTGCAGAAGAAATAGAACCCTGTGGGGTACACATTTTCGATAGAGTAATCTTTTAAAAGCACTCGTCAATACCTTTAAAACGAATGGCTGAACCATATATCTATGGTAAAGTAAAACAAATTTCCTATTTTCTTTTATTTAAATAAAAAATCTTAGGTGAAAAAATGTTTTTTTTAATATATCTTCTGGGTGACATGAAACTAATTTTCGTTTGATACTTAGTGTTATACTTTTACGAGATGAAAAACGGCTGCAATCATGCAGAAAATAATTTTGATAAATAATAATTTAAATAAATAATATGTACTGAATGGATCTGTATAGAAAAGTATAGAAGAAAATTTTGTGGTAGTCTTAATATAGTAATTTCCTCTTGCCTCCTATTGGAAAAAAATGTTTCACATTACTATATTTTAGGTGGCCTACAAAACGTTGACAACATTTTTATCGAAGCATGAAACGAATAGTTTGGGTTGACTAAAAAAGAAGCTTTTCACTAATGAGTAATACAAATGGGACATTAGATCCACTAGTTTAAATCTTACAAGGAGAGGTCACGACATGGAAAATTCAGATCGGGATGAAACTGCGCAGAATTGTAGCATACTCTGAAGGTAACAACATATCAGAACTGCCAACTTTTTTAACTTTTAAATCAAAATTGACACCAATATTTTTAAATGAAAAATGTTATATATATATTCGACGATTAATAATGCAGGAAACAGTTTTAAAAATTTTCCAGTGTGAAGTCTCCCTTGAAAAGCGGGAGACTTGGCACCTATGTCATATTAAAGCAGTAGCGCGCACTAGCCATGGAATGTCAAGAAAAAGCCTTTAAAGTTTCAGTAATCATTAAGAACAAATTATTTCGCAGTGTAGTCAACGTTCCAGCGTCTTATTTACTAGAGCAAGCTGCTGTCACTCAGACGACCTGGGTTCGATGCTACCTACGGGAATTTTTTTTTCCTCCCTTAAATTATTTATTTAATTTAAACTTTTTATTTAATTTTATTTTTTATAATTTAATTTAAAAAAAAATAATTATTATTATTGAATTTTCTTGAATAAAAAATAAATAATTTTCTCTATTTGTAATATTTATAATTCAAAAATACAACAAATTTCTATAACTTAAAAAATAAATTTTAGGTTTGTTTTAACTACAAAATAAGGTAAAAATAATAAAACTTCGTTTTAAATATTTATCTAAACGTTTTATTTTATTTAAGGTATACTTAAAACAATACTAAATTTTGATTTTTAAATTACAGTAAATAACAAAATAATACAGAGAAATGGTGATTTTAATTGCTTATATAATTATTATCGATATAAATTCAATACTTACTATTTCAATCAATACAGCTTCTTGAAAAATTATTGTACTCGAATCTGCTGCTATTAAATTATTAGAGGCAAACAAATGTTCCAAATGTGCGATATTTTTAAATGTAGATTTTAATAGTTAATCAACTTATATATATATATATTTAAAGACTGATGTTTTATCCTTCTGTACATGAAATAATACTTCATCTGCTCTCTAATACGAACAAGCTAAAACCGGTTAAGAAATTTATACATAATCAATTCAACATAGGCAGCTTATACCAAGATTTATGTACACCTGCTAACTATTTTACACTTCGATTTATTTTTGAATTACTAAATTTTAAAATTACTTTAACTACTTTGTAAAATTACTAGGTTATACGTAAAATATAACCTAGTATTTCTTAAATTATATTTTAATAGTTCCTCGTCATACTAAAGGTATGGGAAACTTAGGTAATCGTGAAATTTTTCAATCTCGATTTATTTAGATTTTATACGTTTTGAAGCAAAGTATGAGGCATCCGAAAATCACCAAATCGGTATGGCGTCCGTCTGTAGGGCATACTTGAGAACATCCTAATTAATATTCCGTAGTATTGTTAGTCCCGCCCTTTTTTTCACAACAGTAAATATTTAAAGTAATATTCTCCAAAATCAATTACGATTAAATAAAAAGAAAAATACTCTAAAAAAATACTGGTATGAAAAAGAAGGCGGAGCTAACAGTAATACGGAATATTAATTAGTATGTTGGCAAGTATGGTGTAGGGTGTCAGTGTGATAATCAGTTAGTGTGTCAGTTTTTTTGCCTGTGTACACGCTACCTCAAAAACAAATTTTCACAGAGAGGTGGAACCAGTTTTAAAACATTACTTATGACACTGTCATGAACTCTATTGATTTGCACATTCTAATTTAAAAACTTCATTATTTATTCCAAATTTACGATTTTCTTTACATGGAACAGTAGGGCAAATTTTCACTTAAACTTATACTATAAGGAATATTTTTACTGTAACAATATCAGACCAACTTTAAACTGACAGTTATTATGATTGCATGAACATAATTAATTAACTATTAAAATTGAACTTTAAAAATTTCGTAAGCTATTTGAAATATACGAATTTCTAAACATTGCAGAATATAGCAAAATTTCGCATAAACATCCATTCTGAGGGTTCAGTTTTAAGACCACTTTTAAAATATTAATTATAATACTGGCTTGAACACCATTCACTAATTTTCTAATTTAAAAAAATTTGTATGTTATTCGAAATTTACAATTTTTTTAATATGGCAGAATAGTGCAAAATTTCGCATAAACGTTCACTTTGAGTGATATTTTCATCGTAAAAATTTCAGTCAGTTTTTAAAATATCACTTATGATACTGGTATCAACATCAATGACTACAAATATTCTAATTTAGAAATTTCGTAAGTTATTCGAAATTTAAGATTTTTTTAACACAGCAGAATAGAGCATTATTCCATATAAACTTGCATTATGGAAATCATTGAATTGTAAACAGCATGACATTGCATTAAAACTAAACTAAGGAACTAACTCCAGTAAAATGAATCAGCAAATTTGGTTAACTATAATGTATTGAGTTAAATGGCGGAGTGACAAGTGAAATTCATTTCTATGAACATGACCATAGTATACATTGTGATAGAATTTTAAGAGAACAAATGTATGATCGGAACGGAGCAGAGTCTAACTATGCCAACTAGTTTTACGCAATATTTGTTAGTGAACACAAAAAATCTTCAACATCTTTAACGCCAAAGGGAATAATGAAATAGAAGATAGCTGTTTCGTTAGCATTTAGCGTACTGTCATGAGTGCAAGAGACGCCATATGATTCCTAAATTCCTTCAACTAATATGCGAAATTTCTGATTTTTTTTTTTTTCAACTATTTAATAAGGCAAAAATTTTTAATTCGAAAAAGTGGTTTTTAAAGACCGTAGAAGTTGGCAAGTATGAGGAATCGCAGGAAGTACTTTCTGCTTCATTCCCTATTTTTTTTTTTTTTTTAATACAAACAATTAAATTGACGATTCACCGAAAAAAAGAACTTTGAAAAGAATAATTGCTTTTCAAAAACATTGAAATAAACGAAAGAATAAAAAATATTTAATTCGTTTGTTTTTAATTTCTTCTATACCCACTCCATTGTATATATATATATATGTGTGTGTGTGTGTGTGTGTGTGTGTGTGTGTGTGTGTGTGTGTGTCTATATTGCTAAAAATAATATTGCTTATTATATTCTTCTGTGTTTTAACACAGAAATGAGACAAAAGATTCTCATTAATAAATAACAATTTGCAAATCTTTATCAGATCCAAACTTCATTCCAATCATTCTCGTAACGATTTAGTTTTCTAAAGCGCTTACTAATGTTTTCCCCAAGGGTTTCGTGGAAAAATATTGTTTACCCTGGTGTCTTTGTTTACTTAAGTAAACATCATCTTACTTTTTCGCTCGAGGCAATGCGCTTATGGAAGACAATCGATGATTCAAGCGAAAATCTTTTGAGAATTCTGAAATAGAAATAGCCTTTATCAAAGCGTTTGAGAACATAAATTGATTACTAAATCATTAAAAGACGATGATGAGAATTGATTGGAAAATTCAGTACAAAACAGGGTACTCACGCAAACATATATCCATATATTTCCGTTCGTGTTTGTGCAAAATGAGATATTAATTAATAAAAATATTGACGGAAAATATTTTTTAATATTAGAAAATAATGTATAACGCTATTAAATAGATATATTGGAAGTCCGATATAGTTTATATGATAAATACTATTACGCACGTGCACACATGTAAGTAATCCGCAGTTTTGGTACATAAAATTAGTTTTAATTCAAGTTATACAAAAAAAAAAAAATTTCAAATATTATTATGATATTTTTTTGTAAGTATTTTTAAATGTTTAAATGTATTTTGAGCTGTTTACACGTAAGTTTTGATTTGAATTAAGCAAATAAATAAGTAATGTAAAAGTGGCATTTAACTCATTGAATGAATACGGAAATATGTAATTATCTACATCTTAAAATGTGTGATTATCTAAACGCTAAAATAATAATAATAATAATAATAATAATAATAATAATAATAATAATAATAAGTAAATTAAAAAAAATAATGCTGTAGAGTATTAGTCTAACTGAGCTTAGGGCAGATATTTTTCCGAGAGCCGCTCAAAACTTAATTACTTAAACTTAAAACAACAATAGGGTATTTAAGTTAGTTTTGCATTTGAATTGGAATCTCACTTCGACGACGTTTCCCCACTTGCCCACGATTGTGTTAAGTCCTGATCCCATTGACATAGTTCTCAAGTTGTACTTTTTTTGGCTTTCCGGAAATTTTAATTTAAAATTTTTTCTAAATTTTGTAGAAGTTTTCTAGGAATAACCAGTGTTGCGAAATTTATGGACTATTTATTAAATATTTACTATTCACTTTTATTTCGAATAGTTGCCTAAACACTTCGAAGGTAATTCGTCCATTACGTATCAAATATCACTCTTCAAATTTATTCATTATTATCTTCAAGTCTCTGAATTTAACAACACTGGTAATAATTAAGCTAAGAAAAATTTCCTTGAAAAGTGGTGTTAAAAAACCGTACAAGTTGGCTGCTATGCACAGGGCCTGATTACCCAAAAGGCTCAGGAAGCACAAGCTTCCCTTGTAAAATTAAAGAGGGGGCACCAAAATGACTAAAAACAGGTTCTTGGATTTTCTGTTTCATATTTTCACTCTCAGATTGAATTTTTTCTGAGAAAGGTCGCCTAAAGCAAGGTAAAATACTCACTATTTCGGGAAAAATCTGTTATTTAGACTCAAAAATCTGAATGTTCTTAATTAATAAGTTATACGATTTTAATGTTGTGCGTAGAAACCACCCAGGTATATGAATGAAAAAAAAAATCCGAAATGAAAGGGGGGGGGGGCAGAAATGATACTGAGCTTCCCCTAGCTTCAAAGCTTAATCGGGCCCTGGCTATGCAATGTGTATACAGCGTGAAACTTATGAAAATGATGGTAGTCATCATTAATCATATTAATTATATTAATATTTCTCTCTTTTACATAATACTAACACTTTTAACAGAGATATTTTTCTGTTTCAGCGTGAATGGGTGGGGGGGGGACCAATTAAACACAGTTGAATATTTGTTTTCTTTACTAAATATGAATGAAAACTGCCAAAAATTCCATCCAATAATTACCACACATAATACATAACGTATTGGACTCTTTTAGTCACCCTATAAACTAATAATTAATTTCATTCACACTCTTTCTACAGAGATTATGCTTGCAAGGATCTTAATTATGTATGTTCATTTCCTTTTTATAAATACTGCGTAATAATGTTAAAAAGCACCTTAAAGGTATGCTGCCTTTGACCGTAATGTATCGAATTCATTCGTGTGTACCTATGCAAGAATCACAAGCACGATACACAACTGCAAATGTTTGTACCAAATTTAAGATATACATAAACACATACACAAACATACAGACGACAGAAATACTTTTTGTCTCAATAAAAAGACCTTTCGGACATTTCGTCAAATATTATTTATTCTCAAGGGAATTTAAGTGTGAATTCCATTTTTGTTTACGTTAGAGGAGATTTCAAACTAAATGCCAGAATTAATTTCAGGGGAAACATTTATTCAGTTTAAATCCCGACGTTACTTTTTTGAAAACAAAATTTTGAAACGATATGCGGACAGTCTTCAATCAATTTTATCCCATTTCCTTTCTATTGTCACTCCTGTTTTCTGATGAAATATTGATTCTCTTACTATTCTGCCAACGAACATAATTTAATCCACAAAATAAACATTAGAAAAGAATCACTCGAGTTTACAAATTTTTTTGGTTTACTTTGAGTATATTAAAGTTTAAACTTATTGTATTGAAACAAAGAAATTTTACCCCTAGAAATTATATTGATTTCCCAATAGAATTTTTGCACTTGAGTGATTTTAACACATTTTACGACTCATTACGTAATCGATAGAATATCATAGATTACCTTGTATCTAAAAGTTTTTTTATGATTTCTTTCGTTAATCCTTTGAAGCGCTGTATCTTCGCTGCGAGGACGCAATTACTAAATCCAGGCCTCTCCACAATCCTACAATTTTACTTGCGTCTTATGATATTTTCAACTTGTAGTTTTAAAAACATACTGTTACAGTTTTTATAAACGTGCACATTGCTGTGCTAATAACTTGCTTAAAACTGGATGTATTTTAGGCTTTTCTGTATAAAGAATGAAATAACTTTTCATTCAACAATGAAAGAGATTATGATACCCTTTTTACCACAGCTACTATTAGTCGTCAAAATCTTTTGCCACATAAATAACAATGCTTCTGATGCTACCAAGGCTTTTTAACAGGTAAAAGACTGGCGTCGAAATTCTGTAACTATCACAATATACAAACCTTCGGGGAAGTTTAGCATACTTCTTCCAAACCTTCAGTAAATGCTTTTAAAGATCACATTTTTAAATCTATAATAATACTTACAAAAATAGCGCTTTTAGTAATAAATTTTTAAAATAAATTCTGCGCGAACTCAGTGTGTACATTTACCAAGCAAGATGCATTACACTCATATATTTTTCATTTCTTTTTATATTAAATTTCACCTTCAAAATATAATTTCAGTTTCTAAGTTTTTATTATATATTTTCTTAAATTTGAAATCATATTAATAATATTATCCTTTAAATGCCTTAAACAAGCAAAAATTAGGGCAACATTGAAAAGAAGAACTAAATTGGTAAATAATAGGCTCAATAGACGGGAGATGCCGAGACCGATCGTAGTCACTCTCAACTACAAGTTATTTGGAGATTTCCATCATTTTCTTCGAAAATAGCGTATTTGCGGGCGAAAATAGCGTATTTGCTTATATAGCATATTTGCTTTTTAAGAGATCATTTAACCCATGTTACGTCCCTTGTCTAGACAATTTGCGTTAACCTACAACACCAAATCCTATGAATTGGTGCAGTGTCTAAATAGTTGTAGAAAATAATCCTTTTTCAGAATAGAAATTCAAGATTTGGTTTTGGTTTAGGCAAATGCAGGGATAACTTTATAATGAACTGATGCAAAGCAAGAGATGTAAAGAGGAAAAAAAAATTTCGTATTTAAATTATCAGATTAAAAAAAATATTTTGTTTGATTAATATTTAAATTTAAACTAACCAAAATTTTTATTAAATATGGTATTTTTCGTACCTCAAATTAAGTATTAAAAAAAAGCACGTACAAATTAAGCAGTGCAACGCATATGTGTGGATATGGTTATTGCATACTTGCCAACCATCTCATTAATAACCGTACAATTGTTAACACCCCTTGAAAAAACGCCCCTTTTCTCACATCACTATATTTTTAGAGTAATTCTCTTTAAATGTTGTTACGATTAAATAAGACTAAAATTACTCTATAAAATTATTGGTGTGAAAAAAAAAGGCGAGTACTAAAAATTGCACGGTTCATTATGAGATGATTGGAAAGTACGTTATTGTCTGCCGATTGTTGCCAATCGGGAACAGGAGGGGGTTTTATAAAAAAAATATTTATTTTATACCGGAAATATTTTAGAGAAAAACGAAGATAATACCATTTTTTTTTCTTTTTTAGGGGATGGTGCGGGGGAAACCCAGATTGTTTCAACTTTTCCCCCATTGTATGCATTGCGTTTCACTGTACGTTTTCTGTTGTCTGCACGTGATCTGGTGTAGGTGCACATCTTTTAGCACTTCGTGGTGCCCTAGAGTCCTGCATCGGGTCGACTAAAATTTTTCTCTTCCGGATCGGGTAGGGGTCGGGTCCACTTGAAACATCTTTCAAAAAAATTTTACCTGAATAAGCAGAAGTTTGTTTTGCTATATATACCCATAACGAATGTATTCTTACCCAAATTATTATAGTAAAGGAAACATTCATTTAGCACAGAAACAATTAACAAAAATCATCAAATACTATCATTATTAGTTAGAATACAAACTGTGAAAAGCAGGCTCTCTCTCCAAGAATAATCAGATGTGTGATTCATTTATATTGATTACTCACATGCTTTCGAAAAAGACTTTGAACTTAAAACTAATAATTAATATTTTTTCCTCTTGCAGATGTTTTTAAGAAGTTATTGAAATGTATGTAGATTTAAATGAGAACGGTCTTTTAACCCCTTAACGGTCGCATATTTTTTCAAAGACACGCCCATAAAGTCCACATTTTTGTCTAATTACAAAAAATAGATTGAAAATAAATATGTGAATAATATATATATTTATTCTGTACATATTTTCAAATACATTATATGTAGTTTGGTACTGGCTGGTGCTTTCATGTACAACTAAAACATACTTGCCAACCATCTCATTATGAACCGTACAATTTTTAATACCCGCCTTTTTTTTCACACCAATAACTTTTTAGAGTAATTTTAGTCTTATTTAATCGTAACATCATTTGCACAGCATTACTCTAAAAATATAGTGGTGTGAGAAAAGGGGCGTTAACATTTGTACAGTTATTAATGAGATGGTTGGCAAGTATGCTAAAATGTTAAAGGAAAAATACACGTGGGGTGTGGTCACAGCTCCTGAATATCACGAGAGCGAGAAGGAAGGCGTTAATAGGCGTCTACAGAACGGTATTATTTTTAAGTTTTTGTGTGTGTGAGATAGCGATAAAGAATAAACTACAAACGCTTAACTTAAAACTTCATTTTTCAACATTTGAAATGCACATCACACATACAGTCGACAGCAAAATTATTGAAGCACTAGCAATAATTCTTATTTAAGAAATGTGCACCTAATATTGTTTTGTTAATTAAATATTGAATCATGATCTCCCTCTTTATGTTGTTAATAAAATAAGTAAATTGACGATCAAAATTAGCAATCAAACTAAAAAAAAATATATATATACATAAGAAAAATGTAGTTGTGTGCTCCAACAATTTTGCTGGCGACTGCAAATAGTTAAAAATTATTATTAATCTATTTTTTCTAATTTAAAATTTTTAACTTAGTGTATTAGTAATAACAGTTTTAATTCTTTTAAAAGTGATTTTCCAATTTATTTTATAATTAAAAAATGTCTTCCATGATTTTCAGATGAATTATTCATTTTCATTTTTATTCAAGTTCCGGGTCGGGTTCGTGTAAAAATATGCGGCTTCGGGTCGATTAAAAATTTTTTTCGGGTTCGGGTTGATTCAAAATTCAGTTGTCGGGCTCGTGTCGGGTACTATGCGCCGCTTAACTTGAACTCGCTTTAATTAAATCATGGAATGTTTTTTGCCATCCTATGGTTTCAGCCGTTGCAACACCGAAATTTTAACAATGTAATAAAATCAAATTAAGGCATTTTAATATATCATGATTTGGGCATAATGCCTAAAACATCTCTCAAAAAATTTCAAAATATGCAATTATTGGCTACTAAAAGACACCATTCGATATAAAATAATTGCGAATGAACTTATTATCTACAAAAAAACCTATTGCATCAGCTTTCTACCATATTTTTGATATTGTTTTTTTAATTCTGTTCTCGTCAGAAATTAGTTATCGTCAATTATCGCCAATTACAGTCATGTTCTCCAGACAATTATAAATTAATAATATGAACAATGTTATCACAGTAATATATATATATATATATATATATAAATTTCTGGAACTTCATGATTGTGAAAAAAGGTGTAAAAGGTAGTCAGTCAAAAGAAGACTAGTAGTAACTATCAAAAAAAAAAAAAAAAATATGTTTAAGATAATGCGGTACAAATTATTTTTTGAAATGCGTAGCAGCAGTAGCATATGGCCATGATATTTCTTTTAATTGACTATAATAATTTGTATGATAAAAATAGATACATTCATGGAAATATGAAGATGTTTTTGACAACATCGAACATTTTTCATGTCTTTTATATATAACATGCAGGAATTTTAAAACACTTACAGTGCCACAAAAAAAAAAAAAAAAAAGCAGTTATACTATAAAATTATATAATACATTATGAAATAAAAATATCTTTATTGAATAATGTATAATTGCGCATGCGCAAGCGTAAAGAAAAATTCTTTTGTACAATTTAATTATCAGAGCAAAATTATCAAAGTACAGTAAGTTAGTAAGTTTCATGGATCGGTAACTTTTATCATCAATTTATATTTTTATAAACAGTATAAGACTAAGATCATGAATCGACAGTTAGTTACTTAAAAAAACAATATTATGCGCCCATCTTTCAAATGGGAATTATTACTAGTGCTTCAATAATTTTGCTACCTACTCTATGTAGTTACTCTTGTAAAAAAAAAAAAAAAAAAAAAAAAAGAATATGACTACTATTCTCATAAAAAAAAGCATATGATATCTAAAAGTAGCATTATAAACTTACAGTATAATTCCAAATATTATTGTTTCGCTTTAATTTGTTATTGGTCCCCTTTTCGCATTATAGCTAACTTCTCCTCAGACGTATGGGAAAAATAACATATGTTTTACACTGCTAGAGTTCCAAGAGAATCCCTCAAATATTAAGTTATTTGACAAAACCTCCAAATTCGAAAATGTAAATATAATTATTGGCTGTCAGTGTATAAACTTGATGCCTTCCGCGTGGCTCGGAAACTTGGTAACAGTTCAAGCGATAGACAGCGCCACCTGGTGCAAATTTCACTAGTTTTTTATTCAACAACCACCAAAAATTTTTTAAAGTGGGATTTTATATACATAAAAAGCGAATGGAATCGATGAAACGTCGATTAAATATATCATATATCCCTTCTTAAAGTTATTGGTTGCAGTTAAATAAAAAAGTTACGCAATCTGTACTAGGTGGTGTTCTCTACTGCTTGAACTGTTGCCAAGTTTTCGAGCCGCGTGGAAGGCATTTAGTTTAGGAGGCTATAGTAGTGTTTCCAGATTTCGCGACTTTTTTATTCAATAGTCACCAATAATTTCGAGAAGTGATATTTGATATACATAATCGACTATTCTTAAATTCGATTCGCCTATTATGTATATCAAATACCACTTCTAAAAATTTTTGGTGACTACTAAATAAAAATGTCGCACAGTCTGGCAACACTGGCCTATGGTATAAGTTATATAAATAAATATATACTTCTCTGACATCCTCTCTCTCACTAGAACTTATTTATTTCAAAACATATTTATTCAAAAAAAGAAAAAGAAATTCGTCCTACACACATTTATTGAAATAATTTTGAAATACTTTCTAATAGCAAAAAATTTAATTTCAAAATCAATATAAAACTTTTAATAAAAAAATTCTGGTTTCAATTGAATAAGTTAAACTTTAATATTCTGAAAGTAAATCGAAGAATTTCGTAAATTCAAACAATTCCTTTCCAATGTTTATTCTGTGGATTATACTCTCTACGTGGCAGTAAAGTAAGTGAATCAATATTTCATCAGAAAATAAGAGTGACAGTAGAATTGAACGAAGAGCCTGCATTTTCTCTTTTAATCTCGCATCGTTGAAGTTTCTTTTACATGAATAGCGTCAACTTATTGATTCAAGTTATTTTTAATAGAATTTTTCATTATTTAACTTTCAATTATTCTAAGATGATATTCATGAAATCTATTGTTATTTAATAGATTTAGCATTAATACATTATTGCAGTATTAATTTGTTGACAAAAGCTTCTTTTTATGAAAATGAGACCAGAGCTTTTATCTATTATACAGTTAGATATTTCTAATACAATGTGTATTTCAAAAAGTATCTTTATAGTAAGCACTTATTTCTTAAAACTAAAAAAAAAAAAAAAAAAAAAAAAAAAAGAGAGAGAGAGAGAGTTCGAAAACCAGAGCTTTCTTAAAATGAGAGATAACTTTACATAAATAATGTTAACTTATTATTCAAAATTATTTTGAATACTTTTTTCATCAATAATCTTTCAATTATTGCATGATGACATTTATAAAATATATTGTTATTTATTAATTTCAACAAAAATATTCTTTTCACAGTATTCATTTGTTAAAAAAAGATTTTATTTTACGAAAGTCTTCGTTCCGGAACATTTTATCATACCGGGTGATTCAAAAATCCGTTAACATTTGATAATTATATATTCACGGAATAATGTAGGTGGAGAAGTAAAAATTAACATACATGCTTGAAATGGTATTTTTTTTTATTTAATTTTTTTTTAACAAAATAAGTTCAAAAAACTGTCAACAGATGGCTCTGGACTGCAAAAGGGTCTGGCTTCGCATGAGAATTGCATGTAAAATGAGCTGTACTGAAAAAGTAAATCAGATGCACCAGCAATAGCAGCATGTTGACTTTATATGTAAGATGAACTATTAGTGAAAATGCATTCTTGTAATTGAGATTCTTCTACTGTAGCTTTACCATAGCCTCCTAAACTAGATGCCTGTTGCGTGGCTCGGAACCTTGGCAACAGTTGAACGGTAGACAGCGCCGTCTGGTACAGCTTGCGCCCCTTTTTCATTCAACTGTCACCAATAATTTTAAGCAGTGATATATGATATGCATAATCGACGTTCCTTCGATTCTATTCGCCTTATATGTGTATCATATCCCACTTTTAAAAAATTTTGGTGGCTGATGAATAAAAAAGTAGCCCAATCTGTACCAGGTGGCGCTGTCTTCCGCTTCACCTGTTGCAAATTTTCCGAGCCACAGGACAGGCATCTAGTTTAGGAGGCTATGCCAAATCACTTCAAATATAGCCTCCTAAACTAGATGCCTGTCTCATTGCTCGGAAACTTGTCAGAAGTTGAAGCGGTAGACAGCGCCACCTGGTACAGATTGCGCGACTTTTTTATTCAACAGCCATCAAAAATTTTTAAAAGTGGGATATGATATACACAAAATGCGACTAGAATCGAAGAAACGTCGATTATATATATATCATATATCGCGTCTTAAAATTAAACTATTGGTGACATTTGAATAAAAAAGTCGCGCAATCTGTACTAGGTGGCGCTGTCTACCGCTTCAACTGTTGCCAAGTTTCCGAGCCACGCGGCAGGCACCTAGTTTAGGAGGCTATGGCTTTACGATCCTATCGCCATACGTTTTGAACGGATAGAGATCCTGTGACAAGTACAGCTCTCAAGAAAATGATTATGAAGTTCGATGCCACGGGTTGTTTAAGTGTTTGGCCATGTAGTACACGACCAAACACAAGTTGCACTGCTGCTTGGACAATTCAAGGTGAAAAGGAGGCTTCAGCGGATTCGTCTACGCATGGAGAAGTTAGTGCTGAGCATTTGTTATAAAGAACATTGTTTTCGCTGAAAACCCATTGTTATTGTTATGTAATATATTACTTTTGTCATTATATAAAGCGCAATCTGTTGGGCACTTTTTTGGTTTTAATAAAACCCCATGTCGTTTCAAGCATGTCTGGCAAACTTTTGACCGCTCTAGTTTTATTATACCGTGGCTATTTAAATTTTTATATGTTAACCAATTTTTGAGTCCTCCTGTACAATGTCAGGTTTTATTAAAAGAATAAACATATACAGGGTGGCTATAATTAAACTTCCCCTATAAACAGCATCCTACAGCGCAAACGGGTGAACGGAATTCAACGAAATTTGATATGCAGACTATACACGAGATGCGCTCACGGAATTTAAAAAAAAAGGTTCAAAATGTCCACCAGAGGGCGCCTTCTCCAGAAAAACATTAATTTTAACACAATAAACGACCAAAACGGAATACAGAAACAATATTAACATTTATTGTCTAGTTTCTGATCCCTTTGCCATCTGTTTTGGTCGTTTATTGTGTCAAATTTAATGTTTTTCCGGAAATGGCACCCTCTGGTGGGCATTTTGGAACGATTTTTTTTTTCGAAATTCCGTGAGCGCATCTCGTGTATAGTCTATATACCAAAATTCGTTGCATTCCGTTCACCCGTTTGCGCTGTAAAATGCTATTTACAAGGGAAGTTTAATTATAACCACCGTGTACTTCATTTGTGATTAAACAGGATACAAAAATTTTCAAAGAAATACTGGTGTTAAAAAACCGTACAAGTTGGCACCCATTGATATGTTTAATAATAAGGTCTTATTTGTTGAAATTGTAAAAAAAAAAAAAAAAAATCATAGTTTTCTTAGAACAAGCTGAAGTTTCTTGGAAACAACTTAACATTCATAACTTTTCTATCAATGGAGTCAACTTATTGCTTTAAGTAATTTGAAAAATAAATTTTCATCATTTAACTTTCAATTACTCCACGATGGTATTCCGGAAATGTATTGTTATTTAATACTTTGCCGTTAACATTTAAATGTATGAATTTGTTAACAAAAGCTTCATTTCACAAAAATGTTTCTTGATATTTTTTTATCTTTCCTAATATATCAGGTTTTAGTAGCATATTTAACACACATACACACAAAAAAAAAAAAAAAAAATATCTGACATGCCAATAATTATACACCAAAAATTATGATAGGTAATTTTTTATCAATAAAGAAATCGTATCAATTTAAAAACGTAGTTTAAGCCATCCCAAGCTAAGTGCGTCAGTTTAAGATAAATGTACAGTATACCCAGGGCCTGATTAAGGGGGAAGCTCGCTCTTACCGGAATATTTTTACAATTATTTTTTACTTCACGTCATAGAAATTCCACGGTTTGACGAGGAAATATTTTTTATAAAAAATGAACGGTGTAAAACAATCCAATTTACTCACCGTTATTAGATACCAGAATTCTTTTAAAATAGTTTTTAATGAAAATTTTCTTTTTATTATAGGAGGAAAGTATTTGTTAAAAAATAACGGTGTAAGTATAAATAATGTGTGAAGAGCGAGCTTCCCCCTTAATCAGGCTCTGAGTATACCTGCCAACTTACTAGTTAATATTCCGGAAGGTTTTCAGAACCCGCTCCTTTTTCCACATCACTTTATTTTTAGAGAAATTTTCTTCAAATATAATTATGATTAAATAAGAAGAAAAATACTCTAAAAAGCAACTGGTGTAAAAAAAAAAGGGGGTGAGTACTGACAATCTTCCGGATATTAATTTGTAAGTTGGCAGATATGATGTACAGTCGAACCTCTTTTACGGGATTTTTAAGGGGAATAAAATTTTGTTCATGTTATCAGTTGTACATGTTATTTGCAACTCAGAATTTCATCTGTTAAAATACTGAGAAAAATGCATACGTGGCAAACACATCCAACAACACCAGAGCTTTAAGAAATCATAAGACCACTAATGAATTGATGCACTTTTGAAGAATAAAACAAAATATACAATTTTTAGCGTATATATATATATATATATATATCATGGTTTGTACGGCCACGCCTTTTTTCAAGGACTCTCCCGCTAGTATTTTTATGCACTATATTTCCTTTTTAATTTTAAGGCTTTTTTAATATCAGAATTTGCTAAATAATAATACTGGTGCAGAAAATTAAGAAAATATAAGGGCTGTACGAACTATGTATGTATAAAATTGATCGGGAAACGTTTACCATACCTGGTAATATTTATAATTTATTCCGGAGTACTGTTAGCGCCCACCCTTTTTTCACACCAGGATATTTTAAAAGCATTTTTCTTATTTCGTAATTACATTTTAGAGAAAAATTTCTCTAAAGTCATAGTGATGTAAAAAAAAGGGCGGGGCTAACAGTACTCCGAAATAAATTATAAATGTTATCAAGTATACATTTACTATTACAACTGATACATTAAAATTTAAGTTACATTTTATTAAGATCTGCTAATATTTTTTAAATATAAATATGATTGTTAAGACATTATTAGATTACCTCGAAAAATTGGCTTATTATTCGTCACATCACAATCACAAAAAATAAAAATAAAAATAAAAAAACTCGTTTGTATATTTCATCAAATCATTTCCGAGAAGGAAAGTGTTAGATTACGTTATTCAGAATATAATTGAAGTTGTCACGCGGTAAAAAATTGTTAGTAAGTGAAGTGAGAAAGTTTGGTTTTATAAGGGTGCTGTGCTGGTAAAGCTGAACGAAAAATAGCTAGGTTAATGAAGCGTTCTAAAACTACCATTCATAGTGTAATAATTACAAGAAAAAAAAAGATTCCAATAAAATTAAACGATCTGGAAGAAAAAGGATATAGATAGCACGGGATGATAAAAAATATTTTGATTATTTAAAAAAAAAAAATTTTTCAGCTCGTGAAATTTCGAAACGTTTTGGCAAAGAAACTTTACACGTAATAGTTTGGAAGAGTCTTAAATCAAATAATAATGCGAAATTTAAATAACTGTCAAAAAATCAACGTCGTGCCATGGAATAAGGAATAGAAACAAATTATATTTTCAGATGAAAAAGGGTTAATCTCGACTATCTGGATGGTTATAAACACTACTGGCATGACTTGAGAAATATGAGATAGATATGATATAAATATGTCCAAAACGTTATTGATTCTCTTCACTTTGCAACTGTATTATCAGAGCCTGATTAAGGGGGAAGCTCGCTCTTCACACATTATTTATACTTACACCGTTATTTTTTAACAAATACTTTCCTCCTATAATAAAAAGAAAATTTTCATTAAAAACTATTTTAAAAGAATTCTGGTGTCTAATAACGGTGAGTAAATTGGATTGTTTTACACCGTTCATTTTTTATAAAAAATATTTCCTCGTCAAACCGTGGAATTTCTATGACGTGAAGTAAAAAATAATTGTAAAAATATTCCGGTAAGAGCGAGCTTCCCCCTTAATCAGGCCCTGTGTATTATTTCATCCAATCTTTTGTCAGTTGCAGGAAGAGAATCAATAACGTTTTGGACATATGCGGCTATTTCTTCAGATAATGGGCTCTTCCCACCTGACGTCAGAGGTCACATGATAGAGGAAAAAGAAATAGCAGACAAAGTCTTGTTTATCTATAGCGATTGCTGAAATAATATATTTTCTATTCTTATTTTTTATCAATAGTATTTAATCTGTGTTATTTTTTATAAATCATCATTTTTAATCCATTTTATATCATTATTCATCATCTTTTGTTTGCTGTATACATTTACAATCATCATTTAGTTTATGTTTGTTATTGATGTTCATGAAGAACATGTTTAATAATCTGATTTTTGGTACTTAAATCAGTGACAGTGCAATATTGTACTGCGTAAATCCATTTAGACCAGTAAATAAGTTAATTAACTTGTTGTAACACCTTTATGTAATTAAATTAAATGTAAAAATTTTAAAATTTCAAATTATAATCCATAAACATTCCACAAGAAGCTATTATTTATTGCTAGATCAGTTAATGTTACAGTTACACTACAATATACAAAATTCTATTCTTATAGGTAAAAATAAATAAACACATTAAATGTTTTTTAAAAATTATTAAATTTACAAATACAATTATTCTACTGTTTACAAATGCACAATATTACTTTTATTTTATTTTACATTAAATATTCAAATTTTTGTTCATAAGAACAATATTTAACTGAATTCGATTCTCAGAATTCGATTATTCGTTTTCCTCTATCACGTGATTGAGCAGACGACGGTGGGAAGAGCCCATTCTTCAGAACCTAAACAATGCTGCTGTCGATAAAGGAAGGAGCGAAGATCAGTAATGGTTTAGGGAACTTTCAGTCATGATACAGTGCGATTTACACCGAATTTCGGTATGCGATATCAAACTATGCTATATAATCATTTCATACCATTTTGGCTTTTTTAGGAGGCGCTAAATGCATGTTTCAGTGCGGCAGTGTTTCTTGTTATGCATCTAAAGTCACACTGGAATCGTTTAATAAAGGAAAAAAAAAATAATGTTTTGCCATGGTCAAGTAAAAGTTCAGATATGAACCCTGTAGAAAATCTTTGAGGTATATTATGTCGCAAAATTTATGCTAATAATAAACAGTTTTTACCTGCCAATGAATTAGAAGAACCTGCCAATGAACCATTGTGAAAGAATCTCACAATATTTCTGAATCTAAATTTAACCACCGAAAACTTCTGTAAAAAACATAATATTTGACGTTATAAAGGAAAATGGAAGACCAGTATAACTTAATTTACGTATTATTTTTCTTTAAACGCATGGTCTTATAATTTGTTAAAAGTGTATTTTTCGGTTATTGCTTATTTTTTTGTTAATTTAATCATTAAATGCATTTTTCAGAGTTATTGCAACTTTATTTTAATAAATATGTTATATTTCGATAATTCATTTGTTAAAAATTATGACTAAAAACCTTTATTTAGTTTTTAATATTTAAAATCTAAATAGTCTTATAATTTCTTATCGCACTGTAAATAGTAAATAGTAAATAGTTTTGTTTATTAGATTTGCTATAACAAAAAAAAAAAAAAAAAAAAAAGTATTATTTAAAAAAATAGTTTATTCCTGATTGATACCACTATAATAAAAGATTAGATCTTAAGAAATGGGTTATCCATGATTATATTCTTTTCACGTCTTTTTTCACATATCTTCGAATTTTTTTTCCACATCAAATAAATCGCCAGAATTTTCAGTCTGTATCAGAAACAATCTTATTAGTCTTTAGAGCATTAAACTTTCAATTTTATGATGATTTTATTCATTTTAAAGAACTACCCTCATATTCTTTGTTTCTAATTATTAGTACAAAACAACTACCGAAAATTAGTGAGTTTTCATTTAATTTCAATGACCATTCTATCGCCCTTTAGGAAAACTGATGTTTTTCCATCATCTACTAAAACCATAGCTGCCAATATTTTAATTTATTCGGGAGTAATTTTAGCCCCGCCTCTATTTCGTACCACTTATTTTTTAAAAGTATTTTCTTCTTATTTTATCGAAGTTATGAATTGACGAAAATTTTTCTATAAATAAAGTGGTGCGAAATAAAGGCGGGGCTAAAAGTGCTCCGGAATAAGTTAAAATATTGGCAGCTATGACTAAAACATCTTTATCAAAAGTAACATATTTTTAAAATGTAAATACTTGTACTCCTGAAGATCGGAAATTAGTGTCTGTTCTGCTTCAGTGTAAACTTAAAAATAAAATTCCATAAAAAATAAAAAATAAAAAAAAAATCATAGAAACTATTTTCAATAGTATTGGAGGATATTTCTTTCCATACAGATTGGAGTATCTTAAATGTATCCAACAAATTTATGTAAATGGCATGTCTTAATGACACGCATTTATCAAAGTAAAAAATTACTTGAAAAAGAGGATTTCTGGATCGATAAAATATACACGTGTAAAATAATTTACACAAACTACAATTTACAATAAATACAATAATACTTTATCTATCTATCCATATACATTATCCATACATATTAATTATCCAGTAGAACTTGGATAATTCGAAGTTGAAGGGACCGGAGAAAAATTCGAAATATCCAAAAATTCGAATTACATATACTATTTTGTCAAAAAGAAGAGATAAATTTAAAAATTGAAACTCTATGATCAAAGATTTAACGCATAAACTTTATATCTAAGAATACTGCTACCCCCTCCCCCCCCATTAAATCCATATTTTTTACGAGCTTCATTATTCAACCCTTTTTAAAAAATAGTCAGATATTTTTTATTGCTTCTTTAAGTGCAACCTTTGTGTCATTAGCATATGACTTCAACCTATCAATTAATACAAAAATAGAATCTTCTACAATAGACATGACTTTCAATTAAAAAAAACCTCGAAGTTCATGTATATGAACCATATCCAGAGCTGCCAACCTAATCCGGCAAATTGTTTGTACCGCCCCTTTTTCTACACCAATATATTTTTAGAGTATTTGTTTTCTTAATTCATCGTAAATATATTTGAAGAGAATTACTCTAAAAATTAAGTGGTGTAGAAAAAGGGGCGTTACTAACAATTTGCCGGATTAGGTGGGCAGCTCTGCATATCTTCTGATGCACTAGGAAGGGGCTTCTCTTGCATAGCTGCCAATATTTTAATTTATTCCGGAGTACTTTTAGCCCCGCCTTTATTTCGCACCACTTTATTTATAGAAAAATTTTCTTCAATATATAACTTCGATAAAATAAGAAAAAATTACTTTAAAAAATTATGTGTTACGAATCAGAGGCGGGGCTAAAATTACTCCGGAATAAATTAAAATATTGGCAGCTATGCTCTTGTATTTCATTATCCTTCTTTTGAAAGACTGTTAAAAAAAATAATTCACTTTGGCTGAGAAAAATTCCGGGAAAAAATTTTTCTGTAATATTTTAAAGGTAATCGTATGAAAAATTCGAATTATCCAAAATAGAACTCGAATTATCCTTGATTTTTTAACATTATTTTAATACAAAATTCAAGGGACCGAGTAAAAAATTCGAATTATCCAGAATTTCAAATTAAACAAGTTCGAATTATTCAAATTTCACTGTATATATATACAGGGCCTGATTAAGGGGGAAGCTCGCTCATACCGGAATATTTTTACAATTATTTTTTACTTCATGTCATAGAAATTCCACGCTTTGACGAGGAAATATTTTTTATAAAAAATGAACGGTGTAAAACAATCCAATTTACTCACCTATATTAGACACCAGAATTCTTTTAAAATAATTTTTAATGAAAATTTTCTGTTTATTATAGGAGGAAAGTATTTGTTAAAAAATAACGGTGTAAGTATAAATAATGTGTGAAGAGCGAGCTTCCCCCTTAATCAGGCCCTATATATATATATATATATATACGTATTCAAAAAGTATCGAACCTTTAGTTGACCGCCTTTTTTGGATTTCTAAATCAATAAATATATTTATTGATTTAGAAATCCTAAACACTGATCCCCTTTAAAGTAGTCTCTTTCGTATTGCTCATACTTCCCCCAGCGTTCTCGTCTTTACTAGAAACACTTCGGGAAAGTAGCTTTTGGAATAGTGAGAAACCGTGTCATCGCATTCAGCATGATATCGTCTTTCGACTTAAATCCGGTCCCTCACCATTTTATCGGAATTTTCTGCTTGAGAAATAGCCATAAGTCACATGGAGTTAAGCAGGGTGAGTAGGGAGTCTGAATAATGATGCGTTTGTCGATGAAAATCTGAATCAAATGCGCAGGCCCTAACAGCACAAAATGTTCCAGAAATGTAACAATCTTATAACATCGAAACATTGGAAATATTTCAGAAACGTTTCGAATCGTTCAGTTTGCTTTCTGATTAGTTTCAAAAACGTAGGAATGTACGCGACTGTAACGAAAAATCGGATACGTAACAGAAACGTTTCAATTACTTAACAGATGGTACGTCGAAAAGTGCAAATGTTTCAGAAATGTATCAGAGAGCATACTTAAATGTGATACGCTTTTGAAAGATTGTAAGCTTTTTGCAACATATCTGAAACATTCTGTGCTGTATGGGGGATGGGCAGAACAAAAATCCTACAAAAGCTTACTACACAAACACATCTTCATTTGTTGGCCGACTATAACGACTGATACTTTCTCAAGGTAGAATAATATTCACGACTGCTCATGAATATTCCCTCTACATATACAGTGAAGAAAGTCATTCATTGGTTTGCACGGGGAAAAAAAGAAAGTTCGTTACTTTCTGAACAGCCCTCGTATATATCTTCAAATGTATATAATAGCATAGATGGCAATATTTTAATTTATTCCGGAGTATTTTTGTAAGGTGCCGGGTTCGATCCCAGGTCACACTCGTCGACTTAGCCGTTCGGAATATTCCGTGGTTTTCTCCGAAACTTGCGTAAATACGGGCTAGGACCCTATAGAAAGACCCCCCATGGAGGGCATTTCCCTTAAAGCCTAGGACCCTAGAGTAGTGAATCGGCCTTACTCCCAAAACACCAAACACACACAAGTATTTTTAGCCCCGCCTTTATTCCATACCACTTATTTTTTTAAAGTAATTTTTTCTTATTTTATCGAAGTTACATAGTGGAGAGAATTTCTGTACAGGGTGATTCCATGGAAGAAGGTAACACCAGTCATAAAAAAGGGTAAGATTTCTTCCTTTTTTGCCACCAGTATCACTATACAGAAATTTTAGTGCCATATTAATTGTGAATTTTACGATAAAATAAGAAAGTGATTATTGTTAGAAAATATTCGTGGAAGCAGATTTATCTCTTTGTGCGACTGACGCTACATTTTTCATGGAATTGCCCTATAAATAAAGTGGTGCAGAATAAAGGCGGGGTTAAATATACTCCAGAATAAATTCAAATGCTGGCATCTATGATAATATAGATGCATTTTGCTTACATACAATCTTAAACTAATTAATAATGAAACCTACTTACAAAACTCTTGATTTGCAAATATAGTTTTGGGATTATCATTTGAAACGAAATTTCCCCATGCTTTTAACGACATACTTAATTTCAAAAATCTATCATCGGATTGCAGCGTACTATCTTTTTTTTTTTGTAACTTAAGATTCTGATTTACCGAAAATAATAGCGATAATTGCTAACTAAAAATTCTAGTATTTAATAAAACAACTAAGTTAACTCAAATATTTTGACAGAAACAGCACAATAAATGGTTAAGAAGCGAATATTATACAAATTTTATTACTTCCAATATTGCAAAATTAAATCTTGGCCACCTTTCATTTGTGGTAATAAAGCTTTTATTATAGATAATTAAGGAGCGCTCTTTGAAATAATAAGCAAATTACCTGATTAAAGTACAGAGAACTCATGTTCAGTGCTCATCTTGATACAATATTTATTGTAGCTACAAAGAGTTAACTAATTAAGTATTCTAATTTAGCACAGAATAAATAAGGTAATTACTAGATACTTACAAACTAAATATTGCAACTGTCTGAGAACTTAATTAAGCGAGAAATTATTCAGGACTTGAATATTAAATAAGCCAGTGAGAAGACTGTTGTTTTGCTATGTGCGGTAATTATAAATTAAAATTTATTTATGTAATTTTTAAACAATGTAATAGTTTATTGAATCTACATGCAAATCATATATTTTGAAGAATTTGTAGATTTCATTTATTTCTTTGGTTTTAATTCATCAAAATTAATTATGTATTATTTTTCAAACAAGCATTGTATGCGTTTTCTTCGGGGAAAATTTTTGAAAATGGCGCAAAATGTGTAATTATTCAAGGGCTAACATTTTAACTTTACACAAAGTTTCAAAATTATTCTTGAAAATAATCTTCTAAATAATAAAAACTTGGTTTCTCAGGGTTAATCCTTGAAACTGAAGTCATAGCTGGTATTGAAATAAAGAAATTAATATTTTATCCCTGTTTTAAAACGATTGAATAATTCGAAAAAAAGTTAATTTAGCGGAAAACATGCCGTCATAACAGCAAAAGTGTACTGAGAAAAGTAAAACAGAATTATATCCTTTATTTTAAATGATTAAAAAAAAGAAAAGACTATTAGAAAAAAAAAAAAAAAAAAAAAAAAAACGAATATTAAAATAAACATATTGCTTGTGTTCTGTAGTGCTGAATACTACTTAGCTTTATGATATAGATGTTATAATGTAAAAATATAATATCATTATTTAAAGACATATATAATGTAAATAGATGTTAAACGAATTGGCATGAGAAAAATGTAATAAATTTGGTGTATTATATTATATCCGTTTCACGAATAAATAAGCAACAATTTTGATGAATTTGTACTGAAGTCAATTTTCATAAATAAATAAATATAAATTATATTTTATTACATGAATTCATTATTATGATAGAATAACAATTTTAAATTTTATATAATCGGTTTATAAATAATATTAATATTGAATATTTATCACGGCCATAGTTGTCAACATTTGAATTTATTCTGGAACATTTTTAGTCCCACCTTTATTTCGCACCACCTTATCTATAATAATAAAAGAAGATTTCTGTCTGTCTCTTTGTCTGTCTGTCAGTCTGTCCGAGCATCTATACATTCAGCCCCTACTGAACACAGAAGTATAAAATTTGACATACGGGTGCTCAGAAGCTTTCCCGAGGGGATAGTGAAAACAGAATTTAAAAATTTTAATTAGTTCCGAAGATATTAATTAAAACTTCGACCGATGCCTAATCAAAAAACCAGTCAAAAAACGAGCCGATCGTATTTTTCACCCTCCAGCGCGTTCCTCAAAAAAAAAAAAAAAAAAAAAAAAAAAGCAGAGAGAAAAAATTTCGCGCGTTTTTGTAAAGCGATCCCTGCTCAACGATTCGAGATATTGAAAATACGCCTGCACCACGAGAAAGAGCGTTTATTATCGATTCTTACGGTACAATCTTCTTTTTTTTTTTTTTTTTTTTTTTTTTTTACGGATTTTTTATATTTTAAAAAAAAGTTTTAAAAAGGGTCCAAAATTTCTCTTTTTCTCGATCGTCTTTTTTAAATCGCCCTGTATGAAAGAGTAACTGTCCCATTTCTTAACAACTGGCATATTTTGAAAGGTCATTTAATCCTCTTTCGAACCATATAAACATTTTAACAAAATACGGATTAGCGAAACACATTTTTATATTTTACGAAACATCGATTTTTTCACAAAACATTTTATAACTCAAAATCTTTTAGAGATAAATCTTTCTTTTTTTTTTTTTTTTTTTGTATATAGACTTCGATTAGGCAAATCAGATCGCAAAACATTGAGAGATTATTTCAACAACTGAATCAGGTGTAAATTTTTTTAATTTTCTGCATCCCTGTAGTTTTTCCTGTGATTCTGAATGCCGCTTCTTGTGTTTGCCGATCGAACAGTATTTGGTATATTGGTTACCATGGCAACTCTCTTTTAACTTTGCAGACGATATTTCGAAAGTGGAGCGAAAGAAAAACATATTTAACTAATTGAGGTCACGTATTTTTTGAATACGATTAAAAATTTCAAAATTCAAAATTCTTCAATTTTTCACTCCCGTGCACAAAACTTACTATAC
The DNA here is from genome assembly GCA_963930645.1 of Salticus scenicus. NCBI lineage: Eukaryota > Metazoa > Arthropoda > Arachnida > Araneae > Salticidae > Salticus > Salticus scenicus. The sequence continues at coordinate 180,066,332 of OZ005659.1, forward strand.
ACCGTTAACATCAGAAGACAAACTTACAGTTCAAATTTCATCCATTTTGGAGAATAAACTAAAAATTTACATTTTAATGTACAGTCACCCAAAAAAAAAAACGCCAACCCCAACCTAATTTCGCCGTAAATTATCGTAGAAACATGCGACTGGTACCGATCAGTTTGTAATAACGTCTAGTTTATAATGTTATAGTTAGATTTTACTTAGGGGGTCATCTACATATTAAAACTGACATCAACTTTATTTTTTTCAATGGTAACCCCCCTTTTTTATAATATTTTTGAATTCTTTGGATCAAATCCTCACGGAAAATGGTATAGTTTATATATTTCGCTCAATTTTTCATAGAGTTATAAGCTGTCAAAATTTGGGGATGCTAATGTTAAATGAATGTGACAAACATTAAATCATATCTTCCGAAATAATTATGATATTTAAATTCTGTTTTTTTTATTCGTTAGAATGAAGTGACCCAAACATATTCCATGCAAATTTTTGCTAAAAAAACATTTTTTGAATTATGAAAATTTTTAATAAATTCATATTTGAAAAAATTATGAATTTTGACCTATGTTAATTTTTACACGAATAGAACGGGCATCATCAAAAACATGGGTTTCCAAATTTACAGCTCGTTCGTAACATTATTTTTTGAGTTACAGTGATATTTCATTTTTTACTGCTGTTAGGGGGGCGTCACTTGTTATAATTTGTATCATCTGTGAGTCAATATTTCTATACATTTTGACGAAAAACTATTTTAATTTACCTTTATATTATTATAATTGTTTTCTAAGGAACATTTCGATGTTTATTATACAAATTGGCTTATTTTTTATAAAATTATCGCAATGCAGGCAAGAGATTGGGAAAGAATTCCAAAAGAAATGTAGCCCCGCCTCTATATTGCGGAAACAGTATTAAAAAACCTAGTTTGCATACTCGTATATGACACTATATGTGACGCTGGCAGGGCCTGATTAAGGGGGAAGCTCGCTCTTACCGGAATATTTTTACAATTATTTTTTACTTCACGTCATAGAAATTCCACGGTTTGACGAGGAAATATTTTTTATAAAAAATGAACGGTGTAAAACAATCCAATTTACTCACCGTTATTAGACACCAGAATTCTTTTAAAATAGTTTTTAATGAAAATTTTCTTTTTATTATAGGAGGAAAGTATTTGTTAAAAAATAACGGTGTAAGTATAAATAATGTGTGAAGAGCGAGCTTCCCCCTTTATCAGGCTCTGGACGCTGGTATGCATAAATGTCAATGGCATTTACTACATTGAATGCTGAAGACAAAATTTAAATGATTTAATTGGAAGTATGTAAAATAATTTTGTTTTATAATGTAAAGTTTTAGAAAAATTCTGTAAAGGCGTGGCTTTCGTTGCAGAAGGGAGTTTACTCGATTCTGAAATGTTAAGTCTTTGTTCTTAAATATTACATAACTTTTTCTAGCTTCTCACTGCTAAAATTCTATTTTATCCCTTTTGTCTTTTGTTTTTAACTTGAATATTCTAGGATTCGTGCACCTCAATTAAGTATCATGACAGTAAAAAAACGCGGTAAGACGAGGAATATTATTTGAAAGAGCAATACGCAGTGAACAATACTTTTGTTTTTTCCTTTTTTAAAATTAATATAATTGATTTTTATTAATTTTTATCAGAATTTTTAAAACAAATTTTCTGTTTTAATCTTGTGATATTTTCGCATTTGCTTACTCTACCGTTTATGCTATTTAAATTTTATCGCATGACGTAACTTAATAAAATATAAAACTTCTATTAAATGTTTTTTTAATACTGAATAATAAAGTGGTATTTTTTTTTTCTTTAAGTTTTTAAATCTATTATTGAAACAAAGTGCAATATTATTTATTTTCTATTATTCTAATCACGGCGTAAAACTGTCGTCACATTTATTACGGAAAAAGAATTTAAAACAAAGTAATATGTCTTATTACTTTTAAAGATATAGATTTTACGCATTTATAATTAAGAATTCAAGTACAGTAGACGTTTGCAGAACGGGGAATATTCGTTCTAGGCAATAGGAAACCGTTTTTTCCATATCCATGTTTATTTTCATATGAATATACACAATAATATGAATATACACTCTTTCTAGTGAAAAAAATTGTTTCATACTATTTTGTTTATATAAATATGAATATAAGGAATATTCTTACGAAATATCGTAACACACAAATTGTGAAAGAAACGCCCACTGGAGGAGTTACAGATTTCCAAATGACGTGAAACTACATCAGCAGTCGCGAAAATATTAAATGTCCTTTCTCAGATTTTAGTTTAAATCTTGTTATGTATATTTTTGTATATTATCTATTGTTGGTTTGTACGCCTAAAATTAAATGTAAAACTTTATAGTAACACTTTCATGCGAGGCTTACTGTATAAAATAAAAATATACCCAACAAGAAGTAGATAATAATTGTTTGTTAGTAGATTTTAATTGTTTTTATATATATTTTTTTGTTTTTTAAATGTATTTTAACTTAAATTTTTGTCTCTTAAATAAAACAGTTTTTGCTTTTAAGAAGTAGATAATTCTTTTTCTTAAATATTAAACACCTTTTTTTTTAACTGCTATTAATATTATTATCATTATTACTACTGTTCTTTTACCTTGGTATTTAGATTTTTGTAATTCAATATTGTAGGGTTCATATCATTCAAGCTATTATTTTTCTTCGTACGAAGTGATGTATTTAACTTTCAATAACAATGTTTAATAAATTGAAACCAATAAAATTCTTTTAATTCATAAGCTAATAAAGAAAGTTCTGCGAATTTGAATCGTTTTTTTATTTTATAATAAACATTCCTGATCTTTTTTTCCGGTGTGAAATTTTATAAATAATGAATATTGGGTAGTTGATCACGATTTATTTTTTCTAAATGTGTAGACGGTCCCCTAACACATTTTCACGTGTAACTCTGTTTAAAATTGATTTAAAGTCTATAAATAGGTAAGTTTTCCGAACTGCCTTGATCTCAGAAATCTGAATATGAGGTCAAAAATAGGGGTCGTCATTGAAAAAAATGAAGTTTATACGTGTTTTAATATGTAGATGACCCCTTAAGCAAAATATAACTACACCATTATAAACTAGACGTTATTACAGATCGATAGGTACCAGCCGCATGTTTCTACGATAATTTACGGCGAAATTGGGTGGGGGGGGGGTGGCGTTTTTTTGGGGGGTGACTGTACACTTTAATTGCAAATCAAATTTTATTCTAATCCTCGTATTTCAAATTCTGATTTTAATTAAATTATTTTAATACATCATTCGAAAGACATTTTGAAGTACTTTTATATTATCGAAAGTGAGAATCGGGATTTCACTGATTTACACGTTTCAAGGTCTCCTGATTAGATTTTCTTACGCATCTGTTTTGTACTAATTAAAATAATTTCATAAGTAATACATCTTGAAAGCTTTGTTGATTTGGAATTGAACAGTAGATTACAGAAATTTCTACCGCCAGATGGCACTGGAATATTTTAAAATTTCAATATTTCAAATTCTAATTATGATTAAAATATTTTTAATTCTTCACCACATTTACACATTTTAAGGTGTCCTGATTAGGTTTTCCTTTGTATCTCAGCTACGAATTAAAATAATTTCATAAGTAATACATCATTTAAAAGCTTTGTTGATTTGGAAGGGAACAGTAGATTACAGAAATTTCTACCGCCAGTTGGCGCTGTAATATTTATAACTTTCAATATTTCAAATTCTAATTATGATTAAATTATTTTTAATACATCATTTAAAGTACTTTTTTATTATCGAAATTGGAATTCGAGATTTCACCTGATTTGCATGTTTTAAGGTGTCCTGATTAGGTTTTCTTTTGTATCTCAGCTACTAATTAAAATAATTTCCTATGAAATACATCATTGGCGCCACCGAGTGTGACTTTGTTAACCCTTTGCGACGAAAGACAATTCGTATAATTTAAATTATACTGCCACCGGAGTTTATGAACTAAATTAAACTAAAAGAAATTTTAAATTTCAAGGTTGAAAAAAAACTGACCTTTTCTGCTATGTTATAAACGTAAATTTTTGCTAAAAAATTTCCGGGATGAATTTTTTCAGCTGGATCTTAAATTTTGCGTCCTCGCAGCGAGGACACCGCGCGTTAAGGGGCTAAAGTCAGAAATTTGAAAGATCATAACATGATGAGCGAACAAGCTGTTTCAGATATTGAAACGGGAAGAGGGCACCGCAGGCACTACCGAGCGGGAATTTACTGCGTTTACATTTTTCAATAAAGCTCTTTTCACTATATGTCAATTAGCTGTTGTAAGACCTAAAACGAGGAAAAGGCGCCGCAGTTGCCACCGAGCGAGAGTTCCGTAAAGTCGGATTTTTCAAGGATCGCGAACCAGCTGGTCGCCGAATGCGGCTAGTTTATAGAATATTTTTCTCCAGCATATGACTACGATAAAATAGGAAAAATTTCTCTTTTAAAAAAAGGTGTATGAAATAAAGGCGCAGATAAAAAATTGCTGAGAATAAATTAAAATATTGGCAACTCTGATCACGACATTTGGTCACTGTTTTGGATTTGACGAACGTGCTTTGCCGAGATTATATGTAAGCGCCAAATTTTAAAATAATTTCATTTGGAAATGTCAGTCAGTAGACTGCCGAAGACCGACTAATGAAGAATTAACTAATTACATTTAAATTTTGAAATAAAGTTTATCATTTTATTCTGTTCATTGGAGTAACATGTGAAATTTATGTAGAGTTTAGGAGGTCTTATATAGGGTTAATTCCAAAGAACATAGTCCTCCCAAAGTGAACTTTTAATACTACTTTTTTTTTTTTTTTTTTTTTTTTTTTTTTAATAATAGTTCTAGACTTTACTAATTGTTTTTATCCGTTGATATCTATTTAAGAAAAAAAAATACTATATAAAAATTCTGGTATCCAAATTTCCTTTTCCGAGAGCCCTGGTGGTAGTATCAATCATGCAAAAAATTATACCTTTCTTTTATACCAATATTCTCATGCAGAAAATTTTATTGTGTATAAAAGCAATATTTCTTTTCTTGTGAATAAATGCGATAGTTAACATTATTAGAAATTGATTGAAGATGGAAGCAGAGATACCCTTGAGTGTCATAGACACATTATTTACCATGAAACTGCGGCGTTGAAAAACAATATGAAATACAAAAGTCCATAGAGGTTGCATACTTGCTAACATCCTAATTAATATTCCGTAGTACCATTAGCCTTACCTTCTTTATATCTCCAGTATTTCTTTAGAGTATTTTTTGTCTAATTTAATCGTATTTGCATTTGCAGAATATTACTCTATAAATTTATTGGTGTGCGTAAAAGGGAGGAACACTAGCACTACGGAATATTAATGAGGATGTTGACAAGTACATATGGTGTTGTGTCGAAATTGAATAAGAAAATAGAAATCATTTCTTGAAAAAAGCTTTTAAAAAATGCTTATCATTTAACTTAGAATTCTGTAAATATAAACAAATATACGGTGTAATTGTTCCCTTCGTACCGCAGTCTATGAATAGGAAATTCTAAATTTAATTTTGTGCTTGCTCATCGTATTACATACCTGTCAACTTATTAATTAAAATTCCAATTTTTTAGAACAGCCCCTTTTTCCACACGACTTTATTTCAACAGAAATTTTCGTCAAATGTAATTACGCTTAAGTAATATAAAAAATACTCAAAAAGAAGACTGGTGTGAAAAAAAAAAATAGGGCGTATAATGACAATCTTGCGGATATCATATATGCCAACATTTTAATTTATTCCGGAGTTTTTTTAGCTCCGCCTTTTTCTTCATACCACTTATTTATTAGGAAACATTTTTCTTATTTTATCGAATTTTATGTTAAAGAAAAGTTTTCTATAAATAAAGTGGTATTTGTATCCATAGTGCATTGGTTGCACAAATAGGAATATTAGGTACATTGTTAAGAAATAATGTAATTTATGTAAACTAAAGAAACGCCCCTTTCAAATGATGTGAATTCACGTGAGCGGTCGCGAAAGTGTTAAAACATTGCATCTATGGATTTTAATTAGTAAGTTTGCAATAATAATGGTATTATAGAATTGTCGGCCACATTCCTGGTAATATTTATAATTTATTCCAGAGATTGTTAAACCCGCCCTTTTTTTCATGTCAGTATATTTTAAACACATTTTCCCCCCTTATTTCATGGAAAGTACATCTTCGAGAAAATTTCTCTAAAATCCAAGTTGCTTGAGAAAAGGTGGGACTAACAGTACTCCTGAATAAATTATAAACGATACCAGGTATGACGTCATGATGATTGGTGGTATCAAAAGGCATCACATATCGTGAGGTGATATCAAAATATCGTAAAATGATGTACAGTTTGTATTAATCATTAACCTGTCACCATTTTGATGCAACATTGACTTCAATAATTCTTAAATTGATAATTCCCCATCAATGAATATTCCATACTTGTCAATCATCTCATTAATAACCGTACATTTGTTAACGACGCTTGGAAAAACTCCCATTTTATTACACCACTTTATTTTTAGAGTAATTCTCTCCACATGTTGTTATGATTAAGTAAGAACAAAATGACTTTAAAAATTGACTGGTGTGAAAAAAAAGGCGTGTTCTCAAAGTTTTACGGTTCATAATGAGATGGTTGGCAAGTATGATATTCGCCCACGAATTCGCTGCGGCTAGCTTTCTTGTTGCATTGGTGAAACTGCAAAGCGATGACAGATTTATAGAAAAATGGGCTTATTCGTTCATTATGACTGATAAGGAACAAATACAATAATCCAAATACTTAGAAGCAATTAGCTAGAATTTTTCATTTATGAAACTTTTGTTGATACATTGTAAAAAAAAAAAATAATAAAAAAAAAAAAAAAAAAAATAGAAATCTCAAAAATTGAATCCTGACAAACTTCAGCCGTAAAATCTATGATGAGCTGTGATGTAAATAAACTGTAAATTACTACAAATACGACAATGCAAGTATAAAATGTACGGTCTCATTTTTAATATTTTTAACTCCAAAACAAAAACAATTAACTGTATGTATTTTTCGCTTTTTTTTTTTTTTTTTTTTTTTTTTTTTTAACTCAAAAAAATATTAAATATTTGAAAAATTAATTTTTGGAAGACGAGAATACATTTAACGGTTGTGAATTATCTTAACATGAAAGTGGAATTTAAAAAACATAATTAGGTAATGTGTAATTTGCGTACCAAATATGATTTTTTTTTATAAAAGTGCACCACAGGACTAGCATTTGAAAGAAATAAGTAAAAGTCTTTAAAACTTTGTATTTTATAGTGTTTATTCAAAGTTTTTTCTTTATTAACATATGATTTAGGTGGTGGCGGCAACAGTTGGTGAAAAGTACCCTGATGTCTGTAGGGCCTGATTAAGGGGGAAGCTCGCTCTTCACACATTATTTATACTTACACCGTTATTTTTTAACAAATACTTTCCTCCTATAATAAACAGAAAATTTTCATTAAAAATTATTTTAAAAGAATTCTGGTGTCTAATAAAGGTGAGTAAATTGGATTGTTTTACACCGTTCATTTTTTATAAAAAATATTTCCTCGTCAAAGCGTGGAATTTCTATGACATGAAGTAAAAAATAATTGTAAAAATATTCCGGTATGAGCGAGCTTCCCCCTTAATCAGGCCCTGGATGTCTGAGGATCGAGGTGGTCATAATAAAACTTTAAGAATCGCTATAAAAACTAAACATAGGGAAAGTACCGCCATCTGAAGAAAAATTTTGAAATTAATTTTTTATTTCCATGAATCAAGCTTTTCACCGCACGCAGCTATCAACTTTTACGCTTACAGGCGAGCAGTAATTTTTAATAGAAACCTTTTAAAAAATTTTGCAGCCATTTTGAGTTATTAAATGAAATAAACTTCTGTTGAATTAAAGTGGTATTTAACAAATTTCGTACAGTTCTTATTTTTTGCTACCACTTGTTTTTAATAGCAATTTTTGTCAAAAAATAAACTTATAATTCTAAATAAAAATTTATTATACAAATATTGTAACAAAAGAGCAGAGATTTCAACTTTTATAATTTATTCCGCAGCATTGGTAGCCTTGCCCTTTTCTCACACCGGAAATTTTAAAGAATGAATTTCCCCTTGTTTAACCATTGTCACATATTAAAGAAAAATATTCTATAAAATTTCTGGTGCGAAAAGAAGGCGGGGCTAAAATTGCTCCGGAATAAATTATAAAAGTTGGCAACTCTGCAAAAGAGTCTTTACAAAAGGGTAGGACTGAACGAAACCTGTTTTTGTAAAAAATTTGCAGTTATGCCCAAAAAATTGCAATGCAAATACAAAACTGACAGCTTTTTAATTCATTCCATAGCACTCTTAATACTCACCTTCTTCTCCCACCCTTTCTTTGTATAATATATTTTTTTAACACTTTCGCCGCGAGGGACGAGTTATCTCGTCTTCCAAGATTATTCGCTGTACCCTAGAGACAAGGTAACGCATCCCCTATACAATGTTTATCTAAATAGTTTCTGCGTGTACATTGATTTATTTACTAAATCAACTCATTTTACTTAATTATTCATTATCTTAATTAATTAACTTTCTCGTTTACTAGGATGAACACGCGTCATTGTCGTAATAAATATGTTAATATGTTAATTATGATAATTAGATAGAAATTACTCTTTAAATAAAGTGGTATGAAAAAGAGGTAGGTCCTAACAAGTCTACGGATTAAATTAAGAATTTGGTAGCTATGCAAACCGCCCTTATTTCATTGCACTTGTAAGAACAAACCGCACTTACTTGATTGTACTGTAAGGGCAAATTGCATTTACGCGAATTTTTATTAAAATTTAAAATGAGATACGAACTTTTAGCCCCCTCCGTGTATTTTCAAAAGTTATACATAAGTAGTATTAGTATTGTTTTTCAGCATGAAAATCGGTGATAGAACTTACTTTAAAAAGTACGACTTTACAGAAGGCCGTACTTCGCTGCTTATCCTATGTTTTTTACGGATTATACGTATTCTTGTTAGGTTTTAACGTCACGAACATTCACGATGATCTATCAAGTTGTATGTATAGAGCTCGGAGTCTCCGTTCTTTTTTTTTTTTTTTTTTTTTTTTCTTCCCTGCGACTTTTTACGATGATCCTTATTTTATTTAAAACAGGATGCATTATTATAAATATACATTAAGGATTTCTGTATGAAAATAATGGTAGCAGAAAAGGAAAAATTCTTATCCCTGAAAGTGTCCAGAAAAAGGGTGGAGAGTTTGAACTCTGCTAGTAGTTCGTAATATTTAGGACTTAATTTTATATATATATTTTTTTCAATTAATCACGCTCTTGAAGCTGTTAACCCCTTGTGCTCGGCCTATTTTCCATAAGACACGCCTTTTGGCGTTCCTTTAAAGCGTCACGCGTATAGTTTTCAACTTACTATCTTTTGGCTACCGAAAAATTGTAATAATTTGTTTTATTTTACTTCATCATTAAATAAAATAAATCTTTGCGTTAAAATTTTCCGGTAGCCAAAAGGTAGCCTATAGTTACACGTTTTAGAAAAATGACATTTCATTTGCAGAGGAACACCTTAAGGCGTGGCTCGATTTTTTAATGTCCCCTCAGAAGGGACATACGAGCGATAAGGGTTAATAACCGTATCCTCGCAACTCGCTAAACGGGAATTCTCGTTTTAAGACGCGAATTTGTTGACATCGTGCAATGACTAATCAGTTAATATGCTGACGTTTACAGTTGTAAGATAGTTTTGCAGTTTTGTATTACATAGGTAGTATTTGAATTACATTTTTTGATTCACAGAACGTAGTAAAGAACTTTTATTTCAATGATGTTAGCATTATACAACAGATAGGCAGTGTTGCCAGATCTGGTGGATATTTTATTCAATAATCACCAATCATTTTTTGTCGGAAACGTTCGCCTAATCACTTCGAAGATTAATCGTTAATTTTATATATCAGATATCACTCCTCAAAATTATTGGTGACAGCAGAATAAAAAATCCACCGTATCTGGCAACACTGCGAGATAGGGATAGAACATAGAACATTGGAGCAAAACTCATACCATTATTTGTTTACAAAATTTCTCTACCTATGAAAATGTTGGTTAAAGAAGATTTTTTTTTCTATTAATAATGATATGAGCATACTTGCCAACATTCTAATCAATATTTCGTAGTATTGTTCACCCCGCCTTATTTTTTACACCAGTATTTTTTTACAGTATTTTTCTTCTTATTTAATCGCAATTACACTTGGAGATTATTATTCTAAAATATTACTGGTGTGAAAAAAAGGGCGGGACTAACAATACTATGGAATATTAATTAGGATGTTGGCAAGCATTATGAGTTCTGCGCTAGTGCTTTATCTCTGCTCTTACATCTCTCGTTTCCACAATAATTTCAGGCTGTGGTCATTCGGCATTTCGTTTAAGCTTAAAATACGAAATTTTAATTTTATTTGCAATTAAGCAATGCTTTAAGAAAGAAATTTAAAATTTATGTATTTTTTAATAGCAATTTTGTGTTATTTATTTATTTACTTGATTTAATCACATCTCATAAGTAATCGAATTTTTGTCTTGATCAATTTATGAACTAAATAAATTTGTATGTGAAACTTTCTCTCATATCGAGCAGCCGATGAAGAAAGAACGAAAATATCTCGAGTGAATAGCTGTTTATACTTGTAAGCCCCAATAATCCCTTTTCCTTGAAGCGGGAAATTTGAAAATTATTACCGTTCATAACATAGATTGCTTTTTCCATGGCTCTCCAAACTTTCTTAACGCATCAAAGGATCTTTCATTAGAAGACTATTTGAAAAAGAGTTAGTTATTTTCTTTTTCTACCCACCAAAAGAATATTGTTTGATGCATAAGATATAAAATATAAGATAGTTACTATAATAATTACAAAATAATTTATATAAGGGTAATTTCTTGACGCACCTGCAAGATAGTATTAGACACACTAAGGGATGAGATTCTTGTGTTTTTTGATACCACTATTTATCATGCAAATTTTTTTATCGTATTTTCATAGTAATTTTTTTTGTTATTATATAGGATACTGATTATTGTTAGAAAATAGTGGTAGAATTTAAAATATCAATGTGTGATGTTGACATTACATTCATAACTGTCAATTTTCACGCTTTATGGTTACCGGAAAAATTTAATGGAAAATATTTGTAAATTTCTGTAGCGTTTTCACTAATCAAATAAAATAAAATTTTTAATAAAAACATTTCGGTAGACAAAATGTTTAAAAGTTGGCAACTATGTGCATTTACTATGACATCACTCAATAAACATATAATTAATAAAATCCTTTGTAAAAATAATATAAATCTTTTTTAACAATATTTCCTAATGATATCAATAATCTATAATGAAAATTACACATTAATCAGGAGAATTTTGATTTCGAAATAGTTTTTTAATATGCAAGTTACCTTCATCTGTGTTAGAATATATATATATATATATATATATGTTATTTTCAAAGGGATATTTAAAAATGAAAAACTAACGTGAAATCATTTTTATATCCGAAACGACTTATGTTTAAGCTCACAGCAAGGCTAGATATCAGCATCTATAGCGTATAATCTTATCAAACGTGACATATTAGATAGCCATTATGGAAGCAAATACTGGTTTAATTTCGGTATACATCGGATGGCATGTGGCACTGTTATTACTCTTCTTTTACTATTTTCCATATGGCTTTATCTTAGCGTCTATCGGTTAGAATTGCATTATACTGCATATAAAGAACTTTTTTTTTTTTTTTTTTTTTTTTTTTTTTGCAGAGCGGTGATATCAAAGCAATAGTAGGAATCAAATGAGTTTTATTTAGTTTCATAAATGTTCTCTATTACTTTAATTTAAATTACGCTATTCCACCTGTTTGAACGTATACTTTTTTTTTCTTTTACATTCTTTAATGACATCAACATTTATTTTTCTTCTTTGTTTTAGGTTGTTACCAAGGTGACGAAGCACGTCCTATTCAAATTTCGCACGTCACTAATGACACTTGTCACGTGATTTCTGACAAAATTCATCGACGTCACGTAACTAAGGCTTGCAGTTGTAAAGGCTGGATTTGGTAATTGTCTCAAAGACTGTTCTGGTTTCTATTTATCTTTCTCAGGCTTAGATGTTTATACTTCAAAAGATTCCATCATTTAATTCCGAATGAAGTAACTTAGATTTTACAGGCTTTAGAAAATGAAATTAAAAATATAATGTAAATCCCCAATGAATTTTTCCAAACTATTGCATTTCAAAATTGCATAAAAATTCTCATATTGGGAAATTTTTCTTTACGTTATGCCAAATTAAAACAATCTGGTGTGTCACTCACACGACTTTCTCTTACCCTGCATTTCAATGCTATAAAGACAGATTGAAGATTAAGTCGTAAAATTAATAAAACAAGATAAATTAATAAACATCAATCTTCATTTAAAAAATAAATAAATAAATACATAAATGGGTTTAAGATTTCTTTCTTTTAATATACTTCTGTAAAAGGGAGCTGCTGTCCCCTCAACCCCCTTTCAATTACAATGCCTACATTTATTTAAAAAAAGAAAAAGAAAAAAAGAATATTAATTTATTTTTAAACTTATCAATCGTGATCTTATTTTCAACCTAATATGAAATTCAGATTACGAAATTTGAATTTACTGCATTTATTTGTTCATGAACAGAGCCTGATTAAGGGGGAAGCACACATTATCTCCGCTGTCTCCGGAATATTTTTACAATTATTTTTTACTTCATGTCATAGAAATTCCACGCTTCGACGAGGAAATATTTTTTATAAAAAATGAACAGTGTAAAACAATCCAATTTACTCACCGTTATTATACACCAGAATTCTTTTAAAATAATTTTTAATGAGAATTTTGTGTTTATTATAGCAGGAAAGTATTTGTTAAAAAATAACGGTGTAAGTATAAATAATGTGTACTTCCCCTTTAATCAGGCTCTGTTCATGAATTATGCTGCTAACGCGTATACATACACATAGCTGCCAAGTTTTTTAATTTATTCCGGAATGCTGTTAGTCCCACCTCTTTTACACACCGTAATCTTTTTAGAGTAGTTTTCTTCATATTTAATTTTCTTCATATTTCTTTATTAATTATATATTGAAGAAAAATTTTCTATACAGATCACGGTGTGGAAAAAGGGCGGGGCTAACAGCATTCCGGAATAAATTAACCCTTTGCGCTCGGCATATTTTCCGTAAGACACGACTTTTGGCGTTCCTTTAAAATGTCACACGTAATGTTTCCAACTTACTCCTTTTGGCTACCGAAATATTGTAATAATTTGTTTTATTTTACTTCATCATTAAATAAAGTAAATCTTTCTGTTAAAATTTTCCGGTAGCCGAAAGTAAAGCCAATAGTTATACGTTTTAGAAAAATAACATTTCATTTCCAGACGAACACCTTAAGGCGTGGCTCGATTTTTTAATGTCCTCTCAGAAGTGACATACGAGCGATAAGGGTTAAAAACTTGGCAGCTATGCATACAGACCAACCGCTAAAAATTGGATTTTCGTAATCAGGAACCCTCAAAACGTAATATTATACAAAAAAAAAAAAAGTTGAAAATAGAACTTTAAGAAAATACTTTGTTTAGAGTATGGGTATTAATGGGAAAAATTAAATTTTCCCTCCTGAGCAATGTTCGTCAGCATAGTAAAATGTAGCAAAATACTTCCATCAATTACATTCGATAGAAAAGAACGTTTCGCATAATTTTGAGTAGCTTTGTGTATTGTCTGTAAACTACTTTCACATCACACTAGGTAGCAAAACTTAATTTTATATGAAAAACACCTAATACCAAATGAAATACACTTCCATGAATTTCCATGTATAGTCCCCTAGTATCTAAATATTTTGCGTAGTAACAAAACGAATGATGAATGATTTCCATACCCCAATCTACACAAAAAATACTTCATGCATATAAAGAAAAGATTAATTCTATTTTGTTCAGGACAGTCTATAGATGTTACATACGTTGTACTTATCAGAAATTTCCCCATAGACGTAATGTATTTGAATTATCTTGAATGTACCTGTACACGAACCATTTACTTGATCTTAACAAAAAGTTTAGTGTAGCATCACTATATGATGCAGATTTAAAATTGCTGATTTTGGAATTTCTACTACTGCAATTTTTCTTGAGATATGCTGATAACATACACGTAGACCAACCGCTAAAACATGTTTTTTGAATTCAGGTAACCCTAGAACGTGTAAATATAACAAAAACTCAATTTTGAAACTTTGATACTAGAACAATACTTTCTCTACCATGTTAAGAGTAAGTAAAAATATATTTGTTAAGGTATTTTGAACTTCGTTTTTATTCTATGAAAATTAATTATATTAAAAATAATACTTTAAAATGTAACGAATAGTTTAATGGAGATTAGCACTTTAACGAAATTTAATATAAGTTAGTTTTTATTTAATAAAAAAAAATGCATAAAATTCAACAAATAACTATATTATACCCGTAATCGTTATGGGCATCTGTATCAAATAATGCGATAATCGAACGGTAATAATCATTAAAAGAATAAAAAATTTGTCTAAGAGCGCAGAAGTTAAGGGCTGGATGCAGTGCTGCCAGATTGAGGGAAATTTTTATTTAACACCCACCACTAAATTTTAATTGAAACGGTTTACTAATTGCTTCGAAACATTTTCCGAAGTCGTCTATGTAATTAGCTAACCAATACAAGTAAAATTTAACAGTGGATGTTGAATAAAAATTTTCCTCAAATCTGGCAGGACTGGTTGGATGTCGGACAGGTAAAGTCATTTACTTTGATGAGGAGGTTGGCTTGGGCCTTTTCAATCAAGAGTTGGCCTTTACGCCTATTGTAGGAGTGATAACGAGGTCCTTTCATAGTTGACGAAGCGACATTCATTTCCCGAGGTAGAAATCGAATTACCCTCCACGGATATTCTTGTACGCAAACTCTTGCAATTGGCGAATAAATTCCGGTGTACGGCGGTATATTCTCCTACGAGCTTTTCTAACAGCCACCGCGACAACGGCTTCGTTGTCACCGTTGTACTTCTGCATTTCACTTCGCATCGCTTTCACTGTGTTCAAGGAGCTTTGCACAACTGCCTGGATTGCAGAATTCATCATGATGCAAGTAACCCTTTTCCAATATTTTGGTGGTAGTCCATTGAAATTCTGTTTGAATTCACAGCTGTATCTGGAGCCAAAGAGAAGTAATATATGAGGAAGGACAGTACCTTCAGAAGACTCATTATGTGTTACCAGGTATTTTACCCGTTGGTTTTTCTTATTACCTTTAATTACGACGGATGTGGCAACTATTCTAACACTAAAGTATAATTGTTTGAACCTTGTTTAAGTGTGTGAGACAATTTCCAACACGGTTGCAGTGTTGCCAGACTTGGGGACCTTTTTATTCAACTACCACCAATAATTTTGAGAAGTAAAATTTGACATACATAATGGACGATTAATCTTCGATGCGGTTAGGCAACTGTTGCTATAAAAATTTAATGGTGGACGTTGAATAAAAAAGTCCCCAAATCTGGCAACACTGCACGGTTGGACTGTTACAACTTTACTTGTGAGGTTTAAAAAAAAAAAAAAAAAATGGAGACGCACAATGTCCTGTGATAATTTTGTTTATGAGAAACAAAATTTAATTCAAACTTTTCACATTATCATTCCTACATTACATTTGCATTATCATTATCATTTTTACATTATCATTTCATAGGGTTTTCCAGAAAAGTTCTGCAAACATCGATGAATTAAAACATCATAACTGAAGAAATCTCGTCAATAACACCAACAATGTTGCAAAGTGTGTCAAAAAACTTGGTTCGACGTGTCCATGTTTGTTTTCAAAATGTGGGCGAACATTTTCTGTAAGCAATGATAATGTAAAAAATTTGAATTAAATTATTGTTTCAAAAGTAAAATTATCAAAGGATTAAGTTACTGTGTGCATCCCCATTTCTGTTTTACCTCACAAATAAAGTTGTAACAGTCCAACAGTGTTAGAAATTGTCTCCCATACTTAAACGAGGTTCAAACAATTATACTTAAGTGTTAGAATAGTTGCCACATCCGTCAGACTTAAGGGAAATAAGAAAAACCAACGGGTATTCTTTAAACTGATCACCCTGTATACATACATGCAATGAAACCAACTGTCAAATTTACCCCGAACACCTTGTATATATAGAAACCTGATTTTATTTTCTAAGTAATAGATATGAAATTCTAAATACAACAGAATTTAATATAGTACGACAGTTTTTTTTTTTTTTTTTTTTTTTTTTTTAAGTATATTCTTCCATGTAAAGGCATGCAATAATTGTGTTGCGTTTCTTAATAACGGTTACTATAATCATTTCTTAAAGTTTCTTTAGTACAGTTTTACTATAAGACTCCTTTGTTAACTTTTAAATTTTTGTTGCCATTTCGACGAAGGATTAAAATGGCTACAGCAATTGCGTAAGGGAGAACTCGGTTAGAAACGTACGAGCTATATTTCCATATTTCAAATTTCACCAACGGGATTTCATACTAAAGCTGTTCTATCTCTTTAACATGTTTATTTACTTATTTATTTATTTTATTTTATTTATTTATTTATTTATTTATTTTTTTCAATATCATTTTCAATGTTTTTTAACTTGATAAAAGAGAGAAAAAAGAAAAAACGATAATTGATTTAAATACACTAAAAAGTAATAATTAATTAATTAAAGTAATGAACACTATTAGTAAGTAATTCACTGGTTGTATGGTTTAAAATATGTAGTTGCGTCTTTTAGCAACCTTTATTATATCCACTTCTTAAAATTTCTTTTACAGGTTTTATATCTATATTATTTTATTTCTTTTCTCTTCTTTTTTTTTTACTTGTTGACAAAGGGAAAAATATACTGACATATTCAAGTGAAATCCAGCAAATGATGATAACCCGAAATGTCTGATTGTTCTGCCGTACTAAAAAAAAAAAAAAAAAAAAAGAAAAGAAAAGAAAAAACTTTTTAAACTGCACATTGAATCAAACTTTAACAATCAAAAGTTTGAATTTTAAAAAATTACTATTATTTTTTCTAAACCTTACATATTCATTCAATTAACTTTTAATACGACTTACTAATGTATGTAATACCATAAAGCGTATGGATTTTAATATACATCTAATATTATACATTTAATATTATTTTTTAACGGATAAATACAGAACAAAACTATGAAATTTAACACTTCTTCATTTAATCTCGAATCTCCAAACAGCCTGTGGGCGTTATTCTTCTAAGTTGCAATGTTTCAGAACAAAATTTTCTGTGTTCGCATTTAGATTACAAATGGAAATACATTATACTTTTACTCTTTATAATCAAAGTATTTGTATTCATAGTATATTCATTGTACAAATATGAATATTGGGTATATTCTTAACAAAATAATAACATACAAACTGTGAGAGAAACGCCCACTGGTGGGGTTACAGACTTTCAAATGACGCGAATGTATTCGCGAAAGTGTTAAACAACAATTGACTTATGAATAAAAAAACAAAAATGTTGTTCCTAATTATTCACATATAAACAGGCTTTTGTTTAAATTTTAAAACGAAATCGTTTTTTCGCCAATTTTGAGATTAACCGCCTCTTGAATAATTGCCAACTTTAGCACTCTTTGGCTACTGGAAATTTTTAGTAGTAATTTTTATTTCATTTAATCAGTGAAAATTAATTCAGAATAAATTTTGATGCATTTCTGTAACATTTTTCACTGATTAACTAAAATAAAATAAAAATATTAAAATTTATGTGTAGCCCAATGATACTAAAGTTGGCTATTAAGCCTTTTAGCCACATTAAAAGGTTATGAAATAAACATGAAATAATTATACCATGTTTTAGAAAACAAAATTTTCAAAAAGTACTTACACCAAAAATAATCATATGAAGAATAGCAATACGTTAATATTCAATCATCAAGTAAAACGCCTTTCATTACACCAGAACTCATGGTTTTACACAGCAAATAGTGTTCCACAGTGGATCACTGTTTGGGAGTTTTGCAAATTCAAAGATATGCCGTAGAGGCACCTACATAGCTGCCACCTTGTGCATTTTTGCCCCCAGAAATTTTTGATATATAGTTTGCCAGTTTTCCGTGATTAAACTTGATGAACTTTGATTGCAAAGTAATAGTTATTAGTGTAATTATATTACACATCAGCATGTGTCATGTAATAACACTATAATATTTTATTCTGTTATAGTAGGATATAAGGCCGATTGTTTACACTTAGGACCTAGGTCTTGTTGGAATGCCTTTCTTGGAAGTCTTAGAAGGTTTCCTAACCAGTATTCGCACGAGTTTCGAATAAAACTAAGAAAAACCCTGCAAGGCTAAGCCGACGAGCGAAGCCTGAGTTCAATAACACATTTTAATTTATTCTGTAACATTGTTAAAACCCGCCCTTTATTCTCACCACAATCTTTGTAGATTAATTTTCTTTATAATTATAAATAAATAAGATAAAATTTGATTTTCCATAAAAACGATGTGGCAAAAGGACGGGGTATTAACAACGTTACGGAATAACTTTAAAAAGTGGCATCTAATAGGTAGGTGCCGGATTTAAACTCAGTTTTCACTCATCGGCATAGCTTTCCGGAGTATTCCTTAGTTTTATCAAAAATTCACCCCAGGTCTAGGAATTCTTAAGACCACTTCCATGGAAGGCATTTCAACCAGACCTAGGTACAAAGTGTAAATAATCGGTCTTATATACTACAATAACAGAAAAGAACATCTTATTGACTGTAAGAAATTGGGTCTTCAAAAATTTTATAATACAGCTTATCGATCAAGATTAATCAATAAAAAACCGAATTTTTGTCAGTATGTTTAGAAATCTATCAAAAACATATAATATTATTTTTTCAAAGTTAAATAATTTAAACATCGTATCCTTTCTTTTATTGTTTGCTCCCTTATTCTCTTCTAGGGTTTCACAAATTAATCTTTAATGTTAGTAAAGGGAACTGTGAGTATTTATTTGAATAGCTGACATTAGGAAAAGCCTAATTAAAATAACAAACTTATTAAACACAATATTTAACAACACCATAAATTTATTCTATTAAAAAATAAGTACTTGAAATGTCTTTAATTTCATCAAATAGGATGATGCTTTCGACCTGTCACCTAGTACAGATTATAGGTCTTTTTTATTCAAATGTCACCAATAATTTAAAGAAGTGATACATGATGTATATAATCGACGTTTCTTGAATTCTACTCCCGTTTTATGTATACCATATCCCACTTTTAAAAATGTTTGGTGGCTGTTGAATAAAAATGTCACTCAATCTGTACCAGGTGGCGCTGTCCACCGCTTGAACAGTTGCCTAGTTTCCGAGCTACGCGACAGGCATCTAGTTAAGGAGGCTATGTTTAGACATTTTGAAGTTTAGTTTGACTTATTTTTTCAACAGAAACTTTACTTGAAATTGGTTTTCTTTTAATGTAGGTGCAAAAATACTATAAAGTGCAGAAAATGGAGTATGATTATTCAAACACACCAAGATCTTCCGGTTACAGAACTTTCAAAACAAAGCCATATTTACAAATTTGTCGTAAGTTTATCGAATAATCATTACTTCCTGTTTCTTTATACAGTTGTAAATTATTTTTTTCTCCTATGCTTAATATTGTAAATAATAAAGTATTATTTGTAGTTCCTTCATTGCTTAACCCTTTATCTACTGCATCATGATGTACTAGTTTTTTCAGTGCAATATTTTTTTTTCAGTCACTACATCGAAAATTAAGGGATATACATAAATAAAATACTTATCTTTGGGAAATTTAATCCGTTAGAGCTAATTAATTAAATTGGTACTTTAAAGTACCGTCAGTACACGAAGGGCTAAAATATTCTCATAATACAAAAAGACCGTATGACTTTTTTTAACGCAGTTTTAACTCTGAAAAATATTAATAACCAGCGAACACTAATATGTTACAGCAAAAAAAATTTATTTCTGAAAATTATAATTTTTTTTTAAATTTACTCTTTTTTTTTTTTTTTTTTTTTTTACACGTAGAAACAGATTTTACACATAAACTTAAATTTGATGATATTCAAAGAAACAATTTTTCTTTTCATTAATACACAAAAATACATTACACGTGCATTTTGACTGAGGTTTCGATTGAATGTTTTTTAAAGCACAAAATTCACAACAACCCCAATTCGAAACAAAAGTTGGCCAATGACATCCACGATTTTCTCAGCGAATATCTTTACAAACAGACATGTTCCCTTTCCCCCTGTTGTTTGCTCAGAAAACTTCCTCATTGCCATTAGATTTGGGTCTTCCTTTTCGTTTAAGTTGTGATTTTGATTTTTTAAGCAGTCCTTTGGTTATGCAATGCCTATATTCCAAAGAAGATATGTTTTCTCGCTACTATTTATATGCCATATATGCAGCTAAATGTTCAAATGTGGTATCCACAAACTCAGATTTTTATGGATAAAATGGGAACTTCGGTCTGGACATCTTTTTTTTCCATTGCCTATTCACTCTTGATTTACTGCATCCTGGGGTAGGAAGTACTGTATTTTATGAACATGAACTACTGCACCCTGGGTCTTGTTCAGTCTCTTGATTGTCTTCGTCAGAATCTGACGAAAATTCTAGCAGATTATTTGCTGGAACTTCTTCATCTGAAGAATCATCTGTTAGTGCACAACTGCTTTCAGATGGTAGGCTCTATAATAAATACAAAGCCTCTTGAAGTCTGAGCTTCATTTTTCCAGACATTATAAGAAGAGGAAAAAAATAATAGCATCTTGAAAACCTTCTTTTATTGTTAAATCTCAGTTACACACAAAGAAATTAAAATATTGTCAGTTTTTGAATAAAGAATAGATATTTAATTGTGTAGCAAAAAACAAGCAAGCTCAGATTCAAATTTCAAAACTTTTCAAAAACGTTATTAAAAAGAAAAAAAACTGTAAGAAAGCGAAATAAATAAAATAAAATGCCAAAAAAGCATAACTCTATTACAGTTTAGTAATGACGCTACAAAACAATGAAATACAATAACAAACTACACGGATGAAAAGTAAACACGAAGTGCTTTCTCTAGCATCCAGTGTACTGACGGTACTTATAAGTACCACAAAGTTATTCAACTGTAAAATCAATTATATACATTGTTCACTTAAAATAAATAGTCAAATCGTTTTCTAAGGTCTTAACTAACATATAAAAAAAAATAAGGAACTTAACTTTTTACTTTAACTACTTTTGCGGAACAAAAATGAATATCTTGGCAATCCGATCAAAATGGATTGTCAAGACGCAACTTCAGTTTTAAAACTATTCGCCTTCCCAGCTAAAATACTCATCACAGAACCCGTGCTGCCATGTATCCTGGAAGAATAGAATTAAAATAGTGTTCTTGCTAAGTACCTTCAGAATATTCGAAAAATGGTTATTCTATGTAATTTTGAAGCGGGTGGTACTTATAAGTACCGTCAGTAGATAAAGGGATAAAGTTGATTAAACAAATAATTGTTAACCGTACAAAAGTTCATTTTAACACTTTGAAATTATTATTATTATTATTATTATTATTATTATTTAGGGTAGGTGCTCCAGTGATTGGCATGCTCCAGTAATTGACATCTATCCCGAAATAATTAATAAATAAGAAAAGTAAGAAAATCATATGTTTTACATATAAGAATTTTAACATTTTATGTCAAACACTGAAGCATAGGGTGCTAATAACTGGTAAAATGAATAACTAGCAGTGTCAAACACTGGAACATAGGGTGCCAATTACTTATAAAAATAAAAACTGGCAGTGTGAATTACTGGAACATTGAGTGGGTATCAAAAAAAAATATCAAATGTATATATTTTAACATATATATGGTTCTGAATGCCTTTCATGCCATATGTATTAACTGAAGATTTCTAAAAATATTTTCTGATGACTAAAACATTAAAAACATCAGAGATTGCTCTAAAAGTCTCAATCACTGGTGCACTTACCCTATTCTTATTCTTATTATTCTTATTCTTATACTTATTATTCTTATACTTCTTCTTCTTTTTTTTTTTTTTTTTTTTTTTTTTTTTTTGAGCGCTCACATTTTATTCACAATTATTCATTTTTCCCCTATTACAAAATAATAATTCTTCCCTGGATACGTTTCCTAACTACAGCGAAATATATCTTTGAATTCGACTCATTTCTAAGTAAGGAGTCTTCTACTAATTTAAGCAGACTTGCCAATTTTTACGATTTATTCCAAAACATTGTTAGTTCCGCTTTCTTTTCATACATTTTTTTTTTTTTTTTTTTTTTTTTTTTTTTTTAAGAGCAAATTTTCTTATTATTATAGCTTAGTTACATATAGGAGAAAATTTCTCTATTAAATAAGTAGTGTGGAAAAAAGGCAATAGTAATAATACTCTGGAATAAATCATAAAAGTGAGTAACTCTAACTTCAGTGGGATTTTTTTTTCTGAATTTTTCAATGTAATCCGTGGTATATACATAGATATACCAACATTTCTGTTTTATTTCAGGGTATTACTCGCCCGCGCCAGTGTTGCCAGATTTTGCGACTTTTTTATTCAATACTCAACAATAATTTTGAAAAGTGATGTTTAACATATAGCCGGAGGGTAGAGGGGGAAAAAAAACGCAACACTTGAGGTAACTTTGTTGCCAACAGCGTTCCCAACTTTTATAATTTATTCACAATCATTTTTAGCCCTGCCTTCTTTTCGCACCAGAAATTATTTGATAGATTATTTCTCTTTATTATGTGGCAACGATTAAAAAAAAAAAAAAAAAAGAAAGAAAATCATTTTTCAAAATTTCCTGTATGAAAAAGAGGCGGGGCTAAAAATAATTGTGAAAAAATTATAAAAGTTGGGAACGCTGGTTGCCAAATAAATGCACAAAAATGCAATAGTTATCATTCGCAGTGTTACCAGATCTGGCGGATTTTTTATTCAATAATCACCATAATTTTTAATTGTAACGTTTGCCTAATTACTTCGAAGATTAATATTTTATTATGTATACTAAATATCACATCTCAAAATTATTGGTGATTATTGAATAAAAAATCCTCTAGATCTGGCAATATTGGTCCTTCAACAGAACGGTTCGGGACAAAATATCGCTTCATAAATGAATGGAAAGCAAAACAACGTGATTTGTTTTCATACAAACAATATGATAATATTTTATTTGAATGAGTTGATAATTATTAGTAATGTTACATAAAATTTCCTAACAACGTATGCATATTTACCTTAAGGGGGTCCGGGACACCAAATTTTTGTTTTTATTATTTATTGATGAATTGCTGTAATTATTTTTTCTGAAATTGGAACTTTTTTGACGATGAAGTCAAAAACTCAACTTCATCGTCAAAAAAGCTTCAAAAATTTGGTGTCCCGGACCCCCTTAATCAGAGCACTGACTTACAGACAAACCCATCACAAAAATTGTTATGAATTTTGCTTAAAAGAATTTAAAGACTATGTTTATTAACTTTTGTCAAGATTAAATTCAATCGTGCTTATTAATTTTATAACTTTTAATTTAGATTTATGAACAGTATTCAGCTTTGTCAGCAGTGATGTACAATATTTTTAAAATGCATTTTGAATGGTGAAAAGCAAATAACAAAATAACTTAAAATGAAATATAAATAAAATTATGAAATTCCACTCTATGATATATATATTTATTTTTAAAATATTTAAAAATCATTACGTCTCGTAGTAAAATTATATTTTAATCACATTAAAACTGAGACAGATAATACACATTAAAAATATACATTTTAAAATATTAAAAACACAAAAACATAAATTTAAACGTTTCGAGCCTATTACAGGCTCCTCATCAGTATAAACATCAAGTGCAAGTGATGAGATGAACAACAGACTTTATGTGAGTACAACGTATTCATCAGGAACTGCGCATGCCTCATTAAGTGGAGAAAAATGTTGATTTGTGTACCAGCCCTCCAGGAAAATTCTTGAGTGATAATTTAAATAATTAGATACGATTATTTTTGTATTGTTAAAATCAGGTAAATGGTCAGTTTCTATGGCATGTTGTAATATTTTTGAATGTATATCACGGTTTTTGAAATTTGTTTAATGTTCCTTAATTCGAGTATGAAGAGAAAGGGAGTTTATTATCTTTTTCCTGTTCTAAGGTAAACTGAATTGAGGTAAACTGAATTCCGTTAATCCTTCAATTCAGTTTACCTTAGAACAGGAAAAAGATAATAAACTCCCTTTCTTAAATATTTTAATTGAGCGTTCATCTTCTGATACTTATTCTAAATTTGTTACTTCTGTTTATAGGAAACCTACATTTTCAGGCCAATATTTAAATTTTAATTCAGTTAACCCTTCTTCACATAAATCTGCTGTTTTTCATACGTTACTTCACCGCGCAAAATTATATTGCAGTACCGATGAACTTTTCCAGTTGGAATTGAAAAGGATTTTTTCGGACTTAAAGTGTAATAACTATCCCTCTCGCTGGCTTAAAAGAAAATTAAAAGAGTATGATTTTAATAAGGATAATCATAAAACTAATTCATCTAATTCACCTAAATCGTTTGTTACTATTCCTTACTATAAAAATATTTCTGAATCTATTGCCAAAGTTTTACGCACTGTTAATTTATCTGTTTCCTATAAACCTCAATTTCTAATTCGTAATTTCCTTTCAAATTTTAAAACTGTTATCCCCCCTTTTTCCCGTACTGGTGTTGTTTATAATATCCCTTGTAAATCTTGTAGTTCAGTTTATATTGGTCAAACTGCCCGTTCTCTTCATACTCGAATTAAGGAACATAAAACAAATTTCAAGAACCGTGATATACATTCAAAAATATTACAACATGCCATAGAAACTGACCATTTACCTGATTTTAACAATACTAAAATAATCGTATCTAATTGTTTAAATTATCACTCAAGAATTTTCCTGGAGGGCTGGTACACAAATCAACATTTTTCTCCACTTAATGAGGCATGCGCAGTTCCTGATGAATACGTTGTACTCCCATAAAGTCTGTTGTTCATCTCATCATTTGCACTTGATGTTTATACTGATGAGGAGCCTGTAATAGGCTCGAAACGTTTAAATTTATGTTTTTGTGTTTTTAATATTTTAAAATGTATATTTTTAATGTGTATTATCTGTCTCAGTTTTAACGTGATTAAAATATATATTTATATTTATAAGGCCTTACAGCCCCTGCCAGAGATCACACGTGAAAGTGAAATAGATCACATAAATATTTTATTTGTCGACGTGATATTTTGTCCGAATCCCTTCAACAGGGAATTGTGAGTACTTTTAGAAAATGAAGTAAAATTTTGAATTGGGGTCGTCTACATATTAAAACTCGCACCAACTTTAATTTTTTCAATGGTAATATCCTATTTTTATTTTATAGTTGAATTCCTGGGTCTCGGCAAAGCGAAAATGTATATTGGTTGAATATTTTGCGTATTTTATTATAGGGTTAAAAACGTTCAAAGTTTGAAGGGGATAATGTTAAATTCATATCTCAAACTTTTATTAATATCTTCACAAAAATTAACTTGATAGATATAACTTTTTTTTTTTTTTTTTTGACGGAGTACTACTATTCTCAATCTACGGATTTTTACGATGCCAGTTTTACGATAGTTGGACATTTATCCAAATGGAATATTTATCGAAAATATAATTGTATAATTTGAAAGCGATGTTATAATTTGAAAAAAAAAAAAAAAAAAAAAAACTAATAGTCCTCCGTACTAATTAAATTCTGCTTTTGTCGGAATTTCATCATTCTTTTTTTTTTTTTTTTAAGAAAAAGAAAAGAAAATTAAGAATAATCAGTTTCGAAACGAACAGTATCGGAAAAGTTTTTTCTTTTTTTCTTTTTTTTTTTTTTTTTTTTAATAATTTTGAATTAGGAAATAAAAAGCACGCATGCAAAATGAAATAAAAAATAAAACAAGATTTGTAAATGGACAATATTTAAGCTCGTGGACTCAGTTCAATGATATAACAAGAAAAAATGACAACATTAGTCTAAACTTATATATATTTCTATCTCAGCATAGCACAAAATTTCGCCTATATTCTCTCTATTTTTTTTTTTTTTTTTAAGAATATTTTTAATGAATTATTTCAAAACTTAACACTTTTGTTTAGAATGTCAATAATTAACTCACCATATTTTATATATACATGTAAGGAAATATGATATTTTAATTTTGTTGTTTTTTATACATAACAGGGATGGAACACGGGCGCAGAATTCATACCGGAATCTGTTTAAGAGATTTCTCTACCTATAATATCATTGATATAAGAAGTAGAAAATTTTCTTACATTGATAGTGGTATGAATTCTGCGCCCGTGTTCCATGCCTGACATAAAAATAAATATTCTGTTAAATTATTATTATTATTATTATTTAATGAGATACAGTGAAGAAAACGAAACATAATCCATGATCACATTAGATCCTGAAAAATAATTCTGAATTCTTATTTTTAAAAAAATATGAATTATGACCTATATTAATTTTTACATAAAATGAACCCTAATGCTGAAAAATAAAGGTGTGCAAATTTGCAGCTCATTCTAGTTATTAGTTTTAGAAATATAAATAAATCTTTCTTTTGGAGGGGCTTAGGTGTTGTCTCTTATGAAGTTTTGCATGAGATAACGAAAAAAATCTTTAAAAATAACCGAGAAAATTAAACAAAATATTTTAATTTTTATTTACTGGTCAAACTATATACAGCAACAATGGTAAACACAAAGAAATAAACAAAAAAGATATAGACATTATTGATATAAAAACAAAAATTCACGTTTCTGTAGGAAACAAGCCGCGCCTATCATCGTTCTTTTAAAACAAAGCAATATAGAAAAAGA
The DNA here is from genome assembly GCA_963930645.1 of Salticus scenicus. Taxonomy (NCBI): domain Eukaryota; kingdom Metazoa; phylum Arthropoda; class Arachnida; order Araneae; family Salticidae; genus Salticus; species Salticus scenicus. Next base: position 180,093,527 of record OZ005659.1, read on the forward strand.
AAAAAAAAAGTTACTTTATAGATTCATGTTAAACTCTTTAATTTCCCTTGGCGAAAATATATGCAAGTGGCATGTACCTCATTGATTACTGGTGATAAATTTTGAATTCTTTAAACAAACACTAGAATAGAAAAATCAACTAAATAGGCGGGGCTTAGTACTTAAATTAGAAAAATAGATGGAACGTAAAAATTGTCAATTAAAAAAACCGAATAGAATTGGAATGCAAGGAAGATTTGTTAAATCGCTTCTTAACTACAGTGATAGTTAAAAGGTTAATCATTTAGTTCACATATTTCTTTTTCTTTTTTTTTCCGGGGGGGGGGGGGGATGATTATGATTATTATTATTATGATTTGTAACGGAATCGTTCTAGGTATAATCGTTCTAGCTAGAGTCTGCGAAACTTGAGCATATGCTCCAATTTTATTTGCACAGGGATTGAAGCAGCATCAGTTTGTTTATTTTCATCAGCTTGTTTACATAAATAAAATTATCCATATGTGCAAGAGAGTGGATGATATCAATAGTTTTAGTTGAATTAGTGGCCTGGTTATACCAATTTTAATTACAAATTTTAATGAATTATTTTTTTTTTTAATGAGTTAAATGTTTCTTTCTTCAAAGATTGCTTAAAATTTAGAATATGCTATTTTAACTTAAACTATTTTCAAATTTATATAATTGCTAAGTTAATAAGTGTTCCATTATTCTTAGGCGATACCATGTAGTAGTTGCTGTGATATCCAATCGTCTTCAGCCACTTCATATAACATCCCTTACCTTCTGTATATCAAGTTAAACGAATCATCTCACTACGAAAATACATCTTACTGTGATAATCATTCATTCCAAAAATGGTGCTGTTCAGTGCTTTGTAGCAATGAGCAGGATGATGAAGCTTGTTTATACTTGTTCCCGGATAAAGCAAACTCTAATTTATTAGCGGTTCATGGAAGCAAAAATGTAAGTTATTTTTAAATTTTCCTTCATTTTTTCCATGCATGCAAACTTTACACATATTTTGAATCCCGCTAGTTTGTTATAGTTTTTTTTCTCATATTAGTGTTGAAATAAATCAGAAAAATGGTTGGCTCTAAAAAATGTAATATTTAAAATGCGTCAAAGTTGGCAATTATGTTTACAGTTATTGCTAAAATTTGATGTTAATAAGGCAAATAAAAATTCATTTGCTACTAAATATCTGAAAATTTAACGAGATACAAGTAATATCGAATGGCTGTATCACACGCAGGGCCTGATTAAGGGGGAAGCTCGCTCTTCACACATTATTTATACTTACACCGTTATTTTTTAACAAATACTTTCCTCCTATAATAAACAGAAAATTTTCATTAAAAAATATTTTAAAAGAATTCTGGTGTCTAATAACGGTGAGTAAATTAGATTGTTTTACACCGTTCATTTTTTATAAAAAATATTTCCTCGTCAAAGCGTGGAATTTCCATGACAAGAAGTAAAAAATAATTGTAAAAATATTCCGGTAAGAGCGAGCTTCCCCCTTAATCAGGCCCTGATCACACGAGAGATTTTCGCACAACATTTTACTCAGCACAATACAACAGCTTATGAGGAAGTTTCAAGGTCAGCAGATAATAATTTTTTCGACCGTAACTCGGAAAAGTTCATCATGTTGTGTTTAGTGAAAAGTTTAAGGAAATCTCTCGGATGATATGGCGATGACTATGGGTATTTGATAAGCTAAATCAAAGAATATCATCCTGTGAAAAAAATGCAGCATCATAGAAATGAGTTGCTTCAAGTTTATTTTTGAAAAATATAATATAAGGGTGTTTGTGTTCTGATAAATTTCCAACTGATTCTATTTCACTGGGAAAAAAGTCCCGTCTAATGGCCGTCTTTCTCCGAGTGAATACACACGGATAATTTAGCAAATAAACTTTATGAATAATTTATGTATGTACTACAGGTGAACGAAAAACTGAAGATACTCTATTTTCCTTCTTTCTTTCTTTTTTTAACAAAGTAATAAAAAATATTTAACTTTATCATTCTTTTCTTTTAAGTTAAACTTTAAATATGTTAAGACAAGCAAGCTTTACCAGCGCCGCTGCTGACTATATTTAAAAAAAAAAAAAAATTCGATATTACTTATTAATAATATTAAAATATTGTTAAAAAAAAATATTTAATTAAATATGAAGACGGTAATTATTTCATAACTAGCAAAGCCACGGTTCGGGAACGGTCCGAATTCCGAATGCGGGAAAAATTTCAAAATCAAACTCGAAATGTACAAAACTCTGCCTGCGTGCCAATAAATCAAAGTTTGTTAACGAAACCATTTTTTAATTCATGGAATCAATGTAGGTAGTCAGGGCCTGATTAAGGGGGAAGCTCGCTCATACCGGAATATTTTTACAATTATTTTTTACTTCATGTTATAGAAATTCCACGCTTTGACGAGGAAATATTTTTTATAAAAAATGAACGGTGTAAAACAATCCAATTTACTCACCGTTATTAGACACCAGAATTCTTTTAAAGTAATTTTTAATGAAAAATTTCTGTTTATTATAGGAGGGAAGTATTTGTTAAAAAATAACGGTGTAAGTATAAATAATGTGTGAAGAGCGAGCTTCCCCCTTAATCAGGCCCTGTAGGTAGTGAATCAACGAAGGCTTTGCTCGCTTCACTGGTCACTATATTTAAAGGAAACTCTTTTCTATATTGCTTTATAAACAAAAATAACATTTAAATAAATCGTGAAAATGCTTTAAAGCCCGCTTTAGTTTCCCATTGGTTTATGTTATTATTATTTTGTTGTTGTTGTTGTTTCTTTCTTTTCTTTCCGTTTTCTTTTCCTTTCCATATTTACTGAATTCGATTCTTTGTTTTTCAATATCACGTGATTGAGCAGACGACTATTTTATTTATTTAACGTTCATTTACATTTGCATTAATTTTTGGAACTCTCGTGCAACTTTCTCTAAATTGTTTTTTTTTTTTTTTTTTTTTTTTTTTGCTCCATTTTCCATTTTCATTTTTTCATGTGCATGAGTAAAATATTTTATAATTTTTTTATTTTTTGCGTGAAAGCATATTTAATTTTATGTTTAAAAAAAAAAAAAAAAAAAAAAAAAAAAGCGTATTTTTTTCTTTTTCTTTTTAGCAACAATTAAAATTTTAAATGTCCACATTTAAAGCTTTTACCCAGGGCCTGATTAAGGGGGAAGCTCGCTCTTCACACATTATTTATACTTACACCGTTATTTTTTAACAAATACTTCCCTGCTATAATAAACAGAAATTTTTCATTAAAAATTACTTTAAAAGAATTCTGGTGTCTAATAACGGTGAGTAAATTGGATTGTTTTACACCGTTCATTTTTTATAAAAAATATTTCCTCGTCAAAGCGTGGAATTTCTATAACATGAAGTAAAAAATAATTGTAAAAATATTCCGGTATGAGCGAGCTTCCCCCTTAATCAGGCCCTGCTTTTACCAGGTTATTATTGTCGCATTTTAATTAATTTTAAAAAATCAAATCAAAATTTCGTTACAAATAAGGTACCAAATGAAAGGGGCATTTCTTCTGAATCCGTCGGTTTAATTAACTTATCGATCGTACGTACAATTAGATTTTTTTAAATTACCTAAAGTATGAAAAGCTGGTGACAATTTTTTTAATTAACTAAAGTATGAAAAACTGGTGGCAACAACACACAGACAAACAGAAGAAAATCTCTCTTAGCCAATCAACTTGCGTCCAGCCATGGACTTAAAGGAAAAAACTCTCTTAGACATTTATATATAGAAAGCAGCTGATTATAAAATTTATATTTTTCATAAATTAGTCAATTATAACTTACTTAAGAAAACTTATTCCATTTCCTTTCATATATTTTTTTACAATAGAAAGCTAGGCAATACGAATGAAATATATGAAAAGTCAGCAGCATTCTATGAGTGGCAGCTCGTGCACCGAAAATTGGTGAAGAGGCACACTGTATTTTACGCTGTATTCATTTATAGAATAAAAATTTACATTTAAATAAGTATTTTTAGTTAGTTTTAGTTAAGACCATGCTTAATAAGAATTATGATTAAAAATACTTAAATATTATTTTTGAGCTCTTCACCTATTTTCGGTTCACGAGCCGCTACTGTAGAGAAGTATTACTTAACGCAATTCACTAATTTTACATAAGAAAGGCGTAGTAAGCTACTTTTCAACGCCTATTGTTTTTAATGCAAGCACCCATTTTTGTGGTAAAATTACCACGGCCGTAGAAAGGGAATTTCAGGAAAAAAAGGAAATAACTTAAAGTATGATTTTTATTTTTATTTTGCTCTTTCATGTATTTTAGCAGAGTAAAGACGGCAGGCGTAGTAAAGTAGCTTGCCACGCCTTCCCTATTTAATACTTTCGCGACCGCATGTATTTTTTATTTTATTTTATTTTTTTGGACAGTAAGGTCCGCCTGTGGGCGTTATTCTCCAGAGATAAAATATTTCAGAACAAAATTTGATGTATTCACATTTATATTACAAATGGATGTACATTATAATTATATTCTCTCTAATATTAAAAGGAGACTTGGCACCGGATTATTAACACCAGTAAAAACTAACTCGGCAGTTGTAATAGAATAGAATGATTCTAATCTATTACAACTGCCGAGTTACAATACCGACTAATGGCTGATGCCAAAAAAAATTTTCGGCATCAAAAATCAGATGATAAAAAATCAAATGACAGATATATATAAATTACTATAGCTATGGTTGAAACACTTTTCTCAAAGTTTAGATGCTCTGAATACTTAAAAGTATTTTTTTTTTTTCTTCTTTAGAATACTTCCCAAAGGAATTATTCTTCATCAAACAAAACGACAAAGACATTTTTTAAAAGAAGGAAAAGAAACAGGTAAACTATAAAATTATTTTCTTCGTTTTGAACCATATTTTATTGATTTTAATTCTGAATATTGTGTACACGCATTTACTATTTTTAAATATTTTAATATAGATTATGCCTAAAACGTTTTACATCGGCTTTAAGTTCTTAACTATCTTAACATAGTTGCAACATTTTAATTATTCCAGAGTATTTTCAGCTCCGCCTTTATTTCGCACCACTTTATTTATAGAATAATTTTCTCCAATATATAACTACGATCAAATAAGAAAAAGATACTCCTAAAATAAAAGTTATATGTAAAAAAGGTGGGGTAAAAGTGCTGAGGAATAAATTAAAATGTTGGCAATGAGCTATTTGCACACATGGGGGATTTGAACAAAATCCTATTTTTCTGGTAGTTTTAGGCCCATGAATTTCAAAAAGTTTATTAAAAATGCAAAAAAAGTTATCATTAATTTTTAAATCAATTTTAAAATTTACCAAAAATCACGTGACTTCAAAACGCTGCCTCAATCACTTTGACGCCACACTTTATGATGCTTCAGTGTCTACATTTTGTTAGCTTAGTTAGCAAGCAGCAATTCATTTTAATTAATTTTCGTAACTGTCAATCGTTTATGTGATTTCTAAGCATTTTTTTCATCTTACAATCATTTAATATCATTACCATTTTCAGTCGCTTATTTATCATTAAAATGTCGCTTTTGCCAATGTTTTCGTTTAATAGGATCGTGTGGAACGCTAAAGAATAGCTTTTGAGAAGCATTATCCGTTGTATTAGTGCAGAGTGCTACAATACAATATTTATAATACGATTTTTTAATATCTGTCATTATTATAAAATACAAGAGTTATTTCACTGATTCAAGAAACAAAGCAAAGCACAAAATCGAATGTAAACAACGATTACTCCCGTTTGTTATCATAAAGAGTGACGTCACGATGTATTATGCTGCGTTTTCATGATAGAGTAGAAAGTGCGATGTTAAAACTTTTATAAATCAGTAATCAGATTTATAAAAAAAAAAAAAAAAAAAAAAAATGTATGCATTTATTTTTTTACTTTTTCATTTTCTGTTATATAAGAATAAAATCATAAAACGTGCAACTTCCTCATCCTGTCTCAGTCATATGTTATAAATTGCAAATTGCAGTAAAAAATAAATTACACAGGGTGGTCCACATGAAATCGTCCCCGTTTAATAAAAAGAAGGCATGGCAATAATAAAAGGCACTGTATTTGTATTGTATTATGCTGGCTAGGCCTGTTTCTATTTCACAGGGACAGTTTATATAGACCACCCTGTAGAATTTTATAAAAATCAATTAAAATATTAAGAGTCCCAGTAATGAACTTGTACTATAAATCTTGTCCTTTTCTGTCATGTTATAAAAATTATAAATTTCGAAAAAAGTTACAAAATTTTCAAATTAAAATACGTATCATAAATGGTATTTTTGCGATCATTCATTTTTTAGATAAAATTAACTAAGGTAATTCAGAATAACAAACTAATTTACTACTTAACTAACTACAATATAGTCTCGTACAACGCGGGGCAAGTTTGTCTCATGAATATTACAACTTTATTTTTGAACACCACTAATTTTATAGCGAGGCAACTGCTGTATACAAAAAACTCACTCGAGTGTATAAACTAACAGATTGGTACTCTAAAAATTTAGCGGTGTTAAAAAATAAAACTGTTTTATTTATTTGTCATCTCTGCCACCGCGTAGTACGAGACTTTAGTGTATTCGAAAATCTTATAAAGTTAATTACTACAGATGGATACAACATCGATTTTGGAATTTTCAGATTTCTTATATAAACATTTCTTTCCAAAGTCTGAGTAATGCAGAGCTACCAGCATCCTAATTAATAATCCGGAGGAAGTAAGGAGGTACCCTTTAGGATACTATATTTTTGTTAGTACCCGTCTTTTTTTTTTTTTTTTTTTTTTTTTCCCCACTAATCTTTTATTAGAGTATTTTTCTTCTTATTTCATCATAAGCATATTTAAAGAAAAATAAAGTCAATAATTTTTCTGACCTTTAAATAAACTTAAAAATACTGTCGATTGAAGTAAAAACTGTTATGACATGTTAGGAAAAGTTGATATTTTTGCTGAAATCCTTCCTTCTGCTCTCGCGCCTTAGTGTGCGAAGTTTTTCTTGAAAATTTTCTTACTATGGTGGCTCCTTCCCTTAAAATTAATTTTTTCCTTAAAATTTCTTTAGTTTTTAAATTTTATTTCATTATACGAACATTTTTTCTCTTTTTTATTAAAAATTTTAATTTTGTTAGTAATTACTGACTTTTTAGGAGAGGATTATCTCCCGGTCATCTCGACCAATGAGAGTGCAGGATTTCATCTAATCATTAACCGTCTCTAGTTTCAACATTCCCAGCCTTTAACTTATCCCACTTAGTGTATTTTTTACCCTCTCCTTCTTTCCCTTTTTTTTTTTTTTTTTTTTTTTTTATTATTTATCCATGCCTGCCAACATCCCAATTAATATTCCGTAGTATTGTTAGTCCTGCCCTTTTTCTCACACCAGAAAATTTGTAGAGTAATATTCTTCAAATGCAATTACGATTAAATGAGAAAAAAAAATATTCTAAAAACATACTGGTGTAAAAAAGAAGGCGGGCTAAAAGTTAATTATTTTGCATAAGTATAAATTTTTAACACATAAGTTTCTTTCATTAATCAGCACGAAAGAAGAATGCAGTTCCATATAATTCATATTTCAGCGAGATCCTTCATTAAAAATATATGAGTATAAAGATAAGTTATTTTGTATAAAAACGATAATTTCAGTAATTGTCGTAAAGAAAAGATGAGAGTATAATTCTGAATTATCTGTACTTTAGAGAATATTTTGATGCAGAGCCTGATTAAGGGGGAAACAAACATTGTCTCCGCTCTCACCGGAATATTTTTACAATTATTTTTTACTTCATGTCATGGAAATTCCACGCTTTGACGAGAACAAATTTTTTATAAAAAATGAACGGTGTAAAACATTTCAATTTACTCATCGTTATTAGACACCAGAATTCTTTCAAAATAGTTTTTAATGAGAATTTTCTGTTTATTATAGAAGGAAAGTATTTGCTAGAAAATAACGGTGTAAGTATAAATAATGTGTGCTTCCCACTTAATCAGGCTCTGTCTTGATGAAAACAGAAATGAAAGTGAAAATCAGATATATGTCGTATAACAAAACGAATACGACTTTGTATTTATTTTTCAGCAAACTGAATCTTCCGCATCAAACTCAATTCTTGGATAAATTACTAACTTTTCCTATTAATGCGCCTATCAAAGGAAAGACAAGATTTCCGGATAAACTGGTAAATTTTTTCTCTTTATTCTTAAAAATTTAACAAAAAAAATGCCCTGTTGGTAATCGGTTACTGACTGTCACCTTTCCGTTCAGGTGCGTCAGTCACCGATGAGTGACAGCGTAAACTCAGGGCCTGATTAAGGGGGAAGCTCGCTCTAACCGGAATATTTTTACAATTATTTTTTACTTCTTGTCATAGAAATTCCACGCTTTGAGGAGGATATATTTTTTATAAAAAATGAACGGTGTAAAACAATCTAATTTACTCACCGTTATTAGACACCAGAATTCTTTTAAAATAATTTTTAATGAAAATTTTCTGTTTATTATAGGAGGAAAGTATTTGTTAAAAAATAACGGTGTAAGTATAAATAATGTGTGAAGAGCGAGCTTCTCCCTTAATCAGGCCCTGCGTAAACTATGTTATAAAACTAAACAAAACAACAACAACAACAAAAATTACATTGTTGTAATTTCTTGGTTTAATTTTCTCAATTTAACTTGGTTGAATTAAGAGCATTTCCTAATAATGAGTCTTTTAAAGAAAATATATGCTTTCCGGGTAATCTGGCAGTTTTTTTTTCTCTTTATTTTTAAAATTTCAAATTTTTCAAAAAATTGTTTTAACAAAATAAGTGCCATATTTGTAATCGATGACCTGGCAACTTTCCGTTCAGGTCGAGTCAGTCACTGGTGATTGAGAGTGTAAAATGCGATATAAAACTAAAAAAAAAAAAGAAATACATTGTTTTAATTTCTTAATTTGGTTAATTTAAGAACACGTCCTGTCAATGAGCTTTTCAAAGAATAGAGAAGATTTCCGGATAAACTGGTAACTTTTTTTTCCCCTTTATAAGATTTTCAGAATTTAACAAACAATGCTTAATTAAAATAAGTGCCAGTCGGTAATCGATGACTTACACTCAGTTTTCTGTTTAGGCCGTGTCCATCCCCAGTGTCTGACAGTATAAAATACGATATAAAACTAAACAAACAAAAGAGCGTTGTTTTAATTGCATTGTTTTAAATTACGTAGTAAGTAATTTCTTAAAATTTACTTAAAATTTACTCTGAGTAATGCACATGTCCTGAACGAAATTTTCTTATAAATTCACTTAGCATGTTAAGTGCAATGCAAGTTCTTTTATATAAAGTAAAATCAAAATTTTACTAGATTCTTGTGATAGCACGCCATCAAGTTATCAGTCAATAATTTTGAATACTGTGTTCTGAATTTAGTTATGTAATACTAATATGAAATTTATTTTCAAATATTTATCCCAATTTCTTTATATGCATGGAGGAATAAAAAGCATTTTTATTGACAACATTGTTGCGGTTTAAAACTAACTCATATAGGAATGGGATTTTGGCAAAGAATTAATATCGGTATTTGTTTAAAATTTTTCTCAACTTATAAAATCGTTTATTTCAGAAGAAGAAATATTTGTTTCATAAATAATGGTATGAGTTCTGCTCATAGTTCCCGCCCTTGCTCATAGTTACTCTACCAATATTTCGAATTTTTAAATCAGATCTATCACCACTATTTTTAATAGAAAAAAATGTCTTATTAGTTATCTACAATTAAATAAATTAAAAAAAATTATAGAAAATTTCTGGTATGAAGTTTCTCAGGAAAAACGGAAGAGTGGTAGCTATGTTATAGGGCTTAACCTGGCAAAAAAATTACTTTAGCATTTTAGCGAAAATAGGCAAGCACTATTTTAGCTTTTTTGAAAGTTAATTCTTTGGATACCATTGATTTCTTTTACTTAGCTTTGTTATCCTTAGTTTTATTATCTATTCTTTTGTTCATTGATGATTTTAACCAAGCATCCATATTTGTGACTTTAAAAATATGAATCAGGGAAACTATGTTTTGATTTTAACAATAGAAAAAGAGGTACTCATATCATATGTGTAAAATGAAAAAGCAATTGAAAAATTAAGTAAAGTGTAATGATAGATAATCGTTAAATACTAGTGCTAATAATGCTTCTATGAATCAAATTCTGAATTCTGACATGCTTTTAAATATTTTTGCATCTAAATTCAATCATTAAAAATTAAAAACAAATCCAATTACTACATAAATAATCATTCCCAAAAATTTCAGTCCTTTCGTAGTTTTTGCCTGCAAATATTACAAAAAAAAAAAAAAAAAAATCGAGTTATTATATAGAGATATTTTATTACAGTTATCCAGTTTTAGCTTTTAAGCGAAATTCTGACCAACATGTTTTAGCAAACTATGATACCTCTTAGCAAAATGCTAAAAAAACTAATGGCAGTTTAAACCCTGTATGTTATATTTGGAAGCTCAGAAAAATTGTGTGATGCCTGGAATGGGACAAGCCATTCTATAGAAAAACTTAGATTAAGTTTATGGATCTCATTCCTAGAAAAATTTATTTTTTTTATAAATGTATTTAATTACTTGATCAATCTGTTTCAATGCTGTCTCTTGCGTACAGATGTACTACTTATCATACAGAACAAATTTGTAGCTAATCACTTGAAATACAAATTAAATTTTAATAAATGGGAATTTTAAACCAGTTAACACCGTTTTATTTTGGTGAAATACTTTTTATTAAAATATACTCTCAATATAAAACTCTCAAACAGATTTTTTAATTTTAATTTCATTTAAATAATGCTGTTATCGCCTCTTGAGGCTCATGGCGGCGATATTTATGAAAGAGTGTGATGTGATTGATGTTATTATGCACATTAATGTCTCTTTTTATAAAAAGTCTCACGTTTTAAAGACGTCTCTTTTTGATAAATAAGATCTCAGTCAAATTTGTTCGTTGTCTAAATACGCCTGGGCTCAATGCAAGCATAACATACTAAAAAGACAGATGACTATTTTTGAGTGCGGTAGTAAAATGTGTGTACACTAAATAACCATTTTTCATTTCTGTAGTCGTATTTATTTCATTGAACTCGAGAAAGTTTTCTATTAATTATAAAATATTATGCTATATGAAAATTTAAAATAATAATAATAATGCATTGATATTAAAAATGCAATACGTCAATATTTTATTAATCTTATCAAAGGCAAATCATTAACCAATATTTAAAGCATACATTCACCGTATATGTAGTATTTTGAGATATTAACCCATACAGCCACTGATATCCATTAGACATCTAAATTACCGTAATTTCGTGTATACAACCCGCGAGTAATCTATAATAAAAACCTGACTTTGTATGTCCTGCGCGCTATCATCCGATGCGGGGTATCTATCGCAAACAACGAGAAAATCAACACCAGTCTCATTTTTGTTTCGGAAGTCTCGATCATTAACACATAATAGCGATGAAATTGCGGACAGTGAAAAGGAACTTGATGAGGAGGATAATACGGATGATGAAGGCGAACTGTCCCAAACGATATTGCAATATTTTAACTCTGATACGGAAGAATCCGATTTCCATGGATTTAAATGAATTTTGTAAATAAATTTATTTTTAATCTGTAATTTTCTTATAAATTGAATAAAGGTATTAATTATTAGAAGTTACTCCAGTTCATAGTAATTTATATAGAGAGAAAGATTAATACTATGTTATGATTATTTGTTTTTTCATTATAGGTAAGTAAATTTATTTGTTTATTATTTATATTTAGTTGTATGTTTGTTTATTATTTATATCTTTTCCTAATTATTATTAAAATAATAGCAATTAGTGTTGAAATTATAAATAGCGATTGCCGACCATGCGATTTTAGACGTGCGGGGTATCTTCTAGTGCGGGATATTTTTCGGTTATAATTATTTTTAAATGGATTTTTTATGCTGCGGGCTACCTTCCGCCGCGGGTTATATACGCGAAATTACGGTACATCCAAATGATCCATAAAAGGTATAAAATATCTAAAAAATGTCCATTAAAGTCCTGGATATCCTGTACTAATAATAGGTATCTATTAGATGTTTAAATATATAGACGAAATTCAAACATGTCTTTTTCAATCTCTAATAGCTGCAACATGTTAGATCAAAATAAGATTTAGATATTGTCAATATTGATTAGTTCTAACAATTATTGGATATTTGGAGATTAATCGAATATGTAACAGACATCTAATGGATGTAAAAAAGAGTCATTTGTCGGGCTAATAGATATCTGTAGGATATTTATAGAAGTTTAATGGATTATTTTTTAACTTTTATACGTGTTTATAGATGTCTTGAGGATGTAAATGGATGTGAGGGAAATAACTTTGTTATTTAAATACTTCTTAAATAAAAACCAATTGCCATACTGTCCATTCTCCAATTCAAATCCAAAACAGACAAAGGCGATTCCACTGGAGAAAGGGTAACAAACGCTATCACTGAGAAAAGCATTTCCCGAAATTTTAATTTGAACGGTTTCCTTCCACCCCTAGTTTGATAAAATAACAGCAGAATTGACTCATCCGTAATAGCGCTCATTGGTCTCTAATCGAAAAACAAACAGTATTAATAAATTTATATTTATAACGCATTCTAAAGCGAATGTAATAGTTTTGATGCATTAGTAGCTTATATTATGACGTGGATTATGTCGTGATCTCGTGAATTCGTTAATAAACAAACAAGTATTCGATAAAAAATTTCTTTATACACATAAGCTGAAATTTACACTCAGAGGATTATCATTAATTCCCAATGTTCTCAGACGTGGTAAAGGCAAACAGTTCTTGTCATATCAAGCAGAGAAGGGCTTTATGTAAGTTTTTACAACAATCATACGAAGGTTTTTGACATACGAGGTTTGATCAGGAAGAACACAGACTTCTTCTGTAACGTATTTTGGCAACAATTAAATTATGGTTCAAATTTAAATGGCTAATTTTTTGCTATTATTAGCTTACAAAATTGCTATTTTATGCATAAAAATAACAAAAAAAAGTTTTTTTTTCGGAAGAAAAGGCAGCCAACTTTCTAAGTTACGGTATAAGCTATCTCCATAACAAATTTTATGGAAATCCATCGAGCAGTTTTAGCGTGAAACTCAGTCAAATAAACGGACATTCACATTCATAATATATATAAGAATAAGATTATACGCATGGGCTCCCTTCTACGCCTTTTTTTAAGGCACTTTCAGGGATAATAAATTTCCACCTTCAATACTACCACTATTTTTTTTTACAAAGATATCTATTTTGTTTAATCGCGAAACACGTAGCAATTGTTTTGGGGTAAACTTTAAAGCACAACACTTCAAAAGGTAAAACACCTGTAGTAGCCACAAATGTAATGTGAAAGCAAAGCGTACTGTAGTATCGGGAAAGCAGCGCTAGTGCATAACCATAAAATCAATTGGTATTAACAATATTTAAAATAAATAGATACCAATCTCTGAAAGGATTACTTTGCAGCCATTTTGTTATTAACAAAATATATTTTCCACACTCAAAAAAATATAAATTCAAAATAAAGATAACAGAAAAAATTGAAGACATATTTGTTGTCCATATATGCGATTTTGTTTATGACTTGGCGACAATTATCACTTTCTTGCCATGTTGGCTTAAAACCTAGTTCTGACTATCTCAAATTTATTGTACTTGTAACTTTTAAATAAATTAAAAAGCAACATATTCTAATGAAATATCATCCCCCTACTATAACTGTCATTCTCTTACTTTTCAATATCCTAAATTAATTTATTAATTTAAATATTTTGATTAATATGCATGACCTATATTTTTTTTTATGAAGCTATTACATGCATATCTGTTTATAAAAAAAAAAAAAAATTCATGACAGTTTTCGTGAGAATGATCCATATAATTTCTTATTAATTAGCGATATAGTTAAGCCTAATGCTATACCCACTTTACCTCACATGATAAAATATCGTATAGAATACAAAATACAATAAATTTAACTTAACTTTAGGTGACTACCTGTTCTTAGATATTTAATGCTTTTTATTTTTCTCAAAATATTTTACAATTTCATTATAAAAAAGACATAAAGAGAAGTTTGGAAGAGTAATATCATAGCCTCCTTAACTAGATGCCTGTCGCGTAGCTCGAAAACTAGGCAAAAGTTGAAGCGGCCACTGGGTACAGATTGCGCGACTTTTTTATTCAACAGCCACCAAAGATTTTTAAAAGTGGGATATGATATATATAAAACGCGAGTAGACTCGAAGAAACGTCGATTTTGTATCACTTCTTTAAATTATTGGTGACAGTTGAAAAAAGATGTCCCATAATCTGTACTAGGTGGCGCTGTCTACCGCTACAACTGTTGCCTAGTTTCCGAGCTACGCGACAGGCATCTAGTTAAAAAGGCTATCGTAATATATTGTTGTTTGCAAAAGAAAATTTTAATTAAAAACGTTAATTTTTATATTGCCACTACTTCTTTTTGTAGCAGAAATACTTTGTATTCATCTAATGAATACAAAACAAAAAGAAAAAAGAAAAAAAAATTAATATTTTAAATATGTAGGTTTTTTTTTTTTTTAAGTATACTCACTTTACCCCACCTGACCCTGGCCTGGGAATATTGCAAACATTCTGAAAAAAAAAAAAGAGTTGTACGAGTCCTGTTTACATGTATTTAGGTTCAGTCGATGTCGTTAATAATGGTATTGATGTATAATGATTCCTTAATATTTTTTTTCGCCTTTTATTCTTAATTTATTTAATAAATTTAATGTATTTAGAAGAGTCACAAAATGTACCATATTTCTGAAAATCAAAATTTAAACTAGTATTAAAATGCTCGATATTTTATTTTAAATATAGCAGTCTACATTTATTCATAAACAACAATCCAATTTATTCATACATTCATGCCTATAGTAGATTGATTTTTTATTCTAATTTACGAATATTTATGAAAGGCGCGTTTCAAATCCATGTCGCGTAATTGTTCTAATAATTGTTTATATATGCCCTTTATCATAAATACCTCCCTTGGTTTTCTCCGAAATTCCCAGGAATACAAGATAAGACCATGAGAAAAACTCAGGGTATGGCTTCAGGACCATTAGAAAGACTCAGCTAGGGTATCCTTCGTGGGTCTACGTCCCACATATAGCCAATCTTACAAGGGAATTATGAATCAGTAAAATTGCTATTGAAACCTAATCAAACTTAAATGAAAGAGTATGGTCGAAAACATAGGGCAGAGTGCAAATTTGCTGCAACAACACCCAATGGGGCGAGATATGACCCCCTAATAGTTTCAAATATTTCTATAAAAAACCAACAAAACATGCCTAGTCATGCGAACGGATGGTGCAGTGGTAGCGGGCTTGATTCGTGATGCGGAGATTCTGAGATCGAGTCCCTGTAAAGGCGTTTAATATTTTAATTTTTTTTTTTTATTAAAATTATTTTTTTACGTTTTACGAACAATTAAATTAAATTATTAATTTAAGAGAAGTATTATTTATATTAAGAAGATTAAGAAGTTTTTTTTTTCTTTTGAGTCTTCCAATTAATAAAGTATTGACCATGAAATTAAGAAATATATATTTTTATTTATTTATTTATAAAAAAGAAAACCATGTTTAAAGCTACGAATACAGTTTCTAATTTATAACAATTATGATTAAATGTAGAATAATCATGAAACCATAAGTATTTTTCACAATGAGAAGAAGCAATATAAGAAGATTGATAACAATTATTTGAATTACAATATTTTTCACCATCAATTTTTGTTCATTGCATATTTCCCCCAGATTTTGAATTTTTTAAGATGTAAACTAATTATAAATTTGTGAAATCCTTTTGAGGAAATATATCATTGTGTTCAATTTTATTTTCAATTCTTACGACACCACCAAATTTGACAGTTGTTTGATGAAATATTTGAAATAAAAGTAAAATTAACGTCAAATAGTTAAGAAACAGCTGTTGTTCATTCAGGACTTTTCATGCAAAAAAAAAAAAAAAAATGCATGAATAACAATACGATTGAGAGCAGACGATTAACTTTTGCTATTAATGACGTCGATAAAAAGTAGTAATTTAAAAATTTACATAAAACACTAGAACAAATCATTAACAATATTTATCTAAATGTAATATAAAAGTATTTTCCGTTAAATTTTTAATTTCTTTTAATTTAATATAAAAAAAAAAAAAAAAATTGGTTAAAAAAAAAAAAAAAATTATTTAATTACCCGTGGTGAAATAAATAAATAAAATTAATATTTTCTCTTAAAATAATAATTTAATTTAATTAAAAATATCAAAAAATAAATATTTCCGTTGAAATGTAAAATTAAAACATAAAACGCCCTTGCGGGGATTCGATCTCAGGATCTCTGCATCACAAGTCAAGCACGCTACCACAGAATCACCCATTCGCACTGCGATGTAGAGCTCTGCACGGGCCGGGTTCGTGCCGAATTTTTAAATTTGTTCTCGGGCTGGGCCGGGCTCGGGCTTAAAAAATTTTTTCAGGCTCGGGCTCAGTTTTTTTGTGTATACTCGGGACGGGCCCAGGCCTGAATGAAATTTTTTCCGGGCCGTGTCAGGCCGAATTTTTTTCTGGTTTCCTCGTTAATCAACGAAGAAAGGAAATGATAAAAATATTTTTTCAGTCATTTATTTTACATAATTTTTACAGGCTGGTATATCACATAAAGTTCTATTTTGTTAAAAAAAAGTTCTGTAAGTTCAATTTAATTGTCTATCAGTCTGTCTGTTCGAAAACTGATTTTTCGCAAATGTATTTAGCATGCTTCGAAATTAATATATTTTATTTAAAGTAATATTAGATGGTTTAGTATTCAAAATAGTATGCATGTCACTACCAGTTTGAGTACATGTACATCTATATTAATAAAATCAGAGTTTTGTCTGTAAATTTGTCGGAATCGAAAAATTTTGCGATATCTTCACGTTTCACACCCCATGAAAGCCGAAAATGACTTCAGAAAATTTTGCCTGTGTGTGTGTGTGTGTGTGTCTGTGTGTATGTCATCGTGTCCGAATGTCGCTTTTTTTGTCCGGGCATCACTCGAGAACGGCTGGACGGAATTCAACGACGCTTGGCAGGAATTTAGGTCTTCACCCAACTTGAAATTATATTTATCAACTTTTCGGAAATTCCCCCCCGTTCCCCCCCTAGGGGGTAAAACACTAAAACACGTTTGTCCGGGCATCACTCGAGAACGGCTGGACGGAATTCAACGACGCTTGGCAGGAATTTAGGTCTTCACCCAACTTGAAATTATATCTATCAACTTTTCGGAAATTCCCCCCCGTTCCCCCCTAGGGGGTAAAAGACTAAAACACGTTTGTCCGGGCATCACTCGAGAACGGCTGGACGGAATTCAACGGCGCTTGGCAGAAACTTAGGTCTTCACCCAACTTAAAATTATATCTATAGAAATTTTCAAAATTCTGATTAGTGTTTAAATTGTGGGTAAAAAACGCCTGCGCATGCGCCATAAATATTTTTTCACTAAAACTCTTTGAATGGAAAAATAAAATGCAAAAATAAATTTTTAAGATAAAGACTTTTTTTCATTCGCGTGAATCGCACTACAAATTATGAAAAGATTTAAATGAAGTTTTGCCATCTGAGTTTCATACTTTAGTTAATTTTAAAACATCTAATTGTCGTATCGAAAAACTGTTTACACCCCAGGATTCAGAAAAATCATCTCTTTAATTTGGTACTGAATTTGTAACGATAGGTCTGATACTTCTAATTTATTTTCCCCTTTTTCCGTTTTTCCGTTGCCACTTAAATTTCATACTTTAGTTATTTTTTTAATATCTAATTGTCGCATCGAAAAACTGTTTGCACCCCTGGATTCAGAAAAATCGCCTCTTTCATTTGGTACCAAATTTATAAATATAGGTCTGATATTTCTAATTTATTTCACCCTTTTTCCGTTTTCAACCTAGATTCGATATGGAACAGCTTTAGTATTGGATCCCTTTAACAAAATTTGAAATTCGGAACCGAAGTAGCTCGGACGTTTCTCGCCAAGATCTTTGATTGCACAATTGAGATAGCCAATTCAGTTCATCGCAAAAATGGCTTAAAATATTTAAAGTCACCAAAGGGTTCCCATACTAAAGCTGTGCATTTTGTACTTATTTATTTATATTTTCTATTAAAGACTTCTGTGGTCACGAAATTTGGTGCGTAAATTGTTTGTTTGCATCCGGCACTTATTGTAACTGGATTTCACGAAATTCGAAATCTCCCCCCCCCCCCCCTTCTCGGAGTCGAGGGCAATAAACGGCATAACTTCTGTATAACCCCACAGCTGAATTTGGCGATTTTTCTTTGGCGTTGTTTTGAAGGATAACGATGTCGTTCTGGACTGTTTGCGATATAATATGGCAGCCTAATATTTTGTTTATTTTGGATTTATGATTTAGATTATGATTTTATCATTTATCATATATGATTTATGATTTTTAGATTTATGATTTAGCCATAATCGCCAACAAAAAAAATCGCCAAATATCGTTGTGGGTTTATACTGAAGTCGTTCCCAATAAACATGTGTAAAAACATGTTTTTCCGTTTGAATTCGCTTTGAATTATCTTAGAATGGCGAATTTTGATGTGCGGATATTGATTAAGTGTACGCATTATGTACGTTAGTGGGATTTTGCAAAACTTCGAACTCACCCACTGAGGAAGGGGAAGTAACAAGTGGGTAAGTTGTGCCTAAGGCAGTGGGGACCCAGACTGTATATTGATTAAGTGTACGCATTATGTACATTAGTGTGATTTTGCAAAACTTCGAACTCACCCGCTGAGGAAGGGGAAGTAAGAAGTGGGTAAGTTGTGCCGAAGACAGTGGAGACCTAGACTCTTCGCTTTGCGAGCGAGAAAACCTCTACCAATCACAGCGAGAACTTGGGTTATTAATAAAGATATGGGATTTTGACAACTCATTTAAGTTTAATGTCCAGCGAAGCGGGCAAAGCCTGCTAGTAACAAAATAAATTAGATACGTTACTGTGTATAAGGCTTTGTTTCCTATGATCTGTTGAGTTTAGGTGGTATGAAGGCTATAAAAATCCTTTCGTTATAACTTTTTCTCTAAGGCTCCTTTTTCTTTTCTCCAGTGGATGAAAGTAGCATCATTCTTATGATGGTCAAAAACAACTTTTCTATTCAATATGGTTGGATTAACATTAAAGTTTTGTTTACCGGATCACATGAAAGATTCGGATACTTTACGGTATATAAAAGGAAAGTGCATTTTTAGTAGTATTAACCATTTTAACTACGTTCCTGTATTATTTGATGAATGCTAATATTTTCGATTTGTCTTTCTGTTTGTCTTTGTGCCTTGTCTATAATAAGGAATTGCTGTTTATATATAATTATCTTGCAAAAGTTAGGCAGTTTTGTTGAAGAACGTACTATTGTTTGGTTATATAACACCTCTGCAAAACGCGTACTAAAAATCTTTTTCATAGAAAGGCATGCATTTTTGTTGTTGTTGTTGTTATTTTACATATTTTTGAATCGGACCGGGCCATACATGGTTAAAAAATGAACGGGCCGGGCCCGGGTCGAATTTTTTTACTTCCTACTGGGTCTGACCGGGTAAGCAAAGCTTCCGTGCGGGCCGGGCCCGGGCCTCAAAATTTCAGCCAGTACAGACCTCTACTGCGATGCGTGATTTGTTGGTTTTTACAGAAATAACTAAATTAATAGGGGGGGGGGAGAGGTCTGGGTTGTTGCAGCAAACTTGTACACTACCCTATGTTTTCGACCATGCGCTTTAATTTAGCTTGGTTTGGTTTCAATAGCAATTTTACTGTTTCATATTTCCCTTGTTAGTTAATCCATGCACCATTATTCTCTTCATCCGGTGTCGGGATACTTCCGCCCCTAATATTACTTCGCACACAATGTTCTTCGTAGGTTTTCCACGCAGGCATAAATATAGACGCCGTTACCCATTTTTTGCTACAGCCCAGTTTTGTTGAATGACATCAAGTGCTCCGTAAGTTTTTTTTGAAGCTTTGTAATAATAAATCTGAAAACTGACTTTAATGATTCGGTTTATTTTTGTTATATTTCAATATACGTACATACGTATATATATTTATACAGGGTGAGTATGACATAATCTGCCAAACGAAAGGAGGTAATAGAACAGCCCATGGGGAAATTAAAACACCATAGAAACCCTGTCCTATCTCTAACCGTTTCCAAGTTATGGTAGATAGAAGAAAAATCTGTTTTTTTCCATCCCGTCTAAAAAAACCCAAATTTGTGAGCTTTCCGAAAGACGTACACCCAAAACAAGCACATATTTGGAAAGAGCAGAAAATATCCTATCGGGTGGCACCATTTACATCAGAATACCTTAATCTGACGCCGAGCTACAAGCGCTACAACATTGGCAAAATTTAAAACCGAGTTATCACCAAATTCTTTAACCGGCAATTCTGCAAACACCGTTCAAGCTAAAATCGGTCAAATTTGCCAAACACTTCTCCATTCTACAAGCTTTAGAATGAAACCACAATAAAACATATCGGTGTTCTAGTTCAGGAGAAATTTAGCCTTTTGTTTGAAATACATCACTGAAAACGGCGTTCGTCGAAATTCGGCAAATGAAACGATGGTGAGTAAATGGAACGTATGCAAATTCGTGACTATCTGCATATGGACTCTTAGTGATATGCAGATGTATTCCAAGTTTCCTGCGCGCGCATCCCACACGTGAGTGCAAAAGGCGAGTCAATCTGTAACAGCTCATTAGCTCGTCAGCTTCTTTTACGTTTTCTGCTGCTTATTGCTTTAGCATTTTCTGTACTTTGCCTGAGCTCGGCCCATTCTTTTCACGCTGCTCTCACGTCTAATTGCTTTCTCTTAGTTCATACTTAGTATTTTTTCCTACATTGGTACGAATTAACCAAGTTGTTATTATTCAGTTGCACTTTTTTTCTTCTACTTTTGTAAATTAATATTCAAATTTTATCCCGTTTGTTTAACTTTCTGAATTTTATTTTCAATTGAAGTCATCACAGGGATCAAATTGTCATACTTTCCAACCTGTAAACAGATATGCCTAGTTTTACAAATGAAGAGTACGCGGATATGCATTTTGTGCATGGATTTTGCGATGGTAACTCTCGGAGAGCCGAAGAAGAGTACCGTCTATGTTATCCAAATCGTCGTGCGCCCAACCGTGCTGTATTTGCCGCAATTCATCGAAGGCTAAGGGAGAGTGGGTCGTTCGGTAGGGTGTACGAAAGGGGCCATGGTCGCCGCTCCGCCACCGCTGAGGAGGCCGTACTCGACCGAGTGGAGGAAAATCCAAATATGAGTTCGCGCATTCTTGCGAGAGAAGATGGAATCTCCCAAAGTAAAGTGATGAATGTTTTGCGCAAAAACCAGTATCATCCACACCACTTCACACCGGTACGAGAATTACGCCGCTCAGATTTCCAGAAGCGGGTTACATTTTGCCGCTGGATTTTAGAGCGAGATATTGAGGAACACCATTTCTTTAGAACGATACTGTTAACAGATGAGTCACTTTTCACACGGGATGGCGCGTTAAATTTACATAACTGGCATCATTACGCTCAACAAATTCCATTTGCAACACGAAACTCATCGTTCCAGACGCAATTCAGCTTAATTGTTTGGCTTGGAGTGGTTGACGATCGCTTGATAGGTCCACATGTGTTCCAAGGTCATCTGACCAACAATACATATATGGAGTTTCTAGAACATCATCTTCCAGGATTAATTGATGTCATTCCTGTACCCCAACGAGCGGAAATCATTTTCCAACACAATGGGGCCCCTGCACTTTCTTCCAATGCCGTTCGGAACTTCTTGAATCAGCAGTATCCTGCGATGGATTGGTCGTAAGGGACCAATTCCTTGGCCACCTAGATTGCCAGATCTCACTCCATTGGACTTCTATGTTTGAGGTTTCCTGAATCAAGACGTTTACCGTACAGAAGTTGCCAGTTTGCAAGATTTAAGCAGCCGACTCGATGATGCAGTAATAAAACTGAGGGATGTTCTTCAGCTAAGAGCTACTGTGGTTTCCGTTCGTATGCGGGCAAGGGCATGTATGAGGTGTGGGGGTGACCAATTTCAGTAGCGTCACTACATTTCACACATCTTTTCGAATGCATATGTGCTTTAATCATAAACGTGAGATACGTCATTTTTTTTTCTTTTTCACATTCCTTTGTGAAAGACGTGAGAAACATCATACTTCTTTTGGTTACATTCCATTCTGTTTGTAAACTTAATACAATTGCTACTTTTCTTGTTTGTGTTTAAAACTTTCTCTTTTGCATCTGACTAACCAGCGGACTGTAGGCGGGCATGAAATCAGGAAAGACCATGGTACCCGTTGAGTATCCTTCTCGACGAACGTCGAGTTCAGTGATGAATGTATTTCAAACAAAAGGCTAAATTTCTCCTGAACTAGAACACCGATATAGTTTATTGTGGGCTCATTCTAAAGCTTGTGGAATGGAGAATATTTTGGTAAATTTGACCGATTGTAGCTTGAATGGTGTTTGCAGAATTGCCGGTTAAAGAATTTGGTGACAACTCGATTTTAAACTTCGCCAATGTTTTAGCGCTTGTAGCTCGCCGTCAAATTAAGGTATCCTGATAAAAATGGTGTCGCCCGATAGGATTTTTTCTGTTTTTTCCAAATATGTGCTTATTTTGCGTGTAAGTCTTTCATAAAGCTCGCGTATTTGGGTTTTTTCAGACGGGATGGAAAAAAACAGATTTTTTCTTTTATCTACCGTAACTCGGAAACGGTTGGAGATAGGGCAGAGTTTCTATGGTGTTTTATGCTCCCCATGGGCTGTTCTATCACCTCCTTTCGTTTGGCGGATTATGTCAAACTCACCCTGTATATATATATTTCCCTTCGATTCTAAACTTTATCATACACTATATTTTCTTGGGCCAGTGCTCGGCAGCTGTTTTCACATCAATCTCTGAAGATATCCTTTATCCAGATAAATATTTTTCAATTTCGGAAAATGAAAATGATCACTTGGTGCCGAATCTCGCTGCATAGTGTGCAGAGATGGCTCAGGACTTTCCCTTGAACTTTTGTTGTAGTTTTTCAGATTGGCGATTGTTATGTATAATTTTTCGTGCAAAGTGACATTTTTCCTTTTCTGAAATTGACGAAACTCTTTTTGCATAATGGTATGAAATTTTTTCTTGAGACAGTGATTTGAAAATAGCGCCGAAATCTGACAGAGTAGGTAGGACAGTAATTTTTATCAAGCCGAATTAAACAAGTTAGTTTTGCGTTCATATAAATGGCTAAATATGTTTGGTAACTATGAGGAAAAGTGATCAGGAAATATGCTTCTTCTTTCTTTGTGAAATTTCTGTCTGTTATTAATAAATAACTTTTATTATCTTTGTAATTTTTATTTTTATTTTTTTATTATTTTTATTTTTAAGATCCATCCTTGTATTCATAGTTGTCGACATTAATACGTTTTTGAATTGTTACAGAAATATATATATAATGTAGTAAATTTTCTGGTAGCCAAATAGTGCTGAATTTGGCAACTACGCTTGTATTTCTAGATCTGTTACGAATTGTTTTATGTTTCTACTTTACCAATAATAAATTAATAATTGTAAATTTAAGCAGAAATATAAATCAGAAATTTCTATTCTTTATTATACGTTATATATCTGGAATGAATCGCTTATTTTTATTTTATTTTATTTTTTAAGCTTTATTAATATGTAAATTTATTAATACGCTTAAAATTCTATGCATCATACAGCTTAAAAAATAAATTTGAAATGTTTAGATTTTTATTATTTGTTTTTAAGAATATTTGTTTGTCTTTCAATTTATACTTATCTAGAACGAAGTACTGTCAGATGCCGAATCAAGTGCTGTGCTAAAAATTTCAGCTAAAAAAGAAAACTCTCATAAACGTAAACAGGAAGACAATAAAAGCACAGCTGATGAAAGGAAAATTGCAATTTCACAAATTTACTTTGATACTGCTCGCAAGTAAGTTATTCATTTATTTCTTCTTAATTTTTGCATGAATTGAGAAAGAAATGTTTTAAGAAATATAATTCATAGCTGCCAAATATTACAGGTTTTATGTAGATGCCAATATCCTAATTAATATTCCGTATATAATTGCCAATTTAGCACCTTTTGCTACCGGAAAATTTTATTTTATTTATTTTTTTACTTTATCAGAGTAAATCGTTACAGTTCACTGATTAAATAAATTATTTTTTTCTAATAATTTTTTCCGGTAGCCAAAAGGTACTAAGTTCGCAACTATGATTCCGTAGTACTGTTAGTACCTGCCTTTTTTTTTCCCACACCAGTCTTTTTTTTTTTTTTTTTTTAAGAGTACCATTTTTCCTTATCGAATCATATTTAAAATTGGAGAGAATTACTTTAAAAATTTAGTGGTGTAGAAAAATGGGCGTGTACAAACAGTACTGTGGAATATTAATTAGGATGTTGGCAGCTATATTTTTGTCACCACTGCACATAATAGTTGTGAAAAAATCAGTAAAATTTCAGGCACGCCCTCTTCAAAATAACCTTTGACTTTTGAAATTTATTCTTTAATATCCACATATATATTAATATATTATAAAGGTAGGTATTAAAACATAGAGATTTTTTTTTCTTAGTGTTAACCATTTCTGCTTAATTAATAATTAAATATAAATTTTAAAAATAAATTTTAAATCACCGCAAAAAATAGATATTACATTAATACCAAGTTTCCCGTTTTTTAAGAAAAACTTCAATCATGAAAAATTTTACAGTGGTTTTTAATTTATTTAGGCGTCGAAAAGATCTATAAAAAATCTGTTTAAAGAAATAGTGGTGACAAATTTGATTAAAATTTTAAAAAGGTGGGAAGTGGCAATGCACGGGCGTTGCCGCTTTCTTTGCTGCACTCGGGCCTACTTTATTCGCCTAATGAAGGGTCGTGTTTTCTTTCGACCTGAAACAATTGTTGCGAGTTCTCATATGTTATGGTGTTTATTCAAAGTTTTGTACCGATTACTTTTAAACTCCAGCTCTGTGATACTTCCTTATAGTGTAAAACACGTTATTCAGCTTTTCAGCCAGCAACGCTACCTTATTGTAAACTTTGTAACTAATTTTAACAAAATGTATTATTTTTTAAATTTCTTTCTTTTCTACGAGGTCTGTCCAATAAATACGCAAACTGGTGTCATCTGTCGGCCATGACGCGGACTATAGCCTCGCTCACTAGCGGTGCTAGTTGCCTGAGACCCAATGAACAATCAGTGCATGGCGGATCGTCGAGCTGTGCGTATTGTGCCAGTTGTGTTAGTTTCTGCTGTCCTTGTTCTTACTGTGTGTCTAAAATGGAAATTGACGAAAATAATAAATTATTTTTCTTACAGTTCTCAAGCGTTTGTGAGATCGTGTGCGACGAAATTTCACTCAAGGTGATGGATGGATCCTTCACCATGATAATGCACCTGCACATTCCGCATTTATTATTTGCCATTTTTTGGCAAAAAATTCAATCACCATCCTTGATCATCCTCCTTATTCGCCAGATCTCGCCCCATGCGACATTTTTTTATTCGCAAAAATGTGATGAGGGTACACCACTGAAATGATGTGGACACAATAAAGCAAGAAACGACCAGAAAACTAAAAGGCAGTGCCGTGGACTTCCAAGGGTGCTTTGAACAGTGGAAAAGAAGATGGAATAAGTGCATAGCAACGAATGGAGAGTTCTTTGAAGGGGACCAAATCGATGTAGAGTAAATTTTGCAAAATAAACTTTTTATGGCCTTAGTTCGCGTATTTATTGGACAGACCTCGTATTAACAATGCAACAAGCAATGCATTTTTATCTCAAACCATGATGTTATTATTTACGTTCAAACTAGTCAGTCATTTATTGGACACCCAGTATAGAAGCTACCACATTCAAATTCTTTATCTAAATAATGTTATGACACAAAACTTTTTTTCCAGGCTTGCACTTCCTGCTTAAGAATGCACAAATTCTTTAGCTAAATAATGTTATGACACATTATTCTTTTTCCAAGCTTGAACTTTCTGCTTAAGAATGCACATTCGAAAATGTAAAATTTGATCTCTCACTTTTCTCTACACTGAAGATTCTACATGTATAACTGAAGATTACCATCTATTATACGTTATAGGGTTCACAGCGGTCAGTAAACTTAAGAGAAAAATAAAATTATATGTTCTCTCAAAATGTGACCCTGAACAGAAATACAGAAATGTGTATGAGTCAGGTAAATCGAGATAAATTCCTAGAGCATATAAGGTAAAGCTAGGAGAGTTTGCGCACAATTCAAAAAATTGATATACAAAATCCAAATATTAATTTTTTGCTAAACTTTTGGTGCATAACTTTGAATTGATCCTTCTTCTACGCATTTCCATTGCTATTTTGTTGCTCTGTTGTAATCTAAAACAACAGTAGTAATAAAACCACGAGAGCTATTTTGCGCAATCTCTTCTTATAGGGTAAAAGTTATTGCGCACATGGGTAGGAGAGATTGCGCTTAATTATAACTACAATTACGTTATAAATAATATTAATTCACTTAAATGACATTGTTGTAAGGTATTTGTAAACAAATATTTTTGCATTGGGAGTGGATATTTCCATTCAAAAATTTAAAAAGTCAGAAATATAAAAGAAATATAAAAAGGGTTATAAAAATTTATTTAAAGAAAAAATATTAAAGAAACAGAATTAGACAAAGAACAAGACCATAAAATAACATTAAGTTACTAGTTAACATGTTTAACTTAAAATTAGTGCATTACCTTTTCAGCTAAGATGGTTTCTTGTTTGTTGACCGAATCTCTCGATCTCCACAATCATTGCACATATGAAGTTATTGTGCAACCACCTGCCACAAATAAACCTGTTCGGGAAGGTGTATTCATCTCGAACAAGCATTTCCGAGAAAAATAAATAAAAAAAAGTCAGCACACTGTCCGTGCAATGATATTTGGCTAGTCCCGCTTATTTTTAAGCGCAGAAAACGTTCACCATTTACTATTTATTAAAGTTTTTTTTTTTTTTTTTTTTTTTTTCCCCTTAAAATCTTCCGCAAAAAAATCCTTTATGTTTTAAAATTCTTTACGATTTAAAACCTTTTACGTTTATTTTATTTATTTTATTTTATTGAAATTTAGACTATTACATTCCTTAAAAAGAACATAAAGTAGGCTATATTTTTTGCTTGCATTTAATTTTATCTCTTCTATTTAAGCAGCCGACAGCTGATTTGAGCATACTTGCAAACCATCTCATTATGAACCGTACAATTTTTAGTACCTACCTTTTTTTTCACACCAATAATTTTTTAGAGTAATTTTAGTCTTATTTAATCGCAACAACATTTGGAGAGAATAAATCAAAAAATATAGTAGTGTGAGAAAAGGGGAGTTTCTTCAGGGGGCGTTAACAATTGTACGGTTATTAATGAGATGGTTGGAAAGTATGCTTGAGCATTATACTTGAAAGTATTGCAAAACTAAATAGATATACAATAACATTTGAATCCTTTGCTATAAATTCCTCATAGGCTAAGAGCATTCTAGTGGTAGAGGTGTGGCTTTTGTGAATTGTGCCGCTCGTGAAAAATGTTCAATTTCAGATTCTGTGGACAGTCTCCATAAAGGTTGTGTGCCGTCTCGAATGGTTTGAACTAGTCCAATGACTTATGAAAGTTAAGTTTTGGTAGAGTCCCAGGCATTGAACAAATTCATTATCATTGTCTCATTATCACCAATAAGCTGCGAAATCTCTGTTGGTATAGAATTTTAAACGCGCAATCTCTCCTAAACAGCAAAATCACAAACTCTACCATTTTCGTAGGAGAGTTTGTGCAGTGTTTTATTAAATAATTACTGACTTCTAGAGGAAATCATGGTGCTTGTACCGTTAGTCTAAGTCAGTAGGTTATGAGAAATTGTTTAATTTAAAAATATTTTGTACTACTACCATTATATTGAAATTATTAGGAAGGGTTATGAAAATTCAAGCATTTATTTTTGAGAACAAGAAAAATTAACCACGTTTTATCTTAAACACTTGAAGCAATCGATATGCAAATTCATATCGGCACTTCCCTATTGGTGTTCTACAACCACCTAAAATTTCTGTTCGCCCACTCTACTCTTTCCCTCCGATCCCTATGTGCCCAATCTCTCCTAGCTTTACCTTATCTTAAAAAAGTTCACATTCAATGCTAAAGTTCATATTCAAACGAGTAACCAAGATTGAGGTTGATTGTCATCGTTCATGTGACAAGTAAAACGGTCAGATCCGTTTGGTTTTCCACACTTGGCTTATTTCCAAGCTTTTGTTTTCCGCACTTGACTTATTACCGCTACTACAAAATATTCCTCTCTCTCTTTTATTGTACTATTAAAAAAAAAAAAAAAAAAAAAAAAAAAAAAAAAAAATTAAAAAAAGAAAAATTTAAATAATCCGAAAAATTAAATTAAATTAATTAATAATTACAATTCATAATACGTTTTATATATAAATAGTCTTTTTTGCTAATTTTTTAATTTTTATTTATTTATTTTTTTTTTTTTTATCACAGAAATTATTCACTTTGTGCCTTAAGTATTTCGTTTAATGTGATATTAATATTTCAGTAAAATTGAAAAGTGTATGCTTGCTTATGAAACTATAAGAGTGCTTTGACAATTTTTTCTTTGCTTCCAAGTGGATAGCAATACTTCGGCATTTTTCATGGCGCAACTGGATGACACGGCGAAAATTCTTTGTCACTCCTTGTTTGAGGAGGAGAATGACCCATGACATTTAAAGGTGAAAACTGTAAAAACATTCATCACGTGACTTCGATGTAGGTTACTTGCTTCGATGAGGGGTGCGCGCTCTACTCAGAGGGGTAAATTAATATCAAGATCGTAGACAAGGAGAAGTTTTAAGGGAGTCAACATTTTGCAGATTAATCAAAATCAGCTTTAACTTTTTCTTTTTTTCCACAGAGTTTGATTCATCTAATAAATTTTAAGAAAGTGCAGTTTAAAGTGAAGGGTAACAATTATCGCATTTCTAAAGAAGAAATACTCTCTTCAAAATCAAAATTCATTTTATCAAAAAATTTTCAATTATACTCTATTTTTATCACGCACTGTCGTGTACTAAAGTTTGAAATATCTACATTTTTTTTTTTTTTTTTTTCTGGTCTTGCCTGCATCAGAGTCCGAGGGGTAATTTGAAGTCAACTCGAAATCCGATTCAAACGCGCGCAAAAAAAAAAAAAAAAAAAAAAAAAAAAAAAAAAAAAATCTTTGTTTTCAATCAGATCCGAACCTGACCTGACTAAAAAAAAAACTAATAGTAGTAATAATAATAATAATAATAAACTAATAATAATAATTATTCAGTAATGCCAAAAGATCAAAAGAATTTACTCTGAAAATCGAAAAAAAAATGTGGTTTAAGTAGCGACATTTGATATTTAGAATGTCAGATTGTGAAGTTTACTTTGCTATGATGATTTGAGTATGCGTATATTTGGATAATATTTAGTATATTTACTAGCAGACCCGGCCACGCGTTGTTGTGACTAAGTTATACGTTGAATTATACGGCTGTAAACTATTTAGTACAGTCAAATTATTATTTACAAACAAAGACGAAAACGTTGTAGCCGATGTAAAACCTCACAGAGTTGAGATTTGAAACTTAGGTCAAAATTTGGAAGCGATTGATAAAAATTTTCGTAGTGTTGATATTAAGCACAAATTAATTTTATTGTAGGGTCCCATAAATTTTAATGGATATGTGATATTTATTATTTCTAATGCTACTTTGGATAAAATTGCTAAAATGACTAATATATAAATTAAATTCTATTGAAATTCTATTAAAATAAAAGTATAAAAGAAACAGACGATTTTAAAATCAATTTTTATGGAGGAGTGAAATATAATATATGCTATAATGGATAATTTTACTATAAAATGACCTCATCATTTTAAATATTTTAAAGAGGGCAACAGCTGTAGTTATAAAAAATAAAACAATAAGGCTGAACCAGAAAAATAAGTAAATTTGATAAATATTTTAAAACTTTAAAATTGGAAATCTTATGAAATATTGGACATTTAAAGTAAATACATGTATCATTTTAAATAGAAAAAGATTTTGTAAAAGTTTAGTGTATTTTAACGAAGTGATGAGAAGTTTTTGAGTATGTTAAAATTTTAATAGTAAATTCAAGTTAATAAAGATGGGAAACATTGAGGATTAAGATAAGAATAATTATAAGATAAAAAAAAAAAAAAAAAAACTTTTTATATACCATGCTTTTAAATTTTAATATACTAATAATATACTAATTAAAAGGAAAATGATAAATATTCTATCATAGTTTGAAGTCAAATTTGTTTTCAAATGTCTAAATAAAATATCTGATGTAACATACTAATATTTTGTAGCGGAATAGATTTCATTTCTGTCATCCTTGGCGAAAAAAAAAAAGAATATCGCCAAATTATCTGGCGAAAATATTTAATTCCTTTCAAAAATCATGGTTATTTTAACAACTTTTATTAAAACAGTAATGAATAATATGAAACAATATTTCGTACAATACATATTACATGTCATACATACGTACAATGAATAATACATATTACATTTCGTACAATGCATACATCTGGCATGTATATTTTCGTGTTGCGCTTTTGATCGCCAAATAATAATAATAATAATAATAAAAAGCCAAGGGCGACAGAGTTTTGAAATTTAAAATTAAAATTTTGTCAATTTGACAGCAAAATAATTCAATCTAACACCCGCGATAACTAATACATATCTATACCCAAATATAAGGATTAAAATCGGGAAATAAATTTCCTCGATTTTTAATAATTTCTTACAAAAAATCCAGTGGGCAATTAACATAGGAAATCTTTTTCTTGGCTGCACAGACGGTCAGTGAGTCACACTTCGCTTGCGTATAGAACTCATAGATATAGTATAGCATATATAGAATAGAGTGATCATTGGGGAGAAAAAGTTATTCCTTTTCATTTGGGAAAAGACGACGTTTTTACCAAAATATGGCCGTCTTTCCCCGAGTGAATACACACGGGAATACATACTAATATTTTAGCAAATAAAATTTATGAATAATTTATTTGCTAAAGGGGAATGGAAGACTCCAGATACAGTTTCAAATTCATATTTCTTTCTTTCTTTCTTTTTTTTTTTTTTTTTTTTTCAATACCACTTAATGGCTGTTTCTAAAACTTTTATTTATTTTTTTTTTCGGCATCAAAAATCTTTGTACGATAACATGGGGATGAGAGATCTATATATATTACTATATCTATGATAGAACTACATTAGCACTTTATCAATGTGTATAAAATCTTTAAATTGATTATGACGTCAATTTTCGTGAGATGCATAATTTAACTTTTTATAATTTTTTAACGTTCATGTTTGATTAAATGTATTTATTTTTATGTCGAAAAAAAATGAACTCGTATTTTTTTTTTTTTTTTTTTTTTTTTTGGCAACAATTAAATTAATTGAACTCACAGATATTTTGGAGCAACTTTAATAAAGGTCTATAATTAACAAATAATTGCAATAAAACAATATTGTGACAATAAATTGAGATAAAAACTATCCTATCTCTCAAGTTGGACCAAACTGCACACAGTGTGCAAAATTTCATTAAAATCGGTTCCTTAGTTTAGGAGTTTACCCCAGACAAACATCGTGACACGTAATTTATATATATATATACAGATATATCACTTACGTAGTTGCATTTCTATCAAACAATTTTTTACCTATTTTTGAAATTTTTTGAAGCTGTCTCGAAAAAGGATATCAATAAGCATGATCCTAAAACATTGCCAACCACTCCCACAACAGAAAAAATCAGTTTGCGCTTGCACTAAATTTTGAACCCCCTCAGATATTTTTTTCTGACTATGGCCTTAATTAGAAAATCTTTGAGAAAAATTTGGGACCAGTATAAAGTGGCCCTAAAGGGTGGTGGTTTCTCAATAGCGGTGGACTTTTCGACCAGTGTCGCTGTATCTTTAATATTAGTTTAAAACATTCTTACAAAGCATGTTTATAATTTTCTTTCTAATATTATTGCAGTTATAAATTGTCAGTTTCTTCCCTCGAGTCACCCGAAGACCTTTCCGGGACATCGCAGAATCCTATATTGAACTACAGACCTCTCTCTCTTCGGCCATCGGGACGAATATTGCCTATCAGTCCCAAAGAAAATGAAACCCTGTCACCTGCGGCAGGAGTAATTATCTATGACGCAATGAACAATAATCCAGCGAAAAGGTCTTATTTAGCTGTAAGTATTTTTAAGCAGTCATGTTTGTGTTTGCCAGATGTAGAGTAGATTACACTGTATTTCCATGGACGTCGTTTATCCATCTATCCATCTACTTAAATAAACAGTGGCTATAACTAGCGAATTTACAGATTAGAAACTTCAACATTACATTTTTATTATTTATCAGCAGTTCATTTTTTATTACTCATATATACGTATATATGTGTGTGTGTGTTTAGAGGTTGGGCGTAAAATAATGTGAGGTGTTAACAGCACTATAGTTCTAAGTGTAATGGGCGAAAGGAAAAAAAAAATGCACACGCACAACAGAACATGCAGTATTGATTTCTGATGAAAAAATTAGTTCCAGAAGTCGTCGATAGGGGTATATTTTGCGCTGTGGTCAAGTAGAACAGTATAAATTTCCACTTAAATTCTGATGATCTAGTGCCATTATGAAAATCAAATGAAAAGTTGGGAAATTCTCACATACTTGCCAACCATCTCATTATGAATCGTACAATTTTTAGTACCCGCCTTTTTTTTCACACCAGTAATTTTTTAGAGTAATTTTATTCTTATTTAATCGTAACAACATTTGAAGAGAATTATTTAAAAAATAAAACGGTGTGAAAAAAGGGGCGTTAACAATTGTACGGATATTAATGAGATGGTTAGCAAGTATGTTCTCATCATACATAGAATTATCTCTCAAGCGCGGGCTATGTTAACCAAGCTGTTTCATTAGCATAGCGAAAATGTCAGTGCTGCCGATATTCTTGAAAACTTTCAGAATACGAACACTTCAGAAATCTTATGATTTTTAGTTGTGGGGATATCTTAAAAGCGTTGTATATTAACAGAGTTGCCAACATTTTAATTTATTCCGGAGAATTTTTAGACCCGCCTATATTTCTCATCACTTTATTATACTTGCCAACATACTAATTAATATTGCATAGTATTGTTAGCCCAGCCTTCTTTTTCACACCAGAGTATTTTTCTTCTTATGTAGTCGTAATTGCATTTGGAGAATATTACTCTAAAAATTTACAGGTGTGGAAAAAAGGGCGAGACTAACAACATTACGGAATATTAATTATTGTGTTGGCAAGTATGCTTTATTTATAGAAACATTTTTTCCGCTACATAGCTACGATAAAAAAAGAAACAATATTCTTAAAATAAAAGTGGTATGGAATAAAGGCGGGGCTAAAAATGCTCCGGAATAAATTAAAATGTTGGCAACTATGGTATTAAGGACATTTTTCTAACATAACTTTAAAATTTAGACAGATAAATTTCTATATGCTGGGAGCTTTCGTTGAAAACTTCGTATACCGCAAGCAGTTATTATAACATCATAACGGTGGTCGTGTTGATATAAATGTGTAATCAGCAATGAACGTCATCAAGTTTATATAAAGAAACTGTTAATTACTGTTTTTATTTGCTATTACGTATTTATTTACCACACATATGACGTTTACAGTGCCAAAATTTTCCCAAGCATAAACTTTTGGTACTAATTATTTTTCTTTAAAAATGGAAATCGCACACTCCGTTGTGCATGTACAGTAAAGTCTCGTACAATGCGGGAGCAAGTTTGCCTCATGAATGTTACAATTTTATTTTTTAACACCACTAATTTTATATCAAAGCAACTGCTTTATAAGAAAACTAAATCGAGTGCTTGAACCAATAGATTAGTACTCTAAAAATTTAGTGGTGTTAAAAAATAAAACTGTTCTTATTTATTTGTCATCTTTGCCGCCGTGTTGTACGAGACTTTATTTTATATAATTTTTTAATACATTTGACCCATTACATTAAGAGCTAGAGGACTAGGAACACGTTTCGTTATTTTATGCGGGCTCTCTATAAACTGGAACCATTTCCCAATGAGATAATTTTTTCTAAAATATTTCTTTCCGGGCATTTAAACCAGAGTTTCACACTTTTAAGTTTTTAAGCTATTGGAAAATTTTCACAGAAATTTTTGCTTTATGTAATAGTGAAAACTGTTAGAAATATATGTAAAATTGTCTGTTAAAAATCTTCCGGTAACAAAAAAGTGTAAAAATTTGTAGCCTTGAACGTTCAGTATCTGCTTTTTTTATTCAATACAAGTATAATACAACGGACGATTGAGGGTAACTCAATAAAAACCAGTATATTGGAGCCATAAAAAAATTTTCTACTATATTTTTCTATACAAGTTCACTTAGTACAAATAATTTATTAAAACTATTTTCCATGATGAATGCAGATGTTTTTTTTTTTCTCATAATAAAATACAGGGTGAGTTTGACATAATCTGCCAAACAAAAGGAGGTGATAAAACAGCCCATGGGGAGCATAAAACACCATAGAAACCTTGTCCTATCTCTAACTGTTTCCGAGTTATGGTAGATAGAAGAAAAATCTGTTTTTTCCCATCCAGTCTGTAAAAACCCACATTTATGAGCTTTCTGAAAGACTTACACGCAAAATAAGCACATATTTGGAAAGAGCAGAAAAAATCCTGTCGGGTGACACCATTTACATCAGGACACCTTAATTTGACGGCGAGCTACAAGCGCTAAAACTTTGGCGAAGTTTAAAATCAAGTTGTAACCAAATTCTTTAACCGGCAATTCTGCAAACGCCGTTCAAGCTACAATCGGTCAAATTTAACAAAAACTTATCCATTCCACAAGCTTTAGAATGAGCCCACAATAATCCATATCAGTGTTCTAGTACAGGAGAAATTCAGCCTTTTGTTTCAAATACATCACTGAAAACGGCGTTCGTCGAAATTCAGCAAACGAAACGATGGTGAGTAAATGGAACGTATGCAAATTCGTGACTATCTGCATAGGGACTCTTAGTGATATGCAGATGTATTCCAACCTTCCTGCGCGCGCATCCCACTTGCGAGTACAAAAGGCGAGTCAATCTGTAACAGCTCATTAGCTCGTCTGCTTCTTTTACGTTATGCTGCTTATTGCTTTAGCATTTTCTGGACTTTGCCTGAGCTCGGCCGATTCTTTTCACTCTGCTCTCACGTCTACTTGCTCTCTTTTAGTTCATACATAGTAGGTTTTCTACATTGGTACGAATTACACAAGTTGGTTCTTATTCCGTAGCACTTTTTTTCTTCTACTTTTGTAAATTAATATTGAAATTTTATCCCTTTTTGTTTACCCTTCTGAATTTTATTTTCAATTGATGTCATCACAGGGATCAAATTGTCATACTTTCCAACCTGTAAACTGATATGCCTAGTTTTACAAATGAAGACTACGCGGATATGCATTTTGTGTAAGGATTTTGCGATGGTAATTCTCGGAGAGCCGAAGAAAATACCATCTACGTTATCCAAATCGTCCTTCGACCAACCGTGCTGTTTTTGCCGCAATTCATCGAAGGCTTAGGGAGAGTGGGTCGTTCGGAAGGGTGTACGAAAGGGGCCATGGTCGCCGCTCCGCCACCGCTGAGGAGTCCGTACTCGACCGAGTGGAGGAAAATCCAAATATGAGTTCGCAAATACTTGCGAGAGAAGATGGAATCTCCCAAAGTAAAGTGATGAATGTTTTGCGCAAAAACCAGTATCATCCACACCACTTCACACCGGTACAAAAATTACGCCGCTCAGATTTCCGCTGGCTTTTCTGCCGCTGGCTTTTAGAGCGAGATATTGAGGAACACCATTTCCTTAGAACGATACTGTGGACAAATGAGTCACTTTTCACTCGGGATGGCATGTTAAATTTACATAACTGGTATCATTACCCTCAACAAAATACATTTGTAACACGAAACTCATCATTCCAGGCACGATTCAGCTTAAATGTTTCTCTTGGAGTGGTTGGCGATCGCTTGATAGGTCCACATGTGTTCCAAGCTCATCTGACAAGCAATACATATTTGGAGTTTCTGGAACATCATCTTCCAGGATTACTTGATGTCATTCCTGAACCCCAACAAGCGTAAATCATTTCCCAACACAATGGGGCCCCTGCACATTCTTCCAATGCCGTTCAGGACTTCTTGAATCAGCAGTATCTGCGATGGATTGGTCGTAATGGACCAATTCCTTGGCCACCTAGATCGCCAGATCTTACTCTATTGGACTTCTATGTTTGGGGTTTCCTGAAGCAAGACGTTTACCGTACAGAAGTTGCCAGTTTGCAAGATTTAAGCAGCCGTCTC
This sequence comes from Salticus scenicus, assembly GCA_963930645.1. Classification (NCBI taxonomy): domain Eukaryota; kingdom Metazoa; phylum Arthropoda; class Arachnida; order Araneae; family Salticidae; genus Salticus; species Salticus scenicus. The sequence continues at coordinate 180,130,344 of OZ005659.1, forward strand.
GATGATGCAATAATAAAACTGAGGGATGAGCTTTCGCTAAGAGCTACTGTGGTTTCCGTTCGTAAGCGAGCAAGGGCATCTATCAGGTGTGGGGGTGACCAATTTCAGCAGCGACACTAAATTTCACACATCCTTTCAAATGCGTATGTGCTTTAATCATAAACGTGAGATACGTCTTTTTTTTTTTTTTTTTTTTGCATATTCCTTCGTGAAAGACATGAGAGACGTCATACTTCTTTTGTTTCCATTCCATTGTGTTTGTAAATTTAATACAACTGCTACTTTTCTTGTTTGTCTTTAAAACTTTCTTTTTTGCATCTGACAAAACAACGGGCTGAAGGCGGACATGAAATCGGGAACGACCATGGCACCCCGTGAGTCTCCTTCTCGATGAACGTCGAGTTCAGTGATGAATGTATTTCAAACAAAAGGCTAAATTTCTCCTGAACTCGAACACCGATATGGTTTATTGTGGGCTCATTCTAAAGCTTGTGGAATAGATAAGTTTTTAGTAAATTTGAACGGTGTTTGCAGAACTGCCGGTTAAAGAATTTGGTGACAACTCGATTTTAAACTTCGCCGAAGTTTTAGCGCATGTAGCTCGCCGTCAAATTAAAGTGTCCTTGTGTAAATGGTGTCACCCGATAGGATTTTTTCTGCTCTTTCCAAATATGTGCTTATTTTGCGTGTAAGTCATTCAGAAAGCTCACAAATGTGGATTTTTTCAGACGGGATGGAAAAAACAGATTTTTCTTCTATCTACCATATTTCGGAAACGGTTAGAGATAGGACAGGGTTTCAATGGTGTTTTATGCTCCCCATGGGCTGTTCTACCACCTCCTTTCGTTTGGCAGATTATGTCAAACTCACCCTGTATAACACTGAATGTCCAACGAAAATAGATTTTATGCACTACAATCTCTAGTACCGATTTTACGCTTTAAATTAAAAAATGCGCTTTTTTATTTCTTCATCTTTATATAATTTTTATCATTATATTTTTTTTTTATCTTTATCTTTTTCTTTCTTTTGTTAAAAATGTAAATAATCGATAACATTTTTTTTTAAACATTATCAAAAATTAACGGTTCAATCATTCATTTTAAAGGTATTGACGAGTTCTTTTGAAAACTACCCTTATTGAAACTTTGCCAGGGAAGAGCGTTGCTCTCACGTGTCCAAGAAATATTTTGAAGTTGACTGATACTATTATAAATAATTCTTTTTGATTTCGTAATGATTCGTAAATAATAAAATAATAATAATAAATAAATAAATAAATTGCTCATTGTACACATTTACAAGAAAATGGGTTCTATACCACCAAGTTAAAATTGTAATTTATATCAAAATGCAACTACATATCAATTTGCATAACATTCTGTGCAGCAGTTTCTAAAATACAGTTGCCACAAAATGTTTGTCACACAAAAACAAAGACAGACATTTTCTGAAATCGTGTTTTGTACCTCTCAAAACCATCTAAAACTCCAAGTCGAAAATTTGTACGAAATCAATACTTTCTTTTATTGAATATGGCAAAAAGTAATAATAATAATAACAATAATAATTATAATATCTTTCCGAAATTGTATTTCATCTTTTATTGAACGTTAGAGGAAATGTATAGTTTCAGCAAGAAAATATTTGAATATTACAATTTTATCCCTTAATGTTTTAGGTATACGAGGTGTGTTCAAAAAGAAACCGAACTTGTGCTGTATCAGCCTTATTGCTTATTGAACAACATTTTAAGTACTGTCCCGTCAAAATAGTCCCTTCTACTGGCAATACACCTGTCCCATCGTTTCTTGCATTTTTGGAACGCCTCCTTGAACGCATTTTGTTGGACGGCACGCAGGTTTCTCGTCGCATTGTGCTGTATCTCCTCTGTGATTTGGAAACGACGTCCTTTCAAAGTGTTTTTCAGTTTGGGAAACAGGAAAATGTCTGCTGGGACTAGGTCCGGAGAATACGTTGGATAGGGCACAACGGAAATGCTGTGTTTTGCTAGATAGCTGCAGACAAGGAGTGACGCATGAGCTGGCACATGAGCTGGCGCATTGTCATGATGCAACATCCAACTCTGGTTTTCCCACATTTCAGGCCTCTTCCTGAGCACAGCATCCCTCATGAGCACTAGGATTCCCTGGTAGATTTCCTTGTTTACCATCTGACCACGTGGAAGGAAATCCAGACTTGGAATCGTCACAGACCGACATTCTGCCCTGTTGAAAACGTTTAAACCATAGCTGCCAATATTTTAATTTATTCCGGAGTAATTTTAGGCCAAACTCTATTTCGTACCACTTATTTTTTAAAAGTAATGTATTCTTATTTTATCAAAGTTATGTATTGAAGAAAATTTCTCTATAAATAAAGTGGTGCGAAATAAAGGCGGGGCTAAAAGTACTCCGGAATAAATCAAAATATTGGCAGCTATGGTTTCAACCACTCATAGCACTCCGTTTGAATCATACAGTCCGCCCTGTATGCTTGGCTAAGCATTTGAAATGTCTCTGTGAAAGTTTTGCCAAGTTTGTAGCAGAATTTCCCACGCACACATTGTTCTTCAAGCTCCTTCATTGTTATTTTGTCAGTAATCCGACGAGCAGGCTGCACACGTGCTTACTTAAGTAGATGTGGTTCGCTTGCTAATTGTCCGAACGACAAGAGGCAAATGACAGGTTTTTTTTTTTCTTTTTTTATCTAAACCTGCTGCTAGGTGCGCTCAGTAGCCGCAGCGCGCTCTCTCTGCTGGTTGGCCCGCTATTTCAAAAGTTCGGTTCCTTTTTGAACACACCTCGTATGTGTACAAAAATTGAACAAAACATTTTTGGATTTTTCTAGTTATGATCGTGGAAGCATTACTTTTGAAGAAAAAAAAATGTATTTAGCTTCCCACATATTACAAGTAGTGTTTCTTATTGTTACAGCAATACGTGTGGGAAGGATCCATCAGCCTACTTTATAAAAATATCTATCCTGGACAGATTCTAGGCACAACGTCAAAAGTCATAAGAGATGGCTCAAATGAAATTCTTTTTGACGATATTGTAATCTCTTCTTGGGGATATTCTTATATTCTCAAAGTCGAAGTAAAGGCAAGAAATATATCGCATTGGAATCTAACTTATTTCATAGGTAAATACACTTATTATTTATTTATTATTATTTATTTATTTGTTAGAATTTATTCTGTAGATTTTCCATATACCTTTAAATACAGAACCATTGAACCCTTCGGCCCATAACAGATCGACATCGCTTACGCCTGACTATATACTTTGCCGCTGCCAACTTTTACTTTTGTTTAATATCACTTTAATTGTGTAGATATTTATTATTATTATTATTATTTATTTAATCATCGAAAGATGTTATATAGAAATCTATATAAGATAGCTATTAAAAAATATTGGTAGTATAAAAGCGTAAAAATTGGCAGCTATGGCATACTATACATTGCAATATGTTACTTATTGTAATATTTTACTTTAACTATGAGAAACATTTTACAGGATATGAATGTTGACAGAATTAAAAAATTACATTGGAAAGAATTCTGCTATCTACATTTGTTAGTATCTGCTGATTAGTTTCAAACATAATTCTAAATTTTTAGCTAATACTATTAATGATTAAATTTGCCCAACACCATCTACCTTGCAAATTGTTCTACTGTAGCAAGTTTTGTTAAACGCACCAAAATTTTCAATGCGACTAATAACATTTTAAAATCTTTAAAGGTATCTTGGTTAAATAAACATTGATTTTGAACTATTTCTCAAGTATAATTTCATTGCATTAGCGGTCGTGCTTAGAGCCCCTAAATAAAATAATAAGCCGGCGCATCACCGCCATTTTTTTGTCTCCGAAGAGGACAGCATTCCCGCTTGGCGTCCTTATCGCTACCCTAATGATTTTAAGAAATCGTGATCTGAGGCTAATCCGGTCAAGATAAGAGCAATAAGCAACAATAATATTCCTAAAGACACATTTTTTTCACAGTACATTCTCAGGATGTCATTTTATTCTGAGGATATCCTATGGGTGTACTGGGGTAAGATGTGTTGTTAGGGCGGTTTCTGTTTCTTTTACAAAATGTCGCCAAAACTCAAATACACAGTAATAGAAGGTTTGTGGACACTTTATATTCACTTCTTGAATGATTATTGCAGTTTATTGCTAAACAAACTTCTATATCATAGTTTACTTAGCTAAAATTATGAAATATAGTGAAACAAGTTACTCTAAAGTAACGTAAGACGACAAAAAAAATGTTTCTCGTTTGTTTATCAGAGAAACGCACTGGGTACATGTGGCAACCCTGAGGAAACAAAATGCCTGATGCGCCAGCTCGTATATATAGGAGCCTTAGTCGTGGTGAGTCCAGTGACAAATGCAACACAAAAGCCAATCACTATAAGATTACCTAGCATCTGCCTGTTCCGAAACGGCAAAGCGAATAACAGTGAAATTAAAATTTTAATTAATATCTCAAAAACTAATTACTTTTTTTCTCCCACAAACTACCAAGGTAGAATGGTTCTAAGAAAAAGTCCCCCGCAAAACGTCCCCAGGAAAAAATGTCCCCTGGAAAGAACGTCTCTTGGAAAGAACATCCCTCTGAAAAAACGTTGTCAGAAATAAATTAAAAAAATTTTCAAATTTCACACATATATTTTGTAGATCAAATTATTTACGAAATTTATATGCAAAATTATATGTATATATATGTATAACATAGTAGGCTTTAGCCATCACAAAACTTTTTTCTATAACATTTTTATAATAACGGTTAACATGAATAAGCAAAGGCGTCGACTTTTCAAAATTTTATTGGGTTCACAGCACAATCGGTCTTTCCTTTTTTTCTAAGAGGTAATGATTTGTTCCACCCCCTGCCTTCTTTCAATTTCTTGTTGTAAAGTTTTTCTTAACCCTTTAACGTTCACTACTTAATTTATTTTAAAAATTACTTAACTAATTTTAAAAATGGCTTTTAGACACATAGCTGATCATAATTATTTAAAAAATAAAAAAATAGCCTTGTTCCTTTTCGAGAAATTTTCGGTTTGAAACATCTGTAAGTAAACCTTATTAAATTTAAATAATATTTAATTTAATAAATAAATCACTTTATAAGTAAACATTATCGACAACAAAAACTCGTAAAAGTTGCATAGATCCCGACATTTCAATTTATTACGGAGTATTTTAACCCTCTGCGGTGCAAGGTAATTCGGCTTTATTTAAATTACTTTGCCACCGGAATTTACGAACATAATTAAAATAGAAGAAATTTTAAATTCTCGCGTTAAAAAAACTTATCTGCTATGTTAGAAATGTAAATTTTTGCTAAAAAATTTCCGGGATGAGTTTTTGCACTTGAGAATTAAAATTAGGTGTTCCATCAGCAGGAACATTGCGACTGAAAGGGTTAACTTGTAAAATCTACTTACAACGATTTAACGCCTAGTCATATGTTACCGAATAATTTTAATTTTTAAATTCAAACTTTTTTTTTTCAAAATTAAAAAACATTTAATCTTGTTGTTCATATTGTGCTAGAATTATTTTTTATAATTCTGTTAAATATTTACATAATTGTGAGTGTACTTTTTCCACGCACATTATATTGAAGTATGTTTCAATTACATGCATTTATTTCTCTTTATTTGTCTTTATTAATACAATTTAAAGACTTAATTACTGTAGACCATTATGTAAATAAAATTATTTTACGTGGCACTTTCAGCAGGACTGCACTGTATGTTTGTGCCATTTACATCTCCCAGACGGGTGCAGTCCGAAAAGAGGGGCTCATTTAATGACTCCTTTTAAATATGGGATTCCATATTTCATTTTCAAATGCATCTTTTTTTTTTTTTTTTTTTACAAATTTATATTATGGTAATATACAGATTTTATTTTTTAACAAGTGTTATTTTGAAATCCTGAAACGCTTTTGTTTATCTTTTAACTGCGTGAGTTCAATCATTTATAATCAAAGCTGTTTTATGTCTAAAGTTTACACAAAAATAAAAGTGTAATTACTATAAACGTTATTTTTCTGTAATGTAAATAAACGAGATATTTAAACTCCTCTTGTTGAATAGACATCTTTAATAGGTGCCAGAATATTTAATCATTTGTATGTTTGCTTTTCTTAGAAAGATGTTGATATAGAATTAAAAAAAAAAAAAAAAAAATAGCAGCAAATAATAAACATCCAAAATTCAAAAACGTGAAAAATTTTTTCGAGTCTAAATAATTAAATACAATCTTTCATCAGGTAATAAAAAGAGGGCACATGTGAAGCTTGAAAGTTGCATTAGGCAAGGACATACATTAATACATACTTTAAAAATTCTTATTTCATTTTTGCGCAATATCACAGTATTTTTTTTTTTTAATTATTGTTATTTAATCATAGCTTGCAAGTGATATGATTTTTTTTTTTTTTTTTTTTTTTTTTTTTTTTTAAACAAGCAATTTTTTTTTTTTTTCTTATCACCAACAACATCAAAAGACAGGAAGTAGATGAAAATATTCCTCTAAGTTATTTAAAATAAATAAATAAATAAATAAAAAATAAAAATAAAAAAAATTCTGGAGACAGTTTCAGGGATGGAACACGGGCGCAGAATTCATACCGGAATCCGTTTAAGAAATTTCTCTACCTATAATATCGTTGATTTAAGAAGTAGAAAATTTTCTTACATTGAGAGTGGTATGAATTCTGCGCCCGTGTTCCATCCCTGCAGTTTTTGCAATTTTGAATTAAAATTTGTGGTTGCACTCTGCAACCACGTCCCCTGAAAGGGTTAATATAATTTGTAGCAGTGTTTGGGAATATAAAATGTGCTGAAAATGAGTTATTAAAACACGTAATGTATTATCATTGTTATTATTATTTTGAGTAGGGAATTCCTTAAAATAATTTGCAAAAGGGCCCCCCAAGTTATTAACATTGCCACTCATGTAGAACTTTCTTGCTGAAAAATAGTATATATAGCATTTAGAATGCTTTTGTATCTATGACACATAAAAAAATTTAATTTACGTACTGATCTACAGTCAGTAAGTCTTTGAATTGTACTTCAATAAACTAAAACTGTTAAAATTAGAATGAAATTTATGCATGTAATTGAAACTTACTACAATATATAGTATATATTATATACTATATATTATATACAGGGATGGAACACGGGCGCAGAATTCATACCACTATCGATGTAAGAAAATTTTCTACTTCTTAAATCAACGATATTATAAGTAGAGAAATTTCTTAAACTGATTCCGGTATGAATTCTTCGCCCGTGTTCCATCCCTGTATATATTATATACCTCATACATCTTATACACCATTACCTTAGCGACAGAACTTTCGTCGTCCGCATTAACAACACACTATCACTCCAGAAAAACATTACCGCAGGCATACTCCAAGGCTCTGTACTTGGACCTACACTCTTCAACATATTTTTCAATGATATACCTGGACACTCTCACACTAATCTTGCTCGTTATGCGGATGACACTGTAATTTACATGTGTAGCAGATACCCCTTTAATTTATACTTCTACTTTCAGGAACACATTGACACACGTATGAGTTGGTTCACTAAATGGTGCGTCCAGATTAATGAATCAAAAACAATAGCTATTTATTTTTCTCGTAAACTAACCTACCCAGATCGTATTACCATCAAGAACAATACCATCCCCTGGCAAGATGACACCAAATACCTGGGCGTCTACTTTGACCGTTGTTTACCTTTTAGCAAGCATATTATTACCTCAAAAGCAAACGCATCTAATGTCAAAAAATCTCTTGACCCACTTTTTAAAGGAAAAACTTTATCGACAGAAATAAACTTCTTTTATATAGTAATTCATGTATCCTCCCGATGCTCACCTACGCATGTCCCATCTGGGGATGTACATGTAAGTCCTCACTCAATAAAATTGAAGCCACCCACAACAAAATCCTCAGACAAATTCGTAACGGTAATAGATATTTACGAAACAGCACTATCCGAAAGACCTCCGCACCCATTCTTTCCATGACAGAGTCCGTAAACTCTCTAAAAATTTTTATGACTCCATAAACGACATTAACAACGAAATAAAAGTCGGAATTGCCCGATTATGATATGCTCTCTCCTTCTAATAGAAAACGCCCTCGGTACTCAATGGTCCTTGATGACTAGTTTTACCTGCATCCAATTTTCTTTTTTCTTGTTTAATATAATATATATATATATATAATTACTTTTTCTAACTTAGTTTAAACTTAATATCTTTTACACCTCTCTCAAAATTTTGTTCTAATGCGAATTTTTGTCATACCACCACACAATCGTGTTGTGACTATGACTTCTTCACACACACACACAAAAAAAAAAAAAAAAAAAAAAAAAATGTATGGCCTCTGTAAAAGAGTCTTTTTTTTTTTTTTTTTTTTTTTTTTTTACTTTTGGGAATCGGCACAGCTTGTTTTGGACCTTTTCCGCAAACTCTTGACTTTTTGGGAACTGTGAACTTATCTTAAATTTCTTTTCTTTCAATTTTTAGATATATTTTCTTTTTTAAAATTTTCTTTAATCCCTTAAGACCATTAAACTATAAATTCTTTTTAATTAATTTCTTAACCTTATTTTTAGGCAGATTTTATCTGCTGTTAGATTTTTATTTTTCTGGCTCACAATAGCACGACAATCAAGTATAGCCTGGACGTAGAGTGATATTCACTAGGCAGTCCATCAATGCAAAAATTAGTTCCAGTTCCACTACAATATAATATGCATAGCTGCCAATATTTTAATTTATTCCGGAGTACTTTTAGCCCCGCTTTTAATTCGCCCCGCTTAATTTATAGAAACATTTTCTTCAATACATAACTTCGATAAAATAAGAAAAAAAAAATGCTTTTAAAAAATAAGTAGTACGAATTAGAGGCGGGGCTAAAATTACTCCGGAATAAATTAAAATATTGGCAGCTATGAATATGCGTGGAAAATGTATACGGATCATTAAGAATATATTTAACAGAATCATAAAAAGAGGGATTAAAACACATTAAGAAGTGAGAACATTAAGGATTTTTTGGTTTTGAAAAATGACGTTTTGGATCGAAAATTTTGCATAATGGTATCCTAAATGCATACTATTCAGGGTTTTTTGCTGTTGTTTTTCCTGAAGCAAAACGTTTCTATTCGGTATCCACGTACTTGCTGTAAATTGTTGTAAGTAGATTTTACAAGTTATTATTCGCAAATTTTGATACTAAACTTTTAGATTTTAGATTTCTTATTTTATTTTATATTGTGTTATTGATTTCTCGTATTACATTCTTGGTACACAAAATAAAATTATTTTTCTGAAATATATTCCAATCAAGCGATTTTCTTTTAAGTGGTAACAATGTTTCATTTGACATTGACCTAAAGAACACAGCAAAGTATTCGGAATAAAAAAAAAAAAGTTATTCCTTTTCTTTGACATACATTTTTATCTAATAAATAAATAAATAAATAAATTTGAATAAAGAAAAGCTTGGCTGTAAAGCGTGTGAGGAGAGTGGGGGAAGGGGGGGGGCAGAAGCCCAGATTCTCAGAAAAAAGGATAGACAGATTGAGTCCCCAACTAGTGTTTGAAAAGTCAGCGCCGATGTTTATGCGTGTTAACCGCTATTATATAAAATGATATAAGGAAAAGTTTTGTGATGGTTAAAACATACTCTTTAAATATATATATATAATTTCGTTTTTAATTTTGAACAATAAATAAACCTCTTTAATAATTTGACCTAAAAGACATAAATGTGAAATTTCGAAAATTTGCAATTTACATTCGAGGACATTTTTTTTACAGGGATGTTTTTTCCAAAAGAATGCTTTTTCCAGGGAACATTTTTTCCTGGGGACGTTTATTCCGGGGGACGTTTATTCCAAGGGACGATTTTTTCAGGGGACATATTTTTCCTGAGGAAGTTTTGTGGGGATGTTTTTACCGGAGATGTTTTACGGGAGATGTTTTTCCTGATACCGTGTACAATACACCATAGATGCCAATATTTTAATTTATTCTGGAGTATATTTTTAGCTCGCCTGTATTTTGCATCACATTATTTGTAGAAAAATTTTCTCCAATATACAACATCCATAAAATAAGACAATTTTATCCTTAAAAAATAAGTGGTATGAAAAAAAGGCGGGGCTAAAAATACTCCTGAATAAATTAAAATGTTGAATACCCCTGTATCTCAATTTACTTGCCGCTGAACGTACAGACGAAGAAACAGATATTATCTTTTATTATTATACATTTCGTTATTTATTTTTATTTACTATCATTATTTTCTAACAAAAAATTTTATAGATTTAATCACAAAAATTACTCTAAATATACTATAAAGATTTATGCATTGAAATTCTGGTAGAACAGAGAGCAGGAGTTTTTATTCCCTCATTATGCATTTAAATTATTTGAATCTTAAACAAATGTTTTTCTCTGGTAACTGAAAAAAAAAAAAAAAAAAAAAAATTATTTCGAAAATAATCTTACAAACGAGCTAGACTTAATTTCGTTTAAATATACAACAATTTTCTATGTTTTGTTATTTATTAACCCGTTAGTAGTCGCTATCCACAGCGCCACCTATTACAGATAGCGAACTTTTTACTTAACTCTCACCAATAATTTTAAGAAGTGATGTGATCGACGTTAAATCGATTTTATTCGCGTTTTATGTATATTAAATGCCACTTTTAAAAATTTTTGGTGGCTATTGAATAAAAAAATCTGGAAAAACTGAAGTATGGGCGGCAAATCGACCAACTAGCGACTACTAACGGGTTAAGAGAACTATGAAAAAATCTGAGTAGTCAAATATGCAATTTCAAAATACTCACGGGTTGTGCCTGTGTATTTAAATTGCAGTTTATTATGCTATGAATTCTAGATTAAATGGATCATGTATGTAATAAATATTTTTCATTATTATTTAATTTTCACAGCTAATGATACCAAATTGACGCCAAAGTTATCTCTGAGTTTTAACCCTTTGCGCTCAGCATATTTTCCGTAAGACACGCCTTTTGGCGTTCCTTTAAAACGTCACACGTATAGTTTCCAACATACTACCTTTTGGCTACCAAAAAATTGTAATAATTTGTTTTATTTTACTTCATCATTAAATAAAATAAATCTTTCTGTTAAAATTTTCCGGTAGCCGAAAGGTAGCCTATAGTTACACGTTTCAGAAAAGTAACAATCTTTTCATTTGCAAAGGAACACCTTAAGGCGTGGCTCGATTTTTTAATGTCCCCTCAGAAGGGACATCGGACATACCAGCAATAAGGGTTAATTTAAATGTATTTACGACGAAATAAGAAGAAAAATATTCTAATAAAAAAAAAAAAAAAAAAGACTGGTGTGAAAAAGGCGGGCACTAACAATTCTCCGAATTATTAACACTTTCACGACTGCATACTTTTGTCTTTCTGACAGTAATGTCAGCCTGTTGGACTTATTCTCTCAAGTTACAATATTTTAGGACAAAATTTTCTGTATTCACATTTATGTTACAAATAGATATATATTATAATAATATTCTTTCTAATCAAAATAATTGTATCCATATTATATTTGATTGAACAAATATGAATATTGGGTATATTCTTAAGAAGTAAATATCATGCAAATTGTGAAAGAAATGCCCACTGGCGGAGTTACAGATTTTCAAATGACGTGAATCTACATCAGCGGTCGGGAAAGTGTTAATAAGGATGTTCACATTTCTGAGGCCAGATTTTTTTCCAACCATCGCTAGCCTTAGTGTTATTTCGGATAAGGAGGTTACGCTTGAAAATAAATTTGTTATATAACAGAAAATTCTTGGCAGCAAACGTGAGAGAATTATCCTTATGTTATACAAAATAATACGTTCAATTATATATGTATTAGGTGTATCGGAAAGTTATGTCGTTTTGAATTAATAAAATGAAACCGAAAATTTTTGTTTAACAGTGTTTACATGGTACTTTACAAATAACCATATTATAAGTTACCTAAGAATATCTTAAATTTTATCCAGGATAAATTTCCGATGTCAGTATTTTAATTCAAAACGACAGAACTTTCCGGTACACCTAATATAATAGAAAAATACGGTAATCGTACATACACAGAAAATTATCCCATTTGGTAAACTACGAATAATCTCGCATTAAATACCCTCCCCCCTACCCCTTCTAAAAGCCAGGATCAAACAAGAATCGACTGAATAGTAGGGGACAAATTTACCTCGTAGACATGAAAATACTGATACTCGAGGGGGGACTTTTCTCCCCCCAGGGGGGAGGCGAGGCTCCTACATACACAATTATTTTTTTCCCAGTTCACTATCTCTATTACAAATAATTCTTTTAAATTTCATAATGACTATTAAAAAATAATTCTCTTTATGCACATTTATACAAAATTTTGTTATAAATTTAGAAAAAGCAGGATGCCAACGCAAACTGTTAGACAATTTTTACCAAAAGTTGAGAGGCACTAATATAATCAATGTGTAACTACATACTAATTTGTATGAAATTTTGTGCGGTAGCACCTGCGGTACAGTCGCCACAAAATTTTGTCGCACACACAGACAGACATTTTCTAAAAATAGTCAAATCGTGTTCAACAGCTCTCAAAACGTGTAAATAAATCGATCAAAATCCCGAGGTCGAAAATTTTTGCGAATCCAAAACTTTCTTCTATTGAATATAGAATAAAGTAAAAATTTGGTGTGAAACAACCATTACCCTCTATTACACATATTAAACGCACTTTTTGGAGATAATGTTATTCGGACACATAGAATTGATTTAATGAAATAGGTACCTAAAAATTTTCCGGAAAGAGAAAATTAATACACGTGTAAAGACACATAAAACAGAGCTTATACAGTGATTTTTACTTTCTTCTATCACAGCCTTTTATACTAGATGCCTTCCGCGTGTCTCGGAAACTTGGTGGTAGACAGCGCCACCTGGTACAGGTTGCGCAACTTTTTTATTCAACAGTCCCCAAAAATTTTTAAAAGTGGGATTTGATACATAAAAGGCCAATAGAATCAAAGAAACGTCGATTATATATATCATATATCACTTCTGAAAATTATTGGTATGAGTTGAATATAAAGTCGTTCAATCTGTTCCTGGTTGCGCTGTCTACCGCTTGAACTGTTGCCAAGTTTCTGAGCCACGCGGAAAGCATCTAGTTTTGGAGACTATGCTTCTTTATTCAATAGAAGAATGCATTTGATTCGTAAAAATTTTCGACTTTCGTTTTTCGGTGGATTTACATGTTTTGAGAGGTCTAGAACACGATTTAACCATTTTTAGAAAAGGTCTGTCGGTCTGTGTGTGTGTGTGACAAAACTTTTTTGGCAACAGTATCTCCGGAGCTACTGCTCAGAATTACATATAAATTTATATGTAGATACACCTCGACCTAAATTAGTGCCTATCAAATTTTGGTGTTAACCACTCAATAGGTGGCGCTGTTATACATCGATTTCTTCAATTACAGGGGAGGATATACTTCAGGTTCTATTGCGTATAATCAAACAAAACTTTATATGTGAGAAGACCATTATGAGACATTATGCTGAATCAAAACTGATGTATCTGATCAGAATGACTATTAATTTTTCCGTGATAACTAAATAAAGCATGAGAAAGGATATCTAAAATGGGTTTATGTAACAAATTTCAAGGTAATCGTTAGAGCCGTTTTTGAGATACCAACTTTTACCAAAGCTTGGCATAATTAATTGTTGACCCGAAAAGAACAATTACATACAAAAGGATTTTTAAAAGAGGTTTAATATGGCAAGTTTGAAAAAAAAATCATACAGCCATTTTGAAAAGATTTGCACTCGCAGTACCTGAAATTCAGCTATTTATACAGGACGCCTGATCTCGATATCGTATTTTGTACCGAATACAATACGTAATGGAAGTAATAAATGATTGTGGAGCTCCAGAATGAAATAAAGTATTGACAGCTATGATAATTCTCACATCGATTACTTCGAAGTTCACGGCGCTGCATCCAGCACCACTTTGCAACGTAAAATGTCGACGTTTCATAAACCGTAACAGCTTCGATATCATGACATCCTATAATTATTTAACCTCAGAACAGATTATTGCAAGACGTTAGCGTACAAAGACAAACGAATGCTGGTGAAAGACAATGATGAGAAGGGAAAGTAAAATTTATAAAAATAGTTTTGGGTAATATATCTGGTGGCAATGTTTTTTTTTTTTTTTAGTCTGTTGTTATATTTTTTAAATGATGAATATCATTAGTAAATTTTTGGCCCTGTGAACTGCATTTTTTTTATTAGATTATTCCAAGATTTTTTCTTGACATTATTGTCTAGAACTTTCTTTCTTTCTTTCTTTCTTTCTTTAATTTTTATGTTTTATTTTTTTTGTGTGATTCAGTTTTGTCTAGTCAGCGTATGCAACAGATATTCCTGGGAATCCAATCGCACTTTGATTTTTTTTTTTTTTTTTTTTTAATCAGAATATCATATTATTGTTATTTTTATTATTATCAGATTCTCCCTGGAATCTTTTCAGATGCAAAATTTCAATTAAAACTTTTTGGCTTATTTTACCACTTTTGAAAAAATTAATTTTATTTTATGTTTATTTATTTTTTTTTACTTTTGTTAAAGGTAAGTGTTGATCGCCACCATGTGCATGCATTTGATTTATTGCCATCTTTTGCCTGATTTCACTGCATAGTTCACGTTAACATGCTTAGTTTTATATAATTTTCTTTAAACAGAGACAGTGTGTGAGTTCTGTTCCTTTTTATTTTTAGCAACGTATTGTATAAGTTGCAAAGTTTTGTATTGTTTGGTTTATATATTTTCTTCAAGTGTAATTTTGTTCTGGTATTAAATAAATGCCGTTTGGTTCTCCGGGTCGGTTCCCCTGGCTGTGGCTCTGCTGATAGTGGAAGGAGTTTTTTTTCCCGCCACCCTTCAGGCTTCGATCGGCTACAAATCTTCTGGTTGGCTAGTGGTTTGGGAGACTCATATGCATGCATTCTTACGAACTTACGTAGAAATTGACAATAATTATTTAACATACTAGCCGAATTGAAAGCGCTTATCTACGCTAAATTAAAAATGTTAAAGTATAATTTGCACAGTTGCTAACCACTACGATTTCGTGTTACTTTTTATCATTATTAAAATTTCTGACCCATTTTATCATCAGTCGACAAATTTTTTAAATATTTTTATTAATAATTCCTGGTAGTTCAAAATTGTTGAAGAAATAAGATTTGTGACGAACAAAATGAAACTGAAAGTAATAAAATAAAAATAAATGAATAGGAAGAAATTTTATATAAACCATATAAAAGTTGATTTTAGAATTCTTTTAAAGCTGTTGATCCTTGCGAAACGGGCAAAATACACTAATACTGGCAGAATATATGCAATATTTTTCACATTCATACTTATACTTTTATTTGACTTAGACAATTAGAAAAAATCTGGTGTGAAACAATCACACGACTTCCATTACCCACTACTACACGTACTATATGCACTTTTTGGAGATAATGTTATCAGAAGACATAGGATGGCTTTAATGAAACAGGCACTTAAAAATTTTCTGGTAAGAAAATGTTGATACACGTGTAAAAGCATAAAACAGAGTTTACATAGCAATTTTTTTTTTTTTTTTTTTTTTTAAGAAATGAAAAGAAAATTGGTAGAGTTATTTACTTATTTATTTTTGAAACACCTGTTTCCGAGATTTAAAACTGATGTATCTGATCAGAATGACTATTTGCTGTGGTAACCAAGGAAAGCATGAGAAAGGATATCTAAAATTGGCTTATGCAACAATTTTTAAGAAAATCGTTAGAGCCGTTTTTGAGATACAGACTTTTACCAAAACTTCGCATAATTAATTGTTGACCAAAAAACAAAAATTACATGCAAAAGGATATTTAAAAGAGGGTTAATATGGCAAGTTTGAAAGAAATTCATACAGCCGTTTTGAAAGAAGCGCACTTGTAGGACCTGAAATTGAGCTAGTTACACAAGACGCCCATATACTTTATTGAACTAACCAAACTATATAATTTGAAAGGATATTTAATAGTGTGTTTATACAGCAATTCTGAAGAAAATCGTTAGAGATGTTTTTGAGATATGGAAACCCTTCCGGTTTTCCAATTTTCACCAAAATTTGGAAAATTCACCTGTACACCAGGCCCGTTTCAATTCTAAAGTTTCGTAGTTCTATCTTTATGAGTTTCCGAGATATAATAGCCAGAAGATTCCCCATGCACGCACACACACACTGACTAATTGCCAAAAACCTCTTTTATGGACACAGGAGACCTTAAAACATGTAAATCAGGGGAAATCTCGATATCGAATTTTCGGACCGAATACAATACTTCCACTACCTACGGTAGTCGGGTAATGGAAGTAAAAAATAAACTTTAAAATGCAAATGGGATCTGAAATTAAAAAGTGAAGTACGTCGTCTTAAAATCTGAAATTTTTTTGTAGCAAAATATATGTTGCTTAACATAAATATGATGATAATTATAATAATAACAATAATAAGTAAAAAATATTTAAGAAATGTGGTAGAGAGGTGAATGGAGAAATAATATTTATGAATTTCTACTTGGTTTGACGTTGTTTTTACTCTTGGAGATTTTACCAAATCATGAAAAAAAAAATTTCAAAACCGACCAGTTGTGACTTTTTCAACAGTCACCAACTAAAAACAGTTTGATTAAAAAAAATCTCCTACATCTCTCATCTCTCTGTTAATATATGTATATATATATATTTAATGGTGAGTTTTTGGAGAAAATATATTTCTAGTAACGACTATGCATGGAGAAACAATATTTATAAATTTGTACTTGGTTGATTTTCTTTGATGTGTTTTTTACTCTTGCAGATTTTGCCGAATCAGGAAAAAATTTAAAAAACCAACCAATTCTGATGTTTTAGCATTTACTAACTCGAAACAATTTGATTTTTAAAAGATGTATGTAGAAATATTATTTATAAATTTGTACTTGGTAATTCTTTTTGACGCGGTTTTTACTCTTGAAGATTTTTACCAAATCATGAAATTTTTTTTAAAAAAACAAACCAGTTGCGACTTTTTCAACATTTATCAACTGAAAACAATTTGAAACAATTGCGACTTTTTTCTCCAACAACTCTCTGTAAAATAATTATAATTATAATAACAACAATAATAATAATAACGAAATTAAAAGTAGACGATCAGCATTTTCTATTAGCGGTTATGACGTAAAATATTACTAAAATATAAATATTTCTATCTTCTCACCCTTCCTTCTCCAAAGAAAAATAAATAAAATAAATAAATAATAAAAACTTTTTCGATACTGTCCGTTTTGATACTGATTATTATTAACACTCTCGCGACCGCTGACGTAGATTCACGTCATTTGAAAATCTGTAACTCCTCCAGTGGGCGTTTCTTTTACAATTTGTATGTTGTTATATTTCTCAGAGCCTGATTAAGGGGGAAGCACACATTATTTATACTTACGCCGTTATTTTTTAACAAATACTTTCCTCCTATAATAAACAGAAAATTCTCATTAAAAATTATTTTAAAAGAATTCTGATGTCTAATAACTGTGAGTAAATTGGATTGTTTTACACCGTTCATTTTTTATAAAAAATATTTCCTCGTCAAAGCGTGGAATTTCTATGACATGAAATAAAAAATAATTGTAAAAATATTCTGGTGAGAGCGGAGATAATGTGTGCTTCCCCTTAATCAGGCTCTGATATTTCTTAAGAATATTCCCTGTATATATTTACATTTGTACTATCAAAATAACCGTGGATACGAATACTTCCACTAGAGAGAATATATGCATATTCATATGTAATATAAATATGGATACAGATAATCTTGTTCTGAAATGATGTAGCTTGAAAGAACAACGCCCACAGGCGGAATGTACTCTCAAACAGACAAAACATGCGAAAGTGTTAATTTTCTTTTCTTTTTTTACTGACAAGGAAACATTCAAAAGGTGTCATCTTCAAAAAGTATTGAAAAAAATATATGTGATTCTACTCTTCATAAAACACCAGAAAATGAAAAAATTATCGGCTGAAATTAACAGCGACTACAAAAAAATATCAAAGTTAAGCATATTTGGCGATTTCACACTGCTAGGCGATTGATTTTGAGTATTTGGCGGGAAAGCAAAACACGGTTCTGTTCGTACACGGCAATCTCGGTGCTAGCAAACGTGTCGCCTAACAATGTGAAATCGCCAAATATGCTTAATTTTGATAATTTTTTGTGGTCGCTGTAATTCATTTCAGCCGAAAATTTTTTCATTTTCTGGTGTTTTATGAAGAGTAGAATCACATATATTTTTTTCAATACTTTTTGAAGATGACACCTTTTGAATGTTTCCTTGTGAGTTTTCCTGAAGACTTTATATCGCTATTGTGTGACAATAATCTTCAACTTAAAAAATCAGAGTTATAATCAGAGTTACCATTGCCAGTTACATTCGCCATCATTATTTATTTATTTAAATTGTAATATTTAGGGATGGAACACCAGCGCAGAATTCATACCACAATCTATGTAAGAAAATTTTCTACTCTTTAAATCAACGATATTATAGTTAGAGAAATTCCTTAAACAAATACCGGTATGATTTCTGCGCCAGTGTTCCATTCCTGTAATAAGTTTTTACTACTCAATAACGTAAACAAAATTTTACTAAAATAGTGGTGGAAAAATCGAAACCCTATATCCCTAATAAAAGAGATTTCAATTAAAAAAATTAATATTAATTAATATTATTTGAAAAATGTAAATATTGTCAATTATGTAATTCTGGAAGAAAACTTCTTTAGGTTTAATTCTCGAAAACATTGCCAATTTATAGCTGTGACCTTTAAAAATCAAATATTACCTATTTTTGCAAGATATTTTAATAATCTGTTAAAATATATTGTTACACATTATCAGGGATGGAACACGGGCGCAGAATTCATACCACTCTCAATGTAAGAAAATTTTCTACTTCTTAAATCAACGATATTATCAGTGCCTGATTTAAGGCAGGGCATTCGGGGCATGTGCCCTGGGCCCTCACACTGAGGGGGCCTCCAAGGAATTCCATCATACATTAAAAATAAAATAGTTAAAATGAAAAATTTCCAAATTTGTTATAATGATCGTTGTTTTTCGTTAATGGATGAAGGTATTACTGCGCTGTTTTATAAATCGGCGGTATGATCTTTCAAGGAAACTATCAGCTCATCGAAAAAAATTGCGATATTTTCGCTGAACGCAAATACAACTGCATACTACGGATACTGCATTCCAAACTCTTACCAAAGCTAACTAAATCCGAGGCACGCACCACAGAGTAGATATATAGGCTCGATGTACGTTGATCCGATAGACATGCATCGAATCTACTCTTACTAATCTAATCTTACTCTTACCAATAAAATGAAAAGCGAAGTGAATTTTTAGTTGCGTGAATAAAAAATATGCAGCTTGTTTTGTTTGTTGTAATATTAAAGTACGAGGAAAAGGGGGCCATTGAAAATGAGTGCCCTGGGCCTCCAAGTGAGTAAATCGGTCCCTGGATATTATAGGTAGAGAAATTTCTTAAGCGGATTCCGGTATGAATTCTGCGCCCGTGTTCCATCCCTGCATTATTTTAAACTATTTCCTAGGTCCATTTGATGTTGACAAGATCGACACTTTTGAGCTCCCTTTGGTTCAATCGGACGAGTTTCGAAGTGTGAAAGTTGTTTTTGACAATGATTATGAGATTGTGAGAAAAGATGAAAGAAAATTTGAGATATTTTTCCTAAACGAATTTGGTATAAAATTTCCGACTGTGAGATGGAAAAATGTATCTCTTTCAAAAGGTAAATTGCCTTATTTCTAATAAATAATAAGTTAACATGTTATTTGTAATACTTTAACATATATGTTAAATCATTCGTTATTAAATAGTTATTTAGCGCATCAGTATTCAAATTGGTGTATAAATGTCTCTTCATACAAGTGTTTTATTTCAGCAACTTTATGTGAAAAATAACTCTGGAAAATATTTTAAACTTATATAAAGGTAATTCTATGGTGAATGTTATGATATTTTTCCATTAAAGTATAAAAAAAAAATATACAAACAAAATAAATGGATCCCTATGGGATCTCCCATATCGGATAAAATAGCTGAACATTAATTGAGAATCCTTGAAAAAAGCATATTTGAAACGCTAAAAAATAAAATAATATTCTGGGTCCGATACGTCGATGACGTATTCGCTGTTATAAGTAAAAATGAAAACGTTCAAGAAATTCTAAAAATCCTAAACCAACTAGATCATAATATAAAATTCACATGCGAACCTAAAATTAATAGCGAAATCAACTACCTAGACGTGAAGATAAAACGATATCAAGACAACATAAAGAGAACAGTCTACTGTAAATCCACATCAAGCGAAGAAATAATTAGTAACTACATTAAAACCCCATACGAGTATAAAATTAATGCAATACAGGCATATATCAACCGTGCAATTTTAATTTCTAATAACATCACCGATCTAAAAAAGGAACTACATAAAAAATATAACCATTAAAGCAGGCTACCAAAAAAATCTTGTTGACTAACTATATAGAAAAAGAATCAATAAACTAAATAATATTTCAAATCGTCAAAAAAAAAAAAAAAAAAAAAAAAACCTAAAATTTACTTTTTCTATTAAATTTGATTAAGAGGCATCAATTAAAATAAAAAATACCGCTTAAAAACATAACTTAAATATCCCCATAGTACCAAATCCTAATATTTATCAATTAATCGAAATGACAAAGATTCAACTCCCCTCCCCCTCCATTTGAAACCGCAGGAATATATCGAATCCCTTTTAATTATCCAAAAAAAAAAAAAAAAAAAAAAAAAAAAACAGGTTGCTATATTGGGGTCACAAAAAGAAAAATATCTACTAGAATTAAAGAACATAACAATGATATTAAATACGGAAAATTAACTACAGCCCTTACTAAAGTTAACCAAGAAAACAATATCAATATAAATTTTAACGAAACTCGAAAAATTGCTAATTACAATAACCCGGATTATGCCTTTTACCGTGAAACCATTGAAATAATTAATGATCAATCAGATTGCAACGGGCACGTGTCACGCACAGATATAGATCGATCACATCCTGAAGAATCAACAGAGAAGCAATGCTAATCCAGTTTCCACTACAGTGGACCACGTTATGGTCGCTGAGGAAGGGCAGATCCGCCCTGAAAGTATTACGACCAAGTAACAGAGCTTTATAAGGTATTAATTTTAATTATAATTAAATATGCTCTGTTTAAGAATTTAAATTTAAAAGTATCCATAGTATTGTTTCACCATCTAGAAAAGTGTACACTAGAATTTCTCGTTCATTTCGTCTATACAGGTTACTTGTTTACCTAAGACACATAATTCAACAATCTACATTTCTAATTTAGAGATTGGATTCAGAAAATGACTACTTATTCATTCTAAATGAAGGCGGTATGCTTTTCTCGGTGCAAAAAAAGCTGATAATGAAAGTTCAATAAGATTGAAAAAATATACAGGGTGATTCTGAAGTCATGAGACGAACTTGGAGGGGAGGTAGAGAACATCACAAGGATACAGAATTCTCTTAGAACCCATGGGCGCTAACGTCGTTTTAAGAGCCAGATGTTTTTGCATGGATATGGGCGTGGCTCTAGAATGTTGCATTTTTTAAAATAAAGTTTTTGCATGCTAATATTTACATAAATAAATAAATTTTGATTTTATCGATGTATTTTATTGCAGTGATTGCAATGGACATTGTGCATAGCTGCCAATATTTTAATTTATTCCGGAATACTTTTAACCCCGCCTTCATTTCGCACCACTTTATTTATAGAAAAATTTTCTTCAATGCTTAACTTCGATAAAATGAGACAAAAATTACTAAAAATAAGAGGTGCGAAATAGAGGCGAGGCTAAAATTACTCCGAAATAAATTAAAATATTGAGAGCTATGACTGTATATGATTTTGCGAAATAATGAAGCATGCAAAATTTTAGAATTTACACAGTAGGCGAAATTAGTAGTATACAGTAGCCCAAAACACCCAGTTCCTAATGGGTTAAAATGACGTTCGCACCTATAGGTTCCTGTACAAATCTGAATCCT
The DNA here is from genome assembly GCA_963930645.1 of Salticus scenicus. Classification (NCBI taxonomy): domain Eukaryota; kingdom Metazoa; phylum Arthropoda; class Arachnida; order Araneae; family Salticidae; genus Salticus; species Salticus scenicus. Next base: position 180,152,677 of record OZ005659.1, read on the forward strand.
TGTGATGTTCTCTACCTCCCCTCCAAGTTTGTCCCATGACCTAGGAATCATCCTATATTCTAGCTCAAAAACTTGCTTGTATTTTATACAAAACATAATACAAACAGTGACAATATTCACAGTACAGTGAATATATTTGTGCTATATATACTTCAGCAGACTTGCCAACTTTTTAAATTATTATTTAAAACTGCTAGTACCATAGCCTCCTAAACTAGATGCTTGTCGCGTGACTCGAAAACTTGGCAACAGTTCAAGCGGTAGACAGCGCCACCCAGTACAGATTGCGAGACTTTTTTTATTCAGCTGCCACCAATAATTTTAAGAAGTGATATATAATATATAGAATCGACATTTCTTTGATTGGATTAGCCTTTTATGTATATCACATCCGACTTTTAAAAATTTTTGGTGGCTGTTGAATAAAAAAGTCGCACTATCAGTACCAGGTGGCGCTGTCTACCGCTTAAATTGTTGGCAAGTTTCCTAGTCACACAACAGGCATCTAGTTTAGAAGGCTGTGCTAGTACTCGTATTTCTTTCACACCATATTTTTAAAGAATAATTTTCTTTATTTTGAGAAAGTTATTTTATAAAAAAAAAGAAAGAAATGGCGCTAATAAAAAGTGAATAGAAACAATTTTATGGAATAAATTAAAAAGTTGGCAAGTCTTTTAAAAAATGTAAAAACAATGCACAAAAAAGTGTACTTACGATGAACGCTTACAATCTGTAAGCGAATTTATCACTAAATTAATTAGTATTGTACTATGAATTGCAAAAAGAAAAAAAAAAACATTTCTTTATATTTACAATTTAAAAAATAATAATAATCATTTAGTTTTTTTCTTGTTGACGAAACACTCTTTCTTAATCGCGTGCTTTCTTGATCTTATCGCAGATAATTTTCAATGCTCATAATCCGCTCGCAGATAATCGGGTATTTACTGCATTCTTAAACCAGAAAATCATTAAAATTTTGCTAGCATCAAAATGATTAGAATTTTTTCTGAATGTTAATATATGAGAGGTTATTTATTAAAAATAATATTTTAACTGTTATAGCGTTCAATAAATGATTAAGTATAATTTAGTTTATGAATGAATAAATCTTTATTAAATTCATTGTCGTAAATATAAAATTCTCTGTTTACAGGAAGCATCATTGTAGATTCTATTATCACAGGATTAACGGAAGACCTTGAAAGGACTTCGCTTGCCCTAGAAGCATCTATTGAAAATGACAAAGCTAACATCATATATGAAGAAAATATGTTAAGAGCGAATAAAATATTTCTTCCATCTAGGGTCAGTATAGAAAGCTGGTTGTTATTAAATATACAACGTACTTTCTTTTTGAATAATGATAAAATTCATTAGACTATCTATAATTTATTGTTCTACTCTCTATTATAGATATAGAATGCATATTATAGATACAGACTACATATTGTGTGTGTATATATACATATATATATATATATAAAGTAAGCCCTATAATCCACAAAAGACTAAGTAGATTATTAAATATTAATAAGAAAGCACCACAGAACTGGCATTGTAAATTATTACTTACAAAACTTTGAATAAACACCATTGTGTTTATTCAAAGTTTTGTAAGTAATAGATTATTAAATAGATTATTAAATAGATATATTAAAAATAACGATTAATATTTAAAAAAAAAAATTATATTAGTATATGGGACTGCTTTTTTTTTTTTTAAGCAATTTTAGTGATGAAAAATCTTTGCCTTCTTTGTTACCACTATTTTTGTAGAGAATTTTTTATAGTATTTTCATAGTAATGTGTCGTGATTAAACAGGATAGCATACCCTCCAACGTACTAATTGATATTCCGTAGTATTATTAGCCCTGCCTTCTTTTTCACACCAGTATATTTTTAGAGTGTTTTTCTTCTTATTTAATCGCAATTGCATTTGGAGAATGTTACTCTAAAAATTTATTGGTGGGAGAAAAAGGGTGGGACTAACAATACTACGGAATATTAATTAGGATAATGGAGGGTATGTGATAGAGATTTTTCAATAAAACTAATGGTAGTAAAAAAGGCGGAGAATTTGACCCCTAAATTATATATAAATACCTGCCAACTTTCTAATTAATATTCCGTAAAATTGTTAGTGCCGCACTTTTCGCACACCAATTTATTTTTAGAATATTTTTCTTCTTATATAATCATAATTACTTTGAGAAAAAATAAAAAAGACAAGTGTGGGAAAAAAATAATAAAATGCGGTACTAACAGTCTTACGAAACATTAATCAGAATGTTGGAAGGTATGCATATATATGTGTGTGTGTGTGCAAAAAGAGAAGGAGGCTAAATGAATTAAATATAGATGTATTAGAAAAATCATAGAACTGACTACAGAAGAGATCTGGTTTAGATGGTCATTAATCAAACGATATTCAGAGCCTGATTAAGGGTGAGGCACACATTATTTATACTTACACCGTTATTTTTTAACAAATACTTTCATCCTATAATAAACAGAAAATTCTCATTCAAAATTATTTTAAAAGAATTCTGGTGTCTAATAACGGTGAGTAAATTGGATTGTTTTACACCGTTCATTTTTTATAAAAAAATATTTCCTCGTCAAAGCGTGGAATTTCTATGACGTGAAGTAAAAAATAACTGTAAAAATATGCCGGTGAGAGCGTGCCTCACTCTTAATCAGGCTCTGGCGATATTGACGGACTCAGGCAGCTGCAAAATAAAATTCATAATAAAATAGTAGTCAACTGCAAAATAAAATTCATCCTTCCTACTTCGCCTCTCGGCTCGCTCAGGCCAATATCTGTAAAAGGAGAAGACTAAGTGAATAAAATATGGATATATTAGGATAATGATGCGATTGACTACAGAGGGGCTCTGATTTCGATTGCCATTAATCAAATGATATCGTCGGTCTCAGACAACATTCAGCTGCAAAACAGAAGTTTTCCGACTCGCGGGTCGCTCTCCCGATCTCTTAGGCGGGCTCCTCGATTGTCATCAATGTTGCTACACTTGAAAGTTAAATTTTGATTTAGATCTATGATCTGAAGTCGTACAACGGTTAGGCATAGCCGTATTCTCCGAAAGCGGTTTCCATATATATATGTATATATCTGTATGTATGTTACATACTTGCCAACATACTAATTAATATTTCTTAGTGTTGTTAGCCCCGCCTTCTTTACCACACCAGTAACTTTTTAGAGTATTTTTCTACTTATTTAATCGTAATTGCATTTGGAGAATATTTCTCTAAAAATTTACTAGTGTGAAAAAAAGGGACGAGACTAGCAACACTACGGAATATTAATTAGGATATTGGCATGTATGTATATATATGAGACAAGTGTAGCAATATGCAAGAAAGCAGTAATTCAAATGCTTAGATTATATCGACTAGATCCAAAAAGAGAGATTTATTAAAAAACAAAGATTTTAGATATGCAAATTATCCATAATACTCACATGATAAGAAACTCAACAATAAATAAAATAAATAAAAATAAATAAATAATTATATTCTTCAATAACTATTCATATATACACAATCACACATTAAGCACATTTTTAAATAGTTTAATTGAAAAGCAAATCAAGTCGAAATAGCGATATCAAGAACACATTGCTACTAAACACTACAACAAGTCTAATAAAATTAAATTAAATAACAATTACAGACTAAATATATCGCTACACTGCAATTTTTTTTTTTTTTTTGTCCGAGACGGCACATAGCCTTATATTTTTAAACCATTTTATTTTGCTATGTTTTATTAGAGTGGCCAGAGTCCACACTTTCCGTAACGACTATTTTAATTAGTAATTTTCAATGTATTTAATCATAAAAAAAATTTCCGTTATAATAAAACTATTAAAATGTAAAGAATAGAATGAAAAATATGAGTTCGGAAAATATAGAACTTTATCACAGTATTGCGAGATTGGGGACTTTTTTTATTCAATATCCACCACTAAATTTTGATTGTAACGTTTGCCTAATCACTTCGAAGATTAATCGTCTATTATCTGTATTAAATATTATTTTTCAAAATTATTGGTGATTGCTCAATAAAAAAAGTCCCCAATCTGGCAATACTGCTTTATCGCCCTGTTAGTACTGAAAAAAACTTAATATCAGAGATATTCTAGATATTTTGTAACCAAACGACTTTAAGTAAAGTAGTTAAAAGAAATAAAAGATAAGAAACTTTTCGTTCCGGGCAGAGTTTCCAACTTTTATAATTTATTCACGAGCATTTTTAGCCCCGCCTTCTTTTCGCACCAGTAATTTTGTAGATTATTTCTCTTTAATATCTGACAACGATTAAATAAGAAGAAATCATTTTTTAATCATTTTTTTTTTTTTAAATAACATATAACTAAGTAAGAATATTGTTTTGGGATCAAATTTTACAAATTGCATTTTTGATAATCAGAAAAACACGTTTTTAGAGATAGGTGTGTGTGTTAATCTACTATTACCATAATTTAAAAAACGTATATTAGTCGGAAATCTAAATTCGAGATTCTAATTCTGTGTCACATGACATATGGAGAATTTACGTGACAGTTCCAATTGAAATCGAGCAAACATTTCATATACATGGACATCCAGAAGAACTCAAATACATTTTATTTGTGAGAGAAATTTTTTGTCAGTATATTTTAATATATTTTAACTGCGCTAAACAAAATAAACATGTATTTCTTATAAGCATATGAGTAGGTTTTAAACAGAATATAGTATGAAATGCTCTTACTGTTTATTTACGAGGCTCCATTCAAAAAAATTCCGATTTATCAGGGTATATAACTGAAATTCTTCGAAGAATGTTTAAAATAGAGGTATACAGTTTTATTACTGTGGTATATTTAAGTACGCTTCAGTGTATGCATTCTACATAAAAATTACAGAGCACCTAAAACTAAACGATTATATTCTTGAAATAAAATTAGATTGTGTTTTTGTGGTTAAGGCCGACCAACTACGCCTGGGTCTTGAACCTGGATAGACTGTTTTTCGTCAGAGACCTCTCTTAAGAGACCAAGACCGTTCCTGCGCAAGTTTTGCAGGAAAACCCGAAAATCTTCGAAAAGCTAAACCGACGTGCGCAACCTAAAAATGTATTTAGGAAACTATATCTTGTCCAGGAAAATTGCTGAGAATTTATAATTATTTTTTCTTACGTATACGATAAATAAAATTTTGGTAGGTTAGATGAGTTTTTGTTATAATTATGCGTTTTGAAGTTAACTGAATGCGGATATTATATATCTCAATTACGCCAAAACAGACGTGGGTGCGCGCGCAGTCACAACATAGCTGACACCGCACCTTCATTTGGCCGGTTTGTTTCTCTCACAGGCGACTTACGCTTAAGGTACCGCACCGCAATGCCAAGTTTAGCTGGTTTATAACACGTCCATTGCTCTACGATCGAACATAAGTTTTAAGATCAGTCATACCACCGTGGCACCGCAATCCCAGGCTCATTGAACTAATACATGCTGTTAAATGCATGTATTTTTTGCAATAAGGTAACAGATGTATTATAAAAGTTACTAACCACCAAAAAAAAGGCTGCACCGTCTTTTACCAAGTACGTAAAGTTTAAGATTGCTGCTTTTGTTTTATTATGCTTCTAGCCTTACTTTAGTAGGAAGCCTGTCTCACTCCGTCAAAAAACTAAAACAAGTACAGAAATAGCAATGTTGTGGTTATTTTATTGAAATGTGTATGAAGTGCACCAACGTGCACAAAAAGCGTCACATTTTTATTTCGCAGTTCATCCCCCCTGTGGACAGTTGTGTTTTAATGTAAGCTAATTCATGTTTTATAATATCATTGTTTAAGTTGATTTTTCTTAAATATTGCATTTTTTAGTTGTGTCACTTCTCTTGTCGGGTTTTGATGCGTACCATTCCTAAATTTCAATTTCGTATTTAAAATTACAAATATTGCATGTTAATATCTGTCATCATTTTGTATATAGTCAGTTCATCAATATCACATAAGCTTAACACCTTAAAACATCTTACATTATTTAAAAAAGAAAAAAAAAATTGCAAAATCACACTTGGGGAAAAATTTTGAAAATTGTGCCATTTTGGGGGGAAATTGAAATTTCTATCTGGCAGCACTGCTGGCACTGCTGGTGCTGATATTTAACTCTGTTTTCGCGTTGGATCCCCGATTATGGAAAAACTGACTAAAATTATTTATTTATTTTGAGTAGAATAAAAGAAACAACAATAAAATTATTAAAATGAAAATTAAGCTTTTTATAAATGAAATGATAATAAAAATTCCTAATCCAAACAATGCACTAATGCTAAATCCTAATTCAAAACATTCAACTTTTGAAAATATCATCAAGTAGAGAATTTTCATATATTAAGTGTAAAGCATTTTTCATTTCTTTTTTGCTGAATTAGAATTACTACTCTGCTGACATTAAAAAGAACTTATGGAAAAAATGGTTACTTAAAACTTCATATTACGATAATTAGACCAACTCATTACGTAATGTTTGTACAAAAGAATACAATGAATTTCGCTATAATTTTTTCGTGATTCTTTTCCAATAAATTCTTCTAAGTCGGTGAATTATTCTGAATGCAATAACTTGGAATAATCATTCTTTACTTAAATAGAAAACATTAGTTTAAAAAAAAAAAAAAAAAAAAAAAAAGAAAGAAAGAAAGAAAGAAAGAATAAAATGAAATGTCTGCAAAATGTTTTTTATTTGAAGTGAAAAAAAAAAAAAAAAAAGAGATGGGACTGTGTGAAATTAGTTTGACAAAAATAGTTATAGTTCATTAGAAGAATCATTCCCAAGCGTATACTATAACAAAGGGGAAAACTGAAAGTTAACTATAGTAAGGTAACTCTTTGTTCGAAATAATTAATACTATAAAAAAATAAAACGGATTTTAGTTTCACAAATAATCTACCTGTTATAAGTTCCTTACTTTCTTTTAAAAATTATACAAATAATTTTGATAAAAGCATATGCAGATTTGTCACTATTTGTATTTTATTCCGGAGTATTTTTAGTACTACCAGAGCTGCCAACCTAATCCGGCAAATCGTAAGAACCGCCCCTTTTTCTGCACCACTTAATTTTTGGAGTATTTGTCTTCATTCATCGTAAACATATTTGAAGAGAATTACTCTAAAAATTAAGTGGTGTAGAAAAAGGGGCGGTACTAACAATTTGCCGGATTCGGTTGGCAGCTCTGTACTACCTTTTGTCAACACCACTTTTTTATGAGTATGTCTTATCCAATTGCACTTACATATTGGAGAAAATTACTCGACAGAAAAAGTGGTGTGAACATTCTAGAAAATTACTGTACAAAGAAAGTGGTTTGAAATTTGAAAAAAAAAAAATTACTCAAAAAAAAAAAAAAAAAAAAAAAAAATACGTTGAAGAAAGATCGGTGTACTGTTCTGGAACAGGTTAAAGATGCAAGTACAGTAAAGTGGCAAAGATGACAAATAAATAAAACAGTTTTATTTTTCAACACCACTAAATTTTTAGAGTAACAATCTATTGGTTCATATGTTCGATTTAGTTTCTATATAAAGCAGTTGCTTTGATGTGAGATTAATGATGTAAAAATATAAAATTCTATTTTCATGAGGCAAACTTGCACCCACGTTGTAAGGGACGTACATTTAGAGAGAAAGACTGTACATTTAGAGAGAAGGAAAAGAGTTCAAGAATGTGTTTATTTTTTTCTGCAATTATTTCTTTTCTTTATTATTATTATTATTAGAAATAAAAGAACTAATTAAAATTAATTTTTCTTATACATGAAATGTTATAAAATATATTTATCTTTCTCAAAGGTTTGTTACTTTTGTCAAAGTTACTTTATGAAATTTGCATCATAATTTTTTATTATTAAAAGTGATTAATAGCGCATGGAAATGAAAATGGTTTAAATTTTCGAATTTTCAATTTTTGTCTAAAAAAATAGAGGAAACTGTGACAATTCCATGCTTGTATAATTTGTATTAGTTTAGAATATATAAACACTCAACATACGGTATTTAAAAATATATACAAACAGTACCATGTCCTCTTACTTAAAGGGGCGTGACACTTAATGTAATTACGGAGCATTTTTAGCTCCATGTTTATTTCATAGCACTTTTATTTTAAGAGTTTCTTTTTTTTTTTTTTTCTTTTTTTTTTTTTTTTTTCCTTTATTATCGTAGTTATATATAGCAGAAAATTATTCTATAAATATTGTAGTGTGAAAGAATGGTGGGGCAGAGAATGCTCCGGAATAAATTAAAATGTTGCATACCTGCCAACCTACTAATATCTAAAAGATTTTTAGAACCCGCCCTTTTTTCCACACCGCTTTATTTTTAGAGAAATTTTCATCAAAGGTAATTACGATTAAATAAGAAAAGGGCGGGTACTGACAATCAATATACGAACAATAATTAGTAGGTTGGGAGATATGTTTTGTCATCTATACATTATATGAAATAAATGCATAGATGCTCTGCAAAAAATTGATGAAACTCTCGAATTCGAGAAACATTTCACAAAGTTTCCAAAAACTCTCTAAATCAGCTACAGAGAAAAATAAAGTGATAAAATAGAAAAGAAAATATGCAGAAATGTTTAATCAAAATTACTATGTGGATGGCAGGTTTGAAAAGAATATATTGCATAGTAGGTATATCTTTAATTTTCGCCTTTTTCTCAAAAGGTTTTTTTTTTTTTTTTTTCATGTTTTGGTATAATTTTCGAAACATCCATTTCAGGTAAACAGTTGAAACTTTTCATAGCCGTTTAACTAACTTATTTCTTTAAAAATGCTTAACATTAGAGTTCCAAATGAAAATTTTTTTTAAATCATGATTTTTTTTATTTTTAGGATTTTGAAAGTTTTTTTAGTGAAATATTTTTCACTTTATTTATTTTAAACCAAAATGAAAATTTATTCGTTTTTCTCTCAAACAGTATGCTTTCAGATACCATACTAAATTTGACAGAGATAAACTCAACAGTTTTTAACAAAAATTTACCAAACACATATATTATTCAAAAAATTTCATAGAGATATGTAAGAAGTTAATTCATTCTTGAAAATTATTTAATGCAACAAATTATTATTATTATTATTTTATTTGTATATGGGCTGTAATTTACTGTATGTATTTACTGTGGAGAAAAAAAATCATTTCTATCTCAATTTTAATTTAAAATACATGATGATAAATCTTTTGCAAAAAATATTCCTTTTTACTTGTCGAGATGTTCCATGTATCCATAACTAAGAACATAGGCATACTTGCCAACATCCTAATTAATATTCCGTAGTATTGTTAACCCCGCCTTCTTTTTCACGCCAATGTATTTTTGTAGTGTTTTATTTCTTGTTTAATCGTAATTACATTTGCAGAATATTACTCTAAAAAATTACTGGTGTGAGAAAAAAGGCGGGACAAGTGACACTACGGAATATTAATGAGCATGTTGGCAAGTATGTCATAGGTGTCTACATAATCCGGAGGATTGTTAGTTCCGTCCTTTTTTGCGCACAATTATAAGAGAAATTCTCTTCAACTGCATTTATGTTGAATTAAGAAAAAAAAATATTCTACAAGAAGATTGATATGGAAAAAGTGACGGATAATAACAATCCTCCGGATTGGGTTGGCAGCTATGTAGGATGCATTTTAACCCTTTGCGCTCGGCATACTTTCCGTAACACGTATAGTTTCCAACGTCACACGTAGTTTAAAACGTCACACGTATAGTTTCCAACTTACTACGTTTTGGCTACCGAAAAATTGTAATAATTTGTTTTATTTTGCTTCATCATTAAATAAAATAAATCTTTCTGTTAACATTTTCCGGTAGGCGAAAGGTAGCCTATAGTTAAACGTTTTAGAAAAATAACATTTCATTTGGAGAGGAACACCTTAAGGCGTGGCTCGATTTTTTAATGTCCCCTCAGAAGGGACATACGAGCGATAAGGGTTAATCTTATATCATAGACTAAACTTTAATCAAATTCCTAGGTAATTTTTCTAATAATGAACCAGTGTAAATCATGTTATCTTCCTAAAAATGTGTGACGGCAAAAACAGATAATGCAAATAATACTCTACTTTTAAAATCTTGATTTAACTGTCGAAATTTAAAATTTTTTCAGGTAATTATTAAATTTAGACATTATTATTTCTGATTAACACGTTCGTCGCCGCGTCACCCATATCTGAGTTACTGGTATGCTTCCATGTCGGCTCTGTCACCCAAATGTGGGTGACGCTCTTCTTGTTCAAGTTAATAAGATTTTCAGTTGGATTTTTAAAAGGATTTTAACAATTTCGCGACCGCATGTTTTTGTCTTTTTGACAGTAATGTCCTCCTATGGGAGTTATTCTTCCCAGTTACAATATTTCTGAACAAAACTTTTTATATTCAGATTCATATTATAAATGGATATACATTATAATTATGCTCTATCTAATCAAAGTATTTATATCCATAATATATTGGTTGTACAAATATGAATATTGCGCATATTTTTAAGAAATAAATGACATACAAACTGCAAAAGAAACGGCCACTGGCGGAGTTACAGATTTTCAAATGACGTGAATCTGCGTCAGCGGTCGCGAAAGTGTTCATGGAATAAGCACTGAAATATAAATATAGGATGTACAACATAAAAATGCTAAAAATATACATATTATATTATACTCTTTATTAATTTATATTTAGGATAACATATTACAATATAATATAAAATTCTATTTATCACTTTTCGTCTAAAACTCGCTGCTTCGTAATCACTACTCTCCCTACTTTCAATTATACATTATGCCGTCCAATGACAGTGTTGCCAGACATTGCGACTTTTTTATTGAATAGTCACCAGTAATTTTGAGAAGTGATCTTTGATATTGATAATCAACAATTTTTGGATATTCGTCTATTATATATATTGAATATCACTTTTCAAAATTATTGGTATCTATTGAATTAAAAAATCTTAAAGTCTAGCAACACTGCACTGATATGCGTCTTAAAAAAAGAATGTTTCTCGACTAAATAAAGATCTGGGAGAACTGCAGGCAGTCCTCTAGCGGAAAAGCTTATCACGCTCTCAATTTCGGAATTAAATTCTTTGTAATGAATCGAAACGTTACTCGAGTTGCATCCCTGTTATTTCCTGTTTATCGCTCTGTTTACATTCTAGCGATCCGACGATAGGATTTAGGTCCGACGAGAAATTCAACTGAATCAGGTTGGGTACGAACCTGTTAAAAGTATAATAACTCAAAAATGGGAACTTGGTGCAAAACTAAAAAAAAAAAAAAAAAATTGTCACCAACAATAAAACAGTCACAACAACAAATTAGTCACTGTAAGTTACAAACTATTTGTAAAACAAAATAGTCTTCTTCATAAATTAACCATTTTATAAGCGGAGAAAAAATTCATCCCTTTATGGCGTTAACCTCGCTGCGAGAACGCAATTATTAACCTTTTGCGGCGCAAGACAATTCGGAACATTTAAATTATACTGCCACCGGAATTCATGAACTAAATTAAACTAAAAGAAATTTTAAATTTTAAGGTTAAAAAAACCGGCCTTTTCTGATATGTTATAAACGTAAATTTTTGCTAAAAAATTTCCGGGGTGAATTTTTGCAGCTGGATCTTAAATTTTGCGTCCTCGCAGCGAGGACGCCGAGCGTTAAGGGGTTAAGCTCCAGCTGCAAAAACTCATCCTGGAAATTGTTTATCGAAAATTTCCGGGTAAAATAAACTTGAAATTTAAAATTTCTTTTATTTTAATTTTGTTCGTAAATTCCGTTGGCAGTGTAATTTAAACGATCCGAATTAACTTGCGCTACAAAGGGTTAAATAAATACAAGTAGGAGTCCTGCGCCAAATTCCTATTCCTGAGTAGCTACAAAAATTACAAAAAAGCAAAATATAAAACATTAAAAAAACTTACTTTCGCTATTGAGGAAATAATAGTTACTTAAAACTTCATATAAAGATAATGTTCCAACTCATTGCGTAAAATTTGTATAAAAGAAGTACAAAGAATTTCCCTATAACTTTTCCATTATTCTTTTCCAATGAATTCTTCCAAGTCTGCAATTTATTCTGAATGCAGTGATTTGGAATAATCACTCTGCACTTAAATGGAAAACTGCAGTTTTTAAAAAAATGAAGAAACGTTTTGAAAGTACTTTTTTTTATTTGAAGTGAAAAGAAAAATACACCAAAGATTGGATTGTATAAAACTGGTTTTCGAAAGTAGTTTTAGTTCGTTAGTAGAATTATTCCCAAACGTATACAACAAAAGGGAAAATTGAAAGTTATCCATAGTAAAGAAATTTCTTTGTTACAAATAAAAAATTCGTAAAAAAAAAAAAAAAAAAAAAAAAAAAAAGGATTTTAGTCTTACGATTTTCGTATTTCCTTTATAAAGTCACTGTAATAATTCTCATAAACCATGTACATTTCAATTATTAACAAAACGAGTTAATTAAAATTCTTTTAAAATTTGCTTAAAACACTATATATACATATATATATGTTCTTTATTAATTACATTAACCCTTTCGATACCAGCGTCACATATATGTGACGATCCGATTTTCTTACCTGAGCCCGGCGTCACAAATATGTGACGTGTGTTTGTTATCAGTTTATGATAATTGTTTGCACCAAATCGTGTTGCACACAGACGGGTTATGTTAAAAAACAATAAAATAGATACAGGATGTTATTGGTCTTAGTTAGAACGTTATAGATACATCTCACAAAAATAAATGACAACTGTATCATATTTAAATAATAAGACGTCTGGGCTGTGGTGGCAGTTTTTCTCCTGAGGCTCTGGTTGCGAAAGGGTTAAACTTTAAGCCTGCTTTGCCTTAAATTCCGCTTAGTCTGTTATGCTTAAAACTACTTAATTATATCGAGTAGAATAAACCTGATGTTCGTATTTGTACAATCAATATATTTTGGATAAAAATACTTTAATTAAAAATATTATAATTATAACTTTTATGTATTTGTAATGTAAACATGAATGCACTAAACCCTGTTTTTGAATAATATAACTTGTAACAATAACCCCTAGAGGCTGAACTTACAATTAAGGCTTTTACATCAGTCAGATTCTCCTTTTCTTCATTCTTGGTTGTCCAATGGTGTTTCTGTTGCTTCATATTATAAGGACATGTAACTCAAAAATGAAGTTTTTTGAATACTAATTTTTGAACATCTCGACTTTTAGTTTAGCGAGCAATTATTTGAAAAAATAAATTTAAATATTTTTTTATTTTTTTTTTATTTATTTATTTATTTTTTTTTTTTTTTTAGAAAATTGAAAATTAAGAGTCCTAAGATTACTTAATCTAATGAAATAAAATATTAAAATTTATTTTAAAGGTAAAATTGCTCTCTAAGCTAAAAGGCGACATGTTTGAAGAATCTAGCTCAAAAAATTTTAAAAACATTTTTGAATGGGATATTCCAGAATTGTCATCCCTTCGAATTTTTGAATTCCAATAATTTCTTTTTTAATGCAAAAGTAGCTTTAATAAACGAGGAAATTTTTTAGATCAAATAAAGCGAAGATAACTTAAAAAGAAAAAAAAAATATGGCATGAGGATTTGCAGCTCTGGACATTCTAAAAAATATAAAGCAACAAAAATGCCATAGGATAACATATAGGAAAGGATTAAAGGACAGTCTGATTAATGTGCAGTCTTGACACCTTAACTGTGATCCTCGGATGGATCACGAAGCCTCCAAAAGAACATCTAGCCTGATCCATCTGTGCATGATGCGGCAGTTAAGGCGTTAAAAATCGTATGAAAATTTCTTATAAATTATTTTCGCAAAATCTACATGATAGCATACTTGCCAACATCTTAATTAATATTCCGTAGTGGGGTTAGTCCCGCCCTTTTTCTCACACCACTAAATTTTTAAAGTAATATTCTCCAAATGCAACCACGATTAAATAGGAAGAAAAATACTGTAAAAAAATATTGGTAAAAGGAAGCAGGGCTAACAATACTACGGAATATTAATTAGTATGTTGGCAAGTATGCTATAGTATGACTTTCAGTTTATAATAAGAGATTAACCAGAACATATTTTACGCTTACATTAGGCTGTCACTAGCGACATTTTTAATACCACTATTTCCATAAGAAAATTTTTATTGGAAATTTTCTAAAAGTAAACGAAATGTCTGTTACTTTTTGTAATTAATAGTATCAAAAAGTCATCTGTAGTAGTCCTGTATGTAACAAACTCTATCTAAACTCATGCTATATCTTTCATATAATCTAGCCATTTATAGCATTCCGTTTTCCTGCATGGACTGACGAGAAAATGGCTAACTCAAAAAATAAGCCATTTTTAGACCTGCTAACTATGTTAGTTTATCCGTAATGGTATTAAGCCCCGCCTTTTTTTCACACCAGAATAGTTGTAGAGCAATAGTCTTCTTATTTAATCATGAGAACATATCACTGAATATTGCGCTACAGCTATTCTGGTGTGAAAAAAAAGGCGTGGCCTAATACCATTACGGATAAACTAGCATAGTTAGCAGGTCTACATTTTACTTACTTTTAAATGTCAAACTTAAAATTTCATCTAATTATTCAATGTAAAACTTTTTTTATATTTCTTATTACAAGAAAAATAGCTGCAGATATTATAAAAGAGAGAAAAAAAAACTTATCTTCTTTATAGAGAAAATAATAGTTACTTAAAAGTTCATATTAAGATAATAATCTAATTCCTTGTTTGTTCGAAAGAAGTAGAGTGAAAATTTTTATAACTTTTTCATTATTCTTTTCCAATTATTTGTTCCAAGTCATGGAATTATTCTGAATGCAATGACTTGGAATAATCGCTCTTTACTTAGACAGAAAACTGCAATTAAAAAAAAAAGAAACGTTTTGAAAGTACTTTTTATTTGAAATGAAAAGAAACTAAGGATTGGATTGTGTGAAATTAGTTTGCGAAAGTCGTTTTAGTTCGTTAGAAGAATTATTCCCAAACGTTTATAACAGAAGAAGAAACTGGAAGTTACCTATAGTAAGTTAACTTCTTTGTTGGAAATAACTAATTGCATAAAGAAAATGGGTGTTAGTTTTACATAATACTTTGCGAATTATAAATATTATATTTCGTCTTAAAATCATACAAATAATTCTTGTAAAAATATGTATATATGCATTTTATTGTAGTATTAAGTTGTATAGTAAGTATTGTTATAGTATTATATATATATTATTTATTTAGATTTCTTCTTCAATTATTTTTACTTGAATTCACACAATTATTTTTCACACACAGTAATAACAATTATTTTTACTTTGTGATTTGGCCATTAAAGTTACGAAATCATTAGCAATTTGCACTCAACTTTATAGAAGACCACAATTTGCATGCCCAACTCCCACAATGTCCTCGATGACGCTAGGAATTCCGCATGCCTATGTACGTTTGATTTTGTCTAATTTTGATATTTTTTGATGGCATTAATTTCATCTGTTTTGATCTTTTTATATCTGTCATTATTTGGTAATTTCCTATGGATTTATACGTATATATATATATATAAATGTGTGTGTGTATATATATATATATATATATATACACAGTTATTGCACACTGAGAAAAATATTCTGTAACTGACATCTAGAATCTAAATTGTGGCTGTAGTAAAAATAGTTCCATGTCATCCTTATAAGTTCTAGTCTCCTATGAAAGTGAGTTCTAGAAATTCTTATTAGAATTCTAGAGGTTTTTTTTTTATATCATTGAGGCCAAACTTATTTAAAAATTTCTGCAGATAAGTGTGAATGTATTCATATTTATTACAAGAGGCGTGTTTTATCAACTATAATCTTGGTTTATGACCCCAATTCTAGAACATGCCTTCCAACCATACCATTGAGAAGCATAAAATTTTTAAAACCGTCCTTTTTTCTCACACCAGTAATTTTTTTAAGTAATTTTATTCTTATTGAATAGTAACAGAACTGGTCGAGAATTACTCTAAAAATAAAGTGATGAGGGAGAATGGGCGTTTTTCCAAGAGTCGTTAACAATTTTACGCTTATTAATGAGACGGTTGGCAAGTATGCAAGAATATCAAGGGAGAACTTCTCCCAATACAAAGGATTCATGTTATTCAGAATATTCAAAATATTTTTTCACCCTCTAGAAATGTACAGACTATAAATTCTTGATCATTTCATCTATTCAGCTTATTGACGCGCCTTATACACATAGCTCGGAAATATATATTTCTAGCTTAGGGATTTAGAAAAGGACGAATTATTCGTTCTAGATGAAGGCAGTATAATTTTGTTTCTCAGTATAGAAGATGTTTATTTTTTCCATTATCATTTCTTCATTTTTTGCGAAAAAAAGAGCTAAAATTAGATTATTTTAATTATGCATAATATAGTATAAAGTTTTCATTTATTTCTTAAATTAATATGAATATTTCTCGAAAATTACTTTTATGAAATCTCCAGCATGTATTTTATTAATAAAACTTGTTAGTCAAGACATATTTTAATCTTGTATAACGAACTATAATCAAAATCCTGGAAATCTCTTAAGTTATTTACAAAAGGAAATTTGATGAATAAAAAAAAATACATTTTCTTATACAATAACATTGTACAAAAGTTTTATATTTATTGTTTTTTCACATGAGGTAATATTTGTAACAGAAAGCTAATGTCGAAGAACAGTTTATATTACATAAAAAAATATTTACATTGTAAGACTTACATTGTGGTATTTTAGCAACACATTGTATACTTGTATTTATGTGCATTACGCATAATATATTTACAACAAATATTGTAATATGATATACTGTTAAAATACGTGATTCTGTTTAAGATATTTTTCTTCTCAAATAATAAAAATGTTGTGGAAATATTTTTAATCAGTTAAAACTATTTTCATTTTAATATAGGGGAAAGTTGGTGAATATGGAATAACATTTCTACGTGAATTCACCATAATAAACGAAAAGATTTTGGATCAGTGTGATTTCAACTATTGCAAACTTTCAAATGTTATTAATTTGTTTTAATGATTTTATATTACAGAAAATGGAGTTACCTTTTTAGTTAAACTTTTAATTAAGGAGAAAGAAATATTTTTGGGTAATATGGATCAAACTGATGTTTGGAATAGTTATGAAGGGAAATATGGAATACCCATTTCCTTAAAGATTCATGTGAAATGGGGTAGTAATTTTACAGAAAATCATGAATAACTGCAATGTAATCATTTATTTTGAAATTATTATTGAAAATAAACAGTATTAAAAAAAAAATATATCAACATTAAAATTTTACAAAAACTGAAATAATATGGAATAGTTGATATTCCGTATTACCGAATCGGCATATTGAATAATAAATCAACCTCAATCACTTGTTTATAGAATCAAGTTCATGGGAATCAGATTAATAACTCAACTTGCGACCGGAAATGACAGTAGGTTTTACTCATTTTACGGCTTTAGATTACACAATTGGTAATAATTACCTCTTAAAAAAAAAAAAAAAAAAAAAAAAGTTTTAACACTTTTACGACCACATGTTTTGACTTTTTGACAGTAAGGTCCGCCAGTGGCCGTTATTCTCCCAAGTTTCAATATTTCAGAACAAAATTTTCTATATTCAGATTCCTATTACAAGTGGATATACATTATAATTATACTCTTTCTAATCAAAGTAATTATATCCATTGTATATTGGTTGAACAAATATAAATGTTGTGTATATCTTTAAGAAATAAATGACATACAAATTGCAAAGGAAACGCCCTTTGGCGAAGTTTCCGATTTTCAAATGACGTGAATCTATGTCATCGGTCGTGAAAGCGTTAATCTTGATGAACTTAGAAGTTGTATAACACAAAACTGCTCTTCTCAGTGACACAAAGTGAATCATATGTGGTAGTATTCATAATTTATTCCGGAATACTGTTAGTTCCTCTCTTTTATCGCACCACTAAGATTTTAGACAAATTTCTCCAGTATGTAATTACAATGAAATAAGAAAAAAAAGTGCTTTTAAAATATACTGGTATAAAAAAAAGGGGCGGGTCTAAAAGTACTCGGAATAAATTATAAATATTACGAGGCATATGTGAATTACCGTTCATATTTGAGGCCCAATGAAGATGTTTGACGTGTAGACCAGCTAACTATGCTAATTTATCCGTAATGGTATTAAGCCCCGCCATTTTTCCACTCCAGAATAGTTGTAGAGTAACATTTAGCAATATGTTTTCATGATTAAATAAGACTATTTCTCTACAACTATTCTGGTGTGAAAAAAATGCGGCGCTTAATACCATTACGGATAAACTAGCATAGTTAGCAGGTCTAGACGTGTTTCCGATAGTTCGTGGCTCCGTACAGATGAGATATAACGATATTTCATTTCACCCGACTACTCCATATTCGCCACCGTTTCGCTATTAATTTAAATTTCAAATTTATTGGTAGAATTATTTGTATCACGTTTCATCAACACATTATACATTAAAACTTTCCCGACCGCTGACGTAGATTCACGTCATTTGGAAATCTAGAACTCCACCAAGTGTGCGTTCCTTTCCCAATTTGTATGTTGTTATGTTTCTTAAAAATACAACATATATTTATTTTTGTACAGTCGGGGGAAAAAAAATCGCAGCACTCGCTGTAATTTCATTATTAATTGACGCAGAAAAATTTAATCGACACCATTTAACAGGAAATTAAATGCACTTTTCAAAAATGCTGTCGAATTTTGAATTAGGGGTTATCTACATATTGAAATGAGCGCCAACTTTGATTTTTTTCAATAGCAACACCCAATTTTGACTTCATATTCGATTTTCTGAGAGTCTGGCAGTGTGGAAAAGTATGCTGTTTGTATACTTTATCTTTAGTATTTATAGAGTTATAATAAAAAATGTGTTAGGGGGTTATCTGTAAATGTAGAAAAATAAAATTAAGATCCTATAAGAAATAGACAAAATTTTAATGTTTTACACCGGAAATATTTCAAGAAAAAAAAGAATTATACGAATTAATAAAAAGGATTGACTTTTAATAGTTCCTTAGTTATTTTGAATTCAGTTTCTTAGATTTGTATATATATTTCAGTACTCTTAGTTCCCCATCATACTATAGGTATGGGGAACTTAGGTAATCGTGAAAATTTTCAACCTCAGTTTTTTTACTTTTCTACACGTTTTCAGGTGTGAGGAATCCGAAAATGACAAAATTTGTATGGTGTCTGTTAGTCCGTTAGTTTGTTAGTCTGTGTACACGATATCTGAAGAACAAATTGTCGCAGAGAGGTCAAATCAGTTTTAAAATATTACTTTCGACACTGGCAAGAACCCTATTCATTTGCAACATTCGAATTAAAAAACTTCGTAAGTTATTAGAAAATTACGATTTTCTTAACATGGGAGAATAGGACAAAAATTCACTTAAACGTGCATTAAATGGACACTTTTTACTGTAAAAATGTCAGACCAGTTTTAAAATATCCGTTTTGATGCCAGAATGAACATCAGTAACTATAAATATGCTACTTTGAAAATTTTGCAAGTTATTGGAAATTTACGAATTTCTTAACATGGCAGTATAGGGCAAAATTTCACATAAACGTCAATTTTTAGCGATATTTTCATCGTAAAGATGTCAGACTACTTTTAAAATACTATTTAGGACACTGGCATGAATATTAATGACTATGAATCTTCCAATATAAAGATTTCGTAAGTTATTGGAAATTTACGAATTTCTTAACATGGCAGAATAGAGAAAATTTCACATAAACGTCAATCTTGAGGGATATTTTCATCGTAAAGATGTCAGACCACTTTCGAAATATTATTTAGGATGCTGGCATGAATATCATAGACTATGATTTTTCCAATTTAAAAAATTCGTAAGTTATTTGGAATTTACGATTTACTTAACATGTCAGAAGGCAAATTTGAGCATAAACTTCCATTTTGAGGATCATAAATGCATTACAAAACTTCAAAATTACATTTGTGATATTTGTTTGAACATGATTGAATACAAATATTCTAATAGGAAAATTTCGTAAGTTATTCGTAATTTACGATTTTACCAACATAGCGAAATTGTAAATTTTTCATATAAATATGAATTTTGAGGATTATTGCATTGGAAATAGTAGCATGAAAACTAAACAACGGAATTGACCCTGATAAAATAAATTAATAGATTAGAATAAGATAAATATATGGAAGTGAACGGTGGATAGCCTATTAGGTGGGGATTTCATTTTGTCACTGTATCCAGCTTTGGTCAAATTCATTTCTTGTAACATGATTATAATATCTCTCGCACTAGAAATTTATCATAACATAAATATGATGGGGAACTGAGCAGAGTCCACCTATGCCAACTAGTTTTAATAATTTTAGGTCTATTTAAATACATTACACTTGCGATTTTGTCCAGACTGTACTCTTTAAAAAAATTGCAATAGTTTTCAATTAAAAGTGTCTATTATGTCTGTAGGGATCACCAATGAAGCTTAAATTTTCTTTCGTAGGTGTAACATAAAATACGAAATGAAATAATATAGAAATATATATATATACAACAACGGATAAACTAAATCTTTTCTGATAAATTATTGTAAGGGTTCATGAAGTAAATATTAAACAATTTTAATCGCAATTACCAGTTTTGGGTCAGTTGAACTCTTTGAAACTGTACGATTTGCTTTATAATTTCTATAAAAATATAATTTTTTAATTAACAATTTCGCGACTGCTGACGTAGATTCACGTCATTTGAAAATCTGTAACTCTCTTAGTGGGCGTTTCTTTCGTAATTTGTGTGTTCCTTATTTCTTAAGTGTGTACTCAGTGTTCATATTTTTGCAATAAAATATACTATGGATAGAAATATATTGATTAGAAAGAATATAATTATACTGTATATCCATTTGTAATATAATTGTGAATACAGAAAATTTGTTCTGAAATACTTTATTTTGAGAGAATAGGCGGATCTTACTGTAAAAATTACAAAATCCTGCGGTCGCAAAAAGTGTTAAAGTATATTTATAAAAGTAAAAGTATATTTAAAAACATATACATAAAGTTAAAATATATTATTAAATTTTAAAGACTAAAGTATCCTTAGAATAACACCCCCCCCCACCCCTTTACAAAATAAATAAATAAAAATAAAGCAATATATGAAGCAAATGATCCAGCCTTTAACTATAACGGTAGTTAAGAAACAATTTTACAAATCTGTCTTGCATTCCAATTCCATTCGTTTTTTTAATAGACAATTTTTACATTTACCAATTTTTCTATTTAAAACAGTAAACCCCGCCTATTTAGTTATTTTTTTTCTTCTAGTGTTTGTTTAAAAGATTCGAAATTTATCACCAGTAATCGATGAAGTAAATACCACTTCTGCATATTTTTGTCAACATAAAATAAGGGGTTTAACACGAATACTCAATGTCATATTTACTTTTCTTTTCTGTATTGAAGAACGATGAAGGCGGGGCTTGTGGTCTTTAGAAAACAGGAATTCTTGATGCTAGCACTAATGTCTAAAAATCATCATTTTTGTTTCATTTCTTTGCGTTTGGCGCTGTTATTATATAATTTGTCCCGTAAATAAAAAATAAAAATATTTTGTTTAATTTTCTTTGTTATTTTTTAAGATTTGATTCGGTATCTCATGCAAAACTTTATAAGAGACGGCCCCCTAAACCACTCCAAAAAAAAGATTTACTTATATCTCGAAAATTAATAACTGGAATGAGCTGCAAATTTGCACACCGATATTTTTCAGCGTTAGGATTCATTTTATGTAAAAATTAATATAGGTCATAATTCATAATTTTTATGAATATGAATTTATTAATATTTTTCAAAATTAAAAATATCTTTCAGAATAAAAAGTAATGATGGATTGTGTTTGGGTTTCTTCACTGTATCTCGTAAAAAAAAATTATATCGATCAAGTTATTTTTTGTGAAGCTATTAATAAAAGTTTGAAATGTGAATTTAACATTAGCACCTTCAAACTTTGAACGCTTATAACTATGTGAAAAAATAAGTAAAATATACAACCAATATACTTTTTCGCGTTGTCGCGATCCCAGGAATTCAAATATAAAATAAAAATGGGGAATTACCATTGAAAAAATCAATGTTGGTGCGCGTTTTTAAATGTAGACGACCCCCAATTCAAATTTTCAGTTCATTTTCTGAAACTACTCACAATTCCTCGTCGAATGATACCTATTACATTTTTCTACATCTATTAGCAACGAAGTTACGTCGAGTGCTGCGTTTTTTTTTTTTTTTTTTTTTGCACCGACTGTACAATCAAAATACTATGGATACAAATATTTTCATTAGGAAGAGTATAATTATAATGTATATTTATATGTAATAAAATTATATATACAAAACCCTGTTCTGAAATAATGTAGCTTGAAAGAACAACGCCCACAGGTGGAACATACTATCAAAAAGATAAAAACATGCGGTCGCGAAAGTGTTAATGATTAGTTTTTATCACGAAATATAAACACACGGAATTTTACGGAAACAAAATAGCATTAGTTAATATGATATCATGGTACGAATTACCTACATTATGCCAGCAAAACTTTATAGCAAAGACATGAGCTCTGTTGTTTTAGTAAAATTGAGTGGAGTCTATTTTGAAACTGGAAATTTAAAACTACGATCGAATTTAAATAACATACTTTAGACACAGAGCCTGATTAAGGTGGAGGCACACATTATCTCCGCTGTCACCGGAATATTTTTACAATTATTTTTTACTTCATGTCATAGAAATGGCCACGCTTTGACGAGCAAACATTTTCTATAAAAAATGAACGGTGTAAAACAATACAATTTACTCACCGTTATTAGACAGCAGAATTCTTTTAAAATAATTTGTAATGAGAATTTTCTGCTTATTATAGGAGGAAAGTATTTGTTAAAAAATAACGGTGTAAGTATAAATAATGTATGCTTCCCCTTTAATCAGGCTCTGTTTAGACAGAAAATTTGAATCAGAAGAGAAATTTGGCGCAGAAATCATACCGGTATTCGTTTGAAAATTTTCTCTACTTATAAAATCGTTGGTTTTAGAAGAAGAAAATTTTATTTTATAAATACTGGTATGAGTTCTAAGCTGAATTTCCACTCCTGTTAATTTTAACAAGGGCAAACTATGATTAGATATTAAAAAAAATCGAATCTATCTCCTTTTCATGGTGTACAAATTTTGCACCAATGGGAAGACCCAGTCGTCAGCTAACGGGCATTTTTATCTCTTAAATATCGTCCAGTTGACTATAACAGCACTGGAATATTATGAAGCGTTCTCACGGACATACCCAAGATCTTTTTCACCAGTACTCTGGAAAATAAACTTCTTTGTGCAATTTTAGAGTTATGGTATGACAAAAATTGCTTTTAAATTTAGTGATAGAGAAAAATAAAAACCCTTGAAACCCAAGGATACACGTGCAGTTGCTCTCATTAAAATTAATTCGACCTTCCCATGTAAAATACATTAATTTGATTCGTTTAATTTTAGTCTTAGAAGTTCTTCATTGTCATTCAGCAATACTACAGTTCCATGTTATAAATTGGAATTTCATACTTGAGTTGTATGTTATGTTTTACCTTATATCAAAAATTGCCATTGAAAATTATTGGTAGAGGAATTAAGGACCATGCAAACCTAAGAATCCAATTTCAAATGTTCTTGTTAAAAAAAAAAAAAAAAAATTACCTTTCAATTAAAAATACATTATTTAATTTAGTCGAAATGCTAAATCTTTCAAATTATACCGCTGGTTGACTCCACACACTTACTCCAGCGTAAGTGGAGCCACCCACTTACGATGACTTCACCGAAGCGGGGGAGTCATCCCCTGGATCGTGGAGGATCAAAATTGTGATGGCATGTCTCCAGACCATCCTAAAAGGTCAGACCGTCGCCAATTACCCAAAGCGCAGTACTAATGCGACGTTAAATCCAACCAACAAACCATCTAAATCCTTCATTGTCATGCAGCTATATTGGAGTTTAATGTTATTTTTTCTATGTTATGCTTCATGCTGTGAGAAAAATTACCATTTAATATTAGTGGTAGAGAAAAACGAGGACCGTTGAAACTCAAGGGCATAATTTTTCTTGTTCTTGTTAACATCAATTAGTTCTTTCCTTTGAAAGTGCATTATTTAAATTTGGTCTAAGTTACAAAATTTTTTATTCTCATCCAATAACATCAGAGCTTCAAGTGAGCGAAAAATGCCAGTCAGAGGGGGACCCTGATTACAGAAAGACTGAACATTAAACAATAACGGAAGATGTTAGTTCAAAGTTTATTCGATCGTTCAAAGATTATACATATTTATCAGCACCAGACACTTTTCTTTTCATTAAAATTTTATGAAAATAGTTTTACTTACGTCCAGAAAGACATGAGAGCAATTTAAAAAAATTGTAAAGTGTAATTTCGTTGCATACAACTAATTGAACAACTTATTGAACTCTCTAATGTCAATAACATAGAAATTTCATAAATTTTATTCAATTTTATTTATTCGACGATAATGTATGTGAGGGATTTCTCTTTACAAGTCCTGGTTCGAAAATCTGATTTCAAAATTAGTAATGTTGGTAGCTATGCAACCAAGATAGTACGGTGGCATAGCATTGACACCCTAGACTATATCACAACCCAGTTACAATTCCTGTCTTACCATAGCCTCCTTAACTAGATGCCTGTCCCGTGGCTCATAAACTTGGCAACAGTTGAAGCGGTAGACAGCGCCACCTGGTACAGATTGCGCAACTTCTTTATTCAACTGTCAGCAATAATTTTAAGAAGTGATATATGATATACATAATCGACATTTCTTCATTTCTATTCGCCTTTTGTGTATATTATATCCCAGTTTTAAAATTTTTTGGTAGCTGTTGAATAAAAAAGTCACGCAATCTGTACCAGCTGACGCTGTCTACCGCTTCAACTGTTGCCAAGCTTCCGAGACACGCGACAGGCATCTAGTTTAGGAGGCTATGGTCTTACTTGTGTTTTGTTCGTTATGATTCATTTCGTCTTACTATCTAGAATATATACTATGGAGATTATTACTATGAGAACTTTGTGAAAATATACAATTAAGACAAATGTAACCTATTTTTATATACTTTATTTTATATTTTAGAACTTAAATCGTGATGCTATTTACATATTTCTTTCCTCTTACATTACAGAAACTTCTCGAAGAAAGTGGATCAAGTTCTGAGTCTTCCGAAGGGGGAGGTGGATTATCCGTCGCATGGATTGTAGCCATAGTTGTCAACGTTGTTCTAATAGTTGTTTTCATCATTGCGATTGTCTACTGCTATTGTAGAAGAAAGAAACGTAAGATAATGACGATTCTAATTTATAAATGACACGATAATTATATGTCCCATTTTGAGTCATATAAAGGGAATTTTAAATAATTATATACATATATATATATATATACAGAGTGTCGACAGTCGAAATTTTTTCCCTGATTCTTCCACCAGTATATTTATCAGGGGTTGTCAACATTTTAAATTATTCAATTTTTCCGGAGCATTTTTAGCCCCAGCTTTACTCCATACCACTTTTTTTTTTTTTTTTAAGTAAATTTTTCTGATTTTACCACAGTTGTATATTACAGAACAATGTTCTAAAAATAAAGTGGTGGAAAAATAAAGGCGGGGGCTGAAAATGCTCCAGAATAAATTAAAATGTTGGCAACTATGTATTTATATAAATATTTTTACTTATTTAATCGTGAAAACTTACTGCTAAAATTCTGAAAGAAAAATACTGGTGGAAGAATCAGGAAAAAATTTCGACTGTCAACACATAATTTATTTTTATGCGTCATGAAGATAATGATTGTCATACTTGCCAACCATCTCATTATGAACCGTACAATTTTTAGTACCCGCCTTTTTATTCACACCAGTCAGATTTTAGAGCAATTTTATTCTTACGTAATCGTAACAACATTTGGAGAGAATTACTCTAAAAATAAAGTGGTGTGAGAAAAGGGGCGTTAACAATTGTATGGTTTTTAATGAGATGGTTGGCAAGTATGTATTTATGAATCAGAAGATTTTTAGTAAACGCCCATTCTTAACACACCACTTTATTTTTTACAGCAGTTATCTACAAATGTGGTTACCATTAAATAAAAATAATACTACTTTAAAAAAATAGTGGTGTAAAAAAAATAATAATAATAAAAAAAAAAAAATTAGTGTATACTAAGAATCTCTATTTATTTGGCACGTATGTTAAAGCATGGTTGGCAATATCCTAATTAATAAACCGGAATATTGTTAGAACCCTCCATTTTTCACACCAGTCTTTTTATAGACTACTTTTCCTCTTATTTCGTCGTAAATACATTTGAAGACAATTACTTTAAAAATCAAGAGATGTGGAAAAAGGGGCGAGTACTAACAATACTCCGCATTAGGTTGACCGCTATGTTAATGCATCAAACTTACTTATTAATATCATACTTGTTAACCATCTCATTATGAACCATACATTTTTTAGTACCCGCCTTTTTTTCACACCAGTCATTTTTTAGAGTAATTTATTCTTATTTAATCGCAACAACATTTGGAGAGAATTGCTCTAAAAATAAAGTGGTGGGGAAAAGGGGGCGTCTTTTCAAGAGGCGTTTACCATTGTGCGGTTATTAATGAGATGGTTGGCAAGTATGTAATATTATAGTAAGTTAAAACAGTTTTTACATTTTCTGTAAAGCAGAATTTAAACTGTCATTAGACATTTTAGTATTTTGCTAAAAGGTATAGAATTTTCTTAAAATAACTTGGTAAGAATTCCGCTAAAAAGCAAAGACTAGATAATTTCACAAAAATAGTAATATATATTAACCCATAGATGCCAACCTAACCCGGAAGACTGTTAGTTCCTGCCCCTTTTAGTACACCACTTAATTTTAAGAGCAATTCTCTTCAAATATATTTACGATTAAATAAGTAGAAAGTACTCTAAAAAAAGACTGGTTTGAAAAAATAGGCAGAAAAGGGCGGGATTAACAATCTTCCGGGTTAGGTTGGCAAGTATGTTAACCTCTAAATTCAAATATTTGCAAGTAAAAATTACAAAAACATCGGAGATTGTTAATTTTTTAGTATATTTGAATTTCATTTCAATTTTTAAGGATTGAATTTAAATGCAAATATATTTAAAAGTATGTCAGAATTCAGAATTTGCTTCGTAGAAGCATTCTGAGCGCTAGTACTGCTCAATGATTTAACCCTACTCTTTACTTCTCTTTTTAATCGCTTTTTCTCTTTGCACATATAGCATATTTGTTTCTTTTTCTGTTGTTGAAATCAAAACAAAGTTTCACTGATTCATGTTTCTTAAATCACAAGTACGGACGGTCCATGATTTATGTTTCTTAAATCTCAAGTAAGTTCATATTATCAGTGAACAAAAGAAATAGAAATTAAAGTTGGGAATAATCTAGTTAAGAAAAAAAATTCACAGTATCCAAAAAATTAAATTAACTTTCCAAAAAACTAAAACACCATACTTGCCAACCATCTCATTAATAACCGTACAATTGTTAATGCCTCCTGAAAAAACCTCCCTTATCTCACACCACTATATTTTTAGAGTTATTCGCTCGAAATGTTGTTACGATTAAGTAAGACTAAAATTACTCTAAAAAATTATTGGTGTGAAAAAAAAGGCGGGTACTAAAAATTTTACGGTTTATAATAAGATGGCTAGCAAGTATGAAATACTGCTTGTGCATTTTAGCTAATATGCTGAAGAAACTCTTTTGCCCTGTTAAACCCTGTCTGTAAGTGTTTAGATAATCCTCTTGAATGACCTTGGACGTTCATAATTTAGATGTTATATTTCTTTAAACGCTAACGGACAGTATTGCTAACTTGCAGGGACATTTTTATTTAATGACTAGCAGGCTACGCCTGCTTCGCTGGTCAATATATTTAAAAGATTTTTTTAATTAATTGAATCACTGTTTACTTTTTATATCATATTATAAATAAAAACTTAAAAAAAAAATACATTGAAATCGCTCTAAACCTCGCTTTGAGTACCCACCGTTTACGGTATCTCTTTTTCCGCCCACGCTGCATCGGGTCCAGGGTCCCACTGCCTGCAGAAAGGGCACTTCAATTTAGGTACTTATCCACGATAGGTGGATCTGCTATTATTTAAGAACTACGATTTTAAAGATGACTGTATCTCAGCATTTACTAAATATTTCAGTTTTTGAACCATGTATTTTATAGCCCCCACTCTTTGCATTATATTACGATTTGATTTCGACCATTATAATAAATAAAATAAAAGGTACATTTTCTTTTAAAAGGAATTAAATTAATAAAAAACAAATTAAGTTAATTACATTTAAATTTTAATCAGTTTAATCCTTTCTACTATATACTAGCATTTTTTCCAATAACTACTACAAATTTAAAAAAGTAAAAGAAAAGAAAAAAAAAAAAAGATTTTTCTTTTAAAGGAATTAATTAAAAAAATGAAAAATAAAAAGTTGTTATACAAAAAATATATTCATAAACATAACTGATATAAATACGTTTTAAATTTAAAAAATAATATGTTTAATTTTTTTTTACTACTTTACCATTTCATTTTCAATAAATATAATAAATTTAAAAAAGAAGAAAAAATTTTTCTCCTAAAAATCAATGAATTAAATAAATAAATAATAAATAGCATAATAGCCATTGCAAGGTAATCAGACGATTAAAATGAAAGAATAAATTTCAGAACAATGAAATATAGAATCCAATATTTAAAATTAATAATAATAATTAAAAAAATCGATATTCGAAATTCGAAAAAAATCTCGATAAGGTGCACACCTATAGGGTCCTAGGTATCCAACTGTCAAGTTTTGTAGTCTCTTTGTGATCAGTAGTGTGAACACTAGAGCGCAGACAGACAGACACTTCTCTTTAATTATTTATACAGATTACCATTTATTCTGAAGAATGATCTTTGAGGTGTATGCTAGTCGATGGCAAACATACAATTATATGCATAATAATTAAACATTAATGATGGACATTGAATGTAAAAGTTCCTACATGTCAGAAATACTGCGCACGTATTACGAATAATCTCAGGTGCTTCTAATTTGTCCAAAATAATTATCACAAATCATTACCACTGCCACATATTTTTGTTTATCGATAACTAATTAGCTGTATATTTTGATACACTAACAGAGGTGGAACACGGGCGCAGAACTCGTATCACTATCAATGTAGCAAAATTTTTTACTTCTTAAATTAACGAGATTATAGATACAGAAATTTCATTGTTAGCCCTGCCTTTTTTTCCCCCACCAGTATTTTTATTTTAGAGTATATATATACATTCTTTTTTAATTAAAATTGTATGTGGAGAATATCACTCTCCATAATTTACCGATGTGAAAAGGAGTGTGAGGACAACAATACAAAGGACTATGGAAGTGGCTTTTTAAAGTAATAAGTATAAAGCTTTGAATAAACAACTTAAAATGCAGTAAACTCGTAACAATTGTTTCAGGTCGAAAATACACACCAGCCTTCGTCAGGCGAGCAAAGTAGGCATGAGTGCTGCAATCGAAGCGCTTCGATTGGTAGATTAATAGGTGCGTAACACATGGTTCAAAAATTAAAATAATTAATAGATGCTGAGATACATTTATCTTTAAAATAGTAGTTCTTAAGTAATAGCAGATCCACCTATTATCGAAAAATACCTAAATAGTGCCCTGAAAAGATGTTAATGCAGGCAGTGGGAACTTGGACCCGATGCAGAGCAGGTTAATAGGTGCGTTGCCGCTTCGATTGCAGCACTCGTGCCTACTTTGTTAACCTGACGAAGGGTTGTCTGTTTTTTCGACACGAAACAATTGTTACGAATCTATTACATTTTATGGTGTTTATTCAAAATTTTGTACTTATTACTACGGAATATTAGTTGGGATGCTGGCAGGTTTACACTATATACATTTCAATGTGATCAGGAATAACTTCTAGGTCGTAAGACAAATTCAGATACTCAAATATTCTGCATTTATTCTTCAAACGTGTTTTATAGCCTAGGTCGATTCATTAAAGTGACTGTAAAAAATAATTATGGCGAATTAACTAAAACTGTCACGTCGCGCACAATCTTTTTTTTTTTTTTTTCTTTTCTTTTTTTTAATTATTTTGTTACATGTTTTGACGCAGGGCTTGAGGTATTTTATCACGATTACACAGCTGTCAATATCCTAATTAATATTCTGTAGTAATGTTAATGGCCGGTGCCATTTCTAAGCCACTTAATTTTTGGAATGATTCACTCCAAATGAAATTACGATGAAATAAGAAGAAAACGTCTATAAAAAAAAAAGGAGTGTTGAAAAA
This sequence comes from Salticus scenicus, assembly GCA_963930645.1. Classification (NCBI taxonomy): domain Eukaryota; kingdom Metazoa; phylum Arthropoda; class Arachnida; order Araneae; family Salticidae; genus Salticus; species Salticus scenicus. The sequence continues at coordinate 180,183,293 of OZ005659.1, forward strand.
AAAAAAAAGGCGGGTACGAACATTACTGCAAAATGTTAATTACGATGTTGAAAGCTATGCAAATAACAGAGATGCCAACATTTTAATTTATTCTTCCGGAATATTTTCAGTCCCGCATTTATTTCATATCACTTGAGTTTTAACACTTTCCAGACAACGTTTTTTTTTTTTTTTTTTTTTCCTACTGACAATTAGCTCCGCCTTGGGGCGTTATTCTTGTGTATTACATAATTTTAAATCAATATTTTCAGTATTCATATTTATAATATAAATGGATATACATTACAGTTATACTCTTTGTTAGCAAATTATTTGATTCCATAATACATTGATTTATAAATGTGAATATTAGGTGCATTTTTAAGGGATAATGTAACCTATGTAATCTAAAAAAACGCGCACTTGCGGAGTTACAAATTTTCAAATGACGTGAATTCACGCCTAAGGTCGCGAAAGTGTTAATAATAATTCTTTATAATTTTAACGAAGTTACATATAGGGGAAAAATATTTAATAAATAAAGTTGTGCGAAATAAAGGTGGAGTTAAAAGTATTCCGGAATAAATTAAAATGTTGGCAACTATGCGATTAAGAATAACATTCAGTATTTTTCTTTAACCACTTATTAGACACTCAAAGTCGAATTTAACACCTTCGCGACCGCATGTTTTCGTCTTTTTGACAGTAAGGTCCGCCTGTGGGCGTTATTCTCATAAATTACAATTTTTCAGAACAAAATTTTCTATATTCATATTTATATTACAAATAGATTGTATTATAGTCATACTCTCTCTAATCAAAGTACTTGTATCCATAGTATAATGATTGTACAAATATGAATATTATATATAATTTTAAGAAACAAATAACAAACAAATTGCAAAAGAAACGCCCACTGGTGGAATTTCAGATTTTCAAATGACGTGAATGTACGTCAGCGGTTGTGAAAGTGTTAATATGCATTACATATCGAAAATAATGATGACGAACTAACCAGTACTATCACATCTTAGCAAAACTTTTATTTACTCTTTATTATTGTGCTATAATTTAAGACGCTATGCTGAAGAAATTTCAGAATGATCCAAAAAGCTAAATCGACTATAGTCAGGGCCTGATTAAGGGGGAAGCTCGCTCTTCACACATTATTTATACTTAAACCGTTATTTTTTAACAAATACTTTCCTCCTATAATAAAAAGAAAATTTTCATTAAAAATTATTTTAAAAGAATTCTGGTGTCTAATAACGGTGAGTAAATTGGATTGTTTTACACCGTTCATTTTTTATAAAAAATATTTCCTTGTCAAAGCGTGGAATTTCTATGACATGAAGTAAAAAATAATTGTAAAAATATTCCGGTATGAGCGAGCTTCCCCCTTAATCAGGCCCTGACTATAGTTCAAATAATTTAAGGAAAAGAATGTTAATCGGGAACCCTTATATTTCCATTCAGGACGTAATTCTGAAGGGTGCATAGTTGTAAAGGGGTGGACCTTCTAATTATCATCGTCGGAAACCAAACCAATTTTATTCTATAGCGCATTTTGCCACATTATAACTCAATGATTAATACATATTTTTAAATTCCGTTCTTGTTTATTAAAAGCTGATACTTTAAATTTTTTATTCTTTATTTGGAAGCTGTAATACACGTATTTTCACTAAATGAAATATAGTAAAATTATGTGCCATCTTTCATAATCAGCAAATTCACACTAAGTTTTTATGCGAAATAACCCGAAATATTTTGCAGTTTAACGTGATTTTTTTTGCTTGATAATTATTAATATAATTATGTCAGTGGAATTAATTGAAATGTTTATTTCTTATTAATTTATATATCCCAGGTCGAACTCGTCAGCGTAGCCGTTTGGAGTTTTCTGTGGTTTTCTCCGAAACTTTCACCGTAAATACGGGCCTGGACCCCTTAGAAATACCCCCCACAGAGGGCACTTCCCCTCGAGCCTAGGACCTACAGCAGTCAATCGGCCTTATTCCCAAATCCAATCCAATCCTTATTCTTCTATAACAAGAGAAATGAAAAGTTTAATCATATAGAAAAAAAATAATAATGTTTTATGCAGAGCTGCCAAATGCGACCTTTTTTACATACTTTACGTGCCACTATTTCCATAACATAAAATTTATAATAAATTTTTGCAGGCGAAGTGCAGCTTCTTTACCTGCGTAAAGAAATTATAAATTTTATTTATTGAAAATAGTGGTATGAAAAAAATATATAAAAGTTTGCGTATGGCAGCCCTCTTTATGCGTTTTATTGCAACTAATAAACTTAAACTATAAAATAAAGTTTTTTGAAAGTAAAAGAAAATGAACACAATTATCCTCATTGTTGGCATACCCATAAACTTATTCACTACAATCCACTAGATTCCTGCTTTATTAAAACAACAGCTTATAAGGAATGATTTATTAAATTATATGATATCAATCAGTAGATATTAGCTACTGTTAATTTTCTATGACTGTATATTATATTCTAGTACTGATAATTTTCTAGAAAATCTAGTAGATTTATATCTAAGCCGTGAACGCTACTCACGCATTCCATAACCCTATCTGCCGTACCGCTCATCAAAAAGTGGGAAAATGCATGCTTATAAAAAAAAACAATAAAAAAATTTTAAAAAAGCAGTAAAAGGAAAAAAAAAATCATGCGGTACGCTTTGATTATTAACATTTTCCAATAGAAGTTACATTTAATATTTTAATTATATTTAATATTTTAAAATTAGAAGTTTTATAGCTTTTATAGAATTTAAATTTTGTATTTAAAGTAAACACTCTTCATCGGATGTAGAATTGTTTGTTAATAGAATTATTTCAACATCTTTCAATACTTGGAAATTAAAAATTTTAATGTCATTTTCTTAATTCTAGTGCTGTTATATTTTAATTAAATAATTCTTAAAATGTCCTTGAATGGAGAAATTTTTGCATAAAATTTTTAAATCAAAGTTTTTTTGTTTTTTTTTTTTAACTCCTTGGACAAATTTTAATGCAGCTTTTTTTTTTATTTCATAATTCAAAATCAGTATATCTTTATTTTGGATTTAGTATATATATAAGAAAATTTGCTGCTATTAATCATCGTCATATCAATATATCACAAATACCATATAAATAATTTTTTTAAAGATCATTTTGTTCAGTTTTGAATAAAACAAAGATCAAAGCAATTTCTTCAATTATACAATTTTCACTTTATATCTTGTTCAAAATAAATGTGCTTCCCATTATTATTTACTTTATTTTATTTTACCGCATTTAGTCTTAGACCCTTTCATTTATAATTTTTTAAGATAATTAATATAGACATTTTTCTTCTACAATTTCTAGATTTTTTTCCCCTTTATATATAACTAGTAGACTTTGCCTGCTTCGCTGGTCATTATATTAAAATGAATTCTCAAAATACCATATTATAATAACAGGGTTCCCGCGGCCCAATTTTTTTTTCAAGGGCTCTTCCATCAGTATTATCTAAACATAAATTTGTTCTTAAACGTACCCTGTACAATTGAGGATAAATGTATCTTAAGATTATTCTAGTAGAAGAATCCTTGAAAAAAATCGGGCCGTGGGAACAGTGAATAATAATTTAAAAAAAAATCATTAAAATAGTCAAAATCCATGTTAAAGTTTTCGCAACCTTCGGTAGTGGTTTTCTAACACGATACACTTCGAGTCTGGAGCAACAATACCTTCGGTAGCGCCCCCTCCCTCACGGGTAAAGTAGAAAGATTTACAAAATCACATCAAAGTGCATATTACGTATATTGAATCAAAACCCACACACAATATTCGCCATTCTAAGCAGCTAATTTGGAGCTTGAAAACGTGTTTTTTTTTTTTTTTTGCTCTGCCCTCCCCTAAGAGGGGGGGGGGGGAGTAATGTCACAAAATCCCTTTACAGAGTTCGTACGGGCCTTATTTTTTCCCTGAGTCTTATACCAGTAATTGTTTAGAATGATTTTCGTTATAAAGTAAGTATTTCTGATTAATAAGAATTTTGTTGTTTCAGAATACTGGTGTGAGACTCAGGGAAAAAATAAGGCGCGTACGAACCCTGCTTTATAGTTCATGTTGCATACAAGTACATAACCGACACATTAAAAAATCGAGATCCTGAGTTATCTGAAGCAGAGTTTTAAAACGTGTTTTTTAGCCTCCCCCCCCCCGTGTTTTTTTAGTCCCGTTCTTAAAGGAATAAAGGGGGAGGGAATTTTGCAAAATCTCTTTTTATTATGAGTTAGATACATGTAACTGACCCACACATGAAAAAGATCCTTCCTAAGGTAATTTACTGCAGAGTTACTCATAAATACATGCTTTTTGCCCACCTCGCCCCTTCTGGGGCGGTAGGGTTAAATTTCATAAAATCACTTTGTAATGTGTGTTGAATACCCATAAACAGTCCACACATAAAGAATTGCAATTCTAGGAAAATTTTGAACAGAGTTATGTATGGGAACATGTTTTTTACCCCCCAACCCTCAAGAGGGGGATAACACGGAATTTCAAATAATCCCTATGTAGTTTGTGTGTGTTACGTACGCATAACCAATCGACGTATCAAAAAATCGCTTTCCTGAGATAATTTTGAGCAGAGTTACACTTTAAAACATGTTTTTGCCTCCCCCGACCCCCCCCCCGCTCTTAAAGGGAGGAAAGAGGAAATTTCACAAAATCCCTTTATAGGGCGTGATGGGAACGCATAAGCAGCCCACGCATAAAAAATCGCCTAAGATAGTTCAGAGCAGAGCTGCGCATGGAAAAATGATTTCCCCTCCCACCCCAGAGGTGATACGGTTGAATTTTACAAAATACCTTTGTAGTGTGTGTCATGAGCATGCATAACCAATCTACATATCAAAAAATCGCTATCCTGAGATAATTTGGAGCACAGTTACTCTTATAAGCTTGTTTTTGCCCCTCACCCCCCTTAAAGGAGGGGGGGGAGAATTTTCGTAAAATCCCTTTATTGTGCGTGTTGGGAACGCATAAACAACCCACAAATAAAATTTAATATTACTGAGATAATTTGAAGCAAAGTTGTGCTTGGAAACGCGTTTATTCCCCCCCCATCCCCAAAAGGGGAAAGGGGGGACTTTCGCAAAATCCCGTTAGAATGGGTGTTGGACACACGTAAATAAGCCACACACTAAAATTTGTAACTTTAGCTTCTATAAATTTTCACGGACGAATTTAGTGCTAAAAGGGGAGGTCGAATTAGTTCCCTCGTAGCCCCCCCCCCCCCCCCCCCAAAAAAAAAAAAAAAAAAAAAATCGAAAATCGGAAAAAATTAAAAATGAGTTTTTGGAAATTCCTTAAAGAAGACGCTTGGCGGTTTTTTTTTTTTATATATATATCTTTGAAGTATTACTGGAAACATTTTACTGGAAAACCCGTACTTTGCTAAATTTGCCTCCGAAAATCTTTTTTACCCCCTCCCCTCTTAAGAATCTAAAATTCGGAAATCGCAGAAAGCGATTTTTTTGCACTTAAGTCTAGTCTCTCCATCTGCAATTTCTTCACTGTGAAGTAATTTGGAGCCCAGTTATGCTTATAATGGTGGTTTTTGCCTTCTGAACTCCCCTGGGGTGAACTGTGGGGGATTTCGCAAAACCATTCTTAGTGAGCGTCAGGGTCCTAAAGCCAACCTGCTCACCAAAAATTGTGACTCTATCTCCCTCAGAATCGCTACGGCCGTGTTGAGTTAGTGAAAAGTCAGTTTGCTCTTTTATATATCTAGATAACTTAATAAAGCCATCCAATCACGCACAAAACACATAACTAAATCCTTCTTTGAAGCAAAATTACAACTGAAATAAACTAAATTAAAGGTAAAAGTCATTTACATAAAAATAATTTATAAATTTCAATTAAAAAAGGGACAATAGAATAAAACTTTTTAATTTTTTGAAAAGGAAAAAAAAAAAAAAAAAAAAATAGTTTTTATACGGAAGAAACCAGTTGGTTTAAACCATGCCAACCCTGGTTTAAGCAGTTTACAATATAACGAAATTAACATCATTCATCTGTACAAAGTCTTATTTTTTATAGAATATGATTGTGCCGTAAAATAAAATTTAACTAACCAGAATTTTGGAGCATAAAATATTATAGAAACCCTCTCCTATCTCTAATAGTTTCCGAGTTATGGTAGATGAAGAAAAAATCTGTTTTTTTCCATCCCGTCTGAAAAAACCCCAAATTTATGACATTTTCGAATGCCTTACACACAAAATAAGCGCATATTTGGAAAGAGCAGAAAAAATCCTTTCAGGTGACACCATTTACATCAGGATACCTTAGTTTAACGGAGAGCTACAAGCGAGCTACATTGGCGAAGTTTAAAATCGAGTTGTCACCAAATTCTTTAACTGGCAATTCTGCAAACACCGTTCAAGCTACAATCGGTCAAATTTACCAAAAACTTCTCCATTCCACAAGCTTTAGAATGAACCCACAATAAACCATATCGGTGTTCTAGTTCAGGAGAAATTTAGCCTTTTGTTTAAAAAACATTTATCACTGAACTCGACTTTCGTCGAGAAGGAGACTCACGTAATGCCATGGTCGTTCCCGATTTCATGTTCGCCTTCAGCCCACTGTTTTGTCAGATATAAAAAAGAAGTTTTAAAGACAAACAAGAAAAGTAGCAGTTGTATTAAGTTTACAAACACAATGGAATGGAAACAAAAGAAGTATGGCGTTTCTCACGTCTTTCACAAAGGAATATGAAAAATAAGTATCTCACGTTTATGATTAAATCACATATGCATTCGAAAGGATGTGTAAAATTTAGTGCCGCTGCTAAAATTGGTCACCCCCACACACACCTGATACATGCCCTTGCCTCTCACGAACGGAAACCACAGTAGCTCTGAGCGAAAGCTCATCCCTCAGTTTTTTACTGCATCATCGAGCCGACTGCTTAAATCTTGCAAACTGGCAATTTCTCTGTGTTAACCTTCTTGCTTCAGAAAAACCCCGAACATAGAAGTCCAATGGAGTGAGATCTGGCGATCTAGGTGGCCAAGGAACTGGTCCATTACGACCAATCCATCGCGGATACTGCTGAGTCAAGAAATCCCGAACGGCATTGGAAGAATGTGCAGGGGCCCCATTGTGTTGGAAAATGATTTCCGCTCGTTGGGGTACAGGAATTACATCAAGTAATCCTGGAAGAGGATGTTACAGAAACTCCAAATACGTATTGCTTGTCAGATGACCTTGGAACACATGTGGACCTATCAAGCGGTCGCCAACCATTTCAAGCCAAATATTTGAACTGAATCGCGTCTGGAACGATGAGTTTCGTATTACAAATGGATTTTGTTGAGCGTAATGATGACAGTTATGTAAATTTAACACGCCATCCCGAGTGAAAAGTAACTCATCTGTCCACAGTATCGTTCTTAGGAAATGGTATTCCTCAATATCTCGCTCTAAAAGCCAGTGGCAGAATGTTACCCGCTTTTGGAAATCTGAGCTGCGTAATTCTTGTACCGGTGTGAAGTGGTATGGATAATACTGGTTTTTGCGCAAAAATTTCATCACTTTACTTTGGGAGATTCCACCTTCTCTCGCAAGCATGCGTGAACACCTATTTGGATTTTCCTCCAGTCGGTCGAATACGGATTCCTCAGCAGTGGCGGACCGGCGACCATGGCCTCTTTCGTACACCCTACCGAACGACCCACTCTCCCTAAGCCTTCGATGAATTGCGGCAAATACAGCACGGTTGGGCGCACGACGATGTGGGTAACGTAGACGGTACTCTTCTTCGGCTCTCCGAGAGTTACCATCGCAAAATCCATACACAAAATGCATATCCGTGTACTCTTCATTTGTAAAACTAGGCATATCTGTTTACAGGTTTGAAAATATGAAGATTTTATCCTTGTGATGACTTCAATTGAAAATAAAATTCAGAAGGGTAAACAAATAGGGATAAAACTTCAATATTAATTTACAAAAGTAGAAGAAAAAAAGTGCTACGGAATAAGAATGAACTTGGTTAATTCGTACCAATGTAGGAAAACATACTAAGTATGAATTAAAAGAGAGCAAGTAGACGTGAGAGCAGCGTGAAAAGAATCGACCGAGCTCAGGCAAAGTCCAGAAAATGCTAAAGCAATAAGCAGCATAAAACGTAAATGAAGCTGACGAGCCAATGGGCTGTTACAGATTGACGCGCCTTTTGTACCCGCGAATGGGATGCGCGCGCAGGAAGGTTGGAATACATCTGCATATCACTAAGAGTCCATATGCAGATAGTCACAAATTTGTATACGTTCCATTTACTCACCATCGTTTCGTTTGCAGAATTTCGACGAACACCGTTTTCAGTGATGTATTTCAAACAAAAGGCTAAATTTCTCCTGAACTAGAACACCGATATGGTTTATTGTGGGATCATTCTAAAGCTTGTGAAATGGAATAGTTTTTGCTAAATTTGACCGATTGTAGCTTGAACGGTGTTTGCAGAATTGCTGGTTAAAGAATTTGGTGACAAATCCATTTTAAACTTCGCCAATGTTTTAGCGCTTGTAGCTCGCCGTCAAATTAAGGTATCCTGATATAAATGGTGTCACCAGATAGGATTTTTTCTGTTTTTCCAAATATGTGCTTATGTTGCGAGTAAGTCTTTCAGAAAGCTCACAAATTTGGGTTTTTTCAGTCGCGATCGAAAAAACAGATTTTTCTTCTATCTACCATAACTCAGAAACGGTTAGCGATAGGACAGGGTTTCTATGGTGTTTTATGCTCTCTGTGGGCTGTTCTATCCCCTCCTTTCGTTTGGAAGATTATGTCAAACTCACCCTGCATATATATATATACACACACACTAAGCTACAAAAAAAAAAAAAAAAAGCCGCACTGCAGAAAAAATGACTTATATATATATATATTTTTACTTTCCGAACACTATAGTGAGGAAAGTATTGTAATCATGTCAAAAATCCGAATTCGAGATTTTGATGTTTCTATACGTTTTGAGGTCCCCTGAGTCCGTTTTCACTATTTTTACGATGATGTATGTATGTGTGTGTGTATGTGTGTATGTGTGTATGTGTGTATGTGTGTATGTCTGTGAACACGCTAGCGTCTAAACGCTTCGTTCGATTAACCTGAAAGTTGGTACGCATATTGTAAGTCACCATAGTACGAACCCTATAGATTTTGGTGAATCTAGCACTTATAGTTTTTTTACAGGGACACAAAGAAAAATTCTTTATCATTATGGCCTATGGAAGCAAAATCTTAAAAGTGCGATAGCATCTAAACGCCTTATTCAATTGAGCAAAAATTTTATACACATATTATAGATCACAAATACTCAATCTGTATAGATTTTGGAGAATCTAGCGCTTATAGTTTTTTTACAGGGACACAAAGAAAAATTCTTTATCATTATGCCTATGGGGCCAAATTTTTAAAAATGTGATAGTGTCTAAACGCCTTATTAATCCGAGCAAAAAAATTGTACACATGTTATAGATCACAGTTGAACTAACTGTATAGATTTTGGTGAATCTAGCACTTACAGTTTTTTTACAGGGACACAAAGAAAAATTCTTTATCATTATGGCCTATGGGACTAAATTTTTAAAAGTACGATAGCATCTAAACGCCTTATTGAATTCAGCTGAAAATTTATATGAGTATTATAAATCACTGTTGCACTAACTATAAGCATTTTGGTGAATCTAACATTTATAGGTTTTTACAGGGACACAACGAAAATTTCTTTGTCATTATGATCTATGGGCTCAAAGTTCAGTAGCGTTAAATAAAACAACGTGTAATAGATGGAGAAAAATACTCAAACACTCTATTATGGTTTTCTCTCTTTTGTTTGTTTAACAACTACGCTTTCTTTACTTTATCTACAAAACTGTTAATTACTCAATGTTCGGAAAGTCGAGTGGAGTCACTCCAGATTTTTTTTTTTTTGTAATAACTTTAAATTTAAGGGTTGAAACAAATAAAACTGTTTTGTTTACATAATACCGAAGGGATAAAATGATACATGTGTACATTTTCGATATAATAATTCGCTTTAATACTCTCTACGATGTACTTTATAAGAATCTGCATAAAACTTTCGTTTTAAGCATAATGCGATAACCATACACTTTGTATTCTTTTATGATTTATTATATGAAATTAACAAGTTATATTTTAATATATGAAATAAAACTATTTATTTGTTAGATCTAAGCAATTTTTTATTAAAAATATGTATTCTGTATTGGGTTAATTTCACCTTTATATGGAATTACTGCTTTAATGTACAATGGCATCGTATTATACTGTGTTTTAATATAAATCTCAGAAATTTCAATGTACCAAATATCACAAATATTTTTTTCTAGTTCTGGCTAAGTTGTAGGCTGCAAATTTCGAATCCTCTCCCCTTTAACCGCCTTTTTATAGACGAAACATTTTCGAGCTAATCGCGATTAGGACTATTTCCATGTCTGGTAAAGAAGAAATTCTACTATATCTTTTGTGGGATTTAAATTAAAGTGAAAAAAGATATGATTACTTACAGAAATATAGGTTCTCATGGAAATAGATAGGAAATTTTGACAATTTGAAGTGAATAAACTTCCCCAGACGCCGCGTAATAAGGCGCATTATCATCTTGAAATGCTGTTTGCAGAAATGTCCAAGGTACCTCCAAAATAGTCGGTCAGGCACCACTTTTATAACGGCAGTATTTTATTTCGAGTTAATTGATCCCTTGAGCATAAAAATTTGCCCGATTGTTTGAAAAGTTATGCACCTCAGTACCATAATTAGATCTGCTAACTATGCTAGTTTATCCGTAATGGTATTAGGCCCCGCCTTTTTTTCACACCAAAATAGTTGTAGAGTAATATTCAACAATATGTTCTCATGATTAAATAAGAAGACTATTGCTCTACAACTATTCTGGTGTGAAAAAAAGGCGGGCTTAATACCATTACGGATAAACTAGCATAGTTAATAGGTCTACATAATGTACGAAGAATGTGTTACTGTTTTAAAAGTGCGATTTTGATTAAGTCGGTCATATTTTCGTGTTCAGATCTGCTTGTTTTCTTTGGCTCAAAATAAGTTAAACTTGACTCATCAGAGAGAACCAGTTCAGCCCAATATTTAACTAACCACTTTTTAATTTTTTTAGCCATCTGAGGTCTTGGTTTTCTAATTCTTTTCTTTAAGAATGGAATTTTTTCAAATTTTCTGTCATTTAAACCTGCTTTCTTTAAAAGTTGCTGCACGATAGTTAAAGAAATTATGCTGCTAAACACTTTTTCTTAAACCCCTTTAAGGTTTAAATGTAATACAATCCGAGTTTTAAAGCAATGGATTTTTAACTTACGGTCATCTCGCTTGGAGAGCAACATGTCCGCCTAAAGCCAAATTTCCAGATTAAACGGCCAAAAAATTTTATATCTTGCTAAAAACTATTTTACCAATATTTCGTTAACATTTAATTATTTTGCTATCTCACGTATTAAAATATTTTTTGATTTTCATTCAAAAATTAATACTTTTTGTGGCATCGTTAACTGTCTTATTCTTACCATTTTGAAATATATTCTAAAATTACAATTTTCCTGACAATTGCATTTTGTTTTTAACATTGGACTCAATGCTAAAGAGCATGTGGAGGACAACATAATAGAATCTGTTCAAAATTTGCTTTTTAAACAATAAAATTAACGGTTGTAGAAGCAAAATATCCTACTGCCGTTTTTTTTTTTTTTTTTTTTTCCGCTTACTGTATATATATAAAGAGAGAGCAGAAAATATAACGATATGGCAGTAAAGTAACCAGAAAAACTAAATGTTTGAGTTTAGAAGAACGATCTTACACTTGATTTGATTGATTAAACGATCACTCTCATTGGTTAAAATCCGCTCCTTTCAAACACCTTTACCACGCCTACCTTGAAACGTCATCGCCGCCGCAGCAGTTGCCCGTTGCCCGTCGACGTCGAGGGCTAGACTAGACCAACGCCCTCTGGAGAATGCGTTTGCTAGACGCTAGAGTGTTGCCAGATGAAAATTTAAATTCTCCCTACTTAATGGAGAAAAAATCCCTACATTCCCTACGTTAAGATATTTTTACCTTACAAAATACCCTACGATTCAAAACTATTAATTGAAATTATATTATTATTATTTTAATATTTTCTAGCATTAAAAAAAAAAAAAAAAAAAAAAAAAAAAAGATCCATTCTTATTAATAATCACATAAGTTGATTGTTGAAACAAACGGACAAATAAAAACAGGTATCTAATATATGTATACAAATGTATATTCGTGAAAACACAGTAAATAAAATGGACTATGTAATAACATTAAACATAATTTATACGTCTCATTAATATATTAAAACCAATGTAACATTTAAAATGAGATAATGAATACAAAAATTTTTAAAACTTTAAAAATACATTTTAATTAAAAACATTAAAATACACGACAGACGTTTCGGCTAGAACACTAGCCCTCCTCAGTGTCAAACATACAAGCACAACATTTACAAAAAAATTCATAACACATCATAACAAGATTATATATTCTGGAGGAATAGCTTTAGCCTCGTTTAAGGTAGAATGTTGCAGGTGAAATTAGATTAAAGGAACATAAACGCTCATATAAAACAGGTGATTTGAGATCAAAACTCGTAATTCATTCCCTCAATAGTGATCATATTCCTGATTTTGATAACTTTAAAATTCCAGCCCCTAATGTAAATTTATATGAATCCCGTATTTTTGTAGAGGGCGCTTTTACTAAAATGCAACATTCTGCCTTGAACGAGGCTAAAGCTATTCCTCCTGAATATATAATCTTGTTATGATGTGTTATGAATTTTTTTTTTTTTGAAAATGTTGTGCTTGATTGTTTGACACTGAGGAGGGCTAGAGTTCTAGCCAAAACGTCTGTCGTGTATTTTAATGTTTTTAATTAAAATGTATTTTTAAAGTTTAAATTTTTTTTTTTTTTTGTATTCATTATCTCATTTTAAATGTTACATTGGTTTTAAAATGGACTACGTTTCTATAATTTGTTTAAATTTAATACTGTTAGCTCTTTATTCTATTAAAATTTTGAATCAAACAGCTAATCTCCTTTGACATGTTTTCGCATAAAACTTACCTAGTAAATTTAATTTAGTAATAAATAATCAATGTTAAACCAGCAAATATCGGCTTGATAGGTACCTTACTCCGACTCCTTGGGAAGGGGGGGGCTACAGGAAATGGGTGGTGTGAGCATATCAAAGAGAAATAAAAAGACTAATTTATAGAAAAGGGAACGAAAGACAACGCATTCTGATGTAAAACAAAATAAAATACATTTTTAGATCAGTATAATATATTTACGATTAAGATTTTGTACTGCACAATATATTTTATTTGAGGGGTGGGTGTATACAAATTACAAATAACTTGACAATTGGCATTTCGAAGAAATTTAATTTTAACATGTAGATGACTTATTGCCTAATTTATTTTTAAACTTTAATGTTAATTTTATGAAAATATTAAATAATTGTTATATTTTTTATTAAAATTATATAATGTATTTACCATTTCGGTATAATAATAGTAATAATAATAAATGGGAGGACATATTAAAAATATGCACATTTTCCAACTATTATAATTTATGCCGAGGCAATCATAATAATGCCCTTTTTTCTCCCTTACTAATTTTCTTGAGTAATTTTCCCCAGTATGTAACTAAGATTAAATACGAAGAAAACAACTCTTATAAAAAAGTAGTAGAAGTACGAGAAGTAGAGGGCGGTACTAATAATACACTGGAATAAATTATAGATGTTGGCAACTGTGAGTTATGAGATGTTTCACTTCGCATCAATCTGTAATAAAATAATGTATCAGAAACAAGGAACTTTTTTACAGATAGGCTTAAAACTTTTTTGCGTTTTTAAAAAGAATTTTATAATTTTCATTAGATGGTAAGAACCCCCCCCCCCCCTACTGTAGGGAGAAATCCCTACATCAGGTAACACTGTACACTAATGTAAAAAATCCTAAAACAAGAAAAGGCGAATTAAATTATATGCAGGTTTCAAGCTGAACGTGAATGTTACAGATTAAGAATTAGACGCTTGCTTGATCGCTTCCTAAAAGGACGCGTGCATTTATGAATGAATAGCAGTTCTTATTTGTACTTTGTTCACCTAGCTAGAGCAATTCGTTTGCAATTTCATTAAAAAGAAGTGTATAATATTTTATGGTGTCAGTAAAGTAATTTGTTTATCAAGTTCAATTAGTATATAAAATTGTGCAGGGTGTTTCAAAACTCTCGTAATTTACGTTAGTAGAGATAGGAGGAGTTTTGTGAAACACAAATCAACTTAGAAATTCTGTCCTATCTTCAAGCATTCGTAACTGCGAGAGAATGAAATATCTATATATGAAGTTTCTAGAAACACTGCACAAAAGTAGACACTTATTTGTAAAGAACGGAGAAAAAAATAATAATAACATCAGACGCATCAGAATATCTAAACTTAACGGCGAGGCACAACCGTTTAAATATATGGGGAAATGCAAAATCAGATTGTCTCTAAAATTTGAAATCCGTAATTTCGCAAACACTATTCTAATGATAGTCGATTACATCTTCCCAAAAACTAGCTCGTTTTAGCAGCTTTCGTAAAATCTAATATTGGATCATACTGGTTTCCTAATTCAAAAGAAGTTTCAATTTTTGTTTGCAATAAATCACTGAAATTCATCATTTAATTTCATGTTTTTCAAAAAGGAGGTCCGCCTATCGAATCAGACCGTTACTTTTAATTCTCTCTGGATAATCTTTAAACAAATAAATTTACACTTTATTTATCACATTCTAAATAATATCTTTTGCATGTATCGTAATATTACGATATGCATTGTTTTGTATTTTGATTAAAAATAACCTATAGTAAAAATTATCTAAATTAAAAATGGGAGGGGCTCCTTCTTTTCCTCTAAAACACCTGTAAAGAATGTGACATATTTACAGAGCAACAAAATAAAAAATGCATGATAAGGCATACAAATGGAAGGGACATAGCCCATTTGAGTAAAAGTAAATAGGAATTTGGCGACTTGCCGCTACTTTTGAAATCGGCTTGCGATTTTTTGTGATTTGTACAATTACAATTGTTTCTGCATTAACGTTTATTTTTTATTAAAAATACAAATGAAAGACTATCATAATTTTATTACACAAATAAACAAATACAAAAATACAATTATTATCTAAATCATATAATAAATAGATATCAACTGATTCGCATAAATATTGCCTAAAGTAAATTAAAAGCTAAGGGGGAGGGTCGTGAGGGTGGAGCTTCTTTCTAGGGAATCGTAAAATTCTATTATTTAATCTAAATAACACATATGGGTTTAACGTACAAAATAAGCTTCTTCGAAAGCTGATTAAAAGGCAGTTTTAGGAAAAATATTATTAATCAATTGTATTTACAGCAGCATTTCGATGATCCTGATGCCAAATTTCGCGGAAATTTAATTTTTCGTTTGTCAAATCTGATCTTTCAACACTAGTAATTGGCTATTAACACTTTGACACAGAGTTCCCAACTCTTATAATTTATTCACGAGCATTTTCAGCCCCGCCTTCTTTTCGCACCAGAAATTTTGTGGATTATTTCTCTTTAATATGTGACAACGATTAGATAAAAAGAAAAACATTTTTCAAAATTTCCCTGGGCTAAAAATGCTCGTGAATAAATTATAAAAGTTGGGAACTCTGAGCTGACGTGAAATTACGTCATTTGAAAATCTGTAACTCCGTCAGTGGGCGTTTCTTTACGTTACACATTAACATTTATACATTCAATATATTATGTATACAAATACTTTGATTAGAAAGAGTATAACTGTAATGTCTATCTAATTATACTATAAATATGAATACAGTAAACATTGATTTAAAATAATGTAATATACAAGAATAACGCCCACAGTCGGAGCTAAATATCAAAGAGACAAAAACATGCGGTCGTGAAAGTGTTAAATCCAAATGTTCTAATGTAGTCCAGGCAACGAAGGCCAAAATTTGACGAATAGAAAAAAAAAAAAATCGTGTAGTTTTTAAATTTTGCATACTCATAGCCGAGAGGGTCCTGAACAACATACTAAAAGTCCCCTCCCGTGGGGAGTGAGCGGGGGGCAGGGGGGCATTTAAGGGGAACACTTTTCAGTTTTTATTAAATATCTTAAAAACTATCGCATTTAGAGAAAAAAATGTCAATTACAAAATTAATGTACGTAAAATTTCCCACAAAAATGTATGGGTATATTTTGTTTCTATGATCAATAGTTTAGAAGATATAAGGGGATGAAATAACACATTTTTTTTTTTGAAAAATTCTTTTTTGCAATAGTAAAATCAACAAAAGTGTGCAATTAAAAGGGATCTTGTGAAATAATTCCTAATGTACAGTCGGGGAAAAAAAAACGCAGCACTTGATGGTATTTCATTATTAATTGACGCAGAAAAATTTAATAGACACCATTCACCAGGAAATGAAATGCACTTTCTGAAAATGTCGTCGAATTTTGAATTAGGGGTCATCTACATATTAAAATGAGCGCCAACTTTGATTTTTTTTCAATAGTAACACCCAATTTTGACTTTATATTCAAATTTCTGAGAGTCTGGCAGTGCGGAAAAGTATACTGTTTGTATACTTTATCTTTAGTATTCATAGAGTTATGATCACAAATGTGTTAGGGGGCTATCTCTAAATATAGAAAAATAAAATTAAGATCCCACAAGAACTAGACAAAATTATACTGTTTCACACCGGAAATATTTCAAGAGAAAAAGAGTTATAAAATGAAATAAAAATATTAACACCTTTGCAGTATCTTAATTATCATGAATTTAGTTTTTTGGATATGTATATACTTTAGTACTTTTTTAGATAATTTTAGGTATATTTAAATACATTACACTTACGATTGGTCAGACAAGACTTTTTATAAAAGTGCAATATTTTTCAATTAAAAAGTATCTATCATGGATATACTGATCACCAATAAAGCTTAAATTTTCTTTCGTACGTGTAACATAATATACAAACTGAAATAATATAACTATATATAAACAACGCATAAACTAAATCTTTTCGGATAAATTATTGTAAGGTTTCATAAAGTAAATATTAAACAATTTTAATAGCACTTACCGGTTTTGGGTCAGTTGAACTCTTTGGAACTGTACGATTTGTTTTATAATTTCTATGAAAATATAATTTCTTAATTAACGCTTTCGCAACTGCTGACGTAGATTCACATCATTTGAAAATCTGTAACAATGCCAGTGGGCGTTTCTTTCGTAATTTGTGTGTTACTTATTTCTTAAGCATGTACCCAGTGTTCATATTTTTGCAATAAAATATACTATGGATTGAAATAAATTAGAAAGAATATAGTTATAATGTATATCCATCTGTAATATAATTGTGGTACAGAAAATTTGTTTTGAAATATTTTATTTTGAGAGTATTTCAAACAGTAAACCCCGCCTATTTAGTTAATTTTTTCTTCTAGTGTTCGTTTAAAGGATTCTAAATTTATCACCAGTAATCGATGAAGTAAATACCACTTGTGTATATTTTTGTCAATGTAAAATAAGGGGTTTAACACGAATACTCAAAGTCACATTCACTTTTCGTTTCTGTATTGTTTTCTTTTGAAGAACGATAAAAGGCGGGGCTTTAGAAAACAGGAATTCTTGATACTAACACAAATGTCTAAAAATCAACATTTTTGTTTCATTTCTTTGCATTTGACGTTGATGTTATATAATTTGACCCTTAAATAAAAAATAAAAATATTTTGTTCAATTTTCTCCGTTATTAAAGATTTGCTTCGTTATCTCATTCAAAATTTTTTAAGAGACGGCCCCCTAAACCACTCCAAAAGAAAGATTTATTTATATCTCGAAAACTAATAACTGGAATGAGCTGCAAATTTGCACACACATATTTTTCAGCATTAGGATTCATTTTATGTAAAAATTAATATAGGTCATAATTCATAATTTTTATGAATATGAATTTATTAATATTTTTCAGAATTAAAAATATTTTTCAGAATCAAAATTAATGATGGATTATGTTTGGGTTTCTTCATTGTATCTCGTAAAAAAATAATTATATCGATCAAGTTATTTTTTGTGAAGATATTAATAAAAGTTTGAAATATGAATTTAACATTAGCACCTTCAAACTTTGAACGCTTATAACTCTGTGATAAAATAAGCAAAATATACAACCAATATACTTTTTCGCATTGTCGCGATCCCAGGAATTCAAATATAAAAGAAAAATGGGGCATTACCATTGGAAAAATCAAAGTTGGTGCACGTTTTAATATGTAGATGACCCCCAATTCAAAATTTCCGTTCATTTTCTGAATATACTCTCAATACCCCGTCGAATGATACCTATTACATTTTTGTGCATTGATTAGCAATGGAGTTACATCGAGTGCTGCGTTTTTGTTTTCCCCGACTGTACAAAACAAATATATACATAGGGAATATGCAGTATGTTTTGTAAGTTTTAAGTAATTTTAAGGCTAGTAGGCGCAAGTGGCGGTTTGAGTAAAAATCCAGATAACGAAGACCCAAAACCGATCAACATTAAAAAAAAATCGTGTAGTTTTGAAATTTTGCATAATCATAGCCAAGAGGGTCCTGAACAACATACTAAATGTCCCCGCCCGTCGTGGGTGAGCGGGGGGCAGGGGGGACATTTAAGGGGGGCACTTTTCAGTTTTTATTAAATATCTTAAAAACTACAAAAATGTATAATACATTTTGTTTGTATGATCTACAGTTTAGAAGATATAGAGGAACGAAATAACATATTTTTTTGAAAAATTCTTTTTTGTAATAGTAATATCAACTAAAGTGTGTAATTAAATGGGTTCTGGTCAAATATTTTCTAATGTACAAAAGAAATACATGCATAGGGAATATGTAAGGATAATACAGCATGTTTTGTACATTTTAAATAATTTTAAGGTTAGTAGCCGCAAGTGGTGGTTTAGGTAAAAATCCAGATAACGAAGACCCAAAACCGATCAACATAAAAAAAAAAAAAAATCGTGTAGCTTTAAAGTTGAGCAATGTTATAAAGTTAAGTGTCCCGAACAACATACTAAAAGTCCCCAACATTGGGGGTGAGCAGGGGGCAGGGGGCATGTAAAGGGGGCACATTGTAGTTTTTATTACGTATCTTGAAAACTATCGCATTTAGAGAAAAAATGTCAATTACAAAATTAATCTACGTGAAATTTCCTACAAAAATGCACCTTATATTTTGTTTGTATGATCAATTGTTTAGAAGATATAGGAGAACGAAATAACACATTTTCTTGAAAAGTTCTTTTTTGCAATAGTAAAATCAACTAAAATGCGTAATTAAAAGGGTTCTGGTTAAATATTTTCTAATGCACAAAACAAATATATGCATAGGGTATATGTAAGGATAATACAGCATGTTTTGTACATTTTAAATAATTTTAAGGTTATTAGGCACAAGTTGTGGTTTAGGTAAAATTGTTTTTTAATCCCTGACTTAAAAGAGGGGTGTTATAAATTTGAAGCCTTCGTTTGTCTTTATACTTGTAGTCATTTCATTTTAACATTTTTTTTTTTTTTTTCAGGGGAGTCATTTCAGGCAGTGCAAGAGAAATGCTTTTGATTCATAAAAAAACTTTTTATTATTAAAAATAATTATTTTTCAGAAATTTAAAACACTGCAAAGGATTTATTCTAAAACTATGTCAATATATAAAAATGAAAAATTTTCATATAAAATCAGTCCTTGAAATCATAACTACTCGTTTTATAGACAAATCTATTTTGTGTTTTTTTTTAAATTTTTTATGTTATTTACAATAGTAATATAAACTATAGTTTGTAATTAAAAGGATTCGGGTTAAATATTTTCTACTCATAGAAATAAATATCTATATGTGCATGTGCGCGCGCAATGCGCCAAGTTTAAAGAGTGGAAGCCAAAATATACAAATCGAAAAACTCCACTTTTCTGTAAGATATCCGGAAGATACAAAGCAACCTTTATATTTTTTTAACTATGGATCATACTAACAAATATAATAGACATTTTCATGGGAAATTTTACGTATTTTAATTTTGTAATTGACATTTTTTTATCTAAATGCGATAATTTTCAAGATATTAAAAAAAACTGAAAAGTTCTTCCTTTAAATGCCCTCTGCCCCCCTCCGCTCTCCCCCCACGGTTGGGGACTTTTAGTTCGTTGTTCAGGACAGGACACTTAACCTTATAACTGTGCTCAGTTTCAAAGCTATACGATTTTTTTTTATGTTGATCAGTTTTGGGTCTTCGTTATCTGGATTTTTACCTAAACCACCACTTGCGCCTACTAAACTTAAAATTATTTTAAATGTACAAAACATGCTGTATTATCCTTACATATTCCCTATGCATAAATTTGTTTTCTACATTAGAAAATATTTGACCAGAACCCATTTAATTACACACTTTAGTTGATTTTACTATTGCAAAAAAGAATTTTTCAAGAAAATGTGTTATTTCGTTCCCCTATATCTTCTGAACTATTGACCATACAAACAAAATAAACCATAAATTTTTGTAGGAAATTATACGTAGATTAATTTTGTAATTAACATTTTGTCTCTAAATGCGATAGTTTTTAAGATATTTAATAAAAACTGAAAAGTGCCCCCATTAAATGCCCCCCCCCCTGCCCCCCGCTCACCCACCACGGGCGGGGACTTTTAGTATGTTGTTCAGGACCCTCTTGGCTATGAGTATGCAAAATTTCAAAACTACGCGATTTTTTTTTTCTGTTTCTCATATTTTGACTGGACTAATGTCATATCACCGGACTTTTTCTGTTTCTTTTCTGCAAACAATAGCTCTTTTTTTTGGGGGGGGGGAGGGGGAGGGGGAGGAGAGGATAGGGGTAGCGTTTTATAAACGAGAAATATTGAAAAATTCTAAAATTGTGAAATTTTAAGATTTGTGTATTTTTCGTTCTATCCGCAGTAACTTTCGAATGATTCGAAATGAACGTGGTTGCGAAACAATCATTTCATGAAAGGGGATTTCTTTTAGTAAAGAAAAAAATATAGTTAATTTTTTTGTCGAGGACAATTAGACAGATAGCTAAATTTTTTCGCACGGATGTGAAAGAAAAGTATGCAAATGAAAATCCTATAAATTGCACAATTTTGTGATTAGAACAGTTTATCTCTTATTTTCAGGGATGGAACACGGGCGCAGAATTCATACCGGAATCTGTTTAAGAAATTTTACTACCTATAATATCGTTGATTTAAAAAGTAGAAAATTTTCTTACATTGATAGTGGTATGAATACTGCGCCCGTGTTCCATCCCTGTATTTTGCTTCCTACTTGTGCATACATGAAGTTTTAATTGCGATGTTGACTTGGTAGAAGTCGTTATTGGTGAAGATGCTTTCCCTCTGGTAAGAACCGCCGACTGAAGTCAAAGTTAGCAGTGTTATAACTCGTTTACAAACTGTAATTTGTGATGGCAGGGTACACAGGTGTACACAGGGTATTTTCGTGGATTTGTGCTCCTCAGCAACTCTTCTATCATACATTATCCTTCTACCATACATTAGTAACACTTATTAAACATTTTGTGTATACAATAAAACCTCGATAGAACAATGCTCATGGGTCAAATTACACAGTTTAATTATCATTATGCAGAGATATAAAGTTATATCGAGATGTGATATTTCAAATAATAAAAGTTCAATTTTGGCTGGTTTATATATTTCTGTCACGATAAAAATTTCGACATAATGAATAAGACTATTTTTGTCAAAAAGAATAGATAAATAAATAATATAATATAATATATAATAGGCATGTGACAAAATCCTCATATTTGAAACTTATTCATTGAAAGTAATCCATTATTTTTGTTTATTTATTAATTTTCAGCACTGTTAAATTAACTGAGAAATAACTCATAGAATCTAAAGCATGAAAGTAATCGTCATTTTTCAACTGACTTGACTAAAATGTTCATGGAGACTTTAGAGATTGAAGAGTTCCATTAACTGTCAAGAAAAAATGGGCTGGATTTGTAGCTTAACCTCATCTTCCTCTTTATCATCATACTCTTTTTCTATGTTTTTGGACAAAATATATTTTCCACTACTACCCGTGCAAATTGTAACTTCACCATCTGCAGTTACAAAAAAAAAAAAAAAAAAAGCAAAAATTTCATCCATTTTCCGAGAAGAGTGTTGGGTAACCCAAACACTCTTCTGACAACAACAGAGGAGTGGGGAGTGAGGCAGCAGCAAGAAACTAAACAACAGCTTGTAACCAGAGCTCGAAACCTCCTCCTTGTTTTCAGAACACATTCAAAGAGATATTTTCGCCTCTTTCTGCTACCACTATTTTTATACAAAAATCTTTACGGTATTTTTTTAGTAATATGTCATGGTCCAATAGCATAAGCATAGCGATTATCGTATGAAAACCGTAGTGGCAAAAATAGGTGGAAACTTGTCATATCTGAATGTGTCTGGAAAAGGGCTGAAACTTCGAGTTCTGCTTGTAACGCTTTGTCGTAGTTGCCAACATTTTAATTTATTCTAGAGCATTTTTAGCCGCGCCTTTATTTCACACCACTTTATTTATAAAATATTTGCAGTGTATATCTATGATAAAAATAAGAAAAAAATTACTCTTAAAGTACAAGTTGTATATAATAAAGGCGGGGCTAAAATACTCCCGAATAAATAATAAAATGCTAGCAACTCTGTCCAGTCTTCACTAGTAACCACAAAGAAGTCGATATCTCATCAACATTCAAGTCTATAATTTAAATAAATATACTTATTCTTCGACAACATTTCATGAAACCATGGAAGTATCTGCGCATGTGCTAACTCAAAGAGTTCAATGCTAAAATAGGTGTGACAGTCATCTGACTTAGAGAAAATGAGCAATAACACAGAACGTAGAATTACTGGATGTTTTCCAAATTTCAAGCTGTCGGTCAAGCTGGCATCCCTGCAACTTTTTGGAGGCGTCCTCACTGCTAGTTTTAGGATATGTGGCTGCACTGTAGTTTCACTTTAAATTGGCAGCATTGAGAAAGTCAGGACATGTAATATTGTGTGCTAAGTAGTTCTTGATGAGAAAATCCTTAGTTTATTTTATTCTCATCGCCTCCTAACTTTCCCTCATGCTTATAGACATAGCTATTTAATCATTTTATATCATCTGTTTTGAAAGTTTATGCTATGTTTAGTCATTTTTATAAAATAACTTATTTAATTTATTTAATAGATTATAAATTAAGACATACTTACTTCAGTTCCTTATTTTTCAGTTGTTTAAACTTTATTTTTATACTGTTAATTGTCAATTACCGTTTTGTTTACATTAAAAACGATCTCTTCCATGCAACACCTTTCATTATGAATTTTGGACTGTTTTAATTTTTCTAACGATGTTTTTCCCACTAGATGGCGACATCGTAGCTAAAGAACGATCGTCATTATGCAAATCTTAATTGTTTCTTTTTACACCTGCCAGGTGTTCGTTTGTGATTCGTCCGTTTGATCGATGACGATCTAAACGTCCTTATTTCAGATATATAAATATCAGATCTGTTTAGTTCTGAGGTGTATTTGTTTGGTAATTGGCATGGATTCTGCCATCTGATATAGTGATATGAAAAATTGACCGGCTGGTCCGGATCAAATTGATATTTTATTAAGTTTAAGTTGTTAAGTTTTCAAAATATGTTTGTTAAGTTTTATTAATGATTTGAGGTTATTGTATAATTAATTGCTGAAAGTGATCATATTATGAATTCAAGTTATGTTCATGAATGAATGTCTAGTTTTGAAGAAATAAAACAGATTTGATTTTATATAAGACTTTCCTTCTTTCAAGTAGCAAGTACATCTTCTATTATGGTTTATTTCTCAGTAACACTTCCATTGCTGTTTCTACACTTCTGCTGATACATTTTAATAAAATACTGACTACAAGAGGTTATGGGCTATATTTTCCATAACTAGAAGATGATTTTCAGTATGTATTTATGAAGTAAACTATATATAATTTCAAGTTACAGAATTTTTATTTCAAGAGATTAATTTACAGCTTTAGTAAGAGTTTGTTTACAGTTGAAAATGTGCAGTTATGCATCTACTTTATTGAAATTAAGATTTATTTTGTCAAGTTTCATTGATTTGTCAAGTTTTCTTCATTTAAATTTTAGTTTATGCAGTTGAACTTTATTGTTTTAACAAGTTTTCTTCATTTAAATTTGAATTTTTACAATTGAACTGAATTATAATATGTACTCAGTTAAATTCTTCATAATTTTTCTGCAATTGAACTTTATTGATTTACAGAATTAATTTTTCCAACTGGGTTTTTTTGTTAAAATAGACTTGAAGTATGGCAATATTTAATCTTCTAAAGTAAATTACAGCAATAACTGATGGGATCAAGTTTTTTTTACAAGTTTTTTTTGTTTTTCATGAAAGATACTTGTTAATTTAAATGAGTAAAAAGGTTGAAACGGATGAAAATTTAGAAGAGTCGGGGGGGGGGGGCAAACAGAAAAAGAATTAAAAAATAGCTTTCAAGGTGTTTCTTTGTCAGTTCAAAGTGTTTTATTTTCCAACATGGCTACCAACCAGATTGAGAAGCTCAATTCAAGAAACTTTTCAACATGGATCTCTGATATGCGTTACTTGTTAATGGAGAAGGGTCTATGGGAGATAATTGATGAAGATCAAAAAATTCCAGAGGTGTCTTCAACTGTTACAGCTGAGAATGTTAAATTATTCACTTTACGTGCTAATCAAGTACTTTCTCTGATTTATCTCAATGTGGAGCCAGAATTTAAAAGAATCATTGATGACTGTAAGGAACCTACAGATGCTTGGAACAGACTTCGGAAAAATTTTCATCCTGATACTAGAGCTCACCATTTAACTTTATTTACAGAATTAATGGAAGCCAGGATTAGACATGGAGAGTCTATAAATTTATTTGCCTCCCAACTTAAGAAAATTTACCTTGATTTAAAACAAATTGATGACAATTTTTCACAGAATTATTTATGCTATCAGTTTTTGAGATACTTGCCATCAGTTTATGATAATATTGTCCAGTTGTTGTTGAGTAAATCTGATGAAGATTTTCAATTTGAAAAAATTGTGGATAGTGTTATTGCTGAAGAAACTAGAATGAGGCTTCGGGATAAAGACAGTGTTAAAAGTGTAAATGTATCAAGTTTTTCTAAGTCTAATATAAGACAGCCTACTAAAAACAGATTCAAGAATAGAAGATGTTGGTCATGTGGAAAACTGGGTCACTTGAGGTCGAGATGTTATTCAAAGAAGAACTCTGTGTCTCCTCAACGTTTTTCTCCCTCACGAAGAAATGATCGTCGCTCTAGGTTTAACAGTCCATCTTCAGTTTCAAGTGAATGTAGTACTGGTGCCACTTCTTCTAGTCAGATGCTTCTCCTTTGCTGTCTTATAGAGAGTCCAGATCAGTTGGAAGGAATCCTCATGGTCGAGGACATTTCTCGAGTTCCAAAAAGGCTGCCAGATCACCGTCGGATAGTTCACGTAAGTTGAATTTATTTGTTTCCCATTCAAGTGTAAGAATTGTTGTAAAATCAAGCGATTGGCTATTTGACAGTGGGGCGAGCCATCATTTTTGCAACAATAGGACTTTATTTTCTAAATTTGAGACTTTAAATGACGAAATGTCCGTGGCTGTGAAGGATGTTTTATTCCCTATTCAGGGTAAAGGAGAAGTCAAGCTAAGATTTGGTCAAAGAGTCTTTACTTTATGTAATGTAATGTATTCAGATCAATTAAGTAGAAATCTTGTGTCTGGACCACAATTAGATTTGAAGGGTTTATCTTTTTGTGGTAGTCAAGGCGAGGTGAAAATATACCGGGGGATGAGTACCTGTTTAGTGCTTATCTTAAAGATAGAACTTATAAACTTTATCCTAAAATCCCTGATTCCCGTAAAAAGTCTGTTAAATTTGAAGTATTGTCCGCTAATGCTAGAAGTCGAATGATGCATTGGCATCGCAGATTTGGTCATATTAGTCAATCTTTAGTAGCTCATACTAGTCGCAGACAAGGTGTACGGGAATTACCAGGCTTAAGGGAATCTGATTTCATTTGTGAATTTTGTAAGTTAGGAAAGTTTAGAAGTGTATCTCATAAACCAAGTAAAAATATCAGGTCAAATCATCCACTAGAGCTTCTGTATGCTGATGTTTGGGGACCGTGTAGAAATGAGGGACGAAATGGCGAAAAATACTTTCTCTCAATCATTGATGATTTCTCTCGCCGGGTTTCTGTCTATCCTTTAAGAATTAAGTCTGAAGTTTTTGATGTGGTGAAAAACCATATTATTAAGGCTGAGACTTTCTTGGGAAGAAAGGTTAAATCCTTTAGGTCAGACAATGGTGGAGAATTTGCTAATCAATCTCTTGTTAACTTTTTTAGTGAGAAAGGTATTCGTCATGAGTTTACAAACGTCTATACTCCCCAACAAAATGGCGTTGCAGAACGGTTCATGTCTACCGCAGCTGATGGTATTCGTACATTGTTAATTGAAAGTAACTTGGATCCTAGTTTTTGGCCTGAAGCTCTTAAATATTTTGTTTATACTTGGAATCGTGTTTGTCCCAAACTTTTGAAGAAAACCCCTTTCGAGTTATATGGTGGAAGAAAACCTTCTGTTCGACACTTAAGGCCCTTTGGTACGGTTACTTATGTTGGTGTGCCAAAGCAAAAGCGATTTAAACTTGAAGCAAAGGCCCGTAAGGGTTATTTAGTAGGTTACGCTTTCAAAACGAAGGGGTATAGAATTTGGATTCCAGAGACTAATGAAATTATTGAATCTGGTAATGTCAATTTTGATGAATCGTGTTGTGGTTTAGGTCGCAGTGGAGCTGCACTGGGCACCGATGATTATGCCCTTTTCTCTCCTAGTGTTGAGCAAAGTCTGGAGGACGTTGTTGAAGTTGTACCTGTGGCCATCCCAGGTCCTTCCAACAGTACCCCGGATTCTCAACCTAGTGGAGTGGGGAGTAAAGATTCGGTGTCTAGCAATAATCAGTCTACTATTACCCATCTTAAGGAAGTTAGTTGGACTAGGAAGCCTGTTGTTCGTCGTACTGGTAATCGTACTGACATTTATTTTTATGAATTAGGCAAAACTAAACGTCTTAGATCACTTCATGATGTTGAAAATTATTGTAGAGAAAATAAATTGATGTTTAATCCTGATTTATTTGATTTTAGTGGTTCAAATCCTTATTCTGGCATTATTCCGATTCCAAGTAATTCATCAGATTTTTCAGATAGTGACGATAGTGACAGTGAGAGTGATTCAGTTGTTTCGAGTTTAGTTCACCCTTCAGCATGACTAGATCGGGAAGAGACTCCCAGGACTTTTAAACAGGCATGTAATTCCAGGCAGAGTCAGGTTTGGTGGAGTGCAATGAAACAGGAAATGAAGGTTATGCAAGAACGTGGAGTTTGGCATTTGTCTGAACTTCCTAATCACGTCACTCCTGTTGGTTGCCGGTGGGTTTACACAATAAAAAGGGATGAGTTTGGACAGATAGTTAGACATAAGGCTCGCCTTGTGGCCCAGGGATTTAAACAGGTTAAAGGTGAATCCTATGAAGAAACATTTTGTCCTGTTGTAAATTTTGGTGTTATCCGGTTCTTTTTCTCCCTTCTTGTTTCATGTTGTGGGTGGTCGCATATTCAGTGTGACGTCACTGTGCTTACCTGTATGCACCACTAAGTGAGGACGTGTATATGCTACAACCTCCTGGATTTGTTGAACCTGGTAAAGAGACTTTGTATTGCAAACTGGACCGGGCTCTGTATGGATTACATCAAAGTGGGAGAGAATGGTTTTATGAAATACATCATGTTTTAATTAAAATTGGATTTAGAAAGTTATCATCTTGTAATTGTGTTTATCTTTATGGGACAGATGTTGTACTTCTTCTTTATGTTGATGATATCGTAATTTTTGGAAAACATAAGAAATTTATTGATAAAGTTTTAGTTTTATTAAAGTCAAATTTTGATATAAAAGAATTGGGGAAAACAAGAAAATTATTAGGGGTTGAGTTTGAGGATACTCCATCTGGAGTAGTAATTCACCAATCCAATTACATTAATGATGTTTGTAAAAGATTTTCTAAGTTTAAAATTCCTCATTCTTCTTTACCTATCAGTAAAGGTACTGTGTTTTCAAAATCTCATTGTCCTACATCTAGTCAAGATATAACTGAAATGTCTCATTTACCGTATCGTAGTGTTTTGGGATGTCTTTCTTTTTTAGCTGGTCGTACTCGTCCTGATATAGCCTACTCTGTTAATGCCCTGAGTCAATTTCAATCAAATCCTGGTTTGTTCCATTGGGATGGTTTATTGAGATTATTAGGCTATGTAAAATCAACTTCTCATTACAAACTTAAACTTTCTTGTAATTCTAATGATTTAGTAATTTTCTCCGATGCAGATTTCGCAGCTAACCGTGACGATCGGACCTCAATTGGCGGTCAGATAGTTTTGCTTGATAAGTCTCCGGTCGACTGGCGTACTTTTAAAGAAAAATGTGTTAGTTTGTCGACCATGGAATCTGAATTTATCGCAATGACTGAGGCTGTAAAGAATTTGGTTTGGTTTGATCGGATACGTCGTGAATGTGCTGAGGAATGTATTTTTTCTAATTTAGATAATGATGCTGTAATGAGAGTTGATAATCAAGCTGCTATAGATTTCATAAAATCACCAGTGGAAAATTATAAAACTAAGCATATAGACGTTAAATTATTTTTTATTAGAGATCTTTTAAATAATGGTGAATTTTCTGTTTCTTATGTACGTAGTAAATCAAACCTTGCGGATATTTTCACCAAGCCTTTGACAAAAAATGAACTTTTGAATTTTGTAAATTTAATATTTATAACATAATTTTTCTCTTGTACATATATGAATTTTGTATGTCATTTTTCTTATAGATAATTTGAATACATTTATATATATATATTTTTTTTTTGTCCAGTACATTGTTTTAAATTAGAAATTGTTTAAATATTTACATTGTTTTAAAATTTGGATTGCACATTGTTCTAATCTAGTGTTTCAACTTCATACTTATGGACTTTTTGATTAGTTAAAATTGCTGATTTGTACATATTTATTATAACAGTTTGTCCCAGCATTTTTTTTTACTTGTAATTATTTTAGTACTTTTGATTTAAGCAAGTTTTTTTTTAGTACTTTAAATTTATTTTACTTCTTTAGTATTCTTTTAAAAATTAATTTGGTAGACAATTTAATTCCCGTCTATGTATGGGAATGGTGCTTTTGGTGGCTATTTACGATGATTCGAACAGCCTATAGTACCGTTTCGGATAGGTGACCCTTGACCGGTAAATTGTCAGAGAATCATTTAGGAATAGTTTTTCTGGGAGTTACCACCATATGTAGACCCTTGCGCGGGCATGTTACTTTTATTTTTGTAAGTCCCAATTTTTGAATTTTGGCAATGTCACTAGGTCCCGTCTACCATAATTAAAATTTGTTCTGTTTATATCTTTTATGTGTATTATAATTTCTTTTCTTTTCTAGGCATCTAGAAACCTCATTTCATGTGGAACGTATGCTTTCCGTGCTAGCCGGAATTTGTTTTAAAAGAAGTGAATAGTTGTGCCTATATTCATTCTTGAATATGTTTGAAAGACGAATAAGTAAATGCGAAAGGCCGATGTTTTGTCCTCTTTACCAACTTCTGGATGGCTAGAAATTGAAATTTTTTTGTTAAATAAAGATTATTTTTGTATTTGTAATTTGCTTTTGATATAGGTTTAAATAGTTGATTTGGAGTTTAATGCTGGAGTTGAAATTAATAAGTAATTTTTTTTTGTAAATATATTTTTTCATCTTTGTTAATGAAATTTTAAAATGAAACAAATTTTTTTCTTGGACTTGTTTTCTGAAATGGAAGGAATTGTGTTTTTTTTTTGTTAGCCTCTTATCTAGGATATTCTAGACTCTGTTCTAGATTGGAGTAGTTAATTTTTTTTTTTTTTTTTTTTTTTTTTGGAATTGATGGAGTTTTAAGACTTAATATAGAAAAAATTGAAATTTTCTTTGGAGAAAGATGCTTTAAGAATTTTTGAAGTTGGATTTGTTACAACTTAATTGTTGTCTTTGTGTTAAATTTAACTATTAATTTTTATGCTATTAAGATGTTTGACTGTATTAGTTTGAAATTTGATTAAAATTTTTCATCTTGTTTAAGATGTTGGGTAATAGGTCCATGCTGATTTTTTTTTCTTAAGGAGTCATGCATTTTTTATGAGGCAATGAGAGGGGGGACATTTGATGAGAAAATCCTTAGTTTATTTTATTCTCATCGCCTCCTAACTTTCCTTCATGCTTATAGACATAGCTATTTAATCATTTTATATCATCTGTTTTGAAAGTTTATGCTATGTTTAGTCATTTTTATAAAATAACTTATTTAATTTATTTAATAGATTATAAATTAAGACATACTTACTTCAGTTCCTTATTTTTCAGTTGTTTAAACTTTATTTTTATACTGTTAATTGTCAATTACCGTTTTGTTTACATTAAAAACGATCTCTTCCATGCAACACCTTTCATTATTAATTTTGGACTGTTTTAATTTTTCTAACGATGTTTTTCCCACTAGATGGCGACATCGTAGCTAAAGAACGATCGTCATTATGCAAATCTTAATTGTTTCTTTTTACACCTGCCAGGTGTTCGTTTGTGATTCGTCCGTTTGATCGATGACGATCTAAACGTCCTTATTTCAGATATATAAATATCAGATCTGTTTAGTTCTGAGGTGTATTTGTTTGGTAATTGGCATGGATTCTGTCATCTGATATAGTGATATGAAAAATTGACCGGCTGGTCCGGATCAAATTGATATTTTATTAAGTTTAAGTTGTTAAGTTTTCAAAATATGTTTGTTAAGTTTTATTAATGATTTGAGGTTATTGTACAATTAATTGCTGAAAGTGATCATATTATGAATTCAAGTTATGTTCATGAATGAATGTCTAGTTTTGAAGAAATAAAACAGATTTGATTTTATATAAGACTTTCCTTCTTTCAAGTAGCAAGTACATCTTCTATTATGGTTTATTTCTCAGTAACACTTCCATTGCTGTTTCTACACTTCTGCTGATACATTTTAATAAAATACTGACTACAGTTCTCTCAATTATTTTGCGTTTTTGGTTGATGGAATTGGTCAATAAATGTTATAAAGTAAGGAAGTTTAACTTATGCAACAAATGCTTGATATTTTTCATATTTTAAAAGTATTTAAATAATAGATATCTTTCAAGCAAAGCGAATGCGTAGTGACGAAACCGCGATGTTGTTCTAAGTTTTATTTTGGCTGCAAATTGGTTTTCAACGTTAAATATCTGGCGCGATGGCTATGTTTTTTCGCCAGTTCCCTCTGAGTCTCTCCTTGTTTTTATTACATTTTTTTTAATACCATTTTCAATAAACAAGAATTTATCAATTTCATAAGAAAATTTGCGTTTCCTTTTCCTGTCGTACTTCCCTCGGAAAATTTATATCTGCATATATGAGCAGTGTTGCCAGATCTGGAGGATTTTTTAGTCAATAAACACCAATAATTTTGAAACGTGACATTCAATTCACATAATAGACTATCGATTTTCGAAACTAACTAAACGTTACAATTAAAGATTATTGGTGACTATTGAATAAAAAATCTGCCAGATGTGGCAACACTGTTTGGGAAAATCATGCATTCTATAACTTTAATAATAATTATTAAAAAAAAAAAAAACTTGTTTAAAAACTTATTTAAAATAGCGAGTAAATAGTAAGTATAATTCATTAAATTACCTCGGAAAAGCATTTTCGATATAGAAATTAAAAACTGAAAAATTATATTGAAAGAAAGTTTCAGAATATCACTGACTTAATTTCATTCTGCTAATTAACCATTTAATAACTTCATTTATTTATAGGTTCTTGTGTTTTTAATAAATAACTTTGAAAAACACCGTAAAATATTCATAACAATTGTTTAGGGTAGAAATAAAACGTGTTCTATTTGCAGTTCTCGTGCCTACTTTGTTCGCCTAACGAAAAGCCCTGTTTTATTTCGACCTGAAACAATTATTGCGACTTTTTGGCATTGTATGGCATTTTTTCAAAGTATGGCTTTTTGTTTTAGGTTAATTATATAATTTATTTATCATATAATTCTTATTTAGATTAAGTAGAGTAACCCTGTTACTATGACAAAAAGTGTGATTAGGTCACTGTAGCTTTCTCTGTACTGCCACCTTAAGGTGAAAAAGAATATAGACAATCACTTGTCGTCAAACACAATGTGGCAATAAGAAAATACTAAAATGTTTTTTTAGCATTTAAAATCTGAAATATCGTTACAGAAAGAAATAACGATTGGGCTTTAGAAAAATGTCGTTTTAGAGAAGTTTATTGCTGTAGAGACTATCGTTAAATCAAGGTGAGATATATCGTATACAGAGCTGCCAACCTAATCCGGCAAATTGTTAGTACCGCCCATTTTTCTACACCACTTAATTTTTAAAGTAATTTTCTTTAAATATATTTGCGATGAATTAAGAAGGAAAAAACTATAAGAAATGACTGGTGTAGAAAAAGGGGCGGTACTAACAATTTGCCGGATTAGGTTGGCAGTTCTGCGTATATATTGTATAGAAATTTACGGGGACCGCCAAATATTATCCTTGTACAGAAGTTTGTCGTTGTATAGGATATTTTTGTAGTGAGGTTTTGGGGTACATACATCAGAGTTCGTAGCTTCCTCTCGTTTGAATACCGGTACTGTTTATGTATAGTTATCTTTTAAAATAATTATAAACGATTAATAAACAGAGCTGCCAACCTAATCTAGAAGATTGCTAGCACCGCCTTTTTTCCCCTTCTTTCTTGTCTTTTTTTTTTTTTTTTTTTTTTTTTTTTTTAGTATGTTCAGGGATGGAACACGGACGCAGAATTCATATCGGTATTTGTTTATTCATTACAGTAAATTTTGTTTTATATGGAAACTTAGTTCGGAAAAAAATCCGCCAGGTGGCGCAAAATTTTAAAAAAGTATTTATTAATACATAGAATTGTCAAATTTATATGATTCAACAGAAATTTTAAAAACGTGGTGTATAAAAAGTTCTTTTTATCTTGTAATTATTTTTAATATGGATAATTCTTTTTACTACCAAGTTAATGAAAGTGTTATGGGCTTCCCAGTTTTACTTCGGATTGCTGAAATCGTAATACATTTTATAGAAAATCAGATTAATTCTGTTTTAAAGGATAAAATTTATTGTTGGCTTAGGTATGTAGATGATGTTTTTATCATTATTAAAGATCATAAATGTTTCTAGTATTCTAGATTATGAGAATTCCCTTAATCCTTCAATTCAATTTACATTAGTAGAAGAAAATTATAATAAGCTTCCCTTCTCACACCTCTTAATCGAGCGTGCCCCTTCTGGTGCTTAATATAAATTTATTAATTCTGTTTATAGAAAACCTACTTTTGCAGGCAAATACCTACATTTTAATTCTGTTAACTCCTCCTCTCACAAGTTTGCTGTTTTCCGTCTTTTAACCCACCACGCCAAGTCCTTTTGTACGTCTGAAGAGCTTTTTTAAATTAGAATTAAGAAGAATTTTTTTCGGTTTGAAATAAAATAATTACTTGTCTTTCCGTCACTCGTAAACAAAATAGTTACCCGTAGCTTAAAAGAATGTTAAATCATTTTAACCCTAATTTAGTAAGTAATCACAATATTAAATCTTCTAAATCCCCTAAATCTTTTAATATTATTTCTTGTTATATATATATTTTAAAAAAAAAGTCTCTGAATTTGTAGCAAAAATTTTAGGTATTTTTAATATGACTGTTGCCTTTAAACTACAACTTCAAATTCGTAATTTTCTATCTGATTTTAAAACCAGTTATCCTTCTATTGTCCGTACGAATTGCATTTCTACACCTTATACACACGTCAAGAGCAAATTGACAAAATTGTCAAACAGTGTGATTTTCGGTAAATGTGGAAGAGCAAAGAGAAAAAAAAAAAATCTCCGCGATGACACCGCTGTGTAAACAAACATTCCATACTTTTTTTATTATTATTATTGTTTATTAATATTAGACAGCTTTAAATCGTAAAAAAATGAATAACAAAATTATTTTGAAACTAAAAATTAGTTTTTCTAATATAGGTGTAGTTAGTAATAATAGAATAATAAGTAATAATATGGCATTTAGATCCGATTTGACATGTGAACATAAGGTAGAACAGTTTGAAAAATTGTTCCGCCAAATTAGCTCAGTATACTCCATATTATATTTCAATTATTTCTATTTAACTGGCAATTAGTATTCAAATTTTTAAAATATATAATTTAATTTTATAAAATAATTCTCATATGATGCAGTGCTTGAATTTTTACTACATATTCATCTAATATTTAACTGGCATTTAATTTTCAAGAATATTTTAATCATAATAAAGTCCGATATTTCGTTTTGAATTTCGTAGTTGAAATTTATAAAAGTTCTAGTATAATTTTTTCCTCAGACATGTCCATTTCTCATTTTTTACACCCACAAGCATACAAATTTAAAACACAAAAACTGCTTGTTTCTTTTCAGTAATCAAAAATAATACACAAAATAAATAAATACACATTATAAGGATACACAAAAGAATTTCATACCATTACAGCCTATGGTCGAATCTTCATTGAAGCGCATTTTAACGCAGTTCACTCCATTCTGCATAATGAAATTAACATACGTTATTTAAATGTTATGTATTCTATCAATAATGGAAAGCATAGAATTAGTAATTAGTTTACAGGGCTCCACAAAAGAATTCCTATCCGTTATGCAGTCATTCATTTGGCATAAAATTAATGTCAAGTACTTATGAGTTATAAAGAAATTAGTATTTTGAGTTGTATAATATTTGTGGCTCCAGTACAGGGGCACATAAAAGTCGTATAACTACACTGAGAAAAAATATATATACCGCCGTTCTCTTGAATGAATAAGTGACCATCTTCAAAATCCCTTAACTAGAAATAATTATTATAATTATTTCTAGTTTTCTAGTTTCTATTATTTCTAATTATTATAATTAGATTTCCGAGCTATGCGCAAAAGGCACGCCAATAAACTGAATAGACGAAATTATCGAGAATTTCTAGTGTACACATTTCTGGATGGTGAAACAATATTCTGAATACTCTAAATATTCTGAATCATTTATGTTGCGAGAAATTCTCGCTTGATTTTCTAGAATTTGGTAATAAACCAAGATTATAGTTGCAGAAACCCGACTCTTGTAGTCACATTTATTTGCAGAAATTTTTAAATAGCTTTGTCCTCGAGAATATAGGCAAACGCTCTAGAATTCTATAGAGGCTTCTAGAACTCGCTTTCCGAGGGAACTAGAATTTACAAGGATGACATGAAACTATTTTTTCTAGAGCCACAATTTAGATTCTAGATGTCAGTTACAGAATATTTTCTCAGTGTATGGTGTCTAAATGCATACTTGCCAACATCCTAATTAATATTCCGTAGTGTTGTTAGCCCCTTTTAGAGTAATATTTCCAAATGCAATTACGATTCAATAAGAAGAAAACTACTTCCAAAAAATACTGGTGTGAAAAAAAAAGGCGGGGTTAAAAATACTACGGAATATTAATTAGTATGTTGGCAAGTATGCTAAATGAAACACGATTTAAGTGAATTTGAACGTAACTCCATTGAACGTAGTGAAATTAACACAAGCAACGCTTCTGTAAAAAATGATGTATATAAATTTAATTTAATTATTTACAAAGTCATACAAAATATTTTCGTTAAATTATTTATATAGCATAGTAATTATTGAATATGCATTTTAAGGTTTGTAATACTCATTTTGGGAGATATATATGCACCTATAGTAAACAGATAGATATAGCAGGGGGTTGAGAGGGTAGAAGCGCCGATCAGAAACGTATACCTTATTTAATGAATTAATTATATATATATATATATAACTTTAAATAATGTGGAATAAATTAAAATGATCTGCATGATAAGGAGTGATAGAAACGGGACGTCGAGGTTTCTTATCTGCAGATCCGTAAGTTGTTATTTTATTTAATTAATTTGAATACTAATGTTGCAAAGATTTCATAAAATTAAAATAACACTTAATCTAATTTACTAATGTATAAAAGTTCATTAAATAATATTATAATAGTAATATTATAAAATAATACCAATAAAAGTTTATTAAATAATATTCTTTCAAATAATATTAAGTGAAATTTACTGTAACAAAGTTTATATTTAGTTTTCCTTTTGCTTAATATTTATCAAAATCCCAAAGTATTATCACTGTTGTCAATGAAAAATCCATAATTCATTTGCTAAATTAAACAAAATGCTTCCTTAAGATATTTAACGATATTGGATAATATTATTATATAATTATTAGTAAAAGATTCATCAACACATAAAAGCCCTTATATATATTACATACGCATTACACGTAAAATATCCAATCTCGTTTCCTTCAATGTAATTGAACTTTAATTTTTTTTAAAAAAACATATTAAAACCGATATCGTATTTCTCATTTGACAATTTATTGAGAAAACAGCACAACAAGTTTGAGGTAACAACAGATTTCGCCATGACAACCCTAGTAAAATATAAATAAAATGATATCGGAAAGAAAGTAATATGCGAGAAAAACCACTTTAGTATTTACTCTCCCTGAATTATGGAATCAAATTTTACTGGAACACTCGTTTAAGTTTGTTGTGGTGAATTTTTCTTTCAACTATAAATATCATTCTTAAGAAATTGTGTGAATACATCCATCAACGAAATGCTTTAAACTTGGTCGAGAGATGGTCTAGCGGATACCTCAAAACAGATATGCTGCAAACAGGTAGTATTTAAAAAGGTATTCTATGCATTTATCGAAGGAATTAAGCAAAAAGTAATCAAGATGTTTTTGAAAAAGAAATATGTTTAATGTAACGCTGACACAAAAAACAAGCTATATTTGTAAAATTTATTTATTTATTTATTTATTTTTATTTATTTTTTTATTTTTTTAAGCAATTAAAACAGAAGTTTCTTTCACAATTATTAATTTGATTTCCTTTAGAAATGAGTAATCTTCTGTAACTTTTACTTGCACCTTACTAGTGATTAAATTTCGTCAAGAAATTAAAATATTTATTTTCTTTATTAGCTAGTTTTACCATAAATCAAGTCGATATTTGTGATAATTTTGCTCATTTCGTTCGTCCTGAACTGATAAATTTTTAAAGTAAACAAAACTTCCGCTTCTAATGCCCTATTTTGTTATCATCGTTAGAAATTCAATAAGCTTCATCCTCTTGATGATTGCATTTCGTCAAGAAATTAAAATGTTTAAACTGG
Organism: Salticus scenicus; assembly: GCA_963930645.1. Lineage (NCBI taxonomy): Eukaryota > Metazoa > Arthropoda > Arachnida > Araneae > Salticidae > Salticus > Salticus scenicus. The sequence goes on from OZ005659.1 coordinate 180,221,009, forward strand.
TTCACTGTAAATTAAAGCCGATATTTGTGACAATTTTGCCCACAGCATTCGTCTTGAATCGATAAATTTAACAAGAAAATAAAATTCCTGCTTCTTATTTCCCATTTTGCTATTATCGTTAGAAATTCAACACCCTTTATTCTCTTGATGATTGTATTTCGTTAAGAATTTAAAATATTTAAACCAGTTTCACAGTAAATCAAAGCCCATATTTGCAATAATTTTGTCCTCATCAGTCGTCTTGAACCAATAAATTTTTCAAGAAAAACAAAATTTCAGCTTATAATATCTCACTTTGCTACTGTCGTCAGAAATTCAATAAGCTTCACCGTCCAGAAGATTGAATTTCGTCAAGAAATTAAAATATTTAAGCTAGTTTCACTGTAAATCAAAGCTGATATTTGTGATAATTTTAACTACCGCAATTGTCTTGAACTGATAAGCTTCACAAGAAAATAAAATCCCCACTTCTAATCTCGCATTTTGCTGTTATCGTTAGAAATTCAAAAAGTTTTGATAAATTACCCTTTCCTCTTTGAAGAAATTAAAAATAACATTTCGATAAATTGGAGTTCTATATGGCTGGTTTTTAAACCAACTATGGGAAAAAAGGCCAGAGCCGGGAATTGAACCCGGGAACTCCGCTTACCGTGCAGATGCTCTATCACTGAGCCGCCAACTATCACTGACAACCAACTAGGCATAGTATTTTTCATTATATTTTATTATGTTTCTCACATATTATGTGACAAATGCCGAGTTGGTTATCAGCTAGTGTGGCTGAGTGTTAGAGCATCTGCATGGTAAACAGAGTGGTAGGACTCGATTCCCAGCTCTGCATTTTTCAAAGTGTTGGTATAAAAACCAAACTTACACTCAAATTTAACTAAAAGAATGTAAGAATTAATAAATTAATGAATAGAACTTCAAATAAAAATAACATGTTTAACAATCATGTCTTTATATTTCAGAAGACTAATGACTGATTTAATTTAATTTTCCTGTATTATTAAGGTGTAATTGAAAAGGAATTTTTATAGCATTAACTGCTTTTTATCAAAAAATAATATTAAAGAAGGAAATTCCCTTTTTAATACTGAATTACAATTACATTTAAATAATTCTATTAAAGTTTCTACTGTTACAGTTCTTTGACTCTAAACATTTTATTTCAAAAAAAAAAAAAAAAAAGGTAATAATAATGCAGTGTAGAACCAACAGTACATTTGATTATACTTTTCCTTTATAATTGTATGCCTTTACCTTAAAATTTTTTAGCAGTGAACCTAAAATAAATTATTTAATTGAATTAAATTTACGATCATAAAGCGTTTAAAATACGTAAATTTAAAACAAACATTAATTCATTTGGGCATTTTTTTAAGGATTCATATAAATATTGAAATTCAAAATTAAGAAAATTGCTAAGAAATATTACTCTTGCGGGGAAAAAAAAAAAAAAAAAAGAGCATAATTTAAATTTTTCAGAAAAAAAATGTGTTATAGAATAGGCAATCTAAAGAAAATTAAGGTAAACCTAGAAGAGTGTGCTCACAATTCAACAGAAGGGCATAAAAAAATCCGAAAATTATTATATTTGATAAAATATTGTCAAATCATTTTGAACTCGATCGTATTCTATGCATTTCCATTACTATTTTGTTGTTATGTTATAATTTAAAGGAACAGCTGTAATAAAACCAAAGAGAGCTATTTTGCACAATCTCTCCTTTTAGGGTAGGAAAGATTGGGCTTAAATGTAACTGCAATTAAATTGTTAATAATAATTGCACTTAAATGACATTGGTGTAAGGTTCTTGTAAACAAATATTTTTGCGGTAGAAGTGGATACTTCATTTTAATACTTAAAAAAATAAGAAATATAAAAATAATTAAAAAAATTTATTTACAAACAAAATATTAAAGAATTATAAGGAAAAAAATAAATAAATAAAGACCAGATAAGATTTGAAAATAATATTGTTACTAGGCAACAAGTTTAAATAAAATTAGTGCATTTGCTTTTCATATTGAATGTTTCCTGTTTCCTGTTTTGTCCAGATTCGTCGCACTTATTGTTGTAAATGGTGCAGCTTTCGTGTAACCATCTGCCACAAATAATATATATAAAGTAGTTCATGGGAAAGCGTTTAATTTAACAATATTTTGTAATACTTCCATTCTATAGAAATTCTTAGGAGGAGTTTTAAAAATTTAAGCAACCATTTTTGAAAATGAGACAAAATAACCACATTTTATCTTAGACAATTGTAGCAATCAACATGCAAATTCATGTCGGCACGCCACTATTGATGTTGTATAACTACTTGGAGTCTCAGCTCAGCACACCCTATCTACTCTTTTCGGCCGATCCTCTATTTGTGCAATCTCTCCTACTCCTACCGCGTAATCTCTCCTAGCTTTACTTTATAAATAATCGTAATCATATCAGTAATGACTTACTTTTTCCAAAATTACATCTTCAAGATGAATTGTTAAACTGATTGGAATAGCTTACAACTACTTGAATTTTTATTGGCTCAGTCTGAATAAATATTTTTATCGTTACAGAAATATCGGCAGTAAAGCAAGTTATTAGGCAGTCAAACAAAGCTCACTACAGTTTGAAAAAATAACTTAAGGTGTTAAATCATACTATTCTGTTACAAAATGTTTCTATTAAAAGCAGCTACATGGTAATGGAAAAGAAAATTTTATTTAATATAATTTATAGGATTGACGTATTTTGTAAAGTTTTAAATTTTGTAATTTTTCTAGAAATCCATTTATTAATTTAAACTGTTTCAAAAGTAATAGATTTTAAATTTATAACATTTTTTTCTGTTGAAAATTCATCTGTGTGATAATGATTTAGAAAATGGGCACTGTTAACAACTGCATATCTTAAATTTGAAAAAAGATTCTGAATGATATTTAAGGGAACGGTGGGCATTACAAATAAATATTTTTAATTTTATAGCAAAAGTTTTAATTTTTTGTATATATATGCACTGAAGTATTACAATATTAATAACATAAAAATTAAAATTAAAATTACTTTAAAAAAAATTAAAAAATTAAATTTTTAATTTAGAAATTTTTATTCAGGAATTCATCAACCGTGAATATTTATTTAAATCAAATTGGAGCCAATTTGATTTAAATAAATATTCACGGTTGATGAATTCCTGAATAAAAATTTCTAAATTGAAATTTCGTGGTCTATGGAGTTGTGCTACGATTATTATTGTCTCACCTGATATATCTGCGTTTGCAGACTCGGTGACTTTGCCAACGATAATTATGTGAGAAGTGCCTAGCCGGTTGTCAACCAGGGTAGCTCAGTGGTAGAGCATCCGTGCGTTAAGCGGAGGTGCCCGGGTTCGATTCCCGGCTCTCGTATTTTTCACATAGTTGGTAATAAATAAAAATATCAACCTTTACACTCCAATTTGATTTAAATTTAATTTTTTTTAAAAAATTTAAAATGTCTCTCGCGTTTATATTTTTCATATATTTTTTATTATTTTTCTTGATTATTATTCATTTATATATTTTAAATAAATTTGGGTATCGGATTTTCTATTCGTTCAGAAGTTTATTTTTAAGAATAATTTTTGTGAAATATACTGTTTTTTTTTATGACAATTTCAATCTCGCGCATAATAAAACAGAGTCTTAAAAATCTAAATAAAGGCGAAACTTAAAACGGATACCCAGATTTCACTGAAATGTAACATAAAACATCTTAAAGCCATTTTTGTTAATTTTAAGCCAAAATTGTGACACGAGAGACATTTGAAAAAAGAAAATTCGTTAAAAAACACATTAACCCTTTGCGGCGCAAGACAATTCGGATTATTTAAATTATACTGATACCGGAATTCCTGAACTAAATTAAACTAAAAGAAATTTTAAATTTTAAGGTTATAAAAATAGGCCTTTTCTGATATGTTATAAACATAAATTTTTGCAAAAAAATTTCCGGGATGAATTTTTGCAACTGGATCTTAAATTTTGCGTCCTCGCAGCGAGGACGCCGCGCGTTAAGGGGTTAAGAGAAAACAGCATTTAAATTGAATTTCACCAGTTATCATTATTTATCAGTCAAACATTTTAGAAGGCTATATATTTTAAACTGTATGTTTTTTACTATTGTTTTAACAAAATTAAAGTATTTCAAAAGTTAAAAATATATATGATATATCTCCGTCGACTATACCAAATGCTTTTTTTTTTTTTTTTACATTTTAAAGGGCATTTAATCAAATAATTATTTTTTTTAAACCCTTGAAATTCTTGAAAATAACAACTTAGAAGCATGTGGTTTGTTGCATATTGTTCAGAATAAGTTATAGAAACTAAATATAACAAAACGAAAAATTCATGTTTCCGTTGATTTTTACGATTTTCAAAGCCCACCAACCCCTTAAAAAACAAATTATGGCTCTTGTAAAAATAGTTGCATTTTGTCTTTATAAATTCTAGTTCCTTTGGTAATGATTTCTAGACACCCCATTAAAATTTAGGGCATCTTCCTATATTATCAAGTTCAAACATATTTAAAAATCTCTGCAAATAAATACAACCGCAAAGATCGAGTTTTAATAATGATAATTATAATTCATGAATCAATTCCAGAAATCAAAGCCAGAATTTCTCACACTACAAAAAATTTATAATATAGAGTATTGTTTTACCATCTAAAGTGCATAGGCTAGAAATTCTAAATCATTTTGTCCAGTCAGTTTATTTGTTTAGCGTATACGCATAATCGTAGATGTCAATATTTTAATTTATTCTGGAGTATTTTTAGCCCCGTCTTTATTTCACACCACTTTATTTATAGAAAAATTTCCTCTAATCGTTAAAATAAGAGAAATTTTTCCTTAAAAAATAAGTAGTATGAAAAAAAGGCGGGGCCAAAAATACTCCGGAATAAATTAAAATGTTGGCATATATGGCATAACTCAGAAATTTGTATTTCTACTTTAGGTATTCAGAAAATGGCCATTTATTTGTTCTGGATGTAAATGCCGTATATTTTTTTCCCTCAGCGTATACAGAGTGGGTCAAAAGTCTGTAATACATTTTACAGTCTAATATAAAATCAAGTAAGGGGTATACAAAAGTGCGGTTTGCACTGCAATGCTCCTTACCTCGAAAAATTTGGTTTAAGCAAATAAGAAAAAATATTCCAAAATTTTCCTCGAGATGACGCTACTTCTCCATATGTTTTGTTTATATAAAATATCTGTAATTTTCTATGTTAACTTCGATCTCTAGATTTAATCTTTCATATCGTCTTCTTGGACTATGAGAAAGACAAAACGCAATGCTTCTTCTGTTGCTGAAATTGAAGTACTGAAGAAACGAAAAACACATATACATAGTTGTCAATTCAATACTTTTGGTTACTGGAAAATTTTAATAATTTTTTTTTATTTCACTTAATCAGTGAAAACCGTTGCAGTTCGTTAATTAAATAAAATAAATATTTCTATTAAAATTTTCCGCTGGGCAAAAGGTGCTAAGTTGACAACTGTGCACATATGTAATCCAGTGACTTCCACAATCAATAATAATGTGGACTGAATTAGATTATTTAGATGTGGTCTGAGAAATAAAGGGAGCACATATTGAAATATTGTAATTAATTTCATAACATAAATGCTCTCTAATGGACAATATCCGTTTCCTTGGGTTCGAGGCTAAATCATACCGAACATGGGACTTCTGATTCTCGATTTCCCTATGAATTTCTCTCTAGGTACAATTATTTCCCTATACAATGCAAATATTTCCCCATAAAGCTTAAATGTAAACATTATAATTCTGCATTTTTCCCTGTAATAGTCACGTGTCAAGGGTTTATTACGTAATGCGGATAAAGTCCATTGCTAACCTCTTATTTTCCATACTGTTTCTGGTTGCTTTTAGGGACCCTCGATAGAGAGAGACTGGACATTGGCGCGCCGGCTTTTTGACGAAATTCTCCATTTTAGTGCCAGTTGCTCCATTGCTTATCATTACACTGAGAAGAAATTTTGATTATTTTACGTCATAATCGAAAAAGAACTTATTTATTACATTTTTACTTTGTTGGGAGATAAATTGCTTTAATTTTGGAATACTTTTAAAAGCTAAAAATGCATAATTATTTATTTTCTATCATGCTTTAAATACTTTGAATTCTCTTATTGCATGCTGTTTTACGTATTTATTTCCTAACATATGAGATAATTACATTATTTATTTGCTAGCTATTAGTTTTTATGTTCTGTTGTGCAATATATTTACTATGATAGATCTCAGTGTATTTTTCTGATATATTTTAAAATACTTTTTTAAAATAACTATATAAAATAATATTTTTTGATTTTTTGCTAGTACGCAAAATGTATCAGATGAAATATAAATTTCTTTTAAATAATAATTGCCATAATAAATTTTATAAACAATATTTAAATACGTAATTATTTTTATTTACATAATATTTAAAAAGTCTAAAAAAAAAAAAAAAAAAAAAAAAAAAAAAAAAAAATCAATGAAATAAGCAAATGTAAATAAAATAAATAAAAACATTTTTTTAATTTCTAAAGATATTAGTTAATATTTTTACAAATTATTATTAATAAAATTCTTATTTTTAATATTTAACTAAGTCATCATTATTAATAATGCGTAATTGAAATAAATAAAATATGTATCTTTAGTTTGTAAAAATATTACGTAAGTATTTTTATAAAATAATAAAAAAAATTCTAACTTTTTATATATAGAATGTATGTTCTCAGTAAAAATAAGGTAGAAATATTTTCACTAAGGTAGAATTGCTTTCACAATCAACGTATTTTGCTTAATGTAGAAATATACAATAAAAAATTCCTCTGTTTTCCGATAGAAATTGAGAAAGTAACCATGTCGAAGGTTAAAACAAAATTCGTTTTTCTTCAAATTCTTTTTCTCTAAGACGAAAATAATTACATATTTATATTCTGCATTACTTTCTGCACAAATTTAGCACAATTTCCTTTCATTTATGTTGTTTAGTAAAGCGTCAATCGCGAAGAAAAACGCATTACGTTCTACGGGGATCGCTCCGAATTGGCACTAAAATGGCCGACTTTCGGTCAATGTCCAGTCTCTTTATATATAGGGTCCCTAGTTGCTTTTAAAATAGAGCGCCATCTATGAACAAACATGTTACATGCTATTTTTTTTTTTTTCTTTTTAACTTTATGTTAAAATTCAAACAATGCGAGAGATTTTTGGCTTACCTTGTATAATTAAAAATTCATAAAACACCTTACAATATCTAGGAAAAAACACCAACATTAATTTGAAAACATTAATTCTCTAAATGAAAACCAACGTCAATTAAAACAAATATATCTATCACAGTTTCACAAGAATAATTCTTTTATTATAAGAAAGATATCTAAGCAAACATTGATGAATTACGTACACCTATCATCAATCAGACTTGGATTAATCGATGAACATCCTATAGAAACATTAATATCTTTAGTCAACGATTGAATTTCATTTCCTTTGATTTTCTGTCAATTAGAATAAATCTTGGTGTAAGTTACTTTCTAGTTAAACTTTCTCCAATATATATCGAAAATTCGATATAATTTATCTCCGTGGTTTCGACATAAATAAATGAATGAAAAATCGAAATTCCACGTTTAGATAAATAGGCTTTAGAGTGTAAATGTAGTAGTAAGTCACATAAAAATGAAATTAATATTCAAAAAGTAGTGGTCATAAAGAAAATTGTTCATTTTATTCAACATCTTTTATAAAAAGTTGAAGAGGCGTTGAAGGTTTACTTACGCTTTTTAACTAAAACAACATATTAACTCCACGAAACAAGACATTAACAAGAACAAGAATAATAATAAATAAATAAATAAATATGAACAAAAGAAATCAGTCTAAAAAAAAAAAAAAAAAAAGATAGCTCTAGCTAAAACAATGCATTAGCCAAAACAAAATAAGTGATTTTTTTATCCATTTACCTATAACTACATAAGAAACAGTAAACATTTCTTTTTATTATTATTATAATATACTAGCAGGCAACGCCCGCTTCGCTGGTCAATATTTTTAAATGAATCACTATAATTACTGAATTCTCAAAAGTGCATTAATTTTTATCACGTGAAAAAAAATGAGAAACAAAATCTGATTAGGAAAAATGTCGCACCGGGTTCTCACTGCCTTCGGAAATTCCCAAAATGTTCTAACTCTTCTATTATTTTCCCCCTTAGCCCCCCCTCCCGTCTATCCTAATAATTTTACAAATTCGAAAATATCCGCAAACGATTTGTAAGTATCAAAAACCTCTATGCACCGGTTTTGAATGATCTAACTCTATTTTTTTTGCCCCTCCGCCCCCCCCCGAATTCCTGGCCTTCCTAATAACTTTACACTTTCGAAAATATCCCCATTCGACTTGCAGGTCTCTAAAACCTATTTGTACCAATTTTGAACTGCCTAACTGTATTTCTATTTGTTTTTGTCTATAGTCCCCCCCTTACCGCCCCACCCCTTCCCACCCTTCCTAATAATTTTACAAATTCGAAAATATCCGCAATCGATTTGTAAGTATCGAAAACCTCTATATACCAATTTTGAACGATCTAACTCTATTTTTTTTGCCCCTCCCTCCCCCTTTCTTGCCCTCCTAATAACTTTACACGTTCAAAAATATCCCCATTCGACTTGCAGGCCTCTAAAACCTATCTGTACCAATTTTGAACGCCCTAACTGTATTTCTATTTGTTTTTGCCCCGTAGCCCCCCCCTCCTTACTGCCCCACCTGGGGCTGAATTTCTAAAATTCCAGAAATTTGTTTTTAGATATTTGTATTAGCTATATTTTAGAGCAAAAATTTCACGTATATCTATTTTTTTGTTTGAGATATATAGGATTATGCGAAATCACGTTTTACGCATGTGAAATCACGTTTTGCTCCCCCCCCCCCGCCCCCATTGGGACCGAATTTCGAAAATTCCAGAAATTGGTTTTTAGACGTTTGTATTAGCTATATTTTAAAGCAAAAATTTTACGGATATCTGTTTTTTTGTTTGAGATATGAAGGATTTTGTGAAATCACGTTTTGCCCCCCCCCCCTTGGGGGGGAATTTTGTAAAATCGCTTCTTAGTGGATGCCTACGTCATAGAAAGAACATTGTCACAAAATTTCATGCTTCTAGGTCTAGGGGTTTGGCTTGGGCGATGATATCACCCCCTCACTCACTCAGTCAGTCAGGAAGAACAATTTCAAAATATAGATTTTCATTTGATAGCGTGTATTATTTTTCTAAATAAAATTATGTTTTATTAAAATTTTTGAAAATTAAACAAGTGCGTTTTGGTCAACACAAAATTATCTTCTATATTTATGTATATATATGTAATATATGTATATGTATATGTAATATGTGTATTATGTATATATATATATATATGTATATATATATATATATATATGTAAGTGAAACAAAAGTAATACAGTTACCAGTGTCATGAATTCACTGTAGATACACTTTATGACTTATTGCTGACACCTTTTTCCCTTATTGAACAAAACTTTAAAGCAAATTGCCAGATGTGATACCTCAAAATTTTTTCCATTGCGAGTGCAACGTACTTTCGTCTCAGGACAGTAGAATCTTAAATGTAGAAAAGAAGTCAATTTTGTACTGTAGAAAATGCATTTTATTTTTATTATTATTTTTTTTTTTTAACGATATATATTAGGGCTGTGCCGATTAATCGATTAATCGGTTCGGTTAATCGATCAATGCTTTGTTTCGATCAATTTTTTTAATCGAGTTAATCGGATCGATTAAACCGATTAAAATTTTGCAAAATCCGATTAAAATTTTCAAACTACGAATTAAAGTAAAAATGTTGTTCTGCCTACAAAATATTTTTTCACATATTTTGCTAACAAACATTCTACGAAACATCCATCAAACAATGAAAAAGCAAAATAATAATAATAATAATAATAATAATAATAAATAAATAAAAATAAAACCTTTCAAAAGAAGTTGCACGTTTGTTGATAGATAAAGGGGGAGGACAGTTATTGAACAAAATGCCGCTTCATGTGCATGCTGGAGAAACACCACCTGTCTGTAGCCTTCTACAGAAGGTGTTGGCTAGGGCAATAGTATTCTCAGAAACAAGAAGCTTTCAAAAAATGGAAAAGCTAAAGATTAAAAAAAAAAAGGGATTGAGATTTCCGCTATCTTTCTGATGGGGGGGAAATGTCAACAGAGTTTCACAGTATCTTGAAGCATTTATTGTCTGCTCAGAATTGCTTATAGTAACTATTGAAGTAGAAACAGAAAATAATATTCCGTGTTCTAGTCCGAAGTGACAAAGAAGAACTAAAATATCATAATTTGAAATTTTTATGATAATGATATGGAATTTTGAGTATTCATTTAAAAATAGTGACAAGCGAAATGGACAAGGCCTGCAAAAATAAAACTAAAATATGTGTAAATTCATTTAGTGTTTTTCCAAAATGAATCGAAATATTAATTTATTAAAAAAAAAAAAAAAAAAAAAAAATGAATAAGTGAAATTATTTATATAAAATCAACACTTAAAGTCACCAATTATTACTCTGAAAATTTATTTAAATTTCAGTTATGAAACAAATATAATTGATTAGACAAAAATTTTTGAAAAAAAAAAAAAAAATCTGTCAAACTTATGAATAATATATATATACACAATATGAGAGTTTTATTCATCATTGAAATAAAATTATAAAAAGAAAAATGAAAACCGATTAAAAATCCGATTAATCGACCGATTAATCGATTAATGAACTACGATTAACCCAGTTAAAACTCTTAATCGATTCCCACCCCTAATATATATATATATATATATATTTTTTTTTTAATTAACACAAATATATGGTTCGACCACTCGACTTTTCAAATATAGGACAAAAAGGGATTCTAATATTCATGAGTTTCACTTTATATAAACAGCTTTTCGACGTAATCAAGTTGTGCCCAAATAATTATGTCTATACGTACTGATATACAACGTATAAACATTATAGATTTATACATGTGGATGTATGTGGATTTATATAATTATATAATGACGTTTGATTCTAATTTTTTTATTAGTTGTTTTATAGCTCTCAACAAAAAGCCGTGACATCACAGTGCCATCGCATTTGCTTGTAAACATAAAGTATTTATTTATAAACTACCCTAACTTCTCCGAGAGGCCGCAAAATTTTATAAATTGGGCACAAGCATCCTGATGTCTGTGGGTCTAAAAGTACTAATTTCTCATGTAAAATTAGAAAAAAGTATTACTAATTTAGCAATAGGATACTAATTCGTTTAGAATAATTTATATAGAAGAAAATAATAAGGAAAGTGCTGCAAAATACGTGTACTTGCAGTTATTCTGTGTATGTATTCTTTAACCACGTTTCTTGCGATTATAGGAGCGTCTACGCAAGTGCTGACTCAACGAATCCAGTGTAAAAATAAGGGTGATAACCCTTATTTATAAGAGAAAATAGCGATAAGGGGCCGCCGAATGACTGGATGTTTATCAACTTGTCATTCAATTTTGCACCCGTCCAAGCCTCTGGAATCATTCTTCAAGCTAAACGCGAGAAACGTAGTTATACTATATTATTATTTCGTTGCTATTGTTTCCATTTATCATCACAAACAACAACTGTAGACCTGCTAACTATGCTAGTTTATCTGTAATGGCATTAAGCCCCGCCTTTTTCTCATACCAGAATAGTTATAGAGCAATTGTCTACTTATTTAATCTTGAGAGCATATTGTTGAATATTACTCTACAACTACACTGGTGTGAAAAAAGGGCGGGGCCTAATACAATCACGGATAAACTAGCATAGTTAGCAGGTCTAAACCGCTGTATGCAGCTATATTCGGGAAAAATTTACTACATGTTACTTATAAGACCAATGGACAGTACAAAAATATTAATTATTACAGTAATTGATTTAAACTGTAAGAAAAATAATTGGTATTGAAATTTAAAGTATTCTTTCAATTAAAGTAAATTTCCTGGAACAATGATTGGAAAACAGCCATTGGACAATAACTGTAGATTCTCTGTATATTGGACAGGTTTGTAATATTGTTGATAGAGTCCCCCCCCCCAACACACACACACACACACACACAAAAAAAAAAAAAAAGGAATAAATAAATGCGGTGATTAACTGGGTATAAATTGATATAGAGTTGCTTATCCTGTTTAGAAATCAATACTACAGGGTAATTATAATTAAAGTTACGATTTCAAATTGCTATAATTTTAAAACTACCCATAAGAGCGATTTGATATTTTACCAAAGCAATCGTGAGGCAATGGAATTTTGTTTGGAGGAGGAAAAAATTAGTTCAAATATGTTCCTATAGATGGCGCTGTCAGGGTAATGTCAGGGGAAACGCCGAAATGGACTCATTAAACACAGGAATGTTGTTAGTAACACAATGGAATAGCAGAAAACAATAGACTTCAAGGGTTTACTACAATTTTTTTAGCAAAAAAGACAAGAAAGAATACGTGGTTACAGCGAAAGCAGTCATAGTGAAAAGAGAGGAGGAGCTTCATGAAACAAATGCTTTACGGATAATTAACGGCACATTTTGGATTTTTTTTTTTTTTTTTTTTTTTTTTTCCCAAACAAAATTTTATTGCCTCACGATTGCTCTGGTAAAATATCAAATCGCTCTGATGGGTAGTTTTAAAATTATAGCGTTTTGAAATCTTAACTTTAATTATAATCACCCTGTATTTATATAATGAAAAGATAATTTTATCTCTTCTATGGCATTTTAATGCTTAAAATAATCAAAGAGTACTGTACTGTGCATACGCGAAAAGATGGCATACGACCTTGGAATAGTTCATTTTGAATAAGGGGTGGCCGAATGAAATGCAAATGATGCTTGGCGGTAGTTCTTTTCGCCAAACAATTCTTTGACTTACCAGCTTCTTTGGCACCTACGAGCAGTCAAAGTGTCTATTGTTGCTAATTAAATAGAAACTTTCTAAATTTTTGTCAATTTAAATATTGTTTTAATTATTTCTTATAATTTTTTTTTATCAGATATGCAGAAAATCGATAAAACAAAATAGCTTTAAACATTGCTTATAATTTGTGTTCACATGTATGTTTATTTCTAGTATTTAAATTAATTGAATCCCTAAAATTTTCTCGTTTAGCTTTTAACTTCTCGAAGTATACGTAAAACAGTTCCCCCCTTTATTTTATTTATTTATTTATTTTTTTTTTTTTGTAAATATTCACTATCATGATTAGTTCAATTATTTAAATCTAAAAGTATATCATAATTGAATGTTTTGTAAATATTAACTATCGTGATTAATTAAATTTCTTCCTTTCTACTTTTATTACAACCATTATATGATTATGTCATTTTATTTAATGACGATTACAATAATTTAATGTTTATTTTATCAAAACTGTAATGGTATTAATCATGGTTTCTTTTATTTCATACATTGTAGAAATAAACTTTTTTAAAGTTTAATTAAGTTTCTTCTTTCATTCCTTTCTGCTGATAAATGATTGTACTTAAAAATTACTTCTCGGAAGCCATTAAGATTACTTTATTTTAAAAAATCAAAATTTCTTTTTGAATGTTATTTGATCGCCGAAACTTTAAAATTTGTAAACAATAGTACCTCCGAACACTTCTTTTAAATAGTAATTAAAAATACCTCCAAACATTAAGTTTATCAACAACTTCAAATTATAATTTCACACTAAGAAAAGGACTAACAACGCCAAATCTGGAAGCCACTGTACTCTGTGTTACCATGGAAACACCACCTCTCACCTTATTTCATTAATGGAATCATCTGTAAACACGTGATTCGCGTGCCAAGTTATCGCGGTTGTACAATAATTGAACTGAGTAGTCAATAATTTCGTATATATGTTATTCTTATGTTAAAGTTTTTTCTCTTTAATTTTTAGTGGGAACACATATGTTAAAAAACATTGTCTAATTGCGATATTTCTCTGTTAATTTTTCGTCTGTATCGCTTGATTTTAAACTATGATTGCTATGATCTTTGAAAAGAAAATTCTCAGTTATACCTCTTTCTAAATTTGAACTTTTTAATCGTCTTAAAAATTTCACATAAACAAAAATCAGATTAAAAATCTTGCTTCATTTTCTAATAAATTTCATTACCTATATTATCTCGAAAAACTACCAGTAATAACGAATGTGTTATTTTTTAAATAACGATCTACATGTGAGTTGTTGTGTTACAATGAAAATATTAGTTTTGTAAATGTAAAATTCCAAAACCAAAATCTAGAATCCTTTATTTATATCCTAGAATCCTTTATTTATCCTAAATCCATAATAACTAGTCGGAATGTTGAAGAAATGTTAAAGCACGGTTTAGATACTGGAAAATTCAACTGAAAATTTCCAGTAAATATTCTAAAATTTACAAACATAAAGGAAAAAAGGATTCATTTATTTCTTTGTTATATGCACCTAACTTTAAATATTTGTGTATGATTTTAAAAATCAGCTGTCAATTTATTCTTAAATGGCAATTTTACATATGAAAAAGTAGTAACATTGTTTCAGAAATAATAATAAAAATAATAATATTGCATTAGACATAATCATTTGCATTGTCGAATTTTTCAACTAGTAACTGCGTTTAGTAACCTTCTTATAATTAATGGCTAAAAGTTACTAGAAAACCGTTAAATATATTATTGTTAAAAATTCTAGTTTAAAAAAAAATATATATGAGTAGAGATTCCTCTACATCATAATTTCCTCCAAAATTTTCATAAAAGAATAATCTTGCAATTCAATATTCATTCCAGTCGCATGAGATATTCTTCAATGATAATTTGTAAATACTTTCAGTTACTGCAAAATAGGTATGATTATGCGTGTGTACATATTATAAGTACATTTATTAAAATATGCACATGTGTATGTACGATAATTATTTTATTTTTAATTAAAAAATATTAGTATAAATCTGCCATATTACTTTTGCTAAACATTACCATATTTATAACTCAAGATTTTACTACAAAAAAATTGTTTTTTATACGTTTTCAAGGATGAAACATTGGCGCAAAACTCTTGCTAATATTACAGAGTTGTCAACTTTTACATACGTGCACAGCTGCCAAGTTTTTAAATTTATTCCGGAACGCTGTTAGTCCCGCCCCTTTTTCACACCGTAATCCTTTTAGAGTAGTTTTCTTCACATTTAATCGTAATTATATATTGAAGAAAAAATATGTATAAAAATTACGGTGTGGAAAAAAGGGCGGAGCTAACAGCATTCCGGAATGAATTAAAAAACTTGGCAGCTATGCATACGTGCCAACATCCTAATTAATATTCCGTAGTGTTGTTAGTCCCGCCCTTTTTCTCACACCAGTAAATTTTTAGAGTAATATTCTTCAAATGCAATTGCGATTAAATAACAAGAAAAATACTCTAAAAATATACTGGTGTGAAAAAGAAGGCGGGGCTAACAATACTACGGAATATTAATTAGTATGTTGGCAAGTGTGCTTTTCTAATTTATTCTGGACAATTTTTAGCCCCGCTCTTTTTTACACCAATAATTTTATGGAATGATTTTTCTTCTGATTTAATAGTTTTTATATACTGAAGGGAAATATTTTACAAAAATTCTGGTGTGTAAAGAAGGCGGGACTAGAAATGCTCCGGAATAAATTATATATGTTGGTAACTCTGCCACTAATGAAACAAAATTTTATCTTGAACCAGAGATTTTATCGGAAGAGGATGTCTTTGAACAAATACTGGTGTAAATTCTGCGCCGATGTTCAGTCTCTGAGTTTTATTAATTTTATATTTTAATTACATTATTTCTAATAAGTAGAATATTTATATATCTCATTTATGATATTAATAACTTTTCGGAAACTTGAATAAATAAATCAATTTTAAAATATATTGTATATAAGAAAAATACTCTCGTATTCTTAAAATGTTTGCTTTATTAGTTAATTTAATTTTGCTAAGAATATTTTACTAAGCCTTGATAATACTTAACTTGAAACCGCACTGAGACAAGAATCTTGTTTTGAGGATTATATAGGAAACGTTAGGAAATAAATTATTCTTTAGAGTTATTATCCTTATTACTGCAATTCCCTTATTTCGTGTGAATAGAATGAAGTTAATTAAAAGAATAGAATCAAAGGAAAACCTTCCGTATTTCGACTTATTTCCTTTTATTACTATAGAAAGCCGTTCGTAGTTTCGGTTTAATTATATTTAGTTTCTCTATCGCTTAAGATTTTTCGAAGACGGTTGCGAATTTTCGTTTAAAATAGGAAAAAATGATAAATAATTAATGGCGGGTAAAATTACTTCATATATTTATTTGCGATATTGATCAATATTTGAGAGTTAATGCACATTTGTTTATTCGAAATATATAAATTATTTATTTAAAGATAGAAATACATAAAAGTGTTTTATTTTTTTGTTTCATTAGAAAATTATTTATTTGTTTGTTTATTTACGATTATTATTATTATTACTGAGAGAAAGGGGAAGATGATATTCTCTTTAAAATGATATGCATAATAGAACAATATCGGTATAATTATCTCGTAAACTCAGTTTTATCTAAAAGAAAATTACAAAAATTAGTTTCACCCATTAAGCAAAATTTTTCTCTAATATTATGTTATACTATAATATACTTCATTGCTAATAGATAAAATTTTTAAGATTAAAAAAATATGTACTAAGAACACGTGTTAACATAGTAATTAAAATATATTTAAAAACACTTTAAACACGTATTAAAATGGTTTACAAAGCTTTTCGCCACAACGTTATGGCATCATAACGTTTTTTGGGTAAATTACCTGATGATGTCATAACGTTGCGGTGAAAACCTTTATAAACGATTTTAATAAATTTTAATACGTTTTTAAAGTGTTTTTTAATATATTAATATATATATATATGATTCGAAGTTCAAATTCCCAATAATATGTTACAAGAATCGTTAAATGATATTCAAATGAAGCATTAAATTAAAATTAAATATTTTAGCTTTTTGAAACGTTGAAAAAAATTTATCGATGCATACTTGCCAACCACCTCATTAATAACCGTACAATTGTTAACGCCCCCTGAAAAAACTCCCCTTTTCTCACACCACTATATTTTTAGAGTAATTCTCTCCAAATGTTGTTACAATTAAGTAAGACTAAAATTATTTTTAAAAATTATTGGTGTGAAAAAAAAAAAAAAAAAAAGTCGGGTACTAAAAATTGTACGGTTCATAATGAGATGGTTGGCAAGTAGGTCGATGTATTTTGCAAACACAACAATTAATTTTCAATAAGTAAAGAATAAGATCGTTCGACGTTGTAATCATCTCTTTACAGAGCGAGAAGTGACCAGTGCGACATCGACCATCGGCAATTTTGATGAGGGACCAAATCCATTGATCTTTGGTAACAAACATGAAAACCACAGAAAACTCCAGGACAAAGCAGCCATTTTTACGATTGAAGACAATCGTAAAAAACTTGACTACCACCGATCTCTCTCTGGAAAACTTCATCGGGAAGATGAAAGATGCAACTGCCAGTCGCCTAAATGTTACTGTTCGGTTGGCGACGGACGAAGATCGGAGTTGACTTATCACCATAGCGGTTAGCAATAAATGTCACGCTGAAAAAAATATCACTTTCATCGCACGCACGTACATTACTGTTGCTTATTTTCCTATAACTGTTTTCACTTTCTGAGTATTATCACCCAACATGTGCTTTAATGTGAAGTGATTGTTTGTTGTTGCTATCTGCACCTGAGACCTGGAGTATATACTCTAACGCAAGTCTCATCTTCTGTATGTATGGTTTATGTCCTTTTGTGTGGCATCATGATGATATAGCACAATATGTTGTCCGTGGCAACTCTATAAAAACTCTCTCCAGCCTAGTCCAATCTCTGTTTTTCACTTAAATTTGTTAATAAGCAAGCATTTTTGACCAACTAACAATCAACAATTATTCTGTTTAATACTAAACATAAACTTTAATAGACCTGCTAACTATGTTAGTTTATCCGTAATGGTATTAAGCCCCGCCTTTTTTTCACACCAGAATAGTTGTAGAGCGATAGTCTTCTTATTTAATCATGAGAACATATTGCTGAATATTGCGCTACAACTATTCTGGTGTGAAAAAAAGGCGTGGCCTAATACCATTATGGATAAACTAGCATAGTTAGCAGGTCTACTTTAATGATAATTTAAAAAAGGTTTACAACATCGCATCTAAAACTAGACTTATAAAATTTGACATCAGTTCTTAAAATTTATACTAAAAATGGATATTCATGCTAACCAATTCTATTAACATTTAATACAAAATCTTCTTTTACAATACATAAATATCATATTTTATAGCTCTTAATCTTTTTTTTTTTTTTTGCAATTTAATTAAATTTGACACAAATGAGACAAATAGAAACAGCCTTAACTTTCAAATGTAAATTTCAAGATATAAATAAAAATGAAATACGTAAATATTTATATTTTGATTTCACTCAAAATTTTGTAGTTTTTTTCTTTCTGGCCTATTCAGGAGCTTTTCAAATATAGCACTGCTCGATATGACAATTTGCAATTTACCAAAAAAGGCAAATATTGTATTTGTCTGTGAGTGAAAACTTTAATATTAAATGTAAGAAAGTTATTACTATGCGGGATTTATATGGTCATATACAAAGCTTTAAAAAGTATTTAAGCAATTTTAGTAGAATTATATAATAAAGGCTTCAATTACATTATAATTAACAAAATTTGCGTTCGCTACTAAAACTTGAAAAGTTAATTTCTAATTACATTTTAGTTGATGAAATATGCCAAAGTTTCCAACTTTTATAATTTATTCCGGAGCATTGTTAGCACCGCCTATTTTTCCATATCTGTTACTTTAAAGAGAGATTTTCTTCTTATTTAATCGTTGTCACATATTCCAGAAAAATATTCTACAAATTTTCTGGTGCGAAAAGAAGGCGGGGCTAAAAAGTCTACGAAATAAATTATAAAAGTTGGCAACTCTGAATATGCCGACCATGGGAGCTGTTAATTTCTTAATGATAAAAATAAGTATTCTTTATTTTTGGTATAAAAACGTTCTTAAAACAGCTTCTCAGAATTTTACCCTCAAAAGAAAAATTTTTGTGTGTTTCACATTCATTTGCACATACTTTTTTGTGACTTTGCTTCGCATTGTTGTTACAAATAAACAGCAATTTAATGTCTTCGCTTCACTCTGCGCACATTTACACTGTCATTAATAAATTTTTTATATATATATACATATATATATAAATTTATATAATATTAGATACGTAATATCAACAGTTCAGCTAAGCTGACGATCAGTTGTAGAATTATTTTTTTCTCCTTTTTAATTCTTTTATAAAATATCATGAGTCGTTTCAATTAATATCGAATTTGGTGGCAATCTTCTCCTCCATTTTAGATGCAGGATGCAATAAATTAATACAGATTTCTATAAGGAATAATTTGGCTTAAGAGGTCTTATAACTTTAAAAATATTTTAGTGCAAATATAAAATGAGCAGGGATGGAACACGGGCGCAGACCTCATACCGGTATTTATTTAAGAAATTTCTCTACCTATAATATCGTTAATTTAAGAAGTAGAAAATTTTGTTGCGTTAGTAGTGGTATGAGTTCTGTGCCCGTGTTCCATCCCTGAATGAGTCTTTTCAAATAATCACAAGATGTTTCAGTTCTTACTGAAATGACATAAAAATCGGTATGATGTTTAAGGCTTGTTTTAGCTTTTGGAAAAACATTAAGTTGATACTCTGAATTAATTTCAATAAAGAATATAACAAATTATCAATGTCACAAAACATATCAGTGTTCCTCATGTACGATAACACTGCTCGGCATGAAAATTGCTTCTGACACCATTAGGAACGACCCCCTATTTTTATAATTTTTGGTGATTTTATGGCTACAAATTTGATTTTTAGGAAGGGAGGGGGGGTTTACCGTTAAATATCTTCTGAGGGGCTACAGAGTTGGAAAATTGTAAAACATGGACATTTGCGCGAAGGATTTTTTTTTTTTTTTTTTTTTTGGGGGGGGGGGGAGAATTGCCACTAAAATTATGTACTACATACCTTATATATTTTATTTAATCTATTATTATTAACGTTATTTTTTAAACTTTATATGTATATATATTTGTTTTTAGGTGTTAAGTACATTCTTTTTCATTATTCAAATCAAATTCATGGTCATAATATTATCGAACAGGGGGGGGGGGGGATGAAGGACGGGGTGGTGTTTCTAGAAAATGGTGCATGACTGGGCAAAATGGAGTCATATTCGGATTGTGGAGGTCATTTTACATAAGAATCAGCAATAATGGTATCAGAACTCGAATTATTTTTTTTTTTTTCTTTTTCAGAGCAGTGTAATTTAATTTAGAATTTACCAATTAACATGTAACATGCATTTAAAACGTTCCGAAATCTATATTCTATAAAATGAATTAATATATTTAAAAGTAATTAAATATTTCCGTTGCTTTTAATGATACGTTATTTTAAAATTTCATGAATTTTTGCATTTTGAAATTTTTACTATATTTTAAATACTTTAGCCCAAAGAATTTCTATTATTTAACAAAATGTAGTTTTGGAAATATTTCGATACCAGTCATATGGTAATGTGTGTCAGGGACATATTTAGTGTAGAAACAAAAGCCCTTTCAGTGCGAATAATCTTCTCCGTGTAAATGTTAATGCATAAATTCTAATCTATTTTACTGGTAATGAAATAACAGTAGAATTTTTTGCTATATTTATAATTTATCATATTACTTTCTTTTACCCATATAAACAGTCCTGTCAAATTGAGGGAATTTTTATTTAACAGCCACCACTAAATTTTAAGTGTAACGATTGTAAAAGATGTCTTTGAAACAGTTGCACAGCCAGTGAAGCCAGATTGAGGATATTCTCCCCATTTTGGGGATCAAATGTTTGTGGGGAATTTTTTGGGGAATTCTAAAAATCTGGGGAGTTACCCTTTGGTCAGCGTCGGCAACCTAATGATTTATCCGTATGACTAGGGGCTTTCAGTAGCTTTATTCATGATGTAGGGACAAATTTTAAATTCATAGGGTAATTTTGTAAGAAATTTCAAGGAATTACGCATGGTTTATGTATGGTTTTCTAATTTTTTCACGATTATTCACTGAAGTAGGGACTTTTATCGTCAGTGTAGGGACATTTCGAGTTTTGAGTTGAACATCTCAAAATTTGAGGTTTATTAAAAATTATATTAAAATTACATATTACAATTTCTCAATAATTTTACTAATAGGCAATACATTATAGGTTTATTTTATATTAATTTATTAATTTTTCTGTTCTTAATAATAATAATAAGTTGGATTACGTTCACAATGTTCGATTTTTAACTTCTACACTTGCCTCTCTTTGTGTTGCCAACAGCACCAACTGATTAGAGGGGATTATAATACATTGTTGTATTCGGGGATTTTTTTCAAAAATTGCCTTCGTTTGGGAAAAAACTGAGCTCAAATCTGCTTGATATTTTCTTTTCCTTTTTAGTAGAAATCAAATTGAGGATTTTTTTTTTTTTTTTTTTTTTTGTAAAAAAACCCTGATTTGGGGAAATTCGAAGACCTGTTTGGGGAAATAATTTCCGACCATCTGGCATCACTGTATACAGCCATTACAATTAAAATTTAGTGGTGGATTGTGAATAAAAATTTCCCGCAATTCGGCAGTATTGCATAGTATATAGAGAGTACTTTTTGGGGAACCAAATTTTCTAAATTGAATTTTTATTATCTTTACAAGTTTTGAGGTCCCCTGAATCCGCAAAGCAGGTTGCTTTTTGTGGTTTGTCTGTGTGTATGTGTGTACCTGTTATCAGCATATTTGAAGATTAAGTAGTAGCAAGAAGTTCAAACTCCGTATTCTAAATCAATGTAATACAGGGATGCTACACAAAACTTTTCGTTGGTATCAAGCAAATGGTTTGGATACAAGACATCAAAAAGAATCCTAATACATTACGTCTATGGACGAAATGTTTACTAGGTACACTTTAACCCTTTAACGTTCACTACTTAATTTATTTTAAAAATTACTAAACTAAATTTTAAAATGGCTTTTAGACACATAGTTGATCATAAATATTTAAAAATAAAAAATTAGCATTGTTCCTTTTCGAGAAATTTTTGGTTTGAAACATCTATAAGTTAACCTTATTAAATTCAAGTAATATTTAATTTAATAAATAAAACATTTTGTAAGCAAACATTATCGACTACAAAAACTCGTAAAAGTTGTTTCAGGTGAAAAACAATAGTCCAGCTCTTCATTAAGTGAACAGAACTAGACATGAGTACATCATCAAACAAGCATTTCGCACTCGCACACTAAGCATTTCACACTAAGAAACTTCAAGTGACTTATGCATTTAGCTTCCTGTGAAGCATTATTTGTTAAATTTTGGAATAGTGTTGCTATCTACCGAACAGAAAAGGAACAAAAGTTTAAAACCTGATTAAAACAAGGGGGAAATGCTAAAAAAAAACTGCTGCATAAAAATTGTTAAATTATGTCAAATGTTTGGTTTCGCTACGAAACCAATGAACGTTAAAGGGTTAAGAACTATAGGCTTCATTAAACAAGATAAAACAAACATATATATTTTATATTCATAAAAGAGTATTTTCTGTAGAATACGGCCTGCAGATCATTCACAGTACTGCCCAAAGTAATTAAAGCACGCTGGAACCAGTGTTGCCAGGTCATATTTTTCAAACGAGGCCAAACTTTTTCTGAAATAGAGCCAAATGGGGCCAAATGCTAACTAAATAGAGCCAGAAAAGAGCCAATATGAATGTTGCCAACTACAGGGACTTGTTGCTACGCGTAGGGACTTTTAGCAGCTTTCTTCAGCATGTAGCGACTTTTTGGAGGTTTTCTTTCTACAAAGGACATCCGAGAGATAAAAGTACATCCTATGGACATCCTAAGCATTGAAGTAGGAACTTTTATTATCAATGTTGGCGGGGCATTTTGAGCTGTACATAGGGACATGGCAAAATTTAAGTTGGCAACATCGGCCTACATTTGAAGATTCGAAGATCGAAGTAGAGTTAGGAGGCATTGTATTCTCGTTTAATGAGTTCTAATTGCATACCTGCCAACATTCTAATTAATATTCTGTAGTATTGCTCGCCGCGTCTTTTTTTTTTTTTTTTTTTTTTTCACACTAGCATTTTTTACGAGTATTTTTTTATTTAATCGTAATTGCATTTGGAGAATAATACTCTTTAAATTTACTGGTGTAAGGAAGAAAAGCTAACAACTCAACGGAATATTAATTAGGATATTGGCAGGTATGTAATTGGTCTTATTATGCATCCTTTTGAAACTATTATGATGTGGCCACCACAAGACATTTTTCTATATTTTCCTATGCAAATTTACACAATAAAAATATTTTATTAAAACTATTATTTATTAAAATTACCTGCTATAATAAATGCAGACGATTTTCATCGAAGAGAAAACTAACGCTAAATGTAAGAAAAGAAAGACAGTTTTATTCTCTATTAATAAAGTCTTAAAAAATGCGTTCTCATAATGGTTATCGCATATATCAAGTTTCGTACAGTAATACCATAGAAGTTGAGATATAGCCTTCCCGTTCTCAGAGAAAATTGCAGTATAGCAGCGTCACCTATTGACTTAAATGCAACTAAATTGAATCAGCATAATGTCACATAATGGCCTTCTTACATATCAAGTTTTCTTTGATTATACGCAATAGAACCTGAGATACAGCCTTTCCTAAAATTGCAGAAATCGACGTATAGCAGCGCCACTTGTTGAGAGATTGGCACCAAAAGTTGTTATATACTAATTTATGTGGAGGCGCATCTACATATAAATGTATATGCAATTCTGTGCAGTAGCTCCTGATAGTAGTTCCCTTTAATTGTGGAGATCGCTGTATAGCAGCGCCACCTGATGAGCAATTGACACCAAAAGTTGGTAGGCACTAACGTATGGCAAAGTGCATCTGCATATAAATTTATATGCGAATTCATCCAGTAGGTCCTGAGATATAGCCTTTCCTGAAATTGTGGAAATCGCGGTATAGTAGTGCTAACTGTTGAGCAATTAACACCAAAAGTTGGTAGGCATTAACTTATTTCAAAGGGCATCTCCATAAAAATTTATATGCAAATTCGTGCAGTAGTTCCTGAGATACAGTCTTCCCTGCAATTGTGGAAGTTGCAGTATAGCAACGCCACCTGTTGAATAATTGACACAAAAGTTGATATGCAGTAATTTAGATCAAGGTACATCTGCATATAAATTTATATGCAATATTGTGCTGGGATTCCTGAGATGCACTCGCCACAAAATTTTTTCACACGTACACACATACAGACATATATTTTCTTAAAATGGTCAACTCCTTTTCTGGAACTCTCTAAACTTGTAAATCCATCAAACACCGGATGTCGAAAATTATTAAGAATCCAATACTTTCTTCTTTCAATATAGAAGAATACTATACTTTCTTCTATTAAATATAGAAGAAAATAATGATAAAAAGGAAAACACTGAAGGTATGACCATCCCAATATTTCGCTCTTCTTTTTATTTATTTTCATAATTTTTCTCAAATTGATCGAGAAGTGCATAAATATTTTAAATATCTTTAAAACTAAAAAATTTTCGAAAATGACACTAACGACAAATAGGGCCAAATTTAGAGCCAGTTTAGCTCCAAGGAGGCCAAACTGACAACCCTGTCTAGAACTACAACTTTTTTAATTTTTCATACTGCATTTCAGCTTGTGCTGTGTATTAATATAGGACTATATGTATGTACAGAATGTGGTGTGTATATAATTTATGGAAAAATACAGAATTAAAAATATATTAACACTGTTAATAATGAAGCACGCAATAATTAAGCGAAAACATTATTTTTTATTGAATGTGATTGGTGGAAGGCCCTTACTATATTTTTCCATGTCCAAGAAATCTGCTCAGAAATGAAAATTTATTCCTCATACCCATACGATAAATAAGATATTTTTCAACTTAAATTTTCAGGGCTTATTTTATTC
Organism: Salticus scenicus; assembly: GCA_963930645.1. NCBI lineage: Eukaryota > Metazoa > Arthropoda > Arachnida > Araneae > Salticidae > Salticus > Salticus scenicus. The sequence continues at coordinate 180,246,308 of OZ005659.1, forward strand.
ATTTATTTATTTATTTTTACTATTATTGTTATTATTATTATTATTATTATTTTATTTGTTTGTATAACTACGCGTTTTGTGTTTTCCTGAATACTAAAGTCAAGTTTTTAACGGTTGAACTTTGCATGTTATCAGCGAAACGTAAAAACAAAAAATTGCAGGCAATTCAAATGTTGTATTTTGAAGTTTATATGAGCTTACTACTTGAAAAAAATTGTTCAAGATTGATAAGTTGTAAGTGGTGGTGCAGGTGAAAATTGTTTGAATAGTTTCGAACAAACGTTTGATTTTAATAACAGCCTTGGATTCTATGTAAATTCAGATACTTTATTCAAATGGGGTGATGACGGGGGTGACAGACCCTCACATAGAATTATTTTACAAATGAAGCTATTTTTTACTTATTTTGATTTCTTTTTTAAGATTTATATAAAATAATTATCGAACCTCGTAATTTGCAATCTGTCTTTATAGTATCGAAATGCAGGGTAAGAGAAAGTCGTGTGTGTGCCACACCAGAAATTTTATTATAGTAATTAATTCAGATTATTATTTATATGATTTTTCAAATTCTGAAACAATCCTTCAACATCATATCGAATTTTGAGTCATATTTAAAAAGAATTATAGAACTTGTGATCAATTCAAACTGATTCCTTTTTTGCTTGTAATAAAATATTTTAAAAGGTATAAGACCCTTAAGAGCGGACAATACCCATAGCTGCCAAGTTTTTTAATTTATTCCGGAATGTTGTTAACCCCGCCGTTTTTTCACAACGTAAGATTTGTAGAAAAATTTTCTTCAATATATAACGAGGATTAAATATGAAGAAACTTACTTTAAAAATATTACTGTGTGAAAAAAGGGCGGAGCTAACAACATTCCGGAATAAATTATAAAACTTGGCAGCTATGAATAACTAATCTGACAACGGCGCTGGCCCATGTTATTCTATGGGAAAATTTGTTCCCATAATTGCGCATTTCCTAATAAATATTTTTCAATTCTGTTTTCACATTTTGAAAATTTGTAAGTGTTAAATTAGTATTTATTTTCCAAAAAATGATTTTTTTTTTCTTCATTTTGCGAGTTTAAAAAATGAAAAAAAAAATGCACCTTCTGAAAAATCGCATTTTTAAACTCAAAAAAAAAAAAAAAAAAATGAATTTTTCGAAAATGAGTACTTATTTAACGGTTATGAATTTTCTGACTGCGAAAACAGAATTTAAAAATATACACTAAATAATGAGTTATTATGGAAACAAATTTTCCCATAGAATAATATTGGCCATGGCTGTCCGCGGAATTAGATATTGTATAGATATACTTGCCAACATCCTAATTAATATTCCGTAGTGTAGTTAATCCCGCCCTTTTTCTCACAGCAGCCAATTTTTAGAGTAATATTCTTCAAATGCAATTGCGATTAAATAAGAAAAAAAATATTCTAAAAAATTAATGATGTGAAAAAGACAATACTACGGAATATTAATTAGTATGTTGGAAAGTAAGTAGATGCCAACATTTTAATTTATTCCGGAATATTTTTAGCCCCTCCTTTATTTCATACCACATATTTTTTAAGAGTGAAATTTCCTTATTTTACCGAACAGAGCTGCCAACCTAATCCGGCAAATTGTTTGTCCCGCCCCTTTTTCTACACCAATATATTTTTAAAGTATTTGTTTTCTTAATTCATCGTAAATATATTTGGAGAGAATTACTCTAAAAATTAAGTGGTGTAGAAAAAGGGGCGTTACTAACAATTTGCCTGATTAGGTTGGCAGCTCTGACCGAAGTTATATATTGGAGAAATCTTTTCTGTAAATAAAGTGGTGCGAAATAAAGGCGGGGCTAAAAATACTCCGGAATAAATAAAATTGTTGCCATCTATGGATATTGTCTCCTCTTAAAGCAAATTCAGTACACTGATAATTTCTTCAAAAATATATTATCTTTTTTTTTTTTTTTTTCTTTTTTCCCCTTTGTACAATGTCTGTTGTTAAGTATCATACCATCTAAATAATCCAAAAATATTCTTTGTTTGTTATCAATTGTATTGATTTGTACTACATCAATATTTTATGTTAGAAAAAATAAAAGTGCGACGCATTTCGCAGAACTATTGATGTGTAACGAGATCATGCATATGTAATCATTGTTTATTGTTATTGCGTGACATTCCGGTTAAACTGCCTCAAATTTACAATAAAAAGTGCATGTATTACTCAGAATTGGAAACTATTGCATTTGTAAAGCGATAAATTTTAAAAAATATTTCTACAGGACATTTTTCTGAAACATATAATTATTTGTAAATATGAATAAAAATCCGATAAAAAGATGCTTTTAGAGGCAGAACTTTGATTGCGTAAGTTTTACAACTTTTTAGAGCGTAACTACATATTTTCCTACACATATAACCCTTTGAAAAAATATCAGGTTATTCAGTTATATCATTTCTGACACTATTTTTTAAAAAATAAATGCATAAACTCATTTGTATTAACAGGAAAGCGGCATTATGCACCTCCTTTAAAAATATAGGTTTATAAAGCATTTAATTAATCATTTTTTTTTTTTTTTTCTGTATAACTTAAAATTATAACAACTCCGTGGAAACTGACAACGAAGTAAAGATTTGTGAATAAATTCTTGATAATGAACATATAAAATTTTTATTAACTACCATATTTGCTAAATTTTCGCAATTTTTATATTAATCCTTGTTTTCGGTAAAGCCGTTATCATCTTATCGCGATGAATGAATGTGCTGATTCCTATATCAATTTACATAGAAAAAATTCTTTCTCACATACATAAACATAGCTGTCAAGTTTTTTAATTTATTCCGGAATGTCCGCCCCTTTTTCACACCGTGATATTTTTTGAGTAATTTCCTTAATAGTTAATCATAATTATATATTAAAGAAAATCTTTCTAGAAAGATAACGGTGTGATAAAAGGGCGGGGCTGAGACCATTCCGGAATAAATTAAAAAACTAGGCAGCTATGCATAAATATATGTGATTAATCCATCTTAATACAAGTCTTATTTTAATTATTTTGCTGTCATCGATCGACATTCATTTCTGCGTGAGGAAAAAAAGAATCTTCATTTAGATTCATTTTTATCAATTCTTAATTCAATTTTTTTTTTTTTTTTTTTTTTTTTTTTTTTATAATGCTTGTAAACAAATTTAAGCATACAGAGAAAAAATATGTCAGCACATATTATGGTCATGCATATAAAAATAAAATAAAATCATCGTTTATCTTATGCATTTATTTTTGCACAGAAGAAGAAAACGAAGATGATCCTCCAGGTTATCCTACACCATCACCAGAACCCAAATTTCCAACGCCAGAACCATCACCAGAACCAGAAAATTACTGGAGACCAGATTCTTACCAGCAAGAGTAAGTTACTTCAAAAATTTTTCTTAATGTATTTTTCATTATTTTTCGAATACTTACCAAAAAAGTCTCAAACTAAACTCTGATTATGATTCCAAGTTAAGCGACATAATTCTTAAGGTGGATGCTGGACTGTAGTTTAATTTAAAATTCGTAAACAGAAATAGGATATATGATTTCCTTCATGTTGAGAAAAGTAATTTAAGGTTTTTATTGTTTGAATTTAATAATATATTTTGCTGTATACCTTTAAATAATTGTCCTGAATGCATTTTGTTTTAAAAAGCATTCTCAAATTCTTTTCTTTCCTCCGTTCGAATTCCAAAATTGTCCTAGCTTTTAATTGAATATAAGTTTTTATCTCTCTTACAGGGATGGAACACGGACTCAGAATTCATACCGGTATTTGTTTAAGGAATTTCTCTACCTATGATAGCGTTGTTTTAAGAATTAGAAAATTTTGCTACATTGATAGTGGTATGAGTTCTGTGCCCGTGTTCCATCCTTGCTATTATTTTAGGATTTCTTTAGGCACTACACATCTGCCAACCATCTCATTAATAACATAGCTGCCAATATTTCAATTTATTCTGGAGTACTTTTAGCCCCGCCTTTATTTCCCACCACTTTATTTATAGAAAAATCTTTTCCAATACATAACTTCGATAAAATAAGACAAAATTACTTTAAAAAAAATAAGTGGTACGAAATAAAGGCGGGGCTAAAAATACTCCGGAATAAATTAAAATATTGGCAGCTATGATTAATAAGCGTAAAATTGTTAACGCCCCTTTTTTCACACCAGTTTATTTTTAGAGCAATTCTCTGCAAATGTCGTTATGATTAAATAAGAATCAAATTATTCTAAAAAATGACTGGTGTGAGAAAAAAGCAGGTACTAAAAATGTTACGCTTCCTAATGAGATGTCTGGCAGGTCTGGAAATACCGAAGAATGCAAGAATATTTTCTATTGTATTGTTAAATAAAGTCTTCTTCACGGTTTACCGTCTTAAATCTTGAAACCTTATGGGTATTGGTTATCAGAAAATTTTAATAAAGATATTTATTTTATTTAATCAGTGAAAACTGTTACAAAAATACATAAAAAAAATTCTGTTAAATTTTTCCGGTAGCGAAAAAGTTCTAAAGATAACCATTATTTTGTTTATCATTGTTGTCAATTTTTGGGACTTTTTTATTTAATATCTAGATACTGAATAAAAAAGTTGAGTGATTAATTGACTTTTTTATTCAATAAAACTACCACTAATTTTTAACTGTAACGTTTCTCTAATTGTCACTTCGAAGATTAATCATTTATTATCTATGTATATAATATTTCTCTAACGTGGACGAATTACTATTATATTTTGTAGAAACGATACGATAGTGAGAATAAAATACGCGAAGATTTAAAAAAAAAAAAAAATACATATAAATTATAAATAAATTATAAATAAATAAATTATAATAATAAATTGTGATCTAATTAAAAAAAAAAAGACGATATTTGTCTGATGAAATAATTTTATAGAAAAAATTAATTTTAAAATTTGCATCTTTACAATCTTTGGAAGCGTCGTTTTAAATCTAGCAATACTTTAAAGATATAAACAATATATGAAATTTGTTACATAAATCGACTAAAACACGCAACAATAAGAAGTATAATCAAAATAGATACTAAGATTTTTTTTTTCTTTAGTCCTGCCTGGTGAAGTATGAAAACTGGATCGTCAAACATATATATATATATATATATATTGGGGGGGGGGATTATTTTAGGTTAACTATCACTAGCGTTTCAGTACGGAATATGAATTAGGGTGTTGGAGGGTATGGTGAATGTGTGTGTGTGTGTGTGTGTGTGTGTGTGTGTGTGTGAAGGTGGTACCAGAATTTAAATTTTTTAATTCCTGAATTTGAATCTCCAAAATTTTTTATTGTTTTTGTAAAAAATTTGTACCGTTTTTCACACAATCAGGGATGGAACAAGGGCGCAGAATTCATACCACTATCAATGTAAGAAACTTTTCTACTTCTTAAATCGACGATATTATAGGTAGAGAAATTTCTTAAACGGATTCCGGTATGAATTCTACGCCCGTGTTCCATCCCTGCACAATTTTGCAATTAATAACAGAAGACTGGAAAATTAATTCCGAGGTCAAGTGTTCTACCTGTGATCAAGAGAATCTGCTCTTAACGGCCCTCTTCACTCACCGTCACCGGAAGCCCGAACCAATGTTATCCTATGGGGAAATTTTCTTTACAAATAACTTATTAACTAATACATATTTTTAAATTCTGTTTTCACATTCAGAAAATTCCCAACTGTTAAATTGACGGACCTTTTTTAAAAATGTAATTTTTTAATTTTTAATATTTTATTTCGAAATTGCAAAATGAAAAAAATTCACATATTGAAAATTCGTATTTTGCAGCTTCAAAATAAAATATAAAAAATTAAAAAAGTAATTTTTTAGAAAAGGTGCGTCAATTTAACAGCTGGGAACTTTCAGAATGTGAAAACAGAATTTAAAAATATCTATTAGTTAATAAGTTATTTGTAAAGAAAAATTTCCCATAGAATAACATTAGTTTCGGCTTCCGGCGGCGTTGAGTGAAGAGGGCCCTTGAAGCTGACAGACAGAAGGTCCCGTGATTAAATCCGAGTCCCTTTTATAGGCATAGCCGTTCCGAAATTTTGGTGATTTTCTCTTAATAACAGCAGACACATTAGAAAGATCCACTACGTTAAGTACCTATCCTAGTACCATAGCGTAATTAATTGGCTTAAACAGAGTGATTGCTTCATATATCATTTTTTATTTTTTAGAAATGTAAATGTATATAAAAATTAATTTTTATAAAAAGAATTAAATAATTATAGAAGTTAATCATTACTTAACTAATAATTTAAAATATGTTTAAAGTATTGTGTATTTCGTTTTATTTTTTATTTTTATTTATTTTATTTTATTACGTGAAATATTAAGTAACCAATCAACCATGTTAAAAAAAATACAAAAGAATGAAAAAAAATTATCTAAATTTCTTCTGAAATCTTCAGTGAAGTTGCAAGAGCAAGAAATTTTGCCTCTTTAATTAAAATTTGATGCATGGTTAATTCCAAAGGCAATTAACTGCGTTAAAAAAAGGGGGAGGGGAGAAAAAAGTAAAATAAAAAATCTTTGAGCAAGTGCGTTTGTAACGTAAATATATATTTCAAAAGGTTCAATTAGTGTGTACTCCGTAGTAAATACTCTTAAGGAATAAATCAACAGAAAAAAAATATGAAACATTTTTGTTTCTACAAGTGTTCGAAAATAAAATAAAAACATGCGTGTAATTTTACGTAAACAATACAAGTAAACTAGATAAATTTGTGTACTTAGATGGTATGAAAGATATTTGCAATTATTTAATTAATTATTTATTTATTGTTGTGACCTTTTAAATAGTGTGCAATTAGATAATTCAGATGATGAGTACTCCATTATTGAAAACACGAACATACTTTATTACACATACACATATAAAATAATTACAAGATAAAAAGATCTTTTTATATACCATGTTTTTAAATTTTCTGTTGAATCATATAAAGGCTACCGAAGGCAGCGGGAACCCGGAGCAATTGGATAAAAGTAAAAAAAAAAAAAATTCATTGCTCTCGTGTTTTGAGCTATTATAAAGGTTTCAAATAGTCGGGAAATTAGTAAAAAATCGATTGCAAGCTTTGTACTGGTAACGCTGCCGAAGGCAGCAGAAACCCGAAACATTTGGTTAAAAATATTTTTAAAATGTATTTTCACCGTATTCTGAAGTATTCTGAAAGTTTCAAATTATGTCTAGCTAGTCGGGAAGTTAGATAAATAAATTTTCTGTTGAATCATATAAACGCTGACGAAGGCAGTAGAGACCTGAAACAGTTGACGAAAAGTATCGAAAAAATGTATTGTCACTGTATTCTGAGCTATCCTGAAAGTTTCAATTGTCTAGCTAGTCGAGAAGTTAGTGAAAAATCGATTACAAGCTCTGTACTAATAACGCTGCCGAAGGCAGCAGAAACCCGGAGCAGTTGGTTAAAAATATTTAAAAAATGCATTTTCACCGTGTTCTGAACTATTGTGAAAGTCAAATGTCTAGCTAGTCGTGAAGCTAGTTAAATAAATTTTCTGTTGAATCATATAAACGCTGCCGAAGGCAGTGGGGACCTGAAACAGTTGATTAAAAGTATTAAAAAAATGTATTGTCGCCGTGTTTTGAGCTATCCTGAAAGTTTCAAATGTCTAGCTAGTCGGAAAGTTAGTGAAAAATCGATTGCAAGCTTTGTACTGATAACGCTGCCGAAGGCAGCGGGAACCCGAAACAGTTGACTAAAGTTATTAAAAAAATGTATATTCCCCGTGTTCTGAACTATTCTGAAAGTTTGAAATGTCTAGCTAGTTGGGAAGTTAGTTAAATAAATTTTCTGTCGAATCATGTAAGCGCTGCCGAAGGCAGCGGGACCTACAATAGTTGACTAAAATTATTAGAAAAATGTATTGTCACCGTGTTGTGAGCTGTCCTGAAAATTTCAAATATCTAGCTAGTCGGGAAGTTAGTTAAAAATCGATTGCAAGATTTGTCCCTGACAAACACGCAAACAAACAGACAAACACACAAACAAACAAACAAGAATCGAAGTTAATAAAAACATGGTAAAATAGAATGATTGAACGCGGCTTACATCCCGGCGGTAACTAGTAAATTGCGTAGAACATAAACATAGATACTGCACATAGAGAGTCAACTGTCTGCGACACTAGCGCCAGTAAGTGAATTCGTAGGGGAAAACCAAACAGTCTCTCCCACTTAATTAGAAAACATATTACAAAATTCACAAAATTTAGAGTTAAGATAATATAAAGTCTTTGAAGCATGCAGGCAGTTGTTTGTTCCTTTGTGGTCTGGTTGACACATCACGTTTCAGACATGCTTGAGGTTGTGACACAGTCTCGGGACTTGGTGGAGATGGTGGGGAGATTTTGGATGATCTGGGAATGTCAAAAGTTTAGCTAGGACCAAAAGAGACGGACTTCTGAGGAACCAAAGTTGCCCTTAGTTGATTAATATGTCTCTTCAATTGTCGACCCGAATCTAGCATAAACAGATAATGTAGTGAACCCAATTTTTTATTAATTTCTCCAAATTGCCAGATATTTTGATTATTTAGGAAGAGTCGAACCTGGACTCTCTCACCCACTTGAAAAGATCTTACACGTTTACTGGAAATTTTTGAGGTTGTTGGATGATATGAGAAGATCGAGTTCAATCGAATACGAAATTTTCTTTTGAGATATAATTTAGCTGGTGATTGACCACAAGCTATGGGTATTGTTCTATAACGGAACAATATGTTTTGAACTTTGTATGGGACTGACGTTTGTTTGAGTGACGAAGCTTTTAGCTATTGTTTTAAAGTCTGGGCATTTCTTTCTGCAAGACCATTTGTTGCTGGATGTCCCGGAGCAATGAATTTTTGAAATATTCCTCTATCGGTACAGTAGGTACAGAATTCTTCACTTTGAAAAATTGAAATATTATCACATACTATGTTTTGTAGACAGCCATGAAAAGAAAAGATCTTTTCAAGCAAAAGAATAGTTTTTGAGCTAGTAGGTGCATCTCTGATAATTTCAACTTCTGCCCATTTGGACTTAGCATCCACACACACCAAGAAATAGCAATTTTCGAATGGACCAGCATAGTCTATATGAATTTTGTCCCAGTTGTTTTCCGAAGGATCCCACGGATGGACAGTTACCTTCGGTGGATTGAACTTCGTCAATGCGCAACTTTCACATCCTTTGACTAATTTTTCGGTATCACGATCAATGCCTGGCCAATATACACATTGTCGCGCGAGTTGTTTCATTTTAGTTATTCCAAGATGAGTCTCATGAATTTCATTTAATATGCTTGAGCGTAAACTTTTTGGAATTACGACTCTTTCCTTCCAAAAGAGTATGCCATCAAATAATGTGAATTCTGAATCTTAGGAGTTGTTTTTCAACTTCTGGATTATGTCATTAAGTTCCGAATCTCTTTTTGTTTCAGACTGAATTGTCAGCGATGTCATTTGTTCGTTTGAAATCTGAAAAATATTTTCAACATATATTTGATTTGCTTCTTCGCCTAGACATTTATCAATTTACGTCTCAGATTTTTGAACTGGAGCTCGAGACAAGCAATGTACGTACATTTTGATTGTTTGTACCTTTTTCGAATTGCACAGAATAATCAAAACTTGATAAATAGGAAGAATAACGGAGCAATCGAGCTGAAGTCATTTGAGGAAGTGCCTTGTGAGGATGAAAGTTTCTCGTTAATGGTTCATTGCCAGTAACAAGCTTAAATTCCTTTCCAAATAAATAATTGAGAAAATGCGTAACGCCGATAATTATAGCTAAAGCTTTCCGATCTAACTGACTGTAATTTTGTTCAGAATAGATTAGTGCACGAGAAGCGTAGGTCTTTCAGCATTTTCTGTAGAGAGACTCAATACTGCTGCAATTCCAGTGGGACTTGCATCTGTAGTCAGGACAAGAGGTAAACTAGGATCAAATGGCACAAGAACTCGATCACAGTTCATTTTTTAGCTTTATGAATGCGGATTCACAACAGGCTGTCCATGCCCAAGATTCATTTTTCCGAAGCAAACATCGGAGTGGATACGAAATAGTTGAAAAATCTGGAATAAAGCGAGAGTAGTAAGTAACAAGTCCAAAAAAACGTTTAACTTCTTCAGTACTTGATGGACGTGGCATTTCGTGAATCGCACGAATCTTTGTTGGAGATTTACTTATCTTATTATATTCGACAACATGTCCCAAATATTCAATTTTCTCTTGAGAAAAAGAACATTTTTGTGTATTCAAATGAAGTCAAAATCGGAAAGTCTTTGTAAACAAGCTTCTAAATTTTCAATGCATTCTTCGATTGTTTATCCATGTATGATTATATCATCAAAATAAGACTCTGTTTTCTCCAGACCTTGAGAATTTGAGAAAGAATGCGATTAAATTCTGCTGGGGCTGTTTTAATTCCAAAACTAAGTCTATGCATACGATATGTGAGTTGAAATAGCTTGTATCATGCTGCCATCCTCGCCAACACAAAGATGAAGGTAAGCTTTAAATAAATCAAGTTTACAGAAATACCTGAAATTTCGGAGGCTATGGAGCACATCATCTATTCGTCTTACTGGATGATCTGATTGAATTAGCCGTTCATTGACACCACATTTTTAATCAACACATAGCCGAACACCACTATTTGATTGAAGAATGACAATCAAAGGTGAACCCCAGTTGCTCGCAGGAATTAAAGATATTATACCAACTGCTTCGAGAGAATCCAATTCTATGTCGACGCGTTCTCGGAGAGCATAAGGAACATCACGTTCTCTGGTAAAGATAGGTTTTGCTCCTTCTCGAAGTTGAATTGAAACTTTGAATTTTGGAACACAGCCAATGCGTTCTTCAAAAAGTGGTGCAAATTTATGAAAAAGTTAATCGAAATGCTAAATTTGAGATACTGGTGATATATACGATATGTGAGCGTCAAGTTCTTTAAGTTCAATTCCAAGGCTCGGATCCATTGACGGCCTAGAAGAGCAGCACATCCCGTTGTAACAATATGGAAGTTCACCAAGAAGTTCATCTTTGTCACAGAAAGTAACATTCACCTGTATTTTTCCAGAACAAGTGCGGAATATGATATTAGAATTTCCTAAGGGCACATTTAAATTTAGACGATTAAAATCAGTCTCTGAAATCAATGAAAATTGTGCACCATAATCAATTTTAAACTGTTGTAATTTTCCATTTAGTTGAAAGGAGATGATATATTTGTTAGTGTCATGAGAGACTTCAAACAAATCTATAACTTTAAATTGAGGTGAATAAGTGCATACAGAATTGGCACCGAACGTAAAATTAGAATTTTGTTCTTTAGATGTGACAGCATGAACAGAAGCAATTCCCCACTTTTTTAATTTCTTCACGAGCATTTTTCGCACCAGAAAAATTGTAGATTATTTCTCTTTAACCCTTTCAGGGGCAGAGAATTTAAGGTCATTTAAAATCAAGTGCCACCAGTGTGTGAGAACAACATTAAAAGAAAAGTAATAAACGAATGTTTTCGGATAAGGTAAAAAACTAAAATTTTATAAAAATATTTGGAATGAATTTTTGCGAGTGGGAACTAAAATTAGGTGGTATAAAATACACTCCTTCTCAAAATTATAAGGACACCCGTTTTTCTATATTAACTGAACACTGAACACTATTATTTAAACAGATATATTTTTTATTAATTTGAATTTCATTAATAGACTATATTTAAAAAGTTTTATTGTTTTTATATCTTAAAAAACTTTAAATATGGTAAAAAGATGATTTTTTAGATGTTCACAATTATAAGGACAGCTCGAATTTTAGTAATTTTTTTCAGTTATTCTTTAAATTAATATTTTATGGGGTCTCTTTTTAGGGTTAAACAGTCAGACATTCTCTCTGGTACATAAATATATACATTATTTTTTTTTAATATTCAGTTTCAATACCATTTCATATAGCATATATGATATTCTTAATACATTTAAACTATTTAAAATTGCTTTCCACTTGCATGCACTTTTCTAATATCATAAGTTAAGGTTTTTTCAAATTTAGGCCATGGGAAAGGCAATAATACAGAAGTTTCTTTCTTCAAACTATTTCCTATAGCTCTAAAAGTAGAGCAAAAATGTAAGTCTTGTTAAAAAAAATATTATTACCTCCCAAAATCTAATAAAAATCTGATAATTCCACGCTTAAAATTTGCGGATATTCTCTTGATGTTCATAATAATAGAAGAAATTACTAAATCATTCTGCCTTCAGTAGAAGCAGCTCCCCAGAGCACCATAGATCCACCTTTAAAATGCCCGATTCATATCTGCTTTTAAAAAATCTGCTCTGTCTTTCGCTATCTTCAGATCGTGCCAGTAACTGTTAAAACCATTTGGTTAAGCAAGAATAAAATGTTTTTCATCCGAAAATGCAACATTCTACCATTTAATATTGTCTTTATTCAACTTTAACACAGACGTTCTCTCCCCCATTCAAGGCTGATTGATTATTACAGGTTTTTTAGTCATTTTAACATATTATTAATTATTTTAAACATGCATAAACGTGGACCCTAACCTTTCGTTAAAAATTACGAGCAAATTCAGCAGCAGTCATTATGAGTAGAACAGTAAGTGGAATTAGGAGTCTTCGATCTCTGTAAAACAACTCTGATTTTGCATCAGATCTCTCTCCTATCGAACCAGCAGTTCAACGTTTGATCACATTTCCTTCAGCAATTTTAGACCTTCGAATTTCATTAGAAATTTGGCGGATTTAAATTATCCTTCCACTTAAAAAACACATTTATCATACTTAACTACTTGAACGTTCTTTTTTTCAGTAATGTCTTTTATCAGTAATGTCCGTCTAAGAAAAAATGAAGGCTTATGTATGAATTAATCTAGCCTAGTAGTTAACAAATTCGCATGTCAACTGTAATTTATCCGCTAGTAAGTTAAATAAAACGAAAAAAATCTGGATTGTCCCTATAATTCTGAACATCTAAAAACGTGGAGAAAAACTCTTTTGCATTATTTTATATTAATTTTGTTTTATATTTAAAAAAAAATATAGCAGTTTTGGTTTTTAGAATAGTAGATATATTAAGTGCACTTAGTATAAGCGTGCTTGCAATTATTTTTACATAGTTATTTCAAAATATAAAGTGTCCTTATAAATATGAGAAGGAGTGTATATACCACCGCCCCTGAACGGGTTAATATGTGACAACGACTAAATAAGAACTTCATTTTTTTAAATTTCCGGTGTGAAAAAGAGACGGGGCTAAAAATGCTTGTGAATAAATTATAAAAGTTGGGAAAACTGAACAGAAGGTATGGAACTGGAATTTATTAAATTTCGTGAGGATTTAACTAAAGTTGAAATACGAATTTTACTGACGTGATCAACTTTTTAGCATAATTCACATTTTAGTTCAAATTTATTTATTCGACAGTTTTTAACTTCATGATTGTCTTTCCCACATCTGATACAAAGATTTTCGATGCCGAGAGCTTTAAAATCAGGTTACTAGTGTTGAAATTTACAATCTATAAATCGTGAAATAGAACGATTTACTCGACGTGGAGAAGAACTAGAAACATTATTAGTGTCATATGCATTAGAAAATTATTGGTGTGGAGAAGGTTTTTGAGTTAGTTCTTTACTTTCGATTTTGGATGCTTCAAGAGCAATAGCTTTTGATAAAATTTCATCAAAATTTGTCACATCTGATTGCAGGATTTGTTCTCGTAACCAGTCATCTCGTAAACCACGTATAAATTGAGCACGGAGAAAAATATCTGCGATAGAAACTGATTTAGCACATTCACATTTAACAGAAAACTTACATTCTACCAAATCACGTTGTAGAGCAGCTACAAATTTCGCAATCGACTATCGTTCTTTTTGATAGATATTTAAAAAATAACGTTGAGAAACAACCACGTTTTTCTTTGGAATCAATATTTGTTTGAAAGATTTCACTAATCTTCATATGAAAGATTTTTAACTGGTTTCTCCGGCCGAAGAAAAGCTGCTAAGTTATTATAATGTAATGAACTGATTGATACACATAGAAGTCGAGCAATATTTTCATGTTGCGTAACACCTTTCATATTGCAATAATTATCAAAACGTTCCAAGTAGCATGAACATTTTTCACATTTAGAATCAAAGTTTTCAAATGGAGAAACATTAACTAAATTTACTGAGTTATCATTAGAATGTTCTTTTGGTAACTGTTTTCCAAGTTGTGCTAGCATTGCTTGTTGCTGCGCTGTAAATGTAGATAAGAATACCTGGAATTGTTCTTAATCCATTAGTTTGATAAAGTCACAGTTTGAAAATAAAAATAAAAATTGAAATACCTGAATTGAACTTTGAAGCGTACGGCAAAACGATACGTTCGTTTTGTGCTTTAGCGTATAATTCGAAATGTTCTTTTTATCGACTCGTCGCCAAAATGGTGTGTAATTAGATAATTCAGATGATGAGTACTCCATTATGGAAAACACTAACATACTTTATTACACACATATAAGAAGAACGCGGCTTACATCCCGTCGGTAACTGGTAAACTGCGTATAACATAAACATAGATAGTGCACATAGAGAATCAAATGTCTGCGACAGTAGCGCCAGAAAGCGCATTCGCAGGGGGAAAAACCAACAATTTTTAATTATTTATTTATTCTGATGGCAATTATATTTATATTTGACATTTACTTGTTAGAATTTAAAATCAAAATATGACAATTAATTCACATAACACAATAATATATATGTAAAGTAATGCATTTTTAAACTAGTATTTTAAGTATATTTTAAAGCTTTCTGCATTTCTTAAAACTTTTTTTTTTAACATTTAATATTCCTAGACAATCAACCTTATTAAAAAAATCGGATTATAGGAATGGAAAAAATACATATATTATTCCCAAATGATACACAAAGTTAAGTTTCAAGAGCGAGAGATTTCTTCTCTTTAATTAAAATTTGACGCATAGTTAATTTCAGAGGCAACTGACTGTGTTCTGAAAAGAAAAAAAATAAATTAGAAAATAAACAAATATATTTGTAACATAAATGCATATTTGAAGAGGTATAATTAACGTATGTATCGCAGTAAATATTCTTAAAGAAAAACACTAGAAACAGAAAGAGAGTTTCGTTTCTACAAGTGTTGGAAAAGAAATAACTGCATGTTTTTCTAAGGAATTCAGGAACTGAAACTTGTGTACTTAATTAATACTTGATATATTTCTAATTACTTGGAAAAATAGAAATTTAAATTTAAGAATTATATTCGTAATTATAAATAAGTTAATATTTTTCATTCATGATTTCATCACTATAAGTTTTTGAATTAGAGAATTATAATTTGGATTTTCATCGTATGTAGCAGATTATTTTTTATTTAATTTTAATAATAGTTCAAAATATCAGCTTATCATTATTATTTTTTTTATCACATGACTGCGTGTTTATTTAATACTTCCTTTAGTTTGAAAATATAAAATTGATAATTGCAGATAACTTTAATTAAATTATAGTTTAAATTTAATAAGTAGGTACTGAATGAAATAATCGTTGCAAACTAGCGAGATTATTCCAAAAATAAGTTTATTTCCTATAAAGGTAGATTATAAACAATGATTTATTATTTAAAAGTGCCGAAACGTTTTTTGTTGTAGAAGGGAAAATAACTCATAACCACATAACTACGGCTGCTAATATATTGTTATACCGGCAGACACCCCAATTAATATTCTGTAGTTTTGTTAGTCCTGCCTCTTTTTTTTTTTTTTTTTTTTTTTTACACCAGTAAACTTGTACAGTAATATTCTGTAAATGCAATTACGATTAAATATTAAAAAAAAAAAAAAAAAAAATACTGGTGTGAATAAAATAAAATAAATAAATAAATAAATAAATAAATAAAGTGGTGGGGCTAAAAATCCTACGGAATATTAATTAGGATGTTGAACAGGTATGGATTGTACTTCTCATGATAATTATTGTTGCATATTAGTTCCATTATTCATGAAATATACGCAATATTACTCATAAAATCAAAAATTATAGCATTACAAGTATATTTGCCAATATTAACCTATTTAGCCATCTCAAAATTTTAATATATATTTTTTTATTTAATTTAACTAGTAAAAACTGTTACAGAAATATATAAAAAAAATTCTGTTAAAAATTTCAGATAGTCAAAAAGTTCTGCGAATTGTATATTAAATTATATGGATTTTTTTCTTTGTGGCCATAATATGCATTTATATATATATATATACAAGGCCTGATTAAGGGGGAAGCTCGCTCTAACCGGAATATTTTTACAATTATTTTTTACTTCTTGTCATAGAAATTCCACGCTTTGACGAGGAAATATTTTTTATAAAAAATGAACGGTGTAAAACAATCCAATTTACTCACCGTTATTAGACACCAGAATTCTTTTAAAATAATTTTTAATGAAATTTTTCTGTTTATAATAGGAGGAAAGTATTTTTTAAAAAATAACGGTGTAAGTATAAATAATGTGTGAAGAGCGAGCTTCCCCTTAATCAGGCCCTGTATATATATATATATATATATATATATATAATATTTAGAATATTAAAGCTAAATTTTAAAAATGACATTAACAATATCTATAGACTATTAAATGTTTAATCTAGCATTTTTAAATATATATGAAAACTTTGTGTATTTCATAAAACTAATTTGTTTTGACATTAAGTAATAACGAGCAAATCAACCATGTTAAAGAAAGTGCAAAAGAATCAAAAAATATAAATTACTTATAAGTGATATTTTGACATTAAGCTTCAAGGGCGAAAAATATCGTTATTTTCATTAAAACTTAATGCATGGTTAATTCCTAGCTATTTACCGAAGAAGAAAAAAATGAAAATAAAAAAAACAGAAAAATAAATTCAACAAATGTTTTTGTAACGTAAATGCATATTTTGAAAGGTTTAATTTGTGTGTACTTCTCAATGAACAATCCTTAAAGAAAAAGAAAAAAAAAAACAGAAAGAAAACTTTGTTTCCACAAGTGTTAGAAAAGAAAAAACACGTGTTTTCGTAAGAAACTGAGGCACTAGAAGTATTATATTCTTAATAAAAAATGACTATATTTATCTTGATAAGTAAGTACTTGATCTGATTTCTAGGTAAAATAGAAACCTAAATTTTAAAACTAGATTCGTAATTATAGATAAATTTTCTCATGTCAATCATGTTTCGATCTTACCACTTTCGCGACCGTTGACGTAGATTCATGTCATTTGAAAATCTCTAACTCCGCCAATGGGCGTTTCTTTTGCAATTTGTATGTTATTTATTTCTTTAAAATATACCTAATATTAATATTTGTAATCCATTTGTAATATAAATGTGAATACGGAGAAATTTGTTCTGAACTATTATAACAAGGGAGAATAACGCCCACAGGAGGATCTTACTGTGAAAAAGACAAAAACATGCAGTCGCAAAAGTGTTAATAAATTTTTGAATTCCATCATTATAATGTGGCTTTTTAATGTTTATTAATTTAATTTATATAACTTCAAAATAACA
This sequence comes from Salticus scenicus, assembly GCA_963930645.1. Taxonomy (NCBI): domain Eukaryota; kingdom Metazoa; phylum Arthropoda; class Arachnida; order Araneae; family Salticidae; genus Salticus; species Salticus scenicus. The sequence goes on from OZ005659.1 coordinate 180,263,984, forward strand.
GATATTTCAAAATTTAGATAAATTTTTATTCAATGGTGTGTCTAAATTAAAAATAAGTAATAAAGTTTAATATATATATATATATGTGTGTGTGTGTGTGTGTATAATGGTGAATAAAAATAAATAAATTAGGGCTGCCAACTTTTATAATTTATTCCGGAGCATTTTTAGTTCTGCCTTATTTTCTGCGCTAGAATTTTTATAGAATATTTCCATAGCCTCCTAAACTAGATGCCTGTCGCGTGGCTTGGAAACTTGGCAACAGTTCAAACGGTAGACAGTGGCACCTGGTACAGATTGCGCGACTTTTTTATTCAACAGCCACCAAAAATTTTCAAAAGTGGGAATTGATATATATAAAACGCGAATAGAGTCCAAGATACGTCGATTATGTATATCATATATGACTTCTTAGAATTATTGGTGACAGTTGAATAAAAAAGTCGAGTAATCTGTACCAGGTGCGCTGTCTACCGCTTGAACTGTTACCAAATTTCCGATCCACGCGACAGGCATCTAGTTTAGGAGGCTATGATATCGATATGTGAACACAATTAAATACGAAGAAAATAATTCTTCAAAATTTCTGGTATGAAAATGAGTCGGGGCTAACAATGCTTCGGAATAAATTATAAAATTTGGCAACTCTGAATTACAATTAAAAAATCCACTGTAGATATTAAATAAAATAGTCCCTACAATTTTGCAACATTAATCGGAATATGAGTTTATTTTCATTAAGCTCTATCAGGAACGATCTCATATTGTTAAAAATTGCTAAAAAAACATTACCAGACATAGAATTAAAAATAATAAATAACAACTTAGTAGGGGCTGGTAATATATTTAGTTCTTCGTTATAAACATTATAGTCACATATAAGTTCCATCAGAGAAATGAGGTATCAAATTAAATAAAACTTAAAATACTAAAAACAATTCAAGGGAACTAAACAAATTTAAATATTAAAACGGTGTGATACATATATTTCATTTTCTTTTTTTTATTTATAATTTTCTTTCTGTCTTTATTTATTTATTTATGTTGACTATGTATATATATATATATATATATATATATATAATAGATAACGTAATAAAATTTAATCTTAAAATTTAGCAATTAATAGAACCAAAACAATAACAGCACACTAAAATATAGAACTGAATTTAACATAGAGGAAAGAATGACACAAAAAGTTGCGATATAGATAAGGAACAAATGAGTTACCATAATAACTTAAAATACTTACGCCGACCTGAAGGATAATAAATAAGGACCATTAAACTTGTGAAAGAGAAAAAAAAAAATAATAAACCACATAATCAATTGGATATAAATGCTTAAACTTAGAAATATACTTTTCAAGGGGCGCATACTTCATAAAGCAGAGAAAGCTGCAATGATTTCGTAAAACGATATTGCTAATCATAGCAATTTATATCATCTCACGCCCCGATCAATGCAGCAAAAAAACCATAAAGAATGATAAAAAAGTGAAAAATTAAATTAAAACAAAGAATAAATAAATATTAATTAAAATCTTAAAGGAAACCATAGTAATAACATGAAATAAACTGAGTAACCACATGGAAAACAGTTAACACAAACTGGAAAAATGGTTGATGCCAAAACCTAAATTGAAGTTAAAATAATAGCTCGACAGATATCGATTAATCGAAAATATTTCAGAACAATTACATTAAAGATAAAATACACAGAGTAAATATTAAATGATAATGTTAAAATTAATACTAGTAGAGTTAAATTAAATCGTACCAAAAATATTCATAATTAAATCGTTTAAGATAAGGACTGAAGAAAGAATGTACAAGACTACTGAGTACAAGCGCCATCTTTCGGTTAGCAATAAAAACATTAAGTCAGTTAAATAAGATGTATTGACTGAAAGATTAAGATAATTTAGAAGTATTAACAGATAGATTAAGATAATTTTTAAGATTTTTATTTTGAAGTCAAATTATTAAGTGTAAAGTTTAAGATAATATAGAAGTATTAACAGCAAGATTAAGATAATTTTTAATAATTTTATTTTGAAGTCAAATTATATATATATATATATTACTTGTTAGAATTTTAAAAGAATATAAAAAAATCATTCATCTGAAACAGTAACAGTTTATATAAATGAACACAATATTAAACTAGCATTTTAATTATATTTGAGAGTTTTGCATAGGTGCCAAGTCTCCCGTTTTTCAAGGGAGACTTCAAACCGGAAAATTTTTATAGCTGTTTTCCGTAATATTAATCGTCGAAAATATATATAACATATTCCATTTGAAAATACCGGTGTCAATTCTGATTTAAAAGTTAAAAATGTTGGCAGCTCTGGTTTTGTATATTTCCTAAAACAAATTTCTTTTAACATTTATTCTTTTAACAATAAATAATAAAAGAATGTGTAAAAGCAACGGAAATATAGATATATATATTACACCCAAATCATGTATTGAAATTAAGTTGCAAAAGCAAGAATTTCCACCTTTTTAATTAAAATATGATGCACTGTTAATTCCAGAGGCAACAAACTGCATTCTAGAAAAAAAATGTAAATCAGAAAATAAATTAAACTGGTTTGTTTGTAACTCAAATGCATATTTCACAGCGTTCAATTAGCATTTATTTCGCAAAAAGTACGCTAAAAGAATGAAATAGAAACAGAAAATTAAGCAAGATATTTGTTTCTACAAGTATTGGAAAAGAAGAAGCATGCTTGTTTTGTAAGCTATTTAGGAGTTAAATCTTGTGTTCTTAATTAATACTAATATATTTTTAATTACTTGGAGAAATAGAAATTTAAGAAGTAGATTTATAATTCCTGTAAAGTTTTTATTTCATTCGTGATTTAATCTTTAAAAGTTTTTAATTGGAAATACTACCTGACTTTTCGATATATATCACAGAAACTTTTTAATTTAATTTTAATCAGTAAATTAAAATTGCAGAAAATTCGAAAAATTTTCTATGGTAAATTAATTTGAAAAAAAAAAATTAATCATATTGATAAATTAATCATTTTCATAACTAGTAATTTCCAATTCATAAATCTAATTTCTTTTTAGCAGCAATAATCCTAATTTAAAAATTAAAAACTTCTTCACACACCATAAAATTAATGAAAGCACTACTGGTTTTGAAAGAACGTAGATTTGTTTTATTCGGTTAAAAAATTTTCTTCATTTTGAAAAAATATTTAATTAATTAATTAAAATTAAAATTAAATATGAATTAAATAAATAAATAATTAAATTAAATATAAGGTTTTTAAATAAAAATTAAATAAAAACAAATTATTTAAAAATTCCTTTCCTCCATTTTTTATGTTTGTTTGTCTTGTTTTCTGTTTCTTGTTTGCGTTTCTCTTTGATTGGCTTTATAGGTTGCTTCCTATTGCAGAGCTGCCAACCTAATCCGGAAAATTGTTAGTAACGCCCCTTTTTCTACACCACTTAATTTTTAGAGTAATTCTCTTCAAATATATTTTCGATGAATTAAGAAAACAAATACTCTAAAAATATCTTGGTGTAGAAAAAGGGGCGGTACAAACTATTTGCCGGATTAGGTTGGCAGCTCTGCTATTGGCTGGTTGTGTTGCTCCTCCCCCTTTGAATTTTGCCCTGCTTCCAGTCTTGCTTTTGCCTCCAAAGCAATAGCACGAGTTTTTCACCTGAAGAAGAAAAGCCACGTCCTTTCGAAACCAGTAGTTCTTTAATAATTTTATAGTGTGTGAAGAAGTTTTTAAATTTTGATTGTGTGTGTGTACACCAGTTCTTTTATTTAGTACTGCATATCCCTAGCAAATTAACCATGTCAAAAGTATGTAGACTGCAGGGATGGAACACGGGCGCAGAATTCATACCGGAATGTGTTTAAGAAATTTCTCTGCCTATAATATCGTCGATTTAAGAGGTAGAAATTTTTCTTACATTGATAGTGGTATGAATTCTGCGCCCGTGTTCCATCCCTGAGACTGCAACCATGCAGACAGAAGAAAGAAATGAAATATATATATATATATATATATATATATATATAAATTACGCAAATTCAAAAAGTTATGAAGATAGAATGAACAGAATTTCTGTTTCTATCAAAATAAAAGCTAATCTATAAAGGTGTTTACTCACATTTTTATTTTTATTCAATCAGTGACCAATAATAGTAATACAGTGTTCGCTGACTTTAAATAAATTGATAAAACCCTCGATCATCTTTCTTTTATTTTGAGAGAAACTGAAATTCTGCTCATTCTATAACTCATAACTTTTTGAATTTATAGATATTTGTTTGGGGCTTTTATGTAAGTAGCTCAATACTTTTGGCTATTAAATTATTCAAATATATATATATATACATATATATTTTTTAATCCTGCGCATGCGTAGTTAAAAAAAATTTAATAAAAGTGCTCCTATTTCGTAAAATATCTAACGTTTTTGCATTCTGATTGCAGTATTCTGTGTCTAATGTATTATACCAAGTTTCCTGAAAACGGCTTTGCACTAGATTTAATACCATGCGTATTATAATTAAAAAATTGGGAAATTTTTTTGCAATTTTTTATAGAAACCATTACATTTCCATGAATAAATGTGGTATACTCACACAAATTTACTCAGATAATTAGAACAATCCTCGTAATTACATGCTACAGTCAAAGCGCGCTTCAAGTATTACTTTTTATAGAGTGCTCCAAAACATTTTGCTTTTCCTTCAATTTTTCACTGGTCTTCTTTTATTCTTCGGGAGAAAATTTTTGCTGAAATATATGAGGTATAACATGTTCTATATACTCCCAAATTTTCAAGATACTTTTACTCAAATTACTTAAGTATTGTTCTAGATATTTGACAAAACGTCTAAATTTGAAAGTGCCCAAGGAAAATATTGTAATGATGGCGAAAATTCGTCTTTGAGATTCTGACGTATCTATACCTTTTGAGGTAACTTGAGTTCATTTTTGCTACTTTTATGGTGATGTATGTGTGTGTGTATGTGTATATGTATCTATGTGAGTGAACACGATAACATATAAATGGTTTTTTTCAAATGATCTGAATGTTGGTACGTATGTTATTGGTCACCGAAGCCCGAGCCCTATTAATCTAGCATTTATAGATTTTCTCTCTTTTTTTTACAGGGACACAAAGAAAATTCTTTATCATTATGGCTTACGAGTTTAATTTTTTTTTAAGTGCCATAGTGTTTAAATGCCTTATCCTATTAAGCTGAAAATTTATGCACATGTTATAGGTCACCGTCATACAAGCTATATATATTTTGGCTAAACTAAAACTTAAAGCTTTTTAAAGGCACACAACAAAAATTTCTTTGTCATTGTGATCTATGGTCTAAAACTATTTAAAGGGCAATAGCGTTAAATTGAACAACATTATCTATGGAAAAAAATACTCAAAACACCCTTATAATTTTCTCTTTTCTTTATTTAACGACATGTCTTACTTTAATATATTTATGCAACTGGTTATTACTTAATATTCGAAAAGTCGCGGGGTTCAGGTTATTTTTACTCTTCCAGGTTATTTTTACTCTTTTGAATTTTAAAAGCGCAGGGATGGAACACGGGCGCAGAATTCCCACCGGAATCTGTTTAAGAAATTTCTATACCTATAATATCGTTGATTTAAGAGGTAGAAATTTTTCTTACTCTCGTAGTGGTATGAATTCTGCGCCCGTGTTCCATCCCTGAAAGCGCATAAAAATCGATACATGAAAATTATATTCATAATTTATATCAGTTTTTAAACTAATATTTCCAAGGATGGAACACGGGCGCAGAATTCATACAGGAATTTATTTAAAGAATTTCTCTACCTATAATATCTTTGATATAAGAAGTAGAACATTTTCTTACATTCATAGTGATATGAGTTCTGAGCCCGTGTTCCATCCCTGTATTCCTAAGCATATTTGTAAGTCTTGTGTATTTCATAAAAGTAATTTCTTCAAACGTAAAATATTATTAGCCAAACAACCGTGTTAAACAAAGCGCAAAAAATTAGAGAAAATATATAAATTACTTATGAATGATAGACTTAAGTAATAAGAATGAGAAATATCGCCTTTTAGTTAAAATTTGATGTACTGTTATTTTTAGAACAAACAAACTGCGTTCCAAAAAAGGGAAAAAAAGTTGAAAAAAATGTCTTTATATGCAGAGCTGTCATTCTAATCCGGCAAATTGTTAGTACCGCCCCTTTTTCTACACCACTTAATTTTTAGAGTATTTTTCTTTTTGATTCACCGTAGATACATTTGAAGAGAATTGCTCTAAAAATTAAGTGGTGTAGGAAAAGGGGTGGTACTAACAATTTGCCAGATTAGGTTGGCAGGAACATGCTTATTTCGAGAGGCTTAATAAATATGTATCAGTGAACATTCAAATAATAATAATAATATTAAAAACAAACAAAAACAGAAAATTATATAAGCCTTTTTTTTTTATTATTATTATTGATAAAACAAAGCATGTATACTTTTGTAAATAATTAAAATAACTGAAATTTGAATTCTTAATGAATACACGATATATTTTTCATTACTTGTGAAAATGGAAATACAAAATTTTAGATTTAGATTCGTAATTTAAAAAAGTAAGTTCATTTTTATCATTCATGATTTCATCTGCCTAAATTGTTGAACTCGGCAATTGTAATTTGGATTTTTAATTTATATTCATTTAATATACATGCGTTCAAGATATCCACTGTTTCAAAAAATTTAGATGCATTTTTATGCAATGCTACTTCTAATTTCCAAAAATAAAATTTTATATGGTCATAAATAAAATTTAATAAATTGCAATTAAAAATTAATGGTACACATTGAATAAAATAATTTGAAAAAATAAGCGACATTGATCCAAAAACACTTTACATTACATAAAGTTATACATATTAGAAACAATGTTATAGTGCTTGAAACTGCTGAATTGTTCCCTGATATAGAAGAATAACTAAATACTTATTTAAAAAAAAAAAAAAAAGAAAAGAACTAAACATCATGAACACTGCAGTTGCATATCAGTTTCATTACAGATGAAATGTACAGTCACCCAAAAAAAAAACGCCACCCCCCCCACCTAATTTCGCCGTAAATTATCGTAGAAACATGCGACTGGTACCGATCAGTTTGTAATAACGTCTAGTTTATAATGTTATAGTTAGATTTTACTTAGGGGGTCGTCTACATATTAAAACTGACATCAACTTCATTTTTTTCAATGGTAACCCCCCTTTTTTACAATATTTTTGAATTCTCTGGATCAAATCATCACGGAAAATGGTATAGGTTATATATTTCGCTCAATTTTTCATAGAGTTAAAAGCTGTCAAAATTTGGGGATGCTAATGTTAAATGAATGTGATAAACATTAAATCATATCTTCCGAAATAATTATGATATTTAAATTCTGTTTTTTTTATTCGTTAGAATGAAGTGACCCAAACATATTCCATGCAAATTTTTGCTAAAAAAACATTTTTTGAATTATGAAAATTTTTAATAAATTCATATTTGAAAAAATTATGAATTATGACCTATGTTAATTTTTACACGAATAGAACGGGCATCATCAAAAACATGGGTTTCCAAATTTACAGCTCGTTCCTAACATTATTTTTTGAGTTACAGTGATATTTCATTTTTTACTGCTGTTAGGGGGGCGTCGCTTGTTATAATTTGTATCATCTGTGAGTCAATATTTCTATACATTTTGACGAAAAACTATTTTAATTTACCTTTATGTTATTATAATTGTTTTCTAAGGAACATTTCGATGTTTATTATACAAATTGGCTTATTTTTTATAAAATTATCGCAATGCAGGCAAGAGATTAGGAAAGAATTCCAAAAGAAATGTAGCCCCGCCTCTATATTGCGGAAACAGTATTAAAAAAACTAGTTTGCATACTCGTATATGACATTATATGTGACGCTGGTATGCATAAATGTCAATGGCATTTACTACATTGAATGCTGAAGACAAAATTTAAATGATTTAGTTGGAAGTATGTAAAATAATTTTGTTTTATAATGTAAAGTTTTAGAAAAATTCTGTAAAGGCGTGGCTTTCGTTGCAGAAGGGAGTTTACTCGATTCTGAAATGTTAAGTCTTTGTTCTTAAATATTACATAACTTTTTCTAGCTTCTCACTGCTAAAATTCTATTTTATCCCTTTTGTCTTTTGTTTTTAACTTGAATATTCTAGGATTCGTGCACCTCAATTAAGTATCATGACAGTAAAAAAACGCGTTAAGACGAGGAATATTATTTGAAAGAGCAATACGCAGTGAACAATACTTTTGTTTTTTCCTTTTTTAAAATTAATATAATTGATTTTTATTAATTTTTATCAGAATTTTTAAAACAAATTTTCTGTTTTAATCTTGTGAAATTTTCGCATTTGCTTACTCTACCGTTTATGCTATTTAAATTTTATCGCATGACGTAACATAATAAAATATGAAACTTCTATTAAATGTTTTTTTAATACTGAATAATAAAGTGGTATTTTTTTTTTCTTTAAGTTTTAAAATCTATTATTGAAACAAAGTGCAATATTATTTATTTTCTATTATTCTAATCACGGTGTAAAACTGTCGTCACATTTATTACGGAAAAAGAATTTAAAACAAAGTAATATGTCTTATTACTTTTAAAGATATAGATTTTACACATTTATAATTAAGAATTCAAGTACAGTAGACGATTGCAGAACGGGGAATATTCGTTCTAGGCAATTGGAAACCGTTTTTTCCATATCCATGTTTATTTTCATATGAATATACACAATAATATGAATATACACTCTTTCTAGTGAAAAAAATTGTTTCATACTATTTTGTTTATATAAATATGAATATAAGGAATATTCTTAAGAAATATCGTAACACACAAATTGTGAAAGAAACGCCCACTGGAGGAGTTACAGATTTCCAAATGACGTGAAACTACATCAGCAGTCGCGAAAATATTAAATATCCTTTCTCAGATTTTAGTTTAAATCTTGTTATGTATATTTTTGTATATTGTCTATTGTTGGTTTGTACGCCTAAAATTAAATGTAAAACTTTATAGTAACACTTTCATGCGAGGCTTACTGTATAAAATAAAAATATACCCAACAAGAAGTAGATAATAATTGTTAGTTAGTAGATTTTAATTGTTTTTATATATATTTTTTGTTTTTTAAATGTATTTTAACTTAAATTTTTGTGTCTTAAATAAAACAGTTTTTGCTTTTAAGAAGTAGATAATTCTTTTTCTTAAATATTAAACACCTTCTTTTTTTAACTGCTATTAATATTATTATCATTATTACTACTGTTCTTTTACCTTGGTATTTAGATTTTTGTAATTCAATATTGTAGGGTTCATATCATTCAAGCTATTATTTTTCTTCGTACGAAGTGATGTATTTAACTTTCAATAATAATGTTTAATAAATTTAAACCAATAAATATCTTTTAATTCATAAGCTAATAAAAAAAGTTCTGCGAATTTGAATCGTTTTTTATTTTATAATAAACATTCCTGAACTTTTTTTCCGGTGTGAAATTTTATAAATAATGAATATTGGGTAGTTGATCACGATTTATTTTTTCTAAATGTATAGACGGTCCCCTAACACATTTTCACGTGTAACTCTGTTTAAAATTGATTTAAAGTTTATAAATAGGTAAGTTTTCCGAACTGCCTTGATCTCAGAAATCTGAATATGAGGTCAAAAATAGGGGTCGTCATTGAAAAAAATGAAGTTAATACGTGTTTTAATAAGTAGATGACTCCTTAAGCAAAATATAACTACACCATTAAAAACTAGACGTTATTACAGATCGATAGGTACCAGCCGCATGTTTCTACGATAATTTACGGCGAAATTGGGTGGGGGGGGTGGCGTTTTTTTTTTGGGTGACTGTACCAAATTCGTTAATACACGTCCATACTTGCCAACCTAAACCGGAAGGTTGTTAGTCCCGTCCTTTTCCGCCTATTTTTTCACACCAGTCCATTTTTAAAGTACTTTTCTTCTTATTTAATCGTAAATATAATTGAAGAGAATAACTCTATAAATTAAATGGTGTACAAAATAGGGCGGGAACTAACAATCCGGGTATAGGTTGACAAGTACGTAATACTAAAAAATAGCATACGTAAACTATATAAATTTATATTAAAATAACACAAAAGAATATTTTGTGATGACGAAACTATATTATATTTTTACTCGATAAAAATTTTGAAATAATACAAAACTTAACCCTTATCGCTCGTATGTCCCTCTGAGGGACATTAAAAAATCGAGCCACGCCTTAAGGTGTTCCTCTGAAAATGAAATGTTATTTTTCTAAAACGTGTAACTATAGTCTATCTTTCGGCTACCGGAAAATTTTAACAGAAAGATTTATTTTATTTAATGATAAAGTAAAATAAAACAAATTATTACAATTTTTCGATAGCTAAAAGGTAGTAAGTTGGAAACTACGTGTGACGTTTTAAAGGAATGCCAAAAGGCGTGTCTTACGGAAAATATGCCGAGCGCAAAGGGTTAATTCATAAAAAGAGACATTAAAAATTTATATCAACTAATAAATTTTCGAATTAACATTTTTAAATAAGTTGCAAGACTTTGTGTATGTCATAAAACTAATTTCTTTTATCATCAAACATTGCTAAGCAGTCAACCCTATTGAAGAAAGTTCAAACAAATGGAAATATATATATATAAAAATTTACTTGTGAATCACACGCTGAAATTAAGTTGCAAGGGCGAGAAATTTCGTTTCTTTAATTAAATTTGACACACAGTAAAATCCAGAATCATCTAAATGTGTTTCAGCAGGGAGAAAAAAAAAACGAAAATTAAATTGAACAAATGTGTTTGTAACGTAAATGCATATATCGAGAGGTTTAATTAGCGGGTGTTTCACAGAAAATACTCTTAAAAAATGAATCAATAGAAACAGAAAATTGAACAAGAGTTTTTTGTTTCTGCAAGTGTCTGAAAAGAAAAAACTTTGATATATAAATAATTCATGAACTAAAACTCGTGTTCTTAATTAATATTTGATTGTTTTCTAATTATTTGGAAAAATCGAAATTTAAAATTAAGAACAAGATTGATAATTATTGATACAGATATGTTTTTCATTCGTGATGCAATCTCAATATTTTTTTGAATTGGAAATTAAATTCAGGGGAAAGTTTTTTCAATCTGTAAAAGTTTGGTTGGCACAACACAAATTTTTGTCTAAATGTTTTTATTACAAATTTTGTTCAGATTAAGAAAATATTTTATGTTGCAATTCAATTAATATATATATATATATATATACAGGGTGTCCCATAAACCTGTAGACATATTAAAAATTCATAACTCTTGAATGAACTGACAGAATTGAACGTGGTTTGCGAAAAAAATCATTCTAGTAAAGGGATATATATATATATATATATATATATATATATATCTGTACTGATAAGTATAAAGGATTTAAGTCCATATTCTTGATTTTTCAGGAGACGAAAAATAAAATTAAACTAACTAAAAACAAATCAGAAAAATCGATTAGGGAAAAGGGATTAGGTTGATTTATATCATTTATACCATTCAGTGATTGTCAACCTTCATTTAAAAACAGGAAAAAACTGAATTAAATATTTTCTACCATGCATGAGTGGTAAATTTCTGATTTGAACCTTTTTTTACCAATCGATTTTCTCAAAGACTAAACGACATAGACTTAAATCCTTTATACCAATCGATAGAGAATTTTTTTCTGAGTCTGACAATGTACTTAACTCAAAATCGACATATTCGGACTCGTCACATTTCAGAATCTCTGATAAAAGCTGACAAGGCCGCAAAAGCCCTTCATTCTCTTTTAGCTTATAATAGCCGCCTGTCTCTTAAGAATAAATTATTATTATACAAATCTATGATTCGTCCGATCATTACCTATGGGTGCATGATCTATGGTTCTGCTGCTCAAACTCAGTTAAGAAAAATTCAGACATTCCAAAATAATCTTTTACGTAGGTTTGTCAAAGCTACTCGTTATGTCCGCAATGATGCTATTCACCGAGATCTTCGAATTAGGCCAATCTTTGCCGAAATTCGAAAACTTACGATGAAGTTTCACAGATCTATCCCCAATGTTGGAAATCCTCTGTTGAACTCAATTCATCGCTACGATCCTGGAGTCGGTCGTGGAAAGAAACGACCCTTAGCTATTTTAACTAGGGGAATCGACTTTCTGCCCGTCTCTAAGAAGAGTAGAATTATTACATCTGGAGTTACATAACAGTGTATTTCCTCACAAAATTATTTTTCTCCCTAGAGCAAACGAAATGTTTCTCTAGAGTTGGCTAACCCTAGCATCAGGCCTATGTACTGTTTTATTTTTTACAGTCGCGTTTTCCACCTCTCTACTCATGAATTCCTCTAAATTTTTGTTGTCTCCTCTCAAAATTATGAACTGCCGTTTTTTATTTTATTTTTTATTTTTATTTTTTTATTATTATTTGGCTATTTTTATTAAGTTTTATCGTTTTTATTAAGTTTGTTACTTCAGTTGCTGTCTTCTGACGGGATGCCCAAAAGCGATCCCCGATTGGTCAGAGCCTCGCGCTCTGATTGGCCGGGTCGCCTAGGACATAATTCCGTCGTTTTTAGCTCAAAATGTTTCAGAGAGGATTGAGAATAACTTGCTGTTTGCTGATTGGTCCACGGATCCACCTCAGAACTTAGTTTCTGGATGGAAACCGGGATTCGATCTGAAACTGCATTTTATTTCTCTTTAATCCTCCTCTGTCCTTTTTATTTTTATTTCCTGATAGAATTCTTAGGAAAAAAAAAAAAAAAAAAAAAAAAAAAAAAAAATGTATGGCCCCCTTTTTTTTTATTAATTGCGGGACTCCGAGCGATTTCCTGTGCCCCTTGGGGCGCCCTGCTCAGCTCTTTTTTCCTTTTCACCGTCCAGACTGTCTTCGTCAACGCACGCAGCTGTTTTCTGCTGCACTTATATTTTCAAGGAGATTTTATTTTATTTTATTTTATTTTATTTTATTTTTTATTTTTTTTATTTTTTTTATTTTTTTATTTATTTTTTTTTTTTTAAATCTCCTGCTGCTTTACTCAGGTTAATTCCCCTGCTAAGTGGGAGAGTTTCTGAGACTAAATTCTAAATTTATTTTTTAATTAAAAAGCCTTCGGCTTTTTAATTTTTTTTCTTTTCTGTAAAATTATTTTTATGTTTTTTGGCACTTTCGATGGAGGTAAGCAACGGTTGCGACCGATTGCAGGTACTCCGAATCAACTACGTTGACGTTGACATATTTGGACTTAAATCCTTTATACTTATCAGTACAGATATATTGTAAAGAAAAAATAATAATTAAGCTATTTATCGGTAGAGGGCGCTGTGCGTGACCAGATCACATATCTTCATGAAAAACTGTACTTATTCGCAAGCAAATGTTTACAGGCATATAAATCCTATTCTATGTGTCCGTCGTCACCACAAGTTACAGTTTGCAAACGAGTTATAACACTGCTAACAGTCGGCGGTTCTTACCTGAAGGAAAACATCTTTAACACTAACGCCTTATCCACCAAGTCAGCATCGCAATTAAAACTTCATGTTTGCACAAGTAGAAGGCAAAATAAGAAATAAACTGTTCTAATCGCAAAGTTGTGTAATTTATAGGACTTTCATTTGCATATTTTTCTTTCACATCCGTGCGAAAAATTTAACTATTTGTCTAATTTGCGACGACAAAAGAATTAACTATACTTTTTCCTTTAACCCCCCCCCCCCCAAGAAAAAAAAAAAAAAAAAAAAATTGTTGAAATTTTGTAAGTGCGTTAATATAACATCTTATGCTGTTGTAAAATAATTGATTTTTACTTTCCGAACACTATAGTGAGGAAAGTATTGTAATCATGTCAAAATTCCGAATTCGAGATTTTGATGTTTCTATACGTTTCGAGGTCCAATGAGTCCGTTTTCACTATTTTTACGATGATGTATGTATGTGTGTGTATGTGTGTGAGTGAACACGCTAGCGTCTAAACGCTTTGTTCGAATAAGCTGAAAGTTGGTACGCATATTGTAAGTCACCATAGTACGAACCCTATTGATTTTGGTGAATCTAGCACTTATAGTTTTTTTTTACAGGGACTCCAGGAAAAATTCTTTATCATTATGCCCTATGTGGCCAAATTTTTTAAAGTGCGATAGCGTCTAAACGCTTCATTAATCTGAGCAAAAAATGTGTACACCTGTTATAGGTCACAGTTGCACGAACTGTATAGATTTTGGTGAATTTAGTACTCACAGTTTTTTTTTACAGGGGCACAAAAAAAAATTCTTTATCATTATGGCCTATGGGGCTAAATTTTTAAAAGTGTGATGGCGTCTAAACGCCTTATTAATCTGAGCAAAAAAAAATTGTACAAATATTATAGATCACAGTTGCACCACCTGTATAGATTTTGGTGAATTTAGCACTTACAGTTTTTTTAGAGGAACAAAAAGAAAAATTCTATATCATTATGGCCTATGGGACCAAATTTTAAAAGTGCGATAGCATCTAAACGCCTTATTCAGTTGAGTGGAAAATTTATATGAATATTATAAATCACTGCTGCACTAACTCTAAGCATTTTGGTGAATCTAGCATTTATAGGTTTTTACAGGGGCACAACGAAAAATTCTTTATCATTATGATCTATGGGCTCAAAGTTCAGTAGCGTTAAATAAAACACCGTGTAATATATGGAGAAAAATACTCAAACACTCTATTATGGTTTTCTCTCTTTTGTTTGTTTAACAACTCCTCTTTCTTTACTTTATATACAAAACTGTTAATTACTCAATTTTCGGAAAGTCGAGTGGAGTCACTCCAGTATTTTTTACTTCTATTTAACAATAAAATATTTATAAAAAAAATACTTTTCACAGTTTTATGCAAATCCTTTAGTTAAATAACAATTTAATTATGATGTGAGCTTTTAGTTTTAATATATAAGAAAACTCTTTAGAATTTCATTTTAATTTGTGAATTAAAATTTTAGGTAATCCGAGACGATATGTCACATGATTAAAAAAGTGTAGCAATGTAATTTTTATTTATTTATTTGGTCTTTTATTTTGAGACTGTGTTGGCCTTTTGTGTATCGGGATTATTTCTGTCTAGAGGGAAAAGAAGCAATATGAAATAAATACGCTATAGAAAGAAGATTAATTTTGATAAAGGTTTAGTTTTTAAGAAAGCGGAAATGGTATTTTCGATTTGAAAAAAAAAAGATTGGAATTGTTGTTAAAGAATATATTAATTAATATACAATTTAATATAAAAAGAACTAATTAGGGGGTTCATATTAAATATTTTAGGTAAATCAGGTAACCCTTTCAGGGGCAAGGAAATTTTCTTCATTTACAATCATCATCCACCAGAAATCATCAACAATATTAAAAGAAACGAAATAAATGAAATCATTCGTCTAAGTTATAAAAGAAAAAATTATAAAATAATTTCGGGGATAGTTTTTGCAATTTTGAATTAAAGTTTGTCGGTGCACTATGCAACCACCGCCACTGAAAGGGTTAAAAGAAAAGGAAACATAATTTGAAATAAATAAATAAATAAAACTCTAAGCTTATTATTGTTTTCTAAGAAATAGATATAAAATTCCGCACATTCTTATCCGATCGAATTAAAAAATATGTCGTTAGCTAGACGGACAAACGGACAAGACGAACTAACAATCCGGACAAATGTAATGACAAACTTCCAGTTTTATATGTTTTAAATAAAAACAAAAATGTTTGCACGTCCATTCAAGATGATAGATAAAAATTAGTAACGACGCTGTCTAAAAGTAATATTATGACCTGTCGAAAAAAAAAAAATTGATTTTTGAAGAATTTTTTTTTTTTTTTTTTTTTTTTTTTTTTTTTTGTAATTACAGGCAATTTCTGGCAGCAAATAAGACATATTTTTTGCAGTGATATACATTTTATAAAACTATTTCCTATTTCGATTAAATATTCCTTGGTCTAAACAGGTCAATCAATCATGTTGAAAAAACAGAAATAAATGGAAAAATATATAAATTGCTATTTAATCACACACTAAAATTATGTTGCAAGAGCATGAAATCTCCTCTCTTTTATTATTATTATTATTATTTCATGCACGGCTAGTTAATACCAAAAGCAATTAACTACGTTTTAGAAAAAAAAAAAAAAAAAAAAAAGTAAATCAGAAATTAACTTGAACAAATGTGTTTGTAATGTATAGTTCAAAATGTTCAATCTGCGTGTACCTCGCAATGAATATTTTTAAAGAACAAAACACATGAAACAGAAAATTAGACAGAATTTTTTATTCTATAACTGAAAGGGGAAAAACAGAACGAAAGAAAAAAAAAGAAAGAAAGAAACAACCTGCGTATTTTTGTAGGGAATTCAAGGGTTGAAACCAGGAACTTTAATTAATGCTTAATATTTCTGGCTGCACTATTAAAAATTTGGTGTTAGTTTAAACCAAAACTTGGTACTGAAGTACTTGCAACCACCCGATGGTTTAACCTTTTACTATGATTTGGTATTTTTATGTTGAACCAAATATTGATATTTTCTGTTTAAAAAAAAAATAAAAATAAAAATAAATTCAAAATTCGACCGAGACGGGGATTGAACTAAAAATCTTCTTGTCTCGAGTCAAACACACTGGCACTGTGCACCGTAAAAAAAAAAAAAAAAAAAAAAAAAAAAACGTTAAAAGTACAGGAAAAACCCTGGCAGCTGGGGTGTCAGTATTTCTCCGTCAAATATACAGAACAAAACTGTACTTTTAACAAAAAATCTGTTTGATTTACAAGATTCCTGTGTAAAATATATGTCAGTGATACAATTTTACGGTTTTAAACTGTATATTTGACGGAGAAATACTGGCACCCTGGTTGCCAGATTTTTCCTGTACTTTTAACGTTTTTTTTTTTTTTTTTTTTTCAGTGTGCCATGCTTTTCTGTCCGATAATTATATTTCCTTGATTTTGATAAAAGGGGATAAATTTTCTAGAGTCTTCTTTTAGCCCATGGATGACTTGTTGCATAAAATTTGGATTTTACCTTTTGTTTTCGACCATGCTCTTTAATTTACCCTTGGTTTGGTTTCAATAGGATTTTTACCGATTCATACATCCCTTGTAAGTGGATGTATGGTAGCTCCAGGTTTTGGTATAACTTAAATTCAATCGCAAGGGGTAAAAAACTAAAAAAGGAGGTTGAACCATATTATGGTATAGCTTGTAACCTTACTCCACAGAGTGATTCAAGTTTGATCTGAAATTTTTAACAGTGTACTTTGAAAAAGAAAAATGTAAATTTAAGAATACTACAGGCATTTATAGGTAAATTTACTTTTTCTTTTAAATTCATGATTTCATCTGAATATATGTTTTATTCGAAATTTATAATTTGGGTTTTCAATGCATTTATCAGACCCCGTTAATTTGATTTTAGTAATATTTTAAAATTCCAGTTATTACTAACTCATGGATATTGTTACCTTTACTTAAAAAAATTAAATTGATAATTGAAAATATAATTAAATTAGTTTAAATTAAAAAATAATTATATAGATTGAATTAAAAAAAAAAAAAAAAAAAAAAAAAAAAAGACCTACAAGCTAGTAATATTAATCCAAAAATAAATTTCTTTTCTGTATATATATCACTGTAAAAGAAAAAAAAAAACTGTTAAAAGTACAGGAAAAATCTGGCTGCTGGGTTGCCAGTATTTCTCTGTCAAATATACAGGACAAAACTGTACTTTTAACAAAAAACCTGTTTGATTTACAAGATTCCTGTGTAAAATATATGTCAGCGATACAATTTTACGGTTTTAAGCTGCATATTTGACGGAGAAATACTGGCACCCCGGTTGCCAGGTTTTTCCTGTACTTTTAACAGTTTTTTTTTTTTTTTTTTTTTTTTCCAGTGTATATTTCTTAAACACAAAATTACATTGCTTAAAGATGTCGAATCGTTTCTTGACATCGAAGAAACATAGTAAACTGGGCCTGCCAATATATTAAAACTTTACTCGATGAACTGTATAAATAGAATATCAGCTCAGTTTCAGATGAAAGGTACCAAAACCACTTATTCTTCAATACCAAAAATTAATGCAAGTGAACTGTATGAATTTATATTTAAAAAATAAAGAAATATTTTAGGATGGCCACATTATTTTGTTTATTTTATTTTATTTTTATTTTTTTTATTTTTTTGCTAGAATTTTAAGATAATAAAAAAAAAAAATACGTGTGGCACTCGAGGACTGCCGCGGTAAAGCTATTGCATAGCATTTTTTATCAACTTATGCAATTATAATTATTTATTTATTTTATTTATGCAGTATTTTTTTTCTTTGATATTAATTCAAGTTACACTTTTTGAGCGTAGTGAACGATAAGAAAACAATTTTTTTTCTTTTATTGAATAAATGAGAATATATCCGCAATGAGAATATATCAAAAATATCCGCAATCGATTTGTAGGTATCGAAAACCTCGATGTACCAAATTTGAATGATCTAACTCTATTTTTTGAGAAAAGGTATTTTAATAGGTTTTTAAAGGCCTGCAAGTCGAATGGGGATATTCAAGTTTTTTTTTTTTTTTTTTTTTTGATATAATTTCAAGTTACACTTTTTGAGCGTGGTGACCGACCAGAAAACAAATTTTAATAGAGAAAAGGTATTTAATAGGTTTTAAAGGCCTGCAAGTCGAATGGGGATATTCAAGTTTTTCCTTTGATATTAATGAATAAGTTAACAATAATGATAAGAAAACAAATTTTAATAGAGAAAAGGTATTTTAATAGGTTTTAAAGGCCTGCAAGTCGAATGGGGATATTCAAGTTTTTTCTTTGATATTAATTCAAGTTACTCTTTTTGAGCGTGGTGACCGATAAGAAAGCAAATTTTATAAGAGAAAAGGTATTTAATAGGTTTTAAAGGCCTGCAAGTCGAATGGGAACATTCAAGTTTTTTCTTTGATATTAATGAATAAGATAACAATAATGATAAGAAAACAATAATGATAAGAAAACAATAATGGTAAGAAAACAAATTTTAATAGAGAAAAGGTATTTTAATAGGTTTTAAAGGCCTGTAAGTCGAATGGGGATATTCAATTTTTTTCTTTGATATTAATTCAAGTTACACTTTTTGAGCGTGGTGACCGATAAGAAAACAAATTTTAATGGAGAAAAGGTATTTAATAGGTTTTAAAGGCCTGCAAGTCGAATGGGGATATTCAATTTTTTTTCTTTGATATTAATTTAAGTTACACTTTTTGAGCGTGGTGACCGATAAGAAAACAAATTTTAATAGAGAAAAGGTATTTAATAGGTTTTAAAGGCCTGCAAGTCGAATGGGGATATTAAAGTTTTTTCTTTGATATTAATGAATAAGATAACAATAATGATAAGATAACAATAATGATAAGAAAAGAAATTTTAATAGAGAAAAGGTATTTTAATAGGTTTTAAAGGTCTGTAAGTCGAATGGGGATATTCAAGTTTTTTCTTTGATATTAATTCAAGTTACACTTTTTGAGCGTGGTGACCGATAAGAAAACAAATTTTATTAGAGAAAAGGTATTTAATAGGTTTTAAAGGCCTGCAAGTCGAATGGGGATATTCAAGTTTTTTCTTTGATATTAATTCAAGTTACACTTTTCGAGCGTGGTGACCGATATAAAACAAATTTTAATAGAGAAAACGTATTTAATAGGTTTTAAAGGCCTGCAAGTCGAATGGAGATATTCAAGGTTTTTCTTTGATATTAATGAATAAGATAACAATAATGATAAGAAAACAAATTTTAATAGAGAAAAGGTATTTAATAGGTTTTAAAGGCCTGCAAGTCGAATGGAGATATTCAAGTTTTATCTGATCTACTTTATACACAAATTTTACGCGTACAGCTATTCACTGTTGTACATAGATACATATACACCTATATACTTTCTTACAAACAGCTGCTTATGTATTCGTCCGATTTCGGAGCAGCTCGTCTCGATCTGTGCGAGCTTCGTACAGCCGAAGTCTACCGAACTGTGTTAGGTTTTTTTTTTCGTTACGGAATTTTTCGATTCGGTCGCCGCGCTCAAAGCCCGCGATAAAAGCTATACAATAGCTTAAAAATTAATCCATAAAAAATGACTTAAAATATTTGTATAAATCAATACATCTTCCAACTAGCATTTCTAAATATATTTGAAAGGCTTGGGTATTTCATAAAAGTAATTTCTTTTAACATTAATAATTCGTAGCCTATCAAACATGTTAAAAAATGCGCAAAATTAAAAGTAAAATATATAAATTACTTCTGCATGAAACTCTGAAATTTAGCTGCAAAAGCGAGAAATTTCATTTCTTTAATTAAAATTTGCTGCACGTTTATTTCCAGAAACAAATAACTGTGTTCCATATAAAAAATTAATTGAAGAAATGTCTAATGTACAGTTCGAGAGGTTTAATTAGCGTGTATCAGTGAGCATATTCTTTAACACGTTCGCTGCCGATCCCGCGCCAGCGCGGGATGTGACGTATTGCTTTCCAGGTGAAAGTTTACTTTAGGCTGTCGCTTGGCGAAATTTCGAAAATCGCCAAGACGGCGCCATTTCGCATCGTGTTCCGAATAGCAACCTTATACCGGCGGCATACGAAAGCGAGCTTTTCGGCGATCTAACCTAAAAAGAAAACGCGTCTTGAAAAAAAAATCCTAATAATAATAATACATAGGACAAAAGGAAAATTTTCATAAAATAGAATTAAAAGAAAAAAAAAATAATTACGAATTTATAACTAATCACAAATACAAAAATAAAACTTAGATTATACAATCACACCAAATGTCCCTGAAAAGTGTGTTGCTTTAGTAATTGATGGTAAGTGTTTAGATGATAGTGTTTTTATTTCCAATAATTTAACAGCTATAAGTACAGTCGGTAACAAAAGTGTCCGAACACTAGCAAAAATTCCTATGTAAAAAAGGTACACTTCACAAGGTTTTGTTAAATAAATCCTTATCGAATCATGTTCTTACACTGACTAAGGACAGGATTCGACAAGGATTTATTTAACAAAACCGCATGAAGTATACTTTTTTACTTAGGAATTTTAAATTTAAAAGTTTTCAAAAGTTGTATAAAGTAAATTATTTATAATTAATATTTTATTTATAGTCCTTATTCATTAGGAATGAAAAAATAAATCCGCAACTGGATAGTTATAGCAAATTTTAACGATTCTCTATTATAATGGTACTCTGATCTGTTCACTATACCCCTATCTCAAAATGCATGAAATTAAAAAGTATACAAAATTTTGTACTGTAACAACCAGTATTGGCATGAAATTCAAAAATATGCCTCTAAAATTCAGGACCGTGGTTGCCCAGTCGGTAGAGCACCGGGCTCGGAATTGGAAGATTGCGGGTTCGGTACTCGAGCCTGCCAAAAACCATTGTGTATACTAATGGTGGCTGGTGCTCATAAAATCAGTCGTGCCCGAAATGTTTTCCATGTTCCAATATTAATTATACCTCTGGGTGTCTACGAAGCGTGAGAGTCATCCCTTCCGTGGAGGATCAAAATTGTGATGGCATGTCCCTAGACCACTCTAGGGGTGAGACCCAGACCATCGCCAATTGTCCATTGCGCAGCACTAGTGTGACGTAAAACACAATCAACAAACCAACCTCTTAAATTCAAAAGTACCTCTTAAATTCCAACTCTATTCAACCAGACAAACAGTACTAACGCAAACATCACAAATATTCATATTTCAAAATAGATGGTTGGTTGGGTTTTACGTCACACTAGTGCTGCGCAATGGGTGATTGGCAACGGTCGGGGACTCACCCCTAGAATTGGTCCGGAAACATGCGATCAAAAATTTGATACTCCATTGAAGGGTATTTCAAAATAGAATACTTTCTCTCTAATAAAACACGTATCATCAATATGCAACCGAAGTGATGGCGTCAGCGAGATATTTTATCTGCTCAGTACAAACGAAACTATTTGCTATGGAAATTTAGCTTATTACTCATTAACTCCAGAGTTTGCTTGTAACGAGCAGATGAATTTTTACACGTTTGACGTAATACAGCGTATTGACGTAACACATGACGCAAACAAGCAAAGGTAAACACAAAGCCTATAACATTTGGCGATGTAGCGCTCTTGTGCAACACGTCAAACATATTCGGCGGGTTAAAGGAAAAAAACGTCATTTCAAATTTTAGTCACGTGAAACCGGCAGCGAACGTGTTAAAAAAGTAAAAGAAAGAAAGAAAAATAAAAAAGTGTATTAGGCTAAATTTTTTGTTTTTACAAGTATTAATAAAGAAAAACATGCGTATGTATATATATATATATTATAATTCAAATAACGAAAACTTGTTTTTAATTTAAATTTGATAAATTTCTCATTAATTGGAAAAACAGAAATCTAAATTTAAGATTTAGATTCATAATTAAAAGTAAATTTACTTATTTATACATGATTCCGTCTTAATACGTTTTTGAATTTGATAAGTATAATTTGGATTTTTAATGTCTATTCTTTTAATTTACCTAAGTTCATTCAAGCTATCATGAGTTTAAAAATTTTTCGATGCATTTTTATGCATTAATATGTCTAATTTCAAAAAATAAAGTTTCATGTGGTGGTAAATAAAATTTAATAAATTACAATAAAATCACATCTCTGTGATTTTTTTTTTCAATATGGTATATTTTTCTGGTGTAAAATTGGATGCTGACTAAGGAAAACAATTTAAAAGGTTCCACCACGTATAGTTTTGACAAAAAATGGGATTTTTTGAGCTTAAAGCTCCACTTTTCAAATCTCAGTTAAGTTATTTCCCGGAAAATCAGGGGGATGCGAATGAAGTATAAGGAAAGCTATTTCTTGATCATCAAGCCATGCACAAGAGAAAAAAATTCTAAAGGGAGCTCCGATGTAAAGACACACATTTAAAGATAATGTGTATATAATAGCTTATTTTAATGTATTAGGTGTAAGGGAAAGTTCCGTCGTTTTTGAACACGTGCACTTTTATGCGTTGTCGATTATCGATTGAAACCGGTTTAAACAGTTAGGTTAGAGTATGATTGGTGATTTATACACATTTTTTCGTATTTTAGTTGTTTTTTTCAAACTTGTAGAACTGCCACCACCGTTGAAGAAAAAGTGCACTTAAGACATTGTATGTTGTACGTGTTCCAAAAAGGAAAAAAACGCGATGGGGGCAACAAAAAACTTGTGTGACGTGTTTGGAGAAGACGCAGTAACAGCTCGAACATGCCAAAAATGGTTTGCGAAATTTCGTTTGGGTGATTTTTCTTTGAAAGGTGAACCCAAATCAGGAAGTCCATCAGGTGTCAATGACGAAGTACTACACAGTATGAGTAGGACAAATCCCGCGTTAACTTCCCCAGAAGTGGGCTTCAAGCTTGGAATTCATCAGACTACTGCTTTGGATCACATTAAAAGGCTTGGTTTTGTGTCCAAACTCTCTGTTTGGGTGCCACACAACGACAGAACTTTCCCATACATCTAATATTTTATACATAAATAGTTTCGAATTTGTTATAGCTTCTGTCTGAATTATTTCGATCGCCATCTTTACTTTGTGAAAAAACTCTTACATGATACGAAGAAAACACATGCATTTCTGAATTCAGCAAATCAAAACCCATTAAAAAACCAAACGCAGTGCAAAATAAATTAAAGAGTGCAATTTCTCAGACCTGTGAAGTTGATGGTACACATTGAATTAAAAATGTCACAAAAAAAGTAACATTGATTCGAAAATAAGTTCACATTAAATTATATTAGAAACAAAGTTATAGTGTATAACACTGCTGAATAACTCCCTGATATAAAAGAAAAAAAAAATAAATAAATAATCACACAATAGGGGCTGTTATCATAGGGGCTGTTATCATTGATTTTATCATATTGAACTGCCCATGATAAACAATACTGTTAAATATCAGTTTTACTACAGGTGAAATGTATAAAATTAATTAACACTCATAATACTAAAAAATAATACACGTGTATTATATAAATTTATATAACAATGATAAAATAAAATATTTTGTGTTGGTTAAACAAAATTAAATTTTTACTCGTTAAAATATTAAAAATAAAACAAAATTTAATTCATAAAAAGAAACATCAACAATTTATATCAGCTAATAAATTTTCGAATCATCATTTTAAAATGTATTTCAGGACTTTTTATATTTCATAAAACTAATTTCTTTTAATATCAAACATTGCTAAGCAGTCAACCATATTGAAGAATGCTCAAAAAAATGGAAAAATATATATTATTTATTTTACTTCTGAATCACACGCTGAAATTAAGTTGCAAGAGCGAGAAATTTCGCTTCTTTAATTAAAATTTGACGCACGGTTAAATCCAGAAGAAACTAATTGTATTTCAGAAGAATAAATAAATTAATAAAAATTAATAAATAAATAAGTAAATAAATAAATAAATAAATTGAACAAATACGTTTATAACGTAAAAGCATATTTCGAGAGGTTTAATTATGTTGCAAGGTTACACAACCTTGTAGTGAATAAAACAAAACTCTTATAGAGTAAAACAATGGAAACAAAAAATTATGCAAGATTTTTTTTATTTCTACAAGTGTTGGGGGAAAAAGTATGCTTGAGAAACTAAAACCTGTATTCTTGTTAATACTCGATGTATTTCTAATTACTAGGGAAAATAGTACCGTAATTTCGCGTATATAACCCGCGGCGGAAGGTAACCCGCAGCATAAAAAAATTATTTAAAAATAATTATAACCGAAATATACCCCGCACTAGAAGATACCCCACACTTCTAAAATCACATGGTCGGCAATCGCTGTTTATAATTTGAATACTAATCCACTAATCGCTATTATTTTAATAATAAGTAGGAAAAGATACAAATAATAAACAAATATACAAATAAATATAAATAATAAACAAATAAATTTACTTACCTATAATATAAAGGCAAATAATCACAACTTACAAGGGAACTCTTTCAAGTGATAATCACCGATTTCCTTCAAAAAATTACAGATTATAGTTTATGTTCACTGGTAAAAAAAATTAGCTGCTGAATCACAACAGGAAAGCCGCAAAAAATTATTAAACTTTACGTTTTGAACGCCAAATACGAAAAAAGTCATCGCCAAATCACATTAATCTTCCTTCAATGATGCCAAAGAGCTTAAGTATAGGAGGGTAGCATTTTCTATCGCTCTAGGGGTTACTGAAGCAAGGAAGCCATCCCCTCTGCGGAGGATAAAAATTAAGATGCCATGTCTCCGGAACATCTCTTTGTAAGTGTGAATATAAGGCAGTCTTTAATTTCCCACTGCGTAGCGATAGTGCGACGTTAAAGCCCATCAACACTCAAGATAGTTTCTGAAATCTAGAAACTTCTATTTAGAAAAAGTGACGTTATGTTTTATGTTAGATCCAATATTTTCAATTATTTTATGTAATGTTTCAAATTGCATTTATTTAAAATAATGCAATTTCAATTTCAGAGTTACTTTTACATTACTCCAGCTTATATATAATCTGGAGTAAATTAATGTTTGAAGATCTCGACATGTGCATTTATATAAATTTGCAGACGATTTAAAAAATATTCTTGTTTATAGGTTGGTTGGCTACGTTTTACGTGGCACTAGTGCTGTGTAATGGGCAATTGGCGACCAATATGAATTATAATATTTGATTGAGCATTTGATTGTTAGAATAGTTGATTGAAATTAATACTCAAATAAATAAATCGAAATTAAAATATTTAAGATATTTGAGGTTGAGTAGGTTTTAAGTTTTAATTCGCACTACAGCTATGCAAAGATGACAGTCTGGGACATATTCCTAGAGATGGTCCTTAGATGTGCTATTACAATTTTGATCTTTTACGGAGGATTTATTTAAAATTGGAAAAATATGTGCATAACTACTACTTTATGGCTTCTTACATTTCTGGCAATTTATTTTATATATGTTTACGAATAATAATATAAAGAATTTTGTAAAAATATGCATTAGAATTTCATAAGGCTGGTTGGGTTTTACGTCACACTAGTGCTGCGCAATGAATTTCATAGGGAATTTTATAGAATTATTAACTGCGAAATCTTTTGTTTTAAAAATAATTGTTATGCTGAATGCAGACCCTCTGTGGCCGAGTGAGTATGTCACCCTTGCTAATCGCCTTCAAGTGTAAAAGAATGGGTTCGATTCCCCAGCTGACCCAGGGTGTATTTTTTATTTTTTGCATTTTAATCCGGTTATGTTATATCTGTCCTCATCTCGACGAAATTTACAGGGGGATGGGGCAGGGGATGTCGAGTCAAACATACAAATCGGATGTATATATTAAAAATAAATAACATACAGTCGGTAACAAAAGTGTCCGAACACTATCAAAAATTCCTATGTAAAAAAAGTACACTTCGTGCGGTTTTATTAAATAAATCCTTGTCGAATCCTATTCTTAGTCAGTGTAAGAACATGATTCGATAAGGATTTATTTAACAAAGCCGTATGAAGTGCACTTTTTTTGCATAGGAATTTTTGCTAGTGTTCGGACACTTTTGTTACCGACTGTACGCAGAATGCAATCATTTATCACCTGCAGATGTCACCAGATCATCCTCAGAAGCTCATCGCAAACCGTTGTCAATTGCCCATAGTGCAGTACTAGTGCGACGTTAAACCCAATCAACAAACAGGTGGAAAATTAGGGTAGAATCATAAATCGTCTCCAATTGCTCATTGCGTAGCTCTGATGAGATACTGGATCCCCACAACTCATAGTCTGTTGAGTTGTTTGTTCGTCGAAGGTTGGTACTACCCAATAAAATGATCTGACTTATAAGAAAAAAAAATGTGTTCGGATACGACATGCTTTCATTTTAGTTAAAAAAAAAAAAAAAAGAACAGCTTTGTGTTTTAATATATAATGTTTTATTTTATTTAAAATTATATAACAGTCTTGATCATATATTTTTTAAATGTCGTTATTAAAAACTTGGTGTTAATGCTCTTGCAATTGTTATTGACACAGCTTATTTAATTGAAATATTAAATATTATTTAGAATTTCGACTAAGTAAGTCTCAATCTGGTAAATTATCTGGTTTTTGTTAACTATTCTGAATTCTCAAGTGCTCGACAGCGTATGGAGTTCGTTTGGCTATCAAATAGAAAGAAGAACATCTACATCTATTAAATCTTCATTGCGATGAAATTCCGAAGAAAGCAGTCGCCACACAGGCGCTTTTTTGGAAATATTGCAAACATGCTTGCACTTTTAATAATTTTTTATAGCTTATCTATTGCGACTCAGCAGCTAATATTGTAGGAAGATGCTATTCATGACTGAATCTTATGCCAGAATTTTTTTCAAGAAAATCAGCGATTATCACTTCAAAGAGTTCCCTTGTTAGTATTAATCTTTCACTATATATAAATTACTATAAACTGTAGTAACTTCTAATAATTAACACCTTTATTAATTTTATAAGAAAATAATTATTAATACTAAATTTATTTACAAAATTCATTCAAATCCATCGAAATCGGATTATTCCGTATCAGAATTAAAATACCTGCAATATTGTTTGGGACAGTTGGTCTTTATCATCCTTATTATCCTCCCCATCAAGTTCCTTTTCCCTGTCATCAATTTCATCGCATTGTACGTTAATAATCTAGACTTCCGAAACAAAAATGAGACTGGTGGTGATTTTCTCCTTGTACGCGATAGATACCCCGCACCGGATGATAGCCCGCAGGACATGCAAAGTCAGTTTTTTTATATATATAAATTACCCGCGGGCTATGTATACGAAATTACTAATTTAAATTTAAGAACTAGATTAGAAATTACAGGTAAGTTTATTTTTTCATTAGCAAATCAATTTTAATACATTTTTTTAACTGGAAATTATAATGCGTGTTTTAATACTTGCAGAAGACTCTTTTTAAATTGATTTTAATTAATAAATTAAATATTTGTGTAATCCCATAGATTTTAAAAGAAAATAGAAGTTAATTTATAAAAATAATTAAAAATTTTGACAAATTAATATTATTTTAAACTAGTAAATTCCCTTATACAAAAAACCTATACATCTCATAAAATTAATTTCGTTTTAGGTTAAACATTCCTAGTCAATCAACCATGTTAAAGAAAGCGGAAAGAAATCGAAAAAATATACTTCTGAATCACGCATTAAAATCAAATTACAAGAGCGAGAAATTCGTTTTTTTTTTTAATTACAATTTGACGCATGGGTAATTCCAGAAGCAACTAACTGTGTTCCAGAAGAAAAACATAAATCAGAAAATAAATTGAACAAAAGTGTTTGTAACGTAAATGCATATTTCAAGAGGTTCAGTTAACGTGTATCTTGCAATGCATATTCTTAAAGAATAAGGCAATAGTAACAGAAAATTACGTAGAATTTTATTTCCACAAGTATAGAAAAAGAAAAGAAAAATGTGTGTTTTTGTAAGGAATTCGAGGATTGAAGTTTGGGATCTTAATTAATGTTTGGTATTTCTAATTTCTTTATAGAAATAGAAATTTAAATTTAAGAATAAAACAAGTAATTACAGGTAAATCTACTTTTTTTCTCTTTTTAATTCGTGATTTCACCTCAATAAATATTTATTTCGAAAATTATAATTTGGGTTTTAATGTATGTAGCAGACATTTTTTAACTTGGTTTTAGAGTTATATCAAAATATCAGTTATTGCTAACTCATGGACATTATTTATATACTACTTTTACTTAAAAGAAATTGGTAGTTTTAAATAGAATTAAATACATTTAAATTACAAATTAATCTTTGTATATAAAATCATTTGTCCTGACTGAATTAGTGAGTGCCTGACTGATTCATCATTGCTTAGCCCAAACCCCTGCAACTGGAAACATGAAACTTGGTGAAAATATTTCTTCTGTGAAGTAGATACTCTCTAAGAAGCAATTTTACAAAATTGGCCCCCCAAAGGGAAGAGTGGAGATAAAACAGGATTTTACAGAAGCCTTTGTATCTCAAAAATAAAAAATAAGTAAATAAATAAATAAATAAATAAAATAACCGCAACATTTTTATTTAAAAATATAGGTAACACAAATACCGATAAACCAATTTCTGGAATTTAGAAATTCGGTTTCCAAGGCCGGAAACGGGGGGGGGGGGGAGTAAAACGTAATTTCATATGCACAACACAGGATTTCACAAAACCCTGTATATCTCAAAGAAAAAAAACAGGCATCCTTTTTTTTTTTTTTTTTTTTTTTTTACTTTAAAATGTAAGAAACACAATTACCTAAAAATCAATTTTTGAAATTTTAGGTATTCGGTCCCTAAGGGAGAATGCAAACAAAACACACATGGGCAAAATATGCACATGGGCAAAATATGCTTACACATAATCCTTCGTATCACAAAAAAGTAGCAGATATCCGTACGATTTTTGCCTTTTAATATAGAAAACAGAAACACCTAAAAATCAATTTCTGTAATTTTAGAAATTCGAACCCCCAAGGGGAAGAGAGGCAAAACGCCATTTCACATAACTATTCATGTATACAAATAAAAGAGTAGATCCACAGCTGAAACAACACTGCTATGGCGATTCTGTGTGGGACTGGGTCACGAATTTTGGTGTGAAGGTTGGTTCCAGAGCTCTGACACACACTAAGACGGGGTTTTGCAAAATTGCCCCTTTTCCTTTTGCGAGCAGGGGCGGATGGCAAAGCAAATTTGAGAATATATCTCACTTCCAAATTACTTCATGGTGAAGAAATTGCACATTGAGAGACTAGACTCAAATAGAATAAATAAATAAAAACAAATTCGTCGATTCTTGATTTTAAAGGAGGAACGAGTAGAGGGGGGATTTTTTGTGTGGGGAATTTGCAGCATCCGGATATTATGGTAGAACTCTTCTGAAAATGGCCAGTAAGTGTTGAATCTGTGAGGTTTCTTGAGTGTGTTTCCAAAAACCAAATTTTGGTGTTTTTATTTTATTATTTTTATTTATTTTTTTTTATTTTTTTTTTTCCGGGGGGCAGGGGGATCTACATGAAACACCAGCTGTGACGAGATTTTGAGAAACTCTCCCTTTTTTCCTTATGGAGGTAAGGGGGTAAAAAAAAAAAAAAAAAAAAAAACTGATTTTTAAGTTTATCTCTGTCCCAAATTATCTCAGGACAAAATTTTTTTGTATCTGTGTGGGCTCTGTGTACATAACACGCACTATAAAGGGATTTTGCGAAGTGTCCTTCCTTCCGAAGGGATAAAGAACGCGTTTTCAATTTATCTCAGAAAGGTGATTTTTCGGTGTATTTATTGGTAATGCGCATTTAAAACACTCTATAAATGGATTTTGAAAAAATTTCCCTCTTCCCCCTTTTATGGGGAAAAGTAAAAAACGTGTTTCCAAGTGTAACTCCATTTAAAATTATCTCAAGAAAGCAATTTTTTGTTATTTGGGTGTGCTATATGAACACCCACAGGAACTACTACACGCATTGTAAAGTGATTTTACGAAGTATCGCCCTTCCTTGCCCTTCAATATTCAATTCCCCATAACTCGGGGTTTACAACAGTTAAAAAAATTTTTGCATTACTATTCGGTTTAAGACTTTTCCAAACTGTTACGTGTGAGGTTCCTTTCTATAACGTTTCGGAATTTCCCGACTCGAAGGACTTTTTTTTTTTATTTCATAATTGAAATGTATGTTGATCTCGCCGTGCTGTCAACCTTTTCAACCCATTTCATTTGAATTTATTTATTTATTTATTTATTAATGGAAGATTTTAATGAAATATAACAAATATTTTAATATAGCAAATATATCAGAAGATGTTTCCTGATCCGTTTTAAATATACGTTGGAAATTTGCATAATTTTTATTCTTCTTTAATCTAGTCAACCCCACTGGGACACATATGTGCCAGTAGGGGTGAAAGGTCAACCGTCAAATGCAACAAAAGTGATGTTGTGTGTTGGATTTCATTTGCCGGTGGAAGGGCCAACAAGAAAAAGACGTGCCCGCTGTGCCAAACAAAATAAAGAAAACCGGACAAAAACTGTTTGCGTCATGTGTAAAATTGCACTCTTCAAAAAATGTATTTCTATGCACCATACATGGAAATACGTGAATATTGTTGAATAGGTGTCTTGCAATAAAATTATTTCAAAAGTGTTGTAAAATTAATTCAGAACTAGGAAAATGAACTTTTCACAATGTTTTATATCATCACCTGAGCTTTACTGGGACACAAGTTTACCATCCAGAAAGGCCAGTCGAACATGTATGTCGCACTTTCACAAGTGCCCCCTACAGTTAATTTTTATTTTTATTTTGGCGGAATATTGCTATTTCTATTTTATTAGATCTGTTAAAGTCCTAATTTGCTTTATTTTTGGAAAACAAAGTGGTATCTAAAAGTTTAAAAGTGTACCAGTTGGTTAGTGGTCTTGTCATTTTTAACTCACTGTAATGCCAAAAAATAACACAAGCGCACTATATAAATTTATATTAAAATAATGTAAAATAATTTTTGGTGATGGCTAGAGTATTTTTTTTTTTTTTTATTATTACTTGTTAGAATTCTAAAAGGTTATTAGAATTAATTCATAAAGAAATGACGTTAACAATATATATAAATTATTAAATTTCTAAATTAGTATCCCTAAATAAATTTAAAAGGTCTTCTGTATTTCATAAAAGAAATTTCTTTGAACATTCAACTTTCATAACAAATCAGCCATATTAAAAAAAAAAAAAAAAAAAAAAAAAAAAAACGAAAAAAAAAAAAAAAAAATACATTATATAAATTTCTTCTGAATGATACAGTGGAATTAAGATGCAAGAACGAGAAAATTTCTCGTCTTTAATTAAAATTTGACGTATGGTTAATTCTAGAAGCAACTAACTATGTTACAGGAAGAAAAAAAAACAACTAGAAAAATAAATTAAACCAATATGTTTGTATCGTAAATTCATGTTTCGAGAGGTTTAATTAGCATGCGTGTACCTCGCAGTGAACCTTCTTAATGAAAAACAAAATAATAAAAAAAGAAAATTATGCATAATTTTTGTTTCTACAAGTGTTGGAAAAGAAAAAAAGCATGCTTAGTTTTGTAAGGAATTCAGAAACTAAAACCTATGTTCTTAATTAATACTCCATTTATTTTTAATTACTTAGAAAAATAGAAATCTAAATTTATGAACTAGATTCGTAATAACAGGTAAGTCTAAACTTTTTTTTTTTTTTTTTTTTTTTTTAATGATTTTATCTCAATGAAATTTGAATTAGATAATCAAAATTAAGGTTTTCAAGCTCTTTTAAACTTAATTTAAACATGACGTAAGTACCACTTGTTTCTAATGTATTCACCTATTTTTATTGAACGTTACCACTTACTTCAAAGAATGAATTTTTTTATAAATATAATGATAAATAAAATTAATTAAATTCCAGTTAAAAAATAATGATAGGCATTTAATAAAATATTTATTCAATTTTAAGAATATTATTTATTATTCCAATGAATAAAATTTACTACTTATGATGGTAAAAAAATAATATATAAATAAATAAATAAATTATAATTAAAATTAAAATTTAATGACATATATAGACTAAAATAATTTTAATTATAATAACATGTTAATGAACAGAATCGGCCAGGTTTCTCTTTAGTTGCTGTATTGGTAAAGCACTGACATACAATTAAAATTTAATGATAGATATTGACTAAAATAATTTTAAATGTAATTTCATTCAAATGGATAATGTCTGTCAGAGTAGTTCTGTTGATAAAGCACTGGCACCCAATTAAAGTATAGATATTGACAAAAATAATTTTAATTGATGAGAATGGATAGCATCGATCTTATATCGATCGAGTAGATTTATTATTAGGGTACTGGCGCGCAATTAAAATTTCGTATGATAGATATTGAGTAAAATAATTTTAATTCTAATTACATGTGAACGAATAGTGTCGATCGACTAGCTCTATCGGCAGTAAACCAATGAAACACAATTAAAATGTAGATATTGGCAAAAGAATATTTAATTATAATATCACGTGAACAAAATTAGCAGAGCTGCCAACCTAATCCGGCAAATTGTACCGCACCTTTTTCTACACCAGTAATTTCTTAGAGTTTTTTTCTTTTAAATTTATCGCAAATATATTTGAAGAATAATACTTTAAAAATTAAGTGGTGTAGAAAAAGAGGCGGTACTAACAATTTGCCGGATTAGATTGGCAGCTCTGTATTAGTATAATATCAGCACACAGTTAAAATTTACTTAGTTTTTGGAAAGGAAGAAACTGGCAACGAAAAGGTTAAAAGTGTACCAGTTGGTTAGTGATCTTATCATTTCTTAACTCAATGTAATACCAAAAAATAACGCAAATGTACTACATAAATTTATATTAAAAGAATATGAAATAATTTTTGTGATTGCCAGACCTTTTTTTTTTTTTTTTTACTCAAAAGAATTTTGAAAGAATATCAAAATTAATGCATAAAAAATGACGTTAATAATATATATAAATTATTAAAATTTTAAAGTAGTATCTTTAAATAAATCTAAAAGGTCTTGTACATTTCATAAAAGAAAATTCTTTGAACATTAAACTTTTATAACCAATCAACCATGTTAAAAAAAGCGCAAAAGAATTAAAAAAATACATATATAAATTTCTGCTTAGTAATACACTGGAATTAAGAAGCAAGAACGAGAAAATTTCTCGTCTTTAATTAAAATTTGACGCGTGGTTCATTCTAAGCAACTAACTATATGTTCCAGGAAAAAAAAAAAAAAACTGGAAAAATAAATTAAACCAATGTGTTTGTGACGTAAATGCATATTTCGAGCGGTTTAATTAGCGTGCCTGTACCTCACAGTGAATATTCCTAATGAAAAACAAAATAATAAAAAAAGGAAATTATGCAAGATTTTTGTTTCTACAAGTGTTGGAAAAGAAAAAACATGCCTAATTTTGTAGGGAATTCTGGAACTAAAACTTGTGTTCTTAATTAATACTTCATTTATTTCTAATTACTCAGAAAAATAAAAAATTTAATTTTAAAAACTAAATTCGTAATGACAGGTCAATTTAATCTTTTTTTCATTCGGGATTTTGTTTCAATAAATTTTGTATTCGATAATTATGTTTTGAGACTCTTTTAAGCATATTTTATTCATGACCTAAATATCAGTTGTTTCTAACTTATCCACATATTTTTATTGAATACTACTACATATTTCAAAGAATGAAATTTTATAAATATAATGGTAAATAAAATTTAATTAAATTACAATTATAGATTGATGATATATATTTTAAAAGATATGATAGATGATAGATATTAAAATATTTCAATGAAATTTAAGAATACTATTTATTTGGTCATATAATAAAATTAGGTACTTATAATAGTAAAAAATAAATAATATTGATAAATAAATAAATTGTAATTAAACTTTAATGATGAATATTTACAAAATTAATTTTAATTACACTACTATTAATTACTATAAAAAAATTAATTACGTCAATGTCCATCATTAAATATTCATATCATGTGAATGAATAGTACCGATCATATTTCGAACGAGTAGCTATATTCGTAGAGCACTGGCACACAATTAAAAAAATTTAATGACAGATATAGACTAAAATAATTTTGATTGTAATTTCCTGCAAGTGAATAACTTCAGTCTTATATAGACTGAGAAGATCTATTGGTGTTTATAAACCACTCGCACACAATTAAAGTATAGACGTTGATTAAATAATTTAAATTATAATTTCATGAGAACAAATAGTGGGGATCAGATATCGACCGAATAGCTCTGTAAGATATTGATTTAAAAAAAAAAAAAAAAAAAAAAGTTTATTACAATCTCACGTGAACAAATAGCGTGAACAAATAGACATAATACTGTCAGATGCCGACCGATAATGACTCTATTGGTAGAGTACTGTCGCACAATAGAGTTCTAACAGATGATGGTCACGAGCAGACGATATTTGTTTGCTGAGGGACAGTTGACCCCACTGACCCATTGTTTATCATTGCGGAATAGTGTCACAAATTTATTGTAACACAGTGTTGTAAATGCATTTGTAAAAGCATAAAAAAATTCGACTACAACGCTTCCAAAGGCATGGAAAAATTAGCGTTGTCCTTCAGCAAAGTACGGTTGCTAAGAAGAAAGTCACGTGGTTGTTAGAACTCTATTAAAATTGAATGTTAGGTATTGAGTAAAATAATTTTATTTAATCGGAACGAATAACGCCGGCTAAATTTCGACAGAGTATATATATATATATATATATATATATTTGTAGTACACTGGCGCACAACTAAAATTTAATAATTTATATTAAATAAATTAATTTTAAGTATAATTTAAATCGAACGAATAGTGACAGTCATGTATAGTTGCTATGTTGGTCGAGCACTGGTGCACAATTAAAATTTAATTATGTAACAAAGTAACAAAGGTTAACTGCCTTCCTTTCTAAGAGATGGCGATATTCGTCATTCTGGTAATGCAACACAAAAGCCATTTAGCCGGTTACAGAACTATGGTAAAATATCAAAGAGCTATTTAGCCAGTTGCAGAATTCTGGTAAAACATCAAAGAGCTATTTAGCCAGCTATTTTAGGATATTTTCGTTTTGACTTGCTGTTGAGTCAGTTTTGTTTGAAACGATCTACCGCAATGTAGCTGTGCGAGAAAGTGTCATAAGATTTAAATTGTACATATGTAAATGAGTTTTTATGTTTAATGTTAATTAATAAATATGTTTGAAAAAACTAAGAACTGTGGATTACAATTCTAGTTAGTGACTAAAATAATTTTAATTATAGTTTCTAGCTAATGAATAGTGCCGTTCAGATTTCGACCGAGTAGCTTTTTTTGTTGAAGAACTGGCACACAATTAAAATTTAATTACAGATAATGAGTAAAATAATTTTAATTGTAATGTGATGAAAACGAATAATGCCGGTCAGAAGATGACGGAGCAGTTCTGATGTTAAAACACTGGCGCACAATTAAAATTCAATGATATTATTAACTAAAACAATTTTATTTATAATTTCATGTGTACGAATTCATCAAATATCGACTTAATAGAGTTCTGATGGTAGAGCCTTGGCGCGTTACACAGAGAAAAAAAATTTATCGCTTTCAACTAGAACGAATAGGTAGCCCTTTTCTAAATCCCTAAACTAGAAATATGGATTTCCGAGCTATGAGTATAAGGCACGCCAATACACTGCGAAAAAATTGTATAACTGACATCTAGAATCTAAATTGTGGCTCTAGAAAAAATAGTTCCATGTCACCCTTATAAATTTCTTATAAAAAATGTTCTAGTCCCCTTCGAAAGTGAATTCTAGAGACCTCTATTAGAATTCTTGAGCGTTTGCCTATACTATCGAGGACAAACCTATTTGAAAATATCTCCAAATAAATGTGAATACAAGAGGCGGGTTTCAGCAGCTATAATCTTAATTTATGACCCAATTCTAAAAAATCAAGAGAGAATTTCTCGTAATACAAGATTCAGAATATTCAGAATATTGTTTCACCATCTAGGAATGTGTAGATTAGAAATTCTCGACCATTTCGTCAATTCAGTTTATTGGCGTGCCTTATGCTCATAGCTCGGAAATCTATATTTCTAGTTTAAGGATTTAAAAAATCACCATTTATTCATTCTAGATGAAGGCAGTATATTTTTTTTTTCTCATTGTATGTCAACTGAATCTTGCGTGGTCATTTCTCACTTTTCTTAAACTAGTTTGGAATTTCCATCAGTAATGTGCGTAACTGAAAATACATAACCTTTACAAGTTTGCAGCATTTATCCAAATACAACTAGAAACGATTTAATATTGTTTAAAACAGCAGTAAATGCCCTTAAAACGGTTTTAAATGGTAAGGAATAAAAATCTTTGTAAGTTTAACAGTCATTGAAAGTTGGAAAAAGTCTACCTAAGGTCAGAAAATCTTCTAGGAGAGATGTATCAACAGTGCACGGAGGAAAAAAATATACTGCTTTTCTCTAGAATGAATAAGTGGCAATTTTTTAAATCCCTTAACTAGAAATATAGATTTCCGAGCTATGCGCGTAAGGCACGCCAATAAACTGAATAGACGAAATGATCGAGAATTTCTAGTGTACACATTTCTAGATGGTAAAACAATATTCTGAATACTCTAAATATTCTGAATCATTTATTTTGCGAGAAATTCTCGCTTGATTTTCTAGAATTTGGTAATAAACCAAGATTATAGTTGCAGAAACCTGCCTCTTGTAGTCTCATTTATTTGCAGAGATTTTTAAATATCTTTGCCCTCGAGAATATACGCAAACGCTCTAGAATTCTAATAGGGGCTTCTAGAACGCGCTTACCAAGGGGACTAGAATTTATAAGGATGACATGGAACTATTTTTTATAGAGCCACAATTTAGATTCTAGATGTCAGTTACAGAATTTTTTCTCAGTGTGATTCAGTGACTCGTTGGTTAAACAACTTTATTATTATAATCCAGATTTTATAGAATGCTATAGATCTGAACAATTATACTCAAAATTATGGTTGGAAGAAAAGGGATTGTTACAAAAAAAAAAAAAAAAAAAAAAGCATAGGTATGTATAAATTTATTGTGGCTTACTTTTCATTTAGAAAAGTTTGAGGTTTTATTACTACTATTATTATTATAAACCTCAGTTTGATAAAAACAATTTTCTTTTGCATCAGAAATTTTATAAGTTTTTAAAGCTTTTTTAATGCTTAAAAAAAAAAAAAAAAAAAAAAAAAAAAATTCCACAAAATCGCTTTTAACTTCTAATCTCAAAAGAGAAAACTTCCTTTTACTTGTTTTCTTCCTGACTGCATAAGTAAAAACTTCTTTTTTATCATCATCCAGATTTTAGAATGCTATGGAACTGAACAATTATACTCAAAATTATGACTGGAAAAAATTATGGGCAAAATTATGACTGGGATTATTTAAGAAAAAAAAAAAAAAAGCATAGGTATGTATATATTTATTGTGGCATACTTTTCATTTAGAAAAGTTTGAGGTTTTATTACTACTATTATTATTATAAACTTCAGTCTGATAGAAACAATTTGCTTTTGCATCTGAAATTTTATAAGTTTTAAAAGCTTTTTGAATGCTTAAAAAAAAAAATAAATAAATAAATAAAATAAAAAATAAGTTATTCAACAAAATTGCTTTTAACTTCTAATCTCAAAAGAGAAGAAAACTTCCTTTTACTTTTTTCTTCCTGAATGCATAAGTAAGTTCATTCAGATTCTTTTAACACAAAATATTTCTTAGCCGTCTCCTATGTTATAAAACTGTCGTCGGAAATATAAAAAAATAAGAAAAACTTGTTTTAAGAATTTGAAGTAGAAATTAAACTAAACAAAAAGTTTTTTTTTTTTTTTTTTTTCGCTCATTTTGATTAAAACGCAGCACATTTCCCGAAGTAACAATTTTTCTAAAAGAAATCTGAACAAATGTGCTTACTTAATTTGAGAAAATTTAATTTTTCCATTCAAAATAAAATTTTCGCAATTTTCTTGAAAGGGATGTACAGTAAGTAGTACTTATCAAACTTAATTTAATTGTATAGAAAATTGTATAGAAAATTGTATTGAAATTAAAACAATAAACCTATTCTTTAAACACTGAGAAAAATGATATACCGAATTCATCTAGAACGAATAAGTGTTCATTTTCTAAATCCCTAAACTAAATATATAGATATCCGAGCTATGCATATAAAGCATACCGATAAGTTGAATAGACGAAATGATCGAGAATTTACAGTCTTTACATTTCTAGATGGTGAAACAATATTCTGAATATTCTGAATCCTTTGTATAGCGAGAATTTCTACCTCGATTATATAGAACTGGTTCATAAACCAAGATTATAGTTCCTAAAACTCGCCACTTGTATTCTCATTTATTTGCAGAGATTTTTAAATAAGTTTGACCTCGATACTATAGACAAACGCTCTAGAATTCTAATTGGTGTTTCTAGAACTCGCTTTCAAAGGGGACTAGAATTTATAAGGATGAAATGGAACTATTTTTTCTAGATCCACAATTTAGATTCTAGATGTCAGTTGCAGAATTTTTTCTCAGTGAATATGTATTAAATGCAATCAATAAAAAACTTACTTACCAAACACCATCAACTGTAAAAGTTTGCAACAATTGTTTTGAGTCAAAATAAGGTGTTGCGACTTTCAT
Organism: Salticus scenicus; assembly: GCA_963930645.1. Classification (NCBI taxonomy): domain Eukaryota; kingdom Metazoa; phylum Arthropoda; class Arachnida; order Araneae; family Salticidae; genus Salticus; species Salticus scenicus. The sequence continues at coordinate 180,303,494 of OZ005659.1, forward strand.
ACTGCACTCGTGTTTATTTATTTATTTATTTTTATTTTTTTCATCTAGTATAGTATCGTGAAATTATATATACGTAAAACAATTCTTGTGAGGTTTTGAAATTTATATCATTTGCTTAATAATTTTTTTATTAACTACCTTTAAATATCTTTCACCTTGCTATTAAGAATAGCCATAATATCCCAGACGTTACGCGTCTGGCTACAAACGAACATCATAGCTACAAAAATGTACTGAAATAAAACTTTTATTCACAGTTTAGAATAAAACAACTTTTACAAAGAAAAATTTAGCAGAAAAAAACTACATCACATTTGCAACAATTTATTAAGAAAAAGAAAAAATAAACATTATCCATAGTCTTAAATAATAGAAATAATAATACAAGTTAGATAAAACTTAACTTAATTATTATATTCAGAAATTAATCTGGGGAATTTTTTTTTTTTTTTTTTTTTTTTTTTTTTGCTTTTTGCTTAAAAATAAATGTATTTTCCGGGGATAGAAATTATTTTTAAGAGAAATTCGCAAATGAAATATTCGAACAAATGTGCTTTCTACATTCCCGAGAATTTTTTTTTTTTTTTTTTTTTTTTTTTTCTATATGAAAATTAAAATTTTCAAAATCCAATAATAAGAAAATGTAGCAATGAAAGTTATGATAAATTGTATGAGCAGTTGCATTCCTTTGGAAATAAGCCAATAATGAAACTGCACTCAACGATTTTTTTTATTATTATTTAAGGGGGGAGATACATATAGACGCATAAATTTTACTTGGTTATGATTATTATTATTATTATCATTATTATTATTATTATTTTACGAAAAACTCGTTCAATATTTTTTAAACTTGGCATATGGTTTATTCGTATTTTTAAGTATTACAATTTTCTGTTTTCTTTTTTTAATTTTCAAAATGGCCGATTTATAGTCCAGTCTTCTGAGAATATCGCAGCGAGAATTGTTGATTTGCGTGCATTGTAGCTCCTGTTGTAATGGTCTGAAATGAAAAAATAATAGTTCCGTGTGCTTATTAATGTTGCATTTTGTAGATGAACCTAAACAAAAAAAACTGAAAAATAATATATATATATATATATATATATATATATATATATATATTCAGGGTTTGAAATATTTTATAAAAAATACTTGAATTTTGAACCAAATTTTCCAAGGTTTTTGCTTTGAAAAAATAATTTTTTCACCATTTTTTTTTTAAGACAAATAGGTTTATATAGAAAGTAATATCATTCAAAAGATGTGTACAAAATTTCAGCAAGATTGATGGAAAACTTTTTGAGTTATTGGTCACGCCGATTTGAAAAATATAATTTTGAGAAAAATGAGTTTTTAAATTTAGGTACATAAAAATTCAATAATTGCGGTAACTTACCGATTAGTCAGCAATTCCAGCGCTATATAATAGTTATTCGGTATTCTTGTCGAATTCAGTGTTCTTCAGAAGTTCCTCTTGACTATACTGACCAAACGTCCCCATTTTCTGGGGACAAATGGGGACTTTTTTTTTTTTTTTTTGAAGGCATAGAAAGTAAATCATTAATCAGTAATACTTTATTTTTAGTCCTTATTTATTAGGAATGAAAAAATACATCTATAATTGGATATTTGTAGCATTTTTTAACGCTTCTCTATTATAAAGGTACTTTGCTCTGGTCAGCCTACTCTTGACGTGCTTCTTTAGTCACTAACAATGCGCCGATTTTCTCGAGTCACTATATGTGCATCTATTTTTTCTGCGTATGACTTACATTGTCTACCAATTATTATCTCTAAATTGTTCATCACTTGTAAAAGAGATGTATACCCTTCATTGAACATTCTAGCTGTTATATACGCGTTAATTGCAATGATTTTTGACCCAGAGTATAAGTTCTCTGGAGTGAGATGCCAAACCGTCGAGTTGAAAATCTCATTTGCATTCTGCGTGTGGCCACCCAAACATCTTTAAATTAAGTCATCTCGTAATAAATCTTCAAATATTGGCTGTATATATTTTTGGACCTCTGAATGTAATGGTGCAGGGTGTTTAATCAGGTTTACATTTTCTCCAGAAGATTCAGCTTTTCACCACTTGCACCAGCTGTCAGGACCTTAAAAATGGTTTCTTAAAAATGAGCTAAATTGTCTCAAAATAGCTCCGAAACAATATATATTTAAATTCGAGAAATTATTTACTCATTTTTGAGTATATTGACATGCGCAAAAATGGGGGTGATCAATAATATCCAAATATCTCCATGTTTCACATGTCAATATACTCAAAAACGAGTACATGGGTTTTCAAATTTAAGTATATATTGTTTCCGAGCTATTTTGAGACAATTTAGCTCATTTTTAAGAAACCATTTTTAACAATGTGGACAGTCCTCATCACTTGTATTTTTATCCGGGGAGCACATATGATGGTAAGTGGCCATTACAGCCTTTTTCATATCCTGAAGGCTGTTGATATTTCTCCGAATAGCTAATCCGTAGTATAATGACTTTTATTTATTTTTTATTTTATTTTATTTTTTATTAGAGATTCGGTTAGTTTGCCTTTCCTCCAAGGTAATCTTTTTTAACTTTTCGGAGACGAATGCCCATCCTCTTCTGCACGTGGCCAATACATTCATTTTTTGTCATTCGAAAATCGTCACCATGCGGATTTACATACATTTCCGACAGCGCTGTGACCCAAAGTATAGGCGGGACACGTTTACAAGTTTTAACGTAAGAAATGCTTTGAATTAGGTTTTAAAAATTTGGTGATATATTTTTAAGATGTTATATTAACATTTTATGAAAAAATTAAAAAAATGACTTTTTTGAAAATTTTATACATATTTCCCCCCTTAACAGACAAGTATCATTGCAACTTTTTCTTCTCATGTAAAACAAAAAGAAAAGGGATAAAAACACACATGTTGGTTCGATATTTAAAGAAACACTTTAACACATGCAAAAAATTTACAATGGTCTTCTATTCAGTTAAAATATACTTTCTAAAACACTAATTGTCATAGGTGGACTGTTATGAGTTTCCCATCATTTTTTGTTCACATAAATTTCTACCAATATGTCGTACTATATTCACTTCGTAAAAGAAAAAAAAAAAAAAAAAAAAAACTCAACCGACCTTCTGGTACCGTCACAGATTGAAATGCGTCATCCACTATTCAATCTTCACTTATCTCAATTGGTTGATTAATTTTATTAGGATATTTTTCGTATTTTTGTTTACATGCAATTACACACTATTTCCAATGCAAGTACATTTCCATAATGCATGTTTATGTGAAATATTACGCTGTTTTGCTATAAAAAAAAAAAAAAAATCTTTATTTTGGAATTATGTAAGAAACTTTCGAATTAGAACGTTGTTATTAAATAATGTTTACAATAATATCCTAAATGATATTTTAAAATTAGTCCAACATATTTACAATTAAAATAGTTCTTATAATGCACATTTGTACAAAATTTTGCTCTATCCTCCCATGTTAAGAAAATCTTAAACTTCAAAAGACATACTAAGTTTTTTAAATACAACATTCATAGTCAATGACATTTTAAAACCAGAGGTGCCAAGTTGCGGAGGTGCTAACGAAAAATCAATTTTATACTACAATAAAGAAAAAGTAAAACTTGTCCTATTAAATTGCAGATAATTGTTACAAAAGAATACATTAAAAAATTTCTGGTATTAACATTACAGATAATCCGTAATAACTTGGCACCTCTATAAAACTGATCGGAAATCTTTAAAATGAAAATGGTCTTTAGAAAACATGTTAATACAACATCTAGCTGTATTCTTCTACATTACGAAAATCGTAAATTTCGCATAACATTATACAGTTTTCTAAATAAAATGTTCATAGTCAATAATGTTCGTAGCAGAATCATAAATGATATTTTAAAACTGGTCCGATACCTTTACGATGAAAATAATCTTGACAATGCATGTTAATTGAAATTTTTGATTTACCATGTTTAAAAAAAAAAAAAAAAAAAGTATACAGTCGACTCGCGTTATAACGACCTTGTGTTATAAAGGCCCAACAGCGCCCTTTTAAAAAGTTCCGATTGACTTCCAATTAAGATAATGTTATTTCATATTTCATATAACTACCAATAAAAGACAACACTCTTTGTATAACGACCCAGTAAACTGCTGTACTTCCTTCAATTTATAGTTTAAGATGTGACCTTTACTTAAATAAAAAAATAAATAAATAAAAAATAAAAAAGACAGAAAGAGAGAGGGGGGGGGGAATCCGATGAATTTTACCTCATCGGGAAAATGAGATGCAGTTTGATGTCAGCCTTTTAATTGCAATCCGAACCCCATAAGCTGTTTGGTAAAAAATTTCCTAAGAAACCATTAGAAATCACTTCGAACAAACAGATTTTCTCAATTTCAGTTAGTGGGAAGAAAATTCATCGAATGTTCTTCGTAAAGATAGTGGAAAGGCAAAAGGGCTATTAAATGTAGGGAATAACGAAAGCATCAATTATATTTCAAAAATTATTAATTCTACAAACAAAAATAACCTGCGAAAATACGTAACAAACTTTCGGATACTTTTGAAAATCAAATTATGGAAATAAATGATTTGAAAACACCACTCGTTTAAAAAATGTTACATTCCAATTTCTAAATTACATCAAACCTCGATTATTACTTTCTTCATAAAATATTAAACATGTAATTAGTTGTTCATAAACAGATAGGAGAATTTGAATTTTGTACAGTATTTACACAATTCTTCTCTTTTTCATTATGTAAATTTTATCAAAATAAAATGATTCTTTCATTTAAAATTTTTATAGTGGTCATGTATACTTTATGGTACACATATACTGTATAATTAATTCAAATGGTCATCTGGAATCATTATTTTCATTTTCGTCAAATTTGAGAAAATTATGATGTTTCTCATTGGTTAATATTTTTAATTGATTTCAATTTTAAAATTTTATTTCACTTATAAATTCTAATACAGTTCATATTTTCATGCAGTATGTCATTTGCAAACAATATCAAACCAAATTTAATGAAAAATGCATCATTTTAAAAATTATTTTCGATTTATTTGATATAGCGACCATTTGATATAACGACCCAAACTAAGTCATCCCGATGGGGTCGTTGTAACGCGAGTCGAGTGTATTTTGAATTGTTTAAATTCGGTAGGATTATTGCCAGTATTGTACGTAATATTTTTAAAAACTGGTAAATCTCTTTATGACAATTTGTTCTGAACCCCATCGCTCCTCTGGGACATAAATGTCCCATAGGCAGTTTTAAATACAATATGAAACTCTTTTTCTAAAGGTTTTCTGTTTTTGTGTTTTAGATCAGTAACTTATCTTGAATAGGTGGATAGAATTGTTAGTTGAGGAAATTCACCGTCTATTGAATAAAACACATTCAGATAATTTATTTAATACTTATTTTATTTTTCTCAGAAAAAAACAATATTCACTGAGAAAAAATATATACCGCTTTTCTCTAGAATGAATAAGTGGCCAATTTCTAAATCCCTTAACTAGAAATATAGATTTCCGAGCTACGCGCATAAGGCACGCCAATAAACTGAATAGACGAAATGATCGAGAATTTCTAGTGTACACATTTCTATGGTGAAACAATATTCTGAATACTCTAAATATTCTGAATCATTTATATTGCGAGAAATTCTCGCTTTATTTTCTAGAATTTGGTAATAAACCTAGATTATAGTTGCTGAAACCCGCCTCTTGTAGTCTCATTTATTTGCAGCGATTTTTAAATAACTTTGCCCTCGAGCATATAGGGAAATGCTCTAGAATTCTAATAGAGGCTTCTAGAACTCACTTTCCAAGGGAACTAGAATTTATAAGGATGACAAGGAACTATTTTTTCTAGAGCCACAATTTAGGTTCTAGATGTCAGTTACAGAATTTTTTCTCAGTGTTGTTAGTGAAAGGATTTTAAGATCATGTCTACGTATACTAACTAACTAAAAGACTAAGAAACTCACAGACGGACATCACATTGATTGTTTGATTTTCCTAATTCTCCAGACCTCAAAACGTGTTAAAGCTTCAAAAATGAGATTCTTAAAAATATCACAAATGCTTAAGTTTATATTGTACTTATGATATAAGGATAAACTTAATTAAAAGAAAAAAAATCAAATTTAAAAAATATCTATAGAAATGTTATTTAACAAATCCACTTATAATCCCTAACTACAAAGATTTTTTTTTTTTTTTTTTTCTTTTTCTTATGGACTTATTAAGCTAATTAAATTTATTTGGACGAAAAAAATTTTTTTTTATTCGTCACCTGTGTTATAAAACTATTGTCGGAAATATAAAAAATTAAGAAAAACTACATTCAATAATTGGAAGTAGAAATTAAATTGAACAAAAAGCAGATTTTTCTTTCTCTTTTCTCTTTTTGAGATTAAAACTCAATGCTGTCCCAAGAGATAAAAAAAAAAAAAGAAAACAATGAAAGAAAGAAAATTAAAAGAATTTCACGAAGTACAGAATGTGCTTACAGCACATATGAAAAAGTTTAATTTTCAGATTCAAAAATAAAATTTTCACAAATTTAATAAAAAGACATACAAAGAATTTTAAAATATTTAGAATTGCATATGCAACTGCATGCTAATGCAATTGCACTAATGCAATTAAAATTTAGATATATTTTAAATGCATAATAAATATTAATTAATTAAACTGGTTGAATAGATTTTAATTAATTAATTAATTTTTATTTATTTATTTACAACTTTTAAAGATTAAGATTAAAATGCAGAATATTTTTATAAATAAAAACTTATAATATCCGTAAAAAAAAAAAAAAAATAATAATAATTAGAAAATATATTTTTTTTAAATAAAAATTGGTATTTAATTGAAGAATCAAGAGATGTTTAATAATATCGCATAAATAAGTCCTTTTATAAATAGTCACTTTTAATTTAAATAATCATTAACACTATTTTATATAATAAATTTACCTAAATCGTGCCTCTTTTGAGCATTAATTTGGGAACATTTTAGATTCTACTTTCAAAGCTTGTAGACTGAACGTGCCAGATTCGAACCCTGGTCATGTTCGTTGACCTAACCATTTAGAGTTTTCTGTAGTTTTCTCCGAAACTTGCATAAATACTTAAAAGCCTCCCCCATCCCCCAACGGTCACAAACCACCCAAGCCCAGGACCCTCCCATAATCAACTGGCCATAACCCCAATGTAAACATTTTATTTGATAGAAGTTTCCTTATTTAAGGATCGGAGCACTCTCTATTTTGAATACCACTATTTACTAACGGCAATCGTTTTATCCAATCGAAGGAAAATACTGCAAACGATTATTTAAGATTACTATAAATATATATATAAAGTGCTGTTCAAAATTGAGACTGTCTCAATAACTCTTATTTATTAACACGTTGAGCGCCACGCGAATTCTTAAGGAAATCCCATTCAAGCCACGCGCCCCATTGAATACCACTATTTACTAACGGCAATCGTTTTATCCAGTCGAAGGAAAATACTGCAAACGATTATTTAAGATTACTATAAAAAATAAAAAAGTGCTGTTCAAAATAGAGACTCCCAATAACTCTTATTTATTAACACGTTGAGCGCCACGCGAATTCTTAAGGAAATCCCATTCAAGCCACGCGCCCCATTGAATACCACTATTTACTAACGGCAATCGTTTTATCCAATCGAAGGAAAATACTGCAAACGATTATTTAAGATTACTATAAAAAATAAAAAAGTGATGTTCAAAATAGAGACTGTCCCAATAACTCTTATTTATTAACACGTTGAGCGCCACGCGAATTCTTAAGGAAATACCATTCAAGCCACGTGCCCCATTTAATACCACTATTTACTAACGGTAATCGTTTTATCCAATCGAAGGAAAATACTGCAAACGATTTTTTAAGATTACTATAAAAAATAAAAAAGTGCTGTTCAAAATAGAGACTGTCCCAATAACTCTTATTTATTAACACGTTGAGCGCCACGCGAATTCTTAAGGAAATCCCATTCAAGCCACGTGCCCCATTGAATATCACTATTTACTAACGGTGATCGTTTTATCCAATCGAAGGAAAATACTGCAAACGATTATTTAAGATTACTATAAAAAATAAAAAAGTGATGTTCCAAATAGAGACTGTCCCAATAACTCTTATTTATTAACACGTTGAGCGCCACGCGAATTCTTAAGGAAATCCCATTCAAGCCACGTGCCCCATTGAATACCACTATTTACTAACGGTAATCGTTTTATCCAATCGAAGGAAAATACTGCAAACGGTTATTTAAGATTACTATAAAAAATAAAAAAGTGCTGTTCAAAATAGAGACTGTCCCAATAACTCTTATTTATTAACACGTTGAGCGCCACGCGAATTCTTAAGGAAATCCCATTCAAGCCACGTGCCCCATTGAATATCACTATTTACTAACGGTGATCGTTTTATCCAATCGAAGGAAAATACTGCAAACGATTATTTAAGATTACTATAAAAAATAAAAAAGTGATGTTCAAAATAGAGACTGTCCCAATAACTCTTATTTATTAACACGTTGAGCGCCACGCGAATTCTTAAGGAAATCCCATTCAAGCCACGTGCCCCATTGAATACCACTATTTACTAACGGTAATCGTTTTATCCAATCGAAGGAAAATACTGCAAACGGTTATTTAAGATTACTATAAAAAATAAAAAAGTGCTGTTCAAAATAGAGACTGTCCCAATAACTCTTATTTATTAACACGTTGAGCGCCACGCGAATTCTTAAGGAAATCCCATTCAAGCCACGTGCCCCATTGAATACCACTATTTACTAACGGTAATCGTTTTATCCAATCGAAGGAAAATACTGCAAACGATTATTTAAGATTACTATAAAAAATTAAAAAGTGATGTTCAAAATAGAGACTGTCCCAATAACTCTTATTTATTAACACGTTGAGCGCCACGCGAATTCTTAAGGAAATACCATTCAAGCCACGCGAGCTGCTTAGAAACGTGTTATGTTTACCGTGTTTCAATAAAATCCATTAAAATGCCTTAATGATATAATCCTAATGATATAATAAATACAAATTAAGTAAATTTTAAATAAATCTTTTATAATTACTTAAAACATTTTTTTTTTTTTTTTTTTTTAGTTTTATATCATATTTCACACTGTCAGCCACCGGTGGCTGACGTGGCTTAAACGAAAAGTTCAGTGTCAGCCACCGATGGCTGACATGACGCTGAACGTGTTAAATTCGGAGGTCACAACTTAATGCTTTTTTAAATTCATTAAAAAGTTCTTTGAAATCAAAGGCGGTGCGGTGCGTTTTAATTTCGAAGAACTACGATTTAGACAAATCTGCCAGAAATAGTCATTTGAAAATATGGTAATTTTCCAAACTTTTAATATTAATAAATTCTGTCAAATAATCAAAATAATCTTATGCTGCCGCCCCATGGCGCGTGGAAGAGACCTATCTCTGGGGCTTTTGTACTCTTTTGTGTGTGTGTGTGTGTGTGTTTTAAATAAACGCTCCGAAGGACGGACCTATCATAGCTAAAATCGCTCGACACTGCTCCTAGAGCCGTGAGCGGCTCCTTGTCCCAATCAATATTAATAAATTTTAATAGAAATGTTCGCTTTATTTAATAGCGAAAATTCTGAGACAGGTATGTTTCCAGAAATAGTGGTAGAAAAATCCGGAAGATTGCGTTATAACTCTCTGTAAAAAATAAAAATTCAGAAAATATGTACTTAATAATTAAAAATCTCGAGTGATTTTTCCGAATTATTAGTCATCAATAGTTTAAATCAAATTAAATTTGAGAAAATCAGTTATTAAACAAAAAGGAAAAGCATAATAGGATATTTGAGTGTTTCTCTCTAAATTGTATATCACACAAAGGAATCTTAAAAATTCCGAATTGTTTGTGCGTCCCTGTAGAGCAACTATAAATGTGAAACATACAAAAGCAAACCTTTTTTTTTTTTTAACATTGTAATATTATTAAAGCGAACTTTTAATTATTTTTTTTTTTTTTTTTTGAGTCTGTAGACTGTAATGTATAAAAATTCTACTTTGCATCCCTGAAAAATAACAATAATAATAAATAGAAAGAGAGATAAAATGTATAAAACAATAACTATGAAACTCGTGTAAATCGGAATAGTTCTTGCGACGATGACCTATAGCATGCCTACCAGTTTATACCTTAATGGAGTGTAGAATTAGATGCTAATGCACGTCAAAGATTTCTAGTCTACAAGCTGTAATGATAAGCTTTCCTTATTTGTGTCTCTGTAAAAGAACTATAACTTCTATTATTCCCCTCCCCCCCAAAAAAAAAAAAACTGCACTCATGAAAATGTATACAGTTCGTGCAACGGTAGCCTGGTAGCCTATAATATATGTACCATCATGTAGTTCAATCGAACAAAGTATTTAGGAGCTATTACGTTCATTCACACGTGCATACATGCACATATACACGTCCCCAATCGCCCCTATATACATCTCATACTCATTTTTTCTTTTCTTTTTTCTCATGTCACAATACTTTCCGACCATATGTTTAGAAAGTAAAATTTTATATTTTAAACTAGTGAGTATTATAGTTTTATAAAATCAACACGGTTTGCTTTTACCTTTAAGGTAAGTAGCACGTGTTTTGCACCTGAAGAAGAAAGGCCATGTCCTTTTGAAACCGGTGGTGCTTTTATTAATTTTATGGTGTGTGAAGAAGTTAAGTTAAGACTAAATATTTAACTTTCTTCTTCTAAAACCAATTTTTTAAAAGTTTGGTGAAAAGATAATGGTGCAAGGGAATTAATAATATTGAAATACTTACATAAACTTTTTGAGTAATTGAATTCGCATTAAAAAAAATCAACTAAATAGAAAAAGAAACAATGTGAATAACGAACTAAATCTCATAAATTATCATTATGGAAACAAATAACAGAAAAACATACGATCGCTTAAATAAACAACTTTTTTCAAAATTTTTGTTTGTTTGTATGTTTGTTACTTTCTTTTAGATGCGTAAGAAGGACGTATTTGATACGTGAAAATTTTGGAATTCTGGTTTTCGATGAATTTACACATTTTAAGGTTTCCTGAACAAGATGTGACTATTTTTTGAAAACCTCAGTGTGTGTGTGTTAGTAAAATTTTGTGGACACTGCATCTAATGACAAAATAAACTGAAATTTACAAACTTTTATATTTGATTAGAGTTTGATATTGCTACGAATTTGTAAATAATTGTATTTATTTTTGTATAAATTCATTCAAAGAGGCTTATTCAGGGGATAAAATGTTAATCTTCTGCATTTCTAGTTTTTTTTCGCGTTAAAATAGTTTAAAAATCCGTTAAAAACCCTCATTACGGCAAGTAATGGATTTGGCGCCAACATTTGTCGACTTTTCGCTTCTTGGCAATTTTTTTAGCGACCTTGGCGAGAAATTCCTTATTATCGATATAACAAATATGGAAGCTGTGACGTAATTGGTTGTCAAGATACTGGAAATTTACAGATTTTTCTAAGCAGGTATTTAAAGAGTTGCATCACGCTAAGTGAGTCAGTCTAAGTTCAGTTTCGCTAAATGCTTTGGTTGCTACTGAAAAAACTCTGAGCCTCTTTGAATTACAGACTTGCTGTGTGCTAATTCTCCGATTCCGATATCTACTGTGAATCTGCTGTTGACAGCTGTTATCTAAGCTGTGTTTACTGGTGAAAGTGAAGTTGATAGTTGGTTTATAGACCTGTATTCTTCTGGAATTTTCTTAAAGTTTCCAGCCTTTGCAAGATTCGCTTTTCATTCTGGAATAACTCACGAACCCCTAAGTACGCAACAATATAAATTTATACTCATTAGGTTTCGGTTTATATAGCTCAGCAGATGGCGCTGTTATGCTGCAATTTCCTCTACTTATGAGAAGACTAAATTTCAACTTCTATTTTGTATAAGCAGATGGCGTTGTTATGCTGCGATTTCCTCTACTTATGGGAAAACTAACTTTCAGCTTCTATTTTGTATAAGTTTATCAAACATTATATGAAATGGCTTTGGTGAAAAACTATATTTAATTCAATTTAGGTGCATGTCGGAAAATAGATTGCGCTATTAGGCAGTCTGTTTAAGGTTTTACTTATTTTTCCGAAGAATTAAAATATGAAAATCATGAAGGATGAAGTTTTTATTTTTGTTTTACTTATTTACATTATACCACTTTGTTAAACCCAGAAAAGATTTTCAGTGTCTTGAACTCCAAAGAGAAAAAATTGAATAACAGAAGAGCTGTTTCGATAGAATTTAGCGTACGGTCTACAGTACATAAAGTAATAAGAGGAAAGTGCCCCTGTATATAGGAATGATCTTTACAATATATAGGAGATCTTCCTTTCATTCCTTTATGCACTGAAGACGGTATTCTAAATGTTACCGAAACATCTGTCTGTTATTCATATTTTCTCTTTGGCGTTCAAAACATTAAAGGTTTTCCCTGGATTTAGTTATCTAGCGCCTAGTCTCCCTTTAATATACCACTTTATTTCTGAAAGTAGTTGAATAAATCAATTATTTTTATTGTTATTATCATTATTATTGCATGAATTACTTTTACTATACATTTAATTAACATTACACCATTCTTTTCCATTAGATATCAAATATTAATTCGTTCTAATTTTTCAAATACGGTCACGAACAAAAAAAAAAAAAAAAAGAAGAAGAAGAAGAAGAAAAACGCGAATCAAATTGACACATTTTAAAACAGTGTTTAATTAAATTCAGGAAAATTAATTTTTGTGCAGATTAAAATAATAATTTAAAAAAGAAAGAAAGAAAGAAAGAAGATAATTTTCCTTAATTTATTTCAGAAGAATTATTTTAATAGCAGTAAGTTAAAAATATTTAAATTCTGGAAAACATCATAAATTTAATACATGTCTTAGTCATTTAACCAATCTGTTTGTAGTCTTTTGCTTCAAAAAGAAAAAGAAGACATTAAATAAATTACCTTGCAATTTAACTGATTTTAATGTAAAAACTGCTGTCCGCGTAATTTCTGTTAAAGAAGTCTGAGAAAGAATAAAAAAGGCATATATAAAGTTTATAATCAGTGCTTAAAACAAATTATACTGAAATTGATTTTTTTTTTTCGTGTCGTGATTAAATCTTGACACGTTTGTTAAAGTATAATTAAGTGATAAAATTAAAACACAGATCAGACAAATTTCGTAAAATCCATAAATAATTAAGCTTTTTTTTTTTTTTTTTTTTTTCAGACCTTTTCAGTGATGAGAAATTTTTGTCTTTTTTGCTACTACTTTTTTTATACAGTAATCTCTAATTTATTTATTCACGACACAATTCCATAAAAATACATTGAGGATTGACTTTTGTACAAAAATAGTGGCAGCAAAAAAAAAAAAAAAAAAAAAAAAAAAGGCATAAAAATTCTTATTCCTGTTAACTATTGATTATGAATTCACGGTTCAAAAATATCTAAACGATTGAAAATTGGAGATTTTATTTTTTAAAAATTACATTTAAATTAACGATCAGCATTCTTCCAATTGAAAATTGCAGATTTTATAAAGAAAAAAAATTACTTATATTCAACTTATTATATATATATAATACTGGGTGATTCAAAACTGTTGTTAAAAAATGTACAAGGAGGTAAAGAACACGTAAACAAACGAGAATCACATAGCAACGTATAGTCGCATGTGCAACCCACACGCGCTAGAGAGCACTAGATGTCTAAAAGAAAGTTGGCCAGAATATACTTGCCAACATCCTAATTAATATTCCGTCCCGCCCATTTTTTCTCACCAAAAAATGTTTAGAGTACTATTCTCCAAATGCACTAACGATTAAATAAGAAGAAAAATACTCGACAAAGATACTGGTGTGAAAAAGAAAGAGGGGCTAACACCAATACGGAATATTAATTAGCATGTTGGCAAGCATGCCAGAATGAAGCAACAAAAAGGGTATTTTTGTGTATGAGAGTAAGGAAGGATAAATAGCACATACGAATAGAGAAATGGCGTACATACATCTCTTTTACGGAGCAGCTAAATGTTGTGGAACACCTACTAGGGAACTAGATTAATCGGTCCGTACTTGCTTCCAACGACACTGGATGGAAAGACAAAACACCTTTCTGTCTTAAGCCTTGTCAGAATTACTGAATGATGTACCGTTCCATATACAGCAATGGATAGGGTTCCAAAATGTCAGAGCTCTAACGCTTTTCTTTCTCACTGCCTACCAAGATCTTAAGCTGCCTTCAAACTTTGCCAACGATGCAGAGCTTCAAAAGTCATAAATTATCCATTGTCCGAATGTCACCCTTGAAATTTTGCACACGTTTACAATGAAGGACATTACTTTTTATTGCTCTTTTACAAAAGAGACCAGTTCTCATGCAATTATCGCACTAGGAAGTTTGTGAGCGACGACTCCAGCGAGCGTCGATTCTCAAAAACCACATAAATAAATATCAATAGGGCTGCACTTGCAGCTTTGCAAGTTGCCAGGGTTTGAAGGCAGCTTCTGGACCCTCTGGACTAGGGCCTCTTTTGTAAAAGAGCAATAAAAAGGAATGTCCTTCATTGTAAACATGTGCAAAATTTCAAGGGTCACTTTCGGACAATGGATAATTTATGACTTTGGAAGCTCTGCATCGTTGCCAGAGTTTGAAGGCAGCTTAACGCTGCATTTCCGGTCGGAACATAGGCTGCGCTGGAGACCCATCCCGTGGCTTCCGCATTCAAAACATCGGTCCTTCTTGAATTTATTCTTTGGGGTTACATGAAAAACCTAGTGTATAAACCCCTGTGGAATGAGAAATGAATTTGTTGGAACGGATCGTTGCTGCAACTTATTGCCGATGGCGATGCAGTAGACACTTTTGCGAACGTTCGTCCATCGATACGACGAGGTTGCGAGGCTTGTATCACAGCAGCAGGCCGCAACTTCGAATTCCTGCTTTAAATCTTTCATTTAAACAATTGATAATCTGTAAGCTCGTCTTTGTGTATTAATTATTATTGTTTGTATCCTGTTTCACATCTTTCCATCTCTGTGCTTCTGGGCATCTAGTGCGTCTGAATTGCGTTAACGACCATATATTCTTAAATGTTTCTTGCTTGTTATCATGTTTTTGGACCATATATTCTTGAATGATTCTTGCTTGTTATCATGTTTTTGACCTACATGTAGATTTTTGAACAATAGTTCCGAATCTATATGTATAGCTTTATACTTGTATTAAGAAATACAGACGAAATTAATTTAGCAATATTATACTAATTTATTACTATTATTTTTTTTTTAACTTCATGCTTCATTCATTAAATCTTTTCTTATTTTATAACGATAATTTTATTCCAGCATCATAAGAAAAGCTGCGGTGAATCATTTTTTTTAGTATTTTTTAAAAGTTAAAGCAAAAAGAGTTTCCTTTGATAATTAGAGAATGAAATTAAGTTACAAAGAACGGGGATTTTACGCTTTTTAATTAAATTTCTTATGTACCATTTACTGTGAATGAAATGAACTAGTTTCACTGGAGAAAAACTCAGAGCGGATAAATTGAACAAATGTGTTTGCTTCATAAGTTATACTTCGAGAAACTTAATTAGTTTCCATCTTGAATTAAATTTCAGAAGAACAAAAGAAACTAAACGAATACCTGTATATATTCCTGTTCATAGAACAAAATTAGATCTCTTACAAGACCTTTATGCTTTTACTTTAATATCTGCGAATTCAGATTAAAGTAAATCTGCCTTTGATAGCTAGCACAAAATTTTCATCAGAAAATGTCAACCTTACAATTTAATTAATGCTTCATTAAAATGCAGAGAGTTGCCGTTATTATAATAAAATAATACGTGGAATTAAATTAGAAGAATATATTTTAACCAAATTACTTCTTTGAAATATTACGCTTCAAATTTTTCATTTTACGTTAAAATGCTATCACCTATTTTACTTTTCTGTTATGTTATATGCGATTGGTGTCCAGATTACAATAAGATAAAATGGTATATAAATTATATTAACTCTAGTGTTTTTCACATTGTAAATTATAGCGTGAACAGAAATATACAGTTTACATTATCTTAATAATAATTTGTAATTTAATTTTTCATTCATTCTTTCATAAACTTCTAGAAACTACAAACTTCCTCTTTGGTTTTACTCCACATGCGTTTATTTTTCTTCTTAAAATTCATTTGTTAATTTAATGTTTGTTAATTTAATTTGTTAATTTAATTTAATTCATTTGTTTGTTCATTTAATTCCAGATGATTTTAAGTTTGGTACATAGGTGTGTATCTACTGCGCAGTTATTTGAATTTGCTCCTTTTCCTCCATGTCAACATAACTCTAATAAAGATATGAAATGAACTGATAGCGATAAATTTCCAGGGTTAAAAAGTGAAATCAAACCAGATATTTTAAAATCGTAACATTCACTTGACATAAGCTACAGGGATGAAAGAGTTCCGATTTTTCTGCCACCAGTATTTCTATACAGAAATTTTTATCATATTTCTATCAGTATCATATTATTAATAGAGTTATTTTTGTGGTTTTATAAGCTAGCCATTTTATATGAAAACATTTATAGCAAAAAAAGTGGAACTCTTTCATCCCTGAAGATAATAAAATTATTTTCCTTTTCTTAAAATATATCATCTTTTGGGGCTTAAAGTCTATGTTCTTGTTGAGGCAACAGTTATATGCTGTGTAAAAACCTATCTATTTGTTTCAATAAAAAGTTTTATTTGATTTCTTCAAAAACTTTATATGTTTTCTATTTTTTATTTGTTTCATTAATAAAATTTATAGGTTACTTTTTTTTTTTTTTTTTTTTTTTAAACAAAGGCTTAAGCATCGACCGGAAAAAAATGGTTATAATAAAATAGTCCATATGGTAGCTGAAGAAAAATATGATCAACGTTGACAAAATAATAATAATAATAATAATAATAATAATAATAATAATAAAATACAAAATAAAGCGATTCAATCTTAAGCTTCATGATGCTCAATTAATTTTAAACCAAACCTTTTTGAACAGAGAATAGCTGTTGCCATTCTACAAACATAAACATCGAAAATATATATGCTGCAATATGTAGACAATCAATCGGAAAATAAATTATCGTCTGCGACAAAATATTTCTAACAAAAGTTTCAAGAAAAAAAATTATTATAAAAGAGTTAAAGCATTGACTGAAGAAAAAAATCAGTAGTATACTCCAAAAGGCGATTGAAAATTGATTATAATCTGATAGTCCAAACTATAAGTGAAGAAAAAAATTGTAATGTTAAGATAAAACCAAAAAATACTGAAGAAAAAAAATGTTTACAATAAGCTAATTATGAAAGACGACTGAAGAAAATAATTGGTTACAATGAGAGTCCATAAAGCTAATAAAAAAAAATTGGGTATAATAAATTAGTTCAAGTTGCGACTGAAGTAAAAAAAAAAATAATAATTATTATTATTATTATTATAACATAATCCAAGAGGCGGCTGAAGAAATAATTATATAATAAATATAATAAAGTAGTCCAATGATCGACTAAAGTAACAAAAATAAGAAGAAGAAGAAAAAAAAAAAAAAAAACAGAAAAAATAATAATAATAAGATAGATAAAATAGAGATGGAATTAAAAAAATAAGAAGAAGAAATTAAGAAAAGAAATTTAGTAAAATAGCATAGTTCAACAGTTGACAGAAGAAAATAATTAGTTATAAAACGTTTAAACTGGTTGTCAACACAAAGAACCTAGGCCTGGGGAATAATTCATGTGAGTCGCTCTTAGGTTTTCTAGACTAATCATGCTTTTCTACTATATTATTTTTTTAATGAACTTGTAGCTGTGTTTTTACGTAATTTTGTGGAAAATTTTAATCAATCTTTTTAATAACTTGAAAATCATATTTTGTACTGTAAAATATTTTGGTTAGTACCATTATAATTTTGCATGAGCTTGAAAAAATTTTAACCTTTTTTTATTAAGATAAAAATGATTCTTTGTACTATATCAAAAATAAGTGATGTTTAATAAATATAATCAAAGTAACATGTTCTTAAATTTTCTGATAATAACTTTGTTTTATCAAAGATTAAATAGATAATCCTATTAGTTTTACGTCAAAACTCTTTTTAAACTCTTTTTGTTATTATCCCATAATTTCATTTTATGCTAATGCAAATAACAGAATCATATATAACAAGATTACATTTCCTTGATTTTTTTGTTGAGATTTTTTTTAACTAATCCATTATTTCATTTCATATTATTAAACATGAGCATTTTTCCAAATACTTATTATATGGTGCAAGTACAAACTATTTTAAATGGAGCTATGGGATTAATTATTTTCTAAATTCTAGCTTTATATTTTCTACCTTTTATTCGCTTGTTTTAATTATGTGATTATCTTCGCATTCAAGAAATGCTGTGCTTTATTAAAGCATGAATATTTTTATGATTGTTTTGAGCGCTTCAAGCCTTTTTTTTTTTTTTTTTCCTTTAAAATTTAGAATTTATTTAAATACAAATATAAATAGAATTACCTACAAGCGTTTTGAATAGTTTCGATAAATTTAGCGGTTAAAAATAATATAAAAAATTCATGTGCTGAAAATATTTTACCTGTAAGTTGTAGAAAACTTTCTACAATTAAGAATGTAATATCGTTATAAAATCTTGATTTTTTATTTTCTTTTTTCTCTATATAAAATAGAAGGTTTTGTTCTCAGCTAATTTTTACTATAACTAAACGTGTTTTTATTATTATTATTATTATTATTATTATTCAGAGTTGTTGACCTTTACAATTTATTCTGGAGCATTTTTAACCTCACCTTCTTACCGCACCAGAATTTTTTTAGAATATTTCTTTTCAGTGGATTAAATAAGAAAAAAAAAAAAAATATTCTAAAAAAATACTGGTGTGAGAAAAAGGCGGGTCTAACAATTCTCCGGAATAAATTATAAAACAAGGTGGTTACAGATTCACCTTCCTTCTCTCTCTCTCTCTCTCTCTCTCTCTCTCTCTCTCTCTGACACCAGAATATTTATATGATAACTTTTAGTTCACACTATTAAAAATTCCGAAAAATAAATATTGGTGGAATAATTTATTATACCCAATTTATTGGTGGAAGAATTTATTATATTTATATATTGGTTTTATTAAAGCGTGAATATTTTTATGACTGATTTATGCGTTTAAGCCTTTTCTTCCTTAACACTTTCGCGACCGCTGACGTAGATTCACGTCATTTGAAAATCTTTAACTCTACCAGTGGGCGTTTCTTTCGCAATTTGTATGCTATTTATTTCTTAAATATATAACCAATATTCACATTTTTACAATGAAATGTACTATGGATTCAAATGCTTTGATTAGAAATAGTATAATTATAAAGTATATCCATTTATAATATAAATGTGAATACAGAAAATTTTGTTCTGAAATATTGTAACATGGGAGAATAACGCCCGCAGGCGGACCTAACTATCAAAAGTTCAAAATCATGTGGTAGCGAAAGTGAGTAAAATTTAGAATTTATTCAAGTACAAATTATAAAAAGAATTACCCACAGGCGCTTGAATAGTTTCGTTAAATTTAGCGGTTAAAAACAATAAAAAAGAATGCATGTGCTGTAGGTATTTTACCTGTAAGTCGTAGAAAAGTTTCTACAGTTAAAAATGTAATATTGTTATAAAATCTTGATTTTTAATTTTCGCTATATAAAAGAGAAGATTTTGTTCTCAGCTAATTTTTACTATAACTAAATGTGTTTTCTGTTTTTTATTATAATCCAGAGTTGCCAACTTTTACAATTTATTCTGGAGATTTTTAGCCCAACCTTTTTTCCGCACCATAATTTTTCCAGAATTGATATCACCTCTTTTCAATAGGTGAGAACGATTAAATAAGACAAAAAACATTCTTCTAGAAAATTACTGGTATGAGAAAAGGGTGGGTCTAACAATGCTCCGGAATAAATTATGAAACAGGGTGGTTACAGACCAACCTTTTTACCCTGATTCTTCCAAAAGAATTTTTATATGATAATTTTACTTAATTAATGATGTAAACACACTATTAAAAATTCCGAAAGAAAAATATTGGTGGAAAAATCAGGGAAAAAATGTGGTCTGTGACCATCCTGGGAAAGTTGGCAACTCTTTAAAAATTAAATATATATTTCTATACAAGGTGAAATGGGGTAAGCTTACACTTGCCAACAACCTAATTAATATTACGTAGTGTAGTTAGCCCCGCCCTCTTTTTAACACCAATACATTTTTATAATAGTATTCTCGAAATGCAATTACGATTAAATAAGAAGCAAAGATACTCTAAAAATTTACTGGTGTGATAAAGAAGGCGGGCTAACATTACTGCGGAATATTAATTAGTATGTTAGCAAGTATGGGTAAGTGTAACCAGGAGTGAGCGTAATCTCTATTCATGACTCAACTGATAAGCTGAATTTGGACTCATCAGTCATACTACCTGTTTGCTTAAAACTTTCTTCGTTATAGTTTATAGACCTGCCAGTTTTTCTAATTTATCAGTACTAGTGTTAGACCATAGCCTCCTTAACTAGATGCCTGTCGCGTGGCTCTTAAACTTGGCAACAGGTCGAACGGTAGGCAGCGCCATCTGGTACACATTGCGTGACATTTTTATTCAACTGTAACCAATAATTTTAAGAAGTGATATATAATATATATAATCGACGTTTTTTCGATTCTATTCGCCTTTTTTATATTTCAAATCCCACTTTTAAAAATTATTGGTGGCCGTTGAATAAAAAAGTCACGCAATCTGTACCGGCGCTGTCTACCGCTTGAACTGTTGTCAAGCTTTTGAGCCACGCGACAGGCATCTACTTAAGGAGGCTCTGGTTAGACCCCCGCCTTTTTTACACACCAGTTTATTTGTAGAGTAATAATCTTCTTACTTAATCGTCAGTACATATTGCTGAATATTACTCTACAAATTTTCTGGTGTGGAAAAAAAAAAAAAAAAAATGCGAGGCCTAACGCTGTTACGGATACATACTTGCCAACATCCTAATTAATATTCCGTAGTGTTGTTAGTCCCTCCCTTTTTTTCACACCAGTAAATCTTTACAGTATTATTCTCCAAATTCAATTACGATTAAATAAGAAGAAAAGTACTCTAAAAAGATACTGGTGTGAAAAAGAAGGCAGGGCTAAGAATACTACGGAATATTAATTAGGATGTTGGCAAGTATGCGGATAAATTAGCATAATTGGTAGATGTATATTTAGCATTAGGAAACCAGATGAAATATAAAATAGTGATTGATAATTTTAGAAGTTTGAAAAAGTGCTTACAATGCCCTTAAAAGCAGAGTACGCCTTTCAAAATTCAAAGTTTTGTTGTCACGGTATCTGTAAAACAGAGATGGAACACGGGCGCAGAATTCATACCGGCATTTGTTTAAGAAATTTCTGTATCTATAATATCCTTGATTTAAGAAGTAGAAAATTTTGTTACATTGATAGTGGTATGAGTTCTGCGCCTGTGTTCTATTCCTGTGTAAAGTAAAATACAAACATTTTTGGTAAGGGAACTAAGTTTTTTATGTAGATTTCTAATATAATTTCAAATATTTTCTATTTCTTAAACTTTTGAGTTTGTAAATCGCTGTTATATTTACCCCAGGAATTTTATAAATCAGGCATGTATAACCAGTATGTTTACACTTCATAAGCACCTTTTACTTTTTTTTTTTTTTTTTTTTTTTTTTTTCAGTTCCGTCTTTTGATTTTTAGTAAAACTTTATGCTTTGATCTGTGTTTAGGTTTTGTTAGAGTATAAAAAAGTTCAAGGTGTGAAGTGTTTGTTTGAGACGTTTGAAAAAGTCCTTAACTCTGCAACAAATTGAGATATTTAAAAAAAAAAAAAAAAAAAGATTAGTCGAAAGCCTTTTTTTTTTTTTTTTTTTTTTTTTTTTTTAATCTCGACTTACACACTTTTTAATGTTCTATATACGTGTATAGTAAGCCGAGGTTATACGTCCACCAAACAATGGAACAAATGGAACCAAGAAACACAAAAACATTACAATTTTTATCACTAAGTATCACATTGTTAAATTATTTAAAAAAAAAAAAAAAAGAAAGAAAAATGATCATATTTTTAAAACCAATTAGTCGTAGTTTATACCAAAAAATATTCAAAAGTGTAAGTGTAATAGCATCTGAGCAAAATGAGGTCAAAGTTCCGAGGTGCTAGAAGTCAATTATGCCCCGTAATTGCTCAGAACAGTGATTTGTCTATTAGTAACAAAATGCTGCTTTATTCTTCCCATCTTCGTCCTCTTCTGACCTTTTTATCCCCAGTGTAGTCATTTGCATCCAAAACTAATATCAATATGCTTATTCAAAGCCAAAACGCAAACATCAGGCAAATTTATAACTTATCTCTTTTTATTCATAACTATCAAATGTGTCGTGAAATCAACTTTCTGCGCCTTGAAAATTTTATACAACACCTTAATATTAACTTCCATGAACATTTAGAATCCATAGAGAACCAAGCTTTAAACACCCTTAATGTGTATGACCACACGGATCCAGCTAATAGACGACGCCCAAATGTCGGTGTTATCCTGTCTTCCCTTTTTTAGTTTTTCGTTGTTTTCTTGTATTCTTGTTATTAAAAAAAAAAAAAAAAAAAAAAATTGAACATTCAAAAATTGAAAAATTTATCAAAAACATTTGTTCAAGTGTTCTTAATGCTATACTTAAACTTTATTGTTATTTATTAGTTAATGCACTGCTATACTTAAACTTTTTTAAATTTTTCTTTTCACTGTTTTCAATTACTTTAACTTCATTTTTTAATTTAGTTTTATGTGTCAATTTCACTTTTGTTGTCCTTTTGTCTATGAGCTCAGAATTATGTTTCTTGTATGTCTGTCCCGGCCTGTCCCCCTTTATTTTATTTTATTTTATTTTATTTATTTATTATTATTATTATTATTATTATTATTATTATTATTATTTGTAAGTCATCACGATCTTGATCCATCTCTGCTTCCTACATCTGGTTCGCTGAGGTGTGGGGTCACCATTGGACCCCGGGAACTCAGCACTCAGCCATCTCTCGAAGTACTAGGTCAAAGTTACCTCTGGTACCTTTTATATAAATATATAATTATAAGGAACAATAATACTACATACTTGTTACTCAGAAAAACATTTAAATATCCTGTTCGTACTTATAGTTTAATTTAATTTTAAAGTGTCCCACAATTTTCGAACGTTCTGTGTTTATAAATAATCTCAAAAGATCCTTTAATCCTTAACTATCATGTATTAAATATTAAATAAAATTTCGAAACTGAAAATAACTGATTAAAAAAAAAAAAAGTCGCGAAATTTAAATTATTATACATTCCCCCACTTGTAATACTCTAATAAAATTTAAGAAATTACATTCCGCTAACAAAACTCGCTCCATTAGAAATATCTGTAAGATTCCTTTTTAAATATTTTAACATCTTACAGAAAAATGACACTTTAAAATGTCAAACAAACACTTCAGCTTTAAAAGGCACTTTAACTTAGTTTGTCATTTTACCACAAAATACTTGCTTAATTTAGTTTGTCAGATATGTTACTCTGCAACTTTTTTTCGCACTGACATAGAGATATCACTTAAGTGTTGAAATGGTAAGAGAAAATATAGTTTTAAAAAGGAACTAGAAGAGGAAAAAAATGTTCAAAAACACTTTAATTAAAGTTTTTCTCTTTGATGGCATTTTAAAGAATTTGAGTAGATTTTTTAAAAAGCTGTTCAACGTAACAGGTAACGAAGTATACGTTAACAAAATCTGACTTGAGTGCTCTAAATGTGGATTAGGAACAAGCTTTATAAATTGTAAATTTTAGAAGAAAAAAAATCAAACCTACTTTTTACTTTGTAAAGAAAGTATTGTAATCATGACAAAAATTTGACTGAGATTTTCGTGTACCTATGCGTTTTGAGGTCCCATGATTTCGTTTTTCCTATTTTTACAGTGATGTGTGTGTGTATGTATGTGCGTGAGTGAACACGATAGCATATTAACGCTTTATTCAAATGAGCTGAAAGTTGGTACGTATGTTATAAGTCACCATACCACGAGCCGTGTTGAATTTAAGGAATCTAGCACTAGTACATTTTTTACAGGGACAGAAAGAAGAAACTTTTTATGATTGCCACACATGGACTTAAATTATTTACAGGGACACATGCACACAAACACACACACACACAAAAAAAAAAAAAAAAAAATTATCATGATGACCTATGGTCTGAAATTATTTAAAGTGCGATAGCGTCTAAACGCTTTATTCGATTCAGCTGAAAGTTTATATACATGTTATAGGTTACCGTTGCACGAATTTTATAGATTTTGAAGAATCTATCATTTATATAGTTTTACAGTATACAACGATACATTTTTTAATAGTATGGCCTGTGGTCTCGAATTATTTGAAATGCATTAGCGTTAAATTAAACAACTTACTACATGGTAAAAATACTCAAACACCTTATTATGGTTTTCTCAATTGTTTATTTAACGGCTTCCCTTACTTAAATTTATTTAAACAACTGTTAATTTGCTAAGTTTCGGTATATCGAGTGGAGTCACTCCAGTTTATTTTTTACATAAATTAAAGAAAAATTTACCAATAGTTTTTATGTTTCGGTCACTATAATATATTTTAAAACGTGTAAAATCAAAAGAAATAAGTTCTATTAACTACCGAATAACTATTAATTACGTTAAATGAAAATATATATATATATATATATATATATATATATATATATATATATATATATTATAAAAATTTATAAAACTTTTCGTCAATGTTTCTGTTAAATGCCTATTACTTAGTAAAAAAGTGTTGCAGTTTATGTACTATATTTAAATCGCTTTTGTATGTATTATGTGTATGTGTGAAATGTTTATATATATATATATATATATATTTTTTTTTTTTTTTCAGTTTTCATGTACAAATAAGCATGTACAGAAAATTTCCGATTATTCGCGGGCAGATTTTGCGCGTTGCAGATTATTCACGGGTGTGGAAAAAGAGCAAAAACATGAGTGTGCAGAATTAAAAATTTAAAAGGTGTTTTCTCAAGAATAAACAAAAACAAATGATTAATTTTCTCACACAAAAAATAGTGTAAATATAAAGAATTTTTCTTTTTTTTTAGCTTTTGTACAGTACTGTTTGGTGATGTTTAAATTAGTGCATTAACAACGACTTTACAGGCGATTTTAGAGGCAACCACTGATTAGCGCCGATTTTCCAGAGAAATTGTCTTTACTCCCATTGTGATAGCGCACACCGGACTTGCCCAACTTTTTCAGTGCTGTCTTGATAAAGTTGTCTCTAGACTAAATTTTTCCTCGGATTCATCCAATCAGAGTGCGCTATTTTGATATGCCATATTTCCAAGATGGCGGAACACAGAAATCGTTGAAAGTTGACATTTGAACAAGAAATATTATCGATAAGCAGATTTATTTTACCGTTTAATGATAAGAATTTTTAATTGATCGTTTTTATTTTCGTATGGAAATATGACAATAGTTGTAACAAAGATTAAAGTAGAAATAATAGTGCGATTTTTTTACACAAGCGAAAGTGAAATTTAACACTAATCATTGCGTATTTTATTCGCGCCAAAAAAAGTGATAAGCGTCAAAACTCAAAAGTTAGTTTTCTTTCATCCAACTCTTGTAATCTCTATGGTGTTTTCGACGAGGGAAAATCGGCTCAAAAATTGGTTGCTTCAAAGGTTGCCGTGTCTGATAAGAGTTTAAATTAATCTACCAGTTGTACTTTTGCTTCATTGAAAAAACGCTTTTTTGCTCATTGTTTTTAAATCCGTTAGCCACAGAAAATACAAATATTTTTACTATGTTGTGAATATTTTCTCTGTTTACATTACGTTTTACATATAATGCAATCAAGTTTTTAAGCTAGAATATCTTACATCTCATTTGTTCTTTACTTTCAACCGTTTTGCAGTTTATTCGCAACTTGCATTATTCACAGAATTCGTTCCATTCAATTCTACAGACCATTGGAAGTTTATAATATTTTGTATAGATTGTAAATTGCTGTACAGCAGCGTTTATACATGTACATACATATTCTCAGACATCCGGTCATAGATGTAAGTCAAGACACACTTTCAAATTTACGTACTTTTGGCGAATAGCTAAAGAAATACTTCATAGACTCTCTTGAACTTCAGGGGTGAAAAGAAAACGTTCTCCGTCAAATATTCCAGCAAAAGTTTCATCCTGAAGACAAAAAGTTTATCAATTACAACTTAAAGGAAAAATATAATGTTTGGCGTCACTCCGTAAAACATAAATGCTTTAAAGGCGTAGTTGTAACGTACGATCATGCCGCTTCTTTATTAAAATATATTAATTTTTGTGAGAATAGCAAATATAGTCATACAGGTATAAAGATTTCTTTAACAATATCAACAATATTTTGTACTTATATATATATAACATGCAGAAATTTTAAAATAATGCAAGGTCATTTTTTTTAAAAATATACTGCTGAAGATTATAAAAAATATTAAATATTTGACAAAATATGAGCATTTTTTACTAAATATTTTAACTGCACATGCGTAAGCGTTAATAAAACTCCTTTTACATAGCTTTTTAGCTGATCATATAAAGTTTCTCTAAAAAAATCAAGTTAATATCACAAAAATTCATCAAAATATCGTCAACGGAAAAGCTGAATTTCAAGTAATTAAAATAAAAGGAAAATAACATACCTCAAAAGAATTTACATGCGGGGCCTCTTAACATTATTTTCCTTCAATTTTATTTCAAAGCGGGATTTTAAACTGTCTAAATTTTTGAAAATATAAAAACATAAAGAATTACATAAGCCTCTTTAATACCTAAACAGTTGCAGCTTAAGACTGCAATAATTAAAAATAAACTTCTATACACACAAATTTTAAATTTCCAATTCTCATTATAAATCACCTAAGGTAAGAGCGGTAAAAGCGCAGTAGAACGCCAAATTCACAGACCAACACCTCTGGTCAAACTGATTATAGAGTAGATTTATAGAATAATGTTCTCTGGTCAAACAGATTATAGAGTACATACATAGAGTAATGTTTCCTAAATGTGTGCTAGGACACATTAGTATGCCCTAAAAGATTTCTAGGTATACCCTGTAACATTGCAGAAAAACTATTGTCCAAATATAAAATAAATAGATTTACTCTATTACATCATCCCATCACAAATACACTGCTTTTTTTGCCAAGACACTATTACCATGGTAATTATAATAACAACTTCGACTTTTCTAAAAAATTTATTCTTTTGTGTCACTTACTTTTAAAATAGTATATTTTATGTGCATATAGTTAGTATACTAAGTGTATGTTATATATTATGTATATCAGTATATGTTATGTGCATATCGTTAGTATACTAAGTGTATGTTATATATTAAGTATATCAGTATATGTTATCTGCACATACTTAGTTTTAAATAAATACAAAATAGATGCCAATATTTTAATTTATTCCAGAGTATTTTCAGCCCCGCCTTTCTTTCACACCACTTTATTTATAGAAAAATTTTCTGTAATCGATAAAATACGAAAAATTTATCCTTAAAAATTAAGTGGTATGAAAAAAAGGCGGACTAAAAGTACTCCGGAATAAATTAAAGTACTGACATCTATGATACAACCAAATAAAAATGCGTAAATTTCACCAATATATATATATATATATATATTCAGGCCCTTTTTTTGTGTCTGTGTGTGACTCGGAATCAGGGTTGCCAGATTTGGCCCTTTTTTTTATTCAATAGTCACCAGTAGTTTTTATTTGTAACATTTGCCTAATAACTTCGAAGACTGATAATCCATTATGTATATCAGGTGTCCATACTTGCCAACAATGTCATTATGAACCGTACAATTTTTAGTACCCGCCTTTTTTTTTCACATCAATAATTTTTTAGAGAAATTTTAGTCTTATTTAAACGTAACAACATTTGGAGAGAATAACTCTAAAAATATAGTGGTGTGAGAAAAGGGGCGTTAACAATTGTACGGCTATTAATGAGATAGTTGGCATTTATGAATGTCACTTCTCAAAATTATTGGTGACTATTAAATAAAGAAAAGGCCTCATCTGGCAACGCTGCTTGGAATCAAAATTATACACGGAATACAGATTTTAACCACTTCTCGACTCGTAAAAATGTAAATCCCCAAACGAAATTCGGAAGGAAAAAAAAAATCTTATGTAAATGTATTGAGATATTCCGATCTGATTTTGAGTGAAATAAATTTCATAACATAGCACATTCCGAATTCGAGAAACTACGTTTTATAATATTGCACAATCCTATTTAAGTAGTAAACAAAAATTAAATATTATGTAAATGTTAAATGTAAAAAAGAGAGGGATTTTTCTATCTATTGCAGAGAAGATGAGATTTTTGCCTTTCAAACACTTAATTTAAATTTTATATTTCTTAGAAATGTGTATGTAAGTATACCTTGATTTATTTATAGGATTTTAAATGCGCCCCAAGACAAAATATTTGAGAACCACTGCTACAGAGTGACTTGTAATTTATACTTTAGCTCATTACTAATTTACTTCAAGAAATTTCCTACAAATGGTTTATAGAAAAATCTAATCCAACCATAGTTGCTAATTTTAGCACGTTTCGGCTACGGGAAAATTTTGATAGAATTTTTTTTTTTTTTTTTTACAGATTTCTGAAATAATTTTCACTGATTAAATTAAATAAAATTTTTTATTAATTTTTTGTCTCGGGTTATTATTTTATTTTTTAATTATTATTCTATTTTAAGCCCCGGTGTTCCTCTAATACATTATATTATTTATAAAAATGATTTTACATATTCATGATTAAATTATTCAAATTTTATTGTTAGTAATTAATTCTGTAAATGTCTTTTTCTTTTTTTTTCGCAAAGTATTTTTTAGAGGAACGCCCTGAAGGCGGGACTCTTTTCACACGAAAAACGTAAATTTACGTAACCCGCAAGCAAAGTGTTGAAATTGCCAAAAAGTGCAAACGTTGGCAACTCTTAAGAAGTGTGAAAAAGTTAGCAACTTGTGCATGCCGCAGCATACACAAGTTCAGCAGGGCCTGATTAAGGGGGAAGCTCGCTCATACCGGAATATTTTTACAATTATTTTTTACTTCATGTCATAAAAATTCCACGCTTTGACGAGGAAATATTTTTTATAAAAAATGAACGGTGTAAAACAATCCAATTTACTCACCGATATTAGACACCAGAATTCTTTTAAAATAATTTTTAATGAAAATTTTCTGTTTATTATAGGAGGAAAGTATTTGTTAAAAAATAACGGTGTAAGTATAAATAATGTGTGATGAGCGAGCTTCCCCCTTAATCAGGCCCTGAAGTTCAGTCTAACGCATAACTTGCCAACATCCTAATTATGAACCGGAAGATTTTTTTTTTAGTACACGCCCCTTTTTCCACACCAGTATATTTTTTGAGTGTTTTTCTTCTTACTTCGTCGTATTTAAATTTGGAGAAAATTACTCCAAAAATATACTGATGTGGAAAAAAAAGTGGCATGTTCTAAAAATCTTCCGTTTATAATTAGGATGTTGCCAAGTATGCTAACGCATCATTTTTAATCACACCGGTTTTTCTGCATTCTATTTACATACCTGCCAACCATCTCATTAACACGTTCATTGAAAAGCTGAAAATTGGAATTTCCTACAAATAGAAAAAAATAAAAATCCCTTCTCTAGTGACCAATATAAATATTACGCGTCGTTTCGCTGTGGCCACTATACTATTCCGCTTAGAAACTTGATAGCGACGTCCACGCAGTAACGCGTAAAACGCCGTTTGGTGAGAACTTGCATCAAGCGATATCGCGTGATTCTCAATTAATGTGTTTAAATAAGCGTAAAATTGTTAATGCCCTTGAAAAACACGCCCCTTTTTTCCACACCACTTTATTTTTAGAGTAAGTCTTCCCAAATGTTGTTACGACTAAAAAAGGATATAATTACTTTTTAAAAAAATCACTGACGTGAAAAAAAAAGAAAGCGAGTACTAAAACTTTCGCGCTTTATAATGAGATGTTTGGCAGGCATATATTTATTATACTTAATATTCCATAGTTGCCAACATTTATTTATTTATTTCCCTGGGTATTTTTTAGCCACGCCTCTATTTCGTACCATTTTTTTTTTAGGGAATCCCCCCCTTTATTTTATCGTATTTAAATTGGAGTGAATTATACTATAAAGTGGTGCAAAATGAAGGCGGGGCTAAAAATACTCCAGAATACATTAAAATATTGGCTGCTGTGATATTCTGAAATTTTTGAAAAGAAATACATGTTCATGCAAACAATTACTAATTAAAATATTTATGAAATCCATCTCCATATAAATTAAGAAATCCTCCATGATCATACTGCCGATCTTTTTCCAGCTAAAAGCAATAATGTGTATTAAGTCTGAAATTAAACCAATATTAATAATACCGAGTTGCTACGGCCTATTTTAATCTCAGATACTTCCACCAGTATAATGATATAGCAATATTTCCTTAACAAATTTTGGAAATGTACTGTAAATGATTACTATGTAAATATAACTGTCATGGTTCGTACTCTCCGCCCTTTTTTCAGGACATCCTCATGAATAAGAAATTTTTCGAATTTATTCTAACCATTATTTTAATAAAATAATCTCTACCCTGCATAATCACTAGCATCTAGCCAGCGACGAGCAACTCACACACTTTCCTGCAGATTTCGCGTATGCGTCGTATGTGGATGCTGAATTTTATTTATGTTTATTCGATGTGTTTATTTCCCATTTTTATCCAAGACCCTCTTTGGTAGTGCTGCCCTCTGATGGTCAGTATAACTATTTGTATTACTTTCGATGTTAAATCAAACAAAACTGAAAATTTTCAACCTTTAAGATTTAAACAGAAATTCTGGGAATCATTCTCATTAACGTTATAAAAGAGAATATATTTTCTAATTTTTATATCTCGTTGGATTTTCGAAAATCAATTTTTAAATAAATAAATAAATAAATAAATAAAAAAGAGAATAACATTGTTTGGTTTGTGCAAACTTAAATTTCCCAAATTCTATCAAGCATAGAGGGTTGTTTGAGGCCTCAATTTAAAGAGAATTTCATGAGGTTTATTTTAATACGCAACTTACCTATGCTTGCTATTTTTTTTATTTTTAAACTTTTATTAAGTTGGCGATTTTTTAAAAAACTTTCAAAAAAGACTTTTATTATATCATTAGCTACAAATCTTAAAATTTGTAGAGTGGAATAAAATGGATTATGGCAAAAATTCCATTATTTTTTAATAGTTACAATAAGCTTTTTACTATAACTCCTGATTTTACTGTTATCCTTTTTACTCCCTTATTCAAAGTATAAGGAAGTATTGCAAGGGTATTATAATAGTTTTAATATTATATATATATATATATAATAAACACCAGCTTTTTTTTTTTTTTTTTTAATGGAATGATCTTTGGATCACTCCATGTGAAATAAACTAATCATTCATCCTGACCATTTTAGATTTCAACAAAAATTACAATATTTATTCTCCTTAACAATAAAAAATAATTATAAAAACATTGTTATTCATATCTGTTTGAGGTTTCAGGTAATAATTTTTTTAAATCTTGAAAAATCTTTTGTAATATATATATTATAAGGTCTACACCACTGAATAATTTTCAGTTTGAAAGTTGGTTGTCTAATTAACACTCCAATCATCATGATGCACAATCTATAGAAAACATGCAGCATTTAGAATATTAGCCATAGGGAAAATATATTGTATTATTTATACATTAAATTACACGCCAATTAAATAATTTATATATTGCAGATTAGGAGATATTTTGTAACAGAATAAATATCTCATTCAAAACTTTTAACATGATTTTAACTGGAGCATTTAAAATCAACAAGGACATTTTCTAAACATGGAATGTTTTCTGTCAAGCACACATATGGGGGAGCAAATGGGATGGGGGGTATTTTCTCATTTTTTATGTTATTAATGGCATTCATTAGTTTGTTTAGTACTCCTCCCTGGGAAAAATTCAAAAATGACAGCAAATATTTTCTGATAAAAACAAAATATTAGAAGTACATTTTTTAAAATTGCCATACTATTATTTAAGTGTGTGTGTGCGGGGGGGGGGATAAATTAGAATAGAAAAACTATATCTTATGCAATAAGTGAAAAGTTTGCAGTAATAATAATGAGAATAATGGGAAGACAATTTATTTCAGACAAATTAAGGTAAGGTAAAAATTGTATAACTGAAAAAGTTGCTCTCATTTTTTAGTTTTTTTCAAAGCTGAATTAAATGGTTTAACTGAATTAACTGAAGAACTGGATATAAGCTAAAACATGGTGATTAAAATTCATAACAGCCCATCTTTTTATCTATATGTTACCGTTAAAACGCAAAATACGTTAATCTGCAGATTACCTAGCTAATCTGCAGATTAACTAAAATAACCCGTTAAAGTGCGGAATAAAGAGTTTTCCGCATTTTAACTAGGTAATCTGCAGATTAACGGTTTCACTATCGCTAAAGTTCGAATGTTTGTTTCGAGCCTTAGTTTTTTTTACATTCACTATGACGTCAAACAGCCATGTGATACAGATACGCGAATGACCTTCAAACATAACTAAAACTTTTACCTCTTCCCTTCCGCACTTCCGCTATGCTATGATGATAAACCGATAAACGGCAAACGCAAAATGTGGAGGATGAAAGCCATGATTAGGTTTATTATTATGACTAACACAACATTTAAAGTAACAAGTAAGTTATAATTGTTTTAATTTTGATTTTATTTCTATCTTTTTTAATTCTGTCAATATAAGTTTGATAAGGGTCTGCATTTTATTAATGAAAAGTAATCTTTATTAAAAGCTGTCTCTCGTGAAACTCCATTTTGAATTATGAATATTAGATTTACATTACAGTAATTATTTCCTTCCGAACTAAAACTATTAAACCATAACTTTTTAAAAGTAATTTATTTTAAAATTGATTTAAATTACTATTACTTACTGAAAAAAAAAAAAAAAAAAAAAGATATATTAATTATTAACTTTGAAAAATATTATGGCATTTAATAAATACTTAATATGAAATTTCTGTACATTTTTAGCATTTCATTACATTTTTTCAAGTTTCCTGTACATATTTTATATATCATGATTATATTTTTATTTATTTATTTATTTATTTATTTTAAATTTTGTTCGCCTTTTCAGATAATTTCGTTGTAGTTTATCACATAAAAAGTGTTAATAAAGGGTTTTTTTTTTTTTTTTTTTTTTTTAATGTAAAATTAATATATTTGCTAAACTTGTGCAGATATATGTATGCTGCAAAATATAGTTTAATAAAGCATTGAAAACTGTCATTTTAATTTTCATGCATTCTAAAAAATGTTAAAGCAGTTTTAATTATTTGAAGTACTTCTTAAATAATGCTTCTGATTTGTCTAATTTAATATTTCTAGTAATATTTTATATAATTTAATATTTCTAGTATTTAAATAGTAATAGCAATATAAGTTGTTAATAATTTTTTTTTTTTTTTTTTTTTTTAATTTTAAATTGTTAAATATTTTTATTTTGAAAAGAAATCGTTACTGTATTACAATTCTAACATTCATTTATAAAGTAGAATTTATTGAAAGCTATTAAAGCTATTATATTTCATATTAAAAATGCATAACATCTTCAAACTTATATTGACAGAATAAAAAAGATGAAATAAATAAAAAATAAAACAAATATAACTTTAAAAGATATAAAAATTAAAACACATACAGATTAAAATAAGTAAAGAAATAAATAAAAAAGAAAATAAAACTATTTTTTTTTTTCCGAATGAAAAAACAAATACAACACAGCGTGCTGTAAAATTACAACACCAGATATCTTATTTTCACTTTAACTAGTGCCTAGTAGGTAATGTGCAGATTATCTAGGTAATTCGCAGATTACCTAGATAATTTGAGAAATAAAACAATTTTCCTCACTTTAACGGATCCCCTTAGTTAATGTGCAGATTACCTAGCTAATCTGCAGATTAACTGATTTCTGCACTTTAGCGGTAACATATATACTAAATCCAAAAGCTAGATATCCTGATTTTGAATTACCAAATAAAAAAGAAGCAGCAGGAGAATATATCCAGGCAGTTTTTCTTTCTTTTCTTCTTCTTCTTCTTTTTTTTTTTTTTTTTTTTTTTTTTTAACTATTTATTATTTTTGATTTTGAAATTTCATGCAAAATGTTCTCTATTGAAGGATTGTTAATTAATTTATTAAAGTGTAAAAGTGCTAAAATGCTGATGAAATCAAGAAGTCATTAAAAATCTTAATATCAAAATACTGAAAAATATTGAAATAATTCTAATAGTGAGAGAATGTTTTCTTCTTATAGGGTTATACGATTAAAACTGTGTAGCAAATTTAGTTTGGAAAAGCTATAAAACTTGTAATGTTACTTAAAATATTAAATATAAATTCTGTAATTAATTATACTCTGGTTTGTAATATTCCATTACATAATAGTATAATTTTTTATTAAGTTTCTTCATGTAAATATTTTTCACTGTTAGTACGACAGATCACACTATTTCTTTCAGATAGCTATTTTGCTTTGTCACCATTTATTGCATTACTGAATGAATGTGCAAACATTTTTATTAAAAACATATAAAGCTGAAAGTTTGTTACTGCATCTGTCCAGATTATTAGATTTTATCAAAAATTGCTACACTTATTAATAAGGACAAAATGTAACTAATGCTGTATTTTTTAGTTCAGTTGGATAATTAAGGGCCGTTTTGCTTCGTTCATAGCAGAAATCGAAGTGAGGCAGCAAAACAACAGCGAATCTTGAAAATAAACAGAAACAGAATTCAGCACCGGCACATGTCGCGCGCGCGAAATCTGCAGGAAAGTGTGCTAGTTGCTCGTCGTCGGCTAGATGCTAGTTGGATAATCATGGCACATTACTATAAATATACCAGAAGTATTTCTGCATGAAATTAGTGGTGGTAAAAATAGTGGAATTTTCTTATCTCTGGTAGTGTCCTCAAAAAAGGGCGGAGAGTACGACCCCTGAACTGCGGAAGAATTGAGGAGAAAATAAAGCAGTATCAACCAGGTAATAACATTAAAAAAATAAATAAATAATTGCAGCATAAATTACTTTATTCAGTTCACTGCTTCAGTGTCATTACTGCAAAATTGCATGTGTACATATTTCGCGGGAGACAAAAAACTACTATTTATGAATAATAATATTTGTATAAAATTTCCAAGGCTAAACATATTGCGTTTTGCAATTTAATATTATTAATTCTTCCAGAAAGAACGAAAAAGTTGGCAAATATGTAATCATAGTAAGGATATTTATTTTCGCATTATTACTTTTATCTCTTAAATATTTCCACTATAATTCCTCTGTTCTTGCAATATTATTCTTTTATCTTTCTTTCTTCTTATATTCTTGCATATTTTTCAGTGCAAATATAATAGGAATAATTGCACTATTTCTTGGCATAAGATAAAATCGATTTTTTTTTTCACATTATAAAATAATAAAATTGTATTCAAAGGAACATTTGTTGCATAAATTACACTTTAAAAAAAAATTTAGATATTTCATCCATCAAATAAAAGAATCAATGTTGACATTTCTTTTATAAAAATAACTTATTTTGTTTATTTCCAAACTTGTTTAAAATAAAAGTATATAATTAATCACATTAAACGTTGAAAAAAGTAAATATCAAGAACATTTTCCTCATATTGTAACGATAAAATTCAATTTACTTCAACATTAATTTTCTAAAGCTCTACGATTAGACCTTTCAAATATACGATAAATATATATTTTTCCTCAAGGAAAAAATAAATAAATAAATAAATAAAACAAGTTGACGAGCATTTCCAAATATCAGCCAAAACTAATTATTTTGCTTCAAACTGAAACATTGCCATTTACCGACATAAACTGTGAAAAATATGTTATCGAAATTTTCATTTTACTAAACATTGAACATAAAAAAAAAAAAAAAAAAAAAAAAAAAAAAAAGCGTACGTTTATATTAAATAAAATTCTGTTGAAGAAAACCATTAATAAATCTTTAGAAAATAATTAATTTAAGGAAATCCCATAAACATTCGACTAAAATATATTAAAAGCGTAGTAAGGAAAAACGGCTTCGTTAAATTAGATTTTTCCATCAGAAATTTCTTGGCCATTCTTTTACTAATTGAACATGTTCAGTTTCTTTTTTCTTCTTTTTTTCTTCGCATTTCGTCATTAATTTAAATATAACTATACCTTTCTCTCTGAGACTATTTTAAGTTAACATTACCATTAAATCATTTTAAAATATTATTTGGAATCATAAATCTATTATTTTTAATACAATATGCAAAAAAAGTTACACACACAATATATATATACGAAATTATTAAATTAAAATTATAAATAGGGTTTAAATTCTTAATGTTTTTATTTATTTATTTATATTTTAAGTTCGTAATATGTAAATTAAATAATGAGATTTTTTTTTTTTTTTTGTCTTTTGACAAAAATAGCAATTCAATCTAATCTCTCTCGAAAAAGAACTTTCATTGTAAAACAGAGTTGCCAATTTTTAAAATTTATACTGCAGCACTTTTTTTCGTACCAGAAAATCTATAGAATATTTTTCTCAAATATATGTCAACGATTAAATAAAACGAAAATCTCTCTCTAAAGTTAGTAGTATGAGAAAAAGGCGGGGCTAACATTGCTCTGGAATAAATTATGAAAGTTGGCAACTCTGGTAAAATCACAAAGCGCTGAATATGATTCTTCCAATCCTCATAGCAAAACTGAAACCCGATAATACAGTAGTCTTCATGAGATCAATTTACAGCCTTTTTAATGTGTTCGAATGTCTCCAAAATGACGTCCCTTAAAGTTTTTTTTTTTTTTTTTTTTTTTTTAAGCTGCATAAGAGGGAAAAGACACAAACACTCAAGTCAGATGAAAAATATTTGAGATTTTCTTTCTTTCTTTCTTTTTTTTTTTTTTTTTAATTTCTTATTTTAATATTTCCAGAATGCAGAAATCTAAATCCTAGAATATTTACACAATTTTGAAATATAAACTCACTGAATATTTAAAGAAGACTTGGCGCTAGATAACTAAATACTTGAAATATCTTGAACGGCTTAAACGCTAAAGGGAATAGTGGAATAGCAGAGTGCTGTTTCGGTACCATTTAGTGTATCGTCATCTATATATGATAGAGAAATAGGATTTTAATCAATCAATAGAATTAAGTGGAATGTGAAGGAATAGCCAAAAGTTGCAGGCCTGAATTTACATTCGAATTCGATTTATTTGAAGCTTTTTATATCCAAAAGAATCTTTAAAATATTGTTAATTGTGATTTCGCCATTTTTTGTCTGATTGTTGAAAATTTTACATTCAGTCCCTACTTGCTTAATGTATTCTATATTTTTTCACAACTCCCACTTTTTAATATCCTATTGGCTAATTCACCACATTCGCCTAATCAGCTAATTCGCCATATTGGCTAATTCGCCTAATTTTTTTAATTGATTAGAATTTGATTCTTTTCTTATGTATAGAAGCACTTTCCCTTCATTTCATTATGCAGGCATACTTGCTAACCATCTCATTAATAGCCGTACAATTGTTAACGCCCCCTGAAAAAACGCCTCTTTTCTCACACCACAATATTTTTAGAGTTATTCTCTTCAAATGTTGTTACGATTAAATAAGACTAAAATTACTCTAAAAAATTATTAGTGTTAAAAAAAAAAGGCGAGTACTAAAAATTGTACGGTTCATAATGAGATGGTTGGCAAGTATGTGCAGGTGGCTTTTAGCGCTGACTATACGCTAAATGCTACCGAAACAGCTGTCTGCTATTACATAATTCCAAGTTCAAGACGTTGAATATTTTCCTGTGTTTAGTATATTTTCACTGCTTCGATTAAAAAATCGTTATTTATGGAAAATAATATTTTGTATCAAATTTCTAAGATGAAACTTATTTTATTTTCTATTCGAAAATAGTAGATTTAACTCTTCCGTAAATATCGAAAAAAGTCTCACCTGTGTAATTTTAATAATTGTATACTGTTTTTACAGTATTGCTTTTATCTGTTATATATTTCTAAGGTAGCTGTACCGCCAAATAAGGAACACCCAAGGGACCGGACATGTTGTCCCTTAAATAGAGGTGTCTCTTCTTCAGAGATAGGAATTAGTATACATGGTATATGAGAAAAAAATGTCCTTAAAAATATTGATTTAAATAGAAATACAGGTAACAGCAAATTTTAAAGACTCAGAATGTAGTGTAACATATTACCCATTTTATAATCAGTTTTTAAATTTACATTCATAATAAATAAGTCTCAATTAATGAAATAATTAAAATTGTGAAAGGAAAAGTGAAAAAGTTTTTGTACTCACAGAAATTTATTTGAAATAATCCGTAACATGGGTTTGTTTACAAGTATGTGCTTTACAAGCATTTTTTTTCAAATGGATATGAAACTCACTTATAATTTTAAAACCTTCATCATCACCATTATTTACCATGAATTGTTTTAGTTGTGAAGTGTATTTTAAAGCATCTTTATAGCTTTTGAGATCACACTTTTCCCCCTTTGTATCTTCATCTTCACTACTCTCAGGAACCTTTAAGCATTTTTCTCTAGTGCTTTCAGGATCTATAGGGAACACTAAAGCTCTGATATCCTCATTTGTCTCATCAGTGAACAAATTTTCATCAATGGCCAAATATTCTTTCACTTTTACATTTGTGCAACTTATTTCAACGAGTTTCAGACAATTCTTTTTTCTTCAATGCTTTCATCAAACATAGTGAAAACCTGTGTTTCAAAACCTGCTTTTTTAAAACAGTTCTTAACACAACTTTGGGATACAAATTTAACAGGCATAGTGGTCCACTTGATTGCATTCAAAACATTGATACATGTTGCAAGTTTGTCAATTTTCAAATGTTGCTTGTGAAATTATATGTCGCAAAAATAATTTTCTGCACTGAACCCTGCAGTTCCAGATTATTCCTTGATCTAAAGGTTGCAGTAACGAAGTTGCATTTGGTGAGAAGAACACTAATTTCACATATTTAAGCTTTAAATCGGTTGGGTGGGATGATGCATTATCAAAAAAAAGCAAAAATTTCTTTTTTTTTTTTTTTTATATATATATATATATATTCTTTCATCTAAAGCAATCAACCATTCTGACATAATGTCTTCGGTCATCCATGACAATTTATTGGAATATTAATGTGCTGGTAAAGCTTTTGGGTAATGTTTTTGAAGCATCCAGGTTTCTAGATCTTCCAAATAACAAGTGGCTGCTCAAGTCCCATTCTATGTTACAACAAAATAACACAGTCAGGTGTTTTTTGGAGCTTTTACTACTGGAGTACTTTCTCTTTTAAAATACAAAGTTTTGTTAATCAAAACCCTATAGAACAATCCAGTTTCATCTGCGATATAGATATATTTTGCTTCATACCTATTACAAATTTTCTTCAATTTTTCTTTCCAATTGGTAACCTGTTCCAAACTTACTGATTTTTCTTCACCACAAATGCCTTTAAAAGCGACATTGTGTCTTGTTTTAAACTTCTGTAACCAACCATTAGATACTTTGAAATTCTATAGTCCCAAGCTTTCGGCAACTTATTTTGATTTTCCCTGCAGTAATACTCCACTTACAGGAATGAAGACCAATTAAACACGATTTTATCAATTTCACATGTTTCGGTTCTTCGGAATTTCCCAGTCTTTGAATTTTCATTCGAATTCGTAATCCAGAGTGGAACAACTATAGTATTTCCCCACAGCTGAATTTGGCGATTTATTTTTGACGATTATGGCTAAATCACAAATCTAAAAATCATAAATAATATAGCATAAATCATAAAATCATAAGCTAAATTATAAATCATAAATCCAAAATAAATAGCAGGCAGGCTGCCATATTATAACGCAAACAGTTCAGAACGACATCGTTATCATTCAAATCGGCGCCAAAGAAAAATCGCCATATTCAGCTGTGGGGAAATTAGTTGTACCTCCAGGGTTTTCTTATTTCTTTTTTCTACTGTAGAACATGACATGATTGATTTTTACTAATTCCAAACTTTTGTCCTAAGTTTCTCATTTTCTGCTACATTAATTAAAGCAATCTTTTTTTTAGTCTTTCTTTTTCTACTCATGTCTGAGAAAATCTGTGTAAAGTTAGCATAGAAATCAACGAAGCTAGACTCTTTTTTCATTTAAAGTAACAGGTATGTTAACCGGCATACAACATCAACTGACTGTTTACATTCCAACGCATCAGCAGCGCTTTTCCCCGTTTCAATTTGGCAAAGAGAAATATCTTTTGAGCTCATGTTGCCATTCGGAAAGAGAAATATCTTTTGAGCTCATGTTGCCATTCGGAAAGAAAAATATCTTTTGAGCTCATGTTGCCTTTCGGCAAAGAGAAATTTTTGAGCTCGTAACACACGTGTTTCCCAGTGGATTGCCAATGTAAAGTTTCAGATAATGCCCTGGCTTTTTCTTCCTGTATTTTCACATTTCTATATTGAAAAATATTCTTCAACATAGAAAGAATAATAAATTTAGCTTTCTTTTTTTTTTTTTTTTTTTTTTTTTTTTTTCACTATCACAAAACCTTCTTTCACTTGTCCAAAAATTATCGCTAAAGTCTCAAAATTTATATTTCGGAATTTTCGGGTGTCTATTAATTAGAGTGTCCCTTAGCCAGAGGTAAATATATTAAGGTTTCTATTCAAAGGGCCTGGGGCCAAAGAAACTGTACCTGAAATGGAGATTTCCCTTCTTCGGAGGTGTCCCTTACAGGAGGTTTCACTGTACTTCTATTTTTGCCTTATTATTATTATATTGCATATACTTTCAATGTAAACACAATAAAAACAGCTCTATTATTGCTTAGTATTAGATTATAATAATTTTTTTTTAATCAAAAAATCATTCTAATAAGTTTTTATGCTGTAATATAATAAAAATTTCACCGAGAAAAAAACTGTTACAAAAATTTTACTGAAGGGATTTCATGGGATTTCAGGGATTTCATGTTAAATTAAAAAATCGATATCGAAATTTTCATTTTATAAAATAAAAGATTTTGTTTATTTCAAAAGATGTTTGTATAAAAAGTGTATTTATTTTTTATGTACGTTAGACATTACATAAAAAATGGTAAATATAAAACGCATTTTTCTCATATTTTAACGATAAATTTCAATTTATTTCATCATTAATTTTAAAAGCCCCAAGATTATAGATCTTTGAAATACAGAACAAAATATGTTTTCAAAAAAAAAGAATAATAATAATAGCAAAACAGTTTTCCGGAGATTTCCAGATTGTCAAACTGTTTATTACAAAAATCGACCAGAACTAATTAGTTAACTTCAAAACGAAACATTGACATTTACCGACATAAGCTGTGAAAGATATATTATCGATTTTTTTTTTTTTTCCCTCTCTAAATCTTGAATGTCAAAAAAGCGTATGTTTATCTTAATTAAAATTTCGTTGAAGAAAACCATTAAAAGTTCTTTAGAAAATAATTAATTTAAGTAAAACCCATAAACATTCGACTAAAAATACATAAAAGCGTACTATGGAAGCCCGGCTTCGATAAATTAGATTTTTCTATCAGTATTTTCTAGTCCTTTCTTTTACTAATTATGTAAGTTTGGTTTCTTTCTTTCTTTTTTTTTTTTTTTTTTCGTATTTTCCCATTAATTTGAAAATTAGCGTAATAATAATACAGATTTTTGTATCAAACTAGTTTAATTTGTCAGTTCCATTAAATCGTTTTAGCATATTATGAATTAGGGTTATAAATATGTAGTACATTTCTACATATGCGATTAAAATTAGAAATATGATTTATATAAAAATAAATAAATAAATAAGTTTATACTTTAAATACGCGGTGTGTAAATTAAGTAATGACAATGATTCGTTTTATTAGGGTAAAATTATAATTCAATAATATCTTCCCTTAATCGTTTGAGTGCGACGAAATGCTATCGCACTATAGTGTTGTGCCAAAAACGCATAGAAGCACGATCGCGGTACTGTTTATTGCTGTAATTTTGGCATTAATTGAGAGCAGTTGTATTCATGTCAGATGCAATTTTTATTATTATAATTCAATTGTGGTTGTTAGTAAGTATTAATATCTTAAGCCAGGGGTCGTAGTCTTCGCCTTTTTTTCAATACATTCTCAGAGATAAGAAATTTCTGCTTTTTTGCCACCACTCACTTCATGCAAAAATACTTTTTGTATATTCATAGCAATGTGTCATGATTAAACAGGGTAGAGATTGTTTTATGAAAACAGAGCCTGATTAAGGGGGAAGCACACATTATCTCCGCTCTCACCGGAATATTTTTACAATTATATTTTACTTCATGTCATAGAAATTCCACGCTTTCACGAGGAAATATTTTTTATAAAAAATGAACGGTGTAAAACAATCCAATTTACTCACCGTTATTAGACACCAGAATTTTTTTTAAATAATTTTTAATGAGAATTTTCTGTTTATTATAGGAGGAAAGTATTTTGTTAAAAAATAACGGTGTAAGTATAAATAATGTGTGCTTCCCCCTTGATCAGGCTCTGTATGAAAATAGTGGTAACAATAAATTTGAAAATTTCTCATCCATGAGAGTGTCCTGAAAAATGGGCGGAGAGTACGACCCCTGCTTAAGCACGATGCACTACTATAACGGCTCACTCTAGTGCGTCACCATTTGAATTGAATAATCGTTTTTATATGTTGTATTTCCCACCCCTTTTTTATTTACAACGGGTTGTAATTATAATGGGCTGTTCGACCTGACGTCAGATGTCACATGATATTTGAAAAACAAACAGCAGACGAAGTTTTTTACATATGTAGTGATTGCTGAAATAACATATTTTCTATTCTTATTTTTGATCAATCGTTTTTAACCCCTTAACGCGCGGTGTCCTCGCCACGAGGACGCAAAATTTATGATCCAGCTGCAAAAATTCATCCCGGAAATATTTTAGCAAAAATTCACGTTTATAACATATCACAAAAGGCCGATTTTTTAAACCTCAAAATTTAAAATTTCTTTTAGTTTAATTTAGTTCATGAATTCCGGTGGCAGTATAATTTAAATGTTTCAAATTGTCTTGCGCCGAAAAGGGTTAATCTGTGTTATTTTTTTATACATTGCCATTTTTAATCCATTTTATATCATTATTCATCATCTTTTGTTTGCTGTATACATTTACAATCATCATTTAGTTTATATTTGTTATTGATGTTCATGAAGAACATTTTAAATACTCTGATTTTTGATACTTAATTCATTGACAGTCCAACATTGTACGGAGTAAAGCCATTTAGAC
Organism: Salticus scenicus; assembly: GCA_963930645.1. Lineage (NCBI taxonomy): Eukaryota > Metazoa > Arthropoda > Arachnida > Araneae > Salticidae > Salticus > Salticus scenicus. The sequence goes on from OZ005659.1 coordinate 180,347,283, forward strand.
CAGTAACTAAGTTAATTGACTTGTTTTAACACCCTAATGCAATTAAATTTAATTGAAAGCATTTTAAAATTTCAAATTATAATCCTTAAATATTCCACAAGAACAAGCTATCATTTATTGCCAGATCAGATAATGTGTGCTTCCCCCTTATTCAGGCTCTGATAGTTATCTTTTTAATAACAAGATAAAATGACCTTCATTTTAATTTTTAATACATTATAAAATTGTAGAACTAAAACAATATTGCAATTCGAACCTTTTCTTTTTCCAAGGCGGTCAGGTAGTTAAGCATCTCATAAATTAGTATTGTTTGTAAATGTGAAGCATGTATGAAAATAGAGTATAAATAAAATGATGTAGAATGATTTTTGGATGTGTGTGTATTTGCACGGGTCGTACCCTCTGCCCTTTTTTTCAGGACACTCTCAGAGATTAGAAATTTTCGCCTTTTTTGACACCACTAATTTCATGCAAAAATACTTCTTGTATATTTATAGTAATGTGTCATGATTATACAATATGGAGATTATTTTTAAAAAATAATGATAGCAATAAATTTGAAAATTTCTTATTCATGAGAGTGTCCTGAAAAAAGGGCGGAGAGTACGGCCCCTGGTGTTTGTCTTCCTTGTGTATTATTTTTATCGCCCACTAACAGTTTCGAATAGTGCTTGTGAATTCATGTTTCTATGTATTTTTTTATTATTTTTGTATCCTGCTTTGCCATTTCATTTTTGCTAAATTGTTTTAAATCAGCTTGTATTAAAAAGAAAGAAAAGAAAAGTGCTGGAAATGTTCACAAAGTTGCCAACTTTTATAATTTATTCCGGAGTATTGTTAGCCTCACTTTTTTTTCATACCAGTAACTTTGAAGAGAGATTTAATTCTTATTAAATCGTTGTCATATAGTCGAGAAAAATATTCTACAAATTTTCTGGTGCGAAAAGAAGGCGAGCTAAAAATGCTACAGAATAAATTATAAAAGTTGGCAACTCTGGTGTTCATAATCTGAAAAGTTAATTAGTAGCGAAGATGAAAACCAAAAGTCTGTATCAAGTTATATGAGGCGGGCTATCACTGAATAAAATGTCAGAAGGTGTCGATTATTCCGAAATTAGTCGCGTGAAAAGATATAGAAAACTTAACTTAAATAAAAAATAACTTAAAATTTAAAATCATAAAAAAATCGAAACATCAAAAGAGAAAGAGTTGAGTGATAAGCGAAAAAGTCTTTTCTGGTAGCCCATACTTTAGTAAAAAGTAAAAATAAAATATTTATATAACATTGGTATTTTTTTTTTTTTTTCTCCAAAGCTTTTTTGCCCTATATTTTTTTCTGAAAATCTTCCATCAGTAATTTTAAATGTCAGTATTTTTCTTAAAGAACCCTAAAAATTTTAAAAGAAATTTATTGTTTCTGAATGGCGGTTGAAGTCTCACGAAAAAAAGGTGGTTCCGTAGGATCCCTATATAATGCCGATCATTATTACGAACCATAGTGAGTTTGATTAATAATAATAGTAACAGTAATAGTAATAATTGAAATAATGCGGTATTAGAGAGTGTAATCAAGTTTAATGATTTGTATGTCACTGAATATATAAAAGAAAATGCAAATTACTTAAAATTCAAATTTCACTAATAAAATAATTTAATTTATTGTCTTATTAAGTAAATTAGTAATGTTAAATGATTATTTTTCACTTTTAAGATTAAGATAAGCTTAAAGTAAATTGAAATTTCATTTTTACTTATAAATGCTTTTTTTTTTTTTTTTTTTTTTTTTTTTTCAGAGAAGAACCTGAAGAAGAAGATGAAATGTTTTTACCTGGTGCTGTTTCTGAACCTTCGCCTGGTACATGATCTAATATTATTATTATTATTTTTTTTTATTTACTTTTTTTTTTTTTTTTTTTTTTTTTTTTTTGTATGAACTAATCGAAATATAAATCCAAAAGAACACTCAAAAAGACTAAAAGACTTTGAAATACATTCCATGAAAGAAATCGTATTATTTCGGTATAGTCTTAGGTGCATTATTTTAAATAATATACTTAATAGTAATTATTAAAAGTTTACTTAAGAGTTAATTAAATTAAGGGTTATGTAATGATTACTTAAAGATTACTTTATTACAAATACTTAATTATAAAATTTGAACATAATTATAAATATTAAAATTTTATTCAGTAATTTTTGTATTTTCTTTCTAGTGCAATTATACAGGAATGAAAAAAATCCGCTTTTTTGCCACCAGTATTTTCCTACAAATATTTCTACTGTATAAAATCACAAAAATCATCGTAAAAATATTATAAATATTGAAATACTGGTGGATAAAAAAGCAGGACACTTTCACCTCTGTTCATATCCTTATATAGTGCGACCACGTTTACTACGACTAGCAGTGAGGTCGAGTCCAAAAGTTTGGAGGGATGCAAAATTGCCCGAGAGATAGTTATTTGGCAAACATCCAGTTATTCGGTGTTCCCTTATCGCTTGTTTTCTCTCAGTCACCCCTAATTTAACACTGGACTCGTTCAATCCGCACTTGCGCAGAGGCTTCCATGGTCGCAAAAAATGTGGTTAAAGAATAGTTATGTTTATTTAAAAAAAAATAATTACACGATCAAACAGAATCGTTTGCACAATATTGCTGAAGATTCAGCTACAAATATCTATTATTTCATGAAAAGGATATTTTTTTCTATTTATTATTATTATAAACAATTGTTTTTTAACTAAAAGTATAGGGGGAGTTCGTGTTAGGACACGTGGATCTGCTTTTCTAGTTTTTACGTCATCAGAAAATTAAACATATACAATGCTAATCTGAAGACTAATTATATCTTTCTCAACACCCAAGAACTTTTTCAGACACTTAGTTAATAATTTGTCTAATTTATATTTATTTATTTATTTATTTTTGTATTATTATTATTATTATTTTAACAGAACCTTGTAAAAAGATTTCCCCGATCTGGATACCATGATCCACTCCACCTTATGAGGCACATTAGACCATATTAAATCCAAAAATTCAGTTACGATATTAGTGAAAAGTATCGTTCAATATTGTAATTAAATTTCACATTTAAAATTAAACACACGCATTTTTAGGATCTAAAGCCTGTTATATAAATTGTAATGGAAACTAATTGGCATAAATGGATTCTGTTCAGTAACCCATCCTCCTATTTCTATCCATAAATTTATGCATATGTCAAGCTATATTCATGACAAAAACAATTACCTCAACTCAGTTGATCACATGACATAAACGGACTCTAATTCCCCAACCATTAGTCTACCCTGCATCTATATATTTTCCTTACTTTAACATATTTGCCAACATACTAATTAATATTCTGTAGTATTGTTAACTCCGCCTTCTTTTTCACACCAGTATTTTTTGGGAGTATTTTTCTTCTTATTGAATCGTAATTGCATTTGGAGAATATTACTCTAAAAATTTACTGGTGTGAAAAAGAGGGCGGGGCCAACAACACTACGGAATATTAATTAGGATGTTGGCAAGTATGACTTTAATGTCCTATTGGATGATGCTAGAGTCTACTTCGTATTTCAGTTTTCATACGCTTCCACATTGTTTCCTATACTCTTTACATTTAAGTAACTTATTAAGTTTTAAAAGTAGTTATTAGATTTAATAGAAGTTTTGCCAATATCACAAATGATGTTTTAAGACTGGACCGACTTCTTAACGATGAATATTCTTGAAATAATGTATAAGAATAATACATTAGAAATCTAACTAAGGCAGAGCTGCCAACCTAATCCGGCAAATTGTTAGTTCCGCCCATTTTTCTACACCACTTAATTTTTAGAGTATTTGTTTTCTTAATTCATCTTAAATATATTTGAAGAGAATTACTCTAAAAATTAAGTGGTGAAAAAAATGGGCGGTACTAACAATTTGCCGGATTGGGTTGGTAGCTTTGCCAAGGAAATGAAAAATTTACAGATGAACACCAAATCAATTTTATAATTTTCTGATTCATTCTGGCTTAAAACATGTAAAAACATCTAGAAATCAAGGTTGATGAAAATTTTCATGTGTAACAAAGTTTCCTGTACCTATGGTAAGAAACAGAAGTCTCCATTTGTAGAAAAATGGAATAGAAACCAATTTTTTTTTTTTTTTTTTTTAATACAAAAAGATTTTTCATTACTATTCGAAGTTTTATTATTTTAAAATTCAAGCATGTGTGACTTGAAATAAATGACTGCACAAAAATATGCAAAAAAAAAAAAAAAAAAAAAAAAAAAAAAAAAATTAGAATAATGAATTAATTATTATAATAAAGAATTTAAGAGTCTATTTTTTTTATTACTTAAACTAGGTTAATCCATGGTTCAAGCTACCCTTGAAACAAAAATGTAAATCAAATTACCCATATTCATGAATTTCAAAAAAGTAGTAATATATTCTTTCGTGATTATAAAAATTAAACAAATTACAAATATTTATTAAATGAAAAAACTTGCTGTATAACAGAAAATTAGATTCATTGCTTTAACCTTAATGAAAGCAGTTAAAATAATAAAGCAGAAAATTATATTCTCTATTTTAACCATGAAAACAATTAAAATAATTAAATAGCAAACTTCTGATAATTACTCAGTCGTGTTTAAATGCACCTTATTGAAATAAAAATGATTTAATACACCACTGTACAATATGTTCTCATTCTAGGATTTGCAAGACTTCTAGGGCATTCTTCTTGCTAGAAAATTAAATAAAAAGTAAAAATAGCATTACAATCTGATCCAATGTTCCCTTATATTCAATGTACGCCAATTCCCCCATTTAAAGCATAAGATACGAGCATACTTAATTTACACTAAAGGACAAAAAAGAAAAGTAAAGAAATGGAAAAATGGATAGAAAAGATAAGTCGCACTGTAGAAAACGATTAGTACTGTTTTATTTGTAATAGTTTAAAAAATAAAAAGAAACAAATAAAATCATCATGGTTGCATAACACGTAGAGAATGACGTAATAAAACCAGTCCGACAATTCGTTTTTTAAATAATAAAATTGATGGTTGCTGAAAGGGAAAAATAAAATATCCAATTGCGGCTCCCTTTTTTTTTTTTTTTTTTTTTTTTTTTTTTCTTTTAGTGCAGTTATTTTTGTTTTGAAATTATAATATTTTTTAAAACTTTGTTCCAAAAAAAAAGCGGGGGCGGGTTTTGCATTGAATAATAGTTTATTTGTTTTTATGTACTTTTCCATTATTTATACATTTCAAATATAAAAATCCTTCCTTTTTTTTTTTTTTTTTTTTCAATTCAGTAACTTAGTATTTCAGCCTTTCAGTGCTTATCCGCGACTGTAATGAAATACTCGCCCTCTGGTGGGCTAAGGCGAAATTAACAATAAAACTGGACGGATAGCTTTCCCGCTTTCGTCGAGACAGCATTGCTTGCTGCTGCTGTATATTCGATAGGATGAATAAATTCGGCAAAAAAGGTAACACATGCTGCTGTGTGCTACAGTGTATCTCCAATGGATCAAGAAATCCGGAATTAAGCTTCCATTTTTTTCCAAATGACAAATTTAAAATTCCAGTTGCCTCCGCTAATGAAAAAAAAAAGCTTTAGTTAGTTGAAAGTCTGAATGGATTAAACGTTTACGAATTGGGAAAGAAGTATCGTCAAGTATAACTGTTTGTTTGAAACATTTCGCACCAGAGGATTTCACAAGTAATAATACGTTTAATTTTGTTTTAATTATGAAATATTTTAGATAAAGCTGGTCGTTTCCTTCGCTAACGAGCAAAAGCAAAGCGATCACATTTCATGGATGTCATGGAACAACTATAGTATTGGTCCCCAAGTGCGTTTGGTGATTTTTCTTTGGCGATTATGGCGAAATGTCGCTTTTGCAAATGGTTGCGATGGATTCCAAGTGTAAACAAAAGCGTATTTTATTGCAAAGAATACAGAAAGGCATCGTTATCGTTCAAAACGGTGCCAAAGAAAAATCGCCAAATCCAGTTATTGACCAACTCTATAGTTGTAACTTTATTTTTATTTATTTATTTATTTATTTTAATATACCTTTGTTGTAAGATAAAATATAGATGCAAGTTAAAATACAGTGGAATCATTAAATAATAAAACGCAATAATTTTCATTGCATCCTATTATGCAATCAATTTTCCATGATGCAATGGCGGAGAAAGAACAATAATAAATACACGTGGATATTATATTTACTAACAACTCCAGTTGAGAAAGCGCCATCTATTGATCATTACAAACGCTGATAAAGAAATTTAATTATTTAATGTTTCAATTTATTTGTTAGGTAATTAATTCATTTCATTTCATTTTTCTTATTTTAACCAATTTTAAAGTTCCAAGTAATATTATCTATGTTCTACGTAATTATTTTACCTGTAAGTAAAAATAGTCATTTCGTAGAATTAATGTAAAACGAAAACGCAATTGTAAATTATTTTAGTATATTATATTTTACGTACTTTTAATTATTCAACCGATTAAAATAAGGAAAACGAAAATTTATTTATAAGAATTTAGTTCATTAAGTTTTTTTTTTTTTTTTTAATACTACTTCTTATTTAATTTCCATGTACTTATCAGGAATTAATTGATTAATATTTTACTCACTTTATTTAATACGTTAATTAATTCATTTCATTTAATTTTTGTCATTTTAATATCAAAGCAAGGCCATTTATGTTCCACTTTATTATTTTTCCTCTAAAGATAATCATTTCAGATAATTAAAATAAAATTTTAATTGAATGTATTTCATTTAATCATAATAATTAGTTTTATGTTTTATTTAGTTAATGTTTAAATTTCGAAATTTATTTTAAATATAGCAATTAAAAAATGGTTATTAAGATAATGAAATTTAGAAAGAAATCATGTTCTTTTGATCAAGCATTTTATTTACTGGTTACGAGAAAATACTATTCAAGATTTTATAGAAAACAGACTATAATTAAGTTTGTTTGATAAAAACACGTTTGAAATATAAGATTCCTTTCTTTTTTAGAAAAAAATAAATAAATAAGTACCGCATATAGGTGAACCAAGCTTAAAATTTCTCATTAATTTTTCTCTTCATTAGTCTCATATTTTTAAACGACGTTGTTAAAAATAAAAGTAAAACTTTAAAAAATATATTGAACATATTTTTGTTTGCTTCTTTTTAAAAAAGATATTGGTTGAAGTGATTAAAAGTTTATAAAAAATTCTCTCTAAAAACACACGCAAAAAAAGAAAAGAAAAAGACTAAGTCGTGTATATATATATATATATATTTATTTATTTATTTATTTATAAGTAATATAATATATATTCAATTCAGACACTGAAAAAATGGCATTTAAAAAAAAGTAAAAGGACTATCTACCTAAAATCAGAATAGAATAAGGTTTATCTATCCTCTAAACTAAATCATTAAAAATATTCTTTAATTTAAAATGTCACTGAAAAGTGAATGATAAACCAAAGATTATATTTCTTCTTTTCACAAAGAAAGGGGGGGGGGGGGGTAATTAAAGTCAATTGAAAGCATTAGGAACCTAGACCTGAGTGGTGTGCTCTAAGGGGGGGGGGGGGTCTTTCTAATTGGTCTTAGGCGATAATCAAGCTAGTTTCTGAACAGATAAAACGCCGAACGGTAACTAGAACAGTTTGACGTGAATTCGAACATGGCACCAATCGTCTATTAGTTTCGAAATCAACTCCTAGCTGAACATTCACAACTTTATCGGTCACTCGTGAGACACCTTTACGACATCTTTTAGCAGATTATTAAAAAATTGTAGAAAGCAAAGTTGTAATATTTCTACCCTTGAAATATGTAACATAGTAAAGAAAAAAGAAAAAAAAATTTCAATATTATGTTTAAATGGGCAAAATGTAAGAAATAGATAAAAACTAACGAAGGTAAATTCAACCTCATATTATATATAAATTTCTCATATCAAATGTTTTGAAGCAAAGTTCAATCTTTCGAGAAACTATTGTATTATTTTTAAATATCTCTGTAGTAACGTTAAGAAAAACTGTAAAATACTATTTAAAGCAGATCGAAACAAAAAATATGAAATTCCTTCCAGTGTTGTGATCTGGCGAATTTTTATTCAATATTCACCAATAATTTTTAATTGTAACGTTTGCCTAATTACTGCGAAGATTGATAGTGTATTATGTATTTCACAGGGATGGAACACGGGCGCAGAATTCATACCACTATCAATGTAAGAAAATTTTCTACTTTTTAAATCAACGATATTATAGGTAGGGAAATTTCTTAAACAGATTCCGGTATAAATTCTGCGCCCGTGTTCCATCCCTGATTTCAAATATCACTTTTCAAAATTATTGGTGATTATCGAATAAAAAATTTGCCAGATCTAGCGACACTGGTTCACTCTTTGTGTCAAATATATTTTCAACCGAAGACTATAAACAGATTAATGTATCAAGGCTATTTAGCAGATGAAAATTGTAAGTATGTATAGGACGTCCATTGAATACTTAGCATTTTGTGATATACAGTCAGTAACAAAAGTGTCCGAACACTAACAAAAATTTCTATGTAAAAAAAAGTACACTTTGTATGGCTTTGTTAAATAAATCCTTGTCGAATCCTGTTCATAGTCAGTGTAAGAACATGATTCGATACGGATTTATTTAACAAAACCGCATGAAGCGCACATTTTTTACATAGGAATTTTTGCTAGTGTTCGGTCACTTTTGTTACCGACTGTACTTCCTGTAAATTATATTCAAAAATTTCGTCTTATTTTTGTTTATATTAAACGAATGTTAAATCAGGGAAATCCCATTAAATGACCTTCTAAATGTTACCAGATTATCGCTCTTTTTCTTTACAGAACCGCCGAAAGAAGAACGCTTCTACGTGTATCTTTTGACAAATGTCGACGGTTCTCGGGAGCTAGTTGGCCAAATTTACCTTCAAGTCGACAGCTTTCTTAATGAAGCTCGACGGGCGATCGACCACGATAGAGATCTTTCTGAAGTCATCGAAGGCAGAGAATATCGTTTCCTGGATGAAAATTTAGATGCCATACCCAACTATCAGGAGAGTTCTCTGGACCTAGAAAGAGTGTTCCCATCTCAAGGAATTAACGTACAATATATACGTAAGTTTATTCAGTATTACATACCTGCTAGCAATCTAATTTACCCTTTGCCGGCTCTAACGCTCCAAACATTGTTGACAAATTTAGGGGCTCTGTTCTTCAACTACCATCAATAATTTTGAGGAGTGATATTTGATATACAAGGTGATTACAAAAAAACTACCCCGATATATGAGACCATAGCTGCCATACCGTTCACAGTAACTGAATAAAATTTTGGTAGAAGGTATTTTGAGGTATGCGCTCAAGAATTATATAAAAAACAACAGTTAAACCCTAACAGTTACTGTTACAGTGACAAAATTTCAAAAATTTCAAATGACAACACCTACTTTTATTATTATTATTATTATTGGAATGGGATCTCCACAGCAAAAAACCATAAATAGCGTTGGAACGGTACCTGTAGCATGAAAATCGAAAGCGCTAGCAGGCTAAGAAAAAAAGAAAGAAAAAACCAACTGTTATGTGCCTACCGGATCACGACTTTCATTTTTTAACCCTTTCAGGACCATAAGATTTCCAAGACTAAATATGCCAATACAACACAATATTTTAGCTATTGTGGGTGTAAAGTAAGAGAATATCACCAGAAAAACATAGCAGGGTGTATAGGTTTCCTATAATTTCATGGGAATTATTTTCCCTATGGACCATAAAAGTAAATAAACGAAGAGTTAGGTTTATTATATAGGTATTTTATTTATTGCTTTGTAATATAAAAATTATCAGAAAAGTAAAATAAATAGCTAGTTATGGTATTCTACGAAACAATTTCGTTTATTTGTGAAGCACAAGTGGACATTGCACATAGCACATTTATTGTGTGTCCTATTTTCTATACCTTTTTTTTTTATTATTCGTTCAGAAACACATTTGCTGCCTTGGACATACGTTTTATTTTGACATTCAATAAAAAAAATATCAATTCAATAATAATTGAACAATCGATAACGATTTTTGTAGAAGGGAAAAATATTTCCCTTGGGTGTGAAAGGGTTAAAGGCGTCACATTTCACACTCAGTCTTTGGTTCAGACTAAAATCTACTGATTCTGCTTCGAAACGTAAAGAAGAGATCAGCGTATTCTTAATTTTGTGTAAGGCTACTGAATAAAGGCTTTAATTTCGTTGTTAGTCGTAAGACGCCGTCATGACTGACGTCATCGCACTACGTGAAAAACAAGGCATTGTGAAATGACAAATCAAAATTGATTTTGATGATGATAATGATGTTTCCCAGTACGCAGCATATTGTTCACAGAGCAAGGAAGCAAGATACGCATCACACATTTCACAATGCCCTATTTTTCACTTAGTGTGATGACGTCAATCATGACGGTGTCTTACGACTAACAACGAAATTAAAACACATATTCAGTAGACCTGCATGAAATTAAGGATACCCATAGAATAATAATAAAGGAAGAAAGAGCGTATATGTTTAGGTTTCGGTTTCTAAAATCCAGGAATGCCGGGTATAGGGTTGTAAAAATACTTCAATCTGATTGGTTGGCGACTTGTTGGCGAGATTTTTTAAACGTCTCGTCTCTCTGTCAATCAGTCAGCGAGGCAGCACCCACAACAAACAGCAATAAATGCACCGAGGATGGGTGCCCTACTTCATGGTTTTGAGCAGCCAGAGCAGCTTCACTGGCAATTCACTAGATTTGTGAGCATTAGAGTACTGACGTGCTCCTTCTTCCTTTATTATTATTCTATGAGGATACCATGGTCCCTTTTTCTCGTTTCGAAGCAGAATCAGTAGACTTTTGTGAGAGCCAAAGACTCAGTGTGAAATGTGACGTCATTAAAAAAATTAAAGGCGTGCTCTGATAGGCACATCACAGCTGTTTTCTCTTTTTTTCTTAATATGCCTAGCGTTGGTGATTTTCATGCTAGAGGTACCGTTCCAACGCTATTTATGGTTTTTTGCTATGGAGATTCCATTCCAATAAAAAAAAAGTTGGTGTTGCCATTTGAAATTTTCTAAATTTTATCACTGTAACCGTAACTGTTAGAGTTTAACTGTTATTTTTTATATGATTCTTGAGCGCATACCTCAAAATACCTTCCACTAAATTTTTATTCAGTTTCTCGGAACGGTATGGTAGCTATGGTTTCATATATCGGGGTAGTTTCTTTATAATCACCTTGTATAATAAACATATACTTTGTATTCTATTGTGATTTATTATATGAAATAAACTCGTTATATTTTAATGTATGAAATAAAACTATTTATTTGTTAGATCTAAACAATTACTTAATAAAAATATGTATTGTGCATTGGATAATTTCCACTTTTATGTGAAATTACTGCTTTAATGTGGAATGGCATACTATTTTACAGTTTTTTAACATGAAACTAAAAAATTTCACTGTGCCAAATATCATAAATAATTTTTCCTAGTTCTTGAAAAGTTGTAGTCTACAAATTTCGAATCCCTACTCTCTTTAATAAACTAAACATTTTCGTTTGGATGGAGATTAGGATTATTTTCAGGTCTCGTAGAGAAGAAATTCTACGATATTCTTTGAGGGATTTAACTTTCTGTAAAAAAAGTTATGATAACTTACAAAATTATAAATGCTCATGAGAAAGGATGGGTTATTTTAACAACTTGAATCAAATAAACGTACCACAGGTGCCATGTAATTAGGTACATTATTTTGAAATGCTGATTGTTGAAAAGTTTGAAATACATCCAAAATAGTCGGTCAGGCATCAATTTTTTAATGTTCCAACGCTATTCATGGTACCGTTCCAACGCTATTCATGGTACCGTTCCAACGCTATTTATGTTTTTTTTTTTTTTTTTATGGAGATCCTATTCAAAAAAAAAAGGTGTTGCCATTTGAAAAATTCGAAATTTTGTCACTGTAACTGTAACTGTTCGAGTTTAACTGTTGTTGTTTTTTATATAATTCTTGGGAGCATACCTCAAAACACCTTCCACGAAATTTTTATTCAGTTTCTAGGAACGGTATGGTAGTTTTTCTTATAATCACCCTGTACATAATAAACGAATAACCTTTAAAGTTATTAGCCAACCTTCACAGTTAAAATTTAGTGGTGGATATTGATTAAAAAAGTCCAACACTGACCAGAGGAGTGAAATTAAATAGGACAGGCAAAGGGTTAATATTCCGTAAAACTGTTAGTACCTGTTTTTTTTTTGTTTTTTTACACCAGTCTTTTTTAGCGTATTTTTCTCTTTATTTAATTGTTATTACATTTAGAAAGAAGTACTTTAAAAATAAAGTTGGGTGGAAAAAGGGGATGGTACAAATAATTTTACAGAATATTAATTGGGTTGTTGGAGGTATGATATTAGTCTTAAAACATTTAATGGCTGTTTTAAGGCTGCACACCAATCTCATCCACTCTTTAGTTCTTCTCATATAATCTTGTGGAATTCCTTATACTTTGTATCAGAAGGAAATCTTATTCAAAATAAAGTTTATCAATTTTTTTTTTTTTTTTTTTTTTTTTACACTTTCAAAATGTCGCCATTCAGCTTAGTTACAAATTTCTTTAAGAATAAATTTAAACAAATTAAGGGTCTACATAATTTCGAAGTTTATAAATAAATTCGTTTTTTTTTTTTTTTTTTTTTTTTTTTTTCATGTGTAAACGTGCACAATTTTGGTTAACTAACATTTTTCAATTTTCTTTTTTACAGCTAAAAAGCCGCCAACTCCAAGTAAGTAATTTTAATATTTTATTTTATAAGGTTTATTTCTTTCAAAAATTTTTCTTAGCAGCGCTTCCTATTTTCCTGATGTTTTAAAATTTTTATTGTCATATTTCAAACCATACTGTTACACTTATAAAAACAAATAATAAAAAAGTTGTGTGAGCTCAGCAAACTTAGGGGCGACAACCAAGTATTAGACGATTCTACACTAACTGAAACTCATTTTCCTACCCGAAACGCTAATCCAACTAATTCTAGAACTAACAAACGTAAACTAGAAAAATATAGCCCTATCCGAAAAACTGGTAAATTATAACGATTACAATATTCCTATTGAAAATAAATTCGACTAACTTAACGAAAATGAACTTTTGGATCATCCGGCACCACTAGATGGCGCATGCAGTCAGAGCATTTAGGGACCCTATATAGAGAGAGACTGGACATTGACCGAAAGTCGGCCATCTTAGTGCCAATTCGGAGCGATCCCCGTAGAACGTAATGCTTTTTTCTTCGCGATTGACGCTTTACTATACAACATAAATGAAAGAAAACTGTACTAAATTTGTGCAGAAAGTAATGCAGAATATAAATATGTAATTTTTTTCGTCTTAGAAAAAAAGAATTTTAAGAAAAACGAATTTTGTTTTAACCTTCGACATGATTACTTTTTCAACTCCGATCGGAAAACAGAGGAATTTTTGTTGTATATTTCTATATTAAGCAAAATACGTTGATTGTGAAAGTAATTCTACCTTATTTTTTCTGAGGACATACATTCTACATATAAAAAGTTAGAAAATTTTTTAACAAATATATGGTAATCTTAGTTTTTGTCAAGTAATTCATGAGTAAATGTAAAACTAGAAACTAGAACAGAATTTTTTTTTTTATTATTTTATAAAAATATTTACGTAATATTTTTACAAGCTAAAAATACATATTTTATTTATTTCAATTACGCATTATTAATAATAATGACTTAATTAAATATTAAAAATAATAATTTAATTAATAATAATTTGTAAAAATATTAACTAATATCTTTAGAAATTAAAAAATGTTTTTAATTATTGTATTTACATTTGCTTATTTCATTGATTTTTTAATTTTTAATTTTTTTAGTTTTTTTTAAATATTATGTAAATAAAAATAGTAACTTATTTAAATATTATTTATAAAATTTATTATGGCAATTATTATTTAAAAGAAATTTATATTTCATATGCTAGCAAATAATATAAACGTTATTTTCTGTTTTTTTAACAATTTATTTAAGAAATCTGATACATTTTGCGTACTAGCAAATAATCAAAAAATTGCAAGCTAAAAATACATATTTTATTTATTTCAATTACGCATTATTAATAATAATGACTTAATTAAATATTAAAAATAAAAATAATAATTTGTAAAAATATTAACTAATGTCTTTAGAAATTAAAAAAATGTTTTTATTTATTTTATTTACATTTGCTTATTTCATTGATTTTTTTTTTTTTTTAGTTTTTAAAAATATTATGTAAATAAAAGTAATAACTTATTTAAATATTATTTATAAAATTTATTATGGCAATTATTATTTAAAAGAAATTTATATTTCATGTGCTAACAAATAATATACACCTTATTTTCTTTATTTTTATCAATTTATTTTAAGAAATCTGATACATTTTGTGTACTAGCAAATAATTAAAAAATATCTTTTTATATAGTTATTTTAAATATGTATTTTAAAATATATCAGAAAAATACATTGAGATCTAACATATTAAAGATATTGCACAACAGAACTTAAAAACTAATAGCTAGAAAATAAATAATGTAATTATCTCATATGATAGGAAATACGTAAAACAGCACACAATAAGAGAATTCAAAGTATTTAAAGCATGATGTAAAATAAATAATTATGCATTTTTATCTTTTAAAAGTATTCTAAAATTAAAGCAATTTATCTTCCAACAAAGTAAAAATGTAATAAATAAGTTCTTTTTCGATTATGACGTAAAATAATCGAAATTTCTTCTCAGCGAAATGATAAGCAATGGAGCAACTGGCACTAAAATGGAGAATTTCGTCAAAAAGCCGGCGCGCCAATGTCCAGTCTCTCTCTATATAGGGTCCCTAGAGCATTAAACCTAGCCATCCTGTAGAAAATAAAAGAGAAAATAAAAAACTTTCTCTGCCTAAAGGTGGATTCATCACCGCTAGATGCGGAAATAAAAAACAACTGTTAAAAAATCTCAAAAAATCAATACATGTTTTCAATTTTATTGCAGCAACCGGAGGGAGACTTTATAAAAGTCTTTCCTAACATCAACGAGGACCATGATATCGTTACTGAAAAGTTTATGGAAATGAAAGTTCAATTCTATCTTAAGAATGATAGATTAAATGCTCCCTTAAAGGCTGTTATCCGAGGGCTTCCCTCCGAAACTATTCATTTAGAAGAAGCGTTAACGGAACTAAAATTTAATGTACTTAAAATAAACCAATTAACCAGCTTCAATACGAAAAAACCCTTACCCTATACCAAATTCAACTTAAAAATAATGAATATAGTAAATCTATTTCAGAAAATTATGGAGTGGAAGGCTGATTTTTTATACCAACAATGTGAAAAATACCAGAGCCGGGAATCGAACCCGGGCCTTCCGCTTTACGTGCGAATGCTCACACAATCGAGCTACCCTGGCTGATTATCAGCCAGGCATTTCTCACATAACATTCGTTGGCAAAGTCACCGAGTCTGCAAACACAGATGTATCAAGTTACATTATTAATCATGGCACAACTCCAATAGACCATGAAATTGGAGTTGTGAGTTGTACCATGATTAATAATGTCACTTGATACAGCTGTGTTTACAGACTCGGTGACTTTGCCAACGAATGTTATGTGAGAAATGCCTAGCTGGTAATCAGCCAGGGTAGCTCGAAGGTTTGAGCATCCGCACGTAAAGCGGAAGGCCCGGGTTCGATTCCCGGCTCTGGTATTTTTCACATAGTTGGTATAAAAAATCAGCCTTTCACTCCATAATTTTTTTCATTAACTTTCAAGCTTGATGAATAAATTTCTAAATTAAATAGTAAATCTATATTTAAAATAAACAAACTATTGTATTATAGAGTTCAGATCGAAAATTACAAAAACCTTTCTAAAATTTTACAATGTTACGGCAGCCAATTATATTTCCACTCTGCGAAAAACTGCCACGTGAAGCTTAATTGTCTTAAATGCACGGGAGATCACCTCACCAAAGATTGCAATTTAGGGAATGAAAAATTAATTAACCCTTTATGTGGTAACTGTGGTGGAAATCATTTAGCCAACTATAGATGCTGTCCAAAATTCCCTGAAAACCGTAATAAATCCTTTCCTTCCAAAAATATTCTCCCTGTCAATCAAATTAACCACAACCCACCCGAAATCTCCTATGCTACGAAAGCCACTCCCACTAATACTCTCACTCTCCCTTATTCCAAAATAGTCTCGTCGAACCCATTAAACGAATTAAATGACATTTAAGCGAAATAGCTGCTGAATTCAAAGTTAGTAATTTTAATGACCTTTTATTTAAACTCAAATTAGCTAGAGATAAAATAAAAAATACTAAGAATGTCAGTGACATCATTAGTTCAGTGACATTATGTCACTGAAAAACTTACGATTCTCCAGGAAGCCCTCGGTGAACAACAGAACACAAATCTTCCGTAATTGGAAGATGGTGCTCTCTAAACCTGCAATGACCTACTTCTTTTAAGATTTTTCATATCTGGTAGCTCTGCCTTGCTCCTGCTTTCCCTTTTCTTTTTCGTTCTTTTTTCTTTCTTTTTTTTTTTTTTTTTTTTTTTTTTTTTTTATGTCTGGCTACTAACTTTACTGTCTGATACCTGTATGTCTGGTTGGTGAGGTGTGGGGCAATTGGTTCGGGTACTCGGCACTCATCACATCTCGAACTTCTCTCAGCAAGCTGTAACATTTGGATAAAATAGATATTAAACAAAATAAAATATTGTTACGAATTTGTAAAGAATTCGTAGCTATTTTTATGTAATTCATTCAAAGAGGCTTAATCAGGTTATAAAATGTTAATTTTCTACATTTCTAGATTGTTTTCGCATTAAAATAGCTTAAAAACCCATTAAAAAGCATCATTAAGACCGGTAATGAATCTGGCGACTTTTTAGATCTTTGGCAATTTTTTTGGCGACCTTGGCGAGAAAATCCTTATCATCGATATACCAAATATATAAGTTGTATCTTGATTGGCTGACGAGTTTCTGGAATTTTCTACATTTTTCTACGCAGGTATTTAAGGAGTTGCTATGCGCCAAATCAGTCAGTCTCTCGCCAACTGCTTTACGATAAATTCATAGTTTCCAACATTTTAATTTATTCCGGAGTATTTTTAGCCCCGCCTCTAATTCGTACCAATTTATTTTTAAAGTATTATTCTCCAATGTATAATTACGATAAAATAAGAAAAATTTTCTCTTGAAAAAAAGTGGTATGGAATAAAGGCGGGGCTAAAAATGCTCCGGAATAAATTAAAAAATTGGCATCTCTGTAAAGTGCTCTCCTGATTAGTCTCTTTGATTACAGCCTTGCTGCGTGTTAATGCTCTAATACAGTTTGTACTGCGAATGTGCGACTTTGTTGTTGACTGCTGTTTTCTAATCTGTGTTTACTGGTTAAAGTGAAGTTGATACTTGGTTTATAGACCTGTATTTCTCTAGAATTTTCTGCAAATAAACTGTTGAGCTTCTGTGAGTTTCGCCTTTCATTCAGAGACAACTCACGAACACCCAAGTACGCAACAACATGTTTCTACATATTTTAGGAAAACTTGAGAAAATTATCTCATGTGCCTACATTTCGAAAATCAGATAAAGTTAAAGCGGCCTCAACATGACTTATGTACATGTTGAAAAAAAAGTCATAATTTATCGAAAACAAAAACTGATTAGACAATGCACTGTGCAATATATTCTTTAACCAACTTTATTTCGACCATGGAAGCCTCTGCGGAAATGCGAACTCAAAGAATCCGGTGTTAAAATAAAGGTGACAACCCTTGTTGAGAGAAAATAAGTGATAAGGGAACATCGAATGACTGGATGTTTACTGAATTCAAACCTATATGTCAATTTGGCATCCCTCCCAGCCTTTAAACTCGTCTTCACTGCTAGTCTTAGGAAACAGAGTTACACTATAGTGATGTATATGCGAACGAAATATAATTAATTTGATATGTGTAGTTTTTGGTTCCATAAAATTTTTGTTACAGAACCGATCATTTACAAATGATCATTGCAAACGATCATTTACACTTTATGGAAACAATTTTGAATATATTTCAAGCTTATAATTATTATTATTTTTTTTTCTTTCTTTTTTTTTTTTTTCCTTTTGTTATTAGCCACCCTGGCTAAATAACAAGCTCGACATTTCTCACATAATAACCGTTGGCAAGGTATCACAACGGTTATTAAGTGAGAAATGTCGAGCTGGTTATCAGCCAGGGTGGCTCAGTGGAGGAACATCTGCACGTTAAGCGGACGGCTTGGGTTCAATTTCAGGCTCTAGCATTTTGCACATGGTTGGTATAAAAAAAAAAAAAAAAATCGTATACCCCAAACTACTTAAAATGAATTTTCACGGTTGATGAGTTTATCAATAAAATTTCTAAATATTCTAAGATAGTTTAAGAAATTAAATGGTAAAATTGGATATTGGCAGGCATTCTGGCATATTGGAAATGTGACAACGCAAAATCACTCTCTGTAAGAAATAGTCCTGTCGTACTAAAAAGTTACATTAACATGGGTCGTACTCTCCTCTCTTTCTTCAGGACACTCTCAGTGATGAGAAATTCCTGCTTCTGTTGCTCCCAAAATGTTTATACAATAACCTCTACCCTACTTAATCACGACATATTACTATAAAAATCGCATAAAGGTTCTTGTATGAAGTTAGTGGTGGCAGAAGAATGACATCCCTGAGAGTGTCCTTAAAAATGGGCGGAGAGTACAACCAGTGCATTAAATAAAGGAAGAAAAAACGGTAGCAACTTTATCACAGATGTGTAGCCAAGGGCAGCTCCTCATACCCAAATACTTTGAAATGAAATAATTTCATTTTTAATCATTGAAATAAAGTATTAAATCTGTGTCAACCGCCTGCAAGCTACCTCAGCCCCAGTAGGTCTTTGGCTACGCCGGTAATTTTATATATGTACATAATATTAAAAGGAGACTTGGCGTTGGATTATTAAAACCAGGAAAATCTTCAACGTCTCGAATGTCACATTAAAAAAAAAAAAAAAAAAGAAAAGAAAAGCCGATAGTTGTTTCGGTAGTAGACCTGCTAACTATGCTAGTTTATCCGTAATGGTATTAAGTCCCGCCTTTTTTTCACACCAGAATAGTTGTAGAGCAATAGTCTTCTTATTTAATCATGAGAACATATTGCTGAATATTACTCTACAACTATTCTGGTGTGAAAAAAAGGCGGGGCCTAATACCATTACGGATAAACTAGCATAGTTAGCAAGTCTACGGTAGCATGTAGCGTACTGTCTCCAGTGCATGAAGATGGTACTCTAAATGCTACCGAAACAGCTGTCTGCTCTTCTTCATTTTCAGTTTTTTTCCCTTTGGCGTTCAAGACGTTGGCGATTCTCCTGTTTTTATATATACGTATCCGACTTTTTATGTATATGTAAATATTCACCATACAAGTGAATTGCATAATATTACTGTTATGTTATTCATAAGATAACATATTTTTCAGAACCTGTACTACCACCAAAACCAAAGTTACCTGCTTACGGTAAGTAAATTTCGACAAAATTTTCAAGAAAAAAATTAAAATTTTTAATATGACTTTTTAATGCAAAATAATTGGAAAAGTAAATATCTATGGTTAAACCTATTTATTAAGAATTGTTTTATAAAAATTTACACATATAAATTATTAAATATTTTCGTATTTTTAAGAATAGTAGTTACATTATTAGGAAAAAACCTCAACCATTTATCCAATAGATCTTTGATATATTGGTCAGGGCTAGGACTCCTCAAAAAGACCACTATGGAGAGCACTCCTCCTCAGACATAGGACGCTAGTGTGGTCAATCGGCCTTAATTCTAATACCAGTGCCATACCAAATGCTCTACAGTCCCCGCGATCTCGGCCGATATTTGACGCGCAAAAGTCGCTCATATTAATGACAGACATTTTCAATATTCTATTTGTTCAGGGAATATAATCAACAGATAGGTGGAGTTTTAGTTATTTTACCATGTTTTTTATTTATTATTATTAACTTCGATTCTTGTGTGTTTGTGGGTTTGTGTGTTTGTCAGGGACAAATCTTGCAAATGATTTTTAACTAACTTCCCGACTAGCTACATATTTGAAATTTTCAGGACAGCTCACAACACGGTGACAATACATTTTTCTAATAATTTTAGTCAACTATTTCAAGTCCCGCTGCCTTCAGCAGCGCTTATATAATTCGACAGAACATTTTTTTAACTAACTTCCCGACTAGCTAGACATTTAAAATTTTCAGAATAGTTCAGAACACGGTGAAAATGCTTTTTTTTAATACCTTTAGCCAACTGTTTCGGGTTCCTGCTGCCTTCGGCAGCGTTACCAGTTCAAAGCTTGTAATCGATTTTTCACTAATTTCCCGACTAGCTAGATATTTGAAACTTTCAGGATAGCTCAGAACACGGTGGCAATATATTTTTTTTAATACTTTTAGTCAACTGTTTCAGATCGCTACTGCCTTCGGCAGCGTTCCTATGATTCAACAGAAAATTCATTTAACTAACTTCCCGAGTAGCTAGACATTTGAAACTTTCGGAACAGTTCAGAATACGGTGAAAATGCTTTTTAAAAATATTTTTATCCAATTGCTTCGGGACCCTGCTGCCTTCGGCAGCGTTTCCAGTACAAAGCTTGCAATCAACTTTTAACTAACTTCCCGGCTAGATAGCCATTTGAAACTTTTATAATAGCTCAAAAGACGATAGCAAGGAATTTTTTTAATACTTTTATCCAATTGCTGGGGTTCCGGCTGCCTTCAGTAGCGTTTATATAATTCAACAGAAAATTAAAAAACATGGTTTATAAAAATTTTTTTATCTTATAATTATTTTTTGAACTCCATCATTACTGGATGCCGATAAATAATTAGAAAAACTGTGCTGCCCCTCGATAAAGTAAACTTTTGATAGATTGGCCAATTAATTTTTACCAGAACGAAAAATGACCAAACTAGAATTTGAATTTGAAACCTTTCAATTAGAGTAGTTATTTTCTAATAACACTGCGCTGCATAAAAGAAAAAAAAAATCGAGCCCTGATACCATTTCTGCTTATTCCTATGTAAAATGAGCTTATGTAATCTTTTGGCTACCGGAAAATGTAATAAAAATTTTTATTTTACTTAATCAGTGAGAACCGTCACAGTCCGCTGATTAAATAAAATAAATATTTCTAATAAAAATTTCGAGTAGCCACATGGTGCTAAACTGGCAACTATAGTTACTGGCAATTCTAAATGCTTTATCCAAATGGACTATTTTTATCGAATAATCTATAGAATAGCCTTCATTTTTGAAATACAAAATTCTCTTCCCATCTTTTCTATTTAAAATATTTTAGTTTTTTTTTTTTTTTTTTTTTTTTTTGTGAAAATAAAAAAGTTATAACATTTACGAAACTCTTCTGTTATCCATTTCTTC
Source organism: Salticus scenicus (assembly GCA_963930645.1). Classification (NCBI taxonomy): domain Eukaryota; kingdom Metazoa; phylum Arthropoda; class Arachnida; order Araneae; family Salticidae; genus Salticus; species Salticus scenicus. The sequence goes on from OZ005659.1 coordinate 180,368,922, forward strand.
TATCTCTCAAGCTAAAGTTAATAAAAAAGTAGTCATGTGAGTATATATTTGATTGAAAAAGTTTCAATTTCTTAAAGCAGAATTATCTTAGATGGAATGTAATTTAGATTTTTTTTTTTACTTTAGACCAACTGTCCTTTTCCCTGAATATTCATCTTTTCCGCTAAACTTTCTTCGATTCCTATTCAGTTTTTATTTATCTACTTTAGAAAAATGTTATTTTATAGTTTTATGTAATTCTTAAACCTACTTACATTATTAAATAGTAAAACTCTCCCGGATTTTTTTTTTTTTTTTTTTTAGATAATGGAAACACCAAATAGGTTAACAATATTACTTCAGATTTATTCCGTTAACTTCTCTATTTCTCTTTTCATGACATTTTATGCTAAAAATATGTCTTGTCGTACTAAATTACTTTATTCATTTATTTATTTTATTTATTTGTATTGAATTTTATATCTACTTCTTAGAAAATAAAAATTGACCTCAGTATTTTTTTTTATCTTCTGAACCAATTATCCTATTTCACTAAAACATACTGCGTTAGTTAGATTTTTTCTTGATTAATAAATGTACCAATTTTCGTTGTGATAGGTTGAACAGTGTAGCTTTGTGCAGCGAAAGACCTGAAATATTCAATTAGAAATACTGCAAAAAATAACGACCTGAAATGCCTCAATGAAAGCAATATTAAAGTCACACCAATAAACTTGGATATAATTCATTTTATTTATCTTTTAGTGAAAATTATTCTCCAGCATCTAATTTCTTTCCTCTTTTCAACCTTAATTATTATATATATATATATATATATATATATATATATATATATAAAAAACATTAACATATATTTAATGTCACACTTAATAACTTATTTAGCTACTCATTATTTAGTCTCATTTTCCTGTGATGTACTATCGTGCAAATGCATAATACGTAAGTCGCAGCCCTTAGTAGGGTGGACCAGAACCGAAGGGACTATGCTGTGTTGTGTAGGACCACGATTTACACTCACAGGAAGGCGAAAAAAAAAAAAAATGTATGGTCACTTTAAAGTGTCTTTTTCTTTTTTATTTTTGGAAATCGACACAGCTTGCTTTTGGACCTTTTCAACGACCTTTAAATTCTTAGGAACTGCGAACCATCTTAAACTCTTTATTTTAGTTACCTTTTTTCATTTCAGTAGTTTTTTTCACTAATTTTTCTAAACCCTTTTTGTAGACTTAAGTTAACTCTTCTTTTCTTAATGCTTATTTTATTTAAACTTAAATTTTATATCATTTTTTACACGCAGAATTTATCTCTGCAGTTAGATCTTTTTTTCTACTGCCTCACATGTATAGCTAGACAATCATCAATAGCCTGGACGTAAAGTGATGATCTCTAGGAAGTCCATCAATGCAAAAATCAGTTCCAGTTCCAGTTCAACGTAGATCTTAATTCAAAAAGTAGAAATTAATTTGTCGAAGAGTTAGAAGTTACGGATTTCGATGTACGAATTAAAGCTAGGGCACCTTAAAAAGACCATGGTGGTCATTCCATTCAGACATAGGATCCACGTGCAGTCGATCTTACTTAATCACCAAATTCACCACACGACATTTACCATAGCATGCCTTCCGCGTCGCTCGGAAACTTGACGGTAGACAGCACCATCTGGTACAGATTGCGCGACTTTTTAATTCAACAGTCACCAAAAAACTTTAAAAGTGGGATTTGATATACATAAAAGACGAATAGAATCGAAAAAAACGTCTATTATATATATCATATATCACTTCTTAAAATTATTGGTGACAGTTGAATAAAAAAGAGCGGTATCTGTACCAGGTGGCGCTGTCTACCGCTTGAATTGTTGCCAAGTTTTCGAACCACGCGGAAGGCTTCTAGTTTAGGAGGCTATGCATTTACAAATATTCAGTACATGCGGAAAACTCGTGCTTGAAATATTTTTCTATAGAGTTATACTTTTCTAAATAACAATATTTCTTTCGAGTAAAATTATCCTAACTAGAATATTATGGTGTCTATTTCTTTTGCTACAATTCACCTATTTCACTAAACTTTCTTGGTTTCATATTCGGTTTTATCTAATTCTATTCGAAAAATATTATTCCAGAATTTTATATTCATATTTTTACTACATCCTCCAATTATTTATTATTTAAAACTCTAGATTCCCCTTTTTATAACATTTTATTTATAGTTTTGAAAACAAATATTAAATATTAAAAGTTCTTTCTGTCATTTCATATTTCAGTCACTATCTCTAGTTTATAAAAGTGTAGTCAGTCATGTAAACATATTTTTGATTGAAAAAGTTTCCATTTCTTTAGAATAAAATCATTTTTCATAGAATGTAATTTATATTATTTACATCTGACCAACTATACCTTTTCTGGAAATTCATCTTTTCCGCTAAACTTTCTTGAATTTATATTAAACTTTTATTTACATGCTTCAAAAGTGTTGTTCCATAATTTCATGTGAATGTAACTTTTAAATCTCTTTGTATTATTGAATGAAACAATGTTCACAGATATTTTTCCCCCCTTAAGGTATTAAAAAAAAAAAAAAAAAAAAATACAATTTCGCTTTTATTCCATTTACTTATTTCCGTTCTATAATGTAGTTTATAAACTGGATATTTGAAGAAAAAGGATATTAAAGCATAAGATTCATTAATTTTATAAATTTTAGAAGATTTAAAAACTTATTCAGATAACTTTCTGAGCTTTTCTAAGTTTTATTCATTCACTTATTCCGAAAATATACAATTTATTTTGATATCTCATTTTCATACCTACCTCAATCCATACCCACAGCCCATGCCATACCTTATTATTTTTACCTGCAAAATGATTTTACATGAATATTTTTTTTATTGTAATATTTTTATCAAACCTTACCAGGTTTAACAAAATAGTAAAAATGTAAATTCATACATTCATCACTTAATTAATTAATTATTTAATTTTTGTATTTATTTATTTATTCTTCAGTGGGACCTTTGGGTATCTGCAATGCTTCCGATTGCACGAGAGCTGCAAAAATCAAATGTCTTGACTGTAGAAATGTCGCATATTGCACTAAACGATGTATGAAAGCTGATGTCAAAGACCACCGAAGGAATTGCTTCAGTAAGTGTTAATTTAACTTAAATATATTTTCATTAACACCTTTCATTTTTACCAGATTGGGGACTTTTATTATTCAACTCTCACCTATAATTTTAAAAAGTGATATTTGATATTATTACTTACAAACTTTGATGGTGTTTATTCAAAGTTTGTAAGTAATAATTTTTACAACGCCAGTTTTGTGGTGCTTTTTTTATTAAGGTGCGTTGCCGCTTTGACTGCAGCACTCGTGCTTACATTATTCGTCTGATGAAGGGTCGTGTGTTTTTTCGACCCGAAACAATTGTTGCGAGTTTTTTGCATTTTATAGTGTTGATTCAAAGTTTGTAAGTAATAATTTTTACAACGCCAGTTTTGTGGTGCTTTTTTTATTAAGGTGCGTTGCCGCTTTGACTGCAGCACTCGTGCTTACTTTATTCGCCTGATGAAGGGTCGTGTGTTTTTTCGACCCGAAACAATTGTTGCGAGTTTTTTGCATTTTATGGTGTTTATTCAAAGTTTGTAAGTAATAATTTTTACAACGCCAGTTTTGTGGTGCTTTTTTTATTAAGGTGCGTTGCCGCTTTGACTGCAGCACTCGTGCTTACTTTATTCGCCTGATGAAGGGTCGTGTGTTTTTTTGACCCGAAACAATTGTTGCGAGTTTTTTGCATTTTATGGTGTTTATTCAAAGTTTGTAAGTAATAATTTTTACAACGCCAGTTTTGTGGTGCTTTTTTTTATTAAAGATATTTGATAGATATAATAGATGACTAATCCTCGAAGTGATTAGACAACTCTTACAATCAAAATTTAGTGGTGAATATTGAATAAGAAAAAGTCCCAGTCTAGCAACTATGCCTTAACTGCCACGTTATCCACCAGTGGATCATGATAGATTAGTCTTTGGAGCCCTCGTGATCCAACGCTGTGTCACATTACGTATTACCATACAGATAGGACATGTAAACTAAAGCGCGATAGTAGCACCACTAGGGTCAACAGAGAGGAACTAAGGACTTCCACATGTGTTAGGTCTACCGTCTACATCAATATCATCTTTGATCAAAAAATATTTTTCTATTTCGTTACTAGCTAGTAGCAAGTTAGACCTGCTAACTATGCTAGTTTATCCGTAATGGTATTAAGCCACGCCTTTTCTCACACCAGAATAGTTGTAGAGCAATAGTCTTCTTATTTAATCATGAGAACATATTGCTGAATATTACTCTACAATTATTCTGGTGTGAAAAAAGGGCGGGGCCCAATACCATTACGGATATACTAGCATAGTTAGCAGGTCTAGTATATCAAGTTTTTCTCTTTCTTTTTTTTTTTTTTTTGCAAAATCATACTCAAAATTCAGAGTTGTTCTTCTAAAAAGTAAAAAGTCCAGAACAAATGAAAATTACGAAATATAATTCTAAAATAGCAATATGCAATCGTTAAATATTTAACATTGCTTCGTATAAAAAATGCTTTAAAAGGAAAAATTATTTTTGGTTCATGTATATTTTGAAAACTTATTTACATAATATTTAGTGCTTGTTTTTTAAAATACATTACTTTTAACGATCAAGTTTGTAAACAATAACAAAGCTTCCGAAAGAAAACATAGGTACAATAAAAATAAGACGATCGATTGAATAAGCTGGAGTACTCGAGAAACGTACAGCTGTTGCCAACAGGATCATTGAAGTCGCATTTGGGTTACCATATTATATACGGAAGTAAGCTATCTATATAGTAATCTGTGGGTCACGCAAGGCTCGCATCTTACCTAAAGTTTTACTTCCATTTTAATATATTGTTGCCACTATTTTAGAAAAATGTTTTTATAATATTAAAACATTTAAGAGTAACGCATTAAAATTTTTGAACATTAAAACATTTTTTTTAAAAGTTCGTTTTGAAAATAGTGGTGACAATGTAGCAAAACGAGATTAAAATTTTAGAAACGCTATGAGACCTGATCACATTTAAGCCGTTTACAAAGTTACCAACATTTTAATTTATTTCAGAGCATTTTTAGCTTCGCCTTTATTCCTTACCACTTTTTTATTATTTATTATTATTATTTTTTTTTTTTTAACAGTAAATTTTTCTATTTTATCATAGTTATATATTGGAGAAATATTTTCAAAAAATAAAGTGGTGCGAAAAAAAGGCGTAACAAACAATGCTATGGATTAAATTAAAATACATTAAAGTCTCGTACAATGCGGTGACAGAGATGACAAATAAATAAAACAGTTTTATTTTTTAACATCACTAAATTTTTAGAGTACCAATCTATTGGTTCACAGACTCGATTTAGTTTTTGTATAAAGTGGTTGCTTAGGTATAAAATTAGTGGTGTTAAAAAATAAAATTTTAATCTTCATGAGGTAAACTTGCACCCGCGTTGTACGAGATTTTACTGTATTAGCAACTGTGCGTTTAACCATAGTCTCCTAAACTAGATGCCTTCTGCGTGGCTGAGAAACTTGGCAACAGTTCAAGCGGTAGACAGCGCCACCTGGTACAGATTGCGAAATATTTTTATTCAACTGAAACCAATAATTTTAAGAAGTGATATATGATAGATGTAATCGACGTTTCTTCTATTCCCCGTTTATGTAAATCAAATCCCACTTTTAAAATTTTTTGGTGGCTGTTGAATAAAAAAGTCGCACAATCTGTACCAGGAGGCGTTGTCTACCGCTTGAACTGTTGCTAAGTTTACGAGCCACGCGGTAGGCATCTAATTTAGGAGGCTATGCTTTAACATTAAGCTCTGCCAGGGGGAGTTATTATTCCAAGTTATATTTTTTTAGAATATGGTTTTGTTTATTCATGTTTATGTTACAAATTAATATACATTATAACTATGCTCATTCCAATCAAAGCATTTATATTCGTAAAATATTCATTGTACAAATATGAATATTGAATATATTCTTAAGAAAATACCTGCCAATATTCTAGTTAATAATTCTTTGTATTGTTAGTTCCCACCTTTTTCTTCTACCGGCCTCTTTCTATAGGTGTCGTTTGCTGATCTAAGGCTGCACACAAACATATATTTTCATCTGATGAAGCGATGTTGATTCATTGATTTCACACTACATTTGTATATACATTGCTTTTCATACCTTATCTTATCATCTCTAAATGATTGGATACTTTCTAATTTAGATAGTTTGTCATCGATCTTGTAATACATTTGCATACTTGCTAACCTAACCCGGAAGATTGTTAGTTCCCGCCCCTTTTTGAACACCACTTAATTTTTACAGTAATTTTATTCAAATATATTTACGATTAAATAAGAAGAAATGTTCTTAAAAAGAAGACTATTGTGAAAAAACAGGCGGAAAAGGGCGGGATTGACAATCTTCCGGGATAGGTTGGCAAGTATGTACTCGACAAATCATTCTGAAAATTCAGAGATGTAAAGAACTTGTCATATTTCATAAATTTCAACGAAGCTTTATCCCGAAAGCCAAAAGAGAACAAGTAACAATTTAACTACTCAAGGCAAACACCATCACCTCATATAATAGAAAAGCACCACAGAACTGGTGTTTTAAAGTAATAATTGCAAAACTTTCAATAAACACCACAAAATGCAATAAACTCGCAACAATTGTTTCGGGTTGAAAGAACACACGACCCGTCCTCAGGCGAACAAAGTAGTCAAATGTTAGTTGAATGTTAGTCGAATGTAGCAGTCAAATGTTAGGTGCGTTGCCGTTTTGACTGCAGCACTCGTACCTACTTTGTTTGCCTGACAAAGGGTTGGGTGTTCTTTCGACCCGAAACAATTGCTGGGAGTTTATGGCATTTTATGGTGTTTATTCAAAATTTTGTGATTATTACCATCATCTTCTCATATATATATATATATATATATATATATATATATATATATAAATCATTAACCAAATAAAATGAACTTCTTGTATAAAAACTGCAATCAAATATCGTGAAAATTCGAAAAGTTATCGTCTGCAAAATGAACTGAATTTCCGTTGTTCATAAAAAAAGAAAAAAAAAAAAAATTACTCAGATTTTTCTTTTCATTCAAATAATGGTCATAACATAGTATACATTGGATAATTTTATTTTTTATTTATTTATTTATTTATTTTGTAAGTAACTGGAATTTAGTTTATTCTATCGACGACTATAATTTTTTGAATTTTCACAATATTTATTTGGGTTGTTTTAAAAAGTAGCTCATTACATTTGATTAATAAATTATACGAAAGTACTTGTTAGCGTTTGCGCATGTGCAATTAAAACGTACTTCGTAAACAAAGTTCATATTTCCTCAAATATTGAATATTACTATATTCTAATTACAATACTTTGTCTGTATTGTAGTATGTAAAGTTTTCTAAAAATTGCTTCACATTAGATTAAATACCTTGCGTACTGTAATGAAAAATCGGGGTGTTAAATGCAAATAAGTTCCAGAGATATATATTTTGCAGAAATGTCATAGATTTCTGCACTTAATTAATATCAATAAATCATTAAAATAGCTTATGAGAGTTTTCCTTTATTCTAGATATTATAACATATTTTCTAATATTTTTATGCAGTATAATACAAATTATATTTTTTAAATAAACGCATTCATAATCAATATTTTTGTTGATTACCAAAATTATTTTCTACTAAATAAAAAATATATGGCATAAAAAAAAAAAAAAAAAAAAAAAAAAAAACTTTAAAACGTAGTACCACTTTATTTTCCTAAAATGAAGTTTAAAATCAAAATTGTTTTACAGCATGAAAGCCAACAATTTGCAGCAACATTAAAAAAAAAAAAAAAAAAAGAAGAAGAAGAAGAAGAAGAAAAAAAATGGAAGACAGATTTTACTTGTCTAATGACGTCCAAAGAGAATTGTTTCTATAGAAAATTGTTTCGTAACGAAGACGATGAGGAAGGCGCATTTTTGCTTGTTATTTAAGGGAAGAAAATGACAACAATGTTATAAATTTTTATACTATTAATCTAACAACAAAGAAAAGAAATTCATTTCTCATCATAAAACATTTTTCTTTAACCCTTTAATATTTGCAACATATGGCCGTTTAAAAATCGCTAAATTAAGTTTTAAAAATGGCTATTAGCTAAGTAGCTGATAAAAAAAAAAATCTGTAAAACATGGCTGCCATAGGAGGCGTTTTTTTTTTTTTTTTTTCTAATTCTTTTCGTATCTTAATTTCCAAAAAATAAAATCTGTAATGAATTTAAGTAGATAAATGAACAGTTTGCCACCATAAATTTACTATAAACTTTAGGTTATAAAAATAATGGTATAAAATTAATTTTTAAAAAGTCCCCTTTGGCAACGCTATAAAAGAAAGATATATATGACATTTTAGATTTTTGAGAAGTGTTTGGTTTGAAAAAATTATGTATTAACCTTATTAACTCAAGTAGTAATTATTTTAATAAATGAACTATATTAACACTGCAAGTAAATATTATAAGCTGTAAAAAACTTGCAACAGTTGTTTCAGGTCAAAATAATAGCACTTCCTTTCATCAGAGGAAAAATCTACGCACGAGTGCATTATCAAAGCAGCGATGTACACTTGCACCTATTAAAGAAATCTAAAATAACCTTGGCATTTGGCTTCTTTTGAAACGTCACTTGTTAAATTTCGGAATAGTGCTTAGTTACAATTAATTCGACCTGGGACAACAGTTTTGTGTTTTTGCGATTTCCTTTATTTTGCAACACCAGTTTTTCAATGCACACTACTGCAAGTTGTTAAAAGGCTCTTTTGTATAATTCATCAGTTTAAATTAACTATAAATTTTACGGGAATTCATATTAATAAAACAGAATTACATAAGCGGACTCTGTTTAGATTATCTAAAATTTAAAATATATGTGTTATTTTCGCATAGAAACATATGCAATAAAATTGTGTTTAAAAAGTTTGTATTTGTACATGATTGATTACAATTTTGTGTTCTTGGGCCACTAAGTTAGAACTACTTTTTGTTTTTTTACCACCAAATTTCTGTTTCTAATGCGAACCCTAATCATAATAAAGTATTTAATTTCGTTGTATTAAATACAATGTAAAGACATCAAAATGTCTTTTAAAGAAATATTATCAAAATCCTTACATTTACGCCAAGTAAACGAGCCACAAATACTGCATGCACTAAAACTATATACCTGATTTCGTGTGACTCAAAGATAATTGTTTAAAAGTTTCAAGTTTATTTGGACTATTTTCTTTTTTTTTTTTTTTTTTTTTTTTGTATTTATTGTGGTACAGACATACCATAGCCTCCTTAACTAGATGCCTGTCTCGTGGCTCGGAAACTTAGCAACAGTTCAAGCGGTAGACAGCGCCACCTGGTACAGATTACGCGACTTTTTTATTCAACAGCCACCAAAAAAATTTTTACGTGGGATTTGATATATATAAAAGGCGAATAGAATCGAAGAAACGTCGCGACGTTTGTCGATTGTATATATCATATATCACTTCTTAAAATTATTCGTGACAGTTGAATAAAAAAATCGCGCAATTTGTACCATGTGGCGCTGTTTACCGCTTGAACTGTTGGAAGGTTTCCGAGACACGCTACAGGCATCTAGTTTAGGAGGCTATGGACATACACACATTGCAGACACCAAAAACTTTTACTTCTTAAAAGGATGTGCTTACCAACCTTTTGGAAATTAAATACATCAAATTAAAAAAAATATTAATAATAAATCTTATTAAGCTTTTTAATAATTCGAATACAGTCCTTTTGATTAAAACCACGCTGTGCTTAAATAAATTACCAATGTTTTTGGAAATCTGTAAGTTTACTGCATTAAAATAATCTCATACTTCATCTCAAAATTCTGGCAACAACTTAACTTGAATTCACTGCACGACATTTAAAAATAATTATGTAAATATATATATATAAGTAATTTTAAAACTAGCAGAAAAATACACTTTTAAAAAATCTGATGTGTAACAGCCACACGACTTCCATTACCCAGTTCTACACACATTATAAACATTTTATATAAATTTTTGATTTAAATAAGTAACAAAATTGCTCTATCCGTCAAATAAGTTATTTAAAATAATAATTAGAAAAATAATAATGGGCGGACCTGAAATTGAGCTGTTTATACAGGACGCCTATCAATTTTCCTGAACTAACCAACTATATCATTCGAAAGGACATCTAATAGAGTGTTTATATAGCAAGTTTGAAGAAAATCGTTAGAGCCGTTTTTGAGATACGGACTTCCGGTTTCCGATGCCCCACTTCCGGTTTTTCAATTTTCACCAAAATTTGGAAATTTCATCTGTACACCAGACGTATTTCAATTCTAAAGTTTCGCAGCTCTATCTTTATTAGTTTCTGAGCTATAATAGCCAGAAGATTCTCCACATACATACATACACACATACATACATACATACACACAGACACACATACATACACACTGACCAATTGCCAAAAACCACTTTTTTGGACTCAGGGGACCTTAAAACGTGTAAATGAGGTGAAAACCCGATGTCGAATTTTCAGACCGAATACAATACTTCCATTACCTACGGTAGTAGGGTAATGGAAGTAAAAAATCAGAAATTAGTTAACGATATTTTGCATATTAACAGAATATTAATGCCTAAGTTTTTGCTGGTACTACATTAAACGAACGAAAAAACAAGACTATACATTATAATTCGTTACAAATTTCTGTTAATAAACTGATTTGGCAATCTAATCTAGTATCTATGTCTTCAATTGCCTTTTGATTTTTTATCAGCATCATATTCATTGTAACTTTTGTATTCTCACTTTTGTTTCTTCTTTTAGAACCTGCTTGGAGGCTATAAAAAGATTATGGCTGTTGCAGCGGAAACTAGTATTATAATTCATCTAAATTCCAAAGAGTGATTTTGAAATTGTTGATGATAAAAGCCTGAACTTCCCTTCATATGTTAAGAACTATATTCTAAAACAGGTTGTACTTTGTGAAGATCTAAGCTAACAATCAGATATGCAAAAGACATTCAATTGGAAAATGACCGTCACAAGATGTTATGTCATGGTACATTTCCTGTCGATATGAATAGCATTTTCAAAGCTATATTGATAGTAATAAATTGGTTGGTTTAAAATATCCCAAAATGCAAGTCTGAAAACATTTATATACTGAATCCCAAAGACATCTACGATATTTCCTTTGTGTAACTTCTGATATAAATAAAAACTTTACTCTTTTTTAACAGTTGATGGTGATCTATAAAAGAACCCTCAAGATTATCTATATGAATAGGATAATATATATGTCTTATATTTACCTATTTATCAACCGAACAAAGAGTGTATGAAATTTGTATTACAACAATAACTTTTTAAAATGAACATTTAATAACTTTTTTGAATCATTATTTCATCTATATTTTCACGTATATTTAACTCGTCTAATTTGTGATACATATATCTCAAAGTTTTTGAACTTTTCTGTAAAAGAATCTAAGTTTATCGTTTCAAAGATACCTCTTTTAAAATATCTGTACAGTTGTTACATATCTATCAAGAATAAGTATTTGAATAGATATTCTAAACGAAATATGCAAGTTTTAAAGTGTGATAAATATATCTTAAAACTATTAGCATTGTAACATCGAAACACTGCATTTGTCTAAAGCTTGTTATGTTTGTTATTTTGAATTGAATATTCTCAATAAAAAGTTTTTGCTGGAGATTTATTGTTGGGATTGAATTTGTTAAATTATACGCAGAGTAATACAGTAAACTTTCGATTATCCGTGAGCGGATTATAAGCATTACGGATTATCCTTCGGCCTTAGAAAAAGGCGGAATCAATAGAAAGGCTTTTCTCAACAAGAAATAAAAACAAATGGTTGGTTGGGTTTTTACGTCACACTAGTGCAGCGCTATGGGCAATTGCCGACGGTCTGTGACTCAACCCTAGAGGTGATCCGGAGACATGCCATCACAATTTTGATCCTCCACGGAAGGGAATAAAAACAAATGATTGCTTTTTTAACAGAAAACATGTAAATATAAATAACTACGTTGATTTTGTTTTATTTTTTGTACAGTATAAAACGCTACCAGACATGCCAAAATTTTAATTTATTTCGGAACATTGTTAGTTCCTGCCTTTTTTTCCACACCACTGTACTTGAAGGGTATTTCGCTTCTTATTTAATCATAATTACGTATTGGAGAAAATTGCGCGACAAAAAAAAGGGCGGGTACTTACAATGCTTCGGAATAAATTAAAATTTCGGTATATCTGGCGTATTGTTTAATTTAGTGCGTACATTAGCCTACAGATTGTAGTACCTTGGCTTCATCGTAAATACACTTTTTTGTTTATTACTTTTACATCCCACATAAAACACGAATACTTTACTGATTGTAAATATTTTCATTGTTTGTATTTCATTTTACAGCTATACAATACATTCGTGCTTTTGAACTAGAATTTGTTTATGTCATTTACCTCTCATTTCAACTGCTCAACCGATTCACGATTTTTATTATACGCTGAACCCCAGAGCCTGATTAAGGGGGAAGGACACATTATATATACTTACACCGTTATTTTTTAACAAATACTTTCTTCCTATAATAAACAGAAAATTCTGATTAAAAATTGTTTTAAAAGAATTCTGGTGTCTAATAACGGTGAGTAAATTGGATTGTTTTACGCCGTTCATTTTTTATAAAAAATATTTCCTCGTCAAAGCGTGGAATTTCTATGACATAAAGTAAAAAACAATTGTAAAAATATTCCGGTGAGAGCGGAGATAATGTGTGCTTCTCCCTTAATCAGGCTCTGCTGAACCCGTACCACACAATTCCGTGGATAATCAGAAGTATACTGTTCTTTTATCAAGTTAAATATTCTAAATAATTTGAAATAAAGATAATGTACATGTACTGTATTTAAATAATACATAAACCAATACAGAATTTGGGTTTGGCTTATAAAATGTCACTCAGCTGTCTTTTTTTTTTTTTTTCTTTTTATTAACATACTAACATTTTTTTTAGAGCAGGATCTACGGCTTAAACTAAATTTGGAATCAATACGAACCGAAATTCATATGCAGTATCTGGCAGTTGAATGTCAGAGCCCTACAACATATATTTGCAGGGCTTGATTAAGACCGGGGCATACATTATTTTCACTTACACCGTTATTTTTTAACAAATATTTTCGTCCTATAATAAACAAAAATTTCTCATCAAACTAAGAAGACAATTATTTTTAAAAAATACTGCTGTCTAACTAGCGATGAATAAATTCGATTGTTTTACACCGTTCATTTTTTGCAAAAATAATTTGCTAGTCAAAGCGTGGAATTTCTATGATATAAAACATAGATGCCAATATTTTAATTTATTCCGGAGTATTTTTAGCTCCGCCTTTATTTCATACCACTCATTTTTTAAGAGCACATTTCTCTTATTTTATTGAAGTTACATATTGTACAAAATTGTTCTACAAATAAAGTGCTACGAAATAAAGGCGGGGCTGATAATACTCCGGAATAAATTAAAATGTTGGCATCTATGTATAAAGTAAAAGATAATCCTGAGCTGCCAACCTAATCTGGCAAATTGTTAGTACCACTCTTTTTTCTACACCAGCCAATTTTTAGAGTTTTTTTCTTCTTAATTCATCGTAAATATATTTGAAGAAAATTACTTTAAAAATTAAGTGGTGTAGAAAGAGGGGTGGTACTAACAATTTGCCCTATTATGTGGGCAACTCTGATAATCGTAAAAAAATCCAATGAGAGAGTGCCCCGGACTTAATCAGCCTCTCTATATTTGACTAGAGAGCGCATCCTTCATCAAAGGATGTAACCAGCATAAAAATCACGCATCGAGTACATTTCAAGTTTACACCATCTAACGTTCACTTGTCACGCCCTCCAACCCACTTTCGGATAAAGAGTGTCAAAGATTTTTCGCTGTGTCATCCAGTTGCACACGGATCTGGCCACTTCACTTGTCACGTGACCGATAAGAAATCACTCTTAATCTTAGTTACCATTTGGATAGGAACTTTAGTATTGAATTTGCTCTCTAGTCATACATATGCTCTAAAGCCAGAGCACTAACCATTCGACTGCCAGATGGGTGTATAACAAAGATAAATTAAGAATGTGAAAATTCGGATAGTAGCTTAGACCGCATGCACATAGTAGGCTTTTTATGCAAAAACAGAATTAATTTTGGCAGAACGGAAAGTAATTCGCCCAGTATGTGAATCTGGCTCTTTGTGTTTAATGCATCAAAATAATTAATCAAAGTAAAGTATTAATCATCAGGAATAAAGTACATTGCTGCCAATATTTTAATTTATTCCGGAGTACTTTTAGCCCCGTCTTTATTTCGCACCACTTTATTTATAGAAAAATTTTCTCCAATATATAACTTCGATAAAATAAGAAAAAAATTACTTTTAAAATATAAGTGGTACGAAATAAAGGCGGGGCTAAAAGTACTCCGGAATAAATTAAAATATTGGCAGCTATGAAAGTATAACTATTTTTTCATAGCTCAGATATGGATTAGGTTAATTCAAGTAGTAGAGTGTTAACAGATGTTTGTTTAACACTTGTAACTGTGCATTATTTAATTTTATTTTTTGTCTTTTTCTGTGCCAAGCTCAGGCACTCAGAAGGGCATCGCTTACAGTCATGCTTACAGTTGGAGGGCGCTGAAGTAAGTGACCGAGTTAGACATCTGTAAATAATAGTTTGTGCCAGCGATATTGCAAGAATTAGAAAGGCAGAATCAAAAACCAAAGATAATTGCATAAACTGGGTTAAATATTTATTATTCAGAAACAAAAAAGTTTAAAGGTATCAGTATTCTTCTAATTAACAACTTTAGCATGTTACATCAATTTCATAAAACTTTAAAATTGATACGAGAACGTATCAATAACTAATGAACATAATGTAAAAAAATATAAATAAATATATTAATAAGAACTTAATAAGAATATGAAACAGAAAAAAAAAAGTATTACCCATTTATTAACTTTGCCATATAATTTTCAGATATATTGAGGCTTTTGTCCTAACGATGAATCCGCTTGAAAATACCAGTAGCTCCATAGATACCTTCGATTGTGTGAAAATCCATCTTTGTATGGTTCGTTTGCATTAGTCGTCAGAGTCAAACTTCTTGCCGCCAAGGAATTTTTTCATAGGTCCAAACAGACGGAAATCGGATGGTGCCAGGTTCGAGCTGAGGTGTCCGGTAATGAACCTGTTGAAAAAATTGCAGCATTTGAACAGCGCTGTGCTTATTTCAGCATCTATCTTCCTAATTGATAGCTCAACAACGCAGTTTTGATCAATTAAAAACTTTTTTTTTTTTTTTTTTTTTTTACAGATTTTATAACAATTGCATTCCATTACTCATTTAAAACTTTCCCAAGTTCATTAACTGCTTTTGGTTTCATTAAATATATTTATCTTTAAAGTGCAAGAGCTTAAAATATTCTATCTGATTTATATCAGGATATTTTGAGGAAATTTCCTATTTTTTTTTTTTATGTACTTTTGACCTTCTGTATACCCTAAGTTTTCAGGATATTGGGTTGTTAAATTAGAAACAAGCCATGTTGCTGTATCAAGCTGAATTTTTTTCCCCCCTCATTTGAATAAATTTCCTGGAATTATGGCTTAAAAAATATGACTTAAAATCAAAAATGTCAAATATGGCTTAAAATTATTGTGTAATATTGGGCATTTATTTTTACATTCCTTGCTACTTTTATTAATGGTAAGACATCACTCCCTTAATTCTTTACCCTTTACGAATACATTCGGCCAGTTTTCAAGACATTCGATTAATGTTATGGTACGTTAATGGCATGCTTCTTTAGTGCTTTTTTCTGGTTGGGACTCGACATTTTTTTTTTTTTTTTAATTCCATCACAATAAGACAGAACTAAGCCTCGCCAAAAATAATCATCTATTCCTATTTTCTCTAATGGTTGGTTTCCTGCGCTTCAGTAAATTTAAGAAAGAACACTGGTCTTTTTTTACAAATTTTGTGTTTATTTCTATATGAATAGTTGCATTTACATTGTACAGGAAAATTTTTATTTTCTTTATTCTTTCCTTTTGGCTTATTGGACTACGTTTTGATTATTATTATTATTTCTATTATTATTATTATTATTATTATTATTATTACTATTATTATTATTTTACATTTTTATGCTTAATTCATGTTGAGGATCTACCTCTAGCCCTTTTAAAAATGGATCTTGGCTGATCTTTTAATTTTTTACTTGCTTTATTTTATTTTAATTTATTTTCTATAACTCTTACAAATGTAGATTATGAAACTGAAATCCCTAAATTTTTCATCTTACTTACCATGTCCCTAAAAGACATTCCATCAAAAGAAAAATCATTTTATGCTTATGTTACTTTCGAATGTATTAGCCATTATTATTATTGCCATTTTTTTTTCAAAATTTTCTAAACCTATAAATAATTGAAAATTAAAGTTCAAATTTTATAACTATAAGAAATAAAATTATGCAGAATGAAAGTTTCATTCAATAAAATAGTATTTAATTCTTTGAAGGGACAGGTAATTACGCTCAATTATAATCAGCCACCAGCAGAATTTACGAACAAAGTTTAAAGGAAATATATGTATGTATATATGTATATATATGCTGATTATTTAAGTATTTTTTATTATTATTATTTTATTCCGGGATTAATTTTTGAAGTTGTGATTTCATGAATGCGTTTCACGGTGAGAACACCGCGCGTTAAATGTTTAAAGTGAATCGTTATTAACACTTTCGCGACCGTTGACTTATATTTACGTCATTTGAAATCTGTAACTCCACCAGTGAGCGTTTCTTTCGCAATTTGTGTGTTATTTATTTCTTAAAAATGTACCCAATATTCATATCTGTACTACCAATATACTGTGGATATAAATGCTTTGATTAGAAAGAATATAACTATAATGTATATCCATTTGTAATATAAATGTCAATACGGAAAATTTTGTTCTGAAATATTGCAACTGTGGGAAATAACGCCCACAGGAGGACCTTACTGTGAAAAAGACAAAAACATGCGGTCATGAAAGTATAAACAAAACTACCTCAGCAGTTTTAAATTGCACGAAAACTTAAATACAAAACTGATTCTAATAAAATTAATCAAAAAATTAGTATTATTTACTGTGTATAGATGCGAGATGAAGGCAGCTAAGAGGGTGAGAACATTTTAGTCTTCAATCGTACTGAGGGATCGGGTGAATTCATTGCCCTTAACGTGAGTATACGCATGACTTAAAATAGAAATTTAAAAGAACAAATAATAGATGATAAGGAATTAAGCAATGTCCATCTATACGAACTAGATTTTACTGTCCAGAGATTTAAAAAAAAAATCTTAAAAAATGCTTAATCTTAAAAAATGCTTCGTAAGATTTGAGATACACGAGTGGGATTACAGCCAGAGCCTGATTAAGGGGGAAGCACACATTATCTCCGCTCTCACCGGAATATTTTTACAATTATTTTTACTTCATGTCATAGAAATTTCACGCTTTGAGAAGGAAATATTTTTTATAAAAAATGAACGGTGTGAAACAATCCAATTTACGCACCGTTATTAGACACCAGAATTCTTTTAAAATAAATTTTAATGAGAATTTTGTGTTTCTTATAGGAGGAAAGTATTTGTTAAAATATAACAGTGTAAGTTTAAATAATGTGTGCTTCCCCCTTAATCAGGCTCTGATTACAGCATGCATTTACGAGTTTCCAACTCTTCCCCTAGCAGACAGTTTACCTAAAAAGCACATGTAAGGCGGTTGCCATCCAGAGTTGCCAACTTCTATAATTTATTCCGTGGCATTTTTAGCCTCACCTTCTTTTAGCACCAAGAAATTTTAGAGGTCATAGTCTCCGCCTTTTTTTTTTTTTTTTTTTTTTCTCGGGACACTTTCAAGGATGCTTTCGCCACCACTTTTTTTCTTAGAGAAACCTGTATTGTATTTTTGAAATAGTATGTCGTGATTAAACAGTATAGATAATATTTCCTTAAAAAACAAGTGGTTGCAAAAAAAAGGCATAAATTTCTCATTTCTCAAAGCGTCCTGAAAAAAAGGCAGAGACTACGACTTCTAAAATTTGCAGACTATTTTTCTCCAATATGCGATAGCGATTAAATATGAAGAAAATCTTTCTTCCAAGTTACTGCAGAATAGCCAACATTTTAATTTATTCCGGAGCATTTTTAGCCCCGTCTTTATTTTATAACACTTTAATTTTAAGAGTAATTTTTCTGTCTATATTTTATTCATCGCAGTTATATATTGGAGAATGTCGTGTTGGCAAGGGGGGGGGGGAAACGCAACACCCACTGTTATTTCATTATTAATTGACGTAGAAAAATGTGATAGATAGCATTCAACAGGAAATTAAGTATACATTTTGGAAACGACATGAAAATTTCAATTAGGGGTCATCTACATAATGAAATGAGCAGCAACTTTTCTACAGCAATACCAAATTTTAACTTCATATTTGAATTTCTGAGAGTCTGGCAGTGGGGAAAACTATATTTTTTATAAACTTTATCTTTACCTTTCATGGAGTGAGAGTCAAAAATGTGTTAGGGGTTTTTCTGTAAATCTAGAAAAATAAAAATTAAGGTCAAACAAGAACCAAACAAAATTTAATTTTTTTTTATACCGAAAATTTGCAAACAGAATTTTCCCCAGCATTTTTAACCCCGCTTTCTGTTCGCACCACAATTTTTGTAGAATGTTTCTCTTGAATATGTGACAATGATTGATAAGAAGAGATTTCGTTTGTAGTATGTTTCTTAAGTATTTTTGCTGTGACCACTGTAATGTCCAAACGTTGGTGCCATACTTCACTAGCAAATCTTCTGTGACTGTAATGTCCAAATGTTGGTGCCATACTTCGCTAACAAATCTGCTTGCTTATTGCTTTAACTGCCATAGCCAAAAATTGTTACTCATTTAGCACCACCACGTGCCAAGTCTACTGTCTTTAGCGGGAGACTTCAAAAGGGAAAATTTTTGTAGTTATTTTCGGTTTAGCTAATCGTCGTAAATATGTATAACATTTTCCATTTAAAAATACTGGTGTCAATTCTGATTTAAAAGTTAAAAAACTTGGTAGTTCTGATGAAGGAACGTGTGAATTAAGGATATCACCGACAAGTGTAATATTATCTTCCTATTTGTATTTAGATTCGTATCTTTATCTATATCTAGATTGCCGAAAGCAAATTGGTAACCACTATTTCTGTAAAAGGAAGTGAATTTGATATCAATGTGATTAAATTGATTCACGGGAATTATTAAACTAATCGACAGAAATATCATTTTAAACTACTTTACTTTAGCTGAAATAAAAGATTAGTTATTGATAGACCTGCTAACTATGCTAGTTTATCCGTAATGGTATTAGGCCTCGCCTTTTTTTCACACCAGAATAGTTGTAGAGTAATATTCAGCAATATGTTATCATGATTAAATAAGAAGACTATTGCTCTACATGGATAAACTAATGTAGTTATCAGGTCTATATTGATAACCATGATAAATTTACAGAAATTCTGAGATTCTTTTACATCGCTGTACATAATGATTAACCTTTAGATTTTTTTTTTTTTTTTTTTTTTATAGCTATGTATATTATAGAAAAATATTAAAAACGCATAAAATATAAATGTTTTTTATCTGCATATATTCCTATTGTTCAATAACAGATAATAAATAAATCACACTGTTCAACTACAGTTGATAATTAAATCCTATTATAATAATTTTATTTATTCTGCTTGCTTTCCGTCATAATGCAGATGACGCGAGGGTTTGCCTTTATCTTGGATAAATTTCTATTTACATTTTTTATGTAAATTGAGATCGAATCCGTATATTGTAGTTGTAGAAATTATCTGGATAAACCATTTTGATTAAAGTACTTTGTACTTTGATTAAAGAATTTCATGTTGATTTTTGCGATATATTAATTCTATTTTTTATTTGCTTCATTTTATTAAATTCGACTTAGCAGATTTGCCAAATTTCATTAGCCACGCCTTCTTTTCCATACCACTAAATTTTTAGAATAATTTTCTTATTAAATTATAGTTTCATATTCAGGAAAATTACTCCATAAAGTATATGATGTGAAAAAAGGGCGGTGCTAATATTGCTCCGGAATAAGTTATAAAAGTTGCCAACTCTGGTCTTAGCAGGGGTCGTAGTCACCGCCTTTTTTGCAGGACACATTCAGAAGTAAGAAAGATATGCCTTGTCTTTCTTGCTACCACTATTTTTGTTACAATAGATTCTATCCTGTTTAACCACGTCATGTTACTTTTAAAGCACAATAAATATTTCTTTACTAAAAAGTGAAGGCTAAACAGGCGAAATTTTGACATCCCTGAAACTCTTCTGAAAAAAAGGCGGAGACTATGACCCCTATCTTAGCCTTAAATGAGTGTTTTAGCTAAACTGTTTGCCAGGGGGAGAGTTGGAAACTCATAAATACAATCTGTAATTCCACTCGCATATTTCAAGTCATACGAAGCATTTTTGACAGTTTATTTCTTATGTTCAACACGAATAAGCAAATTTTTTAACACTTTCGCGACCGCATGTTTTTGTCTTTTCCGCCTGTGGGCGTTATGCTCCCACGTTACAATATTTCAAAACAAAATTTTCTTTTTATTTGTATTTATATTACAAATGGATAAACTTTATAATTATATTCTTTCTAATCAAAGTATTCGTATCCATGGCATATATGACTATATAAATATTTATATAGGGTATATTCTTAAGAAATAAATAACATACAAATTTCGAAAGAAACTCTCACAGGTGGAGTTATGGATTTTCAAATGACGTGAATCTGCGTCAGTGGTCGCGAAAATGTTAAGCAATGTATTACTTTAGAGGAACGGAATTAAAAGCGGGCCTCGTTTTTATTAACACTTTCGCGACCACATGCTTTTGTCTTTTTGACCGTAAGGCCCGCCTGTGGGCGTTATTCTCCCAAGTTACAACATTTCAGGACAGAATTTTCTGTATTCACATTTATATTACAAATGGATATACATTATAATTATTCTCTTTCTAACCAAAGTATTTGCATCCATAGTATATTGATTGTACAAATATGAATATTGGGTATATTCTTAAGGAATGAATAACATACAAATTGCGAAAGAAACGTTCTCTGGCGGAGTTACAGAGTTCCAAATGACGTAAATCTACGTCAGCGGTCGTGAAAGTGTTAATAAACTTATTTTCATGCGACACGCGAGTAATGTATTAATAAAACTTTTCTGCAGCTTAAAAGCAGATGGTCGATATATTCGTCAGTATATACCAAAACATGTACTATAAATTAAGCAGAGCAACGTCTATAAGAAATGGGTTTACCCGGTAGTCCGTCACTTTGGGAGGGGGATGCACGAATTATATAATATCATTTATTTCATTTCTTCACACATTTATTTATTTTCATATCACATTTACTTATTTTGGGTAATGTTTTAGATAAAAGAATTACACTAGTAGTAGTAGTTTTTTAAATTTTGTATTTTAACACATTCATATTGGGAAACGAAAATTCTCATTTAATATAAAAATTATCCCCTCTTTTACACTTTCCTTTAAACGAAAACGTTATAATATTTTACAAAATGATTTTGCGTATTTGCAGAATCATTCTCTTAAATGCAGTCGGCATTATGCCAGTGACATTTGCACTCAGAGCCTGATTAAGGGGGACGCACACATTATCTCCGCTCACACCGGAATATTTTTACAATTATTTTTTACTACATGTCATAGAAATTCCACGCTTTGACGAGGAAATATTTTTTATAAAAAATAAACGGTGTAAAACAATCCAATTCACTCACCGTTATTAGACACCAGAATTCTTTTAAAATAATTTTTAATGAGAATTTTGTGTTTATTATAGGAGGAAAGTATTTGTTAAAAAATAACGGTGTAATTATAAATAATGTGTGCTTCTCCCTTAATCAGGTTCTGTTTGCACTATTGATTGTTAAAGATAAATTTTAAATGATTTAAACACGAATATGTTAAACCATTTTGCTTAAAAATATAACGATTTAAAGGAAGGCTAAAAGGCGGGGGCTTACAGTTGAATAACCCGACAATATTTTTGTAAGGGTTCTATAACTTATCCCGCAAAGTAAATTTTAAGTTTGACTGTATACTTTCTTTTGTTTAATTGTAACCTGTAGCCGCTGGTTGCTTTTCTCGCGAATATTTTTACTTTCTTCTATCTTCAATAGAAGAAAGTATTGGATTCGTAAAAATTTTCGATTTCGGGTTTTTGATGGATTTACACGTTTTGAGAGCTGTAGAACACGATTTTAACATTTTTAGAAAATGTCTGTCTGTCTGTCTGTCTGTGTGTGAGTGTGTGACAAAATTTTGTGGCAACTGTATCTCTGGAACTACTGCACAGAATTTCATACAAATTGGTATGTAGTTGCACCTTGACATAAATTAGTGCCTATCAACTTTTGGTAAATATCGTCTTACAGGTTGCGTTGCCATCCCGCTTTTTCTAAATTTTTAACAGGGTGATATAGGGCAAAATTTTTCAAGATGGGTATCTTTCGAAAGGTCTCGTCAGTACCTTTAAAACTAATGGTTGAACTCGATTTTTTTTACTTTTTACGAAAAAAAACTTTGAAAAAAAAATTTTTTTTTCTCCCCTTAATTTTATCAAACTCCCACGGTTTCCGTGTTCTGACAAACTTAAACTAATTTTTGCATTTTTCCCCTAATTTTGTCAGTCCCACGGTTTCCGTGTTTTGTCAAACTTTGACAAAATTTTGAGTAAAATGTGAAAATTATTCTAAGTTTGTCAAAACACGGAAACCGTGGGACTTTGACAAAATTGGGGGAAAAATGTAAAAATTTGTTTAAGTTTGTCAGAACACGGAAATCGTGGGAGTTTGATAGAATTAAGGGGAGAGAAAAAAAAAAAAAAAAAAAAAAGTGGGACTTTGACAAAATTTTGGGTAAAATGTGAAAATTTGATAAAGTCCCACTTTTTTTTTTTCTCCCTCTCCCCTTAATTCTATACTTTTATTATTATTATTATTATTATTGTTACTGAGTGAATTTGTATAGGAAAAGATAGAAGAAAGTATCGTGGTGGCCACAACATACTAGTTTGGCATTACACTATGCCCAGTGTGACCAAATTTAGGGGACTATTCTATTGAATATCCACCTTTAATTTTTAATTGTAACGGTTGGTTAAGCACTTTGAAGAATAATCGTTTAATATGTGTGCCACATACATAGATGCCAAAATTTTAATGTATTCCGGAGTGTTTTTAACCCCGCTTTTATTACGTACCATTTACTTTTTTAAGTATTTTTTTCTTATTTTATCGAAGTTATATGTTAAAGAAAATTTTTCTATAAATAAAGTGATGCGAAATAACAGCGGGACTAAAAATACTTCGGAATAAATTAAAATGTTAGCATATATGCAAATATCACTCCACAAAATTGTTGAATGAAAAAGTCCCTGATTTGGCAGCACTTTCTATACCATACCGCTTACCTTGAGACCACTTTGATAGACACATTGCACGATGTAAGGATTCGTCGTCGTGACCGATGATAATCATATGCCGACTAGATCCAAAAAAAAGTGGAACATATTTCAAAAAGATGACTCTGCAGAAACTTTTAAATTTGTAAATTTAATACGAAACTGCACAAAGATATTTACAAATACACACATTATGACATATAAATATATACACATTCTAAATATTAACATTTCCAATTGGCTTTTGAAACCCGCTCGTTACAAACATTCGTTCACCACTTCTTTTCTGCCATTTTTTATTCTCATTCTAATCTTTCAGCAGTCTCTTGGTGCCACTTAAGAAAAACTAAAGGTTTAAACATGATCTTTATATGCCCCCCTCCCCCCCCCCCCATGGAAGCTCATCCATCGCTGGAGGGACGATGCAGCTATATCTGAAAAGAAAAACATTCAAAACAGAATACAACATGTAAATATGTACTCTACTCAATAGGTTGGATGAGAGCTCGTAAATAAAAAATGCAACATCGCCCCCCCCCCCAAAAAAAAAAAAAAAAAAAAAAACTAAAATTATATATATATATAAATCTATATAATGAAAACAAATTTAATGTAAAAATACACTAATACTCAGATGAATAATTCCTTAAAAACTAACTTTGAACCATGACGGTTCCACAATACACCAGAATTATAGCGATTCATTCAAAATAACTTGAACCATGGCGGTTCCACGATACATCAGAATCATGATGATTCTTTCAAAATTACCTTGACCCAGAATGGTTCAACAATGCATAGGAGTCAGGATGATTCCCGGAAAAATAACTTACAATGAAACAAACTCATGTTATCTTACTTTTTTTTTTATAATATAGCAGTGTTAATTAATACGTGGGAGGAAACAAATAAATCATCGTTTTTAACTTTCTCACATACAGTTAACAAAATCATATCAACTTCAACTTATTATTATAAATGTTCAAAATGAACATAAAAACATTTGTGCAATTATTTTTAAATATATGACAATAGTATAATCAACTTGCACAACCTGTCAGTGAAATATTAATATCAGAGGGGGAAAAAAAACTCGATGTAGAAGAAAACAAAATAATCTTTTTTTTAAAAATTATTATTATTATTATTAAAAATAAACCATAACTTTTATTATTTTAACACAGATGTTTTTAATATGTAACAATTAAAAGTAATAAATAATTCCAAATAAAATGAATAACTTAAAAACTCCTTTCTTTTTAGAGACTTGTAATCGTTATTACTCAGATAATAATAATTACAAAACTTCTTTGATGCAAAGAAAAATAACAATAAAGTATCCCATGTATTTTATTTATTTTATTTTATCTACTTTCCTCCTTCTTCACCAGTAAAAAAAAAAAAAAAAAAAAAAAAAAAAATCATTCATACTTTTCAATGGAATGAAAAGAAAAGAAAATAATAATAATAAAAATTAATAATAGAATGAAAAATTAAATAAATAAAGATTAACTTAGTATTTTATTTATTTATTTATTTTCTCTCTTTTTAAAATAAAGATTAAAAAATATTTTTCTATTTAATGATAATTATTTGGTTTTATTAAAACGCATTTTATTCCATTCGATAAAGGCACAGGAAATCATATTATTATGGTGAAATAATTCGAAATAATAATAATAAAATTAAAAAAAAAAATCTATTTATTCCATTTTATATTAAATATATGAAAGTAGTGAATTTAGAATTTTATTATTCCGGATCAAGATATCTCACCCACTGGTATAGAGGTTAACAAATTGTTCTTAGAATAGAAAGAAAATGCAAGCAAGTTTTATATTCATAACTTAAAACACAAAAATTATATTTACTGTCTTAATATACAATCCGCGTTTGTAATGATCGATAGATGGCGCATTTTCAGCTTTTGTTGTTAGTAAATATTATAGCCACGTGTATTTATTATTGTTCTTTTTGTTATTCTACTTAATATTCGCACTTTAATTTCTCCTCCATTACATCATGGAAAATTGATTGCTTTTGGAAAAAAATATTTCAGTTTATTCAAAGTTCGATCGGAAGTAGATTTTTAACTGAAGTTGAACAAATATTTAGTTTCAAATCATCTGATTAATTCTTTACTTCCATGATGCAACTGAAATTTTAAATTTGTCATTTGGAAATAAATGGAAGCTTAATTCTGGATTTCTTGATCCTTTGGATTTACACTGTAGCACACAACAGTATGTGTTATCTTTTTTACCGGATTTATTCATTTTTATTCAATAAATATATGTGAAACTAAACATCGGCCAGCAATGGCGGCTTGATGGAAGCCGAATTAAAGCATGTTAATTGTAATTTCACCTTAGCCCACCAGAGGGCGAGCATTTCATTACAATCGCGGATCGAATATATTTCTCGGGATGAGAAATTAAATTTTATTCTTAATTTAAAATTACCTTTTCGAAAAAAGAACAAATAAAAATTATAACAATATAAATATTATTTAACATTCCAAGAATAAATATTTTTACAAAAAGTTGTAAAAATGAATCTTTCAACTAAAAAATTAGCTATTGAAGTTGCACAAAGAAAAATAAAAATGCACTGATGTGCTATACAGAAAAAATTTTATGGGCACGGATGGCTTTGTCAAACAAATAGAGCCTGGGAGGCCTTTTATTATTAACTAGCAGGCTTTGCCCGCTTCGCTGGACACAATACTGAAATGAGTTGTCAAAATCCCATATCATTATTAATTAACCTGAGTTAAAGTTCCCGCTGTGTCCGGTAGAGATTTTTCTCGCTCGCAACGTGAGGAGTCCGGGTTCCCACTGCCTTCGGCAGCAACTTACCCGATTCTTACTCCCCATTCCCCAGTGGCTAAGTTCGAAGTTTTGCGAAATCTCGACAAAGTACATAATGCTTACATCTAATCAACAACCACGCACCAAAGTTCGCCAATCTAAGATAATTTAAGGCAAATTCAAATGGGAAAACGCGTTTTTACACGTGTTTATAGCTCTCTCGACACCAAGGGGATACGGGAGAGATTTCGTAAAATCCCGTTATAATAAGGGTCGGATACATATAAACAATTTACGCACCAAATTTCGTGAGCGCAGATTCCATAGATTTATCAGGAGAAATTTAGTGCTAAAAGAGGTGTCTCGAGTTTGCCCTCTCGTAACCCCCTCCCCCCCCCCCCCCCGAAAAAAAAAATGTGTTTTTGTAAGTATCCTAAGGAAGTCGCATAGCCTTTTTTCAATATATTTGTTTCATTTTTGGTCGAAGTCTACTCGAAAATCTGGAATTTTCAATATTTCCCCCTCCTTTCCCTTAAAAATCGAAAATTCATAAATGCAGACAATGTATTATTTGTACTCATGTCTAGTCTCCCCATGTGCAATTTCTTTACTGTGAAGTAATTAGGAGCCAAGTTATGCTTACAAACGTGTTTTTGTCTTTTTCCTCCCCCAGGGGAGAAAGGGGAGTAATTTCGAAAAAGTTGATAGATATAATTTTAAGTTGGATAAAGACCTAAATTCCTGCGAAGCGCCATTGAATTCTGTCCAGCCGTTCTCAAGTGATACCAGGACAAGCGTGTTTTTGTCTTTTTCCCCCCACGGGGAAACGTGGAAAAATTTCTGAAAAGTTGATGGATATAATTTTAAGTTGGATAAAAACCTAAATTCCTGCAAAGCGCCATTGAATTCTGTCCAGCCGTTCTCAAGTGATACCCGGACAAGGGTGTTTTTTTCTTTTGCCCCCCAGGAGGGAACGGGGGGGAATTTCTGAAAAGTTGATAGATATACTTTTAAGTTGGCTGAAGACCTAAGTTTCTGCCCGGCGCCGTTGAATTTCGTCCAGCCGTTCACGCGTGATGCCCGGACAAAAAAAGCGACATACAGACACGATGACACACACACACAGGCAAATTTTTCTGAAGTCATTTTCGGCTTTCATGGTGCGTGAAACGTGAAGATATCGTAAAAATTTTCGATTCCGACAAATTTACAGACAAAAGTCTGATTTTATTAATATAGATCAGCAAGGATTACTGAACTTATAGCAACAAAAATAAAATAATAAAACTGATTGCCGAGATGACTTCATTAACTTTTCAAACCAGGGTGGTTTTAAATTTCTAGTACGCGAGGGTGACTGTACTATCAAATATAATATGTTAATAGCATGGGGAGCATGCAGCATACAATATTTAAAAGCTCTCATCCTACCTTGACTACGCCAGTAAGGATTTGTCGTCCTGGCCGATGATTATCATATGCCGATTAGATCCAAAAAAAGGTGGAGCATATTTCAAAAAGATGACTCTGCAGAAACTTTTCAACTTATAAATTAAATACGAAACTTCACAAAGATGTTTACAAATACACACGTTATCACATATAAATATATACACATTCTAAATATTAACATTTCCAATTGGCTTTTGTAGCTGTATAACATTTGTTCGCCACTTCTTTTCTGCCATTTTTTATTCTAATTATAATCTTTCAGCAGCCTCTTGATACCACTTAAGAAAAACTAAAAGTTCGAATATGATCTTCGCACGCAGTATTGCGATCTGACAATCATTTCAATTAATTATCATCACTCACTGTCAATAGTGACGTGAGCGATATAACACGACGGATACTCTTTGTGTGGTTTATGCAGTTTGGGTATTGTGTTAAATTCTATACTTAAGTTACTGTATAAGCTTGAAGGTGTGAGTACAATATTTTGTTTATAATGTGCAATCTACAATTTTTAGCATATTGCAACAGTTTATTAAAGCTTTAATATTAATAATATTTTTACTCTAATAAAAATGTTGATATAAATATTAATTGAGATATATCCACCAAAATAACTTATTCTAACAATAAATTTAAAAAAAAAAAACCAAAGAACTGTCATTTAAAAGTAATTAGTACAAAACTTTGAATAAACACCATAAAAGCAAGAATTCACAACAGTTGTTTTGGTCCGAAAGAAAATCCAGCCCTTCTTTAAGCGAGCAAAGTAGGCACGAGTGCTGCAAACAAAGAGGCGACGCAGTGCAACATGCAGCAGTATCTTGTCACCTCGTTTGCAGCACTCGTGCCTACTTTGTTCGCCTAAAGAAGGGCTGGATTTTCTTTCGGACCAAAACAACTGTTGTGAATTCTTGCTTTTATGGTGTTTATTCAAAGTTTTGTATTTATTAATAAATAATACATTTTACTATCCAAAAACAGGATTTTAAATGGTAAAATTTACTGTAATTTACTTAATTTTCAAAGTACACCCAACCAATATATATATATACAGAGCTGCCAACCAAATCCGGCAAATTGTTAGTACCGGCCCTTTTCCTACACCAATAAATTTTTAGAACAATTCTCTTCAAATATATTTACGATGAATGAAAAAAACAAATTCTCTAAAAATTAAGTGGTGTAGAAAAAGAGGCGGTACTCACAATTTGCCGGATTAGGTTGGCAGCTCTGTATATGTATTATTATTATTATTATTATTATTATTTTAATGGATTTGGTAAACTAGAAACTTCGACCAATCACAGTTAGTCCTTCGTATATCATGATTCTTTCTATCAAGGCACCCTAGCACAACTTATCTGCCAAAATTGCAGCCATGTTTATTTTAATAATTTAAACTCGAGAAAGAAAAGCATTATTAAATGAAGAATTAATTGCCTTAACCATGTTACACATACATATCTTATACTATTAAGTGAGCAATATCCGTATATTTCACTGATCTCGAAAACGGTAGCTCGGACAGTCACGAGATTTAACACAAAAGTGCCCCACGAAGGGTCATTGTGCACATCGAAGTCAGATTTTCGAATTTTTGATTAGTTTTTTCTTAATTAATTAAAATGTAAAAATAATAACCTTCTAATTTCTGATAAAAAAGCCATTTAAATTTTAACATTTTATCCATAATTTAATTGTTGCCAATTCTTTTTTCGACAAACTAATAATAATTAAAAAAAAAAAAAAAAAAAAAAAAAAACGTACATTTATTTAAAATGAGGAAAATAAATAAGAAAGATTAGAAAATAAATTAGAAATATCAGTCGCATCGTTACAAATAAAATACCAAATGAAAGGGAAAATTTTTGTAAATCCGATGCATTAAACAGCTTACCAATCGGATGATTAGTTTTTTCTTAATTAATTAAAATGTGAAAATAATAACCTTCTAATTTCTGATAAATAAGTCATTTAAATTTTAAAATTTTATCCATAATTTAATTGTTGCCAATTTTTTTTTCGACAAAATAATAATAATAATAATAATAATAATAATAAACGTACATTTATTTAAAATGAGGAAAATAAATCAGAAAGATAAGAAAATAAATTAGAAATATCAGTTGCATCGTTACAAATAAGATAGCAAATGAAAGGGAAAATTTTTGTAAATCCGATGCATTAAACAGCTTATCAATCGGACAATTAGATTTTGTAAAATTAACAAAAGTATGAATTTTAGGTGGCAACAGCAGAAGATTGTATGGAAACCGTTAGGAGAAAAAAAATTAAAAATCTGCTTCACCTTAAGTCACACGATTTTTAAGTGGGATTAAAAATTGCAGTTTTCAAATTCTTTTAAATTTTCTCTCACGAACACAAAAATATAATATACAGCCTGTACCCCACAAGACCAACTTGCATTTCAAATTTCATCAAATATTTTGGTTAATAAACAAAAGTTATTATTATTATTATTATTATTTTTTTTTTCAAATTAAGTTTTATTCTATCTTCGAAAAGAATTATGTGATCATAGATATAATAATATATATAGATCTATCATCCCCATATTATCGTGCAAAGATTTTTGATGCCGAAAAAAAAGCTTTGGAATCAGCCATTAAGTGGTATTGAAGGAAAAAAGGGAAAAAAGAAGAATGAATTTGAAACTATATCTGGAGCTTTTCACTCACCTTTAGTAAATAAATTATTCATGAATTTTATTTGCTAAAACATTCGTGTGTATTCCCGTGTGTATTCACTCGGGGAAGGACTGCCATATTTTGGTAGAATCGCCGTCTTTTCCCGAGTGAAAAGGAATCACTTTTTTCTCCCCAATGATCAATCTATATATTATTACTATATCTATGTATGTGAGAGATACATTAATAATTTGGGTTTTAAAAGTTTTTTTAAATAGATTATTTAAACTCTATGAACCATATTTTTATTTTATCAGTTTCTTTAACAGATCCTGCTGGGCGATTTTTTAAATATTGGTGTTGAAGTACACCGAACGTTTTTCGACAAGAAATTTAATATAGCAACAGCCATTTTAATCTAAGTAGCGCATCAAATATATAAAAACATAAATGATTTATTTTTACACAAAATTTACAGAACAAATGCAGTTTTAAAGATAGGAAATTTTTTTCAACAAGCACTATTTTAAACCTAAAAACCATTAAAAATATAAGCAGAATATAAAGGATTCTTATGTATAAACAAAAAAGAGTCTGGTAAAATTATTAGCAAAATAGTCTTCCCCTTTTCATAAAATATTTAAAAAAAATAAAAAAATAAAAAAAAAACCATCGCTAATATGGCGACAAAAATTCAAAAGCCGCCAGTGGAGCAACATAATAAAATTGTGCAACACAATAATGTTTACCTATTTATTTATTTTTTTTATATAATAATCATTATGCTAATTTATCATACAAACAAATGAGCCTCTGCGTGTTACTGCCCTTGCACGCTGTCGAACAGAAATATTTGAGAAATTCAAATTAATATTTAAATAAATAAATAAAAATATGTTTAATGGGAAATATATATAACCATAAAAAGATTAGTTGTCTAAAATACGGCAGAAATAGCGCTCATAGCATATTGTTACAAGGTATTAAGTCATATTGTTACAACGGATTAAGTCTAAAATGGTGACAAAAATTCAAAAGCCGCCAAAGAGAACTATATTAAGGCTGTACTATCAGGTTTACAACCCATGAATTATATATAAACACAAAAAATTAATTGTCTCATGCGAGAGAAGTAACTGGTCACAGCATATTGTAATATTTGGCGTGAAATTGCTGTCATTTAATGGTTGATTGGATAAACAAAATAAACATATGAAATAACGTAAAAGCAAATATTATGTTGTCTAAACCCAGTTACATTTGAGTCCAGTCCGAGTTACATGTGAACAGCACGTATAGTGTTGTTCACATGTAACTGGGATTCAAATATAAAAGGGAAACTCCAATTTTTTCGATACTATCTATTTCGAAACTGTTATATAATAAGCACCTAAATGGAAGCTCATTGGTAAACTATTGTCGCAGGTAATAGGGACAAGCACCCGAGTTGCAGTGGATGACCAAATCGCTGCCGAATGCAGCAGGGACCTGGAGCGAACTTTTGAACAATTTCAGTAATTTATTTTATTTTATTTTTATAAAGCTATATCGAAAAGAGTTTTCTTGAAATTTAGTGGCCAGCGAAGCGGGCAAAGCCTGCTAGTATTTAATAAATTATAGGTTTATTTTAATACAGTTGTGCATATTTTTTATTAATACATATACATTCTTTAATACGGAAGCTTATCTTTAAAGATTAGCCTATTTTTAAAATTAATAAAACAAATGTTTAAAATTAAGCTACTTCACTACGCATAGAAATCTGTACAGCAGAGATTACTATTATGCATATATGCTCGCTTTGCGATCATTATACCTAAAAGAGAAAAAAGCATCACTGGATACAGCTTACAGGGATGGAACACGGGCGCAGAATTCATACCGGAATCCGTTTAAGAAATTTCTCTACCTATAATATCGTTGATTTAAGAAGTAGAAAATTTTCTTACATTGATAGTGGTATGAATTCTGCGCCCGTGTTCCATCCCTGAGCTTATCATACTTGCCAACATCCAAATTTATATTCGGTAGTGTTGTTAGCCCCGCCCTCTTTTTCACACCAGTAAATTTTTAGAGTAATATTCTCCAAATGTAATTACGATTCAATAAGAATTAAAATACTTCCAAAAAATACGGGTGTGAAAAAGAAGGCAGGGTTAACAATACTACGGAATATTAATTAGTATGTTGGCAAGTATGGCTTATTCATTGCGTTTGAAGCAGAAAATACATGAAAATCTGTATAGCAGTGGTCGCGGTATCATAAATGTATGCTCACATAGCTAGCATTAAAAAAAAAAAAAAATCTGATGTGGACAGTACATGATTTCCTTATTCACCGATTGGTAAATACATATTGTTTTGGTTATAAAAATATTGCTGTTTTTGTGTGAGGTAACTGATTCATAAATAAACAGGCAGGTTCTAGTCCACGAACATTCCTGAAAACAAGAAAAAATAACTGCTACTCCAACCACAAAAGTTCTGATGATTGGATTATATATACCACCAATAGTAGCTTTTTCAGGAATAGTACTCCACGATTTATTAGAAAATGTTATACTATTGGCAAATACTCAGTTTAGACAGTGCAAAATTAAAGAACTGGTGTACAATGAATATCTTAATTTAAAAAACTTTTTCATACACCATAAAACTAATGAAAGCACTACCGGTTTCGAAAGGCCACGTCCTTTCGAAACCGGTAGTGCTTTCATTAATTTCATGGCGTGTGAAGAAGTTTTTTTTTAATTTAAATAATAAACACAGCTTAGGGCGCATTTGAAAGTATTTCCCGGTCACTTCCCGAGTTGGGAAATGACGTCACGCGGGAAGTTCGGGAAATTAGAACTACCATATAGGAGCCATGTTTGTTTATATATTTGTTTCCCGGGAAGATGAGAAGTGTACGGAAGTAGTTATATCTCGGTCATTTTTCTTAAGGCTCCTATATGGTAGTTCTAATTTCCCGAACTTCCCGCGTGACGTCATTTCCCAATTCGGGAAGTGACCGGGAAATACTTTCGAATGCGCCCTTAGAGTTCCATGAAAATCATTCAAGTGTAGATGCCCTACTTTTGTTCTCTTTGACGAAAATTAGTGGTGAGAAATGATACATTTTTCACATAACAATTAACTTTGTTAAAATTGAAAAATGATTTACAAGTTCTCGTTATCCTGAAATAATATTTGCCGCCAAGTTTGACTTCTTCCATCTGAGGATATTTGTGAAATACGCTAATAGGCACAAATCTACAGGTACAAAAGCAATCTCTTTAACTGAAGATGTGTTCCAGTTAGCATAGAATGCAAAAACTTCACAACTGGAGGACTTACCGAGGGAAACTGCTCCTTCCTTTCCTCTTCAATCTTCCTTAAACTGCAACTGTTTACCCACAAATTTCAATTTTTAAACATTTTAGGATGATATGCTTTGTTTTTCACTCTCTCTCTCTTTTGGTAGTAATGAGAACTATAAATTTATACACTTAAACTGCAGTTTTTAAATTTACTAGATGAGGCTAAGTCTTCAAAAACAATTTGTTAAAAAAAGAAGAAGTATAACTTAAAAAATTTCAAGAAATTTGTAAAATTTTGGGGGCATGGTAAATCCCTCAGAAGGATTAAAAATTATTTTGCATGGAGCATTTTTAATTTTTTTAAATTTTATCTTATTAAATTTAAGTAATTTTTGAATAATATGTAAAATTTTGGAGCAGGGAGCGAATGCGTTGCGTCGCCAATTAATGAAAATAGTGTTTCTTCTTCGGACTAAAGCTGAATTGTTGCTGACTAAACTTATGTTTGATTTGATTGAAAGAATTGAATAATACCATAAAAATTTAATAATACCAAAAACAAAAAACACCATAAAATTAAAAAACATGCAAATGTTCAAATGGCGAACAATTCAAAAGGATGCAAGAAAAATATTAAATTTAAATGTTTATCTATTTTAAGAGAGAGATTTATTTACTGCATGTCATGAACTTTCTTTCTTCAATAAGCTTTTCTTCCGTCTGACATCGATGATAATGAAATGTGCTAGCAAGCCCACATCTACAGGCACGAAAACAATTTTGTGCACTGAAGATATGTTCCAGCTGGCATAGGATGCAAAGACTTCACAAATAGAGAATTACCTGGGGAAAATTGCTGTTTCTTTTCTTTTTCAGTCTTTTTTAAACTGTAACTATAATAAATACATATTTTAATATTTAAGGATAATGTGTAATTTTTTTAAACATCATTATTTCATGTTTTTTTTTTTTTTTTTGTTTTTTTTTTCAACTTTGGCTTTATTGGGAACCATAGATTTATACAGTGAAACTGATTATTTCAAATTTTTTAGATGAGGATATGTCTGCAAAATTAATTTTTTTATAAACGAAATGTAACTAAAATTTTTTTATAAACAAACACCCTAAAATTAAAAAACATGCAAAAGTTCAAGCGGCAAACAATTGAAAAGGATACAAGAAAACCAAATGACAAATTTAAATATTGATCTATTTTTAGATTTAATTACAATATGTCCCGATGAACTGTCCGTCTTCAACAATCCTGTCCTCCTTTCTCTTCTTCCATCTGATGTCGATATTAATTAAATCGCTAGCAAGCCCACATTTACAAGCACGAAAGCAATTTCACGCACTGCAAATACGTATGTTCCAGCTGGCATAGGATGCAGACTACATAACTGGAGGACTTTCCAAGGAAAACTGCTCCTTCCTTTCGCTTCGATCTTCTTTAAAATGTAATTGTTTATAATTTTAAGCTTTTCAACTGAAATTTTCTTTAAAATTTATACTTTATACATTTTTTGCATTTAAACTTTTTTCAAAAATGTATTTTGAAGTGATTTTATTTTCTGCAATTTTGAGTATAGCATTCTTTCACAAACTTTCCTAAAGGTTTGTAAATCCTAAGGATAATAGCAAAATAGTGCCAAATTATTGATTTATTAAAAACACGCTATGTCATACCATAAATTGTATTGTTATCCTCCACTAACAAAAATTAGCTCTTGTTTCTATAAATTCAAATTAGCTCAAAGTATGTGTACTACTTAATCAGCAGTCTACATAATGCAACTATTGTACGTAAATAAATCTTATTATATTAGGTGTACCGGAAAGTTCTGTCGTTTTGAATGAAAATACTGACATCGGAAATTTATCCTGGATAAAATTTAAGATATTCTTAGGTAGCTTATAAGATGGTTATTTGTAAAGTACCGTGTAAACACTGTTAAACAAAAATTTCCGGTTTCATTTTATTAATTCAAAACGACATAACTTTCCGGTACACCTAATACTATTCCAAATGTAGTGTGTAATAAATATATTTATTGACATTATCATTATGAGAATTATTGAAGTAATAATTGTGTGTAATCATCAATTCAATCAGTTTCATTTCAAAAGGTGATATTTAATAAAATAAATATCCAACAAATATGCTAAATAAAAGGGAAATGGTGAATAATTTTAAGTCTAATTTTTTTTTCAAATGTGTAAATAAAGTACCTAATGTATCATAAACCATCATGATAGTATCAGATACTAATATACCAATATGTGCAGCAATAATATAAACAATATTATCTTTTAATTAAAAAAAAAAAAAAAAAAGCTGAAATAAAAAGCCTAGGCACTTATACAACTTAGACATTAAATTCAACTTTAATATTTAAGTGTAAATCCATTGAAACTTGGATTTATGTACAGTCGGGGGAAAAAAACGCAGCACTCGACGTAACTTCGTTGCTAATCTATGCACAAAAATGCAATAGGTATCATTCGAAGGGGAATTGTGAGTAGTTTCAGAAAATGAAGTGAAATTTTGAATTGGGGGTCGTCTACATATTAAAACGCGCACTAACTATTATTTTTTCAATGGTAATGCCTCATTTTTATTTAATATTTGAATTCCTGGAATCGTGACAATGCGAAAAAGTATATTGGTTGTATATTTTACAGAGTTCCCACGGCCACGCCTATTTTCAAGGACTCTTCCACCAGAATAATCTTAAGATAAATTTATTCTTAAATCATACTTGCCAACATACTAATTAATATTCCGTAGTATTGTTAACCCCGCCTTCTTTTTCACACCAGTATTTTTTGGGAATATTTTTCTTCTTATTGAATCGTAATTGCATTTGGAGAATATTACTCAAACAATTTACTGGTGTGGAAAAGAAGGCGGGGCTAACAATACTACGGAATATTAATTAGGATGTTGGCAAGTATGCTTAAATGTTCAGTGTTTATAAGAAATTATTTTTAGATAATAAGAAATTTATTTTTAGATAATACTGGGGGAAGAGTCCTTGAAAAAAATCGAGCTGTGGGAACTTTCTTTTACTTATTTTTTCACAGAGTTATAAGCGTTCAATGTTTGAAGATGCTAATGTTAAATTCATATTTCAAACTTTTATTAATATCTTCACAAAAAATAACTTGATCGATACATTTTTTTTTTTTTTTTTTTTTTACGAGATACAGTGAAGAAACCCAAACATAGGGGAGAGAGGGGAGTAATTTCGGAAACGTTGATTGATATAATTTTAAGTTGGGTTAAAGACCTAAATTCCTGCGAAGCGCCGTTGAATTCCGTCTAGCCGTTCTCAATTGATACCCGGACAAACGTGTTTTTGTCTTTTTCGCCCCACGGGGAAACGTGGAAAAATTTCTGAAAAGTTGATGGATATAATTTTAAGTTGGATAAAGACCTAAATTCCTGCGAAGCGCCATTGAATTATGTCCAGCCGTTCACAAGCATTCGTTCGCCACTTCTTTTCTGCCATTTTTTCTTCTAATTCTAATCTCTCAACAGCCTCTTGATACCAATTAAGAAAAACTAAAAGTTCGAATATGATCTTCGCACGCAGTATTGCGAACAGACGATTAATTCAGTTAATTATCATCCCTCACGGTCAATAATGACGTGAGCGATATTACACGATCGAAATCATACTATTTTACACCTGTCGCAGTTTGGATATTATGTTAAACATTTATACTTAAGTTACTATAAAAGCTAGAAGGTGTGAGTACAATATTTTGTTTTCATGTGCAATCTTCAATTTTTAGCATATTGCAACAGTTCATTAAAGCTTTAATATTAATAATATTTTTACTCTGATAAAAATGTTGATATAAATATTAATTGAGATATATATCCACCAAAATAACTTATTCTAACAATAAATTTTAAAAAAAGCACCAAAGAACTGGCATTTAAATGTAATTAGTACAAAAATTTGAATAAACACCATAAAAGCAAGAATTCACAACAGTTGTTTTGGTCCGAAAGAAAATCCAGCCCTTCTTTAGGCGAACAAAGTAGGCACGAGTGCTGCAAACAAAGAGGCGACGCAGTGCAACATGCAACAGTATCTTGTCACCTCGTTTGCAGCACTCGTGCTTATTTTGTTCGCCTGACGAAGTGTAATGTTTTCTTTTGACTCGAAACAATTGTTGTGAATTCTTGCTTTTATGGTGTTTATTCAAAGTTTTGTACTTAATAATAAATAATACATTTTACTATCCAAAAACAGGATTTTAAAAGGTAAAATTTACTGCCATTTACTTAATTTTGAAAGTACACCCAACCAATATATATATATATTATTATTATTATTATTATTATTATTATTATTATTATTATTATTATTATTATTTTAATGGATTTGGTAAACTAGAAACTTCGACCAATCACAGTTAGTCCTTCGTATATCATGATTCTTTCTATCAAGGCACCCTAGCACAACTTATCTGCCAAGATTGCAGCCATGTTTATTTTAATAATTTAACACTTTGCCAATTTGAAACATTTAAATTACACTGCCACCGGAATACATGAACTAAATTAAAATAAAAGAAATTTTTAAATTTGAAGTTTTAAAAACCGGCCTTTTCTGATATGTTATAAACGTGAATTTTTCCTAAAAAAATTTCCGGGATGAATTTTTGCAGCTGGATCTTAAATTTTGCGTCCTCGCAGCGAGGATAGCGCGCGTTAAGGGTTTAAACTCGAGAAAGAAAAGCATTATTAAATGAAGAATTAATTGCCTTAACCATGTTACACATACATATATTTAATAAATTATAGGTATATTTTAATACAGTTGTGCATATTTTTTATTAATATATACATTCTTTAATACGGAAGCTTATTTTTAAAGATTAGCCTATTTTTAAAATTAATAAAACAAATGTTTAAAATTAAGCTACTTCACCACGCATAGAAATCTGTACAGCAGAGATTACTATTATGCATATATGCTCGCTTTGCGATCATTAAAACCAAACGAGAAAAAAGCATCACTGGATACAGCTTATCATACTTTCCAACATCCAAATTTATATTCCGTAGTGTTGTTAGCCCCGCCCTCTTTTTCACACCAGTAAATTTTTAGAGTAATATTCTCCAAATGCAATTACGATTCAATACGAAGAAAAATACTTCCAAAAATTACTTGTGTGAAAAATAAGGCAGGGTTAACAATACTACGGAATATTAATTAGTATGTTGGCAAGTATGGCTTATTCATTGCGCTTGGAGCAGAAAATACGTGAAAATCTGTATAGCAATGGTCGCGGTGCCATACATGTATGCTCACATAGCTAGCATTAAAAAAAAAAAAAAAAAAAAAAAAAAAAAAAAAAAAAATCTGATGTGGACAGCACGGAGTAGTGGACAGTACATGATTTCCTTATTCACCGATTGGTAAATACATATTGTTTTGGTTATAAAAATATTGATGTTTTTGTGTGAGGTAACTGATTCGTAAATAAACAGGCAGGTTCTAGTCCACGAACATTCCTGAAAACAAGAAAAAAAAACTGCTACTCCAACCACAAAAGTTCTGATGATTGGATTATATATACCACCAATAGTAGCTTTTTCAGGAATAGTACTCCACGATTTATTACTAAATATTATACCATTGGCAAATACTCAGCTTAGACAGTGCAAAACTAAAGTACTGGTGTACAATGAATATTTTCATTTAAAAAACTTTTTCACACACCATAAAACTAATGAAAGCACTACCGGTTTTGAAAGGCCACGTCCTTTCGAAACTGGTAGTGCTTTCATTAATTTCATGGCGTGTGAAGAAGTTTTTTTTTTAATTTAAATATAAAACACAGCTTAGAGTTCCATGAAAATCATTCAAGTATAGATGCCCTACTTTTGTTCTCTTTGACGAAAATTAGTGGTGAGAAACGATACATTTTTTACATAACAGTTAACTCTGTTAAAATTGAAAAATGGTTTACAAATTCTGGTTAGCCTGAAATAAAATTTGACTTTTTCCATCTGAGGATATTTGTGAAATACGCTAATAGGCACAAAACTACAGGCACAAAAGCAATCTCGTGAACTGAAGATGTATTCCAGTTAGCATAGGATAAAAAAAAAACTTCACAACTGGAGGACTTACCGAGGGAAACTGCTCCTTCCTTTCCTCTTCAATCTTCCTTAAACTGCAACTGTTTACACACAAATTTCAATTTTTAAACATTTTAGGATGATAGGCTTTGTTTTTCACTCTCTCTCTCTTTTGGCAGTAATGAGAAGTATAAATTTATACACTTAAACTGCAGTTGTTAAATTTACTAGATGAGGCTAAGTCTTCAAAAACAATTTGTTAAAAAAGCGAAGTATAACTTAAAATTTTTCAAGATATTTTTAAAATTTTGGAGCATGGTGATTAAATCCCTCTTGATTACGGTCTAAGCAGAAGGATTAAAAATTATTTTGCATGGAGCATTTTTAATTTTTTTTTTTAATTTTATCTTATTAAATTTAAGTAATTTTTGAATAATATGTAAAATTTTGGAGCAGGGAGCGAATGCGGTGAGTCGCCAATTAATGAAAATAGTATTTCTTCTTTGGACTAAAGCTGAATTGTTGCTGACTTAACTTATGTTTGATTTGATTGAAAGAATTGAATAATACCATAAAAATTTAATAATACCAAAACAAATAACACCATAAAATTAAAAAATGTTCAATGCAAATGTTCAAATGGCGAACAATTCAAAAGGATGCAAGAAAAATATTAAATTTAAATGTTTATCTATTTTAAGAAAAAGGTTTATTTACTGCATGTCATGAATTTTCTTTCTTCAATAAGCTTTTCTTCCGTCTGACATCGATGATAATGAAATGAGCTGGCAAGCCCACATATACAGGCACGAAAACAATTTTGTGCACTGAAGATATGTTCCAGCTGGCATAGGATGCAAAGACTTCACAAATGCAGAACTTCCTGGGGAAAACTGCTGTTTCTTTTCTTCTTTAGTCTTTTTTAAACTGTAATTATATAAATACATATTTTAATGTTTAAGGATAATGTATAATTTTTTTAAACATCATTATTTCATGTTTTTTTTTTTCCTGCTTTGGCTTTATTGGGAACCATAGATTTATACAGTGAAACTGATTATTTCAAATTTGTTAGATGAGGATACGTCTGCAAAATTAAAAATTTAAGAATGAAATGTAACTAAAAACTTTTACAAACAAACACCCTAAAATTAAAAAACATGCAAAAGTTCAAGCGGCAAACAATTGAAAAGGATACAAGAAAACCAAATGACAAATTTAAATATTGATCTATTTTTAGATTTAATTACAATATGTCCCGATGAACTGTCTGTCTTCAACAATCCTATCCTCCTCTCTCTTCTTCCATCTGATGTCGATATTAATTAAATCGCTAGCAAACCCACATTTACAGGCACGAAAGCAATTTCACGCACTGCAAATACGTATGTTCCAGCTGGCATAGGATGCAGACTACATAACTGGAGGACTTTCCATGGAAAACTGCTCCTTCCTTTCGCTTCGATCTTCTTTAAAATGTAATTGTTTATAATTTTAAGCTTTTCAACTGAAATTTTCTTTAAATTTTTACTTTATACATTTTTTGCATTTAAAATTTTTCCAAAAATGTATTTTGAAGTGATTTTATTTTCTGCAATTTTGAGTATAGCATTCTTTCACAAACTTTCCTAAAGGTTTGTAAATCCTAATAATAATAGCAAAATAGTGCCAAATTATTGATTTATTAAAAACACGCTATGTCATACCATAAATTGTATTGTTATCCTCAACAAACAAAAATTAGCTCTTGTTTCTATAAATTCAAATTAGCTCAAAGTATGTGTACTACTTAATCAGCAGTCTACATAATGCAACTGTTGTACGTAAATAAATCTTATTATATTAGGTGTACCGGAAAGTTCTGTCGTTTTGAATAAAAATACTGACATCGGAAATTTATCCTGGATAAAATTTAAGATATTCTTAGGTAACTTATAAGATGGTTATTTGTAAAGTACCGTGTAAACACTGTTAAACAAAAATTTCCGGTTTCATTTTATTAATTCAAAACGACATAACTTTCCGGTACACCTAATACTATTCCAAATGTAGTGTGTAATAAATATATTTATTGACATTATCATTGTGAGAATTATTGAACTGATAATTGTATGTAATCATCAATTCAATCAGTTTCATTTCAAAAGGTGATATTTAATAAAATAAATATCCAACAAATATGCTAAATAAAAGGGAAATGATGAATAATTTTAAGTCTATTTTTTTTTTTTTTCAAATGTGTAAATAAAGTACCTGATGTATGTATGATAAACAATCATGATAGTATCAGATACTAATATTCCAATATGTGTAGCAATAATATAAACAATATTATCTTTTAATTAAAAAAAAAAAAAAAAAAAAAACTGAAATAAAAAGCCTAGGCACTTATACAACTTAAACATTAAATTCAACTTTAATATTTAAGTGTAAATCCATTGAAACTTGGATTTATGTACAGTCGGGGGAAAAAAACGCAGCACTCGACGTAACTTCGTTGCTAATCTATGCACAAAAATGCAATACGTATCATTCGACGGGGAATTGTGAGTAGTTTCAGAAAATGAAGTGAAATTTTGAATTGGGGGTCGTCTACATATTAAAACGCGCACTAACTATTATTTTTTCAATAGTAATGCCCCATTTTTATTTACTATTTGAATTCCTGGGATCGTGACAATGCGCAAAAGTATATTGGTTGTATATTTTACAGAGTTCCCACGGCCACGCCTATTTTCAAGGACCCTTCCACCAGAATAAACTTAAGATAAATTTATTCTTAAATCATACTTGCCAACATACTAATTAATATTCCGTAGTATTGTTAACCCCGCCTTCTTTTTCACACCAGTATTTTTGGGGAATATTTTTCTTCTTATTGAATCGTAATTGCATTTGGAGAATATATTACTCTAACAATTTACTGGTGTGGAAAAGAGGGCGGGGCTAACAACACTAGGGAATATTAATTAGGATGTTGGCAAGTATGCTTAAATGTACAGTGTTTATAAGAAATTATTTTTAGATAATAAGAAATTTATTCTTAGATAATACTGGTGGAAGAGTCCTTGAAAAAAATCGAGCTGTGGGAACCTTCTTTTACTTATTTTTTCACAGAGTTATAAGCATTCAATGTTTGAAGATGCTAATGTTA
The DNA here is from genome assembly GCA_963930645.1 of Salticus scenicus. Lineage (NCBI taxonomy): Eukaryota > Metazoa > Arthropoda > Arachnida > Araneae > Salticidae > Salticus > Salticus scenicus. The sequence goes on from OZ005659.1 coordinate 180,412,188, forward strand.
AATTCATATTTCAAACTTTTATTAATATCTTCACAAAAAATAACTTGATCGATACATTTTTTTTTTTTTTTTTTTTTTTTTACGAGATACAGTGAAGAAACCCAAACATAATCCAACATTACTTTTGATTCTGAAAAATATTTTTAATTCTGAAAAATATTAATAAATTCATATTCAAAAAATTATGAATTATGACCTATATTAATTTTTACGTAAAATGAATCCTGTGTTGAAAAACATGGGTGTGCAAATTTGCAACTCATTCCAGTTAGTAGTTTTCAAGATATAAATAAATCTTTCTTTTGGAGTTGTTTAGGGGATCGTCTCTTATAAAGTTTCGCATAAGAAAACAAAGCAAGCAAACGTTAAAAAATAGCAGAGAAAATTAAACAAAATATTTTTATTTTTTAATTATGGGTCAAATTATATAACAACGTGAAACTCAAAGAAATGAATCAAAAAATAATGATTATTAGACATTAGTGTTAGCATCAAGTATTCCTGTTTTCTAAAGAAGTCAAGCCCCGCCTTTCATCGTTTTTCAAAACAAAACAATACTTAAAACAAAACTAAATGTGACTTTGAGTATTCGTGTTAAATCCCTTATTTTACGTTGACAAAAATATACGCAAGTGGTATTTACATCATCGATTACTGGTAATAAATTTTGGGTCCTTTAAACGAACACTAGAAGGAAAAAAAATAACTAAATTGGCAGGGTTTCCTGTTTAAAATAGAAAAATAGGTTGAATATAAAAATTGTCAATTAAAAAAAATGAAGGGAATTGGAATGTAAGACAGACTTGTAAAATTGTTTCTTAACTACCGTCATAGTTAAAGGCTTAATCATTTACTTCATATATTGCTTTATTTTTCTATTTTTATTTATTTATTTATTGTAGGGGGATGATCATTATTTTAAGGATACTTTAGTCTTTAAAATTTCATAAACATATTTTATCTTTATATATATTTTTAAAATGTACTTTAACTTTTATAAATATATTTTAACACTTTTGCGACCGCATGATTTTGTCTTTCTGACAGTAAGGTCCGCCTACGTGCGTTATTCTCTCAAAATAAAATATTTCAAGAAGAAAAAAAAATCTGTATTCACAATTATACTACAAATGGGTATACATTATATTTATAATCAATGTATTTCTATCCATAGTATATTTTAATGCAAAAATATGAACACTGGATACATGCTTAAGAAATAAGTAATGCACAAATTACAAAAGAAACGCCCAGTGAGAGAGTTACAGATTTTCAAATGACATGAATCTACGCCAGAAGGCGCGAAAGCGTTATTTAAGAAATTATATTTTCATAGAAATTATAAAACAAATCGTACAGTTCCAAAGAGTTCAACTGACCCAAAACTGGTAAGTACTATTAAAATAGTTTAATATTTACTTCATGAAACCTTACAATAATTTATCCGAAAAGATTTAGTTTATGCGTTACTGTATATACATAGTTATATTATTTCAATTTGTATAAACTAGGCTATGGTCACACCTACGAAAGAAAATTTAAGCTTTATTGTTGATCATTATAGCCTTGATAGACACTTTTTAATTGAAAAATTTCGCACTTTTTTCAAAGAGACATTATAGTATTTAAATACATTACATTTGCCTGACCAATCGTAAATGCAATGTATTTTTTATACCTAAAATAAAATTATCTAAAAATATACTGAAGTATATATCTAAAAAACTGAATTCAGCATAATTTAAATACTGAAAAGACGTTACAGTTTTTTTATTAATTTATATATCAGTTTTTTTCTTGCATAATTTCCGGTGTGAACAATAAAATTTTGTCTAGTTCTTGTAAGATCTTAATTTTATTTTTCTACATTTACACATAACCCCTAATACATTTTTAATAATAACTCTATGAATACTAAAGATAAAGTATACAAACAGTATACTCTTACGCAGTGCTGGACTCTCAGAAGTTCGAATATAAAGTCAAAATTGGGTGTTGCTATTGAAAAAAATCAAAGTTGGCGCTCATTTTAATATGTAGATAACCCTTAATTAAAAATTCGACAATAGTTTCAGAAAGTGCATTTAATTTCCTGTTGAATTATGTCTATTAGATATTCCTGCGTCAATTAATAACAAAATTATAGAGGGTGCTGCTTTTTTCCCCCGGCTGTACATACCCTGCAATAAGTTCTTCCCACACACACACACACAAAATAGAACATTTGAATTCCAGCATAATAATAATAATTAATAATGCACTTAAAAGCAGATATGAAATAATAACTTATTATATGTTTCCAAATATAAAATAAACATACGTCTATCTAAACATCTCTCTTTAAGTTTATCTAGACATTGCATTACATTACATTACAAAGGGTGTTGGGGTAAGCGCTACAGCCGAAGGGCTTGCATGACATCAGATGATCCAGGAAGAGGGGAATAAGAAGCGAAGAATCCGTGTAAGAGACCAGTTCCAAAGCATGAAATTTTGCACCAAAAAACAGACGCTTATTACAGATAAGCTAAGAATATAAGTTAAAATATAAAAGCCATGAACGGAAAGAAGGAACAATGCATACAAAAAAGACTGAAATACAAGTCAGCACACAGGAGGACTACACCAAGAAGCATAAATAGTGCACAAATGTTAAAGGCGGCTAGTGCCAAGAAGAAGCCGAATAAACAGGCAAAATAAATGACCATTCTCCTCCAAGATGATCCAGAAAGTACACTAAGAAATAATGGAAAGATAAACATTCATCTTTTGAGAAAGTAGCAGCCTTTCTGCTGCAAATGACGGACATTCAAATATGTAATAACGTTCAGTGCCAATCCCAGCAAGGCAGATGGAACAGATGGAAGAGTTGTTGAGATGGAAGAGAAAAAGCTTGTGTTCAGTAACGGCACTTAAGGTACGTAAACGGACAGTAACTACATCTTCTTTCCTTTTCTTAGGGAATTTATAAATTGTTGTGCCTAAGTGAAGACATGATTGGGCGTACGGGCTATCTTCCCACCAACTATTAAACTGATCGTGCATGATGCGCTAGAAAAGCTGTTTGAGGTCATTTGGAGCGATACCACCGTAAGTGCAAGTAGAAAACGGACCCGTTCTAGCTAGCTGATCAGCCTGTTCATTAGGGGGGATGCCAATATGACTAGGCACTCAGAGTAGTACCAATATATCAACATATACCCTAACAGACTTAATAGTGTTATACAGCTGCAACACAGTCGCGGGAGACGTATTATTGACATGTTTACCCGCGGTGAGGGCCGATTTACTGTCAGTCAGGATGAAGCAAAGACCACTCTTGAGAAAAGGACTAGCTCAGCTATGATCTGTCATGGAGTCAGCCATGATCCGCCTACTGTTGAGAGCCTTAATAATTGGATAAACATTCCCGCCATTCATTCGATCGTAAACATTTTTCCAAAAGGCCGAGGCTTTTGACCGAACGCAGCGCTTTAGGCGCGCAGCGAAACTTCTATACTTAATCCAGTGTTCCCTTGAAAATAAAGTTTTAGCCAACCACAGAAATCTCCGTTTTTGCCTAAGCAACCAGGCACACTTAGTGTCCCACCAAGGGAGATTGTCCTTATTCTTAAGAAAATGCTTGATAGAGTTGCCCTTTAAGTACCTACTAAAACTGCATTCTAAATTCTCCACTAACACTAGTATTTCCACTCAAAAAATTATTAAAGTCACATTTAACCGCATTCCAGTCAGTATAGGTACCAGGAATGAGGTGAGAGGAAAAGTTACCTGAAATTTGTAATATGATGGGGTAGTGGTCAGAATCAAAGAGATCATAGTGCACATAAATGTTCTACGGAGAATATCCGGACTGGCAAAGGTGAGATCGATTAGAGAATGACTACCAGAGGGGGCAATATGAGTATAACTGTTAGAGTTCAGAATACAAACGTTATTGTTTAGTAACCAGTCATAAATCTGATCAGCGCCTGGAGTAGAAACAGCATTGCCCCAGGCAATATGCTTTTGGTTAAAATCCCCCAGGATAATAAAGGGGGGGTGGATTTTGTGGAGAAGACGGTTTAACCAGAGAGAGGAAACATTTACACCAGGAGCGTAAAAATTGACAACAAAAATCCACTGAGCGCCAGAGAGATCTTGACAATTAAGAACTCAACATCAGGGTAAACAAGTTCATTAAGTGTAATCTGTACAGAGAGGAACTTGATATTCACAGCCGTTAACAAACCACCACCTCTACTGAACCTATCATTACGATAAACGGTTTTCTGAGGGCAGGAGAAACAGTCCGAAGGGTTTACGAACGATTCTTGAAACACAAAGACATCCGCGGAACGAAACGGCCAGAACTTTAGCCAGTGACGCTTCTGACGAACGCCTCTTGAGTTCCATTGAATAAGTGATAAAGAGGTATTACAATGACTCATAAAAATAAGAATAAAGAAAGAGTACCAGAAAAACGCTTGTACCCAAAACCAGCAAGGGGCAGAAGCATAGCAAGCCGAAAAGAGGACAAACCCAAACACTAAGTAGCCTCTGCCATTTCCACCTCATCATTTATTTTGGGTTGAGGAACTTTACCGACAGGAGTTGTGTTTTGGGACTCAGTCAGTCCATACTTATTTACTTTCGATTTCTTTGACTGCCAGTCAGTTTGTTCTTTTAAGTTAGAGGTACGAGGTTTATCACTAGTGGGAGCTGCGGGCTTAGCAGTCAACCGAGCGATAGACGTGATTACTACGGTCGTCAAACAATCTATATTCTGTTTGATCTCTTTAGTTTACTGCTGTACCACTTGTAGTATACTTTCATTATTTCGCTGTACTAACTACGTGACACTTTCAATATTTTTCTGAACGACCTGGATTAGGAGGTCCTGAAGTTTCGTAAACACCGAGTCCAGGCTATTCTGAAATTCATCTCTGGTAACTATAGTGTCCTTTTGTGTGTTCTGAGGAATGGCAACTGCAGCATAGGATTTTTTATCTAGCGTACGGAATCGGCGGCAAGCTTTAGTGATAGATACATGATTATCAGTTTTATACTTTAAGATTGACATTTCATGGGATCGTTTCGGGTATTGTGAATCGTTAGCCTCATAGTTTTCGCTGCAATTGCAGCATCTCTTTACTTCACTTGTGCACGTGTTTTCTGAATGATTCTCAGCGAATTTTTTGCATGTGATGTCATTTTTGCATTTCAGTGTAGAGTGGTCAAATTTCCAACATTTTGCACTCTGACGCAACCAATCATAAAAGGGTTTAATTTTCTCAATCACATAAAAGAATTTTATTTCTGGAGGAAGATTAGTGCCAAAAACAATCACTAGAACAATCTCCGTTCGTTGGATACCTGAATGATACTTTCTCGTAAATCCACACAGTTCTTTTACCTTCAGTTTATTTTCTGTTTGAACTTCTGTCCCAAGATCAGTTAAATACGTAGTAGGATCAATATCATGTAGTACAAATCGGGTCGTAATAGTCTCCTGTTGCATATACGGGGTTACAGGTACCTTTAATAAACTTTCTAATTTTACAGTTTGTTTCGCACATTCTAGATCTTCCGTCTTAATCAGTAACTTGTTTATTCTGGTAAATTTTATACTGTGTATTTTGCTATTCAAACCGATTTTATTATCTATTTCAGTTTTCAAATGCTTAGGATTGTTGCGGGAGAAATTACCTTAACCAGGTTCTAAAAACAAACATACACGTGCAAATTCATTCGCAAATGCGTATTCAGTTGTAAAGAGAGGGAAATTTCTTCTTTAAGAAAGATGTTTGATTCAAGAGACGATTGCTCATGAAACGTAAAATGGGAATTCATTCTTCCCAAAGACAAGCAATTGGTTACCTCACTGCCAACTGGCAGGAGAACTGAAGCACAACAAAGATATGCGTAAAAGAGAAAAAAGCAAAAGAAAACAAAATTAAACACTCACTTGTGTCCTTAAGGAAACCAGCAGGGGTAAAAAAGAAGGAAAAAACTTACACACCACGTAAAAATAACTGAAAGAAACCAGGTCAAGCCAGCACAGCTTACCAACATCTTACCCCAGTAAATTGCTAACCTTATCTAGGCATAATATAAACACGACAATTTGTTTACATGTAAAATGTTTCGAAATAGCTATAAACGTTTCAATTTTAAAATCAGAAAATGCTTATAAAGAAGTACATGCAAACGTAACACTTGCAAATAAACCATTTGCAATTACAAAACGAAACTTTTGCAAGGGGTTTGCAAATACACATTCATTTGTAACACTTGCAATGACAATGAATGACGTCTACTTGCAATTATAAATGCTTGCGATGAACGATAATCCAACAGGAAATAAGAAAACACCCATCGAACAACATCCGAAGGAAAATTCAGTGGGTTTTGTTTTATTTCATTCATTTTGAAAAGAAATATAAAATTTTGAATGTTGATATTATATAAATAGTATATAAAGGATACAAATCTGTTGTATATATTATCAATAAGCGAATAGTATTACGAAAGGAATAAATGCAACTATTTCAACCACTTGTAGCGAACTTTAAAAGTGATAATTATTTAAATTTACTAAAATGTGTAGCAAATATTCTGCATATCACAATGTCATTTTTTTTTTTTTTAAACTATAAATGAATTTTACAAAATTATTTGATTTGGTGAAAGGTTTTTGAAATATAGGCTGCAGTGCATTCTAAAAATAAAATGATAATTAATCTGTACAAGCTACAATTAAAAGAAAGAAAAATCTATTAAAAATATCATTTTTTTTTTTTTATTATTATTAAATAACTGTTAATCTGGACAAGTGAATAACGACTTGATTTTAAAATATACGAAAAATAGACCATGTTTGTGTACACACAGTATCTAATGCTTACAAGGTTTATTTAATAGATTGAAAGAGGTGAATATAACATGTACTGTAGATTATAGACAAATAGTTTAGGCAGTCTAAAAGTATATCTAACACTTCTTAAAATTCTCAAAATTAAAAGAAATTACAGTATATAAAACTTTAAATAATATGACTAATGACTGATAAGATTATCAATTACCAATGAAAAGGGAAGGAACATACACATAGAGTATTATTTTAATGATAAATATATGAATATACTTCTAAATTTTTGTAAATAAAACTTTTTTTTTTTTAATCAAGTCTTTTGAGTAAATTTGAAACTTATTTTGTAGTTAATAAGGAACTTTTATGTGTATTTTAAAAAAGGTTAAATTCAAAAATAAAATTTCCCTCATAAAATTAAAACAATGTGGATTCATCTGAAATTTTACAATTCTTATTGAATGATTATATAAAGCAAAGCATGAAAGATGTAATAATCAAGAAATGGAATTGAGGTGGGGGAGAGTAATTACTATATCGTTAATTAATATGAATCATTTCGTAGTATTTCTATAATATTTTCCTTTATTTATATATTTTTGCAATTCAAATACTGAACTGATTAGGTATACAAATAAACATCACAATTTAACTATGACATTTTAGTTGTGTTGTGCCGATAAGTGTCATGCATAGCATAATAAAATGCACAATTAAAATGTTATATTTATTCATCGTTTACTAATAAAAAATTTAACCCATAACATGAAAGGATATTAAAATAATGTATTTCAAGTAAGGATGTGGGTTTTCCGGAAAATTTTCAATCTCTAAATTACGAAGGTTTTGTAAAATAAAACTAAATACATTAAAAGCTACAAGTAAACAAACCTATTCAAAGAAAAGTATGAATAATTATTCAATTCAAAAAGAAATTAATAAACAAAACACAGAAAATATGATTTAATGGTTTATTAAACGTGTATAAAGCTAGAAAGTTATAATTTTTAATGACTGTTTTGCATGTATAATGGTTGAATAATCTATATAAAAAAAGGTGTCTGTGAATGTTCTGTAGCTGTCAGAGACCCTCACATATCGTTGCCAACAGCTGAACCCCATTTTATTATATAGGGAAAAATTTTATAAGAATTAGTGATTTTTTTTTTTTTTTTTTAATTCTGTTTTCATTATCAAAAAAAAAAAAAAAATCTAGAAAAATTTAATTTGCCTTTGCTTTTTAAAAAATTTATTTATTTAATTTTTAATATTTCATACTGAAGTTACAAAGTGGAAAAAAATTATCAAAGTTCTTTTTTGCACTTTATAATTTCAAAATAAAACATTAAAAAAAAAAAAAAAAACTGTTTTTGAAAAATAAGAACAATTTTAACAATTTTGAATATTCTAAAATTAAACATAATTAAAAAAAAAAAAAAAAAAAAAAAAAAAACAGAGGTAATTATCATAAATAATTTCTGTTTAGAATAATATGGGGGTTGGCTGCTAGTGGCAGCAAAATTATTGAAACACACATCCATATTTTTTTCTTCAGTTTGACCGCTAATTACTTTCTTCTATATGTAATATAGAGAAAGTATTGGATTCGTGAAATTTTTCGACCTCCGTTTTTTGATGGATTTACAGGTTTTGGGATGTCCTGAACACAAATTGATAGTTTTTAGAAAATGTCTGTCTGTTTGTGTGTATCACTTTTTTTGTGGACGCTGTATCTCACGAACCAATGAATGAAATTTAACCAAACTTGGTATTTAGTTGCAGCCTGATATAAACTGGTGCTGATTACATTTGGGGATCAAATGCTCAACAGGTGGCGCTATGATCACATTTTTTGTAAGCTTTTAACATGGCAGTATAGGACAAAATTTCGTATAAATGGGCATAATGAGAGTTATTTTTAACTTGTGATTGTAAAACTAATATGAATTATTGATAATAGTAGTAGTTAACTAGGAAAAAATTCTGTGCATGTGGGGGCATAGCTTCCCCCCTGGGGGGGGGAGTTAAGGGTAAATTTTCAAGATGGGTATCTTTCGGAAGGTCTCGTCAATACCTTTAATACGAATGGTTGAACTATAAATCTGTGATATTTTAAAACAAAGTTATCAATTTTTTTTTTAATTGTTATTGAGTGAATTTGTATAGGAAAATATAGAAGAAAGTCTTGTGATGGCCACAACATACTAGTTTTTATCATGAACTTACTTTTTTATAAACAGTAGAAGACTAAGATCATGACTCGATGAATATTTACTTAGCAAAATAGTATTAGGGGCACATCTTTTAAATAGAAATTATTGCTAGCGCATCAATAATTTTGCTGCCTTTTTTTTTTTTTTTGAATATTTAACGAAGATTATGACAATGCCCTAACTTTCTGAGTCACTCTCAGAACCAGAGACCATAAGGTGACCTAAGTCAGAATTGCTGCCTGAATTTGAAAAACATCGGCGTATCATCATTTATCAAACATATATTTTGAAAAATAGATACACATACTCAGCAGTATAGTAGTGCATTAATTTATCAATATATTCTTTTTTTGTTATGTTGCCAAATGCTTTATAATTATGTTCTTACAAACTTATTAAATGGACATTTAAAATTCTGATTAGCAACCACAGATCTCTTGTAAAAACCTCTTTCTAGAGCAAGTTGCTCAAAAAACATATCTGGTAACTTTCTAAATGATGACTTTAGTCAGAAACTTTAGTTTCTCACATTGCATATATGGCATTACTGTGACTAATAAAGGAAAGTTTAAATATATCATGTAAAAGATTTACTAAAAAAATTGCTTTTTTGGTTGGAAAATTTTCCGGAAAAACATAATAGAAAATTTTTTGGAAATTTTTTTAAAAAAGAAAATTTTCTACCCATCATCACTAATTTCAAGTGGCCTATTATTAATGGAATAATATTAAAAACCTAAATATTACTCACCAGTGTAGCATTATTATTATTATTAACAATTGAGGAAGATAAACAAATGCTACTACACTGGATAAGAGTTTTACTGTAAATATCAGTAAATTGCTAGTTTCATTTAGAATAACAGCATTTAGATACATATTACTTTAAAAAATATATGTATACATGCCCTTTAGTTTAATTTAAGATTGAGTAAATACATATTTTAATTAAATTTCATAAGTATAACGATACTTACAATATTGCTTCAGAAAGTTAAGATATCCAGATTTATCATAATCTGAAGAAAAGCTTAATGTGTTATGTCAGTACATAAAAATCGACATAACAGAAAAAGTTTTCATTCAGATATTGTTTCATTGCAAATGTATATCTCAGGAATTGTGCGACATTTTGTGACAAACAATATTTTTCTACGAATTTAAATTCTTCGTTCAAAGGGCTTTGTATCATCCTTAATCAATCTCATTAAGGGAGACATACTATTGTAACAATCGCAACTATTGTAGATCACAAGTCGGATCGTACACTCTGCAGCAAAAGTATCCGAGCACTAGCAATAATCCCCGTCTTAAAAATGTACACTTAATACTGCTTTGTTAAATAAATCCTTGTCGAATCATGTTCTTGGGCAGACTAAGAACATGACTCAACAAGGATATATTTAAGAAAGCAGTATTAAATGAACTTTTTTAAGGCAGGGATTATTGCTAGTGCTTGGATACTTTTGCTGCGGAGTGTACGATCCGACTTGTGATCTACGATAGCTGCGATTGTTACAATAGTATGCCTCCCTTAACTTAAAATTTCTTCGTCGTTGATATAAGCTTATGAGCAATACATCCGCTATCTTTTCTAAGCTCTTTCAAATTTGCAAGGGTGTTTGCAATTGAATTGCAAGAAATGTGTTACATTTGGGTACGATTTTCATTGCAATCGGTTTTGCAAACGGAAGTGTTACGTTTGCATGTAACTGTTAGAAAACAAAATATATTCAATTACCAAATAAATATTTTAAATCATACTTCAAACTATCTAATTCAGGAGATTAAAAAAAAATTAAAAAAAAAAAAAAAACCCTAAAAATTATACATTTTTTTTATTATTAAACGAATTTCTGTTACTGTTTACATTTTCATCAACAAGCGTGTAAGGCGCCTATATATAATTTATTTAAGGGGCTCTACAAGCGTGTACTCGCACGTTTGCTTACGTCATCAATTCAGTTGCGTATGAGTGCAACCCTATCCTAGAGCCCCTAAATAAAATAATAGGCCAACGCATCGCCGCCATTTTTTTTTCTCCGAAGAGGACGGCATTCCTGCTTGGCGTCCTTATCGCTTCCCTAATGATTTTAAGAAATCTTGATCTGAAGCTAATCTGGTTAAGATAAGAGCAATAAGCAACAATAGTATTCCAAAAACACATTTTTTTCACAGTACATTCTCAGGATGTCATTTTATTCTGAGGATATTCTATGGATGTACGATGTTTTGTTAGGGCGGTTTCTGTTTCTTTTACAAAATGTCGCCAAAACTCAAATACACAGTAATAGAAGGTCTGTGAACACTTTATATTCACTTCTTGAATGATTATAGAAGTTTATTGCTAAACAAACTTCCATATCATAGTTTACTTGGCTAAAATTATCAAATATAATAAAATAAGTTACTCTAAAGTAACGTAAGACAAAAAAAAAAAAAAAATGTTTGTGGTTTGTTTATCAGAGAAACAAGCTGGGTACATGTGGCAACCCTAAAGTAACAAAATGCCTGATGCGCCAGACTCTTTTTTGTTTATACATAAGAATCCTTTATATTCTGCTTATATTTTTAATAGTTTTTAGGTTTAAAATAGTGCTTGTTGAAATAAATTTCCTATCTTTAAAACTGCATTTGTTCTGTAAATTTACGTTCTAAATATTAACATTTCCAATTGGTTTTTGCAACCCGCTCGTTACAAACATTCGTTCACCACTTCTTTTCTGCCATTTTTTATTCTCATTCTAATCTTTCAGCAGCCTCTTGGTGCCACTTAAGAAAAAGTAAAGGTTTAAACATGATCTTTACATCCCCCCCCCTCCCCCATGGAAGCTCATCCATCGCTGAAGGGACGATGCAGCTATATCTGAAAAGAAAAACATTCAAAACAAAATACAACATATAAATATGTACTCTACTCAATAGGTTCGATGAGAGCTCGTAAATTAAAAATGCAACATCGCCCCAACAAAAATAAAACTAAAATTATATATATACATAAATCAATATAATGAAAACAAATTTAATGTAAAAATACACTAATACTCAGATGAATAATTCCTTAAAAAACAACTTTGAACCATGACGGTTCCAGAATACACCAGAATCATAGCAATTCATTAAAAATAACTTGAACCATAGCGGTTCCACGATACATCAGAATCATGACGATTCTTTCAAAATAACTTTGAACCATTGCGGTTCCACAACACATCAGAATCATGGCGATTCTTTCAAAATTACCTTGACCCAGAATGGTTCAACAATGCATAGGAATCAGGATGATTCCCGGAAAAATAACTTACAATGAAACAAACTCATGTTATCTTGCTTTTTTATAATATAGCAGTGTTAATTAATACGTGGGAGGAAACAAATAAATCATCGTTTTTAACTTTCTCACATACAGTTAACAAAATCATATCAACTTCAACTTATTATTATAAATGTTCAAAATGAACATAAAAACATTTGTGCAATTATTTTTAAATATATGACAATAGTATAATCAACTTGCACAACCTGTCAGTGAAATATTAATATCAGAGGGGAGAAAAAAAACTCGATGTAAAAGAAAACAAAATAATCTTTTTTTTTTTTTTTTTTTTTTTTTTAATTATTAAATAAAAACCATACCTCTTATTATTTTAACACAAATTATGTTAATATGTAACAATTAAAAGTAATAAATAATTCCAAATAAAATGAATAACTTAAAAACTCCTTTCTTTTTAAAGACTTGTAATCGTTATTACTCAGATAATAATAATTACAAAACTTCTTTGATGCAAAGAAAAATAACAATAAAGTATCCCATATATTTAATTTGTTTTTTTTTTTTTTATCTACTTTCCTCCTTCTTCACTAGAAAAAAAAAAAAAAAAAAAAAATCATACATTTCAATGGAATGAAAAGCAAAGAAAATAATAATAATAATTAATAATAGAATGAAAAAATAAATAAATAAAGATTAACTTAGTATTTTATTTTTTTTTCCTCTCTTTTTAAAATAAAGATTAAACTAGTATGTTGTGGCCACCACAAGACTTTCTTCTATATTTTCCTATACAAATTCACGCAGTAACAATATTTAAAAAAAAAAAAAAAAAAAAACGATTCTTTTTTTTTTTTTTTTTTTTTTTTTTTTTGTTAAAAGTAAAAAAATCGATAACTTTGTTTTAAATTACCACATATTTATAGTTCAACCATTCGTTTTAAAAGTATTGACGAGACCTTTCGAAAGATACCGATCTTGAAAATTTACACACACACCCCGGGGGGGGGTTACTTCCCCCTAGGGGGGGGGGAGCGATGCTCCAAATCTTTTCCCTAATTAACTACTACTATTATCAATAATTCATATTAATTTCACAATCACAGGTTAAGAATAACTCTCATTATGTACATTTATACGAAATTTTTTCCTATACTGCCATGTTAAAAATTTAGAAAAAATACGATCACAGCGCCACCTGTTGAGCGATTGATCCCCAAATCTAATCAGCCTCAGTTTATGTCAGGGGCCAACTAAATACCAAGTCTGGTTAAATTTCGTTAAAAAAAAAAAAAAAAAAAAAAAAAAAATAGATAAATACGATTTTTTTTTTGTTTTTTTTTCGTTAAAAGTAAAAAAAATCGATAACTTTGTTTTAAATTATCACAGATTTATAGTTCAACCATTCGTTTTAAAGGTATTGACGAGACCTTTCGAAAGATACCCATCTTGAAAATTTACTCCCCGCGAGGGGGGAGTTCCCCCCCCCCCACGGGGGGTGTCGAGGCTCCTACGCATACAAAATTTTTTCCCAGTTGACTATCTCTATTTTAAATAATTCTTGTAAATTTCATAATGATTACTAAAAAATAATTATCTTTATGCACATTTATACAAAATTTTGTCCTATATCACCATGTTAAAAATTTAGAAAAAGCGGGATGGCAACGCAACCTGTAAGACAATTTTTACCAAAAGTTGATAGGCACTAATTTATGTCAAGGTACAACTACATACCAATTTGTATGAAATTCTGTGCAGTAGTTCTTGAGATACAATTGCCACAAAATTTTGTCACACACACACACACACAGACAGACAGACAGACAGACAGACATTTTCTAAAAATGGTCAAATCGTGTTCTACAGCTCTCAAAACGTGTAAATTCATCAAAAACCCGAGGTCGAAAATTTTTACGAATCCAATACTTTCTCTATATTACATATAGAAGAAAGTAAAAGTATTCCTCTATTTAATGATAATTATTTGGTTTTATTAAAACGCATTTTATTCCATTCGATAAAGGCACAAGAAATCATATTATTATGGTGAAGTAATTCGAAATAATAATTAAAAAAAAAAAAAAAATTATTTATTCCATTTTATATTAAATGGACAATATTCCTGTGACGTCACCGTAGGTAAAATCGCCGGCCGAACACGTGGCCGATATTTTGTAAACAAATTGATTTCAAGATGTCATTTTATTGTTATGCATAACATTTTCCTAAATATTTCTGCAGTGAAACTGGGCATAGGACAACTCCGCCGAAGCATAGGACAACTCCGCCGAAAAATTTATCAGCTGTTTCCCCCAGCAGGACAACTCCGCCGCATTCCTTTCTGCCGTTTTCCCTCGATAGGACAATTCCGCCGAATGAGAGGGGAAGGCATTACCTTTGGCGAAATAAAAGTTGGCGAGAATGCTAAAACTTCAAGCATTCAACTTTTGTTAAAAATAAATACACAGAAGAATGGTAATATTAATTCGCAAACATGAAATTTGTTGTACGTTTTTAACATATTAATTATGGGGGTAGAGGATTGAAAGTAGCATTGTTAGAAAGTTATGGCTAATGAGAATTTAAGGGAAAAGAAAATCTCTTATTAGAATCTCAAAGAGACATTCAAAAATACCTTTATTTTTATGCACTTTTTAATTTTATACACGTAATCTTTTGTATAAAAATTTTTATAGAAGAAAGTTGTTCAATTTGTCAATTTCTTAAAATTTAATAAAAAGCATAGGCACAGTCATTTGTATAGATGTAACTTCCCTATATTTTCAACTACAGATTTTTCACTTTATAAGGCAGCAACCTTTAGAGTGTTAGAAATGCTTATTGACTAAACGAATGCAAAACCGTAATTTAATACAATTGAACATGGAGGCAAATTAAAGGAAAAAAAAAAAAAAAAGGTTTAATTTATGGTTTATTAGTTTTTATTATTAATATTATTTATTCATTTATTTATGGTGTAATCAATTTTTGTTTTTGGTGATTTACGTCAGCTATAATTGGAATATATATATATATATATATATATATATTTTAATATAAAACGTAATGCATTCTAATTAACTGAAACTTGATTACTTATTTTTTAAAAGTGTATTTCTTACTATATGCTGATTCATTATAAATGCATATTGGACGAAAAACGACACTGCTTTGTACTGCAATTTAACTCTATTTACGGAAAGACCATATCAGCTTTTATGCTATATACCGGCAACAAAGTTGCTATATAAAATAGATATCATGAAAGATAGTAGAGACAATACTGTTCTTGGGTCAATATTTTGAAATTGAGTTTTTGTTATATTTATACGTTGTGAAGTCCCCTGAATCCGAAAATCATGTTTTTGCGGTTGATCTATGTGCCTGTTATTATTCTAAGAACAAATAACAGTAGAAAATTCTAACTCGATAAGTAGGTAAGAAAGTTCTGGCTCATGCGGGTGGTGCGTTGGTGCGCAGGCAAGTCGTGCGGGTGCCGCACCACCCCGTGAGAGGTGTGGATGGGTTGACGTTGACCTTGAGACGTCCTCTAACTTAATCGTGAAACGTGACGAGGGTATTAATGAAGAAAATTAATTAAAAATTTAATGAGTGATTTATTGTAAAAGGTGACGATGGTTTTAAAGCGATGTTTGTGGTAGAATGAAAAAAGCAGGATATTGTTTGTGAGTCATTAGGAAATTAATTAGGAGGTTAATTAAGAGGTTAATTAGGAGGTTAATTAAGAAATTAATTAAAAATTTAAAAATTGAGAAATAAATAAGAAATCGATTGAATTTAAGGATGTGGATGTGGGTAGAGTATGCAAGAAAAAGAGAGGTTTGACTGGGGTTCGAACCCGGCACCTGGCAGTAAAAATATTTCCATAAGACAGTAGTTTTCGTGCGCGAAACCACTGACCTATGAAAATATAGCCTGATGACTGTATCTTAAATATAAATAAGAATTTTTCGATTGAATATCATTTAGTGTTCGTCATGTTACCGTCCCGAGAGGAAGGGATTTTCGTGTTCTGCATTTATTTCGTGATGTGTGTTGTCTTTTCGATTCTTTATATTTTTTCCGAAGGTGGAAAGTTTAACGTTGATTTATTTTAAATTTAAACGATACGGGGAATTTATCCTTTTCAATGTAATGTCTTCACATGCGTGCTGTCATGGAGGAAACTTACCGAGACCCGAAAGCGGTTGCAAGTTTTGGAGGTGTAGATGCCTTACACCGTGCTGCCCGCGGCAAGTTATCAAAGAAACAAATTCGAGAATGGTTGCAAGGAATAGATGCATATTCACTTCACAAACCGATTCGAAAAAAATTCCCCACGAACCGTGTCATAGTATCCAGAATTGATCAACAGTGGCAAGCAGATTTAGCTGATCTGACGTCTCTTCAAAAATTTAACGATGGTTTTCGCTACATTTTAACTTGTATAGACATCCTCTCAAAACGAGCGTGGGCGGTTCCTCTGAAATCTAAAAAAGGTGAAGAGATTGTGAAAGCTTTTAAAAAAATTTTCTCTGAACGAAAACCCAACTGTTTGAATACGGATGCAGGAAGGGAATTTTTGAATAACAAGTTTCAAAATTTTCTAAAAGAGGAAGGTGTGAAATTTTTCAGAACTTTTAACAACACGAAAGCGTCCGTAGTAGAACGATTTAACCGCACTTTAAAAACTAAAATGTGGAAATATTTTACCAGTCGTCGTACTTACCGCTACCTAGACGTGTTAGATCAATTACTTTATAGTTATAACCATACTTATCATTCGAGTATTAAAAGGGCGCCCGCCGAAGTAACTCCGGAAAATGAAAGCGACGTGTGGTTTACTCTGTACGGGGATATGGGGAATGAAAAGAGAAAGTCTTGCGTGTTTAAACCGGGAGATACAGTTCGAGTATCCAAACAAAAATTAACCTTTGAAAAAGGATACGAAACTAATTGGACGGAAGAACTCTTCGTCGTGACCGAGTGCGTGCGACGGGAACCGCCCGTCTACCGGATCAAGGATTTGATGAACGAACCTATCTTAGGGACATTTTACGCAGAAGAACTTCAAAAAGTTCAACCTAAAGAGAACTTTGCTATCGAAAAAATCTTAAAAAAGCGAATGAGAAAAGGGCGATTAGAGTATAAAGTGAAATATAAAGGATATCCTTCTAAATTCGACCAATGGATACTGGCTTCTAATTTATTTCATTTATAAATTGAATCGACATTTCTTTTGAGAATCATTCGCCAACATGTCTTTCTACGTGACGCTAACTTCCGACAGTTCTTTGAAATTTTACCCAGAAAATAAAATTTCACATTTTATTACGAGATTACCTTCCCCTCTTGATCTGAAAGATGAATGGGAGGTCGGACTTGTGGAATTGATTTATCCACATATGTGGAGTAATATATTTGACGGAGGAAATGAATACGAATACGATGCAGGTATTGGAACGATGAAAAGAACTAAAATCCCCTTTGGATTTTTTGAAAGCCCTTCAGACATCATTAAATGGATGAACTATCAAGACTTCAACGGTTTAATTCAGATAAGCTACAACAAACATACTAGAAAAGTGAAAATTGGATTAAAACCAACAGCTAGAATAAAGTTATTACCGGGACTTGCCGAAACTTTAGGCTTTTATCCGATCGAATTGGCTAACAATGAGGATCCTATACGTGATAGTCCTTTTAAATTCTTTGAAGGGATTAAAGAAGCTGACTCGAATTTCGATTTAAAATTACTTTACATATATTCGGATATAGCAGAACCTCAGATCGTTGGTCATATAGTATCCCCTTTACTTAGAGTAATTACTGTGAAAGGTAAAGATGGTGATATGATTCACGAAATGTTTGACAGACCACCCTATGTCCCTCTTTCAAGGAAAAACTTTCAAACAATTGGAACTGTTATAAGGACACACACAGGACGATTGGTGTCATTCGAGCGTGGACAGTTGATCGCGAAACTTCATTTTAGACAAAAGTACCTCTCATAATGTTCGTTCCTTACAAGTGTTGTGCGAAATCTTTTGAAGATTATTACATTCACCAGTCAGGTAGTGGTTTGAACTACTACCAAGGTTCTACATTACAAAAAGGATATGGATTAGGTGGACTGTTTCGATCTCTTTTTCGAGCTGCAGTACCCCTTTTTAAATCAGGTGCGAAAGCGGTTGGTAAACAATTGTTTCATACGGGTGTAGATGTGTTGAATGACCTGTCACGAGGTGACGATATAAAAAATGTTGCTAAACGTCGGTTGAAAGAAGCTGGAAAAAATTTAACCGACAAAGCTGCTACAAAAATGAAAACAATGATTGGTTCAGGACAACGCTATAAAAAGAGAAAGCGATCTAATAAAACCATCATTCGTCCCAAAGTGAAGAGAGCGAAGACACACGATATTTTTGCTTAATCATGTCGGGTCTCATTCATAAAGATTCACCTGCCTGTGTCAAATCTGAACTGGACTTGTTTTTGATACCACCTACACAGACAGCTATTGAAAAAGGACATTTCGTTGAATTTCATCCTCTCGCGAATATTCGCGATGGGGGACCTGTGGAATTTAACATCACGGGTAATGGCGAAGAATACATTGATTTATCCTCCTCGCACATGTATCTAAAAGTGAAAATTGTGAATGCTGACGGAACTGCTCTGGCTGATAAAGAACCTGTTGCACCTGTTAATTTATTGTTTCACGCATTGTTCTCTCAAATTGATGTGAGTCTGAACGAAAGATTAATATCTTCTTCGAGTAACACTTATCCATACCGCGCCTACATTGAAACTTTGTTCAATTTCGGTGAAGATGCTAAAAAAAGTTTACTAACCTGTGAATGTTTTTCCAAAGATGAAAATTTAACTGTATCCGATCCCACACAAGCTACTCCCCAAAACCCTGGATTGGTAAAAAGACATGAACTCACCAAGACGAGTAAAATTTTAGATATGATCGGTCCTTTACACTGTGACATTTTTCAACAGAATCGACTTTTACTGAATATGGTGGATTTGAAAATTAAAATGATTCGAAGCACTTCCTAGTTTTGTTTAATGGCAAAGCAAGTGACTGGTCAGGAAAAGAAATATAACGTCGTGTTAGAACATGCCTCGCTGTTTATTCGAAAAGTGAAAGTGAACCCCGGAGTTTTATTAGGGCATGCTAAAGCTTTGGAAAAAAATTCTGCAAAATACCCCATCGATCGAGTTTTATGCAAGACTTATACAATACCTGCTCGAAGTATGTCTTTTATGCAAGATAATGTTCTTTTGGGTGCTATGCCAAAACGTGTCATAATTGGATTGTTAGATAATGCCGCCATGAGTGGTAAATATGACTTAAACCCTTTTTACTTTCATCACTACAATGTTAACTTTTTAAGTGTGTATATGGACGGTCAACCTGTTCCTAGTAAACCTTTGGAATTGAATTTCGAGGATAAAAACTATATAAGAGCTTATCATCGATTATTCTCTGGTTTCAATCGTGATGCTGGAAATTATATTTCACGAGAAGATTTCGTGAATGGTCATACTTTGTATGCTTTCGATCTAAGTCCTGACTTGTGTGACGGTCCCCACCTCAACTTACAACAACAAGGAAATTTTAGAATTGAGATAAAATTCTCCGCAGCTTTACAATCCACCATTTCTGTGTTTGTGTATGCAGAATTTGAAAACATTATTGAAATCACCAAGTCCCGACACGTTTTATGTGACTTTGCCAATTAATGAAAATGGATTCTCTGCAAATCAAGAATATTTTATCCAGTGATACAATTACGAAAATTTTTTTTTAGATGTTTTCCCAAGTGATCATCTACCCGAGGTGGTCGTGCGTTATCCAGCTTGCCTCGTATGTAACACAGATGACTCCTCTGAACCCGGAACCCACTGGTTAGCCTTTTTCATACAATCTTATGATGAAGTGGAATTCTTTGATTCGTATGGAAACGACCCCGGTTATTTTAAAGGACCTATTATGAACTTTGCATCTCGATTTTCACATGTGAACTATAATCCTCTGATGCTTCAGAGTGCTATAACTGCCGTTTGTGGCCAATTTTGTGTTTATTATTTATATTGTAGATGTAGAGGAAAAACTCTGAAAGAATTTTTGTCTATGTTTGTAACCAAGAATATCTGTAACGACCATCGAGTCTATAATTTTGTTGCCAAAAGATTTCGTGTGTATGCTAATTTTTATCAATAAACACTTATTTAAACTGTATACATTTTGTGTCTGTGTTCATTTATCATGGAGTTTCCACATCTACAACATCCTTTCACTATGATTCTTGCCGGTCCTACGGGATGTGGCAAGTCTTTTTTTATGAGAGATTTGTTACATTTTAAAGAACAAATGTTTCATCCTACCATCGACAAAGTGGTTTGGTTTTATGGTATTTATCAAACTTTATACGATGAAATACCTGATGTTACTTTTGTAGAAGGTTTCCCATCAAATTATAAAGATTATTTGAATGGTAATACTTTGTTTGTGATAGATGATTTAATGGCCGAATGCAGTAACGATAAACGTTTGACTTCGTTATTCACGAAAGGTAGTCACCATTTAAATCTAAGTGTTGTTTTTTTAACCCAAAATTTTTTTCAAAAAGGGAGTGAAATTAGAACAGTGTCTTTAAATGCTCAGTACATTTTTCTGTTTAAAAATCGTCGCGACATGAGCCAAATTATGCATTTGGGTAGGCAGTTGTACCCTAAAAAATCTAAATTTTTTCAAGAAGTGTTTGAAGATGCTACAAAGAAACCCTTCTCATACTTGTTTATCGATTTAAAAAATGAAACGGATGAAGATATGAGATTGCGAACACAAATTCTACCCAATCAAATTCAGTTTTTATGCAAGTATAAATAAAGTTATAGTGTGTGTGAAGAGTTAGTTGCTAACATGACTTTGTCAAGAGAACAACTTAGAGACCTGGAATTGATTCGCTCATGTCCCAATAAATTACGTAAACATTTTCTTAAAAAATTACCTAATCGTACTGTTAAAGCTATCTGCGCGTGTACGTTGAATGTTTTAAAAGGAAACGTGCCTCTTTCTACTACTCAGAAACGATCGTTAGCGAAATATAAATCGACTCTTCGAAAGATTGGAACGAAAAAAGGATCCTTATTCACTAAAAAGAAACTGATTGTTCAACAAGGTGGATTTTTAAACATTTTAATCCCCGCTGCCATATCAGCCATTAGCACACTCTTCCATGGAATTCGCTTAAAAAATTGCTTTGGTGCCTGAAGAGGTGTTGAACAAACATACACCTTCTCAAAAACAGCTAAGTGAATTGGATAAAGCTTTGCTAAAAATATTAAACAGTTCCTTACCAGATTATGAAAAAGTGCAACGCTATTATGAATTATTGCAAAGAAAAATGAATTTACAAGAAAACAATCTACCGTGGATTCAACGTTCTGATGAAGAAGTTGAGCAACAACCTGCAAAACCCGAACAAGATTCTGTGAAACAAGATTCTGTGAAGCAAGAACCCACAACAACAACAATACAAGAGACTGTGAATCCTGAACATATCAAACAAGAAATTGATTATAACCAACTTCCTTTAACTTTAGTACCTTCAAGAATGAAAAAACAAGCTTTGAAATTACTAGAATTTCTTAAGACGAGCCCCCACAAACTAGAGTGGAATGAAAAAGGAATAGTGTCTTTTAAAAATAGAAAAATACAGAACTCTAATATTGCAGACTTTTTCATTTAATTTTTTCTACAAACAAAAAAGTACCTATTAACGCACAGGGTGAATTGTTACAAGTTCTCAAAGAAATGCACGTACCTCAAAGTTTCATTAAAAATAAAAATTTGTTATCACGTCCTATGTCAACGCCTAAAGTTCGAAAACAATCCCATGTAAACCCATTTTGGATTAGTCTTAAATAAAATTATTTTTTTATTATTTTCTGTCTCCTCATTCTTTCATTAAAATATGTAGACACGTGCAAGTTTGGACAAGACCTGAGAGGGGTCAGGTGGTGGGGATGAAGACATTCCTTGAATAGCTTTAGGGTATGTGGTAACAATTGGGTTCCCACAGTTGACCACACAGGTTGGTTGGAAGGTACCAGGTGCAGGTAGACGACATACCTTTAACAGTCTTACGGTGTGTGGCAACTTTTGATTTCCCGCGTTTGACGTCACAGGTTGGTCATTGGTTATTTTTGAACAATTGCGGGCGTGGGTTTGACGTCACGAGTTGAGGGGGTAACATTCATTCTGCCTCCTGTTCTCGCTTTTGTAAGTTGTATTTTTTCATCGTGCTAAACTTTATTTCAAAATGAGTATCCACTTTTTTGAAAACGGTCTTAATGTTAGTTATTATCCTAACTTTATCGAGAAAGAAAAAGCTGATGACTATTTTAACGAGTTGAAAACTTTACCGTTTTACACTCCCACCTTCAACATTTGGGGGAAAGATGTTATGCCGAAACGTCAGGTGTTAGCATTTGGCGACGAGGGCCTGGTGTATGCATTCAGCGGTGCTCAAATTGCTGCCCAACCTTGGATCCCAATCATGATGGAACTTAGAAATATCGTCGAAAAGCATGTTGGATGTGCCTACAACTATGTTTTATTAAATCTGTATCCGAACGGACAAAGTTACATTTCCCAACATAAAGATAACGAATTCAGTCTGGATGATACTTTCCCTATCGCAGTCCTCAGTTTTGGTGTACCAAGGAAAATTGAATTTAAAAAGCCAAACACACCTTCTACAGTGATTGAATTAGACAATGGGTCTTTATACACTATGGCTAAACCTACGAATGAACTTTTCACTCATGGTATTGCTGTAGATCCTTCGATAAAGAATGCAAGAATAAGTCTTACTTTTCGTCATATTATTACTGTTTCTCGAGCTTTGAAAAGACCTAGATTGGACTTAAAACAATCATCTCCTGATAATGGTGGACAGTCTTTTGGTGAAAAAAACGAACAATCGCCCTCTGATAATATTGGACAATCATCCTCTATTGAACTATTAGCTTCAAAATGTGATAACGAACTTTCTTGTGTTAAAAATGAACAATCTACTAGTGGTGAACTGTCTTGCGAAATTCCAAATAATGACTAGTTGGATAAATTTTTTCAACATAGGCAGAAATCAAATCCTATTCTAGGAGAATGGGATTTAGGTTGGTGCACATTCTTGCAAATCATTTTGGAAAATGAAAAAAATTTAAGAGTACACATTCGTAATTTTACAGAAAATAGTACTGGTGATCGTTTTCCTACAAAATTGGGTGTTATATTGACACCAATAACGTGGTTGGATTTCCAAAAAAATATATCTTCGTTTAAATTCAATTCTGTGAAGGATAGTTTTATATCAAACAATCAACTGTTAACAGCGTTTGTGAATGAAGACATGTGTTTGTTGCAACAAATGTTTTACACAAAGAATGCCGGCTTTGATCTCAAGCCGAATGGTTTAAAATTGTCAAAGATCAAATGAACAGATTGGTCGAATTCAAAAGTCAGATTTCACATTGCCTTATGGAAAGTGTTCTCGTGAAACAAATCCCAACTTTGATTTCAAACAAGAGAATTGAATGTGAGGAACATATGATTTTCGATGAAGCGCAAAACCATTATCTATCAATTTGTAGTGAAATTCAATCAAATATTAATACATTTTTCGAATGTAACGGGTGTGATTTGAATATAGATTGTCAGTTCGATCACGATTGTTTAATGTTAAACACTTATGACAAATATATCTTTTCTCAAGAAACTGTTTTGCTACATTAGAACACTTTTAAAATTGTTCAAAACATTATTTCAAAACATTGTTTGTGTAATTTCAATGATTCCTTTTTCAATAAGTTCACAATGCAATATTTCCATACTTATTTTGAAAAATATTTCTCAAATAATGTATAAATGGTTTGAATAAATCACTTTTTGTTTCAATATAAAATCTGTCTATGTTTTTTTTTTTTTTTTTTTTTTTTTTTTTTAATCTTATTTAGATTCTTTATGTATTTTATTTTCTAGGTGAAAAACTTATTTTAGAAAAGAAGAAAAAATAAAAAAGAAATAAAACGTTATTTGATAAAAAGAATATATTTAATCGGAAGAAAAAATTATCGTTAAAGAAAAACATTAATTTATAAATTATTTATTTTTATAAGAAAGAAAAAATAATGAGGAATATATTAATTTTTGAAAAATAATTCATTTATAATAATTGTTCAATGAGAAATCTTTTTCTATAAAGTGAAACTTGAGGAAAATCTTACTTAAGAATTAAAAATTGTTTGAAAGAACATATTAATTTACAAAAAATATTTATATGTCTGAAAGAGTACAAATTATTAACTTATTTATTAAGATTCTTTATGGATTTTATTTTCTAGGTAAATACTTATTTGAGAAAAAATAAAATAAAAAATTATCGTTAAAGAAAAACATTAATTTATAAATTATTTATTATTATAAGAAAGAAAAAATAATGAGGAATATATTAATTTTTGAAAAATAATTCATCTATAATAATTGTTCAATGAGAAATGTTTTTCTATAAAGTGAAACTTGAGGAAAATCTTACTTAAGAATTAAAAATTGTTTGAAAGAACATTTTAATTTACATGAAGTAATTTATTTGAGGGTTAAAAACAAAATATTAATTTGTTTTAGAATTATTAAAAAATTAAATTCCCTTTAAATAGAAATATTTATTTCACTTTGAAGCGAAATGTTTACGATAGTAACTTCTTTTTCAAAAAATATCTGACAAGAATTTCACATTTTCTGTTAAGTGAAAAGTATTTCCCACACTAACAAGATCTAAACCGTATCAAATTTTATACTATAGTATAGTCACGTCTGCAAACTGTATCTAAAAAGGTGAATAACAATTGAAATCAACCCTCTTTTTTTTTTTTTTTTTTTTTTAAAGGGATGCATGTGGAGAGAATCTTCCCTCCCATCCCCCCTGCAGCGTTGGGTCACATTTTTAACCTCTTCCATGCATCCCCTCTCCTCTCCGAGATGGGAAAAATCATAGATGTTTCTCTCATTCTGCATCCAGAATTTGTCTAGATAAGACGTCTTGCTCTTACACTCTGCTTAGTTTACTTTCCCGTGTTTTTGAACTTCAATATTATTACAATGGAATTTGTATTTGATGAAAATTTGCCAGCAATTTCCAAGGTATGTATTTAAAACATTTATTAATATTTCAAAATGTTTAGATTATTTTTTAAAAAATGTTTAAAAATATACTTAAATATATTATTTCTCTCTTTTTCCAGTTCGAATTTGATTTTGGGCTTACCCAAGAGATCATTTTGGGTGAGATATTAGAGAGCAATTGTATCGATTGGACATCACCGGTCAATTTCTCAGATGACGATTCAATGGTAGAAAAAATTTCTTTAAAAACTTGTAGAATATTTTAAAATAGATTTTTATACTCAAAATATTCTTTTTTTCTAATTTCAGATTGAAACATCCGTTGAATCAACTGTTAAAGTACCTCCCGGTTTTAAAGCTTTCGATCCTGTCCGTCGCTCGAACCAGATGTCTGCTAACCGCTCGCTTCTTCGAAAATCTGTAAGAAAAAAATATTTTTTTATTTTTCTAGGAAAATTTCAGCATACGATTTGGACTTAAAATATTTTTATGCTTTTTTCTTAGGCACCTGCATTAAACAACGAGCCTGGCCCTTCACATCTGAGTGAACCATCTGTAGAGCCAACACTACGCTGTGCGGTTTGTGGAGGTGCTTTTTTCAATACGAGGGAGCTTAGAGCTCATCTGAAAAGTCATATGGTACGTATTATTTCACTTTTTCTGTTTAACTGTTTGAATAATATACAATATTTAAAAAATATGTTTTCTTTCTTTTCTTTTTTTGCAGAATGTTATTCAGACTGGTGCTGGATCTAGGGAAGAACATGTTAATTCAAGATCAGCTTCTTCAGAACCTCAAGTATGTTAGTTTCAAAATTTTTTAGCGTTTAAGTTGAGTTTTCAGAATTCATTTCTGCTAAAAATTTAATTCTCTCTTAAAAGTAATAAAACAAAAATTGATTAGATAAACTAAAAATAAATTTTTACTTAGAATAAAAATTAAGTTCACTCTTAAAAGTAATTAAAAAAACTTGATTAGATAAACTTAAAATAAATTTTTACTTAGAATAAAAATGAAATTCTCTCTTAAAAGTAATTAAAAAACTTGATTAGATAAACTTAAAATAAATTTTCACTTAGAATAAAAATTAAATTCACTCTTAAAAGTAATTCAAAAATCTTGATTAGATAAACTTAAAATAAATTTTTACTTAGAATAAAAATTAAATTCTCTCTTAAAAGTAATAATAAAAGTTTTGTTTAGACAAAATAATTAAAACATGTTTTCTTTTCTTTTTGCTATTTTTTAGAATTCTATCCAAGTAGCTTCTGGAGGTGAGCAGTTGACTGGTGAGAGTAGCTGCAGCGACACTACACATATGCCTACCGATGATGTAATGAATGCCGATAGTTCGGATGATGACATGGAAGAGACAACTGCAAAATCAAAGGTAAAAACTCCTCGCGGCTTTTAAGAGTTTGCCCTTTTCCATGGGTTTTGTAGTCTGGCACGAGCTGAAATTCAGACACATACCACTATAAAACCCGCCGCGGTTAGACGCAAACTCTATCTTTCCTATCTTCTAGAAAAAAATGTTAGGTTTCCAAAAACTAATTTCTCTTGAAGTTTTAAAATGTTAGGTGAATAAAAAACTAATTTCTCTTTAAGTTTTAAAATAAATTCCCTCGAAAAGTAGGTTAGAAAAAATCTTGTTAGGTTTCCTCTAAGTTAGAAATAAATTCCCTCTAAAAGTAGGTTAGAAAAAAATCTGGCTAGATTAAAAACACTTGTTAGTGAAAAAATAATTAAAATTTTAAAAAATAATTAAAATTCTAAAATAGAGTTTTTTGTCTATTTCAGACATGTTCCGTCTGTGGGAAAGTTTTTTCGAGAAATTATGACCTTTCAAGACATCTTCATACCCACTCTAATGAGAAGGCATTCAGTTGCGATGCATGTGGTAAAGCCTTTAAACTGAAGCAGCATCTTTTGAGGCATATGAAGGTACATGAAGGACAAAAACTGTTTTCTTGCGAAGATTGTGATAAAAAATTTCTTCTAAAACAGCATCTAGATAGACATAGAACCATTCATAAAAGACAAACTTCTTTTTCATGTCAACTTTGCCAAAAAGTCTTTAATAGAAAGGATGATTTAAGAAGACATCAAATAGTCCATCAAAAAAGCCCTTCTTACCCCTGTTCAAATTGCAATTTAAAATTCACAACTAAACAGAACATTATGCAGCATCAAAGAACTGTCCATGGAAGCGTGGTTAGTAATAGTACTGAAACATCTAAGAAAATAAAAATTAATCATAATAATAGAATAAGAAAAATAAATCAAGCCCTTAATACATTTAAAAATTTCTATCTATATCCTGAACCTGAGGAGGAAAGTAACATAAATATTTTTTCTAATAATAGCCATACAGAGATAAATAATATTTTAACTAGTGAAATTCATGATAAAAAATCAATAAAATGGCACGGGGTGATGAAGGCAGAATTTATTAAGGTGGATGGAGATGAAATTAAAGAGAGAGCTTCATTTTACTTCTCATCCAAATGCACCATTCAATTAACCCCCGATAACTTAACTGAAAATATAAATACAATGTTTAAAAAAATTGAAAATAATATAGAAGATTTCCAAAATCAAGGGTCCGACTGGATTTTCAACAAAATTGAATGCCTTGAATTAAAAGTGGCAAAATACATTCCCCTTCGCGGCGGCTCTTTCATAAATACTCCTCAGAAATTAAAAGCTAAGAAGGCCTTAATTAATATTCAGAATTTCTCAGATAACAAATGTCTCATATGGTGTCTTCTGGCCCATAAATATAAATTTGATAAAAATGCTGATAGAGTGAATAAATATTACCCATATGAGCATGAAATAATTTTAAATGACATTCCCCGCCCAGTTCCATATAATAAAATTCCTGAAATAGAAAAATTAAATAATCTCAGAATAAATATTTTTATATACGATGCTGATGAAGACATCTGTCCTCTCTACATTTCTCCTAGAGAGGATGAAGATGTCATTAATTTATTATTATTAGAAGATTCTGAGGGGAATCAACATTATATTTATATAAAAAATTTCTCAAGATTAATGGGCCACTTAACTAATCACCAACATCAAACTTACTACTGTTATAGATGCTTCCATAGATTTACCAGACAAGACCTTTTAAAAGAGCACCTACAATATTGTAAAAATCACTCTATTCAACAAATTAAAATGCCATCTAATAATAATAATATTCTCTCTTTCACCTCCATTCACATGCAACATCTAAAATCCTACGTTATTTATGCAGACTTCGAGTCTATTTTAAAACCCGTCTCCACTGTCGCACCTAATAACAACACCTCCTTTACCATAAAAACATCTGAACATATACCTTGTGGCTATGCCTATCTTATCGTAGGGCCCGACGGCAAATCTTACAAACCTATTCAAGTTTATAGGGGTGATGATGCCGTT
This sequence comes from Salticus scenicus, assembly GCA_963930645.1. NCBI lineage: Eukaryota > Metazoa > Arthropoda > Arachnida > Araneae > Salticidae > Salticus > Salticus scenicus. The sequence continues at coordinate 180,441,165 of OZ005659.1, forward strand.
GGGCACTTCTTAGAAGCCATTCTATATGAAAAAGATGACATAGCCAGAAAATTAACTTCAATAGTTCCAATGCAGCTTACCCCAGATGAGGAGAGAGCTTTTCAACAAGCAACTAGATGCTCAATTTGTAATAATAGATTATACAAAAACAGAGTTCGCGACCACGACCATCTTTCCGGAGCTTTTCGTGGCGCGGCTCACAATAGCTGTAATCTCAATTACAAACAGCCCAAATCCATCCCCATCATATTCCATAACAGCAAGAACTATGACACCCACCACATTATGACCCAACTTGGAAGAGTACAAGATCACACCATAGAAGTCATCCCCAATACTTTAGAAAAATGCATAGTCTTCAAATTAATTAAGAAAAATTGTCCCATCCAGCTCATCTTCCTGGACTCTCTACAGTTCCTACCCTCATCCTTAGATAAACTCGTCCAGAACCAAGATCCTGATCAATTCCATCTTCTTAAAGAAAACTTTCCTCCTACAATAGATTGCTCTCTCCTCTTAAGAAAAGGGGTCTACCCCTATAGTCATATCACCGATTTCAACACCTTCGGTGAACATCAGCTGCCACCCCCAAGGGCCTTCCACAATGATTTAACTGATGAAGACATTTCTTCACAAGATTATGAACATGCTGTTAAAGTGTGGGAGGCCTTTAACATCCAAGATCTTGGGGAATACCAAGACCTCTATGTCAAGACCGACGTGCTGCTGTTAGCAGATGTCTTCGAAAATTTTCGAAGACTTTGTTTAAAATATTATGGATTAGATCCCACTCACTGCTTCACAGCACCCGGTCTGTCATGGCAGGCATGCTTAAAAATGACAGGGGTAGACCTCGAACTACTCACTGACATCAATATGCTTCTTTTTATAGAAAAAGGTGTAAGAGGTGGGGTTTCCATGATAAGTCACCGCCACGCAAGATCCAACATCCCAAGAACTGAAGATTTCAACCCCTCTGCTTTATCCCTATACATTATGTATTGGGACGCAAATAACCTTTACGGGCATTCAGGGTCAGAGCCCCTGCCTTACGGGGGCTTCCAGTGGGCTGACCCTGAAGACTTTAACTCTCAAATAATCCTCAAGCTACAACCCGACGCAGCAGAAGGTTTCATCTTCGAGGTGGACTTGGAATATCCACAACATCTCCACGACAGCCACAACGATTATCCACTAGCACCAGAACCCCTACACATCACAGAACACATGCTATCACCATTCGCCAATCTTGAAGCATAGAAAATTTCATCCTTCCAAGAAACTCACACCTAATCTCAACAATAAAATTCAATATGTCACCCACTACAGAAACCTACAATATTATCTCCAACAAGGATTAAAGCTCACCAAAATTCACAAAGTTTTACAATTTAAACAAGCACCCTGGTTGAAACCCTACATAGCCTTCAATACAGAAAAACGAAAAGAATCCAAGTCCACCTTTGAGAAGAATTTCTTCAAACTCTTGAATAATGCTGTGTTCGGGAAAACAATAGAAAATTTAAGAAAACGAAGATCCATAGAACTTACAAACTCCTCCATAAGAGCTGAAAAGATTGTTGCCTCACCTCTTTACACCAATTTTAAAATATTTGATGAAAATTTAGCGGCAGTGGAGCGGGTTAAAAAATCCATCTTGATGAACCACCCCGTTTACATCGGCTTTACCATCCTGGAACTCTCTAAACTACACATGTACAGATTTCACTACGATTTCATAAAACCAACATTCCAAGATCAAGCTAAACTCCTCTTCACCGACACAGACTCCCTCACCTACCACATCACCACACCTGACATCTATCAAGACATGCTAGAACATCAAGACATCTTCGACACATCTGATTACCCCACAGTCCATCCACTTCATTCACAGCACAACAAGAAAGTTTTGGGAAAGTTTAAAAACGAACTAAACGGGCGGTTCATCCATGAATTTGTAGGCCTCAAAGCCAAAATGTATAGCCTTAAATCAGAAGATGGAGAAAAGAAAACCGCGAAGGGGATTTCTACAATAACAGTTAAGAAAAAAATTAAACATCAAGATTACCTAAATTGCCTCAATAATTTAAAATATAATATATCAGAGCAAACGAGAATTGGGCAGGAATGTCATACAATATATACCTATAAACAAAATAAAATTTCTCTTACTCCATTCGATGACAAACGATACATTTTGGATGATGGCATTTCTTCTCTGGCCTATGGCCATTACAAAATAACTTAAGAAAAAAAAAATGAAAAAAATGAAAAAAATTGAAAAAATGAAGAAAAATTGAAAAATGAGAAAAATGAAGAAAAATTGAAAAATAAGAAAAATGAAAAAAATTGTAAAAATAAGGAAAATGAAGAAAAATTGAAAAATAAGAAAAATGAAAAAATTGTAAAAATAAGAAAAATAAAAAAAATCTGAAAAATGCAAGATTTTAGAAAAGTTAGAAGATCATAAAAAATTGGGGCGTCGCACACATGCGGCGGGTGGATGGTGGGACCCCTTTAAAACATCAAATGAAAAACTGAAGATTTGAAAATAAAAAGATTTAAAACTTACAACAAAGAAAATTAGAAGAATGAAAATGAAGTTGCAAGATCACAGAAAAATTAGAAGATTGAAAATGAAGTTGCAATATCCCAGAAAAATTAGAAGATCAGAATGAAAAATTAGAAGATTGGAAATGAAGTAGCAAGATCCCAGAAAAATTAGAAGACCTGGAACATAGAAGTTACAATATCCTAGAAAATAAGAAGAAATGATGATTCAAGTTCATAAAAAAATTGGGGCGTCGCACACATGCGGCGGGTGGATGGTGGGACCCCTAAAAAATAAAAAATAAAATAAATAAATAAGAAATCCTCTTTTGAGGGTTTCATAGAAAAAAGGAACTCATCAAATGAGTTTCCAAAAATATATGTTTGAACAGTTTAAAAAGAACTGTACAGACATATAATAGAAAAAATCACACACATTCATACCTAAAATAGAACCATCAGGCTATATTTCCATAGGTCCGTGGTTTCGCACACGAAAACTACTGTCTTATGGAAATATTTTTACTGCCAGGTGCCGGGTTCGAACCGCCGTCAAACCTCTCTTTTTCTTGCATACTCTATCCACATCCTTAAATTCAATCGATTCCTTTTTTTATTTCTCAATTTTTAAATTTTTAATTAATTTCTTAATTAACCTCCTAATTAACCTCTTAATTAACCTCCTAATTAATTTCCTAATGACTCACAAACAATATCCTGCTTTTTTCATTCTACCACAAACATCGCTTTAAAACCATCGTCACCTTTTACAATAAATCACTCATTAAATTTTTTAATTAATTTTCTTCATTAATACCCTCGTCACGTTTCACGATTAAGTTAGAGGACGTCTCAAGGTCAACGTCAACCCATCCACACCTCTCAGGGGGTGGTGCGGCACCCGCACGACTTGCCTGCGCACCAACGCACCACCCGCATGAGCCAGAACCGGCCTTTCTTACCTACTTCGATATACTATATCTGTATCGTATAGGAAAGCTGCACTAAAGTTTTCGTTGAGATCAAGCAAATGATTCGTGTTAGTATTCCAATTAGATTCCAATTAGTATTTCTAGTATTAAATTGTACGGTAAGCCGTGTGAGTAACATACCAAATTATTGTTGCGTACTTGGGGGGTTCGTGAGTTGTCTGAGAATGAAAGGCCAAACGTACAAAAATTCAGTAATTTATTCACAGAAAGTTCCAGAAAAATACTGGTCTATAAACCAAGTATCAGCTTCAATTCAAACAGTAAACACAGCTTAAACAACAGCTGTCAATAGCAAATCCACAGTACAAACTGTATAACAATAACACTTGAAGCAAGTCTCTCTCAAAGAGGCTCAAGAGCAATGTAAGCACTAGCGAAGCTGGCTGAAGACTGAACTGAACTGACTCTCCCTTGGCGAGGAAGCGCTCCTTATATGCTGTTCCATGGAGCCCAGATTTTTCGAGAAAACTCTAGAAAGTGGTCAACCAATCAACTTACAGCTTCCATATTTGGTATATCCCATATAAGGATTTTCTCGCCAAGGTCGCCAAAAAAATCGCCAAGGTGGGAAAAAGTCGCCAAATTTGGCGCCAAATCAATTACGAGCATTACTGGGGCTTTTTAATGCGTTTTTAAGGGAAAATAAGGCTATTTCAACGCTAAAACGACTAGAAATGCACAAAATTAGCACTTTATCAACTTACTAAGCCTCTTTGAAAGAATTTATACAAAAATAAACACAATTATTTACAATTTCGTAACACTGCCCCCCTCCCAAGGACTGCACGTCCCGGGCAGTGCAACCCTTGGTCAAGAGGCGAAACTAAACAAATTTACACAATCTAAAACACAAAAACTAAGTTGCACATAAAGATAACATAGAAATATAAATTAAGTGGGAAATATTTACAAAATTCACAAATATGTACAAATATTTATATACAAATATTTACAGTGCGCATGCGCAAATTTTACCAGTATTTACATTTTAAATTTTAATTTTACCGTTACTTGTGGTACTTGGCCAGCCTATTATAGTGCACCACCTTCGGTTTTGATGAAGGTGTTTTAGTGATCCGCACCACTACATCATTCAGCCTTTTTAAGACTGTGTATGGTCCGTCCCAGTTGCACTGTAACTTGGGAGAGAGTCCTTTGCGTCGAACAGGATTCCACAACCAGACCTTCTCTCCTTCCTGGAACTCATATTGTGTAGCCTTTAGATCGTACCTTGTCTTCATTTTCTCCGTTGCCATGTTAATCCGCTCCCGAGCAAAGTTGTGAACGTTCTCAAATCGTGCCTGGAGATCTTGGATGTACTCCTCAGGCGATGAAGGCGCATCGGGTGGACAACCAAACAGGAGATCACAAGGGAGACGAAGTTCACGTCCAAACAGCATCTGGGCTGGAGTATAGCCGGTGGTTTCATGGACAGCATTTCGATAAGCCAGCAGGAACAATGGCAACTTCAAGTCCCAATCTTGCTGGTTCCTTGATACTAGAAGGGAGAGGTTATTCAGGATGGTACGATTGAACCTCTCGACCATGCCGTCCGACTGGGGATGTAAGGGTGTTGTCCGGGTTTTGTCTATGCCGAGTAGTTCACACAGTCCTTTGAAAACATCAGAGGTAAAGTTCCTACCTTGGTCGGTATGAAGTTGTAGGGGCGTGCAATACCTTGACACCCATTGCTGCACTAGGACCTCTGCGACTGTGCATGCCTCTTGATTGGGAATGGGATAGGCCTCAGGCCACTTGGTGAAATAGTCCATCACGACGAGGATGTATTTATTTCCACTGGAGGTCCGTGGCAAAGGACCCAAGATGTCGATTGGAATCCGTTCAAATGGTGCTCCCACGTTATACCGTTGCAGTCTTCCTCGACTTCGTTTCTGCGGGCCTTTACGTGCCGCACAAGCATCACAGGATTTACACCATTTCTCCACATCCTCCTTTGCCTTGCACCAGTAGAAGCGTTCCCGAACTTTCTGCAGAGTCTTCATTACCCCAAAATGGCCTCCGGTAGAGCTACTATGCAGTTGTTCTAAAACAGCTGGAATTTTTTATCTTGGTAATAAAATCTGCCATCTGAAGCTTTCCCCATCATCAGATTCCCACTTTCTGTATAATACGCCGTTTCTGATATGAAGAGAGTCCCAAAGTGCCCAATAACTTTTCGTAATGGGACTAAATCTGGAAATGTCCTGCCAGATAGGTCTGTTGCTGGTCGTCTCCTTCAGCTGTAATATCGGCTTTATGTCAGGATCTTCCAACTGGGATTTTCTAAGTTCTTCGTCACTCCATGGATCGCGATCTTGATCTGATGGTGTTGAGACAGTAACTTGGCAGGCAACCGGATTTATCGGCAGGTATTTCTGTTCGGCTCTAGAGCAATACTTGCAGCTTTCCGAGCAGGGCTTCCGTGACAAGGCATCTGCATTACCATGTAGAGTCCCTTTACGATGACGTATCTCGAAGTCATATTCTTGCAGGCGTTGTATCCACCTGGCAATCTGTCCTTCCGGGTTCTTGAACTGGAGCAACCACGTTAAAGATGCATGGTCAGTCCGGAGCAGGAATCTTCTGCCATAGAGGTAATGATGGAAATGTTCTATGGCTTTTACAATGGCGAGTAGCTCTTTCCTAGTGGTACAGTAATTTCGCTCCGGTTTTGACAGGCATTTACTCCAATAGGCAATGACATGTTCTTGACCATCAATTTTCTGCGACAGAACAGCACCGACACTCTCATGGCTGGCAACTGTGTCAAGTATGAACTGTCTGTCGGGCTGTGGATATGTCAAGATAGGCGATGATGTTAAGGCCTCTTTAAGTCGCTTGAACGCTTTTTCACATTCATCTGTCCACATGAACTTCTGCTTGGCTTCCGTCAGCTTGTGCAGTGGTCTGGCAATATTTGAGAAACCCTTGACAAACTTCCTGTAGTAAGTGCATAACCCCAGGAAACTTCGTAGTTGGTGTATATTTTCAGGGCGACTCCAGTTCTCGACTGCAGAGATCTTCTCAGGATCAGTTCTCACACCTTCGGCAGAGATGATATGGCCGAGGTAGCTCACTTCACGACGGAACAAGTTACACTTGCCTGGATTCAATTTGAGGTTAGCCATTCTGAGTTTCTCCAGCACCTTTCGGATGTTTCGTAAATGGTCTTCAAAGGTGCGCCCCACAATGATAATATCATCCAAATACACCAGACAGGCTTCATAGGAAAGTCCTTTTAGCACTGTCTCCATCAGGCGTTCAAAGGTGGCAGGAGCATTACATAATCCGAACGGCATAACTTTAAATTGCCACAGTCCTTGTCCCGTGGTGAATGCAGTCTTCTCACGATCATCAGGATGTAATTCTACTTGCCAGTAACCGCTCTTCAGATCCAACGTCGAGAACCATTTATTGCCAGCAAGTGTGTCTAATGTGTCGTCAATTCTGGGAAGAGGGTAACTGTCTTTCTTCGTGATGTCATTCAAACGACGATAATCCACACAAAATCTTGTTGAACCATCCTTTTTCCGCACCAGTACTATGGGAGAGGCCCAAGGACTCGTTGATGGCTCGATGACATCATTGTGCTGCATTTCACTTAGAAGTTCAGTGACCTCTTCCTGTTTAGCAAAGGGAAGTCTTCTTGGATGTTGTTTGATTGGAGGATGATTTCCTGTATCAATTCTGTGCTGGGTGATGTTCGTTCTCCCAACGTCTTCAGGTGTTCGAGAAAAAAGGTCTTTAAATTCTTGGAGTAGCTTCTCCGCAGCACATCTCTGTTCCTTTCCTAACTCTGCATTCTTGAGTAATTCCGTTATTAATTGTTCAGAAGACTTGGATACAGTTGATTGCGTGGGGCGGTTGATGCATGTTACAGGAGTGCAGGCTGCTAACACCTCATCCTTCTTCACTGTTCGGACCTTATCGCTGATGTTTGCGACTCTCACAGGAATAGTACTCTTTGAGAGATCAACTAGAGATGAAGCTACCAGAACTCCTCTTGGGCTATTGTCTGTATTCGGGTATTCAATCAGTCCATAGCGGAAGTATTGCTTTGTAGGTGGTGTTCCTGAAACTATTGTCTCTGTGTGTGGAGGGATGGAAATTTCAGACTTGGCTGTTATCTGGCAAATTGTCTGAATGTCTTGATTTTCAGTGTTGAACACAGCGATGTCTTCCGAACTCGAATGCAGTTCATTATTCTTGAAGTCCAATTGAAAGTTAAATTTCCTCAGGAAATCAATTCCAATGATTAAAGGATCTCTTATATCAGCCACATATGCCATATGATGGTAACTGGCATTCCCAAAAGTGATGGTCAAGTTCATTTTCCCATATATTTTGATTTCGTCTCCGGTCACAGTCTGGAGTTTAACGTAGGGCGGAGTCCAGATGATCTTCTCTTTTAGTTCTTGAGCCAAATCCGTTCTAATGATGGTCACGTTGGCTCCCGTGTCCAGAATCATCGGGCAGGTGGCGTTGTTGACTTGGCCATAGACGTGAAGTCCATTATCGCCGCCACTCGTCGATGAAACATGAAATACTGTAAATTGGGGCTCTTTAATTTTAGGCAACCTCCGCCCCGCGAGATGGCCTCCTCTTAGTTTCCCTGCAGTGATGGTGAAGCCGGGTGATTTCCTATAGTTGGTCGTACGGGGCAGTTCCTCTTCACGTGACCATCCCCTCCACAGCCCCAGCACTTTATCTTCCGGTCCTTTATTTCCTTATTATTCTCCAGGCTGCGCAATCTCTTTAGATCTCTTCGATACTTCGCTTCATTTCATTTTCACCAGCAGGCGTATCGTTTAATGAGACTGCTCTTATGGTATGGCGGTCTTTACGGGAGGCTTGTTGGGCTGCCTCTATCCTAAGTGCATAGCCTAAAGCTGATTCTACGTCTCTGATGTTGGAGAGTCTCAGCGCTTTTTGAATTTCTGGATCACGAACAGCATCGATAAAGTACTGAAGAGCTAAGTCGTTTCGAGTGTCAGCATGACAGTCTGAAAATGCTAGGTGTGACAGTCTCTGAATGTCCGCTGCCAGCTCTTGCAAACTTTCGCCCGTTTTCTGGTAACGAGATTTTAGCTGAAGGCGACTATAGTCCTTAGAACACTTCTCTCCGAACCGTAGCTCCAGTGCTCTAGTCAGGGCCTCGAAGTCGTTCCTTTCTTCTTTAGAAACATTTCTCAGTATCTCGGCTGCATCTCCCCGTAATGCTGCTGCTAAGTGGACTGACTTGGCGGTAGAGTCCCAGCCGTTAGCTTCAGCTACGATGGAAAACTGCGTCCTATATACATGCCAAGAGGAACTGCCGTCGTAGGTAGACAACTTAATAAATTCCTGATTCTGGATTCTTCTCTCTTTCTTTTCAGTTTCTTGGGGCAAGGAGATCAACTTCTCGTCTACTTTTCTCTCAAGATGTTCCTCTACTTTCTTCATGACTTTCTCCTCGAAATTCTCTTCTATCTTCATAAATCTCTCTTCAAAATTCCTTTCTACTTTCATAACATTTTCCTCTATCTTCATGGCTTTCTCTTCAAAACTCTCTTCTATTTTCATAACTTTTTCTTCTATTCCATCTATTCTGTTTTCCACGTCTGATAACTTACACTCTATCACTTCTTTCACGTTTACTAAGTCGTCTCTCACTGATGATAGTTCTTTCTTCATCTCTTCTTGATTAGATTTAATTTCTTCACCCAAACTGTCTTTCATTTCCTTCATTTCTTCAGTCAAACCGTCTTTCAACTCTCTTTGCGATGTTTCCATTTTCTCTTGTGCTACCTTCATTTCTTTCATCTCTTGACTCAGGCTATCTTCCATCTCTCTTTGCGATGCTTCCATTTTTTCCTGTCCTGTTTTCATTTCCTCTATCAATCCAGATCTTAACTCATTCATCTGAGCAGTGAGTCCTTCTAGAAATTTCTTCATTTCTTGTTCCATAGCTCTCGTTATCACCATTCACAGACAAATCCCCGCTCCTGACACCAGAAATGTTGCGTACTTGGGGGTTCGTGAGTTGTCTGAGAATGAAAGGCCAAACGTACAAAAATTCAGTAATTTATTCACAGAAAGTTCCAGAAAAATACTGGTCTATAAACCAAGTATCAGCTTCAATTCAAACAGTAAACACAGCTTAAACAACAGCTGTCAATAGCAAATCCACAGTACAAACTGTATAACAATAACACTTGAAGCAAGTCTCTCTCAAAGAGGCTCAAGAGCAATGTAAGCACTAGCGAAGCTGGCTGAAGACTGAACTGAACTGACTCTCCCTTGGCGAGAAAGCGCTCCTTATATGCTGTTCCATGGAGCCCAGATTTTTCGAGAAAACTCTAGAAAGTGGTCAACCAATCAACTTACAGCTTCCATATTTGGTATATCCCATATAAGGATTTTCTCGCCAAGGTCGCCAAAAAAATCGCCAAGGTGGGAAAAAGTCGCCAAATTTGGCGCCAAATCAATTACGAGCATTACTGGGGCTTTTTAATGCGTTTTTAAGGGAAAATTAGGCTATTTCAACGCTAAAACGACTAGAAATGCACAAAATTAGCACTTTATCAACTTACTAAGCCTCTTTGAAAGAATTTATACAAAAATAAACACAATTATTTACAATTTCGTAACACTGCCCCCCTCCCAAGGACTGCACGTCCCGGGCAGTGCAACCCTTGGTCAAGAGGCGAAACTAAACAAATTTACACAATCTAAAACACAAAAACTAAGTTGCACATAAAGATAACATAGAAATATAAATTAAGTGGGAAATATTTACAAAATTCACAAATATGTACAAATATTTATATACAAATATTTACAGTGCGCATGCGCAAATTTTACCAGTATTTACATTTTAAATTTTAATTTTACCGTTACTTGTGGTACTTGGCCAGCCTATTATAGTGCACCACCTTCGGTTTTGATGAAGGTGTTTTAGTGATCCGCACCACTACATCATTCAGCCTTTTTAAGACTGTGTATGGTCCGTCCCAGTTGCACTGTAACTTGGGAGAGAGTCCTTTGCGTCGAACAGGATTCCACAACCAGACCTTCTCTCCTTCCTGGAACTCATATTGTGTAGCCTTTAGATCGTACCTTGTCTTCATTTTCTCCGTTGCCATGTTAATCCGCTCCCGAGCAAAGTTGTGAACGTTCTCAAATCGTGCCTGGAGATCTTGGATGTACTCCTCAGGCGATGAAGGCGCATCGGGTGGACAACCAAACAGGAGATCACAAGGGAGACGAAGTTCACGTCCAAACAGCATCTGGGCTGGAGTATAGCCGGTGGTTTCATGGACAGCATTTCGATAAGCCAGCAGGAACAATGGCAACTTCAAGTCCCAATCTTGCTGGTTCCTTGATACTAGAAGGGAGAGGTTATTCAGGATGGTACGATTGAACCTCTCGACCATGCCGTCCGACTGGGGATGTAAGGGTGTTGTCCGGGTTTTGTCTATGCCGAGTAGTTCACACAGTCCTTTGAAAACATCAGAGGTAAAGTTCCTACCTTGGTCGGTATGAAGTTGTAGGGGCGTGCCATACCTTGACACCCATTGCTGCACTAGGACCTCTGCGACTGTGCATGCCTCTTGATTGGGAATGGGATAGGCCTCAGGCCACTTGGTGAAATAGTCCATCACGACGAGGATGTATTTATTTCCACTGGAGGTCCGTGGCAAAGGACCCAAGATGTCGATTGGAATCCGTTCAAATGGTGCTCCCACGTTATACCGTTGCAGTCTTCCTCGACTTCGTTTCTGCGGGCCTTTACGTGCCGCACAAGCATCACAGGATTTACACCATTTCTCCACATCCTCCTTTGCCTTGCACCAGTAGAAGCGTTCCCGAACTTTCTGCAGAGTCTTCATTACCCCAAAATGGCCTCCGGTAGAGCTACTATGCAGTTGTTCTAAAACAGCTGGAATTTTTTATCTTGGTAATAAAATCTGCCATCTGAAGCTTTCCCCATCATCAGATTCCCACTTTCTGTATAATACGCCGTTTCTGATATGAAGAGAGTCCCAAAGTGCCCAATAACTTTTCGTAATGGGACTAAATCTGGAAATGTCCTGCCAGATAGGTCTGTTGCTGGTCGTCTCCTTCAGCTGTAATATCGGCTTTATGTCAGGATCTTCCAACTGGGATTTTCTAAGTTCTTCGTCACTCCATGGATCGCGATCTTGATCTGATGGTGTTGAGACAGTAACTTGGCAGGCAACCGGATTTATCGGCAGGTATTTCTGTTCGGCTCTAGAGCAATACTTGCAGCTTTCCGAGCAGGGCTTCCGTGACAAGGCATCTGCATTACCATGTAGAGTCCCTTTACGATGACGTATCTCGAAGTCATATTCTTGCAGGCGTTGTATCCACCTGGCAATCTGTCCTTCCGGGTTCTTGAACTGGAGCAACCACGTTAAAGATGCATGGTCAGTCCGGAGCAGGAATCTTCTGCCATAGAGGTAATGATGGAAATGTTCTATGGCTTTTACAATGGCGAGTAGCTCTTTCCTAGTGGTACAGTAATTTCGCTCCGGTTTTGACAGGCATTTACTCCAATAGGCAATGACATGTTCTTGACCATCAATTTTCTGCGACAGAACAGCACCGACACTCTCATGGCTGGCAACTGTGTCAAGTATGAACTGTCTGTCGGGCTGTGGATATGTCAAGATAGGCGATGATGTTAAGGCCTCTTTAAGTCGCTTGAACGCTTTTTCACATTCATCTGTCCACATGAACTTCTGCTTGGCTTCCGTCAGCTTGTGCAGTGGTCTGGCAATATTTGAGAAACCCTTGACAAACTTCCTGTAGTAAGTGCATAACCCCAGGAAACTTCGTAGTTGGTGTATATTTTCAGGGCGACTCCAGTTCTCGACTGCAGAGATCTTCTCAGGATCAGTTCTCACACCTTCGGCAGAGATGATATGGCCGAGGTAGCTCACTTCACGACGGAACAAGTTACACTTGCCTGGATTCAATTTGAGGTTAGCCATTCTGAGTTTCTCCAGCACCTTTCGGATGTTTCGTAAATGGTCTTCAAAGGTGCGCCCCACAATGATAATATCATCCAAATACACCAGACAGGCTTCATAGGAAAGTCCTTTTAGCACTGTCTCCATCAGGCGTTCAAAGGTGGCAGGAGCATTACATAATCCGAACGGCATAACTTTAAATTGCCACAGTCCTTGTCCCGTGGTGAATGCAGTCTTCTCACGATCATCAGGATGTAATTCTACTTGCCAGTAACCGCTCTTCAGATCCAACGTCGAGAACCATTTATTGCCAGCAAGTGTGTCTAATGTGTCGTCAATTCTGGGAAGAGGGTAACTGTCTTTCTTCGTGATGTCATTCAAACGACGATAATCCACACAAAATCTTGTTGAACCATCCTTTTTCCGCACCAGTACTATGGGAGAGGCCCAAGGACTCGTTGATGGCTCGATGACATCATTGTGCTGCATTTCACTTAGAAGTTCAGTGACCTCTTCCTGTTTAGCAAAGGGAAGTCTTCTTGGATGTTGTTTGATTGGAGGATGATTTCCTGTATCAATTCTGTGCTGGGTGATGTTCGTTCTCCCAACGTCTTCAGGTGTTCGAGAAAAAAGGTCTTTAAATTCTTGGAGTAGCTTCTCCGCAGCACATCTCTGTTCCTTTCCTAACTCTGCATTCTTGAGTAATTCCGTTATTAATTGTTCAGAAGACTTGGATACAGTTGATTGCGTGGGGCGGTTGATGCATGTTACAGGAGTGCAGGCTGCTAACACCTCATCCTTCTTCACTGTTCGGACCTTATCGCTGATGTTTGCGACTCTCACAGGAATAGTACTCTTTGAGAGATCAACTAGAGATGAAGCTACCAGAACTCCTCTTGGGCTATTGTCTGTATTCGGGTATTCAATCAGTCCATAGCGGAAGTATTGCTTTGTAGGTGGTGTTCCTGAAACTATTGTCTCTGTGTGTGGAGGGATGGAAATTTCAGACTTGGCTGTTATCTGGCAAATTGTCTGAATGTCTTGATTTTCAGTGTTGAACACAGCGATGTCTTCCGAACTCGAATGCAGTTCATTATTCTTGAAGTCCAATTGAAAGTTAAATTTCCTCAGGAAATCAATTCCAATGATTAAAGGATCTCTTATATCAGCCACATATGCCATATGATGGTAACTGGCATTCCCAAAAGTGATGGTCAAGTTCATTTTCCCATATATTTTGATTTCGTCTCCGGTCACAGTCTGGAGTTTAACGTAGGGCGGAGTCCAGATGATCTTCTCTTTTAGTTCTTGAGCCAAATCCGTTCTAATGATGGTCACGTTGGCTCCCGTGTCCAGAATCATCGGGCAGGTGGCGTTGTTGACTTGGCCATAGACGTGAAGTCCATTATCGCCGCCACTCGTCGATGAAACATGAAATACTGTAAATTGGGGCTCTTTAATTTTAGGCAACCTCCGCCCCGCGAGATGGCCTCCTCTTAGTTTCCCTGCAGTGATGGTGAAGCCGGGTGATTTCCTATAGTTGGTCGTACGGGGCAGTTCCTCTTCACGTGACCATCCCCTCCACAGCCCCAGCACTTTATCTTCCGGTCCTTTATTTCCTTATTATTCTCCAGGCTGCGCAATCTCTTTAGATCTCTTCGATACTTCGCTTCATTTCATTTTCACCAGCAGGCGTATCGTTTAATGAGACTGCTCTTATGGTATGGCGGTCTTTACGGGAGGCTTGTTGGGCTGCCTCTATCCTAAGTGCATAGCCTAAAGCTGATTCTACGTCTCTGATGTTGGAGAGTCTCAGCGCTTTTTGAATTTCTGGATCACGAACAGCATCGATAAAGTACTGAAGAGCTAAGTCGTTTCGAGTGTCAGCATGACAGTCTGAAAATGCTAGGTGTGACAGTCTCTGAATGTCCGCTGCCAGCTCTTGCAAACTTTCGCCCGTTTTCTGGTAACGAGATTTTAGCTGAAGGCGACTATAGTCCTTAGAACACTTCTCTCCGAACCGTAGCTCCAGTGCTCTAGTCAGGGCCTCGAAGTCGTTCCTTTCTTCTTTAGAAACATTTCTCAGTATCTCGGCTGCATCTCCCCGTAATGCTGCTGCTAAGTGGACTGACTTGGCGGTAGAGTCCCAGCCGTTAGCTTCAGCTACGATGGAAAACTGCGTCCTATATACATGCCAAGAGGAACTGCCGTCGTAGGTAGACAACTTAATAAATTCCTGATTCTGGATTCTTCTCTCTTTCTTTTCAGTTTCTTGGGGCAAGGAGATCAACTTCTCGTCTACTTTTCTCTCAAGATGTTCCTCTAATTTCTTCATGACTTTCTCCTCGAAATTCTCTTCTATCTTCATAAATCTCTCTTCAAAATTCCTTTCTACTTTCATAACATTTTCCTCTATCTTCATGGCTTTCTCTTCAAAACTCTCTTCTATTTTCATAACTTTTTCTTCTATTCCATCTATTCTGTTTTCCACGTCTGATAACTTACACTCTATCACTTCTTTCACGTTTACTAAGTCGTCTCTCACTGATGATAGTTCTTTCTTCATCTCTTCTTGATTAGATTTAATTTCTTCACCCAAACTGTCTTTCATTTCCTTCATTTCTTCAGTCAAACCGTCTTTCAACTCTCTTTGCGATGTTTCCATTTTCTCTTGTGCTACCTTCATTTCTTTCATCTCTTGACTCAGGCTATCTTCCATCTCTCTTTGCGATGCTTCCATTTTTTCCTGTCCTGTTTTCATTTCCTCTATCAATCCAGATCTTAACTCATTCATCTGAGCAGTGAGTCCTTCTAGAAATTTCTTCATTTCTTGTTCCATAGCTCTCGTTATCACCATTCACAGACAAATCCCCGCTCCTGACACCAGAAATGTTGCGTACTTGGGGGTTCGTGAGTTGTCTGAGAATGAAAGGCCAAACGTACAAAAATTCAGTAATTTATTCACAGAAAGTTCCAGAAAAATACTGGTCTATAAACCAAGTATCAGCTTCAATTCAAACAGTAAACACAGCTTAAACAACAGCTGTCAATAGCAAATCCACAGTACAAACTGTATAACAATAACACTTGAAGCAAGTCTCTCTCAAAGAGGCTCAAGAGCAATGTAAGCACTAGCGAAGCTGGCTGAAGACTGAACTGAACTGACTCTCCCTTGGCGAGGAAGCGCTCCTTATATGCTGTTCCATGGAGCCCAGATTTTTCGAGAAAACTCTAGAAAGTGGTCAACCAATCAACTTACAGCTTCCATATTTGGTATATCCCATATAAGGATTTTCTCGCCAAGGTCGCCAAAAAAATCGCCAAGGTGGGAAAAAGTCGCCAAATTTGGCGCCAAATCAATTACGAGCATTACTGGGGCTTTTTAATGCGTTTTTAAGGGAAAATAAGGCTATTTCAACGCTAAAACGACTAGAAATGCACAAAATTAGCACTTTATCAACTTACTAAGCCTCTTTGAAAGAATTTATACAAAAATAAACACAATTATTTACAATTTCGTAACACTGCCCCCCTCCCAAGGACTGCACGTCCCGGGCAGTGCAACCCTTGGTCAAGAGGCGAAACTAAACAAATTTACACAATCTAAAACACAAAAACTAAGTTGCACATAAAGATAACATAGAAATATAAATTAAGTGGGAAATATTTACAAAATTCACAAATATGTACAAATATTTATATACAAATATTTACAGTGCGCATGCGCAAATTTTACCAGTATTTACATTTTAAATTTTAATTTTACCGTTACTTGTGGTACTTGGCCAGCCTATTATAGTGCACCACCTTCGGTTTTGATGAAGGTGTTTTAGTGATCCGCACCACTACATCATTCAGCCTTTTTAAGACTGTGTATGGTCCGTCCCAGTTGCACTGTAACTTGGGAGAGAGTCCTTTGCGTCGAACAGGATTCCACAACCAGACCTTCTCTCCTTCCTGGAACTCATATTGTGTAGCCTTTAGATCGTACCTTGTCTTCATTTTCTCCGTTGCCATGTTAATCCGCTCCCGAGCAAAGTTGTGAACGTTCTCAAATCGTGCCTGGAGATCTTGGATGTACTCCTCAGGCGATGAAGGCGCATCGGGTGGACAACCAAACAGGAGATCACAAGGGAGACGAAGTTCACGTCCAAACAGCATCTGGGCTGGAGTATAGCCGGTGGTTTCATGGACAGCATTTCGATAAGCCAGCAGGAACAATGGCAACTTCAAGTCCCAATCTTGCTGGTTCCTTGATACTAGAAGGGAGAGGTTATTCAGGATGGTACGATTGAACCTCTCGACCATGCCGTCCGACTGGGGATGTAAGGGTGTTGTCCGGGTTTTGTCTATGCCGAGTAGTTCACACAGTCCTTTGAAAACATCAGAGGTAAAGTTCCTACCTTGGTCGGTATGAAGTTGTAGGGGCGTGCCATACCTTGACACCCATTGCTGCACTAGGACCTCTGCGACTGTGCATGCCTCTTGATTGGGAATGGGATAGGCCTCAGGCCACTTGGTGAAATAGTCCATCACGACGAGGATGTATTTATTTCCACTGGAGGTCCGTGGCAAAGGACCCAAGATGTCGATTGGAATCCGTTCAAATGGTGCTCCCACGTTATACCGTTGCAGTCTTCCTCGACTTCGTTTCTGCGGGCCTTTACGTGCCGCACAAGCATCACAGGATTTACACCATTTCTCCACATCCTCCTTTGCCTTGCACCAGTAGAAGCGTTCCCGAACTTTCTGCAGAGTCTTCATTACCCCAAAATGGCCTCCGGTAGAGCTACTATGCAGTTGTTCTAAAACAGCTGGAATTTTTTATCTTGGTAATAAAATCTGCCATCTGAAGCTTTCCCCATCATCAGATTCCCACTTTCTGTATAATACGCCGTTTCTGATATGAAGAGAGTCCCAAAGTGCCCAATAACTTTTCGTAATGGGACTAAATCTGGAAATGTCCTGCCAGATAGGTCTGTTGCTGGTCGTCTCCTTCAGCTGTAATATCGGCTTTATGTCAGGATCTTCCAACTGGGATTTTCTAAGTTCTTCGTCACTCCATGGATCGCGATCTTGATCTGATGGTGTTGAGACAGTAACTTGGCAGGCAACCGGATTTATCGGCAGGTATTTCTGTTCGGCTCTAGAGCAATACTTGCAGCTTTCCGAGCAGGGCTTCCGTGACAAGGCATCTGCATTACCATGTAGAGTCCCTTTACGATGACGTATCTCGAAGTCATATTCTTGCAGGCGTTGTATCCACCTGGCAATCTGTCCTTCCGGGTTCTTGAACTGGAGCAACCACGTTAAAGATGCATGGTCAGTCCGGAGCAGGAATCTTCTGCCATAGAGGTAATGATGGAAATGTTCTATGGCTTTTACAATGGCGAGTAGCTCTTTCCTAGTGGTACAGTAATTTCGCTCCGGTTTTGACAGGCATTTACTCCAATAGGCAATGACATGTTCTTGACCATCAATTTTCTGCGACAGAACAGCACCGACACTCTCATGGCTGGCAACTGTGTCAAGTATGAACTGTCTGTCGGGCTGTGGATATGTCAAGATAGGCGATGATGTTAAGGCCTCTTTAAGTCGCTTGAACGCTTTTTCACATTCATCTGTCCACATGAACTTCTGCTTGGCTTCCGTCAGCTTGTGCAGTGGTCTGGCAATATTTGAGAAACCCTTGACAAACTTCCTGTAGTAAGTGCATAACCCCAGGAAACTTCGTAGTTGGTGTATATTTTCAGGGCGACTCCAGTTCTCGACTGCAGAGATCTTCTCAGGATCAGTTCTCACACCTTCGGCAGAGATGATATGGCCGAGGTAGCTCACTTCACGACGGAACAAGTTACACTTGCCTGGATTCAATTTGAGGTTAGCCATTCTGAGTTTCTCCAGCACCTTTCGGATGTTTCGTAAATGGTCTTCAAAGGTGCGCCCCACAATGATAATATCATCCAAATACACCAGACAGGCTTCATAGGAAAGTCCTTTTAGCACTGTCTCCATCAGGCGTTCAAAGGTGGCAGGAGCATTACATAATCCGAACGGCATAACTTTAAATTGCCACAGTCCTTGTCCCGTGGTGAATGCAGTCTTCTCACGATCATCAGGATGTAATTCTACTTGCCAGTAACCGCTCTTCAGATCCAACGTCGAGAACCATTTATTGCCAGCAAGTGTGTCTAATGTGTCGTCAATTCTGGGAAGAGGGTAACTGTCTTTCTTCGTGATGTCATTCAAACGACGATAATCCACACAAAATCTTGTTGAACCATCCTTTTTCCGCACCAGTACTATGGGAGAGGCCCAAGGACTCGTTGATGGCTCGATGACATCATTGTGCTGCATTTCACTTAGAAGTTCAGTGACCTCTTCCTGTTTAGCAAAGGGAAGTCTTCTTGGATGTTGTTTGATTGGAGGATGATTTCCTGTATCAATTCTGTGCTGGGTGATGTTCGTTCTCCCAACGTCTTCAGGTGTTCGAGAAAAAAGGTCTTTAAATTCTTGGAGTAGCTTCTCCGCAGCACATCTCTGTTCCTTTCCTAACTCTGCATTCTTGAGTAATTCCGTTATTAATTGTTCAGAAGACTTGGATACAGTTGATTGCGTGGGGCGGTTGATGCATGTTACAGGAGTGCAGGCTGCTAACACCTCATCCTTCTTCACTGTTCGGACCTTATCGCTGATGTTTGCGACTCTCACAGGAATAGTACTCTTTGAGAGATCAACTAGAGATGAAGCTACCAGAACTCCTCTTGGGCTATTGTCTGTATTCGGGTATTCAATCAGTCCATAGCGGAAGTATTGCTTTGTAGGTGGTGTTCCTGAAACTATTGTCTCTGTGTGTGGAGGGATGGAAATTTCAGACTTGGCTGTTATCTGGCAAATTGTCTGAATGTCTTGATTTTCAGTGTTGAACACAGCGATGTCTTCCGAACTCGAATGCAGTTCATTATTCTTGAAGTCCAATTGAAAGTTAAATTTCCTCAGGAAATCAATTCCAATGATTAAAGGATCTCTTATATCAGCCACATATGCCATATGATGGTAACTGGCATTCCCAAAAGTGATGGTCAAGTTCATTTTCCCATATATTTTGATTTCGTCTCCGGTCACAGTCTGGAGTTTAACGTAGGGCGGAGTCCAGATGATCTTCTCTTTTAGTTCTTGAGCCAAATCCGTTCTAATGATGGTCACGTTGGCTCCCGTGTCCAGAATCATCGGGCAGGTGGCGTTGTTGACTTGGCCATAGACGTGAAGTCCATTATCGCCGCCACTCGTCGATGAAACATGAAATACTGTAAATTGGGGCTCTTTAATTTTAGGCAACCTCCGCCCCGCGAGATGGCCTCCTCTTAGTTTCCCTGCAGTGATGGTGAAGCCGGGTGATTTCCTATAGTTGGTCGTACGGGGCAGTTCCTCTTCACGTGACCATCCCCTCCACAGCCCCAGCACTTTATCTTCCGGTCCTTTATTTCCTTATTATTCTCCAGGCTGCGCAATCTCTTTAGATCTCTTCGATACTTCGCTTCATTTCATTTTCACCAGCAGGCGTATCGTTTAATGAGACTGCTCTTATGGTATGGCGGTCTTTACGGGAGGCTTGTTGGGCTGCCTCTATCCTAAGTGCATAGCCTAAAGCTGATTCTACGTCTCTGATGTTGGAAAGTCTCAGCGCTTTTTGAATTTCTGGATCACGAACAGCATCGATAAAGTACTGAAGAGCTAAGTCGTTTCGAGTGTCAGCATGACAGTCTGAAAATGCTAGGTGTGACAGTCTCTGAATGTCCGCTGCCAGCTCTTGCAAACTTTCGCCCGTTTTCTGGTAACGAGATTTTAGCTGAAGGCGACTATAGTCCTTAGAACACTTCTCTCCGAACCGTAGCTCCAGTGCTTTAGTCAGGGCCTCGAAGTCGTTCCTTTCTTCTTTAGAAACATTTCTCAGTATCTCGGCTGCATCTCCCCGTAATGCTGCTGCTAAGTGGACTGACTTGGCGGTAGAGTCCCAGCCGTTAGCTTCAGCTACGATGGAAAACTGCGTCCTATATACATGCCAAGAGGAACTGCCGTCGTAGGTAGACAACTTAATAAATTCCTGATTCTGGATTCTTCTCTCTTTCTTTTCAGTTTCTTGGGGCAAGGAGATCAACTTCTCGTCTACTTTTCTCTCAAGATGTTCCTCTACTTTCTTCATGACTTTCTCCTCGAAATTCTCTTCTATCTTCATAAATCTCTCTTCAAAATTCCTTTCTACTTTCATAACATTTTCCTCTATCTTCATGGCTTTCTCTTCAAAACTCTCTTCTATTTTCATAACTTTTTCTTCTATTCCATCTATTCTGTTTTCCACGTCTGATAACTTACACTCTATCACTTCTTTCACGTTTACTAAGTCGTCTCTCACTGATGATAGTTCTTTCTTCATCTCTTCTTGATTAGATTTAATTTCTTCACCCAAACTGTCTTTCATTTCCTTCATTTCTTCAGTCAAACCGTCTTTCAACTCTCTTTGCGATGTTTCCATTTTCTCTTGTGCTACCTTCATTTCTTTCATCTCTTGACTCAGGCTATCTTCCATCTCTCTTTGCGATGCTTCCATTTTTTCCTGTCCTGTTTTCATTTCCTCTATCAATCCAGATCTTAACTCATTCATCTGAGCAGTGAGTCCTTCTAGAAATTTCTTCATTTCTTGTTCCATAGCTCTCGTTATCACCATTCACAGACAAATCCCCGCTCCTGACACCAGAAATGTTGCGTACTTGGGGGTTCGTGAGTTGTCTGAGAATGAAAGGCCAAACGTACAAAAATTCAGTAATTTATTCACAGAAAGTTCCAGAAAAATACTGGTCTATAAACCAAGTATCAGCTTCAATTCAAACAGTAAACACAGCTTAAACAACAGCTGTCAATAGCAAATCCACAGTACAAACTGTATAACAATAACACTTGAAGCAAGTCTCTCTCAAAGAGGCTCAAGAGCAATGTAAGCACTAGCGAAGCTGGCTGAAGACTGAACTGAACTGACTCTCCCTTGGCGAGGAAGCGCTCCTTATATGCTGTTCCATGGAGCCCAGATTTTTCGAGAAAACTCTAGAAAGTGGTCAACCAATCAACTTACAGCTTCCATATTTGGTATATCCCATATAAGGATTTTCTCGCCAAGGTCGCCAAAAAAATCGCCAAGGTGGGAAAAAGTCGCCAAATTTGGCGCCAAATCAATTACGAGAATTACTGGGGCTTTTTAATGCGTTTTTAAGGGAAAATAAGGCTATTTCAACGCTAAAACGACTAGAAATGCACAAAATTAGCACTTTATCAACTTACTAAGCCTCTTTGAAAGAATTTATACAAAAATAAACACAATTATTTACAATTTCGTAACATTATTATTAAACTGTTGACATATTATTTCGATACAGACAGTATTCTTTGCTATTGAAATGATCAGAAGAAGAAAGTAAATGGATACAAACGTTCATAGGTATATGCATCGTTACGCAAATAATAATCAATGAAACTATAATAATCAATTTATAATTCTTATTACTAAAAGTCGTTCATTTAAACGAGTTATTTGCGGACATTTCTGTTCTATAATTATCTTCTGTTCCATAATAATCTGTCTCCCATCATCGACCTAGAATACCATAATAAAATTCTGTATACATCAATATGTGGGCTCGTTTTTTTTTTTTTTTTTTTTTTTTTTTTCCAGTCTCCCAACAAAATTAGCTATGTTACTAAAACCTATCTTCTGAATGTTCCCCCAACATCAACTAGTATGTTTTAACCACCATGAAACTTTCTTCTACATTTTTTCCATACAAATTATTCAAAAAAAATAATATTTATTAAAACTATTTTCCACGATATATACAGATGGAGATGATTTTCATCGCACAGAATTATTACTGTTGTTATTACTGTTATTTATCACTGTTGATTAAAAAATTTAAGAAATTAAGTCAAAGAAAATAAGTAAAGAAAATTTAATATAAGTTAATATAAGTTAAGTAATAATATATATTTGAATATTATGTTAAGTAAAAAAAAAATTTAATTTCTTATTTATCCTTTAATAATTTTGTAAATGTAATCGGAATAATTTAAACTAAGATGTAAATTTTTCTTAAGTTAATTTTTACTTGAATTTTATGATATTCAAGTGCTACACGAAAATTAGAAATAAATTTATTAATAGCAGAATTTATTAATTCGATTAAATAATTGTCAAATAAAAGAACATATAATAATAATGAAAAATAAAATTAAATGCATGTTTATGAGTAAAAATTTTTACTCATAATTTGGTTAAACTCTATTTTACTTTTACTCATCTTTCCAAAGCGAGGGAGAAGGGCTCTTATATAATGCTCGATGTGCCGCCAAAGTGCAATGCGTCACCAAAAATGGAAATACTGCTGCAGACCCCCTCTTCTCGTCTCAGGAAAATGGCGCGGCGGAGTTGTCCTCTGTGGGAAAGGGGGGGGGGTTAAAAATCTCGGCGGAATTGTACTATGCGGGGAATAGGGGATTAAAATCTCGGCGGAATTGTCCTGTTCCGGTGAAACTTAATAATAATGTTCAAACAAGAACAAAAGATAAATGTAAACAACTGAATCGAATGATAAAGTTGACTATTCCAAATCGTAAAATTGCAGAACATTTTATCTATATACACACACACATATAAATATAATGAATAAAGATTAATAAGAACATTTTATACACACACACACATATATATAGACATCAAAGCTTAAATAATAAGAATTTTAATCACCTTAATAAAGGAATTTAATAAATGGAACATCCGTTTAAATTTGTTAACATCGCCACAGTTCACATGGAACTTTTAATATTACATATGTTGATTAATATTAAAGTATATTACTTAAACTGGATTAAACAAAAAACAAAGGTATCACTCTATAACTCTTACTTCAATTTCATATAATCTGTAACTCTTATAAATAACATTGCAAGATAAAAATTTGCAAGCCACAATGCTTCGTTATGGTAGAGTTGAGGATTGTTTCCCTAACCAGCTGATATTCTTGTAGCCTTGAACCCAAAGTGGGAATATGGTTCATTTAGAATTTTATTATTCCGGATCAAGATATCTCACCCACTGGTATAGAGGTTAACCTTACAACGGGCGCGCGTATATAAGAGATACACCAAGATACACTAGCGGTGAATCTCGTTGTATATCTCAGAGAGTATTTGGAACACTTATCTTTGACTTTTCACTCCGTAGATATTGATCTATTTTTAGTTATCTCTTGAACATCGAGACAATGATATGAAGCTGTATATTTGCTATTTGTATTTGAAAAATACGCGCGACCGTTCATGTAAGGTTTTGTTATATTTGATTTTGTTTTTCCGCTGTTTAAAATTATTCTTCGTTGTTTTTGTTTTATATATTATTATTTTAAATATTTTAAAAATTAATTAACTTTTAACTTTAAACTTTTTATTAAAAATGACAAAACAACAACTATATGCTTTACTTTATTTTCAAATAATTCCGATGTTTCTTTGATTACTTTATATTGATTTTGTGCTTTCAGTTTCATTCTTTCAGTTTCTTTCAATGAATAAAAGTTCCAACTGAATGTTCTTATTAATCTTCAAATGGTTATAGTATAATTAAAATATTCACATACTTTAAAATACATATTTTACAGTAGTGTATGTGAAAAATACGCGCGACCTTTCATGTTCGTATAAGTAGTGCGCCCGCTGGAAGGTTAACAAATTGTTAATAGAATAGAAAGAAAATGCAAGCAAGTTTTATATTCATAACTTAAAACACAAAAATTATATTTACTGTCTTAATATACAATCGAATATATTTCTCGGGATGAGAAAATAAATTTTGTTCTTAATTTAAAATTACCTTTCGAAAAAAGAACAAACAAAAATTATAACAATATAAATATTATTTAACATTCCAAGAATAAATATTTTTACAAAAAGTTGTAAAAATGAATCTTTCAACTAAAGAATTAGCTATTGTAGTTGCACAAAGAAAGTAAAAATGCACTGATGTGTTATACAGAAACATTTTTATGAGCACGGATGGCTTTGTCAAACAAATAGGGCCTGGGAGGCCTTTTATTATTAACTAGCAGGCTTTGCCCGCTTCGCTGGACACAATACTGAAATGAGTTGTCAAAATCCTATATCATTATTAATTAACCTGAGTTAAAGTTCCCGCTGTGTTCGGTAGAGATTTTTCTCGCTCGCAACGTGAGGAGTCCGGGTTCCCACTGCCTTCGGCAGCAATTTACTCGATTCTTACTCCCCATTCCCCAGTGGCTAAGTTCAAAGTTTTGCGAAATCTCGACAAAGTACATAATGCTTACATCTAATTAACAACCACGCTCCAAAGTTCGCCAATCTAAGATAATTTAAAGCAAATTCAAATGGGAAAACGTGTTTTTACACGTGTTTAAGCTCTCTCGACACCAAGGGGATAAGGGAGAGATTTCGTAAAATCCCGTTATAATAAGGGTCGGATACATATAAACAATTTACGCACCAAATTTCGTGAGCGCAGATTCCATAGATTTATCAGGAGAAATTTAGTGCTAAAACAGGTGTCTCGAGTTTGCCCTCTCGTAACCCCCCTCCTCCCCCCCCCCAAAAAAAAGACGCAATTCCCCCTCCCCTACCCCCCCCCCCCTAAAAAAAATGTGTTTTTGTAAATATCCTAAGGCAGTCGCATAGCATTTTTTCAATATATTTGTTCCATTTTTTGTAGAAGTCTACTAGAAAATCTGGAATTTTCAATATTTCCCCCCTCCCTTCCCTTAAAAATCGAAAATTCATAAATGCAGACAATATATTATTTGTAGTCATGTCTAGTCTCCCCATGTGCAATTTCTTTACTGTGAAGTAATTAGGAGCCAAGTTATGCTTATAAACGTGTTTTTGTCTTTTTCCTCCCCTAGGGGAGAAAGGGGAGTAATTTAGGAAGAGTTGATAGATATAATTTTAAGTAGGGTAAAGACCTAAATTCCTGCGAAGCGCCGTCGAATTCCGTCTAGCCGTTCTCAAGTGATACTCGGACAAACGTGTTTTTGTCTTCCCCCCCCCCACGGGGAAACGTGGAAAAATTTCTGAAAAGTTGATGGATATAATTTTAAGTCGGATAAAGACCTAAATTCCTGCGAAGCGCCATTGAATTCTGTCCAGCCGTTCTCAAGTGATACCCGGACAAACGTGTTTTTTTCTTTTGCCCCCCAGGGGGGAACGGGGGGGGGATTTCTGAAAAGTTGATAGATATAATTTTAAGTTGGGTGAAGACCTTGGGTGAAGCAGAAGAGAAAAGAAAAAAACACGTTTGTCCGGGTATCACTTGAGAACGGCTGGACAGAATTCAATGGCGCTTCGCAGGAGTTTAGGTCTTTATCCAACCTAAGTTTCTGCCCAGCGCCGTTGAATTCCGTCCAGCCGTTCTCGCGTGATGCCCGGACAAAAAAAGCGACATACAATCACGATGACACACACACACACAGGCAAATTTTTCTGAAGTCATTTTCGGCTTTCATGGTGTTTGAAACGTGAAGATATCGTAAAAATTTTCGATTCCGACAAATTTACAGACAAAAGTCTGATTTTATTAATATAGATCAGCAAGGATTGCAGAACTTATAGCAACAAAAATAAAATAATAAAACTGATTGCCGAGATGACTTCATTAACTTTTCAAACCAGGGTGGTTTTAAATTTCTAGTACGCCAGGGTGACTGTACTATCAAATATAATATGTAAATAGCATGGGGAGCGTGCAGCATACAATATTTAAAAGCTCTCATCCTACCTTGACTACGCCACTAAGGATTTGTCGTCCTGACCGATGATTATCATATGCCGATTAAATCCAAAAAAGGTGGAGCATATTTCAAAAAGATGACTCTGCAGAAACTTTTCAATTTATAAATTAAATACGAAACTTCACAAAGATGTTTACAAATACACACGTTATCACATATAAATATATACACATTCTAAATATTAACATTTCCAATTGGCTTTTGAAGCCCCCTCGTTACAAACATTCGTTCGCCACTTCCCCTTCTTTTCTGCCATTTTTTATTCTAATCTCTCAGCAGCCTCTTGATACCACTTAAGAAAAACTAAATGTTCGAAAATGATCTTCGCACGCAGTATTGCGATCAGACAATTATTTCAGTTAATTATCATCACTCACTGTCAATAGTGACGTGAGCAACATAACACGATTAAAAACTGCGATCTCTAATAGGAATAGACGCAGCTTGGGTATTGTGTTAAAATTATATACTTAAGTTACTGTAAAAGCTTGAAGGTGTGAGTACAATATTTTGTTTCTAATGTGCAATCTACAATTTTTAGCATATTGCAACAGTTCATTAAAGCTTTAATATTAATAATATTTTTACTCTAATAAAAATGTTGATATAAATATTAATTGAGATATATCCACCAAAATAACTACCAATAAATTAAAAAAAGCACCAAAGAACTGGCATTTAAAAGTAATTAGTACAAAACTTTGACTAAACACCATAAAAGCAAGAATTCACAACAGTTATTTTGGTCCGAAAGAAAATCCAGCCCTTCTTTAGGCGAACAAAGTAGGCACGAGTGCTGCAAACAAAGAGGCGACGCAGTGCAACATGCAACAGTATCTTGTCACCTCGTTTGCAGCACTCGTGCCTATTTTGTTCGCCTGACGAAGTGTAGTGTTTTCTTTTGACTCGAAACAATTGTTGTGAGTATTTTTCTTATTGAATCGTAATTATATTTGGAGAATATTACTTTAAAAATTTACTGGTGTGAAAAAGAAGGCGGGGCTAACAACACTATGGTATATTAATTAGGATGTTGGCAAGTATGTATAAGTGCCTAGAATTAATATTTATGCTTTTTTTTTAATTAAAAGATAATATTGTTTATACTATTGCTGCAACATATTGGTATATTAGTATCTGATACTATCATGATGGTTTATCATATATCAGGTACTTGAAACAAATTAGACTTAGAATTATGATATAATATTCATCATTTTCCTTTTATTTAGCATATTTGTTGGCTATTTACTATTGTATTAAATATCACTTTTTTAAATGAAACTGATTTAATTGATGATTACATGTAATTATCAGTTCAATCATTCTCATAATGATAATGTCAATAAATATATTTATTGCACACTACATTTTGAATAGTACAGTAAGATTTATTTACATAAAATAGATTGCATTATGTAGACTGCTGATTAAATAGTACACATACTTTGAGTTATTTGAATTAATAAAAACAGGAGCTAATTTTTGTTAATTGTGGATAATAATACAATTTATGGTACGACTTAGCGTGTTTTTAATAAATCAATAATTTGGCACTATTTTGCTATTATCTTTGGGATTTACAAACCTTTAGGAAAGTTTATGAAAGAATGCTATGCTCAAAATGGCAGAAAATGAAACCGCTTGAAAATACATTTTTGAAAAAAGTTTAAATGCAAAAAATGTATAAAGTAAAATTTTTAAAGAAAATATCAGTTGAAAAGCTTAAAATTATAAACAATTGCAGTTTAAAGAAGATCGAATAGAAAGGAAGGAGCAGTTTTCCTTAGTCCTCCAATTACGAAGACTGCATCCTATGCCAGCTAGAATAGAACTCCTACATAGATAGGCTGACGCATCCGCCATTTTCTAGCCCACAAGACTGGCTGACGATTTATTATTGGTGGTTTTTCGGCAATAAATTGCACGAATAACTCCAGAAAAGGGCACCACCTGTTTGTTGTGATATTTAATCTCAGAACATTTCTTTATTGACTTTCATTTTTCATGTTCCGGACTTTCTTTTTGTTTTTTGCTTCCCGCCAACTGATTGTTCGGTGCCCCTGCCGCATCACGTGACGATGTGTCGCGTCTCTCTACAAGTACACTGTAATACTTTTTTTTTCAATCATGTATCTTTTGTTATTCGGAACTGACGTTCCATTTTCTTATTCTATTTAATCATAATATTTTTTCTTTTTGTCTAAGATGAATAAATTGAAAGGCTAAACATCTAGGCATTCTTTGATTACGCAGCAATGTGCGAATTATCCTAAATAAGTAATTGATCTACATATTATGTAAGAATTTCACAGTCTAATCAAGTGTACGATCTGATGATAAGTAAGGAGATTTTTCTTCACCAATGGAATATATGATTACCTGTGACAACCCAGGTAAGTCAAACTTTATTTATTTATATGACTGTTGTTTTTACAAAGAATTATTAGTAAGAATTATTTGTTATAAAATATATTTAAAATAATTAATTGAGGAAACTACGAACTCATGCATTCATTTATATACTATTCTTCCATCACTGTTTATGTTTTCTTCTAATCCAGAAAGAAGGAAAAAGTGGATTATAAATTGCAGATGTAACTCGTGGATACCCGGAGCAGGAGCACAACTTTGTAGCGTAAGATTTCCCTTATTTTTTAATTATTTCATTTTATTTTCAAAGTTGTGTTTGACAAATTTAATATGAATGTACTGTTTATTAAAGTTATTACTTTAAATTCTTTTAAAATTAACTTTAATATTACATTTCTTTTAGCGTGAAGGGTTGCAGTTTTGAGAATGTTGGCGATGTTCTTAAAATTGTCAACTTGTTTGTTTCGTGATAAGAAGTTCTAGCTCACTTGATCTGTATAGAAGTTTAAAAGCGATAACAACGCTAATCAGGTAACCTAGATTTTTCTACCACCAACACTTTCCCAGACGGGCTAGAAAATGGCGGAGACTGCGCCAGCTCTTATCATATAGGAGTTTTAAGCTGGAACATATTTGCAGTGCACGAAATTTCTTTCGTGTCTGTAAATGTGGGCTTGCTAGCGATTTTATTAATATCGACAGATGGAAGAAGAAAGAGGAGGATAGGATTGTTGAAGACGGACAGTTCATCGCAGCATGTTGTAATTAAATTAAAAAACTGATCAATATTTAAATTTGTCATTTGATTTTCTTGTATCTATTTCAGTTGTTTGCCACTTGAACTTTTGCGTGTTTTTTAATTTTGGGGTATTTGTTTATAAAAATTTTTAGTTACATTTTATTTTTAAAAATTTTAATTTTGCAAACATATTCTCATCTAACAAATTTGAAATAATCAGTTTCACTGTATAAATCTATAGTTCCCAATAATGCGGAAAAAAAAAAACATGAAATAATGATGTTTAAAAAAAGTTACACATTATCCTTAAATATTAAAATATGTATTTATATAGTTACTGTTTAAAAAAGACTGAAGAAGAAAAGAAACAGCAGTTTTTCCCAGGAAGTTCTCCATTTGTGAAGCCTTTGCATTCTATGCCAGCTGGAACATATCTTCAGTGCACAAAATTGTTTTCGTGCCTGTAGATGTGGGCTTGCTAGCTCATTTCATTATCATCGATGTCAGATGCAAGAAAATCTTATTGAAGAAAGAAAATTCATGACATGCAGTAAATAAACTTTTGTCTTAAAGTAGATAAACATTTAAATTTAATATTTTTCTTGCATCCTATTGAATTGTTCGCCATTTGAACATATGCATGTTTTTTAATTTTATGGTGTTATTTATTTTGGTATTATTAAATTTTTATGGTATTATTCAATTCTTTCAATCAAATCAAACATAATTTTAGTCAGCAACAATTCAGCTTTAGTCCAAAGAAGAAATACTATTTTCATTAATTGGCGACTCACCGCATTCGCTCCCTGCCCCAAAAATTTTCATATTATTCAAAAATTACTTAAATTTAATAAGATAAAATTTTAAAAATGTTCCATGCAAAATAATTTTTAATCCTTCTGCTAAGACCTTAATCGTGAGGGATTTAATCACCATGCTCCCAAAATTTTACAAATATCCTGAAAATTTTTAAGTTATACTTCTTTTTTTTTTTTTAATAAATTGTTTTTGAAGACTTAGCCTCATCTAGTAAATTTAAAAACTGCAGTTTAAGTGTATAAATTTATAGTTCTCATTACTACCAAAAGAGAGAGAGAGTGAAAAACAAAGCATATCATCCTAAAAAGTTTAAAAATTGAAATTTGTGTGTAAACAGTTGCAGTTTAAGGAAGATTGAAGAGGAAAGGAAAGAGCAGTTTTCCTCGGTAAGTCCTCCAGTTGTGAAGTTTTTTTATCCTATGCTAACTGGAATACATCTTCAGTTCACGAGATTGCTTTTGTGCCTGTAGTTTTGTGCCTATTAGCGTATTTCACAAATATCCTCAGAAGGAAGAAGTCAAATTTGGCGGCAAATATTATTTCAGGATAACCAGAATTTGTAAACCATTTTTCAATTTTAACAGAGTTAATTGTTATGTGAAAAATGTATCGTTTCTCACCACTAATTTTCGTCAAAGAGAACAAAAGTAGGGCATCTATACTTGAATGATTTTCATGGAACTCTAAGCTGTGTTTAATATTTAAATTAAAAAAAAAAAAAAAAAAAAAAACTTCTTCACACGCTATGAAATTAATGAAAGCACTACCAGTTTCGAAAGGACGTGGCCCTTCGAAACCGGTAGTGCTTTCATTAGTTTTATGGTGTGTGAAAAAGTTTTTTAAATTAAAATATTCATTGTACACCAGTTCTTTAGTTTTGCCCTGTCTAAGCTGAGTATTTGCCAATGGTATAATATTTTGTAATAAATCGTGGAGTACTATTCCTGAAAAAGCTACTATTGGTGGTATATATAATCCAATCATCAGAACTTTTGTGGTTGGAGTAGCAGTTATTTTTTCTTGTTTTCAGGAATGTTCGTGAACTAGAACCTGCCTGTTTATTTATGAATCAGTTACCTCACACAAAAACATCAATATTTTTATAACCAAAACAATATGTATTTACCAATCGGTGAATAAGGAAATCATGTACTGTCCACATCAGATTTTTTTTTTAATGCTAGCTATGTGAGCATACATTTATGATACCGCGACCACTGCTATACAGCTTTTCATGTATTTTCTGCTTCAAGCGCAATGAATAAGCCATACTTGCCAACATACTAATTAATATTTCGTTGTATTGTTAACCCTCCCTTCTTTTTCACACCAGAATTTTTTGGAAGTATTTTTCTTCTTATTGAATCGTAATTGCATTTGGAGAATATTACTCTAAAAATTTACTGGTGTGAAAAAGAGGGCGGGGCTAACAACACTACGGAATATAAATTTGGATGTTGGCAAGTATGATAAGCTGTATCCAGTGATGCTTTTTTCTCTTTCGGTTTTAACGATCGCAAAGCGAGCATATATGCATAATAGTAATCTATGCTGTACAGATTTCTATGCGTAGTGAAGTAGCTTAGTTTTAAACATTTGTTTTATTAATTTTAAAAATAGGCTAATCTTTAAAAATAAGCTTCCTTATTAAAGAATGTATATGTATTAATAAAAAATATGCACAACTGTATTACAGTATACCTATAATTTATTAAATATATGTATGTGTAACATGGTTAAGGTAATTAATTCTTCATTTAATAATGCTTTTCTTTCTCGAGTTTAAATTATTAAAATAAAAATGGCTGCAATTTTGGCAGATAAGTTGTGCTAGGGTGCCTTGATAAAAAGAATCATGATATACGAAGGACTAACTGTAATTGGTCGAAGTTTCTAGTTTACCAAATCCATTAAAATAATAATAAAAATAATAATAATAATAAATATATATACATATATATATATATATATTGGTTGGGTGCACTTTGAAAATTAAGTAAATGACAGTAAATTTTACCTTTTAAAATCCTGTTTTTGGATAGTAAAAGGTATTATTTTTTGATAAGTACAAAACTTTGAATAAACACCATAAAAGCAAGAACTCGAAACAATTGTTTCGAGTCAAAAGAAAACACTACACTTCGTCAGGCGAACAAAATAGGCACGAGTGCTGCAAACGAGGTGACAAGATACTGTTGCATGTTGCACTGCGTCGCCTCTTTGTTTGCAGCACTCGTGCCTATTTTATTCGCCTAAAGAAGGTCTGGATTTTCTTTCGGACCAAAACAACTGTTGTGAATTCTTGCTTTTATGGTGTTTATTCAAAGTTTTGTACTAATTACTTTTAAATGGCAGTTCTTTGGTGTTTTTTTTAAATTTATTGTTAAAATAAGTTATTTTGGTGGATATATCTCAATTAATATTTATATCAATATTTTTATTAGACTAAAAATATTATTAATATTAAAGCTTTAATGAACTGTTGCAATGTGCTAAAAATTGTAGATTGCACATTACAAGCAAAATATTGTACTCACACCTTCTAGCTTTTAGCGTAAGTTAAGTATAAAATTTAACACACTACCCATACTGCGTCAAATTAATTATAGTAGGATATCGATCGTGCTATGTCGCTCACGTCACTAATGACAGTAAGTGATGATATTTAAATTAAATAACTGACTGATCGCAATACTGCGTGCGAAGATCATATTCGAACTTTTAGTTTTTCTTAAGTGGTATCAAGAGGCTTCTGAGAGATTAGAATTAGAAGAAAAAATGGCAGAAAAGAAGTGGCGAACGAATGTTTGTAACGAGCGAGCTTCAAAAGCCAGTTGGAAATGTTAACATTTAGAATGTGTATATATTTATATGTGATAACGTGTGTATTTGTAAACATCTTTGTGAAGTTTCGTATTTAATTTATAAGTTGAAAAGTTTCTGCAGAGTCATCTTTTTGAAATATGCTCCACCTTTTTTAGGATCTAATCGGCATATGATAATCATCGGTCAGGACGACAAATCCTTACTGGCGTAGTCAAGGTAGGATGAGAGCTTTTAAATATTGTATGCTGCATGCTCCCCATGCTATTTACATATTATATTTGATAGTACAGTCACCCTGGCGTACTAGAAATTTAAAACCACCCTGGTTTGAAAAGTTAATGAAGTCATCTCGACAATCAGTTTTATTATTTTATTTTTGTTGCTATACGGTCAGCAATCCTTGCTGATCTATATTAATAAAATCAGACTTTTGTCTGTAAATTTGTCGGAATCGAAAATTTTTACGATATCTTCACGTTTCACACACCATGAAAGCCGAAAATGACTTCAGAAAATTTTTGCCTGTGTGTGTGTGTGTGTCATCGTGTCTGTATGTCGCTTTTTTTGTCCGGGCATCACGCGAGAACGGCTGGACGGAATTCAACGGCGCTGGGCAGAAACTTAGGTCTTCACCCAACTTAAAATTATATCTATCAACTTTTCAGAAATTCCCCCCCCCCGTTCCTCCCTGGGGGGCAAAAGAAAAAAACACGTTTGTCCGGGTAGGTTTACGGAAATTTCGCCCCCAGCATCTCGCCCCCCGGCATTTCGCCCCCGGGAAATCTCGCACCCCGGAAATTTCCCCCCCGGAAATTTCGTCCCCGGAAATTTCGTCCCCGAACAGTGGATTTCGGAAATTTCGTCCCCAGCGTCTCCCCCCGAGTTGTGGAAAATATATATGTAATGACAAATGTAAATATACATTTAGTAATTCTCGATATATTTATGTTTAATTCACACTATTTTCCCTTTTAATTTCAATATAAAACATATGAATTAGAATAAGGTTTTCGAATGAAAAAATTGCTCGATTAATTTTTTTATCGCTGTTACTTAACAGAAAGTTTAAGTGTACAGTAATATTATTTATTTATTTATAAAATTTTTAGTGCACACATACTAATTTTATTAATTTATGAAATATTATTTTACTTATTGATAAATAAGGAAATAAGGTTGCAGAAGCAAGAAATTTTCATTAACCTACTATTGTAGGGTAATGAACTTATACTAGGCGAGTGATATTAACCCCCGACGATATATTGAGCGCCCCAACCCGCCCGTTACCGCTCTTCGATGTCTTTTTCAAGTGTATTTTGTTCTTTTATCCTTTTCGGTGTTAGCCTTTTTTTTTTTCTTTTTTTCACACTTGACATTGTGAGCTTTTTTGTTTTCATCCCATGCTTTTTTCTAAGGAATTTTGACTCCTTTTCCCTCTGTTTCTATAAATTTTCAGCCTTTTCCCCACGTTTTCTACATTCTAAGGTGCGGTCCGAAAGTTCGATATCGAGTTTTCACCTGATTTATACATTTTAAGGCCTCCTGAGTCCATAAAATTAGTTTTTGACAGTTGGTCAGTGTGTGTGTATGTATGTGCGGAATCTTCTGGGTATCATATCTCCAAATCTATCTCGCATAATTCAAAAACTGTTAGGTGTAGAACGTTGAAAATTAGTATATAGGTTTGTTATAACATCTAGTTGTGCACCTCTATTTATATGATTTATATGATTATGGACTTTATATGATTTTCCGTTTTGGAGATATTTAGGAAAATTATGTTCATAATGACCAAAAATTCAAAGATTTTGGCCATTATATATGACTTATCATCATAGACATTTCAAAAAAAGCTAATGATAGAGCCAGTAATGATATTGTTATGAAACTCGAAGAATTTTTGCGTGTAGAAAGTTATGCTTAAAGACATAAGCAGGTTCTTGTTAATGAATGCATTTTTATTTTTATTTATTTATTTTCTTCTGAATGAATATTTAGCCCGTGGATAGAGCCTGTAATGTATCTCGCATATCTCAATAACGGTTCGACGTAGAACGTTGCAAATTGGTATAAGGGCCTCTTTAACATCTAATTGTGCACTTCTCTTTTTGGACTTTATATAATTTTCCGTTTTGGAGATATTTAGGAGAATTTTATTCATAATGACCAAGAATACAAAGGTTTTGGCCATTAAATATGACCTACCATCTTAGAGATTTCAAAAGAAGTAGAGCTAGTAATGATATTATTATGAAAGTTGAAGACATTTTTGCGTGTATAAAATAATATGTAAAGACATAAGCAGGTTCTTGTCGACAAATTACTTTATTTAATGAATATTCAGTCCATAGACAGAGTCCGTAATTTTATTGTTGCGAAAGTTGTAAACATTTTAGCGTTTCGAATTTTGATTCTTTAAGACAGAATTCTGTTCTAGTCGACAAATGGATTTTATTTATGAATATTCAGCTCGTAGATAAAGCCTGCAATAATATTGATAAAAGACGAATTGTTTACGAATTACGAAACAAACGAAAACTTACTTAGTAAGCCAGCATTATTCATTTTGGCTTAATGTAATTTAATTAATTATATGCTAAATTACTAATAAATAGTGTAAAATAATAAATGTAAACATATAATAAAACTTTCTATGCTCTATTAGAGTTAACAGTTACTTTTGAAAATAATCTCAGTTTCGATTCTCAGTTCTGAAACCTTTTGAGGAGCAGAGTTGGTTGGTTGGTTGGGTTTTTACATCGCACTAGTGCTGTGCAATCGGCAATTGGTTACGGTCTGATTCTCGCCCTAAAGGTGGTTCGAAGACAAGACATAACATCTTTGACCTCCACAGATGGGATTGAGGATCAGAGTAATTTTGCTTATTGAAAGTTAAAAATGATCAGAATTTACGAACGATGTTAGAAGAGAAATAGTAACTCTTTTTTACGTGAATGAATATATTCAATATTCATTCACGCATACTTTTATCGCCATGCTGCTTGTAAACCCTTGTTATGACTAAAATCAAAACATATAATATTGTATAAACTTCATATTTTTATACAACAAATTATTACAAGTTAAAAAGAACGAGCTTTTTATATAACATGTTTTTAAATTTTCTGTTGAAACATATAAACGCTACCGAAGGCAGCGTGGACCCGAAATATTTAGCTAAAAGTAACGAAAAAATGCATTGTCACCGTGTTCTGAGCTATTCTGAAAGTTTCAAATGTCTATCTAGTCGGGAAGTTACTTAAATAAAATTTTTGTTGAATTATAAACGTTGCCGAAGGCAGCAGGGACCCGAAACAGTTAGCTAAAAGTATTTTAAAAATGCATTGTCACCATGTTCTGAAGTATTCTGCAAGTTTCAAATGTCTAGCTAGTCGGGAAGTTAGTTAAATAATTATTTGTTGAATCATAAACACTGCCGAAGGCAACAGGGACCCGAAACAGTTAGTTAAAAGTATTAAAAAATTGCTTGTCACCGTGTTCTGAACTATTCGGAAAGTTTCAAATGTCTAGCTAGTCGGGGAGTTAGTTAAAAATAGATTGCAAGATTTGTATTGGACACACAAACAAACAAAGAAGAATCGAAGAAAACATGGTAATATTTTGCGAAATACCGCATGTATGTTTATATCTTTATTTGTAATTGCGTTTATATTTTACATAACTCGGGGGGCGAAATTTCCGCTGTGCAAAATTTCCCGGGGGCGAAATGACGGGGGCGAGATGCTGGGGGCGAAAATTCCGGATCCCCATTAAAAGCTACAAGTAAACAAAACTATTCAAAGAAAAGTATGAATAATTATTCAATTCAAAAATAAATTAATAAACAAAACACAGAAAATATGATTTAATGGTTTATTAAACATGTATAAAGCTAGAAAGTTATAATTTTTAATGACTGTTTTGCATGTATAATGGTTGAATAATCTATATAAAAAAAGGTGTCTGTGAATGTTCTGTAGCTGTCAGAGACCCTCACATATCGCTGCCAACAGCTGAACCCCATTTTATTATATAGTGAAAAATTTTATGAGAATTAGTGATTTTTTTTTTTTTTTAAATTCTGTTTTCATTATCAAAAAAAAAAAAAAAAAAAAAATCTAGAAAAATTTAATTTGCCTTTGTTTTTTAAAAAATTTATTTATTTAATTTTTAATATTTCATACTGAAGTTACAAAGTGGAAAAAAATTATCAAAGTTCTTTTTTGCACTTTATAATTTCAAAATAAAACATAAAAAAAAAAAAAAAAACTGTTTTTGAAAAATAAGAACAATTTTAACAATTTTGAATATTCTAAAATTAAACATAATTAAAAAAAAAAACAAAAAAAAAAAACAGAGGTAATTATCATAAAGAATTTCTGTTTAGAATAATATGGGGGTTGGCTGCTAGTGGCAGCAAAATTATTGAAACACACATCCATATTTTTTTCTTCAGTTTGACCGCTAATTACTTTCTTCTATATGTAATATAGAGAAAGTATTGGATTCGTGAAATTTTTCGACCTCCGTTTTTTGATGGATTTACAGGTTTTGGGATGTCCTGAACACAAATTGATAGTTTTTAGAAAATGTCTGTTTGTGTGTATCACGTTTTTTGTGGACGCTGTATCTCACGAACCAATGAATGAAATTTAACCAAACTTGGTATTTAGTTGCAGCCTGATATAAACTGGTGCTGATTACATTTGGGGATCAAATGCTCAACAGGTGGCGCTATGATCACATTTTTTGTAAGCTTTTAACATGGCAGTATAGGACAAAATTTCGTATAAATGGGCATAATGAGAGTTATTTTTAACTTGTGATTGTAAAACTAATATGAATTATTGATAATAGTAGTAGTTAACTAGGAAAAAATTCTGTGCATGTGGGGGCATCGCTTCCCCCCTGGGGAGGGGGAGTTAAGGGTAAATTTTCAAGATGGGTATCTTTCGGAAGGTCTCGTCAATACCTTTAATACGAATGGTTGAACTATAAATCTGTGATATTTTAAAACAAAGTTATCAATTTTTTTTTAATTGTTATTGAGTGAATTTGTATAGGAAAATATAGAAGAAAGTCTTGTGATGGCCACAACATACTAGTTTTTATCATGAACTTACTTTTTTATAAACAGTAGAAGACTAAGATCATGACTCGATGAATATTTACTTAGCAAAATAGTATTAGGGGCACATCTTTTAAATAGAAATTATTGCTAGCGCATCAATAATTTTGCTGCCGACTGTACAAGGTTTTCGATTTGTTCTATTTTTAAGCATAGTTTGCGAACACAAAATTATATTTTTTAATAGTTGGTGGTATTAGATAATGGATGTAATCCTCTATTCAAAAAAATTAATCTGGAAGTTTGAGATTTTATTATTATTATTATTATTATTGTTGTTGTTGTTGTTGTTGTTTAACTTTAAATGTAACACCTTTATGAGATTTTTCAAGTACAATTCAATTTCGGATATTTTAAGCAAATAAAGAAATATTGAGTTCTTTCAACTAAACCTCCAGTTACAAGATATGATGTGATTCATTTTATCTATTTGATTTCCTTAAGTTTTAATCAAAATCTTGCTGTTTAAGTATTTAGGCAATTAATTGTACTTCCTGTTGCTTGCATTTAAAAAAAAGTTTTTTTTTTTTTTTCCACATTAGAAATTAGTTTTAAAAAGTGATTTAAAAAAATATAATTATGTTTTTATATAAGATTTTTCTCTAAAATTTTCAACAATGCCATTTTTGTAATTAAAGCAATTTTTTTTTTTTTTTTAAATATTTAACGAAGATTATGACAATTTCCTAACTTTCTGAGCCACTCTCAGAACCAGAGACCGTAAGGTGACCTAAGTCAGAATTGCTGCCTGAATTTGAAAAACATTGCGTATCATCATTTGTCAAATAAATATAGATACACATACTCAGCAGTATAGTAGTGCATTAATTTATCAATATATTCTTTTTTGTTATGTTGCCAAATGCTTTATAATTATGTTCTTACAAACTTATTAAATAGACATTTAAAATTCTGATTAGCAACCACAGATCTCTTGTAAAAACCTCTTTCTAGAGCAAGTTGCTCAAAACACATATCTGGTAACTTTCTAAATGATGACTTTAGTCAGAAACTTTAGTTTCTCACATTGCATATATGGCATTACTGTGACTAATAAAAGAAAGTTTAAATATATCATGTAAAAGATTTACTAAAAAAATTGCTTTTTTGGTTGGAAAATTTTCCGGAAAAACATAATAGAAAATTTTCTGGAAAATTTTTCAAAAAAGAAAATTTTCCACCCCACATCACTAATTTCAAGTGGCCTATTATTAATGGAATAATATTAAAAACCTAAATATTACTCACCAGTGTAGCATTATTATTATTATTAACAATTGAGGAAGATAAACAAATGCTACTACACTGGATAAAAGTTTTACTGTAAATATCAGTAAATTGCTAGTTTCATTTAGAATAACAGCATTTAGATATTACTTTTAAAAATATATGTATACATGCCCTTTAGTTTAATTTAAGATTGATTAAATACATATTTTAATTAAATTTCATAAGTATAACGATACTTACAATATTGCTTCAGAAAGTTAAGATATCCAGAATTAGCATAATCTGAAGAAAAGCTTAATGTGTTATGTCAGTACATGAAAATCGACATAACAGAAAAAGTTTTCATTCAGATATTGTTTCATTGCAAATGTATATCTCAGGAAGTGTGCGACATCTTGTGACAAACAATATTTTTCTACGAATTTAAATTCTTCCTTCAAAGGGCTTTGTATCATCCTTAATCAATCTCATTAAGGGAGACATACTATTGTAACAATCGCAACTATTGTAGATCACAAATCGGATCGTACACTCCGCAGCAAAAGTATCCGAGCACTAGCAATAATCCCCGTCTTAAAAATGTACACTTAATACTGCTTTGTTAAATAAATCCTTGTCGAATCATGTTCTTGGACAGACTAAGAACATGACTCAACAAGGATATATTTAAGAAAGCAGTATTAAATGTACTTTTTTAAGGCAGGGATTATTGCTAGTGCTTGGATACTTTTGCTGCGGAGTGTACAATACGACTTGTGATCTACGATAGCTGCGATTGTTACAATAGTATGCCTCCCTTAACTTAAAAGTTTTCGTTGTTGATATAAGCTTATGAGCAATACATCCGCTATCTTTTCTAAGCTCTTTCAAATTTGCAAGGGTGTTTGCAATTGAATTGCAAGAAATGTGTTACGTTTGGGTACGATTTTCATTGCAATCGGTTTTGCAAACGGAAGTGTTACGTTTGCATGTAACTGTTAGAAAACAAAATATATTCAATTACCAAATAAATATTTTAAATCATACTTCA
The DNA here is from genome assembly GCA_963930645.1 of Salticus scenicus. NCBI lineage: Eukaryota > Metazoa > Arthropoda > Arachnida > Araneae > Salticidae > Salticus > Salticus scenicus. The sequence goes on from OZ005659.1 coordinate 180,481,686, forward strand.
AACTATCTAATTCAGGAGATTAAAAAAAAAAAAAAAAAAAAAAATTATACATTTTTTTATTATTAAACGAATTTCTGTTACTGTTTACATTTTCATCAACAAGCGTGTAAGGCGCCTATATATAATTTATTTAAGGGGCTCTACAAGCGTGTACTCGCACGTTTGCTTACGTCATCAATTCAGTTGCGTATGAGTGCAACCCTATCCTAGAGCCCCTAAATAAAATAATAGGCCAACGCATCGCCGCCATTTTTTTTTTTCTCCGAAGAGGACAGCATTCCCGCTTGGCGTCCTTATCGCTTCCCTAATGATTTTAAGAAATCTTGATCTGAAGCTAATCCGGTTAAGATAAGAGCAATAAGCAACAATAATATTCCTAAAAACACATTTTTTTCACAGTACATTCTCAGGATGTCATTTTATTCTGAGGATATTCTATGGATGTACGATGTGTTGTTAGGGCGGTTTCGGTTTCTTTTACAAAATGTCGCCAAAACTCAAATACACAGTAATAGAAGGTCTGTGAACACTTTATATTCACTTCTTGAATGATTATAGAAGTTTATCGCTAAACAAACTTCCATATCATAGTTTACTTGGCTAAAATTATCAAATATAATAAAATAAGTTACTCTAAAGTAACGTAAGACAATAAAAAAAAATGTTTGTGGTTTGTTTATCAGAGAAACACGCTGGGTACATGTGGCAACCCTAAAGCAACAAAATGCCTGATACGCCAGCTCGTATATATAAGGAAAGGGCACGTGACGTCACTCGCAGTCGAATTATGGGTAAAGTGCCAAAACATTGGTATTTCCACCAATAGACGTTGATCTTTTGCCACTCGAGAGTGGCAAAGATTGATTGACGGAGCATTTGTTTGTAAACATGCCTTTTCCTTATAAGAGCCTTACCCTATCCTATCATCATGGCTCGCGCTCACCAAAGTCGGATTATCCCCCGGATTCAGATGTCCGCTGTTAAGGATCCTTAACTAAAGATCTTTAAAATGATGCATTTTCATAGGCCAATCGAAATGTAAACAATCTTTATATCCGACTTTCCCTGACGAGATCTTAAAATAGCAATTCAGATGGCCGTTTAAAGATCTTTAACTTTAAGGATCCTTAAATTCTTAAGGATAGCTCTACCCTTCATAAACTTAAAGATCGGCAGCCATCTTGTTTTTTTTTTTTTTTTTTTTTTTTTAATGTGTATTGCGATGTGTGATATTGTATTATTATTATTATTATTATTATTATTATTATTTTTTTTTTTTTTTTTTTTTTGCGAATAAAATAAGTAATAAGGTATTTTTCTCAAATCATTATTTATTCTGTTTTTTCATATTTAGATGCTATAGATGCGTTTGTGCTGTCTTAATAATATATATAAAATATATATATATAAAGATTTTATATTATAAATTTCAGCTTTCATAGTTTCGTATGCACTGCGAAATTATAAATACTTTTTTGAGTTTCATATTAATATCGTCATTGATATTCAGTTTTCTTAGTCATTGCAGAACCCTCTCTTTAAACTTAAAGATCAGTAGCCGTATTGTTTTATTACAAACTCGCCTGAAATTAAGGCTTTTTTTTTTGTTGTTGTTGTTGTTTTTTTTTTTTTTTTTTTTTTTTTTTTTTTAGAAAATAGCTGTTATGAACTTTCGCTTACATGGATTGATTGATTAATATACCTAGAGATTAATATACCTAGACAACGTATCTTTTTTTTTTTTTGTGTGTGTGTGTGTGTGTGTGTGTGTGTGTGTGTGTGTGTGTGTGTGTGTGTGTGTGTGTTTGTATGTATTAGTAAAATAATTTTATAATCGTAAGAGAATATTTATTTGTATCGTTCGATTAAATATTATAGCTATTCTCATATTTTTACTTTACTTTAATTTTTAAGCTTTGTTTCTAAAATATATGAAATAAATTAACTCTTTCTTCTGTATATATTAGCTACACGTATATTTTTCTTTCAGATCCATCTTCTACTTGTTGCTAACTATGTATAACTCAACTACTGTTTTAAAAGAATGAATAATTAAAGTAATTATAGGATGGGATTTGAATTGCATGTTTATGAGTTATGACTTGTTTATTTATTAACTTACATAGAATATTTTCTTTTTTAAATTTTGTAATAACTGTGTATTAGAGTTTCTGAATCATTTTTATGCTTAACTATAACCATAAGCCAAAAGAAGATGCTATAACCCTGAGCCAGAAGATGTTTAAAATATCTATCATCAGTCACGCTGGCTGGTAGAATTAATGTAAGATATTAAATATTATTACTTTATGCCTTGCAAGATGACTACTTGCTGGCTTTAAAACGAAGAATGTGCTGGCCTTAAAACAGAAAGGGTAATCAAAAACTAATTAAGGTATGTATTCGGCATTTTTAAAATATGTAATTAACTATATAAGTTTGCTCACATATTCTGAGTTGTGCTTTTTATTTTTAGTATTTATAAATTTGTTTAGGCATCTGTGTGCATACTTAAAGTCTCTTTATTACCTAGTATACTTTCAATTTTAAATTTTGTAATTACTGTATATATGAATATATAAATAACTTTCATACATGGAGGTAGCATTATTCAACCTGGTCATTCATGCTAGCTAGTATAATTTTGGAAGGCATTCAATGTTACTACTATACCTTTCAAGATGACTTCTTGCTGGCTTTAAAACAAAGAGTGTGCTGACTTTAAAACAGGAATGATGATGAAAATTTAATTAAGGTATGTATTCGGGCATTTAATGTTACTACTATGCCATCCAAGATGACTATTTGCTGGCTTTTAAAAGAAGAATGTTTAGAATTCGATGCTGATGAAAATCAAAGTAAATAAATAAAAGTATGTATTCTGAATTTTTATAAAATTATGTAATTAATTATAAAAGTTGGATCACAAGTTCTGAATTATTCTTCTTAATTTACTTTGTATGTTTAAAAGATAACAGACTCAGTGTATTAGTTATTACAATTTAAAATTCATGTGTCATATATATTTAACAGGCGTGTTATGTATTTCAATTACATAAGAATATAATTGTCAAAGGAAAAAAAAGAAATGTTTATTCATGATTTTGTTTTGTTGTCGATTGTGAAGAATTTCTCCTCAATACAAACTTAATGCTACATCCAAACAAAAATACTAAATAAAAGATAAAGATTTTAAAATATTTGGTAAAACCTTTAATAAAGAAAAAAAAATATTATTATTATTTCTAAAGCTATTTTTCATAAAAGATTAAAAGTGAGTATTTTGACATATTTTTTTATTTTATATTTTGTCATCAGATCAATTATCTTTTAATAAAAATAAAATGTTTATAAAATCACACCTTTAAAAAAAAAAAAAAAAAATCCATCTGATAAAAATATTAACTTTCTTAGAAATCTGATGGAAACTTAAAAAATCATTTTATTTCATAAAATCTTTTTGTAAAAAAATAGAACCGACTCCAAAAAGTAACTACTATTCAAACAACTAAAAATGAAAGAAAATTGGCAGAAAATGGAACTGTAAATTGCGCCTAAAAGTATAAAATAATTTCTTTCGCCAAACAACCTATAACACTACAGTTAATCATAACTTTTGAAGTCGGCGCAAAATTAAATAAAATTTAATTAGTTTTTAAAGTTTTATCTTTAGATCGGTAGCAACAAATGCTGTTGTCTCGAATGATCCATTTTCATGTTTCCTTTATTATTTTATCACTGTATACAATTGGTCCGTTAGTAGCATCTACATAGAACAGTGAACATTCTTCACAATGCGGTATTTATGTTTCTACGAAGTTAGAGTTTTCTTTACAAATATGGTATAACTTTGATAACTAACATCCTTGATGGCTTTTGGATTTGGCGATCAAAACGTAAGCCAAAAATATACACGCAAAATGTATATTTTCATAATCGATATTGTACGATGTGTTGTTTCATGTTCTTGATTACTTTCTTAATATACCTTATTTAATTAATCATGATATCCCAAAGAAATTAAATATGTTTGCCAGATAATTTTGCGATTTCTCTTTCACCAAGAACGTCAGATACCAGCATCTTCGCCAACGTTTGCTGCTTACGAAATCTTATTTGTTTTCTTGAATCAAAGTAGTTTTCGGCTGCGTTTTGCAGGTAACAATGTGAGATGTGTATTTTGAATAGGATTTGATTTTTGTATTGAATAAAGGTATCAATTTTTATTTAATTTTGCGTCGACTTCAAAAGTTATGATTAATTGTAGTGTTATAGGTTGTTTGGCGAAATAAATTATTTTATACTTTTAGGCGCAATTTACAGTTCCATTTTCTGCCAATTTTCTTTCATTTTTAGTTGTTTGAATAGTAGTTACTTTTTGGAGTCGGTTCTATTTTTTTACAAAAACATTTTATTTTTCTCTTTTCAGTGAAAACTTATTTATATAGCAAAGCATCAGAAGACGTTCGACGGAAGTTTCACAAATCACAACTTCCAAGAAAAGTGACATTGCTCAAAAAATGGTTTATGTCACTGAAAAATAATGAAATGCACACAATGTGAACAAAAAAGTTACATCTCCATCTAGAAAGTTATCCACCCGAGAGACAGTTGTGCCAGTTTTATTCTAGTCAAGTTATTTTTAAGTTGATGTTTCTCAAATGCTGCATTTTTAAGTTGTGTCACTTTTCTTGCCTTTATCGGATATGAGCAAAAAATTATCTATTGAACGAACATACGCTAAATTAAAAAGTCTTTAGAAATGTAAAGAACGGATACGCTGTATTCGTAACCGAAAATTCTGTTAGGCATATATATTGAACTTTACAGTGAATACGTTTCACCCGCTGCCCTGTAAACTGCGCAGCGTAAAGTTCAAACAAAGAGCAAAATATGCATTGCAGCTGACGAACAGAAGTTTCAACATCGATAGTTACTTACTGCTTTTACCAGTGTAGCTGCATGCGTTCAGCAGTTAGAGTGAGAACAGACTTTTGTGAGTATCCTGTAATTTGTTTATATCTTAATGAAATCATAATGAAACCTATTTCAAGCCAAGATCATTACAACAAAAAAAGTATTAAAATTAAATCATCTCTTACGAAATTAAAAGCTAACAAATTTCAACAACAACAACAATGAGAAACATGGTTTGTATTGAGAACCTCTTCCTTTATGAAGTCGGTTTAAAACGTCTATGCGTTAATCAATGTGACCGCTTACAATAACCATACATTGAATTTTACATAGCATAAATGTCACCCGCTGCGCTACAACACATGAAATGTCGTTCAAGTGTGCACAAAATAGGAAATTGTGAACAAACGTTTTAAGCGTTCTGTTTTTAGCATTAATGTCTAAACTATCTTTTCGTACTAAATCGATGATGCTCTGCAATTTTATAATTCACTTTTTTCCCCTGTCTTGAACCGTTTCCGAGATAGGAACGCTAACTCCACTGTATTCCATCAGGTGGCGCTGTAGGCGGTTGAATCGCGTAGCACATGTCCACTTTACTATAACTACATAACATTTTTATGACTATAGCTGCAGCTGTTCAGCAGTTAAAAGAGTCGGGACTGACTTTTTTGGGCACCCTGTATTTTCTTTTGATCTTAAAGATCTTACAATTGGACCTATTTCAGACCAAGACCTTTACAATAAAACAAAAAGTATCAAAATCGGATCATCCGTTCAGAAGTTATAATCTAACAAACAAAAACAAAAAACATACGCTTTGAATATAGAACCTCCTCCTTTTTGAAGTCGGTTAATTAGAGCATCTCTTACGAAGTTATAAGCTTACAAACACCAACAACAACACATAGCTCGAATTAAGAACACCCTCCTTTCTGAAGTTGGTTGAAAACGGCTTTGCGCTAATCGATGTGACCGCTTACAGTAACAGTACTTTGAACCACAGAGTATGCGTGTCATACGCTACGCTGCAAAGTGTGCAACGTAGTTCAAGTGTTCACAGTGTAGGAAATTGCGAACAAACAACTGCACGTTTTAAGCTTTCTATTTTTAGCAATAATGTCTAAAATCTGCCTTTTCGTAGTAAATCGATGATGCTCTACAACTTCGTAATTAACTTCTCTCCCATCTTGAACCGTTTTTGAGATAGGAGTGCTAATTCCGCTGTTTTTCACCAGATGGCGCTTTATTTTCCTTAGATTGTAAAGATGTTATAATGTTACCTACTTCAGACCAAGATCTCTACAACAAAACAAAAAGTATCAAGTAACCGTCTTTTGAACTATATAGCGTATATCTCATCAGCCACGCTACAACATGAGCAATGTAGGTCAAGTGTGTATAGTGTAAGGAATTATGAACAAACAAATGCACGTTTTTAGCCTTGTATTTTTAGCATCAATGTCAAAACTATCTTTTCGTACTAAATTGATGATGCTCTGCAATTTTATAATTCACTTTTTCCCCCTGTCTTGAACCATTTCCGAGATAGGAACGTTAGCATGAATGTCTAAACTATCTTCTTGTACTAAATCGGTGATACTCTTCAGCTTTGTAATTCACTTTTTCTTTAGAACCGTTTTCAAGATAGGAACACTAACTCCGCTATTTTCCAGGTGGCGCTGTAAGCGGTTTAACCTTGTACTGCATGGCCACTTTGCTATACTTCCATACCATTTTTATCACTATAGCTGCAGCCGTTTAGCAGTTAAAAGAGTCGGGACTGATTTTTTTGGGCACCCAGTATTTTCTTTAGATCGTAAAGATATTACAATGGGACCTATTTCAGACCAAGACCTTTTCAACAAAACAAAAAGTATCAAAATCGGAGCATCCGTTCAGAAGATATGAGCTAACAAACATAAAAAAAACATACGGTTTGAATTGAGAACCTTCCTTCTTTTTTGAAGTCGGTTAAAAATGTTTTTTGAGAATTTTTCTGCTTAACGATAATTAATAAATCAAAAAAATAAAAACCTATAACAAGAGGGGATAGAAAGAAATTGAAAATCCTGCATGAATCACGTCATCACTTCCTTGTAAAGTTTGCAATACAACAATACCTAGCCTGTATTTGTGACTTTCAGAGAAAACACTGAGAAACTTTGACAAGCAGCAAACTGTAAGATTGAACACGTTATTTCCCATCTACCAGCTTTGAGAGCAGAACCTCTCAGCTATTGATCTTTTATGTTAAGCGTACATATGAGTGTAAACAGTGGCGTCGCCAGAAAAAATTTCAGGAGGGGGCAAATTTCAAATTGCAAAATTTCAGCATGTTTAAAAAAAAATTCAGTTAGATTTAAATGATTGGCTGGTTGATTGAGGGGATTAAGTAAGCCTGTGTGTAAGCATTTACTGCAACAAGTTTATATGCATGCAGTTTAAGCTGAAACATTTTACTTATAGAAACTATACAGCTTATTCTAAACCAACACTAATCCAAAAAAATCTGGTGTGTAACAGCCACACGACTTCCATTACCCAGTACTACACACATTATAAACATTTTATGTACATTTTTGATTTAAATAAGTAACAAAATTGCTCTATCGGTCAATTAAGTTATTTAAAATAATAATTAGAAAAATAATAATCAACCAAATACAAATGTTCAAGAAAATCGTTAGAGCCGTTTCTGAGATGCCAACATTTACAAAAAGTCAATTATTGATCGGAAACAATAATTACATACAAAAGCATATTTAAACGTGAGTTAAAATGACGAGTTTGAAAAAAATCCGTACAGCTGTTTTTAAAGGAACGCCCTTGGGAGACCTGAAATTGAGCTATTTATACAGGACGCCTATCAATTTTCCTGAACTAACCAACTATATCATTCGAAAGGACATCTAATAGAGTGTTTATATAGCAAATTTGAAGAAATTCGTTAGAGCCGTTTTTGAGATACGGGCTTACGGTCCCACTTCCGGTTTCCGATGTCCCACTTCCGGTTAAACTCAATTATTGACAGGAAAACAACAATTACATACAAAAGCATATTTAAAAGTGAGTTAAAATGGCGAGTTGGAAAAAAATCCGTACAACCGTTTTTAAAGGAACGCCTTTGCGAGGCCTGAAATTGAGCTATTTATACAGGACGCCTATCAATTTTCCTGAACTAACCAACTATATCATTCGAAAGGACATCTAATAGAGTGTTTATATAGCAAATTTGAAGAAATTCGTTAGAGCCGTTTTTGAGATACGGACTTACGGTCCCACTTCCGGTTTCCGATGTCCCACTTCCGGTTAAACTCAATTATTGACAGGAAAACAACAATTACATACAAAAGCATATTTAAAAGTGAGTTAAAATGGCGAGTTTGAAAAAAATCCGTACAACCGTTTTTAAAGGAACGCCTTTGCGAGGCCTGAAATTGAGCTATTTATACAGGACGCCTATCAATTTTCCTGAACTAACCAACTATATCATTCGAAAGGACATCTAATAGAGTGTTTATATAGCAAGTTTGAAGAAAATCGTTAGAGTCGTTTTTGAGATACGGACTTACGGTCCCACTTCCGGTTTCCGATGTCCCACTTCCGGTCTTTCAATTTTCACCAAAATTTGGAAATTTCATCTGTACACCAGACGTATTTCAATTCTAAAGTTTCGTAGCTCTATCTTTATTAGTTTCTGAGCTATAATAGCCATAAGATTCTCCACATACACACACACACACACACATACACACACACACACATACACACTGACCAATTGCCAAAAACCACTTTTTTGGATTCAGGGCACCTTAAAACGTGTAAATCAGGTGAAAACCCGATATCGAATTTTCAGACCGAATACAATACTTCCATTACCTACGGTAGTAGGGTAATGGAAGTAAAACGTACTGCCAAGTCGATTTTGCAGGGAAATGTTAGAGACAACCTATAAATGCAGGTCGAGTCGGTTTGACTCTAATTGGCTCGGTGACATAAATTTTATTTGCTCATTTGAATTCTAATGACACAGCTTTAAAGCTTTAATTGTAATTTTTTTAAATATTTTTTTTATTTATTTAATTAATTTAATTAATTTTATTTATTTAATTAATTTTAGGAGGGGGCACTTGCCCCCTCCTGAAATTTTGTCTCTTTGCTTTGTTCTCATGTACGTATATCATACATAGTATAGGCATTTTAGTTATTGTTACTATATGAAATTTGTGCTTAGTAAGGTAGGGATATCCAGTGATGTTCTATTTTGTTTTCATATATCCGAAGTAATGGCTTTGTAAGCCTGATTAACTACTCGAGAAACATAGGGTCGGGTGGAGGTTCTCCGTAGAAGTCTTTCTAAGGGGACATAGCTTGTAATAATGTGAGTTTTGGAGAAAAACATGGAAAATTCTAAACAGCTAAGTTGACGAGCAAAACCTGAGATTGAACGTGGCATTTCTTATGTACCACTTCAAGAGCATAACCTCTCAGCAACTGATGGGCTTCTTGTGTGCAAAACATACGTACAGTCGGCTGCAAAATTATTCGAGCACTAGCAATAATCCTTGCCAAAAAAAAAGTACACTTAATACAGCTTTGTTAAATAAATCCTTGTCGAGTCATGTTCCTAATCCGTCTAAGAACATGATTCGACAAGGATTTACTTAGCAAAACAGTCTTAAGTGTACTTTTTAAATATAGGAATTATTGGCTAGTGCTCGAATAATTTTGCAGCCGACTGTACGTTTGCAACGGTTTTTACTGCAGTATATAATTTTATGTATTTTGAAGCTTCATGCGCAGTGAAGTATGAGTATCCAGTGATGTTTCTCTTTTTATATTCTTTTCATGTATATGAAGCATACATATGTGCATAATAAGTTATTGTTACTTATGAATTCTTGTTCATTTTAATATTATGTTCATACATAGCAATGTAGCTCTACTAGAAGTCTTTCCAGGCTGATATTCTCAATTAGTCTGTTAAATATTTTTTCACATCCTCAAGTCAGGCTGGGTTCGGGCTAAATTTTTACTTATATACTTGGCCAGGCCTGGATAAAACAATTTCTCGGCCTTGTCAACCCGGAATTTTTATCCCACTTTCCTCGTCAATTAACGAAAAAGGTAAATGATAAAAAGTTTTCTTTAATTATTTAATTACAAAGTACACCGTTCCCAACACCATTAGTCTCTAGAAACGTTGGTACACTTATTAATCAGAACAAAATCTATTTAACGCCATAATTTTTAGTTTAATGGGATAATTAGTTCAAAAGATATTAAATAAAAACTCCATTTTAATCTTTAAATTTCTTAAAAAGAAAAAAAAAATGTTGCCATAAAAAAAACTTTTATTATTCCCATTTGAAAGGAAATAAATTTATTTTTATCTAAAAGTGTATCGTAAAATATTTTTGATACTTTGGAGATCGTAGGCCCCACTGGGTTGGTGATTTGCCACGATCAAAATTTTCAGTGTTCTTTTACACGGTGAGCGAACAGGCTGTTTCAAATCATGAAATGTAAAGGGGCGCTGTACTCGTCACAGAGCGAAAATTTGCTACAGTTAAAATTTTCAAAGCTGTTTCCACTATGAACGAGCAAGCTGTTGTAAGTTCTAAAACGACGATAAGGTACCACCGAGCGAGACCTTGCTACGGATAGAATTTCGAAAGATCATAACATGGTTAGGGAACAAGCTGTTTTAGATAGTGAAACGAGTAGAGGGCGCCGCAGGCGCTAACGAGCAGGAATTTACTACAGTTAAATAAGATGTTGTAGGTAATGAAACAGGGAAAATACGCCACCGAGCGAGAGTTTTGTATGGTCGGATATTTCAAGGATCGCAAACCAGCTGGTCACCGATGGCGGCTAGTACATAAATATAAATAAACTAGTTAGCATAGGTAGACACAGCCCCTACCCTCTGTAGATAAAGAAAGCCTCCCAACTGAATAGCGGCGTCACAATAGTTAGGCCGATCTTAAGAAAGACGGGTAAGCTTCATTTCAGTGATAAAGCTTGCTTATTTTTATTATCGTTAAGAAGCTACTCTTTGTTTATAAAAACAACAGTAAATCGCAATAATTTATTAGTAATCTTAATAAAATAATAAGTTTTATTAGAAATAATAAAATCTATTTAAAATCCAACAGAAATAAAAATGATAAATTATTTTTTCGAATTATCTTCCATTCTTCTTTCATAAAAACCAAAATACAAAATGAGAAGATTTTTTAAAATAAATAAATAAGTGTCAGACCAAAAAATTACAAACATAATTTTTCTTCAGTGAAATATCAGAAATTTATTATTATTATGTATGTATAGACTTCAATTTTAGTGTTTCTTTATCAGTTATAATTTCTAAAAATTAGGTTAACAATAATAATATTTTCATATTTATAGTTGTAGAAATAGCCTATGAAGAATTATAAGCATTTTAAATAGTTTATTTATATAAATATATATAAAGTAACAAATTAACTGTTTATTTCTCTCTTTAAAAATTTCACTAAGATATAAATATTATGTTATTCTCTTCTTTCATAGCTATTTTCTCAAGGTAACAATCATAAAATTTTGACTTTTTATATTTGTGGAAATATTATACAGTGAACAACTTTAAATCAACCAAAACATTATATAAATATGCTTGTTGCTTTCGGTTTTGATCATTCTATATATATATATATATATATATTTTTTTTTTTTTCTTTTTTCATTTTTTATAAGTTTTAATATATATATATATATATATATATTAAAATTACACTATAAATATAAATAAAAACCTATAGAAAGATAGTAGAAAGATATATATAATCTTTCTATAGATGTTTTAATTCTGTTGATTATTTATAAGCAATAGAATTAAACCTCCTTTGAATAATTAATTAATAAAATCATCATTAAATAGTTTTATGAATAAATATTGTTTCTTTCAAGATATAAATTGAATGGGAATACAGAAACATGTTTTGTTAACAATATGTTACAATATGTGTTCACTTTATTTATTTATTTTATTTTATTTTATTTTATTTTTTACTCTACTAAAGTTAAATGTTTTTACATTAAAAAAGCTAAATGTACAAAAATAAGATATATAAATAAATAATAATGATCTCATTATTGCCTTTATTTGTTAAATAACCTAATTTGGTCATTTATTCATTATTATTATTTTGTTGTTTTTATTCAGTAGGTATTCGGTGTTTTTCAGCTCGTTATTATTGAGTAATGTACTTTTTTGTCATACATTAAAAATAATAATAATAATATTAAATATCTCTGCTTCCAGTGGATATATCAATATTAATTAAGGCGTATACTTTCAATCGTCTAAAAAAGGTGCAATGTTATTATTTATATATGTATATATACATACATACATGCACATGCAAGCACACGCACATTCATTTGTGTGATGCTTCATCTATTTATCTGCAATAATTTCTACTTTTAAATTTTCTAAACATAACTACACACATAAATTTCATATTTTAAAATATATACTTTTTTAAAAAGCTCGAATAAGCACAAATATTTTAAAAGAAGTAAACACACAAAAATCAAGCTTTAATATTTTTATTAAACACAGCTTAATTAGATTCAAAAGTGCAATGTACAATTCAATAATAAAAAATATTTTTCCAATATCTATATTTTAATAATGACTAGCAGGCTTTGCCCGCTTCGCTGGTCTTTATATTGAAATGAAGTCTCAAAATACCATATCATTTATAAAAATAATAATAATAAAATCTTTGAAATCAGTCAAAATCTAAGTTAAAGTTCTCGATACCTTCGATAGCGGTTTTGCCACTCGCTACACTTCACAAAATCCCTTTATAGTGCATGTTGCATACACATACCTAGCCCACATATTAAAAAATCGGGATTCTAAGATTATTTGAAGCAAAGTTATGATTTAAAATGTGTTTTTTAGTCCCTCCCCCCCCCCCCCGGCCCGCTCTTAAAGGAAAGGAGGGGGAGATTTTGCAAAATATCTTTATATTATGAGTTAGATACATATAACTGACCCACACATCGAAAATCTTCTTCATAAGATAATTTACTGCAGAGTTACACATGAATACATGTTACCCCCACCCCGCCCGCTAAGGGGAGGTAGGGTGGAGTTTCACAAAATCAATTTGTAGTGTGTGTTGAATACGCATAAGCAGTCCACGCATCAAAAATTGCCATTCTAAGATAGTTTGGAACAGAGTTACGCATGGAAACATGTTTTAAATCACCCCCAACCCTCAAGGGGGTGATAGCACGGAATTCCAAATAATTCCTTTGTAGTTTGTGTTGAGTACGCATAACCAATCAACCTATCAAAAAATCGCTTTCCTGAGATAATTTGGAGCAGATTTACTCTTTAAAACGTGTTTTTGCCCCCCCTACCCGCCTTTGAAGTAGGGAAGGGGAAATTTTCGTAAGATCCTTTTATAATGCGTGTTGCGAATGCATAAACAACTCACTTACTGAGATAATTTGAAGCAAAGTCAAGCTTGGAAACGTGTTTATTCCCCCTGCCCTAAAAGGGGGGGGGGAACTTTGTAAAATCCCTTTATAGTGCGTGTTGGGAACGCATAAACAACCCACACACAAAATTTAATCTTACTGAGATAATTTGAAGCAAAGTTATGCTTTGAAACGTGTTTTCCCCCCTACCCCAAGGGTGGAAAGGGGGCTTTCCCAAAATCCCGTTACAATGGGTTTTGGACACACGTAAATAAGCCACACACTAAAATTTGTGACCTCAGCTCTTATAGATTTCCACGGACGAATTTAGCGCTAAAAGACGGGATCGAATTTGCCCCCCTCGTAACTCCCCCCAATATCGAAAATCGGAAAAAATCAAAAATAAGTTTTTGGAAATATCCTCAAGAAGACTGTTGGCGATTTTCTGTACATTTGGGCTATTATTGGTAGAGTTGTACTCGAAAATTTATTTTGCTAAATTTGACTCCGAATTTCGTTTTTACCCCTCCCCCCCCTCCTTAAAAATCCAAAACTCAAATCGCAGAAAATGCTTTTTTCACTCAAGTCTAGTCTCTTTCTCTGCAATTTCTTCGCCGTGAAGCAATTTGGAGACGAATTATGCTTATAAGGGGTGGTTTGCCTTCTGCCCCCCCCCCAGGGGGAGCTGGGGATATTTCGCAAAATCCCACTCTAATGGGCGTCAAGGTCCTAAAACCAAAGTACTCACCAAAGTTTGCGAGTCTATCTCCCATAGAATCTCCACGGCTCTGTTGAGTCAGTGATTTTACTCTTTTATTCCCCACCACGCCCCCAAAGGGGTGAAGGGGGGCTTTCACAAGATTCCGTTACAGTGGGTTTTGGACACACGTAAATAAGCCACACACTAAAATTTGTGACCTCAGCTCCTATAGATTTCCACGGACGAATTTAGCGCTAAAAGAGGGGGGGGGGGGTCGAATGTGCCCCTTCGAAATTCCCCCCACAAAATCGAAAATCGGAAAAAATCAAAAATGAGTTTTTGCAAATACCTTCAAGAAGACGTTTGGCTTTTTTTTTCTTTTTTTTTTATATCTTTGAGCTATTACTGCTAGAATTTTACTCGAAAATTCATATATTGCTAAATTTCCCCCGGAAAATCCTTTTTCCCCCTCTACCTTTACCCTTTTTACCCTTAAAAATCCAAAATTCCAAAATAGCAGAAAATTATTTTTTTGTACTTAAGTCTAGTCTCCCCATCTGCAATTTTTTCATCGTGAAGTAATTTGGAGCCGAGTTATGCTTATAAAGGTGTTTTTGCCTCCTGTGCCTCCGAAAATCATTTTCCTCCCTTTCGCCTCTTAAAAATACAAAATTCCAAAATCGCAGAAAATGATTTTTTTTGTATTCAAGTCTAGTCTCCCCATCTGCAATTTCTCCACCGTGAAGTAATTTGGAGCCGAGTTACGCTTATAAAAGTGTTTTTGCCTTCTACTCCTCCGAAAATCATTTTCACCCCCTTCCCCCCTTAAAAATCCAAAATTCCAAAATCGCAGAAAATGATTTTTTGGTATTCAAGGCTAGTCTCCCCATCTGCAATTTCTTCACTGTAAAGTAATTTGGAGCCGAATTACGCTTATAAAGGTGTTTTTGCTTTATGCGCCTCCGAAAATTCAATTTTTACCCCCTTCCTCCCTAAAAATCCAAAATTCCAAAATCGCATAAAATGATTTTTTCTTATTCAAGTCTAGTCTCCCCATCTACAATTTCTTCGCTGTGAAGTAATTTGGAGCCGAGTTATGCTTATAAATGTGTTTTTGCCTTATGCGCCTCCAAAAATCTCATTTTTGCCCCCTACCCCCCCCCCCCCCTAAAAATCCAAAGTTCCAAAATCGCAGAAAATGATTTTTTTGTATTCAAGTCTAGTCGCCCCATCTGCAATTTCTTCACCGTAAAGTAATTTGGAGCCGAGTTATGCTTATAAAGGTGTTCTTTGCCTTCTGCCCCCCCCCCCCGTGGGGGAACGGGGTTTTTTCACAAAATCCCGTCTTAGTGAGCGTCAGGGTCCTAAAACCAACCTGCTCACCAAAAATTGGGACTCTATCTCCCATAGGATCGCCCCAGCCGTGTTGAGTCAGTGAGTGAGTGATGAATCAGTGAGTTACTCTTTTATATATATAGATAATTAACTCTGTATTTTATAGTATTACTTAAATATTATATTAAAATTATTTTAAAATTTAAGAAAAAAGAAATTTTTATTGATGAAATTATTGAAATATTTCTTACCTATGAATACTTTTTTCTTTTAAACTGTGAAGTAATGTTAATTTTATAATACTATTGAACAGGTAAATTACAATATTATACTAAAATAAATTAAAAATTTTTTTTTTTTAAATTCAAAGGAATGGAGACTTTTGTGGATAAAATTACTGAAAAATTTCTTGCCTCTGAAAAAATATAATTTTGGGACTCAGAAATAATATTACTTAAATTTAGTGCAATATTAATAGACGTATAAATTATTTCTAAAAAAAGAGTTAAATTGAACACGTGTCATTTGTTAATTATATTAGAAACACTTTAAACACACGTAAAATTAAATTTTATTAAAAAGATGTCAAAAAAATTTCTCCGAAGCTTTTCGTTTTAATAGTAAAGCATGTTTCTACTATAACACAGGTCGACATGTAAAATGTTGATTTTATAATTTCGACTAATCTTTATGTTTTTTGGTGTGCTGAAATCGAAAAGGAAGCCAGTTTCTCTCTATCACGTATGGATTTTTGTCAATACAGGGTGCCTACCTATACAATTTCTTCCATTGCTCTTCCACCAATATAATTATATGGTAAGTTTTATAGTATGTTTCCATGATTAATTAATCATGGATACCTATTGTTGTAATTGCGAAGCACTAATTCGACGTAAAGCCATACCAGCCAACCAACCAGCCTATTGTTATGATGGTATATGTAAGAAATTGTGTCGGTAAACACCCTGTATTGACAAAAATCTATATGTGATAGAGAAAAATGGGTTGCATTTTCGATTTAAGCATATCAAAAAACATAAAGATCAGCTAAAATTATCAAATAAAATTTTGTCAACTTCATTTTTGTAGGCCTGTGTAATTAATAGACGTAATTTAATATTATATTAAATTAATTTAAATAATTTTTTTTACTTTCTTCTATATGTAATATAGAGAAAGTATTGGATTCGCGAAAATTTTCGAAGTCCACTTTTTGATGGATTTACATGTTTTGGGATGTGGAGAACACGAATCAATAGTTTTTACTTTCTTCTATATGTAATATAGAGAAAGTATTGGATTCGCGAAAATTTTCGACCTCCGTTTTTTGACGGATCTACACGTTTTGGGATGTCCTGAACACGAATTGATAGTTTTTAAAAAATGTCTGTCTGTGCGTCTGTCTGTCTGTCTGTCTGTCTGTCTGTCTGTCTGTCTGTATCATTTTTTTGTGGACGCTGTATCTCACGAACCAATGAATGAAATTTAACCAAACTTGGTATTTAGTTGCACCCTGACATGAACTGGTGCCCATTAGATATGGGGATCAATAGCTCAACAGGTGGCGCTGTAATCGCATTTTATGCAAATTTTTAACATGGCAGCATAGGACAAAATACCGTATAAATGGGCATAATGAGAGTTATATTAAACTTACGATTGTAAAATTAATATGAATTATTGATAATAGTAGTAGTTAACTAGGAAACAAATTTTGTGCATGGGGGGGCATCGGTTCCCCCCCAGGGGGGAAAGTACCCTCCCGGGGAAGTAAATTTTCAAGATGGGTATCTTTCGAAAGGTCTCGTTGATAATAGTAATAGTTAGCTGGGAAAAAATTTTTGTGCATGTGGGGGCATCGGTTGCCCCCCCAGCGGGGGGCAAAGTTTCAAGATGGGTATCTTTCGAAAGATCTCGTCAATACCTTTAAAACGAATGGTTGAACGATAAATCTGTGATAATTTAAACCAAAGTTATCGATTTTTTTACTTTTAACAAAAAAAACCAGAAAAATATCGCAATTTTTTTTTTTTTTTTTTTTTTAACGAAATTTAACCAAACTTGGTATTTAGTTGGTCCCCGACATAAACTGGTGCTGATTATGTTTGGGGATCAATAGCTCAACAGGTGGCGCTGTGATAGCATTTTATCTAAATTTTTAACATGGCAGCATAGGACAAAAATTCGTATAAATGTGCATAATTAGAGTTGTTTTAAACTTGTGATTGTAAAATTAATATGAATTATTGATAATAGTAGTATGTAACTAGGAAAAAAAATTTCTGCATGGGGGGGCATCGCTTCCCCCCTGGGGGGGAAGTACCCCCCCGGGGGGGATAAATTTTCAAGATGGGTATCTTTCGAAAGGTCTCGTCAATACCTTTAAAACGAATGGTTGAACTATAAATCTGTGATAATTTAAAACAAAGTTATCGATTTTTTTCACTTTTAACAAAACAAAAAAAAAAAAAAAACTTAGAAAAAAAAATCGTATTTTTTTTTTTTTTTTTTTTTTTTAATATTGTTACTGATTGAATATGTATAGGTAAATATAGAAGAAAGTCTTGTGGTGGCCACAACATACTAGTTTTCTTTGAAATTCAGACGAATGAAAATATAAACAGACAAATTAATTCTGTTTAATTCATGCATTAACTTAGGGGTGCACAACCTTTTCGGCTGGAGGGCCACACTCGTTGTTAAATGGGACATGAAGGGCCATAGACAAGATAATATAAAATAATTTATCTAAGCAGATATATTCGCCGTGTATTATACACATACACAGATATATATAAAGAGGCACATAATCATTGTCAAGTGCCTGTATGCAGGACTTTAATTTGTATCATATATTACTTAATATATAAATATAAATAAAAGTATACTTTGAAGAGAGAGAAAAACAAAAAAAGAAAAATCATGGAGTACGCATTGATTTGTAACACTTTCCAACTGTACGCAATTGTTGTATGGAATAACTTTTAATATTCTTTGCCTACGTTATCGCGCAACAGACAGAAGGACTGAAAAATATACAAATAGATCAATTGATTTTAAAATTACTCTTAGGCATTTTGGAAAGTGTTAAAAAGGCTTAACGCAAAAGAAAATGCAGCCGTTAGATTATAATTACACCTTTTAAACTCTCTGAACAGTTTTCTGTAGCCCTGTAAATCTGAAAGTTAATCACATCAGTAGGTAATAAAGGAGAGTTCTAGCGCGGCAAGCCGTGCGGGTGTCGCACCATCCCCTGAGGGTGTAGATGAGTTGGTATCGTCCTTGAGACATCCTCTGACAGTATCGTAAAAGATGACGAGGGTGTTAATTAATGTTGTTAATGAGGTATAATTAAGGAATATCGTGAAAGGTGACGATGGTTTTAAAAAGAGAATTTTTGTGGAGTTGTGTGAAGGTTATTGTTTATGAGTAATGAATTATAAAAAATTTAAAAAAAATTTAAAAATTTAAAAATAAAAAATTTAAAAAAAAATTAAAATTGAGAAATAAATAAGGAATCAATAAAAAATATGAATTTAAGAATGAAGGATGTTGATGTGAATATATTATGAAAGAAATAGAGAGGTCTGACTGGGATTCGAACCCGGCACCTTGCTGTAAAAAATATTTCCATAAGACAGTAGTTTTGGAGCGTTAAACCACTGACCTATAGAAATATGACCTGATGGCTCTATTTTAGGTATTAGTGTGTGTGTGAGTGATTCTGTTATATGTTCATATAGATCTTTTTGAAAAATCTGTATGAGCATATATTTTTTTTCTTTGGAACTCTTTTGAAGAGTTCATTTTTCTTTGAAATCCTCAAAAGAGGATTTCTTATTTTTTTATATATTTTATTTTATTTAAAAAGGGGTCCCACCATCCACCCGCCGCATTTGTGCGACGCCCCAATTTTTTCTGATCTTCTAACTTTTCTGAAATCTTGCAACTTCATTTTCATTCTTCCAAGTTCCAGGTCTTCTAATTTTCAGGTCTTCTAATTCTCATACTACCAAGTTTCAGATCTTCTTATTTTCAAATCTTCAGTTTTTTCTTTATTTATTTTTAGGGGACCCACCATCCACCCGCCGCATGCGTGTGACGCCCCAATTTTTTAAGATCTCGTAACTTCAGAATCTTCTTCCACATTTTTTTTAAGATCTTCTAACTTCAGGATCTTCTAGACTTCAGAACTTCTTCATTTCTGATCTTCTAAGTTTGAAATTTTCACTCTTCTATTCTTTCAAGTTTCAGATCTTCTTCTTATTTTTTTTTTTCCATTTTTTCTTCTTTTTTTTTTTTTTTTTTTTTTTTTTTTTTCAATTTTTAAGTAATTTTGTAATGCCCATAGGCTAATAAGCTCACACCATCATCCAAAATGTACCTTTTATCATCGAAGGGTGTTGAAGAAATTTTATTCTGTTTCATTGTGTAGATTTTATGACATTCCTGCCCAATTCTTGTTTGTTCTGATATATTATATTTTAAATTATTAAGACAATTAAGGTAATCTTCATATTTAATTTTTTTCTTGATTGTTATAGTTGAAATCCCCTTCGCGGTTTTCTTTTCTCCATCTTCTGATTTAATACTATACATTTTGGCTTTGAGGCCTACAAATTCTTGGATGAACCGCCCGTTTAATTCGTCTTTAAATTTTCCCAAAACTTTCTTGTTGTGTTCTGAATGAAGTGGATGGTCTGTGGGATAATCTGATGTGTCGAAGATGTCTTGATGTTGTAGCATGCCTTGATAGATGTCAGGTGTGGTGATGTGGTAGGTGAGTGAATCCGTGTCTGTGAAGAGAAGTTTGGTTTGATTTTGGTATGTTGGTTTTATGAAGTCGTAGTGGAATCTGTACATGTGAAGTTTGGAAAGTTCTAGGATGGTGAAGCCGATGTAAACAGGACGGTTCATCAAGATGGATTTTTTAACCCGCTCCACTGCCGCTAAACTTTCATCAAATATTTTAAAGTTGGTGTAGAGAGGTGAGGCGACGATCTTTTCTGCTCTTATGGGGGAGTTTGTAACTTCTATTGATCAGCGACGCCTGAGATTTTCTATTGTTTTCCGGAACACAGCATTGTTGAGTAACTTGAAGAAGTTCTTCTCAAAGGTGGACTTGGATTCTTTTCTTCTTTCAGTGTTAAAAGAGATGTACGGTTTGAGCCATGGTGCTTCTTTGAATTTTAATACTTTGTGAATGTTGGTGAGAATTAGACCTTGCTGTAGATAATATTGCAGGTTTCTGTAGTGGGTGACATATTGAATTTTATTGTTGAAGTTGGGAGTTAACTTGTTAGAAGGATGGAATTTTCTGTCTTGTAGCATGTGTTTGGCGAATGGTGAGAGCATGTGTTCAGTTACATGTAGAGATTCCAGTGCGAGTGGGTAATCATTATGTTCGTCATGGAGATGTTGTGGATATTCCAAGTCCACCTCGAAGATGAAACCTTCTGCTGCGTCGGGTTGTAGGTTGAGGATTATTTCGGTGTTAAAGTGTTCAGGGTCAGCCCACTGGAAGCTTCCATAAGATAGTGGCTCCAAAGCTGAAAGTCCGTATAAATTATTAGCGCCCCAACACATAATGTATTGGGATAAAGCAGAGGGGTCATAGTCTTGAGTTCTTGGGATATTGGATTTAGCATGACGATAACTGATCATGGAAGCCCCATCTCTCACACCTTTTTCTATGAAGACGAGCATATTGATATCAGTTAGTAGTTCGAGGTCTACCCCTGTCATTTTTAAACATGCCTGCCATGACAGACCGGGTGCTGTGAAACAGTGCGTTGGGTCTAGACCATAATATTTTAAACTTATTTTTCTGAAATTTTCAAAAGACGTCTACTAACGGTTGATTCAATCTGAAAAAAAGAAAATAAGAATTTTTTGAATACAAAAATATATTTTTAAACATTCTCCAAGTTTTTTAAAGAAATTATATTTACCTCCATATCACTATCAGAAAAATTGAAGTCCTCACTCCAATTAATTTCATTCATGGAGTACAAGTAAGTCACGGACTTGACTTAGTGACAATCCGAAACTGATGTCAAGCTAAAAAAAGATAGAAAAAATATTTTGAAGCATATTTTATCAAAAATTTATATACAAAAACTGTAACTTTTTATATATAAATTAAAAATAAATGTTTTAAATACTTACTTCACTTGCACAATTATCCCAAAAGCAGTTCATACTGAATGACAAAGAATGATTCTAAAATCTAAGATAAAACAAACGTCTTAGCAGAGAGAGAGAGAGAGAGAAAGGTGTTTGCAGCAAGAATCCATATATCTGAATGAAGAATCCTCTAAATCCCGTCTTGGATGAACGGGAGGGGAAAAAGAGGTTACATATCTGATCCCCTGCGGTAGGCCGGGGGATTCAAGTGGGGGATGATCCCCCATACATCCTCTTAGTAGAGAGTGTAAGAGGGCGCAGTAGTTGGAATGTTGGAGTTGAATCCCCACTATCATCAAATTTTTAGGAGTGGTCATTTTTTTCCGAAGACGTGATTTCGATGAATACTGTAATATTAGATACGGTTAATATTTTTTCGGTGAAGAGTAGAAATATTTTTGGAAATCTTTCTCAAGTTTCACTTTAGAGATTTCTCATCAAATAAATATTAATTCTCGTTTATTTAAAATGAATTATTTTTCTTTCTTATAAATATTTTCTTTTTATTCCTCAAATAAATTACTTCATGTAAATTAATATACTCTTTTTACTTTAATTATAAGAATTATTTTTCTTTCATAAATTAATACATTCTTTTTATTCCTCAAATAAATTACTTTTTTTTCTTACAAATATTAATTCCCGTTTATTTAAAATGAATTATTTTTTCTTACAAATAATTTTTAATTGTTTTTCAAATAAATTACTTCATGCAAATTAATATACTCTTGTTACTTTTACAAGAGGAATTATTTTTCTTTCATAAATTAATACATTATTTTTATTCCTCAAATAAATTACTTTTTTTCTAACAAATAATTTTTAATTCTTAAGTAAGTTTTTTCTTTCTAAGATAATTTTTCTTCCTGAAATAAGTTTTTAATTCTTTTTCACCTAGAAAATAAAATGCATACATTCATTCTAAAATAATAAATTTGAAATAAAACAGACGCAGTTTACAGTTAAACAAAAAAGTGATTTATTCATTTCATTTACACATTCTTTGAAAAATATTTCTCAAAGTGATTTTCGAAAAATTTCATTGTCAAGTTATTGAAAAAAGATACATTATAATGACATAAACATTGTTTTGAAATAATGTTTTGAACAATTTTAAAAGTGTTCAAATGTAACAAAACAGTTTCTTAAGATCTGATAAATTTGTCATAACTATTTAACATAATGCATTCATGATCTGATTGACAATCTATATTCAATTGCCACCCATTACATTCGAAAAATGTATTAATATTTGTTTGAACCTCGTTATAGATAGATACCAAATAATGGTTTTGTGCTTCATCGAAATTCATATGATTTTCACATTCAACAACCTTGTTTATAATCAAAGTTGGAATTTGTTTCACCAGAACAGCTTCCATTAAACAGTAAGAAATTACACTTTTCGATTCGACCAATCTGTTGGTTTGGTCTTTGACCCATTTGGTTTTAGATAAAAACCTGCATTCTTTGTGTAAAACATTGTTGTATGAGACACATATCTTCATTCACAAATGCCGTTAACAGTTGATTGTTTGATAAAAAACTATTTTTCACAGAATTGAATTGAAATGACGATATATATTTTTTAAAATCCAACCACGTCATCGGTGATAATATAACACCCGATTTTGTAGGAAAGCGATCACCAGCACTATTTTTCGTAAAATTTCGAATGTGTACTCTTAAATTTTTCTCATTTTCCAAAATGATTTGCAAGAGTGTACACCAATTTAAATCCCATTCTCCTAGAATAGGATTTGATTTCTGCCTCTGTTGAAAAAATTTATCCAACCAGTCATTATTTGTAATTTTACAAGACAGTTCATTGCCATTAGAGAGTTCATTTTTTACACAAGATAGTTCGTCAATACATTTTGAAGGTAATAGTTTATCGTTATGAGAGGATTGTTCGTGTTTTTCACTAGAAGACTGTCCACCATTATCAGGAGACGATTGTTCTAAATCCAATCTAGGTCTTTTCAAATGTCGAGAAACACTAATAATATGACGAAAAGTTAGACTTATTCTTGCATTCTTTATCGAAGGATCTACAGCAATACCGTGAGTCAAAAGCTCATTCGTAGGTTTAGCCATAGTGTATAAAGAACCATTGTCTAATTCAATAACTGTAGAAGGTGTGTTTGGCTTTTTAAATTCAATTTTCCTTTGTGCACCAAAACTAAGCACTGCGATAGGGACAGTATCATCCAGACTGAATTCGTTATCTTTATGTTGGGAAAAGTAATTTTGTCCATTGGCATACAAATTTAATAAAACCTAGTTGTAGGCGCATCCAATATGCTTTTCGACGATGTTCTCAGTTCCATCATGATTGGAGTCCAGGGTTGGGCAGCAATTTGAGTACCGCTGAATGCATAGACCAGACCGTCATCGCCAATGGCTGACACTTGTTGTTTCGGCATAACATCTTTTCCCCAAATGAGGTGGGAGTGTAAAACGGTAACGTTTTCAGCTCGTTAAAATAGGCATCAGCTTTCTCCTTCTCGATAAAGTTAGGATAATAACTAACATTAAGACCGTTTTCATAAAAGTGAATACTCATTTTGAAACAAAGTTTAGCACGATGAAAAAAATACAACTTGCAAAAGCGGGAACAAGAAGCAGAATGAATGCTACCCCCTCAACTCGTGACGTCAATTCCACGCTCACAATTGATAAAAAATAACCAATGACCAACCTGTGACGTCAACCGCGGAAAAGTAATAGTTGCCACACACGTTAATTCTGTTAAAGGAATGTCGTCTACCTGCACCTGTCGCCTCCCAACCAACCTGTGAGGTCAACCGTGGGAAACCAATTGTTACCACACACCCTAAAGCTATTCAAGAAATGTCTTCTTCCCCTCCACCTGATCCCTCCCGGGTCTTGTCCAAACTTGCTCGTGTCTACATATTTTAATGAAAGAATGAGGAGACAGAAAATAATATAAAATATAATTTTCATTTAAGACTAATCCAAAATGGGTTTACATGAGATTGTTTTCGAACTGTAGGTGTTGACATAGGACGTGATAACAAATTTTTATTTTTAATGAAACTTTGAGGTACGTGCATTTCTTTGAGAACTTGTAACAATTCACCCTGTGCATTAATAGGTACTTTTTTGTTTGTAGAAAAAATTATATGAAAAAAGTCTGCAATGTTAGAGTTAGGTATTTTTTTATTTTTAAAAGACAGTATCCCTTTTTCATTCCACTCTAGTTTGTGGGGACTTGTCTTAAGAAATTCGAGTAATTTCAAAGCTTGCTTTTTCATACTTGTAGGTACTAAAGTTAAAGGAAGTTGGTAATAGTCAATTTCTTGTTTGATATGTCCAGGATTCACAGTCTCTTGTGTTGGTGTGGGTTCTTGTTTCGCAGAATCTTGTTTACAGAATCTTGTTCGGGTTTTGCAGGCTGTTGCTCAACTTCTTCATCAGAACGTTGAATCCACGGTAGATTGTTTTCTTGTAAATTCATTTATCTTTGCAATAATTCATAATAGCGTTGCACTTTTTCATAATCGGGTAAGGAACTGTTTAATATTTTTAGCAAAGCGTTATCCAATTCACTTACTTGCTTTTGAGACGGTGTGTGTTTGTTCAATGCCTCTTCAGGCACCAAAACAAATTTTTTAGCGAATTCCATGGAAGAGTGTGCTGATGGCTGATATGGCAGCGGGGATTAAAACATTTAAAAAGCCACCTTGTTGAACAATCAGTTTCTTTTTAGTGAATAAGGACCCTTTTTTCGTTCCAATTTTTCTAAGAGTAGATTTATATTTCGCCAACAATCGCTTCTGAGTAGTAGAAAGAGGTACGTTTCCTTTTAAAACATTCAACGTACACTCGCAGATAGCTTTAACAGTACGATTAGATATTTTTTTAAGAAAATGCTTACGCAATGTCTTGGGGCAAGTGCGAATCAATTCCATATCGCTAAGCTGTTGTCTTGACAAAGTCATGTTAGCAACTGACTGTTCGCACACACTAATACTTTATTTATACTTGTATAAAAACTGAATATGATTAGGTAGAATTTGAGTTCGCAATCTCATATCTTCATCCGTTTCATTTTTCAAATCGATAAACAAGTATGAAAAGGGTTTCTTTGTAGCATCTTCGTACACTTCTTGAAAAAATTTTGATTTTTTGGGATACAACTGCCTACCCAAATGCATAATTTGAGTCATGTCGCGACGATTTTTAAACAGGAAAATGTACTGAGCATTTAAAGACACTGTTCTAATTTCACTTCCTTTTTGAAAAAAATTTTGGGTTAAAAAACAACACTTAGATTTAAATGGTGACTACCGTTCGTGAATAACGAAGTCAAACGTTTATCGTTACTGCATTCGGCCATTAAATCATCTATCACAAACAAAGTATTACCATTCAAATAATCTTTATAATTCGATGGGAAACCTTCTACAAAAGTAACATCAGGTATTTCATTGTATAAAGTTTGATAAATACCGTAAAACCAAACCACTTTGTTGATGGTACGATGAAACATTTGTTCTTTAAAATGTAACAAATCTCTCATTCCACATCCTGTAGGACCGGCAAGAATCATAGTACAAGGATGTTGTAGACGGGGAAACTCCATGATAAATTAACACAGACACAAAATGTATACAGTTTAAATAAGTGTTTATTGATAAAAATTAGCATACACACGAAATCTTTTGGCAACAAAATTATAGACTCGATGGTCGTTACAGATATTCTTGGTTACAAAAATAGACAAAAAATCTTTCAGGGTTTTTCCCCTACATCTACAATATAAATAATAAACACAAAATTGGCCACAAATGGCAGTTATAGCACTCTGAAGCATCAGAGTATTATAGTTCACTTGTGAAAATCGGGATGCGAAGTTCAAGATAGGTCCTTTAAAATAACTGGGGTCGTTTTCATACGAATCAAAGAATTCCACTTCATGAGATTGCATGAAAAAGGCTAACCAGTAGGTTCCGGGTTCAGACGAGTCATCTGTGTTACATACGAGGCAAGCAGGATAACGCACGACCACCTCGGGTAGATGATCACTTGGGAAAACATCTAAAAAATATTTTTTTCGTAATTGTATCACTGGATAAAATATTCTTGATTTGCAGAGAATCCATTTTCATTAATTGGCAAAGTCACATAAAACGTGTGGGGACTTGGTAATTTCAATAATGTTTTCAAATTCTGCGTACACAAACACAGAAATGGTGGATTGTAAAGCTGTGGAGAATTTTATCTCAATTCTAAAATTTCCTTGTTGTTGTAAGTTGAGATGGGAACCGTCACACAAGTCAGGACTTAGATCGAAAGCATACAAAGTATGACCATTCACGAAATCTTCTCGTGAAATATAATTTCCAGCATCACGATTGAAACCAGAGAATAGTCGATGATAAAATCTTATATAGTTTTTATCCTGGAAATTGAATTCCAAAGGTTTGCTAGGAATAGGTTGACCGTCCATATACACACTTAAAAAGTTAACATTGTAGTGATGAAAGTAAAAAGGGTTTAAGTCATATTTACCACTCATGGTGGCATTATCTAACAATCCAATTATGAC
Source organism: Salticus scenicus (assembly GCA_963930645.1). Lineage (NCBI taxonomy): Eukaryota > Metazoa > Arthropoda > Arachnida > Araneae > Salticidae > Salticus > Salticus scenicus. Next base: position 180,508,880 of record OZ005659.1, read on the forward strand.
ACGTTTTGGCATAGCACCCAAAAGTACATTGTCTTGCATAAAAGACATACTTCCAGCAGGTATTCTATAAGTCTTGCATAAAACTCGATCGATGGGGTATTTTGCAGAATTTTTTTCCAAAGCTTTAGCACGTCCTAATAAAACACCTGGGTTCACTTTCACTTTGCGAATAAACAGCGAGGCATGTTCTAACACGACGTTATATTTCTTTTCCTGCCCAGCCACTTGCTTTGCCATTAAACAAAACTGGGGAGTGCTTCGAATCATTTTAATTTTCAAATCCACCATATTCAGTAAAAGTCGATTCTGTTGAAAAATGTCACAGTGTAAAGGTCCGATCATATCTAAAATTTTACTCGTCTTGGTGAGTTCATGTCTTTTTAACAATCCAGGGTTTTGAGGAGTAGCTTGTGTGGGATCGGATACAGTTAAATTTTCATCTTTGTAAAAACATTCACAGGTTAGTAAACATTTTTTAGCATCTTCACCGAAATTCAACAGAGTTTCAATGCAGGCACGGTATGGATAAGTGTTACTCGAAGAGGATATTAATCTTTCGTTCAGACTCACGTCGATTTGGGAAAACCATGCATGAAAAAATAAATTAACAGGTGCAACAGGTTCTTTATCAGCCAGAGCAGTTTCGTCAGCATTCACAATTTTCACTTTTAGGCACATGTGCGAGGAGGATAAATCTATGTATTCTTCACCATTACCCGTCATGTAAAATTTCACAGGTCCGCCATCGCGAATATTCGTCAGAGGATCAAATTCGACGAAATGTCCTTTTCCAATAGCCGTCTGTGTAGGTGGTATCAAAAACAAGTCCAGTTCAGATTTGACACAGGCAGGGGAATCTTTATGAATGAGACCCGACATGATTAAGCAAAAATATCGTGTGTCTTCGCTCTCTTCACTTTGGAACGAATGATGGTTTTGCTAGATCGCTTTCTCTTTTTATAGCGTTGTCCTGAACCAATCATTGTTTTCATTTTTGTAGCAGCTTTGTCAGTTAAATTTTTTCCAGCTTCTTTCAACCGACGCTTAGCAACATTTTTTATATCTTCACTTCGTGACGGGTCATTTTTTATATCTTCACTTCAACACATCTACGCCCGTATGAAACAATTGTTTACCAACAGCTTTCGCATCTGATTAAAAAAAGGGTACTGCAGCTCGAAAAAGAGATCGAAACAGTCCACCTAATCCATATCCTTTTTGTAATGTAGAACCTTGGTAGTAGTTCAAGCCACTACCTGACTGGTGAATGTAATAATCTTCAAAAGATTTCGCACAACACTATGAGAGGTACTTTTGTCTAAAATGAAGTTTCACGATCAACTGCCCACGCTCGAATGACACCAATCGTCCTGTGTGTGTCCTTATAACAGTTTCAATTGTTTGAAAGTTTTTCCTTGAAAGGGTAACATAATGTGGTCTGTCAAACATTTCGTGAATCATATCACCATCTTTACCTTTCACAGTAATTACTCTAAGCAAAGGGGATACTCTATGACCAACGATGTGAGGTTCTGCTATATCCGAATATATGTAAAATAATTTTAAATCAAAATTCGGGTCAGCTTCTTTATCCCCTTCAAAGTATTTCAAAGGACTATCACGTATAGGGTCCTCATTGTTAGCCAATTCGGTCGGATAAAAACCTAAAGCTTCGGAGAGTCCTGGTAATAACTTTATTCTAGCTGTTGGTTTTAATCCAATTTTCACTTTTCCAGTATGTTTGTTGTAGGTTATCTGAATTAAACCGTTGAAGTCTTGATAGTTCTTCCATTTTATAATGTCTGAAGGGTTTTCAAAAAATCCGAAGGGGATTTTAGTTCTTTTCATCGTCCCAATACCTGCATCATATTCGTATTCATTTCCTCCGTCAAATATATTACTTCATATATGTGGATAAATCAACTCTACAAGTCCGACCTCCCACTCACCTTTCAGATCAAGAGGGGAAGGTAATCTCATAAAAAAATGTGAAATTTTATTTTCTGGGTAAAATTTCAAAGAACTGTCCGAAGGTAGCGTCACGTAGAAAGACATGTTGATGAATGATTCTCAAAAGACATGTCGGTTCAATTTATAAATGAAATAAATTAGAAGCCAGTATCCATTGGTCAAATTTAGAAGGATAACCTTTATATTTCACTTTATACTCTAATTGCCCTTTTCCGAGATTTTTTCGATAGCGAAGTTCTCTTTAGGTTGAACTTTTTGAAGTTCTTGTAAAATGTCCCTAATATAGGTTCTTCATCAAATCCTTTATCCGGTAGACGGGTGGTTCCCGTGGTATGCACTCGGTCACGACGAATAGTTCTTTTGTCCAATTAGTTTCGTATCCTTTTTCAAAAGTTAATTTTTGTTTGGATACTCGAACCATGTCCCCCCGTTTAAACACACAAGACTTTCTCTTTTCATTCCCCATATCCCCATACAGAGTAAACCACACGTCGCTTTCATTTTCCGGAGTTACTTCGGCGGGCGCACTTTTAATACTCGAATGATAAGTATGGTTATAACTATAAAGTAATTGATCTAACACGTCTACGTAGCGGTAAGTACGGCGACTGGTAAAATATTTCCACATTTTAGTTTTTAAAGTACGGTTAAATCGTTCTACTACGAACGCTTTCGTGTTGTTAAAAGTTCTGAAAAATTTCACACCTTCCTCTTTGAGAAATTTTTGAAACTTGTTATTAAAAAATTCCCTTCCTGCATCTGCATTCAAACAGTTGGGTTTTCGTTCAGAGAAAAATTTTTTAAAAGCTTTCACAATCTCTTCACCTTTTTTAGATTTCAGAGGAACCGCCCACGCTCATTTTTGAAAGGATGTCAATACAAGTTAAAATGTAGCGAAATCCATCGTTAAACTTTTGAAGAGACGTCAGATCAGCTAAATCTGCTTGCCACTGTTGATCAATTCTGGATACTATGACGGTTCGTGGGGAATTTTTTTCGAATCGGTTTGTGAAGTGAATATGCGTCTATTCCTTGTAACCATTCTCAAATTTTTTTTCTTTGATAACTTGCCGCGGGGCACGGTGTAAGGCATCTACACCTCCAAAACTTGCAACCGCTTTCGGATCTCGATAAGTTTCCTCCATGGCAGCACGCATGTGAAGGCATTACATTGAAAAGGATAAATTTCCCGTATCGTTTAAATTTAAAATAAAATCAACGTTAAACTTTCCACCTTCAGAAAAAATATAAAGAATCGAAAAGACAACGCACATGACAAAATAAATGCAGAACACGAAAATCCCTTCCTCTCGCGACGGTAACATGACGAACACTAAATGATGTTCAATCAAAAAATACATATTTATATCTAAAATAGAGCCATCAGATCATATTTCTATAGGTCAGTGGTTTAACGCTCCAAAACTACTGTCTTATGGAAATATTTTTTACAGCAAGGTGCCGGGTTCGAATCCCAGTCAGACCTCTCTATTTTTTTCATAATATATTCACATCAACATCCTTCATTCAAATTCATATTTTTTATTGATTCCTTATTTATTTCTCAATTTTATTTTTTATTTTTTAATTTTTAATTATTTTTTTTATTTTTATAATTCATTACTCATAAACAATAACCTTCACACAACTCCACAAAAATTCTTTTTTTAAAACCATCATCATCTTTCACGATATTCCTTAATTATACCTCATTAACAACATTAATTAACACCCTCGTCACGTTTCACAATTAAGTCAGAGGATGTCTCAAGAAGGATACCAACTCATCTACACCCTCAGAGAGTGGTGCGACACCCGCACCTGCTGCGCTAGAACTCTCCTTTATTAACTACTCACATCATATTCTATACAAAACAATATTTTAGAATATTAATAATACATGTCAGTGTTTTTATGATTTTTATAGTAGAAAGTTTTTTAAATATGACTTTTAAAAAATTCTGTCATAAAACGTAATACATTGATTTTTTTTTTTTTTTTTTTTTTTTTTGTTGTTGTTGTTGTCCCTGTAAACAAACTATTTGTACAGGACCTATTAATGACATTTTAAATAGGGAACTTGAGTGTATAATTATTAAAAATTCTCAAAATATTCACGGATGATAGGAGCCGGAGACAAACAGATAGAAAAGTAGACAATCGGACAGACAGATGCACAAATTGAAATCATATTCCCACTAAAATTATAAGAAAGTGTTGTAAACGCTCATGTAAACAAAAGTGCATTTCCAGCAAATTTTTATTAATAGCTCTTAATGTAACTGATTATTTTTGTGTGGCCCTGTAAATCTAATGCTAACCATACTATATCACATAGAAGGCATACTCTTTTGTGCATACGAATAATATATTTCAATTGCATTAAGCTTTATGGAAAATAAAATTATTAAATTTTGTTTATAAAAATAACTCTCATACAACACAATGCTTTGGAGTACTTTAAAGTGGCCCTGTACACAAACCAGTTAGAAATGTACTCTATTTTACATGGGAAGCATCCGATAGGGAATTTAATAACATATTAAAATTTCATTAAAAATTCTATACATTAAAGGTATTAAAATATGGTTTATAGAAACTCCTGTCATAGAACACAATGCTTTCGAATAACTTTGGGTGTCCCTGTACACAAACCAGAAGAGGTAGTCATTTCATTTTCAGTTGGGAACATCCGATAGTGAACTTGAATAAAATATATCGGTTTAAAGAAATTCCATAAATATGTACGGAAATTAGAGCGCAGAAAATCAGACAGAGAGACAGATAGATGGACAGAAGAACAGTCAGACATATACACAAATTGAAATTATATTCACAATAAAAAAATGATTGAAAGTGTCAAAAACGCTTAATGTAATCGAAAGTACAATTCTAGCAATTTTTTTTTTTTTAATAGATCTTAATATAACTGAATATTTTTGTGTCACCCTGTAAATCTAATGGTAACAATACTGTATTCTATGCAAAGCATTCTTTTGTGCATATAAATAACATATTTCAATTTCCTAAAGCTTCGTGGAAAGTAAAGTTATTACAATTTGATTTATAGAAATATCTCACAAAGAACGCAAAGCTTTGGAGTACTTTTGAGTGTCCCTGTACATAAACTATTGGTTGTATGTAATCTATTTTATATAGGAAACATCCTATAGTGAACTTGAATAACATATTTCAATTTCATGAAGATATTGTACAGTAGAGGTATGAAAATATGGTTTATAGAAATACCTGTCATAGAACACAATTCTTTGAAATACTTTCGTGTGTCCCTGTACACAAACCAATAGAGGTATAACTCCATTTTCAATAAGGCGCATCCGATAGTGAACTTTAATAACATATATCAGTTTCAAAAAATTCCATAAATATTTACGGGAGTTACAGCGCGGGCAGACAGACAGACGGACAGACACACAAATTGATATCATATTTTCACTTAAAAAAAAAAAAAATGTTAAAAACGCTTAATGTAAACGAAAGTAGAATATTAGCAAATTTTTAATAATTGCTCTTAATATAACAGAATATTTTTGTGTCACCCTGTAAATCGAATGCTAATCATGATATATTCTATGTAAAGCATTCTTTTGTGCATATAAATACACATATTTCAATTTCCTAAAATATCGTGGAAAATAAAGTTATTAAAATTTGATTTATAGAAATATCTCTCATAGAACGCTATGCTTCAGAATACTTTTGAGTGTCCTTGTATATAAAACAGTATTGGTATTTAATCCATTTTATACAGGAAACATCCAATAGTAAACTTGAATAATATATTTCAATTTCATTAAGATATGTGTACAGTAAAGGTATGAAAATATGATTTATAGAAATACCTCTCATAGAACACAAAGCTTTGAAATATTTTCGGGTGACCCTGTACACAAATTAGTAGAGGTATAAACTCCATTTTCAACAGGGAATATCCGATAGTGAACTGGAATAACATATTTCAATTTCATTAAGATATGTGTACAGTAAAGGTATGAAAATATGATTTATAGAAATACCACTCATAGAACACAATGCTTTGAAATACTTTCGGGCGTTCCTGTATACAAACCAGTAAAGATATAAACTCCATTTTCAAAAGGGAACATCCGATAGTGAGCTTGAATAACATATATCAGTTTCAAAAAATTCCACAAATATTTACGGGAATTAGAGCACGGAGAGACAGACAGACGGACAGAACGAGAGACAAACCGAAGTCATTAACACTTTTCAACCTTGTTGGGAAGTGTTAAAAAAGTTAGAAAGTGTTAAAAACGCTTACTGTAAACGAAAGTACACTTTTAGCAAATATTTATTAATAGCTCTTTATATAACTGAATATTTTTGTGTCACCCTGTAAATCTAATGACAATCATGCTATATATTCTATGCAAAGCATTTTCTTTTGTTCTTATAAATAACACATTTCAATTTCATAAATCTTCGTGCAAAGTAAAGTTATTAAAATTTAGTTTATAGAAATATCTCTCATAAAACGCAATGCTTTGAAATACTTTTGTGTGTCCCTGTACTCAAATCAGTGGTGGTATTTACTCCATTTTATACAGGAAACAGCCGATAGTGAACTTGAATAACATATTTCAATTTCATTAAGATTTGTGTACAGTAAGGGTATGAAAATATGGTTTATAGAAATGCCTCTCATAGAACACAATGCTTTGAAATACTTTTGTGTGTCCCTGTACACAAATCAGTGGTGGTATTTACTGCATTTTATACAGAAAACATCCGATAGTGAATTTGAGAAACATATTTCAATTTCATTAAGGTTTGTGTACAGTAAGGGTGTGGAGATATGGTTTATATAACACCACTCATAGAATACAATGCTTTGAAATATTTTAGGGGGTTCCTGTATACAAACCAATAGAGGTATAAACTCCATTTTCAACAGGAAACATCCGATAGTGAACTTGTATAACATATTTCAATTTCATTAAGATTTTTGTACAGTAAGAGTATGAAAATATGGTTTATAGAAATGCCTCTCATAGAACACAATGCTTTGAAATATTTTCGGGGGTCCCTGTACACAAACCAGTAGAGGTATTAACTCCATTTTCAATAGGGAATATCCGATAGTGAACTTGAATAACATATATCAGTTTCAAGAAATTCCATAAATATTTACGGGAGTTAGAGCGCGGACAGACAGACAGACAGACGGGCGGACAGACAGACAAACCGAAGACATAAGCACTTTTCAACCTTGCTGGAAAGTGTTAAAAATTTGTATAAGGAGTCTCAAAAGCAACTAGCACAAATGTAAAGGCAGACAGAGGGTACAAAAATAAGTAATTTTAGTGTAGGTAAGTCAGTATGAAAATACCATTTTGAAATAGTAGATGATACTAGCAAGATTTCATAAACCCCAAGATCAACCCCCATAAAACATAAATGACCACCATCAGTATCACGGGCAGTCTTTACCAGTTCTACAAAATAAGTAGGCATCAATCGGTCTTTTTTCATAATTTATGTCACCAGACACGAATAAATTCGACTGACTGCACATCTAAAGTATTTTTTTTTTTTTTTTTTTTTTTATGGAAATTAATTACTACTATAAATTTATGCTTCTTCATCATTAATTTTAACGCACATTATTACGGGCGTGTTCAGTAGAGCGCCCGATCCACGACCGGTCGAAAGATTCCGAGCCAAAGCGTTCAGTGGTGTCGACCGATCCAGAGTCACTTCGTTCAGTGGAATGGACCGATCTCGACCGGTCGTGGATCAGAAAGCCCAGAAAAATTTCTTGATCCATTGGGTCACGTGATGGATCAAATGCGCAATAGGTTGAAAATCAGGCTCTGATTGACATTACGCAGTGAAAACCTGAACAATGAACATCTGTTTTTGACAATGATTGTTTATTTGTTTGATTAGCTGAGGATTAATACAGATATTTATATGCATTGTTTGTGCTGTAGAAAATGAGGTAAGTAATTCCATAAAATGCTAAACTATATTATGTTTATTTATTTATTGTGTAAAAAAGATTTTTTACATAATAACGATTTTCGATACGTAATTTTTTTTATTGATGAACGTAACATTCAAACATAAAATTAAAACAAAAATTTACACAATTTTAATTGAAACAAAAAAATATATTTTTTTTTAATTCGGACGCTATCATATTTTGTTAATTTAATATATAAAAATAAGCTGGGAAAAATTATATTTCTTTTTTTTTCAGACAAAGCTTTTCATTCATGCGATTGTTTTTTGTTTACAAATAGAAAAGTTTGTAAACGCTTGTATTTTTTACCTTTAAAACAATAAGCTAACTATAAGTAAATAAATTAAAATCCTTCCACATATTTTTAATTTAGGTAAAAATAAGTTTAAGATGTCAATTATTAAATTTAATAAACAAAACAGACTGTAAGAAAAGTAGCTATAAAATTATGCAGTGTTGTTTACATTGCTAGTTTATTTTAATATTCAGTCGGTAATAAGAGAAAAAGCTCTTTATATTGATTCCTAAATCGAAGAAGAAAATAAGATTATTTTTTATATAAATCCATTATATTAACTGAACAGCATATTTCATATTTTATATAATTTATTTATTTATTTTTTTTTTTTTTTCAAAAATTTTTTTGTTGTACATTTCTGTTCATAATAAAATTCGAAGAGAAAGAAAGGTGTTTTAAGTGCTCATTTAAGATAAATCTACTCTGCTCCTTTAAAAATAAATGTAACGTAACATTCTTAACATTTTCATGATTAAAATTTATACGTGAATTTAGAAAAATCATAACCAAAGTAATGTATATTAGTAATTTGTCAGTACAATCAATTAACCGTTTACCCGCCAATGTTCCAATAATGGAACATGATTTTTAAAATAAAAAATTTACATGTAAAAAAACTCTTATTAATATCACTTTTACATACAATTGAATATGACATTATAAAGTATTTTTTACAATAAGTTTTATTCTGTTTAGATAATTATTTATTTTTTTACGATTTTTTGAATTTTACTATATTTTGTCAATTTTACTCTCTCTTACAATTAAATTTACCAAAATTCCAGTTTAAATTGAAAAAACGCAATACTTTAAAATATTTCATTAGAAAACATATCCTACGGGAATACAACAAAAGCAAAATTTTATTTTTAAATTTTAATGGTAAAATTTACGTTTTTATGTCTCTGTTCCATTATTGGAACATTGGCGTTTCGAGAGTTCATTTTTCATTTATGTGCAAAGCATTGTATGATATTACAAACATTATTTTCTTTTGCATTCTGATAAGAATAGTAACTTTTCTAAAGAAAGTAAACAGATAAAAGAGATAATAGGGGGAAAGTGAGGGATTATTTAGACTTCTTTTGTCCTCTAAAATTCGAAAAATAAGCAGGTACAAGATAATACTGTTTTCAAATGGAAGCTGCAAAACTTCGAAAGGATTATAGTATTGGCCCTTGACATTGATGTTCAGTTTAGTAAAGTCATAACAATAGAAAGAAATTATTTTTGATAAGGTGGCTGAATATGTGTGTGTGTTGGGGGGGAGGGGGGATTTCACCTGTGCCTTTGGAGACAAGTGCAGTTTCACATAAAAGGTGTCTTATTCCATATGTTTGCTGAAATAGTTATCCGTTTCCTTTCAGATAGCGTTTTTCTTATTAGTTTTGTTCGATGACAGTGAAAAAGGTGCATGTGTGCTTTCTATGTGTTTCATTTATAAAGTTTTCATAAATTTAACATCATGTCCAAAAGATGCCTCACGGTACAAGAAGCTGTGGCCTTTCTAGAAACTCTTTCGGATTCTGATTTGGAAGATGTAGATATTTGCCAGTTAGAGCCGGATGAACGTGGTGATATAACCGATGAAGAAGATATTGATGACAATAATTTAGACGCTGTTACGCCATTTGATGTGTGTGGAATGGTCGACGTCACTTTAAAAAAAGATGTAAGTACTCCAAATGAAGAGGAATTTCAGAAACCGGGTCCAAGTGCCAAGAAGAAACGAAAAACTGAAAACCCTGTAGTAAAATGGAAAAAAAAAGTGAAATTCGATAATCCAACAGAATTTGAAAAACCGGTACCAATATTGCATAAATTTCCAGAACTCATGGACTGCACTCCTCTTGATATATTTCATAAATTTTTTCCTGAAGAATATGTCGAATATCTTGCGGATATGACGTCACTTTATGCTTTGCAAAAAGGTGAAACAATTGATGTTTGCAAGAATGATATCTTACAATTTTTTGGTCTTCTTCTTCTAAGTGGATACCATTCAGTTCCTACTGAAGATATGTATTGGAATTCTGCGGAAGATACATGTGTTCCAATAGTTCCAACTGTTATGCCCCGCACTCGTTTCAGAAATATCAAGAAATTTTTTCATGTAATGGATAACAATAAGTTGGAAAATGGCGATAAATTAGGTAAAATAGCCCCGATTTATAAAGAGTTGTCCAAAAATTTCCAACAATTTGGAATATGGCATGAGAAGTTAAGTATCGATGAATCAATGGTTCCTTACTACGGTCGTCACTCATGCAAAATGTTCATAAGAGGAAAACCGATCAGATTTGGTTTTAAAGTATGGATGTTATGTTCTTCAACAGGTTATCCATATGCAATGGATATATATTCTGGGAAAAAATCAGAATCAGATAATAGTATTTCTGGACAGCTCGGACCGAGAGTTGTTAATGAGCTTTTATCTGTTGTTGGAGATAACTCACATCATGAAGTATATTTTGATAACTTTTTTACGTCTTATAATTTATTGTTGGAATTATCCCATAAAGGAATGCGAGCAACGGGAACAATTCGTGAAAATCGTACACAAAAATGCCCGTTGAAATCTAAAAAAGAACTTACCAAAGAAGACAGAGGAAGTTTTGATTTCCGATCTGACGGATCTGTTTATATCTGCAGCTGGAACGATAACGCGGTAGTGACTGTAGCATCAAACTGCTACACACATGAGCCTATAGGTAGTGTGAAACGCTATTCATGTGCAAAAAAAGGTAATATTGAAGTACCTCGGCCAAATCTAATAAAAAAATACAACGAAGGAATGGGCGGAGTAGATGTTTTAGATAAGCTTTTATCTAGTTACAGGCCTCAGTTGCGAAGTAAGAAATGGTGGTGGAATCTATTTAGTAACGCATTAAACATGGCAGTTGTAGCTAGTTGGAATTTGCACTGCGAAGTTCATGCAAACTCTAAAAAACTATCACATTTGGAATTTAGAAGACAGTTGACGATGAATCTTTTGCGGAAAAAAGAGCGTCTTACCAAACATCCTGGACCTCGCAGTCATTTAAAAGTTGAATTAAGACAATCTGATGGTCATTATATAATATCTACGTCTCAAGGTCGTTGTGTTGTTTGCAAAAAGAACACTACAAAAAAATGTTTTCATTGTGAAAAGCGACTGCATGAAAAATGTTTTCTGTCGTATCACAGTCGCTGAAATTATGTGAGTATCATTTATAATTATCTTTTAATGTATCTATAGTGTCATAATATTTATTAATTGTTCATTATTTAAAGATAAATAAACAAAACAGTTAATATTAAGAAGATATTATAATTATTAGACTTTAAATTAACTATTTTCATGAACTTTTAAAAATATGCAAAAAATAATCATGTAACACGCCAATGTTCCAATAATGGAACATGGCTAAAAACACACTCAAAAATTTTTTTCACCTAATTTTAAAACTTTATTGTATTTATATACTCTTAATTAATATAATAACCAAATTTCAAGTCATTGGGACTATTCTTTCTTAATTCGGCGTTTAAACGGTTAATAGCTTCTTATTTTTTGTTAGCAGAGTACAGAATTCTAAATAATTAATAAGAAAGAAGTAAAACTGTTATTACATAAAAAATCTTTCTTTTTTTTTTTTTTTTTTTTTTAAAGAAAAAACGTAATATAGTTTAGCATTTTATGGAATTACGTATTAAAAGTCCAGACAAAATAAACAACAGATAACTTGCTAATACAGGTCAAATTAGATAGATGGCGCTGCTCCTATCACGTCAAAATTGTTCCAAAGCGTTCAGTAGATTCCTGGCCCGATCCAAGACCGGTCCAGGATCAGTGACGTCATCGCCCGGTCGCATTGATCCATCTCGGGCGCTCTACTGAACACGCTCTACATTTTGGGGACAGATTTTCTTCTTCTAAAAAAGGAGGGAAGGAGGAGCATTTACTTATTGATTGTTACATTTTTCAGTTTTTATCTTCTCAGATAGATAAAGCTATAACCACTTACTAATAGATTATTTCATGATTTTTCTAATAAAAAAATAAGGAATATACTATAGGTTACATTATTGAGAAATAGAACGGAAAATTTAGATTTCAAACAGATATACATAAAAAAAACTAACATTTTCATTCCCTACCTTGCACAGCCCCCCCCCCCCCCCTTTCAAAGAAAAAAAAAATAATAAAAATAAAAAAATGTTTGGAAATGCCAGTTTGCGAGGTGCAATAATTTTTAGTTCCCCATCATACTATAGGTATGGGGTACTTAGGTAATCGTGAATTAGTTCCCCATCATACTATAGGTATGGGGAACTTAGGTAATCGTGAAAATTTTCGACCTCGGATTTTTTACTTTTCTACACGTTTTCAGGTGTGGGGAATCCGAAAATGACAAAATTTCTATGGTGTCTGTCTGTAGGGTGTCGGTTAGTGTGTTAGTGTGTTAGTCTGTTAGTGTGTTAGTCCGTTAGTTTGTTAGCCTGTGTACACGATATCTCAAGAACAAATTGTCGCAGAGAGGTCAGATCAGTTTTAAAATATTACTTTCGACACTGGCAAGAACCCTATTCATTTGCAGCATTCGAATTTAAAAACTTCGTAAGTTATTAGAAATTTACGATTTTCTTAACATGGGAGAATAGGACAAAAATTCACTTAAACGTGCATTAAATGGAAACTTTTTACTGTAAAAATATCAGACCAGTTTTAAAATATCCGTTTTGATGCCGGAATGAACATCAGTAACTATAAATATGCTACTTTGAAAGTTTCGCAAGTTATTGGAAATTTACGAATTTCTTAACATGGCAGTACAGGGCAAAATTTCACATAAACGTCAATTTTGAGAGATATTTTCATTGTAAAGATGTCAGACCACTTTCGAAATATTATTTAGGATGCTGGCATGAATATCATAGACTATGATTTTTCCAATTTAAAAAATTCGTAAGTTATTTGGAATTTACGATTTACTTAACATGTCAAAATAAGGCAAAATTGAGCATAAACTTCCATTTTGAGGATTCTAAATACATTAGACAGCTTCAAAATTACGTTTATGATATTTCTTTGAACATGATTGAATACAAATATTCTCCTAGGGAAGTTTCGTAAATTATTGGTAATTTACGATTTCATCAACATAATGAAATTGTAAATTTTTCATATAAATATGAATTTTGATGATTATTGCATTGGAAATAGTAGCATGAAAACTAAACAATGGAATTGACCCCGATAAAATAAATTAATAGATTAGAATAAGATAAATATATCGAAGTGAACGGTGGATAGCCTATTAGGCGGGGATTTCATTCTGTCACTGTATCAAGCTTTGGTCAAATTCATTTCTTTTAACATGATTATAATATGCCTAGAACTAGAAATTTCTGAGAACATAAATATGATGGGGAACTGAGCAGAGTCCACCTATGCCAACTGAATCTAATACGGATATTTAATGTTAATTTCAATTTATTTTTTAATAATATAAATAAATATTTAAAAGCAACTATATATCACTTGTGGAACCACACAGGCTCAGCCTTTGACAGTATTCTCAAGTTAGGTTTGCCCCGAGTATAGTTTTTCTTTCTCTCTCTCTCTCTTTTTTTTTTTTTTTTTTTTTTTTTTTTCTCTCTTCTGCTGTTGATGAATGTGACCTAAAATGTCTGTCTTTTCGCGGGCCGCAAATTGATGGCTACTGGACCGCATGTGGTCCCCGGGCCGCAGGTTATGCACCTCTACATTAACTAATACTTCTCAGCAAATTTTATATTTATCAACCTAATTCTGCGTAACTATGCAGCTTAAAAAAAATTTCATTCACTCCTAACTAAAATAGCTTATAAAACATAAATTTAACTTACCTTAAAATTTGCAGTAATATTCATATCTTTTCGAGGAATGGTTTTAATCCATTTTTCTCGTAATTCTGGATCCTTTGGCAAGCTAAAAACAGATACTTTAGGTCCTGTGGTATAATTGCCATTACAAAATGGTATGCTACATTTAAAAACCATAATTTAAGATTTAATTATCTTTAAAAAATTCATAATTAACGAAAGGAGACCCACGTGCAAGTGCAACAACGCTTAACGAAAGAAAAATGTAGGGGAACAATTACAATATGAATTCTACGCTACGCTGATTGTAATTCCGTTCCCCTTATGCATATCCTGTTTGAAAGGTTACAAAAATTCGAAGAGCGATCTATCCGAAAATCATCTGCCTAACTATGATTCCGAAACCTAACTTGAGAACACTATGAATGGCTAAGGCTGTATAATTCCGCTGGGGATATATAGTTCCTTTTACATACTCATTTGTAGTATATAAAATAAATTGATTTTAAAAGAAAATATCCGTATTATATTTGATAATATCTGTTAAATCTATCTGCTTAACTTAGAGTGAAGGTTTTAATGATTTAGAAAATGTTTTTGGAAATAATAAATGATACATCACGATCTACTTATCCAGTTACGAACTTCCTTCTTTTGGCGATATACTGAAAAGTAAAAACTTCCAGCATTCCTCAACCCCCAGGATCTTCTCTGTGGTCATTCATTATTCGGACACCATAAATGACACTTGCTTTTCTTATTACCCCTTTCTTCATTCACTAAAAACCCTCTTTTCTTATCTGTAAATAAACTGCCTCTTTGTGAAATGAATTTTCGCTTAAATTTTTATCTGATAGTGAAATGTATCATCAATATCAAAGATAAAATATCTTTGAAACATAGTTTTGCTTTATGGCATAATTTTGGACAATTTCAGTATATGATCGCAAGTAGCAATTTACCCATTCTTCTGTCACCCAATTTTCCGCTTACCCATTTTTCTGGTTACCCATTTTTCCGGGATCCCATTTTTTCCATTATATCCGTTGCCATTATTTCCATCGCCATTTTATCCGTTGCCATTTACACCGAGCACCGGTAAAACACATTGAAGGCAGAGACTCCAACATCCTAATTAATATTCCGTAGTGTTGTTAGTCACGCCTTTTTTTACACACCAGTAAGTTTTTAGAGTAAAAGTCTCCAAATTCAATTACGATTAAATAAGAAGAAAAATACTGTAAAATGATACTGGTGTGAAAAAAAGGCGGGGCTAACAATACTACGGAATATTAATTAGTATGTTGGAGTCTCTGATTGAAGGTTAAATGATTTAAGGGCAAAATACAATTTATAATAATAAAAAATAAAATAAAATAAAATAAACAAAAATATCTTTCTTGCTTTATGGATAGCGTAATGTAATTCTCCCTCCCCTAAGATAAATTTCAGGTTAAATGATTCTTTTATTCTATATGAGAATATAAATACATTTATTTTTTTATTTTGTTTTAAACTTTATTTTGAAAATTAAATAATAATGGTATAGTTATAAAAATCTTGAAATACTGTAAGTTATATAATTATGTCTTTTGTGGTGTTAAGAAAATAATTTTTAAATTATTTATTTCCAAAACCAGTTTTCCGACACCTAAAAATAAAAATTTGAATAATATGTGAAATTTAGCAAATGATGCATCAATTTTGTGAAAAGAAAAATGTATTGCATAAAATGTGTTTCTGTAATGGTATATATATATATATATATATTTTCTTTTAAGTAATTTCTCTATCAGATTTCTTGGGACTACGTCCTCCGAGCTTATAATTTTTTACTTTTCTGTGAGCTTGAAAATTATGTGAAAATTCATTTCAAGAAGAGGCTGTTGATTGACAGATAAGAAAAGAGGATTTATTGCTATAGTAAATGAAGAAAAGGGTGGAAGAAAAGCAAGTGTCAGGTGTCCGAGTAATGAATGACCAGAGGATCCTGGGGTGTGGGTTGAGGGTTGCTGGAAGTTTGAAATTTTCAGGAAATCGCCAAAGAAAGAAAGTTTATAACTGGATAAGTAAATTGTATTTTCCTAAAACATTTTCTAAATCATTAAAATCCTCACTTTTGGTTGAGTAGATAGATTTAACAGATATAATCAAGTACAATACGGATATTTTCTTTCACATTCAATTTATTTTTAACACTACAAATGTGTACATAAAAGAAACTATATATCCCTAGCGGAATTATACGCGGAATTATAACTTGCTTTGACAGTGTTCGCAAGTTAGGTTTGCCCCGAGTATAGTAGATAGTAGATAGTACTAGTCTGACGTCTGATTGAAAAAGACGTTTTCCTGTATTGTAATTGTAGAATAGAAGACTCGTAGACCAGAGAGAGTGTAGCGTCATGTCTGAAGAACGGGAAGTAAGTAAAGCTATTTTGTTTTAAATAAAGTTAAACAAATAATAATAATTATGAGCGGACAATTCTGTTTTCACAGTCAGAAATTTCATAACCGTTAAATGAGTACTCATTTTCGAAAGATTCATTTTTTAAAATTTTAATTTTAATTTTGAGTTATCAAAAGTGCAATTTTTCACAAAGTGCATTTTTCTCATTTTTTACTCGCACTGACTGGTGTTCAAAATTTAAGCAACAACTTCTTTTTTTCTCGTTTTCTTCTTTTGCGCATAATTTTTAAACAAATGAACATATGAACATAAAATTTGGATGACATGTTTGTTAACATATCATTAACCGAATTTTATATAACTTTAACATAACTGATAAATTTTTAAGCTAATAAATATTCATTTTTTCTCAGAAATAATGCTTTAGAAAAAATGAAAAATTTCAGCAATTTTAGAAAAGAGAACTTAATGAAAAATGGTCACAAGGATGTATTATAGATAGTTGAAGATGCGCATGCATCCATGTGTTAGATTAAAACCGGATCTTTTTACCTGTATTCACTTTTCTATAGAGTTCTAACAGATGACGTCACGAGCATGTTTGCTGAGGGACAGTTGACCCCAATGACCCATTTTATCATTGCGGAATAGTGTTACAAATGTATTGTAACACAGTGTTGTAAATGTATTTGTAAAAGCATAAAAAAATTCGACTACTACGCTTCCAAAGGCATGGAAAAAATAGCATTGTCCTTCAGCAAAGTACGGTTGCTAAGAAGAAAGTCACGTGGTTGTTAGAACTCTATTTCTTCTCTTTTTCGCATGTGAATAATTTTTAAAAAAATATACATACAAACATGAAAATTGGATAAGACGTTCGTTATAAAATTATTTATCGACATTATTATTATTCTGGTGTTGAGCATAGTTTATATATTAGTAATTATATTTTTTCAAAAAGGCCGTTTTAAAAGAAAAAGAAAAGCGAATACAGAAAGAAAATTCACTATTTAGTTTAACATTTGAAGGCATGTCCGTCTACTCTAATCTGTAATGCATCCTTAAAACCATTTTTCATCAAGTTTTCTTTCTTAAATTGTTGAAATTTTTCATTTTTTTCCAAAGCTTATTTTTGAGAAAAATTGAATAATTATTAGTTTAAAAATTATTTATTATGCTAAAGTTACATAAAATTCGATTAATGATATGATAACAAACATGCCCTCCAAATTTTATGCTCATATGTTTATTTGTTTAAAAAGTATGCGCAAAAGAAGAAAACGAGAAAACAGGTTGTTGCTTAAATTTTGAACACCAGTGTACTAAAAATTAAAAAAAAAATCAATTTTTGGGAAACAAGTACTAATTTAACACTTATGAGTTTTCTAAATGTGAAAACAGAATTGAAAAAATATTTATTAGGTAATGAGAAATTATGAAAAATTTTTCTTCCCATAGAATAACATGGAGTACAGCTGTTCGCTAGATTAAGTATTGTCCGCTCTTAAAGAGTGCCTAAAAGGTACCCAGAGATTTAACCCTTTGTATTCCACCGGAACTTTACAGTCCCATCAAAAAAATTCCTCAATATAACCTAAATTTACTACAGGATTTCATTGGAACTTCGAAGTCCCTATAGTTTAAGCTAAATTTAATATGAGATGTTTCTCATACAGCAAAAAAATATCACAAAAAAAAAAAAAAAAATCAAACTATTTTTCCAAAAATAAGGTAATTTGGGATATAAAAGGTTACGTAAATTAACTGTTTGAAATATTTTTTATTTTATTTTTTAATGTTTATAATTTATGTTTTAATTAATTACAATATGTATTTCTTCCAAGATTTTGGTATTTTTATTTATTGAAAAGTTACGATTTTTAATGGCATCAATGCCTATATTAAAGATAAATAAGCACCTCTCATTTGCTTTGATAGCCATATTAATTCGGACTCTGCTATTACTCCTATTTAAATATATATATATATATATATATATATATATTACCTTTGAAATAAATTTATGACTAAATATAAGATTTATTGATTTATATAGCGGGAAAATCGGGAATGAAAGGATTAAATGACATTAAATAAGCTTTATTAAATAACAAATTAAAATTACTTTAAAACTGTTTTGAGTAGATGTGAGGAGGTTTACTATAAAAGTGACGCTTCGTCTACTTTCAGAGGTAAAGCAGTTAATGTTCTTTCAACGTTTTTTTTTTTTTTTTTTTTTAGCGCATTTTTTAGCATTTGGCTGAAGTTTCATAATTTTTTTAGTTTCGAGAACATAGATGATTACATTTCGTCCACCATTTTCAAATTTTACTTTATTTCTTAATTTTGAAACGATACAAATGCATAATTTGTGCATTCATTTATAAAAAAAAAATCTGGGGTGACTCCACTCGATTTGGTGACGTGCCCTTAGCGGCATGGGGTGAAAGCAGGGGTCTGTCCAGACTTTTCAAACAGAGTCCTGTTTTTGTGAAATTGTGAAAAATCTACACATAATTTTGTGAATCTAAATTTAATGTGAAAATCAAGTTCTTGCGAACTTTTGGGCTAGGGTCCTCTTTTTGTGAAAAATGTGATTTTGCAAAATAAAATTACAATTAAGGTTTCACTTTAGAGAATTACGGTTCACTTTTATAGAGCTAAATTCACACATATGTATAGAATGCTTTTATAAATTAGAAATTGAATATAAACTTTTCAGGAAAATATAGCAAAACATGTCCGATTACTCAAATGGTCTGTTTTTCGTTGTATAAAAGATTAGTTTTCCTAATGAAACAGATTTATCAAAAGGTCTGTTTTAAAAGGAGAAAATTTTGTGAAGAGTTCTTTTTAAGAAAAGCAATTTTGTGAAGGGTCCTTTTTTATGATGAATATTTTTGTGATGGGTCCTTTTTTAGGATGAATATTTTTGTGAAGGGTCCTTTTTTAGGATGAAGAATTTTGTGAAAGGTCCTTTTTTAGGGTAAACAATTTTGTGAAGGGTCCTTTAACGAACTCAGATTTTCCTCTGGACAGACCCCTGGAAAGGTAAGAAGGAGGAATAGAAGAAGCCTAGCGGAAATAAGAAGGTGTGCGTGTTCTCTGTGGAAAATGGAGTAAATATTTGTATTGTTTTATGTACAAGGATAGTCGAAAGTATTCCAAAGCATTTCGTTCTATGAGGGGTATTTCTATAAGCCAAATTTTAATAACTTTACACAAATTTTAATGAAATTGAAATATGTTATTAAAAGCACAAAAGAATGCTTTCTATAGAATGTAGTATGATTAGCATTGAATTTACAGAGTCACACAAAAATATTCAGTTACACTGAGGATTATTATTGGAAATTTGCTGAATTGCATTTTCGTTTACATTAAACGTTTATTCTAACATTTTTTTCCCTTAATGTGAATATGATTTGAATTAGTGTATTTGTCCATTCAACTGTCCGTTTGTCCGCCTCCACCGTCTGTAAATATTTTAAGAATTTTTTATTTTTACTCTCTTCTATATTCAATAAAAGAAAGTACTGGATTCCTAAAAATTTTCGACTTCCGGTTTTCGATGGATTTACACGTTTTGAGAGGTCTAGAACCCGACTTGACAATTTTTAGAAAACGTCTGTCTGTGTGTGTGTGACGAAAATTTTGTGGCAACTGTATCTCCGGAATTACTGCTCAGAATTGCATATAAATTTACATGTAGATTCACCTTGAGCTAAATTAGTGCCTATCAACTTTTAATGCCATCTGCTCAACAGGTGGCGCTGCTATACAGTGATTTCCACAACTTAAGGGGAAGCTATATATCATGTTCTATTGCGTATAATTAAACAAAACTTGACATGTGTGAAGGCCATTATGAGACATTATGCTGATTCAGTTTGAATTCTTTATCGGCGAACAGGTGGCGCTGCTATACAGCGATTTCTGCAATTTAAGGGAAAACTATATCTCAGGAACTACTGCACAGAATCACATATAAATTTATATGTTGATGCACCTTAACCTAAATGAGTATCTGTCAAATTTTAGTGTCAACCGCACCACAGGTGGCGCTGCTACACAGCGATTTCCGCAATTTAAAGGGAGGCTATATCTCAGGTTCTATTGCGTATAATCAAACAAAACATGATATGTGTGAAGACCATTATGAGACATTCTGCTAATTCAGTTTGGATGCTTATCGGCCAATATGTGGCGTTGCTATACTGCAAATTTCCTCGATAACGGGAAAGCTATATCGCAACTTCTATGGCATATAACTGTACGAAACTTGATATGTGAGATAACTATTAGAAAAATGCATTTTTTAAGATGTCGTTTATAGACAATAAAACTGCCTTTCTTTGGATATTTAGTGTTTGTTTTCTATAAGATGAAAATTAATTATTTGCACAGAGTGAATTTGTACAGGAAAATGCAGAAGAAAGTCTTGTAGTGGCCACAACATACTAGTTTTTATTTTTTTAATTTTTTTTAATGATATGTGTTATTCAAACTCATTATTGAATATTTCCTACTTAAAATGACTCTAATAGAACCTATGCCACTGGTTTGTGGGCATCCAAAAAATGCCAATGCATTGCGCTTTAGGGGAGACATTTTTATAAATCACATTTAAATAACTTTATGAAAAAATCATAAAGAATTTCGCATTTATCGTTTAGATGCTACGAAAATGTTTTGTATAAACTATAATATGTTTAACCTCCAGGGCTACGCAAAAATGTTTCGATACATTAAGAGGTGCAAATAAGAAATTAAGAGCACCATTTCTGTTTTTTAAGCATTTTTAACACTTTCCAACAATGTTTCAGAGTGATTATGAATTCAATTAGTCTATATGTCTGTCTTTCTGTCTGTCCATTGTGTGATAATACTATAGACAAAGAACATAGAATGTTATACGATACAACAAGACAGTTGGAAAGTGTTGATAACCAATGCGTACCTCGTGATTTTTCGTTTTTGTTTTAGTTTTAAAAAGTGTAATGCTTAATTATATTTTCAAATACTTAAATAAAATCATAAAAGGGCAATAATGTACGTTTTCGTATGGAGTACTGTGATTCATTAAACTTTATATGGTTACAGATCACCGTTCCATCAAATAACGGATATTCTGCGACAGGTTACTTCTGAAGCAAAATATAGCCAGTGCTAAATGTGGGTAAAGTGTGGAGGAAAATTGAGAGTTCATTTTTTTATTTATTAATTTATTTTAAAAGTTATTATATATTTCCGCAAAAGGCACGTATGCTTAAAGCACGCCACCGAGAGGGGAATATCATTTCCGCTAAGGGCACGGCCCCTTTTGTAGATGAAATAAAGAAAGAGGAGTTGTTAAACAAACAAGAGAGAAAACCATAATAGAGTGTTTGAGTATTTTTCTCCATATATTACACGATGTTTTATTTAACGCTACTGAACTTTTAGCCCATAGATCATAATGATAAAGAATTTTTCGTTGTGTCCCTGAAAAAAACCTATAAATGCTAGATTCAACAAAATGCTTATAGTTAGTGCAGCAGTGATTTATAATATTCATATAAATTTCCAGCTCAATTGAATAAGGCGTTTAGAAGCTATCGCACTTTTAAAAATGTGGTCCCATAGGCCGTAATGATATAAAGAATATTCCTTTGTGTCCCTGTAAAACACTGTAAGTGCTAGATTCACCAAAATCTATACAGTTGGTGCAACTGTGACCTATAATATGTGTACAAATTTTTTGCTCAGATTAATAAGGTGTTTAGACGCTATCACACTTTTAAAAATTTGGCCCCATAGGCCATAATGATAAAGAATTTTTCTTTGTGTCCCTGTAAAAACACTATAAGTGCTAGATTCTCCAAAATCTATACAGAATGAGTGTCTGTGACCTATAATATGTGTATAAATTCTTTGCTCAATTGAATAAGGCGTTTAAATGCTATCGCACTTTTAAGATTTTGGTCCCATAGGCCATAATGATGAATTTTTCTTTGTGTCCCTGCAAAAAAACTATAAGTGCTAGATTCACGAAAATCAATAGGGTTTGTATTATGGTCACTTACAATATACGTACCAACATTCAGCTTATTCGAACAAAGAGTTTAGACGCTAGCGTGTTCACTCACACACATACATACACTCATACATACACTCATACACACACAAATACATACATCATCACAAAAATAGTGAAAATGGACTCATTGGACCTCGAAACGTATAGAAACATCAAAATCTCAAATTCGGATTTTTGACATGACTACAGTACTTTCCTCACTATAATGTTCGGAAAGTAAAAAAGTATTTCATTAATTATATTTCATTTTTGCCCTATAACGAAAAAAAAAAAAAAAAAGAGATCTTAAAAATTCTTTTAGCGGGGAATGAGACCGTGAGAAACTCTTTTTTTTTTTTTTTTCATTTTCTCTTTTAAAATATTTAACATTTTGAGAAATTAACGCACTTTATTGGTAAGTATTTAGAAAACAGACCTTTGGCATAATTTATAAAAGAAAATCTTTCACAAAAATCGAAAAGACAAAGTTCTGAAAAAATTTGTTTTAGGTAGACACTTTGTAATATGGAGAGTATTTTAAATGTTATTAAAACAGTTTTCTTTTTTAGGTTACTCATAGGTTACTTACTAGTACAGTTATGATGACGTATAACAAAAGAGAAGATTCTGAAGAATTTGCTGAACTGGTTGCAGGTAATGATTTTAAATATGAGAGATTTATTTAATAATAAAACCTGCAGAGTGAAATACGTCAATATTAATTGTTATTTGTAAAAGTATAACATGATATTATAAATAGGATTTTTTTCATATAAGTGTGCCAGTACTTTCGTTTTAACCACGTGCCATTGAGTGAGTTATTTATATGCAAAAACAAAACATAAATATCAATAAAAAATTTAAGTAAAAAATAATTTTTTAGAGTTAGAAGCTTTTTATCGTGAAGCCCTAAAAAGCATAAAATAAAACTTATTCTGGCAAAGACATGCTACAAAGAAATGAAAGTTTCAACACTAAGAAAATTTTAGAGAAAAATATAGGTACTTTCCTTTTGCAAGAGATGAAAATTTTTTAATGTTCAAAATATTTTAAAAAGCTTTCGAGACCAATATTATTAGTTATTAGTTTTTGTATAATCATTCGTTAGGCCAGAAATTTCAAATGTCTCGAAAGCTTTTTAAAATATTTTGAACATTAAAAAATTTTCATCTCTTGCAAAAGGAAAGTACCTATATTTTTCTCTAAAATTTTCTTAGTGTTGAAACTTTCATTTCTTTGTAGCATGTCTTTGCCAGAATAAGTTTTATTTTATGCTTTTTAGGGCTTCACGATAAAAAGCTTCTAACTCTAAAAAATTATTTTTTACTTAAATTTTATTTTGTGCTTTTTAGTTACAAAAAACGAAAAAGCTTCTTAAAAAAACTAATTAAAATTTAATAGGATATTTTGTAGACAACGGAAGATTTTCATTTATCAATTGACCTTTTTTTTTCGATTATTTATCTGCAAAAAATGTACTATATCGTCTTTCGAGGACCGAATCCGGGACCATCGCGTTATCAGCATGACGCTCAACCAAAAGTCTAAGAACTGTCAAGAAAAATCATAGAACATTCTAGAAAAATCTAACAAATACTTATACAAAAGGAATATTGCTCTCGAATGCTTTTTAAAATATTTGGAATGTTTAAAATTTTTCATGTTTTGCAAAAGTGAAATATCTGTATTTTTCTTTTAAATTTTCTTGCTGTTGAAACTTTTATGATTTTATAGCATGTCTCTGCAAGAATAAATTTTTATTATAGGCTTTTTAGGGTTCCACGATAATAAAAATTGTTATAAATGTTTTTATTTATTTATTTATTTATTTATATTTTTATTAATTAATTAATTGATTTTTATTTATATTTTTACTGAAATTTTTATTTTGTGAAGTTCGAATATGATCTTTACAGGCAGGCACCTTGTTTTTTAGCGTGTCACGAAGACACGATGAGAAATTCCAATTTCAATAAAAATATTTTAAAATATGTATTTATTTATTTATTTTTACTTACATTTTTATTTATTTTGTGCCTTTTATAACTAGATAAAAAGCCGTTTAAAAACTCTTGAAAAAGTATTAGGATACTGTGTACGCAGCGAAATATTTTCTTTTATCATTTGACACTTCTTCTATTAATTATTTGCAAAAAATAACACCTCGGCCCGGCGGGGATCGAACACACATTATCAACATGATGCTGTAACCAGCTACTGATTCATTACGAGATACAATGAGTTGCTTACTTATATATATATATATATATATATATATATATATATAATGGAAGCGTCTTGTTTTTTAACGTGACAAAAAGCCGATGACAAATCCAATTTCATATAACAGTAATATATAATGTATATATATACATGTATATACAGCTTCTAAAAAAATTTTTTTTTGTATTTTTTACTTAAAACATTTTATGTTGTGCTTTTTTAATACTGAAAATGTTTTGTGTTTTCCAATATCTAAATAAAAAAATGCTTCTTAAAAAAACTCCTAAAAAAATTTTTAGTGTAAGCAATGAAAAATTTTCTTGTATCAATTGACGCCTTTTCTACTAATTGTCTGAAAATATTAACACACTGGACCTTCCGGGTACCGAACTCACGACCACCGCGCTACTAACTGGACGCCCTTACCAACTGAGCCATAGAGCGACAAACGAAATGGCTTATATTTACTTTAAAATGAAGGCACCTTGTTTACTAGCGTGACACGAAGACACGATGACAAAGTCAATTTCAATTAAAAACCTTCTAATAATTATAAGATAAAATCTTTTTATAAACCATGTTTTTAAATTTTCTGTTGAATAATAGCTATAGAACTAACTACATTAGCACTTTATCAATGCGTATTGTTACGAAATTGTAAATAATTGTATTTATTTTTGTATAAATTCTTCAAAAAAGCTTAGTAAGTTGATAAAATGTCAATTTTCTGCATTTCCAGCTCTTTTTTGCATTAAAATAGCTTAATTTTCCCTTTAAAATGCATTAAAAAGTAATTAGGCATGTAATGGATTTGGCGTCAAATTTGACGACTTTTTGCCCTTGGAGACTTTTTGCGAGAAAATCCTTATTATTGATATTCCAAAGATGGACGTTCTAGTGTGATTGGTTAAAGAGTTACGGCAAATTTGAATAATAAAAAAAAAAAAAAGTTGGTTTTAAAAATAAAATATTAATCCTTTCCGAACAACATATATTTGCATTTGCATCACGAACTACATTATCACTTTATCAATGTTTAGAAAATCTTGAAAGTGATAATGACGTCAATTTTTACCAGATGCAGAATTTAACTTTTTACAATTTTTTAACGCTCACATGTAATTAAATATATTTATTTTTATGTCGAAAG
Source organism: Salticus scenicus (assembly GCA_963930645.1). Classification (NCBI taxonomy): domain Eukaryota; kingdom Metazoa; phylum Arthropoda; class Arachnida; order Araneae; family Salticidae; genus Salticus; species Salticus scenicus. The sequence continues at coordinate 180,534,844 of OZ005659.1, forward strand.
AAAATGAACTCGTAAATTTTTTTTTTTTTTTTGGCAACAATTAAATTATAGCTAATATTTTAATGACTATTTTTATTGCTATTAAGAGGCTATTATTTTCATATTTTAACTAATTAAAAGAAAACTATTCGAAAATCTGACTTCGAAGTATTGTGTTGTCACCGGGTTCTGAACTACTGTGAAAGTTTCAAATGTCTAGCTAGTAGGGAAGTTAGTTAAAAATAGATTGCAAGATTTGTACCGGACAAATAAACAAACACACAAACAAACAAGAATAGAAGTTAATAAAAACATGGTAAAAAATAATATATTTCATGGGACCCAAGGCTGTAGCTAACGATATATTTGTCGAGGGCAAAGTGTTAAATGAGCCGACTCAACAATGGCTCAAAGCCGACTCATGTCAATACCCCCTCCTCCCCCCCCCCCCCAAAAGAAAAAAAAAATGATATTTACTATTAAAACTCGAATAAACGACTACGTCAGAAACACCAAAGAAAAATATTGGAAATGCATACAGCTGTTTCGGCAGCTTTAAGCGTGCCGTCTTCCCTGCAAAAAGATCTTTTTTGCACTGAAGACGGCACGCTTAAAGCTGCCGAAACAGCTGTATGCATTTCCAATATTTTTCTTTGGCGTTTCTGACGTAGTCGTTTATTCGAGTTTTAATATTACAACGCCAAGTCTCCTGTTATTAAATGATATTTACTAATTTTACTTCCATTACATGCCTACCTTAGGTAATAGAAACGTTCCATTTAGTAAAAAAATTTCATATCAAGTTTTCTTCTGACTTATATGTTTAACTGTCTCTAAGTCTTTTTTTTTTTTTTTTTTTTTTTCTGCGTAAGTGTGCATTTGTGTATGAGTGTGTGTGGAATCATGATTATTATTCTTCCAAATCTAAAGAGAAAACAACGAAACTTAAGATAGTTCCGGTGCACAGATGACTTTGGCAGTTTTTGGTGAAAATTGGAAAACGTAAGTCGAATAAGACCATAATCTAACTTCAGCTGGCATTTCAAAAACAGCTCTAATGGTTTTCAATGTCCTTTCGTATGTATTAGTTGGTCATAGGAAACTGCAGTTGGTTGTAGGCATCTTGTTTTTCTGGGCCAATTTTAGATCTTAAAGAAAAGTTCTAAAGATTTTCTTCAAACTCACCGTATTAACTTCGTTTTAAGTACCAGGCTCGTGTCCCGCTTCAGGTATGGATGTACGTGGCAGTTCGAAATTCACTTTTAATCATAGGACACAATCTGATAAACACAGAATAAACTAGTAGACCTATTTTTCAGTTTCAAAAATTTCAGCAGAATTGAAAGCAAATGGAATGAAACATGTTATCGATGAGTAAGTCGACTGATGGGCTTTTTATTAGCATTTGGAATCCATTGTATAAAGGAAATCTCCTGATAGCCAAATACATATTCTGTAGGAATATAGATAATGGGTTCGAATCCCCATTTAGGCATGTTCACCATGGTTCGGAATATCTTTTGAACCATAGGTCCTAGTGTAATGGGCTTCAATATATAACAAAAGGACCACAGAGTGATAGATACTCCACACCAAAACCAAATCAATTGGCCTATTTTCAGTTTCAAAAATTTTAGCAGAGTTAATCGCCAAAAGGGAAAAAAATAGTCGGACTATATGCCAATAAGCCGACTGGAGTTCTTTTATAGAGCTTTTTGGATTTGAAGTTAAATAGAGATATGTTTAAAGACCGAATCTTTTTTCAGTCAGCCAATTTCTAGTTGGAAAAGAATTGGTCAAAAATAAAGGCGAATTTGAAAATAATCAATTGGATTATCTGTCAGCAAACTGATAGGATTGCTTTTGTTAAGCTTTGGAGCCGAATAAAAAAGTGATTTTTTCATGTCAGACGATTTATAATTTGAAACCTTTCACCAGATGAAAAAATTCAATCGGGATAGACCGATTAAATTATTTTTTATTTAGCTTTCGAGTTGAAAACACACGCACACAAAGAAAAAACCTGACGATCAAACAATTTTCTAGTTGGCCTATTTACAGTTTTTTGATGGCCTTTATTTCTTAGGCTAACTGGAAAAATTGAATCACTTAATAAGCCAACTACAGTGCTTTTATTCAGTTTTAAAGCAGAAAGTAAATCGAAATTCGTCCGTCAACCAAATTGATAGCTCGATTGTCGAAAAAATAGCGTATAGGTTGACTAAAAATAATTGATTTCAGCTCCAGAGTTCTGAGATTCCAGTCGGCCTATCAAAAAAGTTTTTCAAATGTTAAATAGGCAGACTGTTACATTTGACTTATTTTCATATTTAAATGTTTATCAGAATTCAACGCCAAATATATATATATATAAGATGGGATTTTAATAGTAAGTCGAGCCGACTGGTGTGTCTTTAATTGAGCTTTAGAGTAAAAGTCAAAGACATTTTCGTCCTCTGGCTATAGACTGTTTTAGCTGACTTATTTGCAGTTTGAAATGTAATACATTTCTAATAATAATACAGAAAAAAAGCCGACTGAGAAAAAAAAAACTAATTTAGGTTATCTGTCGATAGGCCGACTGGAGTATTTTCTTCAACTTTTTTGGGGGGGGGGGGGGGGGACATGCCCCCCTGATCGCTACGCCCCTGATGGGACCACTTCACAAGTTTCCCCTTAGTTTAAAAAAAAACAGGGCGGGTACTGTTAGTAGTGAAATACATAACATATAAAATTCACGCTTATTTCAAAATTCTCTCATAGGTGTATATTAGCATAATAATTTTTGTTTTTTAAACTTTTTTTGCCCTTTTTTTCCTGCTTGATACTAATAAATAAGTGTAGGGTTCCCAAATGGTTCCCTTGTTCCTCCAAAGTCAGTTTTTTAGAGTGAAGTTGGTTTTCAATTTTTCAGTCCGTTTAGTCCCCGTTTGAATGATTTTAAGTTTAAAAAAAAATATTTTTCTCATGCTAAAAGTACCAAACATATAGGTGGAAAACAAAAACATAAGTTTTGCGATTTCCAATCTTTCTCCATCCACAGCATATATGTTAATGTTCATTTCGAATTTGCTTTATTAGATTAGATTCTAGAACCCATAAAGAGGTAAAATTGTTCAATATCTCTCACACATGTAAGTTTTTTTAGCAAACCCCCCTTCCTCTCCTACTAGCAATCAGCGATCAAGCACCTCGCCTTGTAATTTCTAGTCTTTCTCAATCCACAATGTAAATGTCAAAATACTTTTTTAACTTACTTTATTAGTTTCCAGAATTTGTAAAGAAGTAACATTTTTCAGTCTTAGTCATATAATGTTTTTGAAAACTTTCCCCCCTCCTCTAAGTCAATAATCTACGATCAAACGGCCTATAGAAATCTTGTCCTAGTGATTTTCAGTCTTTCTCCATCTGTGACATTAACGTCGCTAAAAATTTTAATCTTGCTTCATTACATTCCAGAAAAAGGTTGAAAAATAAAAAAACTTTTTTTTTTCAGTTTAGTGGGTTTTATCAGGGTTTTTTGGAATTTTATCTTTTTTTCTCTAAGAATTTTGAGGGTTGTTTTCTTTCTTTTGTTACATGAAGTACATTATTAAGAAGATTTTAAAAATAACATGTTAATTATTCATTGAAATCAAAATTTTTATAATTTTAATAAAAAAAATTTTAGGTCATTTTTTTTATGATTTAAGTAATGAGGGGGGGGGGGATGCTTTATATATCGTAAAATTTTGTTTATCTGTCCTTTACAACAAAAAATCTGGATTTTTGTCATTCAAAAATTTCAGACAAAAATAAAATGTTGTTTTATATCACAATTTTACCGACTTTAATGATATATTTTACAACTATCACTTACTTTTTATGAAGATCACAGTGAGTGTATTATATACCCAGGGGGTCAAGAGGGAGCAGATGCAAATGAAATATATTCTTTTTTAAATTACCCTATTATTGATTTTAAAAAAAGTTTATATAATCACGTATAATTTATGAAAAAATTACAGTAAGTGTCAGACACACTTAGTGGGGAGGGGTGGAGGGTGGAGGAAAATAAAGTGATTCTCTATATCACCATTTTAGCGATTTTAATGATATATTCTATTACTACCACGTAATTTTATGTAGATTACAGTAAGTGTATTACATACCTGGGGGGGGAGGGGGCAAGGGGGGATGATGGAAATAAAATATATTCTTCTTAAAACTACACTATTATCGATTTAAACAAAAACTTTGTATAATAACGTACAATTTGTGAAAAAAAATCACAGTAAGTATCAGACATACTTGAGGGGGGGGGATTAAAGAGTGGGGGACAGAGGAAAATAAAATATTTTTTTATATCCCCATTTTACCGATTTTTATGACATACTAGCGAGCTTCGCCCGCTAGCGGGTCAGTATTTTCAAATGAATCACTATAATTAATGAATCACTAACAGTAACTTTTAGTCCTAAGAAAAGAAATTTAAAAAAAAAAATCATTTCTGATCGGGTAAAATGTCGTCCTGGGTCCCCACTGCCTTCGGCAGCGCAGTCCCGTGCGCGCTGCGCGTGCACAAGTTAGGGGATACACGCGCTGCGCGCGCGTATTCCTTCCCTGACCCTTCGTGCCCCCCCCTCAAAAAAAATCATTTCTGATCGGGTAAAAACTCACACCGGGTCCCCACTGCCTTCGGCAGCGCAGACCCATGCGCGCTGCGCGCGCACGTGTGAAGGTATACGTGCGCTGCGCGCAAATATTCCTTCTCAAATCAAATTTTAATTCTTAAGAAAAGAAAAGAAAAAAAAATCATTTCTCATGGGGTACAAAGTCTGCACGGGTCCCCACTGCCTTCGGGAGCGTAGTCCCGTGCGCGCTGCGCGCGCACAAGTTAAAGAATACACGCGCTGCACACCCGCATTCCTTCCCTGACACTTCGTGCCCCCTAAAAAAATCATTTCTGATCGGGTAAAAAATCACACCGGGTCCCCACTGCCTTCGGCAGTGCAGACCCATGCGCGCTGCGCGCCCACGTGTGAAGGTATACGCACGCTGCGCGCACGTATTCCTTCTCAAATCAAACTTTTATTCTTAAGAAAAGAAAATTATAAAAATTATTTCCCATCGGTTAAAAGTCGGACCGGGTCCCCACTGCCTTCGGCAGCGCAGTCCCGTGCGCGTTGCGCGCGCACAAGTTAGGGGATACGCGCGCGGTGCACGCCTATTTCTTCCCCACACTTTCAGCCCCTTCTAATTAACCTACGTATACCAATTTTGAACGGTCTTACTCAATTAGCTGAGATGCAAAAGAACACCTAATCAGGACGCCTCAAAACGTGTAAATCTGCTGAAAACTTTCGATAATATAAAAGAACTTTAAAATATCTTTTGAATGATGTATTAAAAATAATTTAATCATGATTAGAAATTGAAATATTGAAAATATTACAGCGCCATCTGGCGGTAGAAATTTCTGTATTCCACTGTTCGATCCCAAATCAACAAAGCTTTCTAATGATATATTACTTATGACATTATATTAATTAGTAGTTGAGATACAAAAGAAAACTGATTCAGGAAACCTCAAAACGTGTAAATCTGGTGAAATCTTGAATTCCATTTTCGATAATGTAAAAGTACTTTAAAGTCTGTATCGAATGACGCATTAAAAAAAATTTAATCATGATTAGAAATAGAAATATTGAAATTTAAAAATATTACAGCGCCATCTGGCGGTAGAAATTTCTGTAATCTACTGTTCGATTCCAACTCAACAAAGCTTTCAAATGATGTATTTCTTATGAAATTTTTTTAATTAGTAACTGAAACAAAAGAGAAACCCATTCAGGAGACCTCAAAACGTTTAAATAAGGAGAAATGTCGAAATATCGAATTTCTGTAATCTACTATTCAATTCCAAATTAACAAAGCCTTCAAATGATGTATTACTTATGAAATTATTTTAATTAGCAGCTGAAATACAAAAGAAAACCCATTCAGGATACATCAAAACGTGTAAATCAGGTGAAATCTCTAATTCCACTTTCGACACTTTAATTAGTAGCTGATATACAAAGGAAAACCCATTCAGGAGACCTGAAAACGTGTAAATAAGCTGAAATCTCGAATTCCACTATTGCGATGCAAAAGAAAACCCAATCAGGAGACCTCAAAACGTGTAAATCTTGTGAAATCTCGAATTCCCCTTTCGATAATGTAACCGTACTTTAAAATGTGTATCGAATGACATATTAAAATATATATATATATATACATTAAACATAATTAGAATTTTAAATATTGAAATTTTAAATTATTACAGCGCCATGACACCTCAAAACGTGTAAGTCAGGTGAAATATCGAATTCCATTATCTACGGTAGTCGGTTAATGGAAGTAAATAGAAAAAGAAATATTTTTACCTTGAGTGTATTTGTGTCGTTTTGAAACTGGCATCCTCTTTCGACAGATAAAATGTCAGGCGTGTAAAGATAAAATTTAATTTGCAATTAAAATGTAAATCTTTTGTTTATTGACCAAAATCGATGAAATTTGAACTGCAAGTTTGTTTTGTGGTGTTAAGATTGAATACTAATTGAAATGTGCGAATTTTGAAAAATTGAAGAAAATAGAAAATTGCAATTTTTAATCGCAGTACAAAAACACGTGACCTCATTAAACACCAGATGTTTTTTCTTTCCGTTCAAGATCGTCTGCCAAGTTAAAATGCTTGTGATTTGTTGCCACCATTTTTTTTTAGTTTAGTTAATTTAAAAAATCTAATTGTCCGATCGATAAGCCGTTTAAACCATCGGATTGAGAAAAAAAGCCCTTTCCAAAGGTATCTTGTTTGTAACAATACGACTGATATTTCTAATTTATTTTCCACTTTTTCCGTAAAAATGTCGCTTTTTAAGCATTTAATCATGAATTCTGGGTCATTTTTCGGTAGACATGGGTGGACATTTTAATTAATATCTCCGCAAATTAGTGTCGCATCGCTTAGAGAATTATCGCGATGTCGAGATGATGAAATTCTGCGTCTGTCGACACCGGTTTCGAGGCGATGCGACAGTTAGCGCCGGAGCTTTAGCGGTCACAAGACATTTCTCACAGACAGACAGACAGACAGAAAGGCAGACAGACAGACAGATGCGCACAGATTTTAATAATATAAGGAGATTCTGTAACTATCACTTACTTTTTATGAAGGTCACAATGAGTGTATTATATATCTGGATGGGGGACAAGGGGGGTGAAGATAGAAATAAAATATTTATTCTTTAAACTACCTCATTGTTAATTTAAAAACAAAAACTTTGTATCTATGCAACTTTCTGCTTATGAAAAATTACAGTGAGTGTACACATATCTTTATGATTTGCTAAGGGGGAAGGGGGGCAGAGCGAAGAAATTTTTCGTTTTTGCATCACCTTGCTACCTACTTATATGAAACTTTGTACAACTATCACTTTTATTTTATTAAAATTATAGTGAAAGTTGATAAGGTAGGAGGAGGTAGGACAGATGGAAAATGAAATAATCTTTTTAAACAACACTTATTATACCAAAACTAAATGCAAAACTGGTGTACAAACGATAAACAGACAATGCGGTAGTTTAAAAAATAATACATTTTAATTCTATCTGCGCCCCCCTTGTATCCCCCCCCAGATATATAATACACTTATTGTGATATTCATAAAAAGTAAGTGATAGTTATAGAATTATTTTATTTTCCTCTGCCCCCCCCCTCCTCCCCCCCCCTAAAGTACAGGGCTGAAACTAGAAGTGTCGAGCGGGGCATTTGTCCCGGGCGCCAGATGGAGAAGGGCGCCAAAAAAGGCTGGTTTGTCGCCTTATGTACACATTAAAAAAAAAAAAAAAATTTTCAAAGTAAAAAAAAAAAAAAAAGAGAAAGGAAGAAGGAAAGAAAAGAAAGAAAGAAAAAGAATAAAAAAGTCAAATTCTTTTAGTCAGGGCAATTTGAATAAAGAAAAAAAAAAGTCGAAAGAAGATTAATAGATAACAGAATTCATTTACAAGGAAAAGCATGGTGGATAGAGTGTTCTCCAAGACTAACAATATATTCTTTTAAGGTTAATGAGTGTGGTAAAATATTCTTGCAATCGAAGAAGAGTAATTTACAAATGGTCCCTGGCTTTCAGCTAAGGTTTTTAAAAAGTAAATGGTTGGAAAATACGTAGTGTATTTGATTAAACTTCAGAAGGCTCTTTAGAAATTATGATTCACAAGAAAGCAAAAAAGAATTTTTTTTTTTTTTTTCTCAGGGCGTTGCCGTGACTATTAAAAGTGCGACCATTAAAATATTAAAACAAGTATGTCAAAAAAAAGACCATAATGTTATAAGACAATCCAGTGCACTAAAAATAAAGGGGAAAAAGAATGAAAAATAAAATAACTAGTTAATAATTCAGTTAGGAGCTATCATTCGCGAGGCTCAGCAAGTCCCTATCAAAGTACTATGAAAACTAAAGCCACCACTACCTCCTAACATGTATAATTATAAATATTACAATGAAATAAAATGTCTGTACTTTTACTATACTTTTTACTTCCTTATTCAAAGCATAAGGAAGTATTGCGAAACCAATTTGCGAAACGGATTTTGTGTATCGCATAGCTCATAAACGAATAGTCATAGAGAGTTGCAAATTTATATTTGAAATTGTTATTTACCAATTTTGGTCTTGACATGAACTCCCGCTTTTGTGACATCTACGGATTTATGCGATATTTTGTGACGTTTGTGTGTACGTATGTGTGTGTGTGTGTTTATCTCGTATAACTCAAAAATGTTTAGACGTAGAACGTTGCAATTTTACATCTAAGTTTGTTACAACAGTTGTTGTGCATCTCTCATTTTGGTGTTTCTGTGCGCCTTTCCCTTTTAGAATATCCACGAATATTATATCCATGATGACCGAAAATACAAATTTTTTTGCAATTATATATAACTTTCCGTCATACAGATTTTAACAGAAATTAATATTAGCGTGAATATTGATAGTTACAAAATTTTTTGACATTCTTGGACGTAGAAAGTAATTCGTAAAGACTTGTAGATTCTAGATGAATGCATTTTATTTAATGAATATTCTGGAAACAGCCGAATAAAAGTCAATAATCAATGATTATTCTTGAAGCAATAGAATAAACCAGTTTTCGTACTCATGAACAGCCTATACCACAGAACAGGAATTTTACTAATTCAGAACTATGACAAAATGCTTAAAGTTGTTAGAGATGTACGCTCAGCTTGCAGTCCAAACAAAAACTGAACTCATCTAGTCTTGCTAGTGATTTATAGAACTTTCTAGATAGTTCTACTCTGGAAACTAATCAATTAACCTGGAAAATTTTACAATTCGGTTTCTATTGAAATTAGATCTTCTAAACTTTGGCTACCCTAAATTACAACTTTTCGCCAAATTTGGGTGCCAAATTGCCAAATCTTTCGCCAAGTCGCAAAATTTGCCTCTAATGCCCATTTCCGTCGAAGTGAAGAAATCTGCCATCTATTTCCCTTTTAACTGTAATACTAAAAACTGTAATGTAAAAGTACTACGTAAAGAAATAGATAGGCTCTTGTCAACAATAATTATAGTAATGACTCTTTTCTTTTTATATTCTCATTAGTGATTTGTAGAACTTTTGATGAAGTTAGTTCTGCGCAAGAAAACAGTAGATCATACCAGCTTCCAAATTTCGGCAATATTAAACCACCATTTTTCACCAAAATTAATGCCAGGTTGCCAACTTTGTCGCCAAAGCATTCACTCTGCGACAAGTTGTCATCTACATTGGTGATGAATTTAGTGACATCACGAGATTAGCGATCGAATTTGGCAGAAAATAGTTCAGGATTGCCAAAATCAGCAAGCCCTTTCTCAGTTTCATCGGAGTTAATTTTTTCTATACATTATGAATTGTTTCTCGCCGCTAATTGTTTATCAAAGAGTGCAAAAGTAGACTATTTGCACAGGAGCTAATTCTGTTGAACTCTAAGCTATGCATTTGCCTATGAGAGATTCTGTAAAAAGTTGTAGAATATTATTTCTGAACAAACCATATTCTTATTTTGTGGTGTATATAATCCTATTACCATGAAATTAGTGGTTCTAATAATAGTCTTCTTGGATTGGTACCGAGAATATTCCTAGACTAGAACCTGCCTTTCTATTTTATTTCCTGAAAATGATTTAAAAAAAGATTATCTACAAATGGCACTGCTCTGGACGAAAATCGGCCCCAACACCATTTTTGCAAATTCTTATGAAAAATAATCTCCTGAATACGATTATGACGCCCATTTTGCCCTATAACCCACCATTATTTGGGGACGCTCCCCTATTTTTATCATTTACTGGTATCTTTATAGTTATAAATTTGATTTGAAAGGGGTGAAGGGATTGTTTTAACTGTTAAATGTCTTTTGAGGGTCTACAGAAATGAAAAATTCTAAAACATGAACATTTGCAGGAAAGGGAAAATTTAGGGGAGGAGGGCGATTTGCCACTGAAATTACAAATTACATTTTTTATATTTTATTAATCAATTATTACTATTATTTATTATAAATTATATTTCTTTATTTTAAATGTATTAAAATAATTCTTTTCCATTCTCCAAATCAAATTTATGGCTATAAAACTACCAAACAGTAACAGAAAGGGTGGCGTCCCGAAAAAACGGGGAGTGATTGGGCAAAATGGGGGTCATATTCAGATTCAGGAGATCATTTTACATGAGAATCAGCAAGAATGGTATCAGGCTCGAATTTTCTTTTTTTTTTTTTTTTTTTTTTTTTTTTGCAGCGCAGTGTATTTAGACAGCTGCATCTTATTTATATTAAAAATTTAAATATTTGTTTGTTTATTTCTCTGCAGTATAGTTGATGTAACGACTATAATATTGAAAATATCTTTTTAAAATCACTCAAAATGATGATAATTTCAGTTTTCAAAGTAATTGAATATGAAATTTACATTCACTTGTTTTAGAATTGTCATTTATGAATTCCATTAATTTAAGAGAGATGGGGAAAAAAACTCATTAAACCAGTAAAAATAAATAAATAAGTAAAAATAATAACTGTAGCTTAATTTAAATCTTTCTCTATAATACGCTTTTCTTCTTCTTCTTCCCCCCCCCCCCCCCTAAAATAATGCTTTGATTCACAACTTCAATCTTTTTTTTTTTTTTTTTTTTTTTTTTTCAAGAAATGTTATAAAGATATAAAACATATACGTTAAAATAAAACTTGTAATAAAAATCGGCTGGTTGTAGCTCTACTTGTGCTTGTACATTTTTACGCCTGGCGAAGTGTCATGCTAAGTTTTTCGACATGAAACACATGTTGAGATTGTTTTGTTTTGTAAACTCTGTTTTTCATAACAAGCATATAATGTATAAAGTTTGTTAAATTCCGTCCTGGAGAAGCTGAGATAAACAAACGAATAAGAAAACGTGGCATAAAAGTGCTACAAGTCGAGCGATATATATCAAAAACTAGACATCATCAGTTTATGTCAGAATTCAACTGCACACTAGGTTTCATGGAATTACGAACATACAGTTCATAAATTAGCTACAGTATTTATGTCCCATACACTCACACATCCGTTAAATATAATCATAATAAATTTCAAAATCTGTAAATTTATCGAAAATTTGAATTAAATTCAATATTTACTTCTTATGAATGCAGTTAAAAATAAAATAACCATAAAAACTTTGTAAAATTTCCTTTGAAATTTTAATTTCTGGAAGGGGGAGGGGCGCCAAAATCTCTCCATGCCCCGGGTGAAAAAATTCCTAGTTTCGGCCCTGCTAAAGTATGTCTGACACTTTCTGTAATTTTTTCATAAATTATACGTGATTATACAGAACAATTTTAAATCAATAATAGGGTAGTTTATGAAGAATATATTTCATTTACATCTGCCCCTCTAGTATATAATGCACTCACTGTGATCTTCATAAAAAGTAAGTGATAGTTGTAAAATATATGATTAAACATTAAAGTAAGTAAAATGGTGATATAAAATATTTTATTTTCCTCTGCCCCCTCCCCCCCCCCTTCTTTAACTTCCCCCCAAGTATGTCTGACACTTACTGTAATTTTTTCACAAATTGTACATGATTATACAAAGTTTCATTAAAATCGGTAAGAGTTGATATAAAAACATTTTTTTTTTTTTTTTCAGTCTGCTGCTAGTCCCCTCTCCCCTCTTCCCTTAGGTACTATATACTAAATGAATGTTGTACCAAATCAATTGAAATTTCAAAAAATGTAATTTGAAAGTTATTTTTTAAATTCATTACTTGATATTTATTATTTTGAGATTTGCGAACTGGAAAAGTGCCCTTTTTGCGGATGCCCTTTTTTCCGAGATCGAGATCTATATTCTAGTCATTCGTTTTAGGTTTTATTTACTTAAAGAAAAAAAAAAAATGAATTTCCTTTTGTGAATAAGTATAAAATTTAAAAAATTTCACACTTTTAGGTAACAAAATCTATTCATAAATTAACCAGAAACTAGCTAGTCAGCATTTAAATATGCCTAAACGATATGTTTTTGTATAAAATTATTTTTAAACTTGTGATTGCTGATTTAAAAAAAAAAAAAACAAAAAAAATAAGAAGAAAAAAGAAAAGAGAGAAAATAATAATAATAATCACAAAATATATAAAATCATAGTATTTATTTGCTTGTTTATTTACTTGTCATTTCTTAAGAAACATAAATAACAGAAGTAATATAGCCCCATTTAAAAAAAAAAAAAAAGGGAATTTCAGTCAAACGCCTGCCATCTGAAACGAAGCTTTTCCATTTATCTCTGCCCGAAAAATAAAAATAGTCTCCATTCTACACTGCTCTCTTTCCAACATTTTCTTTCATTTTCTTTTCTTTTCTTCTTGGTTTTTTTTTTTTTTTTTTTTTTTTCCAATTATTATTATAATTATTATTTTAACATTATGATTTCTATTAAAAAATAATTAAAATCTCATAAATAGTAAATACGTGAATAAAGTAATAAATGAAAGCTTATTTTTTATTTATTTATTTACTTGTTTTTTTAACTGAATAGGATCCTGTGAAAGATTTTTTATATTTAGCCCTCTTAAAAGAAAAAATTTTTAACTGACGGTGAAATAAGTAATCAGTAACAAAGATGAAATGTTTTCGAAATATAATTTAACTCTATGGCATAATGGCAATTTCAGTATATGATTCGCAAGTAGCAATTCGCAAATTACCCATTCTTCCGTTACCTATTTTTCCGCTTACCCTTTTTCCCGTTTACCCATTTTTCCATTACCCTTTTTTCCGCTTACCCATTTTTCCGTTATCCATCTTTCGTTACCCTTTTTTCCCTTACCCATTTTTCCGCCTCCCTATCACGCGAGAGACTTTCGTTCAGCATTTTACTAAACATAGCATTATACCCAACATACTCGGCCTGATTTTGTTCAAGGACAGCAAGTTTTCGGATGATCAACTTTTACGAAACCGTTTAGAAAAAGCTGAGTATGTTGAGCATGCTAATCAAAATTGACCAGTAGGAGGAATAAACATAATTTTTTCCTGGAATACCTTTAGATAAGGGAGTACATCTATAGATATAGTAATAAGATATAGATTGATCAGCGAGAGGGAAAAAGTGATACCTTTTATTTCGGGAAAAGTCATTCTTGTGGATGTGGCTGCCTTTTCCCAAGTAAATCACACACAGGAATACACACGGATAATTTAGTAAATAAAATTTATGAATAATTTATTTACTAAAGGTGAATGAAAAACTCCAGGTACAGTTTCAAATTCATTTTTCTTTTTATTCTTTTTTTCAATACTCTCTAATGGCTGATTTTAGAACTTTTCTTCGGCATCAAAATTTTTTGCTCGATATCATGGGGATGATAGATCTATATATATTACTATATCTATGAGTACATCACGCTATCAATTCGGGGGAACCCGAAGGACAGCTGACCGGTTTCTCGTTCGTTCAGCATGGTGAACATGTTGTGTATAATGTTGTGTTGAGTACATATGCTCCCGTGTGATATGGCCGGACCAGACGTCATAGACAACATATTAATTCTGTTTTTTTTTTTTTTTTTTTTTTTTTTTTTTCAGATTCCTCACACCTCGAAACGTGTATAAAAGTCAAAAAACCGTATATTTCACGAATACGCAAATTCTCGCCATAACTATTGTATGATTGACAGGGAACTAAAAATAGCTTTTTGATATTTTTGAAAGTTATTTAAAATTTTCCTTAAAAAAAAAAAAAAAAAAAAAAAAAAACCACGCAGCATAGGACAAAATTTTTTACCAATTATTGCGAAAGTTAACGTTTTTGTTTAGAACATCAAAACCCCATGATTTTTTATTTTCTCTTACCCATATATATGGTAGAGAAAATATTGTTTTTGGGTCAAATTTCCAAAACTGAGTTTTTGTTATATTTACATCACGGAAGAAGATTCTATAGGAATTAAAACGAGATAGGGCAGCGAGCGCGGGAACGGAAGCTTCCTTTTCCGCATTAATTCAGCCCAGTCCAGGAAAGCGATTCGATCGCCGCCTGGTGTAGTATCTTTGAAACTTATCGGAAGAAAGGGAAAGCCCGCCCCTTCGGCTTCAGTCATCCAACGAACGAAGAGCCAGAAATGTAAAACGCGCTGATTAGTGAATTTTCAAGATCTGGTCGCCCTCTATCTGTAAGATGAAAATTACTACCTTTCCGTAACATTCGTAATACATCCTACTCTTTTAATCCGTGATTTACATGTTTCGAGGTCCCCTGATTAAGGGGGTATTCTGGTCTAGAAGCCTGAATTTTAGGCATTTTTTAAAGTAAGATAAAAAAAAAATGAAAAACATTTTTACTATCCATTTTTTATATGTTTTTTATTGACATTTTGAGAATGTAAAAAAAAAATCACAAAAAAAAAAAAAAAAAAAATTTCGCCGAGATACAGGCCGATGGAGTGGGGGCTTCAAAAAAAACGGTGCGTCCTGGTTGACATGATTTCAACCCTTGTAGTGATCTAAAACAAAAAAAATCAAACAAATTCTTCATTAATAAAGATGTCGCTATCGGGTTGACCATTTTCAAAAAAAAAAAAAAAAAAAGAAAAATGACAAAATGGCGTCGACTTGAAAAAAAATTTTTTTTTTTTTTACCCGACTTTTTTCGACCTTTTCGAATTTTTTAAAAATATTGAAAATCAAAATTTTTTAAAATCCAAGGCAGACGCGATAGAGAGTTGTATAAACAAGATATATACCAAATTTCAAAGCAATCGGTTCAGTAGAACTTGAAATATCATGTCAACCACCTCAAAAAAAGTAGTTTCGAGAAAAACGCGTTTAAAGTTTAGGAAACAATTCTAATGGAATAACTCTGAAAATAATATGTTATACTCACTTTGCATCAATCGGCGATCCCAGATCCATACATTGGGCCTTCCTCCTTCTAATAATTCAGCTCTTGAGAAGTTCTTTCAGCTAATCGAGCTGTTCTACCTTCTTTTGAAGCAGCAGAAGCTCGTAGTTCAGAGCGGTCAATTCTAGCTTCGTTTCGCCTTACAGCAAATGCATGAGCTTCAGTATCAACGGTGATGCCCATAAGTTCCATTATTTTCAAGATCGGTAAAAAACCTTCATTAAAAATAGCGACAGCTAGATAATTTGCAATTTGAATTGTATGAGTTCCAGCGTGAATATGCTTCGGAGCAAAAGTCCATATCAAAGAATTCAGTGATTCATTGTTATTTTGTGTTTCGGACCCCAAACATCGATGTAATAAATCATCAGATGATAAACTGGTATAAATAGGCTTTATTACATCCAAAACTTTTTCATTCAGGGGGGGGGGGGGGTGCTCGGCCGGCTCGGACGCCACGTCACAAAATCGGCTGTATCTCCGAAAATAATTCGAATTTTGAAAAATCCTTTTAGGATCATATTTTTGAAGATCTAAACTTTCAAAATATGCAAAAAAAATCATTTTTTTTAAATTTCTAGACCAGAATACCCCCTTAAGAGAAATAGGTTTTTAGTGGTTGGTCTCTGTGTGTGTATTATGAACATATCTCAATAATTAATAGTGGCAGGAATCTCAAACTCAGTATGTTAAATCAGTATCATACAGAGATGCCACACTAAACTTTACGAATCCAATACTTTCTTCTATTGAATCCAAATAATAATAATAATAAAGAATAGCATGTGCGTTACTTTAATGCAAAATAATTTTAAATTAAGAAAATAATATAAAAAAGCTTAAGCATAATTTTAGATTAATAACAATTAATATGAAATGATTGGGCTTCTGTAAACATTCATAAAAGAGCAACAGAAGTTTTAATTGTTAAAATTGTTATGTGAAAACTAAACTTTAAGACACGAAAAGAACCAACTCATTAGGAAAATTCTGTTTAATCACTTACAACTAATTGCTCAAGTACTTTTTCTTTCATTCATTCTTTGTTTTCTTTTCTATTTTTTTTTTTCTTTTTGTGTGTATGTATTGTGCGTGGGTTGACTTGAGGGGGGGGGGCACTTGATGAATGCGCAATCGAAACTGATAACTGAACTTCTGTAAATGAGACTCATAACAATGAAAAAAAAAAAAAAAAGGAAGTTTTTCCTGTTTCCCTTTCTTAGTGGCTGAAGTAAACAAAAACATCGTTTCTCATATTCTCGGGTCATCAAAGTATTTTTTATTTATGTGATTTGGGTTATTAGTCTGGGTGTAGGTAAGTTCCGGACCAAAAGGGGGGAGTCGAGGGTTCCATGGTTAAATTCCGGAACAACATTTGGTCCGAAATTTACCTATGCTTTTTAGTAAGGATGGAAGAACTTTCTTTTTGATTCGTAAAATGCGAGGGATCAGCCACAAGTTTAAAAGGGGATCTTCGCTTTTTAAATGTTTTGTAGCATAAGTTTGATACAGTTATTGTACTGTTAGTTTAATACATGCATAAAATAGTGGTTTCGTAGTTCTATCTTTATTAGTTTCGGAGATATGATATCTAGAATGTTTCCCACATACATACACACGCTGACCAATTGCCAAAAACTAGTTTTTTGGACTCAGGAAACCTTAAAACATGTAAATACGGTGAAAATTAGATATCAAATTTTTGGAGCGAATACAGTACTTCCATTGCCTTCTTCAATGGCTAAAATTAAAAAAATTATAACTCATTCAGTTTTTGAAATTTTCTCTCAATCTTTTGGGAATTAAATTATGAAAGCGAGATCTATATACAAAAAAAAAAAAAAAAAGAAATGATTTATCACTAAACGCTTTTGAGTTATAAAATGTTTTGTGAAAAAATCGATGTTTCGTAAAATCTAAGAATATGGATCGCTAATCCGTATTTTGTAAAAATGTTTATATGGTTCGAAAGAGGATTAAATGGCCTTTATATACCAATTTTTAAGAAATCGAAGATTTACTCGGTCGTACAGGGCGTTTCAAAAAAGACTATCGTGAAAAAGAGAAATTTTAGACCTTTTTTAAAACTTTTTTTTTAAATATAAAAAAATCCGTATTTAAAAAAAAAAAAAAAAAAAAAAAAAATTGTACCGTAAGAATCGGTAATAAATGCTCTTTTTGAGGTGTATTTCGATATCTCGAATCGTTGGAGCAGGATCGCAATAAAAAACCCACGAAATTTCCTCTTTCTAGTTCTTCTTTTGAGGTAAGCGGTCCTGGTCAAAAATAGAGGTCGCGTGCCATTTTGAATCGATTTTTCGTTAGACAGTGGTCGACATTTTAATTAATATCTCCGCTAATTAGGGTCGCATCGTTTAGCAAATTAGATAACGTAGATCTGTGATAAATTCTCTGTCCGATGGTACCTGTTCGAAGTCCGTGCGACCGTTAGCGGCGGAGTTTTTGCTGTTTCAAGCCGTTTCTCACAGACAGACACACACACACACGCGTACAGATTTTAATAATATAAGAGATAAATGGGTTTTTCTTTCTTTGATATTTTATTTGATGATTACTTGATGAGAGAAGAGCATAATAAAAGTTAAAGTTTCGAAAATTGGAACAATAAATTATATGAAATTACTGATAAATGAAAAAGAAACAAAATAAAATAAATTAAGCGAATTGAACCAAAATATATTAGATTCTTTCAGAATAAGAAATATAATGTTTGCTAGCATTTTAAATAAATAAAATGTAACTTAGATTATTATTATTTTATTTTAAAAAGGAATATGTGATGTTTTAACATCACACCAACCTTCACCGGACTGCAAATTAACTTTGCTTCTGTTTATGTTATTAAAAGACTTAACTTTTAACTGAGAAATGCAAAACATTTAAAAAACTCCTCATTTGAAACGAATAATAAAAATCCCTGGTGATGCTTTGGTGTTTCAAAGCGAAAAGCTTCGGATAATGTTTTAAAATCTTTTAAATAAGGTTTAACTTTACGTGTTTTAAAGTGTTTTTAATCTAAATAACGCAATAAATAACTCGCTAGAAATGTTCCATTTTATTCTTTCAATGTAATTTAAAATTTAAGAAAAGAAGAAGAAGAAAAACAAAATACTTTACAAATTTCGGTTAATTGTTGTGAAGCATCATTAATTTTCACAAACTTACTTGATTTTTTCCACAAGTTATTTTATAAATTCACAAATAGGGTATCATTTTTATAACGCAGTGGTTAGAGAACCGGCAGCCGGGTCTCTATTATATTCCCGGCAGTTCTGACGCTTGCGCAGTATGACTGCCGGGTTATTTAGTATTCATCTGCCGGTAAAGTGAACGGCTCTTATCAATACGTACTTTTGATAATTCATATTGCCGCTTTAACTAGTATTTTTTTATACTGACCACGTTTTATATTTTAACTCTCTCTCTTGGTTTTCTCGTTAAATATTTGTTTCATTATTCAGTTTTATTTTCTCTTAAATTTTTTGCTTTATTTGCTATATTGTCTTTCGTTAAATATGTTAATATAATTGAGCTAAATAAGCTAAATAAACCTCTGAAATTGCTACAGATATTCCTGAGATCTTATGCAAATCTCCATAATGCAAATTAAAAATAAAAATTTAAGAAAACTCATAATGCATATGATTGAAATATACGTGTATAGATTGATGGGGGGGGGGCATAAAAATCATTACATTTCTAACGTATTATTATATTTGGATTTTTTAAAACTAAATATATTTTTTAAAATTTTTAATTAATCAGTATAGTAAAAGAAATTTAATCTTTGAACTTTGTATGATTTCTCGGAAGATTACTCTAATACATTATTATATTCTTATTTTTAAAAGTTACATATATTTTAAAAACTTTTAATTTAATCAGTACAGTACAGTACAAAAAAGTTTAATTTTCCAACTTTTCCTGGTTTCTCTAAAGATCATTCTAATTTCTTATTATATTTGGATTTTTAAAAACTAAATTTAATTTTTAAACTTTGCATGATTTCTTGAATGATTATTTTAATATATTATTATATTTGGATTTTTAATAACTAAATATATTTTTAAAAAATTTATTTTAATCAGTGTCATAAAACAAATAAATAAATATTTTTTCAACTTTGCATGGTTTCTTCATAGATTATACGAATTTATTATTATTCTTGGATTTTTTTTAAACTAATATATTTTTTATAACTTTAATTTAATCAATATAGCACAAGAAATTTAATTTTTAAACTTTACAGGATTTCTCGAAAGGTTATTCTAATATTTTATTACGTTTTGATATTTAAAAACGAAATATATTTTTTAAAAATTTAATTTAATCAGTATAGTACAAAAAAGTTGTTTTTTCAACTTTGCATGATCTCTCCAATGAATATTCTAATATATTATTATTGAATTTTAAAAACTAAATATATTTTAAATAATAATAATAATAATAATAATAATAATAATAATTCAATCAGTATATAGTACAATAATTTTAATTTTTCAACTTTGCATGGTCCCTCCAAAGTAGCTTCTATTATTATATTAGAATTTTTAAAAACTAAATTATTTTAAAAGTTAATCTAAATTTTCATTTAATCAGTATAGTATAAGAACTTTTATTTTGGAAATTTTTATGGTTTTTCCAAGGATTAATATTTTCCAAGAATTAAGGAAAATATTTGGTTTCAAATCATTTCGAAAGATGGCATCACTAGCTGGATTTATTACAAAGTTGACTGGTTAAAAAACAGCTATATTGGCGCTATTTATTCGTTTGCTTGCTTGTTAATTGTTAAAATACACATCAGACTTATATGCTTGACTGACGCTATTCTTTACTTTTATGTGTTTATCTGTTAGGAATAAGAATTCAAAAAATATTCATTCTCTGTGTCACCCGGCATTTCAGCTACAGATCAAGTGTACTATATCCGGAAGTTCTAATACACAAGTGCAGAAGACTGCCGGGTCTATAATACTTACCCGGCTGCCGGTTCTCTAACCACGGCCTTTTATAAAGCTGGATTAAACCCTGTTTATCTTCGGGGTACACATATATATTCTAAAAATGATAATAATAATAATAATAATAATAATAAATAAATAAATACTTCCTGCAATTCTCTAGAGAAGTTTTTTTTTTTTTTTTTTTTTTTTTTTGGTATATAGTAATTTAACTATATAGTAATTTATTTTAATTATTTATTTGTTCTTTGTAGAATTTGAAAAGTTGGAAGTGGGCATCAACGATAATACAAAAATGTCTACTGAAAACATCTGCAAATTATATGAACTTGCATGCAAGCGTCAAGAACTCGAAGTAAAAGAGAAGTGCTTGGAATTTATGAAAAAAGAAATTTCTGTGGTTAATTTTGTTGATTTCATTAGCTTGGCTGTTCGACATAATGAAGCGGAATTACTTGATATTGCTACAGATTTATTCCTTGAAAAATCTGGAAAAATAATTCCTACTCCTGAATTTTGGGCTTTTCGCCTGGCATATGCTGACCAAACTATTATGCTGTATGAAAAACTCATTTCAAAACTTTATCCCGAATTACGGCCCGATTCGCCATAAATTTCAACTCCCGGTTCAACGGAAAGAACTTGAAAAGCGTCTAAAGGAGCAGCGTCTAGCAGAGTAAAGGTTTCGAACAAAATTTGACACTCTGCTTCTTCCATTTAGCGTCAAAGTTTTCAGGTACTAATTTTTGATTGGTTATTTTCAATTAAAAAAGCTGAAAACAAGAACACCGCTAGATGGCAGATGTAAAGAGTGAAATTTTACTAAAGAGTTGAATCCTGTCTTTATACGCTTTTTAAATTTTCGTGTTCAACCGAGAGTTTAAGTTATTGGTGAATACAGCCGTTAATGATTAAAAAAAAAAAAAAAAAAAAAAACTTTTTTTTTTTTTTTTTTTTTTTTTTAAACATATTATTTTGTAATTTTTTTTTTTTTTTTTTAATAAACTATATATTTAACTGACTAATGTTTTCTTGGTTATAAATATATAATAAAATGTGTGTCAAGTTTTAGGAATGTGCAAGCAATGTGAGATAAATAAAGTAGAGTGTTGATCAAGGAGATTCAATATTCTGGTTCAATGGATAAAGGATTACTATGTTTTAAAGGATTACGTGGTTAAGCGTGAATCACGTGATATGAACGAATAGATTGCTACGTTTGGTCCTTTATCGCTATTTTGGCATTTAAAATTTCAGTTCAGCAAATTACCATTATTTTTAGGAAACACGGCAGTCCTGTGACCGAAATAAGTTGTTTAAAAAAAAAAAAAAAATTCAGATATTTCACATTATGATAAATATTTTTTTTTCGTTCTATTATTTCCCAACAAAGTTTAAAAGTGTTTATAAAAGAACGAAGTGTCTATTGCTGCGACAGCCGTAACAGTATTATTGTTACGGCAGTCACCTGACTAAGAACGACTCTTTTGTGATTCAATCTCGCAGCACCATTTTGTTTAACGTTCACTTCACGACGCCATTTTTATTTTTTTTAATACCGCTTTATTATATTTGATTTTGTTGTATGTTATATTTTAATTTTTAAATCTATTTTTGAGCTAGTGTGTTCTGAAAAACTGTTGAAATCAACGTGGGAGATTTATTTCCCTCATATAATGATTTCGACCAGAAAATAATTGAGCCATCGGTCTGTGATAACTTAAAATCGATTTTTTTTTTCTTTTTAGATTTATTTTGCGAAGCATAAAATTTACTTTTTTTTTTTTTTTTTTTTTTTTTTTTTTGTATATTTAGCGTTATACTTCTCTGGAATGAAAATGCTTGAATAAATTTTAATAGATTATTTGCATTGTGTGAATTCTTATAGGAAAATAAACATACTTTTGTCATGGCGGCATCATACTAGTTTTTTCTCATATCTTCTTTTATTTGTTGTATACTATAGTATAATTTTTACTTATTCAAGTATCATTAACGGCCCTCTTCACTTATCGTCGCCGGAAGCCCAAGCAAATGTCAGTCTAGGAGAAATTTTCTCTACAAATAATTTACTAACTAATACACATTTTTAAATTTGGTTTTCACATTCAGAAAATTCCCAACTGTTAAATTGACGGACTTTTTCTAAAACTTTATTTTTTAATTTTTAATATATTATTTTGAAATTGCAAAATGAAAAATTTCACATATTTAAAATTCGTATTCTCCATCTTGGAAAAAACTTCCCAACCCTGAATTCATAATTATTAAAAAATAGTTGTCTTTATGCATATTTACAAGAAATTTTGACTTAGACCACCATGTTAAAACTGTAGAAAAGGCATGTTGGCAAAGCCACCTTTAGGACTGTTTTTCTTAAAAAAATTTACAGGCACTATTTTACCTCAAGGTGCGAATACATACCAATTTGCATGAAATTCTATGCAATAGTTCCTGAGATACAGTTGCCACAGAAATTTATCACACACAGACAAACATTTTCTAAAAATGGTCAAATCGTGTTTTACCCCTCTCAAAATGCGTAAATCCATTGGAAGCCCAAGGTCGAAAATTTTAACGAATCCAATACTTTTTCTACTAAAATGTAGAAGAAAGTAATAAATGAAGCTTTATAAATTTGGCTAATTGAATAGCTTACTGAATAATTGGATACTCTGCCAAATTGAATATTTATCTAGCCAAATAGTTTCAGATTCGGCCAAATGGAATAATCGGTAACATGGCCAAATATTTGGTACATCTCGTGTATGAATATTGCTTTATTAGGCAGAACATTTCAGTAATCTCCAGCAAGATTATAAACAAAAAATACAGATTAATCGTTACTAAATTCCAATTTATGAACAGTTTGTGCAGTTGCAGATTCAACTGTAATTAACTAAAATTTTAAAAATTAAGTTATTCAAAATTATGTATGATTGCATATTTAAATAAATTTTAATTTAGATAATGTATATTTTTACTTTCTTCTATATTCAATAAAATTTTTGACTTGTCGTTTTTGATGGATTTGAATGTTTTGAGAGGTACAGAATGCGATTTGACGATTTTTAAAAAATGTCTGTCAGTTTAGATTTCCTTAAATGTTAGATTTCCTTAAGATGAAAATCATTTGCATTCATCAAGTTAAATAATTTAAATAAATATTAGTTTTAATAAATTATTCGCATTTAGTAAATTTGTACAGGAAAATGTAGAAGAAAGTCTTGTGCTGCCTACAGCATGCTAGTTTTAATTGAAATAATTGTGTTAACTTTTTTTTTGTTGTTGTTCATTCTAATCAATCAGAAATTTCTTTCCATAATTCTGAAGAATTATATAACTTACCAGCAAGCTTTACCTGATTCACTGGACACTATATTTAAACGAATTCTCAAAATTCCATATCATTATTATATAATCTCAAAAATAAAAACACTAAAATCAGTCGAAACCTAAGTTAAAATTTCCGCTGCGTTCGGTAGAGGTTTTCTCGCTTGAAGCATGAGGAGTTCAGATTCCCACTGTCTTCGGCACCAATTTACCCATTTTCACTTCCCCCGTCCCCGGCAGGAAAATCAAACCTTTTGAGAAATCCCATCAGTGAATATTATTACGCATTCTTAATCATTACTCATATGCCAAAATTCGCCATACTATGAAAATTTGAAGCATATTCAAACTTGAAACCGTGTGTTTTACCCAGCCTACCCAAAGGGAGGGGGCGGGTAATTATGCAACATCCCTTTACTATGTGTGTTGCATACACTTACAATCGAAGCTTAGCATAAAAAAAATACTTTTCCTTGGATAATTTAAAGCAGAGTTATGCTAAAAACGAGTCTTTGCAAACACACTGATCCTAAAGTGTGGAAAGAGGGGAAATTTAAGAAAATTACTTTATACTGCGATTGGATATGTATAACTGACCCACACATAAAAAAAAATTTCTACAATAATTTGAAGCAGATTTAATCTTGAAAGCTTTTTTTTTTTTTTTTTTTTTTTTTTTCTACTTCCCCATTCCCTACAGGAAAAGGTAGAAAGTAATTTCACAAAATCTCCTTGTGTTGTGTGTATTGGTACGCATAACCATTCAACATGAAAATATTGCTTTCCTAAGATAATTTGGAGCAGAGTTAGTCTCGAAAATGTATTTCCTTCCAACCTTTAGAAGGGGGAAGGGGTGAAATTTCACAAAAACCTATCATAGTGCATGTTGGGTATACATAACCAACTAACACATTAAAATTAATCTGACTGAGATAATTTGGAGTTACACTTGGTTAGTAACTTTAAAGTTACACTTGGAAACATGTTTATCCCCCCCCCCTTTGCCTCAACCCTAAGGAGGGAAATCCGATTACAATAGGTATCGGATACATATAAAATATAAACTATTTATGCACCAAAATACATGACCGCAGCACACCTAGATTTCCCAGGAAAAATTTAATGCTGAAAAGGGTGGGTCACGAATTTGGTTCCTCGAAACACACCTCTCAAAATCGAAAGTCACAATAACATAAATGGGTTTTGGGAAATATTCTAAAGAAAATGCAGGGCTGTTTTCATTACATTTGTACCACTTTTTGTAAAGCTCTACTCAAAAATCCAGAATTTTCAAAAATTCCCCCCTTCCACTCTTGAAAATTCCAAAATCACAGAAAAAGCTTTCGTGTACTCGATACTCTCCACGTGTGCAATTTCTTCACTGTGAAGTAATTCGAAGCTGATTTATGCTTACAAACATGTTTTTGCCTCCTGCTACCTAGGGAGAAAGGGGTGGGGAATTTCATAAAATTTCATTATAGTTAGTATAGATGTCAGATACATATAAATAATCCACTCACCGAAATTCTTGGTCGCAACTTCTACAGACTTCCCCAGACAAATTTAACACGAAAAGAGTTGCCTCAAATCCCTCGAAAATTGCAAAAAACAAAAATGGGTTTTTGGAAATCACTTGGTTGTCTCAACATCTTTGTATACAATTTTTGGTATAGGGTTCTACTCAAAAATCTGGAATTTGTGAAATTTCCCTCCCCCCGTAAAAATAAAAAATTTCAAAATCGCAGAAAGTGTTTTTTTTTTTTTTTTTTCCGGTTCTGGAATCTAGTCTCTCCACCGTGAAGTGATTTGGTGCTGAGATATGCTTACAAACATGTTTTTGCCTCCTGCCCCTTTGGAGGGAAAGAAATTTTGTAAAAATTTATATATATATAATTTTAAGTTGCGTAAAGAACAAAATTCCTGCAAAGTCTACTGCAATTCAGTTTATCCGTTCTCGTACGATACCCGGTCAAAAATAGTGTTACTGATACAACGACGCACAAAATATTTTCTGAAGTCCTTTTCATCTTTAATGGTGTGTGAAAAGTGAAGATATCGCAAAATTTTTTGATTCTGACAAATTTACAAACAAAAGTCTGATTTTATTAATATAAAGTAGTAGAAAGACAATATTAAAGTTTGCATATTAATATAAAATAAGCATCATTTAACCACTTGACTAACTAGTCTGAGGCACATTATAGCTTTGCTCTACACATTACTGCAGCTTGTGAAGTGGTTAATTATTAAGAGTACTACCTAACCTTAGAAATTTGTTTCCAGAATTACTGATTATCCAACTTATTTTAATTTTGTTCTGATATTCAGAATTTTTTCAGCTCTTAAATTGATTTTCATTTCCCAAAAAATTATTTTTTTTAATATTTTGAGTTTAAAATATAAAAAAGTAACCAAGTATATCATTTGCAGTTTTTAACTGCAAAATAAAATGCTAAAAGTTTAAAAAATAAATTTTTGTAAAACAAGTACTAATTTATTGTTTGTGATTTTTCTGATTATGAAAATGGAATTTAAAAACATACATTAAATCTATAATAATAAAAGAAGATATCTGTCTGTCTGTCTGTCTGTCTGTCTGAGCATCTTCTATAATAATAAAAGAAGATATCTGTCTGTCTGTCTGTCTGTCTCTCTGTCTGTCTGTCTGTCTGAGCATCTATACGTTCAGCCCCTACTGAACGCAGAAGTATAAAATTTGACATACGGGTGCTCAGAAGCCTTCCCGAGGGGATAGTGAAAACAGAATTTAAAAATTTTAATTAGTTGCGGAGATATTAATTAAAATGTTGACCCATGTCGATCGAAAACTGGCCAAAAATCCTTATTGCTTAAAAAGAGGCATTCTACCCGCAGACGATTCTCGAACGGGAACAAAACATGTGGAAGTCATTAATGTCACATGATCTTGAACTGGAGTTAAAAATTGCAAATTTCAAAGTGCTTCAAATTTTCTTTTTCCCACACAACACTTAATATACAACCTATTCAGCAGAAAACGTACCTGCAGTTAAAATTTCATCAATTTTTATTAATAAACAAAGCAGTTACACTTTAATTGCAAATTAAATTTTATTCTAACACGTAATCTATCTTTCAATAGACGATAGGAGTTTCCATAGCAACAAAATACATTTGAAGGAATTAAAAAAATACTTTTTCTTTTTACTTCCATTTCCCGACTACCGTGGTATATATATAGGTTTTGGGGACTTAAAAATATTTATTTTTCTTTTTACTTCCATTAAACGACTACCGTAGATAATAGAATTAGAGATTTCACGTGATTTACCTGTTTTAGTATGTCCTGATTAGGTTTTCTTTCGCATCTCAGCTACTAATTAAAATAATTTCATAAGTAACACATTGTTTGAAAGCTTTGTTGATTTGGAATTGAACAGTAGATTACAGAATTTTCTACCGCCAGATATTTTAAAATTTCAATATTTCAAATTCTAATTAAATTATTTTTAATACATGATTCGAAAGATATTTTAAAGTAATTTTCTATTATCGAAAGTGGGATTCGAGATTTCACCTGATTTACACATTTTGAGGTCTCCTGAATCGGTTATCTTTCGTATATTAAAATGATTCCATAAGTAATACATCATTTGAAAGCTTTGTTGATTTGGAATTGAAAAGTAGATTACAGAAATTTCTATTTACACGTTTTGAGGTCTCCTGAATCATTTTTCTTCTGTATCTCAGTTATTAATTAAAAAATTTTCACAAGTACATACATCATTTGAAAGCTTTGTTGAGCTGATACACATTTTAAAGTACTTTTACATTATCGAAAATGGAATTCGAGATTTCACTCGATTTACACGTTTTGAGGTATCCTGGTTAGGTTTTCTTTTGTATCTCAGCTACTAATTAGAATAATTTCATCAGTAACACATCATTAGAAAACTTTTTTGATTTGGAATCGAACAGTGGATTACAGAAATTTGTACCGCCAGATGGCGCTGTAATATTTTAAAATTTCAATATTTCAATTTCTATTTATGATTAAATTATTTCTAACACATCATTCGAAAGATATTTTAAAGTTCTTTTAAATTATTGAAAGTTTTCACCAGATTTACACGTTTTGAGGTGTCCTGAATCAGTTTCTTTTTTGTATCTCAGCTACTAATTAAAATAATTTCATAAGAAATACATCATTTGAAAGTTTTGTTTAGTTGATACACATTTTAAAGTACTTTTACATTATCGAAAATGGAATTCGAGATTTCACCCGATTTACACGTTTTCAGGTGTCCTGATTAGGTTTTCTTTTGTATCTCAGCTACTCATTAAAATAATTTCATAAGTAATACATCATTTGAAAGCTTTTGTAAAGCAACGGAATAAGCACCGCAAATTCCTAGCTTTTCTCTTACTAAATTAAACTGTATAAAAGCGGACGCCAATACTTCTTATTTACACTTTAAAATTATTAAAGTAGCACCTCTTGTGCTCGTATAATAATTCCCTATAACATTAAACATAAGAAAATTATTCCTACGGTAAAAAGTAGTTCACTAAAATTAAAAATTCAAACTATATCAAAAAATGCAACTAACATCGTTGCTAACTTTATTCTGTTCTATTTCTTGAATTTAAAAAAAACAAAACCGTGGATGCCACACGCATCACATAATCTTTACATTTTAACAAATTTTGAAGATAGCACGTGCTCATATTTTACATAAAAATTGAAAGCATTAAATTCATTTAACTCTTTTTTTCTTTGGCATATTGTTCAGCACGTGAATTTACAAAAAATAGAGGATAAATAATAAACAAATTTATACACTGAAATTGAAAATGTCTCAGTTATAACATCCTCCCACCTTTTGATTATAGGTTATAATCAAAACCAAATGTTGCAGGTGTAGTTCTCAATACATTAGTCTTTCAGTGACTTTAATTCTCCTTCCCGCTTTGCTATATCTGACTGGTTCCTCTTCTGAAGTTACAACGGCTTTAACAGTTTGAGCAGAGGTTTCCTTTGAATGGTATGCTTCTTTCAGTTTTGAACTATTATTTGATGATGTTACTTCTAAAGGATATAATCTTTGAATAGGTCGTAAAAGTTCATGTTGCGAAGTTTGAACCTTTACAAGTCGAACTTTCTTATCTTTTCCAGGAATAAGTTCTGTGATACGGCCTAGTGGCCAGTGGATTCGTTTCTTGTTGTCAGATCCAATTAATAAAATATCTCCGACAGCGATACCCTTTTCTGGCCGTTTTCTATTTGCTCGCTGTATGAGAGCACCCAAATATTCGGATCTGTATCGATCTCTCAAAGCTCTGAGTAGGGACTGCCTGTATCTCAGCCTCTTTGCTAAAGAATCTTGTTCAACTGCATCAACATCTGGAAGCTGAATTTCGTGAACATCTTGAAGAAACATAGATGGGGAGATAGTCTTTACAGTCGCATCTTCAGAAAGATATGTTAGAGGCCTTGAATTCACTACACTTTCAACATGAGCTAAAAGAGTTGTCATTTCCTCGTACGTAAGACAGGCGCGTCCTAAGACTCTTTTAAGAAGGTCTTTTATTACCCGAATCATCCTCTCCCAGAAGCCACCCCACCACGCCGCCGTTCGCGGGTTAAACTTCCAGTCTATGGAGTTGACAGACCCATATTTTTGTATACGTTGCCAATCTAAGGTTCTCAATAAATTAGCTGCGCCAACAAAACTTGTTCCGTTATCACAGTAGATAACAGAGCATCTTCCTCTGCGGACCACAAACCTTCTCAAACCCATCAGAAATAAATCTGTTGAAGCAGAGGTCACTAGCTCTAGATGAACAGCTCTATATATAGCACATGTGAAAATCAAAATCCAACTCTTCTTATCGTTCTTAAGATACAAAGGACCAGCCATATCTATGCCTGTAACTTGAAATACGGCAAAATCTTTTACTCTGTTTTCAGGTAGAGGAGCACTAGATGTCCATAAAGCCCTTGAATTAAACCTTTTACAAATCACACAGCTGGCTAACACAAGCTTTACACTCTTTCTTCCGTTGAGGATCCAATACCTTTCTCTAAGCAAATTTAAGAGGATTTGTAACCCCGCATGACAGCTCTTTACATGAATATAAAAAATAAGTCGCTTAACAACTTCATGCTTTGAAGGGAGAATTATGGGATGGAGAAAATCTTCACTATCTTTCCTGTAAGTTATTTTAGTTTTCAAACGAATGACATCTTGCTCATCCTTATAGGTTTGTAAGGTCTTCAATCTTTCATCACTTTCCGAAGAGAAAGATTCTTTTTTAACCATACGTAGAGTTTTTATCTCAGCTTCCCGAAATTCAGTTACCGTCAATTCGCCTTTACTCTTCTTATCAGGATTTAAACAATTATGCTTAAAGCGAAGAATCCAAGCAACTAAACGTATGATTTTTTCATAACTTGAAAAGTAGCGGTAATACCAGTTATTGTTGGATGGAAATTCAGGTTTCGTCAACATACAAGTAGACTTTGACCTTTCTTTCTGAATTTCTTCCTCATTCCAATCTTCATCGGAAGTGTTCATGTGGTTTCTAAATTCTGCTGAATCTTTCATACAATGTGGGCCCTCCCACCATCTGATTAAAGCTAATTGCTTAGCCTTACAGCCTCTAGACGGCAAGTCTGCTGGATTCTTCTCACTTGGTATATGTTTCCATGATGAAGGACTGCTTAATTTCTGAATCTCTTGAACCCGATTTCGGACAAACACAGACCAGCTCTCATTTCTTGATATCCAAGCAAGTACTGTTGAGGAATCGCTCCAGTAATATCTCTTCATTTCCTGCCAACCCAAAGCATCCACAACAGTTTTCGCCAAACGAGCGCCAATAGTAGCTGCTAATAGCTCCATCCTTTGTACAGTCGTAATCTTTAAAGGCGCAACTCGGGACTTGGCAGCAAGCAGAATTATTGTCTTCTTTTTCTATCCTCAAGAATACTACTGCTGCGTAAGCATCTTTACTTCCCTCAACGAAAGTATGAATTGTGCATGCATGTAAGTTTTCTGGAGTGATCTGGATATATCTTGGGATCTTAACATCATTTAAATATTTAAGTTCTTGGAACCATAATAAGAATTCTTTTTGTAAATCACCAGTTATTTCGTCATCCCAATTAATTCCTAATTTCCAAGCTTTCTGTAACATCAATTTAGGATAAAGCATCACCGGAGCAGTAAAACCAAAAGGATCAAAAATCTTATGAACTGCCGATAACATACTTCGCTTGGTAATCCTTTCTGTGTTGAAATCGTTTAGCCATTTCATGTTGACTTTTAATGTATCGGAAACCTTATCCCAAATCAGACCCAATACTTGAGTTTCCTTCTGGTTCCATGTTTCAGTGTGATCACCAGTGTATTCCCACTGCCTTAAATCAAAACCAGCATTTGCCATTATTTTCTTTGAGTCCGAGATAAATTTCTTTAGATCTTCTTCACTGTGCACACTAGTGGCGACATTGTCTACATAAAAACTATGCAAAAGCCTTTGCTTGAAATTTTCCTCAAAACTTGCACTATTTTTGATGTGATATTCAATTACTGATGATAAAAGAAAAGGGCTACACTTTACACCGAAAACGACTCGTGCATGCCTAAATACTCTAAGTTTCTTCTCTTTTAGATCTTTCCACCATAGAAATCGTAGGAAATCTCTATCCTTTTCACAAATGCTAATTTGAAGAAACGCTTTTCTAATATCAGCGGTTATACCAAATTTTCTTTCTCTAAAACGTAGGAGAATATCTGGAATAAGCTCAATCAACTTTGGGCCACACTGCAGACACTGATTTAAAGATGGATGGTTAGCCAACTTTGCTGAAGCATCGAAAACCGGACGGATAGGTGTTGTACTACTGGTCTCTTTAATAACTGGGTGATGAGGTAAGTAATTACCATAAGAGTTCACTTTGGTAGCAGGAACTTCTTCTATGATCCCCTCATTCAACCAGTCCATAAATATATTTTCATATTTTTCGTACATGTTCTTAGCTAATAACTTAGAAGTTGTACTTTCCAAACGTCTTACAGCCAAACTCAAGTTATCTGGTAATGCAGATGTGTCGTCAGCCCAAGGAAGACAAATTTTGTAACGACCATCCTTGTTAATTTTTACTGTCTCTAAGAAATGTTCCTTTGTTTGACGGTCAATCTCACTTTTAGATTTCTTTTGTATAGTATCTGTTATTCCGATCAAGTCCAATCTCCATAAGTTTGAGATATCAGCTTCATTTACAAACAAAGACGTCACCATCATTGCTAAAATATCTGTTGAGACTTCGGTGTGAGGCGCTTTGCCCATCAATGTCCAACCAAGGTATGTTTCTATGGCAACAAGATCAGATGTCAATACTTTTCTTTTGCCAGTTAACATCTTTCCCATAATATCAGCACCAATCAATATTTCGATAACTTCACGGCAATGACTTACATCAGATAATTCGATTCCATATTCTTTCAACTCTTTAATCCACGGACCATTAGTGACCGGTTGAATGTTTTCACATATAGTAATTTGATCCATCACTTCAAAATTACAAGTGAACTTCTCATTCATATCCTTAACCTTTATTCTATAACAATTATGTTTGCATTCCTTTGTTGTAACTCCGCCAAACAATGAATGCATCATTTTTTCTTGACGAATGGGAGTATAATTCATCTCTTCTGCTATACTTTTCAAAATATAAGATTTTTGGGATGCTGAATCTAACAATAAACGAACTGCTTTTTGCTTGTTTTCGGAGATGAGTTTCACTTTTAAAGTTTGAAGGAATACTTTAGCACTTTGCTTATTAAAATTTGTCATGTTTACTTCACTACTGACTGAATTTTCTTCAATCTTTTCTTGTGCAGTTTTACCTTGAGAATCACGCAAATCGCACATCAAAGGCACATGCTTCTTAGAACAGATAATGCATCTTAAAACTGCTCGACATTTTTTAGCTGTATGATTAGGTAACAAACAAGCGAAGCAACAATTTTCATCCTTTATAATCTTTTGTATCTCAGATAAACTCAATTTTCGAGCTGAAAAGCATTCAGAGCTCAAATGTTTGCCTTGGCAAAAAATGCATACCCTTTTGAAATCTAAAGTAGAAGACGTTGTCAATAAACCTGCAGCTGTCGATATCTTATTTCGCATATAGTCTGCACTTGCACTGTTTTTCCTTTTAGAATATTTATTATCTTCTCGCTTTGTCAAACCGAAGCCAGCTACAGCTAAAGATATTCTCTCTTCACCTTCTACTTCCGTTTTCAAAAAATGCATCAGATTATTCAACCTTCCTTTAGCATCCGTATTAGAAGAAGAAAGATTCGAGCGATGCCAGGCCTTCAAAAAGTCTGCTGGGAAACAAGACTCAACCATAGGGTATAAAATG
This sequence comes from Salticus scenicus, assembly GCA_963930645.1. NCBI lineage: Eukaryota > Metazoa > Arthropoda > Arachnida > Araneae > Salticidae > Salticus > Salticus scenicus. The sequence goes on from OZ005659.1 coordinate 180,568,021, forward strand.
GAGGCATATTTATCAGTGGTAACACCTAATGTTTCTAGCGCCCGTAAATATGACTCAAGCTTATCATATAATGAAGTTAATGCAAATCTACCTTTTGTTTGCACAGATATTATCAATTTCAATAACTCTCGTACATACACTTCTACTAGAATATCTTCCCTGCCAAAACGAGCCTTTAAACTTTCCACTGCCTTTGAATAATTGGCGCCAGTTGGCGGGAAACTTTCAACAACTTCTCTTGCGCGTGAACCAGCGATTGTTGCTTGTACTAAATACTGGAACTTGTCCTCTGGGGCAATCTCATCATCTTTATCGATTTGTTGAAATTGGCTCCAAAAAGGCAACCAATCCTTAATTTCTCCGCCAAATTTCCTGAATTCCAGCTTAGGTAAAGTAAATTTTCGTCTCATAGTACTATTTTCATAATTACTTAAAATAGCATCAGTTTGAATTTGCCCAGATGATTGTATTCTCGCCAATTCTAAATCATGATTCAATCTTAATTTCTCTTTCTCCAGTTCTGCTTCTTTTTCCACCTTTAATGCCTCAGCTTCTTTCAAAGCTTGTTTTTCTTCTCTCAAAGCTTTTTCTTCTTCTTTCAAAGCTTGTTCTTGTTTCTCTTCTTTCATTTTTCTTTCATCTATAGCATTTTCTAAAATATCTTTTACAAATTCGGGATCCTTTTCATACTCTTTACTATTTAAAATCAGCTCTTTTAAGCTTGCTATTGTGAACGTCGAAGGCAAAGTCTCTCCAATTTCTTCGGCTACCCATTTCAAATCTTCTTTTTTAAATCCTTTAACGGTTTTAAACATCTTTTTAATCTTAATATAATCAAAATAATTTTACTTCACTTGAAAGGTCCTGTCGCAGTGACTCCAATAATTTTTATGTAAAGCAACAGAATAAGCACCGCAAATTCCTAGCTTTTCTCTTACTAAATTAAACTGTATAAAAGCGGACGCCAATACTTCTTATTTACACTTTAAAATTATTAAAGTAGCACCTCTTGTGCTCGTATAATAATTCCCTATAACATTAAACATAAGAAAATTATTCCTACGGTAAAAAGTAGTTCACTAAAATTAAAAATTCAAACTATATCAAAAAATGCAACTAACATCGTTGCTAACTTTATTCTGTTCTATTTCTTGAATTTAAAAAAAACAAAACCGTGGATGCCACACGCATCACATAATCTTTACATTTTAACAAATTTTGAAGATAGCACGTGCTCATATTTTACATAAAAATTGAAAGCATTAAATTCATTTAACTCTTTTTTTCTTTGGCATATTGTTCAGCACGTGAATTTACAAAAAATAGAGGATAAATAATAAACAAATTTATACACTGAAATTGAAAATGTCTCAGTTATAACATCCTCCCACCTTTTGATTATAGGTTATAATCAAAACCAAATGTTGCAGGTGTAGTTCTCAATACATTAGTCTTTCAGTGACTTTAATTCTCCTTCCCGCTTTGCTATATCTGACTGGTTCCTCTTCTGAAGTTACAACGGCTTTAACAGTTTGAGCAGAGGTTTCCTTTGAATGGTATGCTTCTTTCAGTTTTGAACTATTATTTGATGATGTTACTTCTAAAGGATATAATCTTTGAATAGGTCGTAAAAGTTCATGTTGCGAAGTTTGAACCTTTACAAGTCGAACTTTCTTATCTTTTCCAGGAATAAGTTCTGTGATACGGCCTAGTGGCCAGTGGATTCGTTTCTTGTTGTCAGATCCAATTAATAAAATATCTCCGACAGCGATACCCTTTTCTGGCCGTTTTCTATTTGCTCGCTGTATGAGAGCACCCAAATATTCGGATCTGTATCGATCTCTCAAAGCTCTGAGTAGGGACTGCCTGTATCTCAGCCTCTTTGCTAAAGAATCTTGTTCAACTGCATCAACATCTGGAAGCTGAATTTCGTGAACATCTTGAAGAAACATAGATGGGGAGATAGTCTTTACAGTCGCATCTTCAGAAAGATATGTTAGAGGCCTTGAATTCACTACACTTTCAACATGAGCTAAAAGAGTTGTCATTTCCTCGTACGTAAGACAGGCGCGTCCTAAGACTCTTTTAAGAAGGTCTTTTATTACCCGAATCATCCTCTCCCAGAAGCCACCCCACCACGCCGCCGTTCGCGGGTTAAACTTCCAGTCTATGGAGTTGACAGACCCATATTTTTGTATACGTTGCCAATCTAAGGTTCTCAATAAATTAGCTGCGCCAACAAAACTTGTTCCGTTATCACAGTAGATAACAGAGCATCTTCCTCTGCGGACCACAAACCTTCTCAAACCCATCAGAAATAAATCTGTTGAAGCAGAGGTCACTAGCTCTAGATGAACAGCTCTATATATAGCACATGTGAAAATCAAAATCCAACTCTTCTTATCGTTCTTAAGATACAAAGGACCAGCCATATCTATGCCTGTAACTTGAAATACGGCAAAATCTTTTACTCTGTTTTCAGGTAGAGGAGCACTAGATGTCCATAAAGCCCTTGAATTAAACCTTTTACAAATCACACAGCTGGCTAACACAAGCTTTACACTCTTTCTTCCGTTGAGGATCCAATACCTTTCTCTAAGCAAATTTAAGAGGATTTGTAACCCCGCATGACAGCTCTTTACATGAATATAAAAAATAAGTCGCTTAACAACTTCATGCTTTGAAGGGAGAATTATGGGATGGAGAAAATCTTCACTATCTTTCCTGTAAGTTATTTTAGTTTTCAAACGAATGACATCTTGCTCATCCTTATAGGTTTGTAAGGTCTTCAATCTTTCATCACTTTCCGAAGAGAAAGATTCTTTTTTAACCATACGTAGAGTTTTTATCTCAGCTTCCCGAAATTCAGTTACCGTCAATTCGCCTTTACTCTTCTTATCAGGATTTAAACAATTATGCTTAAAGCGAAGAATCCAAGCAACTAAACGTATGATTTTTTCATAACTTGAAAAGTAGCGGTAATACCAGTTATTGTTGGATGGAAATTCAGGTTTCGTCAACATACAAGTAGACTTTGACCTTTCTTTCTGAATTTCTTCCTCATTCCAATCTTCATCGGAAGTGTTCATGTGGTTTCTAAATTCTGCTGAATCTTTCATACAATGTGGGCCCTCCCACCATCTGATTAAAGCTAATTGCTTAGCCTTACAGCCTCTAGACGGCAAGTCTGCTGGATTCTTCTCACTTGGTATATGTTTCCATGATGAAGGACTGCTTAATTTCTGAATCTCTTGAACCCGATTTCGGACAAACACAGACCAGCTCTCATTTCTTGATATCCAAGCAAGTACTGTTGAGGAATCGCTCCAGTAATATCTCTTCATTTCCTGCCAACCCAAAGCATCCACAACAGTTTTCGCCAAACGAGCGCCAATAGTAGCTGCTAATAGCTCCATCCTTTGTACAGTCGTAATCTTTAAAGGCGCAACTCGGGACTTGGCAGCAAGCAGAATTATTGTCTTCTTTTTCTATCCTCAAGAATACTACTGCTGCGTAAGCATCTTTACTTCCCTCAACGAAAGTATGAATTGTGCATGCATGTAAGTTTTCTGGAGTGATCTGGATATATCTTGGGATCTTAACATCATTTAAATATTTAAGTTCTTGGAACCATAATAAGAATTCTTTTTGTAAATCACCAGTTATTTCGTCATCCCAATTAATTCCTAATTTCCAAGCTTTCTGTAACATCAATTTAGGATAAAGCATCACCGGAGCAGTAAAACCAAAAGGATCAAAAATCTTATGAACTGCCGATAACATACTTCGCTTGGTAATCCTTTCTGTGTTGAAATCGTTTAGCCATTTCATGTTGACTTTTAATGTATCGGAAACCTTATCCCAAATCAGACCCAATACTTGAGTTTCCTTCTGGTTCCATGTTTCAGTGTGATCACCAGTGTATTCCCACTGCCTTAAATCAAAACCAGCATTTGCCATTATTTTCTTTGAGTCCGAGATAAATTTCTTTAGATCTTCTTCACTGTGCACACTAGTGGCGACATTGTCTACATAAAAACTATGCAAAAGCCTTTGCTTGAAATTTTCCTCAAAACTTGCACTATTTTTGATGTGATATTCAATTACTGATGATAAAAGAAAAGGGCTACACTTTACACCGAAAACGACTCGTGCATGCCTAAATACTCTAAGTTTCTTCTCTTTTAGATCTTTCCACCATAGAAATCGTAGGAAATCTCTATCCTTTTCACAAATGCTAATTTGAAGAAACGCTTTTCTAATATCAGCGGTTATACCAAATTTTCTTTCTCTAAAACGTAGGAGAATATCTGGAATAAGCTCAATCAACTTTGGGCCACACTGCAGACACTGATTTAAAGATGGATGGTTAGCCAACTTTGCTGAAGCATCGAAAACCGGACGGATAGGTGTTGTACTACTGGTCTCTTTAATAACTGGGTGATGAGGTAAGTAATTACCATAAGAGTTCACTTTGGTAGCAGGAACTTCTTCTATGATCCCCTCATTCAACCAGTCCATAAATATATTTTCATATTTTTCGTACATGTTCTTAGCTAATAACTTAGAAGTTGTACTTTCCAAACGTCTTACAGCCAAACTCAAGTTATCTGGTAATGCAGATGTGTCGTCAGCCCAAGGAAGACAAATTTTGTAACGACCATCCTTGTTAATTTTTACTGTCTCTAAGAAATGTTCCTTTGTTTGACGGTCAATCTCACTTTTAGATTTCTTTTGTATAGTATCTGTTATTCCGATCAAGTCCAATCTCCATAAGTTTGAGATATCAGCTTCATTTACAAACAAAGACGTCACCATCATTGCTAAAATATCTGTTGAGACTTCGGTGTGAGGCGCTTTGCCCATCAATGTCCAACCAAGGTATGTTTCTATGGCAACAAGATCAGATGTCAATACTTTTCTTTTGCCAGTTAACATCTTTCCCATAATATCAGCACCAATCAATATTTCGATAACTTCACGGCAATGACTTACATCAGATAATTCGATTCCATATTCTTTCAACTCTTTAATCCACGGACCATTAGTGACCGGTTGAATGTTTTCACATATAGTAATTTGATCCATCACTTCAAAATTACAAGTGAACTTCTCATTCATATCCTTAACCTTTATTCTATAACAATTATGTTTGCATTCCTTTGTTGTAACTCCGCCAAACAATGAATGCATCATTTTTTCTTGACGAATGGGAGTATAATTCATCTCTTCTGCTATACTTTTCAAAATATAAGATTTTTGGGATGCTGAATCTAACAATAAACGAACTGCTTTTTGCTTGTTTTCGGAGATGAGTTTCACTTTTAAAGTTTGAAGGAATACTTTAGCACTTTGCTTATTAAAATTTGTCATGTTTACTTCACTACTGACTGAATTTTCTTCAATCTTTTCTTGTGCAGTTTTACCTTGAGAATCACGCAAATCGCACATCAAAGGCACATGCTTCTTAGAACAGATAATGCATCTTAAAACTGCTCGACATTTTTTAGCTGTATGATTAGGTAACAAACAAGCGAAGCAACAATTTTCATCCTTTATAATCTTTTGTATCTCAGATAAACTCAATTTTCGAGCTGAAAAGCATTCAGAGCTCAAATGTTTGCCTTGGCAAAAAATGCATACCCTTTTGAAATCTAAAGTAGAAGACGTTGTCAATAAACCTGCAGCTGTCGATATCTTATTTCGCATATAGTCTGCACTTGCACTGTTTTTCCTTTTAGAATATTTATTATCTTCTCGCTTTGTCAAACCGAAGCCAGCTACAGCTAAGATATTCTCTCTTCACCTTCTACTTCCGTTTTCAAAAAATGCATCAGATTATTCAACCTTCCTTTAGCATCCGTATTAGAAGAAGAAAGATTCGAGCGATGCCAGGCCTTCAAAAAGTCTGCTGGGAAACAAGACTTAACCATAGGGTATAAAATGGAGGCATATTTATCAGTGGTAACACCTAATGTTTCTAGCGCCCGTAAATATGACTCAAGCTTATCATATAATGAAGTTAATGCAAATCTACCTTTTGTTTGCACAGATATTATCAATTTCAATAACTCTCGTACTACACTTCTACTAGAATATCTTCCCTGCCAAAACGAGCCTTTAAACTTTCCACTGCCTTTGAATAATTGGCGCCAGTTGGCGGGAAACTTTCAACAACTTCTCTTGCGCGTGAACCAGCGATTGTTGCTTGTACTAAATACTGGAACTTGTCCTCTGGGGCAATTCTCATCATCTTTATCGATTTGTTGAAATTGGCTCCAAAAAGGCAACCAATCCTTAATTTCTCCGCCAAATTTCCTGAATTCCAGCTTAGGTAAAGTAAATTTTCGTCTCATAGTACTATTTTCATAATTACTTAAAATAGCATCAGTTTGAATTTGCCCAGATGATTGTATTCTCGCCAATTCTAAATCATGATTCAATCTTAATTTCTCTTTCTCCAGTTCTGCTTCTTTTTCCACCTTTAATGCCTCAGCTTCTTTCAAAGCTTGTTTTTCTTCTCTCAAAGCTTTTTCTTCTTCTTTCAAAGCTTGTTCTTGTTTCTCTTCTTTCATTTTTCTTTCATCTATAGCATTTTCTAAAATATCTTTTACAAATTCGGGATCCTTTTCATACTCTTTACTATTTAAAATCAGCTCTTTTAAGCTTGCTATTGTGAACGTCGAAGGCAAAGTCTCTCCAATTTCTTCGGCTACCCATTTCAAATCTTCTTTTTTAAATCCTTTAACGGTTTTAAACATCTTTTTAATCTTAATATAATCAAAATAATTTTACTTCACTTGAAAGGTCCTGTCGCAGTGACTCCAATAATTTTTATGTAAAGCAACAGAATAAGCACCGCAAATTCCTAGCTTTTCTCTTACTAAATTAAACTGTATAAAAGCGGACGCCAATACTTCTTATTTACACTTTAAAATTATTAAAGTAGCACCTCTTGTGCTCGTATAATAATTCCCTATAACATTAAACATAAGAAAATTATTCCTACGGTAAAAAGTAGTTCACTAAAATTAAAAATTCAAACTATATCAAAAATAGCAACTAACATCGTTGCTAACTTTATTCTGTTCTATTTCTTGAATTTAAAAAAAACCAAAACCGTGGATGCCACGCGCATCACATAATCTTTACATTTTAACAAATTTTGAAGATAGCACGCGCTCATATTTTACATAAAAATTGAAAGCATTAAATTCATTTAACTCTTTTTTTCTTTGACATATTGTTCAGCACGTGAACTTACAAAAAATAGAGGATAAATAATAAACAAATTTATACACTGAAATTGAAAATGTCTCAGTTATAACAGCTTTGTTGATTTGGAATTGAACAATATATTACAGAAATTTCTACCGTCAGATGGGGCTGTAATATTTTTAAATTTCAATATTTCAAATTCTAATGAGCGAGGAAGGTGTTGCAAGTTCTAAAACGGGGATAAGGCGCTGCAGGCGCCACCGAGCGGGACTTAGCTAAAGTCAGAAATTTGAAAGATCATAACATGGTGAGCGAACAGGCTGTTTCAGATATTGAAAAGGGAAGAGGGCGCCGAAGGCGCTACCGCACGAGAATTTACTGCGCTTTCAATAAGCTATTTTCACGATATATCAATAAGCTGTTATTAGACCTGAAACGGGAAAAAGGGCGCCGCAGGCGCCACCGAGCGGGAGTTTCGTAAAGTCGGATTTTTGAGGGATCGCGAACCAGCTGGTCGCCGAAGGCGGCTAGTCTATAATAATAAAAGAAGATGTCTGTCTGTGCATCTATACGTTCAGCCCCTACTGAACGTAGATGTACAAAATTTGACATGCGGGTGCTCAGAAGCCTTTCCGAGTGCATAGTGAAAAAAGAATTTAAAAATTTTAATTAGTTCCGGAGATATTAATTAAAACGTCCACCTATGTCTAATTAAAGAGCCAGCGGATCGTATTTTGAAATCTCCAAGTAGAAATCCGCGCGTTCCTCAAAAGAAAAAGCAGAGAGAGAAAATTTTGCGGGTTTTTGTAAAGCCATCCCAATTTAACGATTCCAGATATTGAAAACAGTTCTGTATCTGCACCACAAGAAAGATCATTTATTACTGATTCTTACGGTACAATTTATTTTGAAAAGTACGGATTTTTTGTGTTTAAAAAAAAGAGTTTTAAAAATGGTCCAAATTTTCTCTTTTTCTCAATCGTCATTTTTGAATCGCTCTGTACGACGGAGTAACTATCGTGTTTCTTAATAACTGGTATATTTGGAAAGGTTTTTTAATCCTCTTTCGAACCATATAAACATTTTAACAAAATACGGATTAGCGATCCATATTTTTAGATTTTACGAAACATCGATTTTTTCACAAAACATTTTATAACTCTAAATCTTTTACAGATAAAAAAATTCTGTTTCTTTTTTTTTTTTTTTTTTTTTTTTTGTATATAGACCTCGATTAGACGAATCAGATTTCAAAAGAATGAGAGATTTTTTCAAAAACCCAATCAGTTATCATTTTTTTAATTTTACGCATTAAGCCATAGACTTTAATCGATTTCGAAGAATATACAAAAAATTTACATTTTAATTGAAAATTAAATTTTATTCTAATACGCGTATTTCAAATTCTAATAACGATTAAATTATTTTTAATGCATCATTCGAAAGATATTTTAAAGTACTTTTATATATTGAAAGTGGATTTCGAGATTTCACCCTATTTACAAGTTTTGAGGTTTCCTGATTATTTCTTTTTTTGTTTCTCAGCTGCTAAATAAAATAATTTCATAAGTAATATATCATCTGAAAGCTTTGTTGATTTGGAATGGAACAGTAGATTACAAATATTTCTACCTCCAGATGACGCTATAATATTTTAAAATTTCAATATTTTAAATTCTAAGGAGCAAGTAAGTTGTTGTAAGTTCTATAATAGGGATAAGGCGCCACCAAGCGGGATTTTGCTAAAGTTAGAAATTTGAAAGATCATAACATGGTGAGCGCACGGGTTATTTCAGATATTGAAACTGGAAGAGGACGCCGCAGGCGCTACCGAGTGGGAATTTACTGCGATTAAATTTTTCAATAAATGTGTTTTCACTATATGTCAATAAGCTGTTGTAAGACCTGTAACAGGAAAAATGCGCCGTAGGTACCACCCTGCAGGAGTTTCGTAAAGTTGGATTTTTCAAAGATCGCGAACCAGCTGGTCGCCAATGGCGGCTAGTAATGCCTAATTATGGAAACAAGTTTTCCCGTGGGCTTTATAAATCATTTTTTATGTTTCATTAAGTATCAGTTACTGAACTGATTGATGTTTACATTAACTCTCTGAGAACCAAAGCGGCTCAAACGGCTGTACATGCAAAACCCCATGGCCGGCGGCCGAAAGCAGAAACGCTGCTATCCCCCAAAAAGAGAAGGGTCTCGAAGTATTCAATCACTTCAGCAATTGTTAAGTTGACAGTTGGTTCCTACTCCCTGTTCTTATAGATTGCTCTAAAAGTGTCAATCACGGGTGCACTTACCCTAAAATGAAATATATTTAAATATATAATCCATTTCATAAGAAAGAGAACGAAGAATAGTCAGTCAAATACACCACCATAGAAAAAAAATATATGATATGCACATATTTTAAATTTGCCAAGTCAAGGATTTTTAAATATATATATATATATTCAGCCGCTCACCCATCTCCCTCATTCATTTCCTTCTCCACCTGGAATTGTGTGGTTTTTTTCTTAAAACTGAGAGAGAGGTGGTACTGGGTTCGAACCCAGGTCGTACTCAGCAGCTTTGCTGTTCAGTGTTTTTCGTAGTTTTCTCCAAAACTCATTTAAATACGGACTAGATATCCTGGTATCCAACCCCTCCCATATGTTAAAGGGCATTTCATCCATAATTTTGCACTCGTACTGTCATTTGGACACACCACCGTCATTCATTTTTCACTGAAAAATTGTCTATTTGTTGAAAGATAATACTTTAAAGTAATGATGTTATGAAACCTTTTCTTTCTTTCTCTTTTTTTTTTTTTTTTTTTTTTTTTTGTATGTGTGTGTAGATTTAAACACTAAATCGCTCATTTATTATTTGATCCACTGCTATTTGTACTTTATTCTTTATCAATCAATTTACCTGGACTACTTTTCTGATTTCATCGCTTTTAAAAAAATTTTAATACAACATAAAATCTTTTTGTAAAAAAAATAGAACCGACTCCAAAAAGCAATTACTATTCAAACAACTAGAAAAAAAAAAAAAAAAAAAAAAAAGTATGAAATGAAACTGTAAATTGCGCCTAAAAGTATAAAATAATTTCCTTCGCCAAACAACCTATAACACTACAATTAATCATAACTTTTGAAGTCGGCGCAAAATTAAATAAAATTTAAGTAGATTTTAAAGGTTTGTTTTTAGATCGGTAGCAAGAAATGCTGTTGTCTCGAAGGATCCATTTTCCTGTTTCCTTTATTATTTTATCACTATATACAATTGGTCCATTAGTAGCATCTACATAGAAGAGTGAACATTCTTCACAATGCGGTATTTATGTTTCTACGAAATTAGCGTTTCCTTTGCAAATTTGGTATACCTTTGATAACTATCATTCTTGGTGGCTTTTGGATTTGGCGATCAAAACGTAATGTAAAAATATACACGCAAGATGTATATTTCAATAATATATATTGTACGATGTATTGTTTCATAATCTTGATTACTCTCTTAATGTACCTTATCAAAACAATCATGATATCCCAAAGAAATTAAATATGTTTGCCAGATAATTTTGCGATTTTTTCTTTCACCAAGGACGTCAGATACCAGCATCTTCGCCAACTTTTGCTGCTTACGAAATCTTATTTGTTTTCATGAATCAAAGTAGTTTTCGGCTGCGTTTTTGAAGGTGACAATGTGAGATGTGTATATTGAATAGGTTTTGATTTTTGTATTGAATAAAGTTATAAATTTTTATTTAATTTTGCGCCGACTTCAAAAGTTATGATTAATTGTAGTGTAATAGGTTGTTTGGCGAAGGAAATTATTTTATACTTTTAGGCGCAATTTACAGTTTCATTTCATACTTTTTTTTTTTCTAGTTGTTTGAATAGCAATTGCTTTTTGGAGTCGGTTCTGTTTTTTTTACAAAAAGATTTTATTTTTTTTTCTTTTCAGTGAAAACTTACTCATATAGCAGAACATCAAAAGACGTTCGACTGCAGCTTCACAAATCACAACTTCCAAGAAAAGTGACATAACTCAAAAAATGGTTTATATGTCACGGAAAAATACAAAAAATGCACCCAATGTGAACAAAAAAGTTACATCTCCATATAGAAAGCTATCCACTCGAGAGACAGTTGTGCCAGTTTTATTCTAGTCAAGTTATATTTAAGTTGATTTTTCTCAAATGCTGCATTTTTTAGTTGTGTCACTTTTCTTGCCTTTATCAGATATAAGCAAAAAACTATCCATTGAATGAACATACGTTAAGTTAAAAAGTCTTTAGAAATGTAAAGAAAATTCTGTTATGCATATATATTGAACTTTACAGTGAACACGTGTCACCCGCTGCGCTGGAAATTGCGCAGCGTAAAGTTCAAACAAAGAGCAAAATATGCATTGCAGCTGACGGACAGAAGTTTCAACATTGATACTTACATACTGCTTTTACCAGTGTATCTGCATGTGTTCAGCAGTTAGAGTGAGAACAAAATTTTGTGAGCATCCTGTTATATGTTTATATCTTAATGAAATTATAATGAAACCTATTTCAGGCCAAGATCATTACAACAAAAAAAGTATTAAAATTAAATCCTATCTTACGAAGTTAAAAGCTAACAAATTTCAACAACAACAACAACAATGACAAACATGGTTTGTATTGAGAACCTCTTCCTTTATGAAGTCGGTTTAAAACGTCTATGCGTTAATCGATGGGACCGCTTACAATAACCATACATTGAAGTTTACATAGCATAAATGTCACCCGCTACGCTACAACATAAGAAATTTCGTTCAAGTGTGCACAAAATAGGAAATTGTGAACAAACAAATGCACGTTTTAAACGTTCTGTTTTTAGCATTAATGTCTAAACTATCTTTTCGTACTAAATCAATGAAGCTCTGTAATCTTATAATTCCCTTTTTTCCCCTGTTTTGAACCGTTTCCGAGAAAGGAACGCTAACTCCACTGTTTTCCACCAGCTGGCGCTGTAGGCGGTTGAATCGCGTAGCACATGTCCACTTTATAATACCTACATACCACTTTTATGACTAGGCAGCAGCTGTTTAGCAGATAAAAGAGTCGGGACTGACATTTTTGGGCACCCTGTATTTCCTTTTGATCGTAAAGGTATTACAATGGGACGTATTTCAGACCAAGACTTTTACAATAAAACAAAAAATATCAAAATCGGATCATCCGTTCAGAAGTTATGAGCTAACAAACAAAAACAAAAAACAAAAAAAAACATACGCTTTGAATTGAGAACCTCCTCCTTTTTGAAGTCGGTTAATTAGAGCATCTCTTACGAAGTTATAAGGTTACAAAAACCAACAACACATAGCTCGAATTACGAACACCCTCCTTTCTGAAGTTGGTTGAAAAGGACTTTGCACTAATCGACGTGACCGCTTACAGTAACAGTATTTTGAACCACAGAGTATGCGTGTCATACGCTACGCTGCAAAGTGTGCAACGTAGTTCAAGTGTTCACAGTGTAGGAAATTGCGAACAAACAACTGCACGTTTTAAGCTTCCTATTTTTAGCAATAATGTCTAAATACTGTCTTTTTGTATTAAATCGAAGATGCTCTAGAACTTCGTAATTAACTTTTCTCCCATCTTGAACCGTTTTTGAGATAGGAGCGCAAATTCCGCTGTTTTTCACCAGATGGCGTTTTATTTTCTTTAGATTGTAAAGATATTACAATGGGACCTACTTCAGACCAAGATCTTTACAACAAAACAAAAATTATCAAGTAACCGTATTTTGAACTATATAGTGTATGTCTCACCAGCTACGCTACAACGTGTGCATAGTGTAAGAAATTGCGAACAAACAAATGCACATTTTCAGCATTGTATTTTTAGCAAAAATGTCTAAACTATCTTTTCGTACTAAATCGATGATGCTCTGCAATTTTATAATTCACATTTTCCCCCTGTCTTGAACCGTTTCCAAGATAGGAACGCTAGCATGAATGTCTAAACTATCTTTTTGTACAAAATCAAAGATACTCTTCAACTTTGTAATTCCCTTTTTTTTTTCTAGAACCGTTTTCAAGATAGGAACACTAACTCCACTATTTTCCACCAGGTGGCGCTACAAGCGATTTAACCTTGTACTGCATGGCCACTTTGCTATACTTACATACCATTTTTATCACTATAGCTGCAGCTGTTTAGCAGATAAAAGAGTTGGGACTCATTTTTTTTGTGCACCTTGTATTTTCTTTAGATCGTAAAGGTATTACAATGGGATCTATTTCAGAGCAAGACCTTTTCAATAAAACAAAAAGTATCAAAATCGAAGCATCCGTTCAGAAACTATGAGCTAACAAACATAAAAAAAACATACGGTTTGAATTGAGAACCTTCCTTCTTTTTTGAAGTCGGTTAAAACTCAAATTTTAAGCAATAATTTTTTCTCTTGGGAAAATAGATTTGCTAAATTTCAATCTTCTGCAAATTCTAGTTTCAATTTTTTTTTTTTTTTTTATAAAAAATAATTCTTTTAGCTTTAGAAGAAATAACTCATATAGTATGGAATGGTTAGCGAATTAAAACTTTATTATTATTATTCTTGTATAAAAATATTTCGAGTAAATTAAACAAATCTGTATAACAATAAAGCGTAAAATAAAATAAAATGGATTTATAACCATGCATTTATGGATAACAAAAATATGACTGATAACATTGTGTTTTATTTTAGGAGAGGACTGAGAATTACGCAGTGTTACCTGTAAAACAAAGCCCACCAGCAGCCGAGCGGTGCTGCGCTCAAAGGTGGTAGATGGGAAGTGCCGGGTTCGATCCTTGGTTTCGCACATCCACCTACCTATTTAGAGTTTTACGTAGTTTTCTTCGAAACTCGCGTAAATACGGGCTAGGACCCCTTAGAAATGCTCCCACGGAGGCCATTCAGCTAAAGTCCTCCTAGTCAGCATAGTCAATCCCTACAACCAACGAACCTGTTAAAGAAAGATAATTCATTCAGTTGTCAGAGTTTCTGCTCCCAAAGCTGGTAGATAGAAGGTGCCTAGTTCTAAATTCACAATCGTCGGTTTAACCATTTGGTGATCCTTGCGGTTTTTTTCGAAACTCGCATGAATACAGGCTAGGTCATTGAGGCCACTGTGAAATCTTCCTAAGTGTGTTCCTCTTCCCCCCTGTAATAGAGGTAAATTAGTATGAAGTCCTCTTGAAAAAATTGGGAACTGGAAAGAGCTGGCTCATAAACAGAGGAGGACTTTCAGAAAGGTTTTACTGTATTATACAGCTTTTCCAACTTCATTTTTCCATTAAAAATTAGTTCACCTTCAATGTATTTTACCAAAGTGATAGCACCTTAAAAAGTCTTTCTTTTTAAAAAGAAATCATAAAATACTTTTTGTAGCATTGAAAATTGTTTGAAATTGCATACGCATTATATAATATTCTTTAAAAAAAAAAAAAAAAAGTTACATAGGGGGGGAAAAATGGATATCATGGCCATTTTGTTTATAACCCATGACGCATCTGAATATTCTTGCATAGCCCTGTAAACCAGTCATTAATACTAATCATGCTATACTCAATGAGAAACATGCCTTTTGCATCTAAATAATGTACGTTACTTTCATTGTGCTTTGTGATATATAAAAAAAATTAAAAATGGCTTTAAACAACTTATCGACCATAATGTACCCGAATCCTTTAGTGAAAACTTCTTAACAAGACAATAATTATAATCTCATTGTTTTCAATAGAAATCATGCCACAGTAGACATGAGCAACATATATAAATTTCAAGGCATTGAAAAACATGTACACAATGCTAGAGAGATGAACTGACGTCATAAATATTTTCTAAATTTTAATGACAGTTGTTTCAAAAACATTAAATGTAGCTATAAGCATACAATTTAAAATACGTATAATACTAAATGAATGCTTTTTATTTATTTATTATTATTATTATTATTATTATTATTATTATTATTAGTTACAATAATATCAGTAGAAACATCTTTTCATTAAATTCAGACTTCTGAAAATATATAAAAATTAAATTAATATTTTGATGGATTAAATTATGATTGTAAATTTATAAGTTTAAAAAATTGTATTAAGTTATTTTGAGTCCATTCAGTATTGTATCTGTACTTATATAAACGCACATACATACTATTCTTTGAAATAATAACCTAACGTATTTATCAACATGTAATTCTTTTCTTTTTCTTCTTTTAATTCAACACCAATTCCTTCAATAATAATTTAAACACAAAGCACAATTTCCCCCCCACAAAAAATAAGGATAAACAGCCAAATCTAGTAATCCTACTACAACTTATTTGTATGAATACAGGGAAAAGGCAGTAAACTGGCTCCTGTAGCTTTGACAGTGTACTCAAGTTAGGTTTGCCCCGAGTATAGTTAATATAAATAAATAAATGGGCAGACAGATGAATCGATTTTAATCACTTTTTTACTAGAATCGAGAGTATAAAAAATACATTATACAATTTTTTTTTTTAATAAAAATTTGTCAATAATTAAATATAACTTTTCAAGCAGTTATGGAAATATTTATAATTCTTAACTAATACCAGTTTGAATATGACTGTGATTCGTATATATAAATGAATAATAACATTTTATTCGGGATATAAAATGAGTGTATCTAATTTTTTTCCTATAAAAAACTTTTATTTTTTCTGTATTTAAAATTCAATTAATAAATTTTACTGTCGCATATAGAAGTATAAAATCTGCTCCTAATTTATTATTATTAGTTCCATTTTTGGAAATCGCACATCGGTCATAATAATAATAATAATAAAAGAATAAAAGAAAAAGAAAATAGTTTTAGAAAATTAAATAAAATAGTTTTGCCATTGCTTCTAAATATAATTTTGGAGACGAAGGTATTATTTGAAGTGATAAAAAACGATATTATTTAATTTTCTAAAATTAATTTTTAAAAATTTGTGCCAGATGTGTAATTTCATAGAATAGTCCAAAAATTCTCAGGATTTCCTTATACGCCGGAATCTATTTGAATTATTTTAGTGAGCCCCTGTACAGGAACCACGCCATTAAAATAATTTATATAGCACATTATTTAAACAGATAAATAAATATATAAATAACATGCTTCGTTGAACTTAAAAAAGAAACCTATAGTATTTCAAACCCTTCTGAAAATTTCTATTGAATTAAATGCGCAAAAATGTAGGCAGACAAATTATTAATAAAAATCTTTGACACATAGACTTTATTAGTTTTCATATTGTCGATTTAATAGGTATCCATTCATTGTCTCTAGGTTTCTTATGATAAACTACCAGATATTTTACTACTTTATTATAAAAATGACCTTGCATAAAGATATTAAATGTAATAATTTAATCATTCGACATAAGTCTAATATGTGATCTACTACATAGATAATTAATTATCTTAGGTTGAATCACTGTTATTCTAGTTAATTTTCATTCTAAAATAATTCTATTTAGGAGTTTCATGTTTCACATATGTTTCAAATTGAAATATTTCTACATGTACATATTTATCATACCTGTCATCATATACTTTTGAAACAATATAAAATGTCTTACAAATTTAAACCACAAATGCATTTAAAGAAGAAGAAGGGGAATAGAAAAAAAAAAAAAAAAGTGTGATTTTTAGAAAAAAGTATTTTTAAGAGTGAATTATTCAAAATTGAAACTTAATTTGATAAATTTATGTAAATGTATTCTGAAAAAAAAAAAATATATATATATATATGTTTATTGAGTCTTTTAAATATTAAACTTTTTTAAATTTTAGGAGCAAACAATCAAAGCATGTTTTCTCCTTCAGACACGATTTTTCAGAAGACACAAAAAATTAATAAATTAAAAATAATTAAATTTAAGCCGTAATTGTCTTTTTTTTTTTTTTTTTTTTTTTTTTTTTTTAAGTTGTATTACTAGTTATTAGAAAGATACGTAGACATGCTATTTTACGTTGAGTTTAATGAAAAACAGCTAAATCTTTTTTTTTTTCTTAGAAATCACAGTTTAAATGTTTGTTCCTCATTTAGGAAAAATATTATCTCTAACTTTCCTTACACAAATAAGTATAACTGAAATTTCAAAGAAATATCAGATGTGGTTATTGTGAATATTTGCAATACCAAACTTGTTAAATAGTTATAACAATAATATGGTTGATTTATTGTCAGGGTTTTCAAAAAGTGAAATTTAAATATAAATATACTTTAATACTAATATATTATATTATATTATATTATATTATATATTTAACACTAAACTTGAATAACTGTTGATGCCCGTTGATATCCATATTTTAAAAAATTCTATATACAAATTCTGGCACTTAAAGTTCTCCTTGTAAAATCTTCGTTTTTTTACATGATTATTATTTAGATAATTTATAGATGGTAATAAACAATATACCCGTGTAATAAACCATTGCGATTTATTTAATAATTAAGTAAATTATAACGACTCATACCAATAATTTAGAAAGAAAAAAAAACGAACTTACAAATATAATGAAAATTGAATATTTCCAAATTTTGCAAAGGAAAACCTAAGTCTCGTTAAAATTTTTTGATTAAAAAATTTTCAAAGTATTAATTATGTTTAATCAACATTTTTAAATTTTTTATTAAGTCATCAAGATCTAAAAAGAGAGATATTTTCTATTTACATATCCTAACAATTTTAAAATACCCATTAAAAAATAAGAAGACGATCAAGAATAAATAATAGTAACCATCCAAATCCAATTATTTATTTAAATAATATTATAAATAGTTTTAAAAAATTAAAAAACACGCTTTTATAGAAATGTGAACTAAAAAGCACAAAATATCTATCTTAGTATTAAAATGCAGGGTAAGAGAAAATCGTGTAAGTGACACACCATAATATTTACATACATTTGAATCTTTAATTAAAATAATTTAGAATTAAACAAAAACCATTTTTAAAAAATCTCCCCTGACTGGGCTCGAACGCTAGACCTTTAGGTTCGAGCGCGGCTCTTTACCTCGCAGCCACGGCGTTCACGTACGGTAAGTCTTTTTTTTTTTACAATATAGATTTTTTGTTTGCTCCCAGAATGCTTACAAACATACATACAAACAAACATACATACATACAGGTGAAGCTAATAAAAGCGTGTTAAAAGTGTATCAATGTTGCGTAAATTTCCAAATATTTCATCATTTTGTAAATTTCTGCGATAAATTATGCGTAAAACTTAAATGTTTTATCGAGTACTAATATGCATTGAACTAGCTAAAATACCTATCATTGTCTTCTCATAATTCTTCTTTTCTAACAAAAAAGTCTGACTTCCCACTCTATAGGACTGTTTTCTTATTTTTCCCATCCAGCATTTTCCCCTTTATAAGAAATCCCTTTTTATTTTCCCTCAAAGAACGACCGGTATCTTGAAAGTAGTGAATACAATCTCAGAATTCACGCCTACCGTCTAAAGTGGGGGTGAAAATTTCTCCGAGAGGATGGGAAAAAGCGGTGATACCCCATTTCGCAAAGAGAAAAAAATCCAGGAGGGGGGGGCCTAATAAGTAAAAAAAAAAATTAAAAAATTACAATTAAAGCTTTAAAGCTGTGTCATTAGAATTCAAATGATCAAATAAAATTTATGACACAGAGTCAAACCGACTCGACCTGCATTTATAGGTTGTCTCTAACATTTCCCTGCAAAACCGACTTGACAGCACGTTTTTTGGATTAGCGTTGGTTTAAAATAGGCTGCATAATTTCTGTAAGTAAAATGTTTTAGCTTAAACTGCATGCATAAAAAATTGTTGCAGTAAATGCTTACACACAGGCTTACATAATCACCTCAATTAACCAGCCAATCATTTAAATCTAACTGTATTTTTAAAAACATGCTAAAATTTTGCAATTTGAAGTTCGCCTCCTCCTGAAATTTTTTCTGGCAACGCCACTGGTTACACTTATATGTACGCTTAACATAAAATATCAATAGTTGAGAGGTTCTGCTCTCAAAATTGGTAGATGGGAAATAACGTGTTCAATCTTACAGTTTGCTGCTTATCAAAGTTTCTCAGGGTTTTCTCTAAAAGTCACAAATACAGGCTAGGTATTGTTGTATTGCAAACTTTACAAGGAAGTGATGACGTGATTCATGCAGGATTTTCAATTTCTTTCTATCCCCTCTTATTATAGATTTTTGATTCTTTAATTTATTAATTATCGAGAAACAGAAAAATTCTCAAAAAACATTTTGAAATAAAATTATTTTTTAAGTTTCCATCAAATATCTAAGAAAGTTAATATTTTTGTCAGATGGATTTTTTTAAAGATGTGATTTTATGAACATTTTATTTTTATTAAAAGAGAATTGATCTGATGACAAAATGTTAAATAAAAAAATAGGTTAAAATATTCACTTTTAACCTTTTATGAAAAATAGCTTTAGAAATAATAATAATATATATATTTTTTTTATTGAAGGTTTTACCAAATATTTTAAAATCTTTATCTTTATTTAATATTTTTGTTTGGATGTAGCATTAAGTTTGTACTGAGGAGAAATTCTTCACAATCGACAACAAACTAAAAATCATGAATAAACTTTTTTTTTTTTTTTTTTTTTCTAATTTCCTTTGACAATTATGTTCTTATGTAATTGCAATACATAACACACCTGTTAAATATATATGCACACATGAATTTTAAATTGTAATAACTAATACACTGAGTCTGTTATCTTTTAAATATGCAAAATAAAAATAAAAAGAATAATTTAGAACATGTGAGCCAATTTTTATAATTAATTACACAATTTTATAAAAATGCAGAATACATACTTTTATTTATTTACTTTGATTTTCATTAACATCGAATTCTAAACATTCTTCTTTTAAAAGCCAGCAAATAGTCATCTTGGATGACATAGTAGTAACATTAAATGCCCGAATACATACCTTAATTAAATTTTCATCATCATCCCTGTTTTAAAGTCAGCATTCTCTTTGTTTTAACGCCAGCAAGAAGTCATCTTGAAAGGCATAGTAGTAACATTAAATGCCTTCCAAAATGATACTAGCTAGCATAAATGACCCGGTTGAATAAGGCTTCCTCATGTATGAAAGTTATTTAGATATTCATATATACAGTAATTACAAAATTTTAAATAGAAAGTATACTAGGTAATAAAGAGACTTAAGCATGCAAACAGATGCCTAAACAAATTTATGAATACTAAAAATAAAAAGCACAACTCAGAATATGTGAGCAAACTTAAATAATTAATTACATATTTTAAAAATGCCGAATACATACTTTAATTAGTTTTTGATTACCCTTTCTGTTTTAAGGCCAGCACATTCTTTGTTTTAAAGCCAGCTTAAAAATTCTACCAGCTAGCGTGACTGATGATAGATATTTTAAACATCTTCCTCTGGCTTAGGGTTATAGCATCTTCTTCTGGCTTATGGTTATAGCAGGGCACAAAATTTCACCTTAGATTACACTCGCTGAAAAAAAAACAGTTACTCGCCACAAAATATGATTAATTTTGGGTAGGTGCTCCAGTGGTTGACATGCTCCAGTAATTGACATTTGTCCTGATATAATCAATAAATAAGAAAAAAAATAAAAGCACATGTATGAATTTTAACATTGTACTGGAGCACAGGGTGCCAATAACTGGTAAAATGAAAAACTAGCAGTGTCAAACACTGGAACATAGGATGCTAATTACTGGTAAAATGAAAAGCTGGCAGTGTCAATTACTGGAATTTATTTTAACATATATGTGGTTCTCGAAGTTTTTCATGCCATACATATTAACTTAAGATTTTCAAACATAATTTCTGATGACTAAAACATTAAAAACATCAGAAATTACTCTAAAAGTGTCAATCACTGGAGCACTTACCCTACTCTATTTTTTACGTATAAGGTGACCAGAATTTTTTATTGGAAAAAGAGGATAAATTATGCAATGTCTTTTATTTTATCAGAAGTAGAAGACATTCAATTTTGAAAAAGAAGTCATTTTAGAGGACACAAAATTGAATGAAAATGATTATAAAAACCGATTCAAAAGCTACTTTACAGAAGTAATGGAGACATTTTTTTATCTCAAACGATGAATTTGGATCAATACACCTTAATTTAAACTAATAATATATGGATACGAGAGGAAAAATCGCTAATTTTTTTAGGTGACACTGGACAATATAGATTTTTTTTTTTTTTTAATTGTTAGTTTTTGCTACAGACAATTTTTTTTTTTTTTTTTTTTTTTTTTTTTTTGGTGATACTTTCATGCAGTTACATAAAAAAAGTTGGTAGACATTTTTTTTATTAAAATCAAAATCATAAAAAAAAGGCAAAAAAAATATATATATATATATTTGACAGATGAAACGATTTGTTTTAACAAACAGTCATTCTTTATCAACAATTTATAAAAGTTCTCACAAGTATAACCAAAATTAGTCTTAGTAGTTTATAAGTTTTTAAAGTAGGTATATAAAGGGGATTTTTTTCACATGTCTACATTTTGCTCATTGAAGAAAACAGTCGCGTTGTGGGAACGTTTTTGTCAGGAAGACTAAAATGAATTCAGCTAACTTACGCTAGTTTCGGAGAAAACTCCGAAAGCTCCTAACGACTAAGTCAACGATCGACCAGGTACCGAACCCAGCGCCTTAAGTATACCAGCTTCGAGGACAGAACCTCTCGGTCACTGGCGGACCTATTTTTATACATGCAAAAGTGAGAAAACACGTCAACCCACCATGTATTAACCGGAGCACCACCATCTTAATGATTTTGTGACAATTTCAATAGTGTTTCTGTGTTCTGGATCAAAGAACTGTGGAAATATAGGAAATACTTTCATTTCTTTGCGATTCGAAGAATCTGAATTGGCATAAACCAAATACGCTTTGGCAAGTTTATTAGAAAGTTGTTCTTTTGCGAACCTAACGCTGATAAAAGTTAGTGTTCACCGTTCGTTTCAACAAACAGCCGATTGAGCTTCTTTGTTTTGCAAAATTTTTGAAATTAAGGACTAAATTCTTTTTATTTGAAAAAGAGGACAGAGAACGAAAAATATAAAAAAGAAGACTTTTGTCCTATATATATATATATATATATTTCCGTTTAAGAGGGCAGCGCGTTGAAAAAGAAGACTGTCTTCTTAAAAAAGAGAATGTCTTTGTCTAATCACCTTACCTAAGATTAGCATAATTTTACGTTTTAAAATTGGTTTTTTTTTTTTTTTTTTTTTTGTAGCACTGTATACTGTAAGAATTCTATCCACATTTAGACCAAAATTTTACTCGCCACAGTAAAATTTCCACTCGCCAATGGCGAGCGGAAATTTCGCGCCCTGGTTATAGTTAAGCATAAAAATGATTCAGAAACTCTAATACACAGTCATTACAAAATTTAAAAAAGAAAATATTCTATGTAAGTTAATAAATAAACAAGTCGTAACTCCTAAACATGCAATTCAAACCCCATCCTATAATTACTTTAATTATTCATTCTTTTAAAACAGTAGTTGAGTTATACATATTTAGCAACAAGTAGAAGATTTATCTGAAAGAAAAATATACGTGTAGCTAATATTATACATAAGAAAAAGTTAATTAATTTCATATATTGTACAAACAAAACTTAAAAATTAAAGTAAAGTAAAAATATGAGAATAGCTATAGCATTTAATCGAACGATACAAATGAATATTCTCTTACGATTATAAAGTTTAAAATTATTTTACTAATATATACAAAAACACACACACACACACACAAAGATACGCTATCTAGGTATATTAATGAATCAATCCATGTAAGCGAGAGTTAATAACAGCTATTTTCCAAAAAAAAAAAAAAAAAAGGCATTAATTTCAAGCGAGTTTGTAATAAAACAATACGACTACTGATCTTTAAGTTTAAAGAGAGGGTTCTGTAATGACTAAGAAAACTGAATATCAATGACTATATCAATATGAAACACAAAAAGATATTTATAATTTCGCAGTGCATACGAAACTATGAAAGCTGAAATTTATAATATAAAATATTTTTTTTATTTTTTATTTTTATTAAGACAGCACAAATGCATCTATAACATCTAATATGAAAAAACGGAATAAAAAATGATTTGAGAAAAATACCTTATTACTTATTTTATTAAAAAAAAAAGATAATAATACAATACCACACAAGGCTTTTAAAGCAATGTATTTCAAGTGGCCTATTATTACTGGAATAATATTAAAAACCTAAATATTACTCACCAGTGTAGCATTTTTATTATTATTATTAACAATTGAGGAAGATAAACAAATGCTACCGCACTAGATAAAAGTTTTGTTGTAAATATCAGTAAATTGCTAGTTTCATTTAGAATAACAACATTTAGATACATATAAATTTAATATATATATATATATGTATATATATATACATGCCCTTTAGTTTAATTTAAGATTGAGTAAATACATATTTTAATTAAATTTCATGTTTAACGATACTTAGAATCCCTGTGGCAGAATTTAGGCGACATAGTGACATTATCACAGAAAAGAAGTTGTCACTTGCAGAAAAGTTTTCTCATAAAAATTAAAAATATTCTTAATTTCAGTAGAAAACTGGAACTCACATATCTTATATTTAAAAATTCTTCTAAAATATATTAATAATATTGATATCTTTATAATAAAATATACATATTATGTGTAAATTAGAAAATATGTCATTATGAAATAACGGCTTGCAGAAAAGGTTTATATGAACGAGGTTTGTCGCAGAAAGCAAAAGAAATTTCTGCCACAGGGCTTACAATATTGCTTAATGTGTTATGTCAGTACATGAAAATCGACATAACAGAAAAAGTTTTCATTCAGATATTGTTTCATTGCAAATGTATATCTCAGGAAGTGTGCGACATCTTGTGACAAACAATATTTTTCTACGAATTTAAATTCTTCCTTCAAAGGGCTTTGTATCATCCTTAATCAATCTCATTAAACTTAAAAAATTTCGTAGTTGATATAAGTTTTTGATTAATATATCCGCTATCTTTTCTAAGCTCTTTCAAATTTGCAAGGGTGTTTGCAATTGAGTTGCAAGAAATGTGTTACGTTTGGGTACGATTTTGCATTGCAATCGGTTTTGCAAACGGAAGTGTTACGTTTGCATATTACTGTTAGAAAACAAAATATATTCAATTACCAAATAAATATTTTAAATCATACTTTAAACTATCTGATTCAGGAGATTAAAAAAAAAAAAAATCCAAAAGTTATATATATTTTTTAATTATTAAACAAATTTCTATTACTGTTTACATTTTCATCAACAAGCGTGTAAGGCTACTATATATAATTTATTTAAGGGGCTCTACAAGCGTGTACTCTAACGTTTGCTCTCGTCATCAATTCAGTTTAGAAACCCTGGATAATCTCAGAGATACGACAGGTACTTAGTACGCATGCTCAGTGGACAAACGCTTGTCCAGATTCCCTCTTGCTACAGTAACCTTTTACAATGCTTGGCGCTAATCGCGCATTTTGGTGATTTATCGGTGTAAGTTTATAAAGATATTCTCTAAAGTAAAGCAAAAAAAAATTTCTTTGCAATCAAACTAAGATACATTATGCTTTACGTTACATTCGTTTTATTATTATTATGATTATTATTTAAATTTAGATTACATTTCTATA
The DNA here is from genome assembly GCA_963930645.1 of Salticus scenicus. NCBI lineage: Eukaryota > Metazoa > Arthropoda > Arachnida > Araneae > Salticidae > Salticus > Salticus scenicus. The sequence goes on from OZ005659.1 coordinate 180,592,991, forward strand.
TTCATAGAAATAATTTACGCCATCTTATCTATCATACTGCATATCAAAAATTCTGAATTTGAATACTCTTTAGTTTTTAATAATATACTATGCAACTGTAGTCTAAAAATATATATTTATACAAACCGATAATAAAAATAATAATAATAATAAAATTATTTTTATTTATTTAAAAAATAATTTATTTTATCAAATTTGTCCTTGTAGTTACTGGTAAGAAAGTTCATCGATATTAAGATTAATTAGTAAAAATTTGATGATTTAACAGTTAACTTGATTTGATATATTCATTTGAGAGATGACCGTTTTACCGTTTAGCTTTATGATTAATTTTATTTATTGCAATAACTTACAAATATATACATTCTCAGCACATTAAATGTTTAAAAATTGTTTTAGTTGGTTTATAAAAGGTTTTTCAGGGAGTCAAATGTTTTTGAGACTGCAAAATTAACTTTGCTCTCAAAGCTGGTAGACGGGAGATATCAGGTTCGATACCAGGTAGCGCTCATCGGGCTAACTTTTCGAAATTATGTGCAGTTTTCTCCGAAACAAGCGTAAATATGGGCTAGAACACCTTAAAAAGACCCCCCCCCCTTACTTAAGTAATTCAACCCATACCTCGGCCTTTCTTTTGTAGGCAACTGGCACATTAACACCAACATATGTTTCTTAAAATAATTCAGTTTAGGAAAATTGAATTAGTTTAATACTTAAAAACATACCAATATATAAAGTTAAATGCATAATCATTGATAATATTAATATTTGTAAAAATATTTATTAACTTTAAAAGTTTTATACATCCTTATTGTTCATGTCAAAAGTTTAATATATATTTTCGTATTTTGTACCTTTGAATAAAGTATGATAAAAAAAAAAAAAAAAGAGAGAGAGAAAATAACATATATGATAAAAAGAAATAAGACACTAAAAAAAATAAAGAAATAAATTAATTAATTAATAAACAAATAAAGAAATAAGCACTTATAATTTTACAACATAAAATTCTAACATATGTTAATCTCATAAAGAATGGTTGATTGGTTGTATGGCTTAAGACTGATTGACTACTCTAGGGACCTAGGCCTACAGGAGAAATGCTCTCCGTGCGGGGGGGGGGGTCTAAATGAATCTAGTTCGTATTTACGCGAGTTTTAGAGAGAACTACGGAAAACTCTGAACGGCTAGATCGATGACCGCGTTTTTTGATCGAACCCGGCACTTCCCATCTACCAACTTTGACCGCAGTTCCGCTTGGCCACCATAGAGGTATTTACTTCTATTAATGCCTTGATTTCTCCATAAAAAATAAATAAAATAAAATAAAATAAAATAGATAAACAAATAAAATAATTTTATGTTTTTAAATTAATAAATAAAAGCATTTTAATACTTTTACAATAAGCATTTTAATACTTTTAACCTTATTCTTTCCCCCCTCATATTCCGTATTTTTGAATAAATATAAGAAAAATATAAAGCACCTATTGAGTTTAAGATTTATGCATTAATTAAATGTACTAGCCTTTATTTATATACTCCTAAAGAAATTAAAAAAAAAAAAAAAACTAAATAATTAAAAGGCCTTTTTATTTATTAGTTATGTATTTTTAACACTAAAATTTCCAAAAATATGCTTTACTCTATCAATTGTATTTATATCTAAATGTTTGTTATATTAATCAAAATAATTTTTAATAAGATCAGGTAAAACGAAAATAAATAGATAAATAAATAAAATAATAATAAGTGTATATTAGTTAATGTTAACTTACATAATTTATTTTCAAAATTGTTCTAAAAAGAAGGAGGAAAAATCGAAAGCCGCACGTTAAAAGTGCGATTTTTTCCGAAAGAGGTTGGCTGCGTAATTATTGAAGTTATCGCCAAATACGAAACTGTTTTAAGAAAAGTACTTATTTAGAAAAGAATTGACGAAAATCAATGAAAATTTTTATTTCTATTAATAGGTAAAACATTTAGGAACATGAAAATTTGCTTCAAAAATTTTTAATTACATTTAATTAATATGAATTATAAGCATTTTTGAAAGTCACAATTTCTCCCTGCCTTATGTCTATGGTAGCGATGCGCGAAATCGCCTCGGGCGGTCAAAGGGAGCTTTCCACCAATCAAAAAGTATGAACACCTTGTCGTATCTCTCAGTAAAGGGTCGCTAATTCAGTTGCGTGTGAGTGCAACCCTATCCTATCATCATGACTTGCGCTCACCAAAGTCGGATTATCCCCCGGATTCAGATGTCCGCTGTTAAGGATCCTTAACTAAAGATCTTTAAAATGATGTATTTTCATAGGCCAATCGAAATGAAAACAATCTTTATATCCGACTTTCCCCGACTAGTGGGTCTATTCTGGCTTCTTCGTTAAAAAGACAAACCGATCGTTTTTTTTTTCGATTGAAATCTCTTTCATAACGATATTCCGCGGGAGAGCGATTCTGCCTTCCGAACGTTATAATCAAACGAGGTGGGGGAAAACTGCGTTCGAGGTTAACTTTTTCATCCAATCAGGATGAAGCACGTGGTTTGTTTTATTGTGATTACAAGTGAGTAAGAGCAGACGAAGATCGCCGTGTTTTAAATTTAAATATAGGTTAGGTTGTTAGTTTAGTAATTTGTTTGTTGTGAAATTGAAAAAAATAAAAAGCAAGGACACAGTGTGGATTCTTTTATGTGTTGTAGCAGAGCAGTTTTCCAGTTCAATTTAATTGTATCGTCTCAATGAAAAGGAAATTTTAAATAGCAAAGTAAAATTTTATATTAGACTGGCTGTTAAAAAGAAATCAGCCACTCGATATAATTATTTACTCGGCAAAATAAAGAGGAAGTATTTTCTTATCCCTTTCTAAAGATTCAAAATAATAGATTTACTTTATTTATATGGTATGTACTCATGTTTTAATTATTTTTTCCAAAAATTAATTTTGAAATATAGTACGTACAATGCACCTTGTTTGAACTATATTTTTTGTTTAAGTGCAATTGAAATATTTGATATTTAGATATGAGTAAAATTAATTAAACTGTAATGCTAATTTAGTGAGTAAAACATAAAAATATTTTTATTTATTTATAAATTTATTTTTACTTAAATAATTAAAGTTAAAATTTATATAGCCATTGCCTATTGAAATGATATAAATATTTAAATATTGATTTGAACTAATGTGATAAAATTTGTTTGATTTTATTAAATTAAACAGGAATTTATTTTAATGATATTAGATCATTGCTTAAAAAAAAAAAAAAAAAAGAAAGTATATAAATGTTTGATTTACACTGTATATACTAATTGTATATACTAACTATACTACACTGTATATACACTGTATATTTATATGAAAAGTATGTTTCTTAATTTTTTACATAAATATATGAATAATATATTGCTTTCTAAAATATATTAAGCTTTAAAGTTGTTTAGATTTACTAAGCCCAAAATATTAAATGGAAGTATGCAATTGTTTAGAATTATTCAAAAAAAAAAAAAAAAAAAGATTCACAACTACAGCTGATATTTTTATAATTTTAAAAGAAGAAAGTTTTTATATTATTCATTTTTTCTAATTTAGTAAATAAAACATAAAAATATTTTTCTCTATTTATAAACACATTTTTATTTAAATGTTTGAAGTTAAATCTTATAAAGTCATTGTCTATTGAGATGATAAAAAATATTTAATGAGTGTTTTATATTTATATCATAAAACTTGTTTGATTTTATTAAATTAAATGTGAATTGTTTTTAAATAATGTTTTAACTTTTTAACTCCCCCCCCCCCCCCCCCAAAAAAAAAAAAAAAAGTATATAGAAGTTTGATTTAATCTGTATATTAATTTCTAGAAAATTATTTGTAAATTTATATGAAAAGTACATTACTCAATTTTTTACATAAATGTATATGATGAATAATGCATTGCTTTTTAAAAAGTATTAAGCTTTAAAATTGTTTAGAAGATTTACTATACCCAAAATATTAAATTAAATCATAAATTTAAATAATAAACATTAAATCAAAAAATTAAATTATGTATGGAATCGTTTAGAGTCATTCAAAACAATTACTTATATATATATATATAATAAATAGGTTCTCAAATACAGTTGAAATTTTCATAATTTTAAAATAATAAAGTTTGTATTTTATTCCGTTTTCACTTTATTTAAATTTGGATATGTGTGGGAAAAAGTGATTACTTTTTGTTTACATTCTATGTATTTTAAGCTTTGCTAACATTTCTTTAACCAAGTTTTCTTATTTCATAAATCATAACTATTTCTTTAAAAAACAAACAAACAAAAAAAGAATGATTAAACACCTTTATCATACCAAAAAGGCGCGCCATATTGTAACGAATACCACTCAACGACAGCCTTAGAGCTCTCGAAAAATAACGAAGATAAATATCGCTAAAATTTCGATCGCAACAGCCCAGAATACCAAATTATCGTTATATTCCGAAAATCGTTGAATTCCGAAGGAATATAACGAAGCGAAATGGCCAGAATAGACCCACTGATCTTAAAATAGCAATTCAGATGGCCGTTTAAAGATCTTTAACTTTAAGGATCCTTAAATTCTTAATGATAGCTCTACCCTTTTTAAACTTAAAGATCAGCATCCATCTTTTTTTTTTTTTTTTTTTTTTTTTTTTTTTTTTTATGTGCGTGCTGCGATGTGTGGTATTGTATTATTATCTTTTTTTTTTAATAAAATAAGTAATAAGGTATTTTACTCAAATCATTTTTTATTCCGTTTTTTCATATTAGATGTTATAGATGCATTTGTGCTGTCTTAATAAAAATAAAAAATAAAAAAAATATTTTATATTATAAATTTCAGCTTTCATAGTTTCGTATGCACTGCGAAATTATAAATATCTTTTTGTGTTTCATATTGATATAGTCATTGATATTCAGTTTTCTTAGTCATTACAGAACCCTCTCTTTAAACTTAAAGATCAGTAGTCGTATTGTTTTATTACAAACTCGCTTGAAATTAATGCCTTTTTTTTTTTTTTTTTTTTTTGGAAAATAGCTGTTATTAACTCTCGCTTACATGGATTGATTCATTAATATACCTAGATAGCGTATCTTTGTGTGTGTGTGTGTGTGTTTTTGTATATATTAGTAAAATAATTTTAAACTTTATAATCGTAAGAGAATATTCATTTGTATCGTTCGATTAAATGCTATAGCTATTCTCATATTTTTACTTTACTTTAATTTTTAAGTTTTGTTTGTACAATATATGAAATAAATTAACTTTTTCTTATGTATAATATTAGCTACACGTATATTTTTCTTTCAGATAAATCTTCTACTTGTTGCTAACTATGTATAACTCAACTACTGTTTTAAAAAAATAAATAATTAAAGTAATTATAGGATGGGATTTGAATTACATGTTTAGGAGTTACGACTTGTTTATTTATTAACTTACATAGAATATTTTCTTTTTTAAATTTTGTAATGACTGTGTATTAGAGTTTCTGAATCATTTTTATGCTTAACTATAACCAGGGCGCGAAATTTCCGCTCGCCATTGGCGAGTGGAAATTTTACTGTGGCGAGTAAAATTTTGGTCTAAATGTGGATAGAATTCTTACAGTATACAGTGCTACAAAAAAAAAAAAAAAAAAAAAAAAACCAATTTTAAAACGTAAAATTATGCTAATCTTAGGTAAGGTGATCAGACAAAGACATTCTCTTTTTTAAGAAGACAGTCTTCTTTTTCAACGCGCTGCCCTCTTAAACGGAAATATATATATATATATATATATATAGGACAAAAGTCTTCTTTTTTATATTTTTCGTTCTCTGTCCACTTTTTCAAATAAAAAGAATTTAGTCCTTAATTTCAAAAATTTTGCAAAACTGGGAAGCTCAATCGGCTGTTTGTTGTATCGAACGGTGAACACTAACTTTTTTCAGCGTTAGGTTCGCAAAAGAACAACTTTCCAATAAACTTGCCAAAGCGTATTTGGTTTATGCCAATTCAGATTCTTCGAATCGCAAAGAAATGAAAGTATTTCCTATATTTCCACAGTTCTTTGATCCAGAACACAGAAACACTATTGAAATTGTCACAAAGTCATTAAGATGGTGGTGCTCCGGTTAATACATGGTGGGTTGACGTGTTTTCTCACTTTTGCATGTATAAAAATAGGTCCGCCAGTGACCGAGAGGTTCTGTCCTCAAAGCTGGTATACTTAAGGCGCTGGGTTCGGTACCTGGTCGATCGTTGACTTAGTCGTTAGGAGCTTTCGGAGTTTTCTCCGAAACTAGCGTAAGTTAGCTGAATTCATTTTAGTCTTCCTGACAAAAACGTTCCCACAAAGCGACTGTTTTCTTCAATGAGTAAAATGTAGACATGTGAAAAAAATCCCCTTTATATACCTACTTTAAAAACTTATAAACTACTAAGACTAATTTTGGTTATACTTGTGAGAACTTTTATAAATTGTTGATAAAGAATGACTGTTTGTTAAAACAAATCGTTTCATCTGTCAATTTTTTTTTTTTTTTTTTTTTTTTTTATGATTTTGATTTTAATAAAAAAAATGTCTACCAACTTTTTTTATGTAACTGCATGAAAGTATCACCAAAAAAAAAAAAAAAAAAAAAAAAAAATACGTGTGGCACTCGAGGACTGCCGCGGTAAAGCTATTGCATAGCATTTTTTTATCAACTTATGCAATTATAATTATTTATTTATTTTATTTATGCAGTATTTTTTTTTTTCTTTGATATTAATTCAAGTTTTTTCTTTGATATTAATTCAAGTTACACTTTTTGAGCGTGGTGACCGATAAGAAAACAAATTTTTTTCTTTTATTGAATAAATGAGAATATATCCGCAATGAGAATATATCAAAAATATCCGCAATCGATTTGTAGGTATCGAAAACCTCGATGTACCAAATTTGAATGATCTAAGTCTATTTTTTGAGAAAAGGTATTTTAATAGGTTTTTAAAGGCCTGCAAGTCGAATGGGGATATTCAAGTTTTTTCATTGATATTAATTCAAGTTACACGAGAGCGTGGTGACCGATAAGAAAACAAATTTTAATAGAGAAAAGGTATTTTAATAGGTTTTAAAGGCCTGTAAGTCGAATGGGGATATTCAAGTTTTTTCTTTAATATTAATTCAAGTTACACTTTTTGAGCGTGGTGACCGATAAGAAAACAAATTTTAATAGAGAAAAGGTATTTAATAGGTTTTAAAGGCTTGCAAGTCGAATGGGGATATTCAAGTATTTTCTTTGATATTAATGAATGAGATAACAATAATGATAAGATAACAATAATGATAAGAAAACAAATTTTAATAGAGAAAAGGTATTTAATACGTTTTAAAAGCTTGCAAGTCGAATGGGGATATTCAAGTTTTTTCTTTGATATTAATTCAAGTTACACTTCTTGAGCGTGGTGACCGATAAGAAAACAAATTTTAATAGAGAAAAGGTATTTAATAGGTTTTAAAGGCGTGCAAGTCGAATGGGGATATTCAAGTTTTTTCTTTGATATTAATTCAAGTTACACTTCTTGAGCGTGGTGACCGATAAGAAAACAAATTTTAATAGAGAAAAGGTATTTAATAGGTTTTAAAGGCTTGCAAGTCGAATGGGTATATTCAAGTTTTTCTTTGATATTAATTCAAGTTACACTTTTTGAGCGTGGTGACCGATAAAAAACAAATTTTAATAGAGAAAAATATATTATAGTTTTAAAAATTAAAGAACACGCTTTTATAGAAATGTGAACTAAAAAGCACAAAATATCTATCTTAGTATTAAAATTCAGGGTGAGAGAAAATCGTGTGAGTGACACACCGTAATATTTACATACATTTAAATCTTTAATTAAAATAACTTAGAATTAACAAAAACCATTTTTTAAAAATTTCCCCTGACGGGGATCGAACGCTGGACCTTTAGGTTCGTAGCGCGTCGCCTTACCTCTATGCCATATCGTTCACGTAGGGGAAGTATTTTTTTTACAATATAAATTTTTTGTTTGCTCCCAGAGAAGTTACAAACAAACATACATATATACATACATACATACATACAGGTGAAGCTAATAAAAGCGTGTTAAAAAATACTGCATTTGTGATAATAATAAAATGTATGTATATGGAGTACTCACTCATTTTCTTTCGCTATTTTTTCATCACTTTCTTCATTAATAAATGCATTTTGTTTATTCATATTTAAAACACTTTATACACAAATAAATGCACTTTGTTTATTCATATTTAAGACAGTTTATACACAAATTGTACGCGTACAGCTATTCACTGTTGTACATAGATGATAGATACCTATACACCTATATAGTTTCTCACAAACAGCTGCTTACGTATTCGTCCGATTTCGGAGCAGCTTGTCTCGATTCGTGCGAGCTTCGTACAGCCGAAGTCTGCCGAACTGTGTTAGGTTTTTTTTTCGTTACGGAATTTTTCGATTCGGTCGCCGCGCTCAAAGCCCGCGATAAAAGCTATACAATAGCTTAAAAATTGTCTGTAGCAAAAACTAACAATTTAAAAAAAAAAAAATCTATATTGTCCAGTGTCACCTAAAAAAATTAGCGATTTTTCCTCTCGTATCCATATATTATTAATTTAAATTAAGGTGTATTGATCCAAATTCATCGTTTGAGATAAAAAATGTCTCCATTACTTCTGTAAAGTAGCTTTTGAATCGGTTTTTATAATCATTTTCATTCAATTTTGTGTCCTCTAAAATGACCTCTTTTTCAAAATTGAATGTCTTCTATTTCTGTTAAAATAAAAGACATTGCATAATTTATCCTCTTTTTCCAATAAAAAATTCTGGTCACCTTATACGTAAAAAATAGAATAGGGTAAGTGCTCCAGTGATTGACACTTTTAGAGTAATTTCTGATGTTTTTAATGTTTTAGTCATCAGAAATTATGTTTGAAAATCTTAAGTTAATATATATGGCATGAAAAACTTCGAGAACCACATATATGTTAAAATAAATTCCAGTAATTGACACTGTCAGCTTTTTATTTTACCAGTAATTAGCATCCATGTTCCAGTGTTTGACACTGCTAGTTTTTCATTTTACCAGTTATTGGCACCCTGTGCTCCAGTACAATGTTAAAATTCATACATGTGCTTTTATTTTTTTTCTTATTTATTGATTATATCAGAACAAATGTCAATTACTGGAGCATGTCAACCACTGGAGCACCTACCCAAAATTAATCATATTTTGTGGCGAGTAACTGTTTTTTTTTTTCAGCGAGTGTAATCTAAGGTGGAATTTTGTGCCCTGCTATAACCATAAGCCAGAAGAAGATGCTATAACCCTATGTTTAGAATTCGATGTTAATGTTTAGAATTCGATGTTAATGAAAATCAAAGTAAATAAATAAAACTATGTATTCTGATTTTTATAAAATTGTGTAATTAATTATAAAAATTGGCTCACATGTTCTAAATTATTCTTTTTATTTTTATTTTGCATATTTAAAAGATAACAGACTCAGTGTATTAGCTATTACAATTTAAAATTCATGTGTGCATATATATTTAACAGGTGTGTTATGTATTGCAATTACATAAGAACATAATTGTCAAAGGAAATAAAAAAAAAAAAAAAAGTTTATTCATGATTTTGTTTGTTGTCGATTGTGAAGAATTTCTCCTCAGTACAAACTTAATGCTACATCCAAACAAAAATATTAAATAAAGATAAAGATTTTAAAATATTTGGTAAAACCTTCAATAAAAAAAATATATATATTATTATTATTTCTAAAGCTATTTTTCATAAAGGTTAAAAGTGAATATTTTAACTTATTTTTTTATTTAACATTTTGTCATCAAATCAATTCTCTTTTAATAAAAATAAAATGTTCATAAAATCACATCTTTAAAAAAATCCATCTGACAAAAATATTAACTTTCTTAGATATTTGATGGAAACTTAAAAAATAATTTTATTTCAAAATGTTTTTTGAGAATTTTTCTGTTTCTCGATAATTAATAAATTAAAGAATCAAAAATCTATAATAAGAGGGGATAGAAAGAAATTGAAAATCCTGCATGAATCACGTCATCACTTCCTTGTAAAGTTTGCAATACAACAATACCTAGCCTGTATTTGTGACTTTTAGAAAAAACCCTGAGAAACTTTGATAAGCAGCAAACTGTAAGATTGAACACGTTACTTCCCATCTACCAATTTTGAGAGCAGAACCTCTCAACTATTGATATTTTATGTTAAGCGTACATATAAGTGTAACCAGTGGCGTCGCCAGAAAAAATTTCAGGAGGAGGCGAACTTCAAATTGCAAAATTTTAGCATGTTTTTAAAAATACAGTTAGATTTAAATGATTGGCTGGTTAATTGAGGTGATTATGTAAGCCTGTGTGTAAGCATTTACTGCAACAATTTTTTATGCATGCAGTTTAAGCTAAAACATTTTACTTACAGAAATTATGCAGCCTATTTTAAACCAACGCTAATCCAAAAAACGTGCTGTCAAGTCGGTTTTGCAGGGAAATGTTAGAGACAACCTATAAATGCAGGTCGAGTCGGTTTGACTCTGTGTCATAAATTTTATTTGGTGATTTGAATTCTAATGACACAGCTTTAAAGCTTTAATTGTAATTTTTTTTAATTTTTTTTTACTTATTAGGCCCCCCTCCTGGATTTTTTCTCTTTGCTTCGTTCTCATGTACGTATATCAAACATAGTATAAGCATTTTAGTAATTGTTACTATATGAAATTTGTACTTAGTAAGGTAGGGATATCCAGTGATGTTCTATTTTGTTTTCATATATCCGAAGGAATGGTTTTGTAAGCCTGATTAACTACTCGAGAAACGTAGGATTGGGTGTTGGGTGAAGGTTCTCCGTGGAAGTCTTTCTAAGGTGACATAGCTTGTAATAATGTGAGTTTTGGAGAAAAATATGGAAAATTCTAAACAGCTAAGTTGACGAGCAAAACCTGAGATTGAACGTGGCATGTACCACTTTAAGAGCATAACGTCTCAGCAACTGATGGGCTTCTTGTGTGCAAAGCATACATTTGTTTGCAACTGTCATTACAGCAGTATATAATTTCATGTATTTTGAGCTTCATACACAGTGAAGAATGGGTATCCAGTGATGGTTCTCTTTTTATATTGTTTTCAAGTATATGAAGCATACATATGTGCATAATAAGTTATTGTTACTTACGAATTCTTGTTTATTTTAATACCATGTTCATACATAGCAAGGTAGCTATATTAGAAGTCTGCCCAGGCTGAAATTCTCAATTGGTCTGTTTAATATTTGTTCACATCCTCAAGCCCAGTTGGGCTCGGGCTAAATTTTTATTTATATACTTGGCCAGGCCTGGATAAAGAACTTCTCGGCCTTGTCAACCAGGAATTTTTTCCCCACTTTCCTCGTCAATTAACGAAAAACGTAAATGATAAAAAGTTTTTTTAGTTATTTAGTTACAAGGTACACCGTTCCCACCACCACCAGTCTCTAGAAAAGTTGGTACACTTATTAATCAGAACAAAATCTATCTAACGCCATAATTTTTAGTTTAATAGGATAATTAGTTCAAAAGATATTAAATAAAAACTATATTTTCTCTTTTAATTATTTAAAAAAAAAACAGTGTTGCTAAAAAAATTACTTTTATTATTCCGATTTGAAATGAAATAAATTTATTTTTATGTAAAACTGTATCGTAAAATATTTTTGATACTTTGGAGATCGTAGGCCCCACTGGGTTGGGATTTGCCACGATCAGAATTTTCAATGTTCCTTTACACGGTGAACGAACAGGCTGTTTCATATCGTGAAATGTAAAGGAGCGCTGTATTCGTCACAGAGCGAAAATTTGCTACTATTTAAATTTTCAAAGTTGTTTGCACTATGAACGAGCAAGCTGTTGTAAGTTCTAACGGGTACATACAAATGAAACACTTCCAGTTGCAAAGCGTTCCAAATGTATGACTGCAGTCGGCAGAAAAAGTATCCGAGCACTAGCAAAAACTCCTATATGAAATAAGCATATTTAACACAGTTTTGTTAAATAAATTCTTGTCGAATCATGTTCTTAGACTGACTAAGAACAGGATTCGACAAGGATTTATATAACAAACTGCATTAAGTGTATTTTTTTCACATAGAAATTTTTGTTAGTGCTCGGATACTTTTGCGGCCGATTGCATTTGCAAAAAACTTGCAAGATTTACGTCATCGAAATTGTAAGAGTTCCGTTTGTATATAACCCTAAAACGGCGATAAGGTGCCACCAAGCGGGACTTTGCTACGGTTAGAATTTCAAAAGATCATAACATGGTGAGCGAACAGGCTGTTTCAGATTGCGAAACGAGAAGAGGGCGCTGCAGGCGCTAACGAGCAGGAATTTACTACAGTTAAAATTTTCAATAAAGGTATCTGCACTGTGTCAATAAGCTGCTTTAGGTCCTGAAACAGGGAAAAGGCGCCACCTAGCGAGAGTTTTGTACGGTCGGATATTTCAAGGATCGCAAACCAGCTGGTCACCGAAGGCGGCTAGTACATAAATATAAATTAAAAAATATATGTAGAATATGCATTATATATTGATTGCAATCACAGGCATATGATTAATATATAATATGTGGTTAGTATATTTTTTTTAACCGTCAGTTTTATTAATTGGGTAAAATCCCACTCTGCGGTACCCCTTGGCACTTTGGTGACTTTTGCTGGCGCGATCCCCGCGAGCTCGTAGACGTGATTTACTTTTCAAGTTGGTGGCTGTTGACGTTGATGATTGTTTTTACACACAAATTGAAATTTTCGATCGTTCTGTAATTTTAAATACAAAAATCATCAACAAATGCCATATATAACAATATGAACAATATATCTTATATCAACAAATGCCATATATAACAATATGAACAATATATCTTATATCAACAAATGCCATATTTTTAAATGTAAATCACACCAACGAGCTAACATGAATCGCACTAACAAAAGTCGCATTCAATATAATAAAAATAAGAACTAAAATATATATTATTAAAATTAAAATATTTAAATTTAGACCCTTTTTCCCCTGCTGTAGAATGCAGACGTCGGTATTGACAAGTATGCTTGCTTCGTGAGCATTAAAACTTAAAAAAAAAAAAAAAAAAAAAAAAAAACACTGGATGCCACTGATTTGTCATATACAAAAATCTGAACTGCCGTGGTCGGCATGCTCGTTGCTGTATGATCGCTTCGTGAACCTTAAAACAATAGAAAACACCACTGGATACCCCTAACTTGCGGCGCATGAATCAGTAAATGCATGAAAATTTGTACAGCCGTGGTCAGTATCCCGATGTATGTTTGCCTCGCAACCATTAAAACGAACCTTAAAGGAAAAAAAAAAAAAAAAAATCACTGGATACCCCTAAATCATTGTGCTTGAATCAGTAAAGGCACGGAAATTTGTACAGCCGCGATCAGTATCCCGATGTATAAATAAATAAATAACAATAATAATCACTGAATGCACTTAAATCAAGGTTCGTAATTCAAAAAATCTTACATATAATATGAAGTGCAGAAAATGTATGAAAAATCTATACTGTAGCAATGACTATCATGCCTCCCCCCCCACTTTTTTTTTTCTAAAATGATTAAAAAGTATATAAAATACACTGAAAAAATTAAGTTTTAAATCTTAAAAAAACATTTAAAAACACTAAAATCTAGAATTAATCTTACTTACAGACATACTTGCCAACATCCTAATTAATATTCCGTAGTCTTGTTAGTCCCACCCTTTTTCTCACACCAATAAATTTTTAGAGTAATATTCACCAAATGCTATTACGATTCAATAAGAGGAAAAATATTCTAAAAAGATACCGGTGTAAAAAAGAAGGCGGAGCTAACAATACTACGGAATATTAATGAGTATGTTGGCAAGTATGCTTACAGATACTATGATGACGGCTTCAGAAAGAAACAGAAGCGAAAATAAAAGCCACCTAAAAAAAATTAATTATCCTCAGGCAAATGGCAGATTTTCAATTAATTTAATTTAAAATTGCCTCTGTTAAGAAAGCAAAACCAATCAGCCAATTCTAACGCTCGCGCTAAGCCAATGAGACAGAAGCGCCGATAGGGTTACACAAGGAGAAGGAACCAGAGCAAATATTCCGGGACCGTCCGATGGGTTTGCCAGGTGCAGCGCGTTATCGCCAGCTTGGGGGTACCAGATTCTGGGATGAAACCGAAAAGGGTATTATTGATGATTTTTCTTATTTCCAACATATTTAAGGATTTTTTTGGTTTGCCAAAAAGGATAATACCTTATATATGAAGTAAAAGGGACTCAGGATATACAGTAACACCGCCTAATAAAATCACTGGTTAATAAAATCAGCCGCTTAATCTGATCAAATCGCTAGGACCGGAATCAATTCAATACAAACTACTTTTAAAGCCACCTAATAAAATCAGCATCGCCGTTAATAAACTCAAAAATATCCTCAGCAGCCAAAAATATCATCAATTTAACTCCGTAACAATTTCAAAGAATGTATTTTTCAAAGCACAGTAATAAAATACAAATTTGATTTGATTTTTTTTTTTTGTGTGTGTGTGTGTGTGTGTGTGCGTGTAATTATTAGAAGGCAATTCCTAGTTCTTATTTTGAAATTAATATAATTCATGAGGTTTAAACGGAAATATTTTAAATTTATATGAACAGCGTGAACTTTTGGTAAAGTAATGATGATTTTCCTCTAACGAAAGTGATGCGTTTAATTTACTTATATCGAAGAAATAATCAGTTAATTATCTACCAAAAATTAATTATTATTGTTTACTAATTATATTATTCGTTATCTTTTGAAGTTCCTTTCGAAATTCAAGGAAGTAATACCTTTTCCTTAAGAGCAGGAACGTTCGCCGGTTATAAAAATGAGTCGCTTAATAAAATCACTTTGGGTCAGAACAAATGTGATTTTAATATGCGGCGGGAACTGTAATACGGAATTTTGCCATTGTGGCGAGTTTTTGAAAATATGAATAGAACAACAATGAACTACATTTTTCCCATATAGATTTTTTTTTACTAGATCCTAGATTTTTTTCAAGAGCTTTGACAAAGTTTAATAACAGGTATTTGCGTGGTATTTATTTATATCCGATGCTTAAAATATTTTTGTTAATATCTATGGATTTTCATGATTTTTGAAGAATATTATTTTAAAAAATTGTCTTTTAAGTTGAATTTGTCCTTTAAGCAGAACGGAAAAGCTCTATCCCCCCGTGCTAAATTAATTAAATTTATATACCTTTCTCTAAGAAATTGTGAAAAATAATCGTAAAATTTTTATGGCAAGCAGAATAGCATGTTTTAGATACTTTAATAGACCTTTTTTTTTTTCTAATGAAACTAAAAAGTTATTAATAATTACTTATTGAAAATTACTTTTACATTAACATTTTTAGTAAATTTTCACTGCCTAAAATAAACAATTATCAAGAAATTATCAAACCATTGGTTAAAATACAATATTACCTAATACAAGTGTCAGTAAAAATCTGTTCTAAGGTTTCATATATATTTAAAAAATAGGAATATAAAGCTGAAAAATCCCGTTTTTGATAAAAACTCATTTAATGATTTACAGTCGGCTGCAAAATTATTCGAGCACTAGCCAATAATTCCTATATTTAAAAAGTACACTTAAGACTGTTTTGCTAAGTAAATCCTTGTCGAATCATGTTCTTAGACTGATTAAGAACATGACTCGACAAGGATTTATTTAACAAAGCTGTATTAAGTGTACTTTTTTTTGGCAAGGATTATTGCTAGTGCTCGAATAATTTTGCAGCCGACTGTAATTGATAACAGTAAGTTATGAAGTGCACTTAAAAAAAAAAAAAAAAAAAAAAAAAAAAAAAAAAAAATCTAACATTTATTTTATATACATAAACATGTGTGATACATCGTTGAAAAGGTAATAAGTTTAAACTATTAAATGATATATAAAAGCAAATATATGTACCTCTTCCCCTTTGAATTGTTTTGGGTACGGGTTCGTTTTGGTTGTCGGAAAAGATAAAACCATGTTTTAGAAACATTTTGTTATAAAAGGAAAAACGCAGACGCATAATAAACAATTTGCATAATAAACTATCTGGCTATTATGTATATTTTTAGAGTCTTTTCTCCAATAATTTCCCAATAATATGCATATTTTATCCCCAAAATATCCTAAATTTATAATAATAATAATATATATATATAATAATTTATCAAAGTATTATTTAACAAAGTTGTTTTAAAATCAAGGGAATCTCAATATAATGTTATGAATTATCTATGATTTCAGATAAATAGATGTTTGTAACAAAATGTAACAATAACAGAAATAATATTAAAACATTTCTTCTACAATCTAAATCTGTGATTATTTACGATCTATAAATTGTAAATAATAACAACAAACTATTTTTTAAATTCGAGATTTATTCGTATTATTCGATATGTTTATACGATTCTGTATTCTGATTGGCTTATCAGTCGTATAATCGATATTAGAGCCCGAAGATTACCGAAGAAGCCTAAATAGTCCGAAATCGTGGCATAGGCGTAAAGGATCTTTATTCTTGACCGGTCTGAATTGCTTTTTAAGAAAAAATCTTTAACTTTGAGTTAAAGAGCTTTAAATAAGGATCCTTACAGCGGACATCTGAATCCGGGGCTATGATTTTTCGCTAAAGTGCTGGAGAGTGGGAACTTTCCAGTGGAACGCGTTCCTTTCCGTAAGCACTGATCTAGAATATAAGGAGTGATAACTTAAACTTCCTATTGAATAAAAAATTGCATTGCATTGAATTGAATAGGAAGTTACCACTCCCTATATTCTACCAATGCCTCAGGACACAGAACGGCCTTTAAAAAATCATAATGTGTTTGGTGAAAAACTGCTAAAAGTTGGGTCCATGGTGGGGTCTGAAACCTGTCCCCGAAATAAGGACGTTTGTTCACCTTTAAAAAATAAAACCTGAATAAACTACTACGTCTGAAACGCTAAAGAAAAATATTTGATTCTAAGGATTACTATATTCTAAATCTATTCTATTAATTCTAAGAGATTACTATAAACTTCTGAAAAAATTAAGGTTGAAGTCAGTGATACCAGATTGGGGATTTTGTCCCCATTTTGGGGGATTTTGAGGCTTCTGGGGACAATTTTGGGGACTATATGTTTGTGGGGACTTTTTTGGGGAATTCTAAAATTTTTGGGGACAAATTTGAGGAGTACAACTTAGAGCCCCTTAAATAAAATAACAGGCCGGCGCATCACCGCCATTTTTTTGCCTCCGAAGAGAACAGCATTCCCGCTTGGCGTCCTTATCGCTTCTCTAATGATTTTAAGAAATCTTGATCTGAAGCTAATCCGGTCAAGATAAGGGCAAAAAGCAACAGAAATATTCTTAAAAACATATTTTTTTCACAGTACATTCTCAGGATGTCATTTTATTCAGAGGATATCCTATGGATGAACTGGGGTAAGATGTGCTGTTAGGGCGGTTTCTGTTTCTTTTACAAAATGTCGCCAAAACTCAAATACACAGTAATAGAAGGTCTGTGAACACTTTATAATTCACTTCTTGAATGATTATAGCAGTTTATCGCTAAACAAACTTCCATATCATAGTTTACTTAGCTAAAATTATGAAATATAATAAAACAAGTTACTCTAAAGTAACGTAAGACGATTAAAAAAAATGTTTGTCGTTTGTTTATCAGAGAAACGCGTTGGGTACATGTGGCAAACCTAATTCAACAAAATGCCTGTTGCGCCAGCTCGTATATATAGGAGCCTTAGTTCAACTTTCTGTCAATGTTGGCAACGTGATGATTTATCCCTACGACCAAGGATTTTCACTAGCTTTATTGTTATTTGGGGATATTTTCAAAAATTGCCTTCATTTGGGGAAAAATCTGAGCTTAAATCCACTTAAATCTGTTTGATAATTTTTTTTTTTTTTTGAAAAAACTTTTGTTTTTCTTTTGTAGTAGATACCAAGTTGGGGATTTTTTCGAAAAAAAAAAACCTGATTTGGGGAAATTTGAAGATCTGTTTGGGGAAATAATTTTCGACCATCTGGCATCACTGTTTGAAGTTCAGTAGGTTCAACGTCGCACTAGAGCTATGTAATGGGAAAATGGTGAGGTCTGGTGAGGTCTTCTGGGGTTCATGTTAGGAATGATCTGGAGACATGCCATTACAATTTTGGATCTACAACAATGGTAACATCTGGAAGGTTTATTTTTTATTTTTTCACGGAACATAGAGGAAATTGCAATCACAACGGACTATCTGTGTTCCAGCCTTAGCTGCGATTAAGAGCGGACAATACCTAATCTCGCCGGCAGCCTTTGCCCATGTTATTCAATGGGAAAATTTGTTTACATAATTACTCATTACCTAATGAATATTTTTCAATTCTGTTTTCACATTTAGAAAATTCATAAGCGTTAAATTAGTACTTGTTTTCCAAAAATTGATTTTTTAAAATTTTAGTATTTCATTTTGCGATTAGAAAATGAGAAAAATGCATTTTGTGAAAAATCGCATTTTTGAACTCAAAATTAAAATGTAAAAATTAAAAAAAAATGAATTTTTCAAAAATGAGTACTCATTTAACGGTTATGAATTTTCTGACTGCGAAAACAGAATTTAAAAATATTCATTAGGTAATGTGTAATTGTAGCAACAAATTTTCCCATAGAATAACATGGGCGAAGGCTGCCTGCGAGCTTAGGTATTGTCCCCTCTTAATATTAATGCCCATGATGTCCTTTTCTTTTGGTTTTCAAGAGCCTTTATGAAGACCTCCATCAAGATCAAGGTTCTCAGTCTAGAGCCGCAAAATCTTCCAATCTCAATTTTCTACCCTATCAATTGGAATATTGCGGACCCTTCTGAAAATTAGTCTGTAAAGTTTGAAAGCATAGTTTTAAAAATATTATATTTAAACTGACTTAACTCAATGTAAATTCTAATTGCTTATCCCATGTACTGCTGTGTCGGATTAGCATCTGGCGTTTCGCTAGGTGTGACCCCCTACATTGCAATGCATCTTCAAATTACCTTTTCCAGGTTCTGTATCATAATATCAATTAAGAAAAAAGAAGAAAAGAAAATGTATGATTGCTTAAAAGCGCCTTTTTCTGGGGACAGACTTTCCGGCAATTTTTTCTACCCCTCTTTCCACAATCTTCGGGATCTGAGAACTTTTATCACTTTTATACAGTCGGCTGCAAAATTATTCGAGCACTAGCAATAATCCTTGCCAAAAAAAAGTACACCCATACAACCAAATTACATCCAGCGATCATCCGGAGACTATCACATGCAGGATAATACCTTATCCGCTGGCTGTTCTGAAATATCCCGTCACCAACCGGTGGATGTTCAGTGGTTTCCAGAAGGTGACACCACTGCATGTCCTTCGGATGTCTTTTATCTGATAATTTCAGGATGGAGTTGTTATTCAGAGGAGATCCAGTGACAAGTAGAAAAATACATCGCTGCGCGTCCTCCGGATGTCTTTTTGAGATAGTTACAGGATGCTTTCAGGATATTACGACACAGGTCTACATTAAAATTTTGATTTAATAATTTTAGCTGATCTTTATGTTTTTTGGCGAGTTGAAACCAAAAATGAAGCCAGTTTTTCTCTATCACATATAGATTTTTGGTAATACAGGGTGCCTGCCGGTATAATTTCTTTCATTACTCCTCCACCACTGTAACTATATGGTAAGTTTTATAGTATGTTTCCATGATTAATTAGTCATGAGTACCTATTGTTGTTATTGTGCAGCACTAGTGCGACACAAAACGCTATCAACCAACCTATTGTTATGATGGTATATGTAAGACATTATGTCACTAAACACCTTGTATTGACAAAAATCTGTATGTGACAGAGAAAAACTGGCTGCATTTTTGGTTTCAACTCGCCAAAAAATATAAAGATCAGCTAAAATTATTAAATAAAAATTTTTCAACATCATTTTTGTAGACCTGTGTCATTATCAGTACTTATTATCATGTTTCTATTAAATTCGATTCTTGTTTCTTTGTTTGTGTGTCCAGTACAAATCTTGCAATCGATTTTTACAAACTTTTTCCATTTGAAGTGAAAACTTTTGGGTGAACAAAAATCATTGAATCCGCGTCATCGTCAGCAAACGCTTTCCATCCTTGTATGATACAAATAATGTATCATACAATTAACTTGCTAATGTGAAGTGTTAATAATTATATACTGTATATTGTTTTAAAATCTGGTGCGGCTCTACACGTCTTCTCTCATCCCCGGACACTGTCTCTTAAAGATTGCAGCCGGAAACGTTGCAGTTAGACCTCACAAAACCGTGATAAAGGCCAAATCCGCAATTTTTCTCACGTTTTTAGAATCTGGTGCGGCTCTACACGACTTCTCTCATCTCCGGAAACTGTCTCTTAAAGACTGCAGCCGGAAACGTTGCAGTTAGACCTCACAAAACCGTGATAAAGGCCAAAGCCGCCATTTTTCTCACGTTTTTACAATCTGGTGCGGCTCTACACGACTTCTCATCTCCGCACACTGTCTCTTAAAGATTGCAGCCGGAAACGTTGCAGTTAGACCTCACAGAACCGTCATAAAGGCCAAAGCCGCCATTTTTCTCACGTTTTTACAATCTGGTGCGGCTCTACACGACTTCTCTCATCTCCGGACACTGTCTCTTAAAGATTGCAGCCGGAAACGTTGCAGTTAGGCCTCACAAAACCGTGATAAAGGCCAAAGCCGCCCTTTTTCTCATGTTTTTACAATCTGGTGCGGCTCTACACGACTTCTCTCATCCCCGGACACTGTCTCTTAAAGATTGCAGCCGGAAACGTTGCAGTTAGACCTCACAAAACCGTGATAAAGGCCAAAGCCGCCCTTTTTCTCACGTTTTTACAATCTGGTGCGGCTCTACACGACTTCTCTCATCTCCGGACGCTGTCTCTTAAAGATTGCAGCCGGAAACGTTGCAGTTAGACCTCACAGAACCGTGATAAAGGCCAAAGCCGCCATTTTTCTCACGATTTTACAATCCGGTGCGGCTCTACACGACTTCTCTCATCTCCGGACACAGTCTCTTAAAGATTGCAGCCGGAAACGTTGCAGTTAGACGTCACAGAACCGTCATAAAGGCCAAAGCCGCCATTTTCTCACGTTTTTACAATCCGGTGCGGCTCTACACGACTTCTCTCATCTCCGGACACTATCTCTTAAAGATTGCAGCCGGAAACGTTGCAGTTAGGCCTCACACAACCGTGAGAAAGGCCAAAGCCACCATTTTTCTCACATTTTTACAATCTGGTGCGGCTTTACACGACTTCTCTCGTCTCCGGACACTGTCTCTTACAGATTGCAGCCGGAAACTTTGCAGTTAGACCTCACAAAGCCGTGACAAAGGCCAAAGCCGCCATTTTCTCACGTTTTTACAATCTGGTGCGACTCTACACGACTTCTCTCATCTCCGGACGCTGTCTCTATTGCAGTTAGCGCATTAAATAAAATTGTAATATAATTTTTGTAGTTGTAGTATATATTAATGAATAAAAAAACACTTCATTTAAAAGTATTTCCTACACAATAAAATATTTCCTGACGATTCAAGAAATACACACGTAATTGTTCACGTTTTCACTTCTGTCGGCACTCCCGAAGTGCAACCGTTTTTTTTTTTTTTCCATTTTTAGCCTACATTTTCGGGTCCTTACTAACTAACTTCCCGACTAGCTAGACATTTAAAACTTTCAGGAGAATTCAGTACAATGTGACAATGCATTTTTTTAATACTTTTAGCCAACTGTTTTGGGTCCATTGGCAGCGTTTATATGATTCAACAGAAAATTTATTTAAATAACTTCCTGATTAGCTAGACATTTGAAACTTTTAGAAGAGTTCAGAACATGGTGACAATGCATTTTTTTACTATTTTTGGGCAACATTTTCAGGTCTCTGCTGCCTTTGGCAGCATTTATATGATTCAACAGAAAATTTATTTCAATAACCTCCCGATTAGCCAGACATTTGAAACTTGTAGAAAAGCTCAAAACATGATAAAAATGCATTTTTTTTTTACCATTTTTAGCCAACTTTTCGGGTCCCTGCTGCCTTCGGCAGCGTTTATATGATTCAACAGAAAATTTATTTAGCTCGATTAGCTAGACATTTGAAAGTTGTAGAAAAGCTCAAAACATGATAACAATGCATTTTTTTCCGCACTTTTAGCCAACATTTTCGGGTCCCTGCTGCCTTCGGCAGCGTTTATATGATTCAACACAAAATTTATTTAAATAACTTTTTGATTAGCTAGACATTTGAAACTTTCAGAAGAGTTTAGAACATGTTGACGATGCATTTTTTTAGTACTTTTAGCCTACTGTTTCGGGTCCCCGTTGCCTTCGGCAGCGTTTATAAAATTCTACGTTACATAATTAATAAATATAATAAGCCTTAAAACATTCTTCATGCTTGGCCGAGAATATTTTCGGCTGGGCGCCCAGCTCTTTTCAAATGACTTCATCTGTGCCGGATTTCTCAGAATTGTGAAATCAACTATAAAAGACTACCATTCTGAGAAATAATGAAATCAACTATAAAAGACTACCATTCTGAGAAATAATGAAATCAACTATAAAAGACCACCATTCTGAGAAATCCGGCACAGATGTAGTCATTTGAAAAGAGCTGGGCACCCAACCGAAAATATTCACGGCCAAGCATGAAGTATGTTTTAAGGTTTATTATATTTATTAATTATGTATAAAGTATTTCATTTTAATTTAATTTTATTAAGTGTTCAACGTTATATTTTTTAAATAACTTTCCGAGTAGCTAGACATTTGAAACTTTCAGAAGAGTTCAGAATACGGTGACAATGCATTTTTTTAATACTTTTTGCCTACTGTTTCGGGTCCCCGCTGCCGTCAGCAGCGTTTATATGATTCAACAAAATAACTATTTAACTAACTTCCTGATTAGCTAGAGATTTGAAAGTTTCAGAACATGGTAACAATGCATTTTTTTAAATACTTTTAGCCAACTATTTTGGGTTCCTGCTGCCTTCGGTAGCATTTATATGATTCACAAAACATTATTTAACTAACTTCCCGACTTGCTAGAATTTGAAACGTTTAGAAAGCTCAAAACACGATAACAATGCATTTTTTAAATACTTTTAGTCAATTGTTTCGGGTCCCCCGCTGCCTTTAGTATTATTTATATGATTCAACAATCATGCAATTTCCAGACTAGCTAGACATTTGAAATTTTCAGAATAGTTTAGAACACGGTGACAATGCATTTTTTAATACTTTTAGCCAAATTACTTCGGGTCCCTGCTGCCTTTGGTAGGATTTATATGATTCAACAGAAAAAAAACAAAAAAAAAAAACATGGTATATAAAAAATCCTTTTTTTCTTGTAATTTTTTATAGATATATATCTGACAAGAGCATATCTTGCAATTAGTATTTATTTGAGTGACTGAAGAACATTTTTAAAAATATTCATAAATTTTAATTTGTTAAATCTATATACATATAAAATCGTTTGTCCTGAATGAGTGAGTAATTCATCATCGCCAAGCCGAAACCCTTGGACCTAGAAGCATGGAATTGGGAGAAAACATTCCTCCTGTGACATAGACATCTACTAAGAAGCGATTTTACAAATTTTGCTCCCCCTCTTGCACAAGGAGGGGGGGGGGGAAACGTTATTCTAGAAGATTAATTGACTAAAAATTCATAAACACACACATTATTTCTTTTATAAAATACTTAATAAATTTATTTAATAAACATTAACTAGTATTATTAAAAAAAAAAAAAAAAAAAGAGTAATATTCTTTATAGGATTATTAAAAAATTATAAAACGACTTTATTAAAAAAACATTTTATAACAATATATTCTTACCTTTTCCACTTTCAGCTCCACATTGCACATTCTTATTTTCTACTACAGGGCATACTGTATTCATGTTAAGACCAAATATCTCACACAGTCACAAACTGAAATGCCCCACCCATTACGCTCCATCACTTCAATACATTTATCTTATTGCACTTTTTTATATTTAATTATGGTCAATCGTGTATTTTTGTTTTTATGCAATTTCACATTAATTCCAAGGCAATAATCCTCATAGTACATATTTATAAGAGATATTGTTCTATTCTGACAAGTTATGTAAATAATTATTAGAAATTTCTGTGACAGAATTTTTCATAATTTAAGGAATTTTAGTTTAATATATTTCCTGATTTAGGAATTTTTTCAAATTTTTAGCGACTGTCAAGAGAAAACTTATATAGTAGAAATTTAAGAGTACATTTTGTAAATTACTAACACTTGTTTAGATTTACAAAAACTTTACTTACAATTTATTGGTTACAATAATAAAAAGAATGTTTATCACAACTATCCACTTCTTTTTCATGTACTTTTAAGATTTTTAAAGTAGGGTTACAATCTGGCCTTTAATATTTTATTAACTTAAAAAGCTTGTTAAACAGTGTCTATTCTTTAATGGTTTGGCAAGTATATTTTTAAAAATTCCAGTTTGGGATAAATGCACATTTGGGTAAAATTCTGACATTCATTGATGTTAATGAAATGAAATTTTTAATAACTTACATTTTTTTTTTTTTTTTTTTAAACAGAATATACAGTATCAATGATGTTCATGCTAGAATCATACCCTTGTTAAAAAAAATTCATTACCCTTGTTAAAAAAAAAAAAAAAAAAAAAAAAAAAAAAAAAAAAATCTGAATAACTTAAAATTAGATAGCTGAAAATCATTCATGTTCTTGCCAGCATTTTAATTGACAGTTAAAAAAAAAAAAAAAGGAAAAGGGTTTCATAAATGCTTATGCTTCCTAAATCTGCAGGATAATGAAGCAAGTCAAACACGGTGGTATTCTTCTATAAGGAAATTTGAAATTAGAATTATCAAATACTTGATATATACATTTAAATTTTAAATTAACCTTTCATATTAAAAAAAATCTCCATTGTTACATTATTCCATGTTTAACAAAACTGATTTTTAATATTTGTTTTGAAATTATAAAGCATCAAAAAACGTACTTTTAAACTGTATGCAGGAATTTCACAGTTGCAAGTTTTCTTGAGCATATTTTATTAAAAATTTCCTCATAGTATCACATGTTTAGCTCTGGGTAGTGCTAGGTGATGTCTGTTCTTAAAAAGAAGATGTGTAGAATTTATTATTATTATTTCTTTTTTTAAGTATAAACACAGTATCGATATTAGATGTTTATATAACATTTGTTAAAACAATAGACTTGAAGTAATCATATTTCTTACCATATTTTTGAATATTTATTGTAATATGTGATTTGGTTCATAATTTTTAAATTACACCTTAACATGAAAATCTATTCTAATAGAAAAGTTCAAAATATCGAATAAAAATCACAATATATATACACACACACATCTGCCAACATTCTAATTAACCTTTCACACGCCAATGTTCCATAAATGGAGCATGGAATTAAAAATTCATTTAAAAATTAAAAATCATGAACACTGACTTGAAAAAAATATCAGATATAATAGGAAGATTACTTGATTTTTTGAAATAGAAATTACAGTTCAATCATAAAAAGGTAAATGTACAGAAAATTATAAAAATGATCTATTTTACCATTTTCCCTTTTATCCCACTGTTTAAAAATTCACATAATTTGGAAAAATAAGCAAATTCTTCTAAAAATAGGCTGACATGTTTAAAATAGCTTACATAATTAAATTACATTAAAATAAAATAAAAATATAATAATATTAAACTAATAATATTAAATATAATAATAGTGAATTAATAATATTGAATAGAATAATATTAAATTATATATATATATATAAATACACATTTTAATGATAAAGTTCTTTAAACTAAAGCATTAGAAGGCAAAATATGTAAAAAACAAATTTAAATTACACCTGGATCTGAATTCGGCGTGTCAAAGGTTAATATTCTGTATTATTGTTAGTACCTGCTTCTTTATTCACATCTTGGAGAATTCGGCAAACACTCATACCTCTCACGATGTGAAGGACACTCTTCTGCTAGAAGATTAGTCGCAGGGGAAAAAAAATCTGATGCCAGCAACTTTTTTTTAACTTGTTTAAGTTAACCTCACTGCTAAATTATTACTATCTTATTTGTTAATTACTTGTTTTATTTACCTTTTGATATTGAAAATCTTAATTTGTGAAATTTACAAGTATGGAGTATTTTAATGATACCAACTCCAAAACACATAAAAAAATTTAATGCACTTTTATTTTATTTTATATTAACACATTTTTGATTTTCTGACATAAAATTTTCTCTCTTTAGCATGTCGCAACCATAATATCTTCAATCTATGCCCTTGTCACACTGTTATATTCCTTTTCAGCTGCATCTGAAACAAACAGTTTGTAAAGCTTAAAACTTAAGTATTAAAAAATAAACAAATAACAAAAAAAAAAAAAAAAAAAAAAGGATATATATATATATATATAATATATTAATGTTTAACATAGCTAAAAACTGATCTAGATTTTTGGGATGAGACTTTAAAATAAGCCTTATTTTGTTAGATTGCTCTTTTCATCAACTGCTATGATTAAAGTATTCAATAACTAATTTTATTTAATGTTACTTTAGAAGACATATAAAACAATTGCTTTCATTTAAATATAAATTATTATTTCTGAATTATTCTGGATAATTTTTCTCAATTTAATGATAATTAAAAATAACAATTACGGAAGAAATTTCTCAAATAATTTAAAATTTTAAAAGTTGAATTTTTATAGATTCAGTTAACTGTAATTTAATATTTGACAAAAAAAAAAAAAAAAAAAAAATCAGATTTAACAAAATTGAATATTCAGTAATATGTCTGAAACATCAAATGTTCAGCACTTTTGTACATGTAACAGTGATTCTGCTAGTCTTTCAAAATCATAATGCCATGTTCTTGTACTCATGTTCGTTCATCTGTTTCATTTTTTTCAATGAACTTAGAACGCAGCATAAAATATCACGGCTAGCTTTGTATAGTGCATCCCCATCCATTGGTGATTTCTTATGCAGTAATATTGTATCAACCCTTTTTCTTAGCAACCTTTTTGTAATGGAACTTCATTTTTGCATATCAGAACTTTGTTTTTGAAGCTGTTAATGTGTGTTTATTGTAGTGGAGATAAATGTTTTTATTATTATTAAATTTTTTAAGAATGGTTTTGTGACCCTTTTGCGAATTTCATAATTGCACTAAGCTTTAGTATAAAGCAGTCACTGGTGATTCGTTGCACGACGGCAATGTGGTTTGGTTTATTGATACTTTTTACTCATAATATTTCATATTGGAACTTTGTTTTTAATGTTGCTTCTCTGCCTGTTTGACTGTAATTGTTAACATAGAGCTAAATTAAACTATTAGTATTGAACACAGAATCTACAGTTAGAAGCAGTCATTTGTTTGAATGTTATATATATTTTAGGCAGTAAAAGACTGAACAAATCAACTTTTATTAAAAATATTTTAGCCAATAAAATTTAACAATAATAATAGTATATATAAAAAATGTAAACAATAGTATTTTAACAAAAATTTGCTGGGTTAAAATAGATAACAAATAAATATCAATGAAAAACTTAATTATTTTGGCATATATCAATAATTCTGCCAAAATAGGAACTATCCAATAGTTTTAATTTAGTAATCTTAAACAGTATCTTATAAAGAACAATTCACACATTAACTTTACCAGTGTTCCTAATTTTACTTTAATTTACCCAAGAAGGACTAACTTAATGCATTCTAATGATTAAAAAAAAAATTTTTTTTTCTACTGTCTACATTATTTCAGCCAGTGTTGTGCAAGTTCACAAAAAAAAACGAACTAGTTCAAACTCAAGTTCATCGTGTAAAAAACGAGCTAGTTCGCGCTCAAACTCATGTCTGAAAGAAATGAACGCGTTCAGTTCAAGTTCATTTTTAAAAACGA
Organism: Salticus scenicus; assembly: GCA_963930645.1. Classification (NCBI taxonomy): domain Eukaryota; kingdom Metazoa; phylum Arthropoda; class Arachnida; order Araneae; family Salticidae; genus Salticus; species Salticus scenicus. The sequence goes on from OZ005659.1 coordinate 180,621,145, forward strand.
GCGAAGCTCACTAAAAGTTCATTTTTACGTACATTTTTTTTTTTTTTTTTTTTAAATCCCTTTTCTAAATAGGTCTTATTCTTTATGACTTTCACAGGTAATTTACATTATAAAAATTGCCAAATACCATGAACATTCTTAATTTAATGCTTAATTAAACTTATAACTCTTAATTATAACTTATTAATTTAATTGTAAGTAAAAATTTATTTAACGGACACTTCTGAATTATGGACCCACTGTTTTTGGGTGGTTTTTTATTCTCAAATTTCCAATACGTTTGTTTATCCACGTAGAAGACAAATTCCATCATTTAGAGGTTCCTTTGTTTTGAAATATATATATATTTTTAATAGTGTAAATGGTTTTACTTAATTAGTCTTTATTTGATTGTACCACAGGCAATGTCAGTTTTGAGTTCTTGCATAAATCATTAGAAAATTTCGCTTACTATTTAGCGTACTATAAAGGAATAAACATGCATTTTATATAAAGTGTGAAAAAATAAAATAAAAATCCAAAATCAAGTAGATTTTGGCATTTTTTTATTTGAGGACCGCCATTTGACGATTTATCATATTTCATCCACGGTCCCTAAGACAGACCACTAAATTGTGTTAAAAAATATTTAGCTAAATCAAAAGGAAACTCAAAACATAATTAAAATGTTAATAATAAATTTAAGTAATATATAATTTACTATTAAATAACTTATTAAATAGAAAATAACTGTTAAATAAACAAAGGGTGCATAAGCTGCTCATGGGAAGAAAAATCTCAGTGTTTAGTCGTCTGTTTATACGAGTGTAAAATAAGAAAGTACAGCTCTTTTTTTTTTTTTTTTTTTTTTTTTCCTCGTATACTTAAAATTAGAAGCTATAATCTTTAAAACATTTATTTCTTTAAAAGAAATTTCGTAAAAATAAATGCGTTTTCAGTACTGTTTCCAAATAATGTGTACACATTTTTATTTCTGTACACGCTTGTTTATCCTTTATATATGCTGATGGTAGAAAACTGTAAATCTTTTTAAAATTCAACTATTAATAATATATATATATATATATATGTACATATCGTATTCAAATTCAATTATTAATTATTATTATTTAACTTATTTTATGTTCTTTTCTTATTTAATTTAATTTAAAGTTTTTTTTTTATATATATATTTTTATATATATACAATAAAACATAAAACCTTTTCAAACATATCACAGGAAAAAAAAAATACAAATCCAATATTACAATTACATTACTATTAAAAATATAAGTTAGTATGTAAAAGGTATCAGTTCATCAGAATCATAAGTCTAATTACATTGCTCTATATGAAAATCGGCCACAACAGTATTTTTAAAAATTCTTAAGTAAAATAACTTCCTGAATCTAAATATAATCCCCAATTTGCACTAACACCCACCGTTTTTTAGGGATGCTCCCCTATTTTTACCCCTTTTCGGTAATTTTCTGGCTATAAATTTGATTTGTAGCGGAGGAAAGGAATATTTTAACTGTAAAATATCTCATGAGGGGCTACAGAGTTAGAAAAATCTAAAATATGAACATTTGCAGCAAGGTGAAAATTAAACGGAGATTTGCCACGGTAATTATACATTATATTTATTATATTTTATTAATCAATTAAAATTATTATTTATTATATTTATATACATATATATTAAGCGTTAAAATAATTCTTTTCCTTTCTCCAAATCAAATTCATGGCCATAAAAAAAAAAAAATTGGTGGAAGGTTCCGAGAAAACAGTGGGTGATTGGCCAAAATGGGAGTCATTGTCGGAATTAGGTCATTCTCATTTTACATAAGAATTAGCAAGAATGACATGAAAGCTCGAATTTTTTTCATTATTATTTTTTTTTTCTTTTTCTTTTTTCCCCTTTGCAACGAAGTATTATTGTATATATATATATACAAATAACGATGCCATTCTGTAAACCTGTAAGCTTAAATATAAAAAATAACATATAGTTTTGCCTAATTTTCTATGACAAATAAAATTATATATATTGAAGTTATTATTATTTTCGAATTTTTAATACGTATTAGCAAGAAAAAGTTGTCAAGCTATACTCCTAGTATTTTTTAATTAATTAAACTAATTAAAGTATTTAAAAAAGAAATTACTTTCGAATTTTTAATGCATAATAATGAGAAAATGTTTTTTTTTTTTTTTTTTTTTTTTAATAATACGCTATTATTGTTTTAAATTCCATTCTATATGCATTAATCTTGTTATTTTGCAAATCTATTGTCTTACTACCCTCTAAAGAGAATATAATAATAATAATAATAATAATAATTTGAGCTTATTTTATTACTTAGAACTTCGAACCAAAATATTTTTTTTTTTTTAATTATATTATTACTGTTAAACGAATATATATATTATTACTTTAAGATTCTTAATAAGTAATAGCTAGAAAAGTTAATTTTAATATGAAGATTGATTGAATTATATTTTCAATTAAATAATATATTTCGTCTTATCTTGATTTTATCGTATCAAGTAAATCAAGAAAAAATATGGAAAGAAAATGATATTAAAATTACTGAAAACACAGATGGTTTATTACATCAAATTATTAATAGACTATAGCCAGAAAAATTGTTTTTTATTATAATAATTTATTTCATTACATTGATAAAACAATTTTATTTTTTAATTTTTATCATATTACATTTTTTAAACTAAATCTCTCTCTCTCTCTCTCTCTCCTCTCTCTCTCTATATATATATAATAGTTATCAATCCGGGTATTATTTTTCATGACCCATCATACCATAGGTAAGACGATTTTAATTAGTCAGAAAATTTTTCATACTCGGTTTTTTAATATTTCTACACGTTTTGAGATATGTGGAATCTGAAAATCAGGAAACAGATATGGCTATCATTTGCTAGTTCGTTTGTGTTTTATATAATTAGTGTACATGACATAACACGAGCAATAAAAATATTTTAAGAAATTAAAAACTTCTTATACATTAAGAAATAGGAAACTAATAAAGTTTTATTGGTATTTATAAAAATAAATTAATTTTAAGTTGAAATTTTAAAAAACTTCAATTTTTATATTTGAATTATATTTTTATTGATATATATACATATCTTTCAAATGCATCAAACACACACACACACACATATTCAATCATAAAGCATTGTTTTTACTGATAAAGTATATGAATGATTTAGTACATATAAATTTGATCTGTAAATATCAGTAATTATAAAATTATTTTTTGTCATCTAATACTAAAAATATTTTCATATTAACGTTTTCATTTCATGTATATATTTTCACCGTATATATTTGTATATATATGTAAATCATGTATATATTTTCACCGTATATATTCAACGTATTCATGTCATATTTTCATATTAACGTCACTTGCAAGGGTAACCTGATTCTATAAACTTCCCTTATCCTAATTTACTACAGTGTTAATGTAGGGGTTCAGAATTCAGACCGACATAATGCATGGGCTGGGTGGAATGCTCTAGGTGAGGGCATTTTTAAGTGGCCCTTTCTTGTCTGTGTTTGTACAAGTTTCGGTGAAAACCATGGAAAACTCCGAATGGCTTGGTCGACAAGTATAACCAGGAATCGAACCTGGCACTTGTTCACCAGCTTCGAGAGATGAACCTCTTGGTCAATTTACCGTGTAATTATACTGATGTCAATATTTTATTTCAGTATTTTATGCGATTTTGTGTCTCTTTCGAGTACAATAATTCCAGTAATCCAAATTTATGAGAAACAGTATCATGTTTTGGCATGTTATGAAAAACTTTAAATTATTTTCTAAGTTTTTAAAATGGAATGTTAGTATTTATTGAGGCTCATGCCAGCATCATAAAAGATATTTTTTAAACTGCTCAGACTTATTTGTGATAAAAATATTTCTCATAATGCACATTTATGTCATACTTTGCCGCCTCATTATGTAATATTTAGACGCCACTTCACCTATCTTCACTTCTGGCAGACAAGTTTCATGAAATTCTACGATAAAATTTGTTATGTAAATTACTCATTAGCTAATGCCTTTTTTTTTTTTTTTTTTTTACTTTTTTACATTAAAAAAACTCACAATAGTTAAAATAATTTTTGTTAAAAATAATAATAATAAGAAGAAGAAGAAGAAGAAGAATCAAAAAAGAATTTTGCAAAAGGAAAAAATGCTATTTTAAAGCTAGTTCAACGTCTTTATGAGGAAAAAAATCTCTGTAATACACTTTTTATATTTGTTTGTTTTATTCATTTATTTGCATAACAATATTTATTCATTATTATTATTAAGTCTTAAATATCTGCAAACAAAGGGATATATTTTTCAAGCAATGCATTTTATTTTATTTTAACCTAATACGTATGTTTTGTTTATACACAAGACACTTGTTCAAAACCAAAACCGACAAAAGATTACTCGCAAGTCGCAACACTTCTTTGGGACAGGAAAAAGGGAAAGGGCAAAGCAATTTTTATTGCCTCTCAAAGAGACAGCAATAAATCAATTCGAAGACTACAGATAGGAACTTCCTGTCTTTTACAAGACTCGACTACAATTATACAATAGTTTACTTGCATCTCAGGTTGTCTGTCAGGAGGGAACAGGGAACCCACACAGGCAAAATGCAAACAAGGACGAATGGGAAAAAGCTTTTTTTAAAAAGCATTTAAAAATCAAAGTCACCGGAAGGAGACAAGTTTAACCGCGCCGCCAGTAATAAGAAATTCTATTTAGCAGATAAGAAAGAAACGAAGAAGTAATCACAATTGCATCTCCTCCTCAACGCACAGTTGGGGGTGTTGTCATGTCTACATCTCTTTCTTCCATCCCCTTTCTCCCTAAAAAAAATAAATAAAGGAAAAGAATTCTATGAGAGAAAGCTATTCTGTTTACGCATCAATCTGTTAATAATATTGAATACTAGTACTACATTGACAGATAGCTACTTTAAAAATGTAAATTATTGTGCCATAGTCGTGATGTGAGTGTGTGTTGTGGGGGGGGGGGGGGGGGAGAAAGAGAGAGATAAAAAGAAAGCGATAATGAGTGAAAAAAAAAAAGGAAGAATGTTTCAAATTTCATATTCTCAATTCAAAATATCAAGAACTTTACTAACTGTTGGTAGTCTGTTTTGAAAAGTTTGTAAGTTATTCGAGATTTCGATTTTCTTAACACCATGGAGTTACATGAAAACGAAAATAAGAAACTGGCTCTAAAAAAACAATACAATGAATTAAGATAAGGTAAATGTATCAAAACGCAGTTCGGGTAGCCTAGTAGGTAAAGCATTTCATACCATACTGCGACAGTGCCGAGTAATCAATCTTCATTTCTCTTAAAAGGAATGTAATATGCCCTCTAATAGAAACTTGTGAGAACGAGAATATGACGGAGAACTTAGCAGAGTCCACCAAGATGAACTAGTTCTTAATATTACGTCATATAATATTACGTCATGTACAAAAGCTGTTTACATAAACACTGAAATATAACTAACAATTACAAAGTACTTATTTCCCATTCATAATTCATTAAATTTGTAAACAATTCTTGATTCCTTCTAGAGAAGCATTCACATAAGACCATACAGCATTGTTGCAAAACGGAGGAAATATTTTATTTAATTTGTACTATGTTATTTTGACTTTTTGACTTTTTAATTATGTTACAAAGCCCAAAATATGACATAAAAATTAAATAGTGATTCAATTCTTTTAAAACTTCATTTAAATTTAGTGACCAGTGAAGCGGCCGTAGCTTGCTAGTTTGTAATATATACACAAAATTTAAACAAAAAAATCAATAATAGGCTGGTTTAAAAATATTTTTTTTTCCATCTTCCCTCGCCCCCTTGCCCCCCTTCAACTATATATCATTTTTTATATTTTTTATGAACTTTAAATTATATTTAAACAAATTTCCAGAGAAACAGTTAACATGGTAATATAAAAACAAACATTTCGCCTCTCTGCCCCCCCCCCCCCCGACACTCCAAGATATGTGCAACACTTTTTAAATTTTTTCTTAAGCAGTAAGTGGTATTTACACAAAGTTTTATTTCAATCTATAATAGTGTTGCTTAAAAAAACTTTTTTTTTTTTTTTTGCATCTATACAACCCTCTTGCCCCCCTAAGCTATATATACAGGCCTAGGAGTGGTAAAACACTCTTGAAAAAGAGAGAAAAGAGACTAAAATGCCTAAAAAGGAGACTAAAATATTTAAAAATGAGACTGAAAAGAGACAAGTTTCTTCCTGATAAATGAATATTACGAACAAATATGTAAAATTAATGTATATACTGCAGTGGCATACCATTGGGAAGATGGAGGGAGTGGGCACCCTGGGCCTCTGATCATGAGGTCTCCGAAGAAATTTAATCTTTAAGTATATATATCTAGTGAAGCTATCGTGCCATTATTTTCTTCCCTACAATTTAAAGTGCAAAATGTGACCACAGAGTGACAACTCCAAATCATTTATATTTCTGCAAATCCTAAATAAGGCAGGGCAAATGAGGCCACCAGTGAGAATTTCGTCCCTGGCTTCTACAGTTGTAAGTCTGCCACTGATATACTGTTTATTTATTTATTTATTTATTTTTTAATATTTTACATGAGGGAAAAAAAATGAGTACAATGTATTGTTTACAAAACTGAATGTCAGCTTGCATCGTATGTAAGAAAAAATATCTTTGTAACAAGATTTATAGTAATACCAGAATTACAAGTATTTGCTAAATCTTATAGAATCCAAATGTTTACAAAATTGTTCTATGGAAATTCTAAATTAAAATGCATCACAGATGCTGCTAAATTCTAATTCCTGAATACTGAAATAAGAATAGCATGTATGTTACTTATACGTAAAATAATTTTTAATAACACATAAGGTACTGGTACATATATAATAGGGTGGTTCGAAAAAATCGATTTTTTTATTTTGGAATCGCGTTACCTCTCAAAAGTTGTAGTTTGGTAACCTCAATTGGGGAAAAATAAAAAAAATTCTAAGTTGACATTTTCAGTTCGCGCATGAGGCCGAAAGTTTGAAAAAATGTGTTAAAAATTGAAATTTTCAAAAAATAATAAAATTAGTTTTTTTGTAATTTTTTATAATGCAACAGCCATAAATTGTTAGTATATAGCGTAGTTTCAACCTAAAATACATACATATATATATATATATAACTTTTAGATGATATATTCTGTTCGCGCATGAGGCTTAAACTTTAAAAAAAAATGTCAAAAACTGAACACGAACAGTAACTGGCCGGCAAGCGCAAAGCTGGCACCGCGCCGTCGCATTCTTATTCCATTGCCGACTTCCCTAGACACGCTGAGGAAAAATTCTGTAACTGACATCTTCTGGAATCTAAATTGTGGCTCTAGAAAAATAGTTCCATGTCATCCTTATAAATTCTAGTCCCCTTGAAAAGCGAGTTCTAGAAGCCCGTATTATAATTCTAGAGCATTTGCCTATATTCTCGAGGGCAAAGTTATTTAAAAATCTCTGCAAATAAGTGAGACTACAAGAGGCGGGTTTCAGCAACTATAATCTTGGTGTATGACCCAATTCTAGGAAATCAAGCGCGAATTTCTCGCAATACAAAATATTCAGAGTATTCGGAGTATTCAGAATATTGTTTCACCATCTAAAAATGTGTAAACAAGAAATTCTTGACCATTTCGTCTATTCAGTTTATTGGCGTACCTTATGTGCATAGTTTCTCAGGACAAATTGGCAAGAAGTTGACTGACTGTGAAAAACTCCCTGTTGCTAATTTTGAAACGATTAATAGTGAGGAGATAAATGCGACCAAAACTGATTTAAACAAGGACCAACAGTATTTACTTAATATTTATCGAGCAGTCAAGACAGGAGAGTGTGCGCCAGATCTCGTTGTGAAAGATCCTGGTCCTCTTAGTGACTCTAGGTGGTTAACTTGTGCAAATAGAATCTTAAGAAGTATATTTCTGAAATAAAACCTTCTGACGAAATTAAACTGCTGGTCAGCTATATTATGAAGATATACGCTCCAGTGTGGTTTGGAATTAAAATGCATCCCTCTGTAAAGTTTGGAGCAGTTCACGTGTTTAAATTAGTACAGAAGACAAGACAGTTGTCCGACAGGGTACGTAAAATAATTGATCCTGTCATTCAGAGAAATGCGTATTTTTGTCATCCCGAAAATCTTTTAATTTCAATGGTACTAGATGCGAGAGTGCACGTAAAACAGCTCGCTTTTCGAAGATTGCTAAAAGCAAGAAAAGAAGAACCAAAAGGGAAATCGGTGCGAACTTTTCAACCACCGACCATCAATTTTGCAGCTTCAAATTACATTGAAGTTATTGATTGGTCCAAATGCAAACTTATACCTCCTCCAATAATGAGCAATGTGTCAACGCAAAGCCTAGAGGAACTTATTAATACTAATGTTCTCCCAGAGTTTGAGCTAATTAAATTTCCTTGCACTACGCAAAGTGTCGAAAGAATTGTAAAGCTCGTAACAGAATCTTGTACTAAAGTATGTGGAGAAGAGATCAGGGATTGTTTCATAAGGACAACTTTGTTCTCAAGGTCAACTATGCCATCATTTGACTATAAATCTCAATTTAAAACAATGCTCAACACATCTGAGGAATCTTAAAGACACAAAAAATAGGTAAAATCTATATATCATTCTGTAATTAGTTAGGACATGCAATGTTATTATATACATATAATTGTGTGTGTAACTATACTTGTAGGTATAATACTGTAATAAAAGGTTATATTCAACAAATTTAGAATTTTTAAAATACTTTTGAAACGTAAATATGCCATGTATGTATTATTGTATATTAAACACGTTAATTTCAAATTTTAGAAGATTTTAGCCCAATTTAAGGGTATGCGCGAACTAAAGATATTATGTAAAAGCTATAAAATATTTTTTTTAGGTTCGAATTACGCTATATACTGACAATTTATGGCTGTTGCATTATAAAAAATTACAAAAAAACTAATTTTATTATTTTTTGAAAATTTCAATTTTTAACATATTTTTTCAAACTTTCAGCCTCATGCGCGAACTGAAGATGTCAACTTAGAATTTTTTTGTTATTTTTCCCCAACTGAGGATACCAAACTACAACTTTTGAGATGTAACGCGATTCCGAAATAAAAAAATCGATTTTTTCGAACCACCCTAATATATAATGAGGTAGAGAATTCACCAAAAATCTTACCAGCCAGCAATATAAAATTGGAAATTTAAGACAGAATAACAGTTACATTACATGTACTACATGATATGCCCAATAACAAAATTTTCTATACCAACCTTGTAGTAAAATGAAATTTAATTGTGACCTAAAAATGTTTTTCCAAGTTTGCTACTTTAATAGGTAACAAAAACTAGTAAAATAAGCAAAATTTCTATTTACAAAAAAAAAAAAGTATTATAGTAATTTAGTAACATAAAATATGTTTTAAGCTTAGCATTTCTTTTTAAACTGTTAAATTGATTTACCTATATTCTGAATGAAGGAAACGAACTTAAATTTCGTGATTACTTCATTGCCCTTTGCATGTGGTGAAGGAATAAACTTATTGCACCATGATTAGAAAAGTGACACAAGCAAAAGAATAGCAATTTTGAGTTTACATTAAAAAATATACATGATGTGCCCTCAACATGCAACCTTTTTTATTGAATCTAATTTTCTTTTCTTTTCTTTTTTAATACTGTATTTTACATTCTACATAATACTTTTGACATCCCTCTTTAAGAGTTAAAATCTATTACATTGACCTGAAAGTGAATCTTTGAGGAAAAATGGGTAAAGAAAAAATATCATTGGAAAAAGCATGAAAAAAAGCTAGAAAAGAGACTAATTGAACAAAAAAGAGACTAAAAGAGACAAATGTGAAAAAAAGAGTCAAATAGCTAGAATAGCTAGCCGCTCCTAGGTCTGTATATAATACGTCTTGTGCTTTTCGTAAAGAATAAGTGATAGTTATACTACACAGAATATCGTTAAAATCGGTAACAAGGTGATATACAAAAAATTACTTCCCTTTGCCCCCCTACCCCACACTTCAGCCTCCGATGTATATGTGACACTGTATTTTTGTCATAAACAGCAAGCGACAGACAAAGTTTCATTGAAATCAGTAAAATAGTGATTTAAAAACAATTATTCTCTTTCAATGTGCTCCTAGCCTCCCCTTCCCCCAGGTATATATGCTAAGTAAAAGTGGTATCAATTTAATTGATAGGAATTTCTAAAAGTGTATTATGAAAATCATTCTTTAAATTCATTTTTTGATGTTTGTTGTTTTTGAGATTTGCAAATTACAAAACTATCCTTTTTTCCGGCGCCCTTTTTTCCGGGGGCCCTTTATTCTGGGGCCCTTTTTACCAGTGCCTTTTTTCCAAGTGCCCTTTTTTCCGGGATCGATTTTGCACAGTTATTCTCCTTTCTGTCCTTTTCTTCTTCTACTTTCCTTTTTATATTTCAGACAGAAATAATATTTAAAATGAGTTTGAGTTTGAATTGCTTTTTCACGCTCAAGTTCGTGTAAAAAACGAGTTTCGCTCAACTCAAGTTCATAATTTAAAAAACGAGCGAAGTTCAACTCAAAACTCAAAATTTTTGAGCTACGCTCATGAACGCGTTCGTGCACAACACTGATTTCAGCCCCTGAATTTTGAATGGCATCAATACTTCCTTGAAACATATCACAAATCGTAATAATAATAATTATTATTATTATAATACTTTATAAATTTTTCAAATACTATTTGAGTAATTTTGATAAAATATAATTCTATTCAAAAGTATAGTTTTAGACAGTTTAAAACAGTAGGGTTTTGGACAGTATGGTAAAAACCATGGTTTATACCACCATAGTGTCCGAAACCTTGCTAACTCTGAGATAAAGCACAATTGAGAATTTTAAACATTTCACTAACCTACTATAATACAACAGATCTTTCGATTAGAAAACTTTAGTTTTTCATTGGCCCCAATCCAGCTATAGCACACAGCTACATCTTCGGTAAATAGATATCTCATAATATGTCACGTATGGTTTTGGAACATAGTTCCATCTAATCTTCTTAATTTTCTCATCTAAATAAGAAAAATATGCACCTGTTAAACAATTGCAACAAATTGAAAACTATGCATTAACTAAACAATGAAAGATATATTAAATATGATTAATTACAAAAGTTTTTTTTTAAGTTTCTTTAATTGTTGTTAGGGGAAATTTTCTCGTTAATTCAATTTGTCTGGAATCCTTTGATTCGGATATGGATAAGAAAGTGAAAGGAAGGGGGAGGGGGGAAACTATAGTTTACTTAAGTAAATTAACAAAAGAAACTAGCACATAGTGTTTAATGTCAATCAAAAAACTTTTTTCTACAACATTTAAATATATTAAATAGCCTAAACATTTTATATATAAGGAAGATAGTAACAGCAGAAATGTTTAGGTTTTCACAAGAATCCACTTTTTTCATACTTTCTAAAAATTTATGTACTTTTGCGTAAGTTTTTGAACATTGCTACCAACCAGTTAAAATTCAGAAAGAAATATTAATATTGCTTACCACAAGAAACATTTTACAAATGCATTTTGGTGGAATTTAAACAAACAGATGCTCATAATGAAAAATCAAAATTCATTTCCCTTTAAAATAGTTCACTGTGAGAACTTTCCCCACTTTCCCCAGAGGCATCAAGATTAATTTCATTCTTTCTTCTAAGACTCAAAAACTATCTACAACTGCATTACAAAATTCAATTTAAATTTATTAAAAAAAAAAAAAAAAAAAAACTTTACAGAGAATTGAGATTAGCCAGAGCAGATTTTAATAAAGACTTCAGAAAAGATGTTACAAATGATAAAAAAAAAAAACTTAAAAATCATGTTTATTTTTATTTATTTTTTAAATAAATATTTAAAACTGCGCAATGGAAACGAATCATAAATCCCTGATGATGCTTTAATATTAAAGCGAAAAGCTTTGGATAAAAAAATTTTAACATCTTTTAAATAAATTTATATTTACGTGTGTTTAAAGTGTTTTAAATATATTTAATATATTTAATATTAAAAAAGATAAAACTGTCAACATAGAAAATTATTTTCAAAATGTAAACAAATGTTTTTTAATAAAACAAGGCATACAGAAGGGTTCCAATTAGGGTGGGAGAATCTTGCTTTCATTTATTTATTTACTCTCCGATTTTTAACACTGAGTGAAATGTGTGCACTCTTCTGAGACCAATTATTATTACTGGGGGGGGGGGATGAAAACAGGTTATTCAGAAAATTGAACAATCTTGATTCTTGAAATTAAAGAAGTTTTCAAAAAATTTGAGTATTGAAAATTACTCATTTTGCTAGTCAACTGCAAAAATAAAATACATTACATTTCTACAATGAAACACCAGAAAAAAAAAAAAAAAAAAAAAAAAAAAAAATTACTTTTAAGCAAAATACCAGCTAAGTCAAAAAAATAAGTTTCATCAAATTTTAGTGCAATAATTGCCTATTCCATTGAACAGCAGTTTAAAAAAAATAAAAATAAAAAATCAAATAAATAATTGTACTTATGTAAGTTTAATGTCCCCCACAATATATAACCAATGATTCTTGCAAACCATGTTTAAGCCCTGACTATTTATATTTCCGTAAGATACAAGTTATCTTTCTTAATATGTCACTGCTATATATTACACAATTTTAATATTTATATAGTACATAACTCATTTTTCATTATATCAAACATATTTCAATACTATTAAATCTAGACAAAGATACTGAAATTAAAAATATATATTACAATTACATACACACATTTATTACTCAGAAATTATGCAAACTTACATAATATATTAATTTACACGTGTTTCAGTTTTATTATATGCATACATATTTATATTTATAAATACTTGAGAACGTTTTTTTTTTTTTTTTTTTCCCCCCTTTATAAAGCAATACTTTTACCTTTTGATTATAGATAGATTCATTTCTAGAATCTTGAAATGGTATCAATCTGGCACATTTATGAGAATATGACATTTAATAATCATAAATAAAACAATAAATCTTTACCATAAAGCAAAAGTAATGTAAGCAAATATTTATTTCTCAATGAAAAATATATATATACACACATACATACAAGAAAAATCCATTTATGAACTCACAAATCTTAAAAGTTGCTCAATATATCTAGATTTCAACCAATGCAATAAATTTTTTTCTATCTCACACACATGCACAGTAAATCAATATTTACTAATTTAAAATATAAATGCTCATACCTCAGTGAATATTACACGTGTGAAAACTGTTTCAAAATAATGTTTCTCTAATGTTTTATCAAATTTTCTGTAAATTTTGATGGAAATCCGTTCTAGTTATAAGCAGAAAAAGGTTTTAAAAAAATTAACTTTTGAAAAGAAATTATATCTGCTTAAATAATCGCACAATTTCCCCATCAAAACAAACAAATATTGTGCATTGTATGCACAACAATGTGTTAAAGTTACAAGTTATTTGTAGCTTTTTATGATACAGGGTGATCTAAAGTATGTGCACTCTTCTTCAACTTGTGGTTGGTCCCCTAATTGCACTCTGAATTAAATCGATAGTGGAAAATGTGAATTTTTAATGTTCTTTGCATGTCTGAAGTCATGCACTATTTTGTTCAATATTTTTTTTAGAAAATCCAAAAAGTGAAAAAAAAAAAAAAAAAAAAAAAAATTGTACACCCACTGTATAATCCTCTAAGTAAAACTTTTACATTTTCTTTGCATGCAAAAGGAGAAGTGTATAACAGCAGAATTAGTGTAACAGAAAAATAAAATTATAACAAATAAATAACAATACACCCAAAGGAAATTACTTTAAAGAAAAATTACAGATATAGGAAGAATGGCAGAGCATTCACAAGTATTTTTACAAATACAACTTGCACAAAAGAATGCTAGAATATAAGAAACTGAGAGATAGAAAGAAGAATCAGAGGTGTAGATTGAGGGTCAGAATATAAGACATATTATGAAAAAAAAAAAAATAATAATAATAATAATAATAGGAAAATAAAAATTATTTTTTAGAAAATTTCAATACCTCCTTCATAACTGAATATGGTGAACGAGCTTACCATAACAATTGTTCTTGGAACTGTTCTTGTATGGCTGGGGCTAAGTCTAAAAAAAAGGTGCTTCCTAGGCACTATATTTATTGTCAATTCAGTTCATATGTTGCCGCAGAAGAAAAACTAAATGACTGTCATCTGGTAATGTGGAGCAATCAAAACACACAAGTACCAAACAACAATCATTTAGTCACTGATACAATCAGAACCTAAGATAAAAGAAAAAAAACTCCCCATAAATAATGAGTGATTATAATAAATACTTTTACCACAAACTGGAGAAAAGTAAAATTGTTTAGTAATTGGATTTAAATAATATGCGAGGAGCTTGGTTGAATAGTTTAAAAAAATCATTAAATTCAAATAAATCATGATTTAAATAAAAAGAATTGATTTTTTTTTAAAAAATCAACAACCTTGTATAATAGGGATTACAATAGGATATATGAGTATTTTTCTCCATTGTTTAATTTTACGCTATTGCACTTCTAATAATTTGAGTCCATAGATCATAATAATAAAGAACTTTTTGGTGTGTCCCTGTAAAAATCTATAAAATCTAGATTCACTGAAATCCACACAATTTGTGCAATAGTAACCAATAATATGTGTATTAATTTGCAGCTCAATCAAATAAGGCTTTTAGACGTTATTGCATTTTAAAAACTTGGGCCCCTGTAGGCCATAAGGGATAATGAATATTTTTTTGTCTTTGTAAAAAAAAAAAAAAAATAAGGGATAGATTTACCAAAATTTACACAGCTTGTGAAGCTGTGACCTATAACGTGTATAAATTTGGTCACTTATATGACTAATGACTATGGTCATTTATAACATACATACCAACTTTCAGCTCATTTGAACAAAGCATTTAGGCGCTATCACATTCACTCACATGCATAATTGTTTTTAAAGTAGCAGAAATGAACTAAGGTAACCTCAAAACATACAGAAACACCAAAATCTCAAAGCTTGATTTTTGACATGAATACAGCACTTTCTTTACAAATGCATGTCTGGAAAGTAAAAAACTAAAAACTTTGTATTCTTCAGGCTCATTTTACTACTAAGTTTACATTCAGAAAAATCTGATACCAACAGCTACAAAAATTAAGAATATAATGAGTAATAATTAAAAAATTAAAACTTTTGTGACTCAGTTAAATTTTGTAATTTGTTGTCCTAAACACTGTAGTAGAAAAAAGGCAAAATTGGTCAAAGAATCAGACAATGCATGGAAATAATCTAACTATATTAAAAACTGCACTTAACGGGAGGAAAGTTTATATATATATTAACTTTCCTGGAATTTGCTAAACTAGCTATTAAATATTTTTAATAATGTGTTTGTAATATTTTAAACAAACCATAAACATAACATAGGTATATAAACAATATGAGACTGACAATATCATTTCATACATTTATAATTTAAATTGGTGATTTTGCTTTATCTCTGCATCCAACAGGATTATTATAAATTCCCAGGGAGAAATTTTGAGCATTATGCTTTGAAATTATTTTCATGTAACTCATTTAATTTATTTGAATGCATACAAAGTCAACAAATTCCAAGATACAGATGTAGACACATGTAATAATGCAAAATTATTAATGAGCTAATGATAAAATACTTGTAAAAGAAAAATTAATCTATTAAATATACTTGTGAAAGAAAAATTACATTTTAGTAGGTAGCTAAAGCAAGGGTGTAAAATCTAGATACAAGTTGAGCACAAAAGCCAACATCAGCTCAAAAGTTTCATTAAGTGCACATTTTGCAGCATGTTAAAAATATAATTTATTTTAAATATTTAGAAGCATATTATTATTAAAAGTGATTTACTAATAAGGTCTAGTGTACTAACTTTGAATAACTGAAATTAAAATTAACCAACACAGAAATTATTTCAAAATTTTACAGTAGAGTGAAATAAATTTTCCATTGCCCTAACAGTCTGGAACTCACCAAGGATGGTCTGGAGACATGACATCACAATTTTTATCCTCTGTGGTAGAAACCGAAATTTTAAAGAAATATCTTCAAACATAACATCGGTATGTAAAACCAAAAATACTGCTTTTTTTTTTTTCCTAAAAATTTTCCTTTAAATTAAATGTTGATGTAAACTACTAATAAGTAACAAACGTAAATTTTTTGCTAAATTTTGTGTAAAACAAATGTTAAATTTCGATTGAAATTTTTTCAATGAATTTAAAAATTTCAGAACTTCAGGTAATTTTGTTTAAAAATATTTATTTCGTACACTAAAACAGCACTACGTTTACGGTCCTCACGATAAATCACGAAAATGATTGTAAAAACCTTTAGTAATAACTTATTTTTGTGCACACGGTCTAACATCTAACAAGAACAGAACACATGAAGTACAATAAAGCAAGTTGTAAACTTCAGAATAATTAATTTCATATCAAACAATAAAGATGTTTACTTACTTATAATATTCAATATAACCCAGAAAAAAAAAAAAATAATAATAATAGCAACATACTAAAACATATCTGTAATCACCTTTGGCTCAGAACTAAACAACAACAACATAAAACTCGATTGAGTTCGTTTGCTAAAGAACGATTTATTAGAATAGCATTTAGATTTCTGCGCATGCGCTGTAATAATTCAGCCTGTGGATGTCCTCTGTATTATCTATGCACTTGAAACCCCCGCGATCCTACGAGTATCATGCATAAGGCATTCTCTGGTTGCTGTTTTATGACACTTACCGGATATGTCAGTTGTAGGATCTGTATGATATTTGTAGGACATCCAATGGATCCTTTTGGTTGTATGGGCACTTAATACAGCTTTGTTAAATAAATCCTTGTCGAGTCATGTACTTAATCAGTCTAAGAACATGATTCGACAAGGATTTACTTAGCAAAACAGTCTTAAGTGTACTTTTTAAACATAGGAATTATTGGCTAGTGCTCGAATAATTTTGCTGCAGGACTGTACCTTTATTTTAACGGTTCTTTTTACTGTACACGCAGATCTTATCTGCAGCTTAACTTTATTTTACTGGGCTCATACATATAGCGAGACATCAATGCATAGACTGACAGTGGCGGATCCAGAACTCGACTTTTGGGGGGCTAAGATTTTTCAAAGTGTTATTCAAGACCAATAAAAAATTTACAATTTCAATATTCAATTGTGAATGTCAGTGGTTTGGGGGGGGGATTTAGCCCCCTAGCCCCCCCCTTAAATCCGCCACTGTAGACTGACCGTAAAGTGAATGTCTCTAGGTAGACCATCAACGCTTGCACTAGTTCCCAGTTTCCTAGTTGTCTCATGATGATCCGACGTTATATAGTAGTCTTAGATCCGACGAAGCTCTAAAAGGTCATTCACTTTCTTGACACGCTATTCTCTTTCCTCCTTACATTTTTCTTAATTTTTCGTCTGGTGCATTGACTTACCAACCAACCAACCAACCAAGCCGCCGTTTTGCTTTAGCTCCTTCACTTAAGCGGCATCAAATGTTATATATATACCTCTAGTGAAATTTTAAGGTTTGTCTATTTGATTTGTTGTTAATATTTGTTGTCTTTTAAGTTTTTTCATTTCACTTCAATTCCAGATCATTAATTGATTGCGTAATCTTTTCTCTTTATTTTTTTTACGATTTAGGCTTACCGTACTCGGCATTGTTCAGTTGTTTTTAATATATAAGTAATTAATCCTATATATATACTTTTCTGTATTCTGTATGACGATTTTTAGTGTATATAAAAAAAGAAATGCTGTTTTTTCATTACACTCCACTTTTTTGTTCCTAAACATTTATTTATTTGTAATTGTTAGACTAACGTTTTCTTTGTAAACAGAATATTCTGCTATTCTATAAAAAACTCAGTTTTACAATTTATCTCTATACAAAGTTTGGAAAAGCACATAAAATCATTAAACATAGCTGTATTTTTGCAGTTTGTTTGATTAAGATTTTAATGAGAAACATTCTTCATTCTATCGTTATAATACAAAATGGCATCAAATTAAACAAACATTTGAAAATAAAACCTTGTTTATAAATGCTGTGTATAACATAGATAGCTGTAGAAATGAAGCTTACATATTGCCAACAGTTTTAATTATTTAAAAATTAAATAAACACCATTTGCTTGTTTTACATTACTTTTAGTATTATAAATACTATATGTCGAAAAAAGAAACGAAATTTTCCTTGAATGCTTAATTCAGTGTAGTATAAGAATTTTTTTTTTTTTTTTTTTAAGAAACACTTCACCGTATGCTTTTTTAAATGACAGTACAATACTACACAGTTTTATATTCTTTTGTTGCTTATTAGTTTTAATGTAGGATTTTAGTTCGAGAAGCTTAATCATTAATATTTTGTGCACCATTTTAGTTTATTCTTACTTCTATATATGTATGGCATAATGTTGCATGTAATATTATATCTTTGTTTATGCATTCTAATTTTTCTCTTTAAACTTAAAGAAACTGTATTTGTATTGAGAAGTGTACTACAATGTTTATTTAAACTCATCATAACAGAAAATGATAACGGTGATATTTGATTCAATTCCTTAAATGTATTTATTATTGCTATGTTTATTTTGTTTCTCCTAAGCAATACCAGCTAGTTTCCCATGCCTAGTGTTGAGCACAATTCTTAAGGTTTGAAGGGGTTCAAAACTGGCAGAGCTTGGAATTTGAGAAAACATCCAGTCATTAAGTGTTCCTTATCACGCTTATTTTCTCTCTACCTCAAGGGTTACCCTTATCAACCCCCCTCCCCCCCCCCCCCCCCATTTAACACTAGACTCGAGTCAGCACATGCAAGAAGCTGTCATAGTCACAAGAAATACGGTTAAATATGATTCAATTGGCAAAATTTAACTTTTTATTTAATTATTTTGAAATAGACAGATGTTGCATTTGCCATAAATAATATTGAAATTATTTTTATTTCATAAATAGATAAATCACTATGCTTCATAATATTACAGCTTTCTGTTTTATATTTAAATCATTACATAATTATTTTAACAAGATACTTCTACTCATGAAATGAAAATATGTTTGAGTCATAGCAGAAGCAGGGATCTTTGAAATTTGTTTGTACCATGAAATAAAAATCTAGTCGTTTCAAAATTGCAGTTGCTTTTTATATTTGTATTTAGGTTTTTTCAAATTTTACTCATCATGAGCCTAAACAAGAACTTACAAGAACAATCCATAATAGATCAAAGTTGCTTAAGAAAGTGTTCTTATAGTCTATGAAAACCTTAATCAATTTTCAGCTTTAGTTATCTTGAAATTGGAGTTCCTTTTCAAATTTTAATTGTTGCCGCCATTTAAATTTTGGTTACTTGTTAAGACTTTGGTTCCTCTTCCTCTAGACTATTGGAAAAAAAACCCAGCCCAGTAGGTTTTTTCAGGTTTTATAATTTTTTTTATCTAACTTTTTCTTGGTTTTGATTAAGAAATATTTTTTTTTTCTTTCTATAATATGAAATATATTAATAAAATGATTTAAAAAATCAAATTTATACAGGGGTGTGAAAAATGATCAGATCACTTAATTTTTCCAAAAAAATTTAAATTTCCCTCAATAATACAAAAGTCTATTTTGTACTAAGTCATTTATTCAATGTAAGAAGTATTTAAGAGTATAAGTTAAATATGCACTGTAATATAAAAATACAGTTGTTAGAGTATTAGTGTTGCTTTATTAAAATTTTCATATTCAATATATTTTCATAAAATGTTTTGAATTATTGTTCTTCTATTAAGTATTAGTATTTCATTGTAAACGTTCTTGGATATTTTTAAAATTTTGAATTTTATTTATTTATATTTCTGGAGTCCTACATTTTTCTTCATATTGACAAACAGCTGTTTTTTATTACTTTTATTTGTTTATAAAAAAAAATTCATTGTTTTTTAATGAGATAATTATAAATTATTTTTCATTAACAATTTTTTTAAGATTTTGTTCTGTAGACACTGTAGTTATTTTTGAAAATTCTTTGTGTATGTTAAAATAATATGCATTATATTTGTGTTATGTTTCTTAGAAAGTTAGATAAAAGTGCAGTTATAACCCTCGAAGTGCTATCGTCTCGCAGTGAGACGATTTGTAAAATCTATATAACAATCTATATAACAACTCGTAAAATGAGATATCAGTAAATTTTGTATATCTGCATGGTGCCTTAAAAATGCTTAGCACTTAAGAGTGAAACGATCAGCACTTCTAGGGTTAAATAAGAATTTTGAAAAATCCCACCTCTTTCTTTCTTTCTTTCTTTCTTTTGAGTCTGGCAAAATTTAACCAACCCTGCTTTAGACTTAAGCCTAAATCCACATTACTTACTTCATTTAAAAGCTCCTAATAATGTCCTTTTAATAAATGTGAAAAAAGAGATTATTTTAATGATAATACTTTGCACAATGTATATTAGTCCAGTCAAAATAGGGAAAAAAAAAAAAAAATCATGTAATTTTGAAATTTGGCACAGTCATAGTGGAGAGTATCCTGAACAATATGTTGAAAGCCCCCGTCCATGGGGAATGAGCGGGGGGCACTTTTCAGTTTTTATTAAATATGTTGAAAACTATAGGATTTAGAGAAAAAATCTCAATTACAAAATTAATCTACGTAAAATTTCCTATAAAAATGCCCATTACGTTTTCTTTGTATGTTCAATAGTTTATAGAGGTGCCAATTATTACAATTTGTCCGTAATTATTACGGTTTTACGGCAATAATTACGGCATTACGGACAACATAAAAAAATTATGGATTATATGCTTTTAAAAAAATCGCAGATATCTATCGTTATAAAAAAAGAATCCCCAAAAACGATCGACGTTAAAACACACAATGGAAGCCTTCCAATTCTCAATCTTTCTCCATCCACAACATAAATGTCAATATTCAATTTAAACTTGCTTTTTTAGATTCTAGAAACTATAAAAAAATAGAATTATACTATATTTCTCGCTGATGTAATTTTTTTATCCCCCCCCCCTCTTTTCTTATCTCCAACTAGCCATCGACGATTATATAAGCTCATCTAAATTCTTTAGTTTCCCAATTTTTCTCCGTCAGCAACATAAATGTCAATTTCCATTTTAAACTTGCTTCATTAGATTCTAGAACATGTAACGAAGTAGAATTGTTTAATTTCTCATTCATCTAATTATTTATATTTTGACTCCCCCCCCCCCCCCCAAAAAAAAAAAAAAAAAGAAAGAGAGAGAGAGAGAGAGAGATATCCAAATGTTCTTTCCCCCCCCCCCCCATAGCAGGTTTTTAAAAAAATCTTTCATTTTGTAAGAAGGTATACTTATTCATTTACTTTTGTTTAGAAATTTTACTAATTTTTTAATTAATATATTATATATTTGTTTACAAAAACTGTTCAATTCGTTGTTATAAGTGAGTTTGGCATAAAAATTATTCTGTGAGGCGGTTCACATTTCATAAATATATCTCTGATTGCTGATAGCTCTTATTAAAAGTTGGCACCTCTAAGTTTAAAATATATAGGGGGATGGAAAAATCAAATTTGTTTAAAAAATGCTTTTATACAATAGTAAAATAAACGACAGATTGTAATTAAAAGGATTCTGGCCATATATTTTCAACTTATGTAATAATTTGTACGAAAGGGTTATGTAATCGTAATATAGCAAGATTTTTTTAATGTTTTTAATAACTTTGAGGCAAGATGGGGCACATGGCGTTTGAGTACCGATTCAGATAATGAAGACCAAAAGTTGAGAAACAGAAAAAATATATCATGTAGTTTTGAAAATGGGCACAGTCATAGTCGAGAGTGTCCTGAATAACATACTAAATGTCCCCACCAATAGGGGGTGAGCGAGGGACAGGGGGGCACTTTTCAGTTTTTATTAGATATCTTGAAAACTATAGGATTTTAGAGAAAAAAAATTCAATTACAAAATTAATCTGTGGGAAATTTCCTATAAAAATGTCAATTATGTTTTCTTTGTGTGATCAATAGTTTAGAAAATATAGTGGATGAAATATCACATTTCCTTGAAAAATGCATTTTTGCAATAGTAAAATCAACTAAAATGTGTAATTAAAAGGGTTCGGGTCAAATATCGTCTACTCATGTGACAGTTATGTATGAAGGGGTTGCGTAAGGGCAATATAGCAAGTTTTTTTGTGCTTTTAATAGCTTTGTGGCAAGTAGGGCCAAATGGTGTTTTAAATACCAGTTCTGTTAACAAAAACCAAAAATGGAATAAAAATAAAATCATGCTTGTTTAAAATTGGGCACAAATATAGGGACAGTACTACAACATAATGTTATATGTTCCTGCCCTCGGAAGTTGAATGTGGGGCTTACAAGGGACATTTAAAGGTTCTTTTTTCTTTCTTTTAAGCACATTTCTTAAAGATATTTTGAAAAGTATCAGCTTAAAGAAAAAAAAAAAAAAACTCATTTGCAAAATTAAACTACGTGAAAGTTTCTGTAATCTTTTTTTTTTCTCTTTATTTGATCAAAAGTTTAGAAAATGTAGAAGAATGAGATATCGCATGTTATTGGAAAATGCATTTTTACAATAGTAAAATTAACTACTGTGTGTAATTAAAGTGATTCAAGTCGAATATTTTTTACTTATACAAAATGTATATTTATATCACAGAGTAAGTATAGGAACTAGGGAGAGCAATAAAACGGTACTTGCGGGAGGGAAGAGTGTGTCACGTGACTTCTGGCAAAACACTTTCCCCTGAGCATCACTTTAGCACTGATTTATATGGTAGTCGCTAATGTCCTTGATGTTTTCGATAGATTTTACCCAAAAATAAAAGTCATATATGTATGAAACAATAGAGCATAGAATCATTTGTCATCCTCAGTTAAAGTATTCCATGCATAATTATTAAAAACGCTTAATTAATCTGTAGTTTAGAAGATTTAATGCCTATCGAATCTTGGCGATAGTTTGTCGCCAAGAGAAAATTTCTTCCATTCGCTGAAATGCTCTACTTTCTTCCAAATAATCATAAAAATAACAATAAAAATATAAAATAAAAAGTACTTTTCCTTATTATTTTTGTTTGATATATTGAAAAAAAAATCCTTTTTAATTTTCTATACATGTGTGCGTACTAAATTTGTATTGCTAAAATTAATTTAGAAATGTTATTACTGTACTTTATGCTAAAATGCTATTTTGCAATGCTTCATTTTAATATATATATATATATATATATATATATATATATAATATTTTATTCATTAAAAAAAAAAAAAAAAAAAAAAAAAAAAATCTTGTTACAATTGAATTGAAAATATGTTAAAAGAAATACGTTTGTTGAAATTATGTAACATCTATTAAATTACTTAAAAAAAAAAAAAAAAAGAAAGAAAAAGAAAAAAAGAACATTGTAGAGGTTAGCATTAAATTGAATTTATTTAAGATATTTTATTTATTCATTTAACGAAATTTTTTAGTAATTAAGGTTTACAAGACATATTTTCCCATCACTGATATTTAAAAAGATTGAGTATTTTAATTAATTTACCTAATTATACTTCTTCACTATTCCCCATCATAGATTTGTTATCTTTAATTTCTGTATTTATACTATAAGAAAACAATAATGCTTGTTTGTGTGAAACTTTTTTTTTTTTTTTTTTTTTCAAAAATAAAAATTTAGAACAAAATAATAATTTAAAAATAAAAATTTATATTTTGAATAAGTTACAAAGTTTTTAAAATAGAAAGTTCATAGTAAGTTAGAGTTATTGAGAAACACCACAGAACTAGCGTTTTAAATTAAAAAGTACGAAACTTAAAAAAAAATACTATGAATTGCAACAAACTGGCAACAATTGTTTCAGGTTTAAAAAAAAAAAAAAAAAAAAGCCCAACCCTTCGTTAGGTGAACAAAGTAGGGACGAGTGTTGCAAACAAAGCGGCAACGTTTGTTTGGTGTTATTTATTTATTGATAAACTATATTAAAATATAAATAAATAAATAAAGGCAAACATATTTAAATAATATAACGAGTGATAATTACATAAAATAATAGTAATTTTAATTACGTTGAACATATCAGTATCAGTAAATGTTCTATTACGTATCCTTTTTTTTTTTTTTTTTCATCCGTTTGCTGCATAGGAGTATTACACTCACGCCAATAACAGTGATAAAGCTATGGAACTGGCGTTAACAAGCAACCCCTTAAATCGCCAAATGCCTAAACTCATGTGTTTCATCTTCGAGACACTTTCATTCGGACGACACAATAGGGGTGCGCTCTCTAGTTACTATATTTACTCTGTGATTTATATAGAGATGTGTGTGAGAAAAGTGGCTGTGTACGGATGATAAAGGTGGAAATTAAGAAATTTGGTTAGTGGCCACTGGCCACTAGCCTTCATTTTTTTAGTGGCCACTTTTAAAAAGTTAGTGGCCACTCGCTGATAAAAGTAAAAGTAAAATAAAATTTTCTTTTCTTTAATTTTTTCAATGTTCAGTCTCGACAAATCATTAAGAAAATAATTAAGGTAGTCAACTTTTTGAAACTCATTCACAATAATACATTTCTGATAAATTTTAATAAATGAAATAGGAATAGATTTACATAATTTATACTATGAATGTAAGAAAATACTATTCAATACAAAATTCATATGTTTAAAATGCTCTTTTGGTTATATTATTTTATAACAGAAAAATTCTGATTATATTGCCCCTTCACTATCCTGAATGGTGTCGATTTTCTACTTTTTCCAAACAAAAAAAAAAAAAAAAAAAACATCTTTGATTCATGAAAATATATTAGTATATGTAAATAAAAAAAAAATATTTTTTTAATAATACTTTATTTTGCAAGTTTCTTTTTCCGTTTTTTTTTTTTCATGTTACAAATGAATTATAAATTAATTTTTCTTTAATAATAATGAATTTTTAATAATTTGCAATTATAATCCCCCTCTCTAACTGAATTTAGAGAGTGTGGCTGGCCAGGCTCCAACTATATACCAAGTTTGGTTGAATTTCATTCATTGGTTCGTGAGATACGGTGAAAACACTAAACCACAGACACACACACACACAGACATTTTTTAAAAACTATCAATTCGTGTTCAGGACACCCCAAAACGTGTAGATCCGTCAAAAAACGGAGGTCGAAAATTTTCGCGAATCCAATACTTTCTCTATATTACATATAGAAGAAAGTAAAAAATAGTTCATATGCAATAACAAATATTAAATAATATGTAGTAAATAAATAAAATATTCAATAAATTATGCATTCTTCTGATTAAGAACTAAAAATATACATACATATATACATTTTTTTTTTTTTTTTAATAATAACAGAAAACGCACTTACTTTTTTCCGAAAAAAGATATTTTTACAGAATTATCTGTAGCTCCACGTTTACTACCACTACGGTTGCTTTGTGATTCAGGATTTTCTTTAAATCTCTTCATATTAAAGCAATAAATCCAAAATTTATATTACTATATAAAGCTTGTTTTAAAGATTGAAATTTCGACAAACCACGCGTATGACTGAATGCGATACGGCCGTTGGGAATGGATAGAAATGCCAAGTTTGAAAAGAAAGTGGTATAAAATAACAAAGAAAATGCGTCGAATGACGTTTTTAATTTTTCTGCGAACGTAATACAATCGGAGTTTCAGCCGATTGATTATCTCATGAGCTTCCTTTTCGTCTCTGTCTCCCGAAAGTCGGCCGAAACTCTCATTTTGACATTTTTTAAAAATCAAAATCTAATACTTTTATAGAAAAATGGAAAAAAGCCATACGTTTTTTTTAGTATATGAATAAGACTACCTGCCAATTTCCAGTTAAAATTGACTTCCGAAAATGTCTGTAAGTGGCGATGTTAGATTTGAGAAAGCCTGAATTCGAGGCACACGGCGCGTTTACTGCGAAAATGCCGCCGCGCGATCCAAGTTTGCATTGGAATGGGGTATTCTATAAAGAATGGGTAGAAGAATTTTAAGTGTTTACTATTAAAATTGACTTCCGAAATATGTTTGCAAGTGGCGAGGTTAGATTTTAGAACAGCCTGAATTCTTTGCGCGGCACGTTTACCGCGAAAAAGCCGCCGCGCGATCCAAGTTTGCCGTGGAATGGGGTATATTTTATAAAGAATGGGTAGAAGAGAAGTGGCCACTGCAGTGGCGACCAAAGGCAATTTCTTTAGTCGCCACTTTTAAAAATCTAGTCGCCATGTGGCGAGTGGCGACCGCTAATTTCCAGCTTTAACAGATGATATAGCAAATGTTGTGTGTTTTAGATATTTTTGAGGCAAGTAGGTGCTAGCGATATTTTGAGAATCAATCCAGACGATGAACACTAAAAATTGATGAGTAGGGAAAAAAATATCATGTAGTTTTAAAATTTAGTATAATCATAGGGATGGGTATACTTAACAAAGTGCTAATACGTCCTAAACAATATATTTTAAAATTTTCTGCTCGTGGAGGTCGTAAAGGGACTTAATTTTTCTTAAATATCCTGAGAACTATGAAATTTAAAATTAACTTGTGTCGTATTTGCTACAAAAATAGCCATTATATTTTCTTTCAATGATCAATAGTTAAAAATATACATAATAAAATAAAACTTTTTTTTTTTTTTTTTTTTTTTTTTTAAACAAAAACACGATTACATTTTCTTGAAAAGATAATTATTGTTTTAAAAAGGCAGGCAATGCAAAAGATTTTTATTCTTCCTATGCCAGTGATAGTATATACAAAATAGAAAATACACACAATATTTATATTATATTATAAAACATATGAAAACTGCATTAAATGAGCATGCATCAAAAAATTATGAACATATTTTTAGCTTAAATATTTGCATTCCTATTTATTTTTTCTTAGAAGATAAACAGTCAAAGTTTATATGTAATATACATAATGCACACTGAACAAACGTTTTTTATATTTGATTATTATCCTCAATATTCATCTTTTGTGATTATATGCTATATTTCAAACTCATCTTCTAACGCTTCTATACCCGCTTAGCTCGGGTATTATTGCAAGTGCTTAAATCAGATGAGAATTGAAAGCAAGCTCTTCATCTAAATCCCGCTAAATTCCACAGATTTAAAGATATTTGAGAAAAACAGAAAAATGCCCTCTTCAGTTGCTCCCCTGCCTACTGCTCAACCCTCTCCCCCTTTTTTTCTGTTCGTCTATTTTCGGTCTTCGATAACGGAATTGGTATTCAAAATGATTGCCTCTACTTGCGTCAAAGCTGTTAAAAGCATAAAAAACTTGCTATATTGCCTTTACATAACCCCTTCGTGCATAATTTTTACACAAGTTGGAAATATTTGACCTGAACCTTTTTAATTACACATTTTAGTTGATTTTACTTTTGTAAAAATGCATTTTTCAAGAAAATGTGATATTTCATCCCCTATATTTTCTAAACTGTTGGTCATATAAAAAAAATACCGTAATTTCGCGCGTATAGTCCGCGGACTATGTGTGTTTAAAAAGCAAATTTTTTCACCTGCGGACTATACGGTGGTGCGGATTATCTGCTAG
The DNA here is from genome assembly GCA_963930645.1 of Salticus scenicus. Taxonomy (NCBI): domain Eukaryota; kingdom Metazoa; phylum Arthropoda; class Arachnida; order Araneae; family Salticidae; genus Salticus; species Salticus scenicus. The sequence goes on from OZ005659.1 coordinate 180,648,933, forward strand.
TTATTCACAGTTCAAATCTTCAAAATCAGAATTAAACATGCGAATACTACGAACTGCCGATTCTGACGATCAAATATAAACATAAACAAAAGAATAAGACACAAAGAAAACATCGTATCGGTAGTGAACCATGGAGCATAAAGCAAAAGATCACTATTAGGATAGCACATTGCTGAATATTCCTGTACTGTTATTTTTTAAATTATGTTCGAAAAATATCGTCGAAGTTTTACTGCTGAGCAATACCAATGACAAACTTTGAGATAATCTTCCAAAAAATATATCTCCTAGTGCTGAATCACAGACAATCACCCATAGTGCATTTCTAGTAGGAAAGTAAAACTCACTCAATGATTCAACCGGGAATTCCGATAGAAAATGTAAACATCAACTTTAAAGGTTTCTTTTCATGTATAATTTTTAAAATATGGTTTATTAATAACAAGTACTTCTTTTCTTTATACTATTTATTTTAATAGTGGGAATGCTTTAATATTTTCATATAAAACTACATAATAGTGGATTTACTTGCTGTTTTCTTGGGGTTATATTTTTCTCCCGCGGACTATACGGTAGTGCGGACAATCTGATGATATTTAAAATAATTTTTACATAAAACTTCACCTGCGGACTATACGATGGTGCGGACTATGCGCGCGAAATTACGGTAATGGACATTTTTATAGGAAATTTCGTGGAGATTAATTTTGTAGCTGAATTTTTTTTCTCTAAATCTTTTAGTTTTCAAGATATTTAATAAAAACTGAAAAGTGCCCCCCTGTCCCCTGCTCACACCACTTTTAGTTTGTTGTTCAGGACACTCTTGCCTATGACTGTGCCCATTTTCAAAACTACACAATATATTTTTTCTGTTTCACAATTTTTGATCTACATTATCTGAATCGGTACTCAAAAAATGTCATTTGCCCCTACTTGCCTCAAAGTTATTAAAAACATTTAAAAAATCTTGCTATATTACCCTTACATAACCCCTTCGTACATAATTATTACATAAGTTGAAAATATTTGACCAGAACCTTTTTAATTAGTCTTTAGTTGATTTTACTATTGTAAAAAAGCATTTTTCAAGAAAATGTGATATTTTATCTTCTTATACTTTTTAAACTATTGATTATACAAAGAAAACGTAATGCACATTTTTATGAATGCTTAAATGTATTTTACTTTGTTATTTATAAGCTGTTTGTAATTAATTTTATTGATTTCTATTATTTTTCAGTGAAGAACAAAGATAAGAAAATGAGTTTTCGAGGTAGAGATTCTGGAGGTAATCCAAATAAAATGGAACTGGGAGAGCCTAGAAAATTTGGAGGGGCTGACAATGACAAATCAAATAGAGATGATTCTGATCGCTTTGGTATAAAAAATCTTTTTAATTTTTTAAAATATTTTTTTTTAATACAGGGATGCCACTTTTCCGCCGAATGGCAGATTTCCGCTTTTTATAAAAATTTTCTGTCCTCCTTCCCCTTTTAAGGGGTTTTATCAGGGTTTTTTCAGAATACTTTCAGGTTTTATCAGAGTTTTCAGGAATATTTTCTCTTTTTTCCCTTCCTTTTTTTTACATTAAGTATTATTCACAATAAGATAATTAAAAAAAATAAATTATTATATATTCATTAAAAAGAATAATAATAATGATTAAGTTAAAGAAATTTTAAAAATTAAATTATTTTACTTTAAATATTCTAAAATTCTTTTTATCTGCCCTTTTACAACAAAAAAATTGAATTTTAATAGTTATTTCATGTTGCTTTATTAAACTTTTTGTAGTCAATAAATTTTCACAAAATATTTTTAATTATTGTCCCTCTACATTACATAAGTGTTGCATTGTTAAATTTTTCAGAATTTTTTTAAAATTTGATTTTTATTTATTTATATTTTACATTCCTTGAGTCCTACAGTTTTCTTTATATTGACATAAACAAACAACTTTGTTCTTTCTTGCTTTTATTTTTTTTAATATAATTTTTTGCTTTGTTTTAATAAGATAACTATAAATAAATAAATAAATAATAATAGTAAAAGATTTTCCTTTAAAAAGAATGAAAAAAGAAAAAAATTACTTAAATTTTAACTTAATTAACTTAAATTTTAATAAGTTTAATCTTTTTCTATTATATTACTATTTATTCTGATAAGTACAAAAATGAAGATTTCCTATTCAAAAGAATTAATTAAATATGTAAAAAGAAAAAAAAATTATAAAAATTATATATGAACATAATTGTTATAATATATTTTTAATTTAAAATTTAATATGTTTAATTTTTTCTACTGTATTACCATTTGATTTTAATAAATATAATAAATAAATAAAGATTTTGTCTTCAAATAAATGAATTGAATAAATAAAAAATAAATAGTGACATAGCCATTGCTAAGGTATGCAGATAACTGAAATGAAAGAATAAATTTTAAAAAAGGGAACACAAAAGCCAATGGATGAAATGAAAAAAAAAAACAATCTGGTGTGTCACTCACACAACTTTCTCTTACCCTGAAATTTAATACTATAAATACAGGTTGCAGATTAAGAGGTAAGATAACGAGTACTGTTATGTAAACCTGTGTTAAACAATTCAAATTAGGCTTCGGAAGAGTTTTATATGATAATTAGTTCTGTGTGAGGGGGACGGTAGCCCCCTCAATCCTCTCGTTTCATTAATTCACCTACATTTATATAGAATTTAATTTGGTTATTAAAAAATAATTCATTTTAAAAAATTATCTTTTATGATAATGCACACGATTTCCATATTAGAGAAGTAGTATAACACTAAAAATGAAAAAAATCAATAACTATATTTTAAATTATCGCAGATCTGTGGTTCAACCATTCGTTTTAAAGGTATTGGCGAGCTCTTTTAAAAGATACTCATCATGAAAATGTACTCCCCTCAAGGGGTGACTTCCTTCCAGGGGGGAAGTGGGGCTCCTACATACAGAAATTTTTTTTCTCAGTTGACTATCTCTATTACAAAAAATATATATTAGTTTCATTTGGTTTAGTGCAGTTTATAGATGTTAAACTCTACTTACCTGCAATTTCCCCCTTAGACGTAATGTATTTGAATACTTTGTTTTAAGTGTCTCTGTACACGAACCATTTGCTTCATCTCAACGGAAAGCTTACTGTAGCATCCCTGTACCGATACACATTTAGAATTTCTGCTACTATTTGTTCTTGAGGTATACTGATAATAGACACACAGACATCCATCCACACAGACCATTCTTTAAAAACATGATTTTCGTATCAGGGGACCTCAGAACATGTAAATATAACAAAAACTCACGTTCGAAAATTTGACCCTAAAACAATACTTTCTCGACCGTATGGGTAAGAGAAAGTAATAATAATTAATTCAACTTCAAAAAAATCTTGAAATGCACACCTGCAGGGTCCTAGCTCTTTCTCAGTTTATGTATGTACTTCATGCATATTTAAAAGCCCACATTTTTCTGTCTTCTAAATAAAAAAAAAATAAGTCTGCTAATATGCGTGTGTATTATAACTTATTTTATATTGTTCATTTATGCTTTTGTCTACTTTACAATATTAAATTAATTTTGTTTCAGATTCAAGCAGAGGTAGAAACAGTAGACCACCACCTTTTGGGAGAGGACGCCAATCTCCTGGAAGAGATAAATCATACAATGACAGACCAAGGTAATATTTTTTTTTCTTTTATTGAAAAGCATATATTTTTTATTTATTTTTGTTTTTATTATGAATGACAATTTGGAATTTATGCATTAAATATTAGTGAACATTTATGAATTAAGTGACTTCATAGTTTCCAGAATATTACTGTCCAATCTGGATGTTTTTTTTTTTTTTTTTTTTAAACTTGCTGGTATAGGATTTAATGGGCATGGGTTTATTTCAGGGTTGGTTTTTTGCTGGTGAAAATGCATTTTTGCCAGGACAGCTGCAAAAAGTGGAAGAAACAGGCAAAAATGGGAAATAATGAGGAAAAGTTGAAAAATGAAATTAAAATAGCATTATATTTCAATTTTCAGCCTTTATACTTTGCACCTTCACCCTTTATCTACTGACGGTACTTTAAAGTACCATTACTTTAAAAAGAGTATAAAATTGAATTTATAGAAGAAATGGCAAAGATATTTATAAGAAGGGAACAGATGTATCTCCCTTTAATCTCACTACAAAGCATTAGACGATACATATAGCTGTTTTTGTTCCATAAGGAATTTTATGGAGTACACTTGCTGTTTTTGCTTGACATTTTTCACGATCTTCATGTGTGTTATAATTAGTTCCTATATTATTTCAAGAATATCCCACTGATCTTAGAAAAAAATATGAGGAACATAAAGAGTAAATATTTCTCTACACTTTTTTCATGTCGAAATAATTTTTTCGACCTCTATGTACCAGTGGTACACTGAAGTACGACCTCACAAAATTCTCATTAATTATTATGATGAGGTGATATGCATAAGTGAAAATATTTCCCTGCTTCCTTTATTTCTTGTTAACTTTCACTCCAACAAATAATATAATTTCTGTCTGTTTTATTGGCACATTGCCAGATATGACTCCCTCTCTCTCATTTTTTGCGTGCAAAGTGATAAAATTAAAATGTTATTTATTTAATATGAACTTTTCAATAATATATTACAATGTGAATGGCTTCTTATGCAATAACAGCATTATTTATTTTTTTCATGAAATAATGCCCATCTCTATTTAAAACTCATTTTTTAATTACTGTCTTATAATTGTATATATATATATGTATATATTTATACATATGCAATGAAATTTAATAAAAATGATTCTATTAAGATTTCTTGAAAATATTACAAAAAAAAAAAAAAAAAAAAAAAACCCTGATATCTAATTTTTAAAAATTTTCCTGTCTTATATGGCTTTACTTGTGGCCGAGAGGTTCTGCTTTCTATGCTGGTAGAGGGGAGGTATCAGGTTCAAACGCAAGTCCCACTCTTTAATCTAGCCACTGCGATTTCTTCATGGTCTTCTCCAAAACTTGAATAAAAGCAGGCTAGAAGAAATCTTTTTCAGACTTAAAAAATAGTTATCAAAGATTATTTAAAAACTTTTTTCAAAAATCTTAATATTGATTTTTTTCTTTTTATAATTTTTTAGTAAATAGTTTTCAAGAAATTTCAATAAAAGAATTATTATATTTCATAGCATATATCTTTATATAATTGTAAGACTAATTTTTTTTTAAAAACTAGGTGGCATAGGTGGACTCTGCGCAGTTCCCCATCACATATGTTTCTACACTTAATTCCAAAAAATCTCTAACTCCAAACTTTCATCAAAATCGCTATGTCCAATCCACAGCTGCCAAGTTTTACTCCCCGGGAGTAAACTTTTTTGACATTTTTTACACTTTTACTCCTAGATCACTATTTTTACTCTTTTTCTACTATTTCAACATTTTTCTACCGATTTTTACTTTCTTCTATATGTAATATAGAGAAAGTATTGGATTCATGAAAATTTTCGACCTCCGTTTTTTGATGGATTTACATGTTTTGGGATGTCCAGAACATGAATTGATAGTTTTTAGAAAATGTCTGTCTGTCTGTATCACTTTTTTGTGGACGCTGTATCTCACGAACCAATGAATGAAATTTAACCAAACTTGGTATTTAGTTACACCCTGACATAAACTGGTGCTGAATAGATTTGGGGATCAATCGCTCAACAGGTGGCACTGTGATCACATTTTATGCAAACTTTTAACATGGCAGTATAGGACAAAATTTCGTATAAATGTGCATAATGAGTTATTTTAAACTTGTGATTGTAAAATTAATATGAATTATTGATAATAGTAGTAGTTAACTAGGAAAATATTTTGTGCATGTGGGGGCATTGGTTGCCCCCCTGGGGGGGGAGTAAATTTTAAAGATGGGTATCTTTCGAAAGGTTTCATTGATAATAGTAGTAGTTAACTAGGAAAAAAATTTTGTGCATGTGGGGGCATCATTTCAAGATGGGTATTTTTCGAAAGGTCTCATCAATTCCTTTAAAACGAATGGTTGAATTAAAACAAAGTTATTGATTTTTTTTTACTTTTAACTAAAAAAAAAAACTTTGGGGAAGGACTTGCAAATTTTTTTGTTAGTGCGCTGTTTTACTCCTTGGAATTCTTGCAGGTTGGCAGGTATGAATTTCGTGTAAACCGTATTACTTCCATACATCGCAATTGGCCTTTAAAGGTTTAACAGCGAACACGAAAGTTTCTGAAGATGAAAATATTTCCAATCATTTATGTACCCCTAAACTTTCATCCAAAATCTCTATATCGATTTACGAGTAAACCCAATTTCGGCCATATGTTGAAATTGGCTGATAATGGGTTAACTGAGAACGCACATTTTTCTGAAGATGAGGGTAAATCCAATCGTTTTAGCACCTCCCCGAAAACACTTAATCCCGAACTTTCAACAAAATCCCATTTCCGAGTAAACCCGATTTCTTCTGTGTTTTGCAATTGACTGATAAAGGGTTAACTGTGAACGCGAATTTACCTGAAGATGAGATCCAATCGTTTTTTTCTCATCAAAAATACTTAACTCCAACTTTCATCAAAATCGCCTTCTCCATTTCCATGTAAACCCAATTTCTGTCATACATTGCAATTGACCTTTAAAGGTTTAACTGTGAACACGAATTTTTCTGATGATGAGGACAATTCCAATCGTTTAAGCACCCCCAAAAGCACTTAATTCCAAACTTTCACCAAAATCCCTATAGCCATTTCTGAGTAAACCCAATTTCTGCCATTTGCTGCCATTGGCCACTAAAGGGTTAACAGCGAAAGCAATTTTTTCTGAAGATGAGGGTTAATTCAAGCACCCTGAAAAACACTTAACTACAAACTTTTTAGAAGTGGCATTTGATATACATAAAACGCAAATAAAATCGAAGAAACGTCAATCACATCACTTCTTAAAATTATTGGTGGCAGTTAAATAAAAAGTGCGCAATTTGTAATAGGTGGTGCTGTCTATAGCGACTACTAACGGGTTAAGTACAGATGATGACAGTATTGAATATGACAAACCACAGACATATTAGGGAAAAAAAAAAAAAGATTACCTTTTTAGAAAAGTATCTGAAATAATAATAATAAAACTGTTAACTTCTATGGTTGAACCCCCGAACTCCTCTTGGTTATGGCCTTGATTTTAAGTAGGGGAGGCCCTTAACAGTGAAGTATTTGAGACATAACAAGTTTATTTATGGATCTTAGAATAATGATACTTTATCAGACATTGAATGTTAAACTCCTAATGTCTGAGGAATAAATCTCACAGCTGACTTTACTTTATATAATATTGAAATAGAGACTTTATCATTGCTTGGTTAATTTACGAATAAGGTTTGAACTTTCAAATTTATTATTTGTATAATGTATCTGCAAGTGTGTGTTTTAATTTAATACCTTAAAATAGTAATAATAATAATTTGCATAAAACTGGCTTAAGATGAGACTGTTGAATGAATCTTTAAACATGTCCCAAAGTACAACAAAGCCTGTCCCGAGGTACATCATGGTGGTGTACCTTGGGACAGTTTACACTTCCTACTTTAAATGGCTGGCAATTTTTTATTTTCAAACTGTTTAAATTAAAATATATATATATATTAGAGGAGAATGTTGAAGTATTTTAATTTTTTCTTTAGAATGCAAATTTAATTGTAAAAGTTAAAAATTAAAATATATAAAAAATGTAGGGGTGACTTTTCACTTTCAGGGGTTACCCCTGAATTCAGTGTTTTTGAAAACTTTATTGCCTCTAACTTTCATGTTAAATTATTTTATTTTTATAGAAATTTCTTGTTTTAAATGTTTGATTTGCCTTATAACTCTCCAAATATACCTTATTATAGGTAGCCATATGATACATCATTATTAAGTCTCCCCTACCTACAAGCAAGTAGCAATTTTCAGGGTTTTTGCATATTAGGTAGTTTCATCCCTGAAAAATGTCTCGAGGCAACACTCTCCAAGATGTGAAATTATCATCCTCACATAATTTTTAGAGAATGTAAAAAGTTCTATGTGCTGAGATTTAATTCAAAATGCATGAAAATTGCAGATGAAATGAGATCATTAAAATAAATATCTTATCATTTCAAACATGATAGGCTTCATTAATCGCCAGGTCCTAGAAATGTAAAAAGATTGGGGGGTTTTGGCCATAATTTACAAAACAGATTTGATTATTAAAATATATTTTTAATAATATTTTAGTGTTTTGTTTTTTACAATTATTTAAATTCAACACAACTTTTTCTTACAGTTTCTTGTAAAAGTATCTTTCATTTGTACAAATGTATAACTAAAATTATTTTTGTGTTAGTTTTATATAAGTCCCCCCCTCACCTCCCTTCAAGATATTTTATTTTTGTCTGTTTTATAGATTTTATACAATTTTATGTACTAACTTTTTATAAAATCTTATTGCATATATTATGCACATACAAAATGGTTATAATTAAATTTCTGCTTTAAACAGCTTTTACAGCTGAAATAGACACTCCATCTCAGGAATTCTCTCTACACCAAGTTAGGTGACAATCTACTCACCTATTTTAACTGTAGAAAGCTGTCTATGGCAAAAGTTTAATTATAAGGACTCTGTATTTATATTATTTTCATAATTTTTGAGTTTAATTATGAAAATTATCTACTCACCTATTTTAACTGTAGAAAGCTGTCTATGGCAAAAGTTTAATTATAAGGACTCTGTATTTATATTATTTTCATAATTTTTGAGTTTAATTATTAATAAACATCTTTTATTGATACTTAAAAAGAAAAAAAGCTATTGCATAAAAATAATGAAATTCTTACAGCTACTTGGTATTGGTTGAGTAATCATGCAAAATTTGGTCGAGTACCAAATACTTAGCAAATTAGCTGAGTATATATCAAGTATTCAGTACAGCTCTAATTATTTCATAGCCACAAGTGTATAAGATTTTGGCATATTACGCGCTTGTTAACTATATAGCGAGTATGTAAGATAATGCGTGTATGAAAAGGTGTAGTTAGTGCTCTTTGTAGAAGTGTTGTTAAATTAGGAAATAGCAATTAGTAATAATTACTTTTATGGCAACACTTTATAATTAAAATTCTAAACATTATTTTCTTATTTGTCAGTACAGCAGGAATATATATATATATTTTTATTCTGGGCAGTGATATTTTTATTTTAGCTCTGTGCAAATTTTCAGTACCTCATTTTGAATTCAAGCAAATGTATTTGATACATCAGGTCCCCATAGCAGAAAGTGCGAAACACGAAACATATGCCACAGTTTTTTTTTTTTTTTTTTTTTACAGTCTGCAGATTATTTTCAAAACAGTATTGTGCAGAGATTCAAAGTTCCTGATTCTGGCAGAAAATATTGCGATTTCCAATGTTTCTTCATCCATAGCATAAATATCAATTTTCATTTTAAACTTGCTTTGTTAGATATTAGAACCTGTAAAGACGTAGAATTGTTCAATATCTCTCATTCATTTAATTTTTTATGCTTCCCCCCCCCCCCCCCCCCCTTCTTTGCTAATGATCAGCTAGTAAATGCCTCGTGAAATTCTTGTGATTTCCAATTTTTCTCCATCAGCAACAAAATTGTCAGTGTTCTTTTTAAACTTGTTTGATTAGATTCCAGAGCCAAAAAGAACTGTTCAATATAATATCTGGCAAAATATATATATATATATTTTCGTACTATTCCCCCTCCTCCTGTTAACGATCAGGAATCAAATGCCTGCAGAAGCATTGTGGTTTCTAATTTTTCTCCATCAACAACATGAACTTCAATTTTTTTATACTTTATTAGGTTCTAGAACCTATTAAGAAGAACAATTTTTAAATATTTGACGCAAATAATTTTTTGTAATCCCCCTCCACCCCTGCTAATGAATCCGTGAGCAAACGCATGGCAGAAATCTTGTATTTTTTCAATTTTTGTGCAGCTAACTAAAATTGATTAACTAACATTATTAACTAATTATCATAACTAAGTAACATTAGATAAATACAAATTTGAGATAAAAATATGTTTACTGAATCCCGCAAGATTTTTTTCTTGTTATATTATTATGAAATTATGTTTCAGATTATTTTTGAATGCCTAAATAGCTGTCACAGACTGAAAGAAAAAATTCTGCTACTGGGTGTCAGGTTATAATTTGCTATACAAACCTACATCATTCAGTCGATTTCTATGAAAATTGGTATAGTAATTAATCAAGACTAAATGTAGCTAATGCTGTATTTTATAATTCAGTCTGATAATTAGTTCAAAAGATATTAAATAACTAGTATGTTGTGGCCGCCACAAGACTTTCTTCTATATTTACCTATACATATTCAATCAGTAACAATATTTAAAAAAAAAAAAAAAGTACGATTTTTTTTCTAAGTTTTTTTTTTTGTTGTTGTTAAAAGTAAAAAAAAAATCGATAACTTTGTTTTAAATTATCACAGATTTATGGTTCAACCATTCGTTTTAAAGGTATTGACGAGACCTTTCGAAAGATACCCATCTTGAAACTTTGCCCCCCCCCACCGATGCCCCCACATGCACAAAATTTTTTTCCCAGTTAACTATTACTATTATCAATGAGACCTTTCGAAAGATACCCATCTTGAAAATTTACTTCCCCGGGGGGGTACTTCCCCCCCCAGGGGGGGGAACCGATGCCCCCACATGCACAAATTTTTTTTCCTAGTTAACTACTACTATTATCAATAATTCATATTAATTTTACAATCACAAATGTAAAATAACTCTCTTTATGCCCATTTATACGGAATTTTGTCCTATGCTGCCATGTTAAAAATTTGCATAAAATGCGATCACAACGCCACCTGTTGAGCGATTGAGCCCAAAATCTAATCAGCACCAGTTTATGTCAGGGTGCAACTAAATACCAAGTTTGGTTAAATTTCATTCATTGGTTCATCAGATACAGCGTCCACAAAAAAATGATACAGACAGACAGACAGACATTTTCTAAAAACTATTAATTTGTAATCTAGACATCCCAAAACATGTAAATCCATCAAAAAACGGAGGTCGAAAATTTTCGCGAATCCAATACTTTCTCTATATTACATATAGAAGAAAGTAAAAACACCATTTTAACTTTAAAATTATTAAATAATATTATAGTTTTAAAAAATTAAAGAACACGCTTTAATTTACTTTCCTTATTTTAAATAAATGTAATTTTTATTGTTCACGTTTTTTTTTTTTTTTTTTTTTTTCTGTCGAAAAAATAATGATAATTTTTTTGGCAACAATTAAATTAAGGAATAATATTAAATATTTTAAATAAATGTAATTTTTATTGTTCACATTTTTTTTTTTTTTTCTGTCCAAAAAATAATGATAATTTTTTTTGGCAACAATTAAATTAAGGATTAAAATTAAATGGCCAATTTATCAGTAATTAGAAGGTTTTTATTTTAACATTTTAATTAATTAAAAGAAAACTAAAACAAAATTCGAAAATCGGGCTTCGAGGTGCATCAGGAGAGGTCATTACGAACCACCATGCAAATTTTTGTAGCTCAGCCATCAGCCGTTTTCTTAAAAAGCTCTGGAAACCATACACAATGGTTTTTTGTTTGAGATATGAAGGATTTTGTGCAATCACGTTTTGCTCCCAGAGAAGTTACAAACATACATACATACAGGTGAAGCTAATATAAGCGTGTTAAAAAGAAAAACAAGTTGATGCAAAAATAAGAACAAAAACCATAATAAAAGAATACATATATTTCCCCCATCAACTTAAAAAGAAATATTTGTCAAAAAAAAAAAAAAAAAAAAAAAAATGTAATAATTTTTTTTTTTTTTTAATTGAGGGACAAGATAATTTTTTTTTTTAAATAACCATTTGTTATATATTTTGATCAATTAAAAAATTATTTTCCCTTTTTTTCCTCTTTGGCTTCAAGTTAAAAAATATTTAAATTTGAAATTCGGCATCTAAGTAGCTTGGATATTTTTGTAAACAGAATTTTATATCTGTTACTTAGAAAACAAAAATAGGCTTTGGGTTTATTTTATTTATTTATTTTTTATGTCAGTTAAGCTTATGGCATGTATTTATAGATTGCTGCGTTATTAAATTTCATATAATTTGATATCCTTTTTTTTTTTTTTTAGCTGTTTGATGTAATTTTGTGCTCTTAAAATTTTTGTTTCAGCCTATGTTTTGTTTTAGCATTTTACCTTCATTTACTTTTGCAGAAAATATTTTTATCATATATTAAATGGATTCTGTTTCTCAATTCATATAGGGACTATGGTCGTGATGTAGGCTATGGTCGTGATGAACCAATGATGCGAGACAGATCTCCTATCTCGAGATCAGATGACAGATTTTCTGACAGATTCCGTAAAGATGACAAGTAATATTTTTATACTGATATAATATTTAATAATGGTTTCATGAATGATATAATCACTTTGCTTTTAAGTTGATTTCTTTAGAAGAAATTGATTTATTGCAATAATTTAGTTTACCTTTCTGTATGTCTAAAAAACAAATGTCTTAATAACTTCGAGATAATAAATCATTTTGTACCAAAGTTGAAAAGTGGATATATCTAGAGATATATTGGATTAATTTGTTGGTCATGACGAGCTTAACCCTTCAGGATATCCCAAATTACCTTATTTTTGGAAAAATATTTTGAAAATGTTATTATTTTTCTTTATGCATGAGAAACATCTCATATTAAATTTAGAAAATTGTTACAATTTTTTCTTTTAATTTAATATTGGGACTTTAAAGTCCTAACGGGACATAAAAATCCCAATTTTTTTTATTAGGATTATAAAGTCCCGGTGGGGATACAAAGGGTTTGATTCATCATCTTGTTTCCAAATTGTGGCTATTTCAAAATTTCAAATTCCCATGAAAAAATGTATTTGTGAATTGATTTGTTTAAAAATCAGTCTGTGCATCTGTGTTCCCACAACTCAAGGAGAACCTGGAAAAGTCAGGGACTTAAAAAATAGTGAAAAAAAATCAGGGAAATGTTGGGGATAGTTGCAAATATTTCCCCCTAAAAACCTGGAAAAATTATAATATAAACTTGGAAAATGTTATTTTTAGCACATGTAATTTAAAATGCACTATGTTATCTTTTATGTCGCAAGCTATGTTATGTTTTATGCCATGAGCTATTTTTTTATGTCATTGATGAAATTTTGTGAATGGATTTTTATAAAAATATACTTACAAAACCTAGAAAAGCCAGGAAATTTTAGATTTTAAATTCAGTGGAAACCCTGATGCGCAGTGCCTGACTTTGCTCTTTGAAGACCTGGGGCACTGATGCTATTTGCAGGCCCCCTTACCCTGATCTAAAGAGCTTGCCAAAAGGACCCATTCTCAAAAACAAAAATAAATAAAAATAGTGAATTTTTTTAAATTTCCTCATTTTTTTAACAACTTATAACAAAATCATTAGTTTTATGTTCAAGACAAATTAAAAACTGAAGTACATTGATAGCCAATGTTTAAGAAATTAGTCAAAAAATTTAATAATTGTTTAAGCTCTCTAATAAAATATAGAAAGACAATTTTAATCAATTTTTGTGCTTAATAGACATATAATGAAAAAATGTGTACTATTACTTCTCAATTTTTGGAAATGAGGCCCCCTAAATTTGGTGGTCCTGGGCCAGTGCCTCGTGTGCCCATGCCATAATCAGGCCCTACAGTGATATGTAGTTCATATCAAGGTCTCAATTTGAATAATCAACAAATTATCAGCTTGATATGGCATTTTGTTTCAAAATGGTAGCCACTTGAAAATTTGTCATCTTAATAACTTTTGAAATACTGGATCAGTTTGAACTAAAATTAGACAGTGAACTTGTTTTGGGAATAATTCGTTGCATGAAATTCTTGTATGGCATGGATTTCATTTGTGTGTGTAATTCTCCAAAAAAAAAAGAAAGAAAAGAAAGAAAGAAAAACAGAGATTGAGAGAGAGAGACTTGAATATTAAATTATTTACAAAATATTCAATCAGATTCACTCTTGTTCTTTACATGTAATCCTATGACCTATGAGATTTTTGGTAAATTAGTATTATATCCATTCAAAAAAAAAAAAAAAAAATTAAATACTGTTTTTTAAATTCTTCTCTTTGAACATTTTTTTTTAAAAATCTTAGTGAGCAGTTAAAATAATAATAAATAATAATTTAACAGGGTTGCTACAGTATCTGGAATTCAGGGAAAACACAGGGAATTAAAAAAAAAAAAAAAAAAACTATTATTTAAAATAAATGATGAATTTTGGAATTTTAGAATGGCATAATCATAAGAAAAAAAAAAAAGAAAAAATTTATTATAAAAAATATAATTTCAGTTTTTAACTGTAAATTATCTGTTTTTATAGTTTGGATTTTTTTTTTTTTTTTTTTTTTTCTTATTTAAGTGTTCTATAATGCAGTAAAGTCAATTATGATTTTTGACAACTATATAGAAAGTTAATAAAATTAATATACTCCAGATGTTTTAGATAAAGTGGAGTGTAAGGTTGATTTTTATACCACCTAAATGAATAAATCAGGGAATCGAATTAGGGCTCTCTGCTTATCGTGGCGTTTCTCTACCACTGAGCTACCCAGGCTTGGTAAACAGATCAGTATTTCTCATACAGTATCAGGGTTCACACTAAAGAAAAAAAGTGAGTGGGATTCTCCCACTCTAACAAATTTAAGTGGGATTTTGAAAATTTAAGTGAGATTTTTTAAATTTAAGTCAGTAATTACATTTCACAGAAAAAAAAGTATTTTCAAGAAATATGCAAATTACAGACATGTGATTGCTGAAATTAGAAATTAGCTGAAAATTTTTCGCGAATATGATTGATTGGATGATTAGTTCAATATTTAAAACATCACTTTCAATAAACTGATGACATAAACATTTATATATATAGTTTTTATCTACATTAAGCATTTTAGGATTTTTTCATTAGCGTAAAAAAAATTCTTCAATATACCTGCAATAACTTTTATATCCACATAGAATCTTATTAAAATTTCACACCAAGAGTAAAACAGATTTTTCAAACAAATATAGAATATGATTTTTATGTATGTACATTAATCATTCATATAAAAGTAGCAGTAGATAATTATTAGTTTCAAACGTGCATAAAACCAACTGAGTATTAATTTCTTTAATTGGTTTGGAAAAAATTTTCTTAGCTGAAAAATCTATTCTTCATTTCCCCCACGTTTACAAATTTGGTATAGATATGACACCCCATAAAGATTTAATTTAATTGAGAAAAAAAAAAAAAAATTCATTAAGTTCAGCACTAAAGGTCTAAAAATAATTACATATGTCAGAAATATTGAGCACTTCTATTGCTTTATTGTTTCTAGAATTGATCATTGACCACAATAGGTATTCTGGAGATGGGAAAGAAATTAAAAAAATAATTACAGAGTAAGAAATATTAAACTCTTTCAATTCTACTTCTAGAATCTAATAAAGCAAGTTTAAAATGAATATTATAAATATAATTTATGTTGCAGATGGGTAAAGATTGGGAAACAAGACTTCTGCAGAACATTTGATTGCTGATCGCTAGATGGAGATAAATAAAGGGGGAGGTGGGCAAAAAATAATTACATGAGCAAGAAATATTTAACAATTGTACTTCTTTACAGGTTCTAGAATCTCATAAAGCAACTTTGAAATGGATATTGACATTTATGTTGTGGATGGAGAAAGATTAGGAATCAGAAGCTTTTGTAGAACATTTGATTGCCGATTGTTCCATTTTTATTTATTTATTTTTTAACGAACGATATCCGCGATTTTTTTAAACGGAAAAAATAAATTCGCGGAGTTCAATGAATTAGATAAAAAAAAAAAAAAAAAAAATCGCAGAAAAATAAGTGCGGGAAAAGCGCGCATATGAAAATTTTTTAAGTGGGATTTTTTTTAATATTGCGCGATTCCCGCGCTCTAGCACGAACCCTGAATATCCATTGGCAAGGTCACCATGTCTGCAAATGCAGATGTAACTGTTGAGAATATTACTTGTGGCACAACTCGAATATATCACGAAATTTCAATGTAGAAATTTATTTTTTCATCAACCATGAAAATTCATTTTAGATAAAGTGAAGTGTAAGGTTGATTTTTATACCAATTAAGTGAAAAATGCTAGAGCCGAGAATCCCTAGATATATTCAGTTTGTAGACATGCTAGATTCTAATATTGCATATTGTCGTATTTTATTTTTAGAAGAAAGAGGGAAAACTTAGGCTTTTTTTTCCCCACCCAGATTTGTATAGAAATCCTGTTTTTGAGATTGGAAATTGGAGAACTGAGTTTATTAATGAAATAAAATATTTAATTATTGTTATTTGAATGCTGACTAAGATAAAAGGTGACTTGTTCTTGTTCAAAGAGTGGAATTTAAAAAATAGAATTAAAACTACTGTGTTGCAGGGGTGCAGAAAATGTTCAGACCTCGGAAATTTCCCCCAAACACAGTATAAATTTCCCTCAATAATGCAAAAATCTACTTTGCTATACAAAGTCATTTGTTCTATGTATAAATCTTTAAGAGAATAAGTATACAGTGTAACATAAAAATATCGCTGTTAGTGTATATTATGAGAACTTCAAAGCAGCAAATTTTTATTTTTTATTTACATTTTTATTTTCTCCTAAGAAAAATATTCAGAATTTCCCCAGTTAGTTTAAATTTCCCCCGAACCTCGTTCGGGCGTTCGGACATATTCTGCTCCCCTGCTGTGTTGTTGCAATCACAAAAACTATTTAACAGTGCCATTTACTGTTTAATATGCACAAAAGTTTAACCATGCCATCTCACCTGCATATTTACATGTGCAAAAAATTAATCAACATAGTTTCTCACAATGAACATATATGCAATTCGATACTATTTTAAATATAGATGCTGAGTTCAGTAAAATATTGCAGAAACTGAATAATAGACAACTAACACTTGTTGACAAGTAATACACTCAAATTGAATAATGATAATTTTCCATGTAATTCAACCTACTTATCAAATTTGGTGATTTTATATATAATAAAAGCTCAGATATAGCCTTCCTGTTAACAAAGATTATTGCAACATTACAATATGCATTTGGATTAAAGCAGCATAATTCATAATGGCTTTCTCTCCCAGAAATGAAAGAAATTGCAACACAGAAACATCATTTCTTGTATGTTATATGTCAAAACCTAATCAGCACCAATTTATGTCACAGTCCAACCAAATATAGAGTTTTCTAAAATTTCGTTTATTTCACAAGATACATCATCACTCACAAAATTTTAGTTTCAACTAGTTTTACATTTTCTAAAAATAATTAAATAGTATTCAAGAAACCTTAAAATATGTAGTTCCACCAAAAACTAGAGGTCAGGAACTTCACGCATACAATAATTTTTTTGTATGTGTAAAAAAAAAAAATAGTTTTTTGATAGATCTTTTAATAATTGAAAGTCTGCATGAGAATATCTAAAGAAAGTTTAAAAGCTAATGTTAAATAAATGAGAATGCGTAATTCAGTTTCATTTTTACTCAAATGAAAACTTCTTTCTCACATGATTGAATTAATAAATTCTTTTCTTTTTTTTATGTAGTTTCTCCAAAAGAGATGATCATGGCAGGAAAGATCCTGGAAGACCTTTTTATGGTGATGAACCACCAAGAGACCGTTATATGGACCGCCCCCGTCATGAAGGAGGACCTGGAGGATACAGTTCTCGATTTGATGCACCTTCATCAAAGATGCCATACAGTTCCAGGTACATGTTAGTGCTAACTGTTACAGTGCTTTTCAGAATTCTGGTATAAAAGGCCAATTTAATCATATTATATTCAAGGTACGAAATTTCTGCATGCGAGCTCACCATTTTTGAGTGGAATTTTTACTGCAGCAAATGAAAATTCGGTCTAGTATAGTTGGAATTCTTACACTTTTCGTTGGCACAAAATATACATCTGTATCAATTTGAAAACAGCAAAATCTTGCCAATGGTAGGCAATAACCTCATGTTTAATCTTTTTTTTCTCGTTGAGTCTCTAAAGGAGAAAACAAAGCAAAATATTGGATCCAAAAAGATCAATCCTTAACAAAAACAAATGATTCTAAAATAGTTTCCTCATAAAATTTAGTGAACTTAAAACTCAACAAATTTTAATGAACTATGAACATTAAGGCTCATTAAATGAACTGGATAAATAGATCCTATTTCAATAATTTGGATTAAAAAAAAAAAAAAAAAAAGCAGAACTTTTAGTAAAAAAATACATTTTCTGTTGGGGTGGGGGGGAGTAAATTTAGTCAGTTGGGTTAAAAAAAAATCATGTATTTCGACAATCAATCACAAAAATATATTTTGAAAATCAGAATATGAAAAAAATGAGGGGGTTGATTTTTCTTTGTATGTAATCCCCCCAAGAAAAAAAAAAAAAAAAAGAGCTTAAAATGAGGCAAGCTTCCCTGAAATTTAATAAATTACTAGTTGAATATCATATGCATAACTTTAAAAAGTACTTGTTAGACTTGTTACTTCAATTTCAAAAGCATTTTATTTAAAAAAAATCCAAATAAAAATGTCTTAGGATGTATTTATTTGATTGATAAAAAGATAAACAGGGTAAAGAAAAAATAAAAAATTATAGTCAAAGGAAACTAATTTATTATAGGGTTATATCATTAAGGCATTTTAATGGATTTTATTGAAACATGATTAACATAACGGTTTCTAAGAAGCATAGCCTGACGGAGATTTCCTTAGGAATTCGTGTGGCGCTGAACGTGTTAACTAAGATTTCCCCCCTCCCCCTTCTTTCTTTCTTTTATAATAGCAACTCATGCTTTTGCCTAATCATGTAAGCTTTAGTCTCAAAATGCAACATATTTTATTTTATATGGTATTTGTCAGAATTTCTGGGTTTTTTTTCTTTTATAATAATTATAATAATAAGAATCTTTAAGCCAGTTAATGTACTACAGAATTAATTTGATTTCATGAAAATAGTCTTTGATGTTAACAGATCACTTTCTTTTTTTTAATTCAAAATAAGATCGTTTTCCTGCACCCAATTGCATTGTATCTCTTAGATGGCTCAGCACACTCTGTAATGCTTGCTTTGCTGCAACACATGTATGGGAGAAAATTTGGTTCCTCATTTTTTGGCGGTGACATTGTCACACGCCCTTCTGTGAACCATTGTGGTCATGTGCTGCTAGAGTTGCAGATAATTGATCCCCTTTTCTGTTAGCGCAGCGATTTTGACTTTAGTTTGAGAAGGAAACTAGATCATGGGTTAGAAGATCCATTTACGTTTTTACAGACTTTGTCAGTGTTGGATACCAGAGAGAGAATACCTACAAGAAGACCAAAAACGTAAAATTATATCTGAAGTGATTAAGTATTTTTTTAATTTCAGCAGCATTTTTATGTTATTTTGAATTACATTAGTGCTGCAGACATGCAGAATAAAAAATCAAAATTTGGTGAAAAGTGATGGATTAATTTATTTATGCATTTTTTTTTCCTTTTTTTTTTTTTTTTTTTTCACAGCCTTTTAGTAACTGAATGAGTACTGTTTCTTTTGCTTCATCTTATGCTTATAATATTTAGAATTCACTTTTTTTGACGTATTGACCCAAAAGAACAAAAAGAGTTAGTGGTCACTACTTCTTATTACAATCATGTATGCAACGAGGTTTTCATCCATATTAAAGGACTTCATTTCAGGGCTCGAAATTGGTGGTCGTTAGTTCTATTTTGCAACTAAATATTTCATTTTGACGACCACAATTTTATAACTAGTCGTTACTTTGACGCTTAGCTTTCTTTCCCCCTTTCAATGAGCAGTTCTAATTTGCGATGAAAATAAAGGCACTAGCAACAAAGTAGTAAAAGTAAATTCCTAGCTTTCTTGTAAAAATATTAGCACTAGCAAATTTTTAAAATGTAAAAAACTAACTAGATGAAGTATCAGTATTTTAAGTAATTGTAGTTTATGTATAGTGTTTACACATATGTTTGTATGTGTAAATAACAATTTTAACCTCTTGGGTACGGATTTATTTGAGAAAATATTTGCATGTGGAATGGATATAATTTTTGGTTGCTTGGAGTAGTATGTAAAAGCAGTACATTTTACGTAAGAATTTATTTATTTCTAAAATATTGGTGACATATGTAGGATTAAGATGTCTTCAAGTAATTAGAATTGCAAAACAAAAATAAAAAACTAAAAAAGTGAATGACGTGTCTCAGACGTCAAATATACCCAAGGGGTTAAAATGGCACCCAAGTACAGCATAATGATGACAAAGAAAACAATGTTAGTTGCCATTTGGCACCCAACTAGCTGATTCTAATTTCGACCCCTGCTTCATTTGTCACTTAAATTACTTATATTAATAAAATTAATTAAAAATATAATAATGTTAAATGAACAATGTTAATTTACACCACATAGTTTTTATTAATGTAAATTATTAATTAAATATTTTGTCATTCTTATTTTTTATTTATTTATTCTTATTTTTTTTTCTTATAGACCAATGAATTTCCCATCTGAGGGAAATAAAACATCATATTACGGTGAAGGTTTTCCTCGTCCGAATGAATGTGAAATTATTGTTGTCAATAAACAGCAAAGGTAAGATACTGCTTCTTATATAATTTTTGTCTATATAGCAAAGTTCTACTTATTGCTAGTGACAGATTTTATTCAATTCATAAATTTTTAAATTCTAGTTGAAAATTATGTGTAAAAGATTTGTAACACTTAGAAGATTGAAGATTTTATTATTTGAAATAGACTGGTAAATACCTGATTCAGTTTATAGATTATTGCCGAAACGTCAGTGGAAGCCTCCCTGTTGAGACTCGTAAAAAGATTTTGAGTTCTGGATGTGTGTCTGTCTGTCTTGTGATAGCAGCAGCAAAAATCACGTCACTGACTTTCAATTTGATACATATGTAATACATATGGAATTAGCTGTATAGTTTTGATTGTGTATTCCATTTGCAGTTTGTGTACAAAGACACACCAAAGTTTATCTTATCATTATGCCTATGGGAAGAATTTGTATATACTGAGATAGCGGCTGCAAAAATCACACACTTGACTTGCAATTTGGTACATGTGTTTATGAGCAACATGGAATTAGCTGTATTGTTTTGGGTGTGTATTCCATTTGTAGTTCATGTACAGGGACACATAAGTTTTTCTTATCATTACGGCCTATGGGTAGAATTTGTCTGTATTGCAATAGTGGCCGCAAAAATCCTCTAATTGACTTTCAGATTGGCACACACATTTCAGCTCTGTATAGAAATAGCTGTATAATTTTTTATGTCATTGATCATGGATTGTGTACAGGGACATGCCAAAATTCTTATCATTATAGCATATGTGGTGAATATTGTTTAAATGAATTTTAACATCATTACTTTGCAATGAACAAAATGAAATTAGTGTACAATACTGAGATGCTTAAACTTATGTTTTCTGCAGAAAATGTGCTTTTAGGCTTCCTAATTAATGTACAGGACCTTACAAAAGTGTTCTGACAATGACACGTAATCATCCAAATGATGTCAAATTTCAAACAATTATTCATGAAAAATGTAGAATAAACTGAATAGTTTTTACTGGTGTATACAATGTTTACGGTTCGTTTACGGAGACACAGAAAAGAATTTCTGACATTAGAGCCTATGGACAAACTGTTATTTAAGCTCACTTTAATGTGTTTATGCTGCATTGAACATAATAGAATTAACATACATTATAACGATGCTTAAAAGCATGTTTACTCTAAAACAATGATATATAGACTAAATAATTTATTTACGGGACCATACAAAAGAATTCTGATGACGTACTGTAATCATCTAAATGATGTCAAATTAGGTTGAAATATTATTGAGTTATAATTAAATAGGTGTATTCTACTTTAAAAACCTTTAAAATTACCATTACACAAGCGCTTTCAGCTGCTCATTCCACAGCCTTCCTCAGGTGTGCTTTGCCGAACATGATCGTCGGGCGTATCCGCTATCTTCTTTCTACCTCTCCTCTCTAGCATAGAGCTCCACCCGGCGTCAATTTCCATTGGATCGTTGTTGCATGATTCGTGGTTCGCAAGAATTTCGACGTTTTCTCTTTTGGTTGCGCAGTAATAATTATTATAATGAGCTATTTTGCTGAAGTTTTTAAAATCTATTTTAATATTTTCTTTTTGGTTTATTTTCGTTAAAGCTGTTGTTATTTTACCGTATTTTATATCATTTTCATGTTCTTTTATCTGTGTTTTTATTTTCCGTTTCGTCATGCCTATGTAGCATCCTGTTGTTTTATTTTCGTTGATGTAATTAATTTTATAAATTCCTGCAGTTTCTGAAAAGTGGATTTCGTCTTTGTCATTTCTGATTCTCTGGAATATATTACTATTGGGTTTTATCGGTATATTTATGTCTAATTTTGCGGCTTCGTATTTTATTTTATTACTTACACCTTTATTATATGGAATTGGGGGGAAAATGATTTTAAATGATTTTAGATGTATTCTTTTTTAGTGCATATAATTACTGTAGCTCCTATTCAGGATACATACTAGAATTTTGTACTATTGCAGTCTATAGTCGGTATTTCTTAAATGTATGTTAACATGATTACACCCCACCCCATTAAATCTAATGAAATTGTATTAAAATTTTAGAAGAATGTTTTTCAATGGAAAAGTGTGGGCATGAAATTGGTAATTCATTTACAGGGTTACACAAAATAATTCCAGTATATTACATAATCATTTTGCAGGAAATTTGGTACAAGTATTTACAGGGTTGGCACGGTTTAAACCAACTTTTTTTTTTCCCTTACGAAACCGTTAAAACTTTTGTTCTTTTGTCCCTTCTTTAATGGGAATTTCTAAATTATTTATACAGAAATGTCTTTTATTTATAATTCAATTCATTTCAATTGTAATCTTACTTCAGAAGGTTTTAGTTTTGTGATTTATGATCGACTGATTGTATTAAGTTATATATGAACAAAGAAAAAAAAATAAATACTTTCAGATGTAAAATGTCTACAATAATCATCTTAAAAATTATAAATGAAATTCTGTAAGGCTAAATATAGTAAAGTAAAATGAAATAAATAATAATAAAAGCACATTTATTTTATGCAAAATATAAAGTGAAAATTGTATAATTATAAAAAATTGCTTTCATTTTAGTTTTATTCAAAACTGAACAAAGTGGTCTATAAAAAACCTGGTATTTGTTTATAAATTGGTAATTAATAATTGCCCATTTTCTTATCCATGTACTAAACCCAAAAGTAAGATATACTGATTTTGAATTATCAGATAAAAAAGAATCTGCATTAGGATATGCCTAGGCAGGTTATTATTTTATTTATTTATTTATTCTTAACAATTTATTTCCTTTGATTTTAAAATTTCATGCAAAAAGTTCTCCATTCAAGGGCATTTTTGTGAATTATTTTATCAAAATGTAACAGCACTAGAATGCTGGTAAAACTAAGAAAATGACATTAAAAGTTTCTAAGTGTTGAAAAAATGTTGAAATAGTTCTAATCGCAAAAGGTTCTACATCCAATGTAGAGTTTTTTCTTCTTTTGGGGTGTGATTAAAATAGAAAATCTAGTTTGAAAAAAGCTATAAAACTTGTATTTGAAATGAAATATTAAATGTAAATTCTATTTAATACGTAACTTACAAATGGATTGCATTGTTCCATTACATAATCCAAAAGTATAATATTTCTTAAATCTTTTACTATAATTATTTTTTATTGTATTGGAGTTTTTTTTTTTTTTTTTTTCTAGTTATTAAATTAAAAATTTTATAAATAATCTCAAGCTGAGAGTTTAAGTGTTTTTTAAATATATTATAAACATTTTATTGTTATTAAATTAATTTATCATTAAATTGTAGGGAAAGGCATGTTAAATTTAGCATCTATTCTTTAAAAAAAAAAAAATAATAATAATTTTTATCAACTTACAGTAATTCTATTATTACCATTTCCATTATTTTAATGAAAACTCAATACTATAATTATGGAATATTTGCAGAAGTTTTGAATATAAAATATTTTAGCTAGAATAAAATTGCATGCACTTTGCTATAACAGTTCTTTATTCAATGATGAGATTGACGAAAGTGTAAAAAATAAATACAACTTTATAAAAAAAAAAAGATAAAGATAAATGTTGAAATATAAGAATTCAGGTGGCAAGAAACTGTATCACAGAAATGATTTGATTGCTTTATTTCTAAACTTAAATAATAATAATAAATGTTTTATTGATATGGCTATGTGAAAACTTATTTAATAATGTGAGATATAACCGAATTTCACATTTGAAAGTACAAATTTAAATTTACAAAGTACAAGCTTTGTTTCTTGTATACTGTTGCAGAAAGAAAGTCACAACCTACAAAAAAGGCTGAAAATTTTCATCTCTGTTTAATATTATTAATTTAAATTATTTTTAGATGAAGTAATAATCAATATTGGAGTATTAATTATTTTTTAAAGTGACAAATTTATTTACATATGTTTCATGTGACTGGGAAACTATACTAATAAAAACCTGGTTTAAAGAAAAAACCCCTTTTTTTTTTTTTTTTTTTGACAACCCTGAGTATTTATGAACTACAGGGAATTAATACAAGACTATCAGTTATTAGGAATACATATACAGTGAACTCTCGTTAAGACGGCCCCGTTTAAGATGGATTTCTCGTTATTACGTACAAAAATAGAATCCCCGGCTAATGCCTATAGGAATTGCATGTAATAAACATCGCTTTATACGTACAATTCATTCGTTAAGATGGACATTTTTTCCCCTCAAAGCTTACTTTCTTTGAAAAAAAGTCAGTTCCCAAAATCTTTTCAAATTCAAATTTTTTTTTTTTTTTAACATGAAAAGGTTCAATAATAAAAGGGTTAATCTCTTTCACCCTGTGCTATTATACTGTTGGAGGTAAATAGTATTGATTGACATTGACTGTTGAGGTCAACAATTTGCACCTGTCTCCACTTCTATTGTGGAGACATAGCAAAGGATTTTGTTATCAAGTTGTACTATATGAAGAAAAGAAGTTTTGAAAGTAAGTATCGGTTTTCACGCTTTTATATTTTTACTGAATAAAAGGGTTTGAGGAAACAAATTTTCTTTCGTGTTATACTGTGTTTATGTACATAATAGTGATTTTAGAGTTCATATAGAGCTTCAGTTTATGAACTCCTGTTATAATGGACTCTCGTTAATATGTACAAAAACTGCTGGCCCTTGACTATCTGTTTTAACGAGAGTTCACTGTATATATACACTGATGGAAAAAAAATCCCAACACCAGGAAGGAGCTGTGCTAGATAAACGAAATTTGGTATGCGTGTTTATACATCTGAAAGATGACGTCGATTCAAATTTCGAGCTACGCGCATAAGTGTGGCGCTAGTAGCGACACTATGAACATGCAAATGAGGTTTGCTTTAAATAAGCGCTGTAAGGTTCGTGATCGTTATTTACAGTTGAGATTTGACGTAGTGGGTTGATGTTAGTCAAGGATGCCTCTAAGAAGCCGAAGAAGCCTTTATCAACAGCTCACTGAGTTTGAACGAGGTCGTGTAGTAGGGCTACGAGAAGGTGGGTTTTCTTTCCGCGATATTGCAGAAAGACTTGGCAGGAATGTATCCACTGTGCATGAGTGTTGGCAGCAGTGGTAAAGGGATGGTACTGCCTCAAGAAGACCGGGTTCCGGGCGGCCACGTGGCACTACTGAGAGGGAAGACCGCCGTGTTCGGCGTATGGCTGTGGCTAATCGTACTGCGTCTGCAGCTGAAATTCGAGCTGCAGTTGGCACCACAGTGACACAACGAACTGTTACAAATCGGTTACTTCAAGGACAGCTCCGAGCCAGACGCCCTGTAGCGTGCATTCCACTGACTCCAAACCACTGCCGTTTGCGACGTGAGTGGTGTCAAGCTAGAGCTCATTGGAGGACGGAGTGGAGATCTGTTGTGTTTTCTGATGAAAGCCGGTTCTGCCTTGGTCGCAGTGATAGCCGTGTGTTGGTTAGAAGGAGGCCAGGTGAACGCCTGCTAGCGACCGGTCTGCGGCCTAAACACACAGGGCCTACTCCTGGAGTTATGGTTTGGGGAGCAATTTCGTATGACAGCAGGAGCACTCTCGTGGTTATCCCACGCACCCTGACTGCAAATTTATACGTCAGTCTAGTGATACAACCTGTTGTGCTGCCATTCATGAACAACATTCAAGGGGGTGTTTTCCAACAGGATAACGCTCGCCCTCATACCGCTGTTGTAACCCAACATGCTCTACAGAGTGTTGACATGTTGCCTTGGCTTGCTAGATCACCAGATCTTTCTCCAATCAAACACGTATGGGACATCATTGGACGACAACTCCAGCGTCATCCACAACCAGCATTAACCGTCCCTGCATTGACTGCCCAAGTGCAACAGACATGGAACTCCATCCCACAAACTGATATCCGACACCTGTACGACACAATGCATGCACGTTTGCATGCTTGCATTCAAAATTCTGGCGGTTACACCGGTTACTAATGTACCAACATTTCAAATTTGAAATGGCTCTTCTCGCCAATGGCTCTACCTGTGATCTTGAAACTTTAATCAATTAAATATGTTACCTAGACAAATGTATTGCTGAAATTTCATTACTGTACAATAATTTTTTCTTGGTGTTGGGATTTTTTTTTCCATCAGTGTATATATACAGATAGGTATAGAAAGAGAGATACAGCGGAGGGTCAGCCCCCCTCAGGAACGTTTCTGTTTATGTAGAAAGTTAATCAATATATATATATATATATATATATATATATATTATTATATCATACGGAATAAATAAAAGTGATCTGTTGAATAATGTGTGATGCAAATAAGACGTTGGGGCTCCTGATCTGCAGATCTACTAGTTTATTTATGAAATTAATACAAATTAAAAATTAAATATCTAAAAGCAATCTCTATTGATGAATGTAAATGCTACAACTCTTAAATAATTGTGAAGACTGTTTTTAAATTACAGCTACACCATCCCATGTATCACCTTGAATCTATTTTATCTTATATTATAATTTTATATCATTTACCTAAGTTCTTAAACAGTCTGGTTCAAAATGATTTTCTCACCTATTAACACAATAATGCAGACTCCAGGCTAATTTTGATGGTGCTCCACCCGGCGGCTCAATCTTTTTTTCTTAATATAATAATTTTGCTACAAAAAATTCTATTTCAAAATCTTGCTCTTGCATGTAAGTAATTTCAGTTTTTTTTTCATTTTGCCAATCTCATCCCCGAGTGTTCCCAAATATTAGACTTTTAAGCTTAATTTGTAATTGAAAACTTTTTGTCTTTGGGTGAAAACTTTTATTGAAATATATAAGGTACAGCATGTTCTTTTCACCCGTGAAGTTTTGAGAGAATCTGTGGGGTACAGGGGGTGAAACTTTTCAGGAGTTATCCCTGAATTCAGAGTTTTTTTTTTTTAAAGCTTTTTACTGAAATTATTTTGTTTTTACAGAAAATTCTCATTTTGAATAGTTAATTTGCATTGTAATGTATTAAAAACTCTGCAAACACAATTTAATATAGGTATAAATAATTTTAATAATTGTATGATATGTCATTATATAATCTTTCTTCGCTATTTACTCTGCATGCAAATATTAGTTTTCAGGGGTTTTGGATGTTAGGTAGTTTCATCTCTGAAAGAATTTTTTTAAATATTTGGCCAAAAAAAAGTAAAGTTGAACGTGTGCAGTATGTTTTTGACTGTTAGTACCCATAGGCCTTTTTGAAAATGAATTAGTGTAAAATTCTATGAAGAAATTTAGGACTAAGAGAAAAAAAAAAAAAAAAAAAAAACTGCCTGTATGGAAGATGGCCTTTTTTTTTTTTTTTTAAATGTATATTTTTAATTATGGAGATATTTCAATCAAAAAATAAATCTTTATATTGTATTAAAAATTGAAATTATATTTTTATTATGATTTTTATTTTATTTAAAGAGCCTATGCTGAGTCTGTAGAAGATCGTGTAAAAAATATTGGAATTTTAGTGGATATACTTTTCTTAAAAGACGAAGCACTGCTTGCCCAAACAATAGATGATGTTGCACGCCGTGGGAGTTTATATGCTATGGTTATTAGCCCCCAGAACGAAACTCATGGGTCAGTTACAGTCAACATTTTACATGGCTCACCTCAAGGTAAGTTCATTTACTTTTAAAATTAGTCATTTTTGAATACTAAAGTAATTCAGGGGCGATTGTGTGTAGGATTTTTTCCTGATTTCCTGAATTTTTGCTTAATGTATTTCCTAGTTTTTTTTTTCCATTTATTTTTCTATTAAAAAGAAACTTTTGTATAATGGAAATTTAAAAATATTTTTCTTAATTTCTAATATTTTTTTTTTTTTTTTTTTTTAAATATACAGAACTTTGCATTTCTTTCTTTTTCTTTTTTAACTGGTTACACAGGGCTCATACTCATCAGGGAAAACCTGGAATAGTCAGGGTATTTGGATTTTGTTAAAAGTCAGAGAAAACTCAGGGAAAATAAAAATTTTCCTTAAGTCTCGGAAAAAATGATTATAAAACCTGGAAAAACAAATATTTCCTTTCCCCGAAGTTATATTTTTCTTGTTTAGCTTCATTTCAAAATTCAAATGATTAAATATTGTGAAAATACGCATCTGAACTATGATTTCTATTCTTTAACCACTTTTCTTGCAACCATGGTAGCATTTACGCAAGTGCTGACTCAGTGAGTCTAGTATTACAATAGGGAAGATTGTAAGAAAATAGCAATAAAGGATTGGGTGTTTGCCAAACATCAACCTGTCAGTCAACTTGGCACCCCTCCAAGCCATTGAACTCATCCTCAAAGCTAGTTTTAAGAAATGTGGTTACACTATACCTGAATTTATATCATGATCGGCAGTAACATGGCATTATATAGTGGAGATAAATCTATTGTCTCCTCTCTGGAGCAGCATTTATTGCAATATGTCGCTAATATTTTCTTGAAAATTGTCTGGGAATTCAAGGAGAACTCAGGGAATTTTTATCCCATATTTGAGTATGAACCCTGTTACAGTTGTAAAAAATTTTAAGAAGCTTGATTAGTGGCAGTGCCCACTAATCTGATTTATTTTAGTGGCTATTTTTACATGTTACTGGTCACTCAATATGAAAAAAAATATATATATAAAGCACAAAAATCAATAAAAAATTATATTGATATCTAAAAAATTATGACATAAAATCTGCAGACAAGACAAGGATTTCAAGAGATTCTGAAAAATGAGGAAGGAGAAAGAAGTTTAGCTCAAAAACTGTAGCAATCTTCTGATTTGAGATGCTAAATCTAAATGCAGTGGATTAATTGCTTATAGCAGTTACAAATTTTTCTTGAATAAAAGGTACAAAGCTGCTGTAACTATAGACCTCAATATGTAGGCTTTGGCCCAAATTCATCAGTTGATGGTAGAAAACTGTCTGTGCAAGTTTTTTGAGTAGTTGGTAGCGAGAAAGTGACCATAGTGATGTCACCTTTAGTAGCCACTTTTTAGTATTTAGCCGCCATATGGCTTGTGGTCACCACTGCCAATTTTTTCTTTTCATGTAATTTCAGAATTTTTAAGTAGATTCACAATCAGCTCTGATAATTATTATTAATTAATTCTGTTTTAATACTAATTTCTGTCAGTCATTAAAACTATATTTATAATCTGTCTTATTTCATTGCAGTTGTTTAATCACAATAGATTTCAGTAGATTTGATAAATCCAGTGAAGTCATATGCCTACACAGGATTCATATTATTCCTCATGGAAAAATCTAAAATACTCAGTCAGACACGCCAAGTCTCCTGCTTTTGGCAGGAGTCTCCTGCTTTTTGCTTGTTTTTCTATGCTCCTGCTTTTCTACTCATTTCTCCTGCTTTTCTGATGTAATTTTTATCTATCTCTCTTAGCATAATTTATGCTTAAAATTTGTGGGATTGGGTAAAAAATTTTGAAAGAAAATTGAAATTTATCTTGCCCTGCAATTTATCAAGTTCAGTTTGAATGTGAATTACTATACAATGCTTTGAAACTAATTTTTGCTAAGAATAAATTTTTAACTTTCATTTTTGCATAATGAAAAATGTCTTATTATCAAAAGATTTCTTTTTTTTTTTTTTTTTAAATACTATAACTATTGAAAACTTAAAGAATTCAAAGTTCATTAGAATATAGCTGATGTTTTCATTTCTTTATTACTTTTTTCTTTTACAAAGATAATTAAGATTCTTATTGTTTTATATTAGGAGCAGAATGATCAAATCTCTTGACTTAAATTTTAAACAACTGTATGTCTGAGGTTTTTTTTTTTTTTTTTTTTTGCGAAAGTTTGTTTTACTGCAAGAAACATATTATTCATTTAATTTTAATACTGATGCTTTGTAAATACCTCCTAAGCTTTACTTAAAATTAAATTTGCATTATTTTACTCATTTTTCTTACAAACTTTCTTGTTGGAAAATGTCTCGTGATTTCTGTTAAAAAATCTCCTGCTTTTTTGTCATTAGAAGTTGGCATCTCTGCTCAGTGATCAGTTTCGTGAAATGCCATTAGCAACTAATATATTTTAAGTGGTGACTGCTTTACAGTTTTCAATGAAAATTCTACATTTATTTTATTTCATTAATATTTTGGTGAAAACATTGGTCTCAGAAAAGGGCACTGAAACCTATGCTAAGTCACGGTATATTGATTTATATATGTCAAGACGGAAAAAGGGCAACTTAACTTGCTCCTCTCGCCACATTTATCTGCATGTTTCAAGACATTGTCATGTTAAATTGATAAATCATAATCAAACTTACTCGGCATTCCTCCATACATAGTTTACAATCTGGTATTGAATCAGTGTGCCATTAGGTTAATTTACACCACTCTCGTTTGTGCATGCTTTGAGAGCTGGTTCTTAATCATTGCAACAGTGTCAGTGCCGACCACGGATTAAGACTATCTATAGGATGAAAAACAAGATAGGGCAGCCAGCGCAGAAACCGGAGCTTTCTATTCCACATTAATTCAGCTGAGTGGAGGAAAACGATCCGATCGCTGCCTGGTGTAGTATCTTTGAAACTTATCGGAAGAAAGTGAAAACCCGTCCCTTCAGTTTCTGTCATCATCCGTTTTCCGAGAACGACCAATGAACCGCTACAAATTTAAACAAACGAGCTGATTGGTATAGATTGTCAAGATCTGTTCGCCCTCTATCTGTAAGATGAAAATTACTACTTTTCCGTAGCATCCTAAACTCTTAATCCGTGGTGCCGACACTACATCAGTTTAGAGAAAATAATAAAATCAGTTTAATATTGTTAATTGATGTTTCTTGATGTAATTTTATGCACAGAATTTAATTTTCTATATTCAAGTAATGTGTTTCAGAACTAGGAGGGGGGGAGTGATTTTGAAGGAGGATATTTTTTGTGGAAATTTTCCGTACATTCTGGCAGAAGTGATTATTCGTAAAATCTGGAAAAATGAAATTTCTCTGTCACACTTGCAACTTTTTTTTTTTTTTTTTGCTTTAGCTGGATTTAAATAATAAAGTACTGCAAAAATTTTGAAAATAATATAACAAAAACCATATTAATAGTTAACTTATCATGTCTTGTTTAAAAAACTAAAGTTTGTATCACGTTTAACAAATTCTATACTGTGGAAGCTGCAGATTTGCCCTTTAAGTAATGTAATGTTTAACTAAGATTCTTAGATATACATTATAAAGTTAAAAAGAAACCCTTTTCCTCAAAATTCTTGCTATTCTAAAAACTGTAAATTTCATTATAGTCTTTGGCCT
The DNA here is from genome assembly GCA_963930645.1 of Salticus scenicus. NCBI lineage: Eukaryota > Metazoa > Arthropoda > Arachnida > Araneae > Salticidae > Salticus > Salticus scenicus. Next base: position 180,681,006 of record OZ005659.1, read on the forward strand.
GGAGACCAAATTTTTCTTTAATTTCGATCATCAACAAAGCAATCAATTATTAAATGAAAGTTTGATAGCTCCCTTTCCCTCAGTGGGAAAACTGACTCTATTCACCACGACTACAAGGTTTTCACCCTCTAATGGAATTTAAGAAAAATTCCTTATTTTTGCTGAAATAATGAGATGCTGTGGTATCAAATGCCCAACAGCTTTTGTCATAGTTAAAACTTCTGTAATGTAATTGAGCTAAATAGTGAAAAGCTTGAGGGGATTTCTTATATTTACCCTTGTCATGGGGAACTGAGTCATTAAGGGGACTCTATACCTATCATTAATTTTTAGAAAACAGTAAATTGTTTAATAGTTGTAAAGTTTCTGAATGTGAAAACAGAATTAAAAAATATATATATTAGTTACGGCTCTAGCTTCTGGAGACGATAAGTGGAGAGGCCTCTAAACATTCTTGTTTTCATGATTTAATTTTACTTTACAATCTTTCTTTAAATGACCAGGTTTATTAGATTTTAAACAAGTATAAATTCGTTTAAAAAGTTCTTTTACCTTTATACTGTGTGTTCTGCACTTGTAAAGCAACCAATCTCTGTTTTTCTGTTCTCAAGTTCAAATGAGTCGCTTCAGCTGTCAGTTCTGATGTGATGTTCCGGTAGTTGAAGTTCTGGCTATCTCAATATAAATTGAACTGCTGGCTCGAATCTATTAGAAAGAAATCTCAACAATTGAAAGCAACCATACTCCTCTGATACGGCATGCCCTATATCACGCTTAGTTAGTCTAGAACTATATTAATTGTCTCAATTTCCTGGATGATACACTGACATAATTTTGACAAAAGCTGCATATGTCTGGCCCTGTAGTCTGATATAAAAGCATTTTTTAACAGTTTCCATGCTTCAACCGGGCAGACACAGTCATTCACAATATTTCTGAAGTCAGGTGATGTAAATATATTGTTGCCAGTGCAGTGCGAGAACGACTATTAAAAAATTTAACATCTTTTGCAGTTACATTTTCACCTAACCAAAGAACTTCTACTACGTGAAGAAGGAAAGGCTCCGTAGACGTAATGTAAAATCGCGGAACCAGTTTCTGCATACTTTGATATTGCGTGAAAGACAACTTTACAGGGAAGCGGCGCAGAGAGGAGGGCACTTTTGATTTTTTTTTTCCTCTCCCACCGAAGTTACTTTCGATCGGACAACACGAAAGTTATTGATATAAAAATTATTTTTTTATTGTTTCTTTTTTAATCGGATTCTTTAGCGAATTGAATTTAATATATTGTGATAAATATATAATAATATGAAAAACTAAAATATTTTTTTATATTAAAAATTAAATAAATATTTAATTGTGAGAGCCTAGTTGTTTTTTGCCAAAACAATTTTTAGTTTCAGTGAAATAAAAAAACTGCTGATATAGAAAGCTGATGTTTTTTTTAAAATCTGATTCTTAATTTCTAACCATTTAAAATATAAAAAATATGATAAAAATAAAATTCTTGATAATTAACGAAAATCTAAAATAATTTTTCAAAGAAAAAAAAAAGAAAAAGAAATATAAATATATCATTGAAACACTTAAATATGTATTTAAATATGCATTTATATCCCCTCCTCCCCACACATGCATTTATTTTTATTTATTTATTGCTTCATTTAAATACAATACTTACTGATATAAAAATCTGTTATTTATTTATTTAATCTTATTTTTATATCGGATTTTCTAAATTTTAAAGAATCAAATTATAAAAATTCTGATAAAATTATAAATGATGTATATAATTGACTAAAATCAAAAATCATTTTCAAAAAGAAAAAGAAAGAAAGAGAAAAAAAGGAATACAAAATAAACGTCTTCAAACTTAAAATACATGTATGGATTTGTGTTAAAAGAAGTTATTATCAATTCTTTACAGAAAAAAAAAAAAAAAAAAATCGATGCATTTAAATCTAATTGTGAAAAGAAAATAGTTTGTGCAATATTATATTTAAAAAAAAAAAAAAAAACTTCCATAAAAATCAGTATATATTTGATATTGCTCACTATATTATATTTGAAATTTTGATTAAAGGTTAATAAATAATAATAATAATAAAAAAAAGCTTTAGTAGATATTTTATTTATTTAGATTCTTCAATTCATCAATGTGCTTTATAATTTAATTCATTACAAGCTTTTTGTATTATTATTATTATTTTAAACCTTAATCATTAAATAATGAACTCAGTTTTTTTAAATAAAATCAATTGTTTCATACTTTATTATTATTAAGTAGCGTAAAAACGCTCACATTGTGATGTTGTAATGCATTTTAAAAAATAAGTAAAATACAATAATAATAATAAAAATAAAGAACTAGGGTATTTTTCAAATCTTATTCAGCGAAACCAATAAATCAGTATTTATTTGTGAAACAATATATTTTTTTCAGGAAAAATAAAATTGCCTTGCTTTTTGTTTTAAAAGCAGAATATATTTTTTATAAAGAAGTGGAATAAAAATGAATTGAATCTTTGTTTTGTTATGCAAGTTAAACAAGTTCATATATATATATATATATATTTTAATAAATAACAGTAAAGAGATTTTAATATATTTAAAATAAGTCGGTGAAACTTATTATATTATTTTAAAAATATGCAATTTGCATAACCTAGATTATATATATAATCATATAAATACTTCAGAATTTAAAAAGAAAAGAAAAAAAGAAATTACAAACCTTCTTAAGAACCTTCTTCTTAATTTTCGTTGTAAGAAGTTCCAAGAAAACACCCTTGCAACTAGCATTTTAAAATACATAATGACCAGTCTGCAAGGGCATTCACTTAAAATTAGCTCCTATCTTTTAAACTCTATGTTACTTCTTTGTTCAGAAACATAATAATCAAAAGTAGTTATTTTAACTATTTCCATCTCAGAAGACTAGATTAATAAAATGAATCCATAGTTTCTAAGCGGTTTTCTGTAACAGACGCAGTTTTTTCAGGCATGCAACTGTGTTTACAAGTATCCAAAGTTAGGCTTAATAACTTAGGCAGATACGAAAATGAATGTTTAATTGATATTAAAATAAGACTTTAATAAATAGAACATGTAGAATGTTATACGTTAAAAATATCACATTCTAACCTTTTCTAAATCTTATCCAAGTCTTTATAACGCTAAAACTGAGCAAAATAGATGACATGTTTTAAAATTGCCGCCTCAGATACCGATACGACTTTCCCTTCCCTTCCTACACTAAGAAAAACCAGAAAAACAACATGTCCGCCAGCCGGGTCTTCAACGCATGCGCATTCAGGTCAAAGGTATCGGGAAAGGAGGGAGAAATCGCGCAGATGGTCATCCTGTAATGTTGGCTTCCCATGCAAGCTGAAATATGCTATCGTTAGAGGGCGATAGTTACGCTTTAGCTGAAGCTGTTCTTCTTTCTCTCTTCTATATTCTTTGACCTAACTCTGGTAACTTCTCAGTACCATTCACTATCTCCCAACAGTTTTTATCCAAAAGAATGAATTTTAAATCCTTAACCCATGTTGCATAATTTATCTGCATTCCAATAGCAGGTAACATATTAACAGCCATTTTGAAAAACAATTTTAATTGCCAAACTAAATAATGTGCTTATCAAACAAAAGGGTTATAGAAAAAAAAAAAAAAAAAAAAAAAAAAAGGGGGGGGGGGGGGGAGGGGGCTGGGCAAAAAAGCAAAGTTAAAACTAATATAAACTTCTTTGTTTACACTATAACACAGTCCATGGCCCTAGTGATGTAAATTTTAAATTCCATTTAGAATTTTCTAGCAGAGAAAATTAACACAAGTGGAAGCCGGACATTTTATCGTTTTAATTAAGTTTGATTTGGCAATTGAAACAGACTCATTTTAATAATAAACAATTTTATTATAGACTTTGTAACACTATTTAGTATTTTTAAAAACATGCAACATGGTTATAAAGTATTAACGACTGATAAAAAATATTGTTTGGCAACGAGAAAAGTAACATTACATTTGAAACTTAACAAAAACAATGTATCTCATTTAAACATTAATCTGTGTAATGTAGGGAGAAAAACTAATATTTTAACACTAGCTTAATAAATTGAAGAATACTTTATCAGAACATGTAGGAAACCAGAGCAGCTCACTTGAAAAAATATTACTCAAAGCATCTTCCAAAGATTTATCACGACTAGCACGTAAAAATTCCTGAATATGCCGACCCCACATTTCAAAATAAGCAATATTAGTTTACTGCGTCATGATCAAACACAAATAGAAAAAACAGAAGAGAGCGAACATATATTCGCTGTTGTATTTATACTGAGCCGCAGATTTCCTAATGGCCAACGACGGACAATATGCACCACAACAAATAAGAGTCTACCACATCAGTCTAGACACGGGGAAAGACCGGTGACGTCATGAGTCAGTCAATGATACACTTCTGCCACATGTGTAGAAGTAATGTTGAACTACATTTTCTCCTGGTTGAAAATTGTTGATAAAAAGTAAACAAAACAACATTCTTATGCTTTATAGTACTAGTGGAAATTTTAACTTAATTCATTTATATATTTAAAACAAATAAAACCAGCTAATTAAAGAAAACGTGCTGAATATATGTAAGTAAAGATTTATAAGTTATAATTTAATAAAAGATAATGTGTTTATATATATTGTAGATGATGTTCTAAAAGATTTAAATAAGATTGTGATTTCCTTTAAAGTTAATAAATATTAATCTTAAACAAGTTTTATCAAATTAATTATTATTAATTTTTTTTTAGCTTTGTTCCGAAAATTCGATTTTACTTGAAAACATTCCGATTTTTCAGCTTCATAACATTAAAAAAAAATAATAAAACGATCGGTGTTCAAACACCTTGTAGAAGCTTTGTGATTTTCAAAATTACTCCAACCGTAACATAAATGCCAATGTTCATTTAAAACATTCTTTAGTAGATTGTAGAATCTTAGAATTGTTCAATATTTCTCATTCATGTAATATTTTGCCAACCGTATGTTACAGTTATTGGTTGGAGAAAACAACCGTTTTCTCCAACCGTAACATAAATACCAATGTTCATTTAAAACATTCTTTAGTAGATTGTAGAATCTTAGAATTGTTCAATATTTCTCATTCATGTAATATTTTGCCCCCCCCCCCCCCTTCCCCATTTCTTGTTTAAGGAAAGTTTAAAACTGTTTAATAAACAATATGTATAGTTAAAATCAGAGTTCGTAAATATCATGATATTTTCGAAAATATCAAAAAATATCAGATATTTTGATATATATCCGATATTTTCAAAATTGTCAACTTATGATAAATATTTTCAGATTTAATGCAACTTAAACACCTATACGTATTGCACATTATATAAAAACTAATATAAAACATTATTCTAATATAAAATAGTACTTTTTATATATATAATTATAAATAATATATATATATATATATATATTTTTTTTTTTTAAACACTAACAAAATTTTTAAGCTAAACAATTTCTCTTTCAAAACACAAATTATAACTATCTCAAATCTCAAGAATGTTTCATTTTTGTTACAAAACTAAATACAAAGTGAAATTTATTTATTTCTGTTCAAAAATTTAAATAAAAATGTAAGTTTTTCTGCTTTTTCAGTTCCTACTTGTTGCGCAATTTAGAATGAACAAAACCAAAGCTAGAGAAAATTCTCTCTAAGGATGCTGTTGTTGGTGAAGCAATAAACAATTGATTAACTAACTTAGAAATTTTTTCTTTTAGTGGCTGTTCAATTTTAATATTATCCCACCAAATCAATGGCTCTACAGCTAATAAATCGTCTACAAACATAAAATTCGGACAGGGGGATTTTTTTGCTAAAAAAGTCATTGCTAGAGGCAAAAGTTCTTTGTCTGTAGAACGCAAAAAATCAAATGCTCTCTGTTTTTGTTCTTCAGTTAATATTCTTCCACAATATCGATGGTCTAACATATTTGCCGCTAAGTGTGCTGGTGAAAGAGCCATTTCTTCTCTTGCTGATAATTTTTCTTGCACTTCTTTTATTCCTTTCAGCTCCTCTCTTAAGTTAATCAAAATTTCCTACACATTGTGCAAGTTTAGTCTCATCTTTTTGCATTTCATCTAATGCTTTTGCGATGGGTTTTAGAATGTTTGTATAGTCTGTACAATTAACCATTAAGTTCACATCATTAACTAAATTAAAAACAACACAGAAATTCTCAGATTGAAATTACAGGAGCACTTTAGAAAAACATTTTCAGATGTGCAAAAATTATTTTTGTTAGCTCGTTTTAGCATTTCATTTAAAATAAAATTTTCAATAACAATTGAATATTTAAAGTTCTAATTTTTAGACAAAAAATATAAATATGATGAATAATGCTATTTTCAAAGTACTTCACATAAATGAAAATATCGAAAATCTCGATATTTAAAAAATAAATACCGGATATATATCATGATATATATCCATGATATATATCCCGAACCCTGGTTAAAATAAAATGAATAATAATTAAAAATTATTTTACTGTAATTGATCTAATTAATCTATATACTAAATAATTTTAAGTGTTGATAAACCTGTACATATACATAAAATAACACTTGAATCTGGCGCAAAAAAAAAAAAAAAAAAAAAAAAGTGACTTCGTCTCTCGTGCAAAATGTTCCTATTTTTGTTCCTGGTGGGTTGGCAGCTATGCTAATTTAACAAGTTATGAAAACAATTAAAAATTAAATTTTGGAACAACATGGCAAAAGTTATTAAAAATGCTATCACAGAATAGCTATAAAAAATAATTCTACAAGGAATGATTTTGCATATATGAAATTGAAATAGTTTTATTTGTAAGCAATAATAATCTACAATAAAATAGATATATATTTATTGAGTATTGTTATTATTAAATTTACTGTATCATGTGCAAAATGTTCATACCAAAATCTAAATATTTCTTAATCTTGCAGTAGTTGCAGAAATGAAAATCATATTAAATCATTACTACTCTGTCATCGTATTTGTTTCTTTATTTACCAAAACCGAAATGAAACAATAAACCGCCTCAAAGTTGAAGAGTCGGCAGAAACATTTTTTTCCTGAGTCCCAAAAGGAAAGATATATTGGCAGATCATACATTACATTGAGTCTATACCATCATTCCTCTACCTCACCTCGGCACAACAATTAAACCGATACTAAACTGTGGAGTGGCTGAAGCTGATGGTGAAACGGGACAGCGAGAAATCATTCATCTTTCTTTTGAAACGATTTTGCGTCGGCTCTGGTGTAGTTCGTATATGTAAAAAGAAAACAGCAATTCGGCTCATTGCAAGAGTTTTCCTACACCACTTTGAATCAATATACTGGAAGGGAATTTAAACCGCATTCACTTGTACGCACATGTTTTGCAATTCACCATTGAATCCATGTACCACTCTTGTCCCGAGCGTGTTTTCTGAATCTACTTCCCGCTCCCAATGTAACAATGTATTGTTGCATATATGGTACATCAGTTTAAAAAAGTTATAAAAACGGTTTCATGATGTTAAATTTAAACCGATGTTTCCCGATGTATTGATGCACCATCCAGTTCTAATGTATACTAATAGATTTTAACTATCTTAACCAATCTGTTTATGAATTCTGCATGTATCACCCTGGTATGCTGTACTATTACATTCTTAAAATAAGTGAACTGCCCAAAAGGCCGAATAAACCTTGACAAAATATGCTGTATCAACATTTTATGTCATAAAATTATAGAAATCATACTTACAAATGATTATTTAATGGCTATGCTTTTTTATATTTCCCCCCCTCCTTTTTTTATGTAAAGTAATAAAATAAAAAATTATAGAAATCATACACACGAATGGTTATTTAATGATTACGTTTTTTCTACCTTTATCCCATTTTTGTACAAAGTAAATAAATAAAATCTATTGCTATTATCTTCATTTAATTATTCTGCCTATTATAATTCTTTCTGGGATTAATTAAGCCTTTCATGCTTATCTGATATATGTATCGTTAATGAATGAAACCAGAATAAGTTATGATAAAAATAAATGGAAGCTTAATCCATGTGATTGGTCCTAGAGTCAAACTGACCCAAACCCGACAGACGAGTTTTAAATCGACCCGAAGCCGACAAATTTTTTCATCAAACCGAAACCCATCCTGAACCCGCAATAAAGATTTTTTGTGACCCGTACCCGACCTGAACCCGCTTTCTTTATACCCGAAAACTGAATGAACATTACTAATTCATCTAAAAATCATGTAAATCTTTTTTAAATTATAAAATAAGGTAAATTTTCACTGTCACATGTTGGTAAATTATTTTAAAAAGAATTTAAAATTCTGAAAAACGGATTAATAATAATTTTTAACCATTTATGTGAGTTGGGAATTTCAAGAGTTCAAAATTATGCTTCAAAAAAAAAAAAGGAAAGAAAGAAAGTTGGTTGGTTGTTTTATGTTGCATTAGTGCTGGGCAATTGGCAACGGTCTGGGACTCATTCCTAGAAGTGGTAAGGAGACATGCCATCACAATTTTGATCCTCCACGCAAGGAATGGCTCTCCCACTTCGGTGACCCCCAGTGGTATAATTTTTTATGGGAACATGGAGGAAATTGCGGCCACAACAAATTTTATGTGCGCCAGCCACCTTTAGTGTACATGACGGCCTTTGACAGGCTCGAGTACCGAACCCGCAATCTTCCAATTGTGAGCCCGGCGCTCTACTGACTGGGCTTCAGAAAGAAAGAAAAACAAAATATGTATCTTCATTTTTTGCTTTTATTCGATCTGAATATTTACTTTACTACGATAATTTGGGTCGGAGTAACGTGGATATGATTCGCAATTAAAAATCTGCTTTCCTACGATCACTTTCAATGCACAAGATCAACAAATTAGCTTCTTCCAGTTGCAATTTCGGTGCATTGTTTATTTGTTCTAGAGAAGATGATAAAGAATGTTATTTGCCTTTATGGAATCAGTTTCCTAAATATGCTTATTTTACATTTCCTTCTTTTTTTTTCTTTATAATTAAACCACAACAAATATTTCTCTATATTTGCTGTATTTACAAGTATAAATAAAGGAAAAATCATAATTTCGTTTACATAAAAGCGAGGATTGAAGTTCATTGAAAATAAAAGTATCTAAAAAAATTTGAAATTGAAGAATCTTTTCAATTTCCAGAACGTAAAATCGAGGTTATACTGCATTTCTTTTATTTATATATTAACAGTAGTCAAAAAAGATTTAAAATACTTAAATTTTCATACAATTTCTACAAAAAGTACATATTAGATTCTTTCAAGAAACGAAAACAAGTAGGGAGGAATGGGACAGTTTTGACAAAAATATTTTTTACAAATTTACTTTTACTGGTGCAACACTTTAAGTTTAAGAGAAACAAATTGAAACATTTTAACATATTTTAAAAATATAAATTTGGTGGTAATTATTAAAATATTAATTTTATACATAGTTATAACAATGTCCCATCCATCCCTTATATGAGGGAGGGATGGGACATGTTATAAAGTTAAAATAAATACATAATAGAAAAAATATATCTCATATAGAGACACTTTTAAAAACATGCATAACGTTTTAAATTAATAAATAAAATATTTTAAAACGCATATATAAGTTTTAAAAACATATATTTAAATAAAAGCCGCATATTTCAAAGCTTTTCGCCCTGAAAAGCAGGGCATCATCAGGAAGTCTACATGGTTTTACACAATGTGCGGCTATGTTACAAATATATATACTATAAATCAGGTTAAAGCTACAGTTACATCGCTACTTTAATACAAAAAAAATTAACACTGAGGCAACACTTAATTACTGCAACTTGCGTTGGAAAAGTCAGTTTTGGATTGCTATTAGAAAGGCTGGCGTGGTGGTAACATCAAGGTGAAAAGACTTGTCGAGCAGTGGTAGTGAATGGAAGTCATTCTTTTGGAGGAGTCGATGGGAGCTGAAACTCTGGACTAACGTTAACAACTGTTAAAAGAAACTTGTACGAAAACTTGTAATGGAAAGGAATCAAACCTTGAAGACTAACTGTGGATGGGAACATGAAACTTGGAGTGGTGGTAATTATCATTGGAGAAAGATGCAGCTGCGTCCATAGAAACTTAAATGAAACTTGAAATTGATGAGGTTACATATTGTACTGGAAAAATATAAATGCAAGTTAAATATCTGGTTGTATAATATAATTCCAAATTTTAGGTAGGAAAGCTGAATCTTTAGAGTTAATAACATTAGGATATTTTACAATATTTACAGCTTCTGAAATTAAGAGTTCAGATATATTTTGTGGAGTTGAAATTATTTCTGCTCGATCCCATAAGGATATAGCACCAGAGTTATTGTAAATGAAATTAACAAGTGCAGAACTTCTTTCTTCTTTTACATTTTTGATATGTTCCTGGATTCTTCTATTAAGAGTTCTTTTAGTTTGTTCAATATAGAAAAAAATTTCATTATTCAATTATATCGGAATTTTATAAACCCCTCCAGTGGGTCTAGTATGGTCACGGTCATTTATACTTAGTTGTTTAATAGTTAAAGGTGAACTATAAGGAATTACAATGTTAAATTTTCAAAAAATATAATTTTTAAAATTATCGAAATCTTTACTATAAACAAGGCTGTTAGTGAATTTAATTTTAGGAGTTAATGTAAAAGAGTTATTAATTGGAGGAAAAAAGAGTTATTTTATTTTATTGAAAATCTCAATTATAGCATCTAAGTTTTTACCGTTTAAGTCACTAAAAACTCTCAAAATCCTCCCAAACTTTTGGAGCTAGTTCTCAAGAACACCAGAAAATGAAAAGATGCGACAAGGTCTTTGTTTATGGTTTGGGCTGAGATTTGCAACAATGGGAAGACTGAACTGGTTTTTATCGAAGAAAACGTAAAAAATAATGGAAAATTTTATCAAACAGATGTTTTAGAGAAAGCTGTACTTCCATGGAAGCAAAATCACCCAGCCAGCTGAGATCCTTCACCAAGTTTGCTCTGGCCCATGGAGTCAAATCAACGTTTGCTTTAATCAATGTCAAAGTGGAAAGGTATCTGACCCAAAAATCTGTGTTCTTCTAACAGCTCTGATTTGTATCCAGTGAATTTTTCAGTGTGTGGGTTCTTAGAAGAACAATTGTGAACACAGAAAATCATACATTTGATAGACTCAAGAAATCCCTTAGCAAAATATTGGAGGATTTAGATCCAAACTACTTGTGCTGCACTGTCACTCCACTTCCGAAGAAGATTGACTTGCATGAAAGCCAATGACCGCCATTTCAAAAACTCATAGTAAAAAATAAGTATGAGACATTACTTGTTGCAAAAATGAAGCTTTAAATTCGTTTGCCATTTCACTAATTATTTATTATCAAATACTTTAACCGGATACTTAATAGCCACCCTGTACACCGTGACCAACAAGTTCTCATACAACTTTTGAAGCACGTTAAAAAGTTGTACATATGTGTTACTGTAGTCCCAATTATTTTGCAGGCAATTTAGTGTAAGGTATAAAGCTATTGCAAGTGTAAATGTTGCACTAATTATAATTTTTCTTTAACTAGGTAGAATGAAGAAATTGAGAGAAATTGGGATAAATAAATTGATCAAAGGGGAGCAGCCGGGTGAAAATTTCAGAGACTTAGCCCTGGTGGTGAAGAGAGATTACATTTACAGAACTATCATAGGACGATAATGAGACGTCCTCTGTCGATGACAAAAAAAGATCTGGCAGACCGATGTCCGTTCGGATCTAAGAGGCTTTGTAAATGGTCAGGGAAAGGATACGACGAAGCGAACAAAGATCTGCTTGAAAACGAGCACGAGAGCTCAAATTATCGAGGGGATCAATGTTAAACATTCTGAAAAAGGACCTTGGGTGCAAGGCTTATAGAAAACGTAAAATTCACGGAGTTTCGGAGTTTAATAAGATGAAAAGGAAGCAAAGGGTGGAAGAAGATCTGCTTGGCACGCTGGGGATGAATTCGTCTTTTCAGACGAGAAACTATTCATTTTACAGCAAAGTCTCAACCCCCAAAATGGCAGAGTATGGTCAGTTTCTATTGATAACATCCCTGAGAGCCAGCATTATGTTCCTCGTTATCAAAATGCTTCGTCTCTGATGGTTTGGGCCGCTATTTCCAAAACAGAAAAACTCCCGTTATTCTTCATTGATAAGGGGGGCAAAAATCAATGCCCAATATTATAAAACTCAGTTTTTGAAAAACGTTTTACTCCGAAATGTCTAGAGTATGTATGGGGCGGAATATTTCTGCTTCCAATAAGATGTTGTCCCTTCTTATACAGCACGTGTGGTTCAGAAGTGCTGCAGTCAAAATTTAGCTGACTTTTTGCCAAAGAACGAATGGCCCCCAATTCCCCGATCTAAACCCACTTGATTATTTTGTGTGGTCATATATATTCTCCCAACTGAATAACTATAAATTCACCTATTTGAGCAAATTCAAAAAGGTAATTCAAAAGATATGGCTGGAAATGTCAATGGAAGCTGTGCGTGCCGCATGTGATGGATTGGAAATGAGACTTAAGCTCGTTAAGAAACTAAAACGCGGAATTATTCCAAAGCATTTAATGCAAAGATACTCAATAATTGCTACTTTAATTTGATGCAAAAAGTTTTTGTGTGATTTATTTTGCGTTATTGTAATAAAAGTTTGAAAGTGTATGAGAACTTATTGGTCACGGTGTATATGGCTGTCTTTCTAATCCGTTCGGGATATACAATATATACGTGTGTCCGGATGCGGTTCATATTTTTGAGTCCCAATGCTTTCGAAGAGTAATCTTCATTTTATTTAACACTAGAATTTCTGCAATAATAATAATAATAAAGAAGCTGATATGAAGTAGTAGTAGTCAAAGTTTTATACGAACGTTCGTCCCAATTGTGTAAGCATAAGATTCTGTTAAATCAATTCATTTAAACACAAAAACAGAATACTTCAAATAATACACGTACATGAGTGCCATTTTCTGTAAAAAAAAATTCTCATATTATAAGCCATATAATTAAGAAATAATTAAATGATAATAACAAATCTTTAAAAAACATCTAAGACATCTTAAATTTTAAACTACCGAGTAATTGTCTCTTTTGATTTTCCAAAGAACTTGAACATTCCAGATTGACAAGAAAATTAATATTTTTCAATCATACTTAGCAAACAGTCACTTTGAATATGTTTTCTAAAATTAGAAACACTTGTTTTAAAATATAAATTATGCTTATAAAAACTGCATAAAATGATTTATTTTCTCACACTTAATTTTAACATACGGCCATAATTAACTATTAGTTAACAACTTTACTCATTTTATGTCTCGAGAAAAAATCAGATTAAAAAAAAAAAAAAGAAAGAAAGAAAGAAAAAGAAGAGCTGAATAATTAAGATAAATAAATATTGAATTTTCTTATCAAATTGATTAAACTCATCTTGATTAAACTCAAACAATATTCTTGATAAAACTATAATAAATAATAACTATAATAATAAACTATTATAAATAAATGCTTAGCAACACTATCAGTATGCTGTATGCGATTACACATTTTCAATTCCAGCTGCTATAAGCAATTTTAAATATAAACAAACATTGTTCATAATTCCTCTCTCTTATCACACATTCTTTCTAAAACCTTCCATCATCTTCCCCACACTAACTGTACATTCCCCATCTTCATGATGAAATAATCACCCCTTGACTATCTTAATGGCTGCTTGTTAAATTAACATCCTGACAACATTTCGTTAAACTGTGGTTTTAAAATATCTTCCACACACAATAATATTCAGTTTAGAAAAGAATATTGAAATCTACAAAGAATATTTGTAATCTACGAAGTAACCGTATGTATTCGTTACTGAGATGATATGGGTATTCTTCCAGATTCGAAGTAATGAATCGGTATTTTTGAATTAAACTTGTGACTCTTTACATTACCGCAGAGCAAAGTTGGAACACTTGTGCAAGAAGTCTGATATGGGAAAGATGTTACTTTTTCATTACTTGTACGATGCTATCGTATGCGGAAATTATCATATTCTGAAAGATGGGTGTTTTATTCATTACTCGTATAATGCGATTCGGTCTAGTTGTTTTTGTATATTTGGATGTTGCTAGTCGCGGTGTTTATGGTTTGTTTTTGTAAATTCGTTATGGGAAAGAGAGTATTCAAACTCATTACTTGTATAACACTCTATCATATAAGTAAGTTGTTCTTGTATAATTAAAATGACATTTGCAGTTTTGTTTCAGAACAAAATTTGCATTTTTTTTTTTTTTTTTTTTTAAATATATATATAATTACAAAAGTGCGTTAATTTACGGAAAAAAAAAAAAAAAATAAAAAAAATAAAATAAATAAATCTGTGTTATCATATTTTTTATAACACACCTTTTTTTTTTTTTTTTGCATGCAGAGAGATAAGATAGAAGTGTTATTTATTTAATATGATCTTTTCAGTAATATATTACAATGCTAATAGGTTCTTATGCCTTCAGTATTATTTATTTTATTATGTGAAATAATGCCCATCTCTAGTAACTATTACCAGAATGCAAGATTTTTTTTATGTCAAAGAAATTAATTTTTACAGGTCTTCAGCAAAATTTGCGTTTAACCACAACTGATTGCTGAATTGTGTGGTTTTACTGATTACAGATTGCAATGTTAACCCAATATATGTATTTATAATCAGGGTACATGGTTGTCCCAATTTACTGAATTTCCCTTACTTTTACCGATTACAGATTATGTAGTTATCTTGATAAATATAATTATTTTCTGCAAATTAACAAAATTAGTTTTTGATCGATTCTTATTGCCAAAATATTAAATGTATTTTTGCAATTAATTACTGTAAGAATGCAAGAATTTTTATAGTAAATTAATTAAATCATGGTAAATTAATGAAATTAGTTTTTATCTCTATTTGGCGAAGTTTAATTGCAACTGCATTGTTTTACCAATTACAGATGCATTGTTATCCTGATTACCAATGTTCTCATGTTTTTACAGATTACAATGTTAACCTGATATAATGTAATTAAAATTGGGATATGTGGTTATCCCAATTACCGATATTCTTGTGGTTTTACTGATTACAGATTGCGTGGTTAATCTGATAAATGTAATTATTTTTTTCGTAAATAAACTCGTATTTGTGTGATTCTGATTGACGAAATATCTTGTATTTTAAAGTTTAGTTAAAGTGTGGAATTTCAGCTATATTCGCCGTATAAGTCGATCAGATTTTCACGCACAAACTTGAATCATTAAATTCAAGGCGCACATCGAAACTCGTGAATCGTCTAATCAGCGTCTACTGATTACAGATTGCATGGTTAATCTGATAAATGTAATTATTTTTTTCGTAAATAAACTCGTATTTGTGTGATTCTGATTGACGAAATATCTTGTATTTTAAAGTGTAGTTAAAGTGTGGAATTTCAGCTATATTCACCGTATAAGTCGATCCGATTTTCACGCACAAACTTGAATCATTAAATTCAAGGCGCACATCGAAACTCGTGAATCATCTAATCAGCGTCTACTGATTACAGATTGTGTGGTTAATCTGATAAATGTAATTATTTTTTTCGTAAATAAACTCGTATTTGTGTGATTCTGATTAACGAAATATCTTGTATTTTAAAGTTTAGTTAAAGTGTGGAATTTCAGCTATATTCGCCGTATAAGTCAATCCGATTTTCACGCACAAACTTGAATCGTTAAATTTAAGGCGCACATAGAAACTCGTGAATCGTCTAATCAGCGTCTACTGATTACAGATTGCAAAGTTAATCTGATAAATGTAATTATTTTTTTCGTAAATCAACTCGTATTTGTGTGATTCTGATTGACGAAATATCTTGTATTTTAAAGTGTAGTTAAAGTGTGGAATTTCAGCTATATTCGCCGTATAAGTCGATCCGATTTTCACGCACAAACTTGAATCATTAAATTCAAGGCGCACATCGAAACTCGTGAATCATCTAATCAGCGTCTACTGATTACAGATTGCATGGTTAATCTGATAAATGTAATTATTTTTTTCGTAAATAAACTCGTATTTGTGTGATTCTGATTGACGAAATATCTTGTATTTTAAAGTGTAGTTAAAGTGTGGAATTTCAGCTATATTCGCCGTATAAGTCAATCCGATTTTCACGCACAAACTTGAATCACTAAATTCAAGGCGCACATCGAAACTCGTGAATCGTCTAATCAGCCAGCGCAGTACGCTTTCTCTTTTCTTACTCGCAATTTTTAAACGATTTTTTTTTTTTTTTTTGCTTTTTACCCTCGACCTATACGTCGGAAAATACGGTATGTAATTATCCCGATTACGAGTTTTTCTGTAGTTTTACTGACTGCTGATTTCCTGGTTATCTTAAAATGTATTTTTACTTTTCACAAATTAACAAAATTGATATCTGATTGATTGGGATTGCCAAAATATACTATATTTTTGCGATTGATTACCAGAGCACAAAATTTTTTATGGTATATTAATGAAATTAGTTTTTACCGCTGTTTGATAAAATTTGTATTTAAGTGCAGTGATTGCTGAATTGTTTGGTTTTACCGATTACAGATACAAGATTATCCCGATTATGGATGTTTCCGTGGTTTTACTAATGTGGATTACAATGTTAACCTGATGTAACTGAACTATAATCAGATATGTGATTTTTTCGATTACCAATGTTCCTGATTTTACCGATTACAGTTTACGTGGTTATTTCGATAAGTGTAATTATTTTCTTGCAAATTAACTAAATTCATAATTTTTACGATTATCGGAATGCAAAAATTTTTTATTGTAAATTAATGCAATTAGTTTTCACCGCTATTTGACAAACTTTGTGTTTAAGTACATTTGATTGCTTAATTTCGTAGTTTTATTGATTACAGGTTACAATGTTAACTGATATATGTCATTATGTAATTGCGATGTGTGGTATCCCGATTACCAATGTTTTCGTAGTTTTTACAGATTACCAATTACATGGTTATCTTGATAAATGTAATTACTTTTCCACAAATTAACAAAATTGTAATTAGACTGATTGAGATTGCCTATGATATATGTTTGCGGCTGATTACCAGAACGCAAGAATTTTCATGATAAATTAATGAAATTAGTTTTTACTCCTATTTGACAAAATTTGTGTTTAAGTGCAACTGATTGCTGAATTGCACGGTTTTACCGATTACAAATACAAGATTATCTCGATTACAGATGTTTCCGTGGTTTTACCAATTACAGATTACAGCGTTAAACTGATATAATGTAATTATAATCGGATATGTGGTTATTTTGATTACCAAGGTTCCCGTGATTTTACCGATTATAGATTGCGTTGTTATTCCGATAAATGTGATTATTTTCTTGCAAATTAACAAAATTCATATTTGTTTGATTCTGATTGGCAAAATATGGCAAGATTTTTTTTTTTTTTTTTTTTTTTTATGGTAAATTAATGGAATTAGTTTTTCACTGCTATTATGTCAAAATTTGTGTTTTATTGATGTTGAATTGATGAAACTGATTGTTGAATTGCATTACCAATTACAGATTCATGGTCATATGTAATTATGTTATATGTAATTATAATCAAGATATGTGGTTATCCCAATTACCGATATTTCCATAGTTTTACAGATTGCAGATTACATGGTTGTCCTGATATATGTAATTATTTTTCTACAAATTAACAAAATTCGTATTTGTTTCATTACGATTGCCAAAATATGTTGTATTTTTGCGATTGACTACCATTATGCAAGATTTTTTATGGTCAATTATACCGCTATTTGACAAAATTTGCGTTTAAGTGCAACTGATTATTGAATTGTGTTGTTTTATTAATTATAGATACATGGTTAGCCTAATAAACAATGTTCCCGTGGTTTTACTGATTACAAATCATGGGCTATTCCGATATACATAGTTATAATTGTGATATGTGATTATTCCAGTTACCAATTTTCCTTTGTTATTTTCTTACAAATTAGCAAAATTTGTATTTGTGTATAGCCACAATATGTTGTATTTTTGCGATTCATTACCGAACTGCAAGTTTCTTATTGTAAATTAGCGAAATAAGTTTTTTTTGTTTCTCGTTTGACAAAATTTGTGTTGGAGGTCAACTGTATTAAATGCTGAATGTAATGTTTTTGTTATTACAGATTGCTGAAATAAGCAATTCTTTCACCGCTAAAGAATTATAAAAGCTATGTCTCGATATATGTAATTATTTTTCCACAAATTAACAAAATTCGTATTTGCTTGATTCTGATTGTAAAAATATGTTGTGTTTCTGGGACTGATTGGCAAAATGTAAGATTTTCTCATGATAATGAAATTATACTTTTCCACAAATTAATAGAATTTGTATTTGTTTGATTCTGATTGTGAAAATATTTTGTATTTTTGTGACCAATTATCGAAATCCATTTATTTATTTATTTATTTTAATTTTTCATGAAAATGAAGTTATTGTATACCACTTTTGACAAAATCAGTGTTTTAATGCAACTAATTGCAGAATTATGTGTATTTTTTATTGCAGATTGCTAAAATAAACAATTCTTTCACTGCTAATCAATAAAATTTACACATTTTAAAAGCTATTTCCCGATGTATGTAATTATTTTTTTTTTTTTTTTTTTACTAATTAACAAAATTCGCATTTTTTTTTAAAATCCTGATTCTCAAAATGTTTTGTTTTTGCAACAAATTCTGGAAATATTTTTTTTTTTTCTCTCTCTCATGATAAATTAATGAAATTGCATTTACTGTTATTTGACAAAATTTGTTTTTAAGCTCAACTAATTGTTGAATTTCATGTTTTTGTTATTGCAAATCACTGAAATAAGCACTTCTTCCAATGCTTATTCATAAAATTTTCATATTTCTGAATTCATTCACTATCCTGGTATATAATTTTTTTACGGCAAATTAATAATATTCGTATTTGATTCTGACTGTCAAAATATGTTGTTTTTGCGACAGATTACCAAAATGCAAGATTTTTTTTTTTTTTCATGGTAAATCAAGGAAACTAATTTTTACTGCCATTTGACAAATTTTGTGTTTAAACGCAACGAATTGCTGAATCGAATGATTTTATCAATAGGGTCGGTCAGAGTACATTGAGCTAAAATTTTTTCGGTCGTTTCTTAACAGCAACCACATCCTACATAGTATTAGTTTTAAGACTCTCTCAAAAAAGAGGTGGTTAAAAATTCATAGAAAACTGTTTTTCATCTACAATAAGATAAATTTTAATTTACATTTTTAATATATGAATTCATTTATGTGGAGACCTTTTTTTTAGAAAAAGGACCCACGTCTGGGTCCCAGAGACCCAGAATTTTGAAAGACTAACAGCATCACTGTTTAACACGTTGGGCACCATGTCAGCCGTTCTGGATTCTAGACATTTTGTCATATATCTCTAAGTGCTGAAGGAATCATCTTGAAACTTTAGGAGTGTGCAGAACATGTTATACTTCAAATATTTCAGTGAAAGTTTTACCCCGAAAGTAAGAGCAGTACCAATAAAAAATTAAAACGTTGAGCGCCCTGTCAGCCATCGGTGACTGACAGTGTCAAATATGATATAAAGCCGTGTCAACCATTGTTGGCAGATATGAAATAGGATATAAAACTAAAAATATTACATTTAATGATTGAAAATTTATTAAAAATCTGCTTAATTTTTATTTATTACAGGAGGAATCATTACGGAATTTTAATGTGTGGCGCTTCGACATGTTAAAAGTTAAATTGTTCCTTTGTTGCTATCTATAAAGCCAACCTTTAGATGCACGGAAGTTTTCACTGTTATTCTTCATTCTCCATGTTGCTTTTTAAATGATTGATCATTGCACCTTTTGTCTTTTGGCTGGAAAACTTCTGTGGTACAACCTCATCAACATTGTTAGAATTTGACTTCCGTTTTCTCTTTCCAAATCAACCACTCACTCAACCTTAACCCGTCAGATTTCTATGAAACTTGCAGGAATCATTCTCCTTGATGATATAAATGAGAATATATTTTTAAAAAAATTTTATCTTGTTCGATTTTTTTTAAATAATTTTTTTAAATTTCAAAAAATCAGCATTTTTTAGCTTGTATAAGCATTTTTAATCTCAAATTTCTCAAGTTGTATAAGGGATAGCGAAATTTATGACCCCTCATTTTAAAGAGTATTTCACAAGGTTTAATTTGATATGCAACATCATTATGTTGGGTAAAAATTTTAAAAATTATTAAATTTTAAAATTTTAGATTTAAAAAATTTCAAAGATAGTGTTTTTTAAAAAATTTGAAAAAAATATATGTTTTTGGTTATACTAAAAGCTATATAACCTGAAACTTTTAGAGTGGGATCTCAATGGGATCAGGAGTTATGACAAAAAACCTAGCTACTCTACATGGTAAATTGTATTACAATAATCATATAATATGCTTACTTTATAAAATACCTGTTAATTAAAATTCACACATACAGTATTGCATGCTAATATACAATTAAACATGGGGGGGGGGGTCAATATTCAATGTAATTGTGCTTAATAAAAAATAAACAACAATTTTTTTGATAAAATTTTGTTAAATTATTTAAAAAAAAAAAAAAAAAAAAAATTTTTTTTTTTTTTTTTTTTTTAATTACTGTGAGTTTTATAGCTGGAATGTTTTAGAGTAGGTTCTTACTGCGATTAGAAATTATAATAAAGAAACAAAGATACGTATAAATACATTGTTCAGTTAAAATTACTGGAAGCTTTACGACATCCAATACATGTTTTTACAAATTTGGGTATATCTCAAAATGTTTTCATTTATTATAAATGAAAACATATATAAATATAAATTTTTTCATTATTACAAATCACAAACTTTTTTTATAATAATCATGGCCAGCTTTCTTGAATGGGTTATAGCAATATATAGAAAAATGTTTTGGATGTGCTAGGTTTACTCATCTTTACACAAAGTCTTAATGATCATACAAATTTAATCATACATTTAATCATAAAAATCATACTAATTTAAAGTTGTAAGAAGAAATAAAATTTCTTACATCACAAAAGTAAAAACTAAATAGAATTGTTTAAATTAAATATGCCAAAAATGTTTGATTAAAAAAAAAAAAAATGCTTATTTTACTTCTACTTAAAAGAGTATGGTAGGATTCCCATGGGTCAGGGAGAATCTGGAAAAGTCAGGGAATTTGAAATTATTGAAAAAAGTCAAGGAAATGTCAGGGAAAAATCACAAATATTGTCTAAAAAGCTGGGAAAATGATGATATAAACCTGGAAAATGCTTTTTGAGCATTCAGTGTATGTTGCGGGTTATATGACTATGCTGTCTTTTATGTTTTACGCTGTGAGCCTACCTTTTATGTTGCAAACCAAATTTCATGACTTGAATTTTCTAAAAATAGACCTGGAAAAGTCAGGGAATTTTATTTTTGAAATTGAGTTGGAACCCTGGTATGAACCCAAAATCACAACTAACTTTTTCTACATTGAGATCTCAGAAGAGATATAAAAAATTAAACTACAGTGGAGATGCAGATGAGTCATATGCCAGCAACAACATAAATAAAACAATCTTTAAATAAAGACAATTTTGAACCAGAACATCTCTAATTAGCAAATGAATTGATTATTATTTACTTACTTATGATTTATGCTGTCATTAATTTGTAAGTGTAGTAATTTATTATCTGAATGGCTTCTGATATAAATTTATAACCTTATATTGTAATCATTTTGTAATCTGTCTTTAAAAAACTGCGTAAGTTTTAAAACCATCACTAATGATTATAATCTTAAAAATTTGAAACTTGTAGAATTACACACACATTTAAAAAAAAAAATCTAATAATTAAATTTTTAATGATCTTAGAAATTTTCCTGAAGAAAACTTTTTTTTACTATTTTACTAGTCATAAATATGAACTTTCAAAATAATGTCTTTTATCAAGTAAGCATTTTATATGGTACAATTGAACCTCGAAAACCCAAACATCCAAAAATCCAAAAATTTCTAAAATCCAGAAGATTTTTCAATTTTAATTTTAAAATAAGACTTAGCTGTATCTTATTTCCATATTTCTTGTGCAATGCAGTTTAAAATTTGTTTAATTGAACACTGAATACATAAATTTGAACATAATCTGACATATTTTTATATTGTTTGATTGTGAATTAAAGATTTTATTTTTTTACTAAAAAGGTAGGTTATAAAATGGAAAAAAATAAAATAAAATAAAAAATAAATAAATAAAATTATAGTGAAAAATAATTACTGAAATATTTAAAAAAAATGTTTCTTTAGTTTATTAGCAGTTTTAGGAGGCATTATCAGTTGTTTATTATATTTTAGTGTAATATATCTGTTTTAATTTAACATAGGTCTTTTATTATATTTATATTTTAATTAACCAATTTGATTTGTTTATTTTCACTAATATAAAATTGCAGTTTGTATGTTATTATAATATCACAAAAAATTAGTTTTCAATAAATCTCTAAAATCTGGAATCGCCGTGGTCCTGCCAAATCCGAATTTTTCGAGATTCAACTGTAATTATAATACAATTTAACATGTAGAGTAACTAAGTTTTTTGTAATAACTTCTGATCCCATAGAGATCCCACTCTAAAAGTTTCAGGTTATATAGCTTTTAGTATAACCAAAAACATATATTTTTTTCAAATTTTTTAAAAAACACTATCTTTGAAATTTTTAAAATTTAAAATTTTAAAATTTAATAATTTTTAAAATTTTTACCCAACATAATGATGTTGCATATCAAATTAAACCTTGGAAAATACTCTTTAAAATGAGGGGTCATAAACTTCTCTATCCCTTATAGAACTTGAGAAATTTGAGATTGAAAATCCTTACACAAGCTAAAAAATGCTGATTTTTTGAAAATTAAAAAATTAATTTAAAAAAAATCGAAAGAGATAAAATTTTTCTAAAAATATATTCTCATTTATATCATCAAGGAGAATGATTCCTGCAAGTTTCATAGAAATCTGAGGTGGTCAGGTTGAAAATTGAAATTTTTTGGTTGATTTGGCATGGAATGACCCTTCTATCTAAATTTCTATTTTTCCTTCATTCTTCTTCAGTTTTTTTTTTTTTTTTTTTTTTTGTATTTCTTTTAATGTTAAAAGCTTGTGTTCGAAAAATTCTTTTGCTACTTCAATTTGAGTTACAGTAAAACCTCTCTAAGTTGGACACCTACGGTTCCAAGAAAGTGTCCAACTTAGAGAGGTGTCCAACTTATAGGGGTTAGACATAATGTTAATGGATACATTCCGTTCCAAGAAAAAGCGTCCAACTTAGAGGGGTGTCCAACTTGAGAGGTTTCACTTATTTATTTTATTTTTTACCAAATCAACACTTTTAATTTATCGCATAAACTCAAATCATTCTATTTTGCATTCATCCTGCTTACTAAAGAAAAAGCGTTTAGTATGTGATCATGTGCTGATAGAATCACTCACAGCATGAAGACTTTCCTTTTAAAGAGTGCCAAAGAAGAATCAGTTTTTCTCTCCCTTATCACTGCCTAATGGGTGTCTTTTAATTAGTAGTGTGATGGTAAAGCCCTCCCGTCTGCCCCCCCCCCCCCCCCCCCAAAAAAAAAAAAAAAAAAAGAAAAAAAAAGCTGTGACAGAATTTTCAATGCTTTCTGTGACAAACCATACTTGTGCAAACTTTTTCTGTATGACAATATTGATGTATTTTCTTATTTACACATAATATGAAATTATAATTATAAAGAAATCAATAATATTAGTAGACTATTGACGAAATCTTAAATATCTTAAATATAAGACACTAATTTCTATTTTCTACTGAAATTTAGGATTTTTTTTTTTTTTTTTTTTTTTTTTTTTTATGGGCAAATCTTTCTGCAAATGACAATTTCTTTTCTGTAACAATGTCAACTGTTCCTGTGTCACCTAAATTCTGCCACAGTACTCCCCTCACACACACAGACTTCCCTCCCTTATTCCCACAATAATTAAAGAACAATTTACATTTCGTATGCCGCAAGCTTTGGTATCTGAAATAAAAATATGTGTTAGTGAACACAAATGTTTGATGATGATGAAACATACAGTAATTTTATTCTTAGAAAAGAAAATCTGATATTTTTCAGTTAAGTCATGCATTTTCAATAAGAAAAGCTATCAAATTTTATTTGAATAACCGGGGACAGCTTGTGAAAAATATTTGTTAAAAGTGTGGAAATTTAGTATTGATCCTATGAGACTAATAGCCGTATTCTCCTGTTACTCGAAATCGAAATTTCATACGGAATGAAGAAATTCCGCACGTTATTCCGAAAAAACGCAAATCTCCAGTCAAAATACGAACAAAACTCTATATGAACATATCGAGATATTCCGATCTGATTCCAAGCGAAATGGATTCCGGTTCTGTTCCGTATTTCGAATATGGGAGAATATGGCTCTAATTTTAGTTCTGACAAATTTTATTAGTATAAGCAAGGTATTTGATTGTCTGTTACCCGATTAAATGTGGACGACTGTACTAGAATTTTGAATTTTAGTAAGTAACTGTATGCTACTTATCGAATTAGAAAAATGTTTGTAAAATAACTTTTATATAACTATAGTGTATAAATGGGGTTTTACCCTAGTATAAAGGTGCAGGGTTCATACTCATCAAGGAAAACCTCTAATACTCAGAAAATTTGGGTTTTGTTGAAAAAAGCCAAAGAAAACTCAAGGAAAATAAAATTTTTCATTAAAAATCAATTATAAAACTTGGAAAAACAAATATTTCCTTTCTTTCAAATTATGTTTTACATGTTTAACTTCATATCAAAATGATTAAGTATCGAGAAAATGCGCATGTGAACAATGATTTCTATCATAATCGACAGTAACATGACATCATACAGTGGAAGTATATGTATTTTCTCTACTCTAGAGGAGCATTTCTTGTAATATGTCGTTGATATTTTCGTGAAAACTCGGGGAAATTTTTCTCCCTTATTTGAATATGAACTCAGAGATGGGATATATTTGGTGTTGCACTTTCTGATTTACATATAAAACGTTATGAATATTTATGTGTAAACATTCTTTTATGGTGTGAGTAATTCTTTTAAATTTATTTTGATTCTCAGAATTAATTAAAATACATATATATATACCCGGGTAACTTTACATGTTTGCTTAACTTATTCAAATAATACAGAATTTGTCTTATATTTCTCTGTTTAAATATCATAAGTAATATTTTTTATTTTCCCCCTCCGTTTACAAATGTTTAAATTTCACTAGAGGCCGTTGTAGGTGATATTTATTTTTTCTAGACTATAAACAGGTGATTTAAGTGTTTATATTTTTGACTCGTGGAAAATATTTTAATCATTTGAGTTTTATTTATAATTTTCCCTGGTTATTAATGTGTCATTTTTTATGGTTTATAAATCTTATTTTGTACTTAAGCATATTTCATTTTGTTTCATTTTATTTATTACAGAGCATCGTAATATGCCTCTTGAAGATGCTTTAAAGTTGCTAGCTCGTAACTTCCATGAGCATATACGTTCACAAAGAGAATATATGGATCGCGAACGAGCTCAAAGGGGTCAATACGTAGGAATTGTCGCAGATCGTGAAATACAGTTTCTGCTAAGAATGTTAGCTGATGGTCGTTGGATATCAGTGGCAGAGATCAACCTTGTCGTAAAATATTTAGCTGAAAGGCGAGATAAAATGCAGGCAACACCAGGCGAAGATAGAGTGCTTGGCAGAATGCCTTTCTCCTCTGGAGATATGAAAATAGATCCTCCACCATTCAAGCCAAGTAAGTCTAATTATGTTGTTTTACTTAATTACATTTATTATTTAAAACTTTTAAATGATTATTGTGTTGTTAATTGACATAAATTTAGAAGTGTCTTAAATTAAAAAGAATTTGACAATTAAATTATATTTTATATCCAGATAACAAATATTCAGGGGTGAAAGTTTTCAAGGTTAACCCATGAATTCAGAATTTTTAACTTTCCTGTCTCAAAATTTAAAAATTTTCTTTTTCATAGAATTTGTTTAATTTTATTGTTTAGTCTGCCTTTTAATGCACTAAGAACTTTAAATATCACTTATTATAGGTATATATTTATACTTCTACAGTTGAAGATTGTTAATCCGCACACTTTGGTGCTAGAACTTGTGCAAATTATAGATCAATGATGCCATTTCCTCGCTATATAAATTATTATAATGTACATGAAGCAATAAACTTTATTTAATGAAGCTACAATTAGAATTGTTTGTTTTTATATAATGTAATTAAGGTAATAAATATATAAAACAATAAAAAAAATTTAATGAAAGGTACTCCTGCTTCTGGACTGTGATTAGCAGTATGCAACCAGATACTTGCAATGTGATTAGTTTGATCAGTTTTTAATGACTGCATTGTAGATCTTATCCTCAAAACAAATGCTGGTATAAATTTTTCCTTATATAGTTTTGTGTATTTTTGAAATACCACCCTAAAAAGAACATTTACACTAATGGTCCTTAACACGTTAATCACCATGTCAGTCATATATGTCTGACGCATTTTTAACTAGGAAATAACCCTAAAAGGAATATGATATACGCCGAGTGATTATTAACACGTTAATCGACATGTCAGTCATATGTGCCTGACGCATTTTTAACACGCATTTTTAACTAAATTGTCTAATAAAGTTACCATGGCCCATGTGGAAATTTTTCTGATATTATCGTGGCGATTAACGTGTTAAACATCTGTGAAAATACACAATCCCACCAACGCATATGATGTCATTCTTTTCAACCAGTGATCAATACCGTTACTGGCAGGAGTTAAAAAACTGCCCTTGTACGTGTTTTATTTGATCACTAATTGAATATTATTCAGACGATGTTCCGATTCGCTAAAAAATTATAAGGCAATAAAAGTATAATTTTTTTTTTTTTTCATTTTAGTATGTGAACTAACATCATATTTTCTCATATACATCCAAAATGTCAGATTTTCATTACGGTGAAATCTTTTGTTTACATTTGCAAAGTGAGTGTGGATTATAGACAGTTGCGAATTATGGGTGTGCGGATTATATATCCTCAATTGTAATATTAACCAGTCTCTCTTCACCATTTGTTCTGCATGTAAGTAGCAGTTTTCAAGGTTTTTGTTTTTTGTATATTAGATAGTTTCACCCCTGAATATCAATATTCAGATGCTATATGTAGAACAATATCATATGCTTTTATAAAAAAGCTATTATATATTTTCCCTAAAAAAATTCTCGACTTATAAACTGAATAACTGTATGTTGTAATTTTATCAAAAGTTTAATGCAACATAACTCTTTAATAGTTGTAACAAAAATTTTTAGTAGCACAATTTATTCTTTAACAGATCCTTAAATTTCTTAAATAAGTTGTTTTCCTTCCAATTTTAGTATTAATCTAATTTTTTCCAATATGTAAATAAAGCTAGTTATTTCATTTATTTTTCCAGAAGATGATGTTGATGTGGCTCAGAAAGAACAAGATTTACAAAACAAAATAATGAGCTTGATGAATCAAGGTGCTCCG
Organism: Salticus scenicus; assembly: GCA_963930645.1. Taxonomy (NCBI): domain Eukaryota; kingdom Metazoa; phylum Arthropoda; class Arachnida; order Araneae; family Salticidae; genus Salticus; species Salticus scenicus. The sequence continues at coordinate 180,708,779 of OZ005659.1, forward strand.
TCGACAACTGCTGGTGGTACTGGACAGGGCTTAGGACTAAATCAAGGGATGCCTGATATGGATATGCCTCCTCCTAGATCAAACCAGCCTACTGCAAGTCCTAATTTGGGTAGTATGCGATCACCAGTTGGAGTAGGTGCGGGAAAATCTGGAAGACCTGGTCTTGATGAAAATCTACCAGGCCCTCAAGGTTTAAATACCAGTGCTCCAAATAAGGAATCTCCTAATAAACCCAACTTTTCTGCTACAAGTGGTTTGTCTACAGATTCAGCCGCTACTGCTACTTATATAAACTTTGACAACCCTAGTGTACAAAAAGCATTGGATAATTTAATGCAAAGTGGACCAAATTTATTGAAGAGTATTTCTCTCTCAACTTCTGGAGCAACTAATACTCCAGCAAGTCAATCTTCTATTCCTCCAATTGATAATTCTGGCATGGCTTCTCAAAATGATCCTTCATTCCAGCGAGGAAATATGGGTGCAAGAGGATCAGACATGGGTGGTAATCTACCTAGAAATGCTGGTGATATGGGTCAAAGAGGACCTATGGGTGGAGATATGGGTGGTCTAGGTGGACCTAGAAATAGTGGTATACCAGGCCTAGGTGGAATGGGACCTGATCGAGGAGGATATGGCAGTAATATGCCAGGTATGGGTGGAATGGGACACGATAGAGGAGGCTATGGGGGTAGTATGTCAGATATGGGAAGAATGGGACCACCACGAGGAGGAATGGGACAAGAACATGGGCCACCTCATGGAATGGGGCCAGGCAGTTATGGTAATCCAAATCAGTTCAACAAATTCCAAGGTCCAGGACAGCAAGGGAATTTTCCAGGACCTTATAATTCTGGATCAGGCATGGGAGGCATGCCACGTCAAAATTATGGTGGGCCTCAAGGTATGGGTGGTATGGGAGGACCTCGTCGTTATTAAGAATTCATCATTTTTTTCATGATTTTATTCACTTAAAAAAAAAAAGCCTCAGAAGAACTCATTTGTATGTGTTATATGTATTTGTGAACACAAATATAATTGTCTTAAGTTAGAATAATAAACTAAATAAAGGCTCCATTTTGTTTTAGTGTTTAGATTTCTTTTGTAGTGTGTACTTTTTTAATGATATAACTATTTAACTGGATGGTTAAAGCATGCTTTATATATTTACAATCTGCTGTACAACTGACATAGCTGCCAATTTTTCCATTTTTGACAGAAGTTTTCCGATTTTTAAGTTAATCTTTCGGCTTCCGATTTTTAATTGATTTCTTCCGTTTTTTTTTTTTTTTTTAAGTTGTGAATATTGTTCGTGAATAAAAAGAAAACCTCATTAACTATCGGCAATCAAAACTCTTCACAGAAACCTTCTAATACCCAGTCTTTTTCGATCCGCTACTTAAATATTAATGTTCATTTTAAACTTATTTTGTGAGATTCTAGAACATATAAAGGAATATAACACAGACCTGCAAAATTTGAGTCATGAAAAAGTGTTCGCAGTGTAATGACTGATTTTTATATTATTTGGGTTGCTGATTTCAAATGTGGCATCCATTATTTTCAATCACGTTAGGATTTTTCACAAAATGGACTTAAATATATTAAACTAGGCCCAAAAGTAGGAAATTGATCATTATATAATGCAAGAAGCATTTCATGTAGCAATTGAAGAAACAACGATTTTAGGGCATTTCGATCCAGCTGAATATGAATCTGCCTGTTGCCAAAGCAAAATTTGGACCAGAAGGCCGGTGTCCAAGATGACGGCTAAAACTGCATTGTCCTATATCTATTTCCCTTGTCCATTGGCTTAAAATAATTTAAACTTCTGCTTATAGATTTTTTCGGATGTTAAACACACTGCAAAGCTCAAAATGTACTTACCTTGAAATGCATGGGTACCAAGATGATCGCCGAAACTTTGTTGTGCTTACGTGTGCTCCGTGCATCTTGTTGTATTTAGATTATAAAATCCATCAAATATATGGTCTTTAGTGGTTAAATGTATACTATGTAAATTATGTGTTTTGCAATAAGCAATGTTTAAACAATGAAATGATCATTTTCTCATCTTCCTTATTCCGCACTTACTTCAGAGTCACAAAGATTCAGTGGCTATTTTGGGCAATATCTTGGAACCCATGCTCTCCAAATTTAAGTTAAGTAACATTTGAACATTGCAATGTGGACATCCAAGAATACCCTTAGCTTAAACCATTATTTTAAGCAAACAGACAAGTGAAATGTAGGGTAACAGAGTTTTAGTCGCCATCTTTGATACCGGACTTCTGGTCCAAATTTCGCTTTGGCAAAAGGCAGATTCATATTCAGCTGAGCCGAATTACTCTACAAAACACTGTTTCCTCATTTGTTATATGAAAGGCTTCTTGCACTATATAGTGATTGATTTCCTACTTTTGGGCTTAGTTTAATATATATTTATTTAAGTACATTTTGTGAAAAATCCTTACGTGATTTAAAAATAATGGATTTTGAAATCAGCTTAAAATAATACCAGTACAAATAGTATCAGTATCAGCTGTTGGTTTTTAAACACATTTTTGGTTGCAGGCCTGCGTAATTATTCAATATTTCTAGCTTATGTAAATATTTACTCCCCACCCCTTACGCTTATCTCCAACTATCGATTAAATGCTCTGTGGAAGTCAGTTGTTTCTGAATCTTTCTGCATCTACAAAATAAATGCCAATATTCATTTTAAGCTTGCTTTATTAGATTGAAAAACCTACAAAGAAGTAGAATTATTTCTCAAACATTTAATTATTTTTTACCCTCACCTCACTTTCCCAGCACTTGCTAGCAGTCAAAGATAAAACATCCTCAGATGGTTATGCTTTCTTAGTTCACAACAAAAGGATCAATATTCAGAATAAAATTGTTTTATTAGCGGTAAAAAAAAAAGTTAAAAAAAAAATACTTTGGCCAGATGTCAGGCATATCGCAAAATTGGCACCCAATTCATCTCTAATATATATGTATTCATTGTTCATTTGTTAGTTCCCCATCATACTATAGGTATGGGGAACATAGGTAATCGTGAAAAATTTCGACCTCGGTTTTTTTACTTTTTTATATGTTTTCATGTGTGAGGAATCTGAAAGTGACAAAATTTGTATGGTGCCTGTTAGCGTGTCAGTCCGTTAGTTTGTTAGTCTGTTAACACAATATCTCATGAACAAATGATCCCAAAGAGGTCAGATCAGTTTTAAAATATTACTTTCGATACTGTCAAGAACCCTATTCATTTGCAACATTTGAATTAAAAAACTTCGTAAGTTATGAGAAATTTACGATTTTCTTAACATGGTAGAATAGGACAAAAATTCACTTAAACGTGCAATAAATGGAAACTTTTTACTGTAAAAATGTCGGACCAGTTTTAAAATATCAGTTTTGATGCCGGAATGAACATCAGGAACTCTAAATATGCTACTTTGAAAATTTCGCAAGTTACTGGAAATTTATGAATTTCTTAACGTGGTAGTAATGGGCAAAATTTCACATAAACGTCAATTTTTAGAGATATTTTCATCGTAAAGATGTCAGACTACTTTTGAAATATTATTTAGAACACTGGCATGAATATTAATGACTATGAATTTTCCAATATAAAAATTTCGTAAGTTATTGGAAAATTACGAATTTCTTAACATGGCAGAATAGAGCAAAATTTCACATAAACGTCAATCTTGAGGGATATTTTCATCGTAAAGATGTTAAACCACTTTTTAAGTATTATTTTGGATACTGGCATGAATATCATAGACTATCGTTTGTTTTTCCAATTTAAAAAATTCGTAAGTTATTTGGAATTTACGATTTACTTAAAATGGCAGAATAAGGCAAAATTGAGCATGAATTTCCATTTTGAGGATCATAAATACATTAGACAACTTCAAAATTTCATTTATGATATTTGTTTGAACATGATTGAATACAAATATTCTAATAGGAAAATTTCGTAATTTACGATTTTATCAACATAGCAAAATTGTAAATTTTTCATATAAAAATGAATTTTGAGGATTATTGCATTGGAAATAGTAGCATGAAAACTAAACAACAGAATTGACCCTGATAAAATAAATTAATAGATTAGAATAAGATAAGTATATCGAAGTGAACAGTGGTTAGCCTATCAGGCGGGGATTTCATTCTGTCACTGCATCAAGCTTTAGTCAAATTCATTTCTTTTAACATGATTATAATGTGCCTCCCACTAGAAATTTATGAGAACATAAATATGATGGGGAACTGAGCAGAGTCCACCTATGCCAACTATTTAAAATTTGTGTGTGGCATTATAAAAATGAACCAATTAAAGATCCAATCTCTACTTTTAAAATTGATGTGCTACTAATTTTCATTTTCAAAGGTTGGCAGATCTGGCTATGAACTGAATTTGTATTAATAAACCAAATTTTTTAAATTTCTCTCAAAAATAGTTGTTAAAAAGAAATTTTTTTGAAAACCATTTGGCAAGGATATTTATCATTTACTGGCTTTCAGCTACTGACCAATTTTGTGACCCTTAAAAATTCTGACAATGCAAACACCTACAGGCTGTTTATGAGACTTTGAAATTTTTGGCTACAGTAACATCTGTATCCTTTTTGCTTACTTTACAAACACTTACCCTCAACCCATTGCATTAAACATCAGCTCACTTACTACCTTACTGCCAAAAATAAATTATTGCTAAAACGAGTATTATAAAAGATTCAAAATAGCTAAAAATAGAAATTCTTAAAACATACTTCTTAAAAATGATTATCAAAATAGAATGTAAGTAATGAATCATGTAAAATAGAAACTCATCGATCTTATATTAAATAACTTATTTCTAAAAATAAAATATTAACCATAAAAAGTAAATTTAAAAGATTAATATGAAACTTGCTTTCTGAACTAAAAACAAATTATTCATTAATGCTAAAAACAGATTTAAATGCTGAATTATTATTCTTAAAATCAGTATTAAAACTTAAGAATATTGCAAAACCCACAACTGATCTTTGATTTCACTGTTGACATACTACTTTTATTATTTACTTATAATTTTGCATATTATCTTATTTCCTCAAATAGAAAATATTACGTTAAAACTTTTATGAAGCCTACAAATTAATTTAAAAAAAACAGACACCTTACATAAAGGCTTCAACCTTAGTGAACTGCTCAGAATGAGTAATTGATATTAATTTCAATGAAGTTTCTAAACCCGTTGACTATGCGTTTCATCAGGAAACTTTTGAAATTACTAGAAATTCTGATTCTTGTAATAGTAACAAGCCTAAGGCAAATATTGATTGTGTATAGTGCCACCTACTGGAAGCTGGGTCAAGAAAGTCTGGAAACATCACTTTCTTCACATCAACCACAAAGGCTGGCCTCTGATGATGCTGTGGTGCCCCCAGCGAAAGGCATTATGGATGAAGCTTTTAAGTAAGGTTTTTGTTTTTAAAAGAAAATATTACTATTAAAACTTATTTGTTATTGCTAGAAACAGAAATAAAAGTTAAATTATCTTTACTTAAAGGTTCAAAAGGAAATTTCTTTGAACAATCATGCATTTTTAAAATAACAAAACGAACAATAAAAATAATATTTTTCATACCTAATGCATAGTTTTATCACGAATGATTTTGAACTAAATTTTAAACTGGATCGCACCAGCATTCTACAAATGAATTATGGAAAAGAGCGAATAAAAAGCTTACTATAGGGGGCAGGGCTTGAAAAATCTCAAAAGTTTTACATGTCGTGTCAGGCATGTTAGTCTGGAGAATACATGCTCAAATATCTTATTCAAATGCATATTAATAAAAACATTCATATATCTAGTGAAAAGAACTCAACAACATTATATCTATATTAACATTGTTTATTTCGATTTAAGTAAAAATCTTAGACAAGAGGCTGTATTTTAAAATTATTTCTGATTAATTATTTGCATGCTCATCTAGGCATCTAAGGGCCAAAAAATACATGCCCAGTCTGAATTTTTACATGCCCCGGGAATGTCTGGCAATATAATTTTCGAGCCATGCTGTATGGAGCGCCCCTGCTTTTTTTTTTTTTTTTTTTTTTTTTTTACACTTTTTTGTCACACAATGTATCAGACTATCAAATATCTTTGTTTTGCAGGGGTGTTTGTGTTCAGGGTTTACCCCTGATTTCAGGGTTTTTACTTTAACCCATTTGTATTTTCATATTTCCTATAAAGTTATTTTTTGCTTTTATTGGTTGTTCATTTGTTATCCAGGTGATATGGGAAGGAAATGTAAAAAGATTGAGGGTTTCTGGTCTAAATAGTTTGACTATTATTTGATATTTTTGGTTTTTTCTAATTTGAGGTTCTAATTTTCAGGGTTTTTACCTTTGAGTCACAATCACCCCTGGTTTTGTGATGTGCTGTCAAAGAGCCTCTAGTTGCACAAATGTCTTTTATTAATATAGACAACAATTTATTACTGTATAATAGCAGATAAATATAATTATTAAAGCAAAGTTGTTATTAAAAATCATCTATATTATAAAATTGTTATGTTTTTGATTAATTAATGGAACCACCAATGCATCTTGGCAGCTCGCCGCAATCCTGAGATCTGCAGCAGTTTTAAAAATAAGCCACTTTTGGATTGGTCGTGTGTCCATAATAAATGTTCTAAATAAGTTCAGAAATCTCGCAGGTGATTCTACTTAGTGCATTCCTTTAATGTATTTAAGGCTCAGTTACAATAAAAATGTATCATGCTTAGGAAAAAGACAATTTTTGTGCTAGAAGTACAGCAATATTTATTGACACCATTGGTGTAGCATGATTTTAGGTAGTGGGTTGTCTTCCATTTTCTAGTATGCTTTCCGTATGTTTTGTCATAAGCTCTTGTATACACATACTTAAATGCACATAGAAGTAGGTCATTTTAAATATTTAATAATTAAAACTTATACATTGAAATATAAAATGATATATTTTAGTACAATTAAAATGTAAAAACCTATCTAACTCACTCTTATTTAAATGTGAAATCCATTCGCCTCATTTGTAACCAGAATGCTGTATGAAAGAATGATTTTTGTCCTTATACAAAGCTAAAAGATTAGGAAGTTCAGGAACTGACAGACTTTTTTTTATCTCTAATTTCTCTTGAAATGATTTACAATTAAAAGATGAGCACAGTAAATCATCTGTTGTACATTATGTAATGAACTTTCAAAGAAAAAAAATAAATGAATAAATAAACAGAAGTTGCAGGGGTGTTTGTGTTCAGGGGTTACACCTGATTTCTGGGTTTTTAACTTAATCATCTGTATTTTATATTTCCTATAAAGTTATCTTTTGTTTTCATTGGTTGTTCATTTGCCATCCAAGTAATGCATAAATGAATTGCAAAAAGATTGAGGGCTTCTGGTTTAAATAATTTAAGTATCGTATGATATTTCAGGGTTTCTTTTGTTTGAAGCTCTAATTTTCAGGGTTTTTATCTTTGGGTCACAATCGCCCCTGAAGTTATTTCAAGATCAAAGATTGGAGAACTCGTAAGACACACACTGAGGTTTTGTAAGCTGAAATCATGTGATCTAGTTTCACTGTCGAAGCAGACATGATCGTGGAAGAATAAATGGCAAATGGATAACATTAGAACACTAAGGAAACTTGGAAAATAGCACATGTTTTAGTATCTTTTGGATGAGAAGGGAATCTGTCGTCTTTAGAGAGAATCCAGTCGAAGAAATTTTTTACAATGAGAGATGTCATAATCAAAAAAAGGTGAAAATGCTTTTTTTTTTTTTTTTTCCCTCACAGTCAGAAAAAATCAAAGAATCAGGGAATTTTGATAAATGTAACTACAAAAGATATAAAGAATATGCGGAACTCTTACCCACACAGCCACTGATATCCATTAGACATCTAAATTACATCCAATGATCTGTAAAATGTACAAAATATCTTAAGAATGTCCATTAAAAGTTCTGGATATCCTGAACTAATTATCAGGGCCGTCGCTAGGTATGCTGCCGCCCTCAGGCAAGCTCCAATTTGCCACCCCTTTATATGCTGAAACTTTGCTTAGACGAATTTTTATAACTCGAAATTTTCTGTCAGTTGAAGTTTTTATAATGGTAACTCCATTTTCCGTTCTTAGACATTAAAAATAAAATGTTTAAAAAATTCACGGTCTTCTTTTAAATCTATTCTAAAATTTTAGTATCCCCTCCCCCTTCACTGTCGCGTGTTGTCACATTTTTAAAATCCGCAATTTTAAGTAGACTAATTAAACATTGCATAAGAAATGGTTTCAAAATAAATTGATTTAAGCACACGAAACTTTAGACAGGTTTGTAAAACAAATAGAAAATACATTGACAAATCTAATGGCCCACCAGCGGCTGAGTGGTTCTGCGCTCAAAGCTGGTTGATGAGAAGTGCCGGGTTCAATTTCAGGTCGAACTCACCCACCTAGCCGTTCATAGTTTTCTGTGGTTTTCTCCGAAACTCCCGTAAATACGGGTAGGACTATTTAGAAAACCTCCCACTGAAGACATTCCACCCATATGCCTAGGACCCTAACGTTGTCAACCGGCCTCAAAAATCCTACATCACTGTCGAATCTATTGAAAAGCATTTTATTATTTTAAGCACAAAAATTCGAGTAATATGTTTTAAGGAAAGTTATCAACCGGTAAGTAATTATTCATTTCTAGAGTGAAAATGAAAGATTTCATCTATATTTATTGAAAACGTCATTTAACTAAAAGAAATTTTTCGTTAAATTTATTTTATGAAAAACTTTTGAAATTGATATCATGTAAAATATTAGTGGTATTGTTGTATTAAATTTCTTGTTTATATCCTTCATGTATTAGCAGATAGTAACATTACAGAATTTATAACGTTTTCCAATTATATCATTTTTTAAATTGCTCGTCTTAAGCTAAAAATTTAATTATGACATTTTTAGAGACTAATTTTATAATAGGAATGCGTATAAATTGATTTCGTTGGTAGTCAGATTTTCTCTTACTCCTTTATGCTTGTTATCCTACGGGATTCTTGTTGCTGCTTATTATTAGAATGTGAATCTATATGCAGTTCGTGTGACTGTGACCTATAATATGAGTATAAATTGTCAGCTCAATCGAGTAAGGCATTTAGACGCTATCGCACTTTAAAAAATTGAAACCGCAGACCATAATGATAAGGAATTTTTCCTTGTGTCCCTGTAAAAAATCTTAAGTAGTAGATTCACGAAAATTTTACAGTTCGTGCGTAATGACATATAACATGTGTATAAAATTTCATCTCAGACGAATAAGGCGTTTGGACGCTATCGCATTAAAAAAAAATTTAGGCACATAGGTCATAGTGATAAAGAATTCTTTTATTTGTGTCCCTGTAAAAAAACTATGAGTTCTAGATTCACCAAAATAATAGAGTTCGTGCTATGATGATTTACAAAGTATTTGGGCGCTATCGTGTTCACTCACACACACATATCATCCTAAAAACAGTAAAAATGAACCAGGGGACAACGTGTAGAAACACCAAAATCTCATAAATTTTTGACATGATTACAATATTTTCCTTACATAATATGTTAGGAAAGTAAAAAGAGTTTAGTTTAAACTTAATGATTCCTTTAAAATGTTGTATCTCAAATTCAGTGTTTTATTTTTCTTTCCCACTGATGGATTCTATTCTGTTTCATACTTGTAGAATAATTTTGTCTTTTTCGTAAGATCACCTATGTAGAATTTAATACGCTATATATATATATATATATATATATATATATATATATCCCTTATTTCTTTTCAAATTTACAATATCCGGCCAGTAATAGCTTTTTGTTGCGTAACGACAGGACTAGTTTCTAACATACTCATCTGTAGTCTTCCAATTAAAGCTTTCTCAGAATGTATCTGTCTAGGCAAGCTAGGTGTTATCTGTTATCTTGAAATTTTCCAAGGTATCGATCATCAGACCTATGTAAAGATAGTTTCCTATTCCAAGCGGAAGGTTTTGTGCCTACACATTTTGTTTTATTTATTGACGAATTTTACTAGCAGCAGTTTTCTCAACCAATTTAGATTCTTTTGTGAGGGGGGGGGGGGGAGAGGGCTTTTTTATCAATGTATATTTTTGTAAATATTTTTTTTTTCAATCTTGCATAATTTTTTACTTTTCTTTCTTCGTTTTAATGTTTCGGGGGCCGCCCTTAGATAACTGCCGCCCTCAGGCATTGCCTGAGTTGCTTAATGCCTAGCGGCGGCCCTGCTAATTATAGATATCTATTAGATGTTTAAATGTAGACGAGATTTAGATGTGCCTTGTTCAGTGTCTAATAGATGTAAAATGTTAGATCAAAACAAGATTTAGATATTTTTAATATCTATTAGATTATTGGAGATTTGGCAGATATTTAAGACATCTAATGGATGTAAAAAAGAGTGACATTTGTCGTGCTAATAGATATCTATTTATAGAAGTTTAATGGATCATTTTTTTTACCTTTATATTCTTATGAATGTAAGTGGCTGTGTGAGTAAGGGTTGCTAAAAATGTGCGATTAGCTTATCTATTGCGCTTTATTGTTTTATAAATAAATTAGCCATGTAGAGGTTATTGCATTCTTACATAAATATGTTACTTATTTATTTTTAAGGATCTTTTGACTGTATCTAAATTTTGAGATATATGAAAATCTGTGGGAAAATAAGTTATGGAGAAGGTGGTAAATCAGGGTGTCAACAATAAGGAAAAATAGGAAAATATCAAGGAATTTTGTAAAAATTCACAAAATTCATGAAACTTTCATTTTTGGCTTGCAAAGATTACTGAAAGATCGCCAAACAAGTGATATCTTAGCATACATTGCAATGGATTGGCTGCTTTCTAATTGAATCTCGCCAATCAATTAATAATTTTAAAAAAACTCCTGATTTCTTTTATTATTAAATATTCTTAATGCAACAACTCATGGATTAATTTTATGTTCTGATGCTAATATGTTGTGTACAAAAAAAATTTAAATTTTTATACAATTTCTTTCAAATTTGAACTTTTTCTTTTGTGTATACAGTACCCGCCGCTTTATAAAATCACTGTTTAATAAAATCAGCCGCTTAATCTGGTCAAATTGCTGGGTCCACAATCAAATCAATAGAAACTGCCGCTTAATAAAATCAGCATTGCCGGTTAATAAACTCAAGAGCTAAACAATGAATTATATTTTCTCACTGCATTTTTTAAATGGAAAAAAAAAAAAAAAACATACCAAACCATCACATTATTACTCTTTGTCAAAAATTTTACGCCTCAAAAAAAAAAAAATAATAATAAAATAAAAACACGCCCCGCCATGTGTTGTAGTTATGAATTCAAGGAATGAATTCAACAAATGATTGTCCAATAATTATTTTTTTTCCCTATCTTTAAATATTCAAATAGTTTCTATTTTTTATTTTGAAGCAACTTAGCTGCAAGATACGCAAGCGGAAATTTTTTATTTTGAAGGTAAAGTGTAAAATTTTGGTAAAGTATGATCGTTTTCTGCAAATGTATAGTCAAAGGAAGGCGACATCGAAGCTTGAAATTTCTCAATTTGCTTCATGTAAACATAAGAATAAAGATGATATTAGTGCCTGAATTGTACCAAATGGAAGAGTGAACTGTAAGCGAAAATGAATAGGAAAAGCAAAAGGCATCATCAACACAGCACTCTAGATAGGTACAAGAATGTGAGGTCAAATAAAATTTCCATATTTTACGTAGTTTTATCCATAAAAGTTGAAAATTTTACATGAATGATAAGTAACGAAAACTCCATTCCTACGGATGGCTAGTTGATAGATGGAAGGGCGAAGAAATTTTTTTTTCCATATTTAGATAAAAAACACTCTTTTATTGAGTTCAGGCATGTTCGCCGGATAAAAAAATCAGCCGCTTAATAATATCATTTTGATGAAAACAAACGTGATTTTATAAAAGGATGGTTACTGTATTAACAAAGTCAACAATGAAAAGTAATAATTGAGGTATCTTTACCCATCAGCATAATTTTTGAATTGCCGTGTTTAGGTGATGGAAATCATGAGTCTGTCAAAATGAGTCAGGGAAATCAGGAAAAAAAAAATTCTGAATTTTTGTAGCCATCCCATAAATTTTTTAAAATCATTTTCATATTTCTTACTATTTACGATTCAATAATATGCGACAATCAGTTGCTTTACCGAAAATCAACATCATTGCTATTTTTTTTTGAATCTGATTACCAAAGTAATGTGATATTTTTAAGACAAACTGCTGAATATTTCACTGTTTTAAAAAAGTTCTAATTAATCGTGGCTAGTGCTATGTTTTGTAATTTTTTTTTCTTCATTTTTTGATCTAATTACCAGAGTAGTGTGATATTTTCTCATAAATTGTCAAAATTGCAATATTATTTCAATGATGTTATTAAAAAAAATTCATTGTTGTAGAATTATGTATTTTTCTCATTGTTAATTCTTGAAATACATGATTATTTCATAATTATTTGCTAAAATATGGAATTATTTCACTGTTTAAAAAAATAATAATAATAAATGGGGGGATGCGTATAATTTCTAAATAAGTGATTGTTTCTTCGTATTTCTAAAAATATTATTTTGCCAGTGACTTACAAAATTTGCTCTGTTTTCAAAGCTAATGGAATGCAGAATTGTTTTTCCATTAAATACAAATTTCTGCTCTTTTGATATCTAATTTCCAGAATGTTATGTAATGTACTATACCTGTGCAAAATTTTCACGTTTTATTTCTTTTCTTGTTTATCTTTGAAACTTGTGAACCTTAAACAGATTTTTCTATTCAATTTTAGCTTTAATTCATCATAAGTTAAATTACACTGCTCTGCGTGAAAATCGGTCCCAGCACCATTCTTGCAAATTCTTATGTAAAATGACTTCCTGAATCGACAACATATGACGCCCATTTTGCCCCCATCACCCACTGTTTTTTGGGGATAACCCCTTTATTTTTATTACTGTTCGTTAATTGTATGGCTATGAATTTGTTTTGAAGGGAGGAAAAGGATTATTTAGATATCTTCTAAGGGGCTACAGAGTTGAAAAGTTCTAAAATATAAATATTTGTAGCCAGGAGAAAAGTTTTGGGGAGAATTTGCCACTGAAATTATAAATTTAAGTTTTATTAATATATTATTTATTATATATTATATTTTTGTGTTTGTGTTAAAATAGTCCTTTTCCACCCTCCAACTCAAATTCATGGCCATAAATTTGCCAAACAGTGATTAAAAACTGGCAATGTGGGTGATGTCTCAAGAAAACTGTAGGTGATTAGGCAAAAAAGAACATATTTTGATTCAGGAGGTCATTTTACATAAGAAACATCAAAAAATTATTTCAAGCCTCATTTTTTTTTTTTTTTTTTTTTTTTTTTTTTTTACAGTGCAGTGTTATTATTAAAACCAAATTAATATTATGGGATGAAACGCTAATGATAGATATACCAAAATAATCCAAAAGTTTTCAAAATAAAATTCACATTTGATGATCCAGTTTTCATACTTCCCAGGCAGTATAAAATAATTATAGGATACTTTAATATATAGGATCTCCCAACCCTCCATGATGACTTTTAAATTTTTTTTACTTTGTTGACAACACATTTTTATTTATTTAGGCACTTTTTGCTTAAAAAATAATCTGGTGTGTCACCCACACGACTTTCTCTTACCCTGAAATTTAATACTATAAATACAGGTTGCAGATTAAAAGGTAAGATAACGAGTACTGTAATGTAAACCTGTGTTAAACAATTCATATTAGGCTTCTGAAGAGTTTTATATGATAATTAGTTCTGTGTGAGGGGAGCTACTGCCCCCCTCAACCCCCCCGTTTCATTAATGCACCAACATTTATATAGAATTTAATTCGGTTATTAAAATATATTTCTGTTTTAAAAAATAATTTATTAATATTATTATTTAAAAAAATTATCTTTTATGATAATGCAGATGATTTCCATATTAAAGAAGTAGTATAACACCAAATATCCAAAAAAAGCCCATTTTATTCTCAATATTTAAAAAAAGAAAAAAAAAAAAGATTTTTTTTTCTGTTTTTTTTTTTTTTTTTTCGTTAAAAGTAAAAAAAATCGATAACTTTGTTTTAAATTATCGCATATCGATGGTTCAACCATTCATTTTAAAGGTATTTGCGAGCTCTTTTGAAAGATACCCATCATGAAAATTTACTCCCCTCGAGGGGGGATTAAATTGAGGAAATCTCTGTATAGCAGTGCCACCTTGAGCGATTGACACTAATTTAAGTCAAGATACATCTACATATAAATTTATATGCAATTCTGTGCAGTTGTTCCTGAGATACAGATCCCTTTTTTAATGGTCTAATTGTGTTCTGAAACTTTCAAAACATGTAAATTCATTGAAAACTGGAAGTCAAAAATTTTTACGAATACCAAAACTTTCTTCCACTGAATATAGAAGAAAATCAAAAGGAGAAAAGGAAGATGTTAAATTAGTTTACTTGAGAATCACACATGTATACATTTTATAACAAATTGAAAAATGGAAATTTCCAATTAAATCTTTTAAACTTAGGCTGTTTTAATTATAATTTACATTCTTAATGGAAAATGACACTAAATTTTGTTTTTCATAAAATTCTAGCACTTTCCACAAGTTCCCTTTTTTTTTTTTTTTTTTTTTTTTTCCCCTTAATGCTACTATTTCCATCTTTGTGATATTTTTATATCTTTTACAAAATAAACCTAAAACAGGTTAAATGTTGCAAAAAAAAAAAATTGACTATTTTTTTTTTTTTTTTCCTTGTAAAGTAATCATAAAATCCTAAAAATAATTATTTTTTAATAAAATAAGGATGAAATTTGAATGTAAATTATCCAAGTAATTAAGGTATCCATACGTATTATCACAAATACTTTCATATTAAAATGTAAATTGCATTACTTAACTAAGAATAACTATAAAGAAATAACTCTACAAGGAATGTTTTGTATATATGAAATAGTTTTATTTATAAGTGTACCTATAAAAATGGATATCTATTTATATAGTTTGCAAGAGAGGTAACGATTCCGGTTCGTACTCATCTATATAGCAAGCTGCAACCTAATTTTCATACTTTAGTTAATTTTAAAAAATCTAATTGTCCGATTGATAAGCTGTTTGGACATTTAAATTTTTAATTATTGCCAAAAAAATTTACCAGTTAATTTTTTTTTTAAGCATAAAATGAAATATGCTTTTATGCGAAAAATAAAAAATTATTAAATTTGCTCATGCACATGAAAAAAATGGAGTTAAAAAAATGACCATAACCTTTTTTAAAATACTTCAATTTTAGTTGTTTTTTTTTGGGGGGGGTGGGGGGGTTGAAATAGTATGTTTTTGGCACAGATGAATCGTGTTAGGCATGAAAGTTAATGTCCTTGACAATCCTGGGTAATATTTTAAAATTTTGATGCTGAAATAGATGGGACATTTTTCTCCAAGGACTCTACTTTTGTGAAAGCCATTTTAAGCCAAGTAGCATATCAAAGATATAAATAAATGTTAAATATTGAAAAACAGAAAAGAAGGAAAAAGAAAAGAAAGAAACAGAAAAAATAATTGCATAAATTATGTATTTTTCTCTAAAATGGCAATAAAAGTTCAAAAGTCGACAAGGGGAGCTATATTAAGGCTGCACTATGATGAGATTTACATATTTAATTTTTTATATACCAACTGCTATTAACTAACTCAACTACTATTATAACCACAAAAAAATTGCCTCATGCGATAGATGTAGTCGATCATAGCATATTGTAATATTATATTTGGCGTGAAATTGTTGTCATTTTATAGCCGATCGAATAAATCAAATAAATATCGAAAATAATGTGAAAGAAAATATGTACACCATGTATAGTGTTGTTCATGTGTAACTGGAATTCAAATATAATACTGCTACTTCAATTTTTTCGATACTGTTCGTCTCGGAACTGTCATCTGAAAAGTACCCAAATAGAAGCCCACTGGTAAGCTATTGTCACAGGCATCCGAGAATTTGCGAATGAGTAGGTCGCTGCCTAAGGCAGCTGGGACAAAAAGTGGGCTTTTGAGCAATTTCATGATTTTTTTTTTTTAAATCAATATAGAAAAGAGTTTCCTTTAAATTAGTGACCAGCGAAGCAGGCAAAGAACTTTGTTGATTCACTACCTTAATTGATTTCACATTCTGTCATTTTTGACGGGGTTATATACTAGTATTAAATATTGTTATTATTAAATTTACTGTATTGCATGCAAAATGTTCATGCCGAAATCTAAATATTTCTTAATAATCTTGCGGCAATTGCAAAGATTGAAATCATAACAAAGCATTACTACTCCAACATCCGTATTTCTTTCTTTACCAAAACCGAATTGAAAGACTAAACTGGCTCAAAGTTGATGAGTCAGCAGAGATGTTTTCTCCCGAGTCCTGAGAGGAGAGCTATGTGCAGATCCAGGGCTGCCAAAAACTACGCAATTGGCATAGTGACTACGCTTTAGCCTGCTTCTGCTACACTCTATGCATCGCATATTTAAAGCTACGCTTTTCCTTTCCTCATCGTTATCTTGTTTACAACGAGCGAACTCCGATTTTGCACCGTATCTGCAAATCATGGTTACAGGTGAAGTAGCTTGAAAACTCCGGAGGTTGGTAGGTTGTTTCGTTGCCTTTTCATAAACTATTATGATAGAGTGACTGCGTGACGCGCACAGTGATTGGATGTTTGGAGAAGTCCTTTTCTATCGCTAGAGGTCTAATCTGTTTACTTTCGTTTTTTGGCATTGTGTGTATGTTATCGGTTGGACTCGCATTTATTTATTTTTTTACTTAAAAGTAAACAAATTTGTTTAGTTTTTTATTTAATAGTATTTTAATTTAAAATGAGCGATGATGGTGATAATCCAAAGAAGAAAAAAAAGTTCCTGATCAAAAATTCCTATCGAAGTATTCTGCTAAATGGCCATGTTTACGTTCTGTAGATTCATCACCCCGTTAGGCGTATTATTGTACAATATGTAACAGCAATTTTTCATGGTGGACTTTATGATTGTTCGCGTTATATTGCAACAAGCCGATGTATTATTTTTGTATGTTGGATTATTAAAAGTCAATAAATTTCAGAAAGTAAGTTTTAATGTAAACAAAAGATTTTATGCTTATTTATATTTTAAGCATTTTCTTATTTTTTAGCGACTACACTTTGTAGCTTAAAACTACACTTTTTCTTGTTTTTTTTTTTTTTTAACTACACTTTAGCACTCCCAGAGGTTGGCAGTCCTGCAGATCATACATACATTACATCAAGAGTCTACACTGTCTTTCCTCTACCTCACCTCGGCATGGTGACTAAACAGATTCTAAACCGCAGAGTGACCAAAGCTGATGATGAAACGGGGCAGTGAAAAATCATTCATCCTTCTTTTGAAACGACTTCTACTCGGTTCCGGTGTAGTTTGTACATGTAAAAAGAAAAGAGCGATTGTTTCATGACATGAAGGTTTCACTACGAGTGTTTCACAACACTGCAACAAATCAATACACCAGAAGGGAATATAAACTGCGTTCTGCTGCAAGCACGTGTTTTACAGTTCGCTGTTGAATCTATGCACTTTTCTTGTCCCAAGTGCGTTTTCTGAGTCGATACTCCCCCGCTCCTGATGTAATGTTGTATCGTTGCATATATGGTACATCGGTTTTAAGAAAAATTATAAAAGTGATTTGATGATGTTAAATTTAAACCAGTGTTTCCTGATATATTGATGCACTGTCCAGTCTTAATATATACATATTACAGTAAATAATCTTGATATGCTTTGATATTAAAATGCAAATTGTGCTATTTTACTCAGAGAAACTATAAGGAAATAACTCTACAAGGAATGTTTTGCATAAATGAAATAGTTTTATGTATAAACAATAATATATAATAAGTATTATTAAATTTACTGTATCATTTACTTACAAAATGTTCATAACAAAATCTAAATATTTCTTAATATTCTTGCAGTAATTGCAGAAAATCATAAAAAAGCGTTACTACTCCATCATCCGTATTTGTTACTTTATCAAAACCAAAACAAAAACTAAACCAGTTCAAAATTTAAGAATCGGCAAAAGCGTTTTCTCCCAAGTCAGGAGAGTAGAGGCATGCGCAGATCATACGTTGCATTTAGAGTGTACACTGCCATTCCTCTACCTCACCTCGGCACGGTGACTAAACCAATTCTAAACTGCTGAGTCGCCGAAGCTGATGATGAAACGGGATGGTGTGAAATTGTTCATCCTTCTTTTGAAACGACTTCTGTTCGGCCCCGTTGTGGGTAAAAAGAAAAGTGCGATTCGGCTCACTGTGACGAATCAATACACCGTAAAGGAATTTAAACCACGTTCACCTGCAAGCAAGTGTTTTGCATTTTGCTGTTGCACTACTCTTGTCCCGAGTAGGAGTGGGCGATGTCACTATTTCAATATCACGATATATTGTCAAGGCAAAATCACAATATCGCGATGTATCATGATATTGGACTTAAATATTTTCGAATCTCTTTCATAATGTTAATTTAAATGTCTGGATATAAAAAAGGCTTGAATTGAATGAAGCAGACCCATTATATTATAAAATATACAGAACACATTAACTTCTTTTATATGTACAATTTCTTATTAATGCAACACTATATCAACACTAATATAGAAAAACTAATAATGGAAATACATATATGCAGAGACTTAATTCATATATTACTGTGTTTTTACGTAGCAGTATTATATCATTTCAGCACATTCAACTATCTCAGCTATTAATTTTACTATTTTTTTTTTCTAAAATACATTATTAACACAAACTTTTGCTAAGTCTTATGAAAAAAAGCACAAGTTTCCCCGAGATAACGCTGAAGCTTATGTCATGGCTACAAGGATAAAGAAAATAATTTTTTATACTTGGTTTGGAGGGCTGAATAAAATAACTGAAGAAGGATGACTCAACAGAAAAAAAAAATGCAACAATGTATTGAGATAAATAAATTTTACCTGCGATATAAAACAAATAACTCAAAAATAAAAAATTTAAATGAATAGATGTAATTCTATGTAAGAACCACCAGATTTACAGGTTTTCTTTCTTGGCGACCGCTGCAAACTGTCAAATTATCATAGCATACTTTCTGAAAATATCCATTTTACATTCTACGTTTGATGATTTATATATCATAGAAGTTGATACATTGCTTTCCCGTAAACAAACAGGGTAACATTGGAACATAGCAGCATCATTTCTCACAAGGAAACATTTAAAAGGTGTCGTCTTTAAAAAATATTGAAAAAAATATGTGATTGTACTCTTCATAAAACACCAGAAAGTGAAAAAATTATCGGCTGAAATGAATTACAGCGACCACAAAAAATTATAAAAATTAAACATTTTTTGTGATTTAGCTCTGTTAGATAAGTTCACTAGCACGAAATTGCTGTGTACGAACATAACCGTATTTTGCTTCTCTGCCAAGTACTCAAAATCAATCGCCTAACAGTGTAAATCACCAAATAAGCTTAATTTTGATAATTTTTTGTGGTCGCTGTAATTCATTTCAGCCGATATTTTTCACTTTCTGGTGTTTTATGAAGAGTAGAATCACATATATTTTTTGAAGACAACACCTTTTGAATGTTTCCTTGTCAGCCAATGCTCACACTAATTGAGTAAACATAGCTTTTCGTTCACGACTCTCATTCATATCATGTTTCATGCATTGATACACTATAGAAACTGTGATATACAGCCTTATCTTACATGGCCGAAATTGCAGTATAATGCATT
The DNA here is from genome assembly GCA_963930645.1 of Salticus scenicus. Lineage (NCBI taxonomy): Eukaryota > Metazoa > Arthropoda > Arachnida > Araneae > Salticidae > Salticus > Salticus scenicus. The sequence continues at coordinate 180,728,715 of OZ005659.1, forward strand.
TGGGCGGTATATTCAAAAATCTAATCAATAGCAATTTAAGTAAAGGTTGAACAGAGTATAAAGTTTTGTTGAATTCCATTCTTTGATTAATGAGATACAGTATTTACAAAATTGTGCCAACAGATGACAAACGTTTTCTAAAAATTGCCGAATCCAGTGTTAGGACACCTGAAAATGAGTAAATATTCATAGAAAACTGGAAATCGAAAATTCTCATGAACCCAATATATTTTCGTCTTTTGTAAATAGAAAAAATTAATAAAACATGAAAACTAAAATTACACACACACACAAAAGAAATAAATAAGTGAACGATTAAATAAAAATAATAATGTAAATTATTTTATTATACTATAGAATTATAAGATTTCAAAAATAAAGGTTATTATCTCTTCCTTGCCCCCACCTTTGAAATTAGATTCTCCGTAGAAAGTAATCAGTACCCTGAGTGAAGAAATTGCTTTCATTTGTTTAACAAAATAAAACTATAAAAATAAATAACACCAAATTTTCACTAAATTGATCAGAAATAATGAAATATTTGAAAGAAATTAAATAACCGAAGATTTTTTTTTAAAAACATATGGATGTAAATAAATGATGAAATTATTCAGTTATTTCTAAATAAAACTAATGGCATCAATAATTGTCAATTATATTTATGGCAATAACTGTTTTGGATTAACATTGTAATGACGATTACGAATAGTCATATATCACATCGTAGCAGCGAGTAAAGAGATCAAATGAATATCACAGTGTCTCAGTCATAAGTGTTTGATATCACGCATGCGTTATTGCTCTGCTGATAATCGGCTCCTAATAAAGCAATATCATGATCATTAAAGGCAATAACGGATATTCAGATCATAGCTGTAAACAGCGATTTCAGATGAACTCAATGTCAAATATCACAGATGTGTTATGCGAGTATCATCCACTCTTCTTCATATCAAGGATTACCTACTATTACGGCCCAGGATGTAAAGTTGGCTACAGTCACTCACCATACATTCGCAGCTGAGTTCCTGATAATCGTGGCGGTTGCGATTTATCGCCAACTGAAAGATTCCGTTATCAGTTTCAAATTTCATGCATTAAGTCGATGCATCGTGTAGTCCTAGTCCCGAGTGTGTTTTCTGAGTCAATACTCCCCATTCCTGACGTAATGATGTATCGTTGCATATACAGTACATGGGTTTTTAAAAAAATTATAAAACTGGTTTGATGATGTTAAATTTAAACCAGTGTTTCTTGATATATCGATGCACCGTCCAGTCTTAATATATCATGAAAAACGGCAGTTTTTCTAGTGACGCAAGCGAAAAAGCAAACGAACGCGGCGACACTCAGCGGAAAATATGAACGAAAACTTCGACACTCATATATACAGCTAATCTGAGATCAAAGGAACCGCTGAAAGCCGACACTTAATATCTCAGAAAATATGGGATGTTTTTCTCTGATATTTTCAAAATAGTCTTTCACTTTCTGTCTGATCCTACCCTGAAATCGCTACATTTCTGCGTGCAATATATTTCGAGATATGAATTGGCTCATTTAAGTTGTAAATGGGCGGCGTATGTGAGGAACAAATTTTTCTCGAATATGGTTCGACCGAATGTCGTTTAATTGATATATGATATTAATCGCTTTTATCTGATGTGCCTGACATCTCCCCTTTTCCTAGGAAAACTCTTGTTTTTTTTATAACTCAGTTTAAAAATCTAACTATTTTTTACTCCGAAAATACCGTGATGCGGCAGTTTCGCGGACGAATACAGTCTTCTTTTCTATCTGAAATACTCAATATCAAATAATCGTTTTGGCTCCCTCTATCGGGAACTGGCGTCAAAGATAAACACAAAATATAAAAAAAAATTATTTTTCTTTTTTTAATATATATATATTAAATGAGTTATTTATTTAGGTACTTGTATTTTATATGATATTTGTTTATCAAAAATATTCCTTGTATTTACATTGTTTTCATGCTGATACGTTGTTAACTTTCAAAATTGGTTTTATTTTAAAAAGTGATTGCAACAACAAAAAATTTTTTCTTTATTTTCATAAAAATGACAAATAATATATCATATGCAAATATTTGTAATTTTTTTCAAAATTAGGTGATAAATCACTTAAACTACGGATTGAAAAAAATTCTTAAAACCGAATTTGAAAATAATTAATTTGCTCATTAAGTTTCTAGTATATATATATATAAATTACAAAATGTTAAGCTATAATAAAATTTTGAATAGATTAAGATTTTTTTAAATAAAATTTATAACAAACTATACTACTTAAATATTTACCAGTATAAAAATTTCACTTTTTAAAGATTCTTCTATTATTTATTTTTCTCTTTTAAATCAAATCTATACCTAAAAAATTATTCGCGTTTCTTTCTTTCTTTCTTAAATTTAACAGTAGGGAGGTGGCATAAATATAACAATAAAAACTACTCCAGAAAAAAAAAAAAAAAAAAAAAAAAAATATATATCCTCCTTAACTCGTATATACTTATTTCTTAGATATAATAGTGATATAAAATAAAATTGAAATTACCATGCATCTGCAACTTTTAAATTAGAAATTAATAATAACATTGTAAATATTGTACACACTATTAAAAAAAATATGGCATAAAACTTTGAGGAATTTTTTTTTTTTGGTGAATGATATTCAAATTATTAAATGACATAAAGGTTCAAATAGGATTCAAGGATGTTTATTTCCATTACAAAGGATTTTTTTTTTTTTTTTTTTTTACTATCACATATTTTTTAAAAACCTCTGTTATTCATTATTTAGTACAACATATTGTTCTGAAATTTGTGTAAGTACTTGTTTATTTTTTAATATAGCTTTCCTATACAATATCCATAAAATCTTAAAAGTGTTAAGAGGTAAACTGAGGCAATTTTAAGCTTTTAATTAAACACAAAAAATTAAGTAAAATTATAATATGTAACTGTTTTCACTTTGTAAAACTAATCTATTAATCAGTTTAAAAATTTAAAAGTCGTGGCCAAACCAACAATAATAACAATTAATACTTATACTAAATTAAATGATTTTTCCGTAGCTTAATAATTACTGTTAACACAAACATTGTTACAGTAACTTGAGTTTGCATTATATTATAAAAATCGTAAAGGCAAATTCTTTACGAAAACAACTTTAAATTAAACTGATTTAAATTCATTTTGTATTATATAAAAAACTAATCAAGTTGTTCTGTAGAATTTTTATATGAATTTAATTTCATCGATTTTAGAAAAGTGTGTTTCCAAAGTTCATACAAAATCTCGCCAAACAGTGTCGAATACGAATTATTCAATTTGTTTTTATCTAGTAATTTTCGGAATTTCTAAAAACTGTGAAACACGTCTACGAGAATTTTTATGGAATTTTGTTTAGTTAAGAATAAAACAAATGTGTATAGTAGGGGAAGGGAGGGGGGCATAAGGACTCAGTGATGTGCAAATTTTAATTTTATAAATGTGAAATTTGGGTGGAGGGAGGGGGAATCTCTGTTAGTTTGATGGAAAGTCCTTTTCAAAACAACATTTTAACACAAAATGTTTTTCTCTATAACTATTTGTTAGGAAAATAAGAAAGAAAATGTTTCTTTTAAAGTCGTCCCCCGTGTCTCGAGAACACCTTGGAAAATTTAAAAACTGTAAAAAAAAAAAAAAGGCGGGGGGAGGGGGAGCTTAATCAGTTTGAAGGATCTTTGTTTTGTTTGGAAATTCGAACTGTAAAAACAGGGGGGCGAAAGGCACATCTTTGAAATTTTAAACAAATGAAGTTCTTTTTGTAGTTTGTCGGAAATGTCTTCTACAAACAAAAATTTTTTTAATATATTTTGTTTGCCTCTTTTTTTTTTTTTTTTTTTTGTAATATACTGAAAATAGTCTCCATTATGTTCCTATTTCAGGATCATGTGGTTTGATCTCGTTTGGTTTATTTAAAAAAAAGAAAGGAAAAGAAAAAAAGAAATTGAAGCGGAATTGAGATAGAAGAAACCTTAGGTGGCAAACATTAAAATGTCGAATAGGAGGGGGATTAGGAGCTCATTTAAAGTTCTACTTAGACTCATATTTAATATGCATGCTTTTTATGTTTTCAAAACTTTCAAGGCGTTTCCTATAGATTTGGGAAGAAAAATGGGACTTTTAGAATGTATATATATATATATATAAGCTTCTTTAAAAAATGCCCCACGAGCGGTTCTGCGCTGAAAAGCTGGTGGATGGGAAGTGCCGGATTCGATCCCATCCCGTACTCTTCGACCTAGCCGTTTCTTCAGTGTTTTTTCTCCGAAACTTGCATAAATACGGGCTACGACCCCTTAGAAAGACCTCACGGGGGGCAATGTACTTATAGGCCTAGGACCCTAGCGCAGTCAATTGGCCTTAAAACCTACAAACAACCAACCTTAAAAAAGTATCGCTGGAAACATTTTAAGTGATTATATTTAGAAAATTTCTCAAAGTGCTAAAAAATCCTTATCAATTACAATTTTAAAGTTAGATCTCTCATATACACTTTATACCCATAACCCAATTTTCGAAAATGAGGCAAAGTCCAAAATCCCTACACTACGTTTCAGAAAATTTTTAGAAATTCTAAAGTGATTCCGAAATACTAGGAAGAATGTGGGGACTATGTACAGTATGGTTAATCAGATAGAATAAAACTAGATGCATAACATTTTAATGCATGTTTTTTAGAAATTTTTTTCTAAAAAGCGATTTCCCTATTAAAATTTTTAAATGATCTAACTGGTAACCCCCCCTCCTATTTTCCCCAGCTGAATTAATTTTAAACCAAACAAAATCTCTCTCAGATTGATTAAGCATCTTTTTTAGAATTATCAGAGTTTCCAAGGGAGGATCTGAACCTCATCCCAATGGTGCTAGGTATTTTGGAAAATTACTTTCATATCCTTAAACAGTTTTACTTTATGCATCTACAATTTAAAAATAACAAAATATTTATCTTTTGTTCAGTCGATTGACCATTTAAAAATTTTTTGTTAAGTTTTTATCTAACTAAAATCGATGTGGTGAAAACTCTTTAGAAACTTATTCGTAACACTTTTTTACAAAAACTTTCGTACACAAAATTATTTTTTTAAACATTTATTTTGAATTTTCTGTTGGACTATCTAAGAAATAATTGAACCCCAATGAGCTATATAAGAAATTGAATATTGAATAAAATAAAAAATCTTTTTTATTTTTTATTTTTTTATTTGTAGAAATTTTTGTCATTTTTAAAATGTACTATATTATGCCTTTGTAATGTTGCATGTTTTCATCCCTCAAAAAATATTCTTTCTTAAAGTTTTTTTTTTTTTTTAATCACTTTTTATAAAATTTTGAAATTTCATTTAGTTTGTTATTTTGTTCGAGTATGACCTATAAAACAACAATTTTTATACAGTGTTATAACTCATTACCATGCTCCTTTAATTTTACAGTTTGATCATTAACCCCTAAAAAGTAATGATATCAATGCAAAAAACCCTTAACGGGTTAAAAGTTTGTGACGCAGCACTGTACTTTATGGCTATAAGAATTAGAAATACGGGTCTTAAAAATAATATCAAATTTTCAGTGACGCTTTGATATTAATTAAATTATACATAGATTTTCTTATTTGAATTTGCTTTTTTTTTTTATTTATATTTACAGTGTAAACATTATTTTCAAGATAAAATAATATATAGCATTTACTCATTGATACCTTTCCATTCACATCTCTTATACTTATGAAAGCATGTGTTTTAAAAGAAATTATATGAAATTCCAGTAATGCAGTGGTGTTACATTAAATGATTTGTTTTTAAATTTCACTGCAATTATTTTGTTTTGCATATTAAAGTATGTGTGCACATTGAAATATTGCTTTTAATTTTCAAATACGCTGTCAAATATATCACTTTCATTAAGCTTATATTATGTACTGAAATATATTTATTTCAATGAATTATTCTATCTTTTGCATCACGCCATCCAAAACTGAAAAAAATTTCACAATTTTTTTCTTTGCAGCACAATATCTATTTGCATGCATTTTCAATTTATTTGGATGAAATGACACAAAGTAAACATTTCCATATATTTTACTTACAGTTTTGGAAGGCGTGACGCAAAAAAAAGAAAAATTCATTGAAATAAATATATTTCAGTACATAATATAAGCTTAATGAAAGTGGATATATTTGACAGCGTATTTGAAAATTAAAAGAAATATTTCAATGTGCATATATACTTTAATATGCAAAACAAAATAATTGCAGTGAAATTTAAAAACAAATCATTTAATGTAACACGACTGTGTTACTGGAATTTCATATAATTTCTTTTAAAACACATGCTTTCATAGTATAAGAGATGTGAATGGAAAGGTATCAATGAGTAAATGCTATATATTATTTTATGTTGAAAATAACGTTTACACTGTAAATATAAATAAAAGGAAAAAGCAAATTCAAATAAGAAAATCTATGTATAATTTAATTAATATCAAAGCGTCACTGAAAATTTGATATCATTATTTTTAAGACCCGTATTTCTAATTCTTATAGCCATAAAGTACAGTGCTGTGTCACAAACTTTTAACCCGTTAAGGGTTTTTTGCATTGATACATATTACAGCAAATAATCTTAATACGCTTTTTCTACTATTTTACTCAGAAAAACTATAAAGAAATAACTATAAGGAATGTTTTGCATAAATGAAATAGTTTTATATAAAACGGTAATATTGTATAATAAATATACTAAGTATTATTAAATTTACTGTATCATTGACTTGCAAAATGTTCATACCAAAATCTAAATATTTCTTAATAATCTTGCAGTAATTGCAAAGATTGAAATAAAAATAAAGCATACTACTACGTCACATTCTGTATTAGATTTTTTACTGAAACCAAAACACTAAGCCGGTTCAAAGTTCAAGAGTCAGCAGAAGCACTTTGTACTGAGAAGGCACCTGCAGGTCATATATTACATCGAGAGTCTACACCATTAATCTTCTACCTACCATGGCAAGGTGACTAAACCCATGCAAAATTGCGACATAGCTGAAGCTGGTGGAGAAACAGGACCGGTATGAAATTATTGATCTTTCTTAGGAAATGGACTTTGTGTCAGCTCTGGTGTAGTTCTTACTTGTAAAAGGAAAATATTGATTTAGCTCACTACCAATGTTTCACGACAGCATGGTGAATCAGTACACCGGAAAAATACTGCATTCACCCATATGTAAGTTACGATTCGCCGTTGAATCATTGCACCACTCTTGTCCCGTGTGTATTTGCTGAATCTATGCTCCTCGCTCCTGATGTAATTGTGAATTGGCTTTAAAAAAAAAAATTATAAAACCAGTTTGGTGAGACTTAAAAATCTTAATTAAAATTTACTAAATTGCTAAACAAATATATTAAGAAGGTTTTACTTGGAAATTTGTAGCATAAATATTTTTGCTGCAAATTTCCAAGTCCTTCTTAATATATTTGTTCAGTTTGATGATGTTGGATTTAAATTGGTTTCCTGATGTATCAATGTCTAGTCCTAATATGTGTATTACCTATCGATTCAAAAACTGCCAAACCAATTTATATGTTTTTTGCAAAATGATCTGTGTATTTCTGGGAAGGTTTAAAGCTATTGAAATATCAATCTTCACACGATCATTTACATATTAACATAAAGGAAATATATTTACACGTGTAATGAAACTGAAATAAAAGTTCACAAAAATAAAAATTGCACGAGCTCTCTGTTATGTAAAGTGTAATGTTTGTGTGTTTGTTCTCCAAAAACTAAACAAGAATTAGAGTTGCACTGAATATTCGGTATTTTGCAGGTAACACCAAATATTCGGTTCGGCTGAATATCTTAATATTCGGCGACCGAATAGTGGAATTAAATTTTAAATTGTTTAAATATTGAAATTATTTTTTAAAAAAATTATATAAAATTTAAATTGATTTTTTTTTTTTTTTTTTTTAAATCATTGATGTTATGATGTCAAAGAATATTAAATAAATAAAAAATAAATACCAATCTAATAAAGTTCCTATCACATTAATTTCAAATCTAAATTAAAATAGAATCTGTATTCAGATATCATACATTTTAAAATAATCACTAATAGTAGCAGTTACATGAAGAGGAAATTGTGACAGCATATATAAAACTGTATTTACCTACAGCCAGTACAAAGTACAAATCAACTAAAAAAATAATTAAGGATAGAAGATAGTTTATTAAAAATCAATCTTTGCATTTAAATTTTGGTAATTTATGATGCAGGAACAAAAGTTTTTCTGCATGTTTTGGCTGTATGTGTTTGTAAGAGAAAGCTTGTATAGATACAACATCTATTGGATAATTTTATTATTTTTTCACGCTGGAGCACAAACACATTTTTAGTGTAGTTACTCTTTATATATATATTATATATGCCTGGATGTAAATGATATTAATTTATAAAAATTCATAACGGGAAAATTTTGGTTTTTTCTTATTTAATGTATTTGAACTTTTTAGTTTATTTACTAGAATTCAAAATTTAACAGGGGAAAGTAAGGATTTTTTTTTTTTTATGCTGATATATGCACATTGTATTCTTTTTTATATGCAATAAAGTTAAAAATAACTAAACTATTCTAGGTGTCAAAAAATACTTAAATTCGGTCGAATACCAAATATCCGGCTGAAATTTTGACCGAATAGTCGGTATTCAGCAGAAAACACTATTCGGTGCAACTCTAACAAGAATGAAAAGTCATGTGGTTCACATAGATTGGAAACTCTTTCCAACTGTACATAGCCACTGAATTGTTTAACCCTGGATGAATTTATATCTGACATCTTAAAAACATTTTGTTTTTAATTAGGAATAAGAAAATCTTGCCAAAATTAATTTAATACCTTTTTTTATGTTTCAACAAAAGCTATGTATAAGGGCTTGCTAAATTTGCCTGCTTTTCTGGTCACTTTATATATATATAAAGTGCACCAGTGATTGACACTTTTAGAGCAGTCTCTGATGTTTTTAATGTTCTAGTCATGAGAAAATATTTTTAGAAATCTTAAGTTAGTACATATGGTATGAAAGACATTCAGAACCACATATATGCTAAAATATATACATTTGATAACAATTATTTTTTTATGAATTTTTGACATCCACTCAATGTCCCAGTAATTGACAATGCCAGTTTTTCATTTTATCAGTAATTGGACCCCTATGTTCCAGTGTTTGACACTGCTAGTTATTCATTTTACCAGTTATTAGCACCCTATGCTCCAGTGTTTGACATAAAATGTTAAAATTCTTATATGCAAAATATGATTTTATTATTTTTCTTATTTATTAATTATTTCGGGATAGATGTCAATTACTGGAGTATGCCATGCCAATCACTGAAGCACCTACCCTGTATATATATATACATATAATTATAATTTATAATCAAAATGTTTGTATAAATATTTTCAATTGGCAACTATTTTCAGCTAGTTTAAAACCATGGCCAAGTACCACAAAGTCATTAATGCAAATGGCATTTAATTATTTGAGTTTCATTATGTTGATCAGAAACAGGGTTAATTAAAAAAAAGAAACATGCATTTGCATTAGTTAACAGTTTTAGTATAGGTCCCCCTTGACGAAATTTAAAATTCAACACTGAAGTAACTCAGTTGTTTTTTGTCAAGGTTTTTGACTATCGCAATTCCTTAAATATTTTATCTCGAAATTTCAATAAATAATAAGTTACCAAGGGGATCCTATATACTAAAGCTTACCAACATTACTTTGCAAAAACCAAATTCAAAGGGGAAAAATTTGACTATTTGATTAATTGAAATTAACATTTAAAAAATAAATAAAAATTTTAAACCTATTATCGCGATTAAAGCTATTGCAATTCCTTAAATCAGGGAAATTCAGTGAACCCGGAAAAGTCATGTAAAGTCAGGGAATTTCAACAAATTTTGTGGAAATAAGCCATATTTGATTGTTTGTTACTGTAAATTGCTAAATTATTTACTAATTTTATGAAAGTCATGGAAAATTAAAAAATCTCTGTTAGCCACCCTGTTAAATATTTTATCTCCAAATTGCAAGAAATAATAAGTCCCCAAGAGGGTCCTATACTAAATTTGTACAAATATTACTTTGTAAACAGCAAATTCAAGGAAAAAAAAAAAAAAAAAAAAAAAAACATACAAGACTATTTGATTAATTGAAATTTAATATTTTAAAAATATATAAAAATTTTAAAGCTATTATGACATCAATTATGTCAGAAATCTTTGATGATGCAGGTTTTCAATTATTTTTAACCAAGTGTAAATAAATGTTAAATTTTAATGTTAAAAAAAAAATAATTGGAGTAAAAAGTTTAAAACATTTAATTTATTGGCACCAGCTTGAAATTACAAATCAAAGAAGTCTGCACACATTTCTTTACCTAGAAAAAAAAAAAAATTCATAAGTGTGCAGGGCATAATAGCTTTTTTTTCTGTATGTCACACACAGATGACAGATAAACACTTTTTTTTTATTAGTTTAAATAACATCCTTGAAGCCAAAATTTTATTTATTTCCTATGCCGATCTTTCATTGCACTGAATCTATCACTTTGAGATTTTGTCCAAAGTTTACTCTTCCCATTTATCATAGTAACGTTTTTAGCTATGATTTTATTTTATTGATATACATGAGCTAGTACAAGAGGGGTACATGTTGCTGAAGATAGTGGAGATTCCAACAGTAGATCTTATGCAAAATCACTTATCTGTGTCATTAAGCCCAGGTAAGGCAAGCAAGCATTGGGAAATTCAAATCCTACATATTATGAGCAGGAAAGATACTGCCGAAATCAACGGCAATCCATACCATGGATTAGACTGAATAATTTGGAATTTTGTTTCACAATTTATATCTTTTTCAGATTTTATATTCATCAGTAAGTCATTTAACACACTCGTCGCCACGTCACCCATATCTAGGTGACGGGTATGCTTCCGTGAGTGCCCCGTCACCCAAATATGGGTAACGCTTTTCTTGTCGAATTTAAGAGGATTTTCAGTTGGATTTTTAAAAGGATTTTAATGGAATAAGCACTGAACTATAAATATAAGATATCCAACATAAAAATACAAAATTTGTACACCTATACTATATTTTTTAGTAATTTATATTTAGGATAGCATACTACATTATACTATGTCACATGGTGTTCGTTAAAACACTCTAAACACGTTTGAGGTGATTTTGGACAATTGGAATAATAGGTTGTAATTTCTTTCTTTTTTTTTTTTTTTTTTTTTTTTAAGTATTTTTCTTCATTTCTTGGCATTTGGCAGCTTCTGGTAACATAGGAGGCACATCCTTCTTATAAGCTTGCCCTGGTGTCTCTTACAAATCTCTAAATGGTAAGACCTGTTCAGTGGCGTAACTAGACAAAGTGCTGCCCGGGGCAGATGTTTATTTTGCCGCCCCATAAAAAGTCTAAAAATACTTTAAAATGCCAAAAACTGGATAATGCAGGTATATATGTCGGTATTTATACTAATAAAACAATGTCTTTCAATTAGTGCATCTAAATGTGCAACTATGGTGTATGTAAACATCCAGGCATCATAGAACAATAAAATTTGGCAATCAGGTATATTGGGGAATAGTGGGAATGCAGCATAAAAAGAAAAATTATAGCTTTGTTAAATGTTTAATGCAAACTTTGTAATTTTCACATTTGATGCCTTTTTGTTAGACTTCCATACGACATATGTTTCAAATTTCAGAAACCTCTATTATATTTAAAATATTTTTAAATGCAACTCAATCATTCACGTATTACAGACATTTTAACGAAATACATTTTAAAATATTTTCATCAAAGCATTGGCAAAAATTTTCAATGTATTCAATACATTATATTATGGCTGATGTTTAATGCAACATGGTCAGTTGGGCTCACCAGCAAACAGGTCTCCGCTCTGCCACAAAACAGATTGTATATGTCCGATTCGGGTAAAAAGTTCTGCAGCTTTCTGTAAGCAGGGGTTTTCCGCATTTTAAAATTTTAGGGGCCACGAATAGTTTGAGGATTTTTGCCATGATCAGAACTGTTTAGAGCATTTGAAGCTTTTACTTTTGTTTTTATCTACAGTAAATAATTTTACTGATACAACTTTTTTTTTTTTTCTAGTGGTATATAAAGCTGGTGTTCAATGTAATGAGTTACGGACGCCAATAAGTGTTTGTTTGTATGGTGGGTGAATGAATAATTTCTAAACGTTTGCTCACATTGAAGGCACCATAGGCGACTGCAAGTGGGAATTTGCTGCGGTCAAATTTTTGAAGGATCGCTAACAAAATGGTTGTCGGAATTGTTTAAAGAAAAACATTGAATTGAAAGTGAAGCAGTCTAAACTAAATAGAGATTTGCCACAGTCAAAATTCAGGTGTTGCGAACTAGTTGGTTGCCAAAAGCGATTAGTACAAGAGAAAATAAAATGTATAAACAATTCATTTGCCCAGATTTATTTTGCAATATTAATGCGAATGTGTTCAGGAAGATGTGTGTAAAAACTATTTATTTGCGACTGGAATTTACGTGCCTTTCTCTTTGTAAACTCTTGAATCAATAGACCAGAATCATTTTTATCCATTAGGTATAAAATATTGCTTTATAGGTAATATAAATATATTAGTCAACTTTTTTCGGCTAATTTCAGATCTAGACCATAGGTAGATTTTGATGAGCTTTAATTCTGAAAAGGATTGTTGAACCAATCAACACTAATTGCATGAACTATGAAGACTTTTAAAAGCATTACAATATTCTACAATGAATCGGTAAAACTAAAGTGCTGGATAAACTAAAGAACTTGAAAAAACCCTTTTATATCTTCAGCATTATCAGCAATTAAATAATTTTTTATAGCTCGCTTTTAATATTTTCATCAAAAGCATCTACATCAACAATTATAGTCTTTATCTGACAAATTAGACGAAATTAGAAAAGTGTATTCTTTTGAGTTAATCCTACTTTCTTTAAACAGGGTGGCGACAATCAGGGAAATCATGAAAAAAAATCAGGGTACTTTATCAATCTGGAAATATCAGGGAATTTTGTAAAAACACCCAAAAATCATGGAAATTTTCATTTTTGCCCAACAAGTGTGACAGAAAGATCGCCAAACAGGTGTTATCTTAACCATGATTGCACAAGATTGCTTGCTTTCTAGCTGAATCTCACCAAGTTAACATAAAATAAATAAATATTTTTTTGCAACAACTTGAGGAATAATTTTATGTCTTGATGCTAATATATTGTGCAACTAAAATGAGTTATAATTTTGTTAATTTCTAAAAAATTTAAAATTTTTCATTTTATTTTCCTTTTTGTAAGTGAACAAAGAAAAAAAAAAAAAAAAAAGATTGAGATATTTTTGCCCATCAGTATAGTTTTTTGAATTGCAGTGGTTCAGCGAGTATGTTACACAAGAATGTGATATATACATAATTATGGAATGTATATAATAGGTAACGGAAATCATGGAAATTTGTCAAAATTAGTCATGGAAATCATGGAAAAATCAGGGAACGTTTTTTCTGAATTTCTGTAACCACCCTGTTAGAATCTAGGGTTGATTTCTTAACCAGTCTATCTTTCAATGAATCCTTTTATCTTCTTAGCTCAATTTCGTAAGATAAAGCAGTTTCAACAAATTCTTCATTGCTCATTCCTTTTCTTTTGCAAACATAACGCTCAGTATTGATTATTATATTAAAACAAATTTTGGTTAAATAAATCAATGCATCACCTGCTGTTTTGTCTTTTTTACTATTGCCTAAGCGCATGGATGTTCTAAGAAGTGATGTTCATTTTATCTCACTTGTAGTGTTTCTCACTAGTAGTGTTCTAGTTTTCGGCAAAGGAAAATGCAAAGGACTGAATGATAAAGATTTTGTGAATTTTCTCATTACAAAAATTGACATTACTGTTGTACTATGGCATTCCATTAGTCATATACTAAATAGAAATTGTATATGTAGTGCAGAAAATGAATAATATTAGTAAAATACTTTGTTTGTAATATGTTTAAATCCACGAAGAGGATTTAATTTAATGAATAAATATGTCTTGCCGACTACATCTAATTTTCAATTATTAGTTCTTCATTGCATTTGATTTTCTTCTGTGGGAGCACCATATACACTTATTCATTTTTGTATTGCGAGAGAGCTAACATTATTTCTGTCATGCTATCTTAAATTTGATTTTAACAGCAAAATGTATAAAATCTGTTATTTCCGCAATCGTAACATGTTTAGATATTTGAATTTTTAAACAAAAATATTAAATATGCTAAAGTTTTAAATTAATAATAAAATTTTAAATTTATGAATGTTTTGAAATAGGGTGTCGACAATTGAAATTTTTCCCTTGATTTTTCCACTAGGATTTTTCTGTCGAAAAATTTAGTAGTATGTTTGCACTATCAACTAAGTAAAAATTATTATATAAATAGACTGGTGGAAAAATTGGTGAAAATTTTTCGGTTGCCGACAACTTGTAAAAAAAAAAAAAAAAAATTATTTTGCGAAGAATCTTACAAATAATAAGAATAACTTTTCAAAATTTAACTTTTAGTTGATAATGTAATTTCAGGGTGATAGGGATCTTGAACCTTCCCCTCCTCCCATCCACTTAATTATATACCAGCAATCAAATATATTTTATTATTTCTTCAAGTTTTTGTCGATACATTATTATTGATATATTAAACCGATATAATAATAGAACCACATTTTCGAAGCCAGGAACACTTCAGCTTAGGGGACGTCCATAAATTACGTGAGGTGTTTGGGGGGGGGGGAAGGGGGTTGAGCCAAATCTCCCTTGGTCTCACATGGGGGAGAAGGGGGGGGGTCTCGACAAATATTACGTAATTTTTTTCCTGCAAAAAAACAGTGTTAAATTCAAGTAAAACATATTTCTTGACTTAGATATGGCAAAATCTGACGCGATAATATTTATCATGGATATCCAAACATTGAGAAGCAGTGCAGTAGCCTTTCAATTGTTTAGGCTACTGCAGTGGCGTAACTAGCCAAAGTGCCGCCCGGGGCGGATGTTTATTTTGCCGCCCTTTAAAAAGTCTAAAAATACTTAAAAATGCCAAAATCTGGATAATGCAGGTATATATGCAAGTATTTATACTAATAAATGAATATGTCTTTGCATTTGTGCATCTGCCTGTGCAACTATAGTGTATGTAAACATCCAGACATCGCAGAACAATAAAATTTGGTAATCGGGGTTATCGGAGAATAGTGGGGAATGCAACATAAAAAGAAAAATTATATCTTTGTTAAATGTATAATGCAAACTTTGAAATTTTCACATTTGACGCTTTTTTGCTAGACATATGTTTCAAATTTCAGAAATTTCTATTATATTTAAAAAAAAAAAAAAAAAAATGCAACTCACTCAGTCACATATTACGGACATTTTAACAAAATACATTTTAAAATATTTTCATCAAAACATTGGCAAAAATTTTCAGTGTATTATCAATATATTACATTAGGGCTCGTGTTTAATGCAACACGATCAGTTTGGCGCACTAGCAAACGGGTGTCCGCTCTGCCAGCAAACAGATTGTATATGTCTGACTCGGGTAAAAAGTTCTGCAGGTTTCTGTAAACGGGAGTTTTCCGCATTTTGAAATTTTAAGGGCCACGAATAATTTGATGATTTTTGCCATGATCAGAACTTTTTAGAGATTTGAAGCTTTTACTTTTGTTTTTATATACAGTAAATAATTTTACTGATATATATATATATATATATATATTTTTTTTTTTTTCTAGCAGTATATAAAGCTGGTGTTTAATGTAATGAGTTACGAGCGCCAATAAATGTTTGTTTGTATGGTGGGTGAATGAATAATTTCTAAAAGTTTGCTCACATTGAAAGCACCACAGGTGACTGCAAGTGGGAATATGCCGCGATCAAAATTTTGAAAGATCGCTAACGAAATGGTAATGTTTACTACAGTCGGAATAGTTTAAAGAAAGACATTGAATTGAAAGTGAAACAGACAAAACTGAATAGAGATTTGCTACAGTCATAATTTTCAGGCGTTGCGAACTAGTTGGTTGCCGAATGTGATTAGTGCAAGAGAAAATAAAATGTGTGAACAATTCATTTGCCAGATTTATTCATTATTATTCATTTCCAGATTTATATAACGGAGATGTGTGTAAAAACTATCCATTTGCGACTGGAATTTACGTGCCTTTCTCTTCGTAAACTCTTTAATCAACAGACCAAAATAATTTTTATTCATAAAGTATAAAATATTGCTCTATATGTAATATAAATATATTAGTCAACCTTTTTCGGCTGATTCCAGATCTAGACCATAGGTAGATTTTGATGAGCTGCAATTCTGAAAAGGATTGTTGAACCAATCAACACCAATTGCATGAGCTATGAAGACTTAAAAGCATTACAATATTCGACAATGAATCAGTAAAACTAAAGTGCTGGATAAACTGATGAACTTGAAAAGACCCTTTTATATCTTCAGCATCATCAGCAATTAAATAATTTTGAATCACTCGCTTTTAATATTTTCATCCAAAGCATCTACATCAACAATTATAGTCTTTATCTGACAAATTATATGAAATTAGAAAAGTGTATTCTTTTGAGTTATCATAACTTCTTTAGAATCTAGGGTCGATTTCTTCAACCAGTCTATCTGTCACTGAATCCTTGTAACTTCTTAGCTCAACCTCGTAAGATAAAGCGGTATCAACAAATTCTTCATTGCTCATACCTTTTCTTTTTGAAAACATAACGCTCTGTATTGATTATTATATTAAAACAAATTTTAGTTAAATATATCAATGCATCACCTGCTGTTTTGTCTTTTTACTGTTGCCTAAGCACATGGATGTTCTAAGAAGTGATGTTCATATCATCTCACTATTATTGTTTATTTGTGTGTACAGTCGGTAACAAAATTATCAGAACACTAGCAGAAATTCCAATATAAAAAAAAGTAGAGTTAATACTGTTTTGTTAAATAAAGCCTTGTCGAATCATGTTCTTAGTCAGTCTGAGAACATGCTTTGACAAGGATTTATTTAACAAAACATTATTAACTCTACTTTTTTTACATAGGAATTTTTGCTAGTGTTCGGATACTTTTGTTACCGACTGTACGGCAAAGGAAAATGCAAAGGACTGAATGATAAAGATTTTGTGAATTTTTTCATTTCAGAAATTGACGTTACTGTTGTACCATGTCATTCCATTAGTCATATAAATAGAAATTGTATATGTCTAGTGCAAAAAATAAATAATATTAGTAAAATACTTTGTTTGTAATATGCTCAAATCCACATAGATGATTTAATTTAATGAATAAATATGTCCGGCTGATAACATCTAATTTTCAGTTAACAACCCTTTGTCATGCTATCTCAAATTTGATTTTAACAGCAAAATGCATAAAATCTATTATTTCTGCAATCGTAACATGTTTAGATATTCGAATTTTAAAACAAAAAATATTAAATATGCTAAAGTTTTAAATTAATAATAAAATTTTAAATTTAAAAAAGTTTTGAAACAAGGTGTCAACAATCGAAATTTTTCCCCTGATTCTTCCAGGATTTTTCTGTCGGAAAATTTAGTAGTACGTTTGCACGATCAACTAAGTAAAAAAATTATTATATAAATATACTGGTGCGAGAATCGCGAAAATTTTTTGATTGTCAACAACCTGTTTAAAAAAAAAAAAAAAAAAAAAAAAAAGTGCTTTCCTAAATTTTTATTTTGCGAAAAATCTCTTACAAATAATAAGAATAACTTTTCAAGATTTAACTTTCAATTGATAATGTAATTTCAGGGTAACAGGGATCTTGAACCTTCTCCTCCTCCCATCCACTTAATGGTACACCAGCAAACGAATCAAGTTTTTTGTGGATACATTATTATTGATATATTAAGCAAATACCAGGTTGTCCCTAAAGTTCTGCACCATACAAGCGTCGAAATAAAAAGCAATGGTATCAGAAACACAAAGTATTTTATTCAGCAAAATACAGGCCATTGTGATTCAGGACAGCTAGCCATCGTTGTGCCAAAAGTTCAATTTGGTGATGATACCAGGAGGCAGGTTTCGAATCGAAAAACTGTTGACAAGCGTGTTTCACCTCGTCATAGTCATTGAATTGTTTACCACAGAGGAAGTGCGTCATGGAACGAAACAAACCGTAGTCGGATGGGGCAACATCAGGGCTATAAGCAGGATGCGGAAGAACCTCCATGCAATCGAGTTCCGCGAGTTTCGCTTGCACTTTTCTGGAGCGATGAGCTGGTGCGTTGTCATGTTGCAGCAATACTCTCTTTCTGTTTGTCAGAGCGGGGTATTTCTGCACAAGTACAGCGTGAACACGCTCCAGTTGTTCGGCATAGAGGTCCCCTGTGACGGCACGGCCCTCAGGAACCAATTCGAAGTGAAGAATGCCATGGATATTCCACCAAACACACAGCATGACCTTTTTGCCGAATCTGTCTTGTTTCGCCTGGGCCTGGGTATCTTGACCTCGTTTTGCCCACTGTTTGCGATTGTCTGGATTGCGGAGAAACACCCACTTCTCATCCCCAGTAACGATGCGTTTCCAGAACCGATCATCCCTTGGGTTTTTCAAAAGTTCTTGACAGAGTTTCACTCTGTTCTCGGCCTGCAGTTGTGTCAGCTCATGTGGACTTTGTCTCGGTCGCTTATTACTGAAGTCCTGTTCAAGGAGCCTCCGGTGCACTGTATTTTTGGATACCCCTAACCTGTGGGCTATCACACGTGTGCTGGTTTGAGGTTCGGCCATGACAGCAGCTGCTACAGCGGTCCCAACATCCAATTTTGGCCGTCCACTTCGAGGCTGCTCTTCCAGGCTCAAATCGCCAGACGAAAAACGTTTGAACCACCGGGATGCTGTCGATCGATTGATCGTATCAGGTCCTTCAACTGCACAGATTTCCTCGCTAGCCGCTTTCGCACTTAGGCCTTTTTTCCATAGAAAACGAAGCACGGCACGTGTCGCGGTTTTTGAATCACACATCTTTCACGATTTCACACTACTACTACGGACGCTATTCTTCTCAATGAGCATACACACTATTCTATTACCTCTACCTGTTCACCTGGCGGCACTTTTTAGCGCATGCGCATCTTACTCTGTCGTCCGATCCACGTCGAAATCTGCATACCATTGATGGTGCAGAACTTTAGGGACAACCTGGTATATCGACAGAACCGCATTTTCAGAGCCAGGAGCACTTCAGCTTAGACCTCAATTTTCACGACAAAGTTACATTTTGAATAATCTTCTAATAGCATATTTTAAGCTGCAATATCAACTCATGTTAGAAGGTTTATATACGTGAAAATATTGCAAATGTTAAATATTTTAAGCTTTAGGTGCTCCCTGAAAAGTAACTCAGTTTGCTTAATCGAAAATCATAAAGAATGTTCCTTAATCATTGGATAATCATGAAAAATGCCTCTCCACGAGCGATACATTCTTCAGCGCTCTACTTTTTTACTACTAACTAGCATATTGTCTATTGTTTATTACTCACAGGAAAAATTAATATTCTCAATCAAGAAAAGGCATCTATTAAACCAGGATTGTACAATTATATGTAAGTAAAAATTACCAATTCTTTAAAAACTAAATTTAAAAAAAAAAAAAAAAAAAAAAAATGTTCCATGCATAATTAAAATACAGATCTGTGTAATCAGAAAACGGCCAAAACTAGATTTGTTATTCCAATCAGAAAGTTTATTTTTATAAGGCTACGTGAGAGAAGAATATTTATTATCACTTACATACCTTATATTTGTGATTATATAGTTAAAAAAAAAAATTTCTCTTGTTTTCTGGTAGGTTTATCCTTTTTTAAATGATAATTAACAAGTCAAGGAGCAGGTAAACGTCTGAATTACTCCCCTGCTCTCCCTCCTGAGAGTCGGCTCCGTGGAGTTTCAGCTGTATCCGATTTACTTTACCGGACATCGATCACTTAATACCTCTTTCAATAAGTTTTCTCTAGCAAACTCTGCAGTACACTTTGAGAAAAAAAAATTCAAATCAAAATTTTGTGAAATAATAAGATAATAAAAATATTCTTTATAGAAAATATTTTCTATAAAAATATATCAAAAATTTTTATAGAATTTTTATAATTTCATCGAAAAATATTTTTCGAATTCAAGTTATATGTTTGATATTGCGTTGAAGTTGAATTTTTAAGTATACTTTTAATGGAAATTACCAAAATGCCGCCCCCAAAATCGTGCCGCCCGGGGCGGACCGCCCCCTCCGCCCCACCCTTGTTACGCAACTGGGCTACTGAGCTTTTGTGTGCAAGCGGCAACGGTTTAGAGTTGTTAAATCAGAGCGAAGTTCAGGGAGCAGATGATTTTAAGGAAAATCACATGGATATGTTGGTTCTAGTAGTCACTCTTGAGAGTGTGCGCAAGTCCCCATGGACTGAATTAGAATAAATATTCTTTTATTAATTTTAGTAGTTTCTATTTAAGTATTTTATTGTTCAATTTTATTATGGTGATTCTAGACTACGATCTATGCAATCTTAAAAACTAGTCTTAACAGGTCTTCAATAAAAATAATAAAGCAAATTGTGTTTTTTTAAATAAATCCGACGCATTTACAGTAAAAGTATGAATTTTGAAAAATCTAACATGAAATTTGGGGAGGGGGGGGGGAGGAGGTTGAGTCAGATCTCATGAAATCTCACCAGGAAGGGGGGGGGGTTCAAAAAATATTCAAAACCACCTCCCGTAATTAATGGATGCCCCCTTAGGTCTAAATTTTCAAGATAAAGTTACATTTTGAATCATCTTCTAATCTAATCTTCTAGCTGCAATGTCAACTCATATATAGAAGGTATATAAGTAAAAGTATTGCGAATGTGAAATATTTTAAGCTTTAGGTGCTCCCTGAAAAGTCACTCAGTTTGCTTATTCGAAAATCATAAGGAATGTTCCGTGATCATTCGATAATCATGAAAAATGACTCGCCCTGAGTGAGACATTCTTCGGCGCTCTATTTTTCTTACTACTGATGAGCATATTGCCTACTACTCACAGGAAAAATTAATATTCTCAATCAAGAAAAGGTATCTATTAAACCAGGATTGTAAAATTATATGTAGCAAAAATTACCAATTATTTAGTTTTTAAAGAATTGGTAATTTTTGCACCATATATTACCACCAATTGCATACGTGAGAGAAGAATATTTATTATCACTTACAGACCTAATATTATAAAGTTTTTAAAAAATCTCTTTTCTGGTAGGTTTATCCTTTTTTAACTGTCAATTAACAAGTCAAGGAGCAGGTAAACGTCTGAATACTCTCCTGCTTTCCCTTCTAAAAGTCGGCTCCGTGTAGTTTCAGTTGTATTGGAGTTACTTTATCGGACATCAATCATTTAATACCTCTTTCAATAGCAAACTCTGTAATATACAAATAAAATTTTAAAAAAAAATTCAAATCGTAGTTTTGTGAAAAAATAAGATAATAAAAATATTTTTTATAGAAAATATTTTCTATAAAAATATATCAAAGGTTTATAGAATCTTTATAATTTCATATAAAAATATTTTTCAAATTCAAGTTATATGTTTGAGATTGTGTTGAAGTTGGATTTTCAGGTATACTTTTAATGGAAATTACCAAAATGCCGCCCGGGGCGGACCACCCCTTCCTTGTTACACCACTAGACCTGTACCTTGTTTTAATTCTACTATTGTCGGGCACAGCATTTTCTGAGGACAAGCATTCGATAACGAGAAGTTCCTGAAATTTTCTTATTTCTATTTTTTTATTTGTAGCTCTGATATACGTTATCTCCGGCGGTGGGATTTGGGCCTGGCGAGAAACTCAGCCGAATCATGCTGGGCGATGAACGTGTTAAACATAGTAACCAGCAAAACGAGCTAAGTCCGCTAGTTTTTTACATTTTAAAATGATCAAATCAGACGAATGAACAGAGTCCACATGCTTAAATATTGCCGTGTTTAAACATTAACTTTTATCCTCGCATATTTTACTTTTTTGGGAAATTGGCAATACTAAATAATGAATAGCTATATTTTCCCAAAATTTTACAGGAAATACTGAATAATAAGAAAAATATTCAAATTTCAGAATTTTTTATTTTCATTTTTATTTTTTTTCAGTGATAGCTTACATTTAGCACTATCATTTACTATGCTGCAAATCCTCTTGATCCATCCAATTTTATATGCATAAATACTTGTTTCTATTTATAAAAACTATTTTTCATTTATTTACATTCAGTTAACATTCGCAGTGTAGAAACATCCTCAATTTTAGTGCCTATATGTTAGTTTAATATATATATATATTTAGAGTTTATTATCCCTCTTTTTTACTTATTTAGTTTTACATTATAAAGCTAAAAAATTTGTTCTCCCATGACATTACTATCGCATCGTTTCGACAAAATTTAATCATATCTGTTCCACTTTAGCGAAATACTTATGCAGATTCTTTTCAACGTCTACTACTCCGATTCAAAAAATTAGAATAATGAAAAGAAATATGGTCAAGGGAAATGAAAATCGAATTTATCAAATAAATAATCAACAATATCAAATATAAAGTACTATAATATGAATCTGCATATTTTGCAGATTATAAAAATGTAAACACATTACAATGAAATAGAAAATATATTTAAATCAGCTAACAACAAAAAATTCAAAATATTAGAATACTTTCTAACATGGTTCAAAAAATTAGAATAATGAAAATATATTGAACATAATTTAAACTCTAAGTATTTTTACTTGCTAATCAGTACTTTGTTGCATCACCCTTAGCTTTAATGACAGCTCTTAAACGTTTTGGCATGTTTTTAACTAAAGGTTCACAATCTTTTTTATCCAAATTCGCCCATATGCTCTTTATACTAGAAATAAGTTCTTTTTTGTCTCTAGGCGCAACTTCTTGAAGTCGTTTCTTCATAATTCCCCACAAATTCTCGATAGGATTTAGATCGGGTGAGTTTGCAGGCCAAGGGAGTACAGGTATGTCCTTCTCTTTGAGCCATTTAGTTGTTGATTTGGAAGTGTGGGGAGAAGCTGAATCTTGCTGAAACAAGAAATCGTCATCACATAAATCCTCAGCTGAAGGAATCATGAAATGTTCAAGAATTTCTTGATAGACTTCTGAATTGACTGTTGTGAAAATAATATACAACCTGCCTGGGCCTTCAGCAGTCATGCAGTCCCATACCATAACAGAGGTCGCAAATTTAAACGAACGTTTTAAACATTCTTTCTTATAAGCTTCATGTTTGAGTCTCCAGACACGTATACCTTGATTTCCGTGAGATACACAAAACACACTTTCATCGCTGAAAAGTATCTTTTTCCAATCGTCGTGATCCCAAAATAGCCTTTGTTTACACCATTTAACTCTAGCAGCCCTTTGCTTAGATGATAAGAATGGCTTTATCTTAGGCACACGTGATCTAAAACCTAATTTGCGAAGTCGTCGTAGTGTTGTAGATTTGGAGACATTTATACCCATTTCTTTCCATTTTCTATGCACATATCTCACACTCCGAAAACGATGTTTCTTCACAATCTTTTTCAATTGCCTTTCATCTCTTCTTGAAGTTACTGGCTTTCGACCACTTTTAAAGTGTTTATTTTGAAAACACTTATTATTAGAATATTCTCTCAAAACTCTACTCACACTTGCTTGAGAGCATTTCACTTCTTTTGCTATAAAAAGTTGTGTTTTTCCTATTTCGTGCAAGTACACAATACGATATTTCACAGCCTCAGATAAATCGCTCTTTCGTCCCATATTAAGCAAATACAATCAAATGCCAAACGACTTTTCATTTTCAACGGAGCACATTTTATAGTCCCACAGATGTTAATCCCGCAGCCGTTCTCTCAACTTATAAGAAAAATTTGAATATTCTAATTTTTTGAACCATGCTATCGAGGTATTCTATTTCTTTGAATTATTCTAATATTTTTTAAATAGTTAATTATTAATATATCAGATAAAAATAAATATTTATGTTATATTTATAAATGCTCTGAAGATAATTAGATACTTTTAATATATTTTTTCCTGGACGCAGTATGCAAATTGACGCGTTAGCAACATCAAACTCATTCTTTTTTACATTATTCTAATTTTTTGAATCGGAGTAGTATTGCTAAAATATGAGTTTTTTCTCTTTTTTTTTGTGTGTGTGTGTGTGGGGGGGGGGGGGGGTGTAATCATATCTAATTGCTGAAATTAGTGATTTTTCTGCCTATTTAAGAAATATTAAATATATAAATATGTCAGTGTTAATTGACAAAACTCTGTACTTTTTTAAAAGATTATTTTTAACTTCCATGATTCTCCGAAATTCAACAAAATTCCTACTTTTTTTTTCTCTTATGCATGATTGTTGAAATATGTAATATTTGCCGAAATAATGGATTTTTATCAATGGAGATTAATGAAATAAAACAGACTATTTTGCTGCTAATCGAGAAAATTTGTATTATTTTCAAAGCTGATTCCCAAAATATGCAATTGTTTTTGCCGTAAATCAACACAATTTCTGCTTATTTCGTATGCCTTACTTGAAAATATGTAATATCTGCTGAAATAACGAATTTTTATAGTCAGTGATTTCCAAAAGGTTTGATTACTTTGCTACCAAATGGCAAAATATGTGCTATTTTCAAAACTGTTTTCTGAAATATGATTATTTTACTATTAATAAACAAAATTCCACCTTTCTTGCTGTCTGATACCTGAATTATGCAATATTTTTGCTGAAATATAGGATTATTTTGCTGCTGTTAGTGTGTGTGGGGGGGGGGATTATATTTACTTGCAGCTAATTGTTTAAAATTTTAGAAATTTTTGCTTGTGATTTTAGAATTACGTTAATATTTTAATGCTAATGATTCACAAAACTTGGCACTTTTAGAATTCATTACCAAGATTTCTGATTATTTTGCAAAAAATTGGCAAAACTTCTGATGTTTTCTTATATCTGATTGCTAAAATTTTTAACATTGTCTGAAACTAGTGATTTTTATTTTCGATGATTAACAAATAAAGTAATTATTTTGCTATTAATAAACAAAATTCACACATTTGTAAAGCTGGCTCCTGAAATATGTGTTTATTTTGCGGTACAAATTATAAACCAATCTGAGTGAAATTTCATACATGTACAAAGCATATTAGTATATTCAGAATTTTTTCGCTAATTTATTTTCCCATGTATATACACACTACCTTGACCAAACACTTTCAATTTCAGACCTTTTTTATAAATATCTGGGAAAGTTTTTGAAGATTATCCTGAAATTTTGGGTGTATAAAGAATGTTGTTATACCTCATATATTTCAGCAAAAGTTTTATCCAGAAGGCAAAGGAATCAGTAATAAGGTAAAGAAAAAGTGTTTGAGGTCTCTATAAAAACTAATGCTTGTAATATGTCCGGGTTGTAGCATGTGATTTTGGGGCTTCTAATTACTGTTTCATTTGTATCAGACTGGCATATATTTTCATGGAGATATAAATGTTTCTTTAAAAATTTGTGCCTTTTTTGATTATGACATGCAAGGTATTAAACCTAATGGAAGTCCATTTTTGGAAAACTTGGCATACATCAGACACAATATACTGCAATCGGACTATAAAAATATGAAATATCTAATAAAATATGAGCATGTTTGCAAAATAGCTTTTAACTGTGCAAATATGCAAGCATAAAAAAAAATTGCATAATTTATTATCCAAATATATTGATTACCTATATGAAAATCCTAAGTAAATATCAAGAAAATTCAAAAAATTATTTTTGAAATTGTTATTCAAAAAATTATTGAATGAACTGAATTTCACTTCCTCTCAAAATAAAAAGGGAGATGATTAGGGATTGTATCAATATTTATTTACAATCATTGAGTATTAATAAAATATTAAATCTGATTGAATCAAGATATATATTTAAAATAACTAGTATCGCCCAGTGGTCGAAACTCGACCATTTTTTTTTGCAAAGCGAGGCAAAGCAAAGTTATTGCCTTCTCCTAAACGGAATGCAATTGCAACACAGCTGCGGCAATTGTTTGCCAATATTCACTCTAACTGAATCAGCAGAGTTTTACTTAATATAACTATTACTCTCTGTAGATGTTAGCCTTTCCTGAAATGAGAGAAAATCGCAACGTGAAAACTCCCCTTGGTGTGTGATACAGCCCAGACGCTAATAGGTACCATGTCAGACCAAGGTCCAACCAAGTATCAAATTCTGTTAAATTTATTCGATTGGTTCATAAAGTACAGTGTTTGAACAAAAAAAAACAAAAAAAAAAAAAAAAAATTTTTCAAAAATGGTCGAATTGAGTTCGGGAAATTTCAAAACGTGTAACTTTATCGAAAACCGAAAATCTAAAACATTTCTGAATCTTATATTTTCTACTTATATATGCAGAGGAAAGAATAATAAATCCACTTTTTAAAAAATAAAAATAAGTAGTCAATTTCACTAATTTCACTTAATTAAAATGCAAGGAAATCTCAAAACGTGTAAATTCATCGAAAACCGGAAATCATAAGTTTTTATGAATCTTCTACTTGCTTCTTCTACCCACAAAAGCTAGCAATAAAGACACTTTTTTAAAAAATAAGTAGCCAATTTCAGTTAATTGAAACGTAAAGAGAGCTCAAAACATGTAAATTCAGCAAAAAACGGAAATCGGAATTATTTCCGTATCGTCTACTTATACATGCAGCAGTTAGTAACAAATCCATTTTCCTTTTATTTAGTATATTAGTTCAATATTTATTGTTTAAATATCACCACGTGAATATCACCCTTTGAAATGAAATGTTTATGTTTACATTCGAAACTGGAAGTTTGCCATTTTTTTTTTCTGGAGTTTTGTGATTTTAAATTAAAATTTTATCAATTTTACAGAAAAAATAACTCAATCAAACACATGTAGACAGTAACTTATATATAACTATACCCAAATATCGGAATTAAAATCGGCAGATAATATCCGTTATTTTTTAATAATTTTTCACAAAAACTCAATGGACAATTAACATAGAAAATCTTTTACATGGCTCCATGGACAGACAGTGACGTCATCACTTCGCTTGCGTATACAAATTACTGTGTCTATGGTTTTATTTGAGCTTTATGAAATTGCCAGATTTAACAACTTTCTACTTTTAGGTATTTTTTAATGTGAAGGAATACGTGTATAAAAGGGAAAAATGGGGGAAAATGCATAAAAAATAAATGTATTTTTAAATACCTTCTTGACATCGTAAGAAAATAAAATATTTGTATTCGCACCTTTCGGCTAACCATACCTTTCGAATGATACCATTTTCAACCCTCTACTCCCATAATTAATATGTTAAAAAGGGACAACAAATTTTATGCTTGCCTATTAATATATAGATAATAATAATAAAATCCTTGTAAGTTTTTTTTTTTTTTTTTTAAG
Source organism: Salticus scenicus (assembly GCA_963930645.1). NCBI lineage: Eukaryota > Metazoa > Arthropoda > Arachnida > Araneae > Salticidae > Salticus > Salticus scenicus. The sequence goes on from OZ005659.1 coordinate 180,756,394, forward strand.
AACTGAAATTCATTCTATTAACTTTTTGAATTTTTATGATATTTTCTTGGTGGTTTCCTGTATGTAGTTTAATACATTTGGGTAGTAAATTATGTAAGCAAAATTTTGTTAACACTTGGACATGCTCAGTTAAAAAGTATTTAGTAAACATACTCCTATTTCATTAGATATTTAATATTATTATATTCTGATTGTGTCTAATGTTGTATTTCAAATTTCCTAAAAATGACTTTGCATTGGGTTTTATAAATACCCTGGATGTTACAGTAAGAAAAGATTTATTTTCTTTTTGAGAAATGAATCTTTATTTTTATGAATATATGCTGTCATATACAAATGAATACACATGCGCGTAGCCAGGGGGGGTGCCCTGGGTGCCCGGGCACCCACCCACTCACGCACATACATTCAGTATATTTAACAAAAACATATTGAAAACTGAAAAAAAAAAAAAAAAAAAAAAGATTTGAAGGTTAAAAGAAAAATTGTCATTCCTAATACCAATGATTCTATGCAATAGAAAGACGTTGGTAAAAAATATTTAAAAGAATAATCTAAATTGTTCATAAATCCAAATTTACTTGCACATTTCTGACAAAAATTTGCAAAGTAACTTTTCTTGGTAAACAAAAAAATAAAAGGAAATTAGTAGTTTGTTTTTCCTTCAAGGAAAAGCAGGAAAAGAGGCGATAAAATGATTTAGTTTATTTAAACTCGTGGCCTTAACAGAGAGTCAAGTTTTTTTTTGTCATTTCTTTTTAATAAACATTTTTTTAAACTTTCTCTTACCCATACATGTTGGAGAATGTAATGATTTGCGATCCAGTTTTTGAATATGAAATAGTTTTTACAATAGTACGTCTTGAGGTCCGCTCATTTGTATAACCAGGTTCTTGTGGTTAGTCTGCATGGGCATAACTCAAAAGCAGGTATTGGCAGGAAGTCTAAAATCGTATTCAATTTATATCATAATGATCGTATACTATGACATGCAAAAAGTTCAAATGCATTTTTGTTTAAGTACAAAATTTCTTCTTTTCTTCATTTTTAAAGTGAACTAAACATAATGAAACTAACATATTCTATTGATACAAAATAATTTTCGTGTAAAAGATTGTAAAAAAAAGTTAGGTTCGATTAAAAGTATTCATACCAAACTACATTGCGTCCAGTAAAAACGTTTAAAAATAATTACTTTCCCTTACCATAAGTTACAGAAAGTATTATTTACGGGGTCGAATTTTCGAAACTAAATATTTGCGATGATTTCAGGTTTTGAAGTTCTTTGAATGCAAAAATATTTTTTTTAGTAATTGTTGATCTGAATACATGTCTGGTATCATAATAACTTAGCGGGTAATTTTTTTTCCGATTACACTGGTCTGCGAAAACGTACTTTTCAAATTTTTTATGTACTGCGTTGGGTGTCTCTAATGTGTTTTGATAATCTGAATTCAGAAATGATTATTTTTTTTTTCGTATCACGTAAGAAATTTTCACAAAGTAATGATGAAAATCGGAAGAATTCGTCTAGAAGTTATAACAAATTCGAAACAATTTATATAAAAAATGCATTGAAATAGGCTTTAATTTCCATATTATCTTTTAAATGTATTTCTTCACATCGAATCTCCCTTTAAAGCATTTTACCTTGTGCAAGGCTTGAGGGTCTTGTGTGTGTGCGTGTGGGGAATTCTCTATACAACATGCAACAATATTCTGCTAACATGTTGAAAATGTATCGTCTCTGATACCTGCTTTCCATTTCTTTGATGTCTTGATGAAACAGCTCTCTTTGTTCTTCACTCACATCACCCAAATTTTCAGGGAAATAATTTAGATGTGAGTCGAAAAAAATAGAGCTTTAAGCTCAAACAATTTTTTTTCTTTTTTTTATGAGGGAAAATTTTAAATAAGTTTTCCTAAAACAGCATCCAAAAATACATCAGAAAAACATATCAACCTGAAGAAAAAATTTCTTCGTCAGCCTGTCTTATTTGCTATTTTTTTTTTTTTTTTTTTTTTTTTAAGACAACACTGGAAAGTTCAAATTAGTATTGTTAATCATATCATAAGCAGACTTTTCTTAAAAAATTTACTGTGGGTGAAAGTTCTTTGAATCATTTTAAAAATATTTTTAATTTAAGCCTGAAGTAAATGTTTTAAGAATGCAGGAATTGTAATCAAACAGAGGGTTTTGAAGGATGCAATAGACATGCTTCCCCTTCACAAAAATACATGTCAAACAAAATTGTTTCTAAAACAATTTTCAACTTTTTTAAAGCACCTCAGAAATGGTCAGTCAAGTATACAATATCTTATTTTTGTGACTAAATGCCAAATTTTATTTATTTAATTTTCTTAAAACATTTTATAATCGTTTGCATTACTTTTGAACTTTGACAAACGATTTGCAGCTGAAAATAAATTATGTATTTATGAACAGACGATTTTGTATTTGTAATTAATAAAGAAAGAAAATTATTAAAAATTAGGCTACAGTGTAAATATTTATTCGGATTCCTTCTTCTCGTGCAATTTTATAAAACAATTTCCTCTTTCCTGAAAATCCTGTATCTGGAGAAAGCGGAGTTGAATGACAAAAGAAACGAAAAACTGTTCTGGAATCATGTGCAAAAATGTGAAGGACTTGATAATTTTTCCAACCAAAGCAAAAGAGAGAGTTTGAAGAGGAAGCTCAAGACAACACAAAAAATACAAACATCAAAGAAAGGTATGCGTAAAATATGCTTTATTATTTAGTCTTTTAATTTTTTAAATTGCAAAGTCGTTTATTTGTGTGGGTAGAAAATTTCTGACATTATGTCATGATGATTTTTCGTGCTATTTTATTAATGAATGTTTCTGGATTCGATTATGTATGCAATATTGAATTGTGGTGGTGGCTAGACAATATTTTCGGCTGATGGCCAGTGCACGGTCGGATAGTGAGACACCACATTAGCTTTTTATCTGTCCTCCATTTTGATACATTTACTTTGCAGGGATTTTCAGTGCAATTTTATTGGTATGTGTCCCTTTTAATGTTTTCATTTTACTTTATGCAATTTTTCATGGAATTTATTTGGCTAATGGTCAGCTCTTGGTCCGGTCTGTGGCGTGTTTCTACACTTTCCACAATTCGATATACTTATTTTTGCGACTTTAACACACATCATATTTTTATATTATGGTACACACAACAGTTTATATTACAACTTTATTAATAAGTATCACTTTAATTTTACAGTGATCACAATACACGTTTGTACTATTCTGTTTGAAACTAACATCACAACTACAACAATACAACAATGTTTTAAAATATAGAAAATAAATGCTATTCATGAATATGGGAAAGAATAAAATAATAATTTTTAAAAAGTATCTACAAGATTGTATTAATTTAATATATATATAAATATATTTAATTAATATATATAGGTTCATAATTTGAAACTAGTAAAATAAAAGAAATGAAATGCGATTATAAATAAACATATCATTATAATTCTTCTTTATCACTTTGTGTGCGCAATTTAAGTTATATAGTATAAGTTTTTCCGTAGTTTAGTTTTTAGGTTTTCGTTTATAACTTAAGGCTTCAGATTTTTAATTAACCTTGTAACGTTCATTGGTTTCGTACTGAAACCAAATACTAGACACCATTCAACATTTTTTATGCAACATTCTTTCCTTGTTTAAATCAATTTTCAAACGTCTGTTCCTTTTCTGTTAGACGGATAGCAGCACTACTCTGAAAGTCCAAACTTTATCAAATGATAATTCAAAGGAAGCCAAATGCACCGATTTACGCTACCAACACTGCAGTCTGCATTTAACATTTTTTTTACATTGGCATTTTTAACGTTGTGTAAATATTGGTATTTCTGTTCTGCGTCAAGTCTAGTTATTTATTCTAAGAGAAAGTTACTTAATTTATATGTTAAAACGTACATGTGTTAACTTGGGTATATTTTTATACATGTGTTAAAACGCACACATGCATACACACGCGCACTATGTTCATAATGTATTCATATTGTAACTTTTAGTTTAAAATTTGGGCACCCTCCCGCTCGGAAAGCTGGCTACGCCTATGATACAGATAATAAGAAGCCTCATAATCACATGATACAGCTAGAACACATTACAAGCATTAGTTTTGAGAACATGATCCAAACATTGTTTTTTTCCTTAATTTATTACTGGTCACCTCTTTGTCTTCTGGACAAAATGTTTGCTGAAATATGAGTTATGTAGTCAACTCTCTAAAATCTGTAATCAAGATTGACATCATTGATTTGTTTATTACAGGGTTCCCATGGGTAAGGGAGAACCTGGAAAAGTCATAGAATTTGAAATTACTGATTTTTTTTTTTTTTCCCCCGAGTTACAGGATTAATATTACAAAAAGATATTAAGAAATAAAATGAATAATCTCACCCTATTCTATGTTGAGGTTTTTCAAAAATCTAGAAAATTTACAACAGCAATAAAATGTGTAAAAATTGTTTTTAGATTTTCAATTAAATATTTATAATTTTAGTATGCATACATTACAGCATTGTATTTTTAACATATAAATTGTTTCATAATCATTTGCTACTCATGAGATTCCATAATATAAATAAATTATCCTAAAATCTGCAAAACTCAGAAATTCACAAAACCCTTTATTTTAAGCTGTGTGGATGTTTGAGAGTGTACTGAAGTATGTTTTTTAACATGCCCAAAAGTGTATCTGCAAACATTCTAATTAATATTTTATAAAATTGTTAGTACAGTAGAGAGTCAAAAATCCGCACAGCTTGGGACCAGAAGTTGTGCGGATTTTAGGATTTGGTGGATTTTGGAGCCCATAAGAAATCATTTTCAATTTGAACAATAAAAGTAGAATATTAATCAAACTAAACATATACCAGTGAATAATAAAACAATTTCACTTGTATATTAAATTATTAGGTGTATAACAATAACACTGAACATTAAAAAAATATTTATAATGAAAACAATAAATAAAAATGAAAATATAATTGTCAAATTTAGACAAAATCAGTTCATATGCAGTTTGTTTTAAGCTACACTTGAACATGCACACATACATCATTGAGTTTTTTTTTTTTTTTTTTTTTTTTTTTAATCTATTATTAGTCATCAATTCTTATGTAACGCAAATTTATTTTATGAAGAATTTAACTGAATTCTTCCTTACAGCTATGCCTTCATCAGAATAGCATTTTTAAAAATCAGTTTATTAATTTCCTCATTGATATCATCATCATAATAATCCATATATATTTTTTTTTTTTATTAATTTAATATAATGTAGATAATTTGTTTATCAGTAACTTGGTTCTTGCAGTTTTTCATATTTTTATTATAATCATAAAATGCAAGCACAAAATCTGCATTCAAGATCTTTTACAAAAATTCTGATTTGCAGTTTTGGAACTTAAATTTCATTTTTTGTATCTGAAAAGCTGTGCGGATTTCGGACTTTGACGGATTTTAGGTCGGTGGATTTCTGGATCTCTACTGTATCTGCCTTTTTTTTTAGAATGCTTTTTTATTCATCCGGGTTGTCTGTTATTCTGTCTGTGTGTCATTGAGCCACTTTTCTGCTATATTTTGACTCGAGGGTCATCCCTATGAATATGATTGACTTGTGAGTATTCATTGAGTGACCCCTGGGTGATCAGTTAGTAACCCATATGTAATTCAGAATATCTTCACGTCCTGCTTTATTTTGGTTTTAAAATTTAATTAATTAATTTATTTATTTTTTAGTTAAAAATAATTTAATATATATTTTTTTTTTTAAGTTTTTTTTATTGGCATCCTAAAAAGTAGTAAATAAGGCAAAATTTTCTGTACTCAAATGAATGTTTTCAATCTTCTAATTGGTTTGAGTACAGAAAATTTGCCTTATGTACTACGTTTTAGGACGCCAATAAAAAAGCATTCTTTTTAAAAATCTTTCTTTTTATAATTTTTTTCTCACCAGTCTTATTGTAGAGTATTTTTTTTTTTTTTTCTTATTTAATCATAATTACATTTGGAGAAAAATACTCTAAAATACAGTGGTATGGAAAAAGACAAATACTAACAATTTTATGGACTGATAACTAGAATAACTAGAATGCTGTCAGGTATGCCGAAGTTTCAGAATAATTGAATGCCTTTCTAGATATTTGAAAAAAAAAAAAATGTGAAATCTTAAGTGTCTAGTTCATTTATTGTAGAGTTGTGTAGGTTATGCCAAAAAAAAAAAAAGAACTTTTTAATACAGAATCAAAAAATAACTATTTCCTTATGTTCAGAAAAAAAAAAAATGTCTGCACCAATGACAACGAAAATTCCCAAGCAGAAATCAAGTGAAAAAACTGTTTCAATTATAGATATTTTTCACCATTTTTGTTGCTTCAGGAATTAACGATTCTGCATTTTTTTTTTTTTTTTTTTTTTTTTAAATAGCTTTAACTTATGTTATACTATTAATAACAGCAAAACCTGAAAATATACGCAATAAATCACTTAATAATTCAGTCATTTAATAATTGTTGATAATGGATACCAGTATTTTTTTATAGGAAACTTGATTATAAAGCAGTGTTGGGTTGAACCAAAAACAAGCAGAAATTCAAACAATTCATAAACCAAATACTTATTTACTGCTTCTGTTTCATACACTTGCACTACATCTCATAGGATTCTGTTATTCTTTTTTCTTAATTTGCAGCAAAACTTGATGCTTACACGTTGGTTAATCACACTGTGGCATAAGATTTCACATACTTTCCATTCAAATGGTCACTGTACGAAACTGTTCTTTAAAATTATTTCTCAGAGAGATAGCATTTGCTGAAATGTCTCCGCACCTTCCTAACAACTGTATTGTTTTCAAACATTCTACGAACATTTTAGACCTTGAAGATGATTTCTCATGCATAAAAAGCACATGAAGACCTCATTTAAGTTTATGGGCTATTTTGATTCATCATCTTATGAAAGAATAGAACATTTTTTTTAGTTGTGCGATTATTGTATATGTAGTTACACATACGCCATTACACAAATATTGGGTTGTTCGGAAAATAATTTCGTTTTTTCCTTTGAAAATGAAAGACGGTTTTCTTATATTGTATAAATATTTTATTGAATTATATATTCTCCACTTTGATCGGTTTCTTACCGATCTCACGAGTTGTTATTTGGCATTTTTCATAAATCAATACTTTATTTTGTCTTCATTAGCATAATCTGCTTTCCCAGAACGTAATGAATCTTCAACGTGAAAATTGTCGGAACAAAATTTGATAAACCAGTTTTGACACTGGCGTTCTTTAAATAAATTTTCTGTATACACGTCGTATACTTTTTTCCTTGTTTGAACAGTATTTTCGCCTTTTTAATAGCAAAAACAAAATATGCCAGAAATGTCGCTTCCGATTTTCTTTATTTGATAGGGCACCCATCGAAACCTATTGACCAGAATAAAACGAACTTTTTCACAAGCAAGCCTTGCTATATCAGCTGTCACAATATATAATGGTAATGCAGCTTATTTGTGAAGATGGTGTGAAAAAAATACAATTAAGTCCTCTGCTAAGAAAAATGAAATTACTTTCCGAACAACCCAATACTATTGTATATTTTTTATTTCTTTTATTTTTCATGAGAACGTTCAGATTGTTTTCTGCTTTGCTATTTCACTATGGATAATATTTTTTACTTCCTGTAACATATAAAGCAACGAGAAATTAACCCTTGGATATGATTTGCAATGGAACACTTGTTTTCACACAGTATCTTTGAGTATAGATCTCCAACTGCAACTTTGGTGTAGTGTTTAATTCTCGAGCAGACAATATTATCTTCTGTCTTGATTGAATCAGTTTTTTTTTAATGTTTTTGCTTTACATTACTTTTAAAAATTAAATCATAGTATTTCCTTTATCTTCGCTGTATATATAAGTGTAAATGGCGGAAAATTCAAAATTTCGTTTATGTAAAGGTAAGGGTTGAAATTCATGCAAACATAGGTAAAATGAAGGTATCTAAAACAGAAATTGTGAGGAAATGTACGTTCCTAGAATGTAAATGCAAAATTATATTGTATTTCTTTTTTTTATACATTAGTTAATAACAATTTATTGCCATTTCTTTCTGATTTTCATAAAATTTCTACAAAAGATCTATAACAGATCTGCTGAAAAAAAAAAAAGTGGATACAAATACTTTTTCTTACTTATACAGATGTGGATTTTTTTTTTTTTTTTTTTTTTTTCCTCCTCGTGAATATGGAGCTCCAAATTTAACAAATATTCTTTCATCTTTCACTGATCAAAATTAATTGAATTTAAAGACTTTTTTCATTAGCGAAATTAAGGTAAGTATTTAATTATTCTTTTAATTCTTTAAGTTCTATGCATTTATTTCTAACATTACTTTTTTCTTTTCTTTTTTTAGATATTAGATCTGAGTTTCTGTATAGTTCTCAAATGAAAAATATATTTTAATAAGTTATAGTTTTTAATTTTAATTAAAAAAGTACTTATTGTTTATTTAAATGTACACAAGTTTATTTTATTATGAATTTTTTATAATTACATTGTACAATATTAAAACTCGAATAAACGACTACGTCAGAAATGCCAAAGGAAAATATTGGAAATGCATACAGCTGTTTCAGCAGCTTTAAGCGTGCCGTCTTCAGTGCAAAAAGGATTCTGAATCTGCTGAAGGGCTCATGACATAGTCGTTTGTTCGAGTTTTAATATTCCAACGCCAAGTCTCCTGTTATTATTTACATTGTACAATTGTTTAAATACAGTCATTATTTTAATAATAAGGAAATTATACATGCATTCAGCTGATCCTTTAAGGAAATAAAAAATATTATATGTCTGTAATATGATTTATGTACACTGTTTTAATATGCTCATTTATTGTATGAATTTAATTGTATCTTTTTTAAATGGATCAAAATAAATGTTTTTTATAAATATAAGTTAGTTTGTTTTTTTTCCTTTTTAAAATCCACTAATATAAAAAGAAGGGGTGGGAGAGGGAGATGCATTTGCAATGTAATTATTAAAATATATATATATATTACATAAAATAAGCACTTTACAGTAATTTCTTAGCTTTTCTGTTTCATTGTACATAATTCCCAATATACAGGATGATCCTAAAGTTCCTGACACATTTTAAACATTAATAAAATATCAAGTAATTAACATACAAGTGTGCAGTTTGTACTAGAATGCTTCTTATAGTGAACAATTTTGTTTAAGCAAATAAAAAAGTTTGTTCCAAATTTTGCTTACAGATGGCACTGCAGCTTAAAAACAAGCAAAAGCATAAAAAAATACAAAGCAAGCAATTAATGTGCAGTTATTGGATTGAATTAGATAACCATGTTGATGTGGTTTGAGATATAAGAAGAGCACATATTGAAATGTTGTTGTAAATTTTAAGATATAAATGCTCTTTAATTGTTTGACTTGCATTTTTTATGCTTTCCTCCCCCATTTTAATAGTACATTGTTATTTATGAGCAAAATGTTGTACTATTTTTTTTTATTTGCTTAAACAAAATTTTTCATTGAGAAGAAGCATTCTAGTACAAACTCTTATGCATCAGGGACTTTTGGATCGATCCTGTACTTTATAAACATTCTTTTAAAAATAATTTATTTCTAAAAGTTTCAGCACCCATATAGTGAGAATAAAAACATTTTTTTATAGTCTATATTTTTTGATAAAATTGAGTTTGGAATGGTATGACAAAAATCATTATTTCCTGTCTTTTATAATTCAACTGAATTTCAAAACAGATCAGATGTGAAACTTTCTGCGATAGTCATGTTAATAAGAAAAAGAAAAAAATATTTAATACCCTTCTATCCCACCCTGTTCTAGAAGAACATATATAAAAATTATTAGGCCATGCTAAACAAGACAGATTTAACTTATATTGAATCTATTTACATATTAAATTTACTAAAATGAAGCTTACTAAACCAATATAAACACATTTTTAAAAAATCTTACTTGAAGCATTATCCTACAGTTTTTTCGCCGGTAGTACCCGGCATTATCAAAGGCGAAAATATTAATATTAAATTCAGCCAAACAATGAAACTTGCCACAAAAACTCAATGTACACATTTTTCTGTGAAACTGTAGAAATTATAAATAATTTTGATTTATACAATGGCAAGAGTAGAAGGCAAACATAGATGGTATGTGGCACTGCCTAATAAAGAAGGAGCCTGCCAAGAACATCAACAGCACTTGCTGATTAAGTAACACTGCAATGAAGTTGCCTTTGATAATGTTGGGGGAGGGGATGGCTGGCAAAAAGACTTTAGAATGAGGCTGGGTACTAAAGTTCATGTAAGTTTTTTTTTTTTTTTTTTTAAATATGTTTACAGCTATTTACATTGTTTACTTACTTTAATGGACAAAACATGTTTCAGTCTATTGCATACCCCTATATATCAGAAATCAGATTTTTTTTTTTAATATATGTATCCTTGATACAGCAGTTAAAAAAAAAAAAAAAAAAATTACCAATCCATGATAATAATTGAATACTAAAGTAACAAATACTGGGTGATACAAAGATCACAGAAAAAAATAAATATATAATTCAAAAAATATTGACTAGAGCTTTATATAGTTTTCACTGAAATGCACAGAAAAACATTGGATTTTATATTATATAAGAAACATATTAGTTACTTTAGAATGTCTTTATTTATCAACCTCAATTAATTTTTAGAAAGTTTGGATTGGAAGGATGATTTTTATACCAACTATGTGAAAAATACCAGAGCCGGGAATCGAACCCGGGCCTTCCGCTTAACGCGCCTGGGTGACAACCAGCTAGGCATTTCTCACATAATATTCATTGGCAAGGTCACCGAGTCTGCGCGTTAAGCGGAAGGCCCGGCTCTGGTATTTTTCAGATAGTTGGTATAAAAATCATCCTTCCACTCCAAATTTTCTAAAAATTAAGGTTGATAAATAAAGACATTCTAAATTAAAATTTCGTGGTCTATTGGAGTTGTGCCACGATTAATTATGTCACTTGATATAGCTGCGTTTGCAGACTCGGTGACCTTGCCAATGAATATTATGTGAAAGGTGCCTAGCTGGTTATCACCCAGGGTAGTTCAGTGGTAGAGCATCCGCACGTTAAGCGGAAGGCTCGGGTTCGATTCCCGGCTCTGGTATTTTTCACATAGTTGGTATAAAAATCATCCTTCCACTCCAAATTTTCTAAAAATATTACATTTTCACTAACAGATGGTGCTGTAATCGCAAGATCCTCTCACATTTTAAACAGAGACACCTTAAATTATGCCATTTTTCGAATACTGATTAACTGACTGTGGTGCATTGCACAGGATTTTAGATATTAGCAAATATTTAAATTAAACATGTATGGGCAGGGCCCGACTTAGACTACCTGGAGCCCCGGGCCAAGCCTATTCTGGGGGACCCCCTTGCAGTGGGATAAGAGCTCTTTAGGTTGCAGAATTTCTGCATACGCCTGTAGGGGGGCCCAGGGCATTTGCCCCGTATGCCCATGGGTTATTAGTGCTGTTTGTTTCCTCTTCTTCCCCCCTCCCCCCTAAAAAAAGTCATTCTTAGTTTGGCTTTATTATATTTCCCAATGTGCAACTCCTGATGGCCATTCACATAAATGACAGCCATCACGTTGACAATTCATAGTCCTAGTTCTGTTATTAAATGTACTATGCCACTAGCCATTGTTAAGAAGTAATTTTACACAGGGGTGAAACTTAAACTGCTATCCCTGAAATCAGGGTTTTTAAAATTTTTGCTGTCTTTGAATTTCATATTAAATTATTTTGTTTATATAGAATTGTCTCGTTTTGAATATTTAATTTGCCTTATGATGTATTAAGAACTCTGCAAATATCACTTAATGTAGGTAGCCATGTGAAATATCTTTGATTAGTCTGCCCTATTTGCATGCAAGTAACAGTTTTCAGGGTTTTTGAATGTTAAGTAGTTTCAGCACTGTTTTACAATTGGAGAAAAATTAAAACTAATTTGGACGTAAATCTTTTGTTGCTAAAGGAAGTCTTTTTATACATTTTAATGAAAAGTCCATAGTGCTATGATCAATATTCTTCAAATAAGAAAATTTTTATTTTTCTTTGGCTTTTGGATCACCTGATATATTTATTATTTTAACCCATTAAACATTGCTATATGAATCTCACTAAAAAATTTTGAGTTTTCATAAATTTTGGGTTTGAATATTCATCTCTAACCATATGTAGTTTAAATTATTAAAAAAAAAAAAAAGTTGCAAAACCCTTTTAAATTAGTTTTCTTTATACCTATTTGTTATAAATTAAGAAAAAAAAAACTGTTTTCTTTCATATTTAGTGTTTCTAAACCCCTGCACTCAAATGAGTTATAGTGATTTTTTTTTTTTAGTTCATCATACTATAGGTGTGGGGAACTTAGGTAATCGTGAAAATTTTCGACCTCGTTTTTTTTTTACTTTTTTACATGTTTTCAGGTGTGAGGAATCCAAAAATGACAAAATTTGTATGGTGTCTGTTAGTTTAACATATCTCATGAACAAATGATCGCAGAGAGGTCAGACCAGTTTTAAAATATTACTTTCGATACTGGCAAGAACCCTATTCATTTACAACATTCGAATTAAAAAAATTCGTAAGTTATTAGAAATTTACGATTTTCTTAACATGGGAGAATAGGACAAAATTTCACTTAAACGTGCATTAAATGGAAACTTTTTACTGTAAAAATGTCAAGCTAGTTTTAAAATATCAGTTTTGATGCCGGAATGAACATCAGTAACTATAAATATGCTACTTTGAAAATTTCGCAAGTTATTGGAAATTTACGAATTTCTTAACATGGCAGTATAGGGCAAAATTTCACATAAACGTCAATTTTGAGATATTTTCATCGTAAAAATGTCAGACTACTTTTGAAATATTATTTAGAATACTGACATGAATATCATTGACTATGAATTTTCCAATATAAAAATTTCATGAGTTATTAGAAATTTACGAATTTGTTAACATGGCAGAATAGGGCAAAATTTCACATACCATAGAGTATGAATTTTCTAATTTAAGAAATTCGTAAATTATTTGGAATTTATAATCCTCTTAAAATGGCAGAAGAATACAAAATTGAGCATAAACGGCCATTTTCAGAATCATAAATATATCAGACAACTTCAAAATAACATTTATGATACTTGTATGAACATGACTGATTACAAATATTGTAATAGGAAAATTTCGTAAGCTATTCGTTATTTAAGATTTTATCAACATAACAAAATTGACAATTTTCCATATAATTGACAATTTTCCATTTTGAGGATTGTTGCATTGGAAATAGTAGCATGAAAACTAAACTACGAAATTTACCCTAATAAAATAAATTAATAGATTAGAATAAGATAAATATATTGAAGTGATCGGTGGATAGCCTATTAGGTGGGGATTTCATTCTGTCAAGAGTTTTTTCAAATTCATTTCTCTTAACATGATAACTATGTTAAGAGAATGTCCTGTTCTAGAAATTTATGAATATATATATATATATATGATGTGGAACTGAGCAGAGTTCAACTAGCCAACTTATGCAGTAAAAACAGGCAATATTTTTTGAATAATTAAAAAATATAGAATTTACAAAATTTTTGAAAAAACTGCCATCAAAGCTAGGCACTTCAATATTCAACAACAACAACAAAAAATAATAATAATAATAAATAAATAAAAATATATTTATCTTAGTTGTAGAAAAATTCTTAATGAAACATTCCCAAAATGGGAATTTCAGCTTTTTAAGTTTTTTTGCCAATATCATCCCTGATACATTGAATAAGTAAAAGTACTTTGACACTTTGGTCAAATATTTAAAGACACTAACTGAATTCACTTAAACTTAAGCCATATAAAGAACTCACTATACCTCATATTGCAACAAGATTTTGTCCCAAAACCAAAATAAAGAAAAATATTTGTGATATCCTTGTAAAAAATACTTCAAATGTAGCTATAGAATATGATTACGATGCTTTTGTTTGAAAATAGTATGTATATTCATGGAGATATGAAGGTTTCTTTAAAAGCATTAGAAAAATGTTGTACATTTTTGTTATTAGCAAATGCAAACTCAGTCAGAAAATTTGACATATTGTAACCAGAATATAAAGATATGAGATATTTGATGAAAGCTGAGTATTTTTACTAATGCATGTATGCATTCTCAAGCATTAATGAAATTCAATTTTTTTTTTTTTTTTTTTTTTAATAAAAATCACACAATCAACTGTGGAAGAAAATCATATTAATTGAAAGTTTATTTTTCCGACTGAGTGAAAATAATGCCTGGACCGGGACTCGAACCCCGGATCTTTGACTTACAAGGTCAAGGCTCTACCAATTGAGCTATCCAGGCCGACATCCCGGTCAGCATTACTCACTCAGACAACCTTTTAGGCCGAAACATCTCTGGTCTATCATATAGATAGCTCAACAGAAAATAAGCCGCAGGAAATGGAAAACACCATTAGATAATGGGAGAAAGAAATAATTTTTTTTTTTTTAAATTAATAAATTAATGGTGTTTTCCATTTCCTGCGGCTTATTTTCTGTTGAGCTATCTATATGATAGACCAGAGATGTTTTGGCCTAAAAGGTTGTCTGAGTGAGTAATGCTGACCGGGATGTCGGCCTGGATAGCTCAATTGGTAGAGCCTTGACCTTGTAAGTCAAAGATCCGGGGTTCGAGTCCCGGTCAGGCATTATTTTCACTCAGTCGGAAAAATAAAATTTCAATTAATATTAATGAAATTCCTTAGCCAAATGTACAGAGTTACGTAAAAATTCAAGCAAGATATTAAAATTTCAGAAAGATCATTGATAATTTGAATTAACATACACTAATTGATTAAAGATAAAAATTTTAGTAAAACCCCTTATAGATTTGTTTCTTTTTGAAAGTACTTGAAATTGAATTCATTCTATTGATGATAACTTTCAAATTTTTAATGAAGTAACTCTATATAATTGGCTAGTAAATTATATAAAGAAAATTTTTAATGTTTGTGCATGCACAGTTAAACATTCTTTAGCAAAAATGCTCATATTTCATCATATTTAATATTTTTATGTTGTGTCTAATGTAATATGTCATATTTACTAAAAATGACATCACAACAGATTAAAAAACCTGCTTGATATAAACCAAAACTTACAATGTTGTTAAGAAACCTTTATATCTCCATGGATACACGTGCTATTCTTATTATTTTTTTTTTTTTAAGCAACAATGATATTCTAGCTATAAGATATAGTATTATTTCTTATAGGGTGATCCCAAAAATTTATTTGCACACCATATGTGATATGAATCAAATTTCAGCTTCTGGAAATGGTCTCCCCCCCCCCCCCCCAAAAAAAAAAAGGCTCTGTCTCAAAAATGAGTTTATTATTATTATTATTATTATTATTTATTTATTTTTTTTTTTTGAACAAAACATTCACTGGTCTATATATGCATACCTGCCCACTCCATTATTTTGGGACTGTCTTCCACTCTATTATTCTGAAGATTTTAAAGTTATACCTATAATTTATTGAAAACTTTAACAAACCTTCATTTTTTAAGCAAGATTTTGCTTTTGCTGAAAAAAAAATTCTCATGAATCTCTCTACATTACTTAATTTTAACGTATCAGTATAACTTTTTGATAATTTAAGCCATGGATTAAGCAATTCAGGGATGAGATTTTTCAGCTGTATAAAAAAAATTCAGCTTTTTTTATGTTTCTGATGTGCATTTGTTCTTTTAAACATTGAAGATTAAAATAAATATTTATTACTCTAATATAATAGATTTTGTCATCAAAATTCTGGTATTTCATTTCAACGTCTTACCTTTGCATACAGTTTCAGCTTTTTTGGATTTTTGCTAATCTCATCCCTGGCAATTAAAATACTGTCATATGTCGAAAACACATCAATGTTTTCTAGGCCTGGAAATGCCACTTATAAAATCTCTATTATTTTGATTCTTCAATGTTGGCAGGTATGTATGTGTTGTCTACACACCTGAAGTTAAGCAAATATATTTAGAATTTCTTTAGATATATGACAAAACATCTAAATTAAACAGCATCCAAGTGTTTTGTCCATACAATGTATCTTAAAATATAATGCAGGGATCAATCCAGGCAAAATTTGTGTCCCTTCATTGCTGCCCCTTCACAAAATTCCTTTTCATGAAAAGAGATCCTGCACAAAATTCAAATCCATAAAAAGGGACCCTTCACAAAATATTGTTTTATAAAATGTTTCCATAAATAAGAAAGCACTACAGAACTGGCGTTTTGAATTATTGTTCATAAAATTTTGAATAAACACCATAAAATGCAATAAACTCACAACAATTGTTTCAGGTTGTAAGAGCACAACGCTTCATCAGGCGAACAAAGTAGCACGAGTGCTGCAGTCAAAATGTTTGCAAAACAAACTTGTATAGTATCAAAATGTTTCCAGTATTAATTAATGCGTTTGTTTGGATCAACAAAACGCTATTAAAATAATATACAATAACTGTAAAAATAGAAGGTGGCATTTTTTCACAAAAATGGGACCCAAAAATTAAAACTTTGATTGATCCTTGTAATGAATTGTCAGCATTAAACTTTTTTATTCAATTCAGTCATTGGAAAGAAAAAAAAATACATTGAATTTAAAACTCTATAAACATTTTATTACATAAATAATAATTACATACTTAAAAAATATTTTGCATTATTCTCATCAATAAATTATATTTATATCAAAATATTTATCTATATTTTACAAAGTCTATAAATATATAAAATACATCTGTAATGTTGTTTAATTACAGTGTCAATTAGGATGTGATATCTTTTCTTTTCGATTATACTTTTGGTTATGTAATAGTATTAAATTCTGCACAGCAGTTATAGTGGACTGTTCATTCTGTCCTGTTATCAAATGACGATCAATAACAACATGTACTTCATCAGGTTCACTACCTAGAAATAAAACAAACATTTTATCGAGGATATTTGAAAACTTAAATTTATTTTTTACTTAAGCTACATTCCAAAACAAAGAATACAGAAGTTACTTTATAATAAATAAAATTTAAATAATATAGGCTCTTATCAAAGTAAAATAACAAAATATCTTTATTGTTCTATCACAGTTAGTTTAGTTGGTATCAGTAATAGAAATTGGGAAGGGAAAAGAAGGAGTCATATGACACCTGCTGTAAATATTTTAGACGTCAAATTAAAATTTCTAGTTGCAATTTCTGAAATTCATTTTAACATAACTGACCAAGAGAAATTCTGAATAAAACAATATTTTCTGAACTTTCAGTCAAAATTTTTGAAACACAATTTAATTTATATATTTTTCTTTTACTCATATCAGTATGTGCATACAGATATAATGTGTTGGTTTACACAGGTTTTGTATGCATGTTTCATCTTGATTTTGAAATATGAACTGTCTTCTATAAATCAAAATGCTTCATTAGGCATTAAGAGTAAGACATTTTCGACAAAGTTTAAAGATGCATACAAAGATATACTTCGCTTCACCATTTCACACTTGTAATACCTTAAAATTTTAAGAAAATGGCACTCTATTCAATAAAAATTTTAACTAAACTACCAAACTTTAGTGCAACAGGTGCAAGAGTTTTTGGAGAGAAATTTCCCAGGTCAGTTTTATCAACCATTGGTTACTTCCTGTGTCCACTGACCCTGCATCACACACCTAGGCATCAAATTTGACAACCAAAAATAATTTTATAGTCGTCAAATGCAATAATTTAGACTAATGACTCCTTATTTTGAATACTGGTTGGTATATGAGTCACAGCATTAGATAAATTCATTTATTGAATAAAAAACATAGAGTATAATACAAATCTTTGATAGAAAATGTGACCAAGGCTAAGAATTTAATGAGTCTAGGCATAACCCATCAATCCTCTGCTACTGACTATAAGCTCTTTCAAAAGCTAATTGCTGATTTTCTTAAAATAATTTTTAGATAAGATTTAATCAGGAACTGTATTTTCCAAAAAGTATTAAATGCCATTCACAGTAGAAAATCTATAAAATTAGTTAAAATAAGCTCATGTCTGCAGTATCTCCAAATAAGCTCCCTACTTGGTGATTCTAAACAGTGGCGGATTTAAGGGGGGGGCTAGGGGGCTCAAGCCCCCCCAAAACCACTGACATTCACATGTGAATATTACAATGGTAAATTTTTCATTGATCTGGAATAGCATCTTGAAAAATCTTAGCCCCCCCCCCCCCCCCCAAAGTTAAGTTCTGGATCCGCCACTGATTCTAAATTGCCATTTTTATCTCTCCACAGTTGCTAAAGAAATCTTCAAAATGTCTGAATCAAATACCTTGATTTCAACAAATCCTATTAGTTAGACGTAGGGGAAATTGCCTGCTGAATTCTTAGATTTTGATGACAATTCTTATTCTATGTGCATGGGCACACACACTGAGCAGACAAACAAAAATCACGTAGGAATTTTATATTTATTAATTCATCAACCATGAATACTCAATTTACATGATTTGAAGTGTAAGGTTGATTTTTATACCAACTATGTGAAAAATGTCAGAGCCAGGAATCTAACTTGTGTCCTCCATTTAATGTGCAGATGCTCTACCACTGAACAACCGTAGCTGAAACCAACTCGGCATTTCTCACATAATATCTGTTGGCAAAGTCACTATGTCTGCAAATGTGGATGTAACAGGTAAGAATATTAATCATGGCATAACTCTGATAGACCCAAGAAATTTCAACCTAGAAATTTTACCTATAAATTCATCAACCATGAATATTTTAGATTAAATTGAAGTGTAAGGTTGATTTTAATACCAACTATTGACAAAAATGTCAGAGCCGGGAATTAAACCTGAGCCCTATGCTTAACATGCAAAAGCTCTACCACTGAGCAACTGCGACTGATAACCAACTTGGCATTTCTCACATAATATTAATTGGCAAGCATAATATCTGTTTATTAAACCAATAAAAATTATAACATTAGGAATGTTGTAATTTTTATTGGTTTTAATAATCCAGCGCCAAGTCTCCTTTTAATTTAATATCTATTTGGTTATCAGCCAGGATTTCTCAATTGTAGAGTATCCACACGTTAAGCAGAGGGACCAGGTTCGATTCCCAGCTGTGGAATTTTTCACATAGCTGGTATAAAAATCTACTTTACACTCCAATTTACCTAAAATGAATATTCATGGTTGATGAATTTATAAATAAAATTTCTAAGTTGAAATTTTGTGGTCTATCAGAGTTATGCCATGATTAATATTCTTACCTTTTATATCCACATTTGCAGACATGGTGACTTTGCCAATAGGTATTATGTGAGAAATGCTGAGTTGGTTATCAGATGTTCAGTGGCAGAGCATCTGCACATTAAACGGAGGGCTCAGGTTCGATTCCTGGCTCTGACATTTTTCACATAGTTGGTATAAAAATCAACCTTGCATCCAATTTATCTAAAACAAAATCACATTGTTATTGCAGGAGAAGGAACAAATTGTTCTCTATGTGGTGAAGAAGCTGGATAAAAAATTATTTGTTCCACCACCTAAATGTGCCATGTATTGTGAAATAGTAGAAAGTTTTATTTCAAATAACCAATTTTTCTTACTATTCTTTCTTTCTTTCTTTTTTTTTTTTTTTTTACTAACTTTTCACATGTAAAGACCAATAATAATACAAATTATTTAAAGAAAATAAATAAACATTTGATTAAAACTCCTCATTATCATTATTAAATCCAAAACCAATATATTACACTGTCAATTTTAAATTCTTCAGTTACATCTTTTATTTGAGGGAATATTGTCACATTTCAAAACAATTGAAATTATCACCATAGAACCAAGATCTGAGAATCTATTAAGCTGGTAAATGAAAATAATCCATCAATGCATAAATGTCAGTGATTGTAATGTCTGCTATTTAACAACCAGTTTATAATAAAAGCAATTTTTTAGGATATTGTCGGATATTGTTCATTCATGTGATAAATAATGTTCACTAAATATATACATACTACAATTAGTGTCTTCATTAGAATTATGATTCTTTATTGTTGTCACAGTTTTCTTCAAACTTTCCTTTTTGATTATATTTATTCAGATACTAAGTTTTATGTAATAACATAATTAATGTATCATCATATCAATTTTCATATTGATTTCTACTGATACCATTATATCTCTCCAAATGTTTCTAAATCATACCTACTGCATCAGTGTATTAGTTTTCATACTGGTTTCTATTCAAATTTCTAGCAAAATTTCCTTCAACCTCGTTTTCAGTACTTCTCTGGATAACAATTAATTCTAAATCCATGTTCATTTTCTTTCGTTTACATTTTTTATTATTATGGGTATAATGAATATCTATCATGTTATTTTTTAATCATAATAACTTTTACTCTGTTTTATATCATTGATAGCAATATTTTATTATTGAAATCTCCCTAATATAGAAAGTTTTTTTTTTTTTTTTTTCTTTTCTATAACATTACTACTTCTCCAATTTTTTTTTTTTTTTTCTTTTCTATAACATTACTACTTCTCTCATTTTTTTTTTTTTTTTTCTTTCTGATTGTATCCTTTCCAGGAGAGAATAAGATCCTCACGGAAAAAAAAAATCTTATTTGCCCTTCCATCGACCACTGAAAATGCTGTTTGTTAATTTATGTAGGCAATAGGCTTAGCCACTATTCTGTCGTTTTATTTTATTGGCCGGCATATTAAAAATACTCTCTTTCGTTAAAAATTTGCATATCAGAGTCTCGTGAGGATCTTGGAAATGTCCCTTCCCTTTTTTCTAGGAAAAATTAATCGAGCTAAAATATTCATATATTTTTTAAATAAGCAGCAAAAGTATTACTTATTTTAGTAATAATCTGTGTTTATCTGTACATAGTTTTCAGACTGCAATGAAATAATCTTGTATTTCAGCAACCAATTAAAAAAATATTACATACTTCAGAAATTTGATAAAAAAAAAAGCAAGAATTTTATTCATTTGGATCAAAATAATCACAGATTTTCACAATCAGCTTTGAAAATAATTTTATTTTTATTAATGAATGATGTATTTTAATAATTGATGAAGAAAAAAATTAGCAACTAGTTACAATTAAACAATTTTTCTTCCCAACACCAGTGAAATGATCCTATTTTTGGGCAATTAATAGCAAAATAATCTGATATTTCAGGAATCCATATCAAAAAAAAAAAAAAAAAAAAAAAGGTAATTCAGCAGTAAGCTGCAATGAAATATAACCTTTTTCTTTAAATAACGATAAAATAATTTTATAATTTGGCAATTTGCTGTAAAAAATATCACAAAGTGGTGTCTAATTGACAAAGCAATAACAAAAGCATGAAGCCACTGGGATAGATTGTCAAATACATCATTGATCGTAAGGAATTTGAGAATAGTTCAGTGTCATTCAGTTCTCCCTCCCCTCATAATTTTCTGTTACAATTGCTCATCAGATTTGCATTGCCCTTAGAAACAGCCAAAATGGCTTTCAAAAGTGCAAAAATTTTTATTTTATGAAATTTCATTGTCAGGTATGACTTTTCTTCTTTTTAAATCTAGATTTTGTAAATATTCCTTATGTATTCTCATATTCCTTACTATTATTTCGCTACTAATGAACGTAATTCTTGCTTTATTTACATCAAACTTCTGAAGTATGTAATATTTTTTTAATTGGTTGCTGAAATACAAGATCATTTCATTGCAGTTTGAAAAATATATACTTATAAACACAGATTATACTGCTCGGCATGAAAATTGCTTCTGACACCATTTCAGCATATTCTTATGTAAAATGGACCTCCTGAATCTGAATATGATGCCCATTTTGCCTTATCACCAACCGTGTTTTAGGAATAGCCCCCTATTTTTATCATTTTTCGGAGATTTTATGGCTATAAATTTGATTTTTAGGAGGGGGGAGGATTATTTTAACTGTTAAATTTTTTCTGAGAGGCTACAGAGTTGGAAAATTCTGATACATGGACATTTGTGACAAGGGAAAAATTGTGAGGGGATTTGCAAATGAAATTATGCATTACATATCTTATACTTTTTTAATCTGTTATTAATGTTATTTTCTTGTTTTTAGGTGTTAAATTAATTATTTTTCATTCTTCAAATCAAATTCATGGTTATAAAATTATCGAACAGGGAAAGAAATTAATGGAAGGGGGTGGTGTATCTAGACAACAGTGGGTGATTGGGCAAAATGGGAATCATATTCGGATTCAGGAGGTCATTTTACATAAGAATCAGCAAGAATGGTATCAGATCTAGAAAAAAAAAATATTTTTTTGCAGAGCAGTATTATTACTAAAAGTTTAATACTTTTTTGTAACTCAGAAAATTCCAACTTTTACAGAAACCCCAGAAAAGTTCTATCACATTATAATACAATCTAATTTTCAGGGCAGTCTGAAATTAGCACCTGAAAGGGTTTTTTAGTGAAGTAACCCAGTAGATACAGTCCAATGATTGTGAATTCATTAGTTTGCGAATACTATTGCTTTAAATCTGCTATAAAACACCATCATCATCTGCAATTAACCACCTAAAATAAAGGAGGAGGAAACATTCTTCCATACTATGGGATATAATTATCTTACAGTTGTGGAAGTTAAAAATGAAGAATTTTATTTAATTAATGTATATTTTATATGTATTTAAGACAATCCAAAATACAGTAAAAAACAAAGTAAAATCATGTATCACTCATTAATTATGAAATATATTTTTATATTGTAGGGTACAGTGATAATACAGTCGAATCTCATTAATGTGAATCTCAAGGAGGATAAAAAAATTTTCATATTATTAGTAGTTCATGCTATCAGTAACTAATCTTCATTTCGATGGGGATTGTGGAAATAGTTCATGTTAAAAGTAATTCACGTTAATGAGGTTTGACTGTATTTAAAAAAAAAAGAATGAGCCAGAGAAAGATCCGAGTAAATGCTATTTAAAAATTGTTAGAAGAAAAGAAAATGAGAAATTAAAATGCACTTTGCATAATAATAATAAATTTTTTAACATTATGGGATATACAAGAACTTCTCATTTTACAACTTGTTTGCTTAAGGGCCCTCTTCACTCATCGCCGCCAGAAGCTGAAGCTAATGTTATTCTAAATTTTTCTTTACAAATAACTTATTAACTAATACATATTTTTAAATTCTGTTTTCACATTCTGAAAATTCCCAGCTATTAAATTGACGGACCTTTTTTAAAAAATTAAGCTGCAAAATACGAATTTTGAATATGTGAAATTTTTTCATTTTGAAATTTCAAAATAAAATATTAAAAATAAAAAAAATACATTTTTAAAAAAGGCCCGTCAATTTAACAGTTGGGAATTTTTTGACTGTGAAAACAGAATTTAAAAATATGTATTAGTTAATAAGTTATTTGTAAAGAAAATTTCCCCATAGAATAACATTGGCTCGGGCTTCTGGCGACGGTAAGTGAAGAGGGTCATTAACAACATTCACACTTAGTAGCAATCAACTTTTGACTTGATTGGTTGTAATTTCGGAGATTCCTCAAATTGCAACGCTTCGAAAATGAACAACTGATAATATGTCAGTATGTTTTTTTGTTTTTTTTTTTATAAATAAATTTAATGTTTGCTGCATAATCTTTACAATGCCCTTATACTCTTATAAATACTCTATAAAACTCTTATTTTCATAAATTTA
Organism: Salticus scenicus; assembly: GCA_963930645.1. Classification (NCBI taxonomy): domain Eukaryota; kingdom Metazoa; phylum Arthropoda; class Arachnida; order Araneae; family Salticidae; genus Salticus; species Salticus scenicus. Next base: position 180,780,305 of record OZ005659.1, read on the forward strand.
TACGCCTGACATAAGTTCTTGTTTAACAACATGGTTGTTTGAACTAAATTCTGTCATAAAGTGAGAAGTACCTGTAATTATAATAGAAAAGTGAATGAATTAATTATGTTTAGAAAAAAGAAGTCATGCATTTAACTTAATATATATACCTAAAAAATTATCCTTTTTATAGTTGCACTTACTTAAAAACATATATATTTTGAGCGCACCCGCGCTCATCATCAGTGCGTTGTAGTGAATTCATCTTCTCTGTTTTGGTCGGTCTTTATCTCTCGATCTTCGGTTCTCTTCACTTCAGGTGTGGTGTCTTTTTTAATTACTTGTTGCCATATTGGAGGAATTATGCTATGTTCGCGATCATTAATGGATAGGTTGTTAGTGTTAAGCAATAGAAATAATCACTAACAACCTATCCATTAATGATCGCGAACATAGCATAATTCCTCCAATATGGCAACAAGTAATTAAAAAAGACACCACACCTGAAGTGAAGAGAACCGAAGATCGAGAGATAAAGACCGACCAAAACAGAGAAGATGAATTCACTACAACGCACTGATGATGAGCGCGGGTGCGCTCGAAATATATATGTTTTTAAGTAAGTGCAACTATAAAAAGGATAATTTTTTAGGTATATATATTAAGTTAAATGTAACTAATCCTTTTCTAAATACAAGTTAATGTGAAGTCATGCATTTCTCATAAATTTTAAATTATTTTTTCTGTATTTGTAGAGAAAGAAAGACATTAAGGCGAAACAGTAAAATTTGAAAGAGACAAATTTTAATTTTCTTTTTTATTAATATTTCCCATGGGATGACAATCAAAAATTAGGAATTTAAATTTTCCCTGAATGTAATTAAAATTAATTCTATCAAAAACAGTACTTTATATGTAGGTGAAGTTACTATTTTAATTATAAAATGGAATATATTTTACACAATGCATAACAGACCCAGAAAAAAAAATAAGTGATTACATCAAGATATTTTATATTTGTGAAAGACACATTCTGCTTATTTGTTTATAGAATTGATCATTAACTAATGTATTTTATTTAAATTCTTTTTTCACATTCAAAAAATTCACTACCCTTAAATTAATTCATGTTTTCCAAAAATAGATATTTAACATTTTATTTTGGAGCTAAAAAGTGAACTAAGAAATACAAAATAAATAAACTATGCGAAAAATTATCTAAGAGCATTTTTCACATTTTATTGTTTAAAAAAGAAATTCAAAAAATGAATTGGAAAATGCAAATTTAACAGTTGTAAATATTCTGAATGTGGAGATGGAATTATATACAAGGTAGTGATTAATTCTAATTTATATATATTTGGTAGTGATTAATTCTATAAACAAATTTTCCCATGGAATAACTTGGAGTTTGACTACTGGCTATAGGGAAATTGTAAAGAGTAGAAAAAATGCCTTAGTAATTTTCTATTATACCATTATAAAAAATTATTAGTTGACAACATCCATAAAAAATTAATTCCAAAAATTGAAATAGACAATAAAAAGAAAATTTTTAGAAATGAAAAAATACATTTGCGAAGAATTTTGGGAATCCAGAAACATATTGGCATAAATAGTCAAACAGCAGGTATTGCCATGGAGATTATTTATATTTATAAAAAGTAGTGTTTACAAAACAATCCAGTACAAGTAAAGAAAATAAAAATGCTTACAACTGTAAGTAGCTAATCTATCTTTAATGATATCTTCAGGAACAAGAGGAATGTTTTCAAAATTATTGCTCTTTGCCATTTCAAATATAGATATCTAAATAAATAAAATATCTTATTTAAAATGTAATAGAAAATTTCATCCAAACAATTAAATTCAGACATTCACACTTATCCAATAATAAACTAATAATATGTCATAATTAATTAATACTCTATTAATTTGTATTCACAGACAACAATATAACTCTGAAAATTCAATACATATAAAGAATAGTTAAGATTTTTTAATAATAAAATCTTTGTATACAACTACTGTAAAATTAAAAGAAAAGGAGGAAAAAAAGAAATATTGTTTAGGGGTACAAAAATAACAAGCAGTTCAGTGTGAAAGCATCAATAAACTGCATTTATAGAGCTTTGTTGATTTTATACTGCACTAAGTCTACATTTTTCTCCTCTGATAGAAGGTTGTGCTTAATTATTTGGACCTAAAACAACAGTTGTGTTATTATTATATGGAATTCATTTACAAATTTCCTGTTCTTTGTATTTAAACACTATTTTTTCAATGTTCCTTTTATTGATGTCAACATTATCTTAGAAAAACTGAATTCATTTTTTTATTGAATTATTCTTCTTGTGTTAAGGTACAAAAATGCAGAGTGTCCAATAATTGGCCCCCGATTTTAAAATTAAATTACTCCTAAACAAAGATAGATAGAAGAACGAAACAAAAAGCATGTTTATTTTGAAAGCTGTAAAAATCTTTTACATGAAAATCATAATTACTTGCAAATATTGCCAACATGTGGCGACGTAATCATAGAGCAGACTTTTAGACATTTACGATTTTGTCCTCTGTGATCAGTTATTGCCTCACATCGTAATCTTTCCAAAATGTCTACCTTTCGCCATACATAGGTGGAGTAAGCGACGAATGGAATTTTCAGTCACTTTCTGTAGTTTGTCAATAGAAATGCTCGCACATATGCCTTACAGATTAATTTTACAAGTTCCTCCAATGTTGTAGGAATCCTCTGGAAGACAGTATCTTTAATGTGCCCAACAAAAAGTAGTCACAAGGGGGTAAGATCTGGTGAATGTCCAATCCATGTCTTTTCCGGTAAATGAGGGATAGTCCAAAGCAATTACTCTATTATCGAAATATTCCTGGAGAAAGTCAAAAACCTTAGCAGTGAGTGTTGGTCAGGCCCCATCTTGCTTCTGGCTGATCCTCTGACGATTGCAGTGTAGTGAAAAATTGTTCCCAATTCTCAACATAACATTGACCTGTGACTATTAGTAACATGATTTTGGGACTACAGTGCCATCTGTTTGCGACATTTGAAATTAAATGTTGATACTTATGCATAAGATTTTTACACTTTTCAAAATAAACATGCTGTTTGTTTCATTCTTCTATCTATCTTTGTTCAGGAGTAATTTAATTTTAAAATCGGGGGCCGATTATTGAACACCCTGTATAATGCAAATATTGAACAATTTCAGAGATAAGATGAGCAAAAACACAAAATAGCTGAAACTATACATGAAGGCAAGATGTTGAAATAAAATACAAGAAATTTCATGACAAAATCCATTATATTAAAAGTAATAAATATATTTTAAATCTTCAATCTACAAAAATTAGAACAAATAATTGTGCTTTGGTATTCAATCAAGTTTTATTTGATTAGATGATATAACAAATGCACATCAGAAACACAAAAAAAGCTGAGAAAATTAAAACTGATAAACTAAATTTATAAAAAAAAAAACTGAAATCAGCTGGAAAATGTCATCCCTGCAATTTGAAACTAAGTATAGAATATTTATCCTTTTAGTGGATAATATTTCAATTACTTATTCTCAAAAGCTTTAAATAAATACAAATTATTAACTATGTAAGAAACTTCTGCAAACTTTATGAAAATAAAGGGAACTCTAAAATGAGTTTTGAAGTTAAGAATGATTAAGTGGCCTTTTTTGTGCATATTGATATAATTTATTAATCCATACAATTAACCAAGGCTGCAGAAATGGTCCGCAGGGGTGATTGTGACTCAAAGGTAAAAACCCTGAAAATTAGAGCCTCAAATTAGAAAAAACCCAAAATATCAAATAATACTCAAACTATTTAGACCAGAAGCCCACAATCTTTTCACATTTCATTCACATATCACCTGGATGACAAATGAACAACCAATGAAAGCAAAATATAACTTTATAGGAAATATGAAAATACATATGGTTAGAGTAAAAACCCTGAAATCAGGGGTAAACCCTGAACACAAACACCCTTGGGTAAGAAAAATTATCAACTCCAACTCTAGCTCCTAAAATTTTAAGAGGACAATAGGAATCAAATTAATTATTTTTGTTTTCTTTTGCTTTTTGAATCAGGAACTGTCATGAAATCTATCATTTTTATGCATCTAGTGTGTTTTAAATCAAGCCTGTCCAACCCAAAACTCCTGGCAGGCTGCACTGGAAATCTGTCTTACACAGGCAGGATGCAGCGTATAAATGCATGAACCCTATACACATAGTAATTATTTTTCCGGTGGGCACGTGAGGATTTAAAACAAAAAATATGCGTATTAAATATATTTTTATTTATAAAATAACTATAAAACATCAAAAACTTACGATTATATATTCATAAGTATAATACTAGTAAGAATCAGTTATTGATCTGATAATATTTTATTAACATCAATGAGCACAATATTTGTTTCTTCAGCTACCTTAATCAGTATTTTCTTTAGAAAAATCAGAAACAGTTTATGAATTTTATATGTTTTAACTGAAGATGTCAAATTAGAAATTTCCTGAATTAGAAATTACATGAATTCTGTGGATGCAGCAGAATCTTATATGGTGGGCCACATGCGACCTGCTGGCCATGGGTTGGCCAGCCCTGTTTTAAATGATAATAAGTATTTTTTTTCAGATAGAAAAGGCTCTTTTATAGGAAAATTAATACAAAATAATGTCCTATTTCAAAAGGCTACTATGCTAATTCTAAGTTATTTTAGAGCTTAATTTTTTTTTTTCTACTGTGTGTATTTTGTACGTAACTGAACATATCTGTACATTGAATTTTTTATATATCAATTACAGCATCTTCTACAAACACACTTATCCACAGTCCATCCTAAAAATCTCCCATTTTAACACTCTTTTATTAGCTTCACCTGTATGTATGTTTGTAACCGCTCTGGGAGTAAGCAAAAAATCTATATTGTAAAAAAAGACTTTCCCTACGTGAACGCTGTGGCTGTGAGATAAAGCTCCGCGCTACGAACCTAATGGTCTAGCGTTCGAGCCCAGTCAGGGGAGATGTTTTAAAAATGGTTTTTGTTTAATTCTAAATTATTTTAATTAAAGATTTAAAATGTATGTAAATAATTATGGTGTGTCACTCACGCAATTTTCTCTTACCCTGCATTTTAATACTAAGATAGATATTTTGTGCTTTTTAGTTCACATTTCTATAAAAGCGTGTTCTTTAATTTTTTAAAACTATAATATTATATCCACTGTTAGAATCAAAAATTCTAACACTTTTGAATTCGGTTAATTTTTATCAAATCCTCCGGAAAATATTTTAGTTACTTTTATTTTATTTATTTTCTCCATTTAAAATTTCTTAAAATTCGTAATGTTCAACAAACAAAAAAATTTAAGAATTTCCAGTGAAGCGTTTTGTTTGTAAACAAAACTACCGATGTTTCCGGATTGTAAACAAACGCCTTAGCCAATAAAGAAATTCAATTTTATTCATTATTCAAATCAGTTCAAAATCTTTTTAGATCGTCTGCAAATAATTTAAAAATAATTTTATTAATTTTCCTAACGTTCATTTCCACTAATTAAAATCAGTGACGTCATTTCCATTTACATTTTTTCAAATTCTCTTTCTGGAAGATTCCATTCAGTTCGCAGCGAATATATCAGGTCCGCAGCGAATATATCGCGGCGCCGATTCAAAAGTGGCATTCCTCCAGGAAAATGTGTTTTTTTTTTTTTTTATTAATAATGAATCCAAAAAATAGTCCAATATAAAAGATTCCGTTCTTAAAATCAAATTTATTTATTTCCATTTTATGATTTGTTGTTCAGCAGACGATCCAGGTAAAATAATTTGTTTTCGTACTACTTATCGCGCGCATTAATTTAAATGTGCGGAGTCTCGCAATAGCGGGAAATTGAAAGGCGTCTCTCCACTCACTCTCTCTCTAGGATAGGAATTGGAGAAGGTAGTCGCCGGGCGGCTCTGCCGCGGCGGCTGCTGTGGGAAATGGCATGCACCGTTAAAGAGTAGTCTTATTTCTATTTTTCACTGAATCATAATCAAAAATGTCCTGTGATTAATTCCAATATGGTAATCCGTTGATTTGTGTCTTAATTTATTTACAACCTGAGTGTAAACCTCAAGACTGGTGTGCTCATGATGGATGCAGTGGTATGAACCAGTAAAAGAGTACCAACTACCGATGGGCCTAAGAGAAGGCTTAAGTTCGTATTACTTTTACTGATATTACGTACGCAAAATACGTTGGCAGTGTTGCTGGATATTCATATAACCTCATGAACAATGCAAAATATCCCAGCAGATTATCGAGATGCTAAATAAAAATGTTATATCCAGAATGGCGGCTTGGAATGGCAGCTCACGAATATTACTGGTGAAGGCCGCTACAGCTTATGTGCCAAGATATCCACATGTTGATCGATCTATGCAACCATTATTTCTGAGACACCTTCTACTGTTTTACGGATATATTTTAAGGAAATGAAGAAATATCATCGATATAACTTGAAATCTTTAAGCACTATACAAAAGACATGGACTTTGAGCGGACTCATGAACCCACACTTTGTGCTAAATACAATTCATTTCATCGTAGGTGTTTAACGTATATTACCATCAATCGCCATTGCGGAATTAATATAAGATGGGTGCTTCAGATAATGTGAAAACAAATTATCAGAATTAATATAAGATGTGTGCTTCAGATAATGTGAAAACAAAATGATGATGTAATTTGTATTAGTAACGGCGCCGCTACACTTCTTTGCTTGCATATGTGCTTTAAGATATCATGATTAAAATAAATAATGGTGTTTTACAGGAATACATCGTTTTTTATTAATTTGTGTGTACCTCATTGGATTATAATCTTTTTATTTCAGATATTTTGGTTTTCTTCATGGGGTAAGTTAAGAACCATTATTACTTTTCCTATTTTCATTTTATTTGTCTGACTTAAATTATTATCATTTATTTATATTTTAGGATATAAAAGTTTTGGCAATTCGGCAGTTTGATAAATACATATATACGGCACAACTAAATTAAGGTACTACCACTACCACTATTTAATTACTTCCGGCCTTTAATCGATCTATTAATTTTCATTATTTACTAACTTTATAATTTTCCAAAATCCAAAAATCAAGTTTTATGGTTTAACTAATTATATTGTATAACATTTGGTGCCGTACTAAAAGAAATAACCGACTTTAAGGTCTAGAACCTGAGGTTATGAATTGCCATTTAAAAATTAATTAAATTTAACGATCGCGATAAAAAAAAAAAAAAAAAAAATCGCGAATATTTTATTTCTATGTTCAAATCCTATGCATGCCACGATAATAGTATTTAATAATCCAGTTTAAGTGTTGTTATGGTTTATTTTATTTACTTGTGTTGTGTGTTTACTATGTTCTTATACTTATATTTATTTTATGTGGGCAAATTTCGGTTTTGTGTAATATAAAAAAATTCAATAGATAGAATACAAGTTCTATTGGAATATTCTTAAAATGCTGTGGCTCACATAACATCCACATTACATCCTAACGATGTCTTTTTCATCCTTAAGATGTCCAGGAAAGAAGATGTGTTTGTAAGGTCAGTTACGAACAAATAAAAGTTTAAAATTTGAAAACTTCATGATTTTTTGTCTTGGAACTGTATTTGAGAGTTTGTAATAAATGTAATAATTTTTTTTATTTCAAAATGAATGTCCAGTTTTATGAAAAATATACCGATTAACATTCACACAAGTTTTTAAGAGGATTGGATGGAAAACAAATTAGCAAGGAACAAGCTCAAGAAAAATTAATTTAAAGTTTAAAATTGTGTAAAAGATTTTTAAATAATATTTGTGGAGCTGTAGAATGATATTATTTAAAAAGTATTACATAGTACTACATTCTATAGTAATTATCTACATATTTTTAATTGCATCGATTTTGATAATTTTCATCATCCCGTGTCCTCTTAAAGAGTGACATCCATACTTGTCAACATTCTAATTAATATTCCGTAGTGTTGTTAATCCTGCCCTTTTTTTTCACTCCAATAAATTTTTAGAGTAATATTCTGCAAATGCAATTACAATTAAATAAGAAGAAAAATATTCTAAAAAGATACTGGTGTGAAAAAGAAAGCGGGGCAAACAATGCTATGGAATATTAATTAGTATGTTGGCAAGTATGGACATTGGTTCCAACTCTTTCATACATATACACACATCACAGCTTACTTCTTAAAAAAATAAATAAATAAAATAAATGTGTTTTAAAGAAAAAACTAGAGAAAAAAAATTAAGGAATAACATTCGAATAATAGATTATAGTATAAAAAAGCACCATAGAAATGGTATTTAAGAGTAATGAGTACAAAACTTTGAATAAACACCATAAAGATCAAGAACTCACAACAATTGTTTTGGGTAGAAAGAAGACATGACTTCTGTCAGGAGAACAAAGTAGGCACGAGTGCTGCAAACAAAGCAGCAACGGACAAAAACAATTAAAGTGAAGAGCAAAAACAAAGTCAAATGTAAATATAAATAAATAAATAAAATCTGAAAAATTCAAAACTGAATGAAAACAAAGTTATGTGAGTAATTTCCAAGCATCAGACAAGAAAGAAGTGAAAGAAATATAATTAACACGATTTTTCGAATTTTTACAAAAAATTAAATTAAAAAAATCTTGTTAATGATATTTCTTTCACTTTGTTCTTCTCTGATACTTGCAAATTACTCACATAACTTTGTGTTTATTTAGTTTGGATTTTTTAGATTTTAATTTTCAATTTTATTTATTTATTTGTTTTCTTCTTTCACTTTTATAATTCTAGTCACACCAGTATTTATATTTACATTTGACTTTTTTTTTGCTCTTCACCTAAATCGGTTTTATGCATTGCTGCTTTGTTTGCAGCACTAGTGCCTACTTTGTTCACTTGACGAAGGGTTGTGTCTTCTTTCTACCTTAAAAAATTGTTGTGAGTTCTCACACTTTATGGTGTTTATTCAAAATTTTGTACTTATTAATATATTATAGTAATGTATTTTCTAGGCACAAAATTAAAATGCAACAAGTTCAAAAATTCAATGCTTTTAAAATGAATTTGCATAAGTGATAAACTAAACATTATTCCGTCAAAGTATTGTATAAGGGAAACAAGAAATGTAAATTCTAAACTGGAGGTGCAATATCATACACTCAGTTTTATAGTAGCAAAATTTGTACATAAATGTACAGTAAATTAGAATTAGATCTACAATGTCGCAAAATATTTTTTTATTTCAAAGTTGTGCTTTAAATTAATAATGTTGGCTTACAGCAAATTATCAGGTAGTGACAGTTTGCAAGGAAAGCAAATCTCACCAATATTAACTATTTCAGTCCTCAGTAAAGGATAGGAAAATATTCAATGCAAGAAATACCCTATCATGAAATCTCCATGATTATTATTGTCTGTTGGTTTGGACCAGAGAAGAAAAACTTTTTTTTTTAAAATAGAGTTGAAAAAAAGAGGTAAGCTTATTTTGGTTAGGATTTTCTCTTTGAAGGAGAAAATAATAAAATAGAAAAATGTAAAAGATCTTGGAAATCATTTAAGACTCTTCAGTCAATCACACTAGGACGAGCAAAATATTTTCAGGTTGAATATTGCTTACCTTGGCTCCCTCTGATTGCGGCCTGAATCAATTGAATAAAAACTGTGATTTTTCGAATTGAACCTCATTGTTAGGAAAGCGGCAATATGATATCATATTTATAGTATTTTAAATAAAAAGACAAAATAATATTTTGTAAATATATTTGTTAATAAAAACAGGGGTGATTGTGACTCAAAGGTAAAACCCCTGAAATTTAGAACCTCAAATTAAAAAAAACCCCAAATATCACATAATACTCAAACTGTTTAGGCCAGAAGCCCTCAACCCATTTACATTTCATTCACATATCACCTGGATAACAAATGAACAACCAATGAAAGCAAAAAATAACTTTATAGGAAATATGAAAATACAGATGGGTTGAGTAAAAAACCCTGAACACAAACACCCCTGTAAAAATAAATAAATGTTTTTCTTTTTTATTGAGAAGATAAATAAGTGGAGAGTGTTAGTAAAAATATTTCATAAGTAATGCATTATTTTCATTGAAAATTATCATTATGGTTAACACTAAAAATGAAAATTTAATAATAAATAAGGATAAGAACCACTAAGGTTATGATTTAGTAGTCCAAAAATATAAGATGAAAGCGAGGTTTAACCTGGCAAAAAATTTTCTTTAGCATTTTAGAAAAAACACTATTTTAGCTTTTTTAAAAGTTGATTTAATTTTTTAAATACTATTGATTTCTTTTACTTAACTTAGCTATCTCTGATTTTGTTTTCTATTTTTTCAGTTTATTGATGATTCTTAACCAAGCATCCATACTTGTGATTTAAAAAACACGAATAAGTGAAACTTTGTTTTGATATCAACAATAGAAAAAGAGGCAGTTATGTCATATGAGCAAATGCAAATTCTGACATACTTTTAAATATTTTTGCCTTTAAATTCAACCATTAAAAAAAATAATAATCAAATTTCCATTAAAAAAAAAAAAAAAAAAAAAAAAAAAAAAAACTATTCACAAAGAATTCATTAATTTCATAATTTTTGCCTGTGGATATTTGAATAAAAATTAGATGTTATTACACAGATATTTTATAAAATTTACCAGTTTTAAATATTTAGTGAAATTCTTCCAAACATATTTATATTTTAGCAAAATATGATATCTTTTAGCAAAATACTAAAAAAGCTAATGGTAATTTAAACCGTTGATGGAAGACATACAAGTATGTATTTTTTATACATATTTTTACTTTATATATCAGTGCTTTTAAGCAAAAGCAGCACAGACATTTCAATATGTTCTAAACATGCATAACTATGTATTTCTGTTTTATTAATATTAATTCTTGCAAGGATAGAAAAGTGTTTATTTCAGTAATGTAAGGTACAAATTATTTTCAACAGTAAGTTTTTGACAGCTTCTCAAAAAATGCACTGAAAAAAACTAATGTTGAATAATGAAGAAAATATGAAAACTTAATAAATTATAAAAACACATATGATTGTTATGGGTCAAAATAATTAAGCACAATCTTTCATCAAGTGATAAAAGTAGGCATGAGGGCTATGGGAGAACAACAATGTAACATAATAGTCTTAGGTTGCACTACTATAGAATCTTAAAGATAGAGAAATTTGAAGTTGACTATTGAGATATTAATGTTATTTATGTCAGAAGATAGTTTTTAACACATGAATATTGATTTTTTCACTTTTTTTCTAAAATTTTGTAACTATAAAAATTTATTTATTTTTTTAAATATAACTTAAAAATAAAATATAGGTTTAAAGAACATTTTTTATGACAATTTTCCCATTATGTTGCCATGAACCTTACAGATTATAAACAATTTTTCTAATTTATGTATTCTTAGCATCAAAAAATTTATTTTACTCCATGTCTATATAACTGATATGAGAGGGAAAGATAAATTCACATACTGACGTAAGGCTGTATTTTGCAAAATCCCATTTGTCATTATCCATAGCAGAAAACAATGCTGCAACACCTAGGCCAATTGCACATATAGGTTCTGAAATATATTTTGCAAATGAATTGTTACAAAACAAACAAAAGAAATTTAAAAATATAACTAGTAAAATCAATACTATATTAATAAACATAATACACCAAAATAAGATCAAATATCAATATACAAAGAGTTTCATGCATAAACTCATTTAAAAAATTACCATACCTCCCTGTGTATAATCTGCAAGTCAAATCAGTTTTACACCAGAAAGTTAAATTTACAGACAAAATTATATTTATTAAAATCACAATCAACTGATTGGAAGAAAATCATATTTAATGAAATTTTATTTTTCCTTGTTGGCCTGGATAGCTCAATTGGTAGAGCCTTGACCTTGTAAGTCAAAGATCTGGGGTTCGACTCCCGGTCCAGACATTATTTTCACTCAGCCGGAAAAATAAAATTTCATTAAAATTATATTTGTACAAGAAAAATAAAACTTTGTTTAAAATGGTTTTGTGAATTAATTAAAATTTCCAGTATAAAACTGATCCAGCTGATCTGTGGATTATACACAGGAAAGACAGTTTAAGTGGTTTGAAGAATATAAACTTTGGTTATTATTTTGTTCGAGGACTATCATGCCATTTAGTGGCTACATACACATGACAAAACCCAATGATAGTGATATCTGAGGACCAAACCATTTGAGATTTTCTTGTCTTGCACAATTCATAAACAAGATATTTGTGTAATAGATTTATTAATTTTAATTTTTGTACCATTTACCACTAGTTTTCAAAACTAGTTTCATCTCTCCACCAAATGAACTTTCTTTAATGATGACTCCCTTCCTCTATCTTGGCTCATCATGCATATCTACCACGGGTCTACTCTGTAATGCTCTATACAGACATGGTACAAGCTTACAGAAAAAAAGGCTGAACTTTCCACGATCCCCCCCCCCCCCTCCCTCTCAAAAGTGGTATCAGGCAACTGACACAATATCAATTTTTCAATAATAAAAATAATGTTAAATATGATTGCATACATGTACACACAATAAACAAAATCAGAACAATAAATCTCATATTGAATATCATATTAATTATAATTAAAATAGTTGTAAGTTCTTAAAAAACAGACAAACTTATTACATATACTTGAAAAGTTTATACTATAGAAGCATTGTTTGCTGGGCCAATTGATTAGCAAAATAATGTAGTTCAAGTTCATTAGGAAAATGCAGCTGAAGTGCTATTTCTTTTTCATTTTCTCCAAATTTGAATTTGACATTTCTTGAAAGCCAATCACATAGAAATTGCTAATAATATATTGCACAAATTCAGGCTGACCCCCCCCCCTCCCTACACATGTCCAAAAAGTTTTAATGCGGATTTGCATTGATCCCAAGAATAATAATTTTCAAGCTTAAAAAGGCTGAAAAGTAACATGTCTGTCTATATGGTTGCACATGTTTCCAAAGATTCCTGACAAAGGATGTAACTGTTGTTGATATAATTAGTTAGCTTCTTAGATTTCTTTAAATCTATTTTTATATTTTGAACATAAAAGAGATATAAATTTGAACAAATGAAGCACAGCCGTAGAATAGCTAAATAAAACAGAAAATATAAAATAGATTTCCAGAAATCTAAGAAAGTAGTTAATTATATAAATAATAATTACACCCTCTGTCAGGGGGGACCCTTGAGAAATACTAACACACACAAACACATGCAATCATATGGAGCATTGCAGAGTGGACACGAGTGAATATGCATGATGTACAGAAAGAGAGAAAGGAGATAAGTTATCACCAGAGAAAATTCATTGGGTATTGAGATGTTTCAGTAGAGAAGTGAAACTAATGTATTTAAATTAATCTTTAAGATATAATTAAAAATACCTTTGAAGTTCTTTTTGCTTAGCACTTTCAATCTGCATCCAGAGAGCTAGTTTCTTAGGTTTCTCTACATCTATTGTTATATTTTGAACATAAAAGAGATATAAAATTGAACAAATAAAGCACAGCCATAGCCAGGGTTGTTGATATTTTTTTTTTTATTTAAATCAAGATTTATTTGATTTTAATGATTTTTTTTTAAACTATTCATACATCATTGTACAACATTTGTATTTTATCATGTGTGTGTGAGTATATATATGCACAATATCAATCACTTTGCTTAAAAATTATAAAAATATTTCTATAGAAAAAAAATTCATGTAGGCATTCATTACCAATATTTTTTATGCAACATTTAGTATTTTCATAATAAGAAGTAATTTCATAACAAACTCAAATGCAGTAGTATGAGCCACTCAACTAGAGACTTCGATTTTGTAGCTATAATAATGTATTGAAATAAAGAATGTAAAATTTTACTCATGGTATAGAGCACATAAAATAATTCTAGAAAAGGATAATTTAATAGGAAAAATGACATTGTAATTGACATGTATACCGTCAATTAGAATGTTACTCATAGTTTCTAGTAAAAAGAATATGCAATTTAAAATAAAGGGATTATATCCTAAAAAAATTTTCATACTTTACTCATTAACAAAATTCATATTTTCTTTAACATCTTAATATTTTCCCATATTCTGTTACTTTCTTTTTATATATTTAGTGAGTACAATTCATTAAATAGACAGCAGCCTCAAATTGTGTTTAACTCATTACATGTAGTTAAATTAAAAAATTATGGTGTTTTTATAAAACATTTTGAAGCCTTCTGAACTTACATTATAATGTAAAAGATGCCACAATTTTTAAAATATCATGTCAGCAAATGTTAAATGATATAAACTGGTATGAAAGATAAATAAGCAAGGAAATATGTTTCTTTCTAAATATCAACCACACGGCAGGCAAAGGCCAACTAGCACATATATACAGGATGGTTCTAAATTATACGTCAAAAATGTAAAGGTAGGTAGAATCAGATTTTGTATAGGAATGTGTGTGCAGTAATGCCGCCTTAAGTCGGTAGACAGCGCTGATGGCTGCAGTGTATAAAAGCGCTTCACTAGCTAGATTCATCCATTGTGCAGTCCCATACATGAAATGCATGTCGGCCAGCTGCTCATTGGTGAAACGATACATGCTGCTCAAGATCCGTGTGGCAAATGATGAATCCAGCTAGCAAAGCACTTTTATATGCCACAGTCATCAGTCCTCTCTACCGGCTCAAGGTGGCACATTTTTGACATATAGTTAGGACCACTCTGTATATATTAATCAATGAATTATACACTAACTAAACATTTACAATTCATACACCAGTTATAAGACTGGCTTACATAAATAATTAAAATACAATAAATGATTAAAATGTATAAATAATTAAGAAAATTAAGATATAATTTATTTTTGTGTTTATTTAATGTTGCTTACTACAGATGAATCTAAAAACAAGTTATGAGAAATATTAGCTCATTTAATGAAATAATCTGTTATATTTTACAAATTGTATTTTTAAATTTACATAAGAAATATTTTAAAAACTCATTTTTTTAAAGCTAGATAAGCAATTTCATTCCATTAAAGCCAATAACTTTGATATTTAAAACAAGTGATTTAAATCAGTGATTTTTTTTTTTTTTTTTTTCAAAAAAAAAAAATCAATTGATTTAAATTGCTACAACTCTAACCATAGCCCAGCTAAAAAAGACAAAAATGTAAAATAGATTTTGAGAAACCTTAGAAACTAGCTAACTATATCAGCAATAGTTATACCCTCCATCAGGAATCTTTAGAAATAATGACACACAAAAACACGTGCAATCATATGGAGCATTGCAGAGTAGATAGATCCAAAGTGAATATACATGATGTGTAGATAGAGAGAGAGAGAGAGAGAAAAAAAAAAGGAAGTCATGACCAGAGAAAGTTCATTTGAGATTGAGGATGTCTCAGTAGAGATATTAACCCTTTCAGTCGCAGTGTTCCCGCTGATGAAACACCTAATTTTAATTCTCAAGTGCAAAAACTCATCCCGGAAATTTTTTTAGCAAAAATTTACATTTATAACATAGCAGAAATGTCCCTTTTTTTAACATGAAAATTTAAAATTTCTTATATTTTAATTATGTTCTTAAATTCCGGTGGCAGTGTAATTTAAATGATCCGAATTACCTTGCACCGCAAAGGGTTAAAATACTCCGGAATAAATTGAAATGTTGGGATCTCTGCAACTTTTACGAGTTTTTGATGTCGATAATGTTTACTTATAAAGTGATTTATTTATTAAATTAAATAGTATTTGAATTTAATAAGGTTTACTTACAGATGTTTCAAACCGAAAATTTCTCAAAAAGGAACAATGCTAATTTTTTATTTTTTAAATATTTATGATCAGCTATGTGTCTAAAAGCCATTTTTAAAATTAGTTTAGTAATTTTTAAAATAAATTAAGTAGTGAACGTTAAAAAAGGGTTAAACTAGTCTCAAAAAGTTGTGGTAAATGGCATAAGGAATAATTAAAATTAATAAATCTATTATAAAAATAAATAAATGTAAATCACTACTCTTATAACAATTTTAAAATTGAACAAGATATTTGAATTTAAATTAATTTATGAGTGAACTATTTAAATTGTTAAAAATACCTTTGAAGTTCTTCTTGAGTAGCCAGATCTGGACATTTTTTGAAGCTGCTGGATAGATTGTGGCAATTTCCTTAACTTTTTTTTTTTTTTCATTCCTTGATCTTAACATATATCAATTTTCATCAGCTCCACATCACTACACTTGTTTTTATTAGCTAATATTGCCACTGTTTCACGTTTAATGATATAATTATAATTGAATTCATTTTAGAGACAAATTGGAGTAGTTGAATTGTTGAATAATATTTATAATTGTTATAATCTGCGAGTTTTTTAATGTTTTGGAAATCAATAATTATATTTTTGTTTTTGTTAATTTTAGTTAAAGCAGTCGTTAGTTTGTTATTTCTAATATCAATGGAATGTGCTTTATTTCCTTTTTCCGCTCTTTGTGATTCCTATACAGTTAGCAATTTTATTTTTCACATTTTGATAAGTTATTTGGTATATGTCTAAAATAAGAAATCTTTTGAATAAAAGTTCTTTTGTTCAGTAAGACTGAGAAGAGAGATAAAATACATTAGATTTAATTTCTTGTAGATTGTAAAATATTATATTTAGTTTTATTAATCATTTCACATAATTTTATGATGTTAATTTGGAATAAAACAGTAGTTTAGTATTAAATTATAACTTAGTATTAAAAACATATGTCATGTAACTTAATTAAAATTTTGAATATTCAAAAAATATTTTTACAACTAATCTTAACTTTAATTTGGCAATGAAACCTGAGATGGAGGATGCCATTAGGACTCCTTTGTTTTGTTTATAATATTTATTTTTAATTTTAAAGTAATTTTCATTTAAAATTAATATTGTACTAATTTGGTTGTGTGCATATTTTTCTTTGATTTTACTATTGAATGTTTTGTCAATTTCTTTTATGGTAATAGGGAGAAAAAAGTTTAAGACATTGAAGCTTATTATAGTTTCATTTTGATTTACTTTAATATTTTTAATGAAATTATCAGTAGAATTTAGGTTATTGTTAAGTGTGAAGAATGTTATGAGATGTTTTTTCATGTAACTTTCTAAACAGTAAGTGGAACTTTCATGCTTATTTACTAACTAGCAGGCGACGCCCGCTTCGCTGGTCCCTATTTTTAAATGAATCACTATAATTACTGAATTCTCAAAATTGCATTAATTTTTATCACGTGAAAAAAAAAGAGAAACAAAATCTGATTAGGAAAAATGTCGCACCGGGTTCTCACTGCCTTCGGAAAAAATTCCCCAAATGCTCTAACTCTTATTTCTATTATCCCCCCCCCCCCGCCTATCCTAATAATTTTATAAATTCGAAAATATCCGCAATCGATTTGTAAGTATCAAAAACCTCTATGCACCAGTTTTGAATGATCCATCTCTATTTTTATTTTTTTGCCCTACCACTCCCCCTTTCCCGCCCCTACCAATAATTTTAAAAATTCGAAAATATCCGCAATCGATTTGTAGGCATTGGAAACCTCTATGTACCAATTTTGAATGATCTAACTCTTTTTTTTTTTTGCCCCTCTGCCCCCCCCTTCCCGGCCCTCTTAATAGCTTTACACTTTCGAAAATATCCCCATTTGACTTGCAGGCCTCTAAAACTTATCTGTATTAATTTTGAACAGCCTAACTGTATTTCTATTTGTTTTTGCCCATAGCCCCCCCCCTTCCCGCCCCACCTAATAATTTTACAAATTCGAAAATATCTGCAATCGATTTGTAAGTATCGAAAACCTCTATATACCAATTTTGAACGATCTTTAAAATCTTTATATTTTTCAAAAATTCTGGCAATAATTGAAGGCATGGTTTATAATTTTTGGTTTATTATCATTTGGTCATTTTTCATCATTAATTTGTTCTTTCTTTGGGACTAATTTTAATTTTGGTAACATCTATCACAGAAAAAACCAAAAAACTAATTAATGAAGAAAAATAGCCAAATGATAATAAACCAAAAATAACAAACCATGCCCCTGATACTGCCAGAATGTTTGGAAAATACAAAGACCATAGACCCCCTCCCCCTCCAAATTCAGATCAATAGTTTATACATGCCCACTTAATGGAAAACATCTATCATGAAATTCTACCCCTCCCCCCCCCCTCCACACAGAAAATATTTGAAATTCTACCAATAATTTCATTAAAGACATTAAAACTAAATCAGAACAAAAAATATATGAACATATGTAATGATGTGGAGCGAATAAAAATATATACTATATGCTAAGATCAGAAAAACAAGCTAAAAAAAAAACAGCAACAGTCAATCATCAAGCAGCTCTGAAGATGGTCCAGATGTGGCCAGAAAATAAAGAACTTTAAAAGACATTTTTAATTAAAGATATTTGTAATTAAATAATAAATTCTGTATATACCCACGTATAAGTCGATTCCCTAAATCGAGAGGTTTGCACCAGTATTTCAAACTTGTTTTCTTTATCCTGCATAATAAAATTAATCATGATAAAATAAAGGAAGGAAAACTAGTCTAAAATACTGATATTATTCCAGTTCTTTTTTTTAATTTAAGGGGTTGACTTATACATGAGTATATATGGGTACACAAATAAGATATTTATAAATTTATTTGGTTTGAATTTATTATTGTTAAATTATTACTTTGGAATATTTTTAAATTTATTATAAACAATATAATTACTTTTTATGGTTGCCTCTAGCTAGATGTTTTAAATATAATTTAACGATTTATTGTGGGGTCTCATAAAGAAATCTACTACACTGACAATTTGCAGTCATTTTTTTTCAGTCAAACTTTGTAAGTAAACATTACAAATTGCAAAAACATGCTAAAATTATTTTAGGTTAAAATAATTAAGCACATTTTTTTCCTCCCACCTGATAAATAATCCAGTGTGGCACTCATATTACTTTCTCTTATCTTATGCTACTACAGACAAATAGTTACAAATTAATATGTTACATAAGAGATACTTGAATATCTGGATGTATTTCAATATTTCCACAAACTTTAGAAAATGGTTCAAGATGATTTTAAAAATAGTTGTTTTATTTGACCCAGATTTTCTCCTCTCCATTTGCTATATTCATTAAAAATTTAAGGCTGCCATTAAAAAAAAATAATCATAATTAAATTAAATTAAAATTATTTTGAGAATTTTGACCACTATGTGAACTTGACACTCCTTTTAAAAATTTATTTGACTAATTTTGAGTAGTCTTGTGCACTGTCCATAAGTTGTAACACCAAACAGATTATTTAGATATAGTATAGAAAAAGAAAAAAAAAATTCATAATATAACTTGAAATATATTTATAGCTATTTCATAGTCATAATATATTCAAATTCTTTAGTACGCCCTGTAAATAAAGGATGAATGCTTTTCTTACCATATTCTATGTGAAACAAGCTTCTGTGGATATAAAAAAGATGTGTTAATTTTATTTTCATTCCGTGCAGCTTAAAAGTCTAAAATTGTACCACTAAGAATTTCCACCCATAAACCATAATTTATTTTAATTTTCGAATTCTTTTATGGGTTCTTCTACATGAAATTTTTCTCTGATCTCAATAAAAAGTTTCAAGTAATATCCCTATAGGAAATAGATTTAAAATACCAAATTTGGACTTCCTGCTAATATCAAATAAAAAAAATGTTTGATAACAGACACATAGACCAACCTCTAAAAACCTGATCTCTGTATTCAGGAAACCTCAAAATGTGTAATTATATTAACAACTCAGTTTCAAAAAATTCTACCCTAGAATAATACAAGAAAAAGTAAAAATATGGTCAATTATTCTGGCCTGAAATAATTCTTCTATGTTTTTACAATTTATGGTATTTGCTACATATAGTTAATACACTTTATTAATCAACATCAGATAAACACTGCATAAGATAAGTTTGTATTAGAAATACATCAATTTGAAGGATATTTACTTTTTTCTTTTATAAAATTTTTCAGTATTTGTCCAAGATCTTTATCTTCAGAGAGATCATGAACTGCTCCTGGGGAATGTGGAATCAATAAGCAAGAATATCTATGAGCTGCAAGAGAGAAGGAAAAATAATAAATCAGTTCATAAAAATATACTTTCAAACCATTCAAAAAAGAAAACTTTAAATCTACTTTTATAGTTTATTAATGGGGTAGAAGAGGGTAGAAATCTTGTAGAATAGGATACAATTTTACTGTGTTTAAGGGGGTATTCTGGTCTAGAAGCCTGAATTTTAGGCATTTTTTAAAGTAAGATAAAAAAAAAAATGAAAAACATTTTTACTATCCATTTTTTTATATGTTTTTTATTGACATTTTGAGAATGTAAAAAAAAAAAATCACAAAAAAAAAAAATTCGTCGAGATACAGGCCGATGGAGTGGGGGCTTAAAAAAAAACGGTGCGTCCTGTTTGACATGATTTCAACCCTTGTAGTGATCTAAAACAAAAAAATCAAACAAATTCTTCATTAATAAAGATGTCGCTATCGGGTTGACCATTTTCAAAAAAAAAAAAAAAATGACAAAATGGCGTCGACTTGAAAAAAAAAATTTTTTTTTACCCGACTTTTTTCGACCTTTTCGAATTTTTTAAAAATATTGAAAATCAAAATTTTTTTTAATCCAAGGCAGACGCGATAGAGAGTTGTATAAACAAGATATATACCAAATTTCAAAGCAATCGGTTCAGTAGAACTTGAAATATCATGTCAACCACCTCAAAAAAAGTAGTTTCGAGAAAAACGCGTTTAAAGTTTAGGAAACAATTCTAATGGAATAACTCTGAAAATAATATGTTATACTCACTTTGCATCAATCGGCGATCCCAGATCCATACATTGGGCCTTCCTCCTTCTCATAATTCAGCTCTTGAGAAGTTCTTTTTTTTTTTAAATTTCTAGACCAGAATACCCCCTTAATTCTTTTGTCAATAAGACACAATATTGTTTTTGGCAGAATCAAAACAATATAGTACAGCTGAACCTCATTAACGTGAATCTGAATGGGGATAAAAAATGTGTTAATGTTATCAGTAACTACACTGTAAAAAAATAACTATTACCAGCTGCAAGAAACTCTCTGTGATTGGAGAAAATAATTATTTTCTCCAATCACAGAGAGTTTCTTGCAGCTGGTAATAGTTATTTTTCTACAGTGTAATCTTCATATAACTAAACTATTCTTCATTTTGACGAGGATTGTGGAAACAGTTCATGTTAAAAGAAATTCATGTTAACAAGGTTCGACTGTATATACTAAAGGGGTAGATATTAAGAAAGTTAAGTTACTGATCCAGAATTTTAAGTTTTTACTAATCCGTACACATTTTCACAGGTTTGTTTACCCATTCTATTAGATTTTTAAAAATACTTACAAATTTGTAAGACAAAATAAATTTACATGATAAATATGGTATTTAAATGTATTTGTAATTAATTTAGAAATATAAATCAAAAATGTTTTTATGTCACAAGTAGTTTTTATGTCACATATTCACCATATATAAAGTACTATATATTAAGTATTAAAAGTAATTAAAAGAAAGTTTTTAAAATTAAAGTAAATGAAAAATTACAGAGAATATATTGTAATGAAGTACACTTACTAATGTTATACTACATTCTGTGAAGGAGTCATAGACAATTAAAAAAAGAAAAGAAAGAAAAAGAAATAAACTGAAAAGCCTTACTGGTCCAGAGGACCACTATAATTTATATTTTGCAAGTCCATTGAATGTTTCTGTGGTCCCAGACCAGCAGACCATTGTTAATTTTGAGCCTTGTACTAATACTATTTAATTTCTCTATCAATGGTTTGCATGAATGAAGGTTAGGATAAAATAGAAAAATATAATTTTACAGCAAAAATGATTTTAATTAGTATATATATATAGTGTCTAATTATAATAAGTATAAAACAATTAAAAAACAGCTTTCGCAATAATTTGACTGCTAATTAGAAACTCCTTTAAAACCAATATCTTCTAAATGGCATTATTTTAAGACAGCAAAATATTTATTTATCTTTTTGTTTTTATTCTCAGATGGGTTCTGACCCCCTGAACTCCCCAGTTAATAATTTGATCTTGAAACATAAACCTTTTTTTAAAGACTACAAAGAGTATTCATCGGTATTATTCCATATATCAAAAGTAAATTCATTGAAAATTATTTTACAATACAGCAGAATTACTTTAAAAAAAAAAAAAAACACATTTAAAAATTCTCAAAAAATGCAATAAACTGAAAAAAAAAAAAAAAAAAAATCAAGAAAACTTCAAACATAAATTTTTCTATTTTTATCACTGAATATTTTCTTTTCATGAGTAAACACATATCAATATTTTCCACAGCTGCCAACTTTTATGTTTTCTGGCTATCAGAAAATTTTATAATAGAACTTTTTTTTTTTTTTTTTTTTGTATTTTTGTAATAGTTTTCATAGCTTAAAAAAAATAAAAAAAATTATTAAAATTTTCCAGTAGCTAAAAAGCATAAAAGTTGACAACTATGCTTTCTGTCCCTGAAAATCACAATTTCCTTTTCCTAGACTTTCCTTGATTTTTTCAAATAATTAGAAAAGGCAAAATCATAAGTTATCAAACATCATAAAAACAAATCCTGAAAAAAAAAAAAAAAAAAAAAAAAGCAGATTGAAAATTATTAATAAACATCCAACAGCAAAGTATGCAGGTTAACATTATCATGACTATGTTCTTAAAAAAAAAAACAGCAGCTCAGAAAGAAAATTTGCTATAACTACATGATCATTTGGTGACAAACAAGCCACCATTTTTGGTGTGCCTATTACCCTGCTTGTTGATCATATGGCAGGACCGTATTCTATAATAATGTCAGACTGAGTTGGACTAGCAGGTCCTTTTGTGTAAATTAATGGGCTCTTCCCACCTGACATCAGAGGTCACATGATAGAGGAAAAACAAATAGCAGACGAAGTCTTGTTTATCTATAGTGATTGCTGCAATAACGTATTTTCTATTCTTATTTTTCATCAATTGTATTTAATCTGTGTTATTTTTTTATACAGCATCATTTTTAATCCATTTTATATCATTATTCCTCTTCTTTTGTTTGCTGTATACATTTACAATCATCATTTAGTTTATATTTGTTATTGATGTTCATGAAGAACATGTTAAATACTCTGATTTTTGGTACTTAAATCAGTGACAGTGCAATATCATACTGCATAAATCTGTTTAGACCAGTAACTAAGTTAACTTGTTGTAACAACTTTATGCAATTAAATTAAATGAAAACATTTTTAAATTTCAAATTATAATCCATAAACATTCCACAAGAACAAGCTATTATTTATTGCTAGATCAGTTAATGTAACAGTTATACTGAATATACAAAAATCGATTCTTACATTTGAAAATAAATAAACATATAAAGTGTTTTTTAAAAATTACAAAATTTACAAATACAACTATTCTACTGTTTACAAATGCACAATATTACTTTTATTTTATTTTATATTAAATATTAACATTTTTGTTCTTAAGAACAATATTTAATTGAATTCGATTATTCGTTTTCCTCTATCACATGACTGAGCAGACGACGCTGGGAAGAGTTCATTAACAATTCTGTCAATAATGAAGATTATGCTTTGTTTACTTTATTATGCATATAAGTACAAAAATAATTCACTAAAAATAAATTTTTACTTTCATAAATATAGAAAAATAATTTTTATCTCTAGGACCTGAGTTTCTAAGTGTATAATAAAAAAGAAGCAATATACAAAAACTATATGTATGTTTAAAATTTAATCAAAATTTTCAATTATTTATGTGACATTTAGACAGATGATAGATAAGAGGAGGGGTGGGCAAGGATAGATTCCTTCACATATCTGGTTCTGTTTCATACTCATATGTTTTTAAAAAAAAAAATCTTTAGAGTTTTCCAGATAATTTTCAAAAAATATCAGCATCATATTACATAATCATATGAGGGTGGTATCCGTTGCCCTCACAACATAGTATTGTTTAGCCTGATATTAACTATCTTTTATTCTGTTTCAAATAAGACATGATGGGTTAATTATTTGTATATTTTTTGTTATGCTTTTTGAAAAATTATAAGACACTGCATAGACTGTATGCTATATTGCTATTCTAAGATTCACAGTTATGTAAATTTTTATAATTTTCAATAGAATAAACATGGAAAATGCAGGAGTAAAAAGGATAATTTTTATTTTTCAATAATGATATTCTGCAATCAATTTTTCCATAATTTTAATGAAAATTTTCATTTTTCATAAGATTTTTCTCGGATTTGCAACTGAAAACCTAATTCCCTCAGTATTTCAGATTTTCTATGAGGAATATGAACCCTTACACACATTACCATAAAAATAGCAAAAATGAAATCAGACCTCAAAATGTTACTGATGGACCGAAATCTCAGTCATATTTTTTCCTGATAACAATCCTTTTCTTGCATAGTACATGTTTAGAAAGTAAAAGAGTTTAAAATACAACTGTTTTAATGCTCTATTACATACACTATACAATGAAATGCTTTTTTTTTTTTTTTTTTTTTTTGCAAATTTTCAAAATGTTAAAAAAAAAAAAAAAAAAAAAAGAAGCATTTTTAATGAAATAAAAAGTAATAAAGAATATGAATACTTTCTAGAAATATGGGTAAACTACACTAAAATAAATACTGAACACATACGTTAATATATTTTTGACTTTAAACATCAGGGCCGATCCAGGTTTTAATTTTTGGGACCCATTTTTGTGAAATTTTGAATTATTCTTGTGAAAAAAAAAAAAAAAAAAAAAAAAAAACTTTTAAAATCTTCTATATTAAAACTTATTCAATAAATCTAGTGCTCACACTAGATTAATTTGGCAGGATGCACCACCTGACAGTCCTTTTTTTTTTATATATATATTTTTAGCTTTTAGCAATCAATGGCCCTTTTAAAACTTATTTTAGCACCCAGCGGCCCTTTCCATTTTTTTTAAATGCCTTGATAACTTTAGAAACTTCTTCTTCCTTATATGCAACTTTCTGGGTATAGTTTTAGAGAATTTTTGAAAGAACAAATGCATATAGACAATATATATATATATATATATATAAGAAAGAGTAATAGCTTACTTTTATCATACAATTAGAAGGGTAAAAATTAGACAAATAATGCCCTTTTTTAAACAGATTACTTTTTTATTGAGTTTTCTCTGGTGCCCCCCCTCCCTTATTTTTAGAGTCAGCACTAATATCAAGTTCATAACTTTGTTGAACCAAATCTAGGCATAATTAAAAACAACATTGAGAACATGGAAATTTTTTATAATTTTATAAAATAAAATCTGGTGAAGAGGCCGTTTTTATGATTTTGAATTTTGTGAAGGGGCAGCAAAGGGTACCCAATTTTTGTCTAGATCAACCACTAAACATAAGATAAAAACTATGAATATAAATATATAAATTAAAAGTTTTAACTTCTTATTTTTGCATTTATATTCACAGCTTTTATCTTATGTTTTAATTTTTTGCATGAAGGATACATTTACATATTTTTATTATTTTATTGACACGATATAATGAATGGTTGACTTAACTTGTTTCAAGTTTATATGAAATTTTTACACAACAGTTGAAAATTAGAAAAGATAAAAAATCTAGCACAATATCACATACATCTGTGCCAATTCTTTCTATAAGACAAAATAGAAATTCAGATAAGTGCCATACATATAAGAACATAGATAAAATATCAGTACCAAAATACAGTGAAGAATAGTTTAATAATAATAATAACACTTACGATCAATAGTTTGAAGACTTATAGGGATAGCTATAGATTTCATTCGAAATTCATTCAACCATCTCCTACTTTGATCGTCTTGCTTGACAAATTCTAATGGTTTGCCCTGGTAATATTTTATTAAAATACAGGTTAAAATAATTATTTATTTGAATTTTCAGAATGATTGATAAAAAATATTTTGCAACATTTGATGTATATACACCCCGCAACAAAAAGATAGGTACAAAGGGTTTTTTCTTTGA
The DNA here is from genome assembly GCA_963930645.1 of Salticus scenicus. Classification (NCBI taxonomy): domain Eukaryota; kingdom Metazoa; phylum Arthropoda; class Arachnida; order Araneae; family Salticidae; genus Salticus; species Salticus scenicus. Next base: position 180,806,569 of record OZ005659.1, read on the forward strand.
TTTTTCATAAAATAACTTTATTTAAATTGTGCTTATCATTTATTATTATCACAAAATAACACTATTCCGGGACTAATTTTTGTTTTAAGACTAAATTTTTTCTAATTTAAGACTACACACCGCAACAAAAAGATAGGAACAAAGGCTCTTTTTTTTTTTTTTTTTTAATTTTCGAATATGATTATTTTGAATATGATTCAAATATTTAATATGTTTTTGATATGATAATATTTTGTTATGATAGTAAATGATCAGCACAATTTAGATGGTGTTATTTTAAATTTAAAAAAAACCTTTGTTCCCAACTTTTTGTCGCGGAGTGTAGTCTTAAATTAGAAAAATTTTAGTCTTAAAACTTTTCTGAATTAATCTTAAAACAAAAATTAGTCAGGGAATAGTGTTATTTTATGATAATAAGAAATGATAAGCACAATTTAGATAATACTATTTTATGAAAAATCAAAGAAAAAACTCTTTGTACCTACCTTTTTTGTCGCGGGGTGTATACAGAAATAATTGTGAATTAATGAAAAGATACCTGAAATTTTAATGAGAAAGAGTTTTTGTATGGGTAGAGAACATATAATTTTTTGCTAGGAGATTCAATCCTCTCATTATGAAAAATATTAGTTTTAATTAAGTTTCACAGTCACATAAATTTGATATTTTACCTTTTTTTTTTTTTTTACGAATTTAACAACCAGAAAAACTAGAATTCTGGTACCAAAAATGAAAAATACCTGAAATCAGGTAAATCACCTGAACACAATCACCCCTGTGTTATAGTAGTGGTGCACACACATTTTAAAAGCAGGGGCACCTATACAGCTGATTGCAATAAAGAGAGCCACTCAATCACAATACACAGGGATTGTAAGAATCCTACAATATTTTTAAAAAATCCGACTCAAAAATATGTCACTAGGAGGTTTTACCCCAATTTTTTCGCATTGTTCATCGAGTGTTATGTTCTTTGAATAGTACCCAACATAAAAATAAATTTTTAAACAGATTAAGTCAATTCCATCAGCATTTCAATGACAATTTAGATTCAAAATATCTTGATTTTGAAGATTTGGTTTGCAGCATCGGTTCTAAACAAGAAAGATAATATATATAAACTTTCATTTTACCATTTGCTTGATTTTTATGATTTTTTGATTTGCATATTTGTAATTATTCAAAAAATAAATAAGAAAAAGAAAAATTATGCAAAGTGTAAAATATGTAATTACTTAATTAAATTTTAAAAATCCCACAAATATTTTATAAAATTATTAATAGGGATGACCAAAAGACAAAAGACCAATCAAAAACAGGATTAATGAACACAAAAAGGACAATAAGCAAGGAAAAATAACAACAGCACTAACCAAAACTAACCTGAATTCTAACATTAATATTGATTTCAATAGTACAAAAAAGCTAGCTAACTACCATAACCATGATTATGCCAGAATGTGCAAAACCATTAAAATATTAACGAATCCTGACACTTGCAATGACGTGGAGCTCAATCAGAATTTGGATAGCAGATGGCGCCAAATCTTAAAGGAACAGCAGTCAAGTGCAATGCACAGAAGTTTTTAACTCCTGAGAACGGCCCAGTATTGGGCCGAAAAGCTTTGAGTTAAATGAACAAGGTATATTTTTTGTATTAATTACCCACTTAAACATTTTGCTAAAGTGAGAAGATCCACTTAATATTTTTTCCTAGTGGGAACCCTGATACAGTTGATTGAGGTATAAAGGGCATTTACTAGGTTAAACGTCTATTTACATTTATCTGCATATTTTTTATTAAATTTACTCTGTATGGTAAGAAAAATATTTGGCCAGCAGTCCACCAGTTGAAAAATTGAACGATGATTTTTTTTCTGCTTTGACAGAATAAAACTGCACATATACAGGGTTCACACTTGAAAAAATAATAATAATAATAAATATAGAGTGGGATTTTCCACTCTGACAAACAATTTAAGCGTTTATTTATTTATTTTTTTTTCCAAATTTAAGTGAGAAATTATACACTTTACATTTTGTAGATTTCTGCTTCAAGAATTACAAATATGCAAACCAAACAAATGTAAAGAAATAAAAAGTAAATGGCCTATACAGCCCTTGAGAGAGCAAAATCTCCCTCGTGTTTATCCAATAGGATAACATGGGAAGAAAGGAAGGGGAAATGTACAGCCTTAAAGGCCCTCTTCACTTACTGTCACCAGAAGCCCAAGCCAATGTTATTCTATGAGAAATTTTCTTTACTTATAACTCATTAACCAATACATATTTTTAAATTCTGTTTTCACATTCAGAAAATTCACAACTAACAGACCTTTTTTAAAAAAGTTTTTTTTTTTTTTTTTTTAAGCTGTAAAATACGAATTTTCAATATGTTAATTTTTTCATTTTGCAGTTTCAAAATAAAATATTGAAAACTAAAAAAAAATCTGTTTTTTAAAAAAAGGTCCATCAATTTAACAGTTATGAATTTTCTGAATCTGAAAACAGAATTTAAAAATATGTATCTATTAGTTAATGAGTTATAAGTAAAGAAAATTTCCCATAGAATAATATTGGCTTGGGCTTCCAACGACGCTAAATGAAGAGGGCCATTAATATACAAAAACCCTGAAAATTGCTACATGCATCTAGAATGAATGGCAAGGGGAGACCTTTAATGGTATATCATATGGCTATTATTAAAAATATTCCATAAAATCCAAATAATTTAACATGAAACTCAGACATACACAAACATCATACCATCTCAATTATATAAACTATTTTATTACAAGATAATAAAATATCAACTAAATATACATTTAAAAACAATTAAAATATAGATGTTTCAAAACTCATCCAAGTTTCCTCATCAGTATTTAAAAAAACATATTTTGCAAACGTTATATACAAAGCATATGCACTGGCACCTCAATATTCTATACTACTATAAATTCTTTGAGTATATATGCAATGTTTGCAAAATATATCTAATTCCATGCAAAGACTGTAAATATGTTTATATAGGTGAAACTGGTCGTAAATATGTTTATATGTTGCTGGAGCACAGACGACCTATGAAAATTATAACCAACATTCTAAAATTGTAATTCATTCAATAGAAACAGATCATATCTCAGATTTTGATAATAGAAGAGTTTTAAACTCTGGTTATAATAATTATGAGCCTCGTATTTTCCTCGAGGGTTGGCATACTGCCAGCCATCTCCACACTATCAATGAAGCATGCGCACTGGCGCCTCAATATTCTATACTACTATAAATTATTTGAGTATGTATGTAATGTTTGCAAAATATGTTGTTTTTAATACTGATAAGGTAACTAACTCGGATGAGTTTCGAAAGTCTATATTTAATTGTTTTTAAATGTATATTTTATTGTCTTGTAATAGAAAAGTTTTTGTTTTTATGAAACTCAGAGACAGTAAAATTTACAAAAATTCTTAATTCAAGTTTTGCCCTTCAAAAGTATCACTGCTGTCCTGTATATCCCGATCAGCTGTATTGAGATTGAATGATGCTCCTTATACAGGGTCAGATGAACAGTACTCTTGCTCTTGAAAGATTGTGCATCATTATTAAACAGATTATTCAGCAATAAATAAACAAACATAAATAAATTTCTAATTTATAGGTAAATAACATTTCTTTAGCTTGAGAGAAAAAAAAATTATAATAAGGTAGTTACAGTAGAGCGCCGATTATCTGAACAATTGGACAATTTATAAAACGGCCAAGTCAATGTTTTTTAGGTATCACACTTTTTCCAGGCTTAAGACTGGCAATTGTAGTAGTGCCTATTTAGTATATTACAAGTGGCGTGTTTAGAAGTTAATTTTTTAACTTTTTAAAATTTTATTTTCTATAAAAATGGTACAAATTTTTACATAAAAGCTCACATAGAAATTATAGTATTACAGTATAGTATTACTTATTTAAAAAACAATTTATTGTGATGGTAAAAAGAAATTATTGAGAGTCTTCTGATTCATACAGGACATTCTTTTTTCAACAGCCAATACAATTGATACTGCATTTTTTATCACCGATGCACTAAATCGCCCATTGTAGAGTCCGTGTTCTAATTCAATGAAGAAGTCAGTCAAAAGAAAATGAACCAGGAAACTTATTCCTATCCTCTCTAATTCTTGGAAAAAGAAAAATCCTAATATATTCATTCAGCCCTTTCCACTATGCCCCCTCACTGAAACTGACATAGACCTTATATAAGGTCTATGGAAACTGTGCGGAAGAAAGCGAGTGGAGGGGGCGGGGGACAAAAGGAGCGATTTCAACCGTCATCAGAGAATCTAAAAATAAAAACTGATTTTCATGTTTTTTTTTTTTTTTTTTTTTTTTTTAGAAGGCCAGAAAGGAAAGAAAAAAATGCTCCTTGATTGTTCCGGTTAATTGGACATTCCGGTTAATCGGCATCAGGATAATCGGCGCTCTACTGTACTTGATAAAATTTATAATCTGCGCATGGTTTATGTTACCCCATTAACTTTAAAAACTGTTTCTACTAAATCCAAACTTTTTATTTCTAAAACTTGATATAAATTTCTTGTTTCTAATAGTCTATCAGTGTGGAAAAGCATTTTTTTTCTTTCTTTTTAGTGAATTGTATTTTACATTTTGCAAGAATATCATAGTGAAAATATGCAACTGTATAAATATACACTACATGAAAAAATAAAAATTACTAATGTCATTGGTTACATCTACTACAAAGCGTAATAGGGTCAGGTGGGGTAAAATAAGTCAAGGGGTAAAATAGGTCAGTTTCAAAAAAACTCTTTAAGAAAACACCCAAACATTTTTTAAATTCCAATTTTGCTGGTTTTATATAGTATTATTTATATTAGTCTTCATCTTGTATCCAAAATTAATTGCAACTGATACTTTTTAGTTACAGCAAGTAATTATTTGTGTGTTTCATATTAGTAACTTGAATTTGTTGATAAGAAAAACTTCGGTTTTGAACTAATTCAAAAGCAAATTTTACAGTATTTTCTTACCATATTCCAAAAAGCACATTTTTGAGATGAATTTCCTAAACTTTTGTGTGAAAAAAATAAAATATTAATATTTTGAAGTACAAAAACACATGTGGGGTAAAATAGGTCAGGTGTTGAACCATGTTAGGCTTAGCAAACAAAATAACAAATTACATTTTTTGTGTTTTAAATAACTCCAAATGTATTCTTTTAATATATTAGTTTAAAATTAAGCTGTATATTGTTCTGGAGCTATTTCATACACATACATATAAAATAATTTAATGTTAAGAGAAAAAAAAAAAAAAAAAAAAAAGACAATACATATTAAAGTTGAATCAAAACATTCAGTTTGTAAGTGTAATTCAAAAAGTCGTTTTATTCCAGCTTATTTAAAAAGGGTGCTAATTTTTCATACAAAGAGCAGGCAAGACACAACATTCTCCTGAAACTGTGAGTGAAACTCTGCAATTTAGCATCAACTTCAAATGCAAGAGTAGATAAATCTAGATCATCAATCACCAATTTGACAAATTAATTCTAGTGCGACTTCAACAGTCATGGAACAGGATACTATTTATATATTCTTTTAAGTACATAAAATCTACTATTATAAACACTTTATCGCCCAATCAAATATTGTCTTTTAAAGAAACTTTGAAAAATGAACACAGAAAAAGAACTCATACGCAACAGAAAACAGGAGTAATTTTAACAGCCAACTTATTTTTCAATTGATTGTATGACGAAAATATCAATAGAGATGCTAAAATCACAGAAACATCAATTACAAATGAAACAAAAAACCAAGTCTTTCTCAAGAAGAAAATTTGCACAACATTAATACTATTCAATTCGTAAAAGTTGGAAAATGTGTTAACGTAGAATTTCCTGGGAAAAGATAAAAAGAAATATTTCATGGCATCATTCATTCACACAATCATGAATATTTTGAAAAATTTGAAAGGATAAAAAAGAAGTGGAAATGGAAGTTTCTATTGGATTTTCCAGAGAAATATATCTCTGTTCAGAAAATTAATTCATCAACCTGGAAATTAATTTTTGATTATGTGAGAAGTGCTGAGCTGGTTATCAACCAGGGTAGCTCAGTGGTTAGAGCAACCACGTGTTAAGCGGAAGGCCCGGGGTTCGATTCCCGGCTCTGGTATTTTTCACATAGTTGGTAAAAATCAGCCTTCTTCCCCATTCTTTCAAAAATATATCTCTGATTTAGATGCATTGTAAATTTTAAATATTCTTCCCGAACTAATGATGGATCATAGGCATTTTTTTACTTGAAAGAACACAAAATCAAGTTTTTATCAAAAAAAGGAATGTGTATTTGTAATTTTATTTGCCTGAAGTAAATTGTATTAAAATTTAAAACAGTTTTAAAGGATGACTTATTTTACCCCAACCCATGGGGTAAAATAAGTCACAAACAGCATATTTTAAAATTTATTTTTCAATACAAATATTTTGTTTTTTCAGAGAAATTTCTCTTAAAATGTCATAAGGAATATTTATTTGCATATTTCGTACAATTTTTTAATAAATGGAACCAATACATTTTCTGCTGTTTAAGTGCATATGTAAAATATGCTTTTTTTTTTTTTACCTATTTTACCTCACCTGACCCTACATTGACAACTATTATTGAAATAAGGAAATACAGGTTGAATACATATATATCAACATGATTTTAACTAAAAAGTTTCTTTTAATACATATTATTCAAATATAAGTACTAATAAGAAGAGAATGAAAATAATATTTAAGATTACAGGCATTTGAATTAACATGCAATTCTAAGATATTTAAGATTTAATATCAATCTCTTACCCCAGGTGTTGCAATCTGAACTGTAAAATTAGTGTGTAAAACTGTAAACGACTGGATAAATGACTGAGCAGCATTGCCTAGAACAAAAGCAAACAAATTAAGTAAAAACAAATTTATTTATAGTACTAGAGCTGATTTAACTAATTTGGCAGAGAGCAACATCCAACAACTCTTTCTAGTAGATTTAAGCATCTGTCATCATTCTTCAACACAGTTAAACAATCACCCAGTGGCAGAAACAGTCGCGGACACAGAAAAATGGCTTGCAGATAGTTTTTGTCTGCACTGAGAAAAAAATTTGTCCGCAACTTTCGGATAGCAATTCACTTATAAAAATTTCTGTATCAAAACTAAAACTTTTATTATTTATATTGTGTTGTGTCAAATATTGTTATAAAATATTGAATTGAATGAATACAATTGTTTATACTATATTGTTTTGTAGTAAAATTGTATTCATGTATTATTGCACGAGATTCACAACTGATGTTTCCTCCCCCTGTTCCCATCAGCTTTCAAGCTTTTTGAGTGTAAGCCATTTTCATCCCTGATTACACACAAATTTTGCAGACAGATTATGAAATTTTAAAAGCCAGTCGCAGGCAGCTTCAAAACTTTCTGCCACTGGGAACAATCAGAAATTTTTTTAGCATTTTAAATTAGTGGTGATTCTGGAATAAAAGAACTACCAGAAAGAACTCAATAAAAAGGACAACCTGTTTATTTATTTATTTAATTAATTAATTTTTGCATTGAGTGTCTACTCTTTCCAGATCTACCTACTTTTTTTTTTCATATTTGCTACCCTTATATATTGTGATTTTTACACATTGTAAAAAGAAATTGTTATTACTTTCTTCTATATTCAATAGAAGAAAGTACTGGATTTGTTAAAATTTTCGACTTCCAGTTTTCAATGGATTTGCACATTTTGAGAGGTCCAGAATACGATTTGATCATTTTAAGAAAATGCCTGCCTGTGTGTGTGACAAAAATTCTGCTCCAATTGTATCTCAGGAACTACTTCACAGAATTGCATTTCAGGGGGGATAAGAAATCTCAGGAATTTTAGGGGGAGGGGAAGAAATCTGTTTTTGTTATCAGTAGTTCAAGCTATTAGTAATTCAGAAACTAATTTTCCTTTTGACGGGGATTGTAGAAACAATTCATGTTAAAAGTAATTCATGTTATGTTAAGCGAGTTCATGCTAACGAGGTTCAATTGTATATATATACCTAGATACGAAAACACGTTTGTCTAAAATTAAACTTTATTTGAAACATTAAAAACACCCAAACCTTTTCACTTTGAAATATCAAAGCATCATCAGGGATTTGATTACACATTTCAAAGAACAGTTTCATATATTTTGCATTTACATGGTCAACAGTTAAGTCCTTTAATAACTTGAACGGAAGAAAAGTCGGTTGTAATCTGGTGAAGTTTGGATCCAGGAGCAAAGAAAAGTAAGGAGTGGAACTCTTGTGGTTACCAAAGAGCTGCAAGTAGTTATAACTATTGTAAAAACAAATGTGCTGCAAGTAGAAGCTGTCACTATTGTGGTTACCAAGGTGCTGCACATAGAAGCTGAAACTATTGTAGAATAATCAAAGTTACCAAGGTGCTGCAATTGCTTCCGTTCAAGTTATTAAAGGACTTAACTGTTGACTATGTAAATGCAAAAAATATAAAACTGCTCACTGAAACGTGTAATTAAATCACTGATGATGCTTTGATATTTCAAAGTGAAAAGGTTTAGATGTTTTTAATGTTTTAAATAAAGTTTAATTTTAGACAAACGTGTTTTTAATCTAATTATCAAATGACACATGTTTCAACTTAATTCTCTGTTAGAAATTATTTAAGTATATATATATATATATATATATATATACATTAGATAATGTGTTGTTTTATAAACAAACTAGACTTTACCATACAGAATATCTGTTTGATAGAACCGATATACCTAATATTATTTTCAGAAAAACCTCATAAATAAAAATTACTGGAAAATTTTAGTTTTCCCCCCTCCCCCCCCTTATTATCATTATTATTAAAAAAGATTTAAATCTTTGACATTTTAATTTTAGAAAATAATTTTTTCCTATGCTAAGTTAAAAATTCTTAGAATTAAATTGTTGTTATATTAAAAATCAATTATCTCCAAAAGTTTGATGTAATTAAATTACCATATCATCATACATAACTATAACAGAAATTCTATAGTTAATAAATGTAACCTACAAATAAAGAAATAAGTGAAAAGAAATAATGTTCATTCTATTTATAATAAATGAAAAATCTAAAAAATATAATAAATTGTGTCACTACTGTCCTACCAGTGATAGATTTAGGCTTAGGAATGTGAGGCCCGGGCCTAGAAGCGCCAGTGTTTTAGGGGCACCTAACTTTTAAAGTTGACTAAAATTTTGAGAGCGATTAAAATTAGAAGAATGGTTAAAGTTTGAGAAGAAACTCGAAGGAGTGAAAAAAATTGGAAATTGACAATCAATTGTTTTTTTGCAAAATTTAGTAACATTTTGTAGATCCCATTTAACATTTACGGATTTTTCAGTACCATTTGAAAATATATGAATGTATACTTCATCTATATGGTGTCATATTACATTCGTACGGTTGATCATTCAGACTTTAGAACGATCACATATAACAATAGATGTTGATGCTTTCGTATGGCCATTAAACGTCCAGCAATGGATTGATTATGCTTAGACCCGGATTGTTAAGTGTAACAAATTTTTAAGCCTATTAAAATCTTAAAAACAATTTAATTTTGAATACAAATACAAACATAAAAATCAACTGAAATTTGAAACATATTAGGTTTTCAATCAATGATATGAATTTCAAAGCCAGAACTTCTCTACCTGTCATGAATCAAAAATGCTTTCATTTCATGTGTGGAATTATTTTGTTAAAATAATTAAATACAGTTGAGGATCTATAATCCGCATACCCATAATTCGCAATTGTCTATAATCCACACTCACTTTGCAAATGTAAACAAAAGATTTTGCAGTAACGAAAATCCGATATTTTGGATGTATGTGAGAAAATATGTTAATTCACATACTAAAATGAAAAAAAAAATAAGTGTAAAATTTAATTTAGATATACATAATTAATTTTCAAAGGAAAAAAATAATTATTACTTTTATTGCCTTTATACTTTTTTAGCGAATCCGAACGTCGTCTGAATAATATTCAATTAGTGATCAAACAAAACACATGCAAGTACAGTTTTCTAACTCCTGCCAGTAACAACATTGCTTATTGGTTGAAAAAAAAAAAAAAAAAAAAATGACATCATATGGGTTGGTGGGATTGTGTATTTTCACAGATGTTTAAGGACTGTTAGTGTAAATGTTCTTTTAGGATGGTATTTCAAAAATACACAAAACTATTTAAGGAAAAATTTATACCAGCATTTGTTTTGAAGATAAGATCTACAATGCAGTCATTAAAAACTGCACATTGCAAGTATCTGGCTACATACTGTTAATGAAAGTCCAGAAGTAGAAGTACAGTTTTTTAATGAATTACTCATTTAAGGGTTTAAATTATACATTGCTTCTACTTCATTAAATAAATTTTATAGTTTTATATATTAGTATTACTTTCATTACATTGCATAAAAACAAACAATTCTAATTCTAGCTTCATTAAATAAAGTTTATAGTTTTATGTACCTTATACTAATTCATATAGTGAGGAAATGGCATCAATGATCTATAATTTGCAAAAATCCATAATCCGCACAAGTTCTAGAACCAAGGTGTGCGAATTAAAGATCTTCAACTGTATATACTATATTTAATTAATGTTTTTAATTTTAAATATTGAACAAAAAGCTGTAATCAAACTATTTTGAAGCAAAACTGTTTTTCAATCTATGAATCGAAATATATAAATCTGATGTTAGTCTGTTCATGTTAAAAAAAATTTTTAATTCAGCTGATTATTATATATTTGTAGGATTAATCATAACTTTGTAGGAGAAACCAAAAAAAAATTATTGAATTTTTTCAGATCACATGGATTATTTATTTTTTAATTATATATCGATTATTATAAGCATGTTGCACAGTGATTGCTATATATAATAATAATATACTTTTCACCTTAGCTGTATTTTATTTATTGCTATTATTATTTTTAATATTTGTACATAATATTTCAAAATAAGGGGAGGGAGGGGGGTGCCATATCAAAATGGGCCTACGGTGCAATCTTACTTAACTCCGCCTCTGTGTCCTGCTGAATAACCACCATTAAATGTGAGTCCTAAACAAAAAATATTGGATTCGTAAAAAAATTTTCAACTTCTGGATTTCGATAGATTTACACTATACAATTAAAATATTAAGAGTTTATCTTTTTTTTTTTTTTTTTTTTTTGCTATAACAATTATTTGCTTAATTATGGAAAAAGTGCTTCAATCCATAACCGATAAATCTTTTTTTCACAAACAATTTTTCTTTATCTCTATTTTTATTAGAGAAAAAGTATTGGATTCGTAACAATTTTCAACTCCACGTTTTCAATGGATTTACACACTTTGAGATGTCCAGAACATAATTTGACCATCTTTAGAAAATGCCCATCTGTCTGTGCATATGTGTGATAAAAATTATGTGGTAGCTCTATTTCAAGAATGAATACACAGAATTTCGTACAATAAAATATAAAATTTCATATAAATTAGTGCTTAGGTGCAAACTGCCTGGCAGGCGGCACAGCATCCCATTTTATGAAAATTTTTAATATAGCAATATACGACAAAATTTTGTATAAATGTGCAGAAAGAAAAATAATTTTAATGAATTATTGTGAAGTTAAAAAGATTTATTTATAATAGTAATAGAATTGCCCCCCTTCCCCCCCATGTATAAGACTGTTGCTCCTCCTCCTGTATGAATCATGTACACCTGACTGTAGAAAAACAATTTTACAGTCAAAGTATATAAATTTCAGAGCAAAATGAAATTTTAACAGAATTTTCACTTTTCCACTTTTTCAAAAATTGTTACTAAGTGTTTCTGAAAATTCTTCATGAAACTAGTGCATCTGCACAAACTGATGCTGAACATTTTATAAACTAAATTTATTTATACATTTTTTTTTTCTTCAAACCCAGCATTTATTCTTTAAACAAATATGAAATTAAGAAGGGGGGAAAAAAAAAAAAGGTAGGTTAAAACATTTTTCTAAACTTGATTTTTAAAATTTGTTAACTTAATATCTAGGCTTTTCCATATATTTTTAGAGTTCCCAGGTTTTTCTAGATAGTGGACACCCTGCTAGATGTAATTCATCTTAAGAAAAATATAATAATAAGTTCTGCTTATAATTATCATTCAACTGTACTGTGATATTGCAAATATATAAAATTTAATACACAACTGATTTGATAATAAGTATGACATAATGTTCAGAAAATTTTTTCGTAATGCTGTTCATGTTCAAAGTCTGATTCATTTGATTTCAAATACAGAATTAAACAAAAAAAAAAAAGTTATTTTATTTATTTTGATAAAATGTGATGCACATATATAAAATAACGCAAATTATTCTGAGAAAAATAAATTTAAATATGATCCAGGAGATGTTTTTCAGTATGATAATTTTTAGCTATTATAACTAACATAATATATTTACAATGAAACAAATCTATAACGTCTGAAATATAGTTAAAAAAAAAAGAAGCAAGAAATCATCTTATTAATGTCTTTTTCTCACCTTCCTTTGAACCACTCAACACAATAAGACAGTTGTGACGAGCATTAGCCATCACAAAGTTTTTCTGAAAGAAGCTACTAAAGCTTCGGATTCTATTTGAGAAACACCCCCAACAACTATATGTTCACCCATACAATTTATGATAGAAGTTTATTTCAAAGAAATACAGGAGTTTAGGATATGATGAAGAAATATTGGAATATTTTACTAAAGTTCTTTTCACATAAATGAATTTTCGTTAATTATTTACCATCAACTAAATTTACTTTAACTATACTTCTAAAATAGATATTGAACTTTTGTTGACAACCGGCTAATAAACAAAAACAAACATCTGAATATAACGGCATGCTCCAAAAGAGCAGTTATTTATAAGTCACTTAGAGAACCATGGAGCCGGAGCAGAGAAAGTAGCTTCTTTCCAGCATCTAAAAGTATGCCATTTTTCTAAGAGTGTGACGTCCACGGATTAGAATCTCCTAATCCGTGGTGCCGTCCTTGACCGTACGTGGATAAGGCTCAATTCGTTGCCTTAAGGCTCTCTGTCAGTGAGCTTCAAGGTAGAGTCCTGCGCGGGTCGGGTAAAACCCGACCCGAACCCGACAGATGAATTTTAAATCAACCCGAAACCCGATCCGAACCCGACAGAAAAATTTTCATCAACCCGAAACCCGACCCAAACCCGACAAAAAAAATTTCATCAACCCGAAAACCGACCCGAACCCGCAACAGAGAATTTTTTGCGACCCGAACCCGACCCGAAACCCGACTTATCTAACCCGAACCCGACCCGAAACCCGAAAAATAAATCAACATTTCTTATTCATCTAAAAATCATGCAAAACAAGGTGAAATGATATAACATGATACAAAATAAAGTAAATTTTCATTGTCACACAGTTGGTAAATTATAAAAAAAACTAGTATGTTGTGGCCACCACAAGACATTCATCTATACTTTTCTGTCAAATTCACTAAGTGCGAATAAGTTATTAAAACTATTATTAAGAAGTTTAACGTGATGAATGCAAATAATTTTCATCTTAGGGAAATCTAAAGGACCCTTCAGACACTGGCAACTTAGAAAGCTGCAAGTCGGCTCTATTGATATTTCTTTGACGTGGTTTAGGAGATCGACGCTCGCTGCAATCGAAGCTCACAAACCTCCTAGTGCGATAATTACATGAAAAGGGGGTTTCTATTGTAAAAGAGCAATAGAAAGTAATGTCCTTCATTGTAAATGTGTGCAAAATTTCAAGTGTCACTTTCGGACAATAGATAATTTACGAGTTTTGAAGCTCTGTATGTTGCAAGTGTCTGAAGGGTCCTTGACACTAAATATCCAATCTATAAATAACTTCTTAAACAATGCGTTTTTTTATTGGTTATCTCACATATCATGGTTCGTACAGTTATATGGCATAGAAGTTTAGATATAGTCATCCTCTTATCGATGAAATTTGCAGTATAACAACGCCACCTATTGGCCGACAAGCATTCAAACTGAGTCAGCATAATGTCTCATAATCTCGCCTTCTCACATATTAAGTTTTGTTTGATGATACACAATAGAACATGAGATATAGCTTTCCTTGTAATTGTGGAAATCGCTGTGTAGCGGCGCAACCTGTTGAGCGGTTTACACCAAAAGTTGACAGGCGCTAATATATATTAAATGGCACCTACATATAAATTTATATGAAATTCTGTGCAATAGTTCTTGAGATATAGCCTTTCCTTAAATTGCGGAAATAGCTGTGTAGCAGCGCCACCTGTAGGCTGATAAGCATTCAAATTGAATCAGCATAATATCACATATTGGTCTTCTCACATATCAAGTTTTGTTGGATTATGCGTAACAGAACCTGAGATATAGCCTCCCCTGAAATTGCAGAAATCTCTGTATAGCAGTGCCACCCGTCGAGCGGTTGACACCAAATGTTGATAGAATCTAATACTTACTAAATATAGAAGAAAGAAAAAGAAAAAAAAAAAAACTTGTAAACTGCGAAATTTCTTCAATTTCCAGAATGTAAGTGCTAGGTAATACTGTATTTATATTTCTTTAATTTATGTACTAACAACAATCGAGAAAGATTTATAATACATTTCCAATTTTCATACAATTTCTACAAAAGATACATATTAGTTTCGTTGAAGAAAAGAAAACAGATCCAGATACAAATACGGATCTATTTTTCCGGCGGATATCCGCTGATACGAATAGGGAGATCCGGTACATGTCTGCCCACAAGCGGCCGAGCGGTTCTGCGCTCGAAGCTGGTAGATGGGAGGTGTCGGATTCGATCCCAGATCGCGCTCATCGACCTAGCCGTTCGGAGTTTTCGGTGGTTATCTACGAAACACGCATAAATACAGGCTAGGACCCCTTAGAAAGACTCAAACGGAGGGCATTCTCCCTATAGGCCTAGGACACATCTGGAGTCAATCGGCCTTAAATCCTCTAACCAAACAACCAACCGATACATGTCTAGTATGTGCAGAATGTTTAAATTAGTTACATAGTTGTAAACATGCCTATAAATTTACGTTTATAATTGTAAAAAATATTTTGAAAGGTGTTCTCAAGTCGACCCGACTTCTTGAAAACCAAACCCGACCCGAACCCGAACCCGACCCGCAAGGAAAATAATTCAGTCAACCCGACCCGAACCCGACCCGCACGAAAAAAAGATCAGTCAACCCGACCCGAACCCGACCCGCAAGAGAAAAAATTCTGTCAACCCGACCCGATGCAGGACTCTACTTCAAGGTCATCCAAATCCCGTATTAATCTATTGTAAAATAATCCCCATTATTACTCATTACGTAATGCATATTTTTAAATTCTGTTTTCGCATTCGGAAAATTCATGGTCGTTAAGAGTTCCCCCATGCTTCAAAAATTGATTTTTTAAATTTTTTTAATTTGTTTTGAAGCTGTAAAAGTCGAAATTTTACTTGATTTCCTTTATCGCCCTCAAATAATTAACAAGCTGTTTTATCAATAATATAATTAATACTAGATCTTTTTAAATGGTGTAACTTATTATTATTAATTTTCATAATATTTAAATTTTAAAAACGTATTAATAATTTTGGGGAAAAATGCAATTTTTAGCTGCAAAAACTGGATTTTCCCCCTTCCCGTCCTGCTGTAATTTATCACTGGTGGGAGGTAGAAAGCGCATTAAGGATGACAGGTCATTAGTTTTCATTCTTATTAGTTGAAAGTGTGAAAATGCCCTGAAGTGAATGCTTACCCATGTCAGTAGAAAAGGGACAGAAGCAATACGGAATAAGAACTATCAGTTTGTTTTTCTGAACATAAACTATTCATATGTATTTATTAGATAATTTCTTTTTTCAATATCACAAATATACTACTTTTTTTTTTTTTTTATATATATATAATTTTTAAATAGATTTTTAAAATAAATCTAAAGATCCCCTACTCCCCATTAATTAATAAATTTTTATCCTATATATATTTACCTAATCTTTATAAATTTAAATTCTTCTGACGGAATTGAAGGGGAAATAATAATTTTATCTTCAGCATTCTTTTGCGCATTGCAACAAGTTTCAACTGTCCAGGACACAGATTTAACTGATTATTAAAAAAATCCATATTGTGTTCTCAATATTTTTAAAGTGAGCTAATACTAAGTGCATAAAAATATTTAAAATATTGCTCATTAGGGAAATTCGACTGTATTTCTTCTTACTAAACAATTGCATGGGGACATTAAAAATAAATAAATTAATTAATTAATTAAAAAAAAAAAGAACTTAGCTAAAGCATTTAAATTTGGTCGATGCAGAGATCTTTGTATAGAAACAACATAAAAATCCAAAGAACACAAAATATTGTTTCGGACTTATCGCTTTCACGCTACATTCGTGCCTACTTTTCCTTTTCTTTCTTTCGTTTTCTTTATTTAATTTTCTGATGATTTTAACACTAAATAATTATTCCATTCTTTTGATTTTTATGATATTTATATACAAAGTTTTTAATATCTGAAATTCACCCCCCTCCCCTTAAAAAAAAAAAAAAAAAAGCTTTTTGCTGTAAATTCAGATTTGGCAATTTTTAAGGTCTCTTCTTTTCTTTTCTTTTTTTCTTTCTTTCTTTTTTTTAACAACGAAATTTTCAGTTGAAGATAACCGAAAATTTAAATTAAAAAAATCAATTTAATTAGCTAGGTATGTCATACTGTTCAATACGTATATTTTTTGTAACTTTACCAAAAAACATAATTTTTACTTTCCGAACACTACAGTGAGAAAAGTATTGCAATCATGTCAAAAATCCGAGTTTCAGATTTTGGTGTTTCTACGTATTTTGAGGTCCCCTGAATACATATTTACTATTTTTACGAAGATGTATGTGCGTATGTATGTGAGTGAACACAATAGCGCCTAAACGCTTTGTTTGAACGAGCTCAAAGTTGGTACACATGTTATAAGTTACCATAGCACGAACCCTATTGATTTTGGTGAATCTAGCACTTAGTTTTTTTTTTTTTTTCTTTACACAAAAAAAAAATCTTTATCATTATGGTCTATGGGCCTAATTTTTTTAAAGCGCAAAAGCGTCTAAAATGCCTCACTGGAATGAACTGAAAATTTATACACATGTTATGGATCTCCGTGGCACAAACTCTATAAATTTTGGTGAATGTATCGTTTATGTTTTTTTTTTTTTTTTTCCACAGAGACACAAAGAAGGAAAAAAAGAAATAAAGCTTCCATTTTCTCACTATTTTTTTAGAAATTTTACTTATCCCTTGTAGAAATAGCTGTAAATATCTAAAAAAAAAAAGTTTCTTATCGCAATATATTCACCTCTGTCTTATCTTATAAAAAATATTTCTTTTCTTATGTTGAAACATTCATAAATTACTGTAATTTAGTTCATAATGCAAGAATCTTTCTTTTTATTGAATTGTATATGAATTATCTTTGCTTTTTTATTTTGAAAATATTCCACAGAGAACTTACAGGCATGTTTTGACTTAGACTATTTAAAAATAGGCATTAGAAAATACATTTTGGTTGGTAGTGTTCCTCTTCATTTGCCCCTTTTATTTTTCCTATCAAATCATGAGTGAAAGTAAGAAATTTTCGCTGGACTGAAGTACATATATATTTTTTGTAATATTCGGTAAAATATAATAAACTCATACATAATGTATTCAAAACATACATTTCCAAGGATTACATTAATAAGCATAAGTATGAAAACTTAGGAAAATTATTTATTAATATAATTGAATTAACATTAATAGGGGCTGATTCACAAAAAAATTGGGACCTTTATTTGCCCCTAACAAAGATTAATTTCATAAAATTGGCCTATCTGTATCATAACACATAAAAAAAAACTGAATTCAGTCAATAGACTGAAAACTTTCACCCATGTATCAAATTTAACTGAGTGTATAACTGCACTAAACTTAATATGGGAGAGATCTGTAGTGAAAAACAATGCTGATTCAATTTGGATGCATGTCAGTTGACAGGTGTTGCTGCTATGCTGCAGTTTTCCCCATTCGCCAGAAAAATATATCTCAGTTTCTAGAGTGAATAAATTCACCAAACTTCATATGTGAGATGGCCGTTATGAAAATAAATGTTAGCTTAATTTGGGTGTAGAACAGCATACTAGTGGTGCTACTTTTACTCATATTCTCCAATTTTCCACATGACTATCTCAGCATCTATTGAATAAAATTGCACCAAAATGCATGTGCAAAATCTTTATTGTGAGAAGCTATATTGATTAAATTTTCGTGCATATTATCTGGTAGGTGGCGCTATTATATAAAAAATTATAGAAGAAAGTATTATAATGGCCACAACATAACAATTTAAATTTAAATTTTAAATTGGCAAATTAATTATTTTTTGTATATAAGTCTTGAATACTTAATTATATTATATTTAGATATGATTAAAAGTTAAAAGGCATGCATAAATACAGTTTAGTTAAATCGATAAAAGTAAGCATCCCTATAAGTTGGACACCTCTCTAAGTTGGACACTTTTTCTTGGAACCGTAGGTGTCCAACTTAGAGAGGTTTTACTGTACATTAAAATTTTAAATTCGAATGTTTTCATTTTTACAAAACTTTCCTTATACGTGTAAACGGAACATAAAAATATTTCTATTATTTCATTTATAATAAAATAAAAATATGAAAAAAAGAATTCGAGATAGCCATTTAAAAGTTATACTTGTGTAGATATATACACACATGTTTATATTTGTTAACTATTTTTAAAAATTTATTTTTCATTTTGTTTCTCTTTATCTAACACATTTGCAGTGACTCCATTGTCCATTCAAGATTTCAAACATTAAGTAATTAATGGTTAAATATATAAATTAAAGTAAAAGAAGTCGTTAAACAAACAAAATAGAAAATTAAAAAGATTTTCTTTTCTTTTCTTCTTTTTCTTTCATGTAGTATGTTAGTGGGTTTTACGCTATAGCCCTTCAAATTAATATAGCCCATAGATCATAATGATAAAGAACTTTTTCGTTGTGTCCCTGTAAATATCTATAAGTATTAGATTCGCCAAAATCAATACAGTTTCTGCGACAGTGACGCTTAAAATGTACATAAATTTTAAGCACAATAATGATCTTAAAATTTTAATAGCGATAATAATTAATAGAAAATTAACAGTGATATATTGGATTCTTTAATCCATTGTTATTATCAGAAATTTCTCAGTTCTCTCTCTCATACAAAAATTCGCCTTTCATAACGATGGGGAAAGGGAAATTATGTCAAAACAGTTATCATATTTATTATTGACGTTTAATCTTCATTTGATATGTTTGATTTTTGCCCTGGTTACGAGTAGTTATTAGTTAGGTTATAATAAAATAAAGAACAAAAATTGAGGCATCATGCAAAAGTTATACCTTTTTAAATATGCATACCTAATTATATTTTTTTAATGATTTTTTAAAAAGTATTTTCCGTTTTGTTTCAAAAATTTTATCTCAAAAGTTTTATCTCAAAAATTGACGTAGAAAATATAGTAAAACATATTTTAACAATACACACATGGACAAGTAAAATAACGCTACGCCACCGACATATTTAAAGTGAAATTAGGCTTTAAATCTCTCAAGGCCTAAAAAATATAATAGACATGCATTAGTACGACGCAATTTCAATTGTAGATATTTGTATCTAAAATGTTAGTAATGAATTAAAAAATATTAACAATAAAAATTAAAAGGAAGCAAACAATTAACAATGTAATCGTTTTGCATGTGCATTAAAAAAAAAAAAAAAGATTGGTTTCATGTTTTTAACTGGGCGAATTTAGATATAAACAGAAAATAAGAAACTCTCTTATTCCTCAAAAACTGACAAATATTACATCTCCTTCAGCCTGAAGGTAAAAAGAACCCCCTCTGCTTTCAGTCACGCCTACTTAACAATTAATTTAGAATGGTGACAGCTTTAGCACTTGGACATGAATTAATGACTTACGAGGAGAGGGGGTGAAACAGAAAACTTAAAGGCCAGTTTCGACTTGGGCTCAAGATCAACGCTCAAAACGTCATTAATCACGCTTCCGACACAAAGAGCCAAATGTCTTGTCATCAGTTGTGGCCCTTTCTTATCAGATCGCGCAGTTAACTCAAAGGAAAGCATGCAAAATTGACAAAGATATCTGCCTCCCGGCCCCTCAATTATCTCAGCAGGGGGTTAGAAACAGCCCGTCCGAAGGCTTTGAGCTACTGTGAGCTCGGCTCATCAGATCAAAGGATTCTGAATAGAGGCCGCGGAATGAGCGCAAATGGAAACCGGACTTTATACCAAGGCAATGAAAGCTGGAGAGAAGAACACGGAAAAAAAATCTGACTGACAAAGACCCTTAAATTGCCACATGTAGGGTGCCTATATCTTATCGAGGCACCCTAGCCACATGTACCCAGCGCGTTTCATTGATAAATAAACTGCAGTTATTTCTTTTAACCTTTTAGGTTACTTTAAGTTACTCCTTCTATCATAGAAGATATAGTAAATTAACTTCTAAATAAAAAACATCTCTTCAACAGGATAAATCTTTCAGAGCAAATTTACCGGTATAAGTATACTGACCAAACGTCCCCATTTTTTGGGGACAAATGGGGACTTCCTTTTTTATTGAAGGCATTTTTCTGTTTAAAAAAATTGTAGAAAATAAATTATTAATCAGTAATACTTTATTTTTAGTCTTTATTTATTAGGAATGAAAAAATACATCCATAATTGGATAATTGTAGATATTTTTGACGCTTCTCTATTATAAAGGTACTTTGATCTGGTCAGCCTAGGTATAGGTGATACGATATATTAACTTCTGAACAATGTTCACCTCTTTCAAAAGGACAAATCATTTAATAGAGTTTTTCAGTATAAAGATACAGATACAATACATTAATCTCAAATAATTGACATATCTTTGAAAGGATAAATCTTTGAGTAAAAATGTCTCGGTATAGTAATGGAATATTTTAACTCCTGTGCAAGCTACATCTATTTTTAAAGGACAAATCATTTAGTACAAGCTCTTCGGTATAGAATAAACAGTGCATTAATCTCTAAATTGCAGCACACCCGTGCTACCTGTAGGCCGATATGCACCAAAATTGAATCACAATAGTTTTTTATAATGGAATATTTGCACATCAAGTTATGTGAAGCTATACACAATACAAGATGAGGTATAGTCATCCCGTAATTAGGAGAAATTGCAGCATATTATATCACTTGTGGGACGATATAAAATCGACAGCAAAATTTATTGAAGCATATATTCACATTGTGTATATATATATATATATATATATATATATGTTTAGTTAGATCACTAGCAATTATTGCTAGTGTTTCAACAATTTTGCTACCGACTGTATGTTTAAAGCTAGTAAGCACCAATTTATGTCAAAGTGCAAATAATTATAAACTTTTGAAATTTCCGTTCATTATTTCGTGAAATATATCGCCAAAAAAAAGTAAAATTATAAAAATACGCAGACAGGCATTTTCTAAAAGAGGTGTTAGTAATTGTGTTCAAGGATGTCTCAAACGGGCAAATCGAGGAAAAACTGGTATAGAGAAATATCTCAGATTCAATTTTTTCATATATATATATAGCAGAAAATAAAATGAATTTTAAATAATTGGGGAGATACTATGCATAACAACTGAACGTTTACAATCGATTATTTAAATTTATGGTGCATAGTTAAAACTAATGTGTTGGGACCATCGCAAAACTTTCTGCTGTATCATTCTATACACCAGTTCACTTACAAAACATGCGCAAACGTTTAATCATAACTTCTCACTATAAAGAATTTATAAATGAAATTTAGTGCTGAGATAAAGCCAAGTAGAAAATAACAGAAGAAGAGTAATAACTAATAACAGCGCCATCTGTCCACCAATATACACCCAAACTAAGTCAGCATTCGTTTTCATAATTTTCATTAGTAATCTTAATCAATTTTAGTGCATTTAAATGCCATAGAAAATATTCTGCCTTCCTATTTTTAAAATAAATTTCAGCACAACAGTGACAGGGCTGGCTGATATGAACCCAAGTATAATCAACATATGTCACTATTTTTCGCTGGTCACTATTTTTAAATGAATCGTTATAATTAATGAATTCTCAAAATTGCATTAATTTTTATCATGTGAAAAAAAAAAAAAGAAAAAAAACTCTGATCGGGAAAAATGTCGCACCGGGTCCCCACTGCCGTCGACAGCGCAGACCCGTGCGCGATGCGCACGCGTGAATGCATATATATGAGCGCCCTAATAATTTTACAAATTCGAAAATATCCGCAATCGATTTGAAAGTATCAAAAACCTCTATGCACCAGTTTTGAACGATCTATCTCTATTTTTATTTTTTTGCCCCTCCGTTCCCTCCCCCCTCCCCGCCCCTCCCAATAATTTTAAAAATTCAAAAATATCCGCAATCGATTTGTAGGTATCGAAAACCTCGATGTACCAATTTTGAATGATCTAACTCTATTTTTTTTTGCCCCTCTGCCCCCCTTCCCGGCCCTTCTAATAACTTTACACTTTCGAAAATATCCCCATTCGATTTGCAGGCCTCTAAAACCTATCTGTACCAATTTTGAATGGCCTAACTGTATTTCTATTTGTTTTTGCCCATAGCCCCCCCCCCCTTTACCGCCCCTCCGAATAATTTTACAAATTCGAAAATATCCGCAATCGATTTGTAAGTATCGAAAACCTCTATATACCAATTTTGAACGATCTAACTGTATTTTTATTTTTTTGCCCCCCTCTCCCCTCCCCCTTCTCGCCCCTCCTTATAACTTTACACTTTCGAAAATATCCCCATTCGACTTGCAGGCCTTTAAAACCTGTCTGTACCAATTTTGAACGGCCTAACTGTATTTCTATTTGTTTTTGCCCATAGCCCCCCCTTACCGCCCCTTCTAATAATTTTACAAATTCGAAAATATCCGCAATTGATTTGTAAGTATCGAAAACCTCATGTTTCATAATAGCCCTCTTACATATAAAGTTTTGTGCAATTACTTTCAATAAAATCTGATATATAGCCTTCCAGTTCACGAAAATATTATAGCATAGTAACGCCATTCATTTGCCGATATGCAGCCAAATTAGATCAACCTAATGCTGCATAATAGCAATCTCATACACCGAGATTTGTTCGATTATATTCAATAGAACTTTATGTATAGCCTTCCTTAAATGGGGAAATCGCAATGTAGCAGCGTCACCTATCGGGCGATTTGCACATTAGCGTCTATCAACGATAGACACTAATGTATATGAAAGGTGCAACTGCATATAAATTCATATGAAATTCTGTACAGTAGTTCCTGAGTTGCAGTTGCCATAAAATTTTTGTCACACTCATACGCTGAAAGTCACACACATTTTCTAAATTTATCAGATCGTGTTCTGGTCCTCTCAAAACGTGTAAATCTATCGAAACCGGAAACAGAAGTTTTCAAAAAAAAAAAAAAAAAAAAATATATATATCCAATATATTCATTTATTAAATTATTAAAGGAAGTAAAATTGTTGTTTAAATTGAAATATTAAATAATTTTTAAATTTAAATGTGTTTAAGAATGAAATAAGTAAAATAAAGCTAAGCATATCCAAAGTATATAACAAATTATCATTTAGTATTAAGTATATACCAAAAGTATTATCAAATTGTCGTTAAGTAATAAGTATATACTTAAACAGTGTTAAGTACAGTCGGTAACAAAAGTGTCCGAACACTAGCAAAAATTCCTATGTAAAAAAAAGTAGAGTTAATACTGTTTTGTTAAATAAATCCTTATCGAATCATGTTCTTACACTGACTAAGAACAGGATTCGACAAGGATTTATTTAACAAAACCGTATGAAGTGCACTTTTTTAGATAGGATTTTTTGCGAGTGTTCGGATACTTTTGTTACCGACTGTATATAACAAAATATCTATTATTTATTTCTAATAATAAATATACTACACATGAAAAATTTTATTTTGAATTGAGAACAACATATAGTAAAAGTGTTTTTATTAGTTTCTTCTATATTCAACAGAAGAAAGTATTAGATTCGTGAAAATTTTCGACCTCAGGTTTTCTATGGATTTACACGTTTTGAGAGGTTTAGAACACGATTTCATCATTTTTTTTAAAATGTCCGTCTGTCTCAGTGTGTGTGTGACAAAATTTTGTGGTTACTGTATTTCAGGAATTACTGCACAGAATTTCATAAAATTAGATATGTAGTTGCACCTTGGCATGAATTAGTGCTTATCAACTTTTGATGTAATTCGTCCTACAGGTGGCATTGCCATCTCGCTTGTTTTTTAAATTTTAACATGACGGTATGGGACAAAATTTCATATAAATGTTCATAAAGAGAATTATTTCTTAATAATTATTATGAAATTAAAAAAGATTATTTATAATAGTGATAGTCAACTGTAGCAGCATATCTCCCAACGGAATTAGATCAACCTAATGCTGCATAATAGCAATCTCATACACCGAGATTTGTTCGATTATATTCAATAGAACTTTATGTATAGCCTTCCTTAAATGGGGAAATCGCAATGTAGCAGCGGGGGGGGGGCCTTCAGGGGGGCAAATTTTCATTATGGGTATCTTTCAGAAGACCTCGTCAATACTTTTAAAATGAATGCTTGAACCATTCATCTGTAACAATTTAAAATAAAGTTATAATTTTTTTTTTCATTTTTAACGGGAAAAAACAAAAACAAAACAAAAAAAAAAAAAAAAAAACAGAGAATAAAATTATTATTAGTAGTATTATTTCGATATTTAGTGTTATGCTACTTTTCCAGAATGAAAATCGTCTGCATTCCTCATGGACGATAATTTTGATAAATAATTTTAATACATTTAATTTACTGAGAGAATCTGTATAGGAAAACATAGAAGAAAGTCATGTGGTGGCCAAAGATACCTGCGTACTAGTTTTTGTTTTAATTTGCTCTGAAAAAAAAATTAATATCAAACGTTTAATAAATAAAAGAGCCTTTTTTTTTTTAAACCTAAAAAATGCAAAAATGGTTTTGAAAAATGCAAAATTTTTACGAATTTGGCAAAATATTTTAAGATAGGTTAAGAAATTAAATCTTAAAACTGAATGCTGTAAGGCAACTTGACAAAAAATGAAAGTGAAATGGTGACAATGCAAAATCGCTGTCTGAAAGAAATAGTCCTGTCGTACTAAAAAAAAAAAAAAAATAGAAAAGAAAAGAATTTCTTGAAGAAAGTTATGATAATTTATGAGTACATTGCAATGCTTATACACATTTCTTTTATTATTTATATTTATGACTATTCTTACTAAATTTTACCTAATGCAACTAGAACAAATTTCGCGGAGTTGCCGATTAAATTTTGGGCTGATATTTGTTTAGATTTTTTTTCCATTGTTTCAGTTCTTGTAACTCGTAATAAAAATCTAAATCCAACACTCGCGGTGTCATTTTTAGAGGTATTTCCGTTCCCGGTTAATTATTTTATTTTCCACCAGTAATTACGAATTGCAATTTTGGCTATAGTATTTCTTAAACTTTGCTTGAAAACTGAGATTAGATGTTGTTGTAGGGGGGTTTCATTGAGACTTATAGCTGCTGGGGCAAGATTAGATGTGGAGGACGACAATTTGCTCTCGTAGAGAGAAAACGTATTTTATTGAGCTCCCAAGTGTCGCCATCTGGCGGGCCTGGACGTTAAAAATTGCTTAAAATCAAATTGCATTCTTCATTAGTGTACTTAGAAGCCCTTCTCAGGTACTAATATTCGAGGTACACTCATCTTTCATTATGTCTAATCTTAGATTACCTAAAGATTCTCCGATTTATATCGAAACTGTATGGAATTTAATCAATTCTTACATTCGCTATATAAAAATGGAAAAATCAGATATGTCAGTCCGAAATTGCTGAATCAGTTAGACTTAGAGGATGATGCATATGCACAGATTATCAAAGCTAACTTCATTTTATCTGATGATAATGGAAAAGTTATCAAGGAAAGCCCACTTCAGACTTTTACTATCTCTGAAATTAGACAAAAACATCCCAAATTTCCAGAATTCCGTCCTGGATACGGAATTGTAGAATCCAGCGATTGGTCGAGGACTGAAGATGATTCTGACGTCATGGATGATCAGTCAGTTGGGGGAAGTAATTCTATTACTTTAAATATTAAATTTTTGGGCCCCTCCCCAAGTAAATTTCTAATTAAAAATCCTGGAACTAAACGGAAAATTAGTAACATTAGTCAAAATTCAGAAAAATGAAAAATTTCTAAAACTAAAATTCTTATTTCCACCCAAAATAAATTTGAACTGTTAGAAGAAAAAACTCTCATGGACGAAACTGTTTCCCAATCTTCAACTAAAACCAACTCAGAAAAAACTCAGAGAAAATCTCGTCTCCCGAAAGGGAGATTCATAACAGTAAAATACGGTAATAAAAGGCAACTTTTGAGAAATTTAAGTAAGTCCCCCATAACTGTAAATTCATTGCCACACCTGTGGGCCAGTTTCTTAAAATTTTTCCAGATACCCCATAAATGTATAATAAAATCACGGACTCTTTAAATGAAATGAAAGTTCAATTTTACACCATGGAGGACAGAAAAGTCGCCCCCTTAAGCAGTCATCAGAAGACTCCCATTGGACACTGACATCCTTGACATCTCTCACATCTCTTAATTATGATGTCTTAAAAATCTCTCAATTAACAAGTTTTAAAACCAAGCTTTAATTACCCCTATTCCAAATTCAATTAACTAATAATGAAAAAAGTAAAGATATCTTCCAATTAACTAATCTTCTATATATTCGTATTGTTATGGAAAACTACAAAAGCCCCACTCGTACATTGCAGTGCTTCAGATGTCAAGAGCTACGTCACGCGGCTGCGGCTAAATTTTTCCATATGAAGTCCAAGTGCATAAAATGTTCAGATGAACATGAATTAAGAGAATGCCCTTTGGGAAATAAAAAAGTTGAACATCCGAGGTGTAGCAAATGCGGTGCAAACCATCTTGCCCTGTATCATGGTTGCCCCATCTTCCCAGAAAATAGACGAAAAACCTTCATGACTCGCCCTGTTAATCCCGAAACTAGCTACGCCGAGTTAGCCACTCCCCCCCCGACCAATCCGAAATTAGCAGTTCTCAGACCCTTCAAACTTCTCTTTTTACTGACTTAAACTTTATTATGAAAGATATTACCACTGAATTAAATATCCCAAATTTATCTTATCTCGTAATTAAACTTAAAAATGTCCTTAATCTTATAAAAAACAGCAATGATCAAGCCACTAAGGTTTTAATTCTTATGGAGAAAATTCTCCTTAAATTTGTTTTAAAAATTATTCTAGGTAATAAAGCTTTTTTTCTTCCCTCACTGGCTGTTTATTCCGCCTTCTTATCCATTAGATTACCGCTCTTATCTATTGGAGGGTGCGTGACTCAATCACAGGTACATACTTGCCAACCATCTCATTCATTAATAACCGTAAAATTGTTAACGCCCCCTGAAAAAAAATGCCCCTTTTCTCACACCACTATATTTTTAGAGTTATTCTCTCCAAATGTTGTTATGATTAAAATTACTTTAAAAAAATTATCGGTGTGAAAAAAAGGCGGGTACTAAAAATTGCACGTTTCATAATGAGATAGTTGGCAAGCATGCAGGTACCTCCCTCCCAACTCCATTCATCCGAAGATCCTGCTAGAAAACTATCAATAATTCGCTATTAAAAAAATCTGGTAGAAAAAATCGGCATATTATAGGATATTTCCCCTCTTTCTAAATATGTGCTTGATTTTTGTATAGCCATGTTTAAAAACTTAAAAAAATCAGGGATATTGTAAGATTTTTAGCTTTTTCATTCTATTTGCAGTAGCTTGAAAGCAATTTCAATTTCAGACAGGATAGAGTTAATATACATTTTTATGCTTCTCATGAACTCTTATAATACTTCCTTGAGTTTATAAGTTCAATAAGAAATCACCTTATATTATGCGAACTTATTGTTATTTTGTCTTGCATGTTACTGATCTTAAAACTTTAACAAATTGTTGCAAAATCAGAGTTGCCAACTTTTAAAATTTATTCCAGTGCATTATTATTACCTACCTTTTCTTCAAACAACTTTTTGTATAGAGTAATTTTTTTCAATATTTAATTACGATTAATCCTTTTAGTAGCCGTGATAAGTATACTTACAACATACTAGCCAACATCCTCATTAATATTCCGTAGTATTGTTAACCCCACCTTTTTTTTTTCCACACCAGTATGTTTTTACATTATATTCTCTTTCTTATTAAATCGTAATTGCATTTGGAGAATATTACTCTAAAAATTTACTAGTGTGATAAACAGGGAAGGACTAACGACATTACGGAATATTAATGAGGATGTTGGAAAGTATGTTACAATAAAAATGAACTATTTTTAAATGAAAAAGGCGTGGTAAGCTATTTCACTACACTTGCCGTTTTTACGTTACTAAAATTCATAAATGATAATAATATTAATAATAATAAATAACGAAACAAATATCACACTTTGTGTCGATTCTCCCCCCTCCCCCTCCTCCGCGAAAATTCTCTTTTTAAGATTGTAATAAGTAATTATATCATAAAAATGGGTATTTAAACTTAATGTAGTAGTCGTGGAAAAAAAGCTTACAGCACCTTTCTCATTTAAAAAAAGAAGAAAAAGTAATTTGGTCGTCATTATACTTCTTATGGTTATATAAATGATTGAAATTCAAATTAATTTTATCTAATAAGCTAAATTAATTTCTTTTTTAAAATTAAACTAAATCTCAAAAATATTTTAATACACTATTAATAGCATGCTTGCCAACCATCTCATTATGAAGCGTAGTACTTTTAGTCACCGCCTTTTTTTGTACACCAGTCATTTTTTAGAGTAATTTCATTCTTATTTAATTGTAACACTATTTGGAGAGAATTGCTCTAAATATAAAGTGGTGTGGGAAAAGGGGCGTATTTTCTAGGGGCGTTAACAAGTCTACGCTTATCGCTTATTAATGAGATGGTTGGCAGTCCTGTAATAGAAATAAATTAACGATAAAGGATAAATAAGAATAAAATTACTCTTCACAAACAGCAGAGTTGACAACATTTCAAATTACTCTACAGATTTTGTAGCCCCGCTTTTATTTCACACCACATTATTTACATAATAACTTCCTGGAATATGCAGGATGCTCAAAATTAAACGACCCGATTAAAGTTGTCTACAGACGAAACTATTGTTAACACTTTAGCGACCGCTGACGTAGATTCACGTCATTTGAAAATCTCTAAATCCACCAGTGGGCGTTTTTTTCGCAATTTATATGTTGTTCATTTATTAAGTATATACCCAATAATATTCATATTTATATAATGAAATATACTATGCATACAGATACTTTGATTAGAAAGAATATAATTATACCATATATCCATTTGTAATATAAATGTTATACAGAATATTTTGTTCTGAAATATAATTTGGGAGAATAACGTCCACAGGCGGACTTTAATGTCAAAAAGTCAAAATCATGCGGTCACGAAAGTGTTAAGAAAGTTCTAAAATTTTGTGTGAGACATAATTAAGGATAGGAACTTGTTTGAATGGATGAAAAATTTTAGTTGAAGTTTTCGCCACCAGAGAACTTTATTTTTATTTATTTATTTATTTTTTAATGAATTACACACTTCATGATTCGTGGTTTCTCCGATACCCAGACCACCATGCAACTTTTGGCTTCGGAGGAGTTTGAAAGGTCTGATAAGTCATGATAATCCAAGAACTTTACCTGATCTTAAAACCATATCGGAAGATTTTTAGTACACGCCCCTTTTTACACACAACGTTATTTTTCGAATAATTATCTCAAAATGTAGTTACGATCAAATAAGTATAAAATTACTTTAAAAAACACAGGAATAAAAAAATGGCGGGTACAAAAAAATCTTCCGTTTATTAATAAGATGGTTGGCAGGTATATTAAAACATAGTTGTCAACATTTTAATTTATTCCGGAGCATTTTTAGCCCCACCTTTATTTTGTACTACTTAATTTATAGAATATTTTTCACCAATATAATAAACGCTAAAATAAGAAAAAATTACACTTAAAAAAAAAAAAAAAAATGCTGTATGAAATAAACGCTCCCTAGTAAAGAAAATTTATTTTTATTTATTTATTTATTTTTTTTTTTAATATGCTGAAATTTCTATACCTTCATTTATACGTCCTACACAATTTTTCTTAACTTCTTCAGCAATAGTTATCTGCATACAACTTTAAAAGGGTCGTTTATTCACGTTTATTCATCCTGTGTAGTTACGATAAAATAAAAATGAATTGTCTTAATTATTTCTTATTTCCTTTTATGTAGTAATAAAAGTAGAGCAAAATATGCTCGGCAATAAAATAAACATTTAGCAATTCTGTAAACAGTGGTATGAAAGAAAGGCGGGTATTAGAAATGCTTAGGAATAATAAAAGTTATCAACGCAGCGAAATTCAATAAAGAAATGGATAATTAAAAGACAGTTTAAAGAATATTGTACTCACACCGTTAAAGATGTTATCTTCATACAACTAATATTTTAATTACAATCGTGTGAGACTGGAATTTAGCTGAATTTGTGACTTGACTTCAAGTTAAAAACATCGCAAGTGCTCTTAGTGGCAGCGAGCGATGGGAATTGAGAATGATACAATACAAAAGCCTTTGAATTAGGAGCCTGGGGTCCTACAACGAACCTGACGAGACTGTCTCTCCGAGAGTGTCAAAAAATGTGCTACAACTACGGACTTAGAAGAAGGACCCGTTTCTCCAACGGCGGCCGTCCCTGAAAAATGGACCCGAAATGGTCGCTATTATTCATTCGCCGCTAGCGTATGTGTTCTCTGACTGTCCACTTACGCCGTAGAACAGCATTGTGAGCAGACGAAATTTCAGTTTTATTTTCAATTTATTTTTAATATTAGATTTTTTTATAATGTCACACTGTTACGCACCGGGTTGCACCTCTGGATATCGAAGTGTTCGAAAAAAAAACCCAAGGAAATAGGTGAAAAGAACCCAAGTTTATTTCGTCCACCTAATGTAAGCTATTGATTTTAATGTTTTATTGAATGATAAAATTGTTGTCTTATAAATATTCTATTACTATACAAAAAAAAAAAAAAAAAAAAAAGGCTGATTTAATTGGGATGGCTCTTAGTAAAATTCTGTTTGATAGATTTTTTTTTAATTAATTAAAATGTAATTTTTCAGGTCACTTTGCATTAAGATTTTAAAATTTGAGTGCTAGCAGTATTCCTTTTTTTATATTATTCGGCTAAGACATGCGAGCTTGTAATCTTCCGAATTTAAATCATGTTAATTATAAATCACGTATTTTTTTTTTTTTTTAATTGGAGCTTAAAAACAAGTATTTTTAAAAATCTTGAATTGTAAACCGATTTTGGCAAGAGTTAAAAATTGGTTAAAAATGATATGAGTTCACAGTCATACTTTTTTCAATTCATTTCAAAATTACTGAGTTTTAAGATATTTTAAAAATAATTTAAAATGTGATTTCAGGCCACTTTGCATTGACATTTTAAATTAATTTTACAAACTGCCAATCTTTTAACTTCTAATTCATGTTAGATGATAAATCACGTTATATTATTATCATTATTATTACCGTATTATAGAAATGTATTGTTTTAAACAAAAAAGAAATTTTTTATTGGTTTTGTCAAAAATTAAAAATAATGATTATGATTTCACAGTAAAAAACTCCTAAATTCAGTTGATAATTGGAGATTTTAAAGAAAAATTATATTTAATTAAATTCATCACCAGTGCCACATTCACATTTCATAATTTATAAGCTAGTGTTCTTCCAGCTGAAAATTAGAGATTTTATGTAAAAATTAGAGTATTAAATTCAAGGTTTTTTTAATTGAATAAAACTCTATGTAACTTTTCTTTCATTCCTTTTTACTTTCTTCTATATGTAATATAGAGAAAGTATTGGATTCGTAAAAATTTTCGACCTCGGGTTTTTGATGGATTTACACGTTTTGAGAGCTGTAGAATACGATTTGACTATTTTTAGAAAATGTCTGTCTGTCTGTCTGTCTGTCTGTCTGTGTGTGTGTGTGTGACAAAATTTTGTGGCAACTGTATCTCAGGAACTACTGCACAGAATTTCATACAAATTGGTATGTGGTTGCACCTTGACATAAATTAGTGCCTATCAACTTTTGGTAAAAATTGTCTTACAGGTTGCGTTGCCATCCCGCTTTTTCTAAATTTTTAACATGGTGATATAGGACAAAATTTTGTATAAATGTGCTTAAAGAGAATTATTTTTTAGTAATCATTATGAAATTTACAATAATTATTTATAATAGAGATAGTCAACTGGGAAAAATTTTTTGTACGTGTAGGAGCCACTCCACCCCCCCTGGGGGGGAAGTCCCCCCTCGAGGGGAGTAAATTTGCAAGATGGGTATCTTTCGAAAGGTCTCATCAATACCTTTAAAACGAATGGTTGAACTATAAATCTGTGATAATTTAAAACAAAGTTATCGATTTTTTTTACTTTTAACAAAAAAAAAAACAGAAAAAAAATCGTATTTTTTTTTTTTTTTTTTTTTTTTTAAATATTGTTACTGGTTGAATATGTATTACTTTTAACAAAAAAAAAAAAAAAAAAAGAAAAAAATCGTAATATTTTTTTTTTTTTTTTTTTTTTTTTTTTTTTTAAATATTGTTACTGATTGAATATGTATATAGGAAAATATAGAAGAAAGTCTTGTGGTGGCCACAACATACTAGTTTTAAACTTGTGATTGTAAAATTAATTTGAATTATTGATGATAGTAGTAGTTAACTAGGAAAAAAAAATTGTGCATGGGGGGGAAGTACCCCCCCGGGGGGGTTAAATTTTGAAGATGGGTATCATTCGAAAGATCTCGTCAATACCTTTAAAACGAATGGTTGAACCATAAATCTGTGATAATTTAAAACAAAGTTATCGATTTTTTTTACTTTTAACAAAAAAAAAACAAAAAAAAAAACTTAGAAAAAAAATTCGATTTTTTTTTTTTTTTTTTTTAATTATTGTTAGTGATTGAATATGTATTAATTTTCACAAAAAAAGAAAAGAAAAAAAAAAAAATCTTTTTTTTTTTTTTTTTTCTTTTAAATATTGTTACTGATTGAATATGTATAGGAAAATATAGAAGAAAGTCTTGTGGTGGCCACAACATACTAGTTTAAGTTAATTTTCTTATATATATAATAAAGGGTTTTTTACATGATTCCTTGTCTTTTCTTTTGATAACAGAGTAAAAGAAAATCATCGTTTGCATTTACTTCAAAAAAAAAAAGAAAAAAAAAATATATATATATATACACTGGTCAAAAAAATTTAAGGAACGACCTGTTTTCCTTTTCTCTTCTTTCGCACATAATTTTTAAACAAATAAACATGTGAACATAACATTTGGATGGCCTGTTCGTTATCATATTATTAACTGAATTTCGTGTAACTTTAGCATTAGAATAATTTTTAAGCTAATAAATATTCAGTTTTCTCTCAAAAGTAAGCTTTGAAAAAAATGAAAAATTTCAATAATTTTAGGAAAGAACACTTAATGAAAAATGGTCATAAGGATGCCTTACAGATAGGTAAAGACGCACACGCGTTCCTATGTTAGATTACAACCAAATCTTTCTACCTGCATTCGTTTTCTGTTTCTTATTTTTTCTTCTACTTTTCGCATGTGAATAACTTTTAAAAAAATATGCATACAAACATGAAAATTGGATAAGATGTTCATTATACAATTATTTTTCGACATCATTATTATTCTAGTGCTGAGTATAGTTTACAAATTAGTAATTGTATATTTTTAAAAAGTTCATTATAAAAGTAAAAGAAAAGTTAATATAAAAAGAAAAATCGAGATTTAGTTTAACATTTCAAGGCATGAGCGTCTTTACCTATCTCTAATGCATCCTTAACACCACTTTTCAGTATGTGTTCTTTCCTAAATTTGTTGAAATTTTTCATTTTTTCCAAAGCTTACTTTTGCGAGAAAAATGAATATTTATTAGCTTAAAAATTATTCTTATGCTAAAATTACATAAGATTCGGTTAATAATATGATAATGAACAGGCCATCCAAATTTTATGTTCATATGTTTATTTGTTTAAAAATTATGTGCAAAAGAAGAGAAAGAGAATACGGGCTGTTCCTTAAATTTTTTTGACCAGTGTATATATATTCCACACTTTTTTTAAAATTTTCAACTGATACAGATAGCATATATATCTCAAATTTATGTATAATCACTGGTTATTTCGCTATGCAAAATGGAAAAGAGCTATAATAATGTTAAAATGGTTATATATATATACAATTGAACTTTGTTAACGAGAATCTCAAGGAGGATAAAAAATTTGTTCATGGTATCAGTAGTTCATGGTATCAGTAACTAATATTCATATTACTAAAGTAATATTCATTTTTACGGGGATCGTGGAAACAGTTCATGTTAAAAGTAATTCATGGATTGGATTGGATTTCGGAATAAGGCTGATTGACTGCTGTACGTCCAAGGCCTGAGAGAAGTGCCCTCCATGGGGTCTTTGTAAGGGGTCCCAGCCTGTATTTACGCAAGTATCGGAAAAAAACACGACAAATTCTGAACGGCGAGGCCGACGAGCATGACCTGGGATTGAACTCGGCACCTCCCGTCTACCAGCTTTAAGCGCAGAACCGCTCGGCCGCTGGTGGGCAAAAAGTAATTCATGTTAACAGTGTTCACATTAACGAGGTTTGACTGTATTATATTACTTCTTATTCCACTGAGATTCAGATAAATATTTTAAGAATTTAATTAGCTTTAATTTCCACAGAATTTGTAAACTGAAGTTTCACATTTTTTTTTTTTTTTTTTTTCACATTTTTATCAACATGCTATTTTTATTACCATCTTTTTTTATTTCTTAGAAATAATTCTAATAAATATTACATGCATTATTTCTTGAGCAAGCTATGCTGATATTGATAAATTTTAATAACATCTTGTTTTTAACACACTTGAGTCACATTGCCCATTTATCTATAAAAATTAAGGATTAAAGCATATATCATTCTCCTTGGGTCACATTGCATAATACATAGTGGCAAACCTTATATTTCAAAAATTAAGAAATGAAAGAAGAAAGAAATTTCCTAAACAATTTAGTAATTGAATCAATTTTTTTAAAGTAATTTTTATTACCTTTCAGAAATGTCAGGTTCGATTATAGGTCGCGCTTATCGACCAATACGTTAGGAGTTTTCCGTGGTTCTCTCAGAAACTCGCGTAAATGCGGGCTAGAACCCCTTAGAAAGACCCCGACGGAGGGCATTCCACCTATTGGCCTAGGAACTTAGCGTAGGCAATCAACCTTAAACCCAAACATTACTTTTTAATTAAGTTGTTATAACAGGTTTTTTTTCCTTCTTTTTTTTTCCCAATTCTTGTTGCACAAGTAGAAAAAAAAAAAAAAAAAATGCATTCTAGAAAGAGAAAAATGTTCTCTAAGCTTCAATATAATAGTTTTTAATTAAGAATCTTACTATAGGAACTTGTAATAAAAAACTGAGAGAATACTTTAGAAATTATGAGTACCAGGCAGCTATAATGTTGTTAAGGAACAGAGTATTATTTTACATGCAAGAAACAGTGGTATCATACTGTTTGTTGCAAAGATGGATGTTCATAGAATTACATTATCCAGTATATTTTTCATAATTCCATTTGCACATTCAGAAATTTCTCGACCATTAAATCTGTTCTAGTTCTTCTAAAATTGACTTCTTGATGCTGGTGGACGTGAAGTGTCGGGTTCGATCCCAAAACGCGCTAATCGGTCTAGCTGTTCGGAGTTTTGCGCGTTTTTTTCTTTTTCCTGAAACTTGCGTAATTGTGGACAAAGGCCCTTTAGAAGGACCGCCACGGTGGGCAGACCCAGGCCTTGGACCCTAATGCAGTCAGCTGGCTTTAATCTCCAACACCAACATTGATTTTAAGCTATAAAGTCAGATGAATGACCTAAAAGCAGTTTTCGAATCCTTTAGAAGAAAATATTCAGAATTTGAAAAATTTCCCCATACAGTATTATGGGCTTTGATTCCAAAAATAAATAAATAAAATAATTAATAAAAAAATGCTCCTTTAGCTTTTTGAAAGGGAATGCTCAAATTATTATGATTGACTCTGCTTTTCATTACATTGATTTTTATATCGCGCATATTTAAATATATATATAAGTTAATTTTATTTTTTGAATAAATTATTTGCTTTAAATGAGTAGCGAATAATACAGATTGAAAATCTCTTTAAAGTGCAAATTTAAAATGAAAAATATTGATAAAAATGAAAAAGTGCTGTATTTCGGTTTATGGATTTATTGGATTTGGGAATAACGTCGATTGACTACTGTAGGTCCCACGTCTGAAGGGGAGTGCTCTCCGTGGGGGATCTTTCTAAGGGATTCTAGTCCGTATGCACACAATTTTCGGAGAAAAACATGGAAAACTCTGAATGACTAAGTAGACAAGCGCGACCTGGAATCGAACCCATGCACTTCCCGTCACTCAGCTTTGAGCGCAGAACCGCTCGACCACCATTCGAGTCTCGGAAGAGGGAAAAGGGCGGCCTTTGTAAAAAAATCATAATAATTTTTTAAAATTTTTCTTTTTTACATACTTTGTATTTTTTTTTTTTTTTTTTTTTTTTTTTTTTTTTATTGGAAATGCTGGCATAAATTGTGATTTTTGAAATACATTCATTGTTTTAAATTATGAAAATTCATATTTTCATATTTATTTTTTAAATATCATATGTTTTCATTATACTATTTCGTCTTTTTTTTTTTTTTTTTTTTTTTTTTTTTTCGGGGTGGGGGGAGAGCGAATTGTTTATATTTATAGATATGTTTACATACTAGCAGGCGACGCCCGCTTCGCTGGTCCCTATTTTTAAATGAATCACTATAATTACTGATTTCTCAGAATTGCATTAATTTTTATCACGTGAAAAAAAAAAAAAAAAAGAGAAACAAAATCTGATTAGGAAAAATGTCGCACCGGGTTCTCAATGTCTTCGGAAAAAACTCACAAAATGCTCTAACTCTTATTTCTATTATTTTCCCCCTTCGCCTCCCCCTCCCGTCTATCCTAATAATTTTACAAATTCGAAATTATCCGCAATCGATTTGTAAGTATCAAAAACCTCTATGCAACAGTTTTGAACGATCTATGTCGATTGTATTTTTTTGCCTCTCCCAATAATTTAAAAAATTCAAAAATATCCGCAATCGATTTGTAGGTATCGAAAACCTCTATGTACCAATTTTGAATGATCTAACTCTATTTTATTTTTTTTGCCCCTGCGCCCCCCTTCCTGGCCCTTCTAATAACTTTACACTTTCGAAAATATCCCCGTTCGACTTGCAGGCCTTTAAAACCTGGTTGTACCAATTTTGAATGGCCTAACTGTATTTCTATTTGTTTTTGCCCATAGCCCCCCCTTCCCGCCCCTTCTAATAATTTTACAAATTCGAAAATATCCGCAATCGATTTGTAAGTATCAAAAACCTCTATATACCAATTTTGAACGATCTTTAAAATCTTTATATTTTTCAAAAATTCTGGCAATATTGAAGGCATGGTTTATAATTTTTGGTTTATTATCATTTGGACATTTTTCATCATTAATTTGTTCTTTCTTTGGGACTAATTTTAATTTTGGTAACATCTATCACAGAAAAAAACAAAAAACTAATTAATGAAGAAAAATGGCCAAATGATAATAAACCAAAAATAACAAACCATGCCCCTGATACTGCCAGAATGTTTGGAAAATACGAAGACCATAGCCCCCCCCTCCAAATTCAGATCAATACTTTATACATGCCCACTTAATGGAAAACATTAGAGGTCAAGACTTAAAACTTTTAGAAGTGGCCAGTGGCCACTGGACATGATTTCTATTTGTTTTTGCCCATAGCCCCCCTTACCGCCCCTCCTAATAATTTTACAAATTCGAAAATATCTCCAATCGATTTGTAAGTATCGAAAACCTCTTTATACTAATTTTGAACGATCTAACTCTATTTTTATTTTTTTGGCCCCGCCTCTCCCCACCCCCCTTCTCGCCCCTACTAATAACTTTACACTTTCGAAAATATCCCCATTCGACTTGCAGGCCTCTTAAACCTATCTGTACCAATTTTGAACGACCTAACTGTATTTCTATTTGTTTTTGCCCCATAGCCCCCCTTACCGCCCCTCCTAATAATTTTACAAATTTAAAAATATCCGCAATCGATTTGTAAGTATCGAAAACCTCTATGTACAAATTTGGAACGATCTGACACTAATTTTATTTTTTTGCCCCCCTCCCCCCCCTTCTCGCCCCTCCTAATAAATTTACACTTTCGAAAATATCCCCATTCGACTTGCAGGCCTCTTAAACCTATCTGTACCAATTTTGAACGGCCTAACTGTATTTCTATTTATTTTTGCCCCATAGCCCCCCCTTACCGCCCCTCCTAATAATTTTATAAATTTAAAAATATCCGCAATCGATTTGTAAGTATCGAAAACCTCTATGTACCAATTTTGAACGATGTGACACTATTTTTATTTTTTTGCCTCCCCCTCCCCCCTTCTTGCCCCTCCTAATAACTTTACACAATCGAAAATATCTCTATTCGTCTTGCAGGCCTTTAAAACCTATCTGTACCAATTTTGAACGGCCTAACTGTATTTCTATTTGTTTTTGCTCCATAGCCCCCCCCCCCTTGCTGCCCCACCTGGGGGCTGAATTTCTAAAATTCCAGAAATTAGTTTTTAGATAGTTGCATTAGCTATATTTTAGAGCAAAAATTTCACGTATATCTATTTTTTTTGTTTGAGATATATAGGATTATGCGAAATCACGTTTTACGCATGTGAAATCACGTTTTGCTCCCCCCCGCCCCCCTTGGGGACCGAATTTCAAAAATTCCAGAAACCGATTTTTAGAAATTTGTATTAGCTATATTTTAAAGCAAAAATTTCACGTATATCTGTTTTTTTGTTTGAGATATATAGGATTATGTGAAATCACGTTTAACTCTTGTGAAATCACGTTTCGCCCCCTCCTCCCTCCCTTGGGGACCGAATTTCAAAAATTCCAGAAATCGATTTTTAGACATTTGTATTAGCTATATTTTAAAGCAAAAATTTTACGGATATATGTTTTTTTGTTCGAGATATTTAACGTTATTACATTTAATTCTCGCGTCTTCGCTCTTTCAAGTCTGAAGTAGGGTGCCTATATTACTAGAGTGACGACAGTTCTCAGTGCGCAACCGCTGTGGATGACATCTTGGGTTGCTTGCGTGAGCTACGAGGGGGGTTGATCCCTTCTAGATATGACTGTTATCTTACGTTGGCGAGAAAATGCTTCTGGTGAACATTTACTTTTCTGGCGGGATATTTAATTTTCTTAAGTAAAAAAGACTTAATTTATTCATAATTCGTTCAAATTGTATTGAAATTAAGCATTTTATTTTCACTAAATTATTTTTAGTTTTGTCAAATAACAAGTTATCGATAGACTTAAATTGCCAAATTTATAAAAAGAAAAAAAAAAAAAAAAAAAAAGAATTGCTCTTAGAAATACAAATTTATGACTTTTAACAATTTTTTTTAATAATTATTTTTATTTTTTCTGTGTGTTAATTTTCAATTTATTATTATTATTAAACCATTATTTTTAACTTAGATTTTTAAAAACCAAAAACATACTGAACTAAAGAATTTTTTTGTTTATAGTGAACTAAGGGAAATTTTTCATAGAATTCATAATTCATCCCGATTTAATTTCATTATCATTAGTAGCACCATTTGTCAACTAATATGCACCAAAAGTTGAAAGACTCCAGTTTATGCTAAAATGTGACAAAATAAAAACTTTCGTAAAATATTGTGCATTAGAATCTTGATCTCGATCTACCACAAATTTTTTGTAACAGAGAAGGAAAGAGAGGTTTTTATAATTAGACTTTATATATTTTTATTTTTTTTTAATTGTAAGCACTATAATTAAACGGGGTGGGGAGGGTTAGGAGGGCGGCAGCTCCCCTCGCATAGAATTTTATGCCAAATGAAACAATGACCTACACCTTTTTTAGATTAATTTTAGAGTACATTGAACTATATTATTTTACCTTACTGAACTTAATATGCAATCTGTCTTTATAACATTGAAATGCAGTGTAAGAAAAAGTCGTGTGTGTGACACACCATATAATTTAATCTAAAATCGTATCATCATTCTTTAATTAAAGGTATCACCAGATTTAATTCACACCCTGTGTAAACATTTCTAGGGGCGAAATAATATGCCTCCCACAACATAAATGTTTTAACAAACAATTAAAAAGAAACAACGTTTGTAAAATATTTAAATATATTTATAAATTTTAATGCTTACAAAACTCACTATTAAAAAAAAAAAAAAAAAAAAAAAAAAGAAACAAACAAACAAATGAATTAATTTTTAGTTATTTTATTTTTATCTTTATTTTCAAAATAGTAAATAACTATAAATTTTATTGAAGAAAATTAAACATTAATTCGTAATTAGTCAGACGTAATAAATACGAAACAATTTATATATTCCTTAGTACATACTCATACACATAATACACACAGAGATACACACTTATAAAACTTTTAGCTTTCTCTGTGAAAAGATGTCAAAACACTGGCTGAGAATCTCTCGCCAAGTACCATGTTAAATATCGCCAAATGTTTCTACTTTGCTTTATCAATGAAATCATTATTTTTTTAAATTTAAATAGCACAAAAATAGGACAAAAGTAATATATTTAATAAATAAGATGACTACAGATCAGTTATGACAATAATCACACAGTATTTTTTCTATTTATATCAATTTATAAGCTGTGAAACAGGCTAGTAAAAGAATCTGCCTACCTCGTCCATCAATAAAGTTAATAAAACAGATTAATAATTAACATTATTCAGTAAAATATGTTTTGATATTTTACAAATAATCTTTCTTAATGTATTTCTGAAAGAAAAAAAAAATCAAAGTTACTTAATATCAAGAGATAAAAATGCTTTTTTCGACATATGCGAAACTCTCAATGTAAAACCTATGGAGCATCATCCAACAATCGCCCCGGGCGGCTGATGGTCAGTCTCGTCCAATGAGAATCTGTCACATATCTGTCGCCACTCTTATCTTATCGAGGCACCCTAGTCTGAAGTGGAGAGGCAGTCGAATGCGAGAGCCGTCTTCTAAAAGCGACCAAAATGGGGCCATTATGATAACACAGCGTCGGCGGTCCACAGTGTACGTCCATGGCTACAACCAACGAAGCTCACGGAAGCTCTCTCTTGGTTTTCGGTCTCGGAAACTCCTGCCGAGATTTGTTGAAAAAATATCACCAAGCGCAGAGCTTGTAGGAACGAGTTTTCGGCACCGAAATATATTTAATGTGTCCGCCATTTAAAAAAAATAAAAAATGATGAATTAAAAAGTAAAAAACGTGTACATATGTTATATTTTTTAGAAAGAACTTTCAAAACTATTAATTTTTTGTGTGAACACTATATTCGTATAATCATTACTTTTAAATATATTCGATTAGAAAGTTCACGAGTGACAAGAGATGTATCCGTTTTGTCAAGTACACTATTAACAGAAACAATCGAATATTGAAGACTAAAGAATAACTTTCTAAATTTAATTAGTTTTGAAGTCCTCAGAGCTATGAATTGGAAGCTAAATTATGTAAATTCGTCATTCATAATGAAATACGATGCTAATTTAATGATAGTATATTATAATAAATTAGTTACCAGACACTATTCCGTCAGTAGCTCGATCGCAGCGTATTTGATTGCAGAACCAAAGTGCTCGGGTTCGATCCGCGGGCGGTTCAGTTTTTTTTTTTCTTTTTAATAATAATAATTAAAAAAAAAGGGGGGGGGGGCGGCAAACAATTAATTTAAATATTTTTTTCTTTTTCTTTTCTTTTCTTTATTTATTTTTCTATAAGAAGAGTACTTTAAATATTAGGATTTTCCTAATATATGTATATTACTAACAGGGGAAGTATGAATACTTAATTTATTAATTATAAAATAAATAAATATGTATATATATATTTCAATTGCAAAAAAAAAAAAAAAAAAAAAAAAAAAAAATAATTTAGAAATAAACTGTTTGATCGTTTTGTTTTACTGCTGATTGTTATCATTATTAATCAGAAATAAATAAATTATTTTTCGTTTTTATTCTTTGCTGACGAGTGCATAGATCTTAATTTGTTTTAATAATTATTTTCTCGTAAATTATTAATTAAATTCAACACAAACACAAAAAGAAAAAAAAGTTATTTTCAGTTGAAATAAAATAGTCAAAGCTCGCAAAAGCATATTTCAATTTATTTTTCTTAATATATATATATATATTTCTAAACATAGTATGCCTTAAAAATATATCCTTTGAATATATGTGTAACCCTTCCTGATTTTCTTTCTTTCTTTCTATTTTATTTAATTTTAGTTATTATTATTATTTTTTTAAGTATTATTAACAAGGAGAATATCAATAATTAATTTAATAATTAGAAAAAATAACTAAGAATTATTATTATTATTATTATTATTATTATTATAAAATATTTAAGAAATGAAATGCTTTCACTTCAATAATATTTCTACTTCTACAGTCATTATTAATCAAAAAATAAATTGTAACTTTTTAATTTCAAAAATACAATTTCTTAAATTTCTTTATAATATTTTGCTAAATTATTATAAAGAAAATATTATAAACACACACACACATATCTATATATATTTCGAGTTGATGCTAAATTATTTTATGGTAAATTATGAAATAAATTTAACTACCCACCCCTACAAAAAATAAAAATTCCAGTCGAAATAAATTATTTTACAAATGCTTGATCATTCTTTTGCTTTTAAATAAAAAATCATTATTAATCAAAGATTAAACTCTTAACCTTAAAGATTTATCTTCTATGTAAATAAATTATTTATTACTTATTTATTCTTTATTCCTTGGCACTGAATATCTGTGTAATCCCTGATTTAATTTAGTAATTATTTTCTATTTCATAATTCATTAAATTTAACTCAACTTCTTTTATTTATTTATTTTTCAGTGAAATAAAAAGAAAAAAAACATTTGGATTTTGATGACAAATTATTTATTTTAAGAAAATATTTTAAAACGGGAAAAAAAAAAAAAAAAAAAAAAAAAAATGTAGAAGTGGATTAAACGAGGATCGAACCGAGAAACTCTCAGACAGCAGAACGTTACTCTGCCACAGCGCCACTGGCTCACTGGCTACCTGCAGAAATCTTTCCTCAGTCTTAAGTTATATTTTACAGCTCTTAAATAGAATCTTTACAATTCTTTCATTATAAACTATGAATTTTACATGGTTTAGCTTAGAATTTATAGCTCTGAATACTCTAAAATTGATTATTTTTCAGAAAATTATTCTTTAGCCTTTAATTTTAGATTGTTTCTTTCGCTTAAAAATGCAGTTGACAAAGCGATATTCCTCTTGTCACTCGTGAACTTTCTAATCGAATATCTTTAAAAATAATGATTATATGAATATAGTATTCACACAAAAAATTAATAGTTTTGAAAGTTCTTTTC
This sequence comes from Salticus scenicus, assembly GCA_963930645.1. Lineage (NCBI taxonomy): Eukaryota > Metazoa > Arthropoda > Arachnida > Araneae > Salticidae > Salticus > Salticus scenicus. Next base: position 180,850,587 of record OZ005659.1, read on the forward strand.
AAAAAATATAACTTTGGTGCATATATTTTGCTTTTTTGTTTCATCAGTTCTTATTTAAAAATGGCTGACAACGTTGGATATATTCGCTTTTGACCACCTACTCACTGTGATTGGTCAAAAGTATCCGGTACCGATACAGTTTTATATCTCCGCACTGGGCTTCCGTTACCGGCTTCCAATACGTTCGTTGTAGAGCAAAATATGAGTCTCGAAAACGGGAGTGCCGGGATCTTGGAAACTCGGTGGAGGAAACTTCTCGGCATGTTCGTTGTAGGGCCCCTGGGACGGAGACAGTTTTGCTAGACTTGGGTATTTTCTCCCATTTTGGGGGATTTCTGAAGCTTCGGGGGAAATAGTTGGGGAGGCAGATTTAGTGGGGAGCAGTTTAGGGAAATGAAAAATTTGGGGGGAAAATATGGGAGTTCTCATTAACATTTCCCCCCACTAAAATCCCTTTTCCTAAAAAGAAAAAAAAATAGTCAAGTTTATCAACTGATAATGGATTCTATTTCAAAAATAGAAAAATAACATTTATAACCTTTTGATTATAAAATTTATTCTGTTTTTTGCTTTTTGTATTTGATTTCAGGAACTATTTTTATTTGGTTCATATGTGCTGTAGCAAGCATTGTGAATGCTTGATAGTATTGATTGCTGCTTGAATAATAAATCTTAAAGTAAGCCGAACCAGTCTAAACTAGGCTGCTTTATCTTGATGTTTGAATTCAACTTACAAGCATGAAATATCCATTTTGATGTAAGCTCTTTAAGTTCTCTGGATACATTGTTTTCATGCATTTTATAGTCCACAAAAACTTTTTTATATATACATATGGGCTAAGAATAAATGATTAGAGGAAAAACAACACTCAGAAAGTTACACAGACTGAAATTTTTCGAAAAACTAGTATGTTTAGAGTTACTTTTGTAAATGCGGATTTTCTTCAAAAAAAAAAAAAAAAAAAAAAAAAAGAGAGCTTCATTTGGGGAAAAATGGCAGCTTAAATTTGTTAAAGATTCCTTAATTCTTTTTTTTTTTTTTTTAATTTACAGTTTTAGAATACATTGAGTTGGGGAAATTGACTGTCGACCATCTGGCAAAACTGGGCAGAGAATATTGGGATCTAGAACGAACCATCGGAAAGAATTCGACGCGGAAACTTTCCGTTACTTGAAACATCTGTTCCAACCAAAATCATCCCGATAAGCATTTTATACCCAAGCACCACCTTCTCGGAAAGGTGAGTCGAAATTTCTTCCAAAGCGACCGAACTGCTTTCGAAATTGGATTAAGTTGACCAATAACAGACAAGGATTATTTCATACTCGTCGCGAGATTCCATTTGAATTTTTTAGATAAACAAAGATGGGTGCCTCTGCCCGCGTGTGTGAACGCGTGTTTTTGTTTTATTTAATAAGAAAAGAATATTTATCCCCATTTCCCCCCCCCCCCTCCTAAATACCGTATGTATTTTCTTAGATATTGAACCCGTGTTATTACGAAATTCACTTTTTGCCAGTTACTAGCATTTTAAGGCAGTAAATGTAAAGGATTTTCTACCTTGAAATGTTAGCTGCTAGTATATATCATTTATACGTCTGTGAACGAGGTATTATTTACTATGGATAAAGCAGCGTTGGATGTAATACGGGTATTATGTTTTTATTTTGTCCACATAAAGATTAACATTTTTGTTTAAACTTCTTTAATTAAAAATTTTGGATACATATATTATTATAATTGTATTTACATGTCTGAAAGCAAACCTAATAGTATTTTTATTATATTATATATATATTTTTTACTTTCTTCTATATGTAATATAGAGAAAGTATTGGATTCGCGAAAATTTTCGACCTCCGTTTTTTGATGGATTTACACGTTTTGGGATGTCCAGAACACTAATTAATAGTTTTTAGAAAATGTCTGTCTGTCTGTCTGTCTGTATAATTTTTTTGTGGACGCTGTATCCCACGAACCAATGAATGAAATTTAACCAAACTTGGTATTTAGTTGCACCCTGACATGAACTGGTGCTGATTAGATTTGGGGATCAATAGCTCAACAGGTGGCGCTGTGATCGCATTTTATGCAAACTTTTAACATGGCAGCATAGGACAAAATTTCGTATAAATGGGCATAATGAGAGTTATTTTAAACTTGTGATTGTAAAATGAATATGAATTATTGATAATAGTAGTAGGTAACTAGGAAAAAAAATTGTGCATGTGGGGGCATCGGTTCCCCCCCCTGGGGGGAAGTACCCCCCAGGGAAGTAAATTTTCAAGATGGGTATCTTTCGAAAGGTCTCGTTGTTAATAGCAATAGTTAACTAGGAAAAAATTTTTGTGCATGTGGGGTCATCGGTTTCCCCCCCACTCGGGGGGGGGGAAGTACCCCCCCCCGGGGTAGAAAGTTTCAAGATGGGTATCTTTCGAAAGGTTGTGAGGTATAGCAAAGTTAGCGTAATGCTACAAACGAAGTTCGCACTTTATGAACAACACGTGAATGTGAAGAATTTAGGATTCAGTTGAGTAATGGAGGTAATTCCTATTATAAACGAAATTGTAATATGCTAATATTTTGGAAAGTGAATTGTATAAAAGGAGAAGGGAGTTAGAGGTTAGCGGCTTGAGGTTAGTAGGTAGCTGCTTGGAAGGAAGTTAGTTGTTAGCGGCTATAGTAGGAGATAGTAAGTCGAGTAGTATAGCGGGTAAGGGAATCCTCCCGCTATCGAAAGATTACTAAGTCGTGAGAGTTAATGAATTTAAATGAAGTAGTTGAGATTATTGGTGGTTAATTAAGTAAAGTTGAAAGTATTTATGAAGGCTGCCCTTTAAGTTTATAAAAGTGCTAAATGTGATATAGTCCAAAGCCCACCTTTTTCTTTAAGCTTAAAATAAAATCTCTATATTTATTTTATAAATCTGACTTTGTCGTTATTTCATTATCTAATTCAGTAAAGTCAAATAAGCATAATTCAAGTCTCGTGCTCGTAATTTCATTAAGTAATCTAAGATTGAGCTATGACGACCACTCGTTCATCACAGTGGCGCCCAAATCAAGTCGAAACTCGCCCCGAGCCAGTATTCTTTGATGGCACTACTAGTGTGCTTCAATTTTTTTAGAAGCTTGAATATTTTTTTAACTTTTATAAAATTGAGATTGCCGACAAATATGGTTGGTTAAAATGTTCCTTAACCCTTTGCGGCGCAAGACAATTCGGATCATTTAAATTATACTGTCACCGGAATTGCTGTACTTAATTAAACTAAAAGAAATTTTAAATTTTAAGGTTAAAAAAAATCGGCCTTTTCTGATATGTTATAAACGCAAATTTTTACTAAAAATTTTCCGGGATGAAATTTTGCAGCTGGATCTTAAATTTTGCGTCCTCGCAGCGAGGACAGCGCGCCTTAAGGGGTTAAAAGGTGAACCACGGCAGTGGCATAATTTAATCGCCTGCCATTCACTTGACCCAAATCCAACCTACGAGGATTTAAAAAGTCGGGTCATCAACCTCTTTGCCACTCGGTATGATAGATTAAGAATAAAGCATGAACGTTCCATCCCTCCTCAAGAAAGGCAGTGGAAAGTAGTTATAAGGGATGTGGAAAAACCACAAGTTATTCAGTCACGGGAAGTAAGCTCGAGTACATTAAATCAACCTAAAACTGACGATAAAAACGTTAATTCTTGTGACAAAAGTCAAATACAAGTTGAAACAACCAAGCAAACTTCGCTTTCAACCAACACTACAGACTGTTATTCAGCCTTTGGCTTCGGATAAAAAATCCGAGAAATTATCTAATGTTGCGACGGAGATTGTAAAGGATAATACAATTAAAATAAATGTGGCGGCTGAAACCATTAAACTAAGTGAAAGTGTCAAATCATTAAATGTTGCGGCTAATCCTTCAGCCAATACCTCGAATTTCTGTTCTGAAACTGTTAAGCCACCAAACTTTTCTAGTGGTTTAAATGCATCTCCTGATAATTTACATTTAAAAACAGTCAAGTCAACCGATTCGTTTATTTTCACAGAAAAGGTGGTAAAAGAAAATGCAAACTTCCACCTAAATGGTCAAAATGACCCGCCGCGTAATGTAAAAGAAAATGATGTTATTTTAACGAATGAAATTTCGAAAGTGCAACTAACCTCTTCTGAGGTTTCTAGACAGTCTAGCAGCAATGCATTCGAAAGTACGGAGCGACAGTCTTCGGCTGCTGTGACTGTGAACAGTGACAAAGTGCCGAGTTCGAAACCCCCTCAACATAGCGACCAGATTCCGAGTTTACAACCTCCTCCGAACAGTGAAAAGGCTCCGGGTGCAACACCCCCTCCGGAGAGTGACCAGGCACCAGGCTCGAAACCCCCTCAACACAGTGACAAGGGACTGGGTTCGAGTCCGTCCCAGAAAAGTGCCTCTCCGATGCCAAACTCCGCTCTACAAGCCTCCAGCCCTATGATGTCTGCGACGAGTGCAAGGACTAGCACTTCTAACATGTTTAATACTCATGCTGTTACAGCGGAAACCCTAAGTCAGGTCGTATCGTTCATTATTTTAGTTTTTCTCAAGTATTGGTTTATCAGTGCTGTACCAAAATCTACGACATGTAGGAAAGCCTTTTAGACTTTCAACCATGATCTCAAAGCCATGAACTTTCTAAAATTTCACAAATCTAAATTTAAACTTGAAGCATGAACTTTCAACTACGGAAATTTTATGTATTGTTTACATGTCATAAATATTTCTGTTATACAATATATTCATGTATGTACGTTAATGTTTTCTGTTTTATAGCCATCCCCAGCAGTGATTCGTCAGAAAATTTTCTTTCTTTGTATAAACATTTTTCTCTCTAGTTTTAACATGATCTATATGTATGTACTTTAATGTTTTTTTATTCCTAGCCAACACCGGCAGTATTTGGTAAAAAACCTTTTGAACATTTGTAGATAAATTTTCCCCTCTATAGTTTTTTACATGACTTATATACTCTAATGTTTTTCTATTTTGTAGCCAACAACGGCAGTTTTGAAAAAACTTTTTGAACAATTTTATATATATATTCTTTATCTACATTTCTCTCAATGTCTTATAAATTGTATAAAATGAAATTTGATAAGTGTATACAATGAATATTTCTTGTTGTAAACTCTTGCATTCTCACTAAGAGTTCTATGTATGTATATATTGGTATGGGGTAAAAAGAATTTTTTTTCGCTATTTTGCATGTAAATTCGGGTTTAACGACTAACCTTACTAAAGTAACAATTTAGTTTTTTTTCTTATGCAAATAGCTAGGTGGAAAATATTGCTTATCTATAAATTTTATATGTCAAACTCTTATCTATATACAAGTTGTAGTTCACGTCTATTTTTGATTTATACAGTAAAAAAAGTTTTAATTTTAGAAATACTATGATTCTGATGTCCAGCCGTTCATCTCAAAACCCAATCTGCTGATTTCTTCAAATTGTTACTTTTGAAATGCAGAAGGAGGTATTTCTGGAACCTTGCCAGCGTTCTTTGAGTTCTGAAGCCGAAACAATTTCTTGGACGCATGCCAGCAGCAGATACCTTTCAAGATATCAATCTGATAGAACACTGAAAATTTTTCTTTGACGAACTCTTCAGATAGCTCAAGACATTTCAAGATTTTGTGTTTAATAAAATTATTTTAATGTTACAAATCTTAAAAATCAAGTCAAGTACTTAATGTTACAAGGTGCTAAAGTCAAGTACTTAATGTTAAAAGTTCATAAAATTAAAATTTTCTCCTTTCCATTTAAGGAAAGACGTTCTTGTAATTCCCCGTTGTAAAACGTTGGACTATTTAACTAATTGTGAGCGCTAGGGTTTTCCGTCGTAAACCACCTTAGGCTGAGTGAGCTTAAAATTCTTATAATTTTTTTCCTAAATGGACAATTTTTTAGCCCTGCGCTCTTAAATTTTTTTTCCCTTGTTAGACTTTAAAAGCCAATAGTTATTGTTGGGCAGTTTAATTTAAGTTTCCCCCCTCTTTTTCTAAAGTATTATGGAGTTTAATTTTAAACAGTAAGTTACTGCAACTAAATTTTATTTGCATAGCAATATTTTAAAATTTGCACGGGTAAAAACCCGTTGTGGATTTTTACGTGAATTTTTTTTCTTTTGGGGAGGAACTGTGAGGTATAGCAAAGTTAGCGTAATGCTACAAACGAAGTTCGCACTTTATGAACAACACGTGAATGTGAAGAATTTAGGATTCAGTTGAGTAATGGAGGTAATTCCTATTATAAACGAAATTGTAATATGCTAATATTTTGGAAAGTGAATTGTATAAAAGGAGAAGGGAGTTAGAGGTTAGCGGCTAGAGGTTAGTAGGTAGCTGCTTGGAAGGAAGTTAGTTGTTAGCAGCTATAGTAGGAGATAGTAAGTCGAGTAGTATAGCCGGTAAGGGAATCCTCCCGCTATCGAAAGATTACTAAGTCGTGAGAGTTAATGAATTTAAATGAAGTAGTTCAGATTATTGGTTGTTAATTAAGTAAAGTTGAAAGTATTTATGAAGGCTGCCCTTTAAGTTTATAAAAGTGCTAAATGTGATATAGTCCAACGCCCACCTTTTTCTTTAAGCTCAAAATAAAAGCTCTATATTTATTTTATAAATCTGACTTTGTCGTTATTTCATTATCTAATTCAGTAAAGTCAAATAAGCATAATTCAAGTCTCGTGCTCATAATTTCATTAAGTAATTTAAGATTGAGCTATGACGACCACTCGTTCGTCACAAGGTCTCGTCAATACCTTTAAAACGAATGGTTGAACCATAAACCTGTGATAATTTAAAACGAAGTTATCAATTTTTTTAACTTTTAACAAAAAAAAAAAAAAAAAAAAAAACAGAAAAAAAATCGTATTATTATTTTTTTTTTAACGAAATTTAACCAAACTTGGTATTTAGTTGGTCCCCGACATAAACTGGTGCATTTGGGGATCAATCGCTCAACAGGTGGCGCTGTGATCTCATGTTTTCTAAATTTTTAACATGGCAGTATAGGACAAAATTTCGTGTAAATGTACACAGTGAGAGTTATTTTTGACTTGTGATTGTAAAATTAATATGATTTATTGATAATAGTAATAGTTAACTAGGAAAAAATTTCCGTGCATGTGGGGGCATCGCTTCCTCCCCCCCTGGGGGGGTAAATTTTGAACATGGGTATCTTTCGAAAGATCTTGTCAATACCTTTAAAATGAATGGTTGAACTATAAATTTGTGATAACTTAAAACAAAGTTATCGATTTTTTTTACTTAAAAAAAAAAAAAAAAAAAATCGTAATTTTTTTTATTTTTTTTTTATATTGTTACTGATTGAATATGTATAGGAAAATATAGAAGAAAGTCTTGTGGTGGCGACAACATACTAGTTCATTTTACTTTTCAAAGAATGTATCATACTGTCATTCCCCAGAAAACAACAACAACATGGGTTTTAACTTTTTTACATTTTCTAAAGATTTAATATCAGAGTTTCTCGAATAATAATTTTTGCATTATTTAACTGTAGAAAACAGATAAAAATTTCAATTTGATGATAATATTATTGCTTAATCTAAGGTGAAAATGAAATAGTTGACAGTTATGAAAAATTAATGTTGTGTAATCAATTTTCAAGTATTCAGAGCTATAAATTATAAGCTAAACCATGTGAAATCATAGTTTATAATGAAAGAATAGTGAAGATTCTATTTAAGGACTGTAAAATATAATGACTTAAGACTGAGACGAAGGCTCTGCATATAGCGTAGTGGAAGAGAAACTCTCTGCTACCTAAGCGCTCTCAGGTTCAATCCCCGTTTAGTCATTTCCCCCTCTTTTTTCCTTTTTCTTATAAAAAACGTAGAATATTTATTTAAAATAAGTAATTTTGTCATCAAAATTTAATTGTTCATTTTTTAAATATTTATTTTATTTTTAAATACTTTTTAACTGAGAGGAAAAAAAAAGAGTTAAGTTAAATTTAATTAATTAGGAAATAGAAAATAATTACTAAATTAAATCAGGAATTACACATAGATACTCAGTGAAAAGGGATAAAAAATAGAAAAGTAAGTAATAATTATTTATACAGAAGAAAAATCTTTAAAGTTAAAAGATTAATCTTTGATTAAAAATAACTTTTTATTTAAAAGCAGAAGAATAATCATGCATTTATAAAATACTTCGACTGATTTTTTTTTATATTTATTTATTTATTTATTTTTTAGAGAAAGGAGTTAAATTTAGTTAATAATTCACCATAAAATAATTATAGCATCAACTCGAAATATATATGTATATGTATGTGTAATATTTTCCTAAAATATTACAAAGAAATGTAAGAAATTGTATTTTTAAAGTTAAAAAGTTACTATTTTTTTTTTCTGATTTATAATGACTACGAAAGCAGAAATATTATCGAAGTAAAAACATTATTTAAAAAATATTTTATTACAATTGAACACTCGAAGTAAATTCCGTACAGCTGAAAGTAAATTACTTCCCCTCTTAGCTCGGAATAGTAAATTAAATTTTAAAAACAAATTGCTCTTGTACAATTCTTGCTTATGACCCATTTTAACCTATGCTTGTAAGGTGTGGTCATATGCTGCCAAATCGCATATCAAGTTAATCATTAGTGCTCAAAATTCAACTATTCGGCAAATTCTTGATAAACCTTGGTACGTTAGAAATTTTCATATTTATATAGAAATAAATACTCCTAAACTTAATGATTTCATCCAATATTTAAATGTTCAATTTCATTTGGCACTTGAAAGCTTAGATAACCCTGCTTTAAAGAGTATCGCAACATATGACCATAATGATCCTCTTAATAGACGCAGACCCAAAGCGGGCCTCAGTCTTAACTCCCACCTTTAACTTTTTTTGTGTTTTAAACTTATGCCTTTTTCGCTTTTTTATCGCCTTCGGGCCTTGACTTCTCTTCGGAGATTATACCCTATTCTAGTTGATGTGTTGTTTCGTGTTTGTCTGTTTTTTGTCCTTGTGTTTAAAAAAAAAAAAAAAGTGTTTCAAAATACCATTTTTTTTCTCTACTAAAAATCAAAAATATTCTTACCAAGGCCCGAAATTTCAACTCAGATTACACTCGCCGAAACAAAAGTTTTACTCGCCCCAAAATAGGGTTGTCATATATATATATATATGCATTTTGTTTTTTGTTTTATTTTTCTAACTATTTGGAAGGTTTTTACAAATATGCCTAAAATTATATATATTAAAAGTGTGTCGTATATCATCATGTCTCATAATCATCTATAATTAAAAACCATTATAATATATTGTATTTGAGATTTGAAAAAGATTAAAATATCTAATAACATAAGTACAAAGAGGCATTAAAAAAAAAATATCTTTGTCAAACAATGTCCTGTGAAAATCTTTTTATTCTGAAAGATTAAGCTTCTTTATTTACTTATTTATTTATTTAACTTTTTACATCAGAAATGTCTTTTTCGTCAGACGAATTGTCGATGTGTATAACTTGTTCATTCTCGTAATTTTAAATAGCCATTTCCGAATAGCTTTTTCGATAGAATCGTTGCTTACAAGTCATTACAAGCGTAAATCATTGGCGTTTCAGTAAAAAACCGGAAAATATGAACTGTTTTTTGATCATTATTCAACAAAATAAACATAGGCAGTACATTTAAAAGGGCTCGGGCTCATGACAATATCACATAGGCAAACTTTCGCATATCTCTTCTCCGGGATAGTGGGCGACGGGCAAAGAGGCTTTCTGCTCGTCTATTCTCACTCTGCTTGGAGAAATAACAGTAGGAGAAACGAAACAACCGAAGAGATCAAAACTTTTATGTATGCACTAAGCATTTTTCCTATCCAAGGCTGGGGCGATCTCGGGCCGCTCATACACAGACTCGGGTCTCTGAGAATCTAAAAAGGAGAAGTTAAATATGAGGTTATAAGATGGCAAGATTTTGTCATATTTAAATCTATACAAACAATGTTTTCTGTCACCGTATCCTGTAAGAATTTTGTCTATAAGTAGACCAAATTTTTACTCGCCACAGTAAAAATTCTACTCGCCAATGGCGAGCTGGCGAGCGGAAATTTCGCGCCCTGTTCTTACTATCCATAAACTTCCTTTTAGTTTTGTAATACTGTCCATAATCTCCCTACTCATTTTTCATTTGTGTTTTCTTTTTCCATTAGCTCTAAAATTCCTTTGTCAAGGTTTTTGTTCTTTTTATGTTTCTCTCCCTTCTCTCCATTGTAGTGAAATTGTAATTAGGGACTCACATTGCGTTAGCTTCCACTCTTATGTATTGGAGGATGCGTGACGCTGTCACAGGTGCCTCCCAACCATTCCATCCTAACTCCTTACAATTGAAAAAAAAAATTCTTATTTAATTTTTCTAATTGGTAAATTAATTATTCGTATCCTCCTTGTTAGTAATACTTAAAAAAGGTCTGGTGTGAAACAACCACACGACTTTCATTACTCCCTATTACACGTATTATATGCATTTTTTCGAGATATTATATGCATTTTTTGGAATTTCCCAGTAAGAGAAACTTGATAGACGCGTAAAGACAAATAAAACAGAGTTTGCATAGCAAGTTAAAAAATAAGGGGGACAAAATGATAAGAGTTATTTTTTTAAACACCAATTTCTGAGATGTAAATCTGTTCTACCTAAGAATGACGGTTAATTTACCTGTAACAACCACGTAATACGTGAGAAAGAGTAACTAAAATGGATTTATGTAACAATTTTCAAGAAAATCGTTACAGCCATTTTTGAGATACCAGCTTTTACTAAAACTTGGCATGCTTAATTATTGACCGGAAAACAGTAATTACATACAAAAGGATATTTGAAAGGAAGTTAATATAGCAAGTTTAAAAAAAAAATTCGTACAGCCGGTTTTAGAAGTACAGCCGAGACCGGATTTGCGAGACCGGAAATCGAGCTATTTATAGAGGACGTCTATCAACTTTTCTGAACTAACCAACATATCATTCGAAATGGCATCTACTAGAGTGTTTATATAGGAACTTTGAAGAAAATTGCTGAAAGTGCTTTTGAAATACGGACTTAGTGTCCCACTGCCGGTTTTTCAATTTTCATCAAAATTTGGAAAATTTATCTGTACACCAGACCTGTACCAATTCTTAAGTTTCGGAATTCTATTTTTATTAGTTTCCGAGATATGGCAGCCAGAAGATTCCACACATACATACAAACACATACTGACCAAATGCCAAAAACTACCTTTTTGGTCTCAAGAGGTCTTAAAACGTTTAAATCAGGTGAAAACTCGATATCGAATTTTTGGATCAAATACAATACTTCCATTACTTACTATAGGGTAATGGAAGTAAAAAAAAAAAAAAAATCTGATATGAAACAACCACAAGACTTCCATTACCCACTATTACACGTATTATACGCAATTTTTTTTTTTTTTTTTGAGTTAATAAAATCACAAGACATAAAATTGACCTAATGAAGTAGAAACTAAATACTTTACCCGTATGAGAAACTTAATACACGAGTAAACATATTACATAGCAAGTTAGAAAATAACAGAAAATAATTATAAGATAAAAAAAACTTTTAATATACATGTTTTTAAATTTTCTGTTGAATCATAGCTGTAGAAACTACATTAGCACTTTATCAATGCGTATAAAATTTGATAATGACGCCAATTTTTGTGAGATGCATAATTTAACTTTTTACAATTTTTAGGAATGAGGACTATTAGTTTCAATCTATGGATTTTTAAGATACCAGTTTTACGAAACCAGTTTTACTTTTAAATAAAAGAAAATTAATAATAATCAGTTTCGAAACGGACAGTATAGAAAAAGTTTTTTTTTTTTATACTTCTGAATTAGGAAATAAAAAACGCGCCTGCAAAATGAAAAAATAAAATAAAATAAGATCTATAAATGGACAATATTTAAGCTCGTGGACCCAGTTCAATGATATAATACGAAAAAAATGATGACATTGGTCTAATGAGATTATCTTTTTAAAAATTATTATTATTATTATTATTATTATTATTATTATTATTATTATACCCAATAAGTTGGGATTGTTGCTAAAGTAGCTAAAAGGGCCATACAAATTTATTTATTTATTTTTATTTATTTATTTATTTATTTTTTTTTTTTTCGCTAAGGACGACATATACTAACAAGGGAAATCTTTGAAGTGCTAATCTCCAATTTTCTTGAAATCATCTTTTCTTTAATCATAAATGGTATTTTTTTGAGTCACAGTAGATAAGCTAGAAAAAATTATTGAAAATGAGAGCATGTCTGCAATATTTCTAAAAAGCTCCTGTTTGGCGACTGCATTTTTGGAAATTTCATTGCTATGAAGATTAAATAGATGTAGATGTTCTTTTTCTTTGGTAGCAAACGAACTCCATTCGCAGTTCAGCACTTGAGAATTCAGAGTAGATTGACAAAAACCTTATAATTTGCCAGATTTCGATTTACTTAGTCGAAATTCTAAATAACATTTAACATTTCAATGAAGTAAGCTGTGTCATTGACAATTGTGAATTCATTAACGCCAAGTTTTTAATAACGACATTTACAAAAAAAATTATGATTAGGATTTTTATATAAATTGTAATAAAATAAAACATTATATATTAAAACACAAAGCTGTTTATTTAAAACCAAAATGAGAGAATTTCGAATGAGAACACATTTTTTTTCTTAATAAGACGTTTGACAATACGAACTTTCGACGAACAAACAACTCCACAGAAAATGAGTTGTGTGGGTTCAATATCTCATTAGAGTTATGCAATGGGCAGTTGTAGACGATCTACGATTTAACCCTAAATTTTTGTCCGGAGACACGCAAAGAATTAGCAAAATGGGAATATAAAATGGCTTGCTCTCTCAACTCAGTTGACGTTGAGGTTGAACAAATTCAAAATTACACTGACTACAGCTACGCAGTGGGAAATCGACGACGGTAACATTTAAATCAGGATTGACAACAGTATTTTTAAATGGAATATGTTATATATATTTTCGACGATTAACAATACCGAAAATAGCCATAAAAATTTTCCGGTTTGAAGTCTCCCGCCAAAAAAAGTAGACTTGGCACCCATGACCCATGGTCTAGAGATATAATATAAAGCTGGTAGCAAAATCATTCGAGCAGACATCCATATTTTTCATATATTTTTTGTAGTTTGATCGCTAATTTTTATCATCAACTTACTTTTTTATAAACAATATAAGACTAAAACCATGATTCGACAAACATTTACTTAACAAAACAGTATTAGATACCCATCTTTTAGGTAGGCATTATTGCAAGTGCTTCAATAATTTTGCTGCTGACTGTAGCAGTTTTGATCTCCGTGGTTAAGGGTGGCACATACGCTTCGGTATCCCCGAAATACATTATTTTTATGGAACATAGAGGACATGGAACCCACGGCGGATTGTACGAGCCCGCTACAATTAACGCACACAACAGGCTTTTATCAGTTCTACATACTTGCCAACCATCTCATTATGAACCGTACAATTTTTAGTTCCCGCCTTTTTTATCACACCAATAATTTTTTAGAGTAATTTTAGTCTTATTTAATCGTAACAACGTTTGGAGAGAATTACTCTAAAAATATAGCGGTTTGAGAAAAGGGGCACTTTCTCAGGGGGCATTAACAATTGTACGGTTATTAATGAGATGGTTGGCAAGTATGGTTCTAGTATAAAATTTGCAATTCTCGAACTACAAATTTGATGCTCTACGAACTGAGCTACCGCGTCTCTCTCAAGAAAGATGCAGTCAGGAAAGATTTAAGCCAAGTAAACGCTATTTAAACTTAAGATAGACGTGCCTAACTGTAGTATTGAAATTGAGTAAGTTTTACGTCTCACTAATGCTACACTATGGATAATTGGGACGGTCTGGGACGCACCCCTAAGGATGATCCGGAGACATCTGCAGGTGATACAGCAGTTAGCAAAATTATTCGAGCACTAGCAATAATTCCTATATAAAAAAGTACATTTAATACTGTTTCGTTAAATAAATCCTTGCAGAATCATGGTCTTAGAGTGACTAAGAACATAACTCGACAAAGATTTATTTAACGTTCACGTTTAATTAAATGTATTTATTTTTATGCCGAAAGAAAATGAACTCGTAAACTTTTTCTTGGCAACAATTAAATTATAGCTAATAGTTTAATGGCTTTTTTAAAGCTATTAGGAGGTTATTATTTTCATATTTTAATTAATTAAAAGAAAACAAATCAAAAATTCGAAAATCGATCTTCGAAGTATTGCGTTGTCATCGTGTTCTGAGCTATTGTAAAAGTTTCAAATGTCTAGCTAGTAGGGAAGTTAGTTAAAAATCCACTTCAAGATTTGTACCGGACAAACAAACAAGAATCGAAGTTAATAAAAACACGGTAAAACGGTTGAGTTATTTTTTGAAACACCAATTTCCGAGATCTAAAATTAACCTACATAAGCAGGATGACTGTTAATTTTCCTGTACATATAATACATGAGAAAGGATATCTAACATTGATTTACGTAACAATTTTCAAGAAAATTGTAAGAGTCTTTTTTGAAATACCAACTTTCGCCAAAACTTGGCATACTCAATTATTGACCGAAAAACAATAATTACATACAAAAGGATATTTAAAAGGGAGTTAATATGACGAGTTTGAAAAAAAATCCGTACAGCCGTTTTTAAAGGAACGCAGTTGCGAGACCTGAAATTGAGCTATTTATGCAGAATGCCTGTCAAATTTTCTGAACTAACCAACTATATCATTCGAAAGGACATCTAATAGAGTGTTTATATAGCAACTTTGAAGAAGATCGTTAGAGCCAGGGTTTAAACTGCCATTAGTTTTTTTAGCATTTTGCTAAAATATATTGTATTTTGCTAAACTATGTCAGTAAGAATTTCACTAAAAAGCTAAAACTAGATTATTTCATAAAATATCTTTATATAACTACCTCTAGTTTTTATGCAAATATTCGTTGACAGAAATTACAAAATCACTAAAAATATCGCGAATCATTACCTATTTAGTATATTCGGATTTAATTTCGACATTTAATGGTTGAATTTAAATGCAAAAATATTTAAAAACATAAATTAAGATTTTGCTTCATAGATGTACTCTCAGTGCTAGTATTGTGTTGAAATCGAAACAAAATTTTGCTGATTCATTTTTCTTAAATCACAATATATGCTTGGTTAAAATCGTCAGTGAACAAAACAAACAGAAAACAAAATTGGGAATAACCAAGTTAAGAAAAAAAAAATCAATTCTATTCAAAGAATTTTCGAAAAAGCTAAAATACTGCTTAAAGCTACTACTTTAGCGACTACTCTTTAGCTAAAATGCTAAAGAAACTTTTTTGCCAGGTTAAACCCTGGTTAGAGCCATTTTTGAGATACTGATTTCCGGTCCCACTTCCTGTTTCCGATGGCCCAATTCCGGTTTTCTAATTTTCACCAAAATTTGGAAACTTCATCTGTACATTACGCCTGTATCAATTCTGAAGTTTCGTAGTTCTGTCTTTATTAGTTTCGGAGATGTGATAGCCAGAAGATTCCGCACATACATGCATACACACACATACATACGTACATACATACGTACGTACACACACACCGACCAACTGCCAAAATCTATATTTTTCTTTTGGAATCGGGAGGCTTTATAACGTGTAAATCAGGTGAAAACTCGGTATCGAATTTTTGGACCGAATGCAATACATCCATTACCTACGGTAGTAGAGTAATAGAAATAATTAAAAAAAAAAAAAAAGAAAAAAAAAGAAAAAGAAAGAAAGAAAATCAGAAAGTGTTATATATATATTCAAAGGATGTATTTTTAGGGCATATTGTGTTTTTAAAAAAATATTAGGGAAAAATAAAAGTATAGCTTGGTGACAAAACTATGTTTTGAATATTTTATTTCATATGAAAAAAAAAAAAAAAAAAAAAACTTTTTTTTGTGTGTGTTGAATTTAATTAATAATTTTCGAGAAAATAATTATTAAAACAAATTAAGAATTATGCACTCATCAACAAAGTATAAAAACTAAAAAGTAATTTGTTTAATTAAAGTAATTTTATTCTGACTAGTAATGGTTATAATCAGAAATAAAATAAAATAGCCGAGCACTTTATTTATAAATTACTGTTTTGCAATTGAAATATTTAATTCCTGAATCACTTTTAATACATTTAATGAGATCTTTTGATTAATTTTCTCCGTCAGTACGTTTAATAGTTCATTTTACTCAAGTGGGCGTAAGTAACTTAAACCAGTTTTGTCTCTTATTGGATCTAAATATGATTCGCAACATTTCTGTGCTAGTTTTTGTAGTGTGTTATAAACAGTTTTATTTTGTTGTGTTGATATTAACAAGTATCTATTAAATGCTAAAAATTTAAGGTTAAATTTTATTATGATATCTATCATATATATATATATAGTAATATAATATTAGCAGTGCAAACATTTGAAATTTAATTTCAGTATTCAAACAATTATACTGATCAAAAACGAAGACCACCCAAGTCAAACCAAAAAAATCTGGAGTGACTCCACTCGACTTTCCGAACATTGAGTAATTAACGGTTTTGTAGATAAAGTAAAGTAAGAGGAGTTGTTAAATAAACAAAAAAGAAAATTATAATAGGTTGATTGGGTATTTTTTTTATATCGTACACGATGTTTAATTTAACGCTATTTTACCAAACACGTAGATCATAATGATAAAGAATAATTCATTGTGTCCCTGTAAAAACCTACAAATGCTAGATTCACCAAAATGCTTATAGTTAGTGCAACAGCCCCTTATAATATTTATATAGATTTTCAGCTCCATCGGATAAGGCATGTAGACGCTATCGCGCTTTAAAGTTTGAACCCATATGCCACAATTATAAAGAAATGTGTATTTTGTCCCTGTAAAAAGAACCATAAGTGCTAGATTCTCTAAAGTTCATAAAGTTTGTGTGACGGTGACGTATAACATGTATATAAATTTTCAGTTAATTTGAATAAGGAGTTTAGTCGCTGTCGCACTTTAAATAATTTAAGTCTATATGTCTTAATGATGAACAAATTTTAATTGTGTCCCCGTAAAACTCATTAAGTGCTAGAGTCACCAAAATCCATACAATTTCTGTGATGGTGACATATAACACGTATATAAATTTTCCACTCAAACGGATTAGGCATTTAGATGCTATCGTACTTTAAAAACTTTCACCCCATACGCCATAATGAAACAGAATTATTTGTTGTGTCCCTGTAAAAAAGCTAGAAGTGCTAGATTCACCAAAACCTATATAGATCGTGAAACTGTGACCTATATAATGTGTGTGATTTTTTTGTTCAAATGAATAAGGCGTTTAGACGATATCGCACTTTTTATAATTTGGTCCCATAGGCCGTAATGATGAAGAATTTTTCTTTGTGTCCCTGTAAAAAAAGTATAAGATCTAGATTCACCAAACTCTATGCAGTTCATGCAACTATTACCTATAATATGTGTAAAAATTATTTTCACAGTTTAATAAGGCATTTTGACATTATCGCACTTTTTAAAATTTGGTCCCGTAGGCCATAATGATAAAGAATTTTTCTTTGTGCCTCTGTAAAAAAACTATAAGTGCCAGATTCTCCAAACTCCACACAGTTCGTGCAACTGTGACCTATAATATGTGCATAAAGTTTTTGCTCAATTAAAGAAGGCGTTTAGATGCTATCGCACTTTTCAGATTTTGGTCCCATAGACCATAATGATAAAGAATTTTTCTTTGTGTCCCTGTAAAAAAGCTATAAGTGCTAGATTCCCCAAAATCTATAGGGTTCGTACTATGGTGACTTACAATATACGTACCAACTTTCAGCTTATTCGAACAAAGCGTTTAGACGCTAGCGTGTTCACCACGGAGTAAAAAGACAGGAGAAGAAGGTAACGCTGAAATTTTGTGATGTTGTTTTCTAATGTTTACAGATGGCGCCAGCGTGCAATCCTTCCTTCTCTCCAGCTTCCGCAATGTTATTCAATGGGGAAATGTCTCGTTTTAATTATTTTTTTTTTAAAAATAATATCAAGCTGAAAAAATTTCGATTGAAAGCAAATTTCATTAAATAGAGTATTCTAACCAACATGTTTTTTTTTTAAGAGCCATTTTATACTAATTTTACTTTGAAAGAAAGCTTTTAAAAAATGACGATTCTTATGAACCGAAGCTAGCTAAAACAGACAATTGGGAGGAAGGATAATGGATGAAATTTTGTAAAGAAAAAAAATAAACTTACTTTAGGTGCAGAAAACACGAACTCGGACTTTATTTTTCTCCTAGGGCTTTTTTATGTTTTTCTTATCACTATCATAGCCTGTTTTACAACTAAGAACGAAGCATTTATTTGAAACATCTGAATTATGCAGTTTTAAGAACTTACAAAAAAATTAAATTGCTTAAAATAAAACATTTTAAATGTACTCCAGCAAAATTCTATTGAAAACAACAGTATATCCGCGCCGAGGTAGGGAGGAATGACAAGTGGCGCCCTCAATATTTACCAAAAATTTAGATCACAGTTTCGTAGCTTTCTCCCATTGCACCTTCAACTCCTATTAATATTACTCCGTGGTGTTCACTCACAGACATACACACACACACACACACACACACACGCACACATACATATATCATCGTAAAAATAGTGAAAACGGACTCAGGGGACCTCGAAACGCATAGAAACATCAAAATCTCGAATTCGGATTTTTGACATGATTACAATACTTTCCTCACTATAGTGTTCGGAAAGTAAAAGAAGTAAAGTAAAATCTAAATGATTATTTTCTGATTAATAAATTAAATATACATACTTTCCTTGTTAGCAATATATATATATATTAGGAAATTTTCATATTTTTTGTTCTTAAAAAAAAAAAAAAAAAACACTGAGCTGTCCGGAGTATTGAACCCCAGTACTCTTTGTCTGAAACCAAATACTCTGCGACGGAGGCTACTGACGGTGTTATATTTATTTTCAAAGTTATTAAATTATACTGTCATTAAATTAGCATCTTTATAATTATTTCCTTATGAATGATGAATTTAAATAATTTAGCTTAGAATTTAAAGCTCTGAGGATTTTAAAACTGATTAAATTTAGAAAGTTATTCTTTAGTCTTCAGTTTTAGACTGTTTCTGTTAATATTGTATTTGACAAAAGCGATACATCTCTCGCCACTTGTGAACTTTCTAATCGAATATCTTAAAAACTAGTCATTAAATCCCTAACAGCACAAAATGTTCCAGAAACGTAACAAAACATTGAAACATTATACACATTTCCGAAACGTTTAAAAACGATCAAATTGCTTTCCGATTAGTTTCAAAAACGTAGAAATGTCCGCGATTGTAACAAGAAATCAGATACGTAACAGAAACGTTGCAATCACTTAACAGATAGAAAATCAAAAAGGACGAATGTTTCAGAAAGGTATCAGAGAGCATACTAAAACATGTTACGTTTGTGAAAGATTGTAAGCTTTTTGCAATATAACTGAAACATTTTGTGCTGTATGGGATGTACATAGTGTTCACGCAAAAAATTAATAGTTTTGAAAGTTCTTCCTATAAAATATAATGTATGTACACATTTTTTATTTTTTAATTCATCAGTTTTTATTTTTTTTTTTTTTAAATGGCGGACACATTGCCTGTATCTCGCTATCAGAAACTCGTTTCCATTAGCTATGCGCTTGGTGGGAATTTTTAGAAAGATCCCGACAAGAATTTCCGATAGCGAAAAGAAAGCATGCGTTCCCGAGAGATTCGTTTCAGCACATTTTTTGGTACTATCGGAACCTGACGTCAAAGCCAAGAATAAAAACCGCCGATACGACAATCTCTGCAGGCTCGTTGTAGGGCCCCTAAGCGGGTCTAGTGAGGAGGACTTCCGATGCCGGCCCGAACCCGCAGACTGTGAAACGCAAAATAATAATAATAATAATTATTATTATTCAATTTACATTATATATGAAACAGAATTAAAATTCTATTTCACGAAAACAGTTATATTATTGAACTTCTTTGAGAGAGCTAATTATTACATAATTATTACAAGTATGTAATTGTTGGTATAAATGGGTCCGCAGAGTGAAAAGCAGAGTCTTTTGAACAATCACAACATTTAATAATATATAGAAAAGTAGAATAACATAATGCGGGCATTTCTTGCCGCACGCTTAGCAAAGCTTTCTCGTACAGACTCATATAAACTTCTCTCTCAGAGAGCGAAGATGCGCCGTTGATTACGTAATACAGTTACGTCACATCTGACGTCATGACAGGTGGTGAGCTAGTTAACAGCTGATATGAGGAAACATGCATTGAAATCCTTCATTTCCCCCTTTTTCAATAAATGTTTCGAAAATAAAACATATTTATGCATTATAGTAGCAGATTAAAAATTACAGAAAATTATTTTTATGCAAAAGTGACTTAAAATGAGAAAAGTGTTAGTAAAGAAATATAATTATAAGCAAATAATTATGGTTAATATAATAAAATAAAATATGTAAAATATAAGCAGTTAATTTCTTAATGGAAACACAGTTTAAATATATATATATTTTTAAGTTCGTCAGTCCTGAGTATTAAGTCCTATAATATCACAACATTTTTCATGTTTATATGCATTTAAACTTTTTGTTAAAATATCTGCAGGTTGTTCATCTGATGAAATATATTTAATGTCTATTAGTTTATTATTGTAAACTTCTCGCACAAAATGATGACGAATGTCAATGTGCTTAGAGCGATTGTGATAAACAGGATTTTTTACTAATCTCAGTGCGGACTGATTGTCGCACATGATTGCAGTTGGACTTGATACAATTTCAGGATCCAGTTCTTTTAAGAAATTTCTAACATGAATTGTCTCTTTTGCGGATTCAGACAGAGACATATATTCAGATTCTGTTGTGGATAGAGCAACGGTTCGCTGCTTTCTAGATTCCCAAGAAATAGGTCCACCGGCATATTTAAAGACGTATCCTGTATATGATTTTCTATCATTTATATCGGATGCCCAATCGGCATCAACAAATGCTGTCAATGGTTTATCGTCTCTGTAATAAACAATTCCTAAATTTCTAGTGCCATTGAGATACCTTAGTATTCTTTTAGCAGCTATCCAGTGAGGTTTTCCTGGATTGTTATTAAACTGACTTAAATAATTTACAGCATGGGTGATATCTGGTCTGGTAGCAACCGACAGATACATAAGAGAACCAATTAATTGTCTATAAGGAATTTTTGACATATATGATTTCTCTTCTTCTGTATTTGGACACATTTGTTTAGTTAATTTTACACTGTTATCTAAAGGTGTATTTACCACTCTAGAATCTTCCATATTAAATTTATTTAGTAAATCTTCAATGTATTTCTTTTGTGTTATAGTGATGCTGTCCCTATCTTGATTAAATTCAATGCCTAAGCAATAATGCAGAAGGCCCATATCTTTCATTTTGAAAGATTCTGCTAATTTATTTCTTATATCAAAATAGTGCTCTTCACTTTTAGTGAGACAAATTAAGTCGTCGACATAGACGATTATAATAGCATCAAAAGGATATTTTGAGTAATAGACACATTTGTCGGAATTCAAAGGGTTAAATTTCATTTTTCTCAATTTCTCATCTAATTTCTTAAACCACTGTCTTCCTGACTGCTTAAGCCCATACAAAGATTTTTTTAATAAACACACTTTATTTTCGTGTATGTCATTTTCAAAAAATTCAGGAAGCTCCATATAAATTTCTTCATGTATATCACCGTTAACATATGCCATAATGAAATCTAACTGGTATGCTGTGAAACCATTCTGGATAGCATACGCGATTGCAGTTCTTATAGAACTTAATCTGGCTACTGGTGAAAAATTTTCCTCAAAATCTATACCTTGTTTCTGTGAACACCCTTTGGCAACCAATCTGGCCTTAAATTTTTCAATTTGACCATCTGGTTTGAATTTTGTTTTTAAAACCCATTTACACCCAATTACCTTTTTATCTTTTGGTCTATCTACAATTTCCCAAGCGTTTTGCTTAACTAAAGAATCATATTCTAATTTCATCGCGTTTTCCCAATTTTTAGCATAATCTCCATTTAGCGCGTCGATTACGCTGGGATTAATTTCATTAAATGAGTTATAAGCTAATTGAGAAGTTTCATCTTTATATTTTGTATCTGTAATACACTCCTTATGAGACTTTTGAAAGTTCCAACTTTTAATTTTTTTAGGTCGGCCTGGACCGCGTTTAAAAATAGGATTGTTTTTATTAATCCCTTTCTCTTGTTTACATATATCGTCAACACTCTCCTCCCCTCCACTCACATCTTCTACGTTCCCCCCTTCAGAGTGGTTCGCTTCCCCCCCTTTCCAAAAAGAAAAACTTTCTCCGTTGCATTCATGGGGATAGGAAATCGATCCGCTGTTTTCCCCCCTGTCTGCGGTTTGAGTAGGGATAGGAGTTTCATTTTTAATATTACAATCATTGCATTTATTCTCAGACGGAAAAATTAATTCTAATTGATCAGTAGTGGCTGAATCATTTATTTCAAATTCGTCTATAAATCGAACATCACGACTTATGACAATTTTTCTGGTATCCTTATTCCATAATCTGTAAGCGCGTGATTCATTTGAATAGCCAACGAATATATGTTCGTGTGACCTAGCTTCAAACTTCCCTTTTGATTTTTTATTTAGAACAAAACATTTCTGTCCGAAAATTTTAAAATAGTTAACAGTTGGTTTATAACCGAAAAACAATTCAAACGGTGTTTTATTTTCTTTAATTCCTTTAGTGGGACACCTGTTTCTAATATATGCAGCGCAATTTACTGCTTCAGCCCAGAATGTATTTGGAAGGTTTGATTGCATTAATAAACACCTCGCCATTTCGCATAATGTACGATTTTGTCTTTCAATTCTAGAATTTTGCTGAGGGGTCATTGGCGATGAAAATTCGCGTTTAATACCGCATTCTTCAATGTATTTATTGAATTCTTCGCCACAGTATTCCAAACCATTATCGGTATGCAGTATCTTAATTTTTTTTCCTAATCGATTTTCGACTGCTGCTTTATATCTCCGGAACGCGTTCTTAGCTTCATCTTTTGTTTTTAGAAAATTTACTTCAATGTAACGAGATTTATCATCCAAAAAAGTAATAAAGTAACGTGATCCGCCATGGGATTTAACATTTATAGGGCCACATAAATCAGAATAAACTACTTCTAATAATTCATCACTATGAAATTTGTTTTCTTTACAAAATGGTTTCACAGTTTGTTTAGACCTAATACATACTTTACAATCTTTTAAGGAATCTTTTTCATTAAAATTTAAATCTCTTAACATATTTTCAGATTTTAATAATTTTAAATCTTTTTCATTTAAATGTCCTAATTTTAAATGCCATTTATGAAAGTTGCTTACCTGAGTTGTTGCAGCGATATCCACCTGCGGCTGAAAAAAAATATAAATCACCTTTTCTCGTAGCACTTATAATCAGAGAGCCGTCCTGCTCTGTGATTTTTGCACATTTTTCGGTAAATACAACTCGGCAGTTGTTTGATGTAGCTTTTGATATAGACATTAAATTGCATTTCAATTTTGGAACGCACAAATCATTTGTTAACTTTAAATTGGTTACACCGTGATTACCGGGAACTTTTAATTTGACTGTTCCAACACCTGTGATCTCCGCTGTTTCATCTACAGCTAATTTTATAAATGATCCAATTCTAGGTTCGAAATCTGTAAACAAATTCTTGTCATGAGCCATATGTGATGTCGTACCGCTATCGAGACACCACTCGGAATGTTCTTGGAAAGAGTTACTGGCTGCCATCGTGAACTCTGTACTATCTTCAACCATGAAAGATCTATCCTTGTATTTATTCGATGAAGTGAATTTTCTGTCTGAGATCTTCTTTCTGCATTCTGAGGCTTTATGCCCTACTTTTGAACAGTAATTGCATTTGAAGATTGCATAATTTCTTTCGCCATACGTGTTCTTGTTCTGCACAGGCTTTAAGATTTCTCTTTTGTTCTTTTCAGGAAGATTTTTCTTGTGAGTTGTAAAATACGCATTTGATGATTCTTGATGCTTTTTATTTTTTCTTGACTGGTATTCTTCCATCATTTTAATTTTCAGAGCTTCAGGCTGCGGCAATTCATCTCTTGCTTCTATGGCGCACCTGAAATTTTCATAGCTGTCAGGAATACTGTATAAGAGCAAAATTGATAATATATCTTTGGCTACTTGAATGTCCATTTCTTTTAGCTTGTCCACTATATCAAAGAAAATATTGAGGTGATCGGACATATTTTCACTGTCAGTCATTTTCTTAAAGAGTAGCTGCTTCAATAGGGTGGCTTTCTTTGCCGGTCCTCTCGATTCGTAAACTTCTTTTAATTTATTCCATACTTCATTTGAGGTGGTACAATGTTTAATATGACACAACTCACTTGGGGTAATTGCTAGGATTAAATCGGCTCTAGCTTTACGGTCAATTTCGAGCCATTTTTCTTCACCTTCGGCGCCTTCATCGGGCTTAATTTTCGTTCCGTTAGCATAACTCCAGTGATCATTCTTGATTAAAACAGCTTCTATCTGCAGCTTCCAGGTGTCAAAATTATTTTTGGATAACTTTTGTATATTTAATACTTGCGACATATTTAATCAGCTATAGTAGCTTCTTTATAAAAATAGAATCAAAAATACTTTCGATTTCAGCCCTTAGGCTTAACTGTAAGTCGCACTTTCGTTTTAGCGAATGTTAATTTAAATTTTTAAAAAGTCCGCAGTAAGATGCGTGTCTCTGGGCCCATAACCATTGTTGGTATAAATGGGTCCGCAGAGTGAAAAGCAGAGTCTTTTGAACAATCACAACATTTAATAATATATAGAAAAGTAGAATAACATAATGCGGGCATTTCTTGCCGCACGCTTAGCAAAGCTTTCTCGTACAGACTCATATAAACTTCTCTCTCAGAGAGCGAAGATGCGCCGTTGATTACGTAATACAGTTACGTCACATCTGACGTCATGACAGGTGGTGAGCTAGTTAACAGCTGATATGAGGAAACATACATTGAAATCCTTCAGTAATTATATTACAGTTAGTGTATAGTTAAAATTATATTAAAAATAACTAGTCTAATTATAAACGAAACTTCAGTGTATAATATAACAAAATTTCTTGTGTATTACACTTACTTTTAAAAAATCCACTGTTTTAAAAGTAAGTACTTTATTTTATAAACTTAAGAAGCCATTGGCTTGTTAGATATGCATTATACCTTTATTCATACCTGCCAAGTTTTTTAATTTATTCCGGAATGTTGTTAGCCCCGCCCTTTTTTCACACCGTAATCATTTTAGAGTAATTTTCTTCATATTTAATCATAATTATATACTGAAGAAAATTTTTCTACAAATATTACGGTGTGAAAAAAAGGCTGGGCTAACAACATTCCGGAATAAATTAAAAAACTTGGCAGCTATGCCTTTATTCATGGCTTTTTCATTAGATATGTTTTGTCTATGCGCCTATAATTCTTAATGTATAAAAACTGATGAATAAGAAATTATTCTGATTCTGATTCCAAATATTCCTAATATACATACAGGGTGATTTAAAATAGATGTTACAGCGATTTTCTCTTAAACTAAGAATGATATAAACATACTTCCAATTACGCAATTGACGCAAATCAAAAGTAAATTTTAAATATCGCATTTTTTCTTTCTTCTATATTGAATAGAAGAAAACAATGGATTTGTAAAAATTTTCGACTTCCGGTTTTCGGTGGATTTACAGGTTTTGAGAGGTCTAGAACATGATTCGACCATTTTTAGAAAATGTCTGTCTGTGTGACAAAAATTTTATGGCGACTGTATCACAGAAACTACTGCACAAAATTATATGTAATTTTATATGTAGATGCACTTTGACTTAAATTAGAGCCTATCAACTTTTGGTATCAACCGCTTAATAGGTGGCGCTGTTATGCAGCAATCTCCACAATTTCAGCAACGGTTTTATCTAAGGAACTACTGCATAAAAATGCATATAAATTTATATGTAGATGCATCTTGACATATGTTAGTGTCTTTCAATTTTTGGGGTCAACTGCTAAGGTGACGCTGCTGTGGAGAGATTTTCATAATTTAAGGAAGGGTTATATCTCAGTAAATACAGCGCAAAATTGCATAAAACTTTATATGTGGATGCATCTTGACATAAGTTACTGCGAATGAACTTTTGGTATTAATTGCTGAAAAGGTGCTGTAGAGCGATTTCCTCAGCTTAAGGGAAGCTATCATATCGCTGAAAATAATAAGGATAGAATTACGAAACTTCAGAATTGAGACAAGTTTGATGTACAAATGAATTTTCCAAATTTTGACGAAAATTGGAAAAACAGAAGTGGGACACCGGAAACCAGAACTGGGACCGTAAGTCCGTAGTTCAAAAACGGCTCTAACGATTTTCTTCAAAGTTATTATATAAACATTCTATTAGATGTCCTTTCGAACGATGTAGTTAGTGAGTTCAAGAAAATTGATAGGCATCTTGTATAAATAGCTCAATTTCAGGTCTTGCAAGAGCGTTCCTTTGAAAACGACTGTGCGGATTTTTTTCAAACTCGGAATATTAATAACTTTTAAATATCCTTTTGTATATAATTATTGTTTTCCGGTCAGTAACTGAGTATTTCAAGTTTTGGTAAAAGTTGGTATCTCAAAAAAGGCTCTAATGATTTTCTTGAAAATTGTTTCATAAATCTATTTTAGATATCCTTTCTCATGCATTACGTGGTTATTACAGGAAAATTACCAGTCATCTTGATTAGGTTGGACAGTTTTAGGTTTCGGAAACTGGTGTTTCAAAAAATAACTCCAAAATTCTTTTTTCTTTATTAATTAATTCGCTATGTACAGTTGGTAACAGAGGTGTCGGAACACTAGCAAAAATTCCTATGTAAAAAAAGTACACTCCATACGGTTTTATTAAATAAATCCTTATCGAATCGTGTACTTACACTGGCTAAATACAGGATTCGACAAGGATTTATTTAACAAAACCGGATGAAGTGTACATTTTTTACACAGAAATTTTCGCTAGTGTTCGGACATTTTTGTTACCGACTGTAAACTCTATTTTATATGTCTTTATAGGTGTATCAAGTTTCTCTTACCGGAAAATTTTTTGGAGTCTACTTCGTTAAGTTAATTTTATGTCGTCTGATTACATTATCTCCAAAAAATGCATAAAAAACGTATAATAGTGGGTAATGGAAGTCGTGTGGTTGTTTAATCCCAGATTTTTTTTTTTTTTTTTTTTTTTTTTGTTTAAATGCACGGTCTCTTATATATTACTCTCTTAAATTTCTAACGAAAAATTTCTATCCTTGTCGGCTTACGTGTAATAATCAAGTTCTAATAAGTAATCATTGGTTTAAGTATTAATTTCAAATTTAATCTCCAATAATGGCTTTAATCAATAAATTTAATGAAAGTTAATGAAATTAATTAAGTAACAATTAAGTGCTAAAATTTGCCTTGATTTAAAATTTTAATTTGAACATTGTTGGCATTAACGATGTATCTCTCGAACGCTAAATTTTATAATGATCTACTTTTCTTATCTTTATGTATATGTATACAGTAGAGCCGCGGTTATGAGAGCCCCAATTAACCGAGGTAGTCCCAGAAAGGCCACGCTATAGAGAAGGCGTGTCTTTTGACAAATGGCGTGGAGGGGTCATACTCTCCGCGCTTTTTTCAGGACGATTTCATGAATGAGAAATTTTCAAATTTTACCGATATTTTTATAAAATGATTTCTACCCTGT
Organism: Salticus scenicus; assembly: GCA_963930645.1. Lineage (NCBI taxonomy): Eukaryota > Metazoa > Arthropoda > Arachnida > Araneae > Salticidae > Salticus > Salticus scenicus. Next base: position 180,878,595 of record OZ005659.1, read on the forward strand.
ATAATCGTAGCACATTACTGTAAATATACGAAAGGCGTTTCTACATGAAATTAGTGGTGGCAAAACAGGCGGGAATTTCCAATCCCTAAGAGTGTCCTGAAAAATGGGCGGAGAGTACGACCCCTGAAAATACATCACGGTATTTTATTATTTACTAGTAGGCTACGCCCGCTTCGCTGGTCACTATATTTAAATGAATTTTCAAAAGAATTGGATCAGTAATTATTTTTTACATCGCATTACAAAAAAAAAAAAAAAAAAAAAAAATTACTGAAATCGCTTTAGATCTTGCTTCTTTGGGTACCCGTTGCCTAAGGCAGCTCTTTTTTCTACCAGTACTGCTTCGGATCCAGTTTCCCACTGTCTACAGAAAGGTCTTTCCTGGGCACTTCAATCTGGGTATTTATCGACGACTTGTGGATTTTGTGTTATTTAAGAACTACGATTTTAAAGATGACTGCATCTCAGCATCCATTATATATTTCAGTTTTTGAACCATGTGTTTTATAGCCCCCGTTATTTACACTATATTACGATTTGATTCCGACCAGTGCAATAAAATAAAAAAGTAGATTTTCTTTTAAAAGGAATTAAATACATGAAAAACAAATTTTAATCAATTTATCCTTTCTACTATAAACTACCATTTTTTTCACCCAATAAATATTATAAATAATAATAATAATAATAATAATAATACATTCTTTTGAAGGAATTAATTAAAAAAATGAAAAATAAAAAGTTGCTATAGTATAAAATTTATACATAAACGTAACAATTTGTTACTATCCGCGATTGTAATGAAATGCTCGCCCTCTGGTGGGCTAAGGTGAAATTACAATTAACATGCTTTAATTCGGCTTCCATCAAGCTGCCATTGCTTGTCGATGTTTAGTTTTACATATATTTATTGAATAAAAATGAATAAATCCGGTAAAAAAGATAACTCTTACTGTTGTGTGCCACAGTGTAACTCCAAAAATCAAGAAATCCAGAATTAAGCTTCCATTTATTTCCAAATGACAAATTTAAAATTTCAGTTGCTTCGGCTAATGGAAGTAAAGAATTAATCAGATGATTTGAAACTAATATTTGTTCAACTTCAGTTAAAAATCTACTTCCGATCGAACGTTGAATAAACTGAAATATTTTTTTCCAAAAACAATCAATTTTCCATGATGTAATGGCGGAGAAATTATAGTACGAATATTAAGCAGAATAACAAAAAGAACAATAATAAATACACGTGGCTATTATATTTACTAACAACAAAAGCTGAAAAAGCGCCATCTATCGATCATTACAAACGTGGATTGCATTACCATTTGATTTTCAATAAATATAATAATAATAATAATAACAAAAAGAAAATCGCCTTCAAATGAGTGTATTAAATAAAAAATGAATTGCATAACAGCCGTTGCTAAGATACGCAGACGATTACAATCGATGAATAAATTCATGAAAAATGAAACATTAAAGCCAATATTTAAAATCGAAAAAACATTAATTAAAAAAATTCAAATTCGAAATTCGAAAAAATCTCGATGAGGTGCACACCTGCAGGGTCCCAGGTTCCAAATTTGGAAGCTCTGCGATCAGTAGTGTGATCACCAGAGCGCAGACAGACACACACAGGCACAGACACTTCTCTTTATTTATATAGATGTATTGCATTTTTAAATGACTGCATATCCATAGCGTATTGGTTGTACAAATATGAATATTGAGCATATTTTTAAGAAATAAATGACATACAGATTGCAAAAGAAACGCCCACTGGTGGAGTTATAGATTTTCAAATTCGTGAATATACGTCAGCGGTCGGGAAAGTGTTCATATTTATTATATGTATTGCTTTACTTCATGACTACGTTTTCATCTATTTTAAACTTTGTCATATATTTCTCCTCCGATTTGCGACAAAGTCCGTGTTATCCGAGTTTTCAATTATTCAAGGTACTCTCGGTTCCCATTACCTCTGATCACAGATTATCATACAGATAGGACAGTGAAGCTAAAACGCGAACCGGAAATATAGTAGCACCACTAGTGTCAACAGAGGGGAACTACATGTGTTAAGTCTACATGAATAGCATCTTTGATCGAAAATTGTTTTTCTATTTCGCGAGTAGTTAGTAGCAGGTTAGTATGGGAAGTTTTCTTTTTCTTCACTTTCTATTTGTTTTTGAATTCACAAAATTATCCTCAAAACATTCCCAGCTATTCTTCTAAGAAATAAAAATTAATTTTTATTATGTTTAAAAATATGCTTTGTCAAACATATTCATATTCAAGTACAAATTAAAATTACAAACTGTAATTCTGAAATAGCAGTATGAAATCATTAAATATTTAACGTTGCTTGCTTTAAATTATACAAAATGCTTTAAAATGAAAAAATGTTTTTATTTTATGTATATTTCCAAAGTTTATTTTCTTAATATGTAGCACTTGCTTCTTAAAATAAATTACTTTTGACAATCAAGTTTGTAAACAATAATAAAGTTGCAAAACGAAAACGTATGTGCAGTTTTCCTACCTTCACTTTTTCTACTACTTTTAAATTCCCAAAATCATAACATTCACAGCCAGTGTTGCCAGATAGGAATTTGAAAATTTCCCCAAAATAGATTTTATTTTTCCCCAAAATGACGTTTTTTTCAAATTTTTTCCCCAAACACAAATTAAAAAAAAATAAAAATAAATTATTTTTTTATCAACAAAGCATGTATAAAACTAGTGTGATGTGGCTACCACAAGACTTTCTTCTGTATACTTTTACACAAAATTCATGCAATAAAAATTATTAAATAATTTATTTTCCGCAGATTATTCATCCCTTCCGTGGAGGATCAAAATTGTGATGGCATGTCTCCGGACCACCTCTAGGGGTGTGTCCCAGACCGTCGCCAATTGCCCATCTGCGCAGCATTAATACGACGTAAAACCCAATCACCACCACCACCGCAGATTATTCCGCTGATGATTTTTATCTGACGGAATAATATATCACTAAGTGATGAAAAAAAGTGAAATTTTTGCCAATATCAGAATTTTTTTTTTTTCCGTTCGATAACTTTGTTTTAAATTATCACCTATCTATGATTCAACCATTCGTTTTAAAAATGATGACGCGATCTTTTGAAAAATACACATATTGAAAATTTACACGTCACGGAGGATATTCTTCCCATATGCACAGACTTTTTCTCTAGTTTACTACTCCTATTATCAATAATTTCTATGAATTTTACAATCACACGTTAAAAACAACTCATTATGTTCATTTATATGAAATTTTGTCCGACAATGTCATGTTAAAAATTTAGAAGAAAATGGGATCGCAGCGTTACCTGTTCAGCGATTGATCTCCAAATTTAAGCAGCACCAGTTTATGTCAGGGTCCAAATAATACAACTTTGGTTAAATTTTGTTCGCTGGTTGGTGAGATGCAGCGTCAACAAATTTTGGGATACACACTCATACGCAGACAGACATTTTTTAAAAAGAGTCAAATCGGGCTTGGGACATCCTAAATCGTGAAAATCCATCGAAAACTGAAGTTCAAAAAATTAAAAAATGCATTGTTATCATGTTTTGAGCTATTCTAAAAGTTTCAAATGTCTAGCTAGTCGGGAAGTTATATAATCGTTGAATCATATAATGATACCGAAAGCAGCAGGGACTCGAAATAATTGGCTAAAAGTATTAAAAGCATGCATTGTCATCATGTTCTGAGCTATTCTAAAAGTTTCAAATGTCTAGCTAGTCGAGAAGTCAGTTAAATAAAATTTCTATTGAATTATATAAACGCTACCGAAGGCAGCAGGCACCCAAAACAATTCGCTATAAGTATTTTTAAAAAATGCATTGTCATCGTGTTCTGAGTTATTCTAAAAGTTTCAAATGTCTAGCTAATCGGGAAGTTAGTTAAAAATATATTGCAAGATTTGTACTGAATAAACAAACAAACAACTTAGCGAGTCAATAAAAACATGATAAAAATATCAGTATAGTAGCAGCACCCTCAGGGCTATATATGACAGAATCAAATTGGCATGAATTCATATCCTCAGGTCCTTATATGTATACCTTATAATATTTCCTGCGGTTCGGTAAAATGTTTCGCAATATAGAACTTTCAATATGTTTTGCTAACGTACATATATGCACACACAGACAGAGACAACACATTCAGGACGTATCAAACATGTAAATCAATCACAAACGGAAACTCAAAAATTTTCACAAATCCAATACCTTTTCTCCATGTATATAGAAAAGAAAAAACTACTATGCTGTGGCCATCACAAAGCTATCTTCTATAACATTCTTACTGTATGTATACAATAGAAGATTAATAAAGTACAATATGAATAATATAGAAGTTGATAACTATAGCTTTCCCATAAATGAAAGAAATTTTAATATACCAGCAATCACCGTGGGTTGATATGCACCAAAATTTATCCAACGTACTTTTTATAACAACTAATATATCAAGTTGAATGCATTTATACACTATCGAAGTTAAGGTATACCATTTTTGTAAGCGGAGAAAATATCAGCATAGCATCGCCCTCGTTCATGCAATATGCGCTCAAACTGAATTAGTAAAAAGTTTCATGATATTCATCTTACATATCTAGTATGATGCTCTAATTTACTAAAGAAAGTGAAATTTTCTGAAAATTGTGGTTATCTCAGTATAGCAGCACCATCTACAGACACTATATGTCACATATATAATCAGCACCGCCGCTTTACATCATGATCCAACTAAATATATAAGGCTTTGTGGAATTAGGATTAATTCTTCATTTGGTGTGTACTTATTTGTAAAGTTAAATAAGTACAAAATTTTACTAACACACAAACACGCTCACAAACAGATTCACAGGCAGACAGACAACTTCTAATTATGGTAAAATAGTGCACAGGACATCTAAAAGCCTAAAAATTCATGAAAAAATGGAAGTTTTTTTTTTTTTCAAGCCGGTACTTTTTAAGAAGCTTTATGATTTTCTCCCCAAATTTCCCCGCAAAATAAAAAATTTCCCCAAACATTTTCCCCACACTTTCATTCTCCCCAAAATTTCCCCACGGGCAAAAGTTTTCCCCAAAATCGCGAAAAATTTCCCCAATCTGGCAACACTGTTCACAGCTATTTTCTAAGAAATAAAACTAATTTTTATTATGTTTGAAAATAAATTTTGCCAAACACATTCGTGTTCAAGTGTACAAATTAATATAACAAACTGTAATGCTGAAATAGCAGTATGGTATGAAATTTTAAATATTTAACATTGCTTGGTTTAAATAATACAAAATGCTTTAAAATGAAAAAAAATATTTCTGGTTTATGTATATTTTCGAAATTTATTTGCTTAATATTTAGTACTTGCTTCTTAAAATAAATTGCTTTCGACAATCAAGTTCGAAAACAATAACAAAGTTGCCGGTTAGTTGGTTGGATGTTGGGTTTAACGTTGCACTAATATTACGGTATGAGCATAGATTCAATAAAAATAAGACGAACGATTGCGTAAGCTGGAGAGTTAAAGAAACTTACAGCCGTTGACAAGAGGGTCGTTGCAGTCAAATTTTGGTTACCGAAGAATATACGGGAGTGTCCTATCTGTATAATAATCTGTGCCTCTGATAAGCGAAGCTCTGCTGTATATACCATCAGTACAAAAAACCCTTAACGGGTTAAAAGTTTGTGACGCCGCTACTTTATGGCTATAAGAATTAGAAATATGAGTCATAAAAATAATGATATCAAATTTTAAGTGACGCTTTGCAATTAGTTAAAATATACATAGATTTTCTTATTTGATCATTTACTTTCTACTTTTATTTATATTTATAATGCAAACGTAATATTTTTAGCTTCAAGATCAGACAGATATATAAAATACACTCACTGATGCTTTTTCATTCACATTTCAAATTCAAATTAACAGTTTTAAAAGGAATGATATAAAAATTCCAGTGGCGCCTCGGTGTTATTTTAAAAGATTTGTTTTTAGATTCCATTAAAATTACTTTTGTTTTGTCTAATAAAGTATATTTACATATTGAAACAGTGCTTTTAATTTTCAAATATATTGTCAAATAATTATACTTTCACTGAGTTTGCATTATAAATTAAAATTATTTATTTCAATAAATTGATTTATCTTTTGCATCACGCTATCCAAAACATAGTATCATTATCATAGTATCCAGCTGAGTGAAAATTTGCGCAAAGAGGTAGTGTAACGTAAAGAAAATATTTACACAGATTTTACTTGCAGTTGTTGGATAGCGTAACGCAAAAGATAAATCAATTTATTGAAATAAATAATTTTAATTTATAATGCAAACTCAGTGAAAGTATAATTATTTGACAGTATATTTGAAAATTAAAAGCACTGTTTCAATATGTAAATATACTTTATTAGACAAAACAAAAGTAATTTTAATGGAATCTAAAAACAAATCTTTTAAAATAACACCGAGGCGCCACTGGAATTTTTATATCATTCCTTTTAAAACTGTTATTTTGAATTTGAAATGTGAATGAAAAAGCATCAGTGAGTGTATTTTATATATCTGTCTGATCTTGAAGCTAAAAATATTACGTTTGCATTATAAATATAAATAAAAGTAGAAAGTAAATGATCAAATAAGAAAATCTATGTATATTTTAACTAATTGCAAAGCGTCACTTAAAATTTGATATCATTATTTTTAAGACTCATATTTCTAATTCTTATAGCCATAAAGTAGCGGCGTCACAAACTTTTAACCCGTTAAGGGTTTTTTGTACTGATATCATTACTTTTTAGGGGTTATTGATCAAAAAATTAAAACAAGTCCTTCTGGCTCCTAGAAAGGGTAAGCTGATTTATCTTTTATTATGATGTTGCCACCATTTTTTTTTTTTTTTTTTTTTTTTTTTTTTTCAAAATTCTACAATTCTACAATTTATTAATGGACTTGGTGGATTTCTTAATGAAGTCTTGTATATATGGAGTTTTAACATAGAACCTTTCTAATGTAAATTTGAAATTTTCAGTGGGCTGGCGCAGGGAAAAAAGAGGGTAGATTAAGTTGGCAAATGGACATAACAAATAGATTTCTGAGATAAATCCAAACTACAAATTTAGTTTGAATTAATTCAATATTTCAAACGTTATCATGCCGACAAATTTTCAAGTAGCCTGCCACTTGGAAACAAAATGGAGAAGCTTCACACTAGAAAAAAATATTGAGTGGGATTCTCAAACTCTTTAAAATAATAATAATAATAATAATAAGTGGGAAATTTCAAATTTAAGTTTTAGAATTACGTAATTTACATTTTGCAAGTTTCTTTTTAGAGAATTACAAATGCAAATTAAACAATTTAAAAAAATCAAGTTAATGTTAAAAATGGAAAATTATTTATTTTCTTTTCCCTTTTGAGGCTAAGCTCCAATATTCACAATTTTAATTTTCTTAAAAAATGCAGGTAAAAATTATTTCATAAAAATATTTAATGGAAAAAAAAAAATAGACAAAATATAAATTAAGCTCTACATTTCTATAATTTTAAAAATAAGATAAAATCATTTGGAGAAAAAAATTATGGAAAATACCAGTTAAGCTAAAGTTAATACAAGTTAATTAAAATACAAGTTAAGCTTAAGTTTTATGAAAAATACAAGTTATATATATATTTCTTTTTAAAAATTAAAAATCTCTTTTTAAAATACAGTTAGAGTTTATTCATATATTTACTTTTCAGCCTTTAAAATGATACATATTTTAAATATTAACATAAACTAATTTTTTTATTAGTATTTAAAGCAACAATGGCTAGGGGATGAAAGAGGGGATAAACACGCTATATATATATATATATGAAAATAGAATTAAAATTCATGAAAAATGTGTCAAATAGCAATTATTGAAAAACACGTCAAAATAAATAAATAACATCTTTACTTTGAAACCCATAATAATTTATTTAAAAAGTATAATTCTCTCTTTCTTTTTTTTAAATTAATTAATTTATGCATGAAAAATTCCATTTCATAAATATATTTACAACTACAATAAGCAAAAAAAAAAAAAAAAAAAAAAAAAAAAAACCTCCTTTAATTGTAAATAATTATTTCTACATTTTTCTAAGCAATTAAAAGTGTCTTTTTTTTAAAGAAAAATAAATTTAATATAGGAATGTATATGGTTTCAATACAAGCTACGAGATGGCGCCACTAGATAGCCAAATTATTACCTTTATGATAAAACCATATACTTTCCGATATTTAAGCTATTTTTCTTAAAAAAAAAAAAAAAAAAAAAAAAAAAAACACTTTTAATTGCTTAGAAACATGTAGAAATGGATATTTAAAATTAAAGGAGGGTGTTTATTGTAGTTGTAAATATAGTTATGAAATGGAATTTTTCATGCAGAAATTAATTAATAAAAAAAAAGGAAAAGAAAGAGAGAATTATATTTTTAAAATAAATTATGGGTTTCAAAGTAAAGATGTTATTTATTTATTTTGACGTGTTTTTCAATAATTGCTATTTGACACATTTTTCATGAATTTTAATTCTATTTTCATGTTTTTTTTTGTTTTTTTTTTTTAAATATACAGTGTCATGAATATCCCTTCTTTCATTTCCTAGTCATTATAGCTTTAAATAATAATAAAAATATTAGTTTTATTATGCTAATATTTAAAATATGTATCATTTTAAAGTCAGAAAAGTAAATATATGAATAAACTAACTGTATTTTAAAAAGAGATTTTTAATTTTTAAAAAGAAATATATATATTTGCAAAAGTGTATGTTTTAATTTAAATTAAAGACAAAAGATGGCGCCAAAACACCATTTACTATTTTTCCCATCTCTGCGCGGAATGATACATGAATAGGAATCGCAAATCATTGAGCTACTATAAAATCTATGTTTATGAATGATTAAAATTTTTTTGCTTTAAAAAATTGTAAATTCATCATTATTATGATAAAATGGAATATCTAAAATTACAAAATACTTCCTTATTTAAAATATTATCGAAATAATTTTTTCACGAAATGCGAAATTTTAAAACCTTAAATATTTCCTTTATAACAAAAAAAAAAAAAAAAATATATTTAAGTGAAATTTTATTTCGTATATATACAATAAATATTTAAAAGAAACAATAAAGTTTCTTTCTTGCATTAAAAAACAAAATCTTAATTTTTTATTGACTGCATTCAGATTGAACCAATCAACCAACTACAAGACCAAACCGAATAACACCTGTTCAGAATTCTGAGAATTATCAATAGAAATCTTTGCATCGCGTAGTAAAAATAGTTCGATTTTTAAACTGAGTTATAAAAAAAAACAAGAGTTTTCCTAGGGAAAAGGGAGATGTCAGGCACATCAGATAAAAGCGATTAATATCATATATAAATTAAACTAAATTCGCTCGAGCCATATTCGAGAAAAAATTCTTACACATTAGGCCGCCCATTTATAGCTTAAATGAGCCAATTCATATCTCGAAATATATTGCACGCAGAAATGTAGCGATTTCAGGGTAGGATCAGACAGAAGGTGAAAGACTATTTTGAAATTATCAGAACATAACCTCCCATATTTCCTGAGATATTAAGTGTCGGCTTTCAGCGGTTTCTTTGATCTTTAAATTGGTGTATATATAAGTGTCGCAGTTTCGTTCGTTTTTCCGTTTCCGCTGAGTGTCGTGGCGTTCGTTTGTTTTTGCGCTTGCGTCACTTGAGACTCTGCCGAGTGTCTTGATAGATATAGTAATATCTATCATCCCCATGTTATCGAGTAAAGAATTTTGATGCCGGAAAAAAGTTCTAAAATCAACCATTAGAGAGTATTGACAAAAAGAATAAAAAGAAAAATGAATTTGTAACTGTATCTGGAGTTTTTCATTCACCTTTAGTAAATAAATTATTCATAAATTTTATTTATTAAATTATCCATGTGCATTCCTGTGTGTGATTTACTCGGGGAAAAGCAGCCATTAGAGTGACTTTTCCCGAAAAAAAAGGCCTCACTTTTTCCTTCTCGCTGATCAATCTATGTCTTATTACTATATCTATGGTATATACATGTATTATTTAGATTGGGGCACTTGAGTTACAATAGTTATTAGGAACAGAGAGAATAATTGATATTTTAACAAAAAACAAAACAAACTTTTTTTTTTTTTTTTTTTTTAATATAGAAATATTGAATTTGTGAAAAAAGTTATTAGTTAAATTCTTATTCATGACTAGAAAATCATTTTTTTTAAATTTTTTTATTATAAAAGTCAATGCTTTAATTTTATTTATTTATTTATTTATTTAATTGTAACAAGTATATTTTAGAAAACAATGTATCAAAATTGGAACTTTAACTTATTTTTGACTTTAAATAATTTTGTCAATACAGTAATTTTTTAGAGACAATATGCTTTATCTATTTATTTATTTATTAGGGGGGGAGGGGGGAGAGGGAGTAAACTTTAAGGTTTGTTATGCTTTATGAAATAATCCAAAAGTATTAATGAGAAAGCAATATATCAAAATTGAAAATTTAAGATCACTTTTGACTTTAAATTTAAATAATTTCGTCAATACAGCAATTTTTAGAGACATGTTTTATTTATTTATTTATTGCGTGTGGGGGGAGTATGCTTTAAGGTTTGTTATGCTTTATGAAATAATCCAAAAGTATTAATGAGAAATCAATATATCAAAATTGAAAATTTAAGATCACTTTTGACTTTAAATTTAAATAATTTCGTCAATACAGCAATTTTTAGAGACATGTTTTATTTATTTATTTATTGGGGGTGGGGGGGGGGGGAGTATGCTTTAAGGTTTGTTATGCTTTATCAAATAATCCAAAAGTATTTATAAGTAAGCAGTATATCAAAATTAGAACTTTAAGCTGATTTTTGACTTTAAATAATTTCGTCAATACAGCAATTTTTTAGAGACATGTTTCATTTATTAATTTATTGGGGGGGGGGGGGTATGCTTTTAGGTTTGTTATGCTTTATCAAATAATCCAAAAGTATTTATAAGTAAGCAGTATATAAAAATTAGAACTTTAAGCTAATTTTTGACTTTAAATTTAAATAATTTTGTCAATAGAGCAATTTTTTACAGACAATATGTTTTATTTATTTATTTATTGGGAGGAGGGGGGGGGGGTAAGCAAAATTTAAGGTTTGTTATGCTTTATGAAATAATCAAAAAGTATTAATAAGAAAGCAATATATCAAAATTGGAACTTTAAGCTGATTTTACCACGTTTTTATTAACTCGCTTTTTTGTTTGTCCAGTACAAATCTTGCAATCGACTTTTAACTAACTTCCCGACTAAGTAAACATATGAAACTTTAAAAATAGCTAAGAACACGATGACAACGCATTTTTTTAATGCTTTTATTCAATTAATAAATGTTTGAATTTTTTTTATAATTGCTCTCTTTATTACTCATTTGATCATTTTCTTTCAAGTTGATGGGATAATTCATAAAATAAATAAATAAAATAAAATAAAAGTATTTATTAATTCATAGAATTGTGAAGTTGATATGATTCAACAGAAAATTTAAAAACTTGGTATGTAAAAAGCTCTTTTCTAATTACCGTAATTTCTGGTAGATACCTCGCAGGTTATATAACCCAGTTTTACACCAGAAATTTCAATTGATAAATAAATTTATATTTGTACGAGCTCTTCCTTCGAAAACGTATAGATTTCTCTATTAAATAAAATTTCTGGTGGAAAGATGACACAATTTTAGAGACAATATGTTTTTTTAATTTATTTAATTTATTTATTTTTTGGAGAAAAAAGTAAACTTTAACGCTTATTATGTTTTATGAAATAATCCAAAAGTATTAATAAGAAAATTGAAAATTTAAACATCATTGAAAAACATTAAAACATATTTTCTTCTTATCCATTATAGTGCTTATCAGTCTTTATTAATAGTCTTATTATTTTTGCTATAAAAGTGTTATTATTACCGCTTGAACTTAAAAAAAAAAAAAAAAAAGAAAGATACATTACATATCTGTTTTGCTATATTTTCAATTTATCCAAAAAACTGGAAAACAGTTACCATAAACAAAATTTGTCATTTGCAAAATCAGAAACCCAATTAGATGGGAGGGGGACTTAAAGTATAATCCAAATTAGTTCTGTTTCTATATTTAAAATATCAATTTAAAAATATTTACGCAATTAATAAATCAATAATTATTATTTAAAGGTAACTGATTTCCAAAACCCAAAACAAAAGAAAAAATCTGGTGTGTAACAGCCACACGATTTCCATTATTCCGAAAATATTGACATTTTCGTGTGTGGTAAGCGTTTCAGAAATAAACGGCCAGATTCCAATCCATAAATATTCCCAAACCAAATCAATACAATTATTACTCAAAAAAAAAAAAAAAAGCCATGATAATAGCATTTGTATACACTGCAGACCACGAATATTGCTTGTTCAAGAATAATATTCCCCAACTTATAGCAGAATTAGAGTCTTGCATCGGGTCGGGTAACCCGATTTCACCCGAACCCGACCGGGTTCGGGTCGGGTGAGTTGAATTTTTTTTTTGGCGGGCCGGGTTCGGGTTTGGGTCGGGTTTAGTTTTCAAAGAATCGGGTCGACTTAAAAACATCATTAAATTTTTTTTTTTTTTTTTACAAATATAAGCATAAGTTTGTAGATATAATTAATAACTGATTTAAACATACTATATATACTAAATATGTGTCGGAGCTTCGTATTCGTATCCGTATGATATTCGCCAGAAAAAATGATTCGTGTTCGTATAACGAAGAAAAAAAATATCCGTGCTTGTTTTCGTTTCTTTAAAGAATCTAATACGTACCTTTTGTAGAAATTGTATGAAATTAGTAAATATTATAAATCATTTTGACTATTGTTAATATATAAATAAAAGAAATGCAGTATAACCTCTCTTTTGCGTTCTAGAAATTAAAAATATTCTTCAATTTTCATTTTTTTTTTTTTTTTTTTGTTTTTTACATGCTTTTATTTTCAATGAACTTCAATTCTCGCTTTTTTGTGAACGAAATTATGATTTTTTCCTCCATTAAATACAGCAAATATAGAGAAATGTTTGTTGTAGTAGAAAAAAAAAAAAAAAAAAAAAAAAAGAAAGAAAGAAAGAAATGTAAAATAAGCACATTTAGGAAAGGGATTACATAAAGGCAAATAACATTCTTTATTATCTTCTCTAAAACAAAAAAAACAACAACAACAAAAAAAAAAAAACAATGCACCGAAATTGCAACTGGAAGAAGCTAATTTGCTGATCGTGTGAATTGAAAGTGATCGTGGGAAAGCAGATATTTAGTTGAGAATCATTTCCATGCTACTGCTCCCCAAATTATTGTAGTAAAGTAAATATTCGGATCGAACGAAAACAATAAATGAAGATACATATTTTGTTTTTCTGAAGATACATATTTTGTTCTTTCTGAAGCCCAGGCAGTAGAGCGCCGGGCTCGTAATTGGAAGACTGCGGGTTCGGTACTCGAGACGGCCAAAGACCGTCGTGTACACTAATGGTGGCTGGTGCACGTAAAATCTGTCGTGGCCGCAATGTCCTCCATGTTCCCATAAAAATTACTAGCAGGCTTTGCCCGCTTCGCTGGCCACTAAATTTAAAGGAAACTCGTTTCTATATAGCTTTATAAAAATAAAATAAAATAAATTACTGAAATTGTTCAAAAGCTCGCTCCAGGTCCCTGCTGCATTCAGCAGCGATTTGGTCATCAACTGCAACTCGGGCGCTTGTCCCTATTACCTGCGACAATAGTTTACCAATGAGCTTCAATTTAGGTGCTTATTATATAACAGTTTTGAAATAGATAGTATCGAAAAAATTGGAGTTTCCCTTTTATATTTGAATCCCAGTTACATGTGAACAACACTATACGTGTTGTTCACGACTGACGTGGGTGAATACACTCGGGGAAAAGACGTCTTTCCCCGAGTAAATACACACGGGAATATGCACGAATGTTTTAGCAAATAAAATTCATGAATAATTTATTTACTAAAGGTGAATGAAAAGCCCCAGATATAGTTTCAAATTCATTCTTCTTCTTTTTTTTTCCTTCAATACCACTTAATGGCTGATTCCAAAGCTTTTTTTTCGGCATCAAAAATCTTTGCACGATAATATGGGGATGATAGATCTATATATATTATTATATCTACAGAGCTGCCAACCAAATCCGGCAATTTGTTAGTACCGCCCCTTTTTCTACACCACTTAATTTTTAGAGTAATTCTCTTCAAATAAATTTACGATGAATGAAGAAAACAAATACTCTAAAAAATAAGTGGTGTAGAAAAAGGGGCGGTACTAACAAATTGCCGGATTAGGTTGGCAGCTCTGTATCTATGATCACATAAATCTTTTCGAAAATAGAATAAAACTTAATTTGAAAAAAAAAAAATAACTTTTGTTTATTAACCAAAATAATTGATGAAATTTGAAATGCAAGTTGGTCTTGTGGGGTACAGGCTGTATATTATATTTTTGTGTTCGTGAGAGAAAATTTAAAAGAATTTGAAAACTGCAATTTTTAATCCCTTTTAAAAATCATGTGACTTAATGTGAAGCAGATTTTTCATTTTTTTTTCTCCTAACGGTTTCCATACAAACTTCTGCTGTTGCCACCTAAAATTCATACTTTAGTTAATTTTAAAAAATCTAATTGTCCGATTGATAAGCTGTTTAATGCGTCGGATTAAAAAAAATTTTCCCTTTCATTTGCTATCTTATTTGTAACGATGCGACTGATATTTCTAATTTATTTACTAATCTTTCTGATTTATTTTCCTCATTTTAAACAAGTGTATGTTTATTATTATTATTATTATTATTATTATTATTATTATTATTATTTTGTCGAAAAAAAATGGCAACAATTAAATTATGGATAAAATTTTAAAATTTAAATGTCTTATTTATCAGAAATTAGAAGGTTTTTATTTTCACATTTTGATTAATTAAGAAAAAACTAATCATCCGATTGATAAGCTGTTTAATGCATCGGATTTACAAAAATTTTCCCTTTCATTTGGTGTCTTATTTGTAACGATGCGAGTGATATTTCTAATTTATTTTCTAATCTTTCTGATTTATTTTCCTCATTTTAAATAAATGTACGTTTTTTTTTTTTTTTTTTTTTTTTATAATTATTATTATTATTTTGTCGAAAAAAAAATTGGCAACAATTAAATTATGGATAAAATGTTAAAATTTAAATGGCTTTTTTTATCAGAAATTAGAAGGTTATGATTTTCACATTTTAATTAATTAAGAAAAAACTAATCAAAAATTCGAAAGTCTGACTTCGATGTGCACAATGACCCTTCGTTTGCACCTTTGTGTTAAATCTCGTGACTGTCCGAGCTACCGTTTTCGAGATCAGTGAAATATACATACAAATATTGCTCACTTAATAGTATAGGATACCACTGGGGGTCACCGAAGTGGAAGAATGAAAATTGTGATGGCATGTCTCCGGACCACCTCTAGGGATGAGTCCCATATGGTCGCCAATTGCCAATTGCGTAGCACTAGTGCGACGTAAAATAACCAACCAACTTTCTTTCTTTTCTTTTCTTTTCTTTTCTTTTCTTTTTTTTTAGAATATAAGCATTAAACATAAATAATAAACTATTAACATTTAACTTGAAGCATAATTTTGAACTCTTGAAATTCACAACTCACATAAATGATTAAAAATTATTAATAATCCGTTTTTCAGAATTTAAAATTTTTAACTTAATATACAATTAGTAATAACATTTTAAATTCTTTTGAAAATAATTTAGCAACGTGTGACAATGAAAATTTACCTTATTTTATAACTTTAAAAAGATTTACATGATTTTTAGATGAATTAGTAATGTTCATTCAGTTTTCGGGTTTCGGGGCGGGTTCGGGTAAAAGAAGGCGGGTTTCGGGTCGGGTTCGGTTATAAAGGAAGTGGGTTCGGGTCGGGTGCGGGTCGCAAAAAAATCTCTATTGCGGGTTCGGGTAGGTTTTCGGGTTGAGGAAAAAGTTTTTGTCGGGTTCGGGTTGATTTAAAACTTGTCTGTCGGGTTCGGGTCGGGTAAAACCCGACCCGTGCAAGACTCTAAGCAGAATCTCTCGTTGACAAACGCACAGATCAGAGCTCAGTGGAATTCATTTGATTGTAGATGGCCACTTTTTATTATCTATGGCAAAAATC
Organism: Salticus scenicus; assembly: GCA_963930645.1. Classification (NCBI taxonomy): domain Eukaryota; kingdom Metazoa; phylum Arthropoda; class Arachnida; order Araneae; family Salticidae; genus Salticus; species Salticus scenicus. The sequence continues at coordinate 180,894,892 of OZ005659.1, forward strand.
ATTTTCGGAAAACGATACATTATGCCAAGGAAATTAATTTCGCTTTAAATAGAAAAAGGGCTTCTAGTTTCTGGCAATCCTAAATCATTATTTCTCGGTAAACTTGCCAAGATTCATTGCTAATACTGACCTATGTTGAAGCCAATAACATACTATTTTACTCCTCATGTCTTTACATGCATTTTCACTCGAATGACAGTTCTAACAAAGAAAAGAAGTTTTATTCTTTGTATTAATATTGTTGCGATAAATTAAACCTCTTTCCCTTAACATAGTTGTTGAGATGAAAAAAGTAGATTTGCAGTAAAGTAGAAACAAACGATAGTATTTTTTTTTTTTTTTTTAATTTCAATGATGGTAAGCTTTGATGGTTTGAATAGTAGTTTAGGGTTGCCAAATTTCTGAAGCTCTTAATATAATAGGTTCTGAAATTATCCATTAGTTTCTATCGCAGGACTACCTCAAAAATTCTATAAATTACTAATGAGACTATAAAATAAATGAATCACTGTGTGAAAGTTCAGTTCGTGACAAAAGACATTGAATATAGGGAATGGGCAGGTTGGGGCATTAAAGCTATCGTCCAAGTTTTAATACGACTCTGAACTAAAAGGTCGTCTTTGAGAGACTGTGTTTTTAGCAGATTTCTCATTGTTCGTAAATTAGCAAAATTCCAGTTCTGTAGTGCATCTATGCGGCTTACTTGACTAGTGGTACAAATGATTATTTTATTTGACTGTTTTGTGAATATTTGTTAAATAATGTGCATTCATCGACTAGAACCTGACTATTTCTTTACAAATTGCTTTCTATAAGCAAAGGAGTCGACAATTTTTGTAAGAATATCATTATGGGATCTACCATTAGCAAATGCTCTATGATGATATTTCACCTACATCCAGGCAAGAAAAGTTACACAACTCAAAAATGCAGTGTGGCCGACATAGAATTCTGCTTTCAAAGCTAGTAGACGTGAGGTGCAGCGTTCAATCCTAGTTGGGCTTGTCAGCCAAATCGTTCAGTTTTCCATGATTTTTTCCGAAGCCTGGATAAATGCCTGTTAGGACTCCTTAGAAAGACTACTTTTCAGGTCTAACAAGGGAAGTATGAATTAGTAAAATTGCTATTGAAACCGAACCAGGCTTAAATTAAAGAGCATGGTCGAAAGCATTGGTTACCGTACAAATTTGCTGCAACTCCCATGGGGGTCAGATATGCCTTCTATTAGTTTTAGTTATTTCGATAAAAGCCAGCGAAACACACAACGAAGTGTGAACAGATGGTACAGTGCTAGCGCGCTTGACTTCGGATACGGAGGTCGTGGGATCGAGTCCCCGCAAGGGCGTTTTTGTATTTTTTTTTTTTTTTTTTCAACTGGAATATTTATTTTTGACATTCTTAATTAAATTAAATCATTATTTTAAGAGAAAATATTAATTATATTAAAACAAGTTTTTTTTTTTTTTTTTTTTTCCAGCGCGAACATTTTAATATATATATATATATATATATTTTAAACCAATTTATTTATTTAATTTAAAGGAATTAATAATTTAACGGGAAATACTTTTATATTATATTTAGGTAAGATTTTGTTAATGATTACATTCAGATAAAATTTTGTAAATGATTGTTTTATATAAATTATTAATTACTATTTTTTAATGACGACATGAATAGCAAGAGTTAATCGTCTGCTCTCAATTGTATTATTTATTCAGGCAATTTTTTGCATGAAAAATTCTGAATGATGAAAAGCTGTTTTTAAGTATTCGACGTCGCGTTTATTTTTTATTTCAGATATTTATTAAACAACTGTCAAATTTCGTGGTGTCCGAAGAACTGACAATAATATTGAAGATAATGACAAATTTTCTCAAAATGATTTTACTAATTTATAATTAATTTACATGTAAAAAAATTCAAAATCTGGGTAAATATGAATTTTACAAATCAAGTAATCTCGACGAAAAGCCAAATATTTGACAAAATGTTCGTGATGAACAATAATTGACGGTGAACAAAATTGAAATTCAAATAATTGTGATCAATCTTTTTATATTTCTTGTTCTGATTATGAAAAATTCTTATGGTTTCATGATTTTTCTACTTTTAATCATAATTGTTATAAATTACAAACTATATGCGTAGCTTTAAACATAGTTTTATTTTTTATAAATAAAAAAATAAAAAAAATGCATTTCTTAAATTCATTCTCAATACTTTATTAATTGGAATACTCAAAAAGAAAAAAAAAATGTAATAAATATTTTCTCTTGAATTAATAATTTAATTTAATTATAAACGTATAGAAAAAAAAATTGAAAAAATTACAAAACGCTCTTACGGGACTCGATCCCAGGACCTCCGTATCGAAAGTCAAGCACGCTAGCACTACACCATTCGTTCACACAATGAGGTGCATTTTGTTGGCTTTTGTAGAAATAACTAAAACGAATAGAGGGTATATCTCACCCCCATGGGAGTTGTTGCAGCAAATTTGTACGGTACCCAAAGTTTCCGACCATGCTCTTTAATTTAAGCTTGGTTTGGTTTCAATAGCAATTTTACTGATTCATACTTCTCTTGTAAAACTCTAGTGCTGTTAACTGGTCTTTACCAGAGTCTGATTAAGGGGGAAGCACACATTATCTCCGCTCTCACCGGAATATTTTTACAATTATTTTACTTCATATCATACAAATTCCACGCTTTGACGTGGAAATCTTAATATATATAAATCTCGTGTCACAATGTTTGTCCTCAATGGACTCCTAAACCACTTAACCGATTATAATAAAATTCGCACACCATGTGCAGTTCGATCCAACTTGAGAGATAGGATAGTTTAAATCTCAAATTATAGTCGCAATTTTAATTTATTGCTAATTATTTGTCTGTTATTATTTGACAGTCACAATTATCTGTTAACTCCAAATGATTCTAACAGATGTCGATACCTTTCGACTGGGTTGAAATGAAAGCTGAAATATATTTGGTGCTGCCATCTACACAAAGAATCTTCAACTTTTTAACCTATTAATAAATTTCGTATAATTCAATTATTTCCACTTTTTAAATTTTTGGTGTTAGCATAGCCGGCCACGTGTTACTTAGACTGAAGTGTAAATTGAATTCATATTATAATGAAGATAATACAGTGAAATTAATCCTGTTTTTTACTTATTTGTGCTTCATTGATCAAAACTTTATAATTTAATCTGTATATATATATAAATTACGTGTCACGATGTTTGTCCGGGGTAAACTCCTAAACTAAGGAACTGATTTTGATGAAATTTTGCACACTGTGTGCAGTTTGATCCAACTTGAGAGATAGGATAGTTTTTATCTCAATTTATTGTCACAATATTGTTTTATTGCAATTATTTGTTAATTATAGACCTTTATTAAAGTTGCTCCAAAATATCTGTGAGTTCCATTAATTTAATTGTTGCCAAAAAAAAAAAAAAAAAAATACGAGTTCATTTTCTTTCGACATAAAAATAAATACATTTAATCAAACGTGAACGTTAAAAAATTATAAAAAGTTAAATTATGCATCTCACGAAAATTGACGTCATAATCAATTTAAAGATTTTATACACATTGATAAAGTGCTAATGTAGTTCTATCATAGATATAGTAATATATATAGATCTCTCATCCCCATGTTATCGTAGAAAGATTTTTGATGTCGAAAAAAGATAAAAAAATAAAAGCTTTGGAAACAGCCATTAAGTGGTATTGAAAAAAAAAAAAAAAAGAAAAAGAAAAGAAAGAAAGAAATATGAATTTGAAACTGTATCTGGAGTCTTCCATTCCCCTTTAGCAAATAAATTATTCATAAATTTTATTTGCTAAAATATTAGTATGTATTCCCGTGTGTATTCACTCGGGGAAAGACGGCCATATTTTGGTAAAAACGTCGTCTTTTCCCAAATGAAAAGGAATAACTTTTTTCTCCCCAATGATCACTCTATTCTATATATGCTATACTATATCTATGAGTTCTATACGCAAGCGAAGTGTGACTCACTGACCGTCTGTGCAGCCAAGAAAAAGATTTCCTATGTTAATTGCCCACTGGATTTTTTGTAAGAAATTATTAAAAATCGAGGAAATTTATTTCCCGATTTTAATCCTTATATTTGGGTATAGATATGTATTAGTTATCGCGGGTGTTAGATTGAATTATTTTGCTGTCAAATTGACAAAATTTTAATTTTAAATTTTTAAACTCTGTCGCCCTTGGCTTTTTTTATTATTATTATTATTATTTGGCGATCAAAAGCGTAACACGAAAATATACATGCCAGATGTATGCATTGTACGAAATGTAATATGTATTATTCATTGTACGTATGTATGACATGTAATATGTATTGTACGAAATATTGTTTCATATTATTCATTACTCTTTTAATATAAGTTGTTAAAATAACCGTGATTTTTGAAAGGAATTAAATATTTTCGCCAGATAATTTGGCGATATTCTTTTTTTTTCGCCAAGGATGACAGAAATGAAATCTATTCCGCTGCAAAATATTAGTATCTTACATCAGATATTTTATTTAGACATTTGAAAACAAATTTGACTTCAAACTATGATAGAATATTTATCATTTTCCTTTTAATTTGTATATTATTAGTATATTAAAATTTAAAAGCATGGTATATAAAAAGTTTTTTTTTTTTTTTTTTTTTTTTAAATCTTATAATTATTCTTATCTTAATCCTCAATGTTTCCCATCTTTATTGACTTGAATTTACTATTAAAATTTTAACATACTCAAAAACTTCTCATCACTTCGTTAAAATACACTAAACTTTTCCAAAATCTTTTTGTATTTAAAATGATACATGTATTTACTTTAAATGTCCAATATTTCATAAGATTTCCAATTTTAAAGTTTTAAAATATTTATCAAATTTACTTATTTTTCTGGTTTAGCCTTATTGTTTTCCCTTTTATAACTACAGCTGTTGCCCTCTTTAAAATATTTAAAATGATGAGGTCATTTAATAGTAAAATTATCCATTATAGCATATATTATATTTCACTCCTCCATAAAAATTGATTTTAAAATCGTCTGTTTCTTTTATACTTTTATTTTAATAGAATTTTAATAGAATTTAATTTATATATTAGTCATTTTAGCAATTTTATCCAAAGTAGCATTAGAAATAATATATATCACTTCTCCATTAAAATTTATAGGACCCTACAATAAAATTAATTTGTGCTTAATATCAACACTACGAAAATTTTTATCAATCGCTTCCAAATTTTGACCTAAGTTTCAAATCTCAACCCTGTGGGTTTTTACATCGGCTACAACGTTTTCGTCTTTGTTCGTAAATAATAATTTAACTGTACTAAATAGTTTACAGCCGTATAATTCAACGTATAACTTAGTCACAGCAACGCGTGGCCGGGTCTGCTAGTATTTTTTATAAAAAATAAACGGTGTAGACCAATCCAATTTACTCAGCGTTATTAGACACCAGAATTCTTTTAAAATAATTTTTAATGAGAATTTTCTGTTAATTATAGGAGGAAAGTATTTGTTAAAAAATAACGGTGTAAGTATAAATAACGTGTGCTTCCTCTTAATCAGGCTCTGGTCTTAACCCCAACACACAGACGAAAATTCAGTATTTAAGAAAAACCAACATAAAGCATTCACAGAAACTTAACAACTGCCTTGAAGGTGGTTATTTTTCTAGATAAAGTTGTGATGCTTTTTATGCGTTGAAGCACTTCATGCATATTTTTAAGGATTTAAACATAAGTGTCAGTTATTGAATTGTGTCACTTTTCTTGTTGCGGTGAGATATAATGACCAAAACTTTTATGCTTTTTGTCACTATAATTTTCGTGGCTATCTCAAAAACAGAAAGTTGTTTGAAGCCGAAAAGGAAGGTGTACAACCTGATGTTATAACAAACCAACATACAAAATTACAATATTCTGTGTATAATATTTTTTTGAGTTATGTGAGATACAGACATTACCAAAAAATTATGGAAACCTATAAAGTGGGATGTCCTATTGAGATCCATATTGGACGTATATCACACTAGACATCATGATAATCCAAAATATAAATCTGCAATTTTTCATGATCATTCCTTTTTTGAACTACACAAATTACAAAATTCATTTTTTAAATCAGTCTCGCAATCTCCCATATATTCTGTATAAGAAAGCAAAAAAACTTTTACTGTCATAAATTTTGAACTCTTATATTGAAATGATAAAGTTACGCAAAGGAAAATGGACCAAGTTTATATTAATTCTATTGACCATGCATTTTTTAAACATATTTTTAAACTGGATATTTTGTACTTTAAATGCAGTTTAATATTTTTTAAATTTATTTATTTTAGGATTGATCTTATTTGGCTAAATGACTTAAATATAAATTCATGGTTTATTGTGGGGGAGGGGGGGGGATGAAATAAACCAAACTGGCTTGGTTTTCAAATGTAAAATTACCAATCAGATTTTGCAAAGTTACCCCTTTGTGCAAGTTGGATCTTGGTCGTTCCTTTGTATTCAAAATCATAAATTCATACTTGCCAACCATCTCATTTATAACCGTACAATTGTTCACGCCCCTTGAAAAAACGCCCCTTTTTTCACACCACTTTATTTTTAGAGTAATTCTCTCCAAATGTTGTTACGATTAAAAAAGAATAATATTACTCTAAAAAATGACTGGTGTGAAAAAAAAGGGGGGGGGGGAGTTACTAAAAATTGTATTGTTCATAATGAGATGGTTGGCATGTAAACTGACTAATATACACACAGACAATTTTACTGTTTGTAGAAATTATAATACGTTTTAAATGCGCCCTTAAATTCTTAATAACGTGCTATTCAGTTATACTGATTTTGAGATTTGTAATACTTATTTGTTTGTATTTTAAGTTATAATATATTACTTTCTGATATGAATTAATTAAAGTATAATCAACTATGCATATTGATATACAAACAGAAATTTCAAGTTAAATGTTAAACTTACAGATATTAAAAAGAAGAAATTTGTGGTGCATGCATATTCAAAGTATTTTCAATTGAAAGTCCAAGAATTAACAGAAAGAAAAGAAGTAAACATTTTTTTTTTTAATTGGAGGGAGGAGGGCTTGTTGGCAGTTATAATTAATAATTAAAAAGATTGTAAATGTGTTACTAATTAAAAGTATCTTTAAAATAGCTACTTAAGAAGAAACATTTAAAATTGCTTCATATATATTCCCTTATTTATTTACAGGGAGGGGAAAATCAAAATTATTATTACTATTTCACATATATATATTGTTTTAAATGAAATAAAATTATTGGATATATTTTCTTTTAAAGGAAACGAGACATTTTTTAAATATAACTAATGTAAAGTATCTGAAACAAATATTTCTTTGATTTTATTAAAGCTTAAAATCATGTATTAAACAACGCGACGTTCGTATGTTTTGTGGTAAGAGAAGGGAATTCCCGATACAAATTTCTCTTCAAGCGGGAAATACTAATAAAGCACTATAAAATAGATAAGCGTCTACGTCTTAATCAGCAACTCTTACGCCCAAAACCATACTCCCGGGAGTCATGCTCACAACTACTGTGCATCTAATTCTGCGCATATTCGTCATTTCCCTTACAAGATAACAGGATTGTTTACTTCCCATAGACCTATTATAAGAGTGGACGGAGCATTCCATTATTAAGGGAATACAAGAAAAGGTGCAAAGATAAAATCACGTGAATGTTGAAAAAGGTTACCTTTTTCTACATTTATCTCGTTATTGGCGATTTTTTGCTTTCAATATAAATATATATATTATTAAAAGATACAGCAAGCAAAACTAGTGTAAAACACTACAGCTACTAAAATATATTTTTACCTTGTTATTAACACTTTTGAACAAAGTTCAAAAGTTTTTATAACTTTGTTTGTCTATATTCGTTTTAACTCTCGTAAATAATCATTCACATTTTTGAAATAATATAAGATATAATATAGTTAAACTAATTCAATTTAGAGAAATAAGTATAGAAATTATTATTTTATAAAAATAATTACTTAAAAAGAACGAAATAATAAAATATTAAAAAGAATCTTACCTGTGAAATAAAATCCTTATTTGACATAACTTCTAGGGTTTTTAAAGTACATCTAATTACTATTTCTAGCTATAAAATTCTTTTTAAATTCAAAACAATCTAACTTTTAAAGTGAAAAAAAAATTTTTTTTTTTAAAGAACTTTCAAAGAAAAGGAAAAATATCGTCTGCTTAATAAAAAGTAGAGTTTAGAGCATGGCGAGTAAATTTCAATATTGGCTAGCTTGGCTTCTGTAGATCAACAATCACGTGACCTTTTTATGAGTTATCTTTGCACTCAAAAAGGTTGCCATTGTCCCGTCCACTCTTATAATAGGTCTATGTTACTTCCGCTCCGTATGCCATCGTGCTCGATTGCTATTATTGACGCTCCTTACTTTGATCTATTTTATTAGAAAATGTCCGATTTTTTGGATAAAAAAAGGTCCTTTTCAGGACCAATTTCTCTTGACAATGTCTCTGAAGAGATTTTAATTGATAATTCGGTTGCATTTGAAGAAAATATTTCTTCTGATGCAGGTAGCAACTCTGCTACTGGGATTTTAACTGATAATTCGGTTGGAATTGGAGAAAATTCTTCTTCAGCTTCATGTAGCAACTCTGCTACTGTAATAAATATTAATCAGTGTTAAAAATTAAAAACATACAGCACTGTATCTGATACATTACCTGACAGAGAGCTTATTATTAATGAAAATGTAGAATCTTCTGTAATTATTAAAGAGTTAAGTCATTCAAAGCCCATAATAAATTCAGAAATGGGTCTTGCAGAGCAAAAGGAATCCCTTATAAAGAGATACAGTGATTTAATTAAATCATGTACTGATCCAGAGCAACTGGAATTAATGGAATTTTTTTTTATGTCCCTATTACCAAAGCTGAATGCTGTTACTCAAAGCACTACATCATTTTCTTCCCAATCCAATCAACTCTTTCCAACTAATAAAAAAATTATTCCTCAACGAATGTTTCATCCTAAAAAAAAAAAAAAAAATGTCTAATCCAATTCAACAAAACTCCCCAGAAGATTCCCAAAATTTGGCACTGTCTTTAATTTTAAATCATAAAAATAGCGTAAATGATAATTAAGCATTAAACAGTGGGCATACAACCAAATAATTCAGTTATACAAATTATCTATGCTTTGACATTCTCTCTTAAAAGAAAAAAAAAAAAAAATCCCACTGCAATATGGTTAATCCTTATAATAAATGATAAAATTTTAAAATATCTAAGATTTATACCTTTCCTTGAGAACATTGTAAAAGATATTAAATACATTACTGCCAATATGCATTCATTCTTCGGCAATAATTTTTCGATTAAATTATGAAATTTATTTAGATTTCATTACAGTGTATTTCATTATTCAAAAGCATTTTCTTTTCCTCTCTTTACAAATTATTTCTTTTACTAGGTTATTTTATATATAACACTGTTAAAGTAAAGACCAAAACAAAATATTAATTCATGCTAGAACATTGATAAATTTCTGACATTTTTTGCTTTGCACCTTGAGTACATATCTATCAAATATACAATCTATCTAGAATGATAGACAGATAATACACACACAAGCAGTGTATCATTACAGTTGCATTTTTCACAAAATGCAAAAATTAAATAATAAGTTATCATTTTTTTAAGCATTTCAGTATGTATACTGGATTGTTTAATAGAAAAAACTTTTTATTAAAAAAGTCTTTTTAAAAAAACTAAATCATAGTTGAAATGTTCAAATTACTTAAAATTCAACAATATTATATATATATATATATATATGCAGTACAGTGGGCTAGTATTGTACTTGAATCAGACTTTTTTCAATGGAAAATCAATCATTTTACCATTCTATTTCATATTTAAAGGAGAGAAAAACATAGTTATGTATGTGAGATGATAAATCTTTAAAAGAACTATGTAGTTAACAATGAAATATATAGAGGCACCTTAAATGGTGTGCAAATTGATTATTCATAAGCCTACTTATATTTTAACATCTTGTTAATGAAATTTTGAATTTGGTTTAAACCCAGATTAGACAGTAAGTAAATATATTCAGCAACTCCCCCCCCCCCTCCATTTATCAATTTTTTGTTTATACTACTGCTGCTTCATAGTTAGTTTTGCAATAATAATTTTAAAGCTGTCATATTCTATACATGATAAATTTTTCGATATATTTCTAGAACACTATATCATTAAACACATTTTGGCATATTATTCAAAATTTACTTTATCCCTACCATTGACTTCGAAAAACAAACTTCTCACTTAAATAGAAATTATCGAACAGGAAGCTGTAAAAGATATCATGAAGCACAGCAGCTTATCTATTTATGAAACAAAATAATTTATATTATTCATTGAAAATATAAAAGTGACATTTGTTTATTTGTTAGTAATTACATAAAAAATTTAATTCCACTTTTTAAATCTCATATTCATAGGAGAAACAAAATAAGTAGCACTGAACTATATTTTCTTAATTTATTATTATGAGTAAATTATTGTACGTAATGTTGCACCGAATTATGTATCAAAAAATAATACTTTTCGTTAGTTATATTATATTCACTATTATACTTACAATACGTATGCATAATATTTTTTTTTAAATATGGGGGGGGGGGGAGGAGTCCATAGAGAAATGAGAGCACAGCCCAGGGCACAATTTAACTTAAATCTGCCTCTGAGAATATGTAAGTCAGTTCAACAAAATACTTTGCAATAACCAACAAGAAAATAAGAATAATTAATTATTAAGCAGTATTAAAATATATTATTTACTCTTAGCTGAGCTAAGAGTAAATAAGAAACTTTATAAATTTTTTAGTGCATTCACAATTTTATATAATACTTCTAATTACCAGATTTCTTTTCTTAATCAATATTTATTACAAAGTGCCAAAGTAAGATTTTAAAATTATGTTTTCATTCCAAAGATTTACAAATCTTAAAATTCTCAAAAATTAAAAATCCTTCCAGCTCTTTTGAAAGGGTAGGTTGATTCCTTTTTTCTTATCGTGTAGCCGCCATTTTGAAACAAAATGACAGCTAAAATTTGTAATGGGCATGGTGGAAATATATTGCTGAGGGCTATATACATATGGAGTTTTAAGCAAATCGGTTCACAAATACCTTTTTTTTTCCCTGTCAATCTTAAATGCATATCAATCAGGCAGACAAACATATCAAATGCATTTGTGAGATAAGCCTACTCAACAAATTTATTTCATATTAATTCAGTATTTCAAAAGTTATCATGTTGACTAAATTTCATGTGGCCACCACTTGGAAGCAAAATAATGGAGCACACTGCTCAGTTAACTAATCCAAGATATCTGTAAGACAAATCCACTGTCCAACTTTGGTTTGAATAAATTCAGTATTTCAAAGTTATTGTGAAATTTTTTTTTTTTAAATCAAGTGTCAACATTCAGTGTTTGCAACTTGGACACAAATTTGCAGAGCAACTTGCCCAGCAAAATCATTTATGACATTTGAATGATAAGTCCACTGTCAAACTTTGGTTCGAATTGAGTATTTCAAAAGTTATCATGATAATAAATTTTCAAGTGGCTGCTACTTGGAAATAAAAGGGCAAAGTGAGATGCCTAGCAAACTTAGCTAAGATATTTGAATGATAAGTCCACTGCACAAATTTTATTTGAATTGGTTCAGTATTACAAAAGTTATTGTAAAGACAAACTTTCAAGTGGTCGCCACTTGGTAACAAAACAGCAGAGCAAGTTGACCTGTGAATTTATCCTAAATATTTGAACCATAAGTTCATAATCCAACTTTGGTTTAAATCAGTTTAGTATTTCAAAAGTTATCGTGGGGGCACATTTTCAAGTGGTCACAACTTGTAATCAAAATAGATGAATAAGTTGCGAAGTGAACTCATAAAAAAATATTTATATGATAAATTCTCTGTCCAACTTTTGTTCGAATTAATTAAAAATTTTAAAATTCATCGTGTTGATAAATTTTCAAATGGTAGCCTTATTTCACGTGGTCCCACTTAATATCCAAGAAAGGGTATATTGCACCAAAATAAAAAAGAAGCAAAAATAAATAAATAAAATGCTCAAATAATTATAACTAAAAACTGATTCCAGATTAAGTGAATATATATATATATATATTCCCCTGTTCAAAAAGCCTTTTACACAGGCAGGATGCAGGCAATACGCCCTTTTAAATGGACTTTTACGAAATAAAACAAGCAACGTACGGGAGTAATAGTTGCCGTCTTTCACTGAACGAGGAGTATCACTTGCCGTCTGTCTGCGCAGAACCAGAGAAACCTATCTACTTTCTTTGGCAGAACCACGGAGAAGTAGTTCTAAAGTTATTTTGCGTTTTTAAGTTGATAAAATTGATAAATATATGCTATAAAATAAGGAAATTTAGCTTACGCAAGAAATGTTAGATTTTTTTCATATTTTAAAAGTATTTAAATAATAATCTTTTTTAGAAAAGCGAACGCGTAGTGACGAAACAGCGGCATTTCTGAGTTTCATTTTGGCTTGAATCGGTTTTAAGGTTAAACATCTGGCGCGCTATTTAAAATTTCTTCGCCAGTTCTCTCTGAGTCTCTCCCTGCTTTTATTATAGTTTTCTCATAGAATAATAATAGAATTATTATTCTATGAGTTTTCTTTCGCTTGGTTACAATAAAAAAAAAAAAGAATTTATCAGTTTTATAAGAAAATTTGCGATTCCTGTCATACTTCCTTTGAAAATTTATATGGGATATATAAATTTATATCTGCATATGGGAATTCATATATATTCTATACTTTTAATAAAAAATAACCTTGTTTAAAAACCTATTTAACTTAGCAAATAAATATAGTAAGTGTGATTTAATAAACTATCTTTGAAAAACATTTTCTAATTGGAAGTTTAAAACTGAAAAAATATTTAAAGAAAGTTTCAAAATACCACTAGTAACTTTATTCTATTCCGCTAATTAATAATTTAATAGTTTCACATTTTATTATTTATTTATTCGTTTAAATCCTTTTAATAAATAACTTTGGGGAAAAAAAAAAAGTAAAATGCAAAATACTCTTAACAATTGTTTCGGATCGAAATAAAACGCACTTTTCTTTGTAGCACTCGTACCTACTTTGTTCGCCTGACGAAGGACCGTGTTTTATTTCGACCCGAAACAATTGTTTCAAGTTTTTAGCATTCTATGGCTTTTTTTTTTTTGTTCTTAAATATTTTAACTTAATATTTTCTCACACCAATTTATGTAAAATGTCCGTGCACCATACGAACAAAATTGTTAAGTCGCTAAAAAATAAAATGGCTCTTAAAAACATAGCTGAATATCAATTTGTAAAAAGAAGAAAATAGCGCTTTTTAGTTTTTGAGAAATTTTTGGTTTTAATTATATATATGTTAAATAACCTGATTAAATTCAAATAGTAATTAATTTAAAACATAAGTAAGTTTGTATATAAATACTATAAATTTCAAAAACTCGCAGCAGTTGTTTCAGGTCAAAATAACAGTACGGCTCCTCACCAGGTGAACACTAAGCACGAGCGCGTTCTTAAAGTAGCAAGGTACACTCACGCCTATTAAGAAATTTAAAATAACTTCTGCATATTTCTTCATCCTTTAAAATATCATTTGTTAAATTTCAGAATAATGCAGTTAGCTAAAGAACGAAAAGGAACAAAAGTTTAAAAATCCATTAAAACAAGGGGGAGGGGGGGGGGGAACATTGAAAAAAAAAAAAAAAAAAAAAAAAAAAAAGAAAAAGAAAAAAAGAAAACTAATATGAAATGGTTAAATAGTTCAACTGCAATTACATAAACTATCTTATGCTTTAAAATATTACATCTGAAACACTTTCATGAAATGTAAAGTGTAATATTTATGATTTTTATTTTATTTTTGTAATAAAAAACGACCGCTTTTTATTCGTCCTCATTGTAACCAAATCAAATACTATTTGAAATAAAACCTCAAAATAATTAATTAATAATAATAATTAAACTGAGAAGGGAAAACACTTTTTTCAATAAACAGTTGTATAGTATTATGAAATTAAAAGTACTCATGAACACCAACAGGAAAAGTAAAATAGGATAGAGGAAATGACACTTCGAGGATTTTGAAATTTTAATCTTTTATCTAAATATTTTCTTTCTTTTTCTTTTTTTTTATTCATGAACGAAACAAAAAATTATATATATACTTTTTTCGCGTAACTTTACATAGTTAAAAATTAATAATATATAAAAGATTTTTTTTTTTTTATGATTAAAAATATTAATTATTGCAAAATTTCACCCAAAATTTCTTTCCCTTTCTGGATTTCGCTAAAACTCATAATATGAAATAATTATTACTATAAGCAGTTTTCCTTTTTACGCCGAGCGGTTCTGCGCTCAAAGCTGGTAGATGGGAGGTGCCGGGTTCGATCCCAGGTCGCGCTCATCGACCTAGCCGTTCGGAGTTTTCCGTGGTTTCCTCCGAAACTCGCGTAAATACGGGCTAGGACCCCTTAGAAAGACCCCCACGGAGGGCATTCCCACCTAGGCCTAGGACACATCAGGAGTCAATCGGCCTTAAATCCTACAACCAACCAACCTTTTTACTTTTTTTTTTCGCCAAAATTATAGCTTTCATTGTTTGCTAACAACCCCCCACTTGCTTTATAGTAACCCTGTTACTATGACAACAGGTGTGATTAGGTCACTGTAGCTTTTTCTCTACTGCCAACATAGGGTGTAACGGAGTATAGATGCGCGCAATTTGAGAGTAAGACTCCCGGGAGTATGGTTTCAAGGCAGCTATTTTAATCGGCTCCAAAACCGACGACTGATGATCCTGACGTTATATTTTTCGCTTTCACTATCGCTCGCTGCCACATGCGGCGCATGCGATATTATATACATTAATTAAAGAATTCTTGGGGATGTTAAGCCAAAGATCTTTCAATACGTGAAGATGGGAAGGCTCCGTAGACGTAATGTAAATCCACGGGAACCGGCGAAAGAGTGCATATAGCTATGCTGTAAAGTGAATATACAGGGGTAAATTGGCGAAAGGGCGCTTTTGGCAGTATCGACAAAAGCGATAATTATTATAATCTGGTAGATTATTGACAGCAGAAAACGTAGGAGGATTATCGCTCCAGGCAAAGTGGAAAGTGGGGAATTTTCGTCAAAGAACCTAGAGAGTATAATGAAAAGAAGCCATTATACTCGCTTTGGTACTGATTGGTCTGTGATTTTTATATATGCATTTTTGATAGCAATCGAGTTTTAGTGGGAGTTGCTTGTATTTTTAAATTTACCAATGTATCAATTATAAAAAAATATTTTTCATGTTGAATAACACTGATAAATTTTAATGAAAAGTACTACCCAATATATATATGTATAAGGTATATATTGTCTTAAAATAGTGTTACGAACCTTTTTTATTATGTAAATTTCAGTTATTTTTAATTCACACAGTTTAATAATAAAGGTAAAAAAATCATATGTTTAAAATTTTCCATAAACCAGCATTTAGATCCTTTGTGGTTGCCTATTTATTAGCTAAAAGTGCTATTAAAAGATAAATAAATTAAAAATAAACTCATGGAGTTAGTTTTACTTAAAAATTATCATTTTAAAATTAAACTGATTTAGGAAAAAACTTTGTAATGGATACAGCGTACTAGAATGATAAATTTCACATGTATTTCATAAGTCTTAAACAAAGAGAACATATTTTAAGGATTAAAATAATTTTAAGCACTGCTTAAAAAAAAAAAAAAAAAAAAAAAATTGCACATTCCCCTTTTACAATTCAGAACACATATTTACAATATTTTCAGGATTATAGTATAAATGCATATTTATCTAAATTGCCTAAATTGTTTTAATAGACATTGTACATTGACTATCTGTTTATCCAAAAATTTTGCTTCATCTCTTAAATGTGCTTGATTATCATTATTATTATTTCCAATAAAATTGTTAATGCAGTTACTGATAGAAAATTTAATCAATGTAAACAAAAATTAAAATTTGCAATTAAAAGAAAATTAAAAGGCAATAAATAAAATCTAAACTAAAATTGGGAGTGTTAGATTGTTCCCTTCACAAAATTTAAATTCATAAACAAGCATTTCAAAAACATTTTGGTTTAAGTAAATGATTAACTCAAAATTGTCTATGCCTAAAACCTGTTTTCAATATTGTATGAAATTACTGCATATGTACACACTTAGTTCTATAAAACATTGGTAGCTTAATATTGTATATGTATATTTTTATATTAAACAGGAAATCGGTTGACTGCTAATGTTAAAGTTTAAAGCTTTACTCGATATCTTTTTTTCTTTTTTACAAAAACAATAGAAATTTCACAAGAGTATTTATTGATTTAAAAAAGTGTACTAAAATTTTAAACCTAGATCAACACCTAAAAATTAAAGACTCAAATACTAAATTAAAGAAGAAAAATAATAAATAAAACACTCACTTCATTACTAAGGCACATTTCCTTAAGTAAATTTACAGCTTTTTCAACTTGAAAATACTAGCAGGCACAAAACCCAAAGCCAAAGAATATTAAAACTTTGAACTTTTAAGGCTTGCGCCAGCTTGCAAGTGGTAAGCAAAATATCATTTACCTTTCAGGACTACAATGAAACTAAAAGTAGTTTCAGGCTATGTTTAATCCATTGTGATTTCACAGAAAATTGACACATCACTTTTAACTCGATAGAGGATAACGGTCAACGACAACTGACAACTACATTCAGTTTCAAAATGGTGCGCGCAGTGACGCTTTTGAGGTTTGCCACAGTATACGTGGCGATTTCGCAGATAGAGCAGGGGAAAACGTACTTTCCTTTAAGCATGCTTTCCAGCAAAGCTGTATGCACGCTTTCGTTAGTTACGGTTTCTCCAGCCTTCCCTTCTTATCTATTAGAAGTTCTTTGGTTAAGCTCCATGCTCCAAGTAAAAAATTATTTATCTGACCCTGTAAGTGATTAATGGTGTAAGTACAAAATTTTATTAAAAAAAAAAAAAAAAAATATATATATATATAGGGGAGACCAGTGTACCTAGGGCCATCATGTACCTAGGTCCACCCCATTTTATTTGAATAATATTTAGTTTTAAGTTTTAATATTTAGTTGGGCGAGTAACAACACCAGTTTCTACATTTACAATCACTTTGAAACCATTCAGGAGAAAGTTTATACAAGTTACATGTACAAAAAGAATTTACATGATTTGAAGTAAAATTTTGCAGCTCATCGCTTTTGCTATTTTACAAAAGTCAGTCAAATAATTTTCTTTTATTTCTAGTGTATAATTTTTCTTGTTATATTGAGTAATAAATGATATACTTAATTAACCCTCTCTGTGTGTGGGTTTTTTAGTGGAAGGTATTTTGAATGAAGTTACCGAAACTTGTACCTAGGGCCACATAGCTGAATTGTACCTAGAGCCATCCATGGCTCTAGATACAATTGCAATCTTGTTCTTCATACTGTTGCAATTTAATTGAAAAACTTTTATAATTAAATGAAGGATAATGTTGTATGAGGGACACTGCTTCAACCCACCATCAGTCATAAGCTTCAACCGTTGGACAGAGCTCTGTTTGGACCTTATAAGATGTACTAGTACAGCCTGTAATAATTGGATGCTGGCAAATCCTGGTAAACCAACCACTATATATGACGTTGCTGAAAATGTTGACAAGTCCTATCCATCGGTCTTTATTCCTGTGAAAATTCTATCAGGTTTTCGTGTAACTGGCACAGCAAATCAAAACATATTCATTGACCAGGAAACCATTCCATACTGTAATCATAAAAGAAAGAAATCTAAACAAGCATTAATCGAAAAAGCATATATATATATATATAAATATGTTTCTTGACGCATAAAACATTAGCCCTCGTCAGCTCGTTTTCGAGTTATAAATTCTGAATTTCGCTAATAATCGGTGAAACCACGCCTAAATCGATAACACCCCGCCTTACTGAAATAATAAATGAAATCCAAAACAAGCAGAAATTGAAAGAGCATAGACAAGGCTAGAGACAAGCTCCCTCCATAAATTTCCAAAAAAAGATTTTCTTACGGAAGAAAGTGAACCAACAATGATGGAATTGTATGTCCCTGTTTCATGTCCTGTTGAAATTTTGAAACCTTCATCATCTAACATATTTTCGTGTGTCCTGCTTGAACAGGTACAACTTTTTCTGAAGCAAAACCTCGTACAAAAACTACTCAAAGAAAAAATGTGGCCGTTAACCAGGGAGATCTAGAAATTTAAGAAACATTCCAGAAAAAAAAAAAAAAAAAAAGAAATCGAGAACAATATATGCTATTAGAATATATCCCACCCCCCTGAAAAGAATGAAAAATTCTGTTTTTCAAATTAAGGCTACATCATGATAATTATCATATGATAAATAAATGTGTTACTTGATATTGTTTCTTTTGTAAAATGTATGTTTATATGTTTATTTTCTATTCATTACAAAGCGAAATCCAATTTAGAGGGAATGGTTCTAGGTACACTGGGGCCCTAGGTACGTTGAGGTCTGGCCCTAGGTACGTTGAGGTCTGACCCTAGGTACAATGTGGTCTGACCCTAGGTACAATAAGCGTGTTGCACCTAGGGCCATGTGTGAAATTTATTTAAAAACCATCTGTTTGTCGGAATTCATTATTTTAAGTGTTTATATTAATCTCAATTAAAAGAAATTAGTTCTAAAGATATGTACATATCAGTTTCATGATTTTTAGCAGGTCAGGGGCTCTGTTTTTGGGAATTGAAAAAAAGTGGCCCTAGGTACAATGAGGATGTTGTACCTAGGGCCATGAGTGAAGTTTATTTTAAAACCTACTATTTGTAAGGATTTATTATTTTACGTATTTATATTAATCCTAATTGGAAGGAAATAATCTTAAAGATATGTAAATATCAGTTTCATAATTTTAAACAGGTCAAGGGCTCTGTTTTCGGCCATTGAAAAAAAGCGACCCTAGGTACACGGATCTCCCCTATATATATAGACCTGCTAATTATGCTAGTTTATCCGTAATGGCATTAAGCCCCGCCTTTTTCTCATACCAGAATAGTTGTAGAGCAATACTCTACTTATTCATACTTGCCAACCACCTCATTATGAACCATACAATTTTTAGAACCCGCCTCTTTTTTCACACCGGTCATTTTTTAGAGTAATTTTATACTTATTTAATCTCAACAAATTTTGGAGAGAATTACTCTAAAAATAAATTGGTGTGAGAAAAGGGGCGTTTTTTCAAGGGGCGTTAACATACGTACGGTTATTAATGAGATGGTTGGCAAGTATGCATTTAATCATGAGAACATATTGGTGAATATTACTCTGCAACTATTCTGGTGTGAAAAAAAGGCGGGCCTAATACCATTATGTACGGATAAACTAGCATAGTTAGCAGGTCTCTCTCTATATATTTAATTTACTATTTATTTTTAAAATTTTTGACAGAGTGGCCAACTTTTATCATTTATTCGGAAAATTGTTAATACCAACCTTTCTTTCATACCATTTTGTATGTACATTAATTTTACTCTCATTTACCTTTTAACAGGCCATTTATTTCTAGGAATGTTATATTAAAATTGAAATGTTTTTGGGATTTAAATAAAAAAAAAAAAAAAGGAAAAATCATTTAATTTATTGCATAAAACTACTTTGAATTTCAACCCTTCATAAAATCATGCCAATTAAATTTAGCACCCGATTCACATCCTCCCCCCTTCCCCCAATGAAAGAGGCGTGATAAGCTAATTTTCACACCTACTGTATTTAGTCTAAGCCAAAGGTCGTACTCTTCGCCCTTTTTACTTCCTTATACAAAGTATAAGGAAGTATAGTAATCCCGATTTGCAAAATGGATTTTGTATTTCACATTGCTCGAAAACGAATGATCGCTGAATGTTGCCAATTTATACGTGTGACAGTCATGATGTCTAGTTGCACACCTGCAAGTTTCGTCTTAACACGAGCTCTCGTTTTAGAGATATAAGCGACTTTACACGATTTTTCGTGACGTCTGTATGTATGTGTGTCTGTGTGTGTGTGTGTGTGGGTGTATGTCGCATAACTCAAAAACGGTTGGACGTAGAAAGTTGCGAATTGGTACATAGGTTTGTTATAACATCTAGTTGTGCACCTCCCTTTTTGGACTTTATATGATTTTCCGTTTTGGAGATATTTAGGAAAATTAGGTTCATAATGGGCAAAATGTATCAAAAAACGGTAATAGCTCAAAAACGGTTTGGACAAATCTTGCAATTTAACTGACTTCTCGACTAGCTAGACATTTCAAACTTTCAGAAAAGTTCAGAACACGTTGACATGAGTCCCCCCAAGGCACAACTTTGACATGAGTACCCCCCAAGGCACAACTTTGACATGAGTCCCCCCAAGGTACAACTTTGACATGAGTCCCCCCAAGGCACAACTTTGACATGAGTCCCCTCCCCAAGGTACAACTTTGACATGAGTCCCCCCCAAGGCACATGAGTCCCCCCCAAGGCACAGCTTTGACATGAGTCCCCCAAGGTACAACTTTGACATGAGTCCCCCCAAGGCACATGAGTCCCCCCCAAGGCACAGCTTTGACATGAGTCCCCCCAAGGTACAACTTTGACATGAGTCCCCCCAAGGCACATGAGTCCCCCCAAGGCACAGCTTTGACATGAGTCCCCCCAAGGTACAACTTTGACATGAGTCCCCCCCCAAGGTACAACTTTGGCATGAGTCCCCCCAAGGCACAACTTTGACATGAGTCCCCCCCCAAGGCACAACTTTGACATGAGTCCCCTCAAGGCACAATTTTTTTTTATTTTTTTTTACGTATGCATGCATTTTTTTAAAATATTTTTAGCCAAATGTTTCGGCTCCAGTGACAATGTTTTTTAACATTATGTATATTTCTAAAAGTGTATAAGGAAGTCATGTGGTGCCCACATCAGATTTTTTCAGTACACTCTCATGAATGAGAAATTTTCAAATTTATTGCTACCACTATTTTCATAAAACAATCTCTACCCTGTTTAATCATGACACATTGCTATGAATATACAAAAAGTATTTCTGCATGAAGTGAGTGGTGGCAAAAAAGTCAAAAATTTCTTATCTCTGAGAATGTCCTGAAAAAAAAAAGGCGGAGAGTACGACCCCTGGTATAAGCACCCATTTTTGTGGTAAATTTATATACCACAATCTTAAAAAGAGAATATCAGAAAAATGAAATTGATACAAAGTGTGATATTTTCTTCTGTTATTTTGTTCTTTCCCGCATTTAGTAGACTAAGAACGGCAGATGTAGTAAAATAGCTTACCACACCTTCTTCATTCCAAAATAGATAATTTTGATGGTAAGTATACTTACCATGGGTCATTAAAGGGGTAATCGTGGTTACATATTTGAAAACAATACTCTATCAAAAAAGATGTATGAAAAAAAAAGACGGGTAATATTAATGTACCAGAATAAATTATAAAAGTTAGCAACTCTGACTTTGGAAAAATTTGTTAACGATCTAAGATTAATAACATAAAAGCAGGGGTCGTACTCTTCGCCCTTTTTTCAGGACACTCTCAGAGATAAGAAATTTCTACCTCTTTTGCCACCGTATATTTCATACAGAACAGGAACGAGGCGTGGTTTAGAAAACTATGGAAGCACCGAAGCGAAGCACTTCCAAAACCAGAGTAAGAATCAATTCAGTCTTTCGACTAGGCGACTTTACTTGATTGTTTTTTTTTAAATCTTAAATAAGGGAAACGCTGCTTCCATCGCTTCCATGGACGCTTCGCCACTGATGCAGAAATACTTCTGGTATATTCATCATCATCAAGTTGCTTATGGGAGTTCCTACGACGATCGCGATCACTGCCTACCTCCACCTGAGAAGGGAGAACGACCGGAAGTTGGTTTGCTAGATCAAGATTGTCGGACCCGTGAGATAAGTGAGTTCAAGTCATCTGGCGTGAAGATTTAATGCATGACGGAGGAAAGAAACAGAGCAGTGCCGATCTGGTAGCTGTGAGCTTATATGTGGAAAAGAACCAGAAAGAAAATATCTCGCACTAAACACATTTTTTTTTTTTTTTTTTATTAAACTCGGGGTGTCCAACAAACTGTTAAGCAGTCAGAAATAAAATAAGATAAAGTTATAAAATCACACGTGCCAACCATCTCATTAATAACCGTACAATTGTTAACGCCCCTTTTTTCATACCACTTTATTTTAGAGTAATTCTCTCTATATGTTGTTATGATTAAATATGAATAAAATTACTCTAAAAAAAGACTGGTGTAAAAAAAAAAAATAGCAGGTACTAAAAATTGTACGGTTCATAATGAGATGGTTGGCAAGTAATGTAAAATCATTAAGAATTCAGCCTAATATGATTGTTAAGCAGTCAGAGAAAGAATTAAAAAATTTAAAATAATATTTAACAATTAATTTTAAGACTATTTACAAGAAAATTAATATTTACAGACTAATTACAAAAATATTTACACGTTAAAATTACTAAACCCTACGAGTGAGGTAACTGGTTGGAAGGTTGACCATACGCATTTGTAAAACGACACAGTAGGTTGCAGATGTCAGGGGTATAGCCAAATGCAGATGAATAAATTATTCAATTTGCGGGAAAAATGAATTTAGAGTGAGACCTCAGTGTTATGTAACACCAGAAGGATCGCGCCTCCTAAGTTTGGACGATGTTACTAGATTGCGCGACTTTTATATAATAATACTCACCAATACTTTTGAGAAGTCATGTTTGATTATATATAATAGACGATTAATTTTCGATTATGTACACTGTCATATCACTTCTCACTTCTCACTTCATATTCATATCACTTCTCAAAATTATTGGTGACTGTTGGTGTTGATTAAAAAAGTCACGCAATCTGGCAACACTGTGATTGGAGACCGGGACGAGTCCGTGACAAGACCTTAGTTCGCGCCCCTCACAAATGCTCCAGCTCCAAGCTCCGACGGCTCATCCTAATGCACATGCGCGCAGACTTAGCGCTCCCTCCCAGCCAGGGAGTTCTTCCCAGTAAGCTGCGTGGAGAGAAAATGACTATGGCCTCAATGCAATTTCCTCATATGTCATTGTATAACATGAGAATTTTCTAGTAACTTTTGTACTAATTGAGATAGAGCTTCAGAATATCGATAATAAGGAATTTTCTAGCGAAGGTCACGAAGGATTGATAAAGTTGCCAAATTTAGCACCAAGGACATTATCTGCCCTGGTGAGGCTTTTTAACGGGTTTTTATAGAAAAATAAACTCTTATAATGCAGGGATGCGATGGAACACGGGCGCAGAATTCATACCGGAATCTGTTTAAAAAAATTTCTCTACCTATAATATCATTGATTTAACACGTAGGAAATTTTCTTACATTCATAGTGGTATGAATTCTGCGCCCGTGTTCCATCCCTGTATAATGTGAAAACAAGCTAGAAAAATGCAGAAAATTAATATTTTATAACCTGACTAAACCTCTTTGAATGAAATTACATAAAAAGCGTTAATATTTACAAATCCGTATTAATTTTTTAATTCCATTTTCACATTTAGAAAATTCACAACTGACAAAATATTTATCATTTTTCATATATATGAATGAATATATATATATATATATTAAGCATTTTGTAAGCTGTAAAGAGCGAAAAATAAATTAAAATCCTTTTTTGCACTTCATAGCTTCAAAATGAATTATTAAAAAAAATTTAAAAATCCCCTTTTGTAAAAATAAGAACATTTAAACGGTTGTGTATTTTGTAACTGTGAATTTTTTAAATATAAAGAAGTACATTTGTCAGTGAGTAGCTCACAAGACGAAAGTATTACCTTAAGTACTTTCCAAGCCCACCAGCAGCCGAGCGGTTCTGCGTTCAAAGCTGGTAAACGTTAGGTGCCGGGTTGGCTTTTAATTATTTTATGGAAAATTATTTTTATGTTTTTCGCTGGAGGTAAGCATTGGTTGCGACCAAATGCAGGTACTCCGAAGCACATCGTTGACTTGACTGCCGGGTTCGATCCAAGGTCGCGCTCATCGGCCGAGTCTTCCCCGAAACTTGTATATTTACAGGTTAGAACCATTTAGAAAGATCCCCACGGAGTGCACTCCAGCCATAGGCCTAAGACCATCGAGCAGTTAATCAGCCTTAATCCTCACAACCTTAAATACTTTACAAATCTAATAAACTTTTGATAAATATTGGTATGAGTATGCGAAATAATTCTTGTAAAATTAAAAGTAGTAAATTAAAATTATATATATCAGTATATTAAAATTATAATATACTGAATTTTTCTGTGTCTAAGGAAAATGCATTTATGCATACCTGAATATGTAAATTTATTTTCTTTAAAATTTACAAAGTTAATGTAGTGCAATTTTAAAATTAACTATTTCTTTTTTTAATGTAAAAATAAATTGGTAACAGTAACAAACAATATTAATAAAAAGGATCAAAAATGTACATGTGTAATTTAAATTTATTTCATCAATTAGTTTCTATCAATTTTAAAACTACATATTAAATATGTTATGTGGAAAAATAAATATAAAGAAAAACACAAATGTTAATAAATCTGATTTTAAGTTATAGGCTCAAGCTCCTCCTCATGTCTTATCAATTTCTGTTATTTTAAAAATATATCTTTAAAAAATATTAAACATATCTGGAAAAATAAAATATATATGAAAAATAAAAATATGTTTTTTATATGATCCTTAAATAAATATTTCAGCAAACATTTTCCCATAAAAATTTTAATATTAAATAATTTTTCTTTTAAATATCTCTTTAAATAATTTCTTAACCCCCAAAAAAAACCTTTCAAATAATAAAAAACTGTTTTAGCTTAAAGAAATGTTTATTTAAATTAGTCGCTGCAGATAGTGCAATTGATACTATGAATTCAGGATGAAGATTGCAAATGCATGCTATCTCACAGCATCTTGCTCACTGCCGAAGTCTGCGCGCATGCGCATTAGAAGCAACAAGTTGGAGCCGTCGGAGCTTGGAGCTGGAGAATTTGTGAGGGGCGTGAACTAAGGTCTTGTCGAACCCGTGCTCCCTGTAGAGGATGGTGAGTGGGCGTTTTCTGTCCCTCGCTCTCGTAGGATCGTACCTCTCAACGGCGTTTAACACAGGTTTCTAGACTTTTGAGTTGGGTTGAGACAGACCTGTGAAACTTCAACGAAAGTTTCTTAATTTCAGAATAGATAGGCCGAATTTTCAGGTCTTTATGAACGACAACATTGCGAACGTAGCGATGGGCTTGAACAAACCTACGCAACTGCCTGTTTTGGAATACTTGAATTTTTTCAAACGCAGGCTTTGAGGCAGACCCAAAAGTCAAGACTGTCGGATCATGGACTAGTACAGTAAGGATGTATTCTTAACAGACAGATAGCTATTCCAAGCCAAAAGAAGAAGAGGGGGGGGGGGGGGGTGATGATACGACATGGTACAAAATAAAGGCGGGTAAAAATATTCCGTAAATAATTAATATGCTGGCAGCTACGAACTTATAAGAAAAACTTCCTTCAATTATTTTTTTAAGACTGTTTGTAAATTCTGATGGTTTTTTATTAAATGAATGAAATCACTCAGAAGGCTTAAAAATAGAACACGCAGGAGTGTACAGATCAGCCCCGGGCCTCTGGTCACGAGGGGAAGAACGAGAGGGTTTCTAGTCTTATTTACATATATGTATCTACAGAAGTTTTTCTGTTACATATATGTATCTACAGAAGTTTTTCTGTTATTTTGCCCTCGAACATTCGCCGTAATTCCATTTTAAGCCGTAGGTTCCAATCTAAAGAGTCTTAATCTACAAAAGGTCACCATAGAGACCCACCACCGAAAAAAAAAAGAACACAATTATGCAAGGCCTTCCTGAATCCTGACTATGGCAGGGCAAAAAGTGTCAATGGCCCTGGCCCCCACGTTGGGTCGGGATTCCGAATAAATCTTAAAACTTGCTTCAATGCCTTTTTATAAGACTTATACATATTTTCATAATTTTAAGTGCAGAGGGTAGGGTCTCAAAATAGGGACCCCATTGAGACTTTGTCCATGGAACAGAGATCTGTAGGTCAGCCAGTTTAAAACACTTGGAATCATTTTCGTTTTTAGAAAGGTCTAAAAGGTTTTCTAAAAGAGTGGACAATGCTACCTAATCTCGCCGACAGGGAAATCCTATCTCATTCTTTGGGAAAATTATTTCCGCAAATATTTGTTATCTATAATCTGAATATTTTTAAATTCGATTTATACATTAAAATATTTCACAGTCATTACATAAGTACTCGTTTTCGAAAAATTGATTTTTCACATTTTTAGTATTTTTTAGCCAGAAAATTCATTTAGTTGTTTTTAAATAAATTAAGGGAAAAGGAATATATAAAACAACAACAACAACAATGACTTCTAATATAATAGTTGTGAAGTTTCCGAATGTGAAATCGAAATGAAAAAAAAATATATATATATATATATTAGGTAATGCATAACTGCGTAAACAAATTTTCCCCTAGAATAACATAAACCTTCCCTGTCGGTTACATTACGTACGCTATCATAGCTGCCAAAATTTTAATTCATTCCGGAGTAATTTTAGCCCCGCCTTTTTCTCTTACCATTTATTTTTTTAAAGTATTTTTTTCTTATTTTACCGAAGTTATGTATTGAAGAAAATTTTTCTATAAACAAAGTAGTGCAAAATAAAGGCGTAGCTAAAAGTGCTCCAGAATAAATTAAAATATTGGCAGCTATGCACTATTAACACTTTCACAATTTTTGTCTTTTTGAAAGTTTGTTCCGTTTGTGGGCGTTATTTTTCAATCTGCATTGTTTCAGAATAAGGTTTTCTTTTCCCATATTAATATTACATATGAAATATGCATAGTAATTATATTCTTTCCATTAAAAGAATTGTTATCCATAGTAATTAATTTGTACAAATTTGAATATAGGGTATATTCCTAAAAAGTATAACAACATACAAATTGTAAAAGAAACTCCCACTGGAAGTTACAGATTTCAAAATGATGTGAATCTACGTCAGCGGTCGCGAAAGTGTTAAAAGTTTTATTAATTGAACAGTGCCTTGAAACAAAATCAGCACAAAATTCCGCACCGCCGCCGGAAGCCGAAGCTAATGTTATTCTATGGGAAATTTTTCTTTACAAATAACTTATAACTAATACATATATTTAAATTCTGTTTTCGCATTCTGAAAATTCCCAGTTGTTAAACTGTCGGACCTTTTTAATTTTTTTTTTTTTTTTTTTTTTTTTAATTTTATATATATATATATATATATATATATTTTTTTTTTTTTTTGAAGCTGCAAAACACGAATTTTCAATATGTGAATTTTTTTCATATTGCAATTTCAAAAAAAAAAAAAAAAAAAAAAAAAAAAAACATTTATAAAAAAAGGTCCGTCAGTTTAACAGATGGGAATTTTCTGTATGTGAAAACAGAATTTAAAAATACGTATTAGTTAATAAGATATTTGTAAAGAAAATTTCCCCGTAGAATAACATTGGCTCGGGCTTCCGGCGACGGTAAGTGAAGAGCGCCGTTAACAAACACTGTTCGCACTTCGGGGAAAATTTTCCCTATTAAGGAAAATTCCGGGTCTCGCAGTTAAAAAAAAGGGAAACGAAATTCCCTCAACGTACGACAGTTATAAGATTATGTTTTTAGAAGGAAAATCTCACACTTCCATTCTGACTGCTTTAAGAATAAGATTTGAATATCGGAAGCTGGTATTCGAAGCAAACCTCTTGCCCCTCGAAGAAAATTTATCTTAGTTTGGATGCGACTGATGTACTAATGAACAGCGAAAAAATACTCCAGCAGAAAGTGAAAAATTAGTTATGGAATCATTTTAACATTTATTTTCAAGAATTTCTGTAGATTAAAAATAGATTTCCTCTTAAAGAAGACGTATTGAGAGAATTAGCCGTAGGGGAGGATATAGAGAAAATCGACGATATTCACGAATTTTGAAAAGATGCCTCTTGCATTGTAGATACAAATGGCCGAAAAAGGTATAATAATTTTCTGAAATTAAAGTCATATGCCTTTGCCCTGCCATTTTCTAATGCTGTGACTTAAAGTGTGTTCAGTACCTCGGAAAATGTTAAAACAAATTATAGGATTAGACCCCATTCCCAAACTCTTTTCGAAATTGAATATTCGAAAAAGGAATGAAACGGAAACGTACGTTCCCAGTAGATATTTCTAATGGAAAATTGCCTAAAGATAATTACAAAGATTCACATAAGGTGAGGAAAAAAGAGAAAGAGAAAGAACAAGAGAGAGCCAAGGTATTGAAAAATTGCATGGTAATAATATATTAAGATTATTATTCAATTCTTTGAAACTGAAAAAGAGTCCGGAGCACTAACACTTGAATGCGTATACCTTTTGCCTTATGCATATACCTTTTGCGTGTATACCTTATTAGTTTTTTTTTCTTTTTTTCTTAATACGACAGGACTATTTCTTTCAGATAGCGATTTTGCATTTTTTACCTTTTGTGGTATTACATCTTGAATTTTTTAGGTTACCTGTTATCATTTAATTTCTTGAACTATCTTAAAATATTTAATTTAGAAATTTATTCATCAACCTTGGAAGTTAATTTCAGAAAATTTTGGAGTGAAAGGCTGATTTTTTATACCAACTATGTGAAAAATACCAGAGCCGGGAATCGAACCTGGGCCTTCCGCTTTACTTGCGGATGCTCAAACCATTGAGCTACCCTGGCCTGGCTGATTACCAGCTAGGCATTTCTCACATAACATTCGTTGGCAAAGTCACCGAGTCTGTAAACACAGCTACTGTGTTTACATACTTTATAATATTACAGTTACTTTATAATATTACTACAGTTACTTTATAACATTTTTGGTTTATCTAATATAAAAACATTTTCAGAATAATCTTGTTCTCTCTTGATGAAAGATAATATGTAAGATCGATGGATAATTCTTCAGATAACACGCCTATTCTTCTCACAAACACTGTATCATCATAGTACGATTGTACGATTATTCTGAATAAAAATCTGATAAAAATTCTAATTAGTCTGTTACATATGAAGAAACGAATTACATAATTTTATTTTGTTTAATGCAGACATTCGAATGATCAATTGTTAAATATGCAAAACATCAGAGAAAGACAATGTACACTTTCATTATACAATTCAATTTAATCTTTTTTTTTTTTTAAATTGGTGAATATGCAGAAGTGAAATGATGGCAGGGACATTATTATTATTATTATTATTTTAAGTTAAATAATCAAAATGATTTAGCTATGAAAACTATTTTCGAGTCTAATTACAGAGTTGCCAACATCTTTATTAATAATCTGGAGAATGATATTAGTATTAGCTTTTTTTCCCCACTGGTCTCTTTTTAGAATACTTCTCTTCTTATTTCATCATAACTTTATTTAAAGAGAATTACTTTAAAAATTGAGTGGTGTAGAAAAGGGGGCATGTACTAACAATTCTCCAGATAAAAAAAAAAAAAAAAAAAGTAAAGAAAAAGTAAATAATCAAAATGATTTAAACATGAAAATTATTTTCGAGACTAATTACAAAGCTACCAACATCCTAATTAATAATCTGGAGGATGATTAGTGCTTTTCTTTTTTTCACACCGGTCTTTTATAAAAATGCTTCTCTTCTACTTCATCGCAAATACATTTAAAGAGAATTACTAATTCATACTTGCCAATCATCTCATTATAAACCGTACAAGTCTTAGTACCTGCCTTTTTATTCACACCAGTCATGTTATAAAGTAATTTTAGTCTTATTTAATCGTAACAACATTTGGAGAGATTTACTCTAAAAATAAAGTGGTGTGAAAAAGGGGGCCCTTTTTTTTCAAAGGGTGTTACAATTGTACGATTATTAATGAGATGGTTGGCAAGTAAGCTATTTTATTTGAGTGTTGCGGAAAAGGGGGCGGGTACTAAGAATTCTCCAGATTAGGTGAAACTATGTAATTATCTTTCCCGTATTGCACGTTTGAGGGAATAAAAAAAAAAAAAAAAAAAAAAAAAAAAATCCGTTTGAAAATAGTAATTTTGAAAAAATCAGATCTCTCGCCACCCTTATCAAGCATGATAAAGTGTTTTTCATATAAAGTATTAACAAATTATTTCTAAATCAAATGTAAAAGTTCAACAACTAAAAAGTACTAATGATAATTATAGATTTTATGATATCATACACCTCTTGAAGAATCTTATAAAAAAAAAACTGTTGGAATTAGGCAGAAATTTCTATCAGTTTTATTAGTCAGATGTGTTGTTCACTATGATAGAGTAAGCTTCTAATGCTTAAGTATTTCATATAATCGAAAATAATCAAATGTAATATTGCAAAAATTTCTATTTTTGTGAAAAAATATAATTGAAAAATAAATAAATAAAATACACACACACATATATATATATAATAATATTAGTAATAATAATACTAAACTTTTCCGTATGATAATGATAATAATATTAATAATAAAAACAGAAAGATATTGCGATCTGTTTAAATTTAATGATATTAATTTAATATCGTTCAGTTTAAGGGAGAGGAAATATTGTTTAACAATGTGAAGTTTTCTAATCACATAATCAAATATTTTTCGACTCAAATAAACAAAATTTGATAGTACGATTTTCAAAAAGACACTTTGGTTACTGAAACGATATTTTAGTATTGATAATTTTTAATAATTAACGGATCGCGTTTTTAAATTTCATTTTTTTTTTTTCGTTTTTTAATATTATATATTATTTACTTATTTATTAATTTATTAATCTATTTTCATTAGAAGGCTTTAGCAGTCGTTTGCAGTAGATATCTCAGATTGAATAATATAGAGATTAAATTCTAAAAACAGAATTTTTTAAAACGATGACTGCGTCGACTGTATAAATCTGGATTTTTAATCGATTACTCCAAAAATTATTAATTTTTCCCATTTGTACCCTTTTATTATGTTGTGGAATTCCTTTTAAAATGCTAATTTAATTAACATTTATCGGACATTTTTTCTATGTTATTTAAAAAAAAATAATAATAAATAAGTAAAAAGAGTTATCTGATTTTCAGATAACTTAACAAAAATACCAGGATATTCTGTAAATTTTTACATCTAAAAATACTTTAGATAATAATTTATTTGGTTTTGACTAAAAAAAAAAGTTTAAAGCATTCATATTCATTCTTGTTTCCTTCTTAAAATATTCTTTAAGTAAATATTCTTTAAGTAGTCAGAGAGAGAATCACAGTTACAGTTGTCTCTGAATTCTGCCTTGTCTATTTTTGATTAAAACAAGATTAAAAATAAAAAAATAAAAATACATATTCTATTGTTGTTATACAAATGAAAGGAGTCGTTAGTATAATATAAGGACAATCCGATTATAC
Source organism: Salticus scenicus (assembly GCA_963930645.1). NCBI lineage: Eukaryota > Metazoa > Arthropoda > Arachnida > Araneae > Salticidae > Salticus > Salticus scenicus. The sequence continues at coordinate 180,926,583 of OZ005659.1, forward strand.
TATGTCTGCGCCTTATTTATTTATTTACGTGTAGTCTATTCTACACTGGCCGCAATGTATTATACATAAATACAAAAAAAAAAAAAAAAAAAAAAGAAGAAGAAGAAGAAGAAACATTCTGTTTTTGATAGAATTTAATTTAGTACGACAGGAATAATTTATATATTGCAATCTTGTAACTAGATAATAATAATAATAATAAATGTTATTAGCTACCCTGGCTAATAACAAGCTCGACATTTCTCACATAATAACCGTTGGCAAGGTCAACGCATTTGTAAACGCATATGTAATGGTTATTTTGTGAGAAATGTTGAGCTGGTTACCACAGGCACGTATCCAGAGGAGGGGCTCTGGGGGCTCGAATTCCCCCGCAATTGGCTGAGACATTTTTTTTTTTTTTCATGTTCTACTGACCAGGAAAAAATAAAAAAAAATGAATTTTTTCTCCACAATACCCTTTTTTTTTGTTGATGTTGTTAGTTTGTTTTCCTGTGAAACCTTATTTATTAGCAATTTTCTGTCTTGTAAAGTCCATATTATCGAAATGCATATCAGCTCTTTGAAAAAAAAAAAAAAAAAAAACCCTAAAAAGAGATCTTTATGGTACTTATTATTGAACACTATAATGTGTCTCCTTTCTTTTAAACACTTCTCTTGCTAGAAATAGCGTTTTTAATTCCATGTGAGACAAAAGATTCGTCATTAACAAAGATCACAGTTGCATATGGAACTTCTAGTTTTGTTAATTATGCATGTAGTATACCTTCCATAGAGTATAAATTCTAACAAAAAAAAAAAAAAAAAACAGCCAATATAAAGTCTACTTTACAGAAAGACATGTGATAAAAGATGGTACTATCTAATCCTACGTAAAGCAAAAATGCCAGTAATCACATCATAGAGTATAGCATTCAGTATTCATATTTGCAGCGAGGCAGATTTCCAAACGAATGTCCAGATTCCCAAACCAGACTGAGCTTTGACTGAACCAGACTCTAGTGGGTACATGCAATCAACAGGTTCTGTCAAAGAAATTCCGTATCAGTTTTCCTTGTTTTCCAAAAGGAAACCGAAGTGTTAAACCCACTTGCGGAAAAAAGCCACCATGTGTGGCCATGCGTCATCAGCATCGTTCAAACTATTACACTACTACCGTCATCCGTCGCCATGCACCTATAACTAAATAACATTCGCATAAAGAATCAGAAGGATTACCACAACGAATCTTCCAGGGAGAAAAATCAATCGCATGCGATTGTATAGCTCCAAGCATTACAACAATTACTGGTCAACACAAAGTCAGAAAAGTATTTGTAGCTCCCTGCTCTCGAAAGAAGAAGTAAGGTATTGTACCTACATTGGTATGAACCACAGCTCGCACCATAGGTTAAGTGAAAGGGAAGAGAGAAAACTTAAAAAAAAAAAAAATGTTTATATATATATATATATATATATATATATATATATATGTATATATATATACATAATGTTGGAGCTAAGGCTCCCTGAGTTCGACAAACCTCTTTAGAGATCTAAGACGGTCCTAAAACGAAAGTGGGTGTGAGCTGCGATGCAAGTAGAATAATTGGCTCTGCTATCTACTGCCCTGACAGGCCTTAAAAAACCAACACGTTATCTAAATATCTTTGTTACGATCATCACAAAGCAGACAGATCTGAGTCTGATGTAGAACGCGATGATGAGCTATCGCTTCACTGTTCAATTTCCAAACGATAATCACTAATGACGTGCATCCACAGTTCAAGATACGCTGTGTCACATGAGACACCTGGTTGATACATACCCTGGTTTCACAAAGAAACACTAGATAGTTCGATACGTACACCATGCCAGAAACTACAATGCATTCAGCAACTACAATGTGTATAAGCATGGCCCCAGGGTCTGTAGAAGGCACGTCTACCCACGCTAAACAGTAAGCCATATGAGAAGACCTCAATGTGTTCACTAAACCTAGAATGTAATATGTCTAGGTTTCGTGGACGCCAACACACAGGTCCTCATGTTTCCGGTAATATGATCTAAAGCAAGCATTATTATCTAATTAGAAAACCACATATATATATTATTTTCTTCTACACACATAAGAAGAGAAAAAGGTATTGGATTCAGAAACTTTTAGACTTCCAGTTTTCAATGTATTTACATGTTTTTAGATACATTGAAGATTAGACTATTTTTGGAAACTTAGATATAAATTTTTTGTTGATTAGATTTTTGGGTATATCGCCCAACAGGCAGCGTAACTGCACTAGATTTCCCTTTTTATGGGAAAGATTATATCTCGGCTGTATAAAAAAAGAAGCTATATCTAAAAAAAAAAAAAAAAAACGAAAAGTATTTGAAGCGTGGTTGTTTCGAACATAAATCATGCGCCATACCATTGAATTAGGACGTCAGCCAGTTTTTGGTATGTTGAATTTGAATGGACTTAACATTGTACTAAAGCTAGACAGACAGCATATCAACGGTCTAGAATTCATTTCTAGGGAATCGTACCATCAGAATTTAAAACCTCCACGGAGGAGATATTTCCCCAACTTCAGTATACCTAAGCTATTACATTTACAAAACATGGAGGACACAACGGATTTTACGTGCACCAGATACCACTAATCTACATGACAGTCTTTGGATGGCTCCAGCATCGATCTCCCAATCCTTCAATTACGAGCTCGATTCCTTATTAACCGGACTACCGTGAGTCCAGTTTTTTGGGGATTTTCTCCGTTTGTCAGCGGTTTATAACATCACGGATTATAGAACTCTCTAGCAGAGACTTGTGCCTTTTAAAGAACTAGTTTCATCAGTTTTAGGCCCAAGGCACTTTTTATTATTATTATTATTATTATTATTATTATTATTATTATTAAACCTTTTCTTGCCATTTTAGATTTTAGGAAAATTAATTCCATTGTTTGCCGCCATGCGGCGTTGTAACCTATCTTATTTATAGCGCATAACCATTTTACTATGCCTAGATACGAATTTTAAGGCAATAACTTATATTTGTTTTAAAGTTAAGTTGAAGGGGGGGGGGGGACTTTAATGCACACGTTCTTGGTGTACACATGTGTGGATGCACGACCAACAATCTGAGTGAAAGTTGGGCTCCCTCCGAAATTTTTTTCTGGATACGGCCTTGGATTACCAGTGGCTCAGTGGAAGCGCATCCGCACGGTACGCAGAGGACCTGGCTTCAATTCCCGGCTCTGGCATTTTTCACATAATTGGTAAAAAAAAAAAAAAAAGAATCAATCTTATACTCCAAACTACTTAAAATGAATTTTCACAGTTGATGGAGTTTATCAATAGAGTTTCTAAATACTTTAAGGTAGTTTACGTAATTAAATGGTAAAATAGGATATTGGGTGGCATCCTGGCATATTGAAAGTGTGACAACGCAATATCGCTGTAAGAAATAATTCTGTCGTACTTAAAAAAAAAAAAAAAAAAAAAAAAAGACACTTTTTTAAAAAATATATTTATCAGCAGAAAAAAACAGTATTTCATATTGTTCTTCACTTTTAAATTCTTACGGAAAAAGTTACGGTACACAAGAAAGAAAACAGGCAGAAATTAGGCAAGTAGGCAAGGAATGAATCAAAGTTTGATTCCTTTTATTTTGAACAACTCAAAGACCATACAATTTCTTCATAAATCTACCTCTATCATTTAAAAAACAAATAATTCCTTCTAATATCATGAAACACATTTAAATAATGTGTCTATCTTATCATTCAATCCAATCATTTCCGGAAAAGCACAAAGTCAGTGAATTTGTTTGTTATACACCATTCGCAATATCCCAACATTTTAATTTATTCCGTAGTATTTTTAGCCCCGCCTTTATTTCATACCACTTATTTTTTAAAAGTATTTTTTTTCCCTTGTTTTATCGAAGTTATATATTAGAGCTTTTTTTTAAATAAATAAACTGATGTGAAATAAAGGCAGGGCTAAAAATACTCCGAAATAAATTAAAATTTTGGCATCTATGCATTTCTTTTACTGTTTTCAAAAAACTGGACTCCTCTCATCACTTTTCATAACTCCCCTTACCCCTCTTTGATAATACACATTTGATCACATTCACACATACTTGAGGGTCGTTCTCTTCGCCCTTTTTTCAAAACACTCTCATAGCTGCCAAGTTTTTTAATTTATTCCGGAATGTTGTTAGCCGCGCCCTCTTTTCACACCGTAATTTTTGTAGAAATTTTTTTTTCAGTATATAATTATGATTAAATATGAAGAAAATTACTCTCAAATGATTACGGTGTGAAAAAAGGGCGGGGCTAACAACATTCCGGAATAAATTAAAAAACTTGGCAGGTATGCACTCTATATAAATGAGAAATTTTCAAATTTATTGCTACCACTATTTTTATAAAATAATCTCTAACCTGTATAATCATGGCACATTACTATAAATATTCCAAAGGTATTTTTGCATGAAATTTGTTGTGGCAGAAATGGCAGAAATCCCTTATCTCTGAGAGTGACCTGAAAAAAGGGCGGAGAGTACGACTCCTGACCGTAGTGCTGTTAGTCTCACCCTTTTCTTCACACCAGTAAACTTGTAAAGTAATTTATAATAATAAAAGAAGATGTCTGTCTGTCTGTCTGTGCATCTATACGTTCAGCCTCTACTGAACGTAGAAGTATAACATTTGACATACGCGTGCGCAGAAGCCTTCCCGAGGGGATAGTGAAAAAATAATTAAAAATTTTTAATTAGTTGTGACGATATTAATTAAAATGTCGACCTATGTCTAATCAAAAAGCGACCACAATGACTGAGGATTCACCGCGATTGCATGAAAATAGATATTTTATTGGAGTTAAAAGCAGAAAAAGTGGAAAATAAATTAGAAATATTAGTCCGATTGTTACGAATTCGGTACCAAATGAAAGGGATAATTTCTCTGAATCTAAGAGTGCAAGCGGCTTATCAATACAACAATTTGATTTTTTAAAATTAATTAAAGTATGAATTTCAGGTGGCAACATCATTTCAACTGCCAGACGACTGCCTGCGATGAAAAAAGAAATGATTGTAACCAGTTAATATGTCACGTGTTTTATAGAGGGGGGGGGGGAATTGCAATTTTCAAACTTTTTCAAATTTTCATTTACGTTACATTTAAATTAATATTCGGCCTAGACAGCATATTATTAAGCAACAGTTCAATTTTGATGAAAATATGTGAATAAACAAAAAAGTTACATTTCTATTGGGAATTATATTTATCACGACTCAAGTGATCAAAAAAAGATGTAAGATTAAGTTTTCTTTTATATTTTGTAGTACTATTTTAAATTGAGATATGCCGTTGAAATTTCGTAATATTTGGTTTTAACGCTCGATAATTCAATTGTGAATATTTCTGAAAGTGTAGAATCATTAGGAAGTGCTTAGAGAGAGGGGGGGAGGGGAGGGGGGTGAAGGAATAAAAAATTACTGCTTTTGAAATTGGTATTATTAGGTTTAAAGGCAAGATAAATCGATTGCGAATATTTTCAAGTGTAAATTTATTAGGAAGGACGGAAAGGTGGGGGGGGGGGCGCAAAAATGTAGAAAAGAAACGGGAGTTTCGTAGAAAACAACGGAAAACCCAGAACGCCTTTATTCTCTTATATTTTGCAGAGTTTCGAATTTCAATTTCCGCTCACATTTCGTACCAAAGATTTTTAACATTATATATCCCGGAATTACGCAAGTTTCAGAGAAAACCATGGATAAGTCAGACACAAATCTTTTTATAAAAATGTTTATATTACCTTTGTATCTCAGCTTAATTTCATAAGTAATATATCATTTTAAAAGTTATTGGAATAGAAGAGTATATGTTGCAAATTTCTGTCGCCAGAGGGACTTTGATATTTTAATAATTCAATATCTAAAATTCTAATTATGATTAAATTACTTATAATACATCATTTAAAATATTGGGAACTTTGAAACTGATATAAATTGTTAAATTCCATACGGGAGTTTCAGAGAAAAACCACAGAAAAGCTAGAACACCTTTATTACAATATCTCCAATTTTAATTATGATGCAGGCTTCGAAATTCCGATACTCAGCTCACATTTCGTATTAAGGATTTTTAACACTATTTAGCCCGCAGTTACGCAAGTTTCAGAGAAAACCACCAAAAAAATCAGACACATTTTTTTCTTTTTTATAATAATGCTAATATTACCTTTGTATCGCAGCTTCTAATTAACATAATTTCATAGTTAAAACATCGTTTTAAAAGTCATTTAAATTGAAATTGAAGAGTACATATTGGAAATGTCTGTCGCCAGAGGGCGCTTTGACATTTTAATAATTTAATATCTCCAATTCTGATTATGAGTAAATTACTTATATGGAGAAGTTTGGGAGACCATAGGACCCACCGGGTTAGAATTTTCAAAGGTCCTTTACAATGATGAGCGAACAGGCTGTTTCAAATCATGAAACGTAAAGCGGCACCTTAATCGTCGCAGAGAGGAAATTTGCTACAGTTAAAATTTTCAAAGCTATTTCCACTATGAGCGAGAAAGCTGTTGTAAGACGTGGATAAGGCGCCGCAGGCACCACCAAGCCGGACTTTGCTAAAGTCAGAATTCAGAAAGATCATAACTCGGTCAGGCCCTGACTAACGGCAGGGCATACGGAGCAAATACCCTGGGCCCCCCTTCTGGAAGGGGCCCCCTACAGCCGTATGCAGAAATTCTGCAACTTAAAGAGCTCTTATGCCACTGCAAGGGGGCCCCCCAGAATAGGCTTGCCCCAGGGCTCCAGGTAGTCTAAGTCGGGCCCTGAACTCGGTGAGTGAACAGGCTATTTCAGATATTGAAATGGAAAGAGGGCGCAGCAGGCGCTACCGCGCGGGAATTTGTTGTGATTAAATTTTTCAATAAAGCCATTTTCACTATGTGTTAATAAGCTGTTGTAGGACCTGACATAGGAAAATGGCGCCGCAAGCGCCACCGAGCGGAAGTTTCGCAAAGTCGGATTTTTCAAGGATCGCGAACCAGCTGGTCGCCGAAGGCGACTAATCTATAATAATAAAAGATGTCTGTCTGCCTCTCTGTCTGAGCATCTATACGTTCAGTCCCTACTAAAGGTAGAAGTACAAAATTTGACATACGGGTGCTCAGAAACCTTCCCGAGGGGATAGTGAAAAAAGAATTAAAAAGTTTTAATTAATTGTGGTGATATTAATTAAAATGTCAACCTATGTCTAAAATCAAAAGGCAATCTCAATGACTGAGAATTCACTGCGATTGCATAAAAATAGATATTTTAACGGAGCTAAAAGCAGTAAAAGTGGAATATTAGTCCGATCGCTACGAATTCGGTACCAAATGAAAGGGACGAATTTTCCGAATCTTAGAGTGCAAGAGGCTTGTCTATAGTTGCCAACTTAGCACCTTTTGGCTACAAGAAAAATTTTTCAGAAATATTTATTTTATTTAATCAGTGAACTGTAACGGTTTTTATTGATAAAGTAAAAAAAAAGAATATATATATATATATATATATATATATATTGAAATTTTCCGGTATCCAAAAGGTGCTAAGTTGGCTACTATAGGCTAATCAATACAGTAATTAGATTTTTTAAAATTAACTAAAGTATGAAATTTAGGTGGCAACGTCATTTCAACTGCCAGACGACTGTCTGCGATGAAAAAGGAAATAATTGTAACCAATTAAGGTTTATTAAATGCATGTATAACAAACAGTTAATAACGTGTTTTATTAGGGGGGAAAATTACAATTTTCAAATTTCTTTAGATTTTCATTTACGTACACTTATATTCGGCCTAGACAACATATTATAAAACAACAGTTCGATTTTCAGAAAAATATGTGAATAAACAAAAAAAATTACATTTTTATTAGGAATTATATTTATCACGACTCACGTGACCAAAAGACAATGTAAGATTAAGCTTTCTTTTATATTTTGCCGTATTATAAATTGAGATACGTCATTGAAAGTTCGTATAGTATTTGGTTTTAATGCCCGATAATTCGATTGTGAATATTTTTGAAAGTATTGAATTATTAGGAAGGGCTTGAGAAGGAGGGGGAAGGAAAAAAAAAATAGTTATTGCGCTTGAAATTGGTATTATTAGGTTTCAAGGCAAGATAAATCGATTGCGGATATTTTATTCGAGTGCAAAATTATTAGGAGGGGCGGAAAGAGGGGGCGAAGGGGAAAAAATGTTGGAAAGGAACGGTAGTTTCGGAGAAAACAACGGAAAACCCAAAACGCTTTTATTCTTTTATATTTTGCAGAGTTTCGAATTCCAATTTCCGCACACATTTCGTCCTAAGGATTTTTAACGTTGTATAGCCCGGAATTATGCAAGTTTCGGAGAAAAACATGACTAATTCAGAACAAATCTTTTTATAAATATGTTTATATTACTTTTGTATCTTAGCTTTTAATTAACACAATTTCATAAGTAATATATCATTTTGAAAGGTATTGGAATAGAAGAGCATATGTTGCAAATTTCGGTCGCCAGAGGGTGCTTTGATATTTTAATAATTCAGTATGAAGAATTCTAATTATGATTAAATTACTTATAACACATCTTTTGAAATATTACGGGCATTTAAAGTGATATAAGCAGTTAAATTCCGTACGGGTGTTTCAGAGAACACCACAGAAAAGCCAGAACACCTTTATTACAATATCTCCAATTCTAATTATGATACACGCTTTCGAATTCCGATACTCCACTCACATTTCGTATTAAGGTAATTTAACACTATTTAGCCCGCAGATACGCAAGTTTCAGAGAAAAAACACGAAAAAATCAGGCACAATTTTTTTTTATAACAATGCTAATATTATCGTTGTATCTCAGCTTCTAATTAACATAATTTCATAGGTAAAGTATCATTTAAATTGAAATTGAAGAGTACATATTGCAAATCTCTGTCGCCAGAGGGCACTTTAACATTTTAATAATTCAATATCTCCAATTCTGATTATGAGTAAATTACTTATAGGGAAACGATTGGATGACCGACCGTAGGCCCACCGGGCTGCGGATTTGCTACGATCAGAATTTTGAAAGGTCCTTTACATGGTGAGCGAACAGGCTGTTTCAAATCATGGAACGTAAAGCGGCGCCTTAGTCGTCACTGAGCGGAAATTTGCTACATTTAAAACTTTCAAAGCTATTTAGGGTATGAGCGAGGAAGCTGTTGTAAGTTCTGAAACGAGGATAAGGCGCCGCAGGCGCTATTGAGTGGCAATTCATTGCGATTATATTTTTCAATAAAGTTATTTTCACTACATGTGAATAAGCTGTTTTAGGAACTGAAACGGGTAAAAGGCGCCGCGTGCATCACCGAGCGGGAGTTTCGTAAAGTCGGGATTTTCAAGAATCGCGAACCAGCTAGTCGGCGAAGGTGGATGGTGTTCGATAAATGCAATTACGAATGAATAACAAGAAAAATACTGGGGTTAAAAAGAAAAAAAAAAAAAAAAAAAAGGTGGAGCAAACAGAACTACAGAATATTAATTAGGATGTTGGTAGGTATGCTTACATGTGTGGATTAATTCGCAGTATATTTATGATATGCGTGTAGGGTATTACATTCAAAAACCGCAAAATGCGTTTGATTTTCATTAAAAAGAAGCATAAAATAAATGCTAAAACAACAACATCAAAAACAAGAAAGAAAAAAAAAAGAAGTTTAAAACAGTGTATATTTAATAACCAGCAAACGGTATTTCCAAATAAATGTTATTACTTCCTACAGAGTGGTGCGCCCTCAATCCTCTAAAAGTAAATCTCGGTACCGTGAAAATTTAGCCAACTTTTTATCTAAAGATTATCTATCTGAAATTCTGCTATCTAGACCAACTTTTTATAGAATGAATTTTCAGTAGCCCCAACTCACAAGGCTTAAATTTCCTTAACTATTTTACATGGCCTTACCTGATGGCACAATTTCATAACTATGAATTCACAAAATTAGAACAATTTTAAAAAGTCATAATGAAAATTTGGGATGAAATGGATTCCAAGATCTATGAACTCCCAGAACGTATCTAAAAATGAATGGTTCCTAAACTCACCAGACTTAAAATCTCTTTGATAATTTTGTATGATCCTACATGATGGCACAACTTAATAATTATAAATTCACAAAATTGGAATGCTTTTAAAAGGTCATTAAACTAGTATGTTGTGGCCACCACAAGACTTTCTTCTATATTTTCCTATACAAATTCACTCAGTAACAATATTAAAAAAAAAAAAAAAAAACTATTTTTTTCAGTTTTTTTTGTTGTTGTTAAAAATTAAAAAAAAAAATAAATAACTTTGTTTTAAATTATCACAGATTTATAGTTCAACCATTCGTTTTAAAGGTATTGACAAGACCTTTCGAAAGATACCCATCTTGAAACTTTATCCCCCCCCCCCCGGGGGGAGAACCGATGCCCACACATGCACAAAATTTTTTTCCTAGTTAACTACTACTATTATCCATAATTCATATTAATTTTACAATCACAGTTTAAGAATAACGCTCATTATGTACATTTTTACGAAATTTTGTCCTATACTGCCATGTTAAAAATTTAGAAAAAGTACGATCACAGCGCCACCTGTTGAGCGATTGATCCCCAAATGTAATCCGCACCAGTTTATGTCAGGGTGCAACTAAATACCAAGTTTGGTTGAATTTCATTCACTGGTTCGTGAGCTATAGTGTCCACAAAAATCGTGATACACACAGACAGACAGACATTTTCTAAAAACTATCAATTCGTGTTCAGGACATCCCAAAACGTGTAAATCCATCAAAAAATGGAGGTCGAAAATTTTCGCGAATCCAATACTTTCTCTATATTACATATAGAAGAAAGTAAAAAAATATGGGATGAGATATTCCTGGACTTCGTGTGTGCTGCATGAAATGAAGGTGTATATTTGATATCTGTCGTCCTTGGCCACTTTTGTATTAGGCAATCATAAACGTAATACGAAAATATACATGACAGATGTATATTTTCGTAAATATATTGTACGAAATATTGCTTCAGATTATTGTTTCACTCTTAATATATGTGATTAAAATAACCATGGCTTTTTAAAGCAATTAAATACGTTCGCTAGATAATTTGGCGATCTTTTCTCTTTTTCGCCAAGGACGACGGATATCAAATCTGTTCCGAAAAGAGATTTTTAAGTTCCCTTTCTCCCTCATTTTCTCGTCTGCGATCATGAAATCCTATCTAATTCTATGGAGAAAGTTTTTCATAGAATTACTCATTACTTAATATACTTAAAATTAAAGTATTATTAAATTCCGTTTTCACAACAAGAAAACTTACAACCGTTAAATTAGTACTCGTTTTCTAAAAAAATTATTATTATTTTTTTAAATATTTTAATTTTGAGTTTAAAAATTCAAAAAATTATCTACAGAGTCGTCAAAAAATCCATTATATATCTATTTTTAGAATTATAATGACCCGCTTGAAATAATAATAGCTTTTTAACGTAAACATACAAGGGTAATAAACATGAAATGAAATTATTATTTTATTTTATTAATAGCTGTATATGCTAGAAACAGGTTGATAACGACTTTTTAAATTACCCTCTCAAAAATAAATAATTATAGCTAAATTGATTTAATGTAAACACTAGCGTAATAAATATGAATTGAAATGACTATTATTATTTTATTAATAGCTACTTGTGCTAGAAGTAGGCTGATACGAATTTTTAAATTACCCTCTCAAAATAAATAATAATAGCTAAATTGATTTAATCCATTCGGGGAAATGTATAAACAACACTACATTTCAAAAAACCCGATATAACAATTGCTTTATTTTATTATGAGAGTAATTCGTTTTTAACAAAAAGGACAAAGAACACCAATTTTGATTTCTAACTAAAACGGGAAATTCTATATAATTAATTAATTGAATTAGATAAATTTAAAAAGATTTTTTTTATTATTTTATTAATCCCTCCTTCTTGTTATATATTAAATTTGAATAAATAAATAAACTTTTAAAGGACACATGTGTGAGAACACTCACACAGTGCATTTTCTCTTTTTTTTTTTTTTTTTTTTTTTTTTTTTTTTTAGCTGCAAAATCACACACAGAATTATATATATATATAACACTAAAAATTGATTTGAAAGTTGTGTATTTTCTTAATGAGAAAATAGACTTAAAAAAAAAAAGAATTAGGTAATATGTAATTAAACAAAATATTTTATAGTCATTGACCGTAAAAATAAAGTTATACCCGTAAATCTGTCATGAATTTTCTTGAAGAAGAGAAATGACCCTTGTGGATGTTGATTAAGTGTACGCAATATGCGCTTTAATGTGAGGGAATTTTGCAAAACTTTCAACATTAACCGCAAGGGAGGAGGATTAAAAAAAGTAGGTAAGGCATTGCGGAAGGCATTGAGGCTCCAGATTCGACGTGTGGTGATAGCGGGAACTTTAACTTCTATTTTGACTGTTTTTTTTTTAAATTATTAATGATATAAAATTTTGAGAATTCATTTCAATATTATGAGCAGCGAAGCGGGTAAAGCTTGCTAGTCTATCTATCTATAATAATAAAAGAAGATGTCTGTCTGTCTCTTTGCCTGTGCATCTATACGTTCAGCCCCTACTGAACGCAGAAGTATAAAATTTGACATACGGGTGCTCAGAAGCCTTCCCGAGTTGATAGTGAAAACAGAATTTAAAAATTTTAATTAGTTCCGGAGATATTAATTAAAATGTAGACCTGTGTCTAGTCAAAAAGCGATCTCAATGACTGAGAATTCACCGCGATTGCATAAAAATAGATATTTTAACGGAGTTAAAATCAGAAAAAGTGGAAAATAAATTAGAAATATTAGTTCGATGGTTACGAATTTGGTACCACATGAAAGGGGATTTTTTTTTCCGAATCTAAGAGTGCAAGTGGCTTATCTCTACAGCAATTAGACTTTTTAAAATTAACTAAAGTATGAAATTTAGTTGGAAACAGGCAGAACACTTAATTATTTCATTTATCAAAGATTCTTCAGTGCCAGGTGCTAGACATGCTGGCTTCCGGTCGCGAAAAATTGTTTTTCGTTTTTCGCCACACGTGACAAAGTAGTGGAAATAAAAAAAGCAGTGTTTGAATTTTTTCAATTCGATCAAAAGCAGAACTTCGAAATTGCCCGTCATTATGGCTGACCTGCATGCAGTTAAAAAATCTAAAGTATAGCTTTAAAAATAAAATAAATAGACATATTATATTTATTTAAATTCATTTTTATTTCATCTGTTAATGACACCAAAAGTTACTTTTAACAGAATAATATTGTTTTTTTTTCCTTTTTTTATGAATTCGGTTGTAAAAAAGCAGTTTTGGAATTCTTAAATTTTAGACGGATTTCAATAGAAATCATTAATCGCCCTTGATAGATTAGACATTTTGAGTCTAAAATATATCAAAGATATTCATTATTGTAATACATAATACATCATTCAAAAGATATTTTAAAGTATTTTTATTGCAGGCTATTAAAATGATATAAGCCGTTCAAATTCTGTACGAAACTTTCGGAGAAAACTACGGAAAACCCAGAAACTTTTTATTCTTTTATATTTTACAGAGTTTCAAATTCAGATTTTCGCTCACATTTCGTACTAATAATTTTTAACCCGGAATTAAGCAAGTTTTGGAGAAAACCACAGATAAGTCAGACACAAATCTTTTGAAAAAATGTTTGTATTACCTTTGTATTTCGGCTTCTAATTAGTATAATTTCATTTTTCTATTATCGAAAGTGGAAGCTAGGAAGGTGTTCTAAGTTCTAAAACGGGGATAAGGTGCCGCAGGCGCCACCGAGCGGGACTTAGCTAAAGTCAGAAATTTGAAAGATCATAACATTGTGAGCGAACAGGCTGTTTCAGATATTGAAAAGGGAAGAGGGCGCCGAAGGCGCTTCCGCACGGTCACGATATATCAATAAGCTGTTATTAGACCTGAAACGGGAAAAAGGCGCCGCAGGCGCCACCGAGCGGGAGTTTCGTAAAGTCGGATTTTTCAGGGATCGCGAACCAGCTGGGGTCGGCTAGTATTTAATAAAATTTTAATTCATATGACAAATTATTGGCCACGATGTATTCGGATGCTATAGTTTTGTTCAGAACCCGAAGCAGATAATTTTTAATTTCTTGAATTGTTTTAAAAATTTAATAAATTGTGTATATATTAATTTTTTTTTTTTTTTTTTTTTTTTTTTTTTAAAGGACTGAGGACTATTAATCTCAATCTATGGATTTTTACGATACCAGTTTTACGATAGTTGGACATTTTTTTGGGGTGTGTGTGTGGGGGGGAGGAGGGAGCTTTAGGGGAATAAATTTTGGCAAATGGGGATATCCACGACACATATGCGGTCATAAAATTAAGATTTGGGCAGAATCAAAGCCAGTGAATAAATAAACTGTGCGCCCCTACCTACCAATTTCCAATTATGTTTAGAAATCCATGCTTAACTATGAACAATTATATTTCACTTTATTATTATTATTATTATTATTATTATCACTATTCGAGGTATATGGAATGGATAATAAATATTTGATTTTTTCTTTCTTTCTCTCTTTTCTTTTTTTTTTTTTTTTTTTCGTTTAATGTCGGAAAATGTTTTTTGCTAGCAAGTACATTAATTTGTTTTTATTTATTTATTTTGCAAATTTTTGTTTCTTTTTAACTGAAATATAAGAGCTCTGATGTAACAATGAAGCTTTCTTATTGATAAACAATGAAAAAGTTGAATTCCTCGTTCAATAATCGACAACAATTGGACTCCTAATGAACAATGCTACTTATAAAAATTTTTCTCATTTACCCTTTCTAAATAACAGCAATATTACCTTCACAAAAAATACGACCATAATATTTTACGTTTAAAAAAGTTAATAGTTGGCATTGATATAAAATATTTCTCATTATGAAGTTAGTCAAAATACTCAGAGATTTTTTCCATCGAAGAAAGTGAGTCTACCTTAAAGATATATATTTTATTTAATAGCGTTAATGTGTAATTGGGAAAAAGACGTTGGGTCATTTTAAAAATTCATTGCTGTTAGGCAAATGAAGACACAAAATTAATTTTTGTTAAATAAGTAATTTGTTTTAAATAGTCTGGTCTGGTTGTCATATTACTTTCTAGTACACTGTATTTTAAAAGATAAAATTTTTATTAGTAGCCCTACATTTCTATTTAACCCTTGTTGCGCAGATTTTATTGAATTTTTACATTTCCTGATCATGGTACAAATTTAGTAAATGAATTTCTTTAACTATAATAGAAAATTACGTATGCGATTAAACTTAGGTAGCTCATTATACTGATTATAAATTGCACACGAATGGCAAAGTGTACTTACACATAGCTCAGTAAAAATGCATAACACAGCAGCAATGCTTACAGCAAATTCCAGCCATATCCCCTAATGCATACGAAATTTTTTATTAGGTAAAAGAAAGATAATTAGTTTTCACTTTCACATACATTATTTAAAAAACAAGTTTTTTCTGCGTGGAAACATAATATATTTCTATTTCATTACGTTGGTGCAGTATATAAATGGCAAAGTGATTCAATTATTGAATCTGTTCATATAACATAATATATACTGGTGTACACAATTAAAGCAACAACCTGTTTTCTCGTTTTTTTCTTTTGCACATAATTTTTAAACAAATAAACATATAAACATAAAATTTGGATGGCTTGTTCGTTATCATATCATTAACCGAATTTTATGTAACTTTAGCATAAGAATAATTTTTAAGCTGATAATTATTCATTTTTCTCTCAAATGTAAGCTTTGGAAAAAATGAAAAGTTTCAATAATTTTTGGAAAGAACACTTAATGAAAAATGGTCATAAGGATGCTTTACAGATAGGTGAAGATGCATACCCATCCATATTTTAGATTGCAACCAAATCTTTCTACCTGTATTCACTTTTCTGTTTCTTATCTTTTCTTCTTTTTTTTCGCATGTGAATAGCTTTTTAAAAAATATACATACAAACATGAAAATTGAATAAGATATTCATTATTAAACTATTTATCGACATTTTTATTATTCTGGTGATGCTCATAGTTTACAAATTATGAATTATAATTTTTTAAAAAGTCCGTCATAAAAGTAAAAGAAAAGTTAATACAGAAAGAAAAATCGAGATTTAGTGTAACCAAAAATAAATTCAAAAACTGGCGTACAGACAATAGCAAGAAATTAAAACTTCTTCACACACCATAAATTTTAAATCAGCACAACCGGTTTCGAAAGGACGTAGCCTTTCTTCATCAGGTGCAAACACATGCAACTGCCTTGGCTTGCTTTTGCCTCCAAGGCAGTTGCATGTGTTTGCACCTGATGAAGAAAGGCTACGTCCTTTCGAAACCGGTTGTGCTGATTTAAAATTTACAGGTATGGTGTGTGAAGAAGTTTTAATTTCTTGCTATTTAGTGTAACATTTCAAGGCATGTGCGTCTTTACCTATCTCTAATGCATCCTCAACACCACTTTTCATTAAGTATTCTTTCCTAAAATTATTGACATTTTTCATTTTTTCCAAATCTTACTTTTGAGAGAAAAATGAATAATTATTAGCTTAAAAATTGTTCTTATGGTAAAAGTTACATAAAATTCGGTTAATAATATGATAACGAACTGGTCATCCAAATTTTATGTTCATATGTTTATTTGTTTAAAAATTATGTGCAAAAGAAGAGAACGAGAAAACAGTTTGGTACTTTAATTTTGTCCACCAGTGTACTTTAATTTATTTATTTGTCGTTGTACAGGAATAATTTATTTTCTCTTATTAGAAAGTTACAAGTGATATCACACTATCATACAGATTTAGAATTTCGAATTTGGATTTCCTTCTACTAACATTTGTGTTTTGCTAATAACACATAGAGCCATGCATGCATAACAACTATTAAAATTTTATTTTCATATCCAGGGTACTTCAAAAAGTACAAAATTATTAAAAAAATATCAGTTTTGAAATTTCGTCTCCAAAGAAATACTATCGTTAAATGGGTAAGAAAAATTAAAACAAGGAATAGGCGTAATATATATATACAACTTAAAATACTTCCTGTTAATTTATTTCATTTTATGTAGTTTTAGTGTATTTTTTGGTTGTTGTTATTGTTCAGTTATGATGCATTTTCTTTTGTGTGCTAATGGAGCTTTTTCTTGAAATTTATGCAATTAAGTTCAACACACAATAATAAAAAATGGTGTATAGTATAATTATAGTGCTTTATATCGATGTATTAAAGCATTATAATTATACCAGAGTGGTTATGTAAGAATTATACTATAGTAATTATGAAGAATTAGTAATAATATAGTTCGTAATTAGTAATAGTATTGGCTGAATTAGTAAATTAGAAGAATATGGTATAGGCTGAAAAATCAGAAATAGTATATAGTAATTAGTAAGAATTATACACTATAGTAATTATGTAAGAACAGTTTCTTAGAACTTTTTATGAGTATTCACAGTTAGAAAAAATTAAAGCAAATCACGGGCAAAACCTAGCCACAGAGATTGCTGGCAAAATCCGTAAAAAAAAAAACATTTGGACCATATATGATGTATCTCCCGTAATTTTACGTTGTGATAAACATACAATTTTGAATTGAATCCTTTGAATTAAATTAGGTAAACAATAACTCTTTTATATCAATCGCTATTTGTATGAAAGTATTAATAAACTCTCTCAACCAATAAAAATACAGTTATATTTTCAGTTTAAAATATCAAGTAATTCTTGTATGACGTAACTGAGAAGCTAATACTTTACATTTGAAGGGATTTGATCGTAAAAATATAGTTTAATGGCAGATTAGAGCAAATTACGTAGATTAACGGCATTTTCCCGTAAAAAATGCCAGTATTACAAAATTACACTTTTATGACATCAATTTACGAACTATGATCATTTAGCTAGCAAGCTGTTATTTCCATTAAAATTATACGGTCAAATCCGATGATTTTACACCCCCACACACACACATATATTTATATATATATTACAGTGTTTTTTTATTTATCATATGTGTTAGAAATATTGAAAATATTTAAGTATTTTTTTTTTTAATTAAATGTTGTAAAATACAATTAGTGCAAACTGTCTATCATCATAACATGTTCTAGATTGAGAAAACATAAAAATATGTTAAACTAATAATAGCAATTATCTGTCAAATTAAGTATTAGGGGGACCGGAAAATAATGTCGTTTTGAATTAATAAAATGAAACCGGAAATTTTTGTTCAACAGTGTTTACATGGTACTTTACAATTAACCATCATATAAGTTACCGAAAAATATCTTAAATTTTATCCAGGATAAATTTCCGATGTCAGTATTTTAATTCAAAACGACATTATTTTCCGGTCCCCCTAATATTTTAAAGAAAAATGATTACATCTGAGACTCAGAGTAATTGATGATGAACAAAGTTACATACTTTATGCAAATTCAAAAGGGAAAATATTTAAACTGAGGATATGATAGAATTTATAATATATCTAAAAAAAAAAAAAAAAAAAAAAGTAGAGATATGTTTACGTAGATTTATATATATATATATATATAAATGATAGATATCGTAATAAAATTTAATCTGAAAATTTAGCAATTGATAGATACAAAACAATAACAACACACAAAAAAATAGAACTGATTTTAACTTTTAGGAAAGACTGACACAAAGTTGTTGCGAAAAAGATTAAGAACCAATAAGAGACAAAAACAATTTAAATTACTTACGCCGACATGAATGGTAATAATATATTCATAAAATTCATTTTTATAAATATTCATTCGTAAAAAATCTCAAAATTTCAATCTTCGTCAAATTTACACGTTTTGAGATATGCTGAATACCATTTGACCATTTTTTGGAAATATTTGTCTGTTATATGTGACAGAAAATTCATATCAAGCTCTGATTCAAAAACTAATGCAAAGAATTTCGTGAAAATTTTTATTTCTTTTCATCTTGACGTACATTGATGTCTATCAACTTTTACTGCATAACGGCAGTAAGAGACGCTTCAGTGCTCAAATATTTTCTTATATCATTAAAGGCTATCTCTCAGATTCTGTAGCTCATAAATGTAACAAAAATAACCCTTTTCCGGCCATAACACACTAAAGCGCTCTAAATGTTGCCAAATTAAGAGATTCTTTTATTCAACTACCACCAATAATTTTAAGGAATGATATTTGATACATATAATAGACGAATAACCTTCGAAGTGATTAGGCAGCCAATTTATAGTCCAAGCGGCGGCTGCAAAAAATTGACTTGATAAGGTACGAAGCTGATTTTTTTCCTATAGATAGAATGGGGAAATTGCACATTTTTCATTTTGACTTGTAAATGATAGAGCTTGAAAATACAAACATTTTGATACCATTTTTATGCATATTTGAAAACCGGATGCTTTAATAAATTATCTTTAAAAGACGTAGTTCTCATGTTGGCGGGAAAACGCTGCGTCACGTGATAAAACCTATCGTGACGTCACTATCCATGAAATGAACTGCCGGCTGAATTTCTCCCTCTTGTATTGTAAAGAAAAATCGTGCATTCAGCGAAATTTTGTATTTTTTCTTTAAAAAAAAAAATATTAAAACTATTTGAACTCATTAAATATCACTTCATTCTATAAATGACACCAAGTTTCAATGATATTTTTTTGTACTCGCCTGCTGTTATTAATCCAAATTAAACTATAATCGAAATAATAGTTGATCAATAGAATTTTCTTAAAGAATGTTTTTAGTATGCTATGCCAAAGATGTATCTTTTAAATACTTGTTTTGTTTCATTTTATTATGTTTTATAGATTTATTATTATTTTATTATTATTATAGACTGAGTACAGAAATAAAATATTGGGATTGAGTAATAATATTTAACTGAATAATATGCATATTTTCATTACTTAAATAATCTAGAATAGTTTATGCTAAATTAACCTAAATTAGATTACTTTTATAATTATGAGATGCCAGTATATCTGTATATATATATATATATATATATATATATATATATATATATATATATATATATATATAACTTTTTTTTAATACATTTCAATATTATAACTTAACAATATTTCTATTAAAATAGCAGCTGAAGATTGTGAATAATTAAAAACATTATAGTGATGCAGTTTGAGAAATTGAAAAGTATTTAAGGAAAATTACATGCGCTTATCTTTCTAAATAAATAAATAAAATTAAAAGAAGGTCTCCGTACAAAAATATTAATATTATTTATATATGTATATATATATAGAAACGCGTTTAGTTATTTTTATAATGTAATTACTTTTTTATTTGGAAAAATTTTAAAGTAGAAAGAACAGATTAATAGAAATAGAAAGTAATAATAATAACAACATTTAGCAATAGGAAAGATATAAAGTGCTTTAAAATAAAATAAAAACATGAAATATATGTTAAATGTAATAATACCTTATAAGTTATACATGATCTAGTTATAAATATGAATGGTATTAAATAATTAATTAAAAATTTGCAGTAAATTTCAGCAATCAAACGCAATATATACACTGGTGGATAATTGCTAAGGACGGAGGACAATAACTAAGCTATTGTCATCCGTCCTTAGCAATTGTCCATCAGTGTATATATATATATTAAATTCATTTATCAATGAAGCCTTAATGTAAAATCCAAATATGTTTAGAATATATCAGGGGTCGATCCAGGTAAAAACTGGGACCCATTTGCTTCCCCTTCACAAAATCCAAATATCTAAAATGGGCCCCTTTAGAAAATACAAATCCATAAAATGGGTCTCTTCACAAAATTCAGATTCATAACAAAAGGCCTTTCTCAAGATTTATTTTTAAAAAGATGATTTTGTAAAAGTTTTCCACGTTAACAATATTATTTTTAATGAGTGTGAATACTTGGCTCAGTAATATGCTGTTAACTTGATAATGAATATTAGATAGAGTAACGTTTCAAGTGAAAGGTTTCGTGTGATAATTCTTTTTATCACAAAAAGAAATAAATTTTCACAAAATTATTTTGTTTTTCACAAAAAAAAAAAAAAAAAAAAAAAAATTGTTTTTCACAAAAATGAGCCCCAAAAGTAAACCTGGAACAACCCTTGCATATACTATAACTGACGGTCTTCGCCTGCTTCGCTGGTCGCTAAATTTAATAAATTAACAAAAAACAAAAAAAAAAAAACTTTAATTTCTTTTATATCATTCTATAAACAAAAAATAAATAAATAGATAATTAAAAAATAAATTCATTGAAATCGCTCTTAACATCGTTTTGGTTATTCGCAGCCTGCGGCTACTTCTTTCCCTCCAGTGTACCCTGCTTTTTGGGATCTGGGTTCTTATTGCCCGCAGCAATGTCTTTCGTGGGCACTTAAATTTGTGTACATATCAGGAGGCGAAAGCTGCTATTATTCAAAAACTAAGATTTTAAGGATAGCTGTATCTCAGCATCTATTAAATATGCTTTAATTTTGGCACCATGTACTTTATTGCAATCACTTTTTCTGCTATATTACCATTTCATTTCGATTAGTACAATAAATAAATAAATAACAAAAGATTTTCCTTTCAAAAGCATTAAATAAATAATAAATAAGTTTTTATTAAATTTAAATTTTAATAAGACTAACCCTTTATGCGATGTTAACATTTTCCCGATAAAAACATTTAATTATATTTTCCTTTTGAAATGAATTAATTAAATAAATAGTTGCGTAACAGCCGTTGCTAATGTAAACAACGTAGAACAATATAATTCAAATAAATTTAAGAAAATTAAATGGAAAAATAAATGGATAAAATTGATATATATATATATAAATTACTTAAAAAATTATAAAAAGTAAACTTTTTTTTTTTTTTTTTTAAATAAAATAAAAATAATAAATAAATAATGCAATTTGAAAATAACATTTTTTTTCGTTGCAAAAACATGAAGTAAATATTAAATACATAATTAATGACTGCTCTATAAAATAATCATATATAATTTATAAAATAACATCATTAAAAAATTCTGGTTAAAAAAAAAAATAAATAAAATAAAATAAATAATCAGTAAAATATATTTTTATGTACTATGAAATTTTAATGAATATTTTAATTATAATTAAATCTTTAAGCATACGTTATGAAAAAAGAAATATTCTCACATACAAGCATCTAAAAAATTAGAGAAATGTAAAAAAAATACTACTAATATATTAAAGCAATGCTAAAATTCTATTATGAAGACGTTTATAATTTTCAAAATATGAATACAGAACAAGCTCCTCTTTAGCTCCTCTTTTCTATGCGCTAATAAAATCGAGGTTTCTTCTCAAAAATGAAAATATGGAAAGAGCATCTATTTTCGGAACATTATCCGATTGCTCTTTTACAAATCCAAAATCGACATTATACAAATAACAATAGAAATATATATATACATAAGATATAGTATAGTTATGGAAGGTTTAAGTTATTTCTTACAAAAGGTAAAAATTTTAAGAATAAACTATAAAATACAGATTAGAATAGAGCGAACAAAAGAAAAGCAAGCGGTGAATAAGTGTAAACATTCACACTTCGTGTACTGTGACGTCAACCCCCTCACGGAGCGTTTTCGATCACGTGGTTTTGTTTTGGTTTTTAGCGATTTTAAAACGTTAATTAAAAGTTAATTTGAAATAATTTTACGATTTTAATTGGATTTTTCGGATTCCCAAGATTGATTTTATCAATTACAATTAAAAGAAATTGTTTTTCCTTCCGTGTGCAACTTCCCCATTCATTGTTACAATGAAAATCTGATAGGGTTGCCTGGTCAAAGCTGTCAAGTTTAAGAGAAACAACTTCACTTCCGGTCACAATTTAAACGATTTTCGAACCCCAAAAGGTATGAAGATGAAACCGGTGCTAAAATGTAGAGATTAATATGCTCTTTAAAATGGCATAGGGTTGCCTGGTCAAAACCGTCAAGTTTTAGAGGTTGCCTCGATAATAGGGGTCAAATTTAAACGATTTTCGAACCCCACAAGTGTGAAGATGAAACCGGTGCTAAAATGTAGAGATTAATATGCTCTTTAAAATGGCATAGGGTTGCCTGGTCAAAGCCGTCAAGAAACAGAGGTTGCCACGAAAATAGGGGACGTATTTTGCGATTTATTTACCCAAGTAAAAAGTGATTTACCCAAGTGTAAAGATGAAACCGGTGCTAAAATGTAGAGATTAATATGCTCTTTAAAATGGCATAAGATTGCCTAGTCAAAACCGCCAAGACCCGGAGGTTGCCTCGAAAATAGGGGTCAAATTTAAATGTTTTTCGAACCTCACAAGTGTAAAGATGTAAGTGGTGCTAAAATGTAGAGATTAATATGCCCTTTAAAATGGCATAGGGTTGCCTGGTCAAAACCATCAAGTTTCAGAGGTTGCCTAGGTAATAGGGGTCAAATTTAAACGATTTTCGAACCCCACAAGTGTAAAAATGACATCGGTGCTAAAATGCCATTTTAAAGAGCATATTAATCTCTACATTTTAGCACCGGTTTCATCTTTACACTTGGGTAAATCACTTTTTACTTGGATAAATAAATCGTAAAATACGTCCCCTATTTTCGTGGCAACCTCTGTTTCTTGACGGCTTTGACCAGGCAACCTTATGCCATTTTAAAGAGCATATTAATCTCTACATTTTAGCACCGGTTTCATCTTCACACTTGTGGGGTTCGAAAATCGTTTAAATTTGACCTCTATTATCGAGGCAACCTCTAAAACTTGACGGTTTTGACCAAGCAACCCTATGCCATTTTAAAGAGCATATTAATCTCTACATTTTAGCACCGGTTCCATCTTCATACCTTTTGGGGTTCGAAAATCGTTTAAATTGTGACCGGAAGTGAGGTTGTTTCTCTTAAACTTGACGGCTTTCACCAGGCAACCCTATCAGATTTTCATTGTAACAATGAAATCTATCTATAGGAAAAAAATCAGCTTCGTACCTTATCAAGTCAATTTTTTGCAGCCGCCGCTTGGACTATTAGTGGTGGATGTTGAATAAAAAGAAGTTCCCAAATTTCGCAACACAGACCAGAGCAGTGAAATTAAATAGGGCTGGCAAAGGGCCAATGTGTAAAATGGATATTGTGTAAAACTACACTGATTTAAATTGGGTATATATCAGACTAAAGGTGGTACTGTTATGATGAAGTTTTATTTATGAAAAACCTGTATCTTAGCTTCTGAAGGTTACTTTCAGGGAAAAAAAAAAAAAAAAAGCTTTATTTGGATGTCTATTGGTCGATTGCTGTCTATTTTTTTTTTACTTTACTTTATTTTTTTAATCAAGTTTTTCGACCAACTGATAAATTATACACTAAGGGACAAAAAAATAAAAATAAAATAATATAAAATAAATAAAAAATAAAAGGCACACTTGGATATTTTTCATTTCTCTTTCTGCAATCGCGTATTTTATTGTCTTAAAATTAAATTTTTCAACAGATTTTATTGCGTTGAGTTCCACGTACATTTTAAGATTGAATCAAGTATTAAGAACAAGGTGCAATTGTTCGAAGAATTGTAATTTTAGAAGTTATTTCAAAAATCTGGTGTGAAACAACCAAACGACTTCCAGTATCCACTATTACATGTATTATATGCGCTTTTTCTTTTTCTAACTTGAGGTATTATGATCAGAAGACATAAAACTGAGCTAACGAAGTAGAAACCTAAAAATTTCCCGATATCTGACATTTATTACACGAGTAAAGACATATAAAACAAAGTTTACATGGAAAGTTAGGAAGTAACAGGAAAAACGGTTGAGTTATCTTATGAAACACCAATTTCCTAGATCTAAAATTAACCTACCTAAGCAAACTGACTGTTAATAACCATGTAATACACGAGAAAAGATATCTAAAATGGATTTATGTAACAATTTTCAACAAAACCGTTAGAGCTGTTTTTAAGATACAGGATTACACCAAGACTTAACAAACCCAATTGTAGATAGGAAAACAACAATTACATATGAAAGGATATTTAAAAAAGAGTTATTATACCTTGTTTGAAAAAAAAAAAAAAAAAAAAAAAAAAAAAAAAAAAAATCCGTGCTGCTGTTTTTAACGGAACGCACTTGCGAGACCTGAAATGGAGCTATTTATCAATTTTCATGAACTAATCAACTGTATTATTCGAAAGGACATCTAATAGATTGTTTATATAGCAATTTTAAAGAAAATCGTTTGAGCCGTTTTTGACATACGGACTTACGGTCCCACTTTGAGTTTTCCAATTTTTACCAAAATTTGGAAAATTCATCTGTACACCAGACCTGTGTCAATTCTGAAAATCCGTAATTCTCTCTTTATCAGTTTCGGAAATATGATAACCAGAAGGTACCCCATACACGTGTACATAGAGACACACTGACCAATTGTCAAAAACTACTTTTTTGGACTCAAGAAGCCTTAAAACATGTAAATGAGATGAAAACTCGATATCGAATTTTCGGACCGAATACAATACTTCCATTACCTATGGTAATAGGGTAATGGAAGTAAGAATAAGGCAATTACGAAACCACGAAAAATTATTGTTTTTAGAGTGAAAGCAAAACATATTTTAATACGCGGGATGTCAAATGATTAAATGTTAGTCTATAAAAGAAGGTGGAGATTCGAAATTTATCTATATTAATAAAATCAGACTTTTGTCTGTAAATTTGTCGGAATCAAAAAATTTTGCGATATCTTCACGTTTCACACCCCATGAAAGCCGAAAATGACTTCAGAAAATTTTGCCTGTGTGTGTGTGTGTGTGTGTGTGTCATCGTGTCCGTATGTCGCTTTTTTTGTCCGGGCATCACTTGAGAACGGTTGGGGGGAATTCAACGGCGCTTGGCAGGAATTTAGGTCTTCACCCAACTTAAAATTATATCTATCAACTTTTCAGAAATTCCCCCCACATTCCCCCCTGGGGGGTAAAAAACTAAAACACGTTTGTCCGGGCATCACTCGAGAACGGCTGGACGGAATTCAATGGCGCTTGGCAGAAACTTAGGTCTTCACCCAACTTAAAATTATATCTATAGAAATTTTCAAAATTATGAATAGTGTTTAAATTATGGGTAAAAAACGCCTACGCATGCGCCATAAATATTTTTTCACTAAAACGCTTTGAATGGAAAAATAAAATATAAAAATAAATTTTTAAGTTAAAGACTTTTTTATTCGCGTGATACGGACTACAAATTATGAAAAGATTGAAATGAAGTATTGCCATCTAAGTTTCATACTTTAGTTAATTTTAAAAAATCTAATTGTTGTATCAAAAAACTGTTTACATCCCAGGATTCAGAAAAATCACCCCTTTCATTTGGTACTGAATTTGTAACGATAAGTCTGATACTTCTAATTTATTTTTCCCTTTTTACGTTTTTCCGTTTCCACTTAAATTTCATACTTTAGTTATTTTTAAAAAATCTAATTATTGCATCGAAAAACTGTTTTCACCCCTGGATTCAGAAAAATCGCCCCTTTAATTTGGTATCAAATTTATAAATATAGGTCTGATATTTCTAATTTATTTTACCCTTTTTCCGTTTTCAACCCAGATTCGGTAGAAGGTTTTATCTGTATATATATATAAATTACGTGTCACGATGTTTGTCCGGGGTAAACTCCTAAACTAAGGAACCGATTTTAATGAAATTTTGCACACTGTGTGCAGTTTGGTCCAACTTGAGAGATAGGATAGTTTTTATCTCAATTTATTGTCACAATATTGTTTTATTGCAATTATTTGTTAATTATAGACCTTTATTAAAGTTGCTCCAAAATATCTGTGAGTTCCATTAATTTAATTGCTGCCAAAAAAAAAAAAAAAAAAAAAAAAAAAAACGAGTTCATTTTCTCTCGACATAAAAATAAATACATTTAATCAAACGTGAACGTTAAAAAATTATAAAAAGTTAAATTATGCATCTCACGAAAATTGACGTCATAATCAATTTAAAGATTTTATACACATTGATAAAGTGCTAATGTAGTTCTATCATAGATATAGTAATATATATAGATCTCTCATCCCCATGTTATCGTACAAAGATTTTTGATGACGAAAAAAAATAAATAAATAAAAGCTTTGGAAACAGCCATTAAGTGGTATTGAAAAAAAAAAAAAAAAAAAAAAAAAAAGAAAAGAAAGAAAGAAATATGAATGTGAAACTGTATCTGGAGTCTTCCATTCCCCTTTAGCAAATAAATTATTCATAAATTTTATTTGCTAAAATATTAGTATGTATTCCCGTGTGTATTCGCTCGGGGAAAGACGGCCATATTTTGGTAAAAACATCGTCTTTTCCCAAATGAAAAGGAATAACTTTTTTCTCCCCAATGATCACTCTATTCTATATATGCTGTACTATATCTATGAGTTCTATACGCAAGCGAAGTGTGACTCACTGACCGTCTGTGCAGCCAAGAAAAAGATTTCCTATGTTAATTGCCCACTGGATTTTTTGTAAGAAATTATTAAAAATCGAGGAAATTTATTTCCCGATTTTAATCCTTATATTTGGGTATAGATATGTATTAGTTATCGCGGGTGTTAGATTGAATTATTTTGCTGTCAAATTGACAAAATTTTAATTTTAAATTTCAAAACTCTGTCGCCCTTGGCTTTTATTATTATTATTATTATTATTTGGCGATCAAAAGCGTAACACGAAGATATACATGCCAGATGTATGCATTGTACGAAATGTAATATGTATTATTCATTGTACGTATGTATGACATGTAATATGTATTGTACGAAATATTGTTTCATATTATTCATTACTCTTTTAATATAAGTTGTTAAAATAACCATGATTTTTGAAAGGAATTAAATATTTTCGCCAGATAATTTGGCGATATTCTTTTTTTTTTTCGCCAAGGATGACAGAAATGAAATCTATTCCGCTGCAAAATATTAGTATCTTACATCAGATATTTTATTTAGACATTTGAAAACAAATTTGACTTCAAACTATGATAGAATATTTATCATTTTCCTTTTGATTAGTATATTAAAATTTAAAAGCATGGTATATAAAAAGTTTTTTTTTTTTTTTTTTTTTTTTAATCTTATAATTATTCTTATCTTAATCCTCAATGTGTCCCATCTTTATTAACTTGAATTTACTATTAAAATTTTAACATACTCAAAAACTTCTCATCACTTCGTTAAAATACACTAAACTTTTCCAAAATCTTTTTCTATTTAAAATGATACATGTATTTACTTTAAATGTCCAATATTTCATAAGATTTCCAATTTTAAAGTTTTAAAATATTTATCAAATTTACTTATTTTTCTGGTTTAGCCTTATTGTTTTCCTTTTTATAACTACAGCTGTTGCCCTCTTTAAAATATTTAAAATGATGAGATCATTTTTTTAGTAAAATTATCCATTATAGCATATATTATATTTCACTCCTCCATAAAAATTGATTTTAAAATCGTCTGTTTCTTTTATACTTTTATTTTAATAGAATTGTAATAGAATTTAATTTATATATTAGTCATTTTAGCAATTTTATCCAAAGTAGCATTAGAAATAATATATATCACCTCTCCATTAAAATTTATAGGACCCTACAATAAAATTAATTTGTGCTTAATATCAACACTACGGAAATTTTTATCAATCGCTTCCAAATTTTGACCTAAGTTTCAAATCTCAACCCTGTGGGTTTTTACATCGTCTACAACGTTTTCGTCTTTGTTCGTAAATAATAATTTGACTGTACTAAATAGTTTACAGCCGTATAATTCAACGTATAACTTAGTCACAACAACGCGTGGCCGGGTCTGCTAGTATTTATATATATTTTTATTTTCCAGAAATAAAATGAAATATTCTCAAATTCACGTGAATAATAATAATAAGAATTAGAGAGAAATAATATTATAGTTTTAAAAAATTAAAGAACACGCTTTTAGAGAAATGTGAACTAAAAAGCACAAAATATCTATCTCAGTATTAAAATTCAGGGTAAGAGAAGATCGTGTGAGTGACACACCATATGTTAGATATTGTCCATGTTTTATTTTATTCTCTCATTTTTATATTTTTAACTCACGTGATGTATTTTTGTTATTGTAAAAAAAATAAACTTTAAATTTTACTTTTTAAGATAGCACGCGATCGTGTTTTATCAAATCATTAAATTCATATTTTTATTTCATATTATTGCACGCGCACTATTTATTTCCTAATTCAAAATGATTAAAAAATATATTTTAAAGCAAAAATTTTACGGATATCTGTTTTTTTGTTTGAGATATGAAGGATTTTGTGCAATCACGTTTTGCTCCCAGAGAAGTTACAAACATACATACATACAGGTGAAGCTAATATAAGCGTGTTAAAATACCTACAAAAGTTTTTTTTTTTATCAGGAATTTGTATGTGGATAAATATTTTCATAGAGATATTTGGCATTAGCTTAATATTTTTATTTAATTAAGCAGCACTTTTCTTTCCTGCAACAAAACAAAATTTTTTGTTGTTATTATGTACCTTATGAGGTTTTTTGTATGTTCTCCCCTTAATTGTAAATGATTATAATTTGGATTTTATTAAGAACTCCTTTTTAACTCCTTCTCGGTGTCGGAGGGCAATAAACGGTATAACTTCAGTATAACCCCACAGCTGAATTTGGCGATTTTTCTTTGGCGCCGTTTTGAAGGATAACGATGTCGTTCTGGACTGTTTGAGATATAATATGGCAGCCTAATATGTTGTTTATTTTGGATTTATGATTTTATGTTTTATGATTTATGATTTGGATTATGATTTTATCATTTATCATATATGATTTTTTGATTTATGATTTAGCCATAATCGCCAACAAAAAAAAACCCAAATATCGTTGTGAGGTTATACTGAAGTCGTTCCCAATAAACATGTGTAAAAACATGTTTTTCCGTTTGAATTCGCTTTGAATTATCTTAGAATGGCGAATTTTGGTGTGTGGATATTAATTAAGTGTACGCATTATGTACATTAGTGGGATTTTGCAAAACTTCGAACTCACCCGCTGAGAAAGGGGAAGTAAGATATGGGTAAGTTTACCGAAGGCAGTGGGGACCCAGACTGGATATTGATTAAGTGTACGCATTATGTACATTAAGGTGATTTTGCAAAATTTCGAACTCACCCGCTGAGGAAGGGGAAGTAAGAAGTGGGTAAGTTGTGCCGAAGACAGTGGAGGCCTACACTCCTCACTTTGCGAGCGAGAAAACCTCTACCAATCACAGCGAGAACTTGGGTTATTAATAAAGATATGGGATTTTGACAACTCATTTAAGTTTAATGTCCAGCGAAGCGGGCAAAGCCTGCTAGTAGCCTATAATTTTGCAAGAACTAGAAAAAAATTATTTATGATATTTGGCACAGTGAAATTTCTGAGTTTCAGGTTAAAAAACTGCAAAAAACTATGCTATATACATTGGCAGACAAAAAAACTGCATCACCTGCGAATAAATGGAAAAGCTTGTAAATAATGAGTTTCAAGTATATGTTTTATGTAAAGATCATACTGTTAGGATAAAATGAAGTTGTAGGATTAATCTTAATCAAGTTTAACTAGACTTAAGGAACTATTTACACTTAATTACTCAGAAAAATGAAAATGAGTGAAAAATGTAATATTTAATAAAACGTGCAACAAAATAATTTATTTACAAATTTTGCAGTTAATATAAATTCTACATAACTGCAGTCACATTACATTTATTTACATGTGTATACAGGAATAAGGATCACTTCAGTATTTAGTTATATCCACGAGCTGCAATGGCAGCTTTGCAGCGCTGGCATAGAAGATATTAACTTCTGAATGTAATCCCGGCCAATATAATGTAACCAAACTCTAATAATGCTTTCTTGCAGTTCAATCTTAGTAGCAGGCTTCTTAGCAGTAATATTCGTACCCATTATGTGCTAACAATTTTCAATGGGATTCAGATCGGGACTGTTCCCAGGAGAGTCCAAAACTTTGATTCCAGATTTTGTCAGATAGGCCTTCACCTAAAGGGGGAAAATAGGGGGAAATTACTTTTGTAATATCCTTTATGTTGGGGAGATAAAAACCTGTAAATGAGGTAAAAAAAAAAAAAAAAAAAAACATGCATGAATAAGTTAGATCGTACTCACCGATTTCGTTGTATGACAGGGTACAGAGTCCTGTTAAAAATACAATTTTCAGCACCTTTAAAAGAATCCTGAATAAATGGCTTTAAACACTCATTCACACACACGCACATATACACTACGGAGTTAAGAGCTGTATTTTCAACCTATTTCACATAGCAAGAAATTAAAACTTCTTCACACACCATAAATTTTAAATCAGCACAACCGGTTTCGAAAGGACGTAGCCTTTCTTCATCAGGTGCAAACACGTGCAACTGCCTTGGAGGCAAAAGCAAGACTGAAAGCAGGACAAAATCCAGAGGGGCAGGAGCAACACAAACAACCAATAGGAAGCAACATGCAGGGCAGGACCAATCAGAGAGGAACATACGTACACACACACCACAAAAAGAGGAGGGAGGAAAGGAGTAAACAATTATTATTATTATTATTATTATTATTATTATTATTATTTTAATTTGAATAATATTAAACTAATAAGTAAATTTAATAAAATTTATCCATTAATTATTATTTTTATTTTAATTAGAGTTATTTTATTATAACTAATATCATGTTATAAACATAATGAAGGAAATTATTTAATTGAATTAAACAAATTTTTCCAGGCTGTAGACAGCAAAGTGGAATCAGATTTTTCATTGACAATTTTATCACGATTAAGGTAAATAGCTAAATTTTCCAAAAAATCCAGTTCGGAAACGCGTTTGGCATGAAAGATAATTTTGGCGCTCTTAAAATTAAAACTATGATCAAATTCCCAACTGTGCTTCGCAATAGAAGATTTAGAAATTTCTTGATTAACAACATACCGAGAATGTTCTCGTAAACGACAAAATATTAAATTCAAAAGTAGTTAACTACTTTTGAATTTAATAACAAATTTTATAAACAGTGTGATGGTTTAAGTATGGGTAATCCTTTATCTCCTATTCTTGCCGATATCTATATGCATTATTTTGAGGAAAAATTATTAAAGATGTTAAATTTAAAATGCTGGTTACGTTACGTAGATGACACTTTCATTCTTGTTGAAAATCCGTTTGATGTTTCTGCCATTCTTAATATTGCTAATGCTATTGATCCCCACATTCAGTTTACCTTCGAGTTAGAAAATTGTAATCAACTTCCCTTTCTTGATGTTTTAGTTACTAGGTACGATTCCTCTTTTAAAACCGCTGTGTACAGGAAACCTTTCTCTGTTTCTAACCCTCCCCATGCTCTCTCTAATCATCCGGCTAAACAAAAAATTGGCACCTTTTACACTTACGTGTATCGTGCCCTTAAAATTTGTTCTGATACTTCTTCTCTTAAAGAAGAACTGAATTATTTAAAGTCTGTTGCTATTAAAAGAGGTTTTAGACCCTCTATAATTGATAAAGCTCTCAAAAAGTTCAGTAGGCCAACTTATAATTCTACTCTTTCCATTGATGATAAAATTAAACCTGATAATCTTGTTGTCTTACCTTTTTATCCCCCCTTATGTTTTAAATTTGCCAAAGTTTTGAAGCGTTTCAATTTTCACGTTATTTTTAAACCTGTCAATAAATTCCAATTCCCTTCAACCAAATCCCCTGTTCCTGAGCTTCAAAAATGGGGTACCTATAATGCCCCTTGTAATAACTGTGATTTATCTTATACTGGTCAAACTAAAAGAAATCTTGAATGTCGTTTACGTGAATATTCTCGGTATGTTGTTAATCAAGAAATTTCTAAATCTTCTATTGCGAAGCACAGTTGGGAATTTAATCATAGTTTTAATTTTAAGAGTGCCAAAATTATCTTTCATGCCAAACGAGTTTCCGAACTGGATTTTTCGGAAAATTTAGCTCTTTACCTTAATCGTGATAAAATTGTCAATGAAAAATATAATTCCACTTTGCTGTCTACAGCCTGGAAAAATTTGTTTAATTCAATTAAATAATTTCCATCATTATGTTTATAACATCATATTAGTTATAATAAAATAATTCTAATAAAAATAAAAATAATAATTAATGGATAAATTTTATTAAATTTACTTATTAGTTTAATATTATTGAAAAAAAAAAATAATAATTGTTTACTCCTTTCCTCCCTCTTCTTTTTGTGGTGTGTGTGTACGTATGTTCCTCTCTGATTGGTCCTGCCCTGCATGTTGCTTCCTATTGGTTGTTTGTGTTGCTCCTCTCCCTCTGGATTTTGTCCTGCTTTCAGTCTTGCTTTTGCCTCCAAGGCAGTTGCACGTGTTTGCACCTGATGAAGAAAGGCTACGTCCTTTCGAAACCGGTTGTGCTGATTTAAAATTTATGGTGTGTGAAGAAGTTTTAATTTCTTGCTATTGTCTTTACGCCAGTTTTTGAATTTATTTTTGGCTATTTCACATATTAATTTTTAAAATTATTGTGAACAGTTCAGTTTTTTAAAGAAGGGAAAATTTTAAAATTACGATACTGATTTTATATATATACATATTTAAATGAGAAGGGGGGGGGAGGATTATGTAAAGTACCATAATTTTTTTGCATTGGATGTGTTAAAGTACATATTTATTATCATTAAAAAACAATAATAATAATAATAATAACCAAGGGTTTAATTAGATCTTTCGTTAAAAATTACATCAAAATGTTTGCTGTCTTTTTTTTTTTTAATAAATTAATATAAACAGACTGTTACAATTTTATTTTCTAAAATTCTTGAAGTCATAGCATATAGCAATTTTTAAAGTTTTTATCATTAATTAGAGAATTGTTAATAAAGACTCCAGCTGATCCTGAGTGTCTAAACAATTCTAAACGATGCGAAATCACAATGATTTGAAAGTCTATAAAATTAAAACTTTTTAAGATGAAGAAAAAAAAAGTTAGACGTTTATTAATAACCTTAAAAAAGAGAGGTACAAGAAGTTTCACAAGAATCTGTAGTGGTAGGTGTTCGGGCCTGGATTATAAATTGATATAGAATGACCCTTCTTTGAACAAACTTATATAAAAGATTTAAGAGTTTAAAAGATATATTATTTCAATTTAATGTTCCCTGGTGTCAAAATAATTTCATTTCATTATAGAATCAATAAATATAATACCCTTTCTTAATAGTTTAATTGTTTATTAAACACATTAACCGTCTGAATTTTACATTGCTTTTTCTGATTAAAATTTCTTTTAATATAATTATATAACAATATTCATCATATGGATTAATTTAATATGATGTAAATCAGAACTTTATACAAAATTCTTAAAAAAAAAAAAAAAAAAAAAAAAAATACTGTACAGTTACTAGAATTTCCAAAATTATTATGTTCTTTAAGAGTTAACTGACAACAAAAAGTTCTCTTAAAATACTCTATTCATATTTATTTTCATTATATATTCAGCAATTCTAGAAATAATCCATAGAATTTTTTTTAGAAAATATAAATATTTAATTAGCGACGAATTAAGAATTTGTTTATACTTACCGATATTTAAATCATTTCTAATTTCCAATATTTACACTTTATATTTATTGAAATTTTATTTTTCCGACTGAGTGAAAATAATGCCTGGACCGGGAGTCGATCCCCGGATCTTTGACTTACAAGGTCAAGGCTCTACCAATTGAGCTATCCAGGCCGACAACTGGTCACCATTAAATAAATATGATTTTCTTCCAATCAGTTAATTGTGTGATTTTAATAAAAATTGTATTTCTTTCCCACATTGTTTAATGGTGTTTTCCTTTACTTGCGGTTCATTTCTGTCGAGCTATCTAGATGATAGACCAGATATTTCTGCCTAAAGGTTGTCTGAGTGAGTAATGCTGACCGGTTGTCGGCCTGGATAGCTCAATTGGTAGAGCCTTGACCTTGTAAGTCAAAGATCCGGTGTTCGACTCCCGGTCCAGGCATTATTTTCACTCAGTCGGAAAAATAAAATTTCAATAAATATGATTTTCTTCCAATCAGTTGATAGTGTGATTTTAATAAAAATTATATTTCTTTCCCCCATTGCTTAATGGTGTTTTCCTTTACCTGCGGCTCATTTCTGTCGAGCTACCTAGATGATAGACCAGATATTTCTGCCTAAAGGTTGTCTGAGTGAGTAATGCTGACCGGTTGTCGGCCTGGATAACTCAATTGGTAGAGCCTTGACCTTGTAAGTCAAAGATCCGGGGTTCGACTCCCGGTCCAGGCATTATTTTCACTCAGTCGGAAAAATAAAATTTCAATAAATTTGATTTTCTTCCAATCAGTTGATAGTGTGATTTTAATAAAAATTGTATTTCTTTCCCCCATTGTTTAATGGTGTTTTCCTTTACCTGCGGCTCATCTCTGTCGAGCTATCTACATGATAGACCAGACATTTCTGCCTAAAGATTGTCTGAGTGAGTAATGCTGACCTGTTGTCGGCCTGGATAGCTCAATTGGTAGAGCCTTGACCTTGTAAGTCAAAGATCCGGGGTTCCACTCCCGGTGCAGGCATTATTTTCACTCAGTCGGAAAAATAAAATTTCAATAAATATGATTTTCTTCCAGTTAGTTGATTGTGTGATTTTAATAAAAATTGTATTTACACTTTAATTTTCATTCTCCCCACCACGGAAGGTTTACTCAATGTTGCTAGCAGAGTTCAGTCCATTTCGATTCCACTCGGCAATGTCATCAGCGGGGAAACATTGCAACCCGATTGGTCAGCTTTTTATCAAATGTTCTCCTTTGCAAGTCACACACCTTGTCTTGTAATGTTTCTCAAACAAGATGTGTAAAGTTGCTCAACGGGATGATGTATTGATGTATTACCTTATTCCATTACACGCTCATACTGAGGAAATTTACACAATCTTCTGAAGGAACTTTAGGAAAATT
The DNA here is from genome assembly GCA_963930645.1 of Salticus scenicus. Classification (NCBI taxonomy): domain Eukaryota; kingdom Metazoa; phylum Arthropoda; class Arachnida; order Araneae; family Salticidae; genus Salticus; species Salticus scenicus. The sequence continues at coordinate 180,962,777 of OZ005659.1, forward strand.
TTTTACAGTGATGGTAGGGCTTTCTTCTGAAAAGACACAGAAGTCCATATTCTCGGGCAGTCGATTTTATGGATTTCTTATCTACTAAGCAATCGTAAATGGCTTTAACCAGCGCATTAAAATCCATTTCTTTTGGATCGATTAACTTTTCCGGGGTTTACATGGCTAAAGATGTCTAAAAATACATAATAGCACTAATAAAATATGTTATGGTGACATAAACGACCATATTTGACAATTTGTAAGTCACACACATGCTTTAAATAATAATAATAAATCAATCAATCAATCAATCAATAAAATAAAAATAAGTGTAATTTTCGGTCCGCGGTTTGGCTGAATTCGATATTGCATCACAAAATATAATGAATATACTGCATGAATATACATTACACTTACATTTTTGAATTAATTCACTTTGATTTATCGCATTCTGAAAATATTCACAAATTACTTTTGTGTTGCTTTTCTCGGATTTTTTTTTTTTATGCTTGCATTTACTAAACAAATGCGTCTATTTACTTCGTTGCTTGCAGATACGCACGGTTGTGTTGTGCACACAACGTTTTCTTAGCTTCTCGAGCAAACATCTTTACTTTTGAAATTAATAACTGAATTATTAAAGATTGATTTGTGAAAGTAATAATCAATAGTGAATTATCGATTTATAACCATCTATGTAAATTAACTTGACAATAAATTCACAAAGTAATACCCAAATATGTCTAGAATGTAATGTTCAACTATGACTGAATGATAAAAAACGTAAAGTACATGATATAAGTAATAAATATACACAATAATGTAATGTAAGGTGACCAGCCATCCTCCTTTTCAGACATCCTTCTCAGTTAGGAAAATTTCTAAAGAGGACCATATTTGTCCCCATTTTAAACTTTTCTGTCCTCATTTTCTGAGAATTGCTAACAATTTCCGTATTTTCATAAATTAGATTTTCCTTTCATCAATTCTAAAATATTAATGGTTTTTATCTTTTAGTGTTGTATCTATATAGATTGTTGAAAATGTTCTTTAGGCTTGGGAATAGAATGAAATTTTTTGAATAAAATATTATTATTATGCAGATAAAATCATTATCTAATTTCCTTTGTATATATAAACATGCATTACTGAAATAGTATACATTCTTTAAATTAAAATGATAAAAATTACAAGGTAATAAAAAATTGCCCAGTTGAGCTTTGCTTCATATGAAAAGAATTTTCTTTTAAATGTGTACGAAAATATATAATCTGAATTCAAAATTCAGTATCTCGATTCTCCTGGAAATGCATGCAGTAAAATCTAGGGATGAACCGTATATGAATTTTACCGGATTTGGCATTTCGGATATTCTATCATGAATTTGTAATATTAAAAAAAGTTATTTAGTATAGAGGGTAACTAGTGGTAACTAGTGGTATTTAGTAACTAGTGGTTTCAATTGAAATATCCTACGGTATTTTGGAAATTGAAAAATCAGTCGAATACGGGATATTTTCTGGATATCCGGTTTATCCCTAATAAAATCATCATGAAAGAAATTGATATTGCGAATGATAGGTATAGACATTTCAGCATTTTAATTTATTTCGGAGTACTGATAGATTCCGACGATTTTTTAGACCATTTTATTTGTAGTGAAATTTTCTACAATATGCTATTACGATAAAACAAGAAGAAAAATACCCTTCAAGAAAAGTAGTGTAGGAAAAGGACGGGCACAATCAATGCTGCGGAATAAATTAAAATGTTGACATGTCTGTGTGGTAGAATTTAAGGCATTAAATGAGATATGAATGTGAATGTTTTTTGTAACTGCAACTTATAATCAGCAAATTTACTGATATATTTATTATTTATCTTATATGCTATGATTTAGAAATTTCTAAATTAATTTTTTATAGTGCCTTTTTATTCCCTAAATCTTAATTGCATTTGGAATTTCTTTTTTCTTTATTTTTCTTTTTTTTTATGAAATCAGAAGCAAAACTTATAAATTTCTTTTGATGTTATGAGTTTTCAATTTAAGATTTGAACTTCCTTTCTGTTTTTCTGCATGTATGAAATATTACTACTGTGGTGAAAACACCTTATTTTTTGTTTTTCTACCTTATTTTTGTTTACACCTTATTTTTTGTAAGCGGGGCCACTTGAAATCCGGCTACCGCTTGAAAATTTAAAATTACGATAATTTCGGAAGTAATACTACAAATCGAACCAAATATGGACAATGAACTTATCCTATAAATATCTTGGATGAGTTTGTTAACCAAATTGCTCCACTTATTTGCTTTGAAGTGGAGGCCACTTGAAAAATTCAGATTCACACTGTAAAAAGCGCATTTAAGACCGGATTTGCTTGAATTTTGATGTGTACGTAGATTATATAATGGTCACAACCAAGTTCATTAATGAACTTTATCCATCAATTTTAACAAAGTATGGATGTTATAAAACTAAGCGAGACAACTTGAAATTAGGCTACCACTTGAAAATTTATAAACATAACAATTAAATTCTGATTCATTTCGAACCAAAGTTGGACAGTGATCTTATCCTATAATTATCTTAGATGAGTTTACGGGAAAATTTGTTCTGACATTTTGTTTCCAAGTTGCGGTAACTTGAAATCACGCTGTCACTTGAAAATGTGCCATAACTTTTAAAATACTAAACTGATTCAAACAAAAGTTGGACAGTGAACTTATGGTTCAAATATCTTGGATGAATTCGCTTGATAACTTGATCTGAAATTTTATTTCGAAGTGACTGCCACTTGAAAATTTGTCATTATGATAACTTTTGTAATACTGAATCAATTCGCATTAAATTTGGGTAGTTGGTTTATCATTCAAATATCTCGTATAAGTTCGCTGGACATTTCACTCCGCTTTTTTGTTTTAAAGTGGTGGCTACTTGAAATTACGGTGCGACGAATTACGATAATTATTGAAAACTTGAATTAGCTTGAAACAAAGTTGGACAGTGATTTTTATCATAGAAATACTTTGGAATGATTTCGTTGGACAAGTTGCTCCACAATTTTGTTTCCAAGTTGCAGCCACTTAAATTAAGCTTCCGCTTGAAAATTTGTCATAACAGTAACTTTTGAAACGCTGCACTGGTTCGAACCAAAGTTGGACAGTGAACTTATGCTTCAAATATCTTGGATGAGTTCGCTAGGCAACTTGCTTCGTTATAATGTTTCCAAGTGGTGGAGACTTGGAAATTTATTATCACGATAACTTTTGAAATACTTAATCAATTCAAAATTCGAATCAAAGTTGAAAAATAGGTTTATCATTCAAATATCTATGTTTTTAGTGGGCAATTTTCTCTGCAATTTTGTTTCCAAATTTCGTCCACTTGAACTCTACCACTTGAGAATTTGTTACCGCGTTAACGTTTGAAACACTGAATTTATTCGAACCAAATTTGGACAGTGGATTTATTTTACAAATATCTTGAATTAGTTCATTGAGCAACTTGCTCTACCATTTTGATCCAAGTGGCGGCCACTTAATTTTTCAACACGATGACTTTTGAGATTCTGAATTAATTCGAACTAGATTTGTACAGTAGACTTATTTCACAAGTGCCGGCCACTTGAAAATTTTAATTCACACAAAAATGTATTAATGAACCGATTTGCTTAAAACTCTATATGTACATAACGTAAATCAATATTTCTACCAAGTCCTTTAATAATTTGTAGCCGCCATTTTGGAACAAAATGGCGTCTACTTGATAGATAAAAAGAAATCAACCTACCCTTCCGAATGAGCTGAAAGGATTTGTTTTGATTCTGACAAATTTACAGACAAAAGTCTGATTTTATTGATGCAGATTTTTGAAAGAAACTATTGCTTACAGATAAAAAAGAGAAAGGAAGGAAAATAAATAAAAGATGTTTTTTGTTTCTTTTGACAGTAAGCTAAAAAAGATAATGACAATAAAATCAAAAGAAAATGTACTAGAAGTTTAAAAAAATGAGTGTAGTATTCATTACAAAGGGACGCAACTTCATTGTTTAATATAATTTTTTTTCGTCTGAGCTTTTTGTATATTGTGACTAATTATGTTGTTTCTTTTTCCCTAACGCACCAAATTAATATATCTATCTATATTAAAAACAAATTCGAGAGAAGTCGTGCGAAAGAAATTTTTAGAATGAATCTAGTAATCGTTGCTAAGGAGCACGACACACTTACTGTATACTTTTACTCAGAATAGACTGATAAAAAATATCCTGTCGTCCTAAATCAGTTTTTTTTTTTTTTTTAACAGAATTTCATAAATACTACTTAGAAGATTTAATTTCATTTTATTATTTTTTTCTAGTGTATTATTATTATTATTTTACTGTTGTTGTTTGTTGAAAATTGCATAGTATTATTATAAATGAAGTCTGTTCAGTATTCCTCTTGTAAGGTATTAATTGTTTCGCTTAAAAAACTTGAAGCTTGTTTTTGGTACACACTGGAGCCAATAAATTCTCATAGCGATATTAATCTGTGAAATAAACTGTTCGTTACTGTATTATTAATGTATTTTTAATTCTGTAAATTTTATTCATAACCTTAACTTTACTATAATACAGATGTAAATGTTAATATAAAACTTATTTGTCATAAGTATAATGAAGACCATCAGGGAAGTCTTCAAAATTTATTGCTTCCAGTAAGATGGGTGCATACTTTCTCTTCATTTAAACAATTCATAAGTGGTACCGTGTATTGTGAAAATTTAGCAGACATTTTATCTGAAGATAAATAGCCCCAAAACACATCAGACTTAAATCTCTTTGATCATAATTTATAGTCGTACATAATGGGACAATATGCTATAACCTATAAATTCAAAAATATTGGAACAAATAGAAAATGCTATAATTATTATTATTATTATTATTATTATTATTATTATTATTATTTGGATAAAATGGTCACAGACTCCTTGTAATACCTTTGAAAAGTCACTGAAGCTTGTTAAGAAACTCTGGCCGATATTATCCATAAGTATTTGACGTAATTAAAGTATATTTTTAACCGACTTCAAAAAAAGAAGGAAGGTTCTCAATTCAAACCGTATGTTTTTTTTTTATGTTTGTTAGCTCATAACTTCTGAACGAATGCTCCGATTTTGATACTTTTTGTTTTGTTGAAAAGGTCTTGGTCTGAACTAGGTCCCATTGTAATTATTTTTACGATCTAAAGAAAATACAGGGAGACTAAAAAAATCAGTCCCAACTCTTTTAACTGCTAAACGGCTGCAGCTATAGTGATAAAAAAGGTATGTAAGTATAGGAAAGTGGCCATGCAGTACAAGGTTAAACCGCTTGCAGCGCCACCTGGCGGAAAATAGCGGAGTTAGTGTTCTATCTCGAAAACGGTTCTAGGAAAACTAGTGAACTACAATGTTGAAGAGTATCATCGATTTAGTACAAAAAGATAGTTTAGACATCCATGCTAGCGTTCCTGTCTCGGAAACAGTTCAAGACAGGGGGGAAAAGGGAATTACAAAATTGCAGAGCATCATCGATTTAGTACGAAAAGATAGTTTAGACATTGATGCTAAAAATACAATGCTAAAAACGTGCATTTGTTTGTTCGCAATTTCTTACACTATGCACACTTGAGCTGCATTGCACACGTTGCAGCGTAGCTGGTGAGACATATGCTACATAGTTCAAAATACGGTTACTTGATACTTTTTGTTTTGTTGTAAAGATCTTGGTCTGAAGTAGGTCCCATTGTAATATCTTTACAATTTAAAGAAAATAAAACGCAATCTGATGAAAAACAGCGGAATTAGCGCTCCTATCTCAAAAACGGTTCAAGATGGGAGAAAAGTTAATTATGAAGTTTTAGAGCATCATCGATTTACTACGAAAAGACAGTTTTTAGACATTATTGCTAAAAATAGAACGCTTAAAACCGGCAGTTGTTTAGTCGCTATTTCCTACACCGTGCACACTTGAACTACGTTGCACACTTTGCAGCGTAGCGGATGACACTTGTACTATGTAGTTCAAAGTATTGTTACTGTAAGCGGTCACATCGATTAGTGCAAAGTCGTTTTCAACTAACTTCAGAAAGGAGGGTGTTCTTAATTCGAGATATGTGTTGTTGGTGGTGTTTGTAAGCATACAACTTCGTAAGAGATGCTCTAATTAACCGACTTCAAAAAGGAGGAGGTTCTCAATTCAAAACGTATGTTTTTTTAGGTTTTTGTTTTGTTTTGTTAACTCAAAACTTCTGAACGGATGATCCGATTTTGATACTTTTTGTTTTATTGTAAAGGTCTTGGTCTGAAATAGGTCCCATTGTAATATCTTTACGATCAAAAGAAAATACAGGGTGCCCCAAAAAGTCAGTCCCAACTCTTTTAACTGTTGAACAGCTGCAGCTATCGTCATAAAATCGGTATATAGGTATAGTAAAGTGGACATGTGCTACATGATTCAACCGCCTACAGCGCCATCTGATGGAAAACAGTGGAGTTAGCGTTCATATCTCGGAAAGAGTTCAGGACAGGGGAAAAAGTGAATTATAAAACTGCAGAGCATCATCGATTTAGTACGAAAAGATAGTTTAGACATTAATGCTAAAAACAGAACGCTTAAAACGTGCATTTGTTTCTTGACAATCTCCTATTTTGTGCACGCTTGAACGACATTGCATATGTTGTAGCGTAGCGGGTGACATTTATGCTATGTGAAATTCAAAGTATTGTTATTGTAAGCGGTCACATCGATTAACGCATAGATGTTTTAAACCGACTTCATAAAGGTAGAGGTCTCAATACAAACCATGTTTCTCATTGTTGTTTTGTTGAAATTTGTTAGCTTATAACTTCGTAAGAGATGATTTAATTTTATAACTTTTTTTTGTTGTCGTAATAATCTTGGCCTGAAATAGGTTTCATTATGATTTCATTAATCAAATTACAGTATACTCAAAAAAGTCTTTTCTCATTCTAACTGCTGAACGCATGCAGCTACACTGGTAAAAACAGTATGTAAATATCGATGTTAAAACTTCTGTCCGTCGGCTGAAATGCATATTTTGCTCTTTGTTTGAACTTTACGCTGCGCAATTTCCAGCGCAGCGGGTGACACGTATTCACTGTAAAGTTCAATATATATGCCTAACAGAATTTTTGGTTACGAATACAGCGTATCCTTTCTTTACATTTCTAAAGACTTTTTAACTTAACGTATGTTCATTCAATAGATAGTTTTTTCTCATATCCGATAAAGGCAAGAAAAGTGACACAACTTAAAAATGCAGCAGTTCAGAAAAGTGAAATAAAAAATAACTTGACTAGAATAAAACTGGCACAACTGTCTCTCGAGTGGATAACTTTCTAGATGGAGATGTAACTTTTTTGTTCACACTGGGTGCATTTCATGTATTTTTCAGTGACATAAACCATTTTTTGAGTTATGTCACTTTTCCTGGAAGTTGTGATTTCTGAAACTGCCGTCGAATGTCTTTTGATGCTACATGAATAAGTTTTCACTGAAAAGAGAAAAATAAAATCTTTTTGTAAAAAAATATTACCGACTCCAAAAAGCAACTAATATTCAAACAACTTAAAAAAAAAAAAAAAAAAAAAAATCGATATGAAATGAAATTGTAAATTGCGCTTAAAAGTATAAAATAATTTCCTTCGCCAAACAACCTATAACACTACAATTAATCATAACTTTTGAAGTCGGCGCAAAATCAAATAAAAATGTATACCTTTATTCAATACAAAAATCAAATCCTATTCAAAATACACATCTCACATTGTCACCTGCAAAACGCAGCCGAAAACTACTTTGATTCAAGAAAACAAATAAGATTTCGTAAACTGCAAAAGCTGGCGAAGATGCTGGTATCTGTATCTGACGTCCTTGGTGAAAGAGAAATCGCATAATTATCTGGCAAACATATTTAATTTCTTTGGCATATCATGATTACTTTGATAAGGTATATTAGGAGAGTAATCCAGAATATGAAACATTACTTCGTATTTATATTATAAAAATAAACATCTTGCGTGTATATTTTTGCATTACGTTTTGATCGCCAAATCCAAAAGCCACCAAGGATGATAGTTGCCAAAGTTATACCAAATTTTTAAAGGAAACTCTAACTTCGTAGAAACATAAATACCGCATTGTGAAGAATGTTCACTGTTCCATGTAGATGTTACTAATGGACCAATTGTATACAGTGATAAAATAATAAAGGATACATGAAAATGGATCATTCGAGACAAAAGCATTTGTTGCTACCGATCTAAAAACAAACCTTTAGAAACTAATTATATTTTATTTAATTTTGCGCCGACTTCAAAAGTTATGATTAATTGTAGTGTTATAGGTTGTTTGGCGAAGGAAATTATTTTATACTTTTAAGCGCAATTTACAATTTCATTTCATATCGATATTTTTTTTTTTTTTTTTTTTTTTTTTTTTTTAAGTTGTTTGAATATTAGTTGCTTTTTGGAGTCGGTTCTATTTTTTTACAAAAAGATTTTATGTTTTGTGTGTTTACTTTGAATTAAACAATAAGTATGTGCAGCTTAAATTATAATAAATTTTGAAATCGTATATATGAAAATTTACTGGTTACGGTGTACACTAAAGAGAGGTTTGTTGAGAACCCGAAACTCTCATTTGAAATTTTTTGAAATTTTTTAATAAACTGTCTATATTTCAGCTTATTTAATTATTTTTTAATATTAAAAAATGTTTCATATCAGCAAATGAAAAAAAAATTGCAACTTCTTTTCTATGATTCTGTGTATTTATTACTGAAATAAAAATAAAATAATCTTCAGTGACTCCACTCGATTTTCCGAATATTAAGTAATTATCATTTATTTAAATAAGTTAAAGTAAGACATGTCGTTAAATAAACAAAAGTGGAAAGTATAAAAGGGTGTTTGCGTATTTTAACCCATTGTTTTATTTTACGCTATTGTACTTCAAGTAATTCGAGCCCATGGATCATTATGATAAACAGTTTTTCGTTGTGTCCCTGTAAAATTCTATTACTAGATTTACCAAAATCAATACAATTCGTGCGACGGAGACCTACAACATGTGTATAAATTTTCGGCTGAAGCGAATAAGGCGTTTAGACGCTATCGCAAATTTGGCCTAAAAGCCAGAATGATAAAGAATATTTATTTACATCCCTGTAAAATATCTATAAATACTAGATTCACCAAAATCAATAGGATTCGTGCTATGGTGATTATAACATACATACAAACTTTCAGCTCATGCGAACAAAACGTTTTGGCGCTATTGTGTCCACTCACACACATATATATACGCAGACACGCACATATATACAGACATTCTCGTAAAATAGCAAAAAGGCACTCAGGGCTCCACAAAACGTATAGAAATAGTAAAATTTCAAAATCTATATTTTTGAAATGTTTACAGTACATTCCCTTCATATGAAAGTGTAGAAAATAAAAATGAATGTAACAATGAAGCATTCTTGTTGATAAACAATAAAAAAACATCAATAAAGGACAACAATGACATTAAAATGAACAATGATACATCTACCAAATTTATCACTACCTTTCTAAATAACAGCAAACTCAACTTCACTTAAAAAATTGTCATAATATTTTACGTTTGAAAAATTTAATAGTTTCCATTTATCTTAAATATTTCTCATTATGAAGTTTATCAAAACAGTGCGAGATTTTTTCCATAAAAGAAAGTGAGTCTATTTTAAAGCTTTTCTTTAATAGCGTTCAAAAGACACTGGGTCATTTTCAAAATTCAGTGTTGTTTCGCAAATGAAGACACGAAATCATTTTTTTTTTTTTTTTTTAAATGTATAATTTGTTTTAACATTATCTTCTATTCTTACTCATACACTGCATTTTAAAGGAAGAAATTTTTATTAATAGTACTACCATCCGGATTTAACCTTGCTATACAGGGAAAAGCTACAGTATTTTTATTTTCCTTTCACGTGTCAAGATATTGTAAGTCAATTTCATTATCTAATGGCAGAAAAGTATATATACGATTAAATTTAAATATCTCTGCATATTGGCGATAAATTGTGTGTGCATCACAGAATGTACTTAACCACAGCACGGTAAAGATGCATAACACATTTTGACATGTTTAATATTACGTTTAAACTTTCTTTTTCTTTTGTACAATAAACTACATCCAAAACACTTTTAAAGCATTCTTTTTAACAGGCAATCCAAAACCTTTTCACTATATTCTTTAATTTTTTACTGGTCGCCTTTTACTCTACAATGTTCAAATTTTGCTGAAATATATGAGGTTATTTACACTCCCGAAGTGTCAAGATAATCCCTGAAGAATTTTTTCAGATATTTGACAAAACTTCTAAATTCGAAAGTGACCAAATGCTTAGGGGGTGTCCATTAATTACGTGAGGTGTTCAGGAGGAGGGAGGGTCGAGCCGATTCTCACCCAATCTCACGTGGTGGAGAGGGAGGTCTCGGGAAATATCACGTAATTGGATTCGTGAAAATTTCCGAGCTACATTTTTTGATGGATTTACACGCTTCAGGATGTCCTGAACACGAATTGATAGTTTTTAGAAAATATCTGTCAGTCTGTCTGTGTGTATCACGATTTTTGAGGAAACTGTATCTCACGAACCAATGAATGAAATTTAACCAAACTTGGTATTTAGTTGCACCCTGACATAAACTGGTTATGATTAGATTTGGAGACCAATCGCTTAGTAGTTGGCGCTGTGATCGCATTTTTTCTAAACTTTTAACATGGCAGTATATGACAAAATTTCGTATAAATGTGCATAATGAGAGTTATTTTAAACTTGTGATTGTAAAATTAATATGAATTATTGATAATAGTAGTAGTCAACTAGTAAAAAAATGTTATGCATGTGGAGGCATCGGTGGGTGGGGGTAAATTTTCAAAATGGATATCTTTCGAAAGGTCTCATCAATACCTTTAAAAGGAACGGTTGAACTATAAGTCTGTGATAATTTAAAACAAAGTTATCGATTTTTTTTTATTTTTTACTTTTAACGAAAAAAAACTTTTTTTTTTTTAATATTGTTACTGAGTGAATTTGTATAGGGAAATATAGAAGAAAGTCCTGTCATGACCACAACATACTAGTTAGTTTTGTTTTTGCAAAACTTATTCCCATTTTCATAACACCGAGCACTCAAAATTATCTTCATGTATGAATAGCGTAAATTCATCCAAGAACGTTTGGAGGGGATCCTTGATATTAATTTTGCAACACAAATATTTCTCATTGTATTCATTATCGTGTAAACTTAAATTGGATTCTTCTTATTAAATTTTTACTATACATAATAGCTATTTGAGTATATTTCAGCTATATATTCTTATTTGCGTCCTGATTATTATTAACATATGTAAAAAAAGTTTTCAGCTGTTACCTCAAAAACGTGTAAAATATATTTGGTCTATACTACATTATTATAAGTACTTACTGCAATAAAGCTGTAAAAGAATCTCGTTAAACAAAAATGTTATCCATAGAATGTATCAATATTCACATGATATGCAGAAGAAGATTATAAAGACCTCTGTGTGAAATGGCCCGCAAGATAAAAAAGCTCGCTATGGATCAAATTACATTTTTAACTGAGTTATACACATTTCATTTGCGTTTTATGTGATGATACAAACATGGTTGAAATTGAGTTAATATTTCATGAAAATATATAAATACACGTAACTCGTTTAATCAAAACAGGGTGAAATAAATTTACAATGTTAAAACAACGGACGGTTTTAGACATGTAATCCTCTGAACGTTCGAAAGACGTAGATCAGTTTGAAAAAAAAAAAAAAAAAAAAAAAAAACACTGCTCCTAATGAAAATCGGCCCTAATATCATTTTTACAAATTCTTATGCAAAGTGACCTCCTGAATCCGAATATGACACCCATTTTGCTCTATCACCCAACATTTTTGGAGGACGCCCCCTATTTTTATCAGCTTTCGGTAATTTAATGCCTATAAATTTGATTTGTAAGGGTGGAAAAGATTTTTTTTAAACTGTTAAATACCTTCTGAGGGACTGGAGAAGTGAAAAGTTCTGAAGCGACTTGCAATCCTGCTATAGTCGCCAGTGCAATTTCTCTTGATTAAAATATATTATGGTTTGGGAGATCAATTTTTATGCAAAGCTGTATGTATCTGCAATGCTGCCTAAAATGCCAAAACTTCAAGTAAAATGCATTATAAATTGGAAAAAAAAAATTCTCAAACAGTTTTTTTTAATTTTTTAAATGCCACAAATAGGTTATAAATCCTATTACGAGAGGTTTTTCCCAGCTATATAGCAATATGTTACTTAATGATTTTTGTTAAGTAAGTCAATTTTCCACACATTTATACACACATGTACATACATACACGCACACACTCATGTGTAAGACGGGTGAAATACATAAGTAAAGAACGTTCTAAACTCCTGTATTTTACTTATCTAATTTATTTGAAAAATTTTATATGGGCATGGACGCGGAAATTTTGGATTTTTAAAACAGACATATATTAACTGTTTTTTCTAAAAAACTCTGGTTTGTTGTATTTTACGTACAGTCGGTAACAAAAGTGTCCGAACACTAGCGAAAATTCCTATGTAAAAAAAGTACACTTCATACGGTTTTGTTGAATAAATCTTTGTCGAATCCTGTTCTTAGTCAGTGTAAGAATCAGATTCGATAAGGATTTATTTAACAAAACCGTATGAAGGGTACTTCTTTACATAGGAATTTTTGCTAGTGTTCGGACACTTTGGTTACCGACTGTAGCACTAGTGCTGCGCAATGGGCAATTGGCGACGGTCTGAGAAAGGACTCACCCCTAGGGGTGGTACGGAGACATGCCATCACAATTTTGATCCTCCACGGAAAGGATAGCTCTACCGCTTCGGTGACCTCCAGAGGTATAATTTTAATAGGAACAGTTGGTAACAAATGTCTCCGAACACTAGCAAAAATTCCTACATGAAAAACGTACACTTAATACAGTTTTGTTAAATAAATCCTTGTCGAATCCTGTTTTTAGACTGACTAAGAACAGGATTTGACAAGGATTTATTTAATAAAACAGTGTTAACTCTACTTTTTTTATATAGGAATTTTTGCTAGTGTTCCGAAATTTTGTTATCAACTGAACATATATATAAGACATTGCGGTCACGACAGACTTTACATGCACCAGCCACTAGAGTCCTGCATCAGGTTGGTTAACCCGATTTTACCCGAACTTGACACGACCCGAACCGTGGGTCAGGTCGGGTTTGGGTACATTTTTTCTCTTTCGGGTTGGGTTGACTGGATTTATTTTACTGCGGGTCGGGTTCGGGTTTAGTTTTCAACGAATCGGGTCGACGTGAAAAAATCCTTCAAAAAAATATTATCTTAATAAAGCAGAAATTTTTTTGTTTTATATGTCCAAGATGAATATATGCTTATCCAAATTATCATAGTAAAATAAACATCCATATTCGACTAAAGCAATGAACAGAAAAAAAAAAAGCAATTATTATTTAGAACGTAAGCTGTTGAAAACAGGCTACTTCTCCAACTGTAACCAGATGTATGATTCATCTATTTTGATTACTCACACCCTCTTAAAATAAATTGTGAATTTAAACTGAAAATTAATATTTTTTTCTTGCAGATGTTTCTAAGACTTTATAGGAATGTAGATTTAGATGAATTTCGTGGACGTTTAGTTGGCGTGTGTAACGTTGTATTATTTTAACATTATTGTGTGTGTGATAAGCATTAAAAAACAAAACTACAAACACTAAGATTGAAACCCATTTTTGCACACCTGAAGTTCACAACACACATAAAAAGTTAAAAATTATTATTAATCCATTTTTCAGATTTTTTAATTTTTAACTTAGTTATAAATTAGTAATTATATTTTTAATTCTTTTTAAAATGATTTACCACACACACACTCAGCAGTGTGACAGTTAAATTTTATTTTATTTTACAAATTAAAGATGTTTTCCATGATTTTTAGATGAATTATTAATGTTCATTCAGATTTAGGTTTCGGGTGGGGTTCGGGTAAAAGAAATCCGGTTTCGGGTTGGGTTCGGGTATAAGGAAGTCGGGTTCGGGTTGCCAAAAATTCTTTAATGTGGGTTCGGGTCAAATAAAATTCAATTGTCGGGTTCGGTTCGGATTTCGGGTTGATTCAAAATTCACTTGTCGGGTTTGGGTCGGGTAAAAAAACGGCCCGTGCAGGACTCTACTAGCCATTATTAGTGTACACGACGTTCTTTGGTCGGCTCGAGTACCGAATATGCAATCTTCCAATTATGAGACCAGCGCTCTACCAACTGGGCAGCCGCGGACCTAAAATAAACTCTATAGTGACTCCACTAGACTTTTCGAGCATTAAGTAATTGATACTTGTATAAATAATTTAAGCAAAACCAGTCGATAAATAAACAAAAATGAAAATTATTATAGGGGGTTTGTGTTAGTTTTCTTCATTGTTTACGCTATTGCATTTCAAATAATTTCGGCCCATAGATTATAATGATAAAGAATTTTTTATTGAAAACTATAAATTCACGAAAATTTATACAATTTGTGTGACAGTGAATAGTAACAAAAACTTTGGGCCCATAGGTCATAATGAATAAAGAATTTTTCTTTGTGTCCCTGTAAAAAATAAAAAAATAAATAAAATAAAATAAATCTTAGAATTACCAAAATCAATATGGTTCGTGCTATGGTACGTGCTATAATTGTTTGTGCTTTCTAACAATGCATTTAAGCGCAATCGTGTGTACTCACACAAAAGGTATAGAAACACCGAAATCTCTAAGTCAATTTTTTAAAATGATTACAATACTTTCTTTACATATGCATGTTCAGAAAGTAATAAATATGTAGTATTTATTTCCTACGATTAAAAAAACTGAAAATTATTTTACAAAATTATTTGTATGAAGTCTCTCGGGAAAAAGGAAGAGGGGCAGCTAATGCATGCTATTATAATTTATAAATATTACGTAGAAAGCATTTCAATTCGATGATACACTAAGATGGGAATTCATACAAATATCTTCGATTGCATTACAATGACATTATAATCAAAAGTACTTTGTAATATAATATAAAATAAAATATTGTATATAATAAATATTTCAAAAACATATAAGTGCATTTACGTAGTATATTTTTTAAATTGCACAATAAAGCTTTCCTTTGAACAGAAAATGTGTCTATTGTTTTAGACCATCTGCAAAATTAAATCTTATTGATGAATCATGCCGTCTATTATGCTAGCATGTTTTCAAAAAATTTAAAAAAAGGACGAAACGGATAGAGATTTTTGCCGGATATCGCATATTCGATTTCGATTCCTGATTTTGATATCTGGCAAAATCTCTATCGTTTACGTCCCTACAGTTAATAGTAGTGGTTTTTAAAAGAAAATTAAAAGTATCCAAATATGGCCTTTTTTTTTTTTTTGGTCTCTTAGTGTATATACAGCGCGAGAGTAATTTTAAAACTATAGCGCTATGGTAACAAATTTAGCTTTAGCACTGACATAAATGCTAAAATGCTGTATCTACAAATTTTCCATGCTAGTTATTATGGTGTACTTATTCCAACACGAATCATTCACGTATTAGAGATTCCATGCAGCATAAATAATAACAATAGTAATAATAATAACAATTGTTATGCAATTCGATCTCAGATGAGAAGCAAAAAATAGAATCTGCGAAGTAAATGGGCTAAATTCTAAAGTTCAATTATTTTTTAATAAAACAATCATGTATCCTTTCTCTTAATAATGATATATAGTAAACAAAATTTTTGATGACCACAATAAAACACTTGCTGACCTATGCAAATTGCTGATGAAATGAACTACTAAATAATTAACCAAAAGTTCAATAGAAAAAAATACATGTATTCCTAAGTTGTAATAAGTTCAAAGATTTATCAATTTTCCTACATATATTGCTCTATGGTTTCTTCTAAACTTCATACTGTAAGGAAATAATTTATGAGTATTATTACGTAGAATTATTTTACGTAGTATTACAACAATGTTTTCTGCTTCTTTTAATATCAATTTGTACAATTTTATAGTTTTACTGTTATTAGAAATTTTCTGTTGCTAAAAATCATAAATTATTATTATTATTATTTTAAATACTTGTAAAACATTTTCTAATTTTTTTTCCTTCTTTCTTTCTTTTTTTTTTTTTTTTTTTTTTTTTTCCATTGAATAGTAAATCAAGTCCCAAAACCGAAGAAAAGTCTGATGATGAAAATTATTCTATTGAAGAACAGATTGATGCAGTAGACAGAAATGTCGCCAACAGAAATATGGATGTAGAAAGAACCATCCCTCTTCCAACTTTTAGAGATTTCGAAAACAGTAATTTTTTCATCAGGATAAGTAAGAAAAAGTACGCAAACGGTTCTAAGGATGAATATCCCAGCAGTAAGAATCCCTTTGATGAAGTTTATCCGGAAGCAAATAATCCGTTTGCGTACCCTGATGAACTTAACCCGTTCTCAGAAGAATACGGAGAAGCGTCCAACCCTTTCAAAGAAGATGGATTTGGCGAAAATACAAATGATTACAAAGAAAGTGGCGACAGTTCCATCATTATCCAATCTGAAAGTAATAAAGGAAATGAAGAATTGGCTGAAAAATGCTTTTGTCAAATAGGGCAAGAGAAGAAATTCATGCCAGCTCAAATGAAGATTGTCGCAAATTTAGAGTCTTACCCACGTAATCTTAATCCGTTTGAAAATGATAGAGATGATTACCCTGACATATACAATCCCTTTCATTCAGAAGAAAATACGGAAGAAACTACAGATGATAACACAGAATGCAAGACAATAAAATATGAAAATGAAAACATAGAAAATTCTTATGGTAACCAAGAAAACAAACAGATTTTTACCGCGAAAACTTTCATAAACTTACCAGTAAGAAAAGCACCACCGATACCAGTGAATTGTGCTCCAGCAAAGTGTCCAGAGATTAAAAATGAAGCATATCTTGTTAGAAGAAATCAGACTTCGAATTCTGTGAAACCAAAGATTTGTAAAAAAAGACCAGTTTCGTCAATTACAAATCATCCGGAAGGAGACCATAAAGAAAAAATCAAAAGAAGAAATGTTTTTGGTCTCCTGAAAAGGTTGAAACGAAATAAGTAAAAGCAAGTGGCACACCTGTTCCCATGTATAAAACTGTGTTTAAAAAATAAAAACTTTGAAAGAAAATGAACTAAAAACTATAAAAAGAAAACCATTAAAAAAATAATAAGAAAAATAAAAAACAATAAAAAATTATAAAATTTAAAAACAATAAAAATTATAAAATTTAAAAAATCAAAAAAATGATAAAACCTTTAAAATATTTATAGAAAAAAAAAGTTCAAGAAATGGAGAGAATTGAAATTGTAAAAAGCTCAGCGGAAAAGTGAAAAAGTTGAACTCAATAATAATTTTTTACGCATATATAAAAATTGAAAAGCAAAAAACTTTACTCTGCAGAAACATAGAATTCTTGCCGTTCCTACTGTGCAGAGAAAGAAGCCGTGTTTTTGATAATGATTAATGAAGCAGCTCGGCTGAAATGTGAAGAAGTCGAATGGCAATCTACCTTTTTTATATAAAGAAATATGTCAAAATATAGTAAAATATGACAAAAAAATTTTGAGCTTAAAATAAAAAATATATACATGCTCTCGATTAATGAAAAAGTAATTCGGAACAGATATGAGAGAGAAGAATCTAATAAAAGAAAATAAGTGGTGATTAAGTGGTGAAGTTATATAAATATTGTCAACGTTACTCTGCAATCATCAATGAAGTCCTGCTTTAAAACTTTTTTTTTTTTTTTTTTATGATGCAACTCGATTCCGAAATGAAAAAGTCGAAACACAGTGTAATTTGAAGACTCCATAAATTAGACTCAAAAATCAAGACTTTAAATATAAAAGTATATATAAAAAATAAAGAAATAATATGAAATATAATGAAGTAAATTAAATAAGTTAATCAAAATTACATAGAAGAAGCCAATGAAAAAAATCGCATCAAATAAAATAGGTGGTAAATTAATGGAATCTGCAAAAATTTAATATATCTGTTACCATTTTTACTGTGCAGTCATCTAAGAGAAAACATCATTCAAGAAGTGACTTGCAGAATCATGTGAGAGATGCAGCGCCAGAAAACCATCTAAGTTGAAGAAATCCAGAATCACACATCTATAGACTCATGTTTAAAATAAAGTTCAGAATTCAGAAAAAATGCATAAATAACAGCCTAATAGAAACCAAAGAATAACAAAATATGCACGTAGTCTAATACGTGTTGAAATGAAAGCTAAATAATGAAGTCAACGAAGAAAAATAATACAATAAATAAATAAATAAGCAGTTTCCTACAAGTCAATAAATCTACCAAATATAATACAATATACGTATATTTACGTATGCACTAAAAAAAGAAAATATCACTGTACGTATATTTACGTATGTACTCCAGCAAAAATATTATATACGTAATAACTACGTAACAATTTCCAGATCAATATACAGTTCCACATTAAAGATTCAAAGCAGCTTCAATAATACGATTTTAAAATATCAAGATACAAACTAATTAAATACCTCATCATGCCATAACTCATAACATCACAGCTCAAACTTAATCAAGATACGAAAGAAAACAGCTCATACTTAATCAAGATACGAAAGAAAACAGCTCATACTTAATAAAGATACGGAAGAAAACAGCTCAGAAAAATTTAAAGCTAAACCAATAACCAAAACCATTGTATAAAAAAAGAAAATTAAAAGAAAGGGTTCCTCATAATAATAATAATAAAATATCATCTTGAAACTATAATTCGAAAATATATATCTACGTTTAAGGCGCTGCAAATAAAATAATGGTAACAGCAGTAAGAAAAAGAAAGCATGGCAAATTATCTGATAAATCGAATATATTTAGAAATAGAAAATCCTTTTAAATAAAATTTATAAATTTTGAAAACTCAAAAAGACTTTTTCAGTCGTAACAGAATGTCGAGCTTGTTCTATAGAATATTGAAGAAAATTGTGAAGGAAAAAACTTTAATCGTAATGAAAAATGTTGATATCAAATTCAAAATATGTTTAGAAAATATTTATGCAGGTTTAAGGTGTTGCAGTTGTATTTGTGAAACGACAATGAGGAAAAAATGAAAAATCTTTAGATAAAAAACGAAATATTTTTTAAAGAACGTTCTAGTAAAGATTTATAAAGTTTCGAATTTCAAGAAGACTTTTTTTTCAGTCATGACAATATATCAAGCTAAATTTATGAATAATAAAATAAAAAATACGACTGAAGAAAGAAAACCCAAAATATCTCTTCGTCAGAATTAAAATATCAGATATAGATTTGAAAAATATTATTAAAAAATTGTAAAATCATTTAAATTGTCGCAACTGAAATCCTGTAACAGCGACAATGGAATGAAAATAAGACAGTCTTCAGTTAAGTGAAAAAAAGAATATTTAAAAGAATGTAAAAGATAAAGATAATGAGTAAAATTTTAAAGTTTAAAATCTCAAAAAGACTTTTTTCATTTGAAGAAACAAGTTGAGCTTTAATGAAAGAAACATATTTATATAGAAATTAATTTAAAAAACTGTATAAAAACATTATCGAAATTTCAGGGAACAGGTGTGCCTAACGAAGATGAACAATTTTAAAGTAAAGAAATTCAAAAAACATCTCAAGGGAAGAAATATATTTTTACATTGTATCAAAAGAAAACATTTAGAACAATTTAATTATAAAAAAAAATTTCGAATCTAACTGTTTGGCAATCTAATGAAAATTTTAAATAATAATGACAGTAATCATATTTCTGGTTTAGACTAAATAAATGAAACTCTCCACACGTGTTGAGTTTTTCATTATTTAAATAACTTTTATAATAATAATGCATATTTTTATTATTAAGTTCAACGTGGATGCAATGGGATATCTATATTAATTCTTTAATAGAGTCATTCCATGTCAAATCAACACAGCTAAAAACCTTACCCCCTCACATTTTTATGAAACTGGGCTCACTTATTTGTTCTATAGAGAAATGAATGCATACTAGTTAACAAGTCACTACCTCTTTTAGTTTTTTTATGTACAGGGCTGCAAAAATGGGTAAAAAATGCAAATTTTCAAAATTCATCTACTACAAATGTACTCATACTTTGTTTTCCAATCAATTTAGAGATATAATACAGGCTTTTAAATATCATATGTATACATTTTTTTTAAATATTTATTTTAAGATCAAACATTTTGACCTTTAACATGCAATATCTCAAAAAGTACATATTTAGTTTTCTTTTAAAAATTATATGTTATTCTTACATTTATTACCTACTAGCTGGCTTCAGCAGCTAGCTGGCCAGAGAACCATGAAATCTTTTTACCAAATAACATGCTCTCGGGCGCCTGCGACGCCAATCGAGATTTGTTCTCTGTAAAAGTCGCATAATATTAAAATATTAAAAATTAAATCAAATCTCTCGTAATTCCTCATAACGTAGCTCTAGTTCAACGTAAAATACACTCAAATCAAAGAATATCAAATAAACCAATCAAACCTCTCGTAATTCCTGATAACGTAGCTCTAGTTCAACGTAAAATACACTCAAATCAATGAAAATTAAATAAACCAATCAAATCTTTCGTAATTTCTCATAAGGTAGCTTTAGTTTAACGTAAAATACACTCAAATCAATGAAAATCAAATAAACCAATAGAATCTCTCCTAAGATTCTCTATTGTGCGTCATTATAGAAATGGGAAATTTTATTTTCATATTTTTAATAATTTGAAGAAAACTAATCAAAAATTCGAAAATCTGACTTCGATGTGCACAATGACCCTTCGGAGGACACCTTTGTGTTAAATCACGTGACTGTCCAAACTACCGTTTTCGAGAACAGAGAAATATACATATATATATATATATACAAATATTGCTCACTTAATAGTATAAGATAATATGTTAAGTTACAACATGGGACGGCCATGGGATACTCAGTTATAAATTAAAATGCAACCCTACATCAGTGTTTTTATACTAACATAACGTAAATTTTACAATTATATATATATATATATATATATATATATATATATATATATATACATATAATAGCCGTCCCATGTTCGAACTTATGTTAGGATGAAAATACTGAAGGAGGGATGCTTTTAAATTTATAGCTCAGCATCCCATAGCCGCCCCATGTTGAAATTTATAATAATTATAGGTAATAAAAGTAAAAATAACATATAATTAAAAAAAAAAAAAAAATTAAATGAGTACTTTTTGAAATATTGAAGGTCAAAGGTCAAAATGTTTGACCTTAAAATGAAAATTTTTAAAAAATATATACATGTGCTATATCATTTGAGAGCATTTACTCTAAGCTTTCTATAATTACCAATCTTAAATCTCTAAGTTAATTAGGGAACAAAATATGGGTGCCTTCTTTTGGCAATAATTGCTTTCTTGGCAATTGGTATTTTGCATGTTTTAAATAGTTTGTCTTTCGTACATGACTAAGAACATGATTCGACAAGGATTTATTTAACAAAACAGTATTAACTCTACTTTTTTTTATATAAGAATTTTTGTTAGTGTTCGGATACTTTTGTTACCGACTGTACCACCAAAACTCCAAGCAAAAGTCAAGCGAAACAGCTTTCAATCAATCACAAGGGTTACATTACTTGCTTTTGCATACTTGACAACCATCTCCTTAATAACCGTACAATTGTTAACGCCCCCTGAAAAAACGCCCCTTTTCTCACACCACTATATATTTAGAGTAATTTTTTCCAAATGTTGTTACGATTAAATAAGAATAAAATTACTGTAAAAAATTATTGGTGTGAAAAAAAAGGCGGACACTAAAAATTGTACGGTTCATAATGAGATGGTTGGCAAGTATGCTTTTGATTTCAGCTAGTGTACAGTCGGTAGCAAAATTATTGAAGCTCACATCAACATTTTTCATATTTTTTAGGACGGAGGACTATTAGTTTCAATCTGGAGTTTTTGTAGATCAGTTTTGTGTAACACTAAAATAAATTAGAAATATTAGTTCTGTCGTTACAAATTCGATACAAAATGAAAGGACTGATTTTTCTGAATCCAGGGGTGCAAATAGTTTTTCGACACGATAATTAGATATTTTAAAATTACCTGAAGTATTAAATTTAGGTGGCAACATTTCATTTTAATTCATTTCAGTCGTTTTAAAAAGTACGTGTCTCGTTATAAATTCAGTACCAAATAGAAGGGACGATTTTTCTGAATCCGGGAGTGCAAACAGTTTTTCGACACGACTGTTAGATTTTTAAAAATCAACTAAAGTAAGAAATTTAGGTGGAAACACTTCATTTTAATTCATTTCAGTCATTTAAAAAAATACGTGTCTCGTTACAAATTCAATACCAAACGTAAGGAGGGATTTATCTGAATCCAGGGTTGCAAACAGTTTTTCTACACGACAATTAGATTTTTAAAAATTAACTAAAGTATGAAATTTATTAGTAACACTTCATTTTAATTCATTTCAGTCATTTTAAAAAGAACGTGGCCCAGTTTTACGGCCAAAAAAATGAGATATAAAGTAAATTAAAATTCAAAATTCAAAAATTAAAATTAAAATGTTACAGATTTAAAATAATAGTCTTCCATACTAAACTAAGTTCTGCCTTTGACAGAACTTTTAATTATTATTATTATTATTTAGTTTGGTCGCTAATTTTTATCATAAGTTTACTTTTTTATAAGCAGCATAAGTCTAAGATTATGACTCGACAAATATTTACTTAACAAAACAGTATTAGGTGCACTGGTTTTTAATAGGAAATATTGCAAGCGCTTCAATAATTTTGCCGTCGACTGTAGGTTGTGGTTTGTGTTTAATCTACACTTAGGTGACCAGCCGTCGTCATTTTCTGAAGACTATCCTCATTTTTAGACAACTTTTTCAGTTTTGAAAAATTTTAATGGGGACCACGTTTGTCCCCATTTTTAACTATTCTGTCCTCACTTTCTGAGAATTGCTAAAAATTTCTATATTTCCATGTGTTATATTTTCCTTCCACCAATTCAGAAATAATAGTACTCTTCATTTTTATCTTTTAAGGTTGTACCTAGGTTGTTGATATTGTTCTTTGGATTAGATTCGGGAATAAAATGAAATCTTGTGTATAAAATAAGATTATGCAGATAAAAACCACTATTTAATTTCATTTGTATATATCAACATGAATTACAGAAATAGAAAACATTATTTAAATCATAAGAATTAGAGAATGAATTGGTGGATTGGTGGAAATGTGATGTTCGGGAACAACTAATATACAGTCGGCAGCAAAAGTAGCCAATAATTCCGATGTAAAAAAAAGTACACTTAAAATTTTTCTGTTAAATAGATCCTTCTCGAATCATGTTCTTAGACTGATTAAGGACATGACTCGACAAGGATTTATTTAACAAAACAGTATTAAGTGTACTTTTTTTTATACAGGGATTATTGCTAGTGCTCGGATACTTTTACTGCCGACTATAGGTAGTCAATGCAGGGATCCCGCGCTTCAGTTACAACCACTAACTACATATTAAAATAGACCCCAGGCTAGTAACCTATTTGTTCTTGAACATCACATCCCCCCGAATTCCCCAATTCATTCGCCAAATCGGTTTTTCTGCCGCCGAAATAACATTCCACTTCCGTCAAAGCAGGTTTCCTCCAAAACGGATTTCCATTTTTACCAAAGCAATTACCGCGAAAAGTAGGCGCCCATTCATCCAAAAACCGTAGTGATGTTGGCGGAATTTTCCTCCACAGCTAGTATAGGGAATCCGTGCTCTAATTCCTATCAGTACTCAATGATTGTAACGATTGAGTTGTGATAGGAGGTACAGTCGCCAGCAAAAATATCCGAGCACTAGCCAATAATTCCGATACCAAAAAAGTACTACACTTAAAATAGTTTTGTTAAATAAATCCTTGTCGAATCATGTTTCGACAAGGATTTATTTAATGAAGCAGTATTGAGTGTACTTTTTTAGACAGGGTTTATTGCTAGTGCTCGGAGACTTTTGCTGACGAGTGTACAGTCGGTAACAAAAGTGTCCGAACGCTAGCAAAAATTCCTATGTAAGAAAATACACTTCATACGGTTTTGTTAAATAAATCCTTGTCGAATCCTGTTCTTAGTCAGTGTAAGAACATGATTCGACAAGGATTTATTTAACAAAACCATATGAAGTGTTAATTTTTTTACATAGGAATTTTTGCTACTGTTCGGACACTTTTCTTATCGACTATAAAGGACGGATTCCCTATACTGGTTGTGGAGGAAAATTCCACTAACATCACTACGGTTTTTGGGTGAAGGGGCGCCTCCGCTTGGCGATAATCGCTTTTCTGGCAACTGGTTCTTGGATGGAGAAAACCTGCTGCTTACACTGTAAAAAATATGTCCCATTTGCTGCCAGAAATTCTCTGTAATTTGAGAAAATACGTTCTGACAACGTAATTTTTTCGTAAATTACGCATATTTTCTCGAATTACAGATAATTTCTTGCAACAAATAGGGCATATTTTTCACAGTGTACAGTCGGCAGCAAAATTATTGAAGCACTAGCAATAATTCCTACTTAAAAGATGGGCACCTAATAGTGTTTTGTTAATGAATATTTTTCGAGTCATGACCTTAGTCATATACTGCTTATAAAAAAGAAAGGTGATAATAAAAATTAACGAACTAACTAAAAAAATATATACATGGAAAGTGTGGATGTGTGCTTTAACAATTTGGCTTCCGACTGATTGTGGAAGTGGTTGGTTGGTTGATTGGTTGGGTTTAACGTCACACAAGTTCTTCACAATGCGTAGTATGCGAAGGTCTGGGACGCACCCCCAAATATGGTCTGGAGACATGCCATTACAATTTTATTCCTCTACGGAGAAGGTAGATCCCTTGCTTTGGTGACCCTGACAGGTATACAGTCGGCAGAAAATGTATTTGAGCACTAGCAATAATCCCTGTCTAAAAAAAGTACACTTCATACTGCTTTGTTAAATAAATCCTTGTCGATTCATGTTCTTAGTCAATCTAAGAACATGATTCGACAAGAAATTATTTTAAAAAAAACTGTTTTAAGTGCAATTTTTTGATATCGGAATTATTGGCTAGTGCTCGGATACTTTTGCTGGAGACTGTAATTTTCATGTGAACTTGGAGGACTTTGCGGGCACAACAGATTTTAAAGCAAAAGTATCCGAGCACTAGACAATAATTCCGATATAAAAAAAAGTACACTTAAAAGAGTCTTTTTAAATAAATAATTATCGAATCATGTTCTTAGACTAAGAGCATGACTCGCCAAGGATTTATTTAACAAAGCAGTATTAAGTGTAGTTTTTTTAGACAGGGAATATTGCTAGAGCTCGGATAATTTTACTACCGAGTGTAAATCAAACAAAACAAAATTTTGTTATTAGTATTTTAATTATTTTCTCGTAGCGTTCATAGGTTTTTCAACTTTAATCTTCTCAGCGCTGTACTCAATTGTAGTCGTGCCATATTCGGAGGTCATGTAATAGAGACTTTTCTGAGCTCCATTTGTGCCACATTTCATATTCTCATTGTCTGACGATTCATCTTCGTTTTCAGATTGTTCGAAGTCTTTAAGATATCTGCATTTTAATGTCCTAGGTGAAGCTCTGGGATCCTTGATGCATATTTTGAAATCTGCACGGGAAAAAATAAAATAGACATTAAAAATTAAAAACATATGATTAAATAAATAAGTATTAATAACATGTGCTTATAACTATGAAAGTCAAAACGTCAGAATTTTTTACGCATAGTTAAAAATCATAATCAGAACAAGATAAATAGACAATTAAAACAATAGTTGTAAAAAGATTAGTATGCTGTTTCTATCAAAATACTTTCTTCTGTATTATTCGATGTAACTGTGACACTTGCCGGTTAGCATGCACAAAAATGTAATTAACATAACTCTGTTAATAGTAGTATAATAATAAACATCATGCATATGCAATTTATTTCGAATTCAATCAATAGATTCTGTATATAGCCATCTAAAAAATTGTAGAAGGCCTATAATAGCAGCATCACCTGTCATCTGATATAGACCCAAATTCAATCAGCTTACATTTTCATAATAGATACATTACGCAGCAAGTTTGGTGAATTTATGTACCATAAAACGAAGAGATAGCTTTTTCTTAAACGAGAAATAATATAGAACAGGAGCGCCACATGTTGTCCAATATGCAGCCAAATTAAGTCAGTAACGTTCTTCATAATACCTATCCCGCATACCATGTTCGGTGCTTTTATATATTATAGAAGCTGAAATATTGCTGTCCTGAAGTGAAATTGCAGTACAGCAGCGCCATTTGCCGGACAATATGTACCCAAATTAAATATACATAGTATTTTACCACGGTTCTCATACATGTCAGGTTTTGTGTAATTATATGCTCTAGAAGTTTTGATATAGTCTTCCTTTAGATAGGGAAATTGTAGCTTTGCTAATCACATGTTGGACGATATATCCCAAAAAGTAAACTGCACCAATATAAGTCAAGGTCTAAATATAGTCATGTTGAATCTCATACATTGGTTCGTGAGATGCAGCGTCCAAAACTTTTGGTAACACACACGCAGAAAAAGACATTTTCTGATAATTGTCATATGATGTTCAGGACATCTAAAACCTGAAAATCGGAGATCGGAATGTTTTATAAATCCAATATATTTTCTTGTCTGGATAGAGGAAAATAAAAAAAGAAATGAAGAACTCGACCAGTAATTTTCGTCCGCTATGAATTTTGGCAACAACTAATTAATAAAAAAAATCTGGAGTGACTCCACTCGACTTTCCGAACATCGAGTAACTAACAGTTTTGTAGATAAAATAAAGAAAGAGGAATTGCTAAACAAACAAAAGAGAGAAAACCATAATAGAGTGTTTTTTTCTCCATATATCACACGAGGTTTTATTTAACGCTACTGAACTTTGAGCCCTTAGATCATAATGATAAAGAATTTTTCGTTTTGTCCCTGTAAAAATCTATAGATGCTAGATTCACCAAAATGCTTATAGTTAGTGCAACAGTGATTTATAATATTCATACAAATTTTCAGCTCAATTGAATAAGGCGTTTAGATGCTATCGCACTTTTAAAAATTTGGTCTCATAGGCCATAATGATAAAGAATTTTTCTTTGTGTCCCTGTAAAAGAACTGTAGTGCTAGATTCACCAAAATCTATACAGTTGGTGCAAATGCGACCTATAACATGTGTACAATTTTTTTGCTCAGATTAATAAGGCGTTTAGACGCTATCACACTTTTAAAAATTTGGCCCCATTGGCCTTAATGCTAAAGAATTTTTCTTTGTGTCCCTGTAAAAAAACTATAAGTGCTAGATTCTCCAAAATCTATACAGATTGAGTATCTGTGACCTATAATATGGGTATAAAATTTTTGCTCAATTGAATAAGGCGTTTAGATGCTATCGCACTTTTAAGATTTTGGTCCCATAGGCCATAATGATAAAGAATTTTTCTTTGTGTCCCTGTAAAAAAACTATAAGTGCTAGATTCACCAAAATCTATAGGGTTCGTACTATGGTGACTTACAATATACGTACCAACTTTCAGGTTAATCGAACAAAGCCTTTAGACGCTACTGTGTTCACAAACATACACACATACACACATACACACACACATACATACATCACCGTAAAAATAGTGAAAACGGACTCAGGGGACCTCAAAACGTATAGAAACATCAAAATCTCGAATTCGGATTTTTGACATGATTACAATACTTTCCTCACTATAGTGTTCGGAAAGTAAAAATTTAATATTGTCCTGTAACGATTTTCTGTAATCAAATGCCTGTAAATGTTCACTTGATCAAACCTAACCAACTTAAAAATACGCCTTGAAGGCGGGACTTGGGAAAAATGATGACACCATGAATTGTTGTGCTTGAATGTCTGAATCTTTAGATGATATGCATTTTAAATTATGTTAATAAAAATAGATATTAATAAATAAATAAATAGTAGAACTGAAATTTTAAGAGATAAAAACACATGCGCGTAATTATAGGAGCGAGAACGTTAGAATTCTTAACGCATAGTTAAAATCTGGGTAAGAAAATACAAAATAGACATTCAAATGAATAAATGAAAAAGCCGAATTGATTAGAAAACACTGAAAAGCGATAAAGCTAGTGATCAAACTGGATTTTTTACAAAACATGTCAATGTTCTACTGATTAAATTGTATGGTCAACTGACAGGGTATCGAATGAATGAGGATAAAAACTAGCAGCTATCAGAAAACTTTCTATTAAAGCATTCTATAAAACAGTTCTACCTATTGGTTATTATGCGAAAAAATTAATCAATATGTCGATGATGATTTATGAAGATTTTACATGTGCAGTTTGTTTCAGTTTTATATAATAGATTCTGTGACACGCCATCCAGAAAATCACAGATTCAGCTGTCAGCTGATTATCAACTAAATTGTATAAGCATAATTTCTCATAAGGACATCTTACATATAAAGTTTTGTATAGCTAAACACAATAAAAACAGAGATAGAGGCTTCCTGGAAATAAGTAAAAATCATGCAAAGTACGCCCCCAACCGGCCGATATATCTCAAAATCTAATCAGCACCAACTCATATGAAGATACAACTAACTATAAATATTTATGAAATTCTGTTCACTATTTCTTGAGATTCAGCGCCCACAAAATTCTGATTACACACAGACATGCACACATTCAGATGCACAGGCAGATACATTTTTAAAAAATAGTCACATTGTGTTCAAGAGAACCCAAAACGGGGAAATCCATAGAAAATCGGATGTCGAAAGTTTTCTCGAGTCTAATAATTTCTTTTTATGTATTGAAAAGAAAGTAAAAAATAATTAAATTAATAAATAAAACTGAAATTGTACCTGAAATAATTGTACAGATTTAGATTATTTTACTAGATAACTATTTATTTTAAGTGGTACATTACTTTAAATTTTTAAAATAGCCACACTTTTTTTTACTTCCATTATCCGACTACCGTAGGTAATGGAAATATTGTATTCGGTCCGAAAATTCCATATCGTGTTTTTACCTGATTTACATGTTTTAAGGTCTCCTGAGTCCAAAAAGTAGTTTTTGGCAATTGGTCAGTGCGTGTGTATGTATGTATGTGTGTGTGTGTGGGGGGGGGGTGTCTTCTGACTATCATATCGCCGAAACTAATAAAGATAGAACTACGAAACTTCAGAACTGAACAGGTCGGATGTACAGATGAATTTTCCAAATTTTGGTGAAACTGGAAAACTGAAAGTGGGACATCGGAAACCGGAAGTAGTACTGTAAATCTGTATCTCAAAAACAGCTCGTAATATTTTCATCTAAATTGCTATATAAACACTCTATTAGATGTCCTTTCTAAAGATATAGTTGGTCAGTTTAGAAAAATTGATAGGCGTCCTGTATAAATAGCTCAATTCCAGGCCTCGCAAGTGCATTCCTTTAAAAATGGCTGCACGGATTTTTTTCAAACTTGCCATATTAACTTCCTTTTAAGTATCCTTTTGTATGTAATTATTGTTTTCCGGTCAATAATTGAGTATGCCAAGTTTTGGCAAAAGCAGAGGTCGGCGCGGTTACTTTTCTTCATACCACTATTTTTATAAAGCAATATCTGTATTATTCAATTGAGGAAATCTATATATTCAATCAAAGAAAACAACAGTTGTATTCGATAGAATAATAGAGACATTGCTTTATAAAAATAGTGGTATGAAAAAACCATTTCTTACCATTTTTTAAATAATTTCTAAAATTACAATTTTCTAGACAGTTGCATTTTGTTTTTAACACTGGATTCAAAGTGTATGTGGAGGACAACAGAATAAAATCTGCTCGAAATTTTCCTTTTTAAACGATGAAATTGGCGGTTGTAGAAGGCAAAAAGGAAAATATCCAAGTGCGGCTCTTTTTTTTTTTTTTTTTTTTTGTCGCTTAGTGTAGATTGCTTGCCTTGTCACTGAAAATAGTGTTTGTTAAAGAGCAATTTCCTATGGAATTTTTTGCCTACGAGGCCAGTCATTTAATCTACTATCTGGTCCGAAGGTCTAGCTGTCCATTGATCTAAAGGATGTGTACTGCTGCGGAGAATTTTTAGCTGAATTGTCCATTGATCCCATACTTGCCCGCCAATGATATGATGGTCTCATATTTTGAAAGGTGCCAGCTGACGGTAACTATGACTCCTGACGGCTTACATTTTAATGTTATGGATGCTCTCTGTGGTACTGTCTTATGTACCAATGGGTAATTGTTTACCAATCCGAGGTAATATCATTTATATTATTTTGTTACTGGTAATAGAGATAAATTTTTATGAACTTCATTGTTTAAACAAATTCTCTATTTCTGCTTACCACAATCAGACTATTTTGACGTGGAAAAATTATTGTAAAAAGGATTGCAAAGTGTTAATGGTAATTTTATTTTTTCAACACTTAATGATTGGTAAATTAAGGAGATAACTCATGTTTTTGTAATTATACCTCACCATTTAAATAAATTTCAATAGTTAATTTTATTTGTCTGCTTACATTATCAATTTTTCTAGTTTTCTTTTACTAGTTAAAATTTTTAATTATTTTACTTAAAGATAATTAACTGATTGTTAAAAAAAAAAAAAAAAAAAAAAAAAAAAAAACTGTGGATAAAGAAAAAAAGAATAAAAGTATTCCCTCCTAAATGGAAAACAAATTTTCTTCATGCACATGTAGGTTAAGGTGCGTCTATTAATTACGTGAGGCGGTTTTGGCGATTTTTCGACGCTCCCCCCCCCCCCCCCCCCCGGTGAGATTTCGTGAGATTTGACTCGACCCTCTTCCCCCTCCCCTAATCTCATGTGAGAGTTTTTCAAGTTTTCAAAATTCGTACTTTTATTGTAAGTGCGTTGGATTTATTTCAAAACACAATTTGTCTTATTATTTTTATTGAAGACTAGTTAAGACTAGTGTTTAAGATTACATAGATCGTAGTCTAGAATCACAGTAATAAAATTGAATAATAAAATACTTAAATAGAAACTACTAAAATTAATAAAAGAATACTTATTCTAATTCAGTCCATGGGGACTCGTGCACAGTCTCAAGAGTGACTATTGGAACCAACCTATCCCTGTGATTTTCAGTAAAATCATCTGCTCCTTCAACTTCACTCTGATTTACCCACTCTAAACCGTTGTCGCTTGCGCACAGAAGCTGAGTAATCTAAACAATTGAAAGGCTACTGTGCTGCTTCGCGACGTTCCGATAGACACGATAAATATTATCGTGTCAGATTTTGCCATATCAAAGTCAAGAAACATATTTTACTTGAATTTAACTCAATTTTCTCGCAATTTTACACTGTTTTTTGCTGAAAAAAAAAAAAAAAAAAAAAACGTGATATTTGCTGAATCGCCCCTCTCCCCCATGTGAGATTGTATGAGAATCGCCCCCCCCCCCAATGAACACCTCACGTAATTTATGGACGCCCACTTATTTTCTTTTGGTACCATCAGAGTTATGAGTCATAAAATTTTAAAGTTAGCTTATTACTTCTTAAATTACCATAGAGCCTAATGTATTTAATTTATTTTTACTATACTGGTGAATATACACTTGTGCACAACTTGGAATGATTAATTTGATTTCTGTCATGCAATTTGAAGGTTAAATATCTTTTATAAGAGTAAAACTATGCATGGTTATTTTATTGAAATTTAATTTTTTTGAAATACTAAAATTTAAATTTGAAACTTGAATTTCATTGTGTTGTTAGAAATTCCAGAGTGTGCATATCAGATGATTTGATTTTTCTTTCTAGATTTTTGATCTGTATAAAAGTGACTAAATTTTTATATTTAACGTAATGTCATCTAGGAGAAGTAAAAATCTGTATGCCTTATACAGAAACCAATAGAATTTCTGAATTTTTGTGAAGATATACAGATTATTTAAGAGTTAGATGACATTGCTTATTAGTTATTTTGTCTCAGGAGTTGTATTGTTTTGGGTGGTAATTTAGGAATTAAAATTTTGACATTCTAGGATATTTTAAAATAAGGATTTTATTGTTAGTTTTAGTATATTCACCAATTACTTTATTTATTTATTTATTTATTTATTTTAATTTTTTGCCTCAAAGGAATTTAGCAAATAAATAAAAATTTGGGATTTTTATTTGATGGGTCAAATTTTTGATTTCTTTTAAAATTAACTCTCTCTCTGGTGGTTAATTATCTCGTGCAATGTACATCTTTTAGTAAAATAAAAAATTCGGTTTTATTTTTATAAAAGTCCACTATACTATTTAAAATTTATGATAGGTCAAAAAACGACATAATACTACACAAAACATACTTTTTTGCACGTAAAAAAAAAAAAAAAAAAACTGTTCATTTCGTTTTGCTTAAGGCAGCCTATGGATGTTACACTGTACTTACCAGAAATTTCCTCATAGACATAATGTATTTGAATTCTTTTGGATGTCGCTGTAGACGAACCATTTCCTTGTTCTCAACGAAAAGTTTAGTATAGCATCCTTATATAATACACATTTAGAATATCGAGTTTGAACTTCTTGCTATTATTTGTTCTTGAGATATGTTGTTGATAACAGACACACAGAGACGACAGACCAACTGCTAAAAACATGATTTACGGATTCATGGGAAGTCAAAACGTAAAAATATAACAAAAACTGAATTTCGAAACTTTGACCCAAAAACAACACTTTCTCTGCCATTCATATGGGCAAAAAAAAAAAAAAAATGTACATATATAATAAAAAAAAAAGCTAAATAAAAATATATCTTACCTGTGATACATGGAGTCGAAGTACCTAAACATTTAATTTTCATTTCAACTTTTTCTGTCCCCAGAGCTGTTCTAGTCGCTGTAAAAGTGTTTCTTTCTTGCTTGCGAGCGTCCGAGCAGTGAAGATCCACGGTCGCATTTAAGTATGGATCACCCCTATTTGGAAAATACTAATTAATATTTAATAATAATTAAAATGTAAAATCTGTCTAATTAGTTTTATTTTTAGAAGCATTTTTAGAAGATTATAAAAGATAATTATAACTAAACAGATGATAAATAAATGAAATCGAATAGATGATATAAAATACAATAATATTATTTTGTCAGAATAATTCTACTAAGAATCATAGAATGATTCTACAAGATGAAGTTATAGAATGATTCTAGAATAATAATAGAATAGAATAATTCAAAATTTTATAAAACATTTTTATTTATATGCGGAATATATAACTATCCCTCTTTCACTATGAGAAATATGTGGATCATAACTACACAAAATCTTCAATTTGACTGCCTAAACCTCAAATTAAAAATTTCGAGATAAATTCTTATATGGAAATTGAAGGATATGGACAGCGTATGGTATAACTATATCAATCTTTTATATGACAAATATAAACTGCATCTTGATTTTTTTTAAATTTGATGCTACAGTCATGGTAAGGATATTTATTTCAGAGCAGTAGAGCTATTATGTCCAAAGAGGTTATATCCAGAGAAATAGTAATTTTTTTTCTTTGTTGTTTGTTTGTTCATAATCATATTATTATCAGCGCTGTTTATAACGAATTATACAATCATATTTCATTTAGAAAGTAGTATGTTGTGGCCACCACAAGACTTTCTTCTATATTTTCCCATATAAATTCACTATTGGCAATTAATTTATTAAAATTATTATTTATTTTAATTCTCTAACACGATGAATGTAAATTATTTTCATCTTAGAGAAAACTAATTATCGAAAGAAAGACAGTTTTATTGTCTATAAATAACATCTTAAAAATGTGTTTTTGTAATGGTTATCGAGTTTCGTACATTTATATAACATACAAGTTGAGATATAGCCTTCCCGTTATTGAGGAAATTTGAAGTATAGCAGAGCCACCTATTGACCGATAAGCATCCAGATTGAATCAGCATAATGCCTTATAATGGCCTTCTCACATATCAAGTGTTGTTTGATGATACGCAGTAGAACCTGAGATATAACCTCCCTTTAAATTGCGGAAATCGCTGTGTGCCAGCGCCACCTTTTGAACGGTTGACACCAAAAGTTGATAGGCACTAATATATGTCAAGGTGTATCTACATATAAATTTATATGCAAGTCTGTGCAGCAGTTCCGGAGGTATAGACATCCCTTAAATTGCGGAAATCGCTGTATAGTAGCCTCAGCTATTAGCCGATAAGCATTGAAATTGAATCAGACTAATTTCTTATAATAGCCTTCTCACATATCAGATTTTTTTTAATTATATGGAATAGAACCTTAGATATAGTCTCCCATTAAATTGCGGAAATAACTGTACAGCAGTGCCACCTT
The DNA here is from genome assembly GCA_963930645.1 of Salticus scenicus. Taxonomy (NCBI): domain Eukaryota; kingdom Metazoa; phylum Arthropoda; class Arachnida; order Araneae; family Salticidae; genus Salticus; species Salticus scenicus. Next base: position 180,997,406 of record OZ005659.1, read on the forward strand.
TTGAGCGGTTTACACAATAAGTTGATAGGTACTAATTTAGGTCAATTTGCATCTACATATAAATTTATATGCAATTCTGAGCAGTAGTTCCGGATATACAGTCACCTCAAAGTTTTGTCTCACACACAGATAGAGGCAGACGGACAGGCAGAGATTTTCTAAAAATGGTCAAATCGTGTTCTAGAACTCTTAAAACGTGTAAATCTGTCAAAAACCGGGAGCTGAAAAGTTTTACTAATCCAATACTTTATTCTGTTGAATATAGAAGAAAGAAAAAATTAACAGAAGATATATCAGAAGCTGAGTAACCGAACTTGACAATTGCAAAACTCACCGAACAACATAAATAACATCTGAAAACTTTGAAACTTATTTTAGAGAGGCATACTATTGTAACAATCGCAGCTATCGTAGATCACAAGTCGGATCGTGCACTTCGCAGCAAAAGTATCCGAGCACTAGCAATAATCCCCGTCTTACAAAGTACACTTAATACAGCTTTGTTAAATAAATCCTTGTTGAATCATGTTCTTAGTCTGTCTAAGAACATGATTCGACAAGGATTTATTTAAGAAAGCAGTATTAAGTGTACTTTTTTTAGTATTTCACTATGAGAAATATGTGGATCATACTACACAAAATCTTCAATTTGACTGCCCAAACCTCAAATTAAAAATTTCGAGATAAATTCTTACATGGAAATTGAAGGATATGGACAGCGTATGGTATAACTATATCAATCTTTTATATGACAAATATAAACAGCATCTTGATTTTCTGAAATTTGATGCTACAGTCATGTTAAGGATATTTATTTCAGAGCTGTAGAGCTATTATGTCCAAAGAGGTTATATCCAGAGGAATAGTGATTTTTTTTCTTTGTTGTTTGTTTCTCCATAATCATGTTATTATTAGCGCTGTTTATAACGAATTATACAGTCATATTTCATTTAGAAAGTAGTATGTTGTGGCCACCACAAGACTTTCTTCTATATTTTCCTATATAAATTCACTAATGGCAATTAATTTATTAAAATTATTATTTATCTAAATTCTCTAACATGATGAATGTAAATTATTTTCATCATAGAGAAAACTAACACTAATTATCCAAAGAAAGACAGTTTTATTGTCTATAAATAACATCTTAAAAATATGTTTTTGTAATGGTTATCGAGTTTCGTACATTTATATAGCATACAAGTTGAGATATAGCCTTCCCGTTATTGAGGAAATTTGAAGTATAGCAGAGCCACCTATTGACCGATAAGCATCCAGATTGAATCAGCATAATGTCTTATAATGGCTTTCTCACATATCAAGTTTTGTTTGATGATACGCAGTAGAACCTGAAATATAGCCTTCCTTTAAATTGCGGAAATCACTGTGTATCAGCGCCACCTTTTGAATGGTTGACACCAAAAGTTGATAGGCACTAATATATGTCAAGGTGCATCTACATATAAATTTATATGCAATTCAGAGCAGTAGTTCCGGAGATACAGTCACCACAAAATGTTTGTCTCACACACAGAGAGAGACAGACGAACAGACAGACATTTTCTAAAAATGGTCAAATCGTGTTCTAGAACTCTTAAAACGTGTAAATCCGTCAAAAACCGGGAGCTGAAAATTTTTACTAATCCAATACTTTATTCTGTTGAATATAGAAGAAAGAAAAAATTAACAGAAGATATATCAGAAGCGGAGTAACCGAACTTGACAATTGCAAAACTCACCGAACAACATAAATAGCAACTTTGAAACTTTGAAACTTATAAACAACTTGCTTACATTTCCAAAACTAATTGGCATAGTTGGCGACAGAAATGCTCCAAGAACTTGTGTTACCCTTGGAGGAATGATATAAGAAAACATCCCATGTCCGTAAAAACATAAAGCCAAAATCGAAATGGCATAAGCAATTAACTAACGAGATATATAAATTAGAATGCTGATTCAATGGATGGAGGATTACCTTTCCGTAGTTCAAGATGAATCACGTGACATGCTCCAATAGGTTGCTGTGTTTTTCCCTTTATCGCTATTTTGGCATTTAAAATATCAGTTCGACAAATTATTATTATTATTAGGTAACATGACAGTCCTATGACCGAAATAAATTGTTTTTAAAATAATTTTACACATATTTCACATTTTAATAAATAATAAAATACCTTTTTTTTCATCGTTTCCCAACAAAGTTAAAAGTGATTATAAAAGAAAATTTAAACTTTTAAAGAGCTAAATTTCCCAAGAAATAATATTTTTTCAACTATTTTTAAGCATTTTGTCGGTTAAAGTTCAATTACACGAAATAAAAAAGAAGTAAAATCAAAATCAAAATTATTTAGAACAAAAGAATATTAAACTACGTAAGTAAACAAAAAAAATTGGCGGTTATAACTTATGCGAAGTACAATCTCCAAACCGTTGCCATAGAAATTTACTGAAAATAAGCTGTTACCAAGGGAACCATCTAATACGCATGTGCAAGGAGAGCATGTCAAATGACTCATCTTGGACCTTCTCAGGGGTTACCATTTATCACTCTACTTTATATATCTCGTTGCAATTAACTAACACAGTACTAGCCCATGTTTTGATAGACTAAAAATGGCTCCTGCGGTATCGCTGCTATTACGGAAGCCATCTTGAGTATATAATGAATACCTTCATTTGCCCTACATACTAGTTTGCCGTATGTCAACTCTTTTATATCATTCCTGCAAGCTTTCACCCAACAAATAAAAATGCACACTTACCCATTAACTCCATTGACCATGTGCCAGTTACCCGAACATGGCGTTCCATTTTCAACTTTACAGTCCCAGTTATCTTCTTCTGCAAATTACAAAAAGAAAGGATCATTCAAAAAAAAAAAAAAAAAAAAAAAGTTTGAACATTCTATATATTGCCCATAGCGCAACACTAGTGCGACGCAAAACTCAATCGATGAATCGACCAATTGAATATTGTATACAACGAGATATATAAATTAGAGTGCTGATTCAATGGATGAAGGATTAACTTTCCGTGGTTCAAGATGAATCACGTGATATGCTCGAATAGGTTGCTGTGTTTGGCCCTTTATCGCTATTTTGGCATTTAAAATATCAGTTCGACAAATTATCATTATTATTAGGTAACATGACAGTCCTATGACCGAAATAAATTGCTTTTAAAATAATTTTACACATATTTCACATTTTAATAAATAATAAAATACCTTTCTTTTCATCGTTTCTCAACAAACTTTAAAAGTGTTTATAAAACAAAATTTAAACTTTTAAAGAGCTAAATTTAACAACAAATAATAATTTTTCAACTATTTTTAAGCATTTTATCGGTTAAAGTTCAACTACACGAAATAAAAAAGAAGTAAAATCAAAATCAAAATGGTTTAGAACAAAAGAATATTAAACTACGTAAAGTAAACAAAAACATTGAAACCGTTGCCATAGAAATGTACTGAAAATGAGCTGTTACCAAGGAAACCACCGAATACGCATGTGCAAGGAAAGCATGTCACATGACTCATCTTGGACCTTCTCAAGGGTTACCATTTATCACTCTACTTTATATATCTCGTTCATTGTATACAGTGCAAAATAAAAAGAAAAGATTTTAAACAAAAATCTGATGGTAATTTAAGGAATAATACTTGTTGCTGATGATTAACAAGAGAAACCTTAAATACTATTTCCTTTAATTAGGATGACCAGATCAAAGTACTTTTATAATAGACTAGCAGGCTTTGCCCGCTTCGCTGGTCATTATATTTAAATGAAGTCTCAAAATACCATATAATTGATAATCTATATTAATAAAATCAGAGTTTTGTCTGTAAATTTTTCGGAATCGAAAAATTTTGCGATATCTTCACGTTTCACACCCCATGAAAGCCGAAAATGACTTCAGAAAATTTTGCCTGTGTGTGTGTGTGTGTGTCATCGTGTCCGTCGCTTTTTTTGTCCGGGCATCACTTGAGAACGGCAGGACGGAATGCAACGGCGCTTGGCAGGGATTTAGGTCTTCGCCCAACTTAAAATTATATCTATCAACTTTTCAGAAATTCCCCCCCGTTCCCCCCTGGGGGGTAAAAGACTAAAACACGTTTGTCCGGGCATCACTCGAGAACGGCTGGACGGAATTCAACGGCGCTTGGCAGAAACTTAGGTCTTCACCCAACTTAAAATTATATCTATAGAAATTTTTAAAATTCTGATTAGTGTTTAAATTGTGGGTAAAAAACGCCTGCGCATGCGCCATAAATATTTTTTCACTAAAACGCTTTGAATGGAAAAATAAAATGCAAAAATAAATTTTTAAGATAAAGACTTTTTTTATTCGCGTGATTCGCACTACAAATTATGAAAAGATTGAAATGTGCCATCTGAGTTTCATACTTTAGTTAATTTTAAAACATCTAATTGTCGTATCGAAAAACTGTTTACACCCCAGGATTCACAAAAATCACCCCTTTCATTTGGTACTAAATTTGTAACGGTAGGTCTGATACTTCTAATTTATTTTCCCCTTTTACCGTTTTTCCGTTGCCACTTAAATTCCATACTTTAGTTATTTTTTAAAATTCTAATTGTAGCATCAAAAAACTGTTTGCACCCCTGGATTCAGAAAAATCACCCCTTTCATTTGGTATCAAATTTGTAAATATAGGTCTGATATTTCTAATTTATTTTGCCCTTTTTTCCGTTTTCAACCCAGATTCGATATGGAACAGCTTTAGTATTGGATCCCTTTGGCAAAATTTGAAATTCGGCACTGAAGTAGCTCGGACGTTTCTCGCCAAGATCTTTAATTGCACAATTGAGATAGCCAATTCAGTTCATCGCAAAAATGGCTTAAAATATTTAAAGTCACCAAATTGTTCCGATACTTAAGCTGTGCTTTTTGTATTTATTAGTGCTAGAGGCCTATTTCAGTCGGTACAGTTGTCGAATTTTTATAGGTCACTCTTAATTAGTGCTAGAGGCCTATTTCAGTCGGTTTATTGAATGGGGATTTATTGAATGAAGTCCCCCCAAGGCACAACTTTGACATGAGTCCCCCCCCAGGCCCAACTTTGACATGACTCCCCCCCCAAGCTACCCCTATTTCAGTCGGTACAGCGTTGTCGAATTTTTATAATACACTCTTAATAGTGCTAAGGGCCTATTTCAGTCGGTTTATTGAATGGGGATTTATTGAATGAAGTCCCCCCAAGGCCTAACTTTGACATGAGTCCCCCCCAGGCCCAACTTTGACATAAGTCCCCCCCAAGGTACAACTTTGACATGAGTCCCCCCAAGGCCCAACTTTGACATGAGTCCCCCCCCCCCAGGCCCAACTTTGACATGAGTCTCCCCAAGGCCCAACTTTGACATGAGTCCCCCCCAAGGTACAACTTTGACATGAGTTCCCCCCCGCAAGGCACACCTTTGACATGAGTCCCCCCAAGGCACACCTCCCCCTCATTGGGAAAAAGAGAAAAAACGTTGTTTTGCGGCTATAAGACAGTCTGGACTTCCAACGTTATTTGTTACAATATCTGGAGCTGAAACACATTGGTTTGATTTAATGAAAACTTTATCGTGGAATTTAGATCGTCACGAATTAACTAAAGAAGAATTTGTCGATATTAACAAGTTTAGCAGTAGGCCTCTGGCACTAAATTAAAATCTGTCAATGTCAGATTTTCATGTTTTGAATAATGAAATAATGTCGTGTCTGTATAATTTTTATTTTTTATTTATTTTTTTTTATTTATAATACTGTCTATTAAAGACTTCTGTAGTCACGAAATTTGGTGCTAAAATTGTTTGTATGCATCCGGCACTTATTGTAACTGCATTTCACGAAATTCGAAACCCCCCCCCCCCTTCTCGGAGTCGGATGGCAATAAACATGTGTAAAAACATGTTTTTCCGTTTGAATTCGCTTTGAATTATCTTTGAATGGCGAATTTTGGTGTGTGGATATTGATTAAGTTGCAAAACTTCGAACTCACCCGCTGAGGGTGGGGAAGTAAGAAGTGGGTAAGTTGTGCCGAAGACAGTGGGGACCCAGATTCCTAACATTGGGAGCGAGAAAACCTCTACCAATCACAGCGAGAACTTAGGTTATTAATAAAGATATGGCATTTTGAGAAATCATTTAAGTTTAACGTCCAGCGAAGCGGGCAAAGCCTGCTAGTTAGCTATAATTTAATTGTTGCCAAAAAAAAAAATTTACGAGTTCATTTTCTTTCGACATAAAAATAAATACATTTAATGAAACGTGAACATTAAAAAAACATAAAAAGTTAAATTATGCATCTCACAAAAATTGACGGCATTATCACTTTAAAAATTTTATGCACATTGATAAGAGCTCTATGATTCATCAGAAAATTTAAAACGTGGCATATAAAAAGTTTTTTTTTTTTTCTTTTTTTTCTTATAAGTATTTTTACTTCATTTTGCACACGCGCTTTTTATTTCCTAATTCAAAATTATTTTTAAAAAAATACTTTTTCCATAGTGTTCGTAAGTAGGAATTAACTTTAAAAAATTTCTTTTTATATTACTTGTTTTATTTTATTATTATAACAAGAATGTATTGGGTTAGTAAAAATTTTCGGCTCTTAACCGTTTAACACGCAGCGTCCTCGCCACGAGGACGTAATTTTTAATTCCTTACTGTAAAAATTCATTCTGGGCCTTTTTGTTATTTATTTCTTATTTATTTTATTTTACTTTTAAAACTTAGCAGAGAAAAGTCACTTGTTTCTTTTATTTTAACTTCGTCTGTAAATTCTAATGGCTTTTCATATTAAATGAGCGTATTTAACTATCCCCTTAATGGATTAAGAGATCGTGAAGTGTTTTGATCAATTTTAGAATGAAGTATGTCTGTATGTGTTTGATAGAAATTTTGTGTCCGCTCTAGATCGAAAACTAATGCACATAATTTCATGAAATTTGATACAGGGTATTATAAAACGAAATTTCGTACAAAAGAACACAACGAGGATTAATTATTGTAACTGATCACTGGTAAATTTAAAAGTTTTATTTTTAGTAGTAGTAAAGTAGTAGTATTAGTAGTAGTATTTTAGAGTAAAGATTTTGTACAGGTGAGAATATCGTCACCCCCTTCCCTTCCCGCCACAACATAGGTACCGGGTGTATATTTTCAATGTGAATTCCATAATACCTTTAAAACGAGTGATTGAATCATATATTAGTGATAATTTGAAATTATTACAAATACAGTGAAACCTCTCAAGTTGGACACCCCTATAAGTTGGACACCCTTCTAAGTTGGACGCTTTTTCTCGGAACGGAATGTATCCATTAACATTATGTCTAACCCCTATAAGTTGGACACCTCTCTAAGTTGGACACTTTTTCTTGGAACCGTAGGTGTCCAACTTAGAGAGGTTTTACTGTATATAGAAACGTATTACAAAGACAGAGAGAGACTTTTTTTTCATTAAAAACATTGAAGAATTTTAAAGTACAATTTTCATTGGAATAGCTGAAAAGGGCTTACGCGATGTTTTTTAAAATGCTTAAGATGGGATTCCACGGTATATGCATAATACTGCGAACTGCGTTACTCTGAATTAGTTTAAATTACATGAATTTATATAGGAAAATATAGATAAGAGTTTTGTGATGGCCATAATATAGTAGTAATCTATATTAATAAAATCAGACTTTTGTCTGTAAATTTGTCGGAATAAAAAAATTTTGCGATATCTTCACGTTTTACACCCCATGAAAGCCGAAAATGACTTCAGAAAATTTTGCCTGTGTGTGTGTGTGTGTGTGTGTGTGTGTCATCGTGTCCGAATGTCGCTTTTTTTGTCCGGGCATCACTTGAGAACGGTTGGACGGAATTCAACGGCGCTTGGCAGGAAATTAGGTCTTCACCCAACTTAAAATTATATCTATCAACTTTTCAGAAATTCCCCACCGTTCCCCCCCTAGGGGGTAAAAGACTAAAACACGTTTGTCCGGGCATCACTCGAGAACGGCTGGAAGGAATTCAACGGCGCTTGGCAGAAACTTAGGTCTTCACCCAACTTGAAATTATATCTATAGAAATTTTCAAAATTATGATTAGTGTTTAAATTGTGGGTAAAAAACGCCTGCGCATGCGCCATAAATATTTTTTCACTAAAATGCTTTGAATGGAAAAATAAAATATAAAAATAAATTTTTAAGTTAAAGACTTTTGTATTCGCGTGATTCGCACTACAAATTATGAAAAGATTGAAATGAAGTGTTGCCATATGAGTTTCATACTTTAGTTAATTTTTAAAAATCTAATTGTCGTAATGAAAAACTGTTTACACCCCAGTATTCAGAAAAATCACCTCTTTCATTTGGTACTGAATTTGTAATGATAGGCCTGATAGTTCTAATTTATGTTTCCCTTTTTCCGTTTTTCCGTTGCCACTTAAATTTCATACTTTAGTTATTTTTTAAAAATCTAATTGTCGCATCAAAACACTGTTTGCACCCCTGGATTCAGCAAAATCGCCCCTTTCATTCGGTATCAAATTTATAAATATAGGTCTGATATTTCTAATTTAATTTACCCTTTTTCCGTTTTCAACCCAGATTCGATATGGAGCAGCTTTAGTATTGGATCCCTTTGGCAAAATTTGAAATTCGGCACCGAAGTAGCTCGGACGTTTCTCGCCAAGATCTTTAATTACACAATTGAGATAGCCAATTCAGTTCATCGCAAAAATGGCTTAAAATATTTAAAGTCACCAAAGGGTACCCATAATAAATCTGTGCTTTTTGTATTTATTTATTTATAATATTTCTTATTAAAGACTTCTTTGGTCACGAAATTTGGTGCGTAAATTGTTTGTATGCATCCGGCACTTATTGTAACTGGATTTCACGAAATTCGAAATCCCCCCCCCCCCTTCTCGGAGTCGGAGGGCAATGAACATGTGTAAAAACATGTTTTTCAGTTTGAATTCGCTTTGAATTATCTTAGAATGGCGAATTTTCGTGTGTGGATATTGATTAAGTGTACGCATTATGCACATTAGTGGGATTTTGCAAAACTTCGAGCTCACCCGCTGAGGGTGGGGAAGTAAGAAGTGGGTAAGTTGTGGGTAAGACAGTGGGGACCCAGACTCCTCACGTTGCGAGCGATTAAACCTCTACCAATCACAGCGAGAACTTAGGTTATTAATAAAAATATGGGATTTTGACAACTCATTTAAGTATAATGTCCAGCGAAGCGGGCAAAGCCTGCTAGTAGTAATAATAAAATCATTGAAATCAGTCAAAATCTAAGTTAAAGTTCTCGATACTTCGATAGCGGTTTTCCCACTCGCTAACCTTCACGAAATCCCTTTATAATGCATGTTGCATACACATACCTAACCACATATTAAAAAATCGGGATTCTAAGATTATTTGAAGAAAAGTTTTGCTTGAAACGTGTTTTTTAGGACCCCGCCCCCTCCCCCCCGGCCCGCTCTTAAAGAAAAGGAGGGGAAGATTTTCAAAATACCTTTATATTATGAGTTAGATACATATAACTGACCTACACATAGTAAGTCTCCTTTATAAGATAATTTACTGCAGAGTTACACATGAATACATGTTCCCCCTCCCCCGCCCTTTAAGGGGAGGCGGTGTGGAGTTTCTCAAAATCACTTTGTAGTGTGTGTTGAATGCGCATAAGCAGTCCATGCATCAAAAATTGCCATTCTAAGATAGTTAGAACAGAGTTACGCATGGAAACATATTTTTAATCCCCCCCCAACCCTCAAGTGTGTGATAGCACGGAATTCCAAATAATCCCTTTGTAGCTTGTTTGTGTTGAGTACACATAACCAATCAACCCATAAAAAAATCGCTTTCCTGAGATAATTTGGAGCAGAGTTACTCTTTAAAACGTGTTTTTGCTCCCCCCCCCGCCCTTAAAGGGGGAAAAAAGAAAATTTCACAAAATCGACTTATAATGCGTGTTGGGAATGCATAACCAGCCCGCACATAAAAAATTGTCTTCGATAGTTTGGAGCAGAGTTACGCATGAAAACATGATTTTGCCCCACCCCCAAGGAGGATAAGGTGGAAATTTACAAAATCCCTTAGTAGTGTGTGTCTTGAGTACGCATAACCAATCGACGTATCAAGAAATCGCTATTCTGAGATAATTTGGAGCAGAGTTACTCTTAAAAGCGTTTTTTGCCCTCCTCCCCGCCTTTGAAGGAGGGGAGGGAGAATTTTTGTAAGATCCCTTTATAATGCGTGTTGGGAATGCATAAACAACTCATATGTAAAAATTAAGCTTACTGAGATAATTTGAAGAAAAGTTATGCTTGGAAACATGTTTTTTGCAACCCCACTCCCAAGAGGGCGATAGGATGGAATTTTACAAAATCTCTTTTTAGTATATGTCTTGAGTACGCATAACCAATTGACATATCAAAAAATCGCTATCCTGAGATAATTTAGACCACAGTTACTCTTATAAGCGTGTTTTTGCCCTTAAAGGGGGTGTGAAATTTTGTGAAATCCCTTTACTCTGCGTGTTGGGAAAGCATACACAATACACATATACAAATTAATCTTGCTAAGATAATTTGAAACAAAGTTATACTTGGAAACGGGTGCATATTGCTCCCCCCCTCCCCAAATCGAAAATCACAAAAAATCAAACATTAAGTTTTGGAAATATTCTCAAGAAGACTCTTGGCAATTTTCTATATCTTTGTGCTGTTATATTGGTACAGTTTTACTCGAAAACCCATATTTTTCTAAATTTGCCTGCGAAAATCGTCCCCCCCCCCCACTTAAAAATCCAAAACTCAAATCGCAGAAAATGCTTTTTTTTGCACTCAAGTCTAGTCTCTCTCTCTGCAATTTCTTCACCGTGAAGCAATTGGGAGCCGAATTATGCTTAAAAGGAGATTTTTGCTTTCTGCTCCCCCAGGGGGGAGCGGGGATATTTCGCAAAATCCCGCCGTAATGGGCGTCAGTGTCCTAAAACCAACGTGCTCACCAAAATTTGCGAGTCTATCTCCCATAGAATCGCGACGGCTGTGTTGAGTCAGTGAATGAGTGATTTTACTATTTTATTCCCCACCCCACCCCACCCCCAAAAGGGTAAAATGGGGGTCTTTCACAAAATCCCGTTACAATGGGTGTTGGACACACGTAAATAAGCCACACACTAAAATTTGGGACATCAGCTCATAGATTTCCACGGATGAATTTAGCGCTAAAAGGGGGGATTGAATTTTCCCCCTCATAACTCCCCCCCAAAATCGCAAATCGGAAAAAATCAAAAATGACTTTTTGCAAATACCTTCAAGAAGACTCTTGGCGTTATATATATATATATATATATATCTTTGAGCTATTATTGCTAGAATTTTACTCGAAAATCCATGTATTGCTAATTTTGCCTCCGAAAATCCTTTTTACCCCCTCTCCCCCCTTAAAAATCCAAAATTCCAAAATCGCAGAAAATGATTTTTTTGTACTTAAGCCTAGTCTCTCCCCATCTGCAATTTCTTCACCGTGAAGTAATTTGCAACCGAGTTATGCTTATAAAGGTGTTTTTGCCTCCTGCACCTCCGAAAATCATCTTCACCCCCTCCCCCCCCCCTTAAAAATCCAAAATTCCAAAATCACAGAAAACGATTTTTTTGTATTCAAGTCTAGTCTCCCCATCTGCCATTTCTTCACCGTGAAGTAATTTAGAGCTGAGTTACGCTTATAAAGGTGTTTTTGCCTTCTGCATCTCCTAAAATCATTTTCACCCCTTCCCCCCTTAAAAATCCAAAATTCCAAAATCGCAGAAAAGGATTTTTTCGTATTCAAGTCTAGTCTCCTCATCTGCAATTTCTTCACTGTGGAGTAATTTGGAGCCGAGTTATACTTATAAATGTGTTTTTGCCTTATGCGCCTCCGAAAATCTTATTTTTACCCCTTACCCCCCTTAAAAATGCAAAATTCCAAAATCGCAGAAAGTGATTTTTTTTTTTTTTTTTTTTTGTATTTAAGTCTAGTCTCCCCATCTGCAATTTCTTCACCGCGAAGTAATTTAGAGCCGAGTTATGCTTATAAAGGTGGTTTTTGCCTTCTGCCCCTTCCGGGGGGGGGGGGAACGGGGCACAGTGGATCGAACAATGTTAAAATACGAACATAGGCCCAAAAATCAGTCTCTTAATAACTGATATTTTGCAGGGAAATAATTTAAAAGAGTGTCTAAAAAATACAAATATATGGTTATTTCTTCAATTACACGAAGTTTTATTATATATAAATAAGTTCAAAACGAAAACGTTCAGAAATAAGATTTTTCGATGAATTTCAGTGACTTTATTTGAATAGCCATCAAGTAGCACTTACAATAACTATGAAGAAATACGAAATAAAAATACTTTTAATAATGTCCTAATAAAAGTTTAAGGCACTTCTGCCAACATTTTGTTTTGTTTTTTATGTTGTGATTCACGCATGAAAAGTGAATATAAAATTAATAACAAAATTAATTTTATAAGTTGTGTAACTTTTTTTGTCCAAAATTGTCCAAAATTTGAAACACATTTTACTACTCCCAAAAGTATACATTTTAATCTGTGAAAAAGATTTGCGCCACAAATCGCCACTTTTAGAGAAAAATAAATTTTTATTTTGTTTACCCTCAAATTATCAATCGAGAAATTTATCTGAATAACTGTATTCATTAATGACAGAAAATATATTAAAATGTTTATAGTGAAAATATTACAGAAATTAGATGATTAAAATAGATTAAATAAATCAGAAATTATTTCTTATTTTTTAAAATATTGATTAAAATAATTAATTTTACTTTAAAGGTATTGAAGAGTACCGTTGGACCAAAAAAAGTATGGAAATGTAAATGGTTGCTGTGATATGTCATAAAATGTTAAAATTAAATAAATGTTTAATCTTAAATTACTAAATGTTGAAATTAAATATTATAATCCCATATTACGATTTAAAGTAAAAGTTCCTGTGCAATAAAAGTAAAGACAAATGTGAATTTCTCATAGAGTTTGTCAGTAAATGCTTGAATAAGTTTTCTATTGAAATACTACATGAAAAAAGAAAGAAAGAAATAGGAGTAATGTGATGATATATTTAACATTGTGTGCTAAATTAATTGTGTTATAAATATAGATTTTTTTTAACGAAATTTTTATTTATTTCCTTTTATTTTCTTCTTTTTTGCAACATTTGTTCCTTTATCAGGTATGTTTCTAAATACCTCTTTGCAGCAGAAAAATATGATACCGTTTAACCCCTTTATAATGCCAATTTTTCCTCGAATGGCACATTAAAATAATTTCACGAATAAAAATTGATGTAAAGAAAAAAATTTATTTAGCTTATTAGAAATAATTAATTTTAATCATGACATATTATTCTCTTAGTTAATCGCAAACTTCTCACAACCCATTGTATTAGCATAAGCAGAATTGCCACAAATGATTTTTTTTTTTTTTTTTTTTTTTTTTTTTTTTTTTTGACACCAATATTATAAAAATAATATTTATTCTGATATTTTTCTAGAGAAATGATACACAGGAATCATTATTTAAAAAAAAAAAAAAAAAAAAAAAAAAAATGGAAAAATGGTGCCAGTTGAATAAAATGATAACGAATTTGGTGGTGAAAATATTCCTGTGGCCTTATAAAGTGTTAGAAAAGCATAGAATCGCTTTTAGTATCATACATATATACATATTTAAATCGAAATGTGACAAAAAACATCATACATAGATAATAATAATACCATAACCTTCCTATGTTCGCCACTGTTCGCCACTGCCTATACTTCGATCCACTGTGCGGGGGAGGGGGGGGGGGGATTCGCAAAATCCCGTCTTAGTGAGCGTCAGGGTCCTAAAATCAACCTGCTCACCAAAAATTGTGACTCTATCTCCCATAGGATCGCCACAGCCGTGTTGAGTCAGTGAGTGAGTGAGTGAATCAACGAGTTTACTCTTATATATATATATATATAAGACTTAAAACTTGTTACAATTATCCAATTACGGATGTATTTTTTCCTTCCTAATAAATAAGGACCAAAAATAAAATATTATTGATTAATAATTTACCTTCTACAATTTTTAAATCTCAGAAAAATGCCTTCAAAATAATAGGTCCACAGAAAATGGGGACATTTGGTCTGCTTACTTTATATGTTTACTAAAATATCGACTGTTGTTATTCTGCTGTTTTTATAACAGAAAATTCGGCCTTAAAAGGGTCACTAAGTTTTTAAAATATACCTTTATTGAGAAAAAATTCTAATACTTTTATAATTATATTTTTAAAAACAGAACATAATTTTAAAATAAAGAAAAAATTAAAAGTACAATAGATGAACTAAAAAAATATTATGTAGTTATATTTAAAATTGAGTATATTAATTAATTTGTCCTTAATAGTAACTAATATTGCTATTTTTGCAGAAATTTTGAAAAACTTTGTTAACGGCCTTCTTCCTTTACCGTCGCCGGAAGCCCAAGCCAATGTTATTCTATGAGGAAATTTTCTTTACAAATAACTTATTAACTAATACATATTTTTAAATTCTGTTTTCACATTCAGAAAATTTCCAACTGTTAAATTGACGGACTTCTTTTTAAAAATGTATCTTTTTAATTTTTAATATTTTATTTTGAAATTGCAAAATGAAAAAAATTCACATATTGAAAATTCGTGTTTTGCAGCTTCAAAATAAAATATAAAAAAATAAAAGAACATTTTTTAAAAAAAGGTCCGTCAATTGAACAGCTGGGAATTTTCAGAATGTGAAAACAGAATTTAAAAATATGTATTAGTTAATAAGTTATTTGCAAAGAAAAATTTCCCATAGAATAACATTAGCTTCTTCTTCCGGCGACGGTGAGTGAAGAGGGCCCTTAATTTAGGAATTTTTTTTTTTTTTTAAGAAAGATTATGATTCCTGATAATAAAGAAATATTTTATTATAGTTTTAATTCTGAATTTAAATTACAAGACAAATGGAATACCAACTTGAATTTAAACAAGTCATACTACTGCAGTGTTCTTAAGGGCAACACATTATAAATACATTGACAAACAATAAGGGGAAATAATGCCGTCTGCATAGAATATTAAGTACTTACCACTTCAATTACACGATATATCATTTAACTTATAAATGAATTTTAACTCTGAAATGAACCTTTGGAATTCCTTTTGTTTTTATTATAGAGGAAGAAACTTTTAAAAATATTTTTACCATGTATTCTATTTTTATTTGTTTGTTTGTCTGTATGTTTCTTTGTTTGTTTGTTAGTCCGGTAGAAATCTTGCAACCGAATTTTGAGTAACTTCCCTACTAGCTACACACTTGAAACTTTCACAGTGGCTCAAAACCCAGTGACAACACAATACTTCGAATTCCAATTATCGAATTTTTTATTAGTTTTCTTATAATTAATTAAAATATGAAAATAATATCATCCTAATAGCGTTATTATAACCATTAAAATATTAGCTGTAATTTAATTGTTGCCAAAAAAAAAAAAAAAAATTACGAGTTCATTTTCTTTTGACATAAAAACAAATACATTTAACTGAACGTGAACGTTAAAAAACTATAAAAAGTTAAATTGTGCATCTCACAAAAATTGTCGTCATTATCACTTTAAAAATTTTATGCACATTGGTGAGAGCTCTATGATTCATCAGAAAATTTAAAACATGGTATATAAAAAGTTCTTTTTTTTTTTTAATCTTATAATTATCATGGCTTTATTTAAAAAAAAAAAAAAAAAAAAAATCTTTGTATTATTACGTTTTTGTGTAGTCCTGTATATTATCCAGAAGTAACAAGGCTGCAATATATATATATATATTTTAAACTATAGAGGAAAGAATCTCAGAAAAGGATCTTCATACTTTATTTCTAAAGAAAAATCAAGAAAAGGATTACGTTTGTGTAGCCCTGTTTATTGTTTAAAAGTTATTTAATCGCCAAAGACTGTACTAAAAATGTCCTCATAGAACTAAAATAATTCCATTTATATCGCTTAACATATATACAAATTTTAAACTGAATCCTTTAAGCCAAGATATCCCTTAAGTCTATTAATTACGCGAATAACACTGCGCCGAAAAAAAAAAAAGAAAGAAAGAAAATTCGAGTCCTGATACCATTCTATCAAAATGTGTAAATTTACCGAAAACAGAAAATTTTTTCATGAATACATTACTTTTTTCTATCAAGTTCTCTTAATTATTGTAAATTTTCATAACATCATCTATGAGTGAGGTATTTTTTTTATCAAATTTTTAATATCGTTCAGCTTAAAGAATTTACTCAACCTTGATATTTATCAAGTACAAACTGGCCTCGATGAAATATCCCCTTTGACATTCAAAGCTTTGCATTCAACAGCGGTTTATCTGATTGCCAATGCTACAGATTTCCTTTCAGATTAGTGTTTAAATACAATATTTTCGATGAAATATAAGTTTATATTTTATTTTTCAAAAGGAATTAAATTTATGAGCTAATTAAAAGACCAATTAAAAGCCCAAGCTCTACAGTTTTCAAATAGTATTTTATAATGCTTTAAACTTTATACTTTATACTTTATAACTTTATGTAAATTTCGCAAAGTAGTTACTAAAGTAAGGTAGCACATGAATACCATCCCTTTGCTTCCCTATTAAGAACTACCACTATAGTCAGTCTTCCCCCGCCGTGAGGTGAATATGTCAGATGAATCCTTTTTCAAATTGGCCACATTCGTCAAATCAAAAACAGTGACCAAATGCCGTAATAAAAAAACAACATATATATATATATTAAATCAAAATAATGAAATTTGTGCAATGAAATGTATTGATGCATTCATAAATGTAATTATTTTGAATATTAACTTCATCGCAAATTCCTGAAAAAATCATCGCTAGTTTATTTGTCGCAGGGATAATACCTATTTATTTAGGCATTATCCCTACAAATCACATTACTAGTGTTCATTGTTCATATAGTACCAACACTGACAACGCCTTCCACAGCATGATAGTAAATTAAACAAAAATTAATAATCTGAAAAATCATTTTAAAAAAGCAGGCAAACAACAGACTCCATTTTCTTTAATTCAAAACAGTTGGTAAAAATTTTATGGTTTGATAGAACAAATCTAAACGAGCTATTTTTGTCGTATAAAGAAAAAGAAAAACTTTATGTTTCAATTTGTTCCAAGGTTTTATACTTTTTACGACATTTTAGCCAAAGTTCAACCAACTACAATAAATAGTTAACACCTGTTGCAAAAAGTACATAAAAATCGTTTGCAAGAAAATTAACTGCAAATAAAATAATTGTTTGCAAACAAATTAATTATTTTCGATTGATTTTCACTAGAATAATAATGAGTAATACTGAGGCTCATTCGCTAGTTTTTACGCAATCACCATTGTGGTCAATCGGAAGCAACATCTAGCGGTTCACTACTTGCATTGTGACCATTCCTTGTACGACAAAAATTACTCTTTTAGATGTGTTCTATCACCGCTTAAACTCTTTATTAAGATTTATGAAACACCCTGTATTTTTAATCAGTTTTCTACATTGCTTCATTGTAAGTTTATGTGTCTCATTTTCCTGCTTTTAAAGTGGTTTTTCATTATCTTGTCCCCTTTCTCCTAAAACCTAATTTAGTGTAAAATCAAGTGCTTTAATCTCAAAATAATTTTTTATCAATACATTCATTGAAATTCTTAACTATTTTTTATCCAAGTTCAAAAGATATAAATATTTTTTTAGTTTTCTTAGAAATATGGTGTAGTACAAATTTAAAATGTTTGTTAATTATTTATTACTAGAAAAGCCCCGGTTCGGGAACGAAACGAATCATGAATGTGGGAAAATTTTTAAAATCAAACTGGAAATGTACAAAACTCGGTCATGTGTTGTTTGCGGACCAATAGATCAAAATTTGCTAATTAAATCATTTTTTTAATTTATGAAATCAATGAAGGTAGTGAATCAACTATTTATTGCTAAATCAGTTAATGTAACAGTTACACTACAATATAAAAAAATTGATTCTTACTTGTGAAAATAAATAAACATATAAAGTATTCTTAAAAATTATTAAACTCACGAATACAATTATTCTACTGTTTACAATTGCACAATATTACTTTTATTTTATTTTATATTGAATAGTAATATTTTTGCTCTTAAGAGCAATGTTTACTGAATTCGATTCTTTGTTTTTCCATATCACGTGACTGAGCAGACGACTATTTTATTTATTTAACGTTCATTTATATTTCCATTAATTTTTTGCACTCTCGTGCATTTATCTAAATTGTTTTTATACTCCATTTTCAGATTTTCATTTTTTCATGTGCATGAGCAAATTTAATATTTTACCTATATTTTTTTTATTTTTCGCGTGAAAGCATATTTTATTTTATATCGGGAAAAAAAAGTAATATATATATATATTGGCAACAATTAAAAATTTAAATGTTCCTTTTTGAAGCTTTAACTAGGTTATTTTCATATTTTAATTAAATTTTAAAAAATCTAATCAAAATCTCGTGACAAATAAGGTACCAAATGAAAGGAGAAATTTTTCTGAATCCGTCGGATTAATTAACTTATCGATCGGACAGTTAGATTTTTTTTAAATTAGCTAAAGTATGAAAGTTTGGGGCAACTTGCGTCAACGCACAGACAAA
Organism: Salticus scenicus; assembly: GCA_963930645.1. Taxonomy (NCBI): domain Eukaryota; kingdom Metazoa; phylum Arthropoda; class Arachnida; order Araneae; family Salticidae; genus Salticus; species Salticus scenicus. The sequence goes on from OZ005659.1 coordinate 181,016,150, forward strand.
CAGAGTCCAAGAAGATCTCTTAGCCGTTTACGTTCTAGTTACGAAAGAGAGGTAGTATGAAAATTAATGTTAAATGTAATAGCCATAAAAATTGAATTTTTATTTCAAATTTTTAAATCTTCAATACAATTAACGTTCAGTTATATGAAATCCAAATAATTATCTAGCACATATTATTGAAATTATTCCATAATTAAGTTGACTTCCGAATGTACGCCAGAGGTAGTTACGAAAATTAATGTTAAATGTAATAGCCATAAAAATTGAATTTTTATTTCAAATTTTTAAATTTTCAATACAATTAAAGTTCAGTTATATGAAATCCAAATAATTATCTAGCACATATTATTGAAATTATTTCATAATTAAGTTGACTTCCTGATTTGTCATTTGCAACATATAGCTTTTTTTTTTTTTTTTTTTTTTTTTTTAAGTAAATTTAGGTGAGAATTTTACAGTGCATATATGGTATACATATATATACATATATATATATATATATATATATATATATGCAAACTTTGACCTCGGTTTAAATTTCTAAAATATTAAGATATATCTTAGACACTAAAAATTTTAAATTTTAATATGAAACATTTACAAAATTTTATAAATTCAACTAAAATTTCAAGAAATACAAAACATACGCACACACACATACATATATATATATATATATATATATATAAATAATGTAATGGATTAAGTACAAAAACAATGTTTTATCGTCAACATTTTATTGTATTTCAACAATAAATAAATAAAATAAAATAGAAATTAAACAAATTCCGATTTATGTTTGTTGGAAATTTATACACCGTAAAAAGAAAAAAAAAAAAAAAAAAAAAAAAAACGAAGTGTTCTTGGGATATTTTAGTAATTAGTTGTCAATATGTACCAGTAATGTTCCTGAAATATATCAGTAACCAACAAATATGTCGCTAAAAATACTATTAACTCCCGGTATCCGAAACGTTTCACGAAGAAAATTTCGTCTTACAGAGGAGCTGGAGCAGGAAGCAAGATACTTTCTAAACTAGTTGGCATAGGTGGACTCTGCTCAGTTCCCCATCATATTTATGTTCTCATAAATTTCTAGTGCGAGACATATTATAATCATGTTAAAAGAAATGAATTTGACCAAAGCTTGATATTATGGCAGAATGAAATCCCCGCCTAATAGGCTATCCACCGTTCACTTCGATATATTTGTCTTATTCTAATCTATTAATTTATTTTATCAGGGTCAATTCCGTTGTTTAGTTTTCATCCTACTATTTCCAATGCAATAATCCTCCAAATTCATATTTATATGAAAAATTTACAATTTCGCTATGTTGATAAAATCGTAAATTACGAATGATTTACGAAATTTTCCTATTAGAATATTTCTATTCAATCATGTTCAAGCAAATATCATAAATGTAATTTTGAAGTTGTCTAATGTATTTACGATCCTCAAAATGGAAATTTATGATCAATTTTGCCTTATTCTGACATGTTAAGTAAATCGTAAATTCCAAATAACTTACGAATTTTTTAAATTGGAAAAATCGTAGTCTATGATATTCATGCCAGTATCCTAAATAATATTTCGAAAGTGGTTTGACATCTTTACGATGAAAATATCCCTCAAGATTGACGTTTATGTGAAATTTTGCTCTATTCAGCCATGTTAAGAAATTCGTAAATTTCCAATAACTTACGAAATCTTTATATTGGAAAATTCCTAGTCATTAATAATCATGCCAGTGTCCTAAATAATATTTCAAAAGTAGTCTGACATCTTTACGATGAAAATATCTCTCAAAATTGACGTTTATGTGAAATTTTGCTCTATACTGCCATGTTAAAAAATTCGCAAATTTCCAATAACTTGCAAAATTTCCAAAGTAGCATATTTATAGTTACTGATGTTCATTCCGGCATGAAAACTGATATTTTAAAACTGGTCTGACATTTTTACAGTAAAAAGTTTCCATTAAATGCACGTTTAAGTGAATTTTTGTCCTATTCTCCCATGTTAAGAAAATCGTAAATATCTCACAACTTACGAAGTTTTTAAATTCGAATGTTGCAAATGAATAGGGTTCTTGCCAGTGTCGAAAGTAATATTTTAAAACTGATCTGACCTCTCTGCGATCATTTGTTCGTGAGATATCGTGTTAACAGACTAACAAACTAACGGACTAACACACTAACGGACTGACACACTGACACACTAACAGACACCCTACAGACAGACACCATAGAAATTTTGTCATTTTCGGATTCCTCACACCTGAAAACGTGTAGAAAAGTCAAAAAACCGAGGTCGAAAATTTTCACGATTACCTAAGTTCCCCATACCTATTGTATGATGGGGAACTAAAATCTATACTCATAAAAACCAGGAAAGTTTCTGGCATATAAAAGTATTGCTACCAAAAATATTTACAGTTATTCTAACAATTATTTGTAAAGTAGAACATTTTAGTAGTTTATAATTAAATGAGAAAATTATATAATTATTTGTAAAATTGTCATTTAATTAATTTATAATTAAAAAACAAAAATTTTTATTAGTTGTTTATAAATAGAATGAAGAAAAAGAAAACTTACGTGCGTAAATAAGGGCTGAGGAAATGAACAGAAAAACTAAGAATCTAGATAACATTTTTGAGAGCGATGTTGAATTTTTCTAGGGAAGAAGAAAAAAAAGTAAAACATCTCTGACACACATAAGGTATATACATATTATAATACCTGAAGTATTTTTAATTCTTGTAGAATTTGACAGTTAGGATATTTTAGATTTTACCCTTATTTAGATATTTTCTTTTTAATTTGCAAAATGATTTTTATATTAAGTATAACTAATGACATTCGCATAAAAGCATTATGAGTGAAATAATAGGAAATATAAAGCAAAATAAGCCAAATATTAAAAAAAAAAAAAAAAAAAAAAAAAAAAAAAAAAAAAGTCAACAATTTTTCGCGAATTTTTTTAATTGAAAATTAGTTAAACCTAAGAATCATTTTACCTATTTATAGTTATATAACCTATAACCATTTGAAGTAAGACGGACCTGTTTGAGCACGGTAACGCATCTTTGTACATATTTTTAAACTTTTCCAGTGTTATAAAAAATATTGTGGCAAAATATTTTTTTAAGATCCTAAATTTTACTTTTAAAAGCATAATAAAATATAAAATATTCATTTCTACATTTAATCTATATATATATAGCTGATCGGTTGTCTGTCTGGATTTTTAGTTAGTTATACAAAGCTACACCGTTCAACCAGCCGCTACAAAAAGTTATATGTTTATTAGTCAGGATAAAATCTAGATAACGCCGTAATATTTTTGTTCAATCAGATAATTGGATGAAAAGATATTAAATAAAAACTCTATTTTAACTGCAAAATGATTAAAATGAAAGAAATATTTGCTGCCAAAAGAAACAAATAAAATAAACGTCTATTTATTTATTTATTCTCGAAATAAAGTACATTTTTCAGTATAAAATATTCTACAGTACATCTAAAAACCAGAGTAAAATATATCATTTTCCATGCTTTTTACAAATATCAATGGAAATTAGAACACAGCCATGTACGACGAATGAAGTAGCACATACTTTTTAACTTTGTTGAGATGTGTTAAATACGTACAACACAACAAAAAATGCATTTCGCGAAATGTTATTTTTTTATTCTATAATTTATCTAAATATTTTGTGTAGCCTTGTAACTCAATCATTTATGTTAACCATACCATTTATTATAGAAAATATGCTTCTACGTCTATAAATAATGTACTATGTTAATTTCGTTCATTTTCGCTCTGAATAAAGATATAAACTATAATTTCAAGTAATACTTTTCATAGATTATAATGTATCCTAATGCTTTTGTGAGATTGTACACAAGCCAGTAATGCTATTAATATCATTTTTGTAAGATTTGGTTTAGTTTGGAATTCTACGGTAACTTTTACATGCTAAGGCTAATTAAACTGGGAACGATGGCTTAAAGTGGATTGCGAACAACAATGAACATCCATACCAAAATCCGAACACGAACACTGGCAACTGAAAGTCAGAACACTAACTATTACGCCTTTGGCCATATTATAAGAAAAAATTCTGTAGTGAACCTGAATGACATACAGTCCCTGGCCATACTAATGTGACTACTAGGCTTTTTCTGCATTTGTACTTCCCGAAACTACATATGTTAGGAAAGTATTGTAATCATATCAAAAATCTGACTTTGAGATTTTGGTATTTTTACACATTTTGAAGTTCCCTGAATTCGTTTTTGTTATTTTCCCCAAATTCTTATGTACTTACTGTCATTCATTACGGTATGTTTGTGAATCTCAACATAATTTAATTGTTGCCATTTTTTTTCCCAACAGACTTTAAAAAAAAAAAAAAAAAAAAAAAAAACGTACATTTATTTAAAATGAGGAAAATAAATTAGAAAAATTAGAAAATAAATTAGAAATATCAGTCGTATCGTTACAAATAAGGTACCAAATGAAAGGGAATTTTTTGTGAATCCGATCGATTAAACAGCTTATCGATCGGAGAATTAGAATTTTTAAAATTAACTAGAGTGTGAATTTTAGGTGACAACAGCAAAAGATTTTATGGAAACCGTTGGGAGAAAAAAAAATCTGCTTCACATTAAGTCATATGTTTTTGAAGTGGAATTAAAAATTGCCGTTTTCAATTTTTTTTTTTTTTTTTTTTTTTTTTGCTCATGAACACAAAAATATAATATACAGCCTGTACCCCACAAGACCAACTTTCATTTCAAATTTCATCAATTTTTTTTGGTTAATAAACAAAAAAGTTACTTTTCTATTTAATTAAATTTCATTCTAACTTCGAAAAGATTTATGTGATACGATACATTAAGAATTTGGGTTTTAAAAGTTTTTTTAAATAGATTATTATGGTAATGTATGTAAGTATGTGTGTATGCGTGTAAAATTGTGAGTGAACAAGATACCGTCTAAACGCTTTGTTCGAATGAGCTGAAAAACTGGTACATATGTTGTAAGTCACCGTAACACAAACCCTGTTGATTTTGATAAATCTAGCACTTATAGTTTTTTTTTTCTGGGACGCAAAGAAAACTTATCATTAGGGTCTATAAGGCTCAAATTATTAAAATCGCGATAGTGTCTAAACGCGTTATTCAAGTAAACTGCAAAATTATACACATGTTATAGGTCACCGTCACACGATCTGCATAAATTTCGGTGAATCTAGTACTTGTAATTTCTTTTTTTCAGGACACGTGCGCACACACGCACAAAAAAAAAAAAAAAAAAAATCATATTATTAGGGTTTATGAGCTTAAATTATTTTGATTGCAATGCTACCTAAACGCCTTATTCAAATAAACTGAAAATTTATACACATCTTAAAGGTCATCGTCGCACGATCTGCATAGATTTTAACGAATCTAGCCTTTTTAGTTTTTTTTTTCCGACACACACACACACACACACAAAAAAAAAAAAAAAAACTCTTATCATTAGGGTGCGATTTAAATTATTATCGATTTAAATTATTTGAATCGCAATAGTAGCTAAACGACTTATTTAAGTAAACTGAAAATTTATACATATGTTATAGAACACCATCACACGAAATGTATAGATTTTGGGGACTCTAGCAGTTATAGATTTTTACAAGGACACAAAGAAAAATCCTTTATCTTTATGACTTATAGGCTCAAATTATTTAAAATGTGATAGTGAGTAAACGCCTTTTTCAAATAAATTGAATATATGTATATATATATATATTAATGGTCACCGGCACACGACCTATATAAATTTTAAAGAATTTAGCAATTACAGTTTTTTTTTTTTTTTTACACGGATACAACGAAAAATTCTTTATCATTATGGTCTATGAGCTCAAATTAATTAAATTGCGAAAGTATCTAAACGCTTTATCCCACTGAACTGAAAAGCAATGTCCAAGTCAAAGGTCACTGTCGCACAAACTGTATAGATTTTGCTGAATCTAGCATTTACAAATTTTTACAGGGACAGAACAAAAATTTCTTTACCATTATGCCATATGGGGTCAAATTATTTTAAGGGAAGTAGCATTAAATTAAACATCATACTATATGGGGAAAAATACTATTACATCCAATTACAATTTTCTCTTCTGTTTATTAAACGATTTCTCTTACTTTAATGTATTTATACAACTGTTCATCATTTAATGTTTGAAAAATTGAGTGGAGTCACTCCAGATTTTAGTATTGCTATAGATACAAGAATTGTTCCCCTGACTACATTTTTATGCAAGACGAGGCACCATGTCTCACTGCCAATTCTATAAAGACTTTTTTTTTTTTTCTTTTTTGAGATCTGAGGCTTTAGCTTTACCCGACCGCAATCTTCTTGAGAATACTTTGGAGATACTCAAACGAAAAATGTCTAAAGAAAGAATTACCAACAAGAAAACTTTAATTGAAAATATAATAGTGAAGGCTGTAATCGACGCGTAGGGGCGGCTTTTCTAAATATTAAATAAATAAATATTTATATCTATAACATACTGTTTTTATTAAAAAGCTTATTGCCAGATACGTATATTATATATAAAATAGGAGAATCATATCGAATCATTAAGTATCCAAAAGTATTACGAAAATACAAAAAATCTGGAGTGACTCCACTCGACTTTCCGAACATTAAATAGTGAACCGTTGTGTAAATAAATTGAAGTAAGACAAGTGCAGTCGGTAACAAAAGTCTCCGAAGACTAGCAAAAATTCCTATGTAAAAAAAGTACACTTAATACAGTTTTGTTTAATAAATCCTTGTCGAATCCTGTTTTCAGACTGACTAAGAATAGGATTCGACAAGGATTTATTTAACAAAACTGTATTAAGTGTACTTTTTTTCTATAGGAATTTTTGCTAGTGTTCGGAGACTTTTCTTACCGACTGTAGTTAATTAAGCAAAAGTGAAAAATATAATAGGGTGTTTAAGTATTTTCCCCATTGTTTTATTTCACGTTATTGCACTTCAAATAATTTCAGCCCTCAGATCATAATGATAGAGAATATTTCGTTGCATCCCTGTAAAATTCTATACGGGCTAGATTCACCAAAATCTATGCAATTCATGCGATGGTAGTCTATAGCAAGTGTATAAATTTTCAGCTCAATCGAATAAGGTGTTTAAACGGTATTGCACTTTAAAATATTTGGGGCCATAGATCGATAATAAAGATTTTTTCTTTGTGTGCATGTAAAAAAACTATAAATGCTAGCTTCACCAAACTCTACACATTTCGTGCGACGGGGATTTATAACATGTGTATAAATTTTTATTTCAGGCGAATTAGACGTACAGATGCTATCACACTTTGAAAAATTTGGCCCTATAGGCCATAATGATAAAAAAAATTTCTTTGTGTCCCTGTAAAAAAAACTATAAGTGCTAGATTCACCCCATTCAATAGGGTTTGTGCTGGGTGACATACAACATACGTACCAAATTCACCCTTACTTGAATAAATCGTTTAGGTGCTATCGTGTTCACTCACACGCATACATACATACATCATCATAAAAATAGCAAACATGAACTCAGGGGACCTCAAAACGTAGAGAAAAACCGAAATATCAAAGTCGGATTTTTGACATGATAACAATAATTTCGTTACATATGTATGTTCGGCCGCGGTAGCCCAGTCGGTGGAGCGCCGGCCACGTAATTGGAAGATTGCGGGTTCGGTACTCCAGCCGGCCAAAGACCGTCGTGTACACTAATGGTGGCTGGTGCATGTAAAATCTGTCGTCGCCGCAATGTCCTCCATGTTCCCATCAAAAATTATACCTCTGGGGGTCACCAAAGAGGGAGAGCCCTCCCTTCCGTGGAGGATCAAAATTGCGATGGCATGTCTCCGGACCACCTCTAGGGGGGTCATTCCATGTCAGATCATCCAGGGGTCGTCACCCAAGGTTGGCAAATTTTAATGAAACTTGGTGAGTTTGTTCTGTACAAGGACATAAGAACATATACCAAATGTTATCTCTTTGTGACAATTAGTTTCAGAATTATAGCACCTCAAAGTTTTAGCAAAAAAAAAGCACAAAGCAATGAACTGCCCATTCAGCTACTCTGCATCATTCTACATTTTTTGCTCCAAAACAGTTATTTTTAAAGATAGAGAGTTAATTTTTTTTGCTTTTTACTCTGTATTAAATGGGTAATGAAAATAAAAAAAAATATTTAAATTTAACAATTATTAATACAGTTTAAAAAAATCTTAATGTGTAAAAATATTGTTTTTTCTGAAAGTTTGACCTGTACTTGAAAATTTTCCTATAACATGAGTCTGACTCCAAAACTCAATAAACCAGTTGCACCTTTGAAAACTAGATAAAAAATGGAAAAAAATGATATAATAAAATTTGTGGGGTTTTGAGTTTTTCCCAACTTAGAGCAGATTAAATTTCTAACTTTTGAAAATATGAAATTCAGACATACACGCACAAAACTTGGTTATAGCTAGCTGAAACAATATATATATATATATTCAGTTTATTAATTTGAAGCGATATTTTCATCATATAAACAAAATAAAAGTGAAAATATAGTTACTTTTATATTTTATGCTTTTAAGTATTATATTTTAATTATAAAGTGGACTAAATTTTAATTCTTAAGTCTGTAAATTAGAAGCATATTAAATTATAGTTTATTAAATCTGTTTATTTAATTAAATAACTAGATTGTATGCTTCTTTATAATCTTGAAAGAATTTCAAACAAATTTTATTTAAAAAATAAATAAATAAAAACCTGAAATTAATATAGATTAATAATACTGTAAGAAAATGTTTGATAAAAATAATTTTCAATAATTATTTTTATTGAAGTATCTGGGATATAATTAGAATATTTTTATCGTAACATACATTTGATTTTAAAAATCATTCCAGATAACTGTTACAAGTTAGAAAAACCAGTATCCTTTTTTTTTTTTTTTTTTTTAACTTATTTATTAATAATAAATTTTATTTGTCTTTCAACATATGCTAAAATGCTTAGAATAAGGTAGACCACATGGTGAAGGGGGCAGGGGGCTGAGGAAGAAACAGAGGGAGAGAGAAAGGATAAAGGAAGAGAGGATAGAAAGATAATAAAAACAAGTTTTGATAGATATGTTGATTCATATATACATAGGCAGATGTTATCAGTTGATCATCTGTATTTAATTTAGTCAAAACTGAGTAGCTATCAAATGATATTTTTTCTTCTCTTGTCTAATTGTACATAATTTGTAAAATCTTCATATTCCACTGTTTCTTTCTCTCTCTCTTTATTTGTAAGAGATTTTCCAGTTATGGAAGCAGATTTTTCTTTGAAATGTGATGGGTCTGAAAGTATATGCAAAGTAGGAACATAGCTTTCATCTTCTTGTACTAATAAAGGTTTAACAACAAAAAATGATTTGTTTGTCATCAAGGATAAATTAAACGAAGAGCAATTACAGTTATTGATTTGGAGAACAGGTTTCCAAAATTATGACAAAGAAGACACTATATGCTCACATCACTTTTATTACTATTTTACTTATTTTGAACATAAACAGAAATCTTGCTGTGACCCCTATAACAAGCATTTAAAACCTATTTCAAACAAAAGAGATTTAAGAAGAAAATAATATAAATTTAATACCTGGCTATCTTTTATGTAGTTCCTGCCGTAAAGCTTTAAATGAAAAAAGTGAAATAAAGTTGCTTGAAGAAAATGATGAAATTGATGATGAGTTAATTGATGAGGATAAAAATTATGATTTGGATTTTGCTAGAATTACAGAAAAAGATAAGCTGAACAAGTCATTGGAAGGAATAGATGTCACACCATTAAAGCTGCAATCAGTTCCTTCACATTCTAGAAAGAGCTATGCAAAAAGAAAGTTAAAACAGGCGGAATCACAAATAAAAAAGAAATTATCCTTTGTTTTAAATGTAGATGAAACCGAAAGTGATGGTATACAAACAGAAAGTGATATTGAAAAGAAAAAAGAAGAAAATAAAAAAAAGTGTTCTGATTTTGACAGACTAGTAGAATTAATGAAAACCAAATTGGATAAAAATTTAAGTAAAAGAGAAAAAATCCAAGTATTAACTCTTGCACCTCAGTCATGGTCTCGCAGTAAAGTTGCCACAGAATTTTAAAGTCACAGAGTATATGGTTCGAAAGGCTCGGAAATTAATTTTAGAAAAGGGATCCTGGCTATACCCGGTCCAAAAGAAGGGCATAAAATTTCCTCTGAAGTAATAGACACAGTCACAAATTTTTATGAAGATGATGAATACAGTATGATGATGCCTGGCAAAAAAGATAGTGTTAGTGTAAAGAAAAATGAATATAAACAGAAACGATTATTGTTATGCAATCTGAAAGAATTGTATTTTTCCTTCAAACAAAAATACCCTGAAATGAAAATAAGTTTTTTCAAAATTTTGCTGTTTGCACCCAAAATGGTGTGTCTTAGCAGGATCTCCTGGCACACATGCAGTATGCGTTTGCGTTATTCATCAAAATGTCTATCTGTTAGCATATGCTCTCAACTTACATCATAAAGAAGCAGTCCACCAGCTGGTTGATAAGCTTGTTTGCAGCAGAGGAAACAGATCATGTATGTTACGTTGTTGCAGCAATTGTCCTGTTAGTAGTGAACCTCTCAAAAATTATTTAAAAGAGATTTTGGAAGATTATGATGAGGATGATGAAATACAGTTTTCACAGTGGATCAATGAAAAAAGAATGAAACTTCAGTCAATGACTCTCCCTCTTCATGAATTTATACAGTTGGTAACAGAAAAAGTAAATGAACTCATACCTCATTCGTACATTTCTAAAATTCAAAATTCCTACCTGAAAAAAAGAAAAGAAAATTTAAGTGAAAATGAAGGACTGATTCTGATGGATTTTGCTGAAAATTATAACTTTGTCTTACAAAATGAGGTACAGTCATATCACTGGAGCCATTTAAGTTGCACTTTGCATCCTACAGTAATATATTGTAAGGCAGCTGATGGATCCATTAAAGAAACTCCTTTATGTTTTATATCAGATGATTTGAACCATGATGTTCCATTCGTCTATTCTGTTCAGCAAAAGACAACAGAATATATAAAAACACATTTCCCATTTACTAATAAAGTAGAGTATTTTACAGATGGTTGTGCTTCACAATATAAAAATTTTAAAAGCATGATGAACTTGTGTGCACACAAATCAGATTTTGGGTTAGATGCTTGCTGGTCTTTTCATGCTACTAGCCATGGAAAAAGTATTTGTGATGGAATTGGTGGAACTGTGAAAAGATCTGTAACGAAGAAAAATCTTCAAAATGTTTACCAATCCACACAAATCACAAATGCCCACCAAATGTATGAGTTTTGTTGTGGTTTAATTTCAAAAATATCATTCTTTTATTTAAATGAAATAGAAATAAATATGAATCGAAAGGAACTTGAAAAACGATTTTTGAAAGGAAAAACAATAACAGGAACAAGGAGCCAACATTTTTTTAATCCCATATCAATAGATGAAATCATGAAGCGCACAAGTTTGGATCCTGATATATCTCTCAGGTGGAACTTTTATACTGGAGAAGGAAGATCAATGCTACAGGATGTTGTACCAAGTCTCCAAAATTACGTTGCATGTGTTTATGAAGGAAACTGGTGGATTGGATTAGTGAGCAAAATAAATAAAACAGAAGGGGATTATTCAATCCAATTCATGCATCCACATGGTCCTTCTGAAACATTTTATTGGCCAAAACGGCAAGATGAGTGCCTTGTACCCCCTCAGCACATTTTATGCATGGTTGATACTCCAGACGTGACGTCACAAGTTGGGCGTTACTATAAAATAGGATCTAAAACTAAAAAAGAAATTGATGAAAAGTGGAATACATTCAATAAAAACTGTTGAAATCTATTTAATATTAAGGGGAAAAAAAAACTTTTCTACATATGTAAGTAACTAAAAAAAATATTTATGCTTCTTACAAATAATTTAACAAATTGTAAAGAATTTTTTATTTACAAGATGAGAACACTTAACTTTAAAAAGTTTAAAAATATGTACATGCATTCTTTTGTAACTATCAATGGGCAAGTGTAATAGGTATGTTTGTATTTTTAAAAGTTAGAAACTTAATTTACTGTAAGTTGGTGAAAACCCAAAACCCCACTAATTTTATTGTACCATTATATTCCATTTTTTATCTAGTTTGTAATGGTATAATGGGTTTGTGGGGTTTTGAAGACAGACTTGTGATATAAAACAGTTTTTGAGTGCAAGTTAAAATTTTAAAAATATTTTATTTTTGCACTTTACTGAAAATTTTAACTATATTAATGATTTTTAAACCTAAATATTTTTCTGCAATTACGTTATACATTTAATACTGTATTAAATGCAAAAAAAATTAACTCTCTATCTTTAAAAATAATTGTTTCAGAGCAAAAAACGTAAAAGTACTCAGAGTAGATTAAAGAGTGGTTCATTGTTTTATACTAATTTTTGCTAAAACTTTGAGGCGCTATAATTCTGAAACAAATTGATAAAAAGAGGTAGTATTTGCTGTCTGTTCTTATATCCATATATAGAACAAACTCACCAAGTTTCATTAAAATTTGCCAACCTTGGGTGTCAAAATGCATTTTAGCTGGATGATTTGGTATGGAATGACCCAGGGGTGAGTCCCAGACCGTCGCCAATTGCCCATCTGCGCAGCACTAGTGCGACGTAAAACCCAACCAACCAACCAACCATATGTATGTTCAGAAAGTTAAAAGGCAGAAAATGACTAGTAGTCATTTTAACATGGCCTAGAATTGCACACCATTTATAATGCCTTCTAAAAACATTTGCGGAAATGAGAGTTCGAATAAATAGATAAACAGACATAAGAAATAAATGTTAAAAGACTTTTCAAACTTCTTAGAAAATGCTATAAGCAGATAAATAAAAACAAACAATATTCACAAATGGTATTCTAACTTAACGTAATTTTCTGTCACTAATAATTCCGCAAATTAATATATATATATATATATATATAAAGAGGCTAAAATACTTACATTGTAAATGTTTTTACTGTACAGTCTGTTCCAAATGCTAATCTATCTGTATAATGTGTTTTTCTGAAAGCTATGTTGCTTTTAAAAACGTTTTTTCCACTTGTGGTTTGCTTTTCAAAGGTTACTATTAAGTGGTGTTTTATCTAATGTTATCTGATTTTCAGATGAAATAGTATAAGGTCAGTAAGTCAGTGTGTTTACATTACATCCAAGTAGAGAAATAACAAAATAAGTTCAATTTTCTTACGACGTACATAGAAAGATAATCGAATAATTTGCATAATATATAAGGGTGTAGACAGTTGTTTTTTTAATGTTTCCAACCTTTATAACTGAAATTTATGATAATAGATCAACGCTATAAAATTTAAAAATGAAAAAGTTTGATAAATTTGTCTCAGATTATCACAAATACATGTTTCATCCATTCATTTGAAAGATAATGGCGACTTCTTTAGAAAACATCTCGTATTCAAAATATACATTATGGAGGCAGGGGGAGGGGGCGATGCTTCTATACATACAAAAAAATTATCTTAGTTAACTGTTACTATTTTAAATAAAAGTTTTCAATTTTATAATGATAGGTTAAAAACGTCTTAATTGGGTACATTTCTACAAAATTTTTCCTATTCTATCATACTAAAATTTATAAAAATTATTTTACAATAATGTCATATTTGAGCGATATTTACCTAAAGTTGATAGAAAACAATATATATGAAGGTGCAACTAAATATAATTTTTCATGAAATTCTGTGCATTTGTTCTTGATTTAAAGCTGCCACAAACATTTTGTCACACACAGATACACAATTACAGAAAAAGACATTTTCTTTACAATGACCAAATCTTCTTCAAGACATTTAAAAATGTGTAAATACATCGAAAACCTGTAAGTCGAACATTTTTACCAACACTTTCTTCGATTGAATATAGAAGAAAATAATTATACGTAGTAAAAAATAATCTGGAGTGACTCCACTCGACTGAACATTGAGTAATTAACAGTTTTGTAGATAAAGTAAAGAAAAAGGAGTTGTTAAACAAACAGAAGAGAGAAAACCATAATAGAGTGTTTAAGTATATTTCTCCATATGTTACTCGATGTTTCATTTAACGCTACAGAAATTTGAGTCCATAGATCATAATGATAAAGAATTTTTCCTTGTGTCCCTGTAAAAACCTATAAATGCTAGATTCACCAAAATGCTTATAGTTAGTGCAACAGTGATTTATAATATTCATATAAATTTTCAGCTCGATTGAATAAGGCGTTTAGATGCTATCGCATATTTAAAAATTTTGTCCCATAGACCATAATGATAAAGAATTTTTCTTTGTGTCCCTGTCAAAAAACTGTAAGTGCTAAATTCACTAAGCTCTATACAGTTGATGCTACTGTGATCTATAACATGAGTACAAATTTTTTGCACAGATTAATAAGAAGTTTAGACGCTATCACACTTTTAAAAATTTGGCCCCATAGGCCATAATGATAAAGAATTTTTCTTTGTGCCCCTGTAAAAAAACTGTAAGCGCTAAATTCACGAAAATTTATACAGTTGGTGCAACTGTGACCTATAACATGCGTACAAATTTTTTGCTCAGATTAATGAGGCGTTTAGACGCTATCACTCTTTTAACAATTCTTAGAATTTTTCCTGGTATCCCTGTAAAAAAATTACAAGTGCTAGATTCACTAAAATCAATAGGGTTCGTACTATGGTGACTTGCAATATACGTACCAACTTTCAGCTTATTCGAACAAAACGTTTAGACGCTAGCGTGTTCACTCACAGACATATACACACACATACATACACACATACATACACACATACATATATCATCGTAAAAATAGTGGAAACAGAGTCAGGGGACTCGAAACGTATAAAAACATCAAAATCTCAAATTCGGATTATTGACATGATTGCAATACTTTCCTCACTATAGTGTTCGGAAAGTAATAAGAATGAATCTTTCATACACCTTGACAATTTTGTAAAGATAATTTAAACTAATCTTTAACCACATTTCTTGCGACCATGGAAACTTATGCACCAGTGCGGACTCAACAAGTCCACTGTTAAAATGGGGGCGATAACCTTTTAGTTAAGAAAAAAAAAGCGATAAGGGAACATCGCGAATGACTAAATGTCTATTAAATCCCAATCTGTCGGTCAACTTGGTACCCCTTCAAGATTTTGGACTCGTCCTAACTACTAGGCATAGGAAACTTGGTTACACTATATATGTTTCTATATGTTCGCAGTATGCACCATTAATGGAGAAACTTACAACCAAAATATTAGTGGAAACTAAATTTGCTTGATTGAGACTTTTTATTTTTTATTTTATTTATTTTATTTATTTATTTATTTCTATGACACGTCAAGATGTTACTAGTTTTTACTTTCATTACAGAATACTATAGATAATGGAAATATTGTATTCGATAAAAAATTTCGATAGCAAGTTTTCATTTTATTTACTTATATTAAGGTCTCCCGAGTCCAAAAAAGTGTTTTTGCAAATGGATCACTGTGTGTGTGTGTGTTTGTATGTGTATGGGAAATTGTCTGTCTATCATAGTCCAAAATAAATAAATAAAATAAAATAAAGATAGAATGACGAAATTTCAGAATTAAGGCAGGTCTAGTGTACACGTGACTTTTCGAACTTTTTTATTGAATATTGAAAAACCGTAAGTGGTACCTTAGATCAGGCCCTGACTAACGGCAGGGCATACGGGGCAAATGCCCTGGGCCCCCCTTCTGGAAGGCCCCCCCCCTACAGGCGTATGAAGAAATTCTGCAACCTAAAGACCTCTTATGCCACTGCAAGGGGGCCCCCTAGAATAGGCTTGCCCCGGGCCTCCAGGTAGTCTAAGTCGGGCCCTGCTTAGATTCGTATCTCAAAAATGGCTCCTACGATTTCCTTTAAAGTTGGTTTATAAACCCCGTTTTAGATGTCCTTTCGTGTGTATTAGTTAGTTAAGAAAAATTGATAGACGACCTGTAAAAATATATCAATTTTAGGTCTCGTAAATACTTTCTTTTAAAAATGGTTCCCCGGATTTTCTTCAAACTCGCCATATTAACTCTCTTTTAAATATCATTTCGTATGTAATTGTAAGTTTCCGGAAAGCAGAACTCAAGTTTTGGGGAAAATTGGCAGTGGGACCGAAAATCGGCATCTCAAAAACGGCTCTAAATATTTTCTTCAAATTTATCACATAAACCTCGCTTTAGATGTTTTTAACGTGTATTACTTGCTTAATACAGAAAAATTTATGTGTATCCTAAATAGCTAGGTCAGTTATGTCTCAAAAATGGGTGTTTCAAAAAATGACTCTAACGATTTTTTTTTTAATGTAATACTTACTTTATGCAAACTTTCTTTTACATATCTTCACGACAACACATCTTATGTGTCTGTTTGTTCTTAGAGGGATTCTTTGGACGTCTAATTTGTCAAACCAGTTTCATGTCTTTTGACAACACTATTTCAAAAAACAGTATATAATATGTGTAGTACAGATAAAGTGGCTGTTACACAGTAGATTTTTTCTACATTCAACAGAAAAGAACGTATTAGATTGGTAAAAAATCTCGACTTCCAATTTTCGATGAGAATACACGTTTTGAGAGTTTCAGGACATGATTTGACTACTTTTAGGAAATATCTGTCTGTGTTTGTGCCTGTGAGTGAAAAAAAAAAAAAGTTGCAGATCTAGTTTAAGCACTAATGTGCATAATTTAATGCATATTTGTTGCACTTTGATATATATATAGTGGACTCGCGTTACAATGACCCCATCGGGACGACTCAATTTGGATCGTTATATCAAATGGTCGCTATATTAAATAAGACGAAAATAATTTTTCAAATGATGCCTTTTTCATAAAATTTGGTTTGATAATGGTTGCAAATGACATATTGCATGTGAAATATGAATTATATTTTAGAAGTTATCGTGAAGCAAAATTTTAAAATTAAAATCAGTTAAAAATATTAACCAATGAGAAACATCATAATTTTCTCAAATTTGACGAAAATGAAAATAATGATTCCAGATGACCATTTGAATTAATTAAACAGAATATGTGTACCATAAAGTATAAATGGTATCATAGAAATTTTAAATGAAAGATTAATTTTATTTTGATAAAAGTTACATAATAAAAAAAAAGGTGTGTGAATTGCGCACATACTGTACAAAATTCAAATTTTTCTATGAATTTGTGAACAACTAATTACATGTTTAATATTTTATGAAGAAAGCAATAATTGAGTTTTGGTGTAATTTTGAAATTGGTAAGAAGCAGTTTTAAAACAAATGGTGTTTTCAAATTATTCATTTCCATAATTTTGATTTTCAAAATTATCCGAAAGTTTGTTACGTATTTTCGCAGCTCATTTTTGATTGTCGGGTTACTAATTATTGGAATATAATTGGTGTTTTGATTATTCTCTACATTTAATATCCTTTTTACTTTTCCACTGTCAATAATCTTTACGAGAAACATTGGATGAATTTTCTTTATTCTCCCTGAAATTGAGAAAATCTGTTTGTTCGAAGTAATTTCTGATGATTTCTTTGGAAATTTCTTAGCAAACAGCTAATGTGGTTCGGATTGCAATTAAAACGCTAACATCAAACTGCATCTCATTTTCCCGATAAAGTAAAATTTGTTGGATTCCCTCTCTCTTTTTCTTTTATTTTCTTTCTTTCTTTCTTATATTTTTTAAGTAAAGACCACATCTTAAACTATAAATTGAAGGAAGTACAGTCGTTTAATGGGTCGTTATATAAAGAGTGTTGTCTTTTCCTGGCCGTTCTATCAAATATGAAATAACATTATCTTAATTGGAAGTCAATTGGAACTTTTCAACAGGTTGCTATATCGCGTTGGGTCATTATAACGCGAGTCGACTGTATTAATGCATAATTAAATTGATGCATATCACTCAGCCAGTGGCGTTGTCATACTTTTCTTTTTCATAAGTTTTACTGTCATACTCACTGTAGGACAAAATTTTTGTATTAATGAAAATAATTTTAAACCTATCATTGGGAAGTTTAAATATATATAGTAATAGATAGCCAGGATAAAACTTTTGTATATGTAATAGCATCGCTTCTCCCCTCCCTTTCTCCTGGTGGAGAGAAATAAAATTTTCAGTGTGAGTACTTTTCAAAAAAAAAAAAAAAAAATTGTTCATACCTTTAAGGAGAATGGTTAAAGTTTATATTTTTCTCTACTTGAAACATTGTTATCGATTTTTGTTACATTTAAAGAAAAAAAATCTGGAGTGACTCCACTCGACTTTCCGAAAATTGAGTAATTAACAGTTTTAATAAAAAAAAAAAAAGCACCACAAAACTGGCGTTGTAAAAAATATTACTTACAAACTTTTGCCGCTTTGACTGCAGCACTCGTGCTTACTTTATTCGCCTGAAGAAGGGTCGTGTGTTTTTTCGACCCGAAACAATTGTTGCGAGTTTATTGCATTTTATGGTGTTTATTCAAAGTTTGTAAGTAATAAATTAACAGTTTTGTAGATAAAGTAAAGAAAGAGGAGTTGTTAGACAAACAAAAGAGAGAAAACCATAATAGAGTGTTTGAGTATTTTTCTCCATATATTACACGATGTTTTATTTAACGCTACTGAACTTTGAGCCCATAGATCATAATGATAAAGAATTTTGCGTTGTGTCCCTGTAAAAACCTATAAAACCACCAAAATGCCAAAATGCTTATAGTTAGTGCAACAGTGATTTATAATATTCATATAAATGTTCATCTCAATTGAATTAGGCGTTTAGTTATCGCACTTTTAAAAATTTGGTCCCATAGGCCATAATGATACAGAATTTTTCCTGGCGTCCCTGTAAAAAAACTCTAAGAGCTAGATTCACCAAAATCTATTGGGATCGTACTATGGTGACTTACAATATACATATCAACTTTCAGCTTATTCAAACAAAGCGTTTAGACGCTAGCGTGTTCACCCACATACATACACACATACATACACACACATACATACATCATCGTAAAAATAGTGGAAACGGACTCAGGGGACCTCGAAACGTATAGAAACATCAAAATCTCAAATTTGGATTTTTGACATGATTACAATACTTTCCTCGCTGTAGTGTTCGGAAAGTAAAAATCTATAAGGCGTAAAAATGACTTTCTTTTCAAATTTAGTGTTATCCCTAACAGCAAAATGTAATCGGACTTTGAATGGCCTCTTATCGACGACCGATGAACTTGTGAACGGTCGATACTGGGAATCTCATCGGGAGTTCATCTAAAATGTCTCGTCGGGAATAGTTTTATCCGATGAAATTTAGAAGCTGATCCGTTGAAAATCCGATGGAAGGACACGATTTCTATAGAGTTTTCAAATGATTTGTCATCGGTTTGATATCTTTTTTTCAGTGAAATATTCTTCACTGAAAACCGATCTTAGAAACTGCTCTGAACTATATGTCCCTGTTAATGTTCGAGCAAATTTCGAGGAGTCGATGAAAAGCCGAGTAAAATACAATCGATCAATGCTACCAGAGATATTGCTCTGAGATAAAAAATCGTCTGCATTCATCATGGAACTTTTTTTTAAAATAATTTTAATAAACAGTTTAGAGTGCGGGGTTTTGTATAGGAAAATATGGAATAAAGTTTTGTGACAACTACAACATACTAGTTTTTAATAGTGTAGGCTCATAACAAATAGATTAACAAATACGCAAACAGACAAAATTGTTGTTCAAATTGTTAAAATATGTATATTCTTACTAAAAAAGCATTTAGAGGGAAAATAATAATGTTTGTACTCAGTAGTTTAGCATATATTTTTATTTAATTAGTAAAAGATTTAGATGCTCAAATAAAACTGCAAATTAATAATAATGACAATAAATAAAACCGGAGCCTATTTTTGTTTTCTAAGTAATAGATATAACATTCTGCACGAAATAGAATTTAATCTAGTGGGACATGACTTATTTTAATCTATTCTTCTATATAAAATACATGAATTAACTGTGTTTCATTCCCTGGCATCGGTTACTATATTCATTTATTGAACATTTTTTTTAGTATAGCTTTAACATAGCCGCCCCTTGGGGGCTTTTGAATTTCTGTTGTCATTTGGGGGATGAATTAAAATGGCTATCGCAATGAGGAATTTGCACGTTTGTGTTTCATTCCCTGGCATCGATTACTGCATTCATTTCTTGAAAAATTTTTTGGTATAGCTTTAGCATAGCAGCCCCTTGGAGGCTTTTAAATTTCTGTTGTCATTTGGGCGATGAATTAAAATGGCTATCGCAATGAGAAATTTGCACGTTTGTGTTTCATTCCCTGGCATCGGTATATTCACTTCTTGAAAAATTTTTTGGTATAGCTTTAGCATAGCAGCCCCTTGGGGGCTTTTAAATTTCTGTTGTCATTTGGGCGATGAATTAAAATGGCTATCGCAATGAGGAATTTGCACGTTTTCTGATTTTATTTTTATATAATAGAAAATGAAAAGGTAAGAAAATAAATACATATATTTTCTTTATTTGAAATCTAATGACTGATTTATAAAAATTTTTACATCGCACTATTTACTCTATCGAGAAAACGCAGTAAAATATATCGTGACGTCACTCTTTGTGACAACAAACAAGAGTAATCGTTGTTTATATTCGATTTCGTGCTTTGCTTTGCTTCTTGAATCAGTGTAATAGGTTTTGTATTTTATAATAATGACGTATATTAAAAAATCGTAGTATAAATATTGTATTGTACCACTCTGCACTAATACAACGACTAATGCTTCTCAAAAGCTACTCTTTAGCGTTTCACAGGATCCTATTAAACGAAAACATTGGACAACCGCCATGAAAAGAAAACAACTGAAAATATTTATAATGGAAAATGGTGATAATGATATTAAATGATTATAAGATGAAAAAGAAATGCTCAGATATCACATAAACGATTAATGATAATTACGAAAGTTAAAATGATTTGCTGCTTGCTAACGAGGTTAACAAAATCTAAACATTGAAGTATCATAAAGTGTGACGTCAGGCAACGTTTTGAAGTCATGTGACTTTTGGTTAATTTTAAAGTTATTTTTTAAATTAATGGCAACTTTTTTTTTTGCATTTGTAATAAACTTTTTTTAATTTTATGGGCCTAAAATTACCAGAAAACTAGGATTTTGTTCAAATCCCCCATGTGCGCAAATTCCTCATTGCGGAAATAAAGGCCTTGACGAGAAACGTCCAAGCTAGAGCCCCTTGAATAAAATATATAGGCCGACGCATCGCCGACATATTTTTGCCTCTGAAGAGGGCAGCATTCCCGCTTGGCGTCCTTATCGCTTTCTTGTGATTTTAAGAAATCTTGATCTGAAGGTCAACAAAAGCAATAAGCAACAATAATATTAGTAACAACACATTTTTTTCACATTACATTATCAGAAAATCCTGTGGATGTATTGAAAATAAGATGTGCTATTAGGGCTGTTTCTGTTTCTTATACAAAATGCCGCCAAAACTCAAATACACAGTAATAAAAGGTCTTCCTAGATCGATTTATCAATATTAATATAAATATTAAAATGGCCCATTTTTTTGTATTTTTGCATTAACACACGTCAGAAATACAAAGGAAAATATAAGTAAATATTAATAATGTTGTTTTATTCTTCTCAAATTATTTTATGAAAATTTGAACATTTTATGTTCTTTTCTTGAGTGATTATAGCAATTTATCGTTAAACAAATCTCATATAGTGCTTTATTTAGCTAAAACTATGAAATACAATAAAAGGAGTACTCTAAAGTTACACAAGACGATAAAAGTAATGACTGCCGTTTATTTATCAATGAAACGCGCTGGGTACATATGGCAACCCTAAGGGAACAAAATGTCTGATGCGCCAGCTCGTATATATAGGAACCTTAGTCCGAGCTACTCAGGTTCCAAATTTCAAATTACTCCGAAGGATTCTATAAGCTGTTCCATTTCTTTAGCATGATTTTTTCAAATTTATTCTAATTTTTTTAATACATTTTGACACGTTATTTTTTTTTAACATAAAAAGAAATATTTATTTATTTATTATTAGAGGGGGGGGGAAACCCCCTAATAATTTTAATGTTAAAATAGGGGTTTTATTTAATATATTTTGAACCAATTATCCTATTGAATTAAAAAATACGACGTTAGCCAGTTTTTTTCCCGATTAATAAGTGTATCCTCTTTTGATAAAATCTAATAATCCAAACAGATGCAATGACAAACTTTCAACCTCATATATTTTAAATAAAAACAAAAATGTTTGCATGTTCATTCAAAGTGATATATAAAAAAAATGGTAACGACGCCGAAATCGCTGTCTGATAGAAATAGTTCGACCTCTCGTACTAATAATAATGCAGTAATTTAGAATAACTTTAAAAATAATAACAGAAATAATAATTTTATTTACTAATAGCTGTATAGGAGAATTCTGTCATTTTGAATTAAAAACCTCACACCGGAAATTTTTCTTGAATAACATTTATATAATTTTTAAGAAGAGTACTCAAAAATTTCCGATATTAGTTTAATAATTTAAAAATGAAGGTTTTTATAATATGTACATCTAATATGTTAGCTTACCTTTTTACAGTATGGAAAAATTAAGTCGATGATGCAACTATGATAACATGTCATGTCGTTTCGAATAAATTCGTAATGTATACCAGCTGAACAAACAAGGATAAAAGTTTAAAAATGCAATTTTTTCATCACATGAAAAACTTTACTGCCGTACGCATTTATATTTATTTATTTACATATGTGTGTTGTGTAACAAAAATCTTTTTCCCGACCGTTTATTGTATTATACCTTGAGTTTGGCAAGATGCCCGACAATATCCAATTTTACCATTTAATTTTTTAAACAATTTTAAAATAGTATGCCAGTTTTGTAAAAACTTTTACATTTTTCAAAATCAACTCATAAGTGAGACATTCATCCTTCATTGTTTGTAGAAATCAGTTGCCGATTTCGGTATGCGAGACCATCACCATCCGTAAATTAGATGGCTTCTCAATATTCGTCGGCGATACCTTCTGAATAAGTATTGATGTCGGCTTTTGAATAATTGCTGGTGATATCTTCCGGATACATATTGATGATGACTTCTGAAGATTTGTTGGAGATATCTTCTGAATATGTATAAAAATATAAAAAACGCCAAGGGGCTCCTATGCTAAAGCTATACCAAACTAATTTTAAGAAATGAATATAGTAGCTAGTACTAGGGAATGAAATACAGTTACTGCATTCTTCTATATGGAAGAATAGATTAAAATAAGTTCTGTCGTTCCAAAGTAAATTCTGTTTGCAAAGAATGTAAACAGATTTTTTTCTTTTTCTTTTATCTTTTCTTTTTTCTTTTCAGTTTTGTTCTTTTTTTAGGACGGAGGACTATTAGTTTTAATCTGGATGAGAACGTCGTCGCCAGTTTTTGTATACACGTTTTGTGTAACACCAAAAAAGGAGAAAATAAATTATAAATATCAGTTCTATCGTTACAAATTCAAAGTCTCCGGTATCAAGTGAAAAGGGCGATGATTTTTTTTTTTTTTTTTTTTTTTTTTTTTTTTTTTTAAATCTAGGGGTGCAAACAGATTTTCGACACGACAACTAGATTTTTAAAATTAACTTAAATATGAAATTTAGGTGTCAACACTTCATTTTAATTCATTTCAGTCATTTTAAAAAGTACGTGGCCCAGTTTTACGGTCAAAAAGGGAGATAAAAAATAAATTAAAATTTAAAATTAAAATTTTACAGATTGAAATTAATAGTCCTCCGTACTAAACAAAATTCTGTCTTTGACAGATTTATTATAATTATTATTATTATTATTTTATTATTATTATTGTGAGAGACGTGTGCATTGGAAAGCAATAATGTCTAAAAATAATTGTCAATTTATTTATTTATTTATCTATTAGTATAATGATGAGAGAGTTGTTTATTATATACGTTGTTATAATATATTTTATTATATATGTAGTTATTATATATCTACATTTCTATATATAGGTATATTATCATTTTTATCCATATTATTATATATGCAGTATATTAGTATATTTTATTGAATTACTGGTAAAACATAGCATCAAATAAAATAATAGAATGCATAAAACAACTTCTTACTTAATGCTTCTTTTTGGGTCAGATGTCTTCATTTTTCTAAGTTTAATTTCCTGTCGAATTGTGGTAACTTCAATATTAATTCATCACTCTTGAAAAAACACGATTATTTAATAAATTTATGTACATATTAACATATTTACAATTTGGTTGACTATAAAGTATATTTCAATTCTGTCATACGCCATTTCAGCGTTCTCTCTTCTCAAACTCCATTCAGCATCTACATCAAAAGAAAAACAAAAACGTGGCTGTTGCCAATACAAGAAAAGAAATAAACAATAATAAAATAAAGAGTTCGAATAAGTCTTTCAGTTCATAAAGTTTATGGATTGAGAGAGTTCGGTTTCGTAACATCCGGTTTCGTAACATCCTCCCCACCTTGAACAGGGAAGGACATACGACATGCTCAATCTGGATCGTTATTGTCCACACCAAGGCGTTGCACTGGTTGCACTAAGCGACCATATCGAGTTTGCTGTTGAAGTTTAGAGCGGCTTTCATCATGAAGTTCCAAGGGGCACAAACGCTGACATGGACGTAGCAGTTCACCATTTTTAGTTTTCAGTCTTGCCACACGAAACTGTCCATCTCTACCTTTATACAATTTTAACACTTTAGCCATAGGCCACTGAAGACGTTTTAGATTATCATCCTGAATTAGCACTAAATCACCTTCTTTAAATGTGGTAGATTTTTTTACCGAAGCAAATTCTCGAAGTGTTCCTAAATATTCATTACGGAATCTTTGTCGAAGATCTTCTCTTAACTTTTGCCTATAGGCATATCTCTTTTTGAACTTCACTTTATCAATCAAGTCTAAATCTGGAACTCCTATTTCACGTATGTCCTTTAAGAACATTTCTGGTGTGAGAGGTATTAAGTCATTTGGATCTTCCGACATGTGTGTGAGAGGTCGCGCATTTACTATACTTTCTGCATCACAAATCAAGGTATATAGCTCTTCATAGTCAAGCTGTGCTTTTCCAAGAGTTCTCTTCAAAATAGCTTTTATAATTCTAATCAAACGTTCCCAAAAGCCTCCCCACCACGGAGCTGATGGGGGGTTGAACTTCCAGTTAATTTTTCTAACAGTTGCGTAATCTTCTATTTGTTTCCAATCTATAGAACTTAATTCTTTATTAGCTGCAACTAGATTTGTTCCATTGTCACTGTATACAGTGTGTGGTCGGCCTCTTCTCGCTACAAAGCGTCTTAACGTTTGAAGGAAGTTTTCTGTTGATAGGGATGTTGCTAATTCTAAATGTACACATCGGTAAATGGCACAAGTATACAAAACTATCCAGCATTTCTGTCCATCTTTTAAAAACAAAGGACCGAATAGATCGATTCCAACAATTTCAAATACCCTAGCATCTCTTACTCTATCTTCTGGAAGTGGAGCACTCAGAACTTCTGCTGGTTTTGAGGAGAATCTTTTGCACTGAATGCATCTTTGTAGAATTTTCCTAATTGTTCTTCTGCATCTAATTATCCAGAATTCTTCTCTTAAACTTGACATGAGAATCTGAACTTCTGCATGATCCATTTCTTTGTGCTTTTCTTCAATTATTCTGGATGTTATATTGTGATCCGCTGGTAAGACAATTGGATATCTGAAATTAAGTGAGTCTTCTCTCATTGAAATTCTGGTACGGACTCTAATTAATTCTTTCTCGTCAATAAATGTCGGAAAGTTAAATTTTTTCTTAGCTTGATTAGAAAAACATTTCTTTTGTGCATATTTTAGCACTGCATATTCCGCTTTATTAAGTTCTTCGACTGTTAAGTTAGATAATAAGCGGTTTTCTTTTAACTTCTTTGCATTTTCATAAAATCTAAGAATCCAAGCTGTAACTTTTAGCATTTTTTGGTATGAGGAACAATTTTCATAAAGATCAAATTCTTGAGAGGAAACATCAATTGCTGTTGCAACTGTTTTTCTTTTTTCTGAGTATATAACTTCATCATCAGGAAGAATGTCACTTTTAGGCCAAAAATCGGGCATCTTCTTTAACCACTCAGGTCCGTTCCACCACTGGGACTTCGTTAAGGTATCTGGGGAGCATCCTCTGGAGGGTAAGTCAGCTGGATTAAGATGACCAGGAACATGATGCCAATCATTGACATTCGTCAATTTTCTAATTTCTGTTACTCTATTCTGTACAAAAGTAGCCCAACCACCGTCATTTTTTATCCAATATAAAGCATTCTTAGCATCCGACCAATAGAAGGTTTTGAGATTATCTAGTTTCATTTCATCGATAATCGTACAGGCTACTTGCGCCAATTAAACAAGCAAGTAACTCTAATCGCGGGATCGTAACTTCTTTTAAGGGAGTCACTCTTGTTTTCGCTTGAATTAGCTGACAAGACACATTTTCACCATTCTGTACTCTTAAGAATATGCATGTGGCATAAGCAACTTTGCTACTGTCGCAAAAAACATGAAGCTGTTTTTCACTGTCACTTAAGTCGAATTCGGAAAATCTACGAGGGATCTTTATATTTCTTAACAATTCCAGTTGTTCTTTCCATTTTCTAAAGGATTTTGTCATTTCTTCTGTCAATGGAGAATCCCAATTAAACTTTTCTTTCCAACATTTTTGCAGAATCAATTTTGGCATCAAAGTGGCTGGACTTGTATAACCGATGGGATCAAATATTTTATTAACCACAGAAAGAACTGATCTCTTTGTAATTGATTTAGGTTCTTCTTTATCATTAGATGAATTCATCAATCTTATTGTGTCATCTTTCTTATTCCAGATCAGCCCCAAAATTGCTATATCAGAATTTTCTTCAGATTCTATCTCCATGTCATTAAGAAAATCTTCGTCTAGTAAGTCTTCATCAATTTGTGTATACTGCCAACCTCGAAGATCAAACTGAGCTGATGCCAAAATTTGTCTTGAAGTTTTTATGAATTCTCGCAATTCTTCTGTACTGTTTAGACTGGAAATACAGTTATCGACATAAAATGACATTTTCAGTCTGTTGGCTATCTCTTTGTAAGGCTCTTCGATTTTGTCAAATAAATGATTTAAAGTAGCAGCTAATAAGAATGGAGAAGCATTTAGTCCAAAGACAACGCGACAGTGTTGGTATACTTGTAACTTATTAGAATCTCCATTTTCGAACCACAAAAATTTGACAAAGTTCTGATCATTCTTGTTCAAACCAATCTGGCAAAATGCTTTTTTGATGTCGGCACTTATTCCTATTCTTCCTTTTCTAAATCTATGTAAGATTGCAGGTATTAATTCGATTAAATTTGGACCTTTTGCGAGACAGTCATTTAACGAATAGGAAAATTTCTCTTTAGCTGAAGCGTCGAAGACAGGACGCACAGGTGTTGTGGCATGTTGCCTTATTACAGCTCTGTGAGGCAAAAAATGGCCACTATCGCCTAAATCAGATATTTTCTTGATTATACCTTCATGTAGCCAGTCATTAAATACATTTTGGTATTTCTCTAACTTTCCAGAAGTTTTCAATGATCTCAATGTTGATAATAATCTTTTTTCTGCTATTTTGCGATTTGAGGGTATTGGAGGATGATCTTTAAGCCATGGAAGAGAAACAACGTACCTCCCGTTCGAATCCCGTTTAACTGTTGAATTAAATAAATCTAGAGTTTCTTTATTTAGATCATCTCTTTTTTTACTTTCTACGGAATCCCTTATGCCCAAAAGATCTAACTCCCATAAATCACTGATTTTTTCATTTTTGATTCTAGAAAATAAAGAGACAACAAGCATAGAGCTATCGCTATTACAATTAGTTTCAGTAATTTTACCCATTAGGGTCCATCCCAGTAAAGTTTCTACAGCAGCTAACCCACTAGATAACATTATATGATTACCCGTCAAAAGTTTTCCATAAATATCTGCACCAATTAGTATATCAATATTGTTATTTCTGTCAAGAGTTTTATTGAAACATTCAACATCTGAAAATATTATCCCATACTGTTCAGCTTCCCTTACCCATGGGCCATTTCTAATTTTAGGAATATCAGAACAGATTACTTCCTGGTCATAGACCTCAAAATTACACATATAATCTTCAGAGAGAGAACTTATATGTATTCTGTAACTATTATGCGTCCTAGTTTCTTCAACGCCTCCGAAAAGGCTGTGTGTCATTTTTTCGTGTCCTAATACATCGTAACCCATTTTAGAAATAATTTCTTTAGTTGCATAACTACGCATTGATCCTGTATCAAAAATTACCCTACAAGGTATTTATTTCTTACCATTCCTTAATTTAACAGTCACGGTTTGTAACAAAACATCTTTCATATGTGTTCTATTCCCCAGTACTTTATTATTAATAACCTCGCTTTCTTTAGAAACGGGTTTCTTATTCTCAACTTGGCTAACTGTTTTAGATTCCGAACACATAATTTTTAAATGTCTTCTATTACACACTTCGCATTTTATCTGACTTCTACAAAATTTCGCAGTATGCCGCCGTTTTAAGCATATAAAACAAAATCCATGTTTCATTAAAAAATCTTTCTTTCTCTGTAATGGATAACTAGAAAAAACCTTACATTCAGTTAAAACATGTTTTTCCCCATTACAAGCGAAACACAAATTAGAATTTTTATCTGTTTCATTTAACAAATTAGAAGCAGTTGGGTATTTAGAAATATTCTTATTATTTAGAAGCTTTTCGTTTTTTGCACTTTGGAAGGAAGAATACGATTGAGAACTAAATTCTCTTTCGCGACTATCTTTTGTCAAAAACTGAGCTTTTTCCCTGTAAGTTACTTCAGTTTTCAAAATATCAAGAACCCTTGAAACATCCCAATTTTCATCTAAATCGCATTGTTTTGCAATTTCCAAAACAATATCCTGAGGTAATAATTTAATCAGTATTGGACAGAGTAATGAACCATAATTATCAGATTTTATTTCCAACGCATCCAAATTTCTAATCTCAGTCTGACAAGTATCCAACAATTTTCTAAGAGCAACTATATCATTTGATTTTTTAACAGGAGTTAAATTCAGAAGCTTACTTAAATGAGAATTTATAACTACCGTTTTTTTCCCAAATCTTTCTTTTAAAGTTTCAATTGCAGCCTGATAGTTATTATTCGTTAAGCTAAAACCTTTTATCGCATCGGACGCCACACCTGTCAAATAACTGCGAAGGTAATTAAATTTATCAACATTAGAAATTGCGCAATTTTTATTTATTGCTGAATCAAATTGATCATAAAATCTCTGCCAATCAGACGGATCGCCGCTGTATTTTTCTATAGTAAGACGAGGAAGAGTTACGTAAGGGGATTCGAACGGGCGAACTATTGCACTCTCTTCTGTCTTATTATTTTGCATTAAAATAGGAACAAGCGGTTTTTCCAACTTAGAAAGTGCTTTTTAACTTTGGTTTTATTTATGACAATACTCGTATTGTATTCATCACATTTTAGTACCTCAGACTCAACTTCGTCAGTAATATTCGAAAATATCTGAGAATCTAAATTATTTATTTCTTTTTCTTTAAGATCTAATTCGGCAAGTAATTCTTCAAGGTCATCTTCAGTATAATTCTTTTCAAGTAATTTCGTTTCAATTTTCTTAAATAACTTTGTCGTCTGCGTTCTAACTGTAGAACGTTTAGCTTTAATTACTGCATCCATAATATGTAAAAAGAGTAGCTAGTTCTATAACTTATGTTAATTTCTGTAATAATATACTCGGTACCCTTTAATTTCTTTGCAGTAAATAATCAAACTAGCAACAGAAACAAATCACTTAAAATAAATTATCTGTTCATATAAAAACGATCATTATTTTTTTTCTTTCTTTAAATCGAAATTCTTGCGTAATTTCTTTATCATTTTTATTCTAAACATAATTATGCAATATCAAATTAAAATGAGAAACATCTGGTCGTCTGTTCGGGCGCCAGATAAAACATAGCATCAAATAAAATAATAGAATGCATAAAACAACTTCTTACTTAATGCTTCTTTTTGGGTCAGATGTCTTCATTTTTCTAAGTTTAATTTCCTGTCGAATTGTGGTAACTTCAATATTAATTCATCACTCTTGAAAAAACACGATTATTTAATAAATTTATGTACATATTAACATATTTACAATTTGGTTGACTATAAAGTATATTTCAATTCTGTCATACGCCATTTCAGCGTTCTCTCTTCTCAAACTCCATTCAGCATCTACATCAAAAGAAAAACAAAAACGTGGCTGTTGCCAATACAAGAAAAGAAATAAACAATAATAAAATAAAGAGTTCGAATAAGTCTTTCAGTTCATAAAGTTTATGGATTGAGAGAGTTCGGTTTCGTAACATCCGGTTTCGTAACAACTGGTATATGCACGCTTCAGAGATAACGAAAAATTGATGTTACAAGTTTAGAACATTTGGTCAGATTATTGGCTCTAATTCATTTGATACTTTTCCTATATTCAAGTTCTATTCTATTCCTATTTATATTCATAAACTATATTTAATACTTGCAAAGGATTTACACGTTTTGAGAGATTCAAAACACGATTTGACCATTTGTGGAATACGTAAACCCGTCCGCCTATCGATGAGTGTGTGGCAAAACTTTTGTGGTAGATTTAGCTGCGGAACAAATGCAAAAATTTTTATGCAATTTTATGTGAGTCGAATCTTGATATAAGTTAATGACTATCAACTTTTGATAAAAATTGCCTAATAAATGGCGTTGCCCTTTCATTTTTCATAGCCTTTAATATGCCAGTATGTATAAGAAAATTTCATATACATTTGTACGATGAGAATTATTTCTAAACAACCATTTGATATTAAAAAGAATTTTTTATAATAATAATATTCAACAAGTTAACTAGGAAATATTTTTTGTATATGTAAGATTATCGCTTTTCGCCACAGAAACCTCTTTTTCTTGATCGGTAATTTTGCAATATGAATGTTTTCCAAAATACCTTTACAACGAAACCTAGATCCGTGATAATTTAAAAGAAAGTTATAATTTCTTTTTTCATTATATATATATATATATATATATATATATGTATATATATCTTCTATACGACACAAAATTGATTCTCACTTGACGATTAACGTTATACTTTTCTTAGATGAAAATCGTCTGCATTTACCATGGGAAAATAATGTTAATAAAAAGTAATTTTAATAAGTAACAATTTTAATAAATAATTTGTGTATAAAAGTGTACTGAAATTTTAAATAACAAAAATGTTCCGGAAGTGTGAATTTAAATACAAAAATATAGACTCAAATTTTGTGATGGCCACAATATACTAGTATTGAAAGAAAATAAATAAATAAATAAATAACATTAAAAAAAAGGATTTTATTTATTTTTAATGAAATTATTTTTATGAATAACATTTTTCAGATCATTTAATAAGAAAATATCAGTATCATTACCGTGATATACGAAAGTAAAATATTAATAACAACAGAAATTGATAGTATCATTTTACACTCTGTAAAAAAAAGTAGAAGGACAGTAACAATCTATTACTTTAAATGAGTTCGAATCTTCTATTTGGCAGTGAATCATACAAAGATAAGGTTTCTGTTTGGCAAAAATTATCCAGTGAGCTATTCAAAGCTTTTCGAAGAAGATATTCAAACTGTTTTTCACCAACTTATACTCGACGAAGAAGTATTGCCGAGATGTTTTAAGATCAGGACTTTTAGCTGGATATGGTAAAATCTGCTTATTACTTGCAGCTAATCAATTTTTAATTCCAATTTTGGTGTGAATGGAGGCTCCATCTTGGTGAAAGATCCACTTTTCTCCTTCTAATTCGGAGCCATAAAGACGAAGCTCAGAATTTAGCCCTTTAATATGGTCTGTATGTTGTAGCTTACCACTGAAAAAGACTAGACGTTCTTCTTCCATATCCAATTGCTTACCAGACCATTAACCCCGCCCCCCTTCCTATTTATCGAGTTGAATAAAATTCGTCTGTATTTTTCGGACAATGCGAATAATATTGGTAACCATTTTGATCGTCTAAGTAAGTTAAATTTCTTCTCGTCTGAAAATATTACAGAAGTCCCATCTGATGTCTGTGATATGTGTCCCTTAAGCCAAGATAAAAAATTATCAACATGTGTGTGTTTTTTTTTTTTTTTTTTTTTTTTTTTTTTTCTACTTTGGATGATTCTTCCACTTTTTAAAAATAAATTATTTGGATATTGTTATGTAGTTGTAAACTAATTGCCTTGACACATATGTAAGTCAGGGATGGAACACGGGCGCAAAATTCATACCGGAATCTGTCTAAGAAATTTCTCTACCTATAATATCGTTGATCAAAGAAGTAGAAAATTTTCTCACACTGATAGTGGTATGAATTCTGCGCCCGTGTTCCATCCCTGATGTAAGTCCTTTGATTTTGAACCTTTGCAATACTTCCAATGCTCTTTTTAAACTCCTGAGCAAGTTTCATTTATCGCGGGACGTTAAGATTTGAGGCCTTCCAGCCTTCTTTCTTTTCCCATTTCTGCCTGACTTTCTGAAAAAAATAGAAACTGCATTAGGACGCTGAAAAGCAGTATACGAGCAATCTGTCTAACACCTTTGCCATCAATTTTATATGTAGCAATTTGGCTCTCTTGAAAATGATTTAAAGATTCCTCTAGGTAGTCTGAAAAGAAAATAGTAATGTAATAATTTTTAACAAAATACGCTTTCCTCAACAAAAGCAGTTAAAGAAACTTCTATATTTACTCATTTATTCGTACCCAATCCACCAAATAACAAATTGTGGCAGATTTCTTTCTACTTTTTATATACTCTCGAAATCATGAATACTAGTTTTTCTACCACCCTCAAATAAGCATTAGTGGCAGATATTTCATATATACGTGAAATTAAAGAAAATTTTGTTAAACAAAATCTGCATAAGAATCTGATATACAGAAAATAATTTATAAAAATCGAGTGTTCTTCTACTTTTTTTCTACAGTTTAAATCTAACACAATAAAATTTTCTTGATCGTTCTTCTGATTATTTTCTGACAGATTATGACCAGCTGCTGGTCGTAAACCTAGTCATGCGAATTTTTTGACAGTTATAGTCGATTGCGGTTTCAACATGTTTCGAGTTTATCCGATAGCTACTTTGTTTACCATCGTCTGCGCAACTTTTCAAGTTCTTATCGTCTGAAGATCCATCTTCGTCCTGTGTTTGTTCGAAATCCTTAAGGTATCTGCACTTTATTGTAGTAGCTGGAGCTCCATAATCTTTTACGCATAGTGTGAATTCTGTTGAAAAATAAAATGAAATAATCGTTAAAATTATAACATGAATAAAAAATTTAAATAGCAAAACTGATGCACTTTTCAAAAATATTAAATAAAACATATAAAATGTAAGAGGTTGATTGTTTGGGGGTTTTGTAAACATATAAAGTTCAACATTTTGAACGTCAAGACCAGTAATTCATATTTCAGAATCTAAGTAATAATACACAGTCTTTGAAAGACGATAAATTTGTTAGAAGTTAAATGTTATACACTTAAGGTGTAAAAATTTTAAATAATATATAAAACCGGAGGATTTTTTATTTATTTTTAATGTATATTTCAGAATCTCTATGTTAACTAATGAATACAGAAATGAATCGGGTATAGCATAGATCCCTGACTATATATTTCTTTTTAAATTGAAGGCGGTGAAAAAGTATAGTTTACTGCATAATACTTGGGTAACCAAAACATTTTAATCCACCAACTTTCAAAATTAGTAATTCACCAACAGATGGCACTGCACATATTTAAAATAAGTTACAATGATGCATTACCAAAAGTAAACACATGTTTTTAAAATATCCACTCCATGCAGAAACACTATTATTCAACACGAGAGCATGACCACATTATTAAATTTAGGCAACGAGTCTTTTGAAACGCTTCTCAGTTTTCCCATTAAGAAGCGCCAATTTTTAGGTAATTTCGTAACTGATTTTTAATATTAGATTGGCTGATGTTGTATGTACAAAGTGTCCACTGTTCATATTTTTTTGACACCCACCTGTATATAGATCAGTTAACTGAAATTGCATGAGGTACCACCAAAATAAAATTCTTTTACGTGTTTGAAATATGTCACAGGAAGCCTTTAAAAGATAAACCTATATTATAAACTACTATAAAATTTGTGCTGTCTGTAAAACTATTTCATAACAAATAGAAAGCTAGCTTTACAAAAAAACCTTTATCCTTGAATTTAAATGTAATTTTTTTACAAAATCTGTAATTTTCAGTTGAAAAATAGCTAGTTTGCAAATTATAATTTTTTTCCTTTAAGATCTAAAACTTGTAACCGGATTTAGTAATTTTTTGACTGTGAACTGATAACTACCCTTTTTAGCCAATTTTTAGAATTTCTAAAAATCAGCTAAATTTGCAATTACAAAAAAAAAAAAAAAAAAAAAAGCGTTTCATACTTTAATACAAAATAATAATAATAAATAAATAAATGAATGAATGAAAGACTTATTATCTAATATGAGTTGGAATTTGGGGAATGACAACTCACTAATATTAATGTTAAGTGGCCTAATTATATATATATATATATCATATTTTAAGTATTTAAAAAAAAAAAAACTCAATAAAATCTCTAATTCTCAAACGAATTTATATATTTTTTGGGCAGTGAACTCATAATTACTATTTATAGGTAATTTTTAACTTCTATCAAAATATGTTTAAAATTCACGATTTAAAAAAGCGGGGGAAGGGATATGACCTATTTAAAAAAAAAAAAAAAAAAAAAAAAAAGATATGATTTATAATTTAACTTGTGTTAAAATTTGGAAGATTGTCAAATCACAGATTTCCATGATTTGTTAATCAGAAAATTGCCAACTCAAAAATTAAAAAATGTCAATGCAAAATGTCCTGAAAGATATATTTTAATTAATTTTTTAAAAAATCTATCAAACATATTTTCATAAACCTAGTTACACAGCTAAGAATTACTTCAATTAAATCTGTGTTTCAATAAGAAAAAAAAATCAATTTGAAAAAGGCTAAAGTTTGAAATATACAATGGCACAGACAAACAATGGCTTCAAACTTATATACACAGTGGTGGACATAATTATAAGACACCTATCTAATTTGACAAATAGTGAAAGAAACGATTCAGAACTTAAAAATGTTTTATCAAATACGCCAAAAACATAAATTTATTCTGTTATCATATATAATTATTTTACATTAATGATATTTTCATACAATTTCATGAAAAAACTTAAAAACATAATAGGACAAAGTTATAAGACACCAACCGTTTTTTCCAAATACAGTGGCCAACATAATTAACACACACTAATGGTCTAAAATAAAATCCTCTAACATGGTTGTTCAATATTTGGTGGAGCAGCCATTATTTTTTATAACATGAAAGATGCGATTCAGCATCGAATCTATCAATTCTAACAAAATATCGCTAGACGGTTCTTCCCAAGCACATTTTATAGCATTCTTTAGGTCTTCGACATATATAAACTGCCTCCCATTTCGGTAAACCGCACGAGCTATGATCCTCCACAAGTTTTCGATGGGATTTAAGTCTGGGGAGCGAGAAGGCCACGGGAGAACATTGATGCTTTGCTCTGAAAGCCACATTTTTGTTTTGTGTGATGCATGAATCGGCGTGTTATCGTGCTGGAAAGTGTAGTTTTCGCCACAAATAAGTTACCGTATATGGCTAGTTGATCTTTAAGAAGATTCTTATAATTTTCGGAATTCATTCTTGAATGAACAAAAACAATACTCGTTTTCCCTTGAGCCGAAAAATCAGCCCAAACCATTACTGAGCCTCCACCCATTTGGCGGCTCATTAGTACATGAGGAGACTTCCGCAAATCATGCCAATAATATTGGACCATCCAGATTAAACTTTTTTCATCAGAAAATAACACAAAGTACCATTTGGAGGTCCAGGCAATAATTTGTTTAGCGAAGTTTAGACGCTCCATCTTGTGCCGGCTTAGAAGTGGTGGTGTTTTTCTTCATTTTTTTATATTTCACATAGGAAGCATTATGCAACATCCTGCGAATGGTTCTCCTCAAACAATTCAGTTTCAAAGCATTTTTAATGCCTGTAGTGGTCATCTTATTCTGTGTAGCGAGCGAAAGCACATGGCGTCTGTCTCTCGAGGACAAGCAAGGAGTACGTCCAGATCTTTTAATCACCGATCCATTAATTCCTCTTTTCAAAACGTTTCTAATTGCACATATAGAGCGTTTAATAACTTTTGAAATATTATTAATTGAAGCACCAGTTTCATTTAATCTCCAAATTTCGCAAATTTCACTTTTTTTAACTCTGTACCTCGTGGTATGTTTGTAAATGCGTGAAGTCGGTTATCTCTGCTTTAGTTAATTGCTGATGTCATAACAGAGTGCAAAAAATTTGCATATTGCACATTATTTTCGAAAAAAGCAGGTGTTTTAATTAAAATGTTAGGGTGTCTTATAATTTTGTCCATGGTATTTTTAATTATTTTTTTATTAAACTCTATAAAACTATCATTTCTGTAAAACAATTACGTGTGATAACAGAATAAATTCATGTTTTTGATGCATTTGATAAAATATTTTTAAGTTCTGAATCTTTTCTTTCACTATTTGTCAAATTATATAGTTGTCTTATAATTATGTCCACCACTGTATGTTGGTCAAGGGTTAAAAACGAAGCATGATGTTCCAATTATTATTATTATTATTATTATTATCACCTTTCTTTCTTTCTTTTCTTTTTTTTTTTTTTTTTTTTTTTTTTTACTCTGCGAGATAGATTTTTTGAAGTTGTATATCAAAAAGACTATACAAGTATCCAAAAAAAATTTGTAAATATTGTTTACTTTGAAAATATTCTTTGTAGATATGTTACCTTTGATGTATGGAGTCGACCCATGACAATTCAATGTCATATTATACGAGGGTGAGCCCACTGAAATTGAAGTGGATCCATCAACATACCTGTTAGTCATTTCCCTGCTTGCGTCAGTGCAAATTATTTCGTAAGTCCCATTGAAGTATGGAATATCTCTGTATGGAAAATATCAAACAAATTTTAATTAATACTTAAGATAGATATAACATCTATTTATTTTCATTCTAAAATTTACAAAAGTTAATTATTAATAGATAGGAAATAAAATAAATATGGTTTGAAACAACCACACGACTTCCATTACCCACTATTACACGTATTTTATGAATTTTTTGGAGATATTATGTGCATTTTTTTTTTAATTTTCCAGTAAGACAATATCACGTATAAAGACATATGAAACAGAATTTACATAACGCGTTAAAAAATAAGAAAAAAAAATTTTTTTTTTGAACCCAAATTTCTGAGATCTAAAACTAAACTACCTAATCATGACGACCGTTAATTTTACTGTAATAACCGCGTGATACAGGAGAAAGGGTATCTAAAATGGAATTATGCAACAATTTTCAAGAAAATCGTTAGAGCCGTTTTTGAGACACCAACTTTTACCAAAACTTGGCATACTTAATTATTGACCAGAAAAACAATATTACATACAAAAGTATATCTAAAAGCTGGTTAATATGGCGAGTTTGAAAACAATCCGTGACAGAAAACTACAAACTCGAAAGACTCTTTTTTTTTTTTTTTAATCCTGAAATATGTTCTGCGGAAACGAACTGTATAAAAGAAACAAAAGTGAATCTGTGCAACCCTCCCCATTCTTTCTTGCCTATCTATTATTAGAACTCTGTCACGTGACACCCATCTGACTGTTTTATCAACACATTTTTATTATGTTTCTGCATTCTTGTTCAGTTTGTGTTTAACCATGTAAAGTGAGAGGTTAACTCTTGCTTCCTTTTTTCCATTTTTCTTTTTTTTTCTTTCTTTAAAACTATAAGTTAAAAATTACAAGAAGGTGCCAGAGCAATCATTTCGATCTCACTTATTAATTAACTAACTTAAGTCTTTTCCAGTAGGAAAATATAATGAATATAAAAATATGATATTATGAAATCTACTAAGCGGGGACAGTGCGTACCAGAGAACACCTTCAGAAATGGTAAGCTCATTCATTCTTCAATACATTCGTTTTGAAATAAATAATTGTTTTTTTTTCTGTTTTGTTTAATAGCACGGTTGTGCTATCGAGGTATAAACATATTTCAAAGAGATTATGAGACTGATGTCATATGAAACAAATGAAAAATAAAAATAAAATTATTATTGTTCTTAAGAAATATATTACAGCTTACCTATATAAATATATTATACCTTATCTGGCTATCCTGCTGATAACAAAAATTAAAGTAAAATAAAAAATAAAATGAATATGAAAATAAAACTTTAAAAGGAAATAATAATGTTATTTAATAAAGCTTAACAAAGCATACATATTCAGTGTTTGAAATCATATTCAGAAAATGAAAAATAAAAATCTGATAGACTCGTACGATTTTGATTTATGAAATGAAAGTCTAGAAAACCTTTTTTTGCAAATTGATGAATCAATAATACAAAATTTTTTACCAAAATACCACAAACGAGCATAACAATACCAATGACACCTTAAGAAAGTCAACTAGACACAATAAAGGCGTACCACCTGAAAGGCTAATCTACTTATCAGAAAACTTTGAGGCCAATGAACCCAAAGATTATAACGATTTTCTTAACATCGCAAACCCACAAGAAAAGCAAAATTGGCTAAACACCATGCAGGAAAAAATGAATTTCCTAAAAAATAAATAAATAAATAAATAAATAAAAACATTCACATTGGTTGAACCTCCACCCGGAAAAAAAGTTATTGGGCCCAAATGGACTTATAAAGTCAGATATGACTCCTCAGGCAAAATAGCTAAGTATAAAGCTAGACTGGTGGCTAAAGAGTTCAGTCAAAAATATGGTGAAGACTTTCACGA
Source organism: Salticus scenicus (assembly GCA_963930645.1). Taxonomy (NCBI): domain Eukaryota; kingdom Metazoa; phylum Arthropoda; class Arachnida; order Araneae; family Salticidae; genus Salticus; species Salticus scenicus. The sequence continues at coordinate 181,055,474 of OZ005659.1, forward strand.
AACATTTGCTCCCGTAGTTTCACACAGCACAATTAGAGCTTTTTTGGCCAGTGCCGATCACAGAAATACACAGGTTCACCATAATATTAAAACTGCCTTCCTGCACGCTGATTTAGAGGAAATCGTTTATATGAAGCAGCCTGAAGGCTATATTTCACCTGGAAATGAAAATAAGGTGTGGAAATTAGAGAAAGCTATTTATGACCTAAAACAGGCCGCCTGATCTTGGTACTTAAAAATTGGTGAACCTCTAAAGTCCGTATTCACCAACTACTTAACTCTCGGATTAAACCTCGGATCAGCGGTAATCCCTCGATCATATGAAAATCGGTATTCTCCAACGAAACTCCGCAGTTCACCGCCTACTTTAAAACTTCATTTTTGATCCTCGAATATCGGAGGATTAACAGAGATAGTTCTTGGATCTTTTCGTAACGCATGCGCACTCCGCAGCTCAGCTTCGTAAACAAATAAGAAACATGACTGACGTTCACGATCTATTCTCACTAGATGATGTTGAAAGCTTAGAACTATTGGAAACATTTGAAAGAAGAAAAAGAACGGTTCATCAAATTAGAGTAAATGATTTGGATTCTCTAGATAATGTGGCATTTCGATATCACTATCGATTAAATAAAGATTCCGTGGAATTTCTAATACAAATGTTAGATAATAGGCTGTCATCTGCACAGAAAAGAATAATGCATTAACTTCGGCAGAAAAAAATTTAATAGCTTTAAGATTCTCTTAATCATAACAATCAAAATTTTAAATCGTAGCGTAAACAGTTGTCGTCTACGTCATTATTCTTTTTAAAAATGTTCTAATGTAAAATTGATTCTTAATCCGTGCGTAAACAAAAGCGAAGTAGACAAGAGTATCAGTGTTGCCAATTTGCTTTTTACACTTTCTAATCTTCTAATCAGATTGATTAGTTAATTGAAGCCGAATGGTGAATAAATGCTATCTTCGCTCTTGGCCAATCAAAACGAAGCTTTTATTTCTCTCCCAGTTAATCCATTGATCACGAAATCGGCTGATGGTGAATACCGTAGGAATTTAATCCGGTGTTAGCTTTGATTCTTGGATTTGCTGATCCATGGTTTAATCCTCGATCAATGAAGTTTGGTATATAAAAAATTATAAAAATAAAAAATTATATAAACAATACCGGTGGGGGAATTTTTACGAAAAATTGATAGACACTAATTTATGCAAAAGTGTAGCTACATATAAACTTATATTATATATAAAATTCTGTGCCTTATTTCTGAGAAAAAAACTCACAGAAAATTTTTGTCACAAACACACAGACAAAAATTTTCTAAAAATGTTCAATTTGTGCTTTGTATCTCGCAAAAAGTGCGGATCCATAATGAAATGTCAAAAGACTTATGTAAAAGAAACCGGATGCCGAAATTTTTTACGAATGTAATACTTCTTTCTGCATTCAGTATAATACAGAAAGAAGGAACAAATGTAAGTTTACTCAGAAAAAGAAAAAGAAAAACTTATTTATAAAATGCGTGATTACCCATCGTATCCGGAGAGTTCAACCCAAGTAAAGAGACAGCCTGTTCCGTTTTCAATCTCACAATTCCAGTCATCATCCTCTTCTACAATTTTAAAAATAAAAGAAATCTGTTCAGAAAAATTAAATTTTAAATATCCCATACCATGAAAGAAAAAACGGAGAAATTTACACTAAAACATGTTCGGCATTTTGAGTGCAAACAATTTTTGCACGATAAATTAATGGCAAAATATATCTTTCTTTGAATTGGAAACGTTTTTAAATACACTGCAAACCTTTCATGTTTTAGAGCGAATTCGCCTGATCATTTGATAAATTAACTTTACGTGCTTTAGCGTCAACAAAATCCCTGAATTAACTCTTTTTCAAGAAAACAAAAAATATCTCTGAGGTTGACAAGAACGTCTAGAAAAAAATATATTTTGTGTTTAGGACCACAAAAGGAATTCAGTCACTTTACAGGCTATCGGGAAAATTGCTAAAAATACGGTTTCAGTCGTCTTATGTGGTTTTGATTTTAATTTACCAAATTATGATGAACCAGTGATATCAACATAGACAATATATAAAGTTGATTATAAGCAGTCGCATACATGCTTTCTAGTTGATGTAGTTGATAGAAATTTTTGTTGTTGTTGTTACTAAAATCTTCAGCCTAATTTGATAGCCAAGAAATCGTTCACACTCAGGAAGTCGATCAGGAGAAGAATAAATTTCCTGAAAAAGTAGGCACAAAAAGTCCAAGATTTCATCCGCAAAAGCTTGGTTTTGCTGGCAATTAGGTTAAACAGGGTAAATTTTCTGGTCCTTGGAGAAAGAAAGGCAATTTAGAAGGCCGCTATCAAGGACCAGCAGGCTAATACTGGATTTACTGCATGAAAGGGACAAAGGTTGACCAGGTTTACAACCCTTATACTAGTGATGAGTGGAGTGCCCAAGCCAATCTTTTTTAATTCGATATTTTTTCTGAGAGATGAGCTCCAGATAAGTAAGTTCTGAAGAGGAGGAATTTGGGTGACTGCAGCCCTCCTTTCAAGACTTTATTAAATTACGTTAGGGTAAGTGTGGGTAAGAGTACGCAGTCGGCTAAGAGTACGCAGGGATTTTTTTTCCCTGTTGGCAACAGTATAAGCAGAAGCGAATGTGATTAATCAACAGGTGTGTTTTCCCCTCTCTAAAGAGACAATCATTATTATTTTCATCTTTGCTATCTTTTATTTATCAGGTAAGATATGATTTCGTTGTGTTAGCATGTAAGTTTTCTGTGAAGAAATCATAATTGTTTTGTAAATAAAGGACAAATTCCTGCTTTTTAAATAAACACTATTATGAAATTTGTTTCCTTCCGAATAACATAGCCACGTTAGAATTACGCACAGTCCATTTATGCGTACTCTTATTCGCTCGGTAATTTGAAGCAGCTTAAAAAAAAAGCAAAACTTTAAAATTTTATTTTATCATTATTATTAGCCTGAAAGGAAAGAGAAAACTTATTCCGTTTTCTAAAGAAAACCCTGTTCCCTCAACAAGTTTGGCAAATGATGAAGTGACAATATGCCTTACTTTGAACAGTCATATGATGAAGATTGGATCCAGTGTGGATTATGAAAGGAGTGGTGGCATGAGGAGTGTTCCAGTTATGAAGGCACTGGAGCATTTGTATGTGATTACTGCTAAATTTTCTAAGTGCGTACTCTTACTCGGAGTGGCGGGTAAGAGTACACATTTAGGATTTTTTTTCTCTTGCATTTTTCAATGTATTTCCTTTAAGCTGTAATTTTTTTTTCACACCTTTCTAAGGTAATAAACTGTGTTTCTGTATATTTTCGTGACTCTATCTTTTCATTTCTTATACTTATAACGAAATATCTACTAAGTGCGTACTCTTACCCACATTTTCCCTATATGTAAGAATAACGAAGTTCGTGCGGTTTTAAGCACACACATTAAATAATATTATTAGTAGTATATTTCAGTAAATAATATGATATAAATTCCCATTTATATTTGATTACACGCAAAAAAAAATATTGTTCAAACAAAAAAAATTTGGTTAAATCAACCTAGTTTTTGTTGACATAGCTTCAAAAAAAAATCTTTAAATCAGAACAAAATTATTATTATTATTATTATTATTATTATTATTATTTAGCCAAATAGTTCCGTTGATTCAACTGATATTTATTTAAATAAACAAAAACATTTTGTTGATTTAACCAAACAATTTTGTTGATTCAGCACGTCGCTCACTGATTGGCCGTTTATAGAGATATCTATGACGTAACTTACCGGACTATCCAGTGACAATGACTTTGCTTTCAACCATATTATTTTTTTCAATTCTAGCAAATTTGTTTGCTTAACTATTTATAATTATGTTAAAATGACAAAATAAATATAAAAACCTCTCATCAAAATAAATTTGGCTTTCTCAACAACAACAAATTCTTTTCGGTGGGACTTTCGTACAACTGCAGTCATTTATAATTAGAACCTTTCTGATATTCATAGAAATGAAGATGTACTTACGTGCAGAAATAAATACTGATGAAATAAACAGGAAAACAAATAACCTAGACATCATTTTTGCAATTGATAATGTGTATTTCCTGTAAGGAAAAATACGGAAAAAGTAAGCACAAAGAAGACAAAAGTATAGACATTGTATGAAGTATTTTAATTTTTCAAAGACTCTCAAACCATTTTTTTTATACAACAAAATTTTATATTTTTGTTTTATTTTTACAACGGAAAAAATATAGTCTTAAAAAAAAAAAAAAAAAAAAAAAAGTTGCTGTCGTTTTTTATTTTATTATGTCTTGTTTTATTTCTTGATTTATACAATATAAACTACTTCACATAAATACAAGGAATATACTAAAGTAATATTTAATGTTGAGGTAAGGCAAAACATTTCAGCTATATGTTTTATGCTTATATAGGCTGTAGAATATGATTATGAGACTTCTCATTATCTGTATAAATTTTTATGAAGCTCCAATATTCATGGAGATATAACGGTTTCTTAAATAAATTTCAAAAATATTGCCAGTTTCTAATATATAACACGTAGGATATTGGGGTCAGTGCAAAGCCGTTTTCATGAAATTTAACATACCATATTCAATTAGACACAGTATACTGCAAGTAGAATAAGGCGACCAAATTTTTGAATCCCAATTTGAGGACAAATTATCGAAACGACCTCAAATTGAAGGCCATTCGAGGACAGAGCTAAATTATGCTTTAATTTGAGGACAAATTTGTAAATTCGAGGACATTTGTCCTCAAATGGTTTTCAAATTGCTGAGGAGATTCGAGGACTGTCCTCATCATTCGAGGACGTTTGGTCACCATAAATTAGAATGCAAAATTGGTAGATATCTTATAATATACGAAAATTTTTACAAAATAATTTTTAAATGCGCATGCGCAAGAAGATTAACGAAGTATCGTTTACATAATTTAATAGCCAAAAATATTGAGCTAATATGAAAACCCCAAACAAATATCGTATGAACTCAAAAAGTTGTCGATGATAGAATGAGATGATATTTAGTTCCTCTCAAAATAAACATAAATTATAAGGGGTTTTACTCACATAAGTGGTACTATAAAATTGGCTGTTGTAAATAAATACTGACTCACATAAGTGGTACTATAAAATTCGCTGTTGTAAATAAATATTGATAAAAACTCCTATCATCTTGTTTTTTTTTTTGTTTTTTTTTTTTTTTTTTAGAGAGGAAATGAAATTCTGTTCATTCCATCGCGATAACTTTTTACATTTACAGGATATTTGTTTGGGATTTTTATATTAGTTGCTGAGTACTTTTGGCTATTAAATTACGCAAATGAAATTATTTCAAGCATGCTTATGCGTAGTTCAAAATTATTTAGTATAAATTCTCACATTTCATAATATATTTAACATTTTTGCATTCTGATTACAGTCCGCTGTGTCTAATATCATGTGCCAAGTTTTCTAAAACTGCTCCTGCACTGGGTTACCCAGTATACCCTGTACCAGTACACTGGGTAACATGTTATTGATAAAGAACTAGCAGGCTTTGCCTGCTTCGCTGGTCACTATATTTAAGGGAATTTTCAAAATTCCATATCATTATTATTAAAATCTTTAAAAAAAAATCACTGAAATTAGTCGAAATTTAAATTAAAGTTCCCACTACGTTCGGTAGTGGTTTTGCCGCTTTGAACGTGAGGAGACCAGGTATCCACTGATTTCGGCAGCGACTTACCCGCTTTTTACTCCCGTGCAGCTAAGTTAGAAGTTTCGCGGAATCCCCCTAAAGTGTATATTGCATAATTGACACCCACACAATAAAATACAGCATTCTAAGGTAATTTGAAGCACATTTAACATTGAAAACGTATTTTTTGTACCACCTGCCTTGAAGTGGGAGGAGATATTTTACAAAATCCATTTATAGTGTGTGTTGTATACACATAACCAACCGGCACATCAAAAAATCGCCTTTCTGAGATAATTTGGAGCAGAATTATGTTTGAAAACGTGTTTTTGCTCTCTGCTCTTAAAAGGTGAGAAATAATTCTCTCTGAAAAAATTCTCTGTGTATTGCTGGAAGCTAGATCAGCTTGGTAGAGCACGCAAAATAACAATACATTTACTCTACGTATTTTCCTAGAGCCAAATTTAATTTGAAGCTATGGCTAAGAAAAAGAGGACTCAGAATTTCTGCAACGACTGTAGCACCTGACAATTTAAAGAAGACAGAGACACAATACGCACAGAGTACAAGGATTACTTTTTAAATAATAGCATGAACAGCGCTGTCAACGCTACATTTTATAGTTTAGAGCATTTCAAAATAATAAACACGCAGACGAAACTCTGCGATCATTTCTGAAAGCGAGACTACTGCAAACTGACAAAGTTTATCACTAAATCTCGCTGGGTGCAAGCTCACGTGGTTTTTGATGAGGAAAGCTTCTACTACGTAAGTGTTTCGTCATTGGCCTTCGCTGGGAAAACAACCTAATAGTGTGATCTGAGTTAGGAGATGTAGTTTTGGGTTTTATATCTGAAACTTTCGTAAAACACAGACAAAGACATTTTATCTAATTTAAGACGCATTTTATCAAAATATTTCAGTTAGGTGATTTAATAATACTTTTAAATTTAATTAAATTACTTTTTTAGTGAAAAATATTCTTGAATGTATGCATTTATACGAAATTTTGTTTTGTACTTATTAAAAAATCAGTCAAGCATCACCACCTGTTAAGAGATATGCACCAAGAGTTATTAAATACTAATTTACATCAAGTTGTAACTAGCTATAACTTTGTATACAACTAAATATAAATTAAATTAAACGAGTATTTTGTGGCGATCACAAAACTTTCTTCGATATTTCATTATACAAATTCAAGTAATTTAGCGCAAAATGTATACCACTACAATTTAATTTGTAAAAATAGACACGGGAAATGACGGGAAAAAGAGTTGTCTATTGCATTACTAATTTTTTAAGAAAAACACTCGATAACAGATACATAGTTCATCTATTCGTTTTAGAAGATCGACCTTTTTTATTAAAGAAAAAAGAAAAAAAAAAAGATACCTTTATTAATAATTTACACTCCGGGTGACGAGTATGCCTTGTCAATGTGGACTATCATAAATTGTTCAAGAAAACGTAGACTCAAGTTTGTCTATAAGAACATATGTGTTATATTCTGCTATAAGAAAACAACAAATCGGTCACAGCTTAGCACTCTTGGAAGATTAATTATAATTGAAACTGAAATACAGCCAAAATAGTCTACAAGCTTAAATATTAACGGGAACATAACTTTCTTGTAGCTTTCGATATAACCTCTTCGCTCCAGAGGTCCACATATGTGGACCTCTATTTTCTCCTTTATAAAATCTATACCATTTAATATTTTTATATTTTGACTACTAATAAAAAGCTTAATAAACTGGCTTTAAAAAGGTACCGGTATAGGGCAGCATAAAAATAAATTTATTTCTGAAATATAATATTATTTTGTCGACTTTCACGACTTCAAAACAGTAGTTGACCACACGGTAGAAGAAAAGTACGTAATTTTCATAATTATTTATTAAGTGTTTAGACACTTGCCAGAATAAAAAGAAAACTAATATTGATTGATTTATTTAAGGGCATCAAATTTTTAATTGTGTTACAGTTAGGAAGATTTAAGTAACTTAACAAGGCAGGTGTAAATTTTCAATATGAACATTTTTCAAAAAAACTAGTCGATATTTTTAAGACGAATGGTCGAAGAATTTGTCTTTGATAACTTGAAACATTGTTATAAAATTTTCACATTTTTAACAAAAAATAAATAAATAAATAAGTAGATAAAAAAAAGGAAAAATAAAGTAAGAAACCTTTAGAAATCAGTAAAGAGCAAAACTGACTTTATTTTCAAATTTAGTTTTTATGGTGTAAATTTTCAATATGAACATTTTTCAAAAAAACTAGTCGATATTTTTAAGATGAATGGTCAAAGAATTTGTCTTTGATAACTTGAAACATTGTTATAAAATTTTCACATTTTTAACAAAAAATAAATAAATAAATAAGCAGATAAAAGAAAAAGGAAAAAGGAAAAATAAAGTAAGAAACCTTTAGAAATCAGTAAAGAGCAAAACTGACTTTATTTTCAAATGTAGTACTTTATTTCTCTGGGAGGAAAATCACTCCGCATTCGTCACGGAAAACTTTTTATCAAATGATAATTTTAATAAATAATTTTGACTTCGGGATTTCAAATAGAAAAATACTGAAAAAAGTTTTTGCTATGTCCGCAACATGCTAAATTTAAACAGAGTGTAGACTGATATCAGATAGATTAATAAATACATAAACAAAAATGCCAAGACAATTGCTAAAATATATTTTCTAAGTACATAAAGAATTTAGGGTGAAAATAATAACGTTTGTACTTACTAGTTTAGCAAATACTTTTTATTTAATTAGTAAGAGATTTCGTATTAGAAAAACATTAGCCATATAAACTAAATGGTAATAGGTTATAAAAATAATATGTTATAAGAACCGATTACCAAAAATAGAGTATGTAACGAATGTTTATAAAACTACAAAATAATAATAATAAAACTGATAAAATAAAAATAAATTTATGACCATAAAGTTTAGAGTAGTAAAGAAATACTGTGCACTCGAATGTGAAGTCAAAGCAGTTAGTTTATTTACCAACATCTTGGCAGTAAAATTGTAAAAGAAAAGTAAAAATTCTACTAAAGACAGTATTTAGTTTAGTAGTTAGGACTATTAATTTCAATCTGTAAAATTTTTATTTTTTATTTTTATTTATTTTTTACTCATTTTTTGATCGTAAAACTGGGTCACGTACTTTTTAAAATGACTGAAATGAATTAAAATGAAGTGTTCCCATCTAAATTTAATACTTTAGTTAATTTTTAAAAAATCTAATTGTAGTGTCGAAAAATTGTTTGCAATCCTGGATTCAGAAAAAAAACATCCCTATAATTTGGTACCCAATTTGTAACGATAGGACTGATATTTCTAATTTATTTTGGTGTTACACAAAACTGTTCTTCAAAAACTGGCGACAACGATTTTACACAGATTGAAAATAATAGTCCCTCGAGTCCTAATAAATAATAATAAAAAAGAGGCAATTAAGAATAACTTTAAAAATATATATAATAATAATAATGAAGCAATTTAGAATAACTTTAAAAATAATAACAAAAGTATTAATTTATGTACCATTAGATGTACCGGAAATTTTGTCGTTTGAATTAAAAGAATGACTTTCTAATTTAGAGCGACAAAATTTTCCGGTACAACTACTACGTAACATTACCTTTTTACCGAGAGGAAAAAATAAATTGATAAAGAACCTATGAGATAATATGTCATGGCTTTTCGAATAAATTCGTAGTGCATACCAACTGAACAAACAAGGATAAAAGTTTAAAAATTTAATTTTTCCTTCATAGGAAAAATCTACTGCCGTGCAACTTCATATTTATTTATTTATTTCTATGTATATGTGTAAAAGATTTTTTTTTTTCTGATTATAGAATGCACTGTTAAGATGTATAACACTTAGATGTTTGTACAACTGTAACATTTCGGCTGTTGTCTTGGATAATCTTGCGGCGATAAATCTAAAGAAATTATTAGTTTTTTATTCTTTGTAAATTGAAGCAAACTTCATCTTTTTATACAATTAAATCTATTAATGTAACACATAACCAGTACATATTTGAAACTGAAATTATAATTAAAAATTCCAGTTTTTATGTATAAACAACATGTGCCTTAATCTCAACCAATCGATCCCCAGTTTTAAATAATCCTCTTAAAAATAAAAAATGATTTGTTACTTTTCGAGTAATTAAATCTTTCCAAATAAACATAGTATGGGGATTCGGTGACGGTATACAGACATGCATAGCTAGTACCGTATAGGGAACAGCTTTACTATACGGCACCCATTGCTTATTGCCGTTGCCGATGTTTTGATCACGTGGTATGATGGTGTTTTGATTCGTTTTGTGAGTCGGTACTGCGAATCGTTTCACAACGTCGTGAATCGAATCAAAATGTTATGAAACAATACTTTTCATTATTATGAAACATATTTTTTATGTTTCACTATGTTTTCTGCTGTTTGCTCGCTTCGCGAGCATTAAAACAAAAAAAAAAAAACATCACTGGACGCCCCTAATTCGTGGAGCATGAATCAGTAAAAGCATGAAAATTCATAGAGCAGCGGTCACTAGGTTTTCTGCTGTTTGCTCGCTTCGCGAGCATTAAAACCAAAAAAAACATCACTGGACACCCCTAATTCGTGGAGCATGAATCAGTAAAAGCATGAAAATTCATAGAGCAGCGGTCACTAGGTTTTCTGCTGTTTGCTCGCTTCGCGAGCATTAAAACCAAAAAAAAAACATCACTGGACGCCCCTAATTCGTGGAGCATGAATCAGTAAAAGCATAAAAATTCATAGAGCAGCGGTCACTACGTTTTCTGCTGTTTGCTCGCTTCGCGAGCATTAAAACCAAAAAAAAAACATCACTGGACGCCCCTAATTCGTGAAGCATGAATCAGTAAAAGCGTGAAAATTCATAGAGCAGCGGTCACTATGTTTTCTGCTGTTTGCTCGCTTCGCGAGCATTAAAACCAAAAAAAAAAACATCACTGGACGCCCTTAATTCGTGGAGCATGAATCAGTAAAAGCATGAAAATTCATGGAGCCGCGGTCACTATGTTTTCTGCTGTTTGCTCGCTTCGCGAGCATTAAAACCAAAAGAAAAAACATCACTGGATACCCCTAATTAGCGATGCATGAATCAGTAAATGTTACGTTTTGTTACGTTTCGATACAACAGAAAAAAAGTATCGATACTCTGATTCGGGTCTCGAATCACCATCATATCACGCGATCAAAACATCGGCAACGGCAATAAGCAATGGGTGCCGTATAGTAAAGCTTAGCCCCGTATAGTGTTTTTAGCACATGGCAAAAAAAGGGAGTGTTATAATTATAAAATAAGTCTGCGTGTCTGTTCGTCTGTCTATGGCCCAGTAACTTCCAAACGAATATAGGTCGATTTAAATCCACCCTTTTTAGTTTCATCTATGTGTATATATAGAGAAAGTATTGGATTCGTGAAAATTTCCGAACTCCAGTTTTAGATGGTTTTACACGTTTTGGGATGTCCTGAACACGATTTGACTGTTTTTTAGAAAATGTCTGTGTGTCTGTGTGTGTGTATCACAAATTTTGTGGACGCTGTATTTCACGAACCAATGAACAAAATTTGACCAAACTTGGTATTTAGTTGGACCCTAACATAAACTGGTGCTGATTAGATTTGTGGAACAATGGCTCAATAGGTGGCGCTGTGATCGCATATTTTTTTTTTTTAAATTTTTAACATGGTAGTATAGGACAAAATTTCGGTAATTGTACATAATGAGATTTATTTTAATCGCGTGATGGTAAAATTAATATGAATTAATGATAATAGCAGTAGTTAACTTGGAAAACATTTTTGTGGATGTGGGGGCATAGCTTCCCCCCCCCGGGGGGGAGTAAATTTTCAATATGGATATCTTTCGAAAGGTCTCGTCAATACCTTTAAAACAAATGGTTGAACTATAGCTCTGTGATAATTTAAAACAAAGTTATCGATTTTTTTACTTTTAACGAAAAAAAAAACTTCTGATAATTGCAAAAAATCGACTTTCTTTCGGCATTTAGTGATATAATTCTGTCAGATAAAAATAGTCTGCATTTATAATGGAAAATAATTTGATAATTTAATAAACAATTTGTACTGAATAAATTTCTCTATATATTAAAAAAAAGTTACTGTCACTGGCGTCAATTTTTTTTTGTCTGCGACAGCATCTTTTAACAGAGGGCAGGGTCTTTCGCATCATGAGAGGAATCAATGTGTTCCGAGTACTCCAGGGAAGACATTTCAGCCGCTTAGAAATTTCTATCATTTTAATTAAAGAAGTTATTAACTAAAAACGACAAGTTTATGAAGGTACTCTATTTGCCATTTTGAAAAAAGTTTCGCCCAGTGACGTTGTTCTTCTGTCATGAAATCATTTTACACGAGAAAATTAAAATGTGATCCCTGGTTGTACGTAGGTAGGTAGGTTGGTTAGATTTAACGTCGCACCAATACTGCGCTATGGGTAATTGGCGACGGTCTGGGACGCACCCCTAGAGATGTTCCGGAGACATGTCATCACAATTTTGAACCTTCACGGAGGGGATCCCCCTCCGCTTTGGTGATCCCCAGAGGTATAGTGGAGATGGGAACATGGAGAACTTTACGACCACGAGAGATTTTTATGTGCGCCAGCCACATTAGTGTACACGACGGTCTTTGACCGGCTCAAGTATCGAATCGGCAATCTTCCAATTACGTGCTCAGTGCTTTACCGACTAGGGTACCGCGGCCCGAAACCATGGATGTAAAAAACAAAGAAAATAAATAACAACTTTTTTTCTCTACTTTTAAAAAAAATAATCTTCTTACTCAGAAAAATTAAAATATGATCCATGGTTGTAGGTAGATAGATAATTAGGTAGGTTGTGATTGATGTCGCACCATTACTGCGCTATGGATAATTGGCGATGGCCTGGGACGCACCCCTACGGATGTTCCGGAGACATGCCACCACAGTTTTGGTCCTGCATGAAGGCGTATAATTTTGATGAGAACACGGAGGATATTTTGGCCACGACATATTTTACGTGCACCAGCCACCATTAGTGTACACGACGGTCTTTGGTCGGCTCGAGAACCGAACCCACAATCTTCCAATTACGAGCTCGGCGCTCTACCGACTGGGTTTACCGTGGTCCGGATTTAAGGTTGTAAAAAAGAAATAAAAATGGTCATATACTAAAGCTGTAATACAAAATGGTCTAGATATTATGATTTTCTTTGTATTAAAAATTGTATGTATAAATATTATATATTTCAATTTGACAATGAATATGAGGATTTCCATAATAATTTTCTGCTTTTGTTTTGTAATATGCACTATTAATATTCCTTTTCAGTGAAAGAAAGCAGCGAATTGGCGGGCAAAGTTCTGCATGTGTCAATAAGTAAAGCGAGTCGGGAAGGAGGCGAAGCCTTCTTCGGGGGTTGGTGAGCGGAGCGACCAGGGGGCAGAGCCCCCTAGTTGTGTAAAATTAGATAGAAGAAAGTCATGTTGTGGCCACATCATGCTAGTTTTTCCTCGAACACTGATATAATCAGAATGTTTTTTTAGCTATGTTTCCTGAAATATGATATTCATAAGCAAAAACGTGTTACATTTCACGTTGCACTACATTGCGAGCGCTTGCTATATCCAAAATGTGATGATTAATCTGGCTAGCCTCGTTAAAACAAGCATGCTGTGGCCATCACAAAACCTTCTTTTATATCATCATATATCACAGCATCATGTAATTGTTAATATGAACAAATATTTCAATCCTGCATCTCTGGTGTTTTGTGAAATTTTAATCAAAAGATGCTGAGATGGAAAATCGCATATGAAAAATCTATATGGAAAATCGTAGAAGGTGAACAATAGCAGCGTTACTTATGGATCGATATTTTCTGTTAAACAGAGGCACATTTAAAAAATATATTTAATAATACATTTACACATACTATATACGGTATTTGTGTTAAATACATAGTACCTAATTACTCTTTCGTATACGTCCTTAATAATTCGTAGCTTTGGAGGAAAAGTTGCAGTTCTTTTTTTTTTAATACTTTCTCTTACCCATAAGGTAGAGAAAGTATTGTTTTTGGGTCAAATTTTCTAAATAGAGTTTTTGCTATATTTACACATTTTGAGGTCCCCTGAATCTAAAAATCATGTGTCAAGAGGTTGGACTGTGTGTGTGTTTGTCTGTTATCAGAATATTTCAAACACAAATCACAGCAGAAAGTTCAAACTTGGTATTCTGAATGTGTATCATATATGGATGCTACACTAAGCTTTTCATTGAGAGGAAGCAAATGGTTCGTGTATAGGGACAACCAAGATCATTCAAATACATTGCGTCTACGGGGGAAATTGCAAGTAAGTAGAGTTTAACATCTACAGACTGCACTAAACCAAATGAAACGAATATGTATTTTTTATATGCGTAAAAACATATTTCATGTAGAATATGGCATAGAAATCATTCACTGTTCGTTTACAGGGCTACACAAAATAACTAGATTATAATGCGACAATACTTAAAAATGGATGGAAGTGTATTTCAGGTTGTTCTGCGTGTTGTTAATATAGGATTATATTCCTGCACACCATGAGATGTGTACATAACTTTCAGAAGATATACAAGGCTGCCAATATTTAAACCATAACATTCTTTTTTACTTTATCTTAACCATAAGGTACAGAAAGTATTGTTTTTGGATCTAATTTTCGAAATTGATTTTTTGCTATATTTACACGTTTTGGGGTCCTCTGAATCCAAAAATCATGTTTTTGTGGTTGGTCTGTGTGTGTCTGTGTGTCTGTCTGTTATTAGCATATCTCAAAAAAAAATTATAGCAGGAAGTTCAAACTTAGTATTCTAAATGTGTATCATATAGGGATGCTACACTAAACGTTTCGTTGAGATCAAGCAAATGGTTAGTGTACAGGGACACCCAAGAGAATTAAAATACATTACGTCTATGGAGGAAATTCTTGATAAGTTAAGTTTAACATCTTTACACTGCACTAAACCAAATGAAACGAATGTATATTTTTTATATCCGTAAAAACATGTAGAATGTAGAATGTGGTATAGGAATCATTCACTGTTCGTTTACAGGGCTACACAAAAAAATTAGATTATAATACGACAATACTTGTAAATTGATGGAAGTGTACTTTAGGTTGTGCCGTGTATTGTTAATATAGGATTATATTTATGTGCACCATGTAGTGTATACGTAACCTTCAGAAGATGCTCAGGAATTGAAATCAAGTCCTCATAGCCATATGATAAATAATGTATTTTTAAACTAAATATTTATCACTTGGTTTTTTGTATATTTACACGTTTTGAGGCTTCCGGAATACCGAAGTCAAGTTTTATAGTTTAATCTTTGACTGTGTCTGTTAGAGTAAATTAAAATCAAATAATTTCAGGCGATCCAAATGATGTATTTTGAAGTTATTACATTTTTCACTAGAAATGTTTGTTCAAGATTGAGAAGTTTCAAGGTAAGTGTGATGAGTGTAAAAGTTGACTGAATAATTTTAAATAAACTTTTGATCTTATTAAGAGATGTGAATTCTATATAAATGTAGATACAATAATGAAACGGGGGGTTCAGGGTGGGCGGTAGCCTCCCCTCACATATAATTATTTGTCAAATAAAGCTGTTCCGAAGCCTGATTTGAATTGTTTTAACATAGGTTTACATAGCTGTACTCGTTATCTTAACTCTTAATATCCAACCTGTACTTTTAGCATTGAATTTCAGGGTAAGAGAAAGTCGTGTGTGTAACACACCACATTATTAATTGTTAGTGGAAGTGCTTCACTATAATATACTATATCATATAATATTTTACCATGTCCAGGAAAGCTGCTCAGGAATTGAAATTAATTCTTAAAAGCCATATGGTGAAAAATGTATTTTTTTTAAGATAAATTTTCATCGATTGGTTTCTTGTATATTTACACGTTTTGAGGCTTCCTGAATACTGAAGTCAAGTTTTACAGTTTGATACTTGCCTGTGCCTGTTAAAGTAAATTAAAAACGAATAATTTCAGGCGATCCAAATGATGTATTTTGAAGTGAATACGTTTGTTACAAGAAAAGTTCGTTGAAGAGTGATAAGTTTCAAGGAATGATGCGTGTGAAAGTTGTCTGAATAATTTTAAATGAACTTTTGAACTTAATAACAGATTTGAATTTTCTATAAATGTAGGTACAATAATGAAACGGAAGGTTGAGGGGGTCGGTGACACTCCACCCTCACATAGAATTATTTGTCAAATAAAACTGTTCCGAAGCCTAAGTTAAAAAAATTTAACATAGGTTTATATAACAGTACCCGTTATCCGTCGTAGTTGCTTCGTATATCGTAGTACCTTCCCTTAATCTCGAATCCGTACTTATACTATTAAATTTCAGAGTAAGAAAAAGTCGTGTGAGTGGCACACCAGATTATTTTTTATATAAAAGGCCTCGTATAAAAGGTTCATTGACTAACCGATATAAATTTTTACTTTCTCTTACCCATAAGGTAGAGAAAGTATTGTTTTGGGGTTAAATTTTTAAAATTGAGTTTTTGTTATATTTACACGTTTTGAGGTTCCCTGAATCCAAAAATCTTATTTTAACAGTTGATCTGTGCGTGTGTGTGTGCAGGTGTGTCTGTTATCAGCATATCTCAAAAACAAATTATATCAGAAAGTCCAAATTTGGTATTCTAAATGTGTAGGACATAAGAGTGCTGGATTAAACTTTTTATTGAGATCAAGCAAACGGTTCGTGTACAGGGACACTCGAGATAATTCAAATACATTACATCTATGGGGGAAATTGCAGGTAAGTGGAGTTTAACATCTACAGACTAAGCTAAACTAAATTAAACGAATATATATTTTTACTTTCTCTTATCCATAAGGTAGAAATTGCTTTTGGGTCAAAATTTCGAAATTGCGTTTTTATTATATTTACACGTTTTAAGGTCCCCTGACTCAAAAAATTACGTTTTTAGCTGTTGGTCTGTGTGTGTGTCTGTCTGTTATCAGCATATCTCAAAAATAAATTACAACAGAAAGTTCTAACTTGTTATTCAAAATGTGTATCATATAGCGATGCTAAACTAAACTTTTCATTGAGATCAAGCAAATGATTCGTGTACAGGGACACCCAAGAGGATTCAAATACATTACGTCTATGGGGGAAATTGCAAGTAAGTAGAGTTCAGCCTCTATAGTCTGCACTAAACCAAATGAAACGAATATATATATTTTATATACGTAAAAATATGTTTCGTGTAGAATATAGTATAGAAATCATTCACTGTACAATTCCAGACCTGCACAAAAGAACTAGATTACAGTACGACGATACTTGAAAATTGATGGAAGTGTATTTCAGGTTGTGCCGTGTGTTATTAATATAGGATTATATTTATGTGCACTATGTGATGTGTACATAATTTTCGGAAAATATACAGGGTTGCCATTATATAAGCCATAACATCATTTTTTATTTGTTAGTGGAAGTGCTTTACTATAATACTTTACCGTGTCCAAGAAAGCTGCTCAGGAACTGAAGTTAATTCCTCACAGCCATATGATAAATAATGTATTTTTTAAGCTAAATATTCATCGCTTGGTTTTTGTATATTTACACGTTTTGAGGCTTCCTGAATACCGAAGTAAAGTTTTATAGTTTGATCATTGTGTCTGTTAGAGTAAATTAAAAACAAATAATTTCAGGCGTTCCAAACGAAGTACTTTGAAGTTAATGCGTTTGTTACTAGAAAAGTTTGTTCAAGATTGATAAGTTTCAAGGAATGATGCGTGCGAAAGATGTCTGAATAATTTTAGATGAACTTTTGAACTTAATAATAAATTTGAATTCTATATAAACTATATAAATATAAATACAATGATGAAACGGGGGTTTGAGCGGTAGCCCCCCTCACACAGAACTAATTATCATATAAAACTCTTCCGAAGCCTAATTTGAATTGTTTTAACATAGGTTTACATAACAGAACTCGTTATCTTACCCCTTAATCTCCAACCTGTATTTAAAGTATTAAATTTCATGGTAAGAGAAAGTCGCGTGAGTGGCACAAAAGATTATTTATATGCGTAAAAACATGTTTCATGTAGAATATGGTATAGAAATTAGTCACTGTTCATTTACAGGGCTACACAAAAGAACTAGATTACAGCACGACAATACTTGAAAATTGATGGAAGTGTACTTCAGTTTGTGCTGTGTGTTATTAATATAGGATTATGTTTATGTCCTCCACGTGATGTGTACATATCTTTTAGAAGATATACAGGGCTGCCAATATTTAAGCCATAACATTCTCTTTTATTGCTAGTGGAAGAGCTTTACTGAAATATTTTACTCTGTCCAAGAAAGATGCTCATTAATTGAAATGAATTCCTCTTAGCCATATAGTAAATAATGTATTTTTTTTAAGCTAAATATTTATCGCTTGGTTTTTTGAATAGTTAGACATTTTGAGGCTTCCTGAATAACGAAATCAATCTTTTAACGTTTGACCTTGGCCTGTCTCTGTTAGAATAAATTAAAAACAAATAATCTCAGGCGATCCAAATGCTGGATTTTGAAGTTAATGTTGTTTCTAAAAATCTTTGATCAAGACTGATAAGTTTCAAGGAATGTTGTTGTGAAAGTTTTCTCAATAATTTCAAATGAACTTTTGAATTTAATAACATATTCAAATCTATATTAATAAAATCAGACTTTTGTCTGTAAATTTGTTAGAATCTAAAAATTTTACGATACCTTCACATTTCACACACCCTGAAAGCCGAAAATGACTTCAGAAAATTTAGTCTGTATGTGTGTATGTGTGTGTGAGTATGTGTGTGTGTTTGCGTGTGTGTATGTATGTGTGTATGTACGGTATATCTATCATATCTCCGAAACTAATAAAGATAGAACTACAAAACTTCAGAATTGAGACAGGCCTGGTGTACAAATGAATCTTCCAAATTTTGGTGAAAATTGAAAAACTGGAAGTGAGACACCGGAAACCGGAAGTCCGTATCTCAAAAACGGTTCTAACGATTTTCTTCAAATTTGCTATATGAACACTCTATTAGATTTACTTTCGAATGATACAGTTGGTTAGTTCAGGAAAATTCATAGGCGTCCTGTATAAATAGCTCAATTTCAGGTCTCGCCAGCGCGTTCCTTTAAAAACGGCTGTACGGATTTTTTTCAAACTCGCCATATGAATTCACTTTTAAATATCTTTTTTGTATGTAATTATTGTTTTTCGGTTAATAATTGAGTTTGGGTAAAAGTTGGTATTTCAAAAATGACTGTAATGATTTTCTTGAAAATTGTTATATAAATCCATTCCTTTTTCATGTATCATGTGGTTATTAGAGGAAAATTAACAGCCATCTTGTTTAGATAGGTCAGTTTTAGATCTCAAAAAAATATCTCTACCTTTTTTTTTTTTTTTTTCCTCATTTTTTAACTATCTATGTAACTTTGTTTTATAGGTCTTTACCCGTGTATCAAGTTTCTCTTACCAGGAAAATTTTAGTTGTCTATTTCATTAGGTCACTTTCATATCTTCAAATCATATAATCTCCAAAAAATGCATATAATACGTGTAATAGTAGGTAATGGAAGTCGTGTATTTGTTTCACACTAGATTTTTTTAACTTCTTTTAAAAGAAAATCTACTTTTTTATATCATTTTTTATATTGCTCGAAATGATGTGATAATATAGTGTAAAAGGCGAGAAATAAAATACATTCTTCAAGAACTAAAGTATTTTATAGATGCTGAGATACAGTCATCTTTAAAATTTTAGTTCGTGAGTAATAGCGGATCCACCTGTCGTCGATAAATTCCCAGATTGAAGTGCCCGGGAAAGACCTTTCTGTAGGCAGTGTTAACCTGGACCTAATTCAATGTGAGCAGAAAAGGAGCTGCCGCACACAGCGGATACCCGAAGCGAGGTTTAGAGCTATTTCAATATAGGTATATATATATATATATTTTTTTTTTTTTTAGTTCTCATTTATAATGTGATATAAAAAATAAATAGTGATTCAATTATTTTGAAAATTTATTTGAATATAGTGACCAGCAAAAAGGACGTAGCCTGCTAGTAAAGTAATAGAATAGGATATGTTTAGCATTCAAATTTACAGGGTTTACACTAAAATATTTAACTACATTGAAGGCTAGAATATAAAATTGTGGGAATTGCATTACCTTTTGTGTTAAACATTTTTAACACTTTCAAACAACGTTCAAATGTGATTGAGAGTTCAATTAGTCTATCTGTCTGCCCTTCTGTCTTTCTGTCTGTTCGGTGAGTAATATTGTCACGAAAAAACGTTGAAAGTCAAATGATGCAACAAGTATGTGCAGTTGGAAAGTGTTAATCAGAAAAAAAAAAAAAAAAAAAAAAAAAGAAAAAGAAAAATCGAGTTTTGATACTATTCTTGCTGATTTTATGTAAAATAACCTCCCGAATCCGAATATGACTTCCATTTTGCCCAGTCACCCACCGTTTTTTAGAAACACCACCACCTCCCTCAATTTTTTTTTTTTCCTGTTCGATAATTTTATGACCATGAAGAATTTGATTTGAAGAATGAAAAAGAATTAAACACCTAAAAACAAAATAAATATAAAGTTTAAAAAATAGTATTAATAACAGATTAAACAAATATATGTAATACATAATTTCAGTGGCAAATCCCCCCCCCCCCCAAAATTTTTCTATTGTCGCAAATGTCCTTATTTCAGAATTTTCCAACTCTGTAGCCCCTCAGAAGATATTTAACGCTTAAAACAATCCTCTCCCTTCCTAAAAATCAAATTTATAGCCATAAAATCACCGAAAAATGATAAAAGTAGGGGTCGTTCCTAAAAAACGGTGGGTGATAGGGCAAAATGGGCGTCCTATTCGGATTCAGGAGGTCATTTTACCTATGAATATTCTGAAATGGAGTCAGAAGCAATTTTCATGCCAAGCAGTGTAATCTTATGAACCGAGGTCTATAGGCTCAAACTATTTAAATTTTGCTTTAGAAAAGCTAAATTAATTGTTTAAAACGTTAGAAAACAGATAATTATTTTATATTGAGAGCTTAACATTTACAGTTCTTTTACAGAGACGCACAAAAGAATCTGGTTATTTTACAATTCGTTAAAAGACATACAACTTGGGAAGAAACACTCAAACCTCTATTATCACTTCCCCTTTTGATTATTGACGTTTTTCATTGAAATTTATTTAAACTACGATTGATCACTAAATGTTTGGAAAGTCAGATGGAGTGAAAAAAAAAATTTTTTTTTTTTTAATTATTATGTAAAACAAAAACAATTCTTGGAGAATACTTGTTCAAAGTTACAATTAAATTTATTTTTAATTGTTGAGAAGTTTTTATGAAAAAAATAACTAGATAACTAAATGGTTACTTTTAGAAGTTTGTTTTTTGGGAAGGTGATAACACTCATTATAGATAAATTTATGTCATTTAGAAGGACTGAAATTTTGAAATTCGTCAGAAATACTAGTTTTCAGATTTTTAAACTAAACTTTTTCACATTTCTTAAAATGTATTCTGGGAATTTTTCAGAAGCATATTCTAATGAATGCCTGCTAAGGCTGTTTTAACTTCTTTTTAACACTTTCCAACAAGGTTGTTGAAAAGTGTTAATTAATGACTTCGGTTTGTCTGTCTGTCTGTCTGTATGCCTGTCTGTCTGTCCGCGCTCTAACTCCTGTAAATATTTATGGAATTTCTTGAAACTGATATATGTTATTCACGTTCACTATCGTATGTTCCCTATTGAAATTTATGTTTACACCTTTACTGGTTTGTATACAGGGACACCCGAAAGTGTTTCAAAGCATTGTGTTCTATGAGAGGTATTTCTATAAATCATATGTTCATACCTTTACTGTACACATATCTTAATGAAATTGAAATATGTTATTCAAGTTTACTGTTGGATGTACCCTGTTGAAAATAAAGTTTATACCTCTACTGGTTTGTGTACAGGGACCCCTAAATATTTCAAAGCATTGTGTTCTATGAGAGGCATTTCTATAAACCATATTTTCATACCCGTACTGTACAAAAAATCTTAATGAAATTGAAATATGTTATTCAAGTTCACTATCGCATGTTTCCTGTATAAAATGGAGTAAATGCCACCACTGATTTGTGTACAGGGACACACAAAATTATTTCAAAGCATTGTGTTCAATGAGAGGCATTTCTATAAACCATATTTTCATATACCCTTTCTGTACAAAAATCTTAATGAAATTGAAATGCGTTATACAAGTTCACTATCGGATGTACCCTGTTGAAAATGGAGTTTATACTTCTACTGGTTTGTGTACAGGGACCCCCTAAAGTATTTCAAAGCATTGTGTTCTATAAGAGGCATTACTATAAACCATATTTTCATACCCTTACTGTACACAAATCTTTATGAAATTGAAATGTGTTATACAAGTTCACTATCGGATGTTCCCTGTTGAAAATGGAGTTTATACTTCTACTGGTTTGTGTACAGGGACCCCCTAAAGTATTTCAAAGCATTGTGTTCTATAAGAGGCATTTCTATAAACCATATTTTCATACCCTTACTGTACAAAAATCTTTATGAAATTGAAATGCGTTATACAAGTTCACTATCGGATGTTCCCTGTTGAAAATGGAGTTTATACTTCTTCTGGTTTGTGTACAGGGACCCCCTAAAGTATTTCAAAGCATTGTGTTCTATAAGAGGCATTTCTATAAACCATATTTTCATACCCTTACTGTACAAAAATCTTTATGAAATTGAAATGCGTTATACAAGTTCACTATCGGATGTTCCCTGTTGAAAATGGAGTTTATACTTCTTCTGGTTTGTGTACAGGGACCCCCTAAAGTATTTCAAAGCATTGTGTTCTATAAGAGGCATTTCTATAAACCATATTTTCATACCCTTACTGTACACAAATCTTTATGAAATTGAAATATGTTATTCATGTTCACTATCGGATGTTTCCAGTATAAAATGGAGTAAATACCACCACTGATTTGTGTACAGGGACACACAAATGTATTCCAAAGCACTGCGTGTTATGAGAGATATTTATATAAACTAAATTTTAATAACTTTACTTTGCACGAAGATTTATGAAATTGAAATGTGTTATTTATAAGCACAAAAGAAAATGTTTTGCACAGAATATAGCATGATTAGCATTAGATTTACCGGGTGACACAAAAATATTCAGTTATATAAAGAGCTATTTATAAATATTTTCTAAAATTGTACTTTCGTTTACATTAAGCGTTTTTAACACTTTCTAACATTTTTAGCACTTCCCAACAAGGTTGAAACGTGTTAATGACTTCGGTTTCTCTGTCTGTCTGTTCGTCTGCCAGTCTTTCTTTCTGCACTCTAACTGCCGTAAATATTTGTGGAACTTCTTGAAACTGATATATGTTATTCACATTCACTATCGTATGTTCCCTATTGAAATTTAAGTTTACACCTTTTACTGGTTTGTATACAGGGACACCCGAAAGTGTTTCAAAGCATTGTGTTCTACGAGAGGTATTTTTATAAATCATATGTTCATACCGTTACTGTACACATATCTTAATGAAATTGAAATATGTTATTCAAGTTTACTGTTGGATGTCTCCTGTATAAAATGGATTAAATACTATCACTGTTTTTTATACAAGGACACTCAAAAGTATTCTAAAGTATTATGTTCTATGAGAAACAATTCTATAAATCAAATTTTAATAACTTTACTTTTCACGAAGTTTTAGGAAATTGAAATATGTTATTTATTTGCACAAAAGAATGCTTTACATAGAATATAGCATGATTAGCATTAGATTTACAGGGAGACACAAAAATATTTTGTTATATAAAGATCTATTAATAAAAATTTGCTAGAATTCTACTTTCGTTTACATTAAGCGATCGTTTACATTACACTTTCTAATATTTTTTTAAGTCTGAATATGATACCAATTTGTATATCTGTCCGTATGTCCGTCTGTCTGTCTGCCCGCGCTCTAACTCCCGTAAATATTTATGGAATTTCTTGAAACTGATATAGGTTATTCAAGTTCACTATCGAATGTTCCCTATTGAAAATGGAGTTTATACCCTACTGGTTTGTGTACAGGGACACCCGAAAGTGCTTCAAAGAATTGTGTTCTATGAGAGGTGTTTCTATAAACCATATTTTCATACCTTTAAAGTATAATATCTTCATGAAATTGAAATATTTTATTCAAGTTCACTATTGGATGTTTCCTATATAAAATAAATAACATACCACCACCAGTTTATGTACAGGGACTCTCAAAACTACTCGAAAGCATTGCGTTTTTTGTGAGATATTTCTATAAATCAAATTTTAATAACTTTACTTTCCACGAAGTTTTAAGAAATTGAAATATGTTATTTATATGCACAAAAGAATGCTTTGCATAGAATGTAGCATATTTACCATATCATTTACAGGGTGACACAAAAATATTCTGTTATATTAAGAGCTATTAATAAAAAATTCCTAGAATTGTACTTTCGTTTACATTAAGCGTTATTGACACTTTCTATTATTACTTTCCGAACACTATAGTGAGGAAAGTATTGTAATCATGTCAAAAATCCGAATTCGAGATTTTGATGTTTCTATACGTTTCGAGGTCCCCTGAGTCCGTTTTCACTATTTTTACGATGATGTATGTATGTGTGTGTGTATGTGTGTATGTGTGTATGTATGTGTGTATGTCTGTGAGTGAACACGCTAGCGTCTAAACGCTTTGTTCGAATAAGCTGAAAGTTGGTGCGTATATTGTAAGTCACCATAGTACGAACCCTATAGATTTTGGTGAATCTAGCACTTATAGTTTTTTTACAGGGACACAAAGAAAAATTCTTTATCATTATGGTCTATGGGACCAAAATCTAAAAAGTGCGATAGAATCAAAACGCCTTCTTCAATTGAGCAAAAAATTTATACACATATTATAGGTCGCAGTTACTCAATCTGTATAGAATTTGGAGAATCTGGCACTTACAGTGTTTTTACAGGGGCACAAAGAAAAATTCTTTATCATTATGGCCTATGGGGCCAAATTTTTAAAAGTGCGATAGCGTCTAAACGCTTATTTAATCTGAACTAAAAATTTGTACACATGTTATAGGTCACAGTTGCACGAACTGTATAGATTTTGGTGAATTTAGCACTTACAGTTTTTTTACAGGGACACAAAGAAAAATTCTTTATCATTGTGGCCTGTGGGACAAAACCAAATTTTTACTTTCTTCTATATTCAATAGAAGAAAGTATTGGATTCGTAAAAATTTTTGACCTCGGGTTTTTGATGGATTTACACGTTTTGAGAGCTGTAGAACACGATTTGACCATTTTTAGAAAATGTCTGTCTGTTTGTCTGTCAGTCTCTGTGTGTGTGTGACAAACTTTTGTGGCAACTGTATCTCAGGAACTACTTCACAGAATTTCATACAAATTGGTATGTAGTTGCACCTTGATATAAATTAGTGCCTAACAACTTTTGGTAAAAATTGTCTTACAGAGTGCGTTGCCATCGCGCTTTTTCTAAATTTTTAACATGGTGGTATAGTACAAAATTTTCCATAAATGTGCATAAAGAGAATTATTTTTTAATAATCATTATGAAATTTACCAGAATTATTTGTAATAGAGATAGTCAACTGGGAAAAAATTTTTGTATGTGTAGGAGCCTCGCCTTCTCCCCCCTGGGGGGAGGGGGAATTCCCCTTCGAGGGGAGTAAATTTGCATGATGGGTACCTTTCAAAAGAGCTCGCCAGTACCTTTAAAACGAATGGTTGAACCATAGATCTGCGATAATTTAAAATGAAGTTATCGATTTTTTTTAATGTAATATTGACAATAAAATTGACTTTTTTTGGATATTTAGTGTTATACTACTTCTCTAATATGGAAATCATCTGCATTATCATGGATGATAATTTTTTAAATAATAATTTTAATAAATTATTTTTACTGAGTGAATTTGTATAGGAAAATATAGAAGAAAGTCATGTGGTGGCCACAACATACTAGTTAAAATTGCGATATTATCTAAACGCCTTATTCAATTGAGCTGAAAAATTATATGAATATTATAAATCACTGTTGCACTAACTATAAGCATTTTGGTGAATCTAGCATTTATAGGTTTTTTACAGGGGCACAACGAAAATTCTTTATCATTATTATCTACGGGCTCAAAGTTCAGTAGCGTTAAATAAAACATCGTTTAATATATGGAGAAAAATACTCAAACACTTTATTATGGTTTTATCTCTTTTGTTTTTTATCAACTCCTCTTTCTTTACTTTATCTACAAAACTGGTTAACTGGTTATTACTCAATGTTCGGAAAGTCGAGTGGAGTCACTCCAGATTTTTTTTTTAGTGTGAATATAATTTCAATTTGTGTATTTGTCTGATTGTTCTTCTGTCCGTCTGTCTGTCTCTCTGTCTGTTTTTCTGCGCTCTAATTACCATAAATATTTATGGAATTTCTTTAAACTGTCTGTCTGTCTTTCTGTCTGTCCGTCCGTCTGTCTGTCTGTCTGTATGCCTGTCTGTCTGTCCGCGCTCTAACTCCCGTAAATATTTGTGGAACTTCTTGAAACTGATATATGTTATTCAAGTTCAATATTGTATGTTCCCTATTGAAAATGGAATGAATACCTCTTCTGGTTTGTGTACAGGGATACCCAAATGTATTCGAAAGCATTGTGTTCTATGAGAGGAGTTTCTATAAACCATATTTTAATGCATTTAATGTATAGAAACTTTAATGAATATTTAATATGTTATTCAATTCAATATCGGATGTTTCCTGTGTAAAATAGCGTACATTTCTAACTGGTTTGTGTACAGGGGCACTTGAAAGTATTCCAAAGCATTGTGTTGTAAGAGAGTTATTTTTATAAACCAAATTTTAATAATTTTATTTTTTACAAAGCTTAATGCAAATGAAATATATTATTCGTATGCACAAAAGAGTGCCTTCTATGTAATATAGTATGATTAGCATTAAATCTACAGGGCCACACAAAAAAAATCAGCTACATTAAGCGCTATTAATAAAAATTTGCTCGAATTGCACTTTTGTTTACATGAGCATTTTAACACTTTCTTATAATTTTAGTGGGAATATGATTTCAATTTGTGCATCTATCTGTCCGATTGTCTACCTTTCTATCTGTTTGTCTCCGGCTCCTATGATCCGTGAATATTTTGAGAATTTTCAAAAAATGATACACTCAAGTTCCCTATGGAATGTTCCCTATTCAAAATGACATTAATTGGTCCTGTACAACTAGTTTGTTTACAAGGGCAACAACAACAACAATAAAAATCTAGTATGTTGCGGCCACCACAAGACTTTCTTCTATATTTTCCTATACATATTCAATCAGTAACAATATTAAAAAAAATATATACTACTGGCCATTAAAATTGCTACACCAAGAAGGAATAATAATAACGGAATGAAATTTGTTGGACATATACATTATGGTAGGAAGAAACATTGATTAAAATTTCAGAAAATTTGGAGTAATATGTACTGATAAAACAGTACATAAAGCAGCGACCTCTGTGAGCAATAACAGCACATATCTGCCTAGGCATTGAATCGAACAGCGATTGGATGACATGTACGGGTAGAGCACTTCATGAAGTTTTAACACGATGCCACAATTCATCGATGAAGCACTTCATGAAGTGCTCTACCCGTACATGTCATCCAATCGCTGTTCGATTCAATGCCTAGGCAGATATGTGCTGTTATTGCTCACAGAGGTCGCTGCTTTATGTACTGTTTTATCAGTACATATTACTCCAAATTTTCTGAAATTTTAATCAATTGTTCTTCCTGTTATAATGTATATGTCCAACAAATTTCATTCCGTTATTATTATTCCTTCTTGGTGTAGCAATTTTAATGGCCAGTAGTGTATATACGATTTTTTTTCTAAGTTTTTTTTTTTTTTTTTTTGTTAAAAGTAATACATATTTAATCAGTAACAATATTTAAAAAAAAATCGATAACTTTGTTTTAAATTATCACAGATTTATAGTTCAACCATTCATTTTAAAGGTATTGACGAGATCTTTCGAAAGATACCCGTCTTCAAAATTTACCCCTCCGCCAGGGGGGGAAGCGATAGCCCCACATGCACAGAAATTTTTTCCTGGTTAACTATTACTATTATCAATAACTCATATTAATTTTACAATCACAAGTTAAAAATAACTCTCATTATGTACATTTATACGAAATTTTGTCCTATACTGCCATGTTAAAAATTTAGAAAACATGAGACCACAGCGCCACCTGTTGAGCGATTGATCCCCAAATGTAATCAGCACCAGTTTACGTCAGGTACCAACTAAATACCAAGTTTGGTTAAATTTCGTTTAAAAAAAAAAAAAAAAAAAAAAAAAAAAAAACAATGTCTTTTCTAAGTTTTTTTTTTTTTTTTTTTTTTTGTTAAAAGTACAAAAAATCGATAACTTTGTTTTAAATTATCACAGATTTATGGTTCAACCATACGTTTTAAAGGTGTTGACGAGACCTTTCGAAAGATACCCATCTTGAAACTTTGCACCCCGGGGGGGGGGGGGACCGATGCCCCCACATGCACAAAATATTTTTCCTAGTTAACTATTGCTATTATCAACGAGACCTTTCGAAAGATACCCATCTTGAAAATCTAATTCCCCGGGGGAGTACTTCCCCCCCAGGGGGGGGGAACCGATGCCCCCGCATGCGCAAAATTTTTTTTCTGGTTAACTACTACTATTATCAATAATTCATATTAATTTTACAATCACAAGTTTAAAATAACTCTCATTATACTCATTTATACGAAATTTTGTCCTATACTGCCATGTTATAAGTTTGCATAAAATGTGATCACAGCGCCACCTGTTGAGCAATTGATCCCCAAATCTAATCAGCGCCAGTTTAAGTCAGGGTGCAACTAAATACCAAGTTTGGTTAAATTTCATTTATTGGTTCGTGAGATACAGTGTCGACAAAAAAGTGATACAGACAGACATTTTTTAAAAACTATTAATTCGTGTTCTGGACATCCCAAAACGTGTAAATCCATCAAAAAACGGAGGTCGAAAATTTTCACGAATACAATACTTTCTCTATATTACATATAGAAGAAAGTAAAAAGCCAATGTATTACGTTTTAGGACAGAATTTTTAAAAGTTATATTTAAAAAACTTTCTACTATAAAAATCATAAAAACATTGACATGTATTATTAATATTCTAAAATATTGTATTGTATAGAATATGATATGATTAACTTTCAGATTTACAGTGCTACAGTAAAATATTCAGAGAGATTAACTACTGTAATGATAATCTAACAGCGGCATTTTCTTTTGCGTTAAGCTTTTTTAACATTTTCCAAAATGCCTAAGAGTAATTTTAAAAATCAATCTGTATATTTTTCAGTCCTTCTGTCTGTTGTGCGATAACGTAGGCAAAGAATATTAAAAGTTATTCGATACTACAATTGCGTACAGTTGGAAAGTGTTACTAATCAATGCGTACTGCATGATTTTTCTTTCTTTTTTGTTTTTTAAATGAAATCTTTTAAACTTATACATCTCAGGTCATAGTTTCTTTTCTATTTTATTAGATTTTTGATGTTTTTAAAATGCTAAGCTTTTGTCAAATGCAGTACCCCAGCAAAAAAAGTGTCGCAAGTCACAAAATAGCTGTTTTGAGTTTATATCATTGAAAAATATGCATGAATTACAAATTATAGAACTGCTATACAATAAATTATTAAGCATAAAAACTTCTTCACTCGCCATAAAATAAATGAAAACACTACCCGTTTTGAAAGGATGTGATCTTTCTTCTTCAGGTACAAAAAAACACGTGCTATTAAAAGACAATTAACTGTTGCGATTAAAAGACGTGCTTCTTAAAAACAAAAAGCGGAATGCAAACGAAAATCATTAAATTTCCAATAACAGCCCTTAATGTAACTGAAATTTTTTGTGTGGCCTTATAAATCTTAATGCTAATCATACTATATTCTATAGAAAGCATTCTTTTGCGCATATAAATAACATATTTCAATTTCATTAAGTTGTCTGCAAAGAAAAGTTATTAAAATATAGTTTATACAAATACCTCTTTTAGAACACAAGGTTTTGGAATACTTTCGAGTGTCCCTGTACACAAAACAGTGTTAGTATTTACTCCATTTTAATAGGGAACATCCGATAGTGAACTTGAAGTACATATATTAGTTTCAAGAAATTCTCTTTATATTTACGGGAGTTAGACTGTGGACAGACGGGCAGACAGTCAGTCCAACCAAAACCATAAACACTTTTTAGCTTCGTTGAAAAGTGCTAAAAATGCAAAAAAAAATATCTTGTGGTCCCATTAATGTGGCAAGGAACTTCATATCATTTATAAAACATTCTAAAAATATTTGCGGAAATGAGTGTTCACATAAACAGATGAATGAACATAGAAATAATATTTTAAACATTTTTAAATTTTCTTGGAAAATATTATAAATAAGGTAAATAAATAATAAATAAAAAATAACAAAAACTGCTCTACTGTATTTTTTTTTTTCTTTTATTAATAGTTCTAAAAAATAACATGAATGAAATTATGCTGATATAATAACATTGTAAATGTTCCCAGTGACCGATCTGTTTCAAAGTGCTAATCTATCGCCAAAAAGCGTTTTACTGTAAGCTAATTTGCTTTTAAAAGTGTTTCTTCTACATTTGACTTCCTTTTCAAAGGTTAATATTAAGTAGTACTTTATCTAATGTCATTATCCGATTTTAAATGAAATATTAAGTGTGTTTATATTACATCCAAATAGAGATATACCAAAACAACTTCAATATTTTCATGACGTAATTTAAAAGATAATTGAATAATTCCCATAAAGAAAAAAAAACTTTCGAATATAGTCGGTCGTTTTTCAAAATTCCCAAATCGATGAAATTTATAGTGATAAATCAACACTATCAAGATTTAAGACGAAAAAAAGAAAATAAATAAAAAAGAAATTGACAACTTTGTCTCAAATTATCACAGATACATGATTTACCCATTCGTTTGAAAAACTTCTTTAAAAAATTTCTCATATTGAAAATATGCATTCCTGGAAAAGAAGACAGAGCGATGGTCTTATACATATAAATGTTTTAACTCAGTTGACTATAACTATTTTAAATAAAAGTTTGAAGTTTCATACAGTTTGGTTAAAAATAATCCTAATTGTTTACATTTGTACGAAATTTTGTCCTATTCTGCCATATTGAAAATTAAGGAAAAAATTGAACAACAGCGACTGCTGTTGAGCGATATGCCCCAAAATTTGATGTATATATGTCAAGATTAAACTAAATATAACTTTTCATAAAATTTTGTACATTCGTACTTGATCTAAAGCTGCCACAAAACTTTTCTCTCACGCAGACAGACACATAAACATAGAAAAGTATTTTCTTTAAAATGACCAAACCGTGTTCAGGACATCTCAAAATGTGTAAATACATCGAAAACGAGTATATAAAAATGTTTACCTATATTTCCTTCTATTGAATATAGAAGAAAATAACTAAATGTAGTAAAAATATAAATGAATCTTTCATGCATCTTGACAATTTTGTCAAGACGGTTTGCACTATGTTTCACTAGGTTAGCCATTAATGGTGAAACTTAGAACCAAAATATTAATGGCAACTAAATTCGCTTAATGGAGACTTTCTATTTATTATTAACATGCTTTCTTTAACTTAATATGATGTAACGATTAATGCGTGTAAAAGAATCTTGCAAAAATGGTGTTATTGACTTTATTTGGTACTTTTTCTATATTCAAATTCTATTCTATTCATATTCAGAATCTATAATCAATAGAAGAATGTACTGGATTCGTAAAAGTTTTCGACTTTGAGTTCTAGATAATAGATTCGTAAGTTTTGAGAAGTTCATAAAACGATTCGACCATTTTTAAAAAATCTGTGTCTGCCCATCTAACGATGTGTGTGTGACAAAACTTTTGTGCAAGCTCTAAATCAAAAACAAATACACAAATTTTTATTTAGTTGCATCTTGACATAAATTAATGACTATCAACTTTTGGTGGAAATCCTCTATCAAGAGGCATTGTCATTTTGTTTTTCTTGATTTTTAATATGGCATTAGAGAAGAAAATTTCGTATAAATGTGTACAATGTGAATTATTTTTAACCAACCACTGAGAAATTAGAAAGAATTGATTTTAATAGTAAAAATCCACTATGAAATATTTTTTGTGTATGTAAGAGCATCGCTTTCTGTTCCCCTTAATTCCCTGACGATGTTTTTTTTTTTTTTTTTTTTTTTTCATATCAATTTCCAAAATTGCTTTAAAAATGAATGGTTAAACCCTAGATTTGTTCTAATTTAAAACAAAGTTATCTACTTTTTTATTTATTATTATTTTTTTTAAGCAAAAAAAAACTCTTCGGAGGTTTTCTATAGGACAGAAAATTAACTTTCTTTTATCATTTAGTGTTAAGCTTTTCTTAGATGAAAATCGTCTGCATTTACTGTGGAAAATAATGTTAATAAACAACCATTTTAATAAATTATTATAAATTTAAATTTAATACATAATTTTTTGCGCGTGAATTTGTATTGGAAAATATAGAAGAAAGTTTCGCTATAACTAGAACTTACTAGTTAAAATAAATAATTAAATAAATGATGTAAAAATGAGATATGTTTTATCTGCTTTATTATTTATCAGTTACTACTTTATAAAAAGTAACATTCCACATTCAAACTTTATTAAAAAGTATAATACAATTTTTGATAAATCAAACACAAAATTTTTTTTCCTGGTAGGTTCTTCTGATTAATTTTTGGCAGATTATCTGCTGGTCTTAAACCTTGTAATGCTTATAATTTTACAATCGTGCTGGATTGTGGTTGTAATACGTCCCGTATCGAAATGATAGCTACTTTGCTTAGCATCGTTTGCACAACATGATCCATCATCGTTCTGTGCTTGGACGAAATCTCTAAGCTTTCTGCATTTTAAAGTAATAGTTGAAGCTCCTTCATCTTTGATGCCGAGTTCAAAATCTGATAAAAAATGAAACAAAATAATTCTTAAAAAGATAACATGAATAAAAAATTTAAATAGCTAGAATCTCAAAGTTGATACATTTTTTAAAATATTAAATAAAACATGTAAAATAAAAATTCAAAAGAATGGACAATTTGCACACATGGGGGATTTGAACAAAATCCTATTTTTCTGGTAGTTTTAGGACCATAAATTTCAAAAAGTTTATTAAAAATGCAAAAAAAGTTCTCACTAATTTCAAAAATAACTTTAAAATTAACCAAAAATCACGTGACTTCAAAACGCTGCCTGACGTCACACTTTATGATGCTTCAGTGATTACATTTTGTCAGTCTAGTTAGCAAGCAGCAATTCCTTTTAACTTTCGTAATTATCAATCGTTTATGTGATTTCTGAGCATTTCTTTTTCATCTTATAATCATTTAATATCATTATCATCATTTTCCATTATCATTATTTTCAACTGTTTTCTTTTTATGGCGGTTGTCCAATGTTTTCGTTTAATAGGATTCTGTGGAATGTTAAAGAATAGTTTTTGAGAAGCATTTAGCCGTTTTATTAGAGCAGAGTGGTACAATACAATATTTATACTAGGATTTTTTAATATCCGTCATTATTATAAAATACAAAACCTATTTCACAGATTCAAGAAGCAAAGCAAAGCACGAAATCGAATGTAAACAACGATTACTCCCGTTTGTTGTCATAAAGAGTGACGTCACGATATAATATACTGCGTTTTCTCGATAGAGTAAATAGTGCGATTTTAAAATTGTTATAAATCTGTAATTAGATTTCAAATAAAGAAAATGTATGTATTTATTTTCTTACCTTTTCACATTCTATTATATAAGAATAAAATCAGAAAACGTGCAAATTCCCTATTGTGATAATAAAAATTTAAATAAAAGAATTAAATTCTCCCTTTATTAATTGTACTAATTGATATCGTTTTATTAATGGATTTTATCGGTGTTACGTAATAAACCCTTGACATGTGACTACTACAGGGAAAAATGCAGAATTATAATGTTTTCATTTGTATTTTATGGGGAAATGTTTACATTCTATAGGGAAATATTTGCATCCTAGAGGGAAATTCATAGGGAAATGGAAAATCAGAAGCCACATTTTTTTAGCCTCGAATCCAAAAAACCGATAGAGACCATTATGTTAAGTAGTAAGTAGTACATTGCTTTGAATAACAAAAGATTCTTAATTTATACTTAAAGTAAATCTTCATAGTATAACAGTCAATTTGTCTGACTATTTGTAAACATGTAACATTTACATTTGGAAAGTCAAGACCTTTGATACACGTTTTGAAATCTTCGTAAGAATGCGCAGTCTTTGAAAAATGATAAATTTATTAAAAGTGAACTGATATACATTTAAAATATTAGATATACGGATTTCAAATTATATATACAATCGGGGAATTTTTTTATGTATATTTTTAAATATCTACGCTAAATAAAAAAGTTATTCGAAAAAATTGTTATGTAGAAATTTATGGGATATAGCATAAATCACTGAAAAAAAAAAAATTAAAAAAAAAAAAAAATTAAGGTGGTGAAAAAGTATAGTTTATTGTATTTTACTCTGTGTATATATATATATATAAACAAAATTAGTGACAAAGTTCATCAAAAGATGACACTGCTTAAAAAAAAAAAAAAAAAAAAAAAAGGTTAGATTGGTGTATTAGCAAAACTAAGCCCGTTTTAAAGTAACTACTATTTGCAGCAACAATATTTTGCATTCTGAGAAAATGATCATATTACTAAATTTCAACAACACATCACTACAACCTTTTTCCAGTTTTCCCACTAAGCAGCGCCATATGTCGGTGAATTTCGTAACTAATTTTGAAATTAGATAGTATGGTGTTGAAGATAGTATAGATAGTTAGATAATATGGTGTATATTGAACGTTTTACAAAAAGTTTTATTTTAAAGTCTCTGTCTCCTTAAAATAGTTTATTCTGTCGTCGATACCGTTTTTAATTTTTTAATACTCATTTGCATCTTTTATATAAGTTGCTCTACACATTTGTTTACCAAGTAAACAAACAAAATTTGTTAATGTTTACGCATGTGCAATTACAAATCATTTCGTACACATACTCATATTTCAAGACTCGTTTAATGCATTTATATTCTAATAATTCTAGAGTTATTGTTTCTAACATATTTTGACAATTTACCTGAATCTGACATTAAATTTTATTCAAAATTCCGTTTGCAATGAACTAGAAAACGTGGGTTTTTATAATATTTAAACAAATGTCTGTATGTGCAGAAATGTAATAACTATTCTTAAGCAAATGAACTCAAATATTTTAAGTAACTGAGAAAAGTATGTTCTCAGTCATAGGCCATTTAGAATATTTCTATATATCAGAGGATAAAAAAAATATAGAGGAGAGGAGGGTATTATGGAATTGTCGAGATATATGGAATACCGAGGTTTCGGCTCTGATTGGTGCTGCTATCTCTTCAAAATACTATGAATTACTCAAGAAGGATTACCATGAAGCAATACAGTAAGAAGCAACCGCTTGTTACTGCCATACCATTCTCTATAGAACAAAGTATGTTTTGTGATTTTCAAGAGTTTTTGCAGGTATGTTTTCAAACATTTAAACTTACTAGTGCAGTCATTAATAAAGTTTAAACATTGATGTTAAGCATAATGTATACTCAAAGAATTGTATTTTGTTATACGTTGGTCGTTTTTTAGCTGCAAATATTTTATCCATCACTTTAACAGTTTATTTTCAAAGATGGCGTGTCGGGTATTATGGAATACTAGGTATTTCATGGTATCATCTGAAACTGACTTCATGTATTCACCTAAAGAATCAGAAAATAAAGACGCTGAATGTATCTTCTGTCACAGAAAATTCTCCGAAGATGATTTTATGAAGTCTAATTAGTTTTTCTATGGTTTAAACAGTTTAAACCACCTATTCCATATTACCCGACTATTTCATATTAACCTCCATTTGTAACTTTTTTTAAAGTAAATTTTTTATAACAACCAAAAATTTTTTGGTTTTTTTTTTTTTTTTTTTTTTCAATGACAATTCATTACAAATAATTACACTATGTACTCATCCTGATTTTGGGGATTTTTATTAAAAACAAGTAAAGTTATTTTAAGAAATGTAAATGGTATTCCATAATACCCTCCTCTCATCTAATATTTTTTATCGTATTTATGATGGAACCTCCGAATATCATCCTGCCTAAATAATCATTGGAAAATATGTGGTTAAACATACCTACTTCACATCTCCAAAGTTGTAGAAGAAATCGTCAAGTATTTCTTAATTTGTTCACATTATTTTATCACCCATCTATTTATAGATCAGTTAAATGAAATCCCATGAGGAGTCACCAAAACGCAATTCTTTTACATATCGTAGATTTGTTACATAAAGCATCTTAAATATAAATCTATATTAAAAATTTCTAAAAAAAGAAAAAAAAAAAAAAAAGATGATGCAGACTGTATAATAAAATTATTTTATAATAAGTGCAAAGTTAGCTTTAAAAAACCGTTTGACTTTGCATTTAAGTATTATTTATCTATAAAATATGCATAATTTTCAATCGAAAGAAAGCTAGCTTGCAACTTAATATTATTTGTTTTTAATTTAAATCACTTCTGATATATTTGAAGTTTTTTTTTTTTTTTTTTTTTTTTTTTTTCGATAAAATTTCAAATTTTCAGCCGAAATTATAAATTTTTTGGACTGTGGAGTTCTAATTACTAATTATAGCTAATTTTTAACTTTTATCAAAATCTGTTTAAAAATTACAATTTAGAAAAAGTGGAGGTTATGCCTCAATTAGCCCTTTCATTCCCCGTGATGCCAATTGGAATCATAACATTTCAGATTTTTCTTTCTTACCATCTAACACTCCCGCTGATTCAAAATGAACAATATTAAAATCTATATACATTTTCTCACCGAAAAGTATATATTTAGATGATTTCACTATCCTTGTTGATAAATGAAAGCATATTTTACTTTATTCTGATAATAGTATCGGAATAAATTTCCTGTTTTGAGCAATTTAAGTAAATTAACTGTTTGAAATATTTTTAATTTTATTTTTTAATGTTTATAATTTGTATTTTAATTAATTGAAGTATGTATTTCATCCAAAAATTTAATATTTTTATATATTGAAAAGTTATAATTTTAAATGGCATCAGTGGTTATATTAAACATAAATAAACACCTCTCAGTTGCTTTGTTAGTTATATTAATTCGCACTCTGCTATTACTCAGTATTTAAAAAAATATTTATATCATGAAAAACGGCAGTTTTTCGAGTGACGCAAGCGGAAGCCCAAACTGAACGCTGCGAACTCATATATACTAGAGCCCCTTAAATAAATATATAGGCCGACGCATCGCCGTCATTTTTTTTGCCTCAGAAGAAGGCAGCATTCCCGCTTGGCGTCCTTATCGCTTTCTTGTGATTTTAAGAAATCTTCATCTGAAGCTACGATCAGGCAACAAAAGCAATAAGCAACAATAATATTCCTAACAACACCATTTTTTTCACATTAGATTATCAGGATATCCTGTGGAGATACTAGAAATAAGATGTGTTATTAGGGCTGTTTCTATTTCTTATACAAAATGTCGCCAAAACTCAAATACACTGTAAAAAATGGTCTCCTTAAATCGATTTATCAATATTAATATAAATAATATGATTAAAATGTCACATTTTTCTGTACTTTTACATTATTATATGTCAGAAATACAAAGGAAAATATATAAGTAATGTTGTTTTATTCTTCTCAAATTATCTTATGGAAATCTGAACATTTTATGTTCTTTTCTTGAGTGATTATAGCAGTTTATCGTTAAACAAATCTCATATCGTACTTTATTTAGCTAAAATTTGAAATATAATAAAATGAGTACTCTAAAGTTACACAAGAAGGTAAAAGTAATGATTGCCGTTTATTTATCAATGAAACGCGCTAGTTACATTGCAACCCTAAGGCAACAAAATGCCTGATGCGCCAGCTCGTATATATAGGAGCCTTAATATATACGGCTAGTTTGACATCAAAGAAATTTGTAAAAGCCGACACTTAATATCTCAGCAAATATGCCATATTTTGTTCTGATCTTTTCAAAATAGTCTTTTATCTTCGGTCTTAATCTATCCTGAAAATTTTACATTTCTACATACAATATGTTTTGAGATCTGAATCTCAATTTAAAGCCAAAAAGGGAAAACGGTTGGTGTAATGGACTTAAATTCTGAAAAATATCTCTAAAACGGCTCGAAGGATTTTCATATAATTAATATGTGTTGTTAATAGGATCTTTCTGAATCTAGTAACGTTTTCGTTTTTTCCAGGAAAACTCTTGTTTTTTTTATAAATCGCTTTAAATATGGAACTATATTACTCCGCCAATTACATGTGTTTCTTCGGGTGAAAACGCTGTTATGATGTTCTTACTTGTGAGGTATGTGGGTTGGTTGGTTGACCGACTTGAATGGTTGACCGACCGAAATGTAAAAAAAAAAATTATTTTAGCATTTCACCAAATTAGCAATTGTTAGTATGTTTTATTGTAAATATTCTGCAAAAAGTTTTAAAATGTGCTCATCTGAGGTGAGTAGAATATTCCTTTTGTGCATCGAAGTATTAAATAAGCATAATAAGGTGCTTTTCATGTAAATTTATACGAAATTATTTTTTAGATTTCAAGGTACTATGTCGCTTCGCTAAAACACTAAAACTGGTATGAGCTCATATAAGAAAATTTATGAGTTTGAACCCCCTCCTTTTTTTTTTTTTTTTTTTTGCTCCATTTTGAAGAAAATAATAGATAGATAATAGAAAATAACAGAAAGTATTAAATAGATATAAATTGGAATTTGATTAGCATTTTCTTGGATTTTTTTTTTTTTTTTTTTGTAAATATACAGTAAATTACTTTTCATAATGTGTTTAGTTAAAATGAATAACATGTTTCTTTTGTGCACTTACATGTATAAATATGCATAATAAGGTGATTTTTATAAAAATCTAAATAAATAAATGCATTGCCAAATTTTTTTACACAGATGCACGCACATGCAAAAAAATCTAAATCAATAACCTTTTAAAAGTAATGATATCAATACAAAAACCCTTCACGGGTTAAAAGTTTGTGACGGAGCTACTTTATG
Source organism: Salticus scenicus (assembly GCA_963930645.1). Lineage (NCBI taxonomy): Eukaryota > Metazoa > Arthropoda > Arachnida > Araneae > Salticidae > Salticus > Salticus scenicus. The sequence continues at coordinate 181,094,717 of OZ005659.1, forward strand.
GCTATAAGAATTTGAAATAGGGGTCTTAAAAATAATTATATCAAAGTTTAAGTGACGCTTTACTGTTAGTTAAAATATACATAGATTTTCTCATTTGCTTTTTTTCTTCTATTTATATTTACAATGCAAACGTAATATTTTTAACTTCAACATAGACAGATATATAAAATACATTCACTGATGCTTTTTCATTCGCATTTCAAATTCAAAATAAAAGGTTTTAAAAGGAATGATATCAAAATTCCAGTGACGCTTCGATCAAAAGCGTCTTTAAAAAGATTTGGTTTTAGATTCCTTTAAAATTACTTTTGATGGTCTAATAAAGTATATTTACACATTGAAACAGTGCTTTTAATTTTCAAATATACTGTCGCATAATCACACTTTCACTGAGTTTGCATTATAAATTAAAATTATTTATTTCAATAAATTGATTTATCTTCTGCGCTACGCTATCCAAAACTGCAAGTAAAATTTGTACAAACGTTTTCTTTGCATCGCAGTATGTCTTTGCTTAAATTCTTACTTAGTTGGATACTATGATACAAAATGACATTTACATAAATTTTACTTAAGTTTTGGATAGCGTGACGCTAAAGATAAATCAATTTATTGAAATAAATAATTTTAATTTATAATGAAAACTCAGTGAAAGTGTGATTATGCGACAGTATATTTGAAAATTAAAAGCACTGTTTCAATGGGTAAATATACTTTATTAGACCATCAAAAGTAATTTTAAAGGAATCTAAAACCAAATCTTTTAAAGTAACATCGAAGCGTCACAGGAATTTTGATATCATTCCTTTTAAAACCTTTTATTTTGAATTTTAAATGCGAATGAAAAAGCATCAGTGAGTGTATTTTATATATCTGTCTATGTTGAAATTAAAAATATTACGTTTGCATTGTAAATATAAATAGAAGAAAAAAAGCAAATGAGAAAATCTATGTATATTTTAACTAATAGTAAAGCGTCACTTAAAACTTGATATAATTATTTTTAAGACCACTATTTCAAAATTCTTATAGCCATAAAGTAGCCGCGTCACAAACTTTTAACCCGTGAAGGGTTTTTGTATTGATATATATTACCTTTGAAATAAATTTATGACTAAATATAAGATTTATTGTTTTATGGAGGGAAAAAGTTGGGAATGAAAGGGTTAAAAAAACACGCGATTTATCATTTTACATGTTTTAAAAGTTGGAAGATTTCCAGCTGGCAGGTTTTTGGGATTTAGAAATTAGAATATTGCCGAAACCTAAATTCTAAAATATCGATGAAAAGTGGTCTGAAAAAACGCATTTTAATTAATTTTTAAAAATCTATCAAACATATCTTGAAACCTAAATTCTAAAATATCGATGAAAAGTGGTCTGAAAAAACGCATTTTAATTAATTTCCAAAAATCTATCAAACATATCTTGAAACCTAAATTCTAAAATATCGATGAAAAGTGGTCTGAAAAAACGCATTTTAATTATTTTTAAAAATCTATCAAACATATCTTGAAACCTAAATTCTAAAATATCGATGAAAAGTGGTCTGAAAAAACGCATTTTAATTAATTTTTAAAAATCTATCAAACATATTTTGAAACCTAAATTCTAAAATATCGATGAAAAGTGGTCTGAAAAAACGCATTTTAATTAATTTTTAAAAATCTATCAAACATATCTTGAAACCTAAATTCTAAAATATCGATGAAAAGTGGTCTGAAAAAACGCATTTTAATTAATTTTTAAAAATCTATCAAACATGTCTTCATAAATATAACTAAGGATTTTTAAAACTCGAATAAACGACTACGTCAGAAACGCCAAAGAAAAATATTGGAAATGCATACAGCTGTTTCGGCAGCTTTAAGCCTGTCGAAACAGCTGTATGCATTTCCAATATTTTTCTTAGTCGTTTATTCGAGTTTTAATATTCCAACGCCAAGTCTCCTGTTATTATTATAACTAAGGATTATTCCAATTAAATCAGCGTTCCAATTAAAAAAGAAAACGAAAGAAAGACGGATTCAATGCGACCTATTCGTTTTGGAATGTACAATGCTACAAATAGTCAATGGTTTTAAACTCATAACACCCCTTTTTTACTTTCTTCTATATGTATACTGGATTCGTGAAGATTTTCGACCTCCGTTTTTTGATAGATTTACACGTTTTGGGATATCCTGAACATGAATTGATAGTTTTTAGAAAATGTCTGTCTGTGTGTATCACGATTTTTGTGGACGCTGTATCTTACGAACCAATGAATGAAATTTAACCAAACTTGGTATTTAGTTGCACCCTGACATAAACTGGTGCTGATTAGATTTGGCGATCAATCGCTCAGCAGGTAGCGCTGTGATCGCATTTTTTATAAACTTTTAACATGGCAGTATAGGACAAAATTTCGTATAAATGGGCATAATGAGAGTTATTTTAAACTTGTGATTGTAAAATTAATATGAATTATTGATAATAGTAGTAGTTAATTAGAAAAAAAATTGTGCATGTGGGGCACCGGTTCCTCCCAGGGTGGGAAGTAACCCCCCCCCCGTGGGGGGGGGGGGGTAAATTTTCGAAATGGGTATCTTTCGAAATGTCTCATCAATACCTTTAAAAGGAACGGTTGAATTGTAAATCTGTGATAATTTTAAACAAAGTTATCGATTTTTTTTACTTAAAAAAAAAAAAAAATCTTTTATTATTATTTTTTTTTTTTACTGAGTGAATCTGTATAAGAAAATATAGAAGAAAGTCTTATGGTGGCCACAACGTACTAGTTAATGGTTGAGGGTTTATTTTATAACCCTATGTGATAGTCTTGAAACAATTACCGAAAAATATTTATAAAATATTCTTCACTTTGAAACTATTCATTATAGATATGTTACCTTTGATGCATGGAGTCGAAGCACGTAAACAGCCTATTGTCAGATTGTATGAGGGTGAGCCCGCTATAGCTGAAGAATTAATCTCCATATAATTGTTAACCTCTCGCTTGCTTGCATCACTGCAGTGCAGTCGGATAGTCGCATTTAGGTACGGAATAATTCTGTATGGAAAATATCAATCAATTCTTAATTAATAATTAAGATAAATATTATATCTAATTATTTTCACTATAAAAATTACAAATATAATCATTAATAATGTGTAGGAAATATAAGTATAAATAACAGAATTCTCTGCCTACAATCTGCATATTATGTATTTAAAAATATTTATTAGTTCCCCATCATACTATAGGTATGGGGAACTTAGGTAATCGTGAAAATTTTCGACCTCGGTTTGTTGAATTTTTTGCACGTTTTCAGGTGCGAGGAATCCGAAAATGACAAAATTTCTATGGTGTCTGTCTGTAGGGTGTCTGTTAGTATGTTAGTCTGTTAGTGGGTCAGTTCGTTAGTTTGTTAGTCTGTGTACACGATATCTCAAGAACAAATTGTCGCAGAGAGGTTAGACCAGTTTTAAAATATTACTTTAGACACTGGCAAGAACCCTATTCATTTGCAACATTCGAATTTAAAAACTTCGTAATTTATTAGAAATTTACGATTTTCTTAACATGGGAGAATAGGCCAAAATTTCACTTAAACTTGCATTAAAGGACAAATTTTTGCTGTAAAAATGTCAGAACAGTTTTAAAATATCAGTTTTGATGCCGGAATGAACATCAGTTACTATAAACATGCTACTTTAAAAATTTCGCAAGTTATTGAATATTTACGAATTTCTTAACATGGGAGAGTAGGACAAAATTTTACATAAATGTCAATTTTTAGGGATATTTTCATCGTAAAGATGTCAGACTACTTTAGAAATATTATTTAGGATACTGGCATGAATATTATTCACTATGAATTTTCCAATATAAAAATTTCGTAAGTTATTAGAATTTTACGAGTTTCTTATCATAACAGAATAGGGCAAAATTTTACACAAACATCAATCTTGAGGGATATTTTCATCATAAAGATGTCAGACCACTTTTGAAAAATTATTTAGAATACTGACATGAATACCATAGAGTATGAATTTTCCAATTTAAAAAATTCGTAAGTTATGTGGAATTTACGATTTACTTAAAATGGCAGAATAAGGCAAAATCGAGCATAAACGTCCATTTTTAGGATCATAAATATATCAGACAATTTCAAAATAACATTTATGATACTTGTATGAACATGATTGACTACAAATATTCTAATAGGAAAATTTCGTAAGTTATTCGAAATTTAAGATTTTATCAACATAGCAAAATGGGGCGATATTTCATATAAATACGCATTTTTCGGAAAGTTGCATTGGAAATAGTAGCATGAAAATAAACTTCGAAATTGGCCCCAATAAAATAAATTAATAGATTAGAATAAGATATCGAACTGAATGGTGGATAGCCTATTAGGCGAGGATTTTGTTCTGTCACTGTGTCAAGCGTTTGGTCGAATTCATTTCTGTTAACATGTATATAATATGTCCTGTACAAGAAAATTATGAGAACATACATATGATGGGGAACTGAGCAGAGTCCACCTATGCCAACTAGTTTTTCTTGTAATGCGGATCATACAGAGCTGCGTATTATCTAAGAATTTTATTTTTCCTACATCACTTTGAAAATGTCAGTGACAGGTTTTCATAGTGAAAATATCATTGTTTTTAAAAAGAAATATATAATCTAAAATGATGTCCCTTTTTCGATTCCTTAGTTTAACAGATTTCTTTATCATCGAAAATGATATAACTAGCAGCCATGAAAACCAATCCATATTGAAGTGAAGAAAAAAAAAATCCTGTAGTTTTAAAGAATTTGAATTTCAATATACTTTAATTCAAATATCAGTTTTAATAAATTCAATAAAATCATTATTTTTTCTATACTGACAGAGTTTAATATATTTTTAATTTTACATAAATACGGAATTTATTCGTATAATTGTGTAATTGAATGTTTTAGTGCCAAATTTTCAACATATTTCTTATGTTTTTTTTTTTTTTTTTTTTTTTTTTTTTTAACAGCATAATAATTAAAAAATGTGTCATTATTATCTTATATAAATTATTGAAATTTATTTATTTATTTATTACATTTCGATGTGATACTAGTTCTTTGCAGAACCGACAAGAGAAAGTTTAGAGTGTTGCTCTACGGTCATTTATTTGCGCATTAAGTCTCATTTGACTATGACCTACAGCGTAAAGTGGATTCCGAAACAATACGAGAATTTATGCCTATACAGGGACTCGAACTCGACAACTGAAAGTCAGAACCTAGAGCGCTAACCATTTAATTACCAGTTGTACACGATAAAAGAAAGAGATTTTACTTCTAAGTTCTTGCGGATCATGTGAGTGTATTTTTTTTTTAGAGAACTTTATATAAACTTGTGGATTATACGATATTTTTCTTTAAAATTTGCATGAAATTGTAATCAATTTCAGATTATAGGCAAGAAAATAGGATAATCGAATTGAATATATAAAATGAGGTAATATAAAATGAGGTAAATGAGGGCGTCTCAGAATCTGATAAAACAATGTAATAAATCATAGGGTATAATAGACATTTAATTTTTCTTTTTGCAGATTCAAGTATTGTTGCAAAGCTAAAGCAGTTGGAATAGTTCCTTCCACAAGGCCAGCAATAGCAGCAGAACAACTAAACTCCTCTCCAGTTGAAGCGGGTGAAACTGGAATGCCTCTCTGTTTACCGCTACCGGTGAAGGTAGAAGAAAGTTCTGTTCTGATCGTTATGTCGCTACTGTGCGAGTATTATTCGAATTTACTTTAACTTTTGGGCCCTCTGTATATAATTTGTTCCTATAGGATGTAAATAATTATGTTCAGTAATATCAGTTGATCGTAAGATGTGAAGTGTGTGCAGTTTCATTAAAAATATTGAAATTATTTTATCGTTCTATGTTCTATTTCAAGACTCCAGCCTGATTTATTTATTGAAAAATGAAAAGAAAAACAACAAGTATAATCATCCAGTTTCATTACACTCTCAGTAAAATTTCAACAAGTGACCCTTTCGTTATCCTGAGTCCATTGAGCCGATAATCCAATTCAGAACCTGTCTTGGTCAACATTGCTTAATAAATTGATGTAATGGCTCCTGTAATCCTGCGCTTCAGACTCTCTATGTCACCAACATTTGAAGCCTACACTTTATCCTTCACATAACTTGAAAGGAAGAAATCCAACTTTGTTATGTCAGAAGACCGTAGAGGCCATTTTCTGGGTCTGTCGAGACATATCTATCCTGAAAGCTTCCTTAAAATTGACATGCAACATATAAAGCACAATACACATTTTTTCAAATCTGGAGGCGCATAGTTAGCCCAGTGTCGTATGAAAATGGCGCTGAATTTTTCTGATGAGTGCGCCTATTAATACCAAAAGATTACGCATTCTTTTTTTTTCCTTATTACAGTAATTTTTTTATTTCTCTGACACCATGCTAGTGGATATTTAATAAAAAGTAAAAAAATAAAAAACTTGGTTAGGGGTCCATTATTATGTAACAAACAGAAAATATGTATCTGCAATTCACTGAATGCAGCAACAGTTCTCTATTAAAAAAAGAGTTTTGGAATGCCCTGTATGCAGAATATAAAATTATAATATATATATATAACTATTTCAATACATATATTGTCACAAGCTCTTCCCATTCAGACTCAAAAAGGTTTTGGCGCATGCGCGTGTGTACCGCGGCAGCAGTCACAAAAATTATCAAAGTTGGTACAAATGCTTGTGGACGCGCGATATCACTCGAATATGCGTAGAATAGGCGTTGTAACAGCGCACGTGCTGTTTGACGATAGAACAGATAACAGCACACGTGCTATCTGCCACAGAAAATGGCAAAAAAAAAGAACGACTATTGGTATCTCAATAATGGCTCGAACGATTTTATTTAAATTTGTTATATAAACCCCTTTTTATATGTCTTTTCTCATGTATTAATTGGTTATTATAGGATAATCATTTTACCTTTTTTTTTAGTTTTTCTCTAATTTGGCTAAATGTTATGACCTAATTTGGAGGTTTATAGCTATGGCCGAAAAAGAAATTCGCCATATCGCCAACATTCGGTCCTTTGGTAGCACTAAATTATTTTTTAGAGTTATTCTATTTCTTTCAAATCCCTTTAAAATTTTGTTTTTTCTCTATACATTATTTCCAACTGTGATGTCATTTTTCTTTCTGTTAAATTATCCTTATTCTCTTAATGTATTCATTCCTCCAAATTTATTTATTTGTTATTTCAAAAAATTGTTTTAACAAAGACAACAGTTACTTGCGGCTCCCAACCAAGGATAAAAAATTAATTATATTTCATTAAATTGTTTTAGCAATGGCATCAGTTTCGAGCGTTAGTTTCGTGAATGTTGTGCTTTTATTATTTAGAAAGTATTACGACTGATTTTGAAAAACAAATGTAGAAAATTTAATAAAAACTGTTATAAGTGTCAGAGTAATACTATAATGCGCAGTTATCACTTATATAAACAATCTTTAAAATCACGGCTGATTTTAACAACAAACGGTAGAATATGAAATTTCGATTTTATTTCAACTGACGTACTTTACCAGCATCTAACAACTCAGTTAGGAAATATATAATTTATTACTTCCTTTGACCCATATATATAGTAAACAGAGCATTTTTACTCTGTTCTATATACACTGCTCGACATTGAAAATGCAACACCAAGAAGGAATGATAATAACGGAATGAAATTTGTTGGACGCATACATTATAGTAGGAAGAACAATTGATTAAAATTTCAGGAAATTTGGAGTAATATGTACTGAGAAAACAGTACATAAAGCAGCGACCTCTGTGAGCAATAACAGCACATATCTGCCTAGGCATTGAATCGAACAGCGATCGGATGACATGTACGGGTAGAGCACTTCATGACGTTTTAACACGATGCCACAATTCATCGATCGAAGTTACTGGTGAGTGGTGGGGGGCCAGTCGCTTTTCAATGATTAAACAGTCATTTTCATTGGTGCGAGATCAGGAGAACACGCTGACCAGAGTAACAGTCGAACACATTCGGCATCAATGAAGGTCCAAACAATATGGAAAATTTGTGGTCGTGCATTGTCCTGCTTAAATGTTGCGCTTCGGAGGCCTTGAACATAGGGCAGAGCTATGGGCCTTAACTCGTCAGAAATGTAATGGCTGGTATTCAGAGTGGCGGGAATGAAAACAAGAGGTGACCGGGACGCGTATCCAATGGTACAACATACCATCAATCCAGGTGGTGACACAGTATGCGGCTACCAAAATTCTGATTACCCTCAAAACTGCATCACTGATATGGGCGCCATTAATGTGTGATCAACGATGAACCTGGACGCAGGAAGAGCGTGAAGTCACTTTTCAGACAAATCACAATCCTGTTTACAGCATCAAGATTGCCTTATCCGTATTTAACGGCATTATAAATAATGCACATTCCAGCTGGGATTCGACATCATCATACTGTCCATCATTTGCAATGATGTTATGGGTTCCCATTGGATACACGTCTCGATTACTTCATGTTCGTATTCCTGGCACTCTGAACAGCGGCCATTAAATTTCTGATGAGTTAAGGCCCGCCCCTTTGCCCTGTATTCGAGGCCTCCGTAGCGCAAAATTTAAGCAAGATAATGCACGACCGCAAGTTGTTTGTATTGTCCGTACCTTCTTTGATGCAGAATGTGTTCGACTGTTGCTCTGGCCAGCGCGTTCTCCTGATCTCGCACCAATGAAAATGACTGTTTAATCATTGAAAAGCGACTGGCCCCCCACCACTCACCAGTAACTTCGATCGATGAATTGTGGCATCGTGTTGAAGCTTCATGAAGTGCTCTACCCGTACATGTCATCCGATCGCTGTTCGATTCAATGCCTAGGCAGATATGTGCTGTTATTGCTCACAGAGGTCGCTGCTTTATGTACTGTTTCCTCAGTACATATTACTCTAAATTTCCTGAAATTTTAATCAATTGTTCTTCCTACTATAATGTATATGTCCAACAAATTTCATTCCGTTATTATTATTCCTTCTTGGTGTTGCATATTCAATATCGAACAGTGTATATAAGAAGAACATATTAGATTCCTGAAAATTTTCGAACTCTGGTTTTCAATAGAATTACATGTTTTCAAATGTTCTGAACACGATTTGACAATTTTTAGAAATTGTCTTTATATCTGACTGTATGTATGTGCGTAACAAAAAACTCTCACGGACCCATGAACGATATTTAGCCACACTTGATATCTAGTTTGTATTTGACCTAAACGGGTGCGTATTGAATTTGGAGATCAGTCGCTAGACAGGTGGCACTATCGTCCTATTTTTTGTAATTTTTAACACGGCAGTATAGGACAGAGTTACGCATAAATATTTTCGATGAGAATTATTATTAACTTATTAACCTTTCAATGTGAAAGTGAAATATATATATATATATATATATATATTATAGTGTTACAAGGAAAATAAATTGTATATATAGGGCATCGCTTCTCTGTCTGGGAGAAGTACCCCTCCCTGGAAGGTATAAGTTTTAAATATAGATATTTTTCAATATAAATCGCCAATACCTTTAAAACGAATGATTGAACAATCAATCTGTGATAATTTAAAATAAAGTTATTGATTTTTTTTTTCTTGTTTAACAAAAAAAGGGACATTTTTAAGATATCTTTTGTAGGAAATAAAATTGACTTCATATATATATATTAGGTCGTTGCAAAAGTTCGTGCGGACGCGGATCATTTTATTGCTTCCAAAGATGAGAGCTTCTATCGCCGTGGTATACATTTGTTACCCGAAAAATGGGCAAAGGTTGTAGAAAGTAATGGAGAGTATTTTGATTAAAAATTGTCATTTGATTTGATGTATTTTTATTTTATGAAATGAAGCAATAAAAAACCGCACGAATTTATGCAAACACCTAATATATATATATATATATATATATATATTTAGTGTTATACTTCTGTAGGATGAAAATAGTCTGTATTCATCATGAATGATAATTTAATTTATTAATAAATTGTATAATAAAGGTGTAAACTTGGATAAGTAAATATAGAAGAAAATTTTGGGAAGGCCACAACATACTAGTTTCGTTACTATATATTTAAAGAAAAAAAAATAGTATGTGGCTTATATATGTTCACAAAACTTTCTTCTATATTATCCTATACAAATTCAAGCAGTACAAATTATTTATTAAAATTATTTTCCATGAAGAATTCAGACGATTTTCATCTCGGTGAAATATGACACTAAATGTTAAAAGAATCTTATTTTTGTGTGCTACAGAGGATATCCCGAAAAACGCTTTATTATATAATAATAAAGCGTTTTTCGGGATGTCCTCTCTATTAATATTACTATTAATTTATTGCAGATGATGAAAAAAAAAAATCGGTAATTTTGTTTTAAATTATCACATATCCATGGTACAATTATTCGTTTTAAAGATATTGATTCGCCCCCGCGCCCCTTCCTGAAGACGAGGATTGATGCTCCCACATATACAAAACATTTTTCCTAATTGAAAACTACTATTGTTGATAGTTCTTTTTAACTTCACATTGATTCCTTAAAACTAATTATCATTGTTGTGCACATTTATACTACATTTTATCCTATACGTCCATGTTAAAAATTATAAAAATAAAAAAGCATGTCAACTGTACTTGTGGGGTGATTTTCACTAAAAGTTGACAGGCACAAATTTATGTCAAAGTGTAGCTACATATGAAAGTATATATATGAAATTTTATGCATTATTTCTGAGGAAGAGCTGCCATAAAATGCTTGTCACAGACACAAACACAGATACACAGACAAACATTTTCTAAAAGTTGATAAACTGTGTTCTGAACTTTGTAATACGGTTAAATCCATATCGAAAAGTTATAAGCACTAACAAACCAAAAACCGTTTTTTTTTTTTTTTTTTTAATGTAGTTCTTTATTCTACTGAATATACAGAAGATAGGAATAAATATATAGTTACTCATGTAGAAAGAAATATATATAAATAAACTGCGTAATTACTCTACTGGTCCACCGACTTCAATCCAGCCATTGGTACCGTCCTTTCCGTCTTCAATTTCACAATTCCAGTCATCATCCTCTTCTATAATTTAGAAATAAATTTAAAATAAAGATAAAAATCTGTTCATAAAAATTAAATTCAGAATATTCCATACCGTGTAAGAAAAAACGGAGAAATTTACTTAAAATATGCTCACACTTTGGATGACATCAATTTTTGCTCTAATTTAACAGAAAAATGTGTGTGTTTTTTTACTGCAACCATTTTTCGGTTCATTATACACATTTCATTTTTCTGAGTGAATTCGTCTTATCCTTTACTAAATTAATTTTACGTGTTTTAGCGACAACAAAACCCGTGTTCTGATTCTTTTGCAAGAAATATATATATATATATATATATATATATATATAGGGTGTTTCAAAAAAACGTTGACAAAATGACATGGTAGATCAGTCATACAACAAGGATCAAAAATCGCATAGGAACAGGGGGTCGCAAACGCCTGTAAAGGGCGCTAGAGCCACGAGAGGGCGTTGCGATACAAACACGAGCTGAGCAAAAAGAGATTGTCTTCATTCGAGACGTGGATCCATTGGGCGTAACATGGCTAGTTACACGAACCGACGTGCACAAGTCGAATGCTGGTCGCCAACGAATAACTCGAACAGTGGATGCTCAAGAAAGAGTTGTCCAAAATCTCCAGCGTAATCCTTCAACGAGTACACAAGTTGTATCCCGAAAGACCCATATCCCCCAACTTACCGTCTGGTGCATTGTACACGACGAAGGACTACATCCTTATCATTTAAAACACGTCCAGGCACTCGAACCAGGAGACTACAACAATCATATGCATTTTGCGTGGTGATTTTTGCAAGAAAGTGCTGCGGACAGAAACTTTGCAACAAGTTTTCTCTTCACCGACGAGGCTGCATTTGCATTAGATGGTGTGATGAACTTTCACATTCTACATACGTGGGCGAATGGAAACCCGCATGCTACACGTCCGCACGGCGCACAACGAAATATTTCCGTTCACATGCGGGCTGACATTATAGGAGATTGTTTACTTGGTCCGTACATTCTCTCAGAAAGACTTAACGGTCCCATTTATCTAACATTCTTGCAAGAGGTTCTGCCAGAAATTCTGAATGATGTCCCGATGCCTATTCGTCAACACATTCAATTTCAACACGACAGAGCTCCTGTACATTTCAGCACAGACGTCAGAGCACATCTACAGGCTAATTTTCCTGGCGGCTGGATTGGTCGTGCTCGTGGTGGACCAATCGCATGGCCAACACGATCACCAGACCTGTTTCCCTTGGACTTTTTCTTATGGGGATATTTAAAAGGACTTGTGTATGAAACACCTGTTGCAACGCCGTAAGACTTGGTAGGAAGAATCGTAGTGGCAGCAGGATGTGTTCGGGATACACCTGGTATCTTTGAGAAGGTGCGGCGTTCTATGCAACGTAGATGCCAAGCGTGTTTCGATGCATCTGGCAAAAACTTTGAGTATCTCCTGTAGGCTCAACATTTGGCTTGCATTAGTCGCATGTGAGTGAGTAATTATCAATAAAATGATCTCAAATGGTTTTGTTTCTTTTCTTTGTGTTATGTATTATATTAGACACCCTGTAGCGGCTCCGGATCGCTGTTGCGACCCCCTGTTCCTATGCGATTTTTGATCCTTGTTGTATGACTGATCTACCATGTCATTTTGTCAACGTTTTTTTTGAAACACCCTGTATATATATATATATATATATATCGAACTAAAGTTGAAAAGAACGTTTCCCAAATCTGAAATATATATATATATATATATTGTGTTCAGGATCACACAAAAAAATTCAGATACATTATAGACGAACTGAAGAAATTCTTAAAAAGATGTTTTCATTTGTCTTATGTGATTTAGTCTTTAATACACGAAAATACTCCGAATCGTGTGTCACACATATAGACAGTTAATATATGAGGTTACTATTATATTTGCTGGGCAGGATGAAGATTTGTAAGTAATCCATAACTATGATATGACGAGGCGTCTACATTTTAAACACATAGAATTTAATAAATGATTAAGACAATTACAGTTGACATATACATGTTACACAAACAACTACATATTGAAGACTGACCTGTTTTAGCATTAGTAAAAGTAAAGGGGAATTAACAGATCATTGATTGGACAATACAGTTTACAGGTACATGTACTTTTACGTGACGTCACTTACCACAAGACCAATAGATTGAAACAGGAATACAATGGCGAAATACACCACAACTCTCCTCCCCTTAATTCCGTATACCATACCTGATGGGAGTTTTTCTTACTCTAGATGATCTTCTTACAACCTATTCAGAAAAAGATAAGTTAGTATTTTAAAAGTTTGAATGTTCAGATTTTAGTTCTTTATTATTTACAGTACTATTGCGATTTTTATCACAGTCAATTTCTCCAGGCTTTGTAGACACAGATCTACTGTTGGTTGGCACTGGATCTGGTGTAATGGAAGGATCGGTTGGCACTGGATCTGGTGTAATGGCAAGATCGGTTGGCATTGGATCTGGTGTAATGGCAGGCCTCCTACCAGACTTAGATTCTCCATCGCTTTGCAGGTGTGGACTCTTGCTATCGGGAACCATGGGAATGTTTGCATCAAGGATGTTCTCCACAATTTCACCAGGACTTGTAGTTTCCTCCAGTTGTACTCTGGAACCTACACTTTTCAGTTGATCAACGTGTCTTTTCCATACACATGAACCTACTTGAATTTTATAATGTAATTTGCCTATTCTGGCAATTACTTTATCTGGCAATTACTTTTCCATTTATCTCCTGGTGAGTAATTGCGTACTGCAACTTTTTCATTTACTTGGAATTCTCTTTTCTTTTTCTTGTTAAAAACATTTTTATGTTGTTTGTTTTCAACATAATTTTTAACATTTGGTACAAGTAAATCTAATTTTGATCTTATATTTCTTTTGAGAAATAATGATGCGGGACTCTCCCTTGTTGTAATATGAGGCATTATTCGGTATTGGAATAGAAATTCGTTTAACTTAAATTGGAGATTTCCGGGTTCTGACCTTAAGGATTTCAATCCTTTTTTAATTATTTGGACATATCTTTCAGCCTGACCATTTGTAGAGGGATGATATGGTGCAGTTAAGATATGTTTTATGCCTTTACTTTGTAGAAAATGTTCGAACTGTTCTGAAGTAAATTGTGGCCCATTATCAGACACAAGGGACACAGGATAGCCATATCTGGCAAAAAGAGAAGAAAGACAGTTTATAGTGTTCTCAGCAGTAGTACTAGGAACAATGAACACTTCTGTCCATTTACTGTGGGCATCTACTACGATTAAAAATATTTTCCCCATAATTGGACCAAAAAAGTCTACATGTATTCTGTTCCAAGGTGTTGTAGGTCATTCCCAGTGATGATTATCTATTTTAGGAGGATTGTGTTTTAATTTAACACAAACAGAACAGTTATTTGCTAAATCCTCAATGTCTTTATCAATACCTGGCCACCATACAAAACTAGGTGCCAGTGCTTTCATTTTAACTATGCCAAAATGGCCAAAATGTAAATCTTGTGTAAAACTTTTTGTCTATGAGCAGTCGGAATTACAACACGATTTCCTTGTAATATACAGTTATTTAGTAATGAAAAATCTTCTTGTTTATATCCGAAAAGTAAGTAATTTGGCATCTGTGTGCCTGATATTAAGTATTGGTACATTTCTTTCAATACTGGATCCTTTTTAGAACTTGCACACAACATTTTTGTTGTTAAAGACAAAGTAGTAATTTGATGAATGAATAAACAATCGGATTCATCAGTGTTGCCAAATAAATTTGGTGACAAAGTTGGTGACATTTTTTCTGGTTGTAGCTATAACAATGTAAATAATTGTAATTTCATCATTTTAAGTACTATAGTAATCTGTGAGATATTGGGTGATCGTAATAGTTACAATAAAGTTAATTTGCGTGTTGGATGATTGAGGCATAACGCCAGGAACAGATCGTTGAAACATCGCTGAAGTGCACATTGGTATCACGATCCTAAAAATTAAGAGAAAATATGGAAAGGGCTCACCAAAAAGAGACAGAGACCAAAATGTTCTGTGTAGAAAATCTTTAATTACTCATAGGAGGACAGGATGGAAACAGTCTGCTAGGTATCTGCTCCATTGATGCTTGGGTTGCAGCACACGTGCATTAGGCGCGTCGAAAGGTTCTAATAAAAAGGTTCTAATAAAAGGTTCTAGCGCTGATAAAGCGCTAATGAAGTAGCGTGCATTCTAACAAAAACTTGAACTATCTATTTATGAAGTTAGATTTGCATCTATTAACTTGGAAGATGGTTCATAACATGGGATATTCACTACGCGGCATTTGCCGGGCCGCACGCGGCGCGAACGCCGAGAAGCGCCGGCACGCGAGAGATGTTATCGCGTCAAAGTCTGCCCATCGAGTCCGTGAAAAAACGCGCGCCGCGGGCACGCTCCCGAGCCCCAAAACGTCACCACTAAGAGCGACCAATCAGGAACGGATGCCGACGAAAGAGTAGGGCGACAGGTGAAGAGCGTCAAAGTCACCCCACACTATAACGGGAGAAAAGCAGACCGCACAAGAAGGAACTGGAGGGGAAATTGAAGTACTGTTGGAAAGCAAACTAACGGCATGAAACGGGAATGCGTTGAATTTTAGACTAATTTAGATTAGATGGGAACATGTTAAGTTGTTTCTGCCAGAAATGTGGAAAAGCGATGTCATGCAACATGACACCCTCCCCAAAAACGGAGTTGAAAAAAAAATAGAAGCTCGGCAGGTAACAGAGAAACCGGAACACCCAAGCAGGAGGATCAGACACCCAACGACTATCCATCTACAAAGGGTTACATGACAACATACATTGTGTTGATTAAGAGTGAACATAAGTCTACATTAGGTGCAAGAAATGTGACAACATGAGAAAATTTTACATGAACATGGAGCAAATAGGTAAGTATACCTCAGTGTTATAGCGAATAAAGACATTTTGTAATATCTTTGTCATTTTTTTCTCTTGAAAACCATATATAAAAACTTCATCTGATAAACATTTTCAAACAGTAAATTAACTGTAATAGGCACATGATAAAACAAACAAAAAGAAATTTTTGGACAAGTAGGTGAGTTACTATTGTTATACTGTGACAAAACTATTGTATTACTTCTAAAACAATAAAATCTGTATTCAATGAAGAAGCAGTAAACTATATCTGCGTTGCCTGAAAACAAATTACAATGAAAGACAACTAAACTACAATCATGATAAGAAAAAAAATTCTTTTTTTTTTTTTTTTTTTTTTTTTTTAATAAATAGTCTTTTTTTGCTTGTCAACGTAAAATTTCGTGACAACAAGGTAAAACATGTCTGTGATAAACCGAAAAAAAAAAAAACCAATACAAAAACTGAAATATATTAAAATCAAGAAAAGCATCCCTTCAACACAAGAGCAGTGACTAGTATGATCCTGGGCTGAAAAGGACAGGGAAAAAAAAAAGGAAACAGTAACATCAGAATTACATCCCTTCAGAAGTCGAATTCCGACGCACTGAAGCGCGGACAAAAAGGTAAGAAAACTATTTTGTAAATTAAGTTTATCTGCATAAAACAGAAATATGAATTTTTTTTTTTTTTTTTTTTTTTTTTTTTTTAATCTATTGAGCAAAATACATAAATATTAAAGGAAACTGAGAACGTGTAAATACATAAGGTGTGACAGTGATTTACACCTGTAACCCAAACGAATACAAATACTTGTCCATATCGTTGAGCACCTAAAAGCCTGGTTTACGAATATACATAATTGTTATAAAATACAGGAAAATTACCAGGTTTAATTTAATAACATGTATAAAAAGTCTACTATTTAGTATTTGACCCTCCGAGAAGCACAAAGTAAACACAGAATTTTTTTTTTTTTTTTAAGTATGAATTATTGTAAAACAAAATTGTAGCACATCTACTCTAGAATGGTAAATTTGGCAAATACCTAAAATATACCTGTTTAAAATGGCAGTATGTGTACATTATAAAGTATATAAACACAGTACAGGAAAAACATCAAAATATATTAGTGAGATATAAATACACTAAAAAAAAATCAAGATTAGGTGAATATAATATGTTTGGGACGGTATGCACAGAACTATAAAGTTGAGGAGAAAAAAAAATAAAGCATGCAAATTAATACATACTAACTCGAATTTAACCTCCAAAAAAAAAATAGGTTTACAGAGTGATACTATTGTGAAATGTGTAAAAGCAGTACCACATACAAATATATGTCCAGAAGAAGAAAAAAAAAATTTCTCTTAAACTACTTTTACGATTTTTTTTTTTTTTGAACCTGCGGCAATACAACATGTACCATTGAAAATATGTTGGCATCATTGCTAAAGCACCGTCTTACATCATGTCAAAAAATATTTTGTTAAATTTTTCACTTTTTTTTTTTTTTTTTTTAATTCCTCCCACAAAATGCAAACATCATGCACAGACTTGCAAGAAGAGAAGAGAACCTAGATTTCTATTGTAAAAAGAATGGGGAGCTATTGGAAAATTGAAAACAGAGTATCAAATAGGAAATCACTAGCTGATAGTGAAACGCATGTAACACCACAGTTACAGACAGAGTGACAACCAAAAAAAAAAAAAAACTATTGGAATCTAAAGAGTCATTGAGCCAGCAATGAAACAAGATAAACGAATATATATATGTAGGTATGCATCAGCCCCTGTAACAGATACACAGCCTACACCAGTCCATTTTAAGGCAATTGTATTAAACCTGACACAAAATAAAAACTTCGAAGGATAATTTGAGTTTTGGTAAGTACGATATATACATATAAGATACTCTTGAATAACTTGGTAATGAAAGGTAGACAAAAAAAAAATATGTCACATATTAAAAATAATGGAAGCTATTGAGTATGAGAAAATAAATTTGGGTTAGCTACACGTAAGAAGGAGTTACCCAAAAACATAACTGAAGTGTGCAAGTGTAACTAAACATAGTATAGCTATTAAACATTTCATAACAGTAGAAAAATAAGTTGAATAAGTTGACTCAACCGTGAAAATGCAATCTAACAAAAATGTAGAGTAAGTGTATTTACCGATTGAAAAGTGACCCCCATGATGAAAATATGTGTGTAAACCACAAACAATACAAAAATGAACATTGCACTTCACATAAGAATCAAACATGAGAAGTTTTTACTGGCCTGTAGCAACTAAATAAATCAACTATTGAGATGTGTGAATAGTAATTGTATATGAAAAGGAATATAATTCCCTATTGCATAAAAAAGTATCCAAAAGCATATGAAGAGCCATGAGAGAAAAAAAAATCAACCTGAAACAACGTATGTAATCTCACCACCATGTCGCGCACCAAACGACTGGTGTATGTGAGTGAAACAAAAGTTGGGAACAGGTACAGACGTTTACCCCTTGCCAAAATAAACGTTGTCCTGGAAAGTGTGTGAAAAAACTATTGGAACATCGTTGAACCAGGTGAAATTCAAGTCTAACACAGTACCAAAAATGCTTAAGATTAAAATGCGTATTACAATGAGAAAAAAAATAATGAAGTGAAGTTCTGCGAAAAAAACATATGTGACATTAAAATAAAACTAAATAAAATAGTTCATCAATGTGTGAAAACCTAAAGATTATAGGACAACACATGTGTAAAAATGATAAAAAAAAAATCTTATTGAATCATTATATAATAATAAATCTGAATGAAAGTGAAAGACAATATTATGAAACAATCCAAGTGAAGATGAAGTACAGCGATTTGTCGACCCTAAAACAAAAAGGCTGTACATGTGAAAAATGTAAGTATATAAGTGAGTAATTGTATGAATAGATGCAAGCATTTACCCCCAAAAATAAACGCTGCAAAGTAGTGTGTGTGAATATGTGAGAAAAAAATGTTCAGCAACTTGTCGACCGCCAAAGACAAAATCGCTGTGAACCTATAAATGTATGAACAGATGCAGGTATTTCCCATCACAAAAATAACGCTGCAAAAGAGTGTGTGTGAAAGTGTGTAAGTCACATGGATACAACAGTTACCATTAACCACTACCTCACATCCCTAACAGTTAAAAAAAATTTATTTATTTATTTATTTTTTTTGGAATAATAGATAAATAATCATGGCGTGTAACCGAATACATTACAAATAAAGAAGAAAGCATGCAAATTAAAACGAATATATTGTGCATACCCTGAAAGAGAAAAAAAAATCATACTGAAGAGGTAAGTATCATTTTTTAATCAAAATTTTAAATTATCTCTGCCATATTCTCGGCACACTAAAAAAAATACATATTTAAAAGCATTGAATCAATCGAAGGACAACCACACATTTACATAAAAAAAAATGCATACATATAGAAAGTATAAAATGTATATGTAAACATATATATAATATTAAGGAAAATTTTGGCAATTTTTATATTGTCCTAATATATATATGAAATCCCTTGCAACTCTTGCTGAAATACAACATAAATTGATATCAATAAGTGACCTGAAAAAGAGTACATATGCACACAGATATAAAGCAAAAAAAAATTATGAATGTTCAATAAGTCATTAATAAAAGTTGCATTCAAACGCGAAATGATATACTATTATTATTATTGCAGGCATGTCAGCTAATAGTTGCACAGTGCCTTCTTGCTACAAACAGTTCCCTTTATGTTAATGTCGGAGACCATATATCAATTTTGTAGCTGTTTTGAAACACAAGAAATAAAAAAAAAAAAACGGGGCCTCCAAATCATGAACTATATGAGTATACTGTAAAATATAGCAATGTATTTTTTAAAAAAAATATTTGGTTGAGATTCCTATTGTGCATAAAGAGGATGAAACTGGATTGTCCTAGCAGGTGTAGGAGCGTGAAAAGCACACACGCGATGACCACGTGATTACATTCAGACAATCAGTGAACTAAGATTAAAATTTTAGTAGTATTTCCTTCTGAATGCCTAAGTTGCTGACATCTTGGATGATATTTCACAGAAAAGCGGTTTTTATTCTCCTTATTCTCTTTTGAACATGAGTTTTTAAAACTTAGTCGCGAGCAATGTGCACGGTGCGAAACTGGTAGGCACCAAATATAACAATGTAAATAATTGTAATTTCATCATTTTAAGTACTATAGTAATCTGTGTGATCGTAATAGTTACAATAAAGTTAATTTGCGTGTTGGATGATTGAGGCATAACGCCAGGAACAGATCGTTGAAACATCGCTGAAGTGCACATTGGTATCACGATCCTAAAAATTAAGAGAAAATATGGAAAGGGCTCACCAAAAAGAGACAGAGACCAAAATGTTCTGTGTAGAAAATCTTTAATTACTCATAGGAGGACAGGATGGAAACAGTCTGCTAGGTATCTGCTCCATTGATGCTTGGGTTGCAGCACACGTGCATTAGGCGCGTCGAAAGGTTCAGTCTTTCGCATTGATAAAATACATCGTAGTTTAGTCGCTGATAAAGCGCTAATGAAGTAGCGTGCATTCTAACAAAAACTTGAACTATCTATTTATGAAGTTAGATTTACATCTATTAACTTGGAAGATGGTTCATAACATGGGATATTCACTACGCGGCATTTGCCGGGCCGCACGCGGCGCGAACGCCGAGAAGCGCCGGCACGCGAGAGATGTTATCGCGTCAAAGTCTGCCCATCGAGTCCGTGAAAAAACGCGCGCCGCGGGCACGCTCCCGAGCCCCAAAACGTCACCACTAAGAGCGACCAATCAGGAACGGATGCCGACGAAAGAGTAGGGCGACAGGTGAAGAGCGTCAAAGTCACCCCACACTATAACGGGAGAAAAGCAGACCGCACAAGAAGGAACTGGAGGGGAAATTGAAGTACTGTTGGAAAGCAAACTAACGGCATGAAACGGGAATGCGTTGAATTTTAGACTAATTTAGATTAGATGGGAACATGTTAAGTTGTTTCTGCCAGAAATGTGGAAAAGCGATGTCATGCAACATGACAGTAGCGAATCGGACGACGACGGCAGCAGTAAGTCTTCACTACGTAATGGAAGACGTGATAGAGCATCGGAATTTCCGTGCTCTGCAGATTTTTATATTTAATATCATATGTAAATGTTTGTAAGTATAATGCATATCTTTGCATTCTAGCTGCCGAAAGTACCGAAATACTTTTTACGGGTAAAAATATGGAAACTAGGGGTTTACTATCAGTATACAGAGTAAATCTCCTACCATATAAAAATTGAAAAAAATTCTTTACTCCAAAAATTATTGATAACGCTTCTTTATCTACCTGACTATACCGCTTTTCTGCAGAAGACAAGGTTCTAGAAGCAAAAGCTATGGGTTTTTTGGAGTTATCTGGCATTGTATGCGAAAGTACTGCCGAAATTCTATAAGGAGAAGCATCAGTGGCTAAAATTAAGGGTAATTTAGGATTAAAGTGGGTGAGAATCCTTTCGGAAGTAATTTCCTGTTTAATTGCATTAAATGAACTCTCGCAATTTTTTGTCCACTGAAAATTTACATTTTTACGTAATAATTCATTTAGAGAATAAGCAATCGTAGATAATTTAGGAACAAATCTAGAATAGTAAGATACTAATCCTAGGAACGCTTTTACTTGAGTTACGTTTTTAGGTGTTGGAGCATTTAAAATAGCAGAAATTTTTTCTTGCGTTTTGTGAATGCCATTTTTATCAATTTTGTAACCGCAGTATGTAATTTCATCATTCATAAAAAATGATTTTTCCTTATTTATTTTAAGATTATATTCACGTAACCTTTCTAGTACTTGTTTTAATCGCTCTAAATGTATTTCATCAGCTTCCCCTGAGATACATATATCATCGATAAAAACTGAAATACCCTCTATACCTTTTAAAATTTGTTCTATAGTTCTCTGCCATATTGCTGGCGAACTGGCAATTCCGTATGGCAATCGCGTAAATTGAAATAAGTCTTTAGGAGTGTTAATAGTAAGTAATTCTTGTGAATTTTCCTCTACCGGTAAATGCAAGTATGCTTGATTCAAATCAATTTTTGTAAAATGTAATTCACCCCCTAAAGTTGCTAATTTATCCTCAATTTTCGGTAGCGGGTATTTGTCAACCTTTAAAAATTTATTTACCGTGACTTTAAAATCGCCGCACAAACGAATTTTTCCGTTAGGTTTTACCACTGGAACAATAGGTGTTTAATAAAAAAGCATCACAAAACTGGCGTTGTAAAAATTATTACTTACAAACTTTGAATAAACACCATAAAATGCAATAAACTCGCAACAATTGTTTCGGGTCGAAAAAACACACGACCCTTCATCAGGCGAATAAATTAAGCACGAGTGCTGCAGTCAAAGCTGCAATTTCCCATTTACTAGTACTAACAGCTTTTATTATCCCTTCATTTTCTAATCTTTCTAATTCTTCATTTACTGCATTCCTTAATGCATACGTAACTGTTCGCGATTTACAAAATATTGGTGATGAGTCTTTCTCTAAATGTAATTCAGCTTTAACATTTTTAATTTCACCTACGTCATTTGCAAACAAATCTGGAAATTTATTCAGTAAATTATTTAAATTTTCCGAGATTTGTACTTTGTTTACCGGAACAGTTTGTAAATTGTTTGGGAATATATTAAATGTAGTTATCCAATCCCTACCTAGCAACAAAGAAAAATTGTCTTTTTTAACTAAATATAACTTAACATTCCTAGTTTTATTTTCGTAAGTTACATTTACTCTAACAAATCCCTCGGGCTGGAAAATTTCTCCAGTAGCTGTTTTTAATTGTACATCAGCAGGAAACATTTTATGTTCTGGAAATAATCTCCGAAAACGATTTATCGGTACAGCGGAAATCGCTGATCCTGTATCGAGCTCCATTTCTGCTTTAGCACTATTTTCTATCAAAACCCAAATTTTTATAGGTTTAGTGCCTTCAGATTGTAATGA
Organism: Salticus scenicus; assembly: GCA_963930645.1. Taxonomy (NCBI): domain Eukaryota; kingdom Metazoa; phylum Arthropoda; class Arachnida; order Araneae; family Salticidae; genus Salticus; species Salticus scenicus. Next base: position 181,117,874 of record OZ005659.1, read on the forward strand.
CAAAATGTCTACAGTATCAAGAACGTTTACACTTTTCTTTTGAGTAACATTGTTTTGTGCGTTCCGACACACCTTACTCAAATGACCACGTTTTTTACAAAAATTGCAAACTGCATTAATAAATTTACAGACATTTGCTAAATGACAGCTATTTCCACAACGATAACAATGAGTTTTACTTTTATTTGCACTCGCAGTTTCGTTCACGTTTTGTTTACTTACGTTATTTTGAGAATAATTTTGTTTCGGTTTCCTAGCATTAACAGAAACTTTATTCAAATTCAAATTCTTATTTTGTAATTCGACCATATCATTTTCAGTACTTTGTTAGTTACGGCTTGTTCTACTGCTTTTTCAAACGTTAAATCTTCAACCTGCGACATTAATTTGCTTTGGATTGTTTCATTTTTTAATCCGCGTAAAAATTGTTCTAACAAATTTTCTGACAGCGAATCGCCCGTAAAAGCGCAATGTGTTGTAAATTTCTTTAAACGAACACTAAAATCTTGAACAGATTCAGAATCCCCCTGAAAGCATTTTCTAAATTTAACGCGTTCTGTAATTTTGTTAGGGGTCTTACACAGATGTTTTGTTAAAGCATCTACTAGTTCAGTGTAAGTTTTTGATTCAGGAAGATCTGGAAACAATAAATTTGTTAGTAAATTATATAATTTCGGTCCGATAAAAGTAATCAAAGCACGAAGTTTTTTTTCATCCTTTATATCAAACAATATAAAATTCTGTTCCAATCTCCTGACATAAGTGTCAAAAGACTCAACAGAATCATTAAATTCCTTAAAATTTTGAAACATTTTTAATGAAAATATACTACTTCTAATAATAAAAACATGCAATCAAATAAAAGAACAGAAAGGAAAAAAATAAAATGTATAAATACCTTTTTCCCTCTCTTTCTCAAAAAAAAAATAAATAAATAAATAAATAAAAATAAAATATCGCAGACTATTAAAGATGAGTAATTATCGATGGCGCCTTTCCTATCACCATCCCGATAGCAGACAAAAACTCACAGCTGCCGTCTCCGATTGTTTTACTTTTCATTCCAATAAATAATTTTCTTTATGAAAGAGGTAGATTTTGAATAAACTGATATGTAGAAATAATTTCGTTCTCTTTTTTTATGAATTGGAGATTGCATTTTTAATTATTTTCAAGTAGATATTCGTAAATGTTGAAGAGCAAAACTTTTTTGCTTTTTTCTTTTTCTTTAATCCTTGTCGCCATTTTATTATATTTGCTGGGCAGGATGAAGATTTGTAAGTAATCCATAACTATGATATGACGAAGCGTCTACATTTTAAACACATAGAATTTAATAAATGATTAAGACAATTACAGTTGACATATACATGTTACACAAACAACTACATATTGAAGACTGACCTGTTTTAGCATTAGTAAAAGTAAAGGGGAATTAACAGATCATTGATTGGACAATACAGTTTACAGGTACATGTACATTTACGTGACGCCACTTACCACAAGACCAATAGATTGAAACAGGAATACAATGGCGAAATACACCACAGTTACTTACAAGGAGTGCATCACTATTTGATATGACTGACAGGAATACTTTTTAAATTCCGTTATATGTCTGGCTATAGAAGTTTCCATTTTGTTCGCGTGGCTTTAAGCACACACGTTGTCATTCTTTTTGTTATTGGTATTATATTCAATAAATAATATGACATAAATTTTGATTTATATTTGATTGCACAGAAAAATAAACATTGTTCAAACACCAAAAACTTTGTTAAATTGACCTAGTTTTTGTTCATACATCTTAAAATGTTATTGATCAGAACCATGTTTTTTATTTATTTATTTACTTTAACCAAACTATTTTATTGATTTTCAACCAATATATTTGTTTAAATAAACAAAATAATTTTGTTGATTTAAACAGACAGCTTTGTTTAATTCACCACGTCACTCGCTCACTACTTTCTTCATAGAGATATCTCTGACTCTGACGTAACTTATTGGACTATCTAGTGACAATGACTTTTTTCAAGCATAGTCTTGTGGTTAACTGATGCAATTTTTTTGTGTAACTGTTTAAAGTTATTGTTAAAATAACGAACTAAGTCTGAAAGCCTGTCAACAAAATAAATTCCTCAACAAAACTTTGTGTGTGTGATTTTCGCATAGCGAAAGTTATTTATAATGGTATATCTCTACATATAATAAAAGAAGAAATGTGCGTGTGTGTGTCTACCTCTTTGTAGGCAAACGTCTGATCGCAGAGCTACAGACTTTTGCATGGAGGTGGTCCGTTTCAACCTCTCTCCTGATGAGCCTCGAAGCTTGGTTTCTGAATTTTTTATTAGATTTTATTATTATTATTATTATTATTAAAATATGTAAATTTCTGGAGTTATCGATTTTGAAGACAGGAACATAAATGTAAAAAGCCGTGCCGTGGATGGTTAACCCAGACGATTAGATCGTCCGTCATTCTACTCACGAAATGTTCGAGGAGTCGATCCTCCGAGGGCTGATGCGTTACTTTTTGGAGATAATTAATAGAAAAATTGTCAATTCATAAAAGAAAATCAGCCGTATGGAGACCGAGAAAAAGTGACAAAAAACTAGATAAACTTAGAGATGTGTTGGTCGTTTTGCAGGCAAACGGCTTATAGCAGAGCTGAAAAATTTGCATGAAGGTCCGTTTTGACCTTGCAAGATGCACATCGTAGCCCGATTTTCGAATTTATTATTATTATTATTATTATTACTTTAATTAATGAAAAATTTTGTAACTGGGAGATTGTTTTGGGCTGCCACCTTTTGATTGTTTTGTGCTGCCAACAGGTGATAGATAATCTGTTCAAGAAATGTCTGTCCGAAAAACGCAGTTCTTGAATAATAGCAGCAGCACTTAGCATCTAAGCTGAAAATGCCGGTAAAGGCACAAATGCAAGCTGGTTGGGTTTTACATCGCACTAGTGCTATACAGTGGGAAATTGGCAACGGTCTGGGACTCATCTCTAGAAATGGTCCGGAGACATGCCATCATAATTTCGATCTTCCACGGAAGGGATTGCTCTCCCGCTTCGGTAACTCCCAGAGGTATATTTTTGATGGAAACATGGAGGGCATTGCAGCCACGACAGATTTAACGTGCACCAGCCACATTAGTGTACACGACGGTCTTTGGCCGACTTGAGTACCAGACCTGCAATCTTCCAATTACGAGCCTGGGCTATCGCGGCCCCAGTGTAGGTGAGTAAAGATTCCGAAAACAGCAGGAACCGACATAAGGTTTTAAATTATTTCAATAAAATGTTTTCAGTTTTTTTTTTTTTTTTTTTTTTTAATAAAGTGGTTTAAAATATAGTGATTAACATTTTTCTTGGAAATTTCTTTAATATAGTAAAATATAGTAAGTATAGTAAATAGTGAAGCAGGCAAAACCTGCTAGTATACAAATGAAAACTACTTACGTGCGGAAACAATCACTGATGAAATAAACAAAAAAACAAATAACCTAGGTATCATTTTTGAAATCGATATTGAACTTTTCCTGTAAGAAAAAAAAAAAAAAAAACAGAAAAAAAAAATGAACTTAAACATAACAAAAGTATATAGTATATAAATAAAGTATCTTATGTTGTTACAGAATCTCAAATGTTTTTTTTTTTTTTTTTTATATCAGAAAATTCTACATCTTTGTTATATTGATATTAAAATTTTCAATGGGAAAAATACCTCGAGTTTCAAATGAAAAAAAAAAAAAAAAAAAACTACTGTTGCTGCCACTTTTGAATTTATTATGTCTATTATGTTTTCTTGCCTTATAAAGTAAAACCTGTTTCACATAAAAATATGGAATTTGGCATTTTTGTACAAAAATGAACGATAAACAGGATGAAGTAACCCGTTTATATGTCATAGTAATTTTTAAGTTGTGGTAAGGCAAAATATTTCAGCTCTCTTCAGGGCAACTTTATTAAGTATTGATAAGTTATACATAAGCTAATTGTGGTATGCGATGTGTTCCAATTATTCCTTAATTTTGAAAATTATTATTATTATTTTTTTTAAGCATACATAGTTTGTACCTAAATTACATTCACTTTTAAATTTACTGATCTCGAAAGGTGAGCAAAAAAAAAAAAAAAAAAAAAAAAACCTCTGAAACGTTCATAGAAGATAGGCAAAGATCTTTTATTTAATTTAAGAAACGGTTCGTTCCACGCTACCTGTAGTAGTTAAATACTAATATACATCAAAATAAAACTAACTGTGACTTTAACTAAATATAATTTAAAGTAAACTAGTATTTTGACGCGATCATAAAGCATTCTTCTATATTTCATTATACAAATTCCCGTCACCACTATACAATTTATTGTGTAAAAACAAATAGGGGGGAAATGGCAGAAAAAAGGCGTTTCTTTAATTATTTATTTTCAGGAAAAACAATCGATGACTTTATTTTAAATTATCACAAATACATAGTTCAATCATTCATTTTCATGGTATCGGCGTATTTATTTATTCATTTATGTGATTTCCTTTGCTGTCTACAGCTTGGAGAAATTTGTTTAATTCAATTAAATAATTTCCTTCATTAGTAAATAAATAAATAAATGAATATTAAATTAAATTAATAAAAATTTAAATAAAATAAATAAATAAAATAAAATAAAAATATATAAATTAATTAAAAATCCTTTTTCTTCATTTTTCGCTTGTTTCTCTTGAATCCTGTTTTTTGATTGTGTTCTTCTCTAATTTGTTTTGCATTCTGCTTCCTATTGGTTGGTTGTATTGCTCCTCCCCCTCTGGATTTTGCCCTGCTTTCAGTCTTGCTTTTGCCTCCAAGGTAGTAGCATGTGTTTTGCACCTGAAGAATAAAGACCACGTCCTTTCGAAACTTATAGTGCTTTCATTAATTGTATGGTGTGTGAAGAAGTTTTTAAGTTTAAATATTGATTTTATACCCGTTTTTTAATTTAGTACTGTATCATATATTGATCAAGCAAAACGCAGGCTGAAAATCTATCGAAAAGAAAATATGTGTTATATTCAGAAACAAGAAAACATCAAATCGGTCACAGCTAAGCACTGCTGAGGGAGTAACCATACTATTAACTTAAATTCAGCTAACCAAAATAATCTGCAAGCCTAAATATATATATAAATGATAGATATCTTAATAAAATTTAATCTTAAAAAATAGCAATTAATAGATACAAAACAATACCAACACACAAAAATATAGAACTGATTTTAACATAGAGGAAAGACTGACACAGAATTGTTGCGATTTAAATTAAGAACCATTAAGAGACAAAAATAACTTAAATTACTTACGCCGACATGTATGATAATAAAAAAAGGACCATTAAACTTATTGGCAGAGAAAGCAAATAAATAGCCACAGAAATAATTGGATAAAAATGCTTAAAATTAGAAGTAAAATACTCATCAGGGGGCATGTACTTCATAAAGCTGTGAAAGCTGCATCGATTTCGTAAAACAATATAGCTAATCATAGCAATTATATCATTTCAGCCCCGATCGAAGCAGCAAAACCATATAGAATGAGAAATTAAACGAAATATTAAATTAAAACAAATATTAAATAAAATCTCCATGGATACCAGAGAGAAAACTAGAAAAAAACATTGTAGCCACATGTAACACATTTAACACAATCTGGAGAATAGGATGATGCCAACAAAAAATGAAATTAAAAATAAAAACTTTGCAAACATCGATTAATCGACAAAAAATGAACGACAGAGCATTTTCATTAACGATAAAATACACAGAGTAATTATTTAATGAGATAGTCAAAATATATTTTAAAGTTAATTGAAGTTTAAACTAGATAAATGTTAATTTAAAATATACGTGAAACAAGAATCATTAAACCGTATACACTTGTTTTTCTTGAAACTTTAAATATGTATAAGAACAATAAAAATATATCTTTAATAGTGATTTTGCGCACCCTTTGTCTATTTTTTGAAAATACACTCCTGCTCAAAAGTTTAGCAAGATTTGAAAACGATCAATTTTTACTTTCTTCTATATGTAATATAGAGAAAGTATTGGATTCGTAAAAATTTTCGACCTCGGGTTTTTGATGGATTTATACGTTTTGAGTGCTGTAGAACACGATTTGACTATTTTTAGAAAATGTCTGTCTGTCTGTCTGTGTGTGTGTGTGTGTGTGTGACAAAATTTTGTGGCAACTGTATCTCAGAAACTACTGCACAGAATTTCATACAAATTGGTATGTAGTTGCACCTTGACATAAATTAGTGCCTATCAACTTTTGGTAAAAATTGTCTTACAGGTTGCGTTGCCATCCCGCTTTTTCTAAATTTTTAACATGGTGATACAGGACAAAATTTTGTATAAATGTGCATAAAGAGAATTATTTTTTAGTAATCATTATGAAATTTACAAGAATTATTTATAATAGAGATACTCAACTGGGAAATAAATTTTGTATGTGTAGGAGCCTCGCCACCCCCCCCCCCCTGGGGGGGAAGTCCCCCCCTCGAGGGGAGTAAATTTTCAAGATGGGTATCTTTCGAAAGGTCTCATCAATACCTTTAAAACGAATGGCTGAACTATAAATCTGTGATAATTTAAAACAAAGTTATCGTTTTTTTTTACTTTTAACAAAAAAAAAAAAAAAAAAAAAAAAAACTTAGAAAAAAAAATCGTTTTTTTTTTTTTTTTTTTTTTTTTGTTACTGCGTGAATTTGTATAGGAAAATATAGAAGAAAGTCTTGTGGTGGCCACAACATACTAGTTTTCAATTTAAAAACTTATCTCTCGATGAAATGTTTTCAAACGTTGGGTGTTTAAAGAACTGGGTCTTCCTCATGTTTTTCAGTGAAGGTTGGTTTAAGACAACATTTAGGGGACCGGTAACAAATTGAGCAAAATCAATAATGTTTGTGATCATCCTGTATCGTTAAGTGAACGAAATCAACTGTAACTTTAGGATACGTTAATACAGACTCAGTTCAATTTGTGGATGAATTTGTGTGACGACAGCGTATTAAATAACGGAGATATACGTAAGCATTTATTTTAAAATTAAAAAAAAAAAAATCAGCGTGTTTTTTTGGTGATAATATACAGAGTTTTTAACGAAAATTATTCCCACTTTCAGATAAGTTGAAAAAACACTTTTAAAACAATATACTGCAATAGAAATACAAATATCTCAAATATCTCATAAAATATGAACATTTTTATGAAAAACGTTTTCACTGCGCATATCCGATAGATTAAAAAAAAAAAAAAAAAAAAAATGTTGCATAGATTGAGAGCTAGATATATTGGACAACTTTTGTCAAAAGTGCATTTGAATAGAGTAAAAATTAAGCAAATTATCCGAAAAAGAACGAGCTTGATTTTAGATATTTTCCCAAGAGTCGAAATTTCTTAAGGCTGTACATCAGTCAGATATCCCTATCTCCCTTCCCATGTTATCCAATGGGATTTTTGTCGCGTCGTTTTATTAAAATATCTCATTCAAAAATTAACTTTTTCGAATTCTGTTTTTTGAATATTACTCTTTGAACAGGTCGTCTTTTAGCTTAGTGAGTAATTTTTCGAAAAAATAAATTTAAATATTTTATTTAGAGATCCACACTTAGAGTCCATAATTTACTTATTGAAATAAAATATTTAAATTAATTTTTTCGAAAAATTGCTCACTAAGCTAAAAGGCGACCTGTTCAAAGAGTAAAATAAAAAAAACAGAATTTGAAAAACTTCATTTTTGAATGAGATATTTTTATAAAACGAAGCAACGAAAATCCCATTGGATAACATGGGAAGGGAGAAAGGGAGCTATCTGAATGATGTACAGCCTTAAGGGGTTTTTCACATGCCGCGTAATTAATTTAAAGATCTATTTTCTTTAACCACTTAGCAAAAGTTATTTTTTTGTGAAAAACCCTTTAAAAATATGTAACCCGTATGAAAAATTAATTTTCCTTTTTGAGCAGTGTTCATCAACATAGTAAAATTTAGCAAAGCACTTCCATCAGTTACATTCAACAGAAAAAAACTTTCAGCTCAAATTTCTGTAGCCCTGTGTATTGTCTATAAACAATATGCACTACAAACAATATTGTACACTCAAATTTAGTATTTCTGAAAAAACATTTAACACACGAGAAATTATAATTCCAGTAATTTCCTAGTATAGCACCAATATATCCAAATACTTTGGGTAACCCTGTAAACAATTGATGAATGATTTCTATACCACAATCTACACAAAAAATGCTTTTATGCATACAAAAAATCTTGCTCATTCTGTTTTGTCAGTCTATAGTGGTTACACTGCGTTTACCAAAAATTTGCCCTTAGACATAATGTATTTGAATTCTCTTGGATGTCCCTGTACACGAACCAATTGCTTGATCTCAACAAAATGTTTAGTGTAGCATCCCTATATGATATACATTTAGAATATCAAGTTTGGACTTTCTGCCATAATTTGTTCTTGAGATATGCTGATAACAGTCGCACACACAGAGACACATAAACCATCCGCTAAAAATATGATTTTCTGATTCAAGGGACCTCAGAACGTGTAAATATAATAAAAACTCAATTTTTAAAATTCGACCTAAAAACATTACTTTCTTTACCACATATATGGATAAGAGAGAGTAAAAATAGAACCTACCCCAAAAAGTAATTATTGTTACTATTCAAACTACTATAAAATAATGGAAATTGACTTAAAATGGAATTATAAATGGCACCTAAAATCATAAAATAAATTCCTTCGATAGACAACATAAACACTATTAATTATAACTTTTGAAGTCGGTGAATCCAATGATTGTCATGCATTCAAATTCTTTCATACGTCCTTGCGAAGAACTATAATATCGCCATTAACTATTTATTTGTTTCTTTTTTAATTTCTTCTATAATCAATAGAAGAAATTATTGGATTCATAAAGATTTTTGACCTCAGGTTTCTGATGGGTTTGCACATTTTGAGAGGGGTAGAACACGATTTAACCATTTTTAGAAAATGTCTGTCTGTATGTCTGTGTGACAAAAATTTTGGCAACTGTATCTCAGGAACTACTACACAGAATTTCATTCAAATTTGTATGTAGTTGCACCTTGATATAAATTAGAGCCTATGAACTTTTGGTGAAAATTATCCAAAAGGTAGCGTTGTCATCCCGTTTTTCCTAAATTTTTAACACGGTGAGGTTCAATTCCAATTTTTAACATGGTGAGGTTTATATGAGGTTCAATTTTATGGTGGGTGAAGAAATTTAAAGTTTAAATATTATGGTATATGTCAAAATTTCATATAAATGTGCATAAAGAGAAATATTTTTTAATAACCATTACGAAATTTAAAATAATTATTTATAATAGTGAGAATCAAGTGAGAAAAACAAAATTTGTATACGTAGGAGCATCGATCCCCCCCCCCTTTAGGAGGAGTCTCCTCCCCCCCCCCTCTTTGAAGGAAGGTGGGAAAATTTTCATTATGGGTATCTTTCAAAACAGCTCGTCAATACATTTAAAACGAATGATTGAATCATTGATCTGCCATAATTTAAAATAAAGATATCGATTTTTTTTTTTTTTTTTTTTAACAAAAAAAAAAAAAAAAAAAGAAAGAAAGAAAGAAAAAAAAAAAAAAAAAAGAAAGCAGGAAAAAAATCGCAGTTTTTTTAACATGTCATATAGAGAATGAAATTGACTTTCTTTGGATATTTAGTGTTATACTATTTCTCTAGAATAGAAAAAGAAGAAAGTAATGTGGTGACCACAACATACTAGTTTTCTTAAGTTTTAAACAATTTAACATTGTTAAAGCGAAGTTAAAATAACGTGATCCTATAACCGCAATGCATAAAAATTCTATTTTGTATACGGGAGAGTGGAGATGAATGGGACATTTTTCATGTTTTTATTAATAATGTTCACCCTATGTAAATCAGATTTTTTGTAACATTGCTCATAAGTACACTTCAGTAATCAGTTACTAACTTTAATAAAAAGTTATCATTTTTAATTAATAATTTTTTTTTTTTACATGCACGTGCATTGTTCCATTCATCCCTACCTATGGGGATGAATGAGACAGGATTGGAGTTAACAAAGAAAAAAAACAAAATGGAAAGTAAATAAATTTTTAAAGTTAAATTGGTTTATGTGATTTTATAACACACTATGAATTTACTGAAGTTAACAAAAACTGATGTATTGACTCAAATTAACATTAAAAGGCAAAAGTCGTTTGATTCGCGCAGTTCCTAGTGCTCTAGGCTTTGGTAACTTAATCTAATAAGATCTAATCTAAAAATAAATAAATAAATAAGACACTAGAAAGATATAAATCTTTATAATAGAGTACAGATTATCCAGAAAAATTTTTGTTTCCGATTGATCGGGAAAAATAAGCATTCTATTCTGTACTACGTTAATAATCACCAGGATTTATTTAATCAGCTTGATTGAAGTTGTTATTTTAATCAAATTATTATTAGTTTATTTTATTATTATTTATTATTTTTTAATTATTGATATTATTGATTTAAGTTGCATTGAATATTCTAACTTATAACTTTTTTAATCATAATTATTATAAACAAAAATCGGAACGATTAATTTCAATCTATTTTTCTCTCTTTTCTATTTTTATAATTCCATGTTATAACTACTCAACTACAGGTTATAAAAATATTGAAAATCTATTTACGATTTGTTTTAATATAATTCTTGTGTACAATTTTTAATTATCACATAGTGGGAAATGTCCCATTCATCCTCATTCAAACTGTGCCATTCATCCCCACCACCACATGATCATATAAAACAGGAAATATGTTTAATGAACCATTGTCAATATTCTTCTTGAATATCATAAATACAATAAAAGATTATGCCTTTTCACCATATAAGAGTTATATTAACTTTAAGCAAATAGTTAATTTCTTAACTACTAGCTAATTGAATCAGTAAAAGTTACTTTGGCAGCAGAAAAAGACACTTTAATTTTTTTCTGTCCTTCTATAGATAGCACAATTCTGAAACTACACTTGATGAATGACCTCAGTACTGCCAAATATCAGAAAAATTGTCAAGTTTCTGATGCTTGCAAAACATAAAAATTTTGCTACTGTCCCATTCATCCCCACTCTCCCCTATCGTTAAAATATCAAGTCCGACACTCCTGTAAATTTGTGCAGCTCTAGTAATAGTAACCTAACATGCCTACCAATTAATATCTTAATTGTATATACAGTTAGATGCTATAGCACTTTAAATATTTTAAGTCCATTGACAATAATAAGAATTCTTTTGTTGTTGTTGTTGTTTTAGTATGTGTGTGTGTGTGTATCCCTGTAAAAAAAAATAATAATAACAATAAGTTATGCATTCATCAAAGTGTATAGAGACCTTGTGATGGTGACCTATAACCTACCTGCCAATTTTCAATTGAATAAGACGTTTAGACTCTTTGCACCTTAGATAATTTAAATCCATAGGCTATAATGACAAAAAGTTCTTCCTTGTGGTCCTGTAAGAATACTATAAGTGTTAGATTCCGAAAAATCCATACAGTTCTTGCGACGGTAACCAATGACATTCCTAACAACTTTTAATTCAATCGAATATGACGTTTAGATATTATCGCATTTTAAATAATTTGAGTCCATAGGTCGTAATGATAAAGAAATTTTCTTAATGTCCCTATAAAAAATCTATAAGAGAGACGAGACTCGCCAAAATATATACAGTTCGTGCGACGGTAAACTTTAATATACATAAATAAAAAGAAACAACATTCATTCTATTTCTAATGGGGGAGGACTAAAAAAAATATATAATTTTGACTTTCAAAAATTTGTATCTTGATATGAAGATTACAATCAATAGATGGCGCCATCCCCCCCCTCCCCCTGCCGAATAGTCAACAAAGAAAAATGAGATTTAATTGGTTTTAAATTCTTCGAAATATGCTTCAAAATATGAGCTTTTGAGAATATGTTTCACCACAATATTTTTTTTTTTTTTTTTTTTTTTTCAATTTCTTTAAAAATATGTGTATTTTAACTAAATTAAGTTTTGCAGCCGAAATCTGAAATTTTTGATTTAAACAAACCGATCTTGGTTAACCAATTAAATAGCATTACATCACTATCGCATCATTTCGACAAAATTTAATCGCAACTAGTCCACGTTAGAAAGATGTTACATAGATGATAGTGGTAGTCAAGTAGGAAATTTTTTTATGTGCATGTAGGGACATCACTCCCCCTTTGGGATGTAAATTTTAATATGGGTATTTTTCAAAAGAACTCGTCAATACCTTTTATACGAATTTTTAAACCATATATCTGTAATAATTTCACCCTTTAGCATCCAGCGTCCTATTTGTGATAGTTTTATTTTATGAAAGTCACACATGCAAACCATATTTATCCCACACTTTTACAAACGTGCAACTTTTTACATCAGGAGTGATTGTGAATTCATTAAAAAAAATTTATTAAAATCACACAATCAACTGATTGGAAAAAAATCATATTTTTATTGATTTTTTTTTTTTTTTTAAATTCAATAAAAATATGATTTTCTTCCAATCAGTTGATTGTGTGATTTTAATAAAAATTGTATTTATTTTTCCCATTCTTTAATGGTGTTTTCCATTACCTGCGGCTTATTTCTGTCGAGCTATCTACATGATAGACCAGATATTTCTGCCTAAAGTTGTCTGAGTGAGTAATGCCGACTAGTTGTCGGCCTGGATAGCTCAATTAGTAGAGCCTTGACCTTGTAAGTCAAAGATACGGGGTTCGACTCCCGGTCCAGGCATTATTTTCACTCAGTCGGAAAAATAAATAAATAAAAATTCATTAAAAAATACCTGAAATTTTAGCGCAAGATAATTTCTGTATGGGTAAAGAACACACAATTTATTGCAAAGAAATTCAACCTTCTCATTAACAGAAATATCAGTTTTAATTAGGTTTAGCAGTCATATAAATTTGATATTTTAGTCTTTTTTTTTATGAATTTAACAACGAGAAAAACTAGAATTCTGATTCAAAAAAAGTGAAAACCATACCAAAACAATCTTTAAACATAATTCAAACTAATATTGCTTATTTTACCATGTTTTTATTAACTTCTATTCTTGTTTGTCCGGTACAAATCTTGCAATCGAATTTTAATTAACTTCCCTACTAGCTAGACATTTGAAACTTTCACAGTAGCTCAGAACCCGCTGACAACACAATTCTTCGAAGTCAGATTTTCGAATTTTTCATTAGTTTTCTCATAATTAATTAAAATATGAAATAAAAACATCCTAATAGCGTTAAAATAGCCATTAAAATATTAGCTATAATTTAATTGTTGCCAAAAAAATTTACGAGTTTATTTTCTTTCGACATAAAAATAAATACATTTTATTAAACGTGAATGTTAAAAAATTACATAAAGTTAAATTATGCATCTCACAACAATTGACATCATTATCACTTAAACAATTTTATGCACATTGATAAGAGCTCTATGATTCATCAGAATATGCAAAACAGGGTATATAAAAAGGTTTTTTAGATCCCCATCATACTATAGGTATGGGGAACTTAGGTAATCGTGAAAATTTTCGACCTCGGTTTTTTGACTTTTCTACACGTTTTCAGGTGTGAGGAATCCGAAAATGACAAAATTTCTATGGTGTCTGTTAGTGTGTTAGTGTGTTAGTGTGTTAGTCTGTTAGTCTGTTAGTGGGTCAGTCCGTTAGTTTGTTAGTCTGTGTACACGATATCTCAAGAACAAATTGTCGCAGAGAGGTCAGATCAGTTTTAAAATATTACTTTCGACACTGGCAAGAACCCTATTGATATGCAACATTCGAATTTAAAAACTTCGTAAGTTATTAGAAATTTACGATTTTCTTAACATGGGAGAATAGGACAAAAATTCACTTAAACGTGCATTAAATGGAAACGTTTTACTGTAAAAATATCAGAGCAGTTTTAAAATATCAGTTTGGATGCCGGAATGAACATCAGTAACTATAAATATGCTACTTTGAAAATTTCGCAAGTTATTGGAAATTTACGAATTTCTTAACATGGCAGTATAGGGCAAAATTTCACATAAACGTCAATTTTTAGAGATATTTTCATCGTAAAGATGTCAGATTACTTTTGAAATATTATTTAGGACACTGGCATGAATATCATAGACTATGATTTTTCCAATTTAAAAAAATTCGTAAGTTATTTGGAATTTACGATTTACTTAACATGTCAGAATAAGGCAAAATTGAGCATAAATTTCCATTTTGAGGATCCTAAATACATTAGACAACTTCAAAATTAAGTTTATGATATTTGTTTGAACATGATTGAATACAAATATTCTACTAGGAAATTTTCGTAAATTATTCGTAATTTACGATTTTATCAACATAGCGAAATTGTAAATATTTCATATAAATATGAATTTTGCGGTTTATTGCATTGGAAATAGTAGCATGAAAACTAAACAACAGAAATGACCCTGATAAAATAAATTAATAAATTAGAATGAGATAATTATATCCAAGTGAACGGTGGATAGCCTATTAGGCGGGGATTTCATTCTGTCACTGTATCAAGCTTTGGTCAAATTCATTTCTTTTAACATGATTATAATATGTCTCGCAGTAGAAATTTCTGAGAACATAGATATGATGGGGAACTGAGCAGAGTCCACCTATGCCAACTAGTTTTATCTTATAATTATTTATGTTTTGAATTAAGGTGGGCTTTAACGGGTTAAAAGAAATTTGTTGAATACTTTCATTATATATATATATATATATATATATCAGTGTTGGGCAAAATTCAATCATCTCGATGACTAACGATTAATGATTAAATTAATCGTTAATCAAAAATATTTTGACTAATGATTAATTCAATCGTTAATCAAAAATATTTTGACTAATGATTAAATTAATCGTTAATCATAAATATTTTGATTAACGATTAATTTAATCATTAATCGCAAATGTTTTGATTGACGATTAAATTAATCGTTAATCGTAGATTTTACGACTAACGAATAATTTAATCATTAATCAAATATTTTTATGACTAACGAATAAATCAATCGTTAATCGTATTTTTACGACTAATGATTGAATCAATCATTAATCAAAAGTTTTATGACTAACGATTAAATCAGTAATTAATGATAAATTTTATATAAGAAAGAATAAGAATTCCCACTAAAACATTTTTCAATATCGTTTAAATGTGTTTAGGACTTCACATTTCGGTCTGTCTATATGACTGTCAATCTGTCCATCAGATTTCTTATCATAGTTTTAGAATGACCTGAAACTGATGTATATTATTCAGGTAGCGTTCTGCGACGGGTGCGAGTCGGGTTAGCATCAATTTTTGACCCACGGATAAAAACGTGAGTCTACCAATATTAGAGAATTTTTTTATGTTGCATTTCAGGAATACAATCTCTTGAATGCATCTTTTTTCATGTTTTTACAATCTGGTGCGGCTCTACACGACTTCTCTCACTCCGAACACAATTTCTATTGCAGTTAGACCATACAAAACCGAGAGAAAGGCCAAAGCCGCCATTTTTCTCACGTGTTTACAATCTGGTGCGGCTCTACACGACTTCTCTCGTCTCCGGACACTGTCATTATTCCAGTTAGACCTCACCAAACCGTGAGAAAGCCCAAAGCCGCCATTTTTCTCACGTTTTCACAATCTGGTGCGGCTCTAAACGACTTCTCTCACTCTCGACACTGTCTCAATTGCAGTTAGAACAAAACGTGAGAAAGACCTCACAGAACCGTGAGATAGACAAAAGCCGCCATTTTTCTCACGTGTTTACAATCCGGTGCGGCTCTACACGACTTCTCTCCTCTCCGGCCACTGTCTCTTAAAGATTGCAGCCGGAAACGTTGCAGTAAGACCTCGCAAAACTGTGAGAAAGGCCAAAGCCACCACTTTTTCACGTTTTTACAATCTGGTGCGGCTCTACACGACTTCTCTCATCTCCAGCCACTGTCTCTTAAAGATTGCATCCGGAAACGTTGCAGTTAGACCTCACAAAACCGTGAGAAAGACCAAAGCCGCCATTTTCTCACGATTTTAGAATCTGGTGCGGCTCTACACGACTTCTCTCATCTCCAGCCACTGTCTCTTAAAGATTGCAGCCGGAAACGTTGCAGTTAGACCTCACAGAACCGTGAGAAAGGCCAAATCCGCCATTTTCTCACGCTTTTACAATCTGGTGCGTCTCTACACGACTTCTCTCATTTCCGGACACTGTCTCTTAAATATTGCAGCCGGAAACGTTGCAGTTAGACCTCACAAAACTGTGAGAAAGGCCAAAGCCACCACTTTTTCACGTTTTTACAATCTGGTGCGGCTCTACACGACTTCTCTCATCTCCAGCCACTGTCTCTTAAAGATTGCATCCGGAAACGTTGCAGTTAGACCTCACAGAACCGTGAGAAAGGCCAAAGCCGCCATTTTTCTCACGCTTTTACAATCTGGTGCGGCTCTACACGACTTCTCTCATCTCCGAACACTGTCTCTATTGCAGTTAGACCTCACAAAACCGTGAGAAAGACCAAAGCCGCCATTTTCTCACGATTTTAGAATCTGGTGCGGCTCTACACGACTTCTCTCATCTCCAGCCACTGTCTCTTAAAGATTGCAGCCGGAAACGTTGCAGTTAGACCTCACAGAACCGTGAGAAAGGCCAAATCCGCCATTTTCTCACGCTTTTACAATCTGGTGCGTCTCTACAAGATTTCTCTCATTTCCGGACACTGTCTCTTAAATATTGCAGCCGGAAACGTTGCAGTTAGACCTCACAAAACCGTGAGAAAGGCCAAAACCGCCATTTTTCTCGCGTTTTTACAATCTGGTGCGTCTTTACACGACTTCTCTCATCTCCGGGCACTGTCTCTTAAAGATTGCAGCCGGAAACGTTGCAGTTAGGCCTTTACAGATCCATGAGAAAGGCCTAAGCCGCCATTTTTCTTCCGTTTTTAGAATCTGGTGCGGCTATACACGACTACTCTTATCTCCGGACATTGTCTCTATTGCAGTTAGACCTCACAAAACCGTGAGAAAGCCCAAAGCCACCATTTTTCTCACGTTTTTAGAATCTGGTGCGGCTCTACACGACTTCTCTTATCTCCAGCCACTGTCTCTTAAAGATTGCATCCGGAAACGTTGCAGTTAGACCTCACAAAACCGTGAGAAAGTCCAAAACCGCCATTTTTCTCACGTTTTTATATTATGGTGCGGCTTTCCACGACTTCTCTCATCTCCGGACACTTTCTCTTAAAGATTGCAGACGATAAATTCTCATTTACTAATATATCTTCAAATTTTACATAGTTTTTGTTATTTTAGTTTTCTAGTCAGGAAGACAAAGCTCAAATCAGTTTTTCATTCAAGAATATGCACAAACACAAAATAAATTCATTACATAAATAATTATATAAACGGTTGATGTAGCTAATATGTTCTTAGTAATATTTTTAAGAAATATTATTTTATGCATTTTTAGTAGACTTACGTAAACTGAAAAGAAATTTCAGTTTAAACTTCATTTTAAGTATTTTTAAAATAAAGAAAAGTATCGAAAATTGAGCACCTAATAGTTTTTAATTTTAATTTTTATAATTTTAATTTTTGAATTTGCGAAAATACCATGTAAACTATTAACTATTTATAAAACAAATTAAAGCCCTCTCTTTAAGAGATATGCAACCTACCAATAAGTATTTGGGTACTTTCGAATTAAGAAATTTTGTCAAATATCTAGAAGAATTCTATAGGAATCATTTTGAAACTTCGGTAGTGTAAAGAACATGTTATACATAGCATTTTTCAGCAAAATTTGTGTCCTGAAGAGGAAAAATGCACCAGCGTAAAAAAATAAACAAAAACCAAAATGTTTTGGATCACCTTGTAAAAGGTAATGCTTTAAACTCGTTTTGGTTGTAGCATATGATTATGATGATATTTCCATTATATGTATAAATTTTAAGAGGTTACCTCATATATTCATGGAGATGTAACAGTTTCTTTAAAAAATCGCAAAAACAATTTATCCTTTTTTTATTAAAACACGTAGGGCATTAGATGCAGTGGAAATCCATTTTTAAGAAATATGGTATGCTACATTAGGCACACATACAGCAATCAGAATGCGAAAATGTTAAATATCTTATGAAATACGAGCACTTTTACTAAATAATTTTCAACTACGTATGCACAAGCTTTATAAAAATTTCTCTTGTATAATTTAATAGCCAAAAGTATTGAGCAACTTACATGAAAACCCCAAACAAATATCATGTAAATTTAAAACCTTACGAGCGATACGAGGCTTAACACAAAAGAAAATGCACATGGTAAATTATAATTGCAGCTATTAATGTATCTGAATATTTTAGTGTAGTCCTGTAAATCTGAAGGCTAATCATATCATATTCTATACAATACATTATGTTAGAATATTAACAATGCATAAAATTTCTTTATGATTTTTACAGTATAAAGTTATTTAAATATGATTTTTAAAAATGTCTGACCTAAAACGCAAACCTGACCCTGTACACAAACTAGTTGTACACGACCTATTAATGTCATTTTATATAGGGAACATTCCATAGTGAACTCGACTAATATATAACATATTTTAAAATTTCTAAAAGTATTGCTGGGGGCGGGAGACAGGCAGATAGAAAAATAAACAATCGGACAGACAGACACACAAGTTGAAATCATATTCACACCTAAAAATAGTTAGAAAGTGTTAACAACACTTAACGTAACTGAATGTACAACTCCAGCAAATTTTTATTAATAGTTCTTAATGTAACTGAATATTTTTGTGTAGCCCTGTAAATCAGTTGCTAATTATATTATATTTCATGGTGCCTATGAATCACATATTTCAATTTCATTAAGCTTTGTAATAATTTTATCAAAATTTGGTTTATAGAAATACCTCACAGAACGCACGGCTTTGGAATGCTTTGGAGTGTCCCTGTACACACACAAACCAGTGGTGGTATTTAAACAATATACATAGGAAACAACCAATTATGAACTTGAATAACTTATTTCAATTTCATTAAAATTTGTGTTCAATAAAGGTATTAAAATATGGTTTATAGAAATACCTCCCATACGACACAATGCTTTGAAATAGTTTCGGGTGTCCCTGTACACAAACCGGCAGAGATATTCTCTCCATTTTCAATAGGGAACATCCAGTAGTAAACTTGAATAACATATATCAGTTTCAAGAAATTCCATAAATATTTATAACAATTAGAGCGCGGACAAACAGACGAACAGACAGACAGATACACAAACTGAAGTAAAATTCACACTTAAAAAATGTTAGAAAGTGTTAAAGATACTTAATATAAACGAACGTGCAATTCCAGCAAAATTTTACTAATGTCTCTTAATGTAACTGAATATTTTTGTGTGGCCCTGTAAATCTAATGCTAATCATACTATAATCTATAGAAAGCATTCTTTTGCGCATATAAATAACATATTTCAATTTCATTAAGCTTTATGCAAAGTAAAGTTACTGGTGGATCTGCAGATCAGGAGCCTCGACGTCCTATTTGCATCAGACATTATTCAATATGACATTTTTTTTTATTCCTTA
Organism: Salticus scenicus; assembly: GCA_963930645.1. Lineage (NCBI taxonomy): Eukaryota > Metazoa > Arthropoda > Arachnida > Araneae > Salticidae > Salticus > Salticus scenicus. Next base: position 181,137,611 of record OZ005659.1, read on the forward strand.
TTATATAATAGTATATATTGATTCGATCGACTTCTTACCATAATCACATACATTACAGGGGGGGCTGCCGCCCCCCTCAACCCCCCGCTTTATCTGTCTTTGTATACCTATTTGTATATCATATAAAGTGTTACGGAATTGTAAATGATTGCATTTATTTTTGCATACTTTCTTTCAAAGAAGTTTAGTAAGCTGATAAAATGCTAATTTTGTGCATTTCTAGTCGTTTTAGCGTTAAAATAGCCTAATTTTTCTCTGAAAATGCATTACAAAGCTCCAATAAGGAAAGAAATGGATTTGGCGCCAAATTCGGCGATTGTTTCCCTCTTTGGCGATTTTTTTGGCGACCTTGGCGAGAAAATCCTTATTAGGGATATACCAAATATGGAAGCTCTAATCTCATTGGCTGATGTGATGCAAGAATTTTCCAGAACAGTCTGTGTTCGATAGAAAAGTATAAAAGAAGCATTATTTTCGCCAAGGCGGTCAGTCTCAGATCTGTGTGAGTTTCGTCAAATGCTTGCTTTGCTTTGAACCTCTTTGAATGAGACTTGCTTTATGTGTTATTGATAAAGAGTTTGCACTGTTGTTTTACTGTTAACGGCTGTTGTTTAAGCTATGTTTACTGGTTGAATTGAAGCTGATACTTGGTTTATAGACCTGTATTTTTCTGGAACTTTCTGTGAATAAATCACTGAATTTTTGCAAGTTTCGCCTTTTATTCTGGGACAACTTACGAACCCCCAAGTACGCAACAATATGTATTCTTAATAAACGACGGTGTTGTATTATTTCCCTGAAATTCACAAATACCAAATTTCATAACTATCAAATTTCATACAAAAAAATTACATAGCATATGGGAAATATTTTGCGTAACCTTTAAACTAATTATCAATTCTATGCCCACAATTTTCAACAGGAAAACATACTTTTAAAATTCTAATAAAATTTCATTATATTAGATGGGGTGTAACCTTGTTAAAGTACACTTATAAGAAATACCGACTATAGACCGTAATAGTACGAAATTCCTTTATGTATCCTGAAAAGTAGTAACAGTCATTGTAAACGCCAATAATAAGAATAAACCTAATTAATTATAACTCATTAATTTTTCAAACTAATTTGACATCATTTGGAGGATTACAGTAAATACTCGGAATAACTTTGTGTGGTCCCATAAATTATTTAGTCTATACACAACCTTTTTTAAGAGTAAACATGATTTTAAGCATCTTTATAATGTATGTTAACTTTATTAAGTTCAATTCAGCAAAAACGCATGAAAGTGCGCGCTTAAATTAAAAATTTGTCCATAGGCTCTAATGTTACGAAATTCTTTCGTGTGTCTTTGTAAACGAACCATAAACATTGTATACACCAGTAAAAACTATTCAGCTTATTTTGCGTTTAAAATTAATAAGTGTTCCAAATTTAACATCGTTTGGATGACTATGTGACATTGTCAGAATACTTTTGTAAGATCCTGTACATTAATTAGAAAGCTTAAGAGCACATATTTTCTTCAAACAACATAAGTTTAAGCATCTTACTCACGTACGCTAGTTTAATTTTCTTCATTGCAAAGTAATGATATTAAAATGCGTTTAAACGAAATTCACCCCATACGCCGTAATGTTAAGAATTTTGGCGTGTCCCTGTACACAGTTTATAAGAAATATAGCAATAAAAATTATACAGCTACTTATATGCAAAGATGGAACGTGTGCGCCAATTTTCAAGTCAATCGGAGGATTTTTGCGGCCGCTATTGAGGTACATACAAATTCTTCCCATAGGCCGTAAAAATAAGAAAAACTTTGGCGTGTCCCTGTACACGAACGACAAATGGAATACACACCTAACACTATACAGCTAATTCCGTTGGCCTCATGAATATATGTACCAATTTGCAAGTCAATAGCGTTATTTTGGGGGCCGCAATCGCGGTACATGCAAATTCTTCCCATAGGCCGTAATGATAAAAAAAATCAGTTGCACTTCGGGAGTGCCGACAGAAGTGAAAACGTGAACAATTACATGTGTATTTCTTGAATCGTCAGGAAATATTTTGTTGTGTAGGAAATACTTTAAATGAAGTGTTTTTTTTATTCATTAATATAAACTACTACTACAGAATTATATTACAATTTTATTTAATGCGCTAATTGCAATAGAGACAGTGTCCGCAGATGAGGTAGAGACGCACCAGATTGTAAAAACGTGAGAAAATTGGCGGCTTTGGCCTTTCTCACGGTTTTGTGAGGCCTAACTGAAATAGGACAGTGTCCGGAGATGAGAGAATTCGTGTAGAGCCGCACCAGATTGTAAAAACGTGAGAAAAATGGTAGCTTTATACTTTCTCACGGTTTTGTGAGGTCTAACTGCAACGTTTTCGGCTGCATTCTTTAAGAGACAGTGGCCGGAGATGAGAGAAGTCAATTAAAGCCGCACCAGATTGTAAAAACGTGAGAAGAATGGAGGCTTTGGCCTTTCTCACGGTGTTGTGAGGTCTAACTGCAATCGAGACAATGTCCGGAGATGAGAGAATTCGTGTAGAGCCGCACCAGATTGTAAAACCTGAGAGAAAAATGGCGGCTTTGGCCTTTCTCACGGTTTTGTGATGTCTAACTGGAATAGAGACAGTGTCCGGAGTTGAGAGAAGTCGTGTAGTGCCGCACCAGACTGTAAAAACGTGAAAAAAATGGCGGCTTTGGCCTTTATCTCGGTTTTGTGAGGTCTAACTGGAACGTTTCCGGCTGCAATATTTAAGAGACAGTGTCCGGAGATGAGAGAAGTCGTGTAGAGCCGCACCAGATTGTAAAAACGTGAGAAAAATGGCGGCTTTGGCCTTTCTCACGGTTTTGTGATGTCTAACTGGAATAGAGACAGTGTCCGGAGTTGAGAGAAGTCGTGTAGTGCCGCACCAGACTGTAAAAACGTGAAAAAAATGGCGGCTTTGGCCTTTATCTCGGTTTTGTGAGGTCTAACTGGAACGTTTCCGGCTGCAATATTTAAGAGACAGTGTCCGGAGATGAGAGAAGTCGTGTAGAGCCGCACCAGATTGTAAAAACGTGAGAAAAATCGCGGCTTTGGTCTTTCTCACGATTTTGTGATGTCTATCTGCAACGTTTCCGGCTGCAATGTTTAAGAGACAGTGTCCGGAGATGAGAGAAGTCGTGTAAATCCGCACCAGATTGTGAAAACGTGAGAAAAATGGCGGCTTTGGCCTTTCTCACGGTTTTGTGTGGTCTAACTGCAATAGAGACAATGTCCGGAGATGAGAGAAATCGTGTAGAGCCGCACCAGATTGTAAAAACGTGAGAAAAATGGCGGCTTTCGCCTTTCTCACGATTTTGTGAGGTCTATCTGCAACGTTTCCGGCTGCAATCTTTAAGAGACAGTATCCGGAGATGAGAGAAATCGTGTAGAGCCGCACCAGATTGTAAAAACGTGAGAAAAATGGCGGCTTTCGCCTTTCTCACGGTTTTGTGATGTCTAACTGGAGAAGAGACAGTGTCCGGAGATGCGAGAAGTCGTGTAGAGCCGCACCAGATTCTAAAAACGTGAGAAAAATGTCGGCTTTCGCCTTTCTCACGATTTTCTGAGGTCTATCTGCAACGTTTCCGGCTGGATTCTTTAAGAGACAGTGTCCGGAGATGAGAGAAGTCGTGTAAAGCCGCACCAGATTGTAAATCGTGAGAAAAATGGCGGCTTTGGCCTTTCTCACGGTTTTGTGAGGTCTAACTGGAATAGAGACAGTGTCCGGAGATGAGAGAAGTCGTGTAGAGCCGCACCAGTTTGTAAAAACGTGAGAAAAATGGCGGCTTTGGCCTTTTTCACGATTTTGTGATGTCTATCTGCAACGTTTCCGTCTGCATTCTTTAAGAGACAGTGTCCGGAGATGAGAGAAGTCGTGTAGAGCCGCACCAGATTGTAAAAACGTGAGAAAAATGGCGACTTTGGCCTTTCTCACGGTTTTGTGATGTCTAACTGGAATAGAGACACTGTCCGGAGATGCGAGAAGTCGTGTAGAGCCGCACCAGGTTGTAAAAACGTGAGAAAAATGGCGGCTTTCGCCTTTCTCACGATTTTGGAGGTCTATCTGCAACGTTTCCGGCTGGATTCTTTATGAGACAGTGTCCAGAGATGAGAGAAGTCGTGTAAAGCCGCACCAGATTGTAAATCGTGAGAAAAATGGCGGCTTTGGCCTTTCTCACGGTTTTGTGAGGTCTAACTGGAATAGAGAGAGTGTCCGGAGATGAGAAAAGTCGTGTAGAGCCGCACCAGATTGTAAAAATGTGAGCAAAATGGATGCTTTGGCCTTTATCACGGTTCTGTGAGGTCTAACTGCAACGTTTCCGGCTGCAATCTTTAAGAGACAGTGTCAGGAGATAAGAGAAGTCGTGTAGAGCCGCACCAGATTTTAAAAACTTAAGAAAAATGGCGGCTTTGGTCTTTCTCATGGTTCTGTGAAGTCTAACTGTAACGTTTCTGGCTGTAATCTTTAAGAGACAGTGTCCGGAGATGAGTGAAGTCGTGTAGAGCCGCACCAATTTGTTAAAACGTGAGAAAAATGGCATCTTTGGGCTTTCTCACGGTTTTGTGAGGTCTAACTGCAGTAGAGACAGTGCCCGGCGATGAGAGAAGTCGTGTGGAGCCGCACCAGATTTTAAAGCAATATACAGTATATAATTGTTAACACTTCACATTAGCAAGTTAATTGTATGATACATCATTTGTATCATACAAGGATGGAAAGCGTTTGCTGACGATGACGCGAATTCAATGATTTTTGTTCACCCAAAAGTTTTCACTTCAAATGGAAAGCGTTAGCTGACGATGACGGGAGTTCAATGATTTTTGTTCACCCAAAAGTGCTCAACGCACCTAAAGACGTTTTCACTTCAAAAACTTTGGCGTGTCCCTGTTTGCGGCTGCTATCGCACGACAGACAGACGAACAGACGGAACGCAAAATCCTTTTGAGTCTCAACAGAGGGCCTCCATTGGCGTTTCGGCAAAAATTGGAAGTCAATAGCTTGATTTTTGCAGTGGCTATCGCGGTACATACAGATTCTTCCCATAAGCCGTAATGATAGAAAATCTTTGGCGTGTCCCTGTACACGAACTACAAATGGAATACACACCTAAAACTATACCGCTTATTCCGTTGGGCTCATGAACACGTGTACCAAATTGCAAGTCAATAGCGTGATTTTTGTGGCAGCTATCGCAATACATACGAATTTCTCCCACAGGCCGTAATGATAAAAAAAACTTTGGCGTGTCCCTGCATACGAACTACAAATGGAATACATACCAATAACTATACAGCTGATTTCGTGGGGCTCATGAACATGTTTACCAAATTGCAAGTCAATAGCGCCATTTTTGCGGCCGCTATCGCGCGACAGACAGAGAGAAAGAAAGACAGACAGACAGACAGAGCCCAAAACCGTTTTGAGTCTCAACAGAGTGCCTCCACTGACGTTTCGGCAATTAAAATTTGGTTTATAGAAATACCTCTCATAAAACGCAATGCATTGGAATACTTTTGAGTATCCCTGTAAACAAAACAGTGCTGATATTTACTCCATTTTACATAAGAAACATCCAATATATCTTGAATGACATATTTCAATTTCATTAAGATTTGTGTACAGTAAAAGTATTAAAATATGCTTTATAGAAATACCTCCCATAGATTACAATGCTTTGGAATACTTTCGGGTGTCCCTGTACACAGAGCAGTAGAGGTATTCCCTCCATTTTCAATAGGGAACATTCGATAGTGAACTTGAATAACATATATCAGTTTCAAGAATTTCCATAAATATTTACGGGAGTTAGAGCTAGAGCGCGGACAGACAGACAAACCGAAGTGATTAACATTTTTCAATCTTGTCGGAAAGTTTTTAAAAACCGTTACTGAAAATTGCTATCAAAAATTTAGCGGCATTATTTGATCTTCAGAGAAAGGGGGGGGGATATCAGCTATGGATACAACTACAATTCAATCACGATTAATTTAATCATGATTAATTTAGTCATGATTAACAGTTAATCATTTGCTGCAACTAATATATTAATCACGATTGATTTAATCATGAATAATTTAATCATGAATAACGGTTAGTTGTCTGCTTCTCGAATAATTTAATCATGATTGAATTTTTAGTTGCAGCAAATGACTGAAATATTAATCACGATTGATTTAATCACGATTAATTTAATCGCAACTAACGGTTAGTCGTCTGTTTTTCGATTAATTTAATCGCGATTGAATTTTTAGTTGCAGCAAATGAATAACCGTTAGTTGTGATTGAATTAATCGTGATTAAATTTTTAGTCAACTAATTAGTTGATTGAAAATTTAATCGATTGGTGCCCAACACTGATATATATATATATATATATATGTTTGTTTTAGACTTTTATTTATCTATAGGGTACAGAACATAAATTTTACTTTCTTTGGTCGTCTAGTGTTATGATCCCTGAGATGAAAATCGTCTGGATTCATCATGGAGAATAATTTTAATAAATAATATTTTTAACAGATTATTTATACTGCGTGAATCTGTGTAGAAAAATAAAGAAGAAAGTTTTGTGATGGCAATAACATATCAGGATTTTTTTTTTTTCCTTCTTCTTTTTTAAATGTCAAGTTTTCTTTAAACTATTTAAAAAATTATTTTGAAATGTTTTTTGAATTACACTAGAAATGTTTAAGTGCATTAACTTCATATCTTGAACCTTAATTTGTAATAATATACCTAGATTAAAATAGGGTACGAAAAACATCAGTGTGTGTATGTGCCATGCCAATTATTATTATTTTTTTTTTTTCCCTAATGGAACTGAAACACCAGATATATAAGAAAGTTATTCAAATACTTACATTCTGATCAATCGCGAAAGCTTAAACTAAACTATCCCAAGTAAAACAGCCACTTTATGTACATATTGTAGCATCAGGTGCTGCGCGGGTTGAAATCCTAAGCGAAAATTTCAGAATGATAACGGAGATTCCACCTGCTGCCGTTTTCTTAGATATCGCTATTAGAAGTTCTTATAGCGATCATAAGAAAGTATCGTAAGAAAACAAAATTCTAATTTAGAATTTTGTTTTTTTACGATACTTGAACCTAATTTGCTAACTAATTAAAGGGACAGACTACTTTTAAAAATAAGAAAATGAAGAAAATTTTCGATCAATTTTCAGAACCTTTTAAAAAATGAATAAATGCATGTGCAAACACACTTTTTTTTTTTTTTTTTTTTTTTTTTTTGTTAACTAATATGACATTATTTTATTGATTAAAAATATTATTTTGGTTTACTTTAAAATAGAAAATTATTTTATTGCATATTATTTTTTTAAAAATTCAATGGTGCTTTCACATTGCGCGCAGGATATCTTAATTACAATATCCTTTATCCAAAGTGAGTACGGGCCGCGATAGCCCAGTCGGTAGAACGCCGGCCTCTAATTGGAAGATTGCGGGTTCGGTACTCGAGCCGGCCAAAGACCGTAGTGTACACTAATGGTGGCTGGTGCACGTAAAATCTGTCGTTGCCGCAGTGTCCTCCATGTTCCCATCAAAAATTTTACCTCTGGGGGTCACCGAAGCAGGAGAGCCATCCCTTCCGTGGAGGATCAAAATTGTGATGGCATGTCTCCGGACCACTTCTAGGGGTGTGTCCCAGACCGTCATCAACTGCCCATCTGCGCAGCACTAGTGCGACGTAAAACCCAACCATCCATCCATTCATCCAAAGCGAGTACATATTAAGCGGCTCAGTGTATTATTCACCAAATTATATTTTTCACCAAATAAAATAGTTTTATTTTATTTATTTTTTTAGTTCCGAATACACTTTCTGCATTATAAATTTTAAAAAATAGCTATTAAAATAGACACTTGTAAAAAATTAATTTACACACTTCAAATTAAATTAATTTGTGAGGGCATGTATACTTTCACTTTTTGTTGAATTACAATTATATGTTGATATTCTAGAATCTACCTAATATAGTTACTTTTATAAATTGAAAATAAAAATTATACAGTAATGAATGTTATTTTTAAATTATAGTGTAATTAATGAACAAATTTATATTTACATATTCTTACCTGTCAAAACAAAAGTTACATATTTTTATTTATTATCCTCTTTCATTAAATTTAAACAAGATAATAATATTGATGATAAACAGATATTATCAAAAATATATGAACTATGTATTTGTTACTGAAAATTCATCGAGTTTTAGAAATCTAATTTTAAGTATCTGTATTGGAAACATTTCATTAAATTTTGAAATTAAAGAAAATTGTGTATAATTTTGAAATATCAATACAATAAATTTTTCTCATAAATATCCTCTGATGAACTAAACATATTTTGCAGTTAATGATATGAGTGTATCAATTTTCTTGCATAATCATGTCCATCATACACAATCAATACCAAAATTAGACATTTTTACATTAATACATATGGCTTATCTATTTAGTTTTACCTATATATATCAATTTAATATACATAGGGCTTTGAAAATCAAATTTCATTTAATTAAAAATTAAGGCTGATTTATTTTTCCTTAAAACAATGCTTATGACAAAATGATAAATAAATATTCCCATGAAATTATGCATTCCTTCAGATCAATGTTATAATTACGAACAATTTTTTGGCTTAGCTTTTTTCCTCCAAAATTATATTACTATTTTAGCATAAAACCTTTTATTTCTAGCTGCAATATGATTCTTTAATTCAATTTTATGGAAAAGTTAAATATATTACTTTGATATAGGGCAGGTGCTCCAGTTATTGGCATGCTCGAGTAACTGACATCTATCCCGAAATAATTAATAAATAAGAAAAATGATAAAATCATATATTTTACACATAAGAATTTTAACATTTTATGTCAAACACTGGAGCAAAGGGTGCTAATAATTGGTAAAATGAATAACTAGCAGTGTCAAACACCGGAATATAGGGGGCCAATTACTGATAAAATGAAAAACTGGAAGTGTCAATTACTGGAACATTGAGTGAGTGTCAAATAAAAATTCATAAAAAAAAAGTAATTGTTATCAAATGCATATATTTTAACATATTTGTGGTTCTGGATGTCTTTCATGCCATATGTATTAACTTAAGATTTCTAAAAATATTTTCTGATGACTAGAACATTAAAAACATCAGATGTTGCTCTAAAAGTGTCAATCACTGGTGCACTTACCCTATACATCTTTCTTTGATCACCAAAAATACATTAGATAATTTTTTTACTACTGGGTTTATTTATATTATTCTGATATTTGGCTGTAATTCAACACTAGTCAAACTTTATTATTATTGAACTATAGACAGACATTGATTAACGGTTCAGTGAAACATCACTAGTGCAGAACACAATTGAAGATCTTAGTGGATGAACATATTAAACGAAAGTTTAGTACATTTGAGAAAATAAACAGTAAAGATGTAGTAGAGTAGCCAGAAACCATATATATATAACAATTTCCTGTGCCGACAACTGTGTTAACTTATGGCCTTATTCACCATTAACTTCAACTCCCGGTTCAATGTAAAAACTTGAAAAGCGCGTAAAGGCAGAGTATAGCTTTCCAAGAAAATTTGCCATCTGCTTCTGCCGTCTAGCGCCAAAGTTTTCATATAATTTATGATTGGTCACTTTCAGTTAAAAAATCTGAAAATATCATTGCCGCTAGATGGCAGATGCAATGCGTCAAACTCTGCTAAGAAGTTCAACCCTGCCTTTATACGCTTTTCAAGATTTCGTGTTCAACCGGGAGTTAGAGTTATCTGTGAATACAGCCGTTAATGTTCGATATTTAAAAGAGACCATAATAAGCTCTTCCAGACATCTAATTTTTCTCAAAAATGTCACTTAACAGGTTCATGCACTTAACTCTTCAACTGAAAGAAAATTAAACAGTGGCCCTTTTAGCAGACATAGCATAACTACCTAAATTTGTTTAAAATTAAAATGTTATGTGATATTAATAAAGAAAAAAATGCCTTAAACTATTCTTGGCTCTGAACACGTTTACAACGATAAAATGAGCGAAATCAAATTTTCGCGCCTTGAGTTTTTCGCCAAATTGATTCATGTGAATTCCGGTAACCATACAGTATGTTCTGTTTACTTCCGCCGCACCAACTCCGGAGAGACCGCCTCGCCTAGCTGTGGACCCAGTTTGACAATGACCGTTGTGCCGCTTAATATGTACACGCTTTGCTTTAGGGATAGCTCCTGAAGAAGTCCTATTGCATTTTGAGCTTTTTATTTAAAATTCAATTTTAATATTATGCTTTGGTCCGAAAATCTTTTGCTAATCTCAACTTAAAAGGTTCATTTCTATAATGTAAGATCGAGTATTTACCCTCATAATACCATCTTTTACTATTCCTTCTTCTCTACAGCATTACACAGCAGGGTCCTTTTTTATGTTTTCTACAGGTAATGTAATCTAATAAACTTCAAAATTAAAGTAAGTAATATTATTAATTTTCTAAAGATAAAATCTATTTCAGTTAACTAGCTACTTTGTTGGAATATGTGTGTTTCTGTGGTGATTTATTTGACTGTCTATACTTTGTTCTCACTCTTTTCTTTTTAATTAAATAAATTATAACTTATATATTATTATTATATACTATTAATTATTAATAATTAATAATTAGTTTTGTTGCAATTGCCAACGCTAAAGCTTCTTCGAGTGTATACTTAGCTATTTCTTTCTCTGCCTTTTTGAAAACTTTTTTTTTTTTTTTTTTTTTTTTTTTTTTTTACTTTGGTTGCCCTTTTGGAACTTCAAATTAATTTATCTGACATTGTAGCAGTATCCCTTTTACCACTTTGTCTCAATTTAATATTAGAAGCATGGGTTAACTTGTTTAGTGTGATTTTACTTTTCTTGTTTTAGACCTAATTTCACTCGAGTCAAAATCTTTTTTTGGGTGTCCAGGTTTCTTAACAGTCGATAATCCACTTGTGCTGCGTAAAGTTTTCTAAAGATATACTAGTATTCAACCAATCATTGTGTTTCTTTAAAAAGTTTTTTTTTACTGCGATGGCACTTTTCCATCTTTGATTAATTACAATCATAAATAAATGTACAAATCGGATCAATTCTTTCAACATCAGAACAGTTTTATAAGTTAAATTTGTCTTTGAGTTAATCCACAAGCATATTTTCAAGCTTACATCTTGCCGTTCCAGGCTTATTAGATTCATTTTTTAAACTTTTTGTAAAGTTGCCTTCTCGATACAGCCAGCAGTCTACCTGTAAAAAAATAAATATCTTCTTAAAATGCAAATGTTTCCAGATAAAACTTACCTATATAAAATCTACAAGAAACGAGGAATAAAACGGAACTAGAGTCAACGTGTACAAAGATGTACAAAAGTTTTGGCATCCTAAGGATATCAAAACTTTGACTAAATTTAAAACAGTTTTTAACACAAATTTGATCTGATGGTATAAAATAAATATGGAAAAGAAAATTTATCAACGTATGAAAATAAAAACTACATACCTTGATGCAAAATATCCCTGCACAAAAAAACATATCGGAAACAAGTATCTTCACAACACAACCTGTAAAATGAAGCACATGGATATGACTGACGAGTGACGACGGCCTTCATGAAAAATTGATGGGAACTTGTTTTCGTCGAAAGATTCGCAAAGGAAGGCGAGCGTTTATTGTTATTATATTTTGGGAATTATTTGTCTAGGGTATCTACTTTGTTATTGAAAGGTTAATTTTTTTTATTTTCAGAGCTGATTTTTAGAGTTTTGTCCTGCTAGGTTTGCAAACCGTCGCATTGTGCAGCGATGCGACAGGAATTATATTTCTCGGTGAGCAGAAGGTCTTTGACAAGGTCTGGCACGCCGGCCTTCTCAATAAACTTTCTGAGTTGGGCTATTCCGACCAACTTACCAAAATTTTTACTGACTATCTCTCTAACAGGTCCTTCGTGGTGAAAGTGGGTAATTCCCTCTCTAGCCCGAAATCTGTCCTTAGTTCAGTTGCTCAGAGCTCTCCTGCCGGGCCTCGTATCTTTAACATCCATATCAACGACATTCCTCGTAAGCCCGACGTCAATTTAGAACTATTTGCTGACGACACATCCATCATGTTCAGACATACACAACCACACGCTGTGTTTAAAATACTCCAAGACTACCTTAATCATAGATGCCATTTTTACCATGTTTTTATTAACTTCGATTCTTGTTTGTATGTTTGTTTGTCAGGGGCAAATCTTGCAATCGATTTTTAACTAACTTCCCGACTAGCTAGATATTTGAAATTTTCAGGACAGCTCACAACACGCTGACAATACATTTTTCTAATAATTTTAGTCAACTATTTCAGGTCCCACTGCCTTCGGCAGCGCTTATATGATTCGACAGAAAATTTATTTAACTAACTTCCCGACTAGCTAGACATTTGAAACTTTCAGAATAGTTCAGAACACGGTGCAAATACATTTTTTTAATACCTTTAGCCACCTGTTTCGGGTTCCTGCTGCCTTCGGCAGCGTTACCAGTACAAAGCTTGCAATCGATTTTTCACTAACTTCCCGACTAGCTAGATATTTGAAACTTTCAGGATAGCTCAGAGCACGGTGACAATACATTTTTTTTTATATACTTTTAGTCAACTGTTTCAGGTCCCTATTGTAATCGGAAGCGTTTATATGATTCAACAGAAAATTTATTTAACTAACTTCCCGAGTAGCTAGACATTTGAAACTTTCAGAATAGTTCAGAATACGGTGAAAATGCATTTCAAAAATATTTTTAACCAATTGCTTCGGGACCCTGCTGCCTTCGGCAGCGTTACCAGTACAAAGCTTGCAATCAACTTTTAACTAACTTCCCGGCTAGATAGCTATTTGAAACTTTTATAATAGCTTAAAACATGATAGCAAGGAATTTTTTTAATACTTTTATCCAATTTCTCCGGGTTCTCGCTGCCTTCAGTAGCGTTTACATGATTCAACAGAAAATTTAAAAACATGGTGTATAAAAGTTCTTTTTATCTTGTAATTATTTTAATTTATTTCGGAGTATTTTTTGCACCGCCTTTATTCCTATACGACTTATTTTTTAAAAGCAAATTTTTCTTATTTTATGGAAGTTATACATTGGGGAAAAAATTTCTATAAAAAAAGTGATGTGAAATAAAGGCGCGGCTAAATATACTCCGGCATAAATTAAAATGTTGGCTTTAAATCTATACCTTAATTCGTACTGGATATGGACTAAAAACTGGAAAATTAAAGTGAACAGACTTCAAGTCTTCCAAAATAAGCAATTGCATAGGTACGTTAAGGCCTTTCGCTATGTTCGTATCGTAATGACGTCAGCCATAAAGGCGTGAAAATTAGATCCACCTACGCTGAAATTAGGAAACCTACGTTGAAGTTTCACAGGTCTATCCCTAAAGTTCAGAATCCTGTTTTAAACGCATCAGAAGATATGATCCTGGTCTAGGCTGGCAGGGGACGAAAACGTCCACATGTCATCCTTCTTAGAGAGGATGGGTTTGTTCCCATATCTAAGCGTAGGAGGCGTGACCCTTCTGGCGTCACCTAACACAGTATTCTAACTCCAAATTCTTGTCTCTGTAGAACGAATTTGAATTCTTCTACTTCTGGCTCCCCCCACTCTACAGTCCTCTGTGTATTTTCATTGTCGTGTGCAAGTGCAGCCGATCTTCCTGCATGTTACTTTACTAGTAAGGAATCATCTTCTTATTGTAAATAACTTTATTAATATTTTTGCATTTAAACCGTAATGTATTTTTTTCTTCTTTTATTTAATTTTAATTGTATTCTTATATCCTTTTGTAAATACCTGTGTATAATCTTTTAAAGTTTAAATTGCTAGGGAATTTCAGGAAAACATCCAGTTGTGTACTCAGGTGGGTTTAAAGATGCCTTTTTAAAAGCAGAACTGTCTCAGAGAGACCGAGGGAGCACTGAGGCAAGATTGTGTGTGATCCATTTATGTATGTAAAAAAAAAAAAAAAAAAATGTATGTATATATACATATATTTTGTTTGTTTGTTTGTTTTGTTTTGACAAAGCGGAACCTCCGGAATTCCACCAAGTATCTTATCTAGATATGTACCACCCCTACATTTCTCCGCCTCTCCACAGGCTGGCATTTTTCTTTTCTTTTCTTTTTTTTTTTTTTGGGGGGGGGGGGGAGGGGGGGTCTTGTTATATCATTAAGCCAAATTCTGCGCATGAGTTCCCCCCTTCCTTCAAGAAAACCGAATTTGTTAGATAATACAACACCTAATCATGCTTTTTCAAATCATGCTTTTTCTTCATCAATTTAATGCAATTTATGTTGTATAGTGCATTTTTTAAATTTCTCTTTCGGTTATAACTTCCATTTACTCAGTTTTTATCAACCTGTAACAAATTCATTAGTTTTATATGTTAATATTTATATACGAGGGCTGTTCAATAAGTAATAAGACTAAATTTATATAGAAAACAGTTCACCTTTAATCCTCATAATTTACATGGTCTTTTCCGAAGTAACTACCGTTGGACATGATACATTTGTTTCAACGTTCCGTTCACTTCTTAAACTCATATAAAAGTCCGTCCTTTGAGAGTAGTTTCAATACCGCCTACCCAGCTGTTACACATGCTTTCTTTCTTTCGAAATGGCGGCCTCATAGGGGTTTCTTGAGCTCAGGACACAGATAGAAATCGCACGTGATCAGGACTATATGGAATCAGGACTATATGGAGGGTGTATTAGAATCTTCATATTGCTCCTCTGTAAAACGCCCCCTACGCAACCACCAGTAGTTGGCCTTGCATTATAGTGGTGCGATAAGAGGCCATCCTTCAGCAATGAACGCTTTTTTTAATGTGCCTGATTCTTCCTTATGATTGTCACGACTGTGTTGATCATTCTTTCTGTAATGGACGTTGAAGATCTTCCCTCAAAATCTTCCACAATTTGCCTCTCTTCCTTATAAGTTTTATGCTAATGAAGAACAGAGCCTCGACAATGATTCCGCCTTAAAAGCCTCGCGTATCATTTAAAACTAGTTGGCATAGGTGGACTCTGCTCAGTTCCCCATCATATGTATGTTCCCATAAATTTCTTGAACAGGACTTATTATATACATGTTAAGAGAAATGAATTTGACCAAACGCTTGATACAGTGACAGATCGAAATCCTCGCCTAATAGGCTACCCACCATTCAGTTCCATATCTTATTCTAATCTATTAATTTATTTTATTGGGATCAATTTCGTAGTTTATTTTCATGCTACTATTTCCAATGCAACTTTCCTAAAAATGCGTATTTTTATGAAATATCTCCCCATTTTGCTGTGTTGATAAAATCTTAAATTTCGAATAACTTACGAAATTTTCCTATTAGAATATTGTTAGTCAATCATGTTCATACAAGTATCATAAATGTTATTTTGAAATTGTCTGATGTATTTATGATCCTTAAAATGGACGTTTATGCTCGATTTTGCTTTATTCTGCCATTTTAAGTAAATCGTAAATTCCAAATAACTTACGAATTTTTTAAATTGGAAAAATCATACTCCATGGTATTTATGTCAGCATCCTAAATAATATTTCTAAAGTGGTTTGACATCTTTACGAGGAAAATATCCCTCAAGATTGACGTTTATGTGAAATTTTGCTCTATTCTGCCATGTTAAGAAATTCGTAAATTTCCACTAACTTACGAAATTTTTATATTTGAAAATTCATAGTCATTAATACTCATGCCAGTGTCCTAAATAATATTTCAAATGTAGTCTGACATCTTTACGATGAAAATATCTCTCAAAATTGACGTTTATGTGAAATTTTGCCCAATACTGCCATGTTAAGAAATTCGTAAATATCCAATAACTTGCGAAAATTTCAAAGTAGCATATTTATAGTTACTGATGTTCATTCCGGCATCAAAACTGATATTTTAAAACTGGTCTGACATTTTTACAGTAAAAAGTTTCCCTTTAATGCACATTTAAGTGAATTTTTGTCCTATTCTCCCATGTTAAGAAAATCGTAAATTTCGAATAACTGCTGAAGTTTTTTAATTCGAATGTTGCAAATGAATAGGGTTCTTGCCAGTGTCGAATGTAATATGTTAAAACTGATCTGACCTCTCTGCGACAATTTGTTCTTGAGATATCGTGTACACAGACTAACACACTAACCGACTAACACACTAACAGACACCCTACAGACAGACACTATACAAATTTTGTCATTTTCGGATTCCTCACACCTGAAAACGTGTAAAAAAGTCAAAAAACCGAGGTCGAAATTTTTCACGATTACCTAAGTTCCCCATACCTATAGTATGATGGGGAACTAAAAATGTCTGATACCGATTTTTGCAAACGAACACAAAATTTGATAGGATAATGCTGTTCCAAGGACGCTTCCATTTCGACGACTGGCCTCGGCTCGTAGGCGCCTAGAAACTAGCTTGCATTTTGTCACGTGATACTTAGTCACAGCCCATATGTGCCATCTATTGATACATTTTATTAATGCAAAAAGCAACAATTCTTCATCCCATAGAAATAATTATTATGATGAGTAGTTTCGGTACAGTAAAATTTGTCTTGCTTATTGAACAGCCCTCGTATATTAAAAAAATGATAGATTGTTAGTTACTATTTCCCTGTAACTTCTGTGTGTAGGCGAGAACTGTCAAGCACTTTTCCTAGTCTCCCCCTTTTCTTCGAATTCACTGGATATTGTTTCATTTTTCATAGATATCAGTATATATTTTTTCTTTTAGTCGGTTGACTCCCTCGTTCTGCGCATCATATTATGCAATCTGTACGATTTGCATATTGTATCTTGTTTAAGCTTATTTATTATCAAATAAATATGTGGTGTTTTCATTTTCAATGTACTGTTCAATTGATAAAGCCAGCTTTTCACAGGATTTTAAGCAGTGTTGCCAGATGAAAAGTTGAATTCTCCCTGCAAAATCCATAAAAATTCCTTTTCGCCCTACGCTAAAAAAAAATTCTCCCTGCGCAGGGATGGAACACGGGCGCAGATTTCATACCGGAATCTGTTTAAGAAATTTCTCTACCTATAATATCGTTGATTTAAGAAGTAGAAAATTTTCTTACACTGATAGTGGTATGAATTCTGCGCCCGCGTTCTGCGGAATTCTCTATAATTAAAAAATACCAAAAGATAGCTCAAACCCGCAAGAAAACATTACTGTGAAATTGAAACAAATGAAATAAAGACAGAATACATTCTGAAATTTTATAATTTATATTTTCATTTCAATGTTTTCCCACAAAAAAGCATTAACGTGTTAATATATATGCAGTCGAACCTCGTTAATGGGAATCTCCAGGGGGATAAAAAATTTGTTCATGTTATCAGTAGTCCATGCTATCAGTAACTAATCTTCATATAACTAAACTTATTTTCATTTTGACGGAGACTGTGGAAACAGTTCATGTTAAAAGTAATTCACGTTAACAGTGTTCACGTTAACAAGGTTCGACTGTATGGTAAATGTATGTGTATATATATAAGATGAAAAAAAATAATTTCTACAAGCAAATGGAAAAAAAGAAAAAAAAAGCGATAAAACAAGACAATTTTAACGCAGAGCTATGCCAAATTCAAAGTTACCTTAAAAGTATAATTATTTATTCAGTAAAAAATAAAAAATAAAACATTGAAGATGTGACCATCCAAATATTTCTCTTCCCTTTTTATTATTCTTTTTATTATCTATTTTTATTATCTATTTTATTTTATTATCTATTTATTATATCAAAAAATAAATAAATACAAATAAATAAATAATAATAATAATAATAATAATGTTTTTCACAAATTAACACTTACAAGAAATAGGGCCAAATTTCGTGCCAAATGCTTTCTGAGGCCAAACACAAAATTTCGGAGCCAACCACCTCGATTTGGAGCCAGTTTGGCTCCAAGGTGGCGAAAATGGCAACCCTCGATCAACCTGTAAAAAGCAATGCTTAACCCTTTCAGGGCGGTGGTTGCGCAGTGCAACCACAAATTTTAATTCAAAATTGCAAAAACCAGTGTTGCCAGATAGGAATTTCAAAATTTCCCCAAAACGCAGTTGATTTTTCCCTAAAAGACGCACTATTTAAAAAAATTTCCCCAAATACATTATTATTATTATTATTATTTTTTTTTTTTTTTTTTTTTTTTTTAAGAATGTACAGTGCTTCAGGGTTAGCGCTAAATACAATAATACGGAAACTTTCCACAAACTTCATAGGCAATTTTTTTTTTTTTGCTTTTATCTGAGGAAAAGAAAAGTCCATAAAATACAAATATCATTATATGTAATTACTTGCCTTAAATGTATAATAATTAAAACGATATGCATATTTCCAGTATGACCAAGAAGATTTTAATAAATTTTTTAATTATAAGAATCTTTTTTTCTAAACAAAGTGAAAACCAATGAATTTTAAATTAACGATATTTAAAGCTTTGATATCACGATTTTATTACAGGTTTCAGTTTGTATATATATATATATATATATGATAAACAAAAACTTGAGATGTTATTGCCAAGTTCTAATCTAAAGACCCCTATTTTATTTCATCAAAAATATCCTGTTTTTACAGATTTTGTTAAAAAAAAAAAAAAAAAAAGGAATTATTCTCCGTGACAATGACAATTAAATTATTTATTCCTGAAGAAATTAATATCAAGTCAGTTTTCATATGAGTTTTAAGTTTAAAGTTATGCCTATAAGGAAAATGTATTTCAGAAAATAAAATACTTTTCAATTATAAAACTTTTAAAACTCTTTATTCGTTTTAAAAATATAGGCAGGAATCCAGTTATGTTTAAAAATGCATTAAATAAATTAAACAAATAAAAACAATAAGTTAAAGATATTTAATTTTTACTCTTTATTATTTCATTCGTCTGTTCATTTGTTATTATTATTATCATTATTATTGGAACTATAATATTAATATATATGTATTCTGAATATAGAAAAAAATAATAATTTGCCTATTGAAAAAATAGATATATTTTGTTTTTTACGTACGTGATGTTGGTGAAATAATATTACATTGTTAAATAGTAACTAGTATGATGGGGCCACCGCACCACATGACTTGCTTCTAGATAATTTTACAGAAAATTCATTCAATACAAATTATTTATTAAATTATTTTTCATTATAAATGCAGACGATTTTTATCTGACAGAATTATATATGCCTAAATGCCGAAAAAAAGTCAATTTTTTGCAATTATCAGAAGAAATACGATTTTTTTTTTTTTTTTTTTTTTTTTTTTTTATCGATAAATTTGTTTTAAATTAGCAGTCTATAGTTCAACCATTCGTTTTAAAGGTATTGACAAGATTTTTCAAAAGATATCCATATTGAAAATTTACTCAACCCGGGGGTGTAGCCCCCCCCCCCCCAAAAAAAAAGGGGGGGGGGGGGGAAGCGATGCTCTTACATGTACATTTTCTATTTACTGTGTTAAAATTCTGCTGCAAATTCAGATTGCACTTTTTTGTATAATTAACAATTATTCAGTTTGAGGATCATGAAATCCAGAAGTACGTAATACTTATACATACGTAAAATAAATAAATGATTTTATAACAATTTGCAATATTTATAGCTAAGCACGAAATGCTTCAATTGAGGAGTAATAACAGCTATTCTGCTGTTTATTAAATTTTATAAAATTGACCGTTTGTATCAACGTAAAATGATTTAGTAACTTAATTAAGGAGAACTTTGATGCGATGGATATTGTTTTTTCGGTTAGTTAGAGTTCGGTGGGGAATTAAAACTTTCTAGATTTATTCAAATATTAATTTCCTTTCTAGGTGCTTGTGGTGAATGGGTTATTGGCATATTAACTATACCAGAATACCAAGCCAGGGCTCTATTCTCGTCTAGTTGCTTATTAACCACCACTTGTAATCATTAACGACAGTTTGTAACTACTGTTCTACCCATCGTAATAACCATCTTCCGGCTAAGTACTATTCTGGTCTCTCGTTGTTATCTTGAGTGGAAGAAGAAACAGCGTTCGATGGTGACATTTTACACCAATCAGTTGCAAGGGGTCATTCGTAATCCGTTTTGGGAGGGGAAAGTTGTGAATAGCGATGTTGACAACCGGTTTTCAATGGTAGAAAATGTGAAATGTCCCTTTAACCAAGGCTGAACTGGATCCGACGCTCCTTCGCTGCGGTGGAGCGTCGGATCCAGTTCAGCCTTGCTTTAACTGAGCAAACTAAAACATTATACAGACGCGCCCATTTTGATTGTGATAAACGAAGATCTTTCAGCTGAACAACTGCCTACTAGCTGCCGGTAACTTAACGACTGTAAACAAGCTCGAACGACTGTCAAGATTTCGACGCAACTGGACGAGAATAGCAAATCGTCGTTGTCTCGCTTCACAACAACCGGTTTCCGCGTAACGACTAGACGAGAATAGAGCCCCTGGGGCTCTATTCTCGTCTAGTTGCCTATTAACCACCACTTGTAACCGTTAACGACAGTTTTTAACTACTCTTCTACCCACCGTAATAACCATCTTCCGGGAAAGTGCTATTCTGGTCTGTCGTTGTTATCTTGAGTGGGAAAATAAACGCTCGCGTTTCAGGGTGACATTTTAAACCAATCAGTTGCAAGGGGTCATTCGTAATCCGTTTTGGGAGGGGAATTTTGTGAATAGCGATGATGACAACCTGTTTTCAATGGTGGAAAATATGAAATGTCCCTTTAACTGGGCAAACTAAAACATTATTCAGACGCGCCCATTTCTATTGTGATAAACGACGATTTTTAAGCTGAACAACTGCTTCCTAGCTGCCGGTAACTTAACGACTGTAAACAAGCTCGAATGAGAATAGCAAATCGTCGTTGTCTCGCTTCACAACAACCGGTTTCCGCGTAACGACTAGACGAGAATAGAGCCCCTGGTTGGAATGTCTTTCAAAGGGGTTTTCTAAATAGTCCTAAACAATATTCACGCGAATTTTGGCGAAAAATAAACAATAAATAAATAAATAAATAAAAATAATAAACGATTAAGTGGAAAATGCGACTTTGATTTGAAGCCGCACACTCCTATCTACCAGATTCGATATTAGATCCTTTCGACTTTCTTACTAATATTTCATGATAATGTGCCTGGAAAGCACTTTCTTTAATCACACACGTGATAAATAATCAATTGTTTTAATTATTACTCATAGAATATTTAATTTTCACCGCATAATTACTAACGCCAGCGTCATTAACCAGCGCTATTATTATCGTTATTAGCATGTAACTTTTTAAAACATTAATTGACTTCAAATTTATTTTATTATACACATTTATATATGTATATATATATATACAGTGCGTGTGTGTGAATAAAACAATAATTTAATATATATATATATAAAGAACTCATTAAAAATATTATGCAAACACTATTTTTTTATGAAATACTACAGATTCTAATATTATCTTTTTTTTTTTTTTTTTTTAATGCTGGCTGGTACATGTTAAACGTGACGTTTTTCAGAAATCGGGTGTTCTTTGAAGTTTCATTGCACAACACACACAATGACAAACAGCTTGTTAACTCAAAGAATACGAATACTAGTAAAAAAAATTGTACACTTCCCGCAAATCGTACAAAGTAGATAAAATTTCATATATTTTACCAATATTGGAAATCATACCAAGACAGACAAAAAATAAATAAATAAAAATAAAATAAAAACAGTTTTATAAAAGACTAATTAAAGAAATTAGTAAAATTATTCAAATCTAGTTTAAATAGAAAATCATTTAATTTTCCAAAAATAAAAACAAATAACTATCTGAATCCTAATGCAATATTATATTGCATTAGGATTCAGATAATTATGCAATATTTAAAAATATTACGTATTTAAATGAACCAATTCGTTAAGCGAATAAAACACTAATTATGTCTTCTGAATCTGGAATTATTCTGTAACTTGCATCGAGATTAATTTCGATGGGTTTCAGATATTTGCTATGAGAACCATATGTAGCCAATATAATTATTCACTTGAGCTTCCCATTTTTCTGCTTTTGATTTATTATCTTTATTTGTATGTTTTTGTGTAAACTATAAAGTCACTATCTATAACACAACATTCCCTTTGTACTTTGTTTAAATTCTGCCCATAAATTAAAATGAAATAAATGCAATTCTTTAATGTTCAATTAACATTTATTCTTATTTTCTGTATATATATAATGTCAATTATTAATTTCTAAATAAAATGTTCTTCAGCGATACAGTATTTCTAAATTAAACAATTTTGTGAATAAGGTTTCACATTATTTTTGAAATGCAATGTAAATATAAATATGCATGCTTTATGTTAAATTTTTATATAGCGTTGCTTATTAGAGCTAACATTAGAATAGCATTCGATTCCTACTCATTCCATCAATATATGAAGCTCCGCCCCTGCTATTTCATTTTATTCAGAGAAATGAATTAGCAAAGACATGCAGTTTTCATAATAAAACCTTTTTATCAAATAAGTTATTGTTTCCCCATTCTAAAACTAATTAAAATTAAACATTCTCACCCCGTCTTTTTTTTTTTTTTTTTTTTTGGCGTAAAATCTAGTTCATTGCATAACAATGATATGACCACACGACTCAGCCTAGGTTGTATTCAAACAATAAAAATACTCTCAACAAGTGAAAAGTAAACCTGTAGAGCCGTTATACTACTAGGAAAAAAATTGTACACTTTTTCCAAATCGTACAAATCGTTTTTGCAGAAACAAAGTGTTCTTTGAAGTTTCATTGCATAACAATGACAAACAGCTTGTTAAAATAATTCGTACTAGGAAAAAAATTGTACACTTTTCCCAAATCATATAAAGTAGATAAACTTTCATATATTTTACCAATATCTTACCAAGACAAACAAATAATAAATAAATATGATAAAACAAAAACACATTTATATAAGACTAATTAAAGAAATTAGTAAAATTATTCAAATCTAGTTTAAATAGTCAATCATTTAATTTTCCAAAAATAAAAACAAATAACTATCTGAATCCTAATGCGATATTATACTGCATTAGGATTCAGATAAATATGCAATATTTAATGCAATATTTAAATATATTACATTTTTAAACGAACCATTTCGCTAAGCAAATAACACACTAATTAAGTCTTCTGAATCGAGAATTATTTCGTAACTTGCATTCAGATGAATTTTTATAGGTTTCAAATGTTTGTTATGAGAACCATATCTAGGAAATTAATTATTCACTTGAGCGGCCCACTTTTCTGCTTTTAATTTATTTTCTTTATTTGCATGTTTTTGTATAAATCATAAAGTCATTATCTATAACGCAACCTTCCGTTTGCACTTTGTTTCAATTCTGTACATAAATTAAATTATAAATGCGATTTTCTAATGCTTGATTAAAATTTATTCTTATTTTCTGTGTATATATTGTTAATTATTAATTTCTAAATAAAATGTTTTTGAGCGATACAGATATTTCTAAATTAAACAATTCTTTAAATTAAGTTTCAAATTATTTCTAAAATTCTATGTAAATATAAATCAGAACAAAAACCCTTAACGGGTTAAAAGTTTGTGACGCAGCACTTTATTTCGATATGAATTGGAAATATGGGTCTTAAAAATAATGATATCAAATTTTGAGTGACGCTTTGCTATTAATTGAAATATACATAGATTTTTCTTATTTCATAATTTGCTTTTTTCTTCTATTTATATTTACATCACAGTACATTCATAATATTTTCAACTTCAACGTGAAAAAATATATAGAATTTACTCACTGATGCTTTTTCATTTGCATCTCCTGAATTCAAAATATGAGTTTTAAAAGAAATGATATAATTTCAGTGACGCCTGAGTGTTACTTTAAAAAGATTTCTTTTTAGATTCCATAACAATCACTTTTGTTTTGTTGAATAAAGTGTATTTACATATTGAAATAATGATTTTAATTTTTAAATATACTGTCAAATAATCAAACTTTCACTCAATGTACATTATAAATTGAAGTTATCTAGTTCAATAAATTGATTTGTCTATTGCGTCACGCTATCCAAAACTGTAAGTAAAATTTATGTAAATGTTACTTTGCACACATTTTCACTGTTAATACTATGATACAAAGAGATTGTGTGATGCAAAAAGAAAACATTTGCAGAAATTTTACTTGCAGTTTTGGATAGCGTGACGCAATAGACAAATCAATTTATTGAACTAGATAACTTCAATTTATAATGTACATTGAGTGAAAGTTTGATTATTTGACAGTATATTTAAAAATTAAAATCATTATTTCAATATGTAAATACACTTTATTCAACAAAACAAAAGTGATTGTTATGGAATCTAAAAAGAAATCTTTTTAAAGTAACACTCAGGCGTCACTGAAATTATATCATTTCTTTTAAAACTCATATTTTGAATTCACGAGATGCAAATGAAAAAGCATCAGTGAGTAAATTCTATATATTTTTTCACGTTGAAGTTGAAAATATTATGAATGTACTGTGATGTAAATATAAATAGAAGAAAAAAGCAAATTATGAAATAAGAAAAATCTATGTATATTTCAATTAATAGCAAAGCGTCACTCAAAATTTGATATCATTATTTTTAAGACCCATATTTCCAATTCATATCGAAATAAAGTGCTGCGTCACAAACTTTTAACCCGTTAAGGGTTTTTGTTCTGATATCATTACTTTTTAGGGGTTATTGATCAACTGATCAAGTCCTTCCAGCTCATAGAAAGAGTAGATTTTTTTTTTTTTCTTATCATGTAGCTGCCATTTTATTTAAAAATGGCGGCTACAATTAATTAATGGACTTAATGGAAATATTAATGAGGGCTACGTATATATGGAGTTTTAAGTAAATTGGATCATAAATACCTTTTTAATGAGAATTTGAATATTTCAAATAGCTGGCACTCGAAACAAGATGGCAGATCATATAATATTCATATAATTTTACAAAAATACTTTCATTTATTAACGATTATTTATTTTGATAAATCAAATTTCAATTCCTTTTTAAAGAATAATTAGATGCAGACAAAGTTTAGTTTATATTAATGTATTCTGCTATCCCCCCCCCCTCTTTTTCTGTTCTTTTTTTTTTTTTTTTTTTTTTTTCTCAGCAATGCACCGAAGAAATAATATATACTTTCTTTATTTCTTTTTAAATTCTTAAAAAAAAAAAAAAAACAGCTTATAATAGGTTTTAAAATTAAAATCATGTAAAAGGAAATTTCATTAACCTAAACTATTAATATCTGAAGTGCTTGTGTGTAGGGGGGGGGGGGCGAAATATTCTTGTTTTACTGGTAGAAATACATAATGGACATTTAATTATTTAAAAATCATAAATTGCCTAATAGCAAAATAATAAAATTGAAGTATATTTTAATGATTTTATTGTTATTTATACAGCAATTGATTATAGACTGCCATTCATTAAGAACAAAATAATAATACATAATAATAATAATAATTTAGTCATTTTACCAATAATATGTTTATCTTCCATTTTTTAAATAAATATGTTTCCCTCTGATTATGATACTTCAAATATTAAATTTTAATATACATGAGCAAGCCTTTCTTATTTAATATATATAAATTTCTTGTAATGCAATATAGAGTAATCCTTTTATTTTCCATTTTGTCTTAATAGGGGAAAAAAAAAATTAGCGCACCAGAATTACATCACTCAATTGAAAAAAAAAAAAAAAAAAAAAAAAAAGGAGAGCGAGAGAATGGTAATTAATAAAAATTTAGAAAGGAACTACGAATTACAAAAGAAAAATATAGAATCAAAAATGAGAAAGCGATCACACTCGTTTTTATAGTAACTCTATATTAAGTTAAAAGATGGCGCCAAAATTTTTCTCTCTGAATAATACTTCGAAATTCTTCTCTAAATTGGAGCATGCGCAAATTGAGAGGGGCTCCGCTCCCGCAAACGCCTTGTACAATAAAACCACAACAGCCTCAGCCAGTCAGAGAGCGCAGGAAGGAAACACCAATCAGAAGCGGCGAATGAATACATGAATGATGAAAAAAATTAATCGGTTGATTGATTAGTTGGGTTTTACGTCGGAAAAAATTAATCGGAAAAAAATGTGAAATATTTTCTCTTACAAAATTATAAATTTATTATGAATACTTATTAAATAGAATACATATAATTACAAAATATTTCCTTATTTGAAATATTATCTAAATAGTATTTTGGCGAAATGTGAAATTTTAAAATCAAATAATTTCCTTCATAACAAAAAAGAAAGAAATATTTAAGTAAAATTTAATTTAGTATATATATAATAAGTATTTAAAACAAACAATGAAGTTTCCTTTTTGCATTTATTAAAAAAAATCTAAATATTTTATTGACTGCATTCAGATTGGACCAACCCAGGGACGTATCCAGAGGGGGGGCTCTGGGGGCCCGAGCCCCCCCCGAAATTTTCTGAGATAATTTTTTTCATGTTCTACTGACCAGAAAAAAAAATGTAAAAAAATGAATTTTTTCTCCACAATATCTTTTTTTTTTTGTTGTTGTTAATTTTTTTGCTTGTGAAACCTTATTTATCAGCAATTTTCTGTCTTGTAAAGTCCAAATTGCCGAAATGCATATTAGCTTTTTGTAAAAAACACTAAAAAGAGAACTTTATGATGCTTATTGTTGAACCCTGTAATGTGTCTCCTTTCTCTTGCCAGAAATAGCGTTTTAATTCCTTGTGAGACAAAAGATTCGTCTTTAACAAAGATCACAGTTGCAAATGGAACTTCTGGTTTTGTCAGTTATGCACGTAGTATATCTTCCATACCTTCATTCCTTTCTAACATAAAATAGCCAATATAAAATCTACTTTACAGAAAGACATGTGATGAAAGGTAGGCCTTAAAAAACCAACACGTTATGTAAACATCTTTGTTATGGTCGTCATAAAGCAGACATATCTGAGTCTGATGTAGAACGGGATGATGGGCCATCGCTTCACCGGTAACTTTCCAAACGATAACCAATAATGACGTGCAGACACAGTTGAAGATACGCTGTGTCACATGAGACACCTGGTTGATACACACCCTGGGTACATATAGAAACGCTAGATAGTTCGATACGTGCGCCATGCCAGAAGATTTTCAACAACAACAATTGGTATAACCATGGCCCCAGGGTGTGTAGAAGACACGATAAACGATAAGCCATATAAGAAGAAGTCAATGTGTTCGCCGAACATAGACATGTAATATATCTAGGTTTAGTGGACGCCAGCACACAGGTCCTCATGTTTCCAATAACATGATCTAAAGTAAGCAATATTATCTAATTAGAAAAACATGTATATATATTATTTTCTTCTACACACAAAACAAGAGAAAAATGCATTGGACTCGGAAACTTTTAGACTTCCAGTTTTCAATGTATTTACATGTTTTTAGATGCATTGAATACCATAAGACTATTTTTTGGAAACTTAGATATAAATATTTTGATAAGATTTTTGGGTATATCGCCCAGCAGATAGCGTAGCTGCACTAGATTTCTCTTTTTATGGAAAAGATATATCTCGGCTGTATTAAAAATAAGCTATATATATATATATATATATATATATATATAAACACGAAAAGTATTTGAAACATGGTTGTGCATGGCACATAAATCATGCGCCGTACCACTGAATTACGAAGTCAGCCAGCTTTTGGTATGTTAAATTTGATGGACTTAACATTGCACTAAAGTTAGACAGACAACAAAGCAACGGTCTGGAATCCATTTCTAGGGTAATCCGGAATCGTGCCATCACAATTTAAATCCTCCACGGAGAAGATGCTTCCCCAATTTCAGTATACCCGAGCTATTGCATATACAAAACATGGAGGACACAACGGATTTTACGTGCAACTGATATCATTAATCTACATGACCGTATTTGGATGGCTCTAGTATCGATGACTCAATCCTTCAATTACGAGCTCGACTCCTTATTAACCGGACTACCGTGAGTCCAGTTTTTGGCGATTTTCTCTGTTTGTCAGTGGTTTACAACATCACAGATTAAAAAACTCTCTAGCTGAGACCTTTGTATTTTAAAGGATTAGTTCCATCAGTTTTAGGCCCAAGGCACTTTTTAGAATTATTATCATTAAATCTTTTCTTGCCATTTCCGATTTTAGGAACATTAATTCCATTGTTTACCGACATGCGGCGTTGTAATTGATCTTATTTATAGCGCATTACCATTTTCCTATGCCTAGATATGAAGCTTAAGGTAACAACTTATATTTTTCTTAAAGTTAAGGTGATTGGGGGGGGGGGGAGGACAAACTTTAGCGTACACGCTCTTGGTGTGTACACGTGCGGGTGCACGACCAACATCTTAGTGAAAGTTGGGCCCCCTCCGAAATTTTTTTCTGGATACGCCCTTGGACCAACCAACCACAGCCTCAGAAAACCGAATGACGCCTGTTCTGAATTCTGAGAATCTGCGGTTCAAATCCATGCATGGCGGAGGAAAAATAGTTCGATTTTCAAGCTAAATTATCTAAGAAACAAGAGTTTTTTGGGAAAAACGGAGAACGTCATGCGTCTCAGACAAAATAAATTAATATCATATATCAATTTCATAAAATTTCTTCGAGCCGTTTTCGAGGAAAAAAACTCACACAAAACACATTTTTCCTTTGAAGTCTTAAATTGCAACTCCAGATCTCAAAATATATACAATGTTGAAGTGTGAAACTTTCAGGATAGCATCATGCAGAAGACAAAAGATTATTCTGAAAATATTAGATCAGAATATCTCCAATTTACTGAGATATTAAATGTCGGCGTTTCCAAATTCCTTTGATGTTAAATTAGCTGTATAATAGAGTGTCGCTGCTAAGCTTTGTTTGAGCTTTGCTGCGTCACTCAAAAAACTGCCGTTTTTTATGATATGCATGCTTTATGTTAAATTTTTACATAGTGTTGTATACTAGAGCTAACATTAGAATAGCAGGTGTCGTACTCTCCGCCTTTTTTCAGGACACTGTCATGAATGAAAAATTTTCAATTACATTGCTACCACTATTATTATAAAATAATCTCTACGCTGTATAATCAAGGCATATTATAATAAACATACCAGAAGTATTTCTGCATGAAATTAGTGGTGGCAAAAAAGGGGAAATTTTCTACCCTCTGAGAGTGTCCTGAAAAAAGGGCGGAGAGTACGACCCCTGGAATAGGATTCGATTCCTACTCATTCCATCAATATCTGAAGCTCCCCCCTGCTATTTCATTTTATTCAGAGAAATGAATTAACAAAGACATGCAGTTTTCATATTAAAATCTTTTTATTCAGCGAGTTATTGCTTCCCCATTCTAAAACTAATTAAAATTAAACATTCTTACCCCCTCATTTTTTTAACACAATATCTAGGAAATTCGCTCAAAATGTAAAACTAATAATAAAAAAAAAAAAAAAAAAAAAAGACAGATGTGGCTATTTTTTTGAATAATTAATTAATCGTAACAATATTTGCAGAGAGTTACTTTAAAAGTAAAGTGATGTTGAAAAGGAGGCGTTCTTTCAACGGGCGTTAACGGTTTTCTGCTTATTAATGAGATTGTTGGCAAGTATGCTAAGATTTGCAAGAATTTTAGGAAACGCTTCCTAAAGAAACAAATTTATGATTTATATGGCACCTGATTCCAGAAGAGTATATTTTATCTTAATGCATTTTTATAAGGCCGCACATTGCAGCTTCTTAAACAAGTTTTTCCACATTGATTGATAGAAGAGTTAGCAATTAAAATTATTCCTGTACACGCATATATATATATATATTTTTACACATCCCTTTTCCAAAGGTTATTTATTTCCTTGTATTGAAATGTAATGACATATTGGAGTACAGTCTTGCTTAGGGGGGAGGGGGAAGGACAGAGCAATTGAAAGCTATGGCGACTAAAATTTCAGTGTGCAGCTGAAAATTAGGTCTACTAAATTTCGCTATCAGGATTATTTTTTTTTTTGGGGGGGGGGGGGGGAGGGGGATAAAAATGTGAGAAGGGTGCCAACCTACATAACCTTCCATCTGTGGCAACCCTACAGTTTTTGACAATTTTTAAAAGTTTTAAGAAGCAGAGAGTGGAAAATGATTTTAGTTGAATTTTCAATCTGCATTTATTTATTCATTTGTTTATTTATTTTTTGTTTGTAAAATTACATCCCATATAGAGACATGATATCCCACGTGTATTTGTAGAAAACCACAATTTATAAAAGAATTCACTGTAAAACACGTATAAAAATTATTTAATTAAAATCATTAAAAAATACACATCGTGTCAAGGCCTTTCGCCCTGAACATCAGGGCATCATCAGGAAATAGCCATTTTTAACAAGAAGTACAGTAACATTATATATACATAAGAAATCAATTTCGGTTACAGTTATTAAATATGAAATAGATGAAACAGATGAATTAAAATGAAAACATTCCTAAGGCGAAGAATCGAGCTTCATTTGGTTTACTATGGAGACACATTTTTGTGGAACAGTTGAGGCCATGCATTAATCTGTGTTGAGGAACATCCTGAGGAACTTGTATTAATTTAAATCTTCACAAGAAAAAGTTGGCTGGTTGGGTTTCACGCCACACCAGTGCTGCGCAGATGGGAAATTGGCGACACAAGGAGAAGGACTTGTTTCAGAATCGCAACTTTTAAATAACTTAAATGGAGAATTCTTTAGGTAGAATAGTAGAGACAAAAAAACTTGCAATAACTGTAGGAATTATGCAGAAAAATTTTCACTGTAAACAATCATTAAAACTAAGGAACTGTGAAGGAAATTATATTAGATATTTGGTCGTATTAGAAAATACCATATTTTAGGAAGAAAAGCAGCATCTTTAAAATTGATTAAATTATATTTAACTAGCAGGCTTTGCCCGCTTCGCTGGTCATTATATTGAAATGAATCCCCAAAACAGCATATCATTAATAATAATAAAATATCTTAAAAAAAAAAAAAAAAAAAAATCATTGAAATCCGTCAAAATCTAATTTTAAGTTCCTGCTACTTTCTGTCGCGGTATTCCCGCTCGTCACAGTCGAGTCTGGACCCCCAATGCCTTCAGCAGTCCCTTACCTGCTTTTTACTCCCCCTCCCTCGCGGTTACAGTTGAAAATTTTACAAAATCTCATCAAAGTGCATATTTCGCACACTTAATTAACACCCACACACCAAAATTCGCCATTCTTAGGTAATTTGGACGGATTTAAGCTTCAAAATGTGGTTTTTGCCCCGCCCGCCCTAAGAGGAAGGGGTGGGGGTAAATTTCCAAAATTACTTTATATTGCATGTTGCATACACATACCTAACCGACACATCAAAAAATTGAGATCCTGAAATTATTTAAAGCTGAGCTATGCTTTAAAACTTTTTTTTTTTTTTTAAATCTCTCCCCCCGTTTTTAAAGGAGGGAAGGAGGAGGGAATTTCGCAAAATCTCTTCATACTATGAGTTAGATACATATAATCGTCCCTTACATAAAAAATTTCCAACCTTAGGTAATTTAGTACAGCGTTACGCATGAATACGTGTTTCTGCCCCCCATTCTCCAAAGGGCGGTAGGGTGGAATTTCATAAAATCCCTTTGTAGTGTGTGTTCAGTTCGGATGGTTGGGATGGTTGGGTTTTACGTCGCACTAGTGCTGCGCAGATGGGCAATTGGCGACGTGTGTTCAGTTCGATTTCCTCGTGTGTTGAGTACCCTTCTTCTAAAACCTTTTCCCTTCCCTCCCCCCCTTAAAAATCCAAAATCGCAGAAAATAATTTTTTTGTACTCAAGTCTGGTCTTTCCATCTGCAATTTCTTCACCGTTAAGTAATTTGGAGCCGAGTTAAGCCTTCTGCCTCCCAAGGGGGACAGGGAGGGGGGTATTTTGCAAAGTTCCGTCTTAGTTGGGGGTCAGGCTCCGAAAACCAACCTGGTCACTAAAATTTTTGACCATCTTTCCCACAGAATTGTCATGGCAGTGTTGAGTCAGTGAATCAGTGAGTTTACTCTTTTATATGTACAGATTTGTTTATATTTTTTATGGACTACTTGGCTTAAGGTTGCTGTCACAAAAATAGAGTCCTTGGCGTAAAATGTCCTATCTACTTCAGTATTAAAATTGAAAATATACCCAGGATTATCAACTAATAAAGCTCTTTATTACAGATCTGAATTAGCTTTCATTTTCTTATTATTTAATTTTGATAATGACGTTATGTTGTCATGTGCCTAAGCAAATTTAATATTTATAATTTTTTTTTTTATTATTATTCGCGTGAAATATTCTTTGGCAGCAATTAAAAATTAAAATAAATTAATTTAAAGTTTTATTATAGAAGAAATATCTATATTATATAGAAGATTAATTAAAAATTTACATTTTTCCCGGTATAAATAGTAGCCTATGTCTTATTCCAGACTATTATCTATCTCTGTACAAAATTTCATCCAGATCCGTTTATCCGTTGTGGCGTGATTGAGTAACAAACATCCATCCAAACTTTCGCATTTATAATATTAGTATAGATTAGTTATCATGTGCATGTGTTAGATTGAGTTATTTTGCTGTCAAATTGACAAAATTTTAATTTTGAATTTCAAAACTCTGTCGTTCTTGGCGCTTATTGTATTTGGTGATCAAAAACGTAATACGAAAATATGCATGCCAGATGTATATTTTCGTAATATGCATTGTACGAAATATTGTTTCATATTATTCATTACTCTCTT
Source organism: Salticus scenicus (assembly GCA_963930645.1). Taxonomy (NCBI): domain Eukaryota; kingdom Metazoa; phylum Arthropoda; class Arachnida; order Araneae; family Salticidae; genus Salticus; species Salticus scenicus. The sequence goes on from OZ005659.1 coordinate 181,170,570, forward strand.
AATATAAGTTGTTAAAATAACCATGATTTTTGAAAGGAATTAAATTATGTTCGCCAAATAATTTGGCGATATTTTTTTTTTTTTCTGCTAAGGATGACCGATATCAAATCTATTCCGCTGCAACATATTAGTATCTTATATCAGATATTTTATTTAGACATTTGAAAACAAATTTGACTTCAAATTATGATAGAATATTTATCATTTTCCTTTTAATTAGTATATTAGTTGGATATTTATTGTGTAAATATCATCTTTTGAAATGAAATGCTTGTGCTTTCAATCGAATATGGAAATTTGCCATTTTTTTTTTTTTTTTTTCCTAGAGTTTTGAAATTAAAAATTCAAATTTTGTCAATTTTACAACAAAAATAACTTAATCTAACGCATGGACATGATAATTAATAGATACCTATACCTAAATATGGTTATTAAAATCGGAAAATAATTTCCCGCGATTTTTAATAATTTTTTACAAAAAATCCAATGGACGTTTAACATAAGAAATATTTTTCTTGCATCCACGAACGGCCAGTGACGTCATCACTTCGCTTGCGTATTAGCACTTTATCAATGTGTAAAAGAAATTTTTAATTAAAAATGACGTCAATTTTTGTGAGATGCATAATTTTTTTTAATAATTTTTTATCGTTCACATTTAGATAAATGTATTTATTTTCCTGTTGAAAAAAATAAATAAATTCGTTTTTTTTTTTTTTTTTTTTTTTCGGTGGGGGGGGGGGCAACAATTAAATTATGGGAAAATATAAATGGCTAATTTTTTGCTATTATTAGCTTACAAAATTGCTATTTTATGCATAAAAATCGCAAAAACAAATTTTTTTTCGGAATAAAAGGTAGCCAACTTTTTAAGTTAGGGTATAAGCTATCTCCATTACAAATTTCATCGAAATCCGTCGAGCAGTTTTGGCGTGAAACTCAGTCAAATAAATTCACGGACATTCACATTTATATATACATATATAAGATTATATTCACAGCTTCCGAAACTGTTAATTCTGAACTAGTTGATGGAGAAGAGATGATTTCTGCTTGGTCAAAAAGAGGTGAAGCTGAGGTTTCGTAAATAAAATTGACTAAGGCTGAACATTTTCCTTCTTTTACGTTACGGATATGCTCTTGAATTCTTTTGTTTAAAGTTCTTTTTGTTTGTCCGATATGAAAGAAAACATCTTGATTGAGTTTTAGAGGAATTTTATAAACCCCCACAGTGGGTCTAGTTAAATCCCGATCATTTAAGCTTAGATGTTTAATTGTTAAAGGAATTAGTGTATTAAATTTTCGGAAAATATAATGTTTAAAATCTATAAATTCGTTACAGAAAGGCAGACTATTACTAAATTTAATTTTAGGGGTTAAGGTAGAAGAATTTATTGTAGAAGAATTAAAGTTATTTTTAATTTTATTGATAATTTTGATTATACTACTTTTTTATAGCCTGCATCAGTGCCGATTTGTATAATTTTGTTTAATTGTTTAGTTTCGCTAAATTGGAATGAGGTGTATTTAAGAGCCCGAGTAATGTAAGAGTTGAAAAACGAAAATTTATAATTAGTTGGATAAGCAGAAGTAGCAGGAATTGGGAGGGGTACAAAAGAATTTTTATAATATACATCAAACCATATAACTGAATTATCTTTACTGCGATGGATAGAGGGATCTAAAAAAGGTAGAGTTTGTTTAGTTTCACATTCATAAGTAAAATTAATTGACGTTAATTGTTTATTACAGGAATCAATAAAGTCAAGCAGGGAGGTTTTAGAATAGGGCCAAGCAAGAAAAATATCATCCACATATCGTAGATAAACTGTTGGTTTAAGAACAGAGGCGGCAAAAACGCGTCCGTCAAGTTCAATTAGTAAAATATCAGCAAGTAAAGGGCTAAGGGGGGAACCCATCGGGGTTCCAAACGTTTGTTTATATATAATACCATCAAAAATAAAATAATTATTGTTTTTGATCAGATGAAAAGCTTCGGAAATAAAGTTTAGCAAAGGGGATAAAGGAGGAATATTGCTGCATTTTTTTTTTTTTTTTTTTTTTTTTTAAGATAATGGATAAAACAGTATCTAAAGGAATATTAGGGAAGACGGAAACCACATCTAAACTGTAAAATTTATCAGAGGGGTTGAAAGTAGTATTAAAAATTTTATTTTTCACTTCTAAACCAGATTTTACAATATATGGGTTACTAAGGATTAGAGGTTTAAGTAAATTAGCAAGAAATTTTTCTAGAAAGTAAGAGGGATTATTACATTTTGAAACGATAGGCCGAAAGGGGTGATTAGCTTTATGAGTTTTAATTTTGAAAAATAATTTTGGAATAGCGGGATATAATGGAATTTTTATACAAAATAGGGAAATTAAATTGATAAAAGAATTAATAAGTCTTTGAATTTTACGAGTCAAGTTTTCAGTAGGATTAGAGTTTACTACAATACATGCTAAGTAATTTATTACTACAATACAAGCTAAGTCATTGATTGTTTGGCTTTCTTTACTTTTTAATACTCATGTGTTTTTCGCAATGTTCTTAAGAGGGGACAATACCTAATCCAGCGAACAGTCAAGGCTAATGTTATTCTATGGGAAATTGGTTTCCATGTCTACTCTTTACATAATGTATTTTTTAAAATAACGTGTTCATTTTCAGGAAAGTCACAACCGTTGAATTATTACTTTTTTCTCAAAAAATTGATATTTTATTTATTTTTATTTTATTTCATTTTATTTGACTTTTTTTTTATTCAAAAATGCAAATTTTCATAAAATGTATTTTTCTCTCTCTCTCTCTCTCACTCTTTTTTTTTTTTTTTTTTTTTTTTTTTCGTAAAATGAAATATTAAAAATTTTGAGCAATGAATTTTTAAAAAATGAGTATTGAATTAACGTTTCTGAATATTCTGAATGTGAAAACGGAATTTAAAAAAACACATATATTAATCAGTAATTATGGGAATAAAATTTCACATAGAATAACATTGGCTACGACTTTCCGCGAGTTCAGGTATTGTGCGCTTTTAATAGAACAGCGTCATCTATAGGTCAATCATTAACTGTAGAAAAGCCGAAAAAATGCATTCTTGCTCTTTTAACCGAAAACGGCATCAGACAATATGAAGATATCTTGTCCAGGCGGAAATATATTTTCAGGTATATCCTGGATATTGGGAGAGGTTATATATACATTCAGGAAAAATTTACATGAAGACACAAACAATAAAATATTTACGACTAATATCAGAGCTGCCAACCTAATCCGGCAAATTGTTAGTACCGCCCAATTTTCTACACCACTTAATTTTTAGAGTAATTTCTTTCAAATATATTTGCGATGAATTAAGAAGGAAAAAAACTCTAAGAAATGACTCGTGTAGAAAAAGAGGCGGCACTAACAATTTGCCGTATTAGGTTGGCAGCTCTGTAATATACACAGAATATTAAATCGAATTCATTTGAAGAATATTTAAAGCTATATAAAAAGAGATTGTATCTATTTTTAGCTTTTTAAGACGGGCAGTATTCAATTTTTATTTCATATTTTCTTCCGTTTTGGAAGCCAAAAGTTCAAGAATATTTCATGATTCAAATTTTTACATCTATTATGTCCTGAAATCAAATCAATTCTGACAAATTTTTACGTACTTCACAAAATAAATTAAAAAATATAAAGAAAGAAAACACAATTACATCTCTAGCAGCAGTCATTGACGCCAATGAAGCGGCTATCAAACAGAAAGTCGAGGTGATATTAAAAGTGATTATTAATGAAATAAAATAAATTCTTACCTGATATATTTGTGGGATATATTTATTTCTTGTTTGTGGTATATCAGCTATATACTGTTAACAAGGTTTACTTACACGGATCTGCTTTTTTCTAGAACTATCTCACCATTGTTCTTTAAAATAAACTTCTTATCCAAACGTGCTTAATGACAAAATTTCTATTTAAAATTAGTTGTATGCCAAATTAACGGGCGAAAATTAAGGGCCACGGGAACCTTGTTTGTGTATGTATACATACACACACAGTGCAACCTACCTGAACGAAATGCATTTGCAATACGGCCCTCGAGCTTCAAACAGGATGTTTCAATTAGCCATTTTCAACAAATTTTTGTCACTAATTTAATTTTTGAACGTTTTCCTATAGTTTTACAAATTTTACATTACTTAAAAATTACTTATTTTAGAACGTTTTTATATTTCAGACTTCCGGTTCTAAATTTTTTCATGTCCATTTGCAACCGTATTTTTTTCCCCTTACTCCCACTCTGACACTATTTTTTTTTTCTTTTTTTTTTTTTTTTAAATCCAAATTTTAATTTTTACTTTAATGATTTTCAGACTATAGCTGATAGAAGACGAGAAAAAACAGGAGTACATTGACAATACAGGTATCTTGCAGATAGTCAAAAGTCAGGAACTAGATTATAAGAAGAAACTTAAAAATCGATATAAGCAAGGCGTCAGCAGCATGCTCAAAAGTAAGTTATTAGAAGAAGAGAAGAAACTAACGAACAGAGAAATATATACAGTGCAGACGCTCAACAGACAGTGGCCAGAAGATAAGTTTATTCTGAACAGGCTGAAAAGAAAGCTGTTCGAAGACCTGAAGAAATTTACAAACAGTGACAAGCCATGTTTCGTGCAGATACTCAATAGGTAGCAGCATGAAGATAAAGAGAATCCAAAGATTAAGTACAAGCCATTTGTCACGGAAATGCTGAAAGAAAAGCTCATCGATAGCGAGAAAAAACTGGACATCCATAAGCCTGTTTACGTGCGAATACTCAATGGTCAGCGATTGGAAAACAAGAAGAAACTTAACAGCATCCTCATATTTGATGTTATACTGATACCTATATACATATATAAACATTACTTTAACACTGGCAACCGGTGCTTCCAGATTTGAAGGAAATTTTTATTCAACATCCTCCGTTAAATATTACTTTTAACGGGTAGCTAATTACATAGACGGTTTCAGTAAAAAATGTTTCGAAGCAATTAGCAAGCAGTTTCAATTAAAATTTCCCTCAATCTGTCAGCTTTGCTGGCAACGCTGAACAGACCTGCTAAAGACAAAATAAAATAATAGATAAATATAATTTTTTTAAAAATTATTCCGACTTCAAAAAAAAAAAAAAAAAAAAAAAAAAAATAGAGTTAATTTTATTTGCCCTGCATTTATATGTGTATGTTTTAAGAAGTAATATACCTTGAACTTCAACACGTTTTCTTTATACAAGGATTGTAATCGCCTTCCCTCAGAATGCAATCAGAAAACAAAACCTTCATTCGAACCCATTGACGCACCCGGTAACATTTATAATTTATTCCAGAATAGTGTTATTCCCGCCCTTTCTTCATACCAGTATGGTTTCAGAAATTTTTTTTGAATAGGTAATTACCATGAAATAAGAAGAAAATGCTATTAAAATATACTGGTGTGGAAAAAAGTGCGGGGCTAACAGTACTTCGGAATAAAGTATAAATGTTACCAGATATGCTTAAGACCACGTTTTTCACTTCCCGCGATTGCATAATTCTCTTTACAATTTTATTTACTCATTATTTGACTGTCTTTGTATGATTTCCAGCGATTGAGGGAATTGTGCCTGCCATTGCACAAATCTTTTTATAAATTCTGTGAAGCTCCGCCCATAGTGTTTTCCCTTTTTTATTAAGTTGGATTTAAATTTTATGGTATATTTTAATGCTACTTTCACTGCAGATACTACACTGCAAATACAAAATTTGTAATTCGAGCATTTGTTTTTCAAAGAGAATAATTCAAAATGATCTTTCTTTCTTTTTTTTTTTTTTTATCGATTTTAATATTGATAAAAATATTTATAAAAAAAAAATGTTTAACTAGTTAATTGCATTTAAAATAATTTTTAATGTATGTATAAACTATATAGAATCGGATCATTTACCAATTGTTATATTTTTAAATGGGCCAAATGTAATAAATTCATTGGCATGTGTCACAGGTTGCCATAAAATATTTAATTGTGTTTATTACGTAAGAAATTTTCTTATTTTACCAAAAAATTATATTTAAACTTGGTATAAACCAGAGTTCCCAACATCAATAATTTATTCATGAGCATTTTTAGCCCCACCTCTTTTTTATAGGAGAAATTCTGAAAAATGATTTTCTTCTTATTTAATCGATGTCACATATTAAAGAGAGGTAATCTACAAAATTTCTGGTGCGGAAAAGAAAGCGGGACTAAAAATGCTCGTGAATAAACTATAAAAGTTTGGAACTCTGGTATAAACATACTTGCCAACATCCTAATTAATATTCCGTCAGTGCTGTTAGTCCCGCCCTTTTTCTCACACCCATAAATTTGTAGAATAATATTCTCTAAATGCAATTACGATTAAATAAGATGAAAAATTCTAAAAAAATGCTGATTTAAAAAAGGAGGCGGGGTTAATGATACTGCGGAATATTAATTAGGATGTTGGCAAGTATGTTTAAATAATGTTATACAGATGTACTTATCATACAGAACAAATCTGTAGCTAATCACTTGAAATACAAATTAAATTTTAATGAAAGCAAATTTTAAACCAGTTAACACCGTTTTGTTGTGATGAAATACTTAAGTATAAAAAATACTCTCAACGTTTTGGGAAAATCGAATTGTAATTGTTATCGCTTCTTGAGGCTGATTTCGAAGATTTTCATGAAAGAGTGTGATTCTGGATTCTGAGCCGTGGTAGTGGAATTTTCTCCCGTATCTCCATGGTCTAAACATAATTATATACTTCGTAAAACAATCCAAGCAACTCTGGGTTTCCGCCCGAATGCCAAAAATAAAACGCTTCCCATGTTGAATTTAATAAACATCATTTAAAATGTTTATATGTTGTAGAATTCCTTTTTCGCCGAAATGTAAAAATATTTAAAAATAAATATTAGTTTAAAGACATGATCAAAATTCTAATATTAATTATATAAATGCAACGGTTGTACATTATAATTTTTACAATCAGTATTTTAAACTACATATTAAAATCATAGAATTCAGAGAATATTCAGATTTTTTTACAAGACGTAACTAAAATTATTAGCTTAACAAGAACACAAAAAAGAAGTTCATGATAAAATTTATTAATAAGTGATATTTTTAAAGTTTAATAACGAATTATGATGAAATAATTACTGCATTTAATAAATATTAATAATTAAAAAATAATAAAATCAGAAATAAGCAATCCATATTCTTTATACTGAGTGAGTTCAAAAATTCTACCCGTTTTTATTGCCCATAAAGAACAGCAAATAAACGCAAAATCAACAGTACCTATTACTGTGCATAATCCCCATTACTATCTTATGGCCTCTTGCCATCTTTCTGGTAGGAGATGGATCCCACTATTACTGTACACATAGATATAGTAATAATAAGACATAGATTGATCAGCGAGAAGGAAAAAGTGAGGCCTTTTTCTTCGGGAAAAGTCACTCTAATGGCTGCCTTTCCCCGAGTAAATCACACACAGGAATACACACGTATAATTTAGTAAATAAAATTTATGAATAATTTATTTACTAAAGGTGAATGAAAAACTCCAGATACAGTTTCAAATTCATTTTTCTTTTTATTCTTTTTTTCAATACTCTCTAATGGCTGATTTTAGAACTTTTTCTCGGCATCAAAATTTTTTGCTCGATAACATGGGGATGATAGATCTATATATATTACTTTTTCTATGACTGTGCATAATCCCCATTACTTTCTTATGGCCTCTTCCCATCTTTCTGGTAGGAGATGAATCCCACGGCGGTAAAATGTCGGCGGTTTCGAGTAAAAAAATCTTGGATGGCAGTTTTCACAGCATCAACATTATCAAAGATTTTCTGACTGAATGAATTGTTCAACGCACGAACAAGGTGATAGACAGTTGGTGCCAAGTCAGGTGAACAGAGAGGGTGAGGTAAAACCTCCCAACCAAAGCACAGTAACTTTTGGCGAGTGATGGCCTATCATCATATGGCCTGGCGTTATATGGATGAAGGATAAGACTACGACGATTGCTGAGACCTGGCTGCTTTGCTACCGAATTCGAATGCAGCCTGTCTAACTGTAGATAGTAGAAGGCAGTATTGATGGTTTGGTTCAGTGGCAGGACCTCTCAGTGAATTATTCCCTGCACATCCCACCCCACACTCAATAAACCCTTCTTGGGATGAAGTTCAGATTTCGAGGTCGATGCACGCGGATCAGAAGGCCGACACACAGTCAAACGACGCTTTACGTTACGGTACATAACCTACTTTTCATCTCTCATCAATATTCGAGTCAAGAATGGGTCATTTTTTTACCGGAAAAGCAAGGAAACACAGGTGGCGATTCGGTCATCCCGTTGATTAGCTGTCAGGTTATGTGGAACAGAACGATCCAACTTCATCGTAAAACCTAACTTAACCGGCAGTCTCTTGACCGTTGTCCGATGTTCGTTGAAGGTCTCCCCCAATTCTTACACGGTTGGGTTCCGGTTGTTCCTTATGGCTTGGTCAATATCGTCGTCTCCAACGTGTGATGGCCGTCCACTCCTAGATGGATCTTTGCACATTCTGTCTTCTTCCCTAAATTTGCGAAACCATCATCGACATGTGCTTTCGTCTATTGCATCCTCCCCATAAACCTGATAAACATTACGACATGCTGCGATTGCCGTACTCTTTTTATCGAACTCGTATAAGAAACAATGTCTTATATGTTGCATCTCACATTCCAATTACACCCTCTGATATCTTTTTGAGATGATTAAATTTGTCAGACAGGATTAGTTTATATGTGAGGTATACACACGTTTGATTGGCCGAGGATCTGCCATCTGCGTCATTACAATGTCATGTGTGACGTCAATCTCATTGGAAATGTCAATATTCAAAAATGGGTAGAACTGCCGCACTCATCCAATATATAAAATATTTATTAAATGGAATTAGAATTTAAAAATTAATATTTTGTCTTTTTTATGAAGTGCCTTTAATGAAAATGTATAATTAATAAATAACTATGTATAATTTTCATTATAATTAATAAACTAATTTTTTTTTTTTTCATAATTATTCTGTTTCACATTTTTTCGAATATACAGCGTCGACAAAATCTCACCTAGATAAACGAATAGAAAGCAAAGTAATGTGAATGATGATTGAGTTTAATTCAAATAAAATGACACATTTTAGAGCATTTTTCTTAGGTGGTAATTACGAATAATATTAAATGAAATTTTGTGCCAAGAAATCGAACTGCATACAATTAAGTGTAAAAGTAGTATTATAAAAACCATGATTTTTAATAGGAAGTGCGAACTATTTATTAAGTAAAAAAAAAAATCATATAAATATATTGGTGGAAGAATCAGAGACGAAAGGCGGGTCTGTAGCCACCCTGTAAGAGTAAGAAAATATTCAAGATTCTGTTGTAACGTTATGCATTTCGACTTCTTTAATTATGTCTTTTATTCCTTCGTATTTCGTTTAAACGAGACTGATATTTAGGTTGTACTTCTCTACTACTACTACTGGAGAATACGAGCCACATGATTTCTAGTATATGGGTTTGCTGTAATTGAAATTTAAACTTAGTAAAGCGGGTGGGGTAAAAAAGCTACGTGCTTTTTTTGCGTAATAACGCTTGATTCGCCATTGTTATCATGCGGAGAGGGAAGTTGTCATGCCATAACATCTATTTGCCTTCTACTTTCAATAAAACAACACATAAAAATACTTTTTTACTTTCCGAACACTATAGTGAGGAAAGTATTGTAATCATGTCAAAAATCCGAATTCGAGATTTTGATGTTTCTATACGTTTTGAGGTCCCCTGAGTCCGTTTTCCCTATTTTTACGATGATGTATGTATGTATGTGTGTATGTGTGTATGTGTGTATGTCTGTGAGTGAACACGCTAGCGTCTAAACGCTTTGTTCAATTAACCTGAAAGTTGGTACGCATATTGTAAGTCACCATAGTACGAACCCTATAGATTTTGGTGAATCTAGCACTTATAGTTTTTTTACAGGGACACAAAGAAAAATTCTTTATCATTATGGCCTATGGGAGCAAAATCTAAAAAGTGCGATAGCATCTAAACGCCTTATTCAATTGAGCAAAAAATTTATACACATATTATAGGTCACAAATACTCAATCTGTATAGATTTTGGAGAATCTAGCACTTATAGGTTTTTTACAGGGACACAAAGAAAAATTCTTTATCATTATGCCTATGGGGCCAAATTTTTAAAAGTGTGATAGCGCCTAATTAATCTGAGCAAAAAATTTGTACACATGTTATAGATCACAGTTGAACTAACTGTATAGACTTTGGTGAATCTAGCGCTTACAGTTTTTTTACAGGGACACAAAGAAAAATTCTTTATCATTATGGCCTATGGGACTAAATTTTTAAAAGTACGATAGCATCTAAACGCCTTATTGAATTGAGCTGAAAATTTATATGAGTATTATAAATCACTGTTGCACTAACTATAAGCATTTTGGTGAATTTAGCATTTATAGGTTTTTACAGGGACACAACGAAAAATTCTTTATCATTATGATCTATGGGCTCAAAGTTCAGTAGCGTTAAATAAAACATCGTGTAATAGATGGAGAAAAATACTCAAACACTCTATTATGGTTTTCTCTCTTTTGTTTGTTTAACAACTCCTCTTTCTTTACTTTATCTTCAAAACTGTTAATTACTCAATGTTAGGAAAGTCGAGTGGAGTCACTCCAGATTTTTTTTTTATGAAATACTAGCGCACTATTTTTTTCATGAAATACTAAAGATCCTAATATTATGATAATTTATTTAAACTGACTGGTACGTGTCAAAACGTGACGTTTTTGCAGAAACAAAGTGTTCTTTGAAAATTCATTGCATAACAATGACAAACAGCTTGTTAAAATAATTCGTTTACTAGGAAAAAAATTGTACACTTTTCCCAAATCATATAAAGTAGATAAACTTTCATATATTTTACCAATATCTTACCAAGACAAACAAATAATAAGTAAATAAGATTAAAAAAAAAAAAAACACTTTTATATAAGACTAATTAAAGAAATTAGTAAAATTATTCAAATCTAGTTTAAATAGTCAATCATTTAATTTTCCAAAAATAAAAACAAATAACTAACTGAATCCTAGTGCGATATTATATTGCATTAGGATTCAGATAACTACGCAATATTTAATGCAATATTTAAATATATTTCATTTGTAAACTAACCATTTCGCTAAGCAAATAACACACTAATTAAGTCATCAGAATCAAGAATTATTCCGTTACTTGCATTCAGATGAATTTTTATAGGTTTCAAATGTTTGTTATGAGAACCATATGTAGGAAATTAATTATTCACTTGAGCGTCCCACATTTCTGCTTTTGATTTATTTTTTTCCTTAATTGTATATTTTTGTGTAAACCATAAAGTCATTATCTGTAACGCAACCTTCCGTTTGCACTTTGTTTCAATTCTGTACATAAATTAAAATATAAATGCAATTTTCTAATGTTTGATTAAAATTTATTCTTATTTTCTGTGTATATATTGTTAATTATTAATTTCTAAATAAAATGTTCTTGAGCGATACAGATATTTCTTAATTAAACAATTCTTTGAATTAAGTTTCAAATTATTTCTAAAATTCTATGTAAGTATAAATATGCATGCTTTCTGTTAAATTTTTATATAGTGTTGTATACTGGAGCTAACATTGGAATAGGATTCGATTCCTACTCATTCCATCAATATATTAAGCTCCGCCCCTGATATTTCATTTTATTCAGAGAATGAATTAGCAAAGACATGCAGTTTTCTTAATGAAATCTTTTTATTCAGCGAGTTATTGCTTCCCCATTCTAAAACTAATTAAAATTAAATATTCTCACCCCCTCCTTTTTTTTTTTTAACACAATATCTAGGAAATTCGCTCGAAACGTAAAACTAATCAATCAAAAAAAAAAAGACAGATGTGGCTATTTTTTGAATAAGCTATTCTGTATCCTCATATATGCCAACCATTATGAATCGTAAAATTTGTAAAACACGCCTCCTCTTTTTTTTTTTTTTTTTTCACACCTGTCATATATTTTAGAGTAATTTTATTCTTATTTAATCCTAACAGTATTTGTAGAGAGTTACTTTAAAAGTAAAGTGGTGTGGAAAAGGAGGCGTTCTTTCAACGGGCGTTAACAATTTTCTCCTTATTAATGAGATTGTTGGCAAGTATGCTAAGATATGCAAGAATTATAGAAACACTTCCCAAAGAAAGAAATTTTTGATTTATATGGCACCTGATTCCAGAAGAGTATATTTTATCTTAATGCTTTTTTATAAGGCCGCACATTACAGCTTCTTAAACGAGTTTTTCCACATTGACTGATAGAAGTATTAGAAATTAAAATTATTCCTGTACACGCATATATATATATTTTTTTACACATCCCTTTTCCAAAAGGTTATTTATTTCCTTGTATTGAAATCAATGTAATGACACATTGGAGCACGAACTTGCTTATGGGGGAGGGGGAAGGACCATAGATATAGTAATATATATAGATCTATCATCCCCATGCTATCGAGCAAAAAATTTTGATGCCAAAAAAAAAGTTCTAAAATCACCCATTAGAGAGTATCGAAAAAAAGAATAAAAAGAAAAATGAATTTGAAATCTTATCTGGAGTTTTTCATTCACTTTTAGTAAATAAATTATTCATAAATTTGTTTTACAGGGCGGCTGAAAGCTATGGTGACTAAAGTTTCAGTGTGGAGCTGAAAATTTGGTCTACTAAATTTCGCTATCAGGATTTTTTTTTTTTTTTTTCCGGGGGGGGGGGGATAAAAATGTGAAAAGGGTGCCAACCTACATAACCTTTCATCTGTGGCAAACCTACAGTTTTTGACAATTTTATAGAAAGGTTTTAAGAAGCAGAAAGTGGAAAATGATTTTAGTTGAATTTTAATCTGCATTTATTTATTTATTTTTTGTTTGGCTTTCTTTACTTTTTAATACTCATGTGTTTTTCACAACGTTCTTAAGAGGGGACAATACCTAATCCAGCGGACAGTCAAGGCTAATGTTATTCTATGGGAAAAATTCTTTCCAAGTCTACTCTTTACATCATAGTCCTTATGTAGATAGACCACGCATCCGCCTCATTTTCTGTCCGAGAGATGAGCTAGCTTCCCCAGTTAAATTATCACGTGATGCGGACCTGGAAAGAGAGACGAGAATAAATGTTATGTGATTTTTCCTTAGGAAAGAAAGTAGTTTTTAGTTTTTTTAGTTTCTGTATTGTACACATACTTTTCATTTAAGCCTTTAGATTTACGCATCGTTGGAAAGCTAAAATGTCATAGATTAATTATAAAAAAGTTTCTTTTGTGAAAAACAATTTTGAAGGGGAGAATTTTTTGTTTGATTCTTACAAAAATAAGTGCTTTCTTATAGAAGAATATCCCTCAAGTCTATGTCACTTGACATACGGAGCTGACCGCAAAGGATGAAGGTATTAGATTACACCCTCATGTTGAAGCCATTCACTATAATGGGAAGTCCTATTGGTGGCGTAATCTATCTATATAAGGTCTATGCTTTACATAATGTATTTTTTTAAGTAACGTGTTCATATTCAGCAAAGTCACAACCGTTGAATTATTACTTTTTTTTATTATTATTCTTATTTATTTATTTATTTATTTATTTATTTTTTATTTTATTTTATTTTTTTATTTTATTTTTTAATTCAAAAATGCGAATTTTCATAAAATGTATTTCTCTCTCTCTCTCTCTCTCTCTCTCTCTCTTTTATTTATTTTATTTTATTTAATTATTTATTTATTTATTTATTTTTTTTTTTTTCTCGCAAAATGAACTATTAAAAATTTTGAACAATGAATTTTTAAAAAATGAGTATTAAATTAACGTTTCTGAATTTTCTGAATGGGAAAACGGAGTTTAGAAAAATGCATTTATTAATCAGTTATTATGGAAATAAAATTTCGCATAGTATAACATGATCTTCGGCTTTCCGCGAGATCAGGTGTTGTGCTTTCTTAATAGAACAGCATAATCTATAGGTGAATCATTAACTGTACGAAAGCTGAAAAAATTCATTCTTGTTCTTTTAACCGAAAACGACATCAGACAATATGAAAATATCTTGTCCAGGAGGTAATATATTTTCAGGTATATCCTGGATATTGGGAGAAGTTATTTGTATAATCAGGAAAAAATTACATGAAGATACAAACAATAAGATATTTACAACTAATATACATTATTTACACAGAATATTAACTCGAATTCATTTGAAGAATATTTAAAGCTATACAAAACAAGATTGTATCTATTTTTAGCTTTTTAAGCCTACCAATATTAAATTTTGATTTAATACTTCTTCCGTTTTGGAAGCAATAAGTTCAAGAATATTTCATGATTCACATTTTTACATGTATTATGTCCTTAAATCAAATCAATTCTGACAAATTTTCACGTACTTCACAAAATATAATAAAAAAATATAAAAAAAGAAAACTTAATTACATATGTAAAAGCAGTAATTGACGCCAATGAAGCGGCTATCAAACAGGAAGTCGGGGTGATATTAAAAGTGACTGTTAATGAAATAAAACAATTTCTTACCTGATATGATATTTCTGGGATATATTTATTTCTTGTTTGTAGTATATCATCTATATACCAAAGGATATAACAGGGTTTACTTACACGGACCTGCTTTTTTCAAGAACTATCTCACCATTATTCTTTAAAATAAATTTCTTATCCAAACATGCTTAATGACAAAATTTATATTTAAAATTAGTTGTATACAAAATTAACGGCCGAAAATAAAAGGCCTAGGGAACCTTGTTTGTGTATGTATACATACACACACAGTGCAACCTACCTAAACGAAATGCACTTGCATTGCGGTCCTCGAACTTCAAACAAGATGTTTGAATTCGCCATTTTCAACAAATTTTTGTTACTAATTTAATTTTTAAACGTTTTTCCTATAGTTTTATAGTTTTTACATTACTTAAAAATTTCTTATTTTAGAACGTTTTTATATTCTCACTTTATTTTTATTTTTATTTTTATTTATATGTATGCTTTTTTTTTTTTTTTTTTTCGATCCAAATCTTAATTTTTACTTTATTGATTTTCAAACGATAGCTAATAGAAGACGAGAAAAAACAACATTGACAATACAGGTATCTTGTAGATAGTCAAAAGTCAGGAACTAGATTATAAGAAGAAACTTAAGAATCGATATAAGCAAGGCGTCAGGAGCATACTCAAAAGAAAGTTAGTAGAAGAGGAGAAGAAACCAACGAACAGCGAAATATATACAGTGCAGACCATAGAATAATAATTAGGACGAAGGAGCATGCCAATATTCTTAATGCTTACAAACCCCTTCTAGTGAAATGCCAGCGAAAGCTACTTTTGCTACTCAAAACCTTAAAGAAGGGCCATAGAAGAAGAATAATATCGCTGTTTGTTGTGGCAACACAACAGCTTATTAGAAACACTTATGCTCCTTCTTCCTTTATTATTATTCTATGGTGCAGACGCTCAACAGAGAGTGGCCAGAATATAAGATTAATCTGAACAGGCTGAAAAGAAAGCTGTTCGAAGACCTGAAGAAATTTACAAACAGTGACAATCCATGTTTCGTGCAGATACTCAATAGGTAGCAGCATGAAGATAAAGAGAATCCAAAGATTAAGTACAAGCCATTTGTCACGGAAATGCTGAAAAAAAGCTCATCGATAGCGAGAAGAAACTTGACTTCCATAAACCTGTTTACGTGCTAATACTCAATGGTCAGCGATTGGAAAACAAGAAGAAACTTAACAGCATCCTCATATTTGATGTTATACTGATACCTATATACCTATATAAACATTATTTTAACACTGGCAACCAGTGCTTCCAGATTTGAAGGAAATTTTTATTCACCATCCTCCGTTAAATTTTACTTTTAACGGTTAGCTAATTACATAGACGGTTTCAGTAAAAAATGTTTCGAAGCAATTAGCAAGCAGTTTCAATTAAAATTTCCCTCAATCTGTCAGCTTTCCTGGCAACGCTGAACAGACCTGCTAAAGACAAAATAAAATAATAGATAAATATAATCTTTTTAAAAAATTATTCCGACTTCAAAAAAAAAAAAAAAAAAAAAAAAATAGTGTTAATTTTATTTGCCCTGCATTTATATGTGTATGTTTTAAGAAGTAATATACCTTGAGCTTCAACACGTTTTCTTTATACAAGGATTGTAATCGCCTTCCCTCAGAATGCAATCAGAAAACAAAACCTTCATTCGAACCCATTAACGCACCCGGTAATATTTATAATTTATTCCAGAATAGTGTTATCTCCGCCCTTTCTTCATACCAGTATGGTTTCAGAAATTTTTTCCGAATATGTAATTACCATGAAATAAGAAGAAAATGCTTTTAAAATATACTGGTGTGGAAAAAAGTGCGGGGCTAACAGTACTTCGGAATAAATTATAAATGTTACCAGATATGCTTAAGTCCACGTTTTTCACTTCCCGCGATTGCATAATTCTCTTTACAATTTTTTTACTCATTATTTGACTGTCTTGGTATGATTTCCAGCGATTGAGGGAATTGTGCCTGCCATTGCACAAATCTTTTTATAATTTCTCTGAAGCTCCGCCCATAGTGTTTTCCCTTTTTTATTAAGTTGGATTTAAATTTTATGGTATATTTTAATGCTACTTTCACTGCAGATACTACACTGCAAATACAAAATTTGTAATTCGAACATTTGTTTTTCAAAGAGAATAATTCGATATGATCTTTCTTTCTTTCTTTTTTTTTTTTTTCTTATCGATTTTAATATTGATAAAAATAATTATAAAAAAAATGTTTAACTAGTTAATTGCATTTAAAATAATTTTTAATGTATGTATAAACTATATAGAATCGGATCATTTACCAATTGTTATATTTTTAAATGGGCCAAATGTAATAAATTCATTGACATGTGTTACAGGTTGCATTAAAATATTTAATTGTGTTTATTACGTAAGAAATTTTCTTATTTTACCAAAAAATTATATTTAAACTTGGTATAAACCAGAGTTCCCAACATCAATAATTTATTCATGAACATTTTTAGCCCCACCTCTTTTTTATAGGAGAAATTTTGAAAAATGATTTTCTTCTTATTTAATCGATGTCACATATTAAAGAGAGGTAATCTACAAAATTTCTGGTGCGGAAAAGAAAGCGGGACTAAAAATGCTCGTGAATAAACTATAAAAGTTTGGAACTCTGGTATAAACATACTTGCCAACATCCTAATTAATATTCCGTCAATGCTGTTAGTCCCGCCCTTTTTCTCACACCAATAAATTTGTAGAATAATATTCTCTAAATGCAATTACGATTAAATAAGATGAAAAATTCTAAAAAAATGCTGATGTAAAAAAGGAGGCGGGGTTAATGATACTGCGGAATATTAATTAGGATGTTGGCAAGTATGTTTAAATAATGTTATACAGATGTACAGTCACCCAAAAAAAAAACGCCACCCCCCCACCTAATTTTGCCATAAATTATCGTAGAAACATGCGACTGGTACCAATCAGTTTGTAATAACGTCTAGTTTATAATGTTATAGTTAGATTTTACTTAGGGGGTCGTCTACATATTAAAACTGACATCAACTTCATTTTTATTAATGGTAACCCCCATTTTTTATAATTTATTTGAATTCTTCGGATCAAATCATCACGAAAAATGGTATAGTTTATATATTTCGCTCAATTTTTCATAGAGTTATAAGCTGTCAAAGTTTGGGGGTGCTAATGTTAAATGAATGTGACAAACATTAAATCATATCTTCCGAAATAATTATGATATTTAAATTCTGTTTTTTTTATTCGTTAGAATGAAGTAACCCAAACATATTCCATGCAAATTTTTGCTAAAAAAACATTTTTTGAATTATGAAAATTATTAATAAATTCATATTTGAAAAAAAATGTATTATGACCTATGTTAATTTTTGCACGAATAGAACGGGCATCATCAAAAACATAGGTTTCCAAATTTACAGCTCGTTCCTAACATTATTTTTTGAGTTACAGTGATATTTCACTTTTTATTCCTGTTAGGGGACCGTCACTTGTTATAATCTGTATCCTCTATAAGTAAATGTTTGTATATAATTTGACGGAAAACTATTTTAATTTACCTTTATGTTATTTTTATTGTTTCCTAAGCAATATTTCGATGTTTATTATACAAATTGGCATATTTTTGTAAAGTTATCACAATGTAGGCGAGGGATTGTGAAAGAATTTCAAAAGAAAAGAAGCCCCCGCACCGCCTCTGATTCGCTGAAGCACTATATAAAAAAAAAGACAAATTTGCATATTCCTATTTGACTCTATATGTGACGCTGGTATGCATAAATCACAATGGTATTTACTACATCGATTATTGAAGACAAAACTTAAATGATTTAATTACAAATATGCAAAATTATTTTGCTTTATATTATAAAGTTTTAGAAAATTTGTGAAAAGGCGTGGCTATTTACATTAAGCCTTGATATGGAAGCTATGTTGCTGTTTTTCGATGCTGCGAAATTTACAAAATATATTTATGTTAATATACTATACAGATAGAAGAAAAATTATATAATATCAACAAATCTTCTTTAATCAATATGTTTATATACATTACTGTATGGTAATGTTTATATATGAATATTCTATTTATTTTTAATGAGAGATATAAACACAAAATACTAAAAAAAAAGAAGAAAATGTGTTATAAATTTTTATAAATCAAGCAAAATATATATGCATACTTGCCAACCTAACCCGTAACATTGTTAGTTCCCGCCCCTGTGTGTACACAATTTAATTTTTAGAGTAATTAACTTCAAATACATTTACGATTAACTCATTGAGCGCCACGCGAATTCTTATGGAAATCCCATTCAGGCCACACGTGCTGCTTAGAAGCGTGTTATGTTTATCGAGTTTCAATAAACCCCATTAGGCCTTAACGATATAATCCTATAAAAATCATATTAAAAAAAAAAAAAAAAAAACATGAAGTAAATTTTAAATAAATTGTCAGTAATTACTTAAAACTATGTAAGTTCTGTTGTTTTATATCATATTTTATACTGCCGGCTGACTTAGCCTAAATGGAAAGATCAGTGTCAGCCACCGATGGCTGACACGGCTCTAAAAAGACTGATGTGAAAAAAATGTACGGAAAGGGGCGGGACCAGTAATCTTCCGGGATAGGTTGACATGAATGTATATACGTAGAGCAATGCCAGAAAATGTTCTTTATTTTTCATGAACCAGATGAATGGTATTTTTTTCTGAATAGTCTATGTATTAAATATAATGCTGCTTTAAATACCCTTTAAATGAAAAGTTTTATTACATAAAGTAATTTTCTGGCACGCTACAGCTCCCAAATGACACACAATACAAAACCCCGCCTTTTTCCAGTGTTTAAAGGGTATTAACGTTTAATATGCTTTATATTCGTTTTGATCTTTCTTTCTCCTCCATATCTTCTTCTTTTTTCCTTAAAAAAAAAAAAAAAAAAAAAGAGTTATGTAACATTTTGACCTTTTCATGTGAAGATTTAGATTAAGGGTAGTCAGCCTTTCTACACCCACCGTCCACTTCGGTATCTGTGTTAAAGTGTAGAATTTTAGAACATCCCATTAAGTAGTAGGATTTATTATTTTACATATTAATTTGTTACACGTTATAAAATATAAAAGCAAAAGAATATCGTGGAGATTTATGTAAAAGTTTTTAATAATGTCATGAAAAAAAAAAAATAATAATAATTAATTAAAAAAATAAATAAATAAAAATAAAAAAATGTGTTTTAATATTTTAAAAAAGTCAATTAAAGAAAATGAAAGTACTGCAGTATCAGAACAAACTCCCATTGTCATTGTGAAACGGCCGTGGGAACCAGGTTGAGTGCCGCCGTTTCAGACAATTATACGGCAGCTTGAGTTAAAATAATTTTGAATTTTTAAACAAATTTAAAACCATTCATCTTTTTTTTTTTTTTTTTTCTTTTGATAGATATTTTAATATCTATTCAAGCTATTTAATTTTCTTCGTATGAAGTGAACTATCTGATGTTTAATCAATAGAAACCAATAAAAATCTTTTAATTCGTAAACTAACTCAGAAAGTTCTGTGAATTAGTCATTTTTTTTATTTTATAAATAACATTTCTGAAATTTTTTTCCGGTGTGAAACTTCATAAATAATGTATCCTGGGTGATAGATTGTGATTTATATTTTCTAAATGTATAGACGGACCCCTAATACATTTTCACGTGTAACTCTATTTAAAATTGATTTAAGGTATATAAATAGGTATGTTTTTCGAACCGCCTTGATCTCAGAAATCTGAATATGAAGTCAAAAATAGGGGTTGTCATTGAAGAAAATGAAGTTAATGCCAGTTTTAATATGTAGACGACCCCTTAGGCAAAATTTAACTATACCGTTATAAACTAGACGTTATTACAAATCGATCGGTACCAGTCAAATGTTTCTACAATAATTTACGGCGAAATTAGGGGGGGGGTGGCGTTTTTTTTTGGGGTGACTGTACTTATCATACAGAACAAATCTGTAGCTAATCACTTGAAATACAAATTAAATTTTAATGAAAGCAAATTTTAAACCAGTTAACACCGTTTTGTTGTGATGAAATATTTAATTTAAAAAAATACTCTCAACGTACATTTTGCGAAAATTGAGTTGTATTGCTTTAAATGGTGTCGTTATCGCCTCTTGAGGCTGATGGCGAAGATATTCATGAAAGAGTGTGATTCTGGATTCTGAACCGTGGTAGTGGAATTTTCTCCCATATCTCCATGGTCTAAACATAATTATATACTTCGTAAAACAATCCAAGCAACTCTGGGTTTCAGCCCGAATGCCAAAAATAAAACGCTTCCCATGTTGAATTTAATAAATATCATTTAAAATGTTTATATGTTGCAGAATTCCTTTTTCGCCGAAATGATAATATCTAAATATGTAAAAATATTTTAAAATAAATATTAGTGTAAAGACATGATCAAAATTCTATTATTAATTATATAAATGCAACGGTTGTACAGTCACCCAAAAAAAAAACGCCACCCCCCCCCCACCTAATTTCGCCGTAAATTATCGTAGAAACATGTGGTTGGTACCAATTGATTTGTAATAACGTCTAGTTTATAATGATATAGTTAGATTTTGCTTAAGGGGTCGTCTACATATTAAAACTGGCATCAACTTCATTTTTTTCAATAGTAACCCCCATTTTTTATAATTTATTTGAATTCTTTGTACAAAATCATCGCGGAAAATGGTATAGTTTATATATTTTGCTCAATTCTTCACAGAGTTATAAGCTGTCAATCTATGAGGGTGCTAATGTTAAATGAATGTGACAAACATTAATTCATATCTTCCAAAATAATTATGATATTCAAATTCTGTTTTTTTTATATGATAGAATGAAGTGACCCAAACATATTCCATGCATATTTTTGATAAAAAAAATTTTTTTGAAATATGAAAATTATTAATAATTTCATATTTGAAAAAATTATGAATTATGACCTATGTTAATTTTTGCATAAATAGAACGGGCATCATCAAAAACATGGGTTTCCGAATTTACAGCTCGTTCTTAACATTATTTTTTGAGTTACAGTGATATTTTATTTTTTAGTGTTGTTAGGGGGCCGTCACTTATAATAATTTGTATCCTTTGTGAGTAAATATCTGTATATATTTTGACGAAAAACTATTTTAATTTACCTTAATGTTATTCTAATTGTTTTCTAAGCAACATTTCGATGTTTATGATACAAATTGGATCATTTTTATAAAATTATCGCAATGCAAGCGAGAGATTGTGAAAAAATTTCTAAAAGAAATGAAGCCCCGCCTCTATATTGCGGAAACATTAGTAAAAAAACTAGTTTCTGTATTCGTATATGACTCTCCATGTGACGCTGGTATGCATAAATGTCAATGGCATTTACTACATCGAATGCTGAAGACAAAATTTAAATGATTTAATTGGAAGTATGTAAAATAATTTTGTTTTATAATGTAAAGTTGTAGAAAAACTGTGTAAAGGCGTGGCTTCTGTCGCAAAGAGGTTTATACTCGATTCTGAAATGTTAAGTCTTTGTTCTTAAATATTACATAACGTTTCCCACTTTGTCACTGCTAAAATTCTATTTTGTCCCTTTTGTCTTTTGTTTTTAACTTGAATATTCTACGATTCGTACACCTCAAGTTAAGTATCATGACGGTAAAAAAAAAAAAAACGCAGTAAGACGAGGACTATTATTTTAAAAAAGAGCAATGCGATCTGAACAATACTTTTTTTATTCCTTTTTTTAAATCAATATAATTGACTTTTATTAATTTTTATCAGATTTTTTAAAACAAATTTTCTGTTTTAATCTTTTTCTGACATTTTCGCATTCGATTACTCTACCGTTTATGCTATTTAAATTTTATTGCATGACGTAACATAATAAAATATAAAATTTTTATTAAATGTTTTTTTAATACTGAATAATAAAGTGGTATTTTTTTTTTAAAGTTTTAATATCTATTATTGAAACAAAGCGCAATATTATTTATTTTCTATTATTCTAATCACGGCGTAAAACTGGCGTCACATTTCTCACGGAAAAAGAATTTAAAACAAAGTAACATGTCTTATTACTTTTAAAGATATAGATTTTACACATTTAAAATTAAGAATTCAAGTACAGTAGATGACTGCAGAACGGGGAATACTCGTTCTAGGCAATAGGAAACCGTTTTTTCTATATCCATATTTCTTTTCATATGGATATACATAATAATTATACTCTTTCTAGTGAAAGTATTTGTGTTCATGCTATTTTGTTTATTTATATATGAATATAAGGAATATTCTTAAGAAATATCGTAACACACAAATTGTGAAAGAAACGCCCACTGAAGGAGTTACAGATTTCAAAATGACATGAAACTACGTCAGTGGTCGCGAAAATGTTAAATATCCTTTCTCAGATTTTAGTTTAAATCTTGTTATCTATATTTTTGTATAGTATCTATTGTTGGTTTGCACGCCTAAAATTAAATGTAAATCTTTATAGTAACACTTTCATGCGGGGCTTACTGTATAAAATAAAAATATACCCAATAAGAAGTAGATAATAATTGTTAGTTAGTAGATTTTAATTGTTTATATATATACATATTTTATTATATATGTATTTTAACTTAAATTTTTGTCTCTTAAACAAAACAGTTTTTGCTTTTAAGAAGTAGATAATTCTTTTTCTTAAATATTAAACATTTTTTTTTTTTTTTAACCGCTATTAAAATTATTATCATTATTACTATTGTTCTTTTACCTTGGTATCTAGATTTTTGTAATTAAACATTGTAGGGTTCATATGATTCAAGCTATAAGTGTTGTATTTAACTAATCAATGTTTAATAAATTGAAACCAATAAAAATCTTTTAATTCATAAGCTAACTCAGAAAGTTCTGCGAATTTGAATCGTTTTTTGTTTTATAACTAAGATTTCTGAACTTTTTTTCCGGTGTGAAAATTAATAAATAATGTATATTGTGTGGCAGATCACGATTTATTTTTTCTAAATGTATAGACGGTCCCCTAACACATTTTCACGTGTAACTCTGTTTAGAATTGATTTAAAGTATATAAATAGGTAAGTTTTCCGAACAGCCTTGATCTCAGAAATCTGAATATGGTGTCAAAAATGGGGGTCGTCATTGAAAAAAATGAAGTTTATACGTCTTTTTATATGTAGATGACCCCTTAAGCAAAATCTGACTACACCATTAAAAACTAGACGTTATTACAGATCGATAGGTACCAGCCGCATGTTTCTACGATAATTTACGGCGAAATTAGGTTGGGGGGTGGCGTTTTTTTTTTGGGTGACTGTACATTATAATTTTTACAATCAGTATTTTAAACTACATATTAAAATCATGGAATTCAGAGAATATTCAGATTTCTTTACAAGACGTAACTAAAATTATTAGCTTAACAAGAACACAAACAAGAAGTTCATGATAAAATTTATTAATAAGTGATATTTTTAAAGTTTAATAACGAATTATGATGAAATAATTACTGCATTTAATAAATATTAATGACGCTCAACAGAGAGTGGCCAGAAGATAAGATTAATCTGAACAGGCTGAAAAGAAAGCTGTTCGAAGACCTGAAGAAATTTACAAACAGTGACAATCCATGTTTCGTGCAGATACTCAATAGGTAGCAGCATGAAGATAAAGAGAATCCAAAGATTAAGTACAAGCCATTTGTCACGGAAATGCTGAAAAAAAGCTCATCGATAGCGAGAAGAAACTTGACTTCCATAAACCTGTTTACGTGCTAATACTCAATGGTCAGCGATTGGAAAACAAGAAGAAACTTAACAGCATCCTCATATTTGATGTTATACTGATACCTATATACATATATAAACATTATTTTAACACTGGCAACCAGTGCTTCCAGATTTGAAGGAAATTTTTATTCACCATCCTCCGTTAAATTTTACTTTTAACGGTTAGCTAATTACATAGACGGTTTCAGTAAAAAATGTTTCGAAGCAATTAGCAAGCAGTTTCAATTAAAATTTCCCACAATCTGTCAGCTTTGCTGGCAACGCTGAACAGACCTGCTAAAGACAAAATAAAATAATAGATAAATATAATCTTTTTAAAAAATTATTCCGACTTAAAAAAAAAAAAAAAAAATAGTGTTAATTTTATTTGCCCTGCATTTATATGTGTATGTTTTAAGAAGTAATATACCTTGAACTTCAACACGTTTTCTTTATACAAGGATTGTAATCGCCTTCCCTCAGAATGCAATCAGAAAACAAAACCTTCATTTGAACCCATTAACGCACCCGGTAATATTTATAATTTATTCCAGAATAGTGTTATCTCCGCCCTTTCTTCATACCAGTATGGTTTCAGAAATTTTTTCCGAATATGTAATTACCATGAAATAAGAAGAAAATGCTTTTAAAATATACTGGTGTGGAAAAAAGTGCGGGGCTAACAGTACTTCGGAATAAATTATAAATGTTACCAGATATGCTTAAGACCACGTTTTTCACTTCCCGCGATTGCATAATTCTCTTTACAATTTTTTTACTCATTATTTGACTGTCTTGGTATGATTTCCAGCGATTGGGGGAATTGTGCCTGCCATTGCACAAATCTTTTTATAATTTCTCTGAAGGTCCGCCCATAGTGTTTTCCCTTTTTTATTAAGTTGGATTTAAATTTTATGGTATATTTTAATGCTACTTTCACTATAGATACTACACTGCAAATACAAAATTTGTAATTCGAACATTTGTTTTTCAAAGAGAATAATTCAAAATGATCTTTCTTTCTTTTTTTTTTTTTTTTTTTTTTTATCGATTTTAATATTGATAAAAATAATTATAAAAAAAATGTTTAACTAGTTAATTGCATTTAAAATAATTTTTAATGTATGTATAAACTATATAGAATCGGATCATTCACCAATTGTTATATTTTTAAATGGGCCATATGTAATAAATTCATTGGCATGTGTCACAGGTTGCCATAAAATATTTAATTGTGTTTATTACGTAAGAAAATTTCTTATTTTACCAAAAAATTATATTTAATCTTGTTATAAACCAGAGTTCCCAACTTCAATAATTTATTCATGAGCATTTTTAGCCCAACCTCTTTTTCATAGGAGAAATTTTGAAAAATGATTTTCTTCTTATTTAATCGATGTCACATATTAAAGAGAATCTACAAAATTTCTGGTGCGGAAAAGAAAGCGGGACTAAAAATGCTCGTGAATAAACTATAGAAGTTTGGAACTCTGGTATAAACATACTTGCCCAACATCCTAATTAATATTCCGTCAGTGCTGTTAGTCCCGCCCTTTTTCTCACACCAATAAATTTGTAGAATAATATTCTCTAAATGCAATTACGATTAAATAAGATGAAAAATTCTGAAAAAAAGCTGATGTAAAAAAGGAGGCGGGGTTAATGATACTGCGGAATATTAATTAGGATGTTGGCAAGTATGTTTAAATAATGTTATACAGATGTACTTATCATACAGAACAAATCTGTAGCTAATCACTTGAAATACAAATTAAATTTTAATGAGATCAAATTTTAAACCAGTTAACACCGTTTTGTTATGATGAAATATTTTAATTAAAAAAAATACTCTCAATGTACAGTCACCCAGAAAAAAAAAAAAACGCCACCCCCCCACCTAATTTTGCCATAAATTATCGTAGAAACATGCGACTGGTACCAATCAGTTTGTAATAACGTCTAGTTTATAATGTTATAGTTAGATTTTACTTAGGGGGTCGTCTACATATTAAAACTGACATCAACTTCTTTTTTTTCATTGGTAACCCCCCTTTTTTATAATTAATTTGAATTCTTTGGATCAAATCATCACGGAAAATGGTATAGTTTATATATTTCGCTCAATTTTTCATAGAGTTATAAGCTGTCAAAGTTTTGGGGTGCTAATGTTAAATGAATGTGACAAACATTAAATCATATCTTCCGAAATAATTATGATATTTAAATTCTGTTTTTTTTATTCGTTAGAATGAAGTGACCCAAACATATTCCATGCAAATTTTTGCTAAAAAAACATTTTTTGAATTATGAAAATTATTAATAAATTCATATTTGAAAAAATTATGAATTATGACCTATGTTAATTTTTGCACGAATAGAACGGGCATCATCAAAAACATGGGTTTCCAAATTTACAGCTCGTTCCTAGCATAATTTGTTGAGTTACAGTGATATTTCCCTTTTTATTCCTGTTAGGGGGCCGTCACTTGTTATAATCTGTATCCTCTATAAGTAAATGTTTGTATATAATTTGACGGAAAACTATTTTAATTTACCTTTATGTTATTTTTATTGTTTCCTAAGCAATATTTCGATGTTTATTATACAAATTGGCATATTTTTATAAAGTTATCACAATGTAGGCGAGGGATTGTGAAAGAATTTCAAAAGAAAAGAAGCCCCGCCTCTGATTCGCTGAAACACTATTTAAAAAAAAAAACACAAATTTGCATATTCCTATTTGACTCTAAATGTGACGCTGGTATGCATAAATCACAATGGTATTTACTACATCGATTATTCAAGACAAAACTTAAATGATTTAATTAAAAATATGCAAAATTATTTTGCTTTAAGTTATAAAGTTTTAGAAAATTTGTGAAAAGGCGTGGCTTACGGTACAAGAGAAGAATATATTAAGTCTTTCTTCATAAGTATTAAATATTTTTTTCTAGTTTTTCGCTGCTAAAATTCTATTTTAACCCTGTTACACTTTTTTTCGCATTTCAATATTCAAGAGTACGTACACCTCTAGTTAAGTATCATATTTTAGAAAACACGGTACAGCGAAACTGATTGCAAGAAACAGCAATTATGCATTCGACAATCGTTTTATTATTATTATTATGAATATTTAATAATTTTAAAAAGATTTTTTACCATGAATTTTCTGTTTAAATTTTGTTGTGACATATTTGCAATTGGTTACTGTACCGTTTGTAAGCTTTGTGTTATTTAAAATTTATCCCATAATGTAACATAATAAAATATCAAATTTCTATTAAAAGTTTTTTAATACAGAATCAAATAGTGAAAAATTGCTTTATTATTATTATTTTTTTTTTTTTTTAAGTTTATAAGATCTATTATTGGAACATAGCTCAATAGTATTTATTTTCAATTTCCTAATCACGAAATCAAAGTCACAGTTATTATGGAATAAAAATTTAAAACAAAGGAATTGTCTTATTACTTTCAAATATATAGATATTGATCTTACAGAATCCTGAAATTTCATTTAAAAGACTTTAAACGTCTAAATTTAAAAATTCAAAATAAAATAAATTAATCTAAATGCTTTTAAAGTTGAAACGGGAAGATTTAAAAATATATGAAAATTGGCATTTGTGTTTTGAACATTTTGGTGCGGCAGATATTAAAAACAATATTTTTATGATGAGCTGAACCTGAGCTTAAGAGAGGGCGGATCCAGCTATTTAGCACGAGTGATATCACCTGACTAAAACCAGAATAAACAACATTTTAATTTATTCCGGCGTATTTTTAGCCCACTGTTATTCTTTTATTTACAAAATATATTTGTGTTAATATACTATACAGATAGAAGAATAATTATATGATATCAACAAATCTTCTTTAATCAATATGTTTATATACATTACTGTATGGAAATGTTTATATATGAATATTGTATTTATTTTTAATGAGAGATATAAACACAAAATACAAAAAAAAAAAAGAAGAAAATGTGTTATAAATTTTTATAAATCAAGCAAAATATATATGCATACTTGCCAACCTAACACGTAACATTGTTAGTTCCCGCCCCTGTGTGTACACAATTTAATTTTTAGAGTAATTAACTTCAAATACATTTACGATTAACTCATTGAGCGCCACGCGAATTATTATGGAAATCCCATTCAGGCCACACGTGCTGCTTAGAAGCGTGTTATGTTTATCGAGTTTCAATAAACCCCATTAGGCCTTAACGATATAATCCTATAAAAATCCTATTAAAAAAAAAAAAAAAAAAAAAAAACATGAAGTAAATTTTAAATAAATTGTCAGTAATTACTTAAAACTATGTAAGATCTGTAGTTTTATACCATATTTTACACTGCCGGCTGACTTAACCTAAATGGAAAGATCAGTGTCAGCCACCGATGGCTGACACGGCTCTAAAAAGACTGATGTGAAAAAAATGTACGGAAAGGGGCGGGACCAGTAATCTACCGGGATAGGCTGACAAGAATGTATATACATAGAGCAATGCCAGAAAATGTTCTTTATTTTTCATGAACCAGATGAATGGTAATTTTTTTCTGAATAGTCTATGTATTAAATATAATGCTGCTTTAAATACCCTTTAAATGAAAAGTTTTATTACATAAAGTAATTTTCTGGCACTCTACAGCTCCCAAATGACACGCAATACAAAACCCCGCCTTTTTCCAGTGTTTAAAGGGTATTAACGTTTAATATGCTTTATATTCGTTTTGATCTTTCCTTCTCCTCCTTATCTTCTTCTTTTTTCCTTAAAAAAAAAAAAAGAGTTATGTAACATTTTGACCTCTTCAAGTGAAGATTGAGATTAAGGGTAGTCAGCCTTTCTACACCCACCGTCCACTTCGGTATCTGTGTTAAAGTGTAGAATTTTAGAACATCCCATTAAGTAGTAGGATTTATTATTTTGCATATTAATTTGTTACACATTATAAAATATAAAAGCAAAAGAATATCGTGGAGATTTATGTAAAAGTTTTTAATAATGTCATGAAAAAAATAATAATATTAATTAATTAAAAAAAAAAATAAAATAAAATAAAAAAATCTGTTTTAATATTTTTAAAAAGTCAATTAAAGAAAATGAAAGTACTGCAGTATCAGAACAAACCCCCATTGTCACTGTGAAACGGTCGTAGGAACCAGGTTGAGTGCCGCCGTTTCAGACAATTATACGGCAGCATGAGTTAAAATAATTTTGATTTTTCAAACAAATTTAAAACCATTCATCTTTTTTTTTTTTTCTTTTGATAGATATTTTAATATCTATTCAAGCTATTTAATTTTCTTCGTATGAAATGAACTATCTGATGTTAAATCAATAGAAACCAATAAAAATCTTTTAATTCATAAACTAACTCAGAAAGATCTGTGAATTAGTCATTTTTTTTATTTTATAATTAACATTTCTGAAATTTTTTTCCGGTGTGAAACTTAATAAATAATGTATACTGGGTGGTAGATCGTGATTTATATTTTCTAAATGTATAGACGGACCCCTAATACATTTTCACGTGTAACTCTATTTATAATTGATTTAAGGTATATAAATAGGTATGTTTTTCGAACCGCCTTGATCTCAGAAATCTGAATATGAAGTCAGGAATAGGGGTTGCCATTGAAGAAAATTAAGTTAATGCCAGTTTTAATATGTAGACGACCCCTTAGGCAAAATTTAACTATACCGTTATAAACTAGACGTTATTACAAATCGATCGGTACCAGTCAAATGTTTCTACGATAATTTACGGCGAAATTAGGTGGGGGGGTGGCGTACATTCTGGTAAATAGATTTCGGATTTCTTTAAATTAGAGATGGGCATTCCCGTTCTTTTTCAAGAACGAGAATGAACAGTTCTTTGAAAACTCGGAACGGTTCTGCAGAACTGTTCTGAACGGGTCTAATGGAGAAAACCAACCGGAAATTCAGAATGAACGGTTTCCGGTACCCTCACTGAACTGTTCGCTGCGTTCTGCCGATAAAATGGGCATTGGCATTTGTCTTCACTAGAAGAGATCGTTCTTTTCGAAATGAGCTGTTTGTATTCCTTAATTCAGCACTTCTGCTATGAGAAAACACAGATGTCCTTAAAGAATATGTGAAACATCGAGATTTTTTTTCTTTCTAATTGCACTTGTTTAAAACACGTGGTTCAAATTTAACTGGGAATATGTAGATTTTTTTTTTTTTTTTTTTTTTTTTTCGTTTTATAGAAGGTTAAAACACATTATAAACAGTTGATATCTAGAATTGAAGCACAGAGTAAGGAAATTGATTTTTCAGTATATATTGTTATTTAAATAGGCAATTAATTTTAAAAATTTCTTTATTAATGTTAAATTTTCTAAAATCTATTTTTAATTTCTGAGGAAAAATAGAAACATAAACGCATGTAACTTTTGTTTTAAAAAATAAGTAAGCATGTTCATTAATATTTATAAACGATATGATATTATAAACTTGACTGTAAACATAATATAAACATAGCATAACTTTTGAGTATGAAAATGATGCATCAAGAAAAGACAGTAGTGTATGCCTTTAAATTCTATCGGTCGTCTATCTATTTATCTATACATATGGGCATAAACAAAAATGACCGTTCGAAAATCTCTCTCTTTTTTATTATAATTTAATTAAATAAACCGTTAAAACATATTTTTTGTTCTATTTATTTATTTTTTATTTTAGCAAGCTAAATACCTATATTCATATTTATACGACAGAGTGTATCAGGAATGTTTACTTTCAGTTATATTCATATATGAATGTGTTGGATTTTTAAAAAATTTCGACTTCCGACGTATTTACACGTTTTAAAATGTCTTAAACACGATTTGACCACAAAAATAAATACATAAATAAATAAAATAAAATCTCCGTTCATCTATGTGAGTGACAAAAAGTTTATGATGTCTAGTTTATGTTCTCTAGATCAAGAACTAATACACATAACTTAAAAAATTATATTTAGTTGCATCTTGACATAAATTGGTGACAATCAAACTCACTTTTATATCACCAAACAAGCAACGTTGATATGATGCGATTGCCCCCATTTCCGGAAAAATTTTGTCAGCCTCTATATAGTATAAAATTTCACAAAACTTAATACTTGAAAGCGCTCTTATGAAAACTATGTATGGCAAAAAAGGTATATATCGGCTGGCAGGTGAATCATTTAAACTGTAATTTCCTCCGTGTTCGGAAAGGTTATATCTCAGCATCTAAAGCGTATAAGCATCAAATTTGATATGTGAGCTGTCTATTATTACTGTCAGAAAAAAGAGACTACTTAAAAGCGTTTTTTTTTTTTTTTTTTTTTTTTTTTTTTTACTTGGTAACACGAAAAAATATACAAAAATAAAAAATAAATATTAAAATAAAATTGAGGGAAAACGTGCAAGAGAAATGGAAAAATGAATTTTTCCCATTTCTTAACATTGAAAATTAATTATATTGTCAAAATAATTGGCAACAAGTTAAAAAAATTATTAAAACTATGGTTCAAAGTAAACTGCAAACAAAATTTAAAGAAATGAATATAGTAACCGTTGCTAGGGAACGCAACCCAGTTACCGTATGTTTTTATATAGGTCAATAGGCATTAAAGAAAAAGAAAAATGTGTCCCTAAATTAAGTTTTAATTTATAAAGAATTATTTATTTATTTATATTCCAAAATTTAAAATCGGCATGATTTTTTTTACACTGTCGAAATTTAAAATGATAATGATCTTCGTCACATCAAACGAAAACGGTGCATTAAATTTATTTTCAACATATGAAAACTAAAACGATAGGTTAAACTTTTTCATCAAATAAAATTGAAATATGTTCCGATGCAATAAGATACTCATTAAATAAGCATGGAATGAAATGCGTTTCAGAGTATTAAATCTATCTTCATCAGATAAGCAATACATAAAAACGATTATAAAATTACAACGATATTTCGATAAATAAAATTATTACAATAGACTTAATCTATTATAATCTGATCGAGCTGAGACGCATTTTCATTATTATTATGACTTTATTTTTTTTTTTCCCCTCTCTCTCTCTCTCTCTCTCTCTCCAGACAAAATTAAAGGGATGCATCTTGTATTTATCGTATAAACTGATTCAATGTATCATCACCGAATGAAATTGAAATATGTTTCAATATAATAAATCTGTCATCATCAGATAAAACAAAATTGAAACGCGTTTCGTTACTTAAAAACTGCCTTCATCAGATTAAAATAAAATGAAGAGTGTTCGATACATTAAATATAGATTCTTCATTTAAAGTTAAACGAACAACGCGTTTTGAAATATTTTCATCAAATCAAATTATATTGTAAACAATGAATTGAATGTATTTTCACTAGATTAAACATGTTTGTTCGCATAACTTTTTGTTTATGACAATAATAATATTAATGTAATTTGTATAATAATTGATAAATTAAACTTCTTTAAATGTAGAAAATTCAAAAACCTCAAAATTAAATTTAGAAAAAAAAAATATATATATATATATATATATATATATTTCGGTCCACTGCCCGACGCAAGAACGTGAAATGTGTATATAAAATTCACTAAATTCAAATCAAAATAGTATTTAAATTTTTATGCAAAAGAAAACAAATAACAAAATAATATTCCCCTCCACATCTATGCAGTTAAAAATTTATTTTCCAGAAAAAGGCTGGATTAAATATCAATATATCGTGGAATATTGATATTTCTTTAACAACAGGATAACGATATTTTAAATCTTATTTCATTGATATATCCCTTTTCTCACATTATGTTTTTATTACACGAAATTTCAGAACAATTTCCTAAAACAAATAAATAATCCCTCGCATAATATACATAAGTAAATCAGTACTTATTGAAAGCCATCTGCTTTGATTATCGCGCGAATAAGTGCAAAAATTTTCCAACGCAACGCTTAGCGCGTTTTCGTTCTATCCCTCAAAGGAGGAAATACTATCCTTCTTTTCTGAACTGTTCACCTACTCGCAAGAACTCCGCTGTTCCGAGGTTCCCACTGTTCTCCATTTGCTCGGGATCATCTGAGCTGTTCATCTGCTCATTCTGTTCAGTTCAGTTCTCTTGTTCCGCAAACTCGACTGATTTCTGCCTCATTTTTAAATGAACAGATTTTCTATCGCCGTCTCGCCAATCAAGCGATATTCTATTTTTTCCTAGAACTCCATAGTTAATACTAATAAAGGCTGATTGCCTGGCAACCTTTAAGGCCAGTTTCGACTTGGGCTCAAGATCAACGCTCAAAACGTCATTAATCACGCTTCCGACACAAAGAGCCAAACGTCTTGTCATCAGTTGTAGCCCTTTTTTATCAGATTGCGCTGTTACCTCAAAGGAAAGCATGCAAAATTGACAAAGATGTCTACCCCTGGCCCTCAATTATCGCAGCAGGGGGTTAGATTCCATCCCCGTTCGTGGGCTTTGAGCTACAGTGAGCTAGCCTAACCACATCAAAGGATTCTGAATAGAAAGCGCCCAGTGAGCGCAAATGGAAACCGGACTTTATTCCCCGATTAAAACCAGCATCCATGTGGAAGCAATCATACACAAGAGAGAGATAAATATTCAGTGTTGCATTGGCGAAAGTGAACAGTTCTTTTTGGCGAAAGTGAACAGGAAATGGCAAAGTGAACGGTTCTTCTTGGCGAAAGTGAACAGTTCTTTCGGTTTTTCGTCCAGAACTGTTCAGATAAACCGTTCTTCATTCTTTTACCCATCCCTACTTTAAATGGTGTCGTTATCGCCTCTTGAGGCTGATGGCGAAGATATTCATGAAAGAGTGTGATTCTGGATTCTGAACCGTGGTAGTGGAATTTTCTCCCATATCTTCATGGTCTAAACATAATTATATACTTCGTAAAACAATCCAAGCAACTCTGGGTTTCCGCCCGAATGCCAAAATAAAACGCTTCCCATGTTGAATTTAATAAATATCATTTAAAATGTTTATATGTTGCAGAATTCCTTTTTCGCCGAAATGATAATATCTAAATATGTAAAAATATTTTAAAATAAATATTAGTGTAAAGACATGATCAAAATTCTATTATTAATTATATAAATGCAACGGTTGTACATTATAATTTTTACAATCAGTATTTTAAACTACATATTAAAATCATGGAATTCAGAGAATATTCAGATTTCTTTACAAGATGTAACTAAAATTATTAGCTTAACAAGAACACAAACAAGAAGTTCATGATAAAATTTATTAATAAGTGATATTTTTAAAGTTTAATAACGAATTATGATGAAATAATTACTGCATTTAATAAATATTAATAATTAAAAATAATAAAATTAGAAATAAGCAATCCATATTCTTTATACTGGGCGAGTGCAAAAATTCTACCCGTTTTTATTGCCCATAAAGAAGAGCAAATAAACGCAAAATCAACAGTACATATTACTGTGCATAATCCCCATTACTATCTTATGGCCTCTTGCCATCTTTCTGGTAGGAGATGAATCCCACTATTACTGTACACATAGATATAGTAATAATAAGACATAGATTGATCAGCGAGAAGGAAAAAGTGAGGCCTTTTTCTTCGGGAAAAGTCACTCTAATGGCTGCCTTTCCCCGAGTAAATCACACACAGGAATACACACGGATAATTTAGTAAATAAAATTTATGAATAATTTATTTACTAAAGGTGAATGAAAAACTCCAGATACAGTTTCAAATTCATTTTTCTTTTTATTCTTTTTTTCAATACTCTCTAATGGCTGATTTTAGAACTTTTTTTCGGCATCAAAATTTTTTGCTCGATAACATGGGGATGATAGATCTATATATATTACTTTTTCTATGACTGTGCATAATCCCCATTACTTTCTTATGGCCTCTTCCCATCTTTCTGGTAGGAGATGAATCCCACGGCGGTAAAATGTCGGCGGTTTCGAGTAAAAACAAGTCCTTCCGGCTTATTCGGAAGGGTAGGTTGATTTCTTTTTCCTTATCAAGTATTCGTCATTTTGTTTCAAAATGGCGGCTACAAATTATTAACGAATTAGTAGAAATATTGATGTAGGCTAACTCCATGGAGTTTTAAGCAAATCGGTTCAACATAAATACCGTTTTATGTAAATTTCAAATTTTCAAGTGGTCGGCGCTGGAAACAAGATGGTGGGCCAAGTTGACAAATATATCAAATGCATTTTTGAGATAGGACTACTGTACAAATATAGTTGGAATTAATTCAGAATCTCAAAAGTCATCGTGTTTAAAAATTAAGTGGCTGCCACTTGGATCAAAATGGCAGAGAAAGTTGCTCAGTGAACTAATTAATCTAAGATATTGTTGCAAATTTGAAAATAATTCAATCTTTTTTTCTTTTATTTTTTGGAGAAATTCTTTCAAAGAGGCTTAGTAAGTTGATTAAATGTTAATTTTCTGCATTTCTAGTTTGTTTTATCGTTAAAATAGCCTAATTTTCTCTTTAAAACGTATTAAAAAGCTCCAATATGGCAGGTAATGGATTTGACACCAAATTTGGCGACTTTTCCACTTGGCGACTTTTTTGGCAACTTTTGGCGAGAAAATTCATAGTTTATGTATACATCATGTCATTATGTATACATAGTTTATGTATAGTCTATGTATACATCAAAATTCAAACAAATTCTTTCAGAGAGGCTTAGTAAGTTGATTAAATGTTAATTTTTTGCATTTCTAGTTTGTTTTAACGTTCAAATAGCCTAATTTTCCCTAAAAACGCATTAAAAAGCTCCAATATGGCAGGAAATGGATTTGACGTCAAATTTTGCTACTTTTCCACTTGGCGACTTTTTTGGCGACTCTTGGCGAGAAGATCCATAGTTTATTAATAAACTTCATTGAGACACTTATATAGTCTATGTATACATCAAAATTCAAACAAATTCGGAATACGCTTTTTACAATTTGAATTTGAAATTTTCAAGTGGTCTCCACTTGAAAACAAAATGGTGGAACAACTTGGTTAAGAAACTCATTCAAGACATTCATAACACAAGTTAAGACGCTGTCCAAATTTGGTTCGATTTGGAGTATTATTTCGAAAGTTATCTTAATTTTAAATTTTCAAGTGGTAGCCTGATTTCAAGTGGCCCCACTTAACTTAAGATATCCGCCACTTTATTAAAAGTGGCAGATAAATTTCATTAATAAAGTTCATTTAGACCCTTATGTAGTCTAGATTTACACAAAAATTCAAGCAAATCTTGCTTAAATACGCTTTTTACAATGTAGGTCAGAAATATTCAAGTGGCTGCCACTTGAAAACAAAAAGTCGGAGCAACTTGGTTAACGAACTCATCCAAGATATTTATAAGATCAGTTCACTGTCCAAATTTGGTTCGATTTGGAGTATTATTTCGGGAGTTATCGTGATGACAAAATTTTCATTATAGATATATATATATATAGATAGATAAACGAAGTGATTGCAATAGGTCGATTTATAAAGAAATCAACCTAAAATCTTGGATGGCAGTTTTCACAGCATCAACATTATTAAAGATTTTCTGACTGAAGGAATTGTTCAACGCACGAACAAGGTGATAGACAGTTGGTGCCAAGTCAGGCGAACAGAGAGGGTGAGGTAAAACCTCCCAACCAAAGCACAGTAACTTTTGTCGAGTGATGGCCTATCATCATATGGCCTGGCGTTATATGGATGAAGGATAAGACTACGACGATTGCTGAGACCTGGCTGCTTTGCTACCGAATTCGAATGCAGCCTGTCTAACTGTAGATAGTAGAAGGCAGCATTGATGGTTTGGTTGAGTGGCAGGACCTCTCAGTGAATTATTCCCTGCACATCCCACCCCACACTCAATAACAACTTCTTGGGATGAAGTTCAGATTTCGAGGTCGATGCACGCGGATCAGAAGGCCGACACACAGTCAAACGACGCTTTACGTTACGGTACATAACCTACTTTTCATCTCTCATCAATATTCGTGTCAAGAATGGGTCATTTTTTTACCGGAAAAGCAAGGAAACACAGGTGGCGATTCGGTCGACAGGTGTCGATTAGCTGTCAGGTTATGTGGAACAGAGCGATCCAACTTCATCGTAAAACCTAACTTAAAGAGCAGTCTCTTGACCGTTGTCCGATGTTCGTTGAAGGTCTCCCCCAATTCTTGCGTGGTTGGGTTCCGGTTGTTCCTTATGGCTTGGTCAATATCGTCGTCTCCAACGTGTGATGGCCGTCCACTCCTACATGGATCTTTGCACATTCTGTCTTCTTCCCTAAATTTGCGAAACCATCATCGACATTGCATCCTCCCCATAAACCTGATGCAGCGACATGCTGCGATTGCCGTACTCTTTTTATCGAACTCGTATAAGAAACAATGTCTTATATGTTGCATCTCACATTCCAATTACACTCTCTGATATCTTTTTGAGATGATTAAATTTGTCAGACAGGATGAGTTTATATGTGAGGCATACACACGTTTGATTGGCCGAGGATCTGCGTCATTACAATGTCATGTGTGACGTTAATCTCATTGGAAATTTCAATATTCAAAAATGGGTAGAACTTCCGCACTCATCCAATATATAAAATATTTATTAAATGGAATTAGAATTTAAAAATTAATATTTTGTGTTTTTTATGAAGTGCCTTTAATGAAAATGTATAATTAATAAATAACTATGTAAAATTTTCATTATAATTAATAAACTAATTTTTTTTTTTTTCATAATTATTCTGTTTCACATTTTTTCGAATATACAGCGTCGACAAAATCTCTCCTAGATAAACGAATAGAGAGCAAAATAATGTGAATGATGATTGAGTTTAAGTTTAATACAAATAAAATGACACATTTTAGAGCATTTTTCTTAGGTGGTAATTACGAATAATATTAAATGAAATTTTGTGCCAAGAAATCGAAATGCATACAATTAAGTGTAAAAGTAGTATTATAAAAACCATGATTTTTAATAGGAAGTGCGAACTATTTATTAAGTAAAAAAAAATCATATAAATATATTGGTGGAAGAATCAGAGACGAAAGGCGGGTCTGTAGCCACCCTGTAAGAGTAAGAAAATATTCAAGATTCTGTTGTAACGTTATGCATTTCGACTTCTTTAATGATGTCTTTTATTCCTTCGTATTTCGTTTAAACGAGACTGATATTTAGGTTGTACTTCTCTACTACTACTACTGGAGAATACGAGCCAGATGATTTCTAGTCTATGGGTTTGCTGTAATTGAAATTTAAACTTAGTAAAGCGGGTGGGGTAAAAAAGCTACATGTTTTTTTTTGCGTAATAACGCTTGATTCGCCATTGTTATCATGCGGAGAGGGAAGTTGTCATGCCATAACATCTATTTGCCTTCTACTTTCAATAAAACAATATACAAAAATACTTTTTTTTTTTTTTTTTTTTTTTATGAAATACTAGAGCACTATTTTTTTATGAAATACTAAAGATCCTAATATTATGATGATTTATTTAAACTGACTGGTACGTGTCAAAACGTGACGTTTTTGCAGAAACAAAGTGTTCTTTGAAGTTTCATTGCATAACAATGACAAACAGCTTGTTAAAATAATTCGTTTACTAGGAAAAAAATTGTACACTTTTCCCAAATCATATAAAGTGGATAAACTTTCATATATTTTACCAATATCTTACCAAGACAAACAAATAATAAATAAATATGATAAAACAAAAACACATTTATATAAGACTAATTAAAGAAATTAGTAAAATTATTCAAATCTAGTTTAAATAGTCAATCATTTAATTTTCCAAAAATAAAAACAAATAACTATCTGAATCCTAATGCGATATTACATTGAATTGGGATTCAGATAACTATGCAATATTTAATGCAATATTTAAATGTATGACATTTTTAAACGAACCATTTCGCTAAGCAAATAAAACACTAATTAAGTCTTCTGAATCTAGAATTATTCCGTAACTTGCATTCAGATGAATTTTTATAGGTTTCAAATGTTTGTTATGAGAACCATATGTAGGAAATTAATTATTCACTTGAGCTTCCCACTTTTCTGCTTTTGATTTATTTTCTTCATTTGTATATTTTTGTGTAAACCATAGAGTCATTATCTATAACGCAACCTTCCGTTTGCACTTTGTTTCAATTCTGTACATAAATTAAAATATAAATGCAATTTTCTAATGTTTGATTAAAATTTATTCTTATTTTCTGTGTATATATTGTTAATTATTCATTTCTAAATAAAATGTTCTTGGGCGATACAGATATTTCTAAATTAAACAATTCTTTGAATTAAGTTTCAAATTATTTCTAAAATTCAATGTAAATATAAATATGCATGCTTTATGTTAAATTTTTATATAGTGTTGTATACTAGAGCTAACATTAGAATAGGATTCGATTCCTACTCATTCCATCAATATCTGAAGCTCCGCCCCTGCTATTTCATTTTATTCAGAGAAATAAATTAGTAAAGACATGCAGTTTTCATAATAAAATCTTTTTATTCGGCGAGTTATTGCTTCCCCATTCTAAAACTAATTAAAATTAAATATTCTCACCCCCTCATTTTTTTGACACAATATCTAGGAAATTCGCTCTAAACGTAAAATTAATAATAAAAAAAAAAAGACAGATGTCGCTATTTTTTGAATAAGCTGTTCTATATCCTCATACATCATACATGCCAACCATTATGAATCGTAAAATTTTTAAAACACGCCCTATTTTTTTTTTCCGACACCTGTCATTTTTTTTTTTTTTTTTTAGAGTAAATTTTTTCTTATTTAATCGTAACAATATTTGAAGAGAGTTACTTTAAAAGTAAAGTGGTGTGGAAAAGGAGGCGTTCTTTCAACGGGTGTTAACAATTCTCTGAGGTTGTTGGCAAGTATGCTAAGATTTGCAAGAATTCTAGGAACGCTTCCCAAAGAAACTTTATGATTTATATGGCACCTGATTCCAGAAGAGTATATTTCATCTTAATGCTTTTTTTTATAAGACCGCACATTACAGCTTCTTAAACGAGTTTTTCCACATTGAATGATAGAAGTATTAGCAATTAAAATTATTTCTGTACACGCATATATATATATATATATATTTACACATCCCTTTTCCAAAAGGTTATTTATTTCCTTGTATTGAAATGTAATGACATATTGGAGCACGGTCTTGCTTAGGAGGGAGGGGGAAGGACAGGGCGGCTGAAAGCTATGGTGACTAAAGTTTCAGTGTGGAGCTGAAAATTTGGTCTACTAAATTTCGCTATCAGGATTGTTTTTTTTTTTTTGTTTTTTTTTCGGGGGGGGGGGATAAAAATGTGAAAAGGGTGCCAACCTACATAACCTTTCATCTGTGGCAACCCTACAGTTTTAGGCAAATTTATAGAAAAATTTTAAGAAGCAGAGAGTGGAAAATGATTTTAGTTGAATATTTAATCTGCATTTATTTATTTGTTTATTTATTTTTTGTTTGGCTTTCTTTACTTTTTAATAGTCATGTATTTTTCACAGTGTTCTTAAGAGGGGACAATACGTAATTCAGCGGGCAGTCAAGACTAATGTTATTCTATGGGAAATTGGTTTCCATGTCTACTTTTTACATAATGTATTTTTTTTTAATAACGTCTTCATTTTCAGGAAAGTCACAACCGTTGAATTATTACTTTTTTTCAAAAAATTGATATTTCATTTTTATTTATTTATTTATTTATTTATTCAAAAATGCAAATTTTCATAAAATGTATTCTCTCTCTACTTTTTTTTTTTTTTTGGCGCTAAATGAACT
Source organism: Salticus scenicus (assembly GCA_963930645.1). Classification (NCBI taxonomy): domain Eukaryota; kingdom Metazoa; phylum Arthropoda; class Arachnida; order Araneae; family Salticidae; genus Salticus; species Salticus scenicus. The sequence continues at coordinate 181,211,959 of OZ005659.1, forward strand.
ATTAAAAATTTTGAACAATGAATTTTTAAAAAATAAAAATTGAATTAACGTTTCTGAATTTTCTGAATGGGAAAACGGAGTTTAGAAAAATACATTTATTAATCAGTTATTACGGAAATAAAATATCACATAGTATAACATGGGCTACGGCTTTCCGCGATCAGGTGTTGTGCGCTCTTAATAGAACAGCATAATCTATAGGTGAATCATTAACTGTACCAAAGCTGAAAAAATTCATTCTTGCTCTTTTAACCGAAAACGACATCAGACAATATGAAGATATCTTGTCCAGGAGGTAATATATTTTCAGGTATATCCTGGATATTCGGAGAGGTTATATATACAATCAGGAAAATTTTACATGAAGACACAAACAATAAAATATTTACAATTAATATCAGAGCTGTCAACATGATCCGGCAAATTGTCAGTACCGCCCCTTTTTCTACACCACTTAATTTTTAAAGTGATTTCCTTCAAATATATTTGAGATGAATTAAGAAGAAAATATCTCTAAGAAATGATTCGTGTAGAAAAAGAGGCGGTACTAACAGTTTGCCGGAATAGGTTGGCAACTTTGTAATATACACAGAATATTAAATCGAATTCATTTGAAGAATATTTAAAGCTATATAAAACAAGATTGTATCTATTTTTAGCTTTTTAAGCCTACCAGTATTAAATTTTGATTTCATATTTTCATCCGTTTTGAAAGCCAAATGTTCAAGAATATTTCATGATTCACATTTTTACATCTATTATGTCCTGAAATCAAATCAATTCTGACAAATTTTCACGTACGTCACAAAAGATAATAAAAAAATGTAAAGAAGGAAAACACAATTACATCTCTAGCAGCAGTCATTGACGCCAATGAAGCGGCTATCAAACGGGAAGTCAGGGTGATATTAAAACTGATTATTAATGAAATAAAATAATTTCTTACCTGAGATATTTGTGGGATATATTTATTTCTTGTTTGTAGTATATCAGCTATATATCATAGGATATAACAGGGTTTACTTACACGGACCTGCTTTTTTCAAGAACTATCTCACCATTATTCTTTAAAATAAATTTCTTATCCAAACATGCTTAATGACAAAATTTCTATTTAAAATTAGTTGTATGCAAATTAACGGCCGAAAATAAAGGGCTACGGCGCTACGGGAACCTTGTTTGTGTATGTATACATACACACACAGTGCAACCTACCTGAACGAAATGCACTTGCATTGCGGTCCTCGAGCTTCAAACAAGATGTTTCAATTAGCCATTTTCAACAAATTTTTGTTACTAATTTAATTTTTAAACGTTTTTCCTATAGTTTTATAGATTTTACATTACTTAAAATTTACTTATTTTAGAACGTTTTTATATTTCAGACTTCCGTTTCTAAATTCTTTCATGTTCATTTGCAACCGTATTTTTTCCCCCTTACTCCCACTCTGACTCTTTTTTTTTTTTTTTTTTTTAATCCAAATTTTAATTTTTACTTTATTGATTTTCAGACGATAGCTGATAGAAGACGAGAAAAAACAGGAGTATACATTGATAATACATTTATCTTATTGCAGATTGTCAAAAGTCAGGAATTAGATTATAAGAAGAAACTTAAGACTCGATATAAGCAAGGCGTCAGGAGCATACTCAAAAGAAAGTTAATAGAAGAGGAGAAGAAACTAACGAACAACAAAATACATACAGTGCAGACGCTCAACAGACAGTGGCCGGAAGATAAGATTAATCTGAACAGGCTGAAAAGAAAGCTATTCGAAGACCTGAAGAAATTTACGAACTGTGACAAGCCATGTTTTGTGCAGATACTCAATAGTTAGCAGCTTGAAGATAAAGAGAATCCTAAGATTAGGTACAAGCTATTTGTCTCGGAAATGCTGAAAGAAAAGCTCATCGATGGCGAGAAGAAACTGGACATACATAAGCCTGTTTACGTGCTAATACTCAATGGTCAGCGATTTGAAAACAAGAAGAAACTTTACAGCATCCTCATTTTTGATGTTATACTGATACCTATCAAGCATTGGATTCTGCCAACTGTATCATATGTGTATTTTACGATAATTCTACTTTTGATTATGCTTTTCAAAACGATTATGCTCTTCAGTATTGTCAGCGATGCATGAATGGCAAATGTTTGCGTAAATTGTATTGCAATGTGCAAAAGTAGCGCAGAAAATCACCTGGAATGTGCTATCCCAATGGCAAATGTCAATTGTCTCAAGTTTCTGAATAGCCAGGAACTTTGAAAGCTCTTCTTAAATTGTATGAACGTTACTTTAACACTGGCAATGCCGGACAGACCTACTAAAGACAAAATACAATAATAAAGAGTGTTTTGTGGAGTTTTTTTGTTCGTTTCTTTTTTATGGCTTTTCACCGAATTAAGCAATTCGGTAAGATTTAGTTTACCTTTTCCCAAGGTAAGGGTTTTCTTTTCCCAGTTCTATTTATTTTTAGTTTGTTTATTTTTTCCAAACGTATAGTTGCACTCATACTTTGCCTATGGCACGAGGGTAGTTACCGGAAGATTCGCCTTGCTCGCCACATTATTTCTCTAATGAACATACGCTATCTGAGTCCCTTAACATTGCGGTTAACGATGGCTCTGTCATTATTTCTCTTACAATCCCGGCCAAAAACGACGTATTACCTCAAACACACCCAAAAAATCTTAAAGAGGAGTTATCAAAAAGCGTCACCAACTGCAACAATTTAGACAGCTTAAGACTCACTCGGCACAACAAACTCTTTATAACAACTAAATCCATACAGGTCGCCCAACAAATCCTAGGTATAAATTCATTTCTTGATATCCCAGTTGAAAGAATCCAGTATCCAGAAAGAAACATTAACAACTAGATTCTTGCTTCATAACATTGACATTTCAGTATCTTCTGCTGAAATAACGGAAGAATTGAATTACCAGAGTTTACATATCTTAGAGGTACGAAGATTTATACGTAAAGCTCAGGGCACTGACCACCCCACTTTGATTGTACTTGTAACTATTCTAGGAACGACCTTACCAGCAAATGTCAAACGTTGGTACCAAATTTACCGAATCTCATTATTTCATGACAAACCACGCCCATGTGGCAATAGCCACAAGTTTAATCATTCCCTCCGATCGTGTCGTAATAATAAAATATGTATACGGTGCACTGAATCGCATCCAGAACCTTGCACAAACCGTGACAAATGCATCAACTGTAAAGACAATCACGCTGCCGACGACAAAAACTGTTCAGTTTACCAGCGCGAGCTCCGTATTCAAAAATACCGCGACACTCATCATCTCACAATTGCCGATGCAAGACGAAGTTTCTCAGATAAGGAAACCTCCTCAACAAAATCATATGCCGCAGTCGCTGCTCATCCTTCCCCACCTGTTGTTACTCAAACTGTCCTGGAGGAGGCCATGCAGAGCCTTTCTACACATTTCATTTCCTTGGTGCAATCAATGATTTCTGAACTTCAAAAGTCCTTCCAAACTTTCGTCGATGCTGCCATACAGCCGCTTCTGGGTATAATCCAAGATTTCCAATCCAAACGACAACCTAAACTACCTACTGGTCACTCAGACGCCGTTGCACAACGGCTTAAAAAGCACGTACCGAACCTGTCACCACTAATTCGGACCATGTCAACATGGATCTTCCTCTTCAGCTGTTTCGAAGCCTCCTGTCTACCGTCCTCCTTCTGAGCCGCCACATGTGATCCAGCTCCCATGACGTCGCTCTCATGGTTTCTGATCTCTGGTTGTTTATGTGGGGTAAGTCCAGTTTGTTTTTTGCTTTTATTTCTCTTTTTTGATATGGCTTCTGAGCTGTTTTTGTTCCAGTAGAACTGCCGTAGTTTTCGTGCCAACGGCCATTGGCTCCTAAATTCCCCCTCCCTTCATGCCTGTATTGTTTGTTTGCAAGAAACTTTTCTTTCCCCCTTGATAGTGTCTCCCTTCCTAGTATGATTGTTTATAGGGCTGATAGGTTATCTGCTTGAGGCGGTGGTCTGTTGACTGCATACATTCTTCTCTCCCGTCCACCAGTTTTACCCTCCCTACTTGCCCTCTTCAGGATATTGAAGCACTCGGCATTAAAGTCTTTTTTTTTATCATTCTTGAACTTTGATTATTAACATTTACTCCCCCTCCGGTGCCCTCCCTGAGGAGTGGCTCTCTGAGATTGTTTCCACCAGTGATTCCTCCCTCCTTATTCTTGGATATTTCAACATTATTGCCCTTGTCCGGTCTCCTTCTATTCTGGCTAGAACTCGCAACTGCTAAACTGGGTCGCCTCTCAAAACTTATGCGTTCTTAATTTAACTTCCCCTACTCGTTCTAGCCCTTGCAGCTCCCCCTCCCTTTTGGATCTTACTATGGTGTCCCCTCCGCTTTATGACAAATTTATGTTTTATGTCCATCCTGATCCATACGACTCTGATCACCATCCAATCCTTTTATTCAAGCACTATAACTCTCCTCCCCAGCTAGTACTAAAAAGTGCTACAATTGGTCTAAAGCCAGCGCTGCCCTTAACCGTCGTGATAACCTTTGGAACCTCTAGTACGAAGACTTCGAGAGTTCCTGTATGCAAGCTCTTTCGGACACTTGTTCCACCTTTCCTAAGTCGCATAACTCAACTCGTCCCTGGTGGGACAGCACTTGCTACCAACTGCTTGCTCGGAAGCGAAAACACCTCCGCCTCGCTCGCTCCCTATGCTCCAGAGAAGAATAGCTCCAATATAAGCATTACGCAGTTAAACTCCGCAGTCACATCAAGTACTCTTCACGACGCTTCTGGGACAACCTTTGTCAGGAGAACAGCTCCAACGGGAAAATCTTCAAAATTCTAAAACGTATTGCAAATCGTGAGCTCCCTGAATCGTGAGCTCCTGTGGAAAACAATATCCTCCTCAATCCTTTCCCCCTCAATTCTGCCTCTCTCCAAGCCCAGGTTCTTCTCCAACACATCATGAAAGATAGCACAGAAACTCCCAATCTGTACGATCTTAGTGATGGTGATCCTACTCCCGACGATCCCTTCAGCATGGAGGAACTTATCCATGCTCTCAAGCATTCTCGCCCAACAACTCCTCCAGCAGACGGCATCTCTCTCCACCTGTTAAGTAAGCTTTCTCACCAGCATCTGGATTCACTGAGGAGTACATTTAATAACTCATTTAACACGAGTGTCCTTCCTCCTTCTTGGAAATTGACTACTATTCTCCCCATCCGGAAACCCGGTAAACCCTCTTCTGATCTTGCATCTTACCGCCCCATTGCTCTCACTTCGGTGGGGTGCAAAGTTCTTGAACGAATGATCCTTCGTAGGCTCTTAACTTGGGCTGGCCAACGGAACCTCTTCCATAGAGACTACTACGCTTTCCTTCTTTCCCGGGACTGCACTGTAGCCCTCAGCACTTTTTCCTGGATATCTCTAATGCCCGTGCTAATCGCTACTTCGTGGCTGCTGTCTGCCTAGATATCAAGGCAGCATATGATTCTGTTCAGCCCGACATTTTAATTTATAAACTCGCCTCTCATGTGATCCGTGGTAAAATGGGCCATTGGATTGCTTCCTTTGTTAAGCATCGTGTTATCCAGGTCCGCTGGAAGGCTCTTTCTCAGGTCGGTCCCTGCAATCAAGGTGTTCCCAAGGCAGCGTCTTATCCCCGTTCTTGTTTGTTTATAATATATATGCTGGATGTTGTCGAAACTCTTGAGGAGGATGTACATATAATTATCTATGCTGGTGATATTTTGGCTTATGCTATTGGCTCGGATGAAGACCGTGCTCGTCAAAAACTTCACAACACGTTGTGTCTCATCCGTACCTGGTGTTTTGCCAACAAACTCTTAATCGGCCCTGATAAGTGCTCGGCAATTAATTTCTCCCGTTCCTGAGATCCCGGCCCTCCAATCATCCTTATGGGTTTCAATATTCCATGGAGCTCCCATGTCAAAATCCTCGACATCTGGTTTTCTCGCTCTTTATGTTTCGCTCACCATTTCTCCACCCTGAAAGTGAAGGCTTTTCGGAGAATCAATTATATCAAAGCCATCGCTAATCGTTCTCGCAGTTTAAATAGCAATCATGCGCTGAAGATCATTAACTCTCTGATTCGTAGTAGTCTAGAATATGGTGCTCCCCTCTTTTATGACGCCCCAACCTCTACTCTCAAGACTCTCGAGATTTGCTATAATGCTGCTATTAGAGTCGCCACCGCTTTCACTGGATCCCTATCCCTGTTCTCCGCCGTGAGGCTGGTGTCCCTAGCATGACCCTTCGGCTCTCCCTACTCACAAAGCAGTTTCTCCTTCGCCTTCTTGCCTCCCATCCAGGCCTTCGTCTAAGCGACTTAATCCGGTCCCAGATACTTTGCTTCTCTGTGAACTGGAAGTGGGAAAATCCCCTCCATGAAATCAGCTGTTCCTTAAATTGCTCTCTTCTGCACGTCCTCCGCTTCATCTGGCCCCCGCCCCCTAACTGTCTCCAGTTTAAGGTGGTTGTTGACGAGTTTCCTTTTCAAGACTCCTCCATTCCTGAAAAAATCATTGCAAACGCCTGGAGCAACTGGCGCTCTTCCCTTCCCCTATGTACTCTCTTGGCCACGGATGCCTCTAAAGATGACAACAAAACGGCTGTTGCGGTGGTGGATGCAAACTCCACCTTTTCTCTGGCGTCTCTGGTTTCCCATCACAACTCTGTTTTCACTGCCGAAACCCTGGCTCTTGTTCTTGCCATCTCCGAGGTTCCCACTTCTTATTCCCAGATCATAATCCTGTCGGACAGCCTCTCTGCTCTGCTTGCTCTCAACTGCTGGCCCTTCCATTCTCCCAAAGCTATTCTCCACCTTCTTCCTGCTATCCACGCCTGCAATCAACGTGGTCACCACATCACATTTGTTTGGTGTCCTGGGCACAAGGGTACAGTCGGCTGCAAAATTATTCGAGCACTAGCAATAATCCTTGCCAAAAAAAAGTACACTTAATACAGCTTTGTTGAATAAATCCTTGTCGAGTCATGTTCTTAATCAGTCTAAGAACATGATTCGTCAAGGATTTACTTAGCAAAACAGTCTTAAGTGTACTTTCTAAACATAGGAATTATTGGCTAGTGCTCGAATAATTTTGCAGCCGACTGTATCTATCTTAATGAAAGGGCGAACAACTTAGCCAAGAATGGTCCTTACTCCTGCCACTCCATCCCTTGGATCCCTCCTGAAGATTTTCGCTCTGACATAAAGAAAATCTGGCTCAGTGAAAGTGAATATAGTTGGTTGCAAAACAACTACGCCTCTCCATTTGATTATCTGTCTCTCTCTCCAGATAGACCCTTTCCCAGTTGGGCCTCCTCCCGCATGGCGGATGTGCTCCTGGCCCGTTGGCGTTCCAAAACCATCATAATCCATCGACTATTTCGTATGAACCTCTCCTTCTCTCCTCTCTGTCGCCACTGCTGGGACCAAGAAACCCCTGAGTACATTTTGTTGTATTGTCCGTTCTATCGGATTCCTCGCCGCCGGCTTCTCTCCGCTCTTAATCTCCCAGACTGTTCCTCCTACAGCATATCATCTTCACCGCTCTCAGCTCTCGTAATGGCAGCGTGAGTCTCCTCTCTTTCTCTAAAAGTGTCTTTCCAGATCTTGTCTAATTTCACTCTAACGGATACTCCGAGATAACGCTGCTCTAGTGGCACAGCATATATCTCTTGTTCTTCCCTACCTACCTACAATAATAGATAAATAATGTCTTTTTAAAAATTTATTCCGACCTCAAAATTTAAAGAAAAAATAAATAAACTAGTGTAATTTTATTTGCCCTGCATCTATATGTGTATGTTTTAGGAATTAAAATACCTTCAACACATCTTTATACAAGGCTTGAATTCTCCTTTCTTCTGAATGCAGTCAGAAAACAAAACCTTCATTCGAACCTATAGACACACAAGCGGATAACCACAGAACGACTTCTTGTGTTAAAACTTAGAAAAATTTTAGTACGATTCGAGTGCGTTTTGCGCATTCGTAGAGGGAAAGCTGTGAAGGGATAAATAAGTGGTTTATCCCTATTTTGATGCGTTTGCATTTTTACATGTAAATAAACACTCAAATTAAGTAAGGATGGATTTGGAATAATTAATATTCAGACATAATCAGAAACAGACAGTTTTATTAGTTATTTTTATTCTGTTAATCAGTTTTATAGATTTTTAAGGAGATGCATACTTTTTAAATTATCTATCTTATTTAAATATTTAACAAAAAAAAGAAAGAAATTTTCCAATTTTTTTTCTTTTTAATAATAGCATTTTTCAGTTTATAATGTTAATTGTTTTGATTAATGAGGATATATTGCAGTTATCTATACACCCATCGCAATCTTTTGTCAATGAAAAATCGCATTGATTATTTAGTACTTGTCATTTTCACAACCTTGTACTCTTGTGTATATTTTACTTCCAGCTTCAGTTGTTATTTATTTATTAATTTATCTTTCGTTTATTATTATTTATTTATTTTATATATATATACATCACAAGAATTCATTTTCGCACATGTAAAACACGTCAATATTGATCATTGAAAAGAAATTTTACATATACTATTTACATTTTTAATGTATCACCTCTGAAAACGTTGGGAATTTTTAGGGAAAGAGGGAGAAAAGTTATATACTTAAACTAGAAATAGGAAAGTTTGAACGATTAGCATTAACAGTTAGTTTAATGATTGAATGATTTTACAATTGATTCTCAATGACATGACCATAGTGTATTTATGATTAGTTTCAGTTTCTTTGTGACATTTACACATTTAACTCTGTTTAAACTTTTGTTATGCTACATTTTGCTATGAAATTTCAATTTTTAGCCTATAATATATATATATATATATATAGCTGTTATATATTTTGTGTCTTCTGGTTACTGAGTTTTTAAAAATTATTACAAATATTGTTTTAAATAATTTAAGAAAATACTGGATGTCAGTTTCTTTCTTCCATGTTAGAAAAGAATCGAATAATTCAAATTCTAGTTCACTTTTAATCAAATCTATAGTGTGCTGCGCACTCAAATGTTCTTCATATTGTTCTTAGTCTTAAACTTTGAAGGACAAAGAGAGCAATTTATTTGGGATGTTGGGAAAGAAGTTTCAATACCGTGAATATTTCGTAGATGTGTATATAAATTGGAAGATTTTGAAATACTCTTTTCACATTCTGGACAATCATGCAGCGAATTTACTTCTGCATCCATTGCAGAAATATATATAACTTTCTCCTTGCAAATTTGATTTGTAAGTAAAATAATAAATAAATTCAACAAAAATAAATAGAAATTTTAAATCTAACAAATGTAATGAAAACAAATTTAAATTAAAACAATTAATTAAAACAATAACAAATTAAACTAGTATGTTGTGGCGACCACAAGACTTTCTTCTATATTTTCCTATACAAACCCACTCAGTAACAATATTTAAAAAAAAAAAAAAAAAAAAATCCAAGTTTTTTCTCGTTAAAAGTAAAAAAAAAAAAAAAAAAAAAAAAAAAATCGATAACTTTGTTTTAAATTATCACATATTTATAGTTCAACCATTCGTTTTAAAAGTATTAACGAGATCTTTCGAAAGATACCCATCTTGAAAATTTACCACACCCCGGGGGGTACTTACCCCCAGGAGGGAAGCGATGCCCCCACATGCACAAAAATTTTTTCCTAATTAACTACTACTATTAGCAATAATTCATATTAAGTTTAGAATCACAGGTTAAGAATAACTCTCATTATGTACATTTATACGAAATTTTGTCCTATACTATTACGTTAAAAATTTAGAAAAAGTACGATCACAGCGCCTCCTGTTGTGCAATTGATCCCCAAATCTAATCAGCACCGGTTTATGTCAGGGGCCAACTAAATACCAAGTTTCGTTAAATTTCGTTAAAAAAAAAAAAATCTTTTTTTTTTTTTTTTTTTTGTAAAAAGTAAAAAAAAAATCGATAACTTTGTTTTAAATTATCACATATTTACAGTTCAACCATTCGTTTTAAAGGTATTGACGAGATCTTTCGAAAGATACCCATCTTGAAAATTTACTCCCCTCGAGGGGGGATTTCCCCCCCAGAGGGGTTGACGAGTCTCCTACACATGCAAAAATATTTTTCCAGTTGACTATCTCTATTATAAATAATTCTTGTAAATTTCATAATGATTACTAAAAAATAATTCTCTTTATGCACATTTATACAAAATTTTGTCCTATATCACCATGTTAAAAATTTAGAAAAAGCGAGATGGCAACGCAACCTATAAGACGATTTTTACCAAAAGTTGATAGGATCTAATTTATGTCAAGGTGCAACTACATACCGATTTGTATGAGATTCTGTGCAGTAGTTTCTGAGATACAGTTGCCACAAAATTTTGTCACACACACACACACACACAGACAGACAGACATTTTGTAAAAATGGTCAAATCGTGTTCTACAGCTCTCAAAACGTGTAAATCCATCAAAAAACCGAAGTCGAAAATTTTTACGAATCCAATACTTTCTTCTATTGAATATAGAAGAAAGTAAAAATATAAATCAATGTATGAAAAAAAAATTGCCCTTGAGAATGAACAGAAAAAAAAAAAAAATTGTTCTTTTTTCTGGTTAAAAGGAGGGGGGGGGGGGAGCAAAATCAAATCAGTTCTTACTTTAAATAATCAGAATATGAGGGTACTTTATTCTAATCATGATTATTTAAAAATTACAGTGTTATTAGTAAGTATTGTTCAGCATGAAAAACAGAGCACGTAAATGTATTATAATTAAGTATAAAAATATTTTATTAATACAGAACGATTTATATGTATATATATTATGTGTAATGAAATAATTAAAAAATTTATAATTCTGAATGAAAAATAAAAGTTGCTCCTATATAACTGAAAAATATTACAGGTTAATATACATTAAATTTGAATAAGATTATTAATAATAATTAAAATTTACAACTTATTCTTTAATTGGATTCTTGTATTGCAATTACATTATTCAAAGTATGTGAAAAATATAATAGCTACATTAAATACTTTATCATGTGTTACATTCATGGTTAAATAAAAAAAAGATAAATTTATACTTGATTTTTGAGAAATAGAGATAAGTAAACTTACTGATTCGAAATCACAATAGCTTGAAACAATCTTGCGAGGCAATCCTGCAAGTGTTTACATTAAAGCAAGAAAATAAATAAAACTTTTTGCTTTTAATGTAACACCAACTGGCTGAAAATCTCCGAAATAGAAGTAAAAGAGACAAAACATCCATATCCTACATTTGAATTGCGTCCCATACACACTTCTGGAAACATTTGACACCTTAGCGTATATTTTAATTACAAAATAATTCCGTCATTCAAGACTTCGCCATTTAAAGTACAATAACGAATAAAACATTTTACGTAATGTGATAAAAATATAAATTTTATATTGGTAATCAATTCCTTAAAACGAGTCAGAAAAATATCACAGACAAAAAAATTTTAAAGTTGTAAACAAACATAAATATACTTAGAGGGAAAATGTATATAATTTCTCCCCATACGGTACTTTTTTCCCTTTTCAGCTTTCTTTTTACGCATGCGCAAGAGACACGAACTCAAGCTAAAAAATTTCTAAAAGTTTTAACACAAGAAGTCGTTCTGTGGTTATCACTGAGCTGAAGAACAACTGGAGCAAATGCTTCCAATACTTTTACACAGTGTTCGAGCGTGCCAGTTTTCCTGTAATCGTTCGCCTGCCTTGCATGGCAAGCAACATTTGTCGGGTCGTCTATTACTATTATAATCTTTAAAGAATTAAAATTTAAAACTGTAATGTCATGTTTAGCATATGGTTGTTCGAACAGACAACCTTTATATACAATTTTACTTTGAAATATAAAGATATCAAATGTTTTTTGCCATGCAACGCTCGAAAGACAAACCTTCAAAAAACGGCACGCGAAAACTGGTCTAGCATTTCCTCCAGTTGTTCTTCAGCTCAGTGGTGGTTATTCGCTTGTCATAGACACCCCCGGTAACATTTATACACACACTGGCCAATGAATTAGAAACAAACCTACTACAAATGCTCACTGGCAGCGAAGGTATACAAAACCTGTTACAAACCTTTGGGGAATGTTCTGTTTTTATGGAAGTGGTCCCCTGGTGTTACTTGAGTATAATCGAAAAGCCATGCAGCACCTGAATATATTGATAGATTAGATTAAGTGCATCTCTCAATATTACATTTTTACTCCGAAGTTAACGGATACTTTGAGCTCAATAATGCAACAACACATTGTGGCAGAATCGTTCGAGATTGGTTCAATGAACATCAATCTGATTTCTAACAGTTTTCCTAAACACCGTAAAGCCCTAATTTTAATCCAATAGAAATTGTTTGGGACATTTTAGAAAGGAGTCCGTCAGCAATCTCTTCTTCCATCCAATTTACAGGATCTTAAAGTCTGTGTAACCAGTGCATGGTAAATTTTAGACATAAATGTATCCCAGAAGCTTGTAAAATTGCTGTCCACACGAATACTGGCTGTTATTCATGCAACAGGAGGTCCAACGTACAAAAGAAGGTCCAATAAAATATTTATTTAAGGTTTCTAATTCATTGGCCAGTGAGTGTAATTTATTTCGGAATACTGTTAGCCCCGCCTTTTTTTTCATACAAGTAGGGTTTGAAAGAAATTTTCCCCAATATGTAATTACCATAAATAAGAAGAAAATGCTTTCAAAATATATGGGTGTGTAAAAAAGTGTGGGGCTGACAGTACTTTCGAATTAATTATTAGTGTTATCAGGTATACCACAGACCAAGTATTTTACTTCCTGTGATAGCACAATGCTTTTTTTAATTTTAGGGTGCAGAGACTAGATGCTTGTCCGTTGAAATCTTTCGCCCAGGGCGGCTAAAAGTGTAGGGATGGCCCAGTATTGGAGAAAATTTCACTACAATAAAAGTGGTACTTTAAAAAAAGGGGGGGTGGGGGGGGGGGGCTAAGAGCTTTTGGAAGTGGTTTAAAATGCAGCTATGTTTGCAGTTCTCTGAAGCTCTGCCCGTAGTGTTTTCACTTTTTTATTATGTTTGATTTAAATTTTTATGCATCATGCTATATTTTAATTATTTTTTCCCTGCAGATACTACACTGCAAATACAAAATTTGTAACTCAAACAATTTGTTCAAGGAGAATAATTCAAAATTATTCTTTTTTTTTTCAATAGTTTTTAATGTTGATTGAATAAAAATAATGTTTAAATAGGTAATTACTTTTAAAATAATTTTGTAAACATTATTTTTAATGTATGTATAAACTACTATATAGAATTAGACCAAAACTGAAAAAATAATCTGGTATGTCACTCACACGACTTTCTCTTACCCTGAAATTTAATACTATAAATACAGGTTGGAAATTAAGAGGTAAGATAATGAGTAGTGTTACGTAAACCAATGTTAAAACAATTCAAATTAAGCTTTGTAAGATATTTATATGATAATTAGTTCTGTGTGAGGGGAGCTACCACCCCTCCACCCCCCATTTCATTACTGCACCGATATTTATATAGAATTTAAATCTTTTATTAAAATTAAAAGCTCAGTTAAAATTATTCAGACATCTTTCACAAGCAACATTCTTTGAAACGTATCAATCTTTATCAAACTTTTCTCGCAACAAATTTGCATTAATTTGAAAATACAACTTTTGGATCTCCTGAAACTATTCGTTTTTAAGTTACTCTAAGAGACACAGACAAAGATCAAACTTTTAAAAAATTGACTTTGGTAATCAGGAAGCCTCAAAACGTGTAATTACACAAAAACAAGGGGTGAATATTTAGCTTAAAACGTATATTATTTATCGTATGTCTATAAGGAATTCATTTCCATTCCTAAGCAGCTTTCCTGGACATGGTAAAATATTATAGTAAAGCACTTCCACTAACAATAAAAAAGAATGTTATCGCTTAAATATTTGCAACACTGTATATCTTTTGAAGAATATGTACAAACCACATAGTGCACACAAATATAATCCTATAGTAATAATATACGGCACAACCTGAAATACCTCTCCATCAATTTTCAGTTATTGCAGCACTATAATCTAGTTCTTTTGTGCAGCTCTGTAAATGAACAGTGAATGATTTCCCTGCCATATTCTACAAGCGGCATGTTCTTATGCATATAAAAAATATATATTCATTTCATTTGGTTTAGTGCTGTCTACAGATGTTAAACTGTACTCATCTGCAATTTCCCCCATAGACATAATGTATTTGAATACCCTTAAGTGTCCCTGTACACAAACCATTTGCTTCATCTCAACGAAAAGCTTAGTGTGGCATCCCTATACCACGCACATTTAGAATACCAAGTTTGGAATATCTGCTATTTGTTCTTGAGATATGCAGGTAATAGACAGACACACACACAGACCAACAAATAAAAACACGATTTTCATATTCATAGGACCTCAAAATGTGTAACAAAATCTCACTTTCGAAAATTTGACCTAAAAACAATATTTTCTCTACCTCATGGGGAAGAGAAAGTAAAAAAAAGGAGTTAAGGGACCTATTTATTTTATGAATAACATCAAATAATTAAAAAATATATACAGCCATTGTCAAAAGAATTCATACTCTTTTGGTTTTGTTGAATATCTTAAGATATAGGCACAGGGCTATATGGGCTCATGGAGCTAGAGCATGGCTCTTCCAATAATTTTTAAAATTGACCTACTTTTACTGCTCTTTATTATGCAAAATGAAAGGCTTCAGATTTTACATTTAAAACTTTGTTTGACATTTTGAATATAAATATTTTTTCCATCAATTAATTGTCCTCGAAATTTATCGTTTTAAGGGCGGGTGGATGGAAGGTACAATCAATTTTTTACTCGAGGGTCCTAGAGTGTTTTGCCCTCCAAGGGGATCTTCTTAAAGGATTTTAGCTTGTATTCATGCAAGTTTAAAAAAAAAAAAAAAAAAAGCACTGGAATTTTCGAATAGATCTATGAATGTGACCAGAGTTCGAATATGGCATTTCCTGTCAACCAGCTTTCAGAAGAAAACCTATAGCTACTGATGTGGCTTGCCGCTTTAATTATTATTATTATTATTATTATTATTTTTTTTTTACTATGTATAAAGAAGATTGCCAATAAAAAAAATAGTAAATAAAAAAAAAAAAAAAATAAATAAAAAAAATGATGATGAAACAGACCTGTGGCAGTATCTATCTAGTTACAAAATGAAACAATCGCTATTGAAATCTTGACAGGATCTGTACTGAAAATAAGGGAAATAATGAAACAATCGCTATTAAAATCTTGACGGGATCTGTACTGAAAATAAGGGAAATAAACTAAGGTATGCTACTTTCATGTGACCCGTATTCGGAAACTTCAAATCCCATGGAAATTGTGGGAACTTTATGCGAGGATTGATCATAAATTCTTTAATAAAAAAGCTAAAACCAGAAAACAGTCTTTTATGAATTGCTAAAATACTATTAGGCTTAAGAATACCTTAAGTATATCATTCTTGATGCCTCTTCATATTATATTTTTCTTTTGAAAATCAAGTTTTAAATTTAATTATGATATCTTTAAAAAAACACTTGCAGTGGCTTTCATGGACTTTCTGAACATTTAGTATACTTACCGAGTATTTTTAAAAAAATCTGAATCGCTGAATGTTTCAGTAAATAAATAAAAGTGAAAATCATGTCAATGTGTTTTCATTCATAACTCATATGTTTGTTCAATGAATGTAACACATGTGCAATTTTTGAGCATCCATGTAAAGAGAAAATAAAATGTAAGCATGCAATTTTAGTAATGATCATTTTGTAAGAAAATTCTAAAACATATGTTAGTTTGGTTTCACTGTTTTAAATAATTTAATGAATTTAAGAAAATTAGTCCCCACAAAATGTGATATGTAAGAAATCTTTTACAGTTCTCTATGAAAGAACTATGCATAATATGTCCATTATTTCATATAATAATCATACTTTAGTATGGATAACAGTTTTTCCTTAATATTCAATCAATTTAATACATTTTTTTTTTACTTTTTAAATAGCAGTGTTTAATGAAATGTTTTAGCAAAAAAGAAAAATCTCTTGTTAAATGTTACATATTTTGCAAAAAATGCAGCTGTAATGAAAACCCTGTAGATGAAAATCTGGTCTTCCCTGTGTCACTAATACTTAGTGAGGCCATCCCTGGCCTTGATTACTACTGCACAACTGGGCATTGATAAAATTAATTTTCGGATACGTTCAAGCATTTCATTGTACCAAACTTGGATAAGTGCTCCTGTAACTGCACTAAACGTACCAGGTTTACATTCAGGTTTAAATCCGGGACTATTACTAGGCTATTGCAAAGTAGTAATGCAATTTTTTTACCTAAAGACAAGGAAAAAGACAAAGACAAATAGAGTAAAAATAAATATAAAAAAAGTGGTGTGATGAAAAGCCAGGTTCTAACAATGTTACGGTATAAAGTAAAAATGCAACAGCTTTGAGTCAAGTGAGCATCCCACTACTATCCTGAATGTTTATAGATGTATCTGGTCTTCATGAGAGCAAAATTTGTAGCTGAGCTCATTACTAAAAATAATTCGGTTTCTGGTCAAATGCATCCAGTACAATGACAATTGTGGTAGTGCTATGCAATGGTAAGAAGACAGTCAACATAATGATTTCTTTAAACTTAGCCTCCTTCCACACAGCCAAATTGTCGAGTTATATGTATTTTAGTATCCCTGTTAAATATCAGATTATTGGCTGCCAAAACATAACCATTTCAATATTCTATATCTATTGTTGTAAGTAAAATTGACAAATGAATTTTATTGCATTTGAATAACATTTTTTCAGCATACCTAAACAATCTTACAATTTTTGATAGGGAAAGAAAAAAAAAAAGGGGGGGGGGGACTTAAAGACCATTTTGCCAAAATAAGGGCCTTTTAGGGACCACACTAAATGCCTTGGGATAATAGTACTTAAATGTCGCAAATTTATTACTTTTTTTTTTTTTTTTACATGCCAATTTAAATTGTTTATCATAGATTTGCATTGTATTTGTTTATAAATTGTAATTTTACATTACTTTTTAAACAACAGTGTTTAATGAAATGCTTTAGCAAAAAAGGGAAAATCCCTTGTTTAATTTTCACATTCTATATGTAATTGCTAAATGTGGCTTTTATAGTGTGGTAAATGTGATTTTCACTTTTACTTATTTACTGAAATATTCAATGATTCAAATTTTTTTAAATACTCAGTAACTATACAAATGTTCAGAAAGTCCATGAAAGCCACTGCAAGTTGTTTTTAACAATATCATAATTAAATTTAAAACTTGGTTTGCAAAAGAAAAATGTAATATGAAAGGGCATCAAGAATGATTCACAGGTATTCTTAAGCCTAATAGTATTTTAGCAATTTATGAAAGACAGTTTTCTGATTTTAGCTTTTTTACTAAAGAATTTATGATCAATCCTCACAGTTCCCACAATTTCCATGAGATTTGAAAATTGTAAAATTCTATATGGCACGTAATTGTAAAAATGCATATGTGATATGTTTGTTTTGATCTTTTTTTCTTTTTCTTTTGATTATTTAAAATCACGGATAAAATAATACTTACGCTCCATATGGACAAAAAAACAAGAAATATATTCTACAAAAACAAGTCACTATGAATCATTTTTACAATGAGACTGAAGAAACTTAGTCGTCCAAGTACTAGTTTCATTAAATAATTAAGATGACTTTTTTTTTCTATTTAATTTCTCGGAGCCTTTTGGACCTTAGAACATACTGATGTGCAAAAGGCATTATTTTTGAAATATCATGCTAAATGATTGAAGCATTGACTGACATTAGAGCTAAACAGGAAAAGAATATTAAATTTATAATCTGGTGTGTCACTCACACGACTTTCTCTTACCCTGAAATTTAATACTATAAATACAGTTTGTAGATTACTATGTAAGATAACGAGTACTGTTATGTAAACCTGTGTTAAACAATTCAAATTAAGCTTCGGAAGAGTTTTATATGATAATTAGTTCTGTGTGAGGGGCTACCCCCCCTCAACCCCCCATTTCATTAATGCACTTACATTTATATAGAATTTAATTCTGCTATTAAAAAATAATTCTGTTTTTAAAAAATAATTTATTAAAATTATTATTTAAAAAAATTATCTTTTATGATATTGTTGACAATTTCCATATTAGAGAAGTAGTATAACACTAAATATAAAAAAAAAGTCCATTTTATTCTCAATATTTAAAAAAAAAATTCTAAGTTTATTTTTGTTAAAAGTAAAAAAAAATCGATAACTTTGTTTTAAATTATCGCAGATTGATGGTTCAACCGTTCGTTTTAAAGGTATTGGCGAGATCTTTTGAAAGATACCCATCATGAAAATTTACTCCCCTCGAGGGGGGGACTTCCCGCCCCCAGGGGGGGAGGCAAGGCTCCTACATACACAATTTTTTTTTTCCCTGTTGACTATCTCTATTACAAAAAATATATATCCGTTTCATTTGGTTTAGTGCAGTCTATAGACGTTAAACTCTACTTACCTGCAATTTCCCCCATAGACGTAATGTATTAGAATTCTCTTGATTGTTCCTGTACACAAACCATTTGCTTGATCTTAACGAAAAGCTTACTGTAGCATCCTTATATGATACACATTTAGAATACCAAGTTTGAACTTTCTGCCATAATTTGTTTTTGAGATATGCTGATAACAGACAGACACACAGAGCATTTGCTAAAAACATGATTTTCGTATTCAGGGGACCTCAGAACATGTAAATATAACAAAAACTCGCATTCGAAAATTTGACCCAAAAACAATACTTTCTCTACCTTATGGGTAAGAGAAAGTAATAAATAAGTTTAATTTAAAATGTCAATTACTAAGAGCACAAAGGCCAATTTGTAATAAAATGAAAATAAATAATTTATTTTACAATAGAAAATTAGGATCATAGCCCTTAGGATCACAACCCTCAATAAAACACATTTTGTAGCAATATTTGATGTTTTCGAAAATTGAAATACAGGATAGATTCTCATGTAATGACATAAAAATGCTTGATTATGAAAGTTAAATATTCTTGAAATAAAAAGGTTTAACAAATTCAACATCATGCTTCCTTCCCAAATTCAAATGTAATGTTTTATCCAGCAAGAAGTGATTATTTTATTATGAGTCTAGTTCCCACAAAACATATTACTTGTGTTTTCATAGCTTTAAGTTAAAGATAATACAATATCTAACTTCGCTGACAACCAAAGCCCCTATTATTCTATGTTGAAATTTGTTTGAATAATTACTCATTACCTATTTCTTTTTTTTAATTATTATTATTACTTATTTATTTATTTCGTTTCAAAAGTTAGAAAATTCACAATCGTTAAATTAGTACTTGTTTTCCAAATATTGATTTTGCCCATTTTATTTTTCAGTTACAAAATGCAAAAAATGCATTTAATTAGTTTTTTTTTTTTTTTTTTTTTACTCAAAGATTAAATATAACAAATAAAGAAATAATAAAAGAACGAAAAATCATGCAGTTTGCATTGATTATTAACACTTTTCAATCATTGCATCGTTTAACCATCAATGTTTCTAGTCTACGTTATCACACAACGGACAGACAGAAGGATAGAAAGGCAGGCAGATAAACTAATTAAATTCATAATCACTCATAAACACTGTTGTAGAAAGTGTTAAAAATTCTTAACACAAACTGAAATATAATTCTAGCATATTGCAATTGCAGTTCTTAATGTATCTGAATATTTTAGTGTAGCCTTGTAAATCTGAAGGTTAAGCATATCATATTCTATACAAAACATTATTTTATCATATTGACAGTAAATGTCAATTTCATTCTGGATTTTGCAGTAGAAAATTATTAAAACTGTGATTTATAAAAATGTCTCTCATAAAATGCAATGCATTGGCATATTTAGGGGGTCTTCATGTACACGAAACTGTTGTACAGAGCCTCTTAACGCCATTTTAAATAGGAAATACTCCATAGTAACCTTGATTAATGTTTATCATTTTGAAGAAATTCTGAAAATATTTACGAATAGTGGAGGTGAGCAGATCGATAGATAGACAAACTGAGAGTCAGACAGACAAATGGACTAATTCAGATCATATTAACTCTTAAACAAAGTGTTAAAATGTTTAATAAAAATGAAATTGCAATTCCAGTTATTTCCTTTTATAGCCCCTTAATGTATCAAATTATTTTTATGCAGCCCTGTAAATCTTAATGCTAATTGCAATGTATACTATAAAAAGCATTCTTTTGTGTATATGAATAGCATATTTTAATTTCATCAAAATTAGTGCAAAATAAAGTTATTAAAATATGGTTTATAGAAATAACTCTCTTAGTGCACCATGCTATGGAATAATTTTGGATGCCCCTGTACACACACCTGTGGTGGTATTTACTCCATTTCCAATAAGAAATATTCAATAGTGAACTTGAATAAAATATTCCAATTTACCAACACACAGTGAATGTTGATGTTGGTGTTTTGGATTAATGCTGATTGTCTATGCTTGGGACCTAAACTTTAGTGTGATGCCCTTCAGAAGGGAGGAGGGGTCTAAGGTTGTCCTAGCCTGTATTTATTTGAGTTTCAAAGAAAATAAAACTCCGAAAAACTAGGCCAACAAGTGCAATCCGCAACCTCAAGTTCTCGCAACTTGCACTGTTAAGGGAAAAAAAAAAACTTTTTTAATAAGGTAGATTGCTTTTTATTTTTACTTTATTTTTTCTTTCTGCATTGTTCTTTTTTCACAGTTCTAATTTAAAAATTAGATAGAACTGAAGTAATTAATAGTATTTAGTATTTAATTCTATAATTTTTTCAGTTTCACTGTTAATTTGCAGAAATGTTCAGTTCTTTGTGACTTGCAATGCTATAAAATTTTTTTTTAATGCAGTAGTTTGTTTCACATTTTCATGCTGTTCTTGTATTTTTCTCTTACTCCAATAAGCCTCCTGATTGTTCCTGCTGATCTGTCATGTTTGTAAAATAACTCATAAAGTGAACGTAAATTATTATTTAATACAAAAATTAAGAAAATACCATAAAATACCGTTCAAGTGCACCTTCAATCTTTATGGAAATTCGAGATATATTTGAGGAGGTTGTAGATAAACGATAAAATCGGCAAAAATGTAGAAGTTAACATGTATTTTTCTGCTAACATTAACTGGTATAAAAAATTATTTTAAAGCGAAATATATGTCTTTTTAAAGCTGCAGCGATGAAAAAATAATTACAGTTAATTCTTGGTTAACCGTCATTCAAACAACCAGAAAAATTCGGAAAATTATTTTTCCCACTTCCGAAAAATTATTTTAAAAAATTTTGCACTATTTTAGGAAGTTTATGTTTTTCATTTTCAAATAATAACAGTGTTCAATTTATTATAAAACAAATCAATGTTCATATTTATAAAGGGGAATCTTAAAAAGAAACAAATAACTTTAAAAACTGTCTCCTATTTAGATAGAGTCCTGTGTTGAACAGAAAGTTCACATATTTGGTATTTTCATAACAAGTAAATTTAGGTGAAAGGCAGAGGGGCATTTAATCCAATGAGAGAGGTGTGTGCTTTTGTGGCAGATTCAGCACAGCAATGAAAGGGACAGTTATCAACGCAATTGATGATGGTCATCCTGGGGCGAGTGTGAGATACTCAGAAGAGATTGTATAATTGTCAAAGAGAAAATCTATGAATGTTTCGAAGAAAGGAAGGATAATAAGGAATTGGAGATGGGGGAAGGGGGGTATTTCCGTTTCATCTTCTCTTTGCGGAGGAAATGAGAAAGTAAACTCTGAGATTTGTAGGCAAATCTTTGGTATAGCTTAAAAAAAAAAAAAAAAAGTTTCTGAAAATTGTAAATAAAAAAGTCGAGAATATTTTTGTCATTTGGCACCCTTTCGTCTGTGTATCGAGCAAGTGATCCGTTGAGCACATTTCGCACACCTTTTGTTCTGCCTCTGAATACAGTCATAAAAAAATCATTATGACAAATACTTAAAATTAATGTTAATCAACAAAAAATATCTCAATATTTTCGATTCAGCCTATCTTAAATTGAGACTTTTTCATTATATTAATTTTCTGTGCATCAGTGTAGACCACTTTGCCAATCCACTTACTACCATACCAAAGCTAAGATGTGTCGATTTGAATTACATCAAAATTATTTCTAATGACTGTAAAATTGTGCATAAATGTGTGTGTGTGTTTAATGTACATGTGAATGCATGATAAATTAAAAACAAATAAATGACACAGGAATAAAAACAAATATTTTTATATAATTGTGCTAGAAAGAAAATTTATTTCTTTCTAACATGATTGCCATGCTTCTGATTTACACATACATTAAGCCAAAACAGCTTTTCTGTTGTTAAGTCATAATTCATAATTATTACAAAAAATATTTTCCTTTACTCTTTTAATTGTATTAATAAAACAATACACACGGTAAAGATTCTTTTAAAAAATCGAAACAAAATATTTCTAACTATATATTCAAAGTCAGATAATTGTGAACCTTGACACTTTATCTTTATTATACTACACAAATATTGAGTTTATAAGGATATCATTACAACTGAATTATCTGCTCAATTTGAGCAGATATCTTTATGAGTTTTACTATCAGTTTAAAAATTCACCCAATGCTAATTATGTTTATTTTAGGGTGTAAATATTAAAAATAGCACTATCTAGAAAACTTATCTTTATTTAATTTTTATATTTATATAGAGAGAGGTAGGACAGATCTGAATCCCCTTGGACTCGAATAAAGATTTTTATCAGTCCATATCCAGATAGCTGCACAATGTAAAAAATATTAACTATAAACTCAATAATTCAATTATTATATATACATTTCTTTGAGTTTTATATCCATAAATTTACATGAAGCAGATTTTAAGATGGGTATTGTGTTATAAAAAAGAAAGATTATTTTTCAAACTACTGTATGATATGTTAACATTATAAAATTAAATAGATTTTATTTTCAATTAAAGACTATACTCACAATATGTTAAATATGCAGATTATTTTTAAGTTCTTCTTGATTACATTATCATCAAAGATCATTATCAAATTGTCACAGAAGTGCCTTTAGATTAGATTTATTTCTAATGCTCATTTTTAAATATATTGAATTAGTTAAATTTTTCTATAAATTTTCACTGAAATTACTGTTTGACTAAGACAATTTCCAAATAATCGTTAAGTTATGAGCTTCCATATTTAACCATAATATGATAGAGACATAACAACAAAGAATGAAAAGAACAAATAAATGTCTTTAACTTGAACAACTTAAGTTCCTTCTCTCATTAAAAAGGCAAATATTATCTATCAACTGCCATTGACATAATACTGCTAAATTTAAATACAGATTAAGAAGTTTAAAAAATAAAATTTCACTTATAAAAATGGTATCTAAAAACAAAATAGAAAATTTGTAAAAAAAAAAAAAAAAAAAAAAAATCTAATTCTTTTAAGATTTTTGAAAATTTGGCAAATTTCTACATAACATTACTGGTAGCATTAAATAAATAAATAAAATAAAAAAAGAATGAATCAATAAAAATACAATGCAGCAATCTGAACATAACTGTTATGATAATATTAAATTATACATAAAAATTTTGTAAAATAATAACTTACACTTAGTAACTTAATATGTCCTAGCTCATAATACCAAGAAAATACAACAGTAAATCAAACTTTTTATAAGTATTATATTTTCCCCACAATTAAATAAATAAAATAAAATTTGTCTTTTTACAAGTGACAATGTTACATTTGATATTTTAAAATCAAGTTAATTAGCTAAATTTAAAGATTGTACGTGAAAAAAAAAAAAAAAAAAAAAAAAAAAATCATTGTTTTCTAGACTAGTGCTTTATTGATATGTTTTCTTAATCATGCATTCCATTTCTCAAGAATTCAAATTACATCTCTATAAAGTAAACCAGATTACTTGTATATGCACAGTAGAATACAAAAATATCTGATGCACATCCATTAAAAAGAGTGCAATCTTTTAGACAAGAAAGGCATTCAATCTACCTGACTTTAAACAGAAAGGCACGAATAACCATCAGTCTCTGAACAACTAGTGATACACACTGTAATGGCCATTTCTATACACATGTAATAAACATAAACATAAAATAGAATGACAGTGTTACTAAAATACCATAAATATATTGGAAACATTTATAAACATATATTCGCACACATACATATATATATCAGGGTTGAAATCTTGAAGTAAAGACTAGTTGCTGACTTTGTGAATGTTTTAAAATAACACATTTAGTTATTTTTACCCTACATTACGGAAATAGTTGATATTATATATATTTTTTTTGTAAACTATTGTCTTAGAATAATACAAATTTGCATTAAATTTCAGCATTCAAACTCAAATATTGTTAAAAAATTAACTTATCAATGAATCAACAAAGTAATACCCAAATATTTTTAGAATATATTGTTAACAATTGTAACATAAAATCAGAAGGGGAGAGAGGGTTAAAAATTAGTTAGTAGGTATAATTTTAAAATTAAGTGTAAATAGTTTTTTCAGAAATTTAAATATTATTACATTTTCTTGCATATATATGCAAATTTTTATAACTCTAAGACAGTAATTTACAAAAAAAAAAAAAAAAAAAAAAATGTACTGAGAGTTTCTTTTCCCAATTTACAAGTTTATAAATTGAAAGCATAAATTATAGTATATTTTTGCATGATAATGTGATTTTATCATTTAAAAAGGTATATTAATAATTAATAAAAATAAACATTATCTATGAGCAAAAAATGACATTAAATTACATATTATTATTATCTTTTTTATAGTTTAACAAAGATAGGATTAAACAAAGTTTAAATAATGATAATAATAATTTAATAATAATACAGTAACCACTGTTGAGGAGTACAACTTCATACATTAAAGTGAAGACTTTTTTTTTTTTTTTTTTTTTTTTTTTAACAGAATTTAATTTAGTACCAAAGTCCTTTTTAGTTCCCCATCATACTATAGGTATGGGAAACTTAGGTAATCATGAAAAATTTTGACCTCGTTTTTTTTACTTTTTTTACATGTTTTTAGGTGTGAGAAATCGATAGTCTTCCGTCAAAAAAGGAAAAGTTGGCGGCATCTATGTGAAGGGCCGTGTTTTCTTGACTCAAAACAACTGTTGCACATTTCTTGCATTTTATGGTATTTATTCAAAGTTTTGTATTTGGGTGCATTGCCACTTTGACAGCAGCACTCGAGCCTACTTTGTTCGCCTAACAAAGGCTCGTTTTTTTCTTTCGACCAAAGACAACTGTTGAGAGTTTCTTGCATTTTATGGTTTTTATTCAAAGTTTTGTACTTACTACTTTAAAACACCAGTTTTGTGGTGCTTTTTTATTATTCTGATTTAACTGTTTAAATTAAATTAAAAAGGAAAGAAACTCAAAAAATTTACAACCCTGGTATATATAAATATGTGCATAATATGAATTAAAATGATTTTTAAAAATTCTTAAATTGTTCATCAACACAAGAGAGTTAAAGAATTTTTCAATAACATATATGAAAAATGTGAAAATGACTAATTTAAAAAAAAAAAAAAAAAAAAAAGATATAGTGTTTTTTGTAATGAGCAAATTTTGTAAAATAATCTTACATTGTGAGAGATATTGTCAAATTAAGGCTACATATTATATAAACCAAAACAGCTGAAACAGAAAACACTACCAACAAATCAAATCGTATAAACACGTTTTTTTTATTCGGTAAAGACAAAAGAAAAATTAGACCCTCCTTTTACTCAAATAATTATAATAGCAATAAAACTTGTTAAAATTGCTTCTTAATGACTATAAGTATTTTATTATTAACCCTTTCGCAACACATGAGATATAATGAAGAATTAACTAAGCTTGCAGACATTAAATTAATTCTATTACTTTTGAATTATAGTTATAATAATAAAACATTACATGATTTATTGCAGTTGGAAAATCTTAAAATGTATCATGTCTATCCGTAACAAAAATCTATATTTTTGTTAATATTTCCTTGAAATATCATTACCAAATTTTATAGAAAATTATACAATCAACCACATACTAAAATATATCACGGATATTCAGTGCAATTTTTAAAATTTGTAAAAAAAAAAAAAATAATAATTCTTTGGTTAAATACAACAAAAATTTACCTTCTAATTACAAATTTAGTTTTAATATTGTGAAAGGATTAATAAAAAGAAAAATAAGTATTCTAGTCTAACAATACATATAATATGATCTAATTAACATCTTTATCCTAAAAAATTCATGTGGATTTTTTTCTTTTTAATATATTAACATAGAATAGAAATTAACAACCCAAACGCTTTACAAACACTTTAAAGATATCAACTATTAAATAATATTTTTCTACAGAAAATCAAATACAAAAAAAAAAAAAAAAAAAAAAAACTTTGATTATGTGTAGGTTTTTTCCAGGTTTGTTAGAGTGGGATGAGTAGATTTATAATTTCCAATTACTGCTTAAACTTTGCTTCTAATTTTGCATGTTTTGCTTTAACACTTTTATTTATTTTTATTTTTTTTCTTTGATACACTAAAACATTTCTAATTAAATTATCAAAACCTTGAAAATTAATTTAATTAAAAATATGGAACTAAATTTAATTAGCAATTAAAGATAATACTCAATTAGACAAAATATATCAGAGCAATAATGAGAGCACATTATAAATTTTTTATATTTACGATATAAATATTTTGAAACATTTACTTTGTCACATTTTTTCATATCCTGAGCATCAATGCATAGGATGTTAGCTTTTGAATTTTTTATCTGTTTATTTTGAGGAGAGGCGTAATTAGAGAGAGGCACATTTTTCAAATTGCTCATTTTAATGTAAAAGAACTACTTAAAAAGAAAGAAAAAAAGGCAACATTATATATCTGTACTGATAAGTATAAAGGATTTAAGTCCAAAAATGTCGATTTTGAGTTAAGTACATAGTCAGACTCTGAAAAAAATTCTCTATCGATTGATATAAAAGATTTAAATCCCTGTCATTTAGTCTTTGAGAAAATCCATTTGTAAAAAAAGATTCAAATCAGAAATTTAGCATTAATCTTTGGTATAAAACATTTAATTCAATTTTTTCCGTTTATTAAGTGAAGGTTGACAATCACTGAATGGTATAAAGGGTATAAATCAACATAATCTCTTTTTCCTAATCGATTCTTCTGATTAGTTTTTAGTTTAACTTTATTTTTCTTCTCCTGAAAAATCAAGAATATGGACTTAAATCCTTTATACTTATCAGTACAGATATATACCTTCTATTTTCAAGGTTTTTAAGAAAAAATTCCCTGTATTTTCTCTTATTTTTACTGGATATTTTTTAATTCACTGTGATTTTCAGGTTGCATAACAACACTGACACTATTAATGTACTTTTTAACAAAAGTTGAAATAGTTTAAAATTTTGCATGTTTCAATTCCAGCAGTAAAAGTCAGGAGAAAAAAAATAATTTTAAAAATTTCATTGGGACAGATCTGTTATAAAAATCATCAAAGTAATCACAAATGACAAATGTTTTTAACTAAGTGGATTTTTAAACTCATTTGCTTTTAATTCATATAAATAAAGAGAGACAAATAATAATTCTTAAAAAGGTTAAATTTTTGTGAAATTTGAGTGAAAAAAAAAAAAAAAAAATCCATAATTTTCCTACTAAAAACTCGGAATTGAATATCTTATCAGAGACATTTTGCAGAATTGTCTAAGTTAGAATTACACACCAGGTTTCCAAAAAGAGAGTATTCTAGTATTCTATGTATATTAATTAAATATTCAAGTAGAAAAAATTAAAAACCTCAGGAAAAAAGACATTTTATTATTATTATTATTTATTATTATTATTATTGGAGGAGGAGGTTCGGAAGGGGGGGGGGGGATATTACATAGCTAATTTTCACAGTGATACCTTAAATTATATTATTACATTCTGCATGGATTTAAAATTATACAATTAGAATTCTACATCATATTTATCGTGCATAGCAAATGCTTAAAGGATATGAAAATGTTTGCACAAAAATAAGAAAATGTTATGCATTTTGAAATTGGTTCACAATTTGTGGAGAGGAGAATTTCTCTTTTTAAAATTAATGAATAATAAAAGCAAGCACCATAAATTGCAAAAACTCATAACAATTGTTTCAGGTTAAAATAATAGCACAACCATTCACCAAATAGGGGGAGGGGGGGGGGAATGTTGTTTAATGATTGATGTATGGATCTTTAACTCTAGGATATTACCATATTAATGCTACAGAAAAATTACCATACATTTATTTAGCATATACTAAAAGTAATTTATTAAAACGTATTGAAATGAAGGTTTATGTGTAATTTTTTTATTAATGTATTTTCATGGGGGGTGGGAGAAAGACTGATAACTAGCATTTTATAGGATAAAATTTTTAAATATGATTTTTAAGAAATTGAAAAAGAGGCTGCAAAATTTACTCAATATTTCTCTAGGTTGAAATGAATGTATGTTAAATATGAAGTATAGAGACTTATACTTGACTATTACAGCAACTGTGATTCAATTATATTTTCTCCCCCTTTTTTCCCCCTCCCTTTTCTTTTCAAATTTACATTTACTTACATTATTTCAATACAAAGTCTCTTCAGAAAAGATAAAATTGTAAATTATTGTTATGTAGCTGAAATGCATGTGTAAAAACATTAATTGAATGAAAAGAAATATTAAATTTATAATTACAAATTTATAGATCCCGAAATTTCCTAAAAAAATAACAAAAAAAAAAAAAAAAAAAAAGGCCAAAGTGCAATTATTATTATTATTTCCAATTGTAGCCAGTAAAATTCATGAAAGGTTTTTGTAGATCTACAATAATAATAAATAAATAGTGAATTATAAGATTCAATTTTTACTGATGAGGAGCCTGTAAAAGGCTCGAAACGTTTAAATTTATGTTTTTGTGTTTTTAATATTTTAAAATGTATATTTTTAATGTATATTATCTGTCTCAGTTTTTAATGTGATTAAAATTGAATTATAAGATACATTCCTACTTTTCATTACAAAACAGTTTTCAATTAGCAATCACTGAAAAATATTTGGGGGAAAAATCCTGCAGTCAGAAAATATATTAAGAAAAAATTAATAAAAACAGTAAAAAAAAAAAAAAAAAAAAAAATCCTACAGACGATCATTATTGTATAAATTCTCCAGAAAATGCAGAATCATATGTTATTATTATATAGTTGTACTACATATCAAAATATTAACAATATATCCCCCCCCCCCAAAAAAAAAAAAAATAAAATAAAATAAATAAATTAAATTAAAAAAAATTTATGATAGATATAAAGTTACACTATTCTGATACATATGAAGAAATGTGCACACAAAACATTGAATTTTAAATGTGCACACAAAACATTGAATTTTAAACTGGAAGAAAGTGTGAGGAAAAAAAATATAAACTGGGATTTATTACAATACATATTTATAAACATCCAATTTCAGGGGTGATTGTGATTTCATGAAAAAATACGTTTCCAGCAAGAAGTTTTTGGTAGTTTCTGAAATTGATATTTTAGATAAATTTAATTATCAGGAAAACAGCAATTATGATATTTAAAATTAAACAAATACCAGAAATCAGATGAATTACCTGACTACAACCACTCCTGAATTTTATATCACCAAAATAAAATAAAACTTCAGATGCATTCTTTAACTCGACACATTAATAGTTTCATTTTCAAAGTCAGAAAAAATATTTGTCTCCACTATATACATGATTCTCAATGCAGTATTTGTTTCTACATGGATTCATTTTACATCTACAATGGACGTTTATGTTAAAATAAATCAATTAAAACAAATTTAAGAAAAAAAAAAAAAAAAAACACTCAATAGAAAGCTGCTTTAACCAATGATGCTATCATTTCACCTAAATTACACTTAAATTAAATTTTTTTTACTAGATAAAACTACTATTATACACCAGTAAAAAAAGAAAAAAAAAATTAAATATCTATATTAAATTTTACATATTTTTAATTAAAATTAATAAAAATATATTAAATACATCATCAAATTTTACAAAAAACATTATTAGTCAGTGAAATAAAGTGGTATAAAATAGTCATAAATTTTTGCTTCATTTACTACACTAATTTACATAAAATAAAAGTAAATATTTTCTAAAAATGTACAAAAATAACAAAAAATGACCCCCTCCCCCTTCTTTTTATGGGAAGGAAAAAAAAAAAGTTGAATTATAAGTTTCTAAAATTCTAGTAAAAATTTTATCAAACTGACTTTGATATAGGTTCAAAATTATATAAAAGGCAGTTATTGTATCTTATGTCATACTAATAAAATACAGGAAAAAATATAATTTAAATTTATCAGACAATAATGCATAATGCATTAAATGCTACATTTTAAACATTTTTTAAAATAACATTTTTCATAGATGGTTTGAATAAATTACTATAATCAAACAATAAAATAATTAAAAATCAGATGTTAAAAAAAATAAATAAATAAATAAATAAATAAATAAAAATTGGTGAAGTAATTCTTTAAGTAATTATGAGATTTCTATCATTTCTGTCAAAGAAAGAAAAAAAAATTTCTTTCTTTCATCACTGGTTTATAACTCTTTTTTTGCCCACTATAATATCACATTTTGAACAATTTAATGTGTAACTGCAGTCCGTAAGACAAATGGAAAATTTTACAGCCATCCGAAAAAAGCATAAGAAAATATTTTCTGCGCGTAGAATCATAAAACATGCAAGGAATTCAGAATTCTGAAAAATGCAGAAGAGTTGGCAGCTATGTTTAGAGAGTCAAAATATCTTGCAATATCAAACAAATTTTAAAGAAAATATTTATTTTTCTAAATATTACTTGTCTCAGATCATTAAAAAAGCCTTAAAAAACACATTGCTAAACTATACCTGGATGGAATCAGGAGTTATTTAAGTTAAAAATTTTTAGTCAATAAATAAGTAAATAAATAAAAAACTACAAAAAATAAAATAGGAAATTTGTTTCATATTAACTGAAAATTCCTTGCTGAAAGTAGAAAATGGGACTAAACTTTTCTTTTGCTTCAGGACTATCAAAAAACTCCAAAACGAATGGACAAAGTACATCAAAATCTGGCAAGATATTTTTGGAAGTGATAAATCATTCCAAGATGAGCAAAAAAAAAAAAAAAAACATAATTATGTAAATAACTGATATAAAAATGTAAAGGACCAAAAATGGCAAATGCTAAAGTTTCCAAAGTTGTTTAAGAAGAAAATCCATAAACTGAATATTTTTCCAATTAGCCATTAGTTCCATTAAAGACAAAATAATAAAATAACATTTAGTTCCTTTTTTTAAATACAAATGAAAGCATTACAATCAACAACTATATCAACTATGTATTGCAACATCCCTTCCATTACAATTATGTAAATAGAAAAATTAAAAAAAAAAAAAATCTCAATGAACTCATCGCGATTTTCCATTTATAGTACTAGTATAATTATTAATATTTTTATACAGCCAAACTCTACTATAATGAACTTTCAATGTACTCAATTTTGGGTTTGTTGTATATAAAGGTTTAACATCAGATTACCATAACTTGGCTTGGATACATATGTATACTGAGGAAGAAAAAGAATAAAGTTGAAATTTTGAAATGTTTATAAAGTATTTGATGATTTAAAACATACATTCAGATTTGGGATATACTTATTGTACCAGTATTTACACACTGCATATTTCATTCAATAATTAATACCTGAAATTCAAAAATTAATGAAGTTTTCAATATTAAATAAAAGCTAGTTTAGATATATATATTTCATTTTAGTATTAATAAAATATTTTAAAGAAACAGGAAAGTATAACAATAACAATATTAAAACTATAGATTTATATTTTAAAAAATCATAAGATGTAACAAATAATTCAAAATATGTTCAGCTAAGCAATAAGCATCATATGAAGAAGTATTTGGATATTTCAATCATTTCAGTTTCTGGCCCAATAATATGCAACAATTTATTTTTCTGATATGGTTTTGTTTCAAATTTTAATTAAATAATATGATATTCTGAGCATTAGGTTTTAAGTGGATGTTTTGGATACTTAAAAACTGTGTTAATAATTTCGCATGTGAGTTTGTTACAATGTCATCACAATCTGATACCATTTCATTCATCAGATTTCTCTATTCACATCCCCATGCTTTGTAGTATACAGGATGTTTATAAAGTCCCGGACCCATTTTGATGTTTAATAACTCATAAAATAATGAAGATATAAACAAACTTATGGCATTTATTGATAGAATAACTCATATTTTCTTTTCAGGTTTGAATATCTTTACTTTTGTAAATATCGTCTGCGCGTGTGGTTAATTTCAGATAATTTCATTTTCCAGTCTAAATATCTGTACTTTTCTAAATATCGTCTGCTTATTAATTGCATTTTTCTCTCTTTTGACTTTTTTTGACTCTTTTGAAAACCCCCATGAATACCGTGAGGCACAAAGGGATTCCCCAAAGGTTAATGTGTGGTGCGGACTAATGCACGACCGAGTCATTGGGCCTTTCTTTTTTTACAGAAAAGACGGTCTCATCAGTCGTATACTTAGACATGTTTGAAAACTTCGTATTTCCGCAACTAGAAGAGCTTCAGCCACATGTCTTTTTGCAACAAGATGGTGCACCACCTCATTTGGGTACCATCGTTTGTAGTTCTTTGAATGACCATTTTCCAGGAAGATGGATTGGGCGAGGAGGTCCAATTCCTTGGCCACTCAGATCACCTGATATAACGCCACTGGACTTTTTCCTTTGGGGATTTGTAAAGGACAATGTTTACAGGAGGAGAGTGTCGAACATTGATGACTTAAAAATCAGAATTACAACCGCAATAGCCTCTGTGGATGCCGACATGCTTGCCGCTACCTGGCGTGAAATTGACTATCGACTTGATATTCTCCGTGCGACGAAGGGGGCACACGTGGAAGTTCATTGACAAG
Source organism: Salticus scenicus (assembly GCA_963930645.1). Classification (NCBI taxonomy): domain Eukaryota; kingdom Metazoa; phylum Arthropoda; class Arachnida; order Araneae; family Salticidae; genus Salticus; species Salticus scenicus. Next base: position 181,245,273 of record OZ005659.1, read on the forward strand.
GGTCATGAAACTTTTTGAGTCTATCTAACCATTTATGTTATTAATTTTAATCTATCTTTATTATTTTATGAGTTATTAAACATCAAAATGGGTCCGGGACTTTAGAAACACCCTGTATATCTCTCATTTTAAATATTTATATTTTGATTTATTTAAATTTTATTCTTATTTAATCAAATATTCTAATATATTTTGACCATGCTCAGGTTTCCCTTCATTTCTCGAGCTAATATATTTTGACCATATACAAACGGAAGCAAATGTAAATTTTTATTTTACTTTTATTGCCTGCAGACTAACGCAATGTATAAACATTAAGAAAATTAAATTTGTTTTAATTATTATTTTCATTGAAAAACATTTCTCATTGAATTATGTTATTTAAATAAGTTTAAAAGAATAAGATTATATCAGATTTTTCATTAAGCCTTAATAATATAACAGCAGTTTTACTTTAAAATAACTTTCTGGAATTTCTTAGCTACAGTAAACTCCTGATTATCCACAAACAGATTATGTGCATTACAGATTATTCACAGGTGTAAGAAAAGGGCAGGATGACGAAAAAGTATTTTAACAAACATAAAAAATAAATTATTATTTCATTTAGTGCATGAATTGGCTTATGATTGTATCTTAGCTTTGTTGTAAGTACACTTTTTTGTTTATTGTTTCTACATCCTTTAGTAGATAAAACAAATATTTTTACTGTCCTGAGAATATTATTAGTGTTTGTATTATGTTTTATATACAATGTAAAGTTTTGGAGATAGAATATATACATATAGATATTTAAACCTGATTTGCCTTTCATTTTCAGCCTTTTTCTGTTTATCCCAAATTTGCATTATTCATGGAACACACATCACTTAATTTCACAAAAAATCAGGAATTTACTTACTTTTAAAAAATATATATTTATGCTTTTAGAAAATCTCTACAGCTCTTATTGCATAATGGACTTGCCCATTTCTGCCAGTAAACTGGATGTTTTCTTTGCACACAAGACATGATTAAATTGTAATATGAAAGGCTTGCTGGAAACTTGTACTGCTTTAGCTTCAGAGTAAGTCCTTGGTAGGAGAATGGCATTTGGCCAGGAGTTGACTTAGCCATAAATAAGGACCACCCAAAAAAACTGATGTGTCCAAATACTCTTCATAAGATAATTTATGTAAGTTTACACAAGCTATGCAAGAATAGCTTTATGTGAAATTCGACAAAAGAAATAGATTAAACAAATATTTACATTATTTATTAATTTTCCTCCAGATTCCAATAAAATAAAAAGAAATTGATCGTAAGAATATATTTCTGTTTGCACTAATTTTATAATGTTTAATTATAACAATATATAATTAAAAACATATTAAATTTTAATTATTATTTCATGGAAGCACAAAATTACAAAAATCAGATTTATATATATAACAATGCAGTTGAAACAAATTACTAAAGGAGAAAAGAACAAATTTCAAATAAATATGCATTTAACCATATTAAACACTCATAAGTAAAAAACTAACTTGTCAGCATTATTTTTTAAATATAATAGAAGCCTGACATAATGCAATTTGATATACCATACTGGAGATTGACATCAAAATTAAAACTGCAATCCGATTTTGTCTCAATTTTAATACAATATAATATGATCCATTGATCTGTGCTTTATTTTAACCCCAACAACCATGTTATATCGAACTTCTACTATATTTATATTTTTTTTAACTTTTTGAGAGGTCATACACAATTAAGAATACGAAAGTTTTCAGTCAGTGACAATAGTAAATACACAAAACTCAAAGAGGAAATAAAATAAATGAGATTATAAATAGAGAGAAAGTGCTTCAACTCAACTCAACTCAACTTAGCAAAAAATGGGTAAAGATATATTTTAAATGCGTCAGTAAAACAAAGGAAAAAAAGATTTATCACAAAACTTTTAACAACTGTACAAGGTGTTTGTAAAGAGTAATATTCAATGGCAAAAATCATTTAATTGAACGTGCATTAGTTCAAAGAAACTAATAAATAACATGGCACATATTCACCAAATTAGAATTCTAGATGATGAGATAATTTGTATTAAATACAAATTAATCACAAACATTTATTCAACTCATATATATGGACATATATAAATATATATATATATGTACATACATATTTATTAATATATATCATATCTACAAAGAATTTAATACAACTGAATGAAAAAGGTTGTCGGCAATTCATTCAATCAATAATGCTCAAATTCTGAAAGATCATTATGATCAACTTTTGTGCTACACATGCATGCCCATACATACATTTTAAAAAAATTATAGAGAGTAAAACAATTTACGTCTGCTAAAATTTCAATACTTAATTGAAAACAAACTGCAAAACAGAGTTTATGCAAATGAAATTTGTATTCTAACTAAATATTTCTCAATTAATATTTAAAATTTACCAATAAATAAATACAAAACATTTTCAGTTATTTGAAAATTGAACTAAAAATTAAAATAGGGTCATTTAATAAATCTACAAACTGAAAATTCTTATGAAACAAAACAAAATTTATAAGGAAATGTTGAGGAACAATATGTAAGTCCACAGTTTTCTTGCCTGGCACTTGGTTCCAGTAGGAACTACTGCAATAAAATATCTGACACATGACTAGTGACAAGCACCTTTTATACTTTTGTACATATTACAAACTATACATAAATTTATATGCTTAATGAGTTTCATTTTTCTTCTTTTCAAATGTACATTAGTTAACTGCATTAGCCTTCATTTTATAAATGTAAAACAGCCTTACCTGCTTTGTTTATATTAAAACCTATGAATGGCATAAAACAGGCATGTAATAATGTGTTTGATCTACTGAACATACAACTCTTGTTTTTTCCAGATGAGGCACAACACATTATACTGCCAAAATAGCTCTTTTAATGCTTAAAACTTCATAGGCAGGCAAAGTTTTAATATATCACAATCCCATCACAAGATAAAGGCTTTATATATTGCCACCAGATTTTTTTTTTTTTAAGAAAAGAAAAGAAAGAAAATCCTATCTCATTTGTTATCTCTAAGGTGCAAAAATAATCACTCAAAAATTCTGTTGTCTTTTTTTCTTGGCATCCATTGCATCTAAAATTGGTTGACGTTTAGCTTGATAACGTCGCCTAAGTTCTTCTATTTCTCTTTCCATTTCTGAGTCTAGGCTAGCCATTCGTTGGCTAAGTTCTTCATAACTAAGAAATTTCAACTGAAATCAAAATTTAGAAATTAAGATTTTTATGCATTAAAAGGTACAAGAAAGAAATTTATGCAAAATATTAAATTTACTGATATTTTAAATGGCTAAAAATAAATAATTTGTAACTCAGACTCGTACTATAGTCAGAGTCGAGAGTTGGAAATAGACAAAAAGTCTGAAAGTATCAGCAAAACTCAAAGATAATTTAATTTTAGTAATAAAAGAAGAAACAGATACACAAAATCATACTTTCTATAAGCAAAAATGAGAATATATGAAAATAAGTTATTTAGAAACAGTCAAAAGAAAGAAAATTGAACAAAAATAAGAATATTTAGAACAAAAAACCTGAAAATTGTTTTAAAAAAATTAAGAAAAGTCTGAAATTTCTACAAAAGTCTGAAAATTCTCATCCCTGACTATAGTATTATTTTTGAAACAGAAACTTAAAAAAAAAAAAAAATGGGAAGTGGATATGTCACAAACCAAAATTTTCTTGATTTTTCCTATATATATTTCTTCATTGTAACTTGATTACAGGTAGCAAAAGCTTATATAAGCAGAAGGATATGACGTGGAAGATGCACTACACTAACGTACTTACTACAATAGCTTAAACACAACTCTAAGATGCGTGATTTTCAAAATAAAAAAGCACTATGTCCTCAATTTGTCCCTATAAATAACACACTCGATCACACAATTACTGACAAATTTAAATGTTTCTGACAATGAACAACTGAATTAAGAAAACTGATATTTTACACATTCTGATATTAAAATACATATATGTATACAACTTTTTATTTAAAATCTAATATCACTGATCAAACAGATGATAGTCATTATGTAATTTTTCACTACAGTTATAAAAAATATGTAATGTAGTGAATAAATAACAGGGTTTAAAATGCGAGTCTTGTTTGTATATGTATATATGAAATGAAAAAAAGCTCACTTCTTCCCCTTGATACCTAGCTCTATAAGTACTTAATTTTTATGAACTTTTTAGTTCATCAAAATTAAGTAGTAGTAATTTAGTTAGTAACTTTTTATCTGAAATTTTTAGTCCAAATTATTTATTGTTACTACACATTAGAAAATTAGTCCTTAAAATAATTTCATAAAATTTTATTTCTTTAAGCAAAATAAACTAGTAAATGTGTATTTGCTTTTATACATTTTCTTCTTTTTAGCCACTGCAGCAAGTATGTAGGTTATTTATTGTTTCATTGTTTTCCATGTTTATTTGGATGTTTTATTTCGGTCACTTATGTACGCATGTTTAGTAGACAGGTTTATTTAGATCACTTTATCACTAAACACAAGCATATTATTTAGCAAAGAAAATATATATATATAATATTTGAGATCAATTGCACATACAGTTTAATCTTTCTTTTTACTTAATCCTATAATGGCCATGAACATGTTTTTGTTATTGTTTGTCCCCTAATAAACATATATTTAAAAAGTGAATAATTATAAATTGTAAGCTTGTTTCTTTAAATAAGAAGGTCAAGGTTTATTTTTAAATGCATTGAAAAATCCATTATTTCAATACATCATAAAGAACTTACAATGAAAATAACATTACAATTTTACCCTTCAAATGTACCCCTCAGATGCTGAGAGGGTTAATTATACAACATAAAAAAAAGTATGAGGAGATTAATTTAAGATTATTATTATTATTATAAATATTTATATTAATTTAGAAAAAGAAAGTTTTTATGATTCAAGGAATAATATCTTATGCAAGAAATTTAAAAATTAAATTTTTAAAAATACATATTTATACTTACAAAACTAAAATCACCCTCTGTAAAAGAACGCTGAAATTTGGCTGGCTCATGAACAGCTGATGGTGGACCAACATTACTAATTTGATTGAGTTGTCTTTGGAGATGATTTGAAAAACGTCTTTCAGGAGTTTGGGGAAGTTTAGTTTGCGAATTTTGTTGAAAATGATTAGGATGAGGTGTTCCTGTATGAGGCACAGGATTAGTAGCTATATTATTTATACAATGATCATTTCTATGTTGCTGTTGCTCTCGTTGCTGTTCTTTCTCTTTTTTGTCAAAATGATCTAGAAAGTATGGACGGTAATTTTCTTTCTTTTCACCAGGTGCTGTATCATGCCCTAGAAAATAAATATTGGTGAAAATTTTAAGAGGTCATGCTCAGTCATAGACCTTAAAAAATATGTTTTCCCCACTTACTTAATTTTATTAATGAATTATTTGCAATCAAAACTTTCATACTAATGCTTAAGAAATTTCATGACAATTTAAGTGAAATGTTAAAGAGAACTGAGATGTCAAATTTATGTTGAAATGCTTTTAAAAAGAAATTTGGAATAATTTGGGGTGAAAAAAGAAAGTAAAGTACTGTAATCTCGTACTAAGATAGATATGAATCATTTAAATCAGAGGTTAAATAGTTATTTATAAATATGCATATGAAAAAGAATAATTAATTGAAAATTGACAAATTACAATTATTTTCTATAAAATTGCTTTATATTACAATAAAATGTTTCAATTCAGTCATTTTGGATTAATATGTACAGAGGAAAAAAACAATTTTATTTTTCTTCTTCTTTTCAGACATTTTTGCTTAACTTGATTTGTTCTGATTATTTTCTGTCTATTTAGGTGAAATCTTTCAATCAATTTTTAATTCACTGCCACCAAACCGATTTTGCTCAAAATTTGCACACAAGTCCATAGTTGATGACAATACAATACACAAGCATTTTCAGGGATCTATTTCACCAGAAGCAAGTCCCAGAGGCAAAAATCTGTCTGCTGGTGCCAAATCTTGCAATTAAACTGTAACCCTTCTGCCAAACTAATTTTACTTAAATACAGCATATCATAAATGATAATAGAATAGTCAATACTTTTATGAATATAACTGATACAAGAGTGATTGTGACTCAACGGTAAAAACCCTGAAAATTAAAGCTTTGAATTAAAAAAGACCCTGAAATATCAAATGATACTCAAATTATTTAGACCACAAGCACTCAATCTCTTCAGTATTTGTTCACATGTCACCTGGATGACAAACCAACAACTGTTAACAACAAAAGATAACTTTATAGGAAATATAAAAATACAGATGGATTGATTAAAAACCCTGAAATCAGGGTTAACCCCTGAACATAAACACCCCTGCATGATAGGTATAGATCTCAGGGACAAAAATCTGTCTGCCTGCCTCGGTCAAATTTGTAATATATATTGCTGCCACACCAATTTTACTGAAATTTCAGCTATGAGCTAATGGCAATACAATATACACACATTTCAGGAATTTATAATATCAAAGGCAGGTTCCAGGAGCAAAAATCTGTCTACCTGTAACAAATTTTGCAATATATTTTAAATTCTTTCTGCCACACCAACTTGGCTCGAGTTTTGCAAATTAATCAATAGTTGATAATACAACATACCAGTACTTATCTGATTAGGGGTAAGTTCTAGGTGCAAAAATCTATCTCCCTGTGTCAAATCTTGAAATTAATTTTTAATACACATCTGCCAAACCGATTTTGCTCAAATTTTAAATATGAGTCAATGACAATACAATATGCAAGCATTTTCAAGAATCTATGTTTTATCAGAAGCAAAAATCTATTTACTTTTATCAATCTAGTGATTCATTTTAAATGCACTTCAGCCAAACTTATTCAAATTTCAGACACGAGTCCAAAGTCAATGACAATACAATAATAAGAATGTACTTTCTGAGTCCCATCTTATCAGGGTAGGCTCCAGGGGAGAAAAAAGGTCTGCCTGTGTCAAACCTTGTAATTACTTTTTAATACATTTTTGGAACATTTTGAAAATTAAAGCAACTTTTTATTTATTTTTTAAATATATACACTGCTTAAAAAAATTAGGGTAGCACATGGTTTTAACAAAATTACGCAATTACTTATACTGATAACTAATATCAAACAAATAAAATATCCATAACTTAAAGTGAACAACATGAAATAACAAAATTATGGATATTTTATTTGATATTAGTTAGCGGTATAAGTATTTGTGTAATTTCGATAAAACCATATGGTCTCTAATTTTTTTTTTTTTTTTTTGAACGGTGTATATCACATTACTTTCTTTTCTTTTGAAAAATTTCTTTGAATCACTTAAAAATTTCTAGAGAATATTTCTAAAATAAATTATCATCAGACAATAATAAATAGTTTTATTATTATTATTATTTATTTATTTATTTATTTATTTATTGTTGTGACTGAGCATGAACCCTAAATAACGAACAAAAAGAAAATATTAAAACCCGAATAAACTACTACGTCAGAAAGCACTGAATACAGTAAGCTTTAGGCTACCGAAACAGCTGTATGCATTTCCAATATTTTTCTTTGGCGTTTCTGACGTAGTAGTTTATTCAGGTTTTAATATTCCAATGCCAAGTCTCCTGTTATTAATAAGAAAATATAGCAGAGAGAAAGTTATTTACATTACTGGTGTTCTTCCTAAAATCTTTACTGACAAAAATTAAGCATAACACAGTTAATATTAATTGCTAAGAATAATTTTAGAAATTTATTTTAAATTATTTTCTATAAAATTAATTTAAAAAAATAAAAAAAGAGGGCAACAATTTAGATATTCTTTCACAAAATTTCATTCATAAAAGGACCCCCCCCCCTCCACAAAATTACATTTATAAGAATAGATTATTTACAAAACTTGTTTTATAAAAATGACAAACTTTACAAAGGGGTCACCTTTCATAAGGTTTTTCTTATGGCTGAACTCCATTCTCATTAATATGGTTGAGTGTAACAAATTTAGCTTCACATTAACTATAAAATATAGAGTAAATGCTAAAATCTCCCTTTTCCACTTTCCCAGAAAAATAAACAGACATTTTCTAAGAGATAAATTCCAAAAATTAAAATCTGGATTAACTTCTATAATTTTACGTACCATTTAAATGTGTCTTATTTATGTAAAATAATTATTTCATAAGCGAAAACTTCAGACAGAAAAAAAAATAATTAGGAAATATTATAAATAACTGTTTTACATACTATGTCAACTTATAAGAATTATTACTATTATTATTTTATTTATTTATTTTTCAAGGGGACAATGTAAAATAAATTTGTAGAATTACATTATAAAACACTGTAATGACAATAAATACTATCAATTTTTAATAAGATTCTGTTTTATGTATTTGAGCAAATAAAGTTTTATTAAAGCTTTAGTTTTAGTAACTAACAAAATAAAAAGATCTTAATGCATGTTACAAAATACATTTGCAAAAATAAATATTTCCAATTTAAAAAAAAAAAAAAAAACTGCATTTATTTGCCTATATATAGAAATTATACATCTGGAATTTTCAATGTAATAAAACACGATTTCTTGTACCCATTTAATCTATTTCTAAAGCAAAGAAGAAAGGATAAGGGAAATTGCTGTGAAGAAAGAGCAAATAATAATAATAATAATAATAAATAGAATATAAGGTAGCAATGCAGAAGAGGCATATTCCAGAAAAATCTAAAATTAAAAAATCTGGACATATAAATAGAGAATACAACAATTTACAAAGATAATAAAAAATTTAACAAGAGAAAATAAATATATTTAAATAATATGCTTATCCTGATTACATTGAAACCTTTAATGTAACCTCTACTAAATGGTTGTCTCTCTAATTTCCTGGTCCCATATGACTTGAAACAGTAGAGATAGTTTATAACGTAATTCTATATAATGAAATTCTCTAAATTTTCAGACATAAACAATGAATTTCACACTTAAGAAACACTTATATTCTCACACGGCAAAAATCTGTTACTCTGTGTGATGATCTGTTACTCTGTGTCCTAATAATATAGAGGAATCACAAGCAAGCGAATGACGGAAAAAAAACTTACTCTTCATAGTAGAATCATCATCATCTTCTCCATCACTATTTATAACAAGAGTTCCTAAATCAGACTCAATATCACTATTGGCAACAAGAGTATTAGAATCACTGTGAGCAATCATTGTGTTGTTTTCCCCCGATTCATTATTGCTTGGTACTAACGTTCCAGAATCTCGCATGAACTCAACCATCGTCCGTGAATCAACTTCATCATCATCCTAAATAAATATTTAAAAAAAAATAGATTGGTAACTTTCAACCAACAATAATCAAATAACAAGGGGAAAAAATATGATGCAAGATGAAAATATTCTGCACTACCATTTAATTGCATTCATCAGGGCTCATATAAAATCAGGGTTTAAAAAAATATCCCAAAGGATTTTTAGATAATTTTCAAGAAAATATTAGCAATACATTGTGTAACCAGACTGGGCAGTATCTGCTAGTGGTGTAGCACACATAACTGGTGCCCAAAGAACAATACTCTTTAGACACCACGTATAGAATTTTTCTGATGCATTATTATTTATTTTAATTATTCTTACAATTATTATCTTACTATTAATGTTATTTTAAATAATTTCCTCTATTATACTTACGACATATTTTCAGATTACATAAACATTCACTGGATCATTTCTCTTTCTATTTGACATACGGTTATTCTGACTGCATTAGTTTTACTTTATGAAATAGGGTAAGAATTCATGTTGTGGACCCAGGGTCTGATTTCCCATGGGGCAAATGGGGCAAGCACCTTGGTCCCTATCTACAAGAGGGCCCCCAAATCAGCTGTCTTTTGAAGTCAAAAACATTTTACATGCAAACAAAATTCAATTTGTGCATTTTATAATAGACAGGGGCCTCCAATTAATGGGTGCCCACTTCTGTAAGTCAGTCCCTGAGTGGACCCTGTATCAATAGTGGATATTTTCGTATTTAAATTTTGAAAAAAAAAAAAAAAAAAATCTAACTTTTGCATAAGTTTATGCAATGTTCACAGTTGGTGTCACAATCCTCAATTTACCTTGAATTTAATTTCCAATCATCAGTTTTAAAATAACACTAGTTACATTTAAAAATTTTGGAACTACTGTCATTTACCATTTTTTCTTGTAGTTTTAAATAAGAAAATGAAATTCTGTTTGCTTTGTCTCTTAATTTTTAACAGATTTCATGTGTACCCTTTGTATAATTTTGCACTAACCTATAATATTTTTATGGGTATCCATTAATTGTACTACAAAATGTCATCATAATCAGTAGTAGATAGCCCTGTCAAAAACTAGCTCATTTGACTTTTAATGACATACATAGTAATAGTAAATGACACAGCTCAGTTATCTCCCAAATTCGGAATGTGGATTTACTCAAAATTACATTGGAATGTTTCAATATATTCATATATAGAAGGTAATTTACTCCAAATTTCTTGATTTGTTCATTCACCTCATCCTGGACGTTAAAGCTCAGAAAGTGTACATGAGTTTAAAGCAAATGTGGGGGGCTGTGATAGCCTGATCGGTAGAGAATTTCCTGTTCTGAGTCATAATAATCACTTACTTTTTTTGTTTATTGGGCTTTTATCATTTTTGTGACGATAACCTCAATGCAAAGCATGTCTGATGTTAAGATATAGTCATTAACAATATTGTACTCAACTTTTATTCTTTGCAAGAGTTAATGTGGAAATTCTATGGAAACAGTGTATTTCTCATAATATCAGGGATGAGATTAGCAATACAACAAAAAAGCTGAAACTGTACACAAAGGCAAAACATTGAAATGAAATACTAGAATTTTAATGAATAAGTCTATTTATAATATTTTTTTTTTTTAATATCTTTTCAAAAAAGCTGAAATCATTTGAAAAGCTGAAAAATCTCACCCCTGTAATATTATATATATATATATATATATATATAATAATTTCTCGCTTAAAAAGTATACACCAATGGATTTATAACATTGTACTAAACAAAATGCTTCATTTTCCTCTTCATCAAGTCAAACTATACATCAGCAAGTCATACTAACATGCAATCTGCAAACCGGAAAATTCCCTTGCAGATTATCAAGAGTTTATTGTATATTATCTCATATCATAAACAAGAATTTAATATCATTAAAATAGAACACATATTAAAATACTCACAAAATCTATATTGTTGATTCTATCCCTACGATAAGTTTCGTTCTCTTGTATCTCTCTTGCTTCAGCAATTATCTGTTGGAGGATTGTCACTGGCTTTGCATTTCTAATATATTCATGCTGTATAAAAAGATACAAATAAAGATATTTTAAAGGTCAATACGATTACATAAGGATATTTACAAAAGAACTGTCGATAATAATATGCAACAGATATAGATCTCGTTTATAGAATTAATCTTTAATCAGTGAAGACAAAAAAAAAAAAAAAAAAAACAAGGCTTAAAGAAATTTTTAGAATGAAATTAATTTTGAAAATGTGATAAAAATTAAAAATTTAATAAAACTCAATGAATTTATTCTAACAAAATAAAAAATAAAATAAAAGATCCTAAAAAGAAAGAAAAACTGTTTTTTGGTATATTTTATTGCTTAATAAACTAGCACACTTTGCTGCTCACTATTTTTAAATGAATTTGTAATATATATATGTGTGTAGGAAGTATTTCTTCCACTAATCAACAGATGGCGCTCTCTGATGTAACCAGCGAACGAGCTGATAAGCGGAAAAGTTAGTATCCGGCTACCAGTGGAGAGAGCTGGTGAGACCGTCCCCACGAAGGCTGATGTGGTTATTTTCTTCTAATTAGAACATGAAATGCTCTGAGCAGTTGGGTTGAGCCACGGAAGGCTCAATACTTCAATTCCACTATTTGCTATAGCACGCGTAGGTGCTTTTTACTGTCTTAAGTACTGTATGGTGATATTCCAATGAAGTGAGCTTCTTAATTTGTGTGTTAAGCCAAGGATTCAGTAATTGGTTAATAGTGAATACATGTTGATATAGTAATTCTTATGTGTCTTTATATGTAATTTGTGTTTCGTGTGTCTTCAAATAAAGTGCTATCTAGTAATCAGATTCTACTCATTGACCCCCACCCCTAGACTCTGACCCAATATCTGACATATATTTATTTATTTATATTCAATCACTATTTTAGAAAAACTATAAAAAAAAAAAAAAAAAAAAAAAAAAAACACTAAAATGGCTCAAAGCCTTTTTTTGGGTAATTACATAAAATTTCGGACTTTGAGGCTTCTCTAACCTATTTCTCAGACACTGGTTGCATTTTGCTGCTGTGGGCATATATTTTTTAGCAGTAGATTACACCACTTACATAGTACTTGCTTTTGGTTTAAAGTTAATATCTTTTAATCTAATTAGAAAATTTTTATTTAAATGGTCAACTTAGAATGCTTGGATTACTTCACATTGATATCTTCCACATCCTGCTGCTTTAGCAAGTCATGAGATATCCAAGCCAGTGTTAGAAATAAGAATTCTGAAACTAGGCGTCAAAATAACGCCTGGATTAAATTTGTTGGGCGTCCAAATTAAAAATCTAGGAGCCATGTATAATTAAATATGTATATTTAAAAATAATAATAATAATAATAATAAAGCATCAACTTGTAAATAATATATGCAAGATTATATAAAAAATATTTATGTAATGAATGTAATTACATTGACAATATTAAACGTACATATTTAAAATTACAAATTCATTCTTCGCCCAGAAGATACGTTTTCCACCACAATTTAATAGCATTTTCTGGGCAGAAATCTTCAAATTTAGGGCTGTTTAATTTAATCATTAAGAAATCGTCAACTACTTTCATAGAGAAATGATTTCTTAAATCGGTTTTTATTAGGTTCAAATTAGGTTTTTATTAGGTTAGGTGAAATAGACTTGTTTGCTGTCTGATGGGATTGGGAAAATTATTAGATATGCTGAGGAAAAAAATCCAGGCGTCAAATATGGCACCTATGATTGGAATTCTAGGTGTCAAAATGAAAAAACTGGTCGCAAAATACGACTAATGACCTCTTATTTCTAACCCTGATCCATGCACACATACAACTGAATTTTAATAATATGATTACTATATTCCGTGTTTCTCACATTAGTCAGCATATTTGAAAAGCACTCAGAGTACAACAGCATGAAAATAATAATTACAACAACAAATCAAATTGTTTAAGTTACCATAGGGACAATAAATCTCACAGAAGCATGCTTTTTCAACCAAATAGTTTGCAAGAGTATATTTTCCCAAATTAAATTATCCGTTTACATACAATTTTGTCTTATATATATATATATTTTTTAAAGAGCAAAATTAAAATTATGTCATAAACAGAATTTAATTTTAGATAAATGCCTTTTTATTTATTTATTTATTTATGATTACTATTATTTTCTTTTACTGGGTGTTGCCAGACTGGGTGTTGCCAAAGGAACACTAATGAACTGTGACACACTAATCATAACAAAAATTTACAAGTAGTTAAAGGATAACAACAACAAAAAAAAAAAAACATTCCTATAAATTTATATTGGCGATTGTTTCTTCAGAACAGAGGTATTGGTATTCAAAGTTGAAACTATTTTTCTAGTTAGAAATTGAGACATCATCCACATTTGCTTTCACAAAAAGCATGTGTACAATTTTCTTGCTTTAAAAATTACTTTTTTAAATGATTCGGAAAATAAGAGAGATTTTAATTCAGATTTTGAGATGATTTTGATATCACAGTACACCTAGAAAGCTAAATTATCTTGCCCCATTGAAATCTATGCAATTAATCTATAAATGTGAAAGTTAAACAAATAGTTTTGAAATATGCTGAATAAATAGGTAGAAATACCAAGTACAAAATTTTTACTAGTTTATTAATTCATATCTTATCAGCAAGCAAGAAATGTATCAAGCAGTTAATAACAGATAAAATATCTCGTACGACTACTGATATTAAATTTTTAGTGCACATTTTGAATTTAACAGATGGCTCAAATTATGAACAATTTGAATTCAGCACAGAGATATCACTAATGTTTTGATCTGATGTAGAGCGAAAAAAAAATCTTAAACCACCCATTGCAAGATGTGCATAAGTATTTTAGAATTTTGCTACAGAAAAATCGTTACTAGAAATTACACACTTACTGTTTATATTCTTTTACAAAGATGCACAGAAGAATTTGGATACAATAAAAGGTTTTATATGAAGCCTATTTAATAACTAATTAATCAATTATAAAAAACCTTACTTCAGGGTAACCACTGATGATGACGTGGGGCCCTTGCAAAAGTATTTTGGATGAAGCCTGAAGTAAAGTTTTTAAAAATAACTCAAAGGTATTTGGATACATTGTGGTATTGATTTTAGTACATGTACTTGAGGTGAAATACTTAATAATTAATATGCTTTTAACTTTTGTTTATTTTCTGAATCACTTACTGATTCAAATTAGTTTAAATGGCCGATAGCAGTTAAATCTTTGGAAGGTCTCAAGTGAAGCAACTCCACATTTTTTTTAAAAAGATGATTCCAGGAAAAAAAAAAATCCAAAATATACCTCTTTTTGCACCTGATTTAGATATGTAGGATCTTTGGATGCTGTTTAACCTAATTTGCTTTTAATACATTATTATGGAGTAGATTAATGAATTCTCGAAAGAAAAAAATGGAATATTATTAATAACCCTTTAACTGCCTCGGGCGTTTATATCTGTCTCAGTATGCTGATATGTTAACTGCTCCGGACGTATACATCTTGCCGAAGTACGATCCTTTGTGCTATGCTGCCACCAGTGAAACTAATCTCAAGGCTTTCGAATGCAATTAAATGACCATAACAGTGTTTTTCAAGGATTTACTTAATTCCGAGAAGATGAGGAGAGAAAGGAATAAGAAAGGGAATGTTTCTGGAACAATGAACGCATAACTATAACTATTTGCACCTGTAGGAAAAATGGTGGCAACTGGGAAACTAATCTGATAATTTTTCATCGGTAGGTAAGGGGTTAATTATTTTAAGCTGCATTTTCTTTCTTTCTTTTTTTTTTTTTTTTTTTTTTTTTAATAGTGTGTGAATGAGTGGATATTTTTACGGTGCTGACTCTAGGCTAATTTGGCAGGGTGCTCTACCAGGCAGCCCCTCTAAACACATTTTAGCACCCAGTGGTCCTTTTTCAGTCCATTTTAGGACCTGACAGCTCTTTTAAAAACATTTTAGTATCAAGTGGCCTTTTCTAACATTTTAAATGTTCAGAGCCTTTTATGTATTTTCTTTCTAATATGTAACCTTCTAGCAATAGTTTTACAGCATTCCTGGTTGGTTGGTTGGAGGATTAAGGCCGATTGACTCCTTATGTGTCCTAGGCCTATAGGGGGAATGCCCTCTGTGGGGGTCTTTCTAAGGGGTCCCAGCCCGTATTTACGCGAGTTTCGGAGGAAACCACGGAAAACTCCGAACGGCTAGGTCGATGAGCGCGACCTGGGATCGAACCCGGCACCTCCCATCTACCAGCTTTGAGCGCAGAACCGCTCGGCCGCTGGTGCGCCACAGCATTCCTGGAAGAACACATATATACATGTAAAATTAGTAACTTCTATCACATACAAAAATTACGACATAGAAGACTGCAAATGATGCCCTTTTTATTCAATTCCCCCGGCAGCCCTTTTGTTCTAGAGTTAGTACTATTTAGACCTACTTTGACAGAATTTTACCAACATATACATATCTTTTGTGCAAACAATCTGAAATACAATTTAAATGAATAAATAAACAGCATATGTTTGAAAAAAAAATTAGAAAAACCAAATAGATAAAATAAATAACATCATAATTTCAAAGAGGAAAAGTAGAATCTTCAAAATTGACACTTTTTTTTTTTTTTTCTTCTGAAGTAGCGATTGCCAATATAAATTTGTATAGATGCATATCTTGATACTTGAATTTTATTGTTAAATACAAATAAATTAATACAATCAGTGGCGGCTCGTCATTAAGGGCCAGCAGGCACGGCCCCACTTAACTTTTTTTTTTTTTTTTCGATTAATTATTATTATTATTATTATTATTATTGTTGTTCATTATTTCATTCTTTTTCTTTACTGCTCAAAAATATATATATACAAACTAACATCTTGCATCCATTTTTTCTTAATATGCTTCTCATTATCATTTATTTGTCAGTATGCTTTTTTCAAGAGTCATAAATCACTTAACACATTCGCGACCGCTGACGTGAATTTATGCCATTTCAACTTCTATAGCTAGTTACCGCTGACCAGGAACGTATCCAGAGGGGGGCTCTGGGGGCTCGAGCCCCCCCCCCCCCCCCCCCCCCCCCGAAATTTTCTGAGATAACTTTTTTCATGTTCTACTGACCAGAAAAAAAATGTAAAAAAATGAATTTTTTCTCCACAATATCTTTTTTTTTGTTGTTGTTAATTTGTTTGCTTGTGAAACCTTATTTATCAGCAATTTTCTGTCTTGTAAAGTCCAAATTGCCAAAATGCATATTAGCTTTTTGTAAAAAACACTAAAAAGAGAACTTTATGATACTTATTGACATTGTTGAGCCGCGTAATGTGTCTCCTTTCTCTTGCCAGAAATAGCGTTTTAATTCTTTGTGAGACAAAAGATTCGTCATTAACAAAGATCACAGTTGCAAATGGAACTTCTGTTTTTTACAGTTATGCACGTAGTATACCTTCCTTCCTTCATTCCTTTCTAACATAAAACAGCCAATATAAAATCTACTTTACAGAAAGCCATGTGATGAAAGGTAGGCCTTAAAAATCCAACACGTTATGTAAACATCTTTGTTACGATCTTGATAAAGCAGACATATCTGAGTCTGATGTAGAACGGGATGATGAGCCATCGCTTCACCGGTAACTTTCCAAACGATAACCAATAATGACGTGCACCCACAGTTGAAGATACGCTGTGTCACATGAGACACCTGGTTGATACACACCCTGGGTACATACAGAAACGCTAGATAGTTCGATACGTATGCCATGCCAGAAGATTTTCAACAACTACAAAGCGTATAACCATGGCCCCAGGGTCTGTAGAAGACACGATAAACGGTAAGCCATATAAGAAGACCTCAATGTGTTCGTCCAACATAGACATGTAATATATCTAGGTTTAGTGGACGCCAGCACACAGGTCCTCATGTTTCCAATAATATGATCTAAAGTAAGCAATATTATCTAATTAGAAAACCATGTATTTATATTATTTTCTTCTACACACCACACAAAACAAGAGAAAAATGTATTGTATTCGGAAACTTTTAGACTTCCCGTTTTCAATGTATGTACATGTTTTTAGATGCATTGAACACCATAAGACTATTTTTTGGAAACTTAGATATAAATATTCTGATAAGATTTTTGGGTATATCGCCCAGCAGATAGCGTAGCTGCACTAGATTTCTCTTTTTATGGAAAAGATATATCTCGGGTGTATTAAAAAGAAGCTATGTCTAAAAAAAAAAAAAAAAAAAAAACGAAAAGTATTTCAAACATGGTTGTGCATGGCACATAAATCATGCGCCGTACCACTGAATTACGACGTCGGCCAGTTTTTGGTATGTTAAATTTGAATGGACTTAACATTGCACTAAAGCTAGACAACAAAGCAATGGTCTGGAATCCATTTCTAGGGTAATCCGGAATCGTGCCATCACAATTTAAAACCTCCACGGAGAAGATGCTTCCCCAATTTCAGTATACCCGAGCTATTGCATTTACAAAACATGGAGGACACAACGGATTTTACGTGCAACTGATATCATTGATCTACATGACCGGATTTGGAAGGCTCCAGTATCGATCACTCAATCCTTCAATTACGAGCTCGACTCCTTATTCACCGGACTACCGTGAGTCCAGTTTTTGGTGATTTTCTCCGTTTGTCAGTGGTTTACAACATCACGGATTAAAAAACTCTCTACCTGAGACTTATGTATTTTAAAGGACTAGTTCCATCAGTTTTAGGCCCAAGGCACTTTTTAGAATTATTATTATCATTAAACCTTTTCTTGCCATTTCCGATTTTAGGAACATTAATTCCATTGTTTACCGACATGCGGCGTTGTAACTGATCTTATTTATAGCGCATAACCATTTTACTATGCCTAGATATGAAGCTTAAGGTAACAACTAATATTTTTCTTAAAGTTAAGGTGATTGGGAGGGGGGGAGGACAAACTTTAGCGTACACGCTCTTGGTGTGTACATGTGCGGGTGCACGACCAAAATCTTAGTGAAAGTTGGGCCCCCTCCGAAATTTTTTTCTGGATACGCCCTTGCCGCTGACTTCGATATTCCCCGGCAATCAGTCTTAGAAAAGACAAAAGTATGCTGGTCGCGAAAGTGTTAATGATTCACCCACCAAATGTTGAAAAAAATATATATAAAAAAAAAAAATAAAAAATACAGCCTTAGACCGACAGCTGCTTCGTTATCTAAGGGTAGGGCCGCATCATTACCGGCCCATCTTGGCATATTCATTTATACAACAGTTATTCTATCAGATCAGCAGGTTAACACATTTGGCGACGACCTCTTTCATCAGCATTAGCACGCTGTAATTTATCGTCTGTAGGGCACCGGCAGAGTGGCCATTGAGACAAAACTATGGGGGGAAAGAAAACGTCTATTTTAAAGAATGTTAACCATACAATTCCTTGATAAAATTTGGCGACTTTTGCATTGCTTTTATTTGTATGATTTTTCGGTGCATTTTTTTAGAACTTACATATGATAGTTTCAAATTTTAGCGTTTTAGATTAGCGTTTGAGATATAAAAGCTCTTAATTAAGAATTTAAAACTTCTCTAACTGCAGTATTTTTAATTTAAATGAAAAAATGGAAAGAAAATGTGCAACTGTGATATTTTTCTTCAGATTGGTATACTAAAACTTTTATGATAATAAATTGTAAAAATTTTAAAATAAATAGTGGATTTCCATGGATATATAGATTAACTATCTACATAAAAATGTAGGTTTTTTTTTACTGGATTTCTTAAAAATACGGTTTGATAAAACAGTTTTATTAAGACGATAGACCGTCTTTCTTTCTTTCTTTTTTTTTTTTTTTTTTTTTATTATATCTTTTAGGAAAAAAAAAAAAAAATCTATTTTTGTTTTTTATTTTATTTAAGAATCAATCTTAAATTCTCAACAAACATTATGCATAAAAACATCATAAAATTGTGTCAAAAAGTAGGAATTTTATAATTGTAAAACCTTTTGAGAGGGGCTCTTCCGAAATCCGATGGTGAAGAGTGACAGATGCTGTCACAGGCCCCTTTCAAAAGGTTAAAAAGTTTTAAAATGACATTTTTCAATGTTCAAAATTTAAGTTAAATTTTCTCTAAATGCACAATTTTATAATTTTACGCATGAAAATTCGAAACTGATAAGGATAAAGATATTTAATTTTAAATAGATGTTTTCTAGCTAATTTTCTCTAAATTGAATCAAAAATTAAGAAATTTAATTAAAATTTTTTAAAATTAAGCTGTTAAAGTGATAAACATGGTAGTTTTTTAATATGTATTCATATTAGTACATTATTCATAACCTTCCAAATTTCAATATAACTTGTTATAAATTTATTAAAGTTTATTTTATTTGTTTTTTAAGATAAGAAATATGAATACAACATTTGAAATGTTTATTATTCAATGACTTAGGGATATAATTCGCGCAAGCTAAAAAATATTACATGTAGAGTGAGAAAAAAATTGAGTTCAAATTTTAATGGCGTGTAGTGTTAGTGTTAAGGCCAGTTGACTAAAAGTAGGTCCTAGATCTGGTTGGTGTACTCTCCCTAGGGAGTCTTTCTATGTGATGATACCTAGTTCCAGGGTTGGCAGGTTTTTGACACGTGACAGTTTTTGACGGTTTAAACCATGGTTAAAACCGTCATGTCAAAAACCACCTTGTCAAAAATGTCAAAAACTGTCAAAAACCTATATTTATAATTTAATTGTCGTATGAAAAATTAGCTTAATAAAATATAGTTCATAGGGATTTTTTGAAAAGTAAATAGAATGTTGCTCTTTGAAAAACACATTGTTACAACATTTTGATTAATATAAAAAACAAAACTTTAGGCTTTTAAAATTTTACTATGAATTATTTCTATGTTCATTCAAAATATGCTGTGATACTTTTATGTATTATTATGAAATTTATTTATAACTATGCTTGATATAGCACATGTTAAACTTAGTTATGCGATATTTTAAAAATATAGTTGTTTTCAATAAGATATTGTTTATCAGTATGTTTTAAAAAGTAAACATAATACATATTAATGTTTTTGGAGAAACATTATTATAACATTTTGATTAATATAAAAACAAAACTTTAGGCTTCTAAATATTTATGATTCATATATCATTGATAGATCATTTTGATTGACAAATCATTTTATTTGCAATACAACATTGTATAGTTCAATTTTTTTAGTATTGTGCTTTTAGTATTATGTATTTAACCAGTAAAATAAAAATGCATAGCCTAATATTTTGTATTTAAATATTTTATAGAAAAATATAACTTTTTTTTTTCTTAATGACTGCTGATATTGCAAGTTTTTAAGAAAAAGTAATAATTCTGAATGTTAAAAAAGCTTGAATTGTGTCTGAAATTCATATAATTACCGTGAAACACGAGAAATATGAATGCTTTCTGGACATGTATAAATTGTAATAAATGTAATATTTACCCGTACAGATTTTTAAAAAAATTATTAGTCTAAGCTGTAGGGCCCACCAGCAGCCAAGTGGTACTATGCTCAAAGCTGGTAAACGTGAGGTGTAGGGTTTGATCCCAGGGCGCACTCGTTGGCCTAGCCATTGAGAGTTTTTCATGTTTTTCTCCGAAACTTGTATAAATACGGACTAGGACCCTGTAGACAGACCCACACGGAGGGCAATACCCCTTAGGCCTAAGATACTAGAATAGTCAATCAGCCTTACTCCCAAAACACCGAACACCAATAGTCCAAGCTATAAACAGGTACAAATATTTATACAATCAATAATAATAATAAACAGATAAAAATTCATTAATAAATGATAAGTATAATAAATGTAGATTATAAATATAATTATTTTCAAATTCATATTAATTTACTGCCCACATATATTATGTTTTACTTAAAGAAAAAAAAAAAAAAATCCAGTATTCCTGTGTTTTCATGTCTTATGTGAAAATTCATAAGTAACTTTGGAATTTTAGAATTTCATAAATATTAATATAAATAAACATAAACATACAAAATATAACTGTATGCATACTTTGTATATATTTCTTAGATTATAAACCAGTACATTTACCTAATTTTTTATAAATTATCTACAAATTGTTTTCAGATTTCTTAATTTATAAACAGCATAAGATATTCACTTGTATATGGCAAATATTACTAAATCCTATTTCTAACCAGATTTTAGCTCATTTATAGATGTTGAATTTTGACAATACAGGTTTTTGACGGTATAGAGGTTTATGACAGGTTTTTGACGGTTTAAACCATGTTTAAACCTTTGTCATGTCAAAAACCACTTTTTGACGTCAAAAACCCAACCCTGCCTAGTTCGTATTTATGCGAGTTTCTGAGAAAACCATGAAAAATTGCAAATGCATATATCAGCTAAAGCGACCTGGAATAGAACTCGGCAATTTCTATCTACCATCCTCCAGATATTTAAATTTTGATACTCCACTGATCAGAAAACTGCAGAATTTTGTAAATGAAGTCGTAAAACATTAATTTCTGAGATAAATTTACGCAGTTTTTTCCATATTGTTAAATTTAAGATTTGCCATCAAAAAAAAATTTTTTCCAAAAAAATTATGCTTTATATACCTCCTTAATAATGTATGTATTTACGTTTGAACAATGAATATTATTATTGTTAAGTTATACACCATACGATGGGTCGGGCCCCACTTATGAAAAATTGCACGAGCCGCCACTGAATACAATACATGTAAAATGCATTTTGAGAGAATACTTACTTGAAGTAATTCTGATGCAGTTGCCCTTTCATCAGGATTTTTTACTAAGCATCTTGACACAAAATCAATAAACTCAGGTGAATACCTATCTGGGTCACGAAAGGAAGGTGGTGGCTTCGTAGGTATCATAAATATAGCCTAAAAGAAATACATATATAGACAGATAAATGCACTGAATTAGAATATATATATATATATATATATATACTATTTAAAGAATCAGAAATTCAAATTTACATAAAATAATTTTAAAAAGATAAAAAAGTTTAAAACTCGGCTCTTTTACAGAAAAAAAAATTCAGTACAAAGAACTAAAAAAAAAAAAACTAGCCTGATATCAAATATAGTGTGATTTTTTGAGAACATAAAAAACTTGGCATGGTTTTATTTACTGTAAGTTAATGTATCAAAAGAATGAGGGCTACAAGAAAAATATACCATACTAAAAATACTTTTGAGTTTGCATATCTATCCCTTCCTGAGCCATACTGTACCACCCATCCCTTTACTTAACATTTCAATAAAGTAGCTTATTACTAGAAGCATGCTGCTTTTATGCTTAACTGCTAATTCATAAAACATCCAAGTCTCTAATCTAAAAAATTCTATTCACTTATATGAATAAAAGACAAAAGTTTATAATAAAATCTGTCCTTAGATGACTAGAGTAATTTTATCTTTTGGATACTTTTTTCAGTCAGACTATTTGCTTCATAAAAATTGTGTCAGGAATATAAATACAGAGTAAATAAAATATCATTATTTACAACGAAGCATTCATAATCCAGAATTCTGTAATCCGGCAGACCTATAAACTAGCACTAATGACTTTTTCTGTTTGTTTTTTTTTCCCTCTCTGCTTCCTTTTTTTTTTTAGCCTCCACCCTTAAATTGTAGTAGTACACAACCTGTTATTCACAGCATGCTTGCCAACTTTTAAGGATTGTTAGTAAAATTTAGATTTTCATTTAATTTCATTGATTTACAGACTAGAGTAAATTTTTTACAGATTAATCAGGATGATGGCAAAAATTCAGAAAAAGAACAACGAAATTTTTGTCTTTCTATGGCAAATCCAAAAGTTATTAATAAAAGAGATTGTTCTTATTTTTTATACCAAAAGTCAAAATAAACATGACTAAACGAAATCTCTGTCAACAGTTTTTAGGAGGACTTGAAAAATATTATTTTATCAGCGATAATCAACTAATGAATGTGCATATGTTAATCAGTCAACAATAAACTGAAAAACAAAAAAGAATGACACTAATGAAATTGACTGACCTACTTAACAGAATGTAGCATTGTCAAATTCCTGATCTTAATTGTTATTAAACCAGTTTTAATATCAATTTTTTATTACATTATTATTTGTACAAAAATAAATGATCTTTATTACTGTTTTATAACGGTTATTTTAAAAAAATTAATTTGTTTAAACGTTTTAATTAATTTAGTTTTTGACAAGGGTTTGCCATACATTTTTTAAATTTAATTTTTTTTAAATATTTCTTTAGATATAGGATTTTGATAGAGGATTTTGATATAGGGTTTCGATATACATTTTCAGAACACCGATAATCCGGAAAAATCCATAATCCGGCAATGTCTATCTGTGCTGATGCCAGATTATCGATGCTTCACTGTACTCATTTACTTTTATTAACTTATTTTATTTTTTATCTACTTATTTTTGATCGGCCAATTAAACTTTTTTTCCCCTCTTGGGTTAGAGGTGTTTGCTGTGCTGCTGATGGATTTTACAAATTCAGGGCGTTTAGCACATCTCTCTCAAAAAAGAAGGGATTTTATGAACTAAAATTTTAAAAAAGTACTTATGGGAGGGACCTATTTTATTTTGTGCATAAATATCAGTATTTATGATCTCCTACCATGTGTAAGCTGAGTTCAATGCCCGAAATCAAATAATTAAAAATATATATACAGTTAGTGTCAAAAGTATGCATACGCTTTTAGTTATGTTGAATACTTTAAGATAGGGCTTGGGCCCCCTCCAATAATTTCCAAGATTTCACTTATATTGTTCTTCATGATGCAAAACAAAGAAATTTACATTTTACATTTAAAGCTATGTTTAGAATTTTGAGAATGTATTTTTTCCCATTAATTAATAACTGTCCTCGAAATTTGCTGTTCAAAATGTGAGTGCTACCCTCTATGGGGTCCTTTTAAAAGTATTTTAGGCCAAATTTCGTGAGTTTTGGAGAAAACCACTGAAATTTTCAAATAGCTAAAATTTAATTATTCTCAAGGGGCAAGAAAAATTAAAGGTACTATTGGCACAAAAATGTGTAGACATGCCCATCCAGAGCAGGGTTGGCAGATTTTGATGGTTTAAACTGCAGGGTTGCCAACTTTTCAAGAACAGTTTGAGGAGTATTCAGAGAAATTTTTAGGAGCATTTCGGCTACTTTGAGAAGCAATTTTAAAAATACATAAAGAAATAAACTACTAACAAAAATAAATTAACAATAACAACATGAAATTAAGAAATAATCATTGACAATCAAATATATTTAGCAAAACAGTGAAGAGAGATAAGAATGGGAAATGATTAAGTCTGAATATAAGATTAAAACCCAAAAGTAATTTGTTTTCTGCATGATGGCATATTTACCATACATAAATAAGGATAATATATGATAGTAGATTATTCAGTTACACACAAAAAAAAAAAGAAAAGAAAAGAAAAGAAATGAAAGTACGAAGAAAAAAAAAATTAAACAATTTTCATGAATGTCAAAATTATTATACTACCACATAAAAATCTAAAAACGAAATATCCGATATTCACATAAATGTGTAAATAATCTCATCTCTGAGTCAACTCCCTCTAATCTGCATAGCTTGGGACCAAATGTTTTGTAAACTTTAGAATTTTGCAAATTATTGGTCATAATTTGTTTACTTTTTTTTTTTTTATGATACAAATAAAGTCATAATAAATTATTATTTAAGTAAATGATAAAAGAAATGTATAATTATCTCAAATAAATCTTAAATAAAATTGAATTTGAACATTAGAAAATGTTACCAATTTAATAAAAATAAATAAAGCAGAGAGAAACAAAAACAGCGTGCAGCACTGACTGAGCGCTTTGCTTCTTCGGTCATTCGTCAGCGAGTAACGTAATCTATGACGTTTTTATCCCTCTAACTAATCATGAAGTGTAATTTTGCGACACCACTCCTCCCTTCCTCACCTGCTCCAGTAAGAAAGAGAGAGAGGGGGGAGGGGGCTGAAATTCAGAGCTAAAGAAAGAAACGGAGGGAAAAGATTTCTTTTCACTTTAATTTTTCTCCCCATGTGATATAATATGCAATACATTTGCACCAGACCGCAAAAAAAGCCTCTCCTTTCGACTGATACCAGATGGCCATGCCAGACATTCCAAAGATTTTTTTTTTTTTCAGTATCTGCCACTATTCAGCTTTATGTATTTAAAAAATATTTAGCTAGGTAGCCAAGACTGAATTTGTGGAGCATAAAAAGGACATCATGGAATTGCGGTGTTTTCAAAATTTTTCGGAGAAACTCTGCAGAAATCAGAGCAGTTGGCAATCCTGAAACTTTTATGTCAAAAACCTCAAATTCTACACTTCTGGGTATACTTTAAACAATGAAAAAGTTATATTTAGAAAAATAAAAATTATAGTCTTAAAAAAGTGCTTAGTTTATATGTTGCCCATAATTACAAATAATGTTTAGAAGAGAATTATGTGTTTTGTATGAATGCAAATGATTTCTGTTTAATACAAAAAATTGATATTGTATTACCTTTATAAAATACAAAAATTCGAATATAGATATTTGTATAATTCTAAGGTGAACTAATTACTTGTTTGCACTTTAATTTATTAGAAATTATACTAAGCGTTATTTTCAAAAAGGAAGCTCTGTTAAATATACTGATTTACTGTCTTTTCATTTTGGGATGTAATCAATAGTATTTTAATGTCACATAATTAAATTTTTTTTTAAGATATTGCCTGACAAGCTAAACTAAAATTTTAATATAAATTACATAATGCAATTTTAAATTATTTTTAATTATGGGGTTCATGGACAGTATATATCCTTTTTGTAAATTAATGTCTTAAAGGCATGGAAATTTATATGCATTGAAATGTAATAATATTAAAAACATTAAAATTTCTCAAACTATATTAAATAAAGTACAATACTTTTTTTCCACTTTTTAAAAATACTCCTTGCTAACTGATTTTTAATTTTACTCCACGTTTTTACACTATTACAGATTAACAATATATTCTGAAATATCTGGATATTACTTTGTGGATTTGTTGATAATTTACAAAAAAAAAAAAAAAACTAAAAATTTTCATAAAAATTTCAGCATTTAATATAAATTTAAAAATTAACCTATCACTGAAGTGCCACTATAATAACCTAATATGTTTAGTATATTTAGTACATTTTTAAACCATAGTAATGTTAACGTGAGGAGGAAAAAATTATCCTAATTAGCACAAAGTATTTAAAAATTTTCAACATTTAAAATTTTTATTATTATTTTTTTTTTTATTTATTTAGTTAGTTTTAAATAATTTTTAATATAAAATAATTTTTAATATACTTAATTGTACTATTATAATTTGGCAGATATATATCTAAATTTTCATAGCTTTAAGGCAATTTTCAAGAAAGATTGAAAACATTCCCTCTCCCTTTAAGACAATGCATTGATAAGTTTCCTAACTTTTTTTTTTTTTTTTTTTTTTTTTTTTGGAGGGGGGGCGTGGTAGCCCAGTCGGTAGAGCGCCGGCATCGCAATTGGAAGATTGCGGGTTCGGTACTCGAGCAGGCCAAAGACCTTTGTGTACACTAATGGTGGCTGGTGCACGTAAAATCTGTCGTGCCTGCAATGTCCTCCATGTTCCCATCAAAAATTATACCTCTGGGGGTCATCGAAGCGGGAGAGCCATCCCTTCCGTGGAAGATCAAAATTGTGATGGCATGTCTCCGGACCACCTCTAGGGGTGTGTCTCAGACCATCGCCAATTGTCCATCTACGCAGCACTAGTGCGATGTAAAAAAAAAAAAAAATGACTTTTTTTTTTTTTTTTTTTTTTTTGGGGGGGGGGGGGGGGGGATAGATGCTTTTTATATATAAGCAATGTTAATTTATAAACATAGAACATTGCAATTTAAATATATGCATAAAATTATTTTAGATTATAGTTTTCATTTTACACATATGGTTTATGATAGTTTACAGTTAAAACGAGTTTTTGACAATTTAATCCAGTTTTTGACACCTATCACAAAAACAACCCTGATCCACACAGCACAAATATTGCTTGTTCAGAAAACAGTAATACCTTTTCACATGGCATAATCTCTCAAAAACAAATATACAATTCAAAGATCTGATTTAATGGAATTCATTCGAATACAGACTGTTTCCTTTTACACACTTTGGCAAAGATTAATAAAGCAGGAAATAATCAACAGACTATATTAAAAGAAAAAGTTAACTCTGTTTCAAATTAAGATAGGATTTCCAGATGCAGGCAACTTCAAATTAATATTTTTTCCTAATTTGTCAATAAAACTTGCCAAGTCATCAAAAATGACTTTCAAGAAAGCCAATAAAGTTATTATTCTCCTCATGTAATACTTTATATTATTACATTTGCAATGCAACAGCAGTTATAATAAAGGAAATTTGCATTTCTTTTAAGATTATTATTGTGTGATGAGAGCTCCATTAATCCTTGTAGCGTTAGCTGTTTTTTAGTATGTCTGTTTAATGATTTATAAAATTAATACTATGCACAGTATAAATATGAGAATTTGGTACTGTGTACTACAGATATTTATTATTTTCTCGAAAAAAGTATCATGTATTTCAAAAGTTAGTCACATCAGCGTTTTATTTTGACTAAGCATGATGGAAAAAGACAGCTTAAAGGGTTAATAAGTTATGTTGAGATCTCTAAAACTAGATGTCATATGACTAAAAATTTTAACTAATTTTCAATACACACATTTTATTTAATTCTTGTTGCTCAATTAAGTATTCATTTAACAGAGGTACTCACAGTGAAGTTTAATTAACTTACTATGTTGATGCCTAAGTTTACTAGATTAATAATTTCATCTGTGATAATTTCTGAAGTTTCTTCAGAATTAAAGTTGCATATTTATGAACCTTACAGAGGCACTAATGGTCAAATTAAGAGTTGTACCAAATATTCGGTTATTATTTGGTATTCGGCAGATGACACCTAATGCTTGAAGTTAAAGTTAAGTTAAAAATTAGGTTAACAGTAAATGAAATCTAATATCTACTTACACGCATAGGATGTATATCACCATAAGGAGGCTTGCCTTCGGCCATTTCTAAGGCTGTAATCCCAAGGCTCCAAATATCTGCAACACAGTCGTATCCTATTTCTTGAATCACTTCTGGTGCCATCCAAAAGGGAGTGCCAATGACTGTATTTCTCTTAGCCATGGTATCCTATAAGCAAGAAAAATTAAAGTTATTTTCTAGAAAGACTGTTTATAAAAAATTTCGAAATTAAAACTTATAATGAAAAAGAAAACTAACTAATGATAGATTTTTCCCCCTCTCCTTTTTGACTTTTAAACTTTAAAAAAAAGTCAGTGTGCAACTTATTAATTGACAAAATTAATATCTTTACAGATTTTGTACAAAATTTAAATAACTGCAGGGGATAAAGCAGACTTTCAGTATCATTGTAATATTAGTATAATTTATCTTATATTTACATTTGTTTGAAATTTTAACCATTCCAGGTTGTAATTGCAGAAGGCCTGAACACTTCAAACACAGTAGAAATGAAAAAATAGTTCTTTCTTTCTTTACGGTCATAAAATTTACAGTAAGTTTTTTTTTCCAAAAATTTTCATGAAAGTTATTTGATAGAAAGATCTTCTAAAAATAGCATGTATTAATCCAGGTTTTTATGTTTGGGGCCTATTTTTGTGGGGGGGGGGGGGGAATTATTATTTTTGTAAAAAGAATATTATTGTGTAAAATCTTCCATAATAGTGTTACCTCTATTTCAGCGGTCGCCAAACTTTTTGACTTCACAGACTATCAAAATTCACTATATAAACCACCAAATTCCTATGACCACTAAATTTCTAACTTAAAATCCCAGGGACAACTAAATTCATAATTTAAAATTCCACGAACTACTAATATGATTAAGAAACAAATTTATTTCTACAATAATGATCTTAGAATAGCTATTTTATAAATATGCATATCAGTCAAATTTGTTTTCAAAAAATGCAGAAGATTTCATGTATTATTATTTTATGCATAAAAAATAGAAATAAACACAATTGACTAATTTTACTTAAGTTATTATGTAATAAGGATTGGTACTCTAATAATATAACACCAGCTATGTAAATCAAATGAATTTTCAGTTGATATATTTAGTAGCATGGTAGATCTACTATGTACTACTGTACTGTAGAAAGATCATTATAATAATTAATGTTTACATTAACTCACTTCGATAGACTGGAGTGGAAGGCTGATTTTTTACCAACTATGTAAAAATACCAGAGCTGGGAATTGAACCTGGGCCTTCCGCTTAATGCATGGATGCTCAAACATAAAATTATTAAAATCTAACAGGAAATTATATTTTTTTTTACACATATTTGAAATGATCGAAAAATTCAAATATGATAATTTATAAAAACTCTAGCTAAGTACCAAATATAAAAATTTCAAAGCAACTACTATGCCTGTTACTTATAATTCAAATTTTTGTGATACAGACTTAAAAAATATTCCATTTGTTTTCTTTCTCATCCAGAAAATTCTGCAGTTTAATGTTATGAGAATAAGTGATTCAGAAAGTCCTGAGATAAAAATTAACATCAGTTGTAATTCCTAGTAAAATATTAAAAAAATGTACATAATGTCTAGATTTTTTATGGACAACCAAAGTTTTATCATGGACCACTAGTGGTCCACATACCACTGATTAGTGAACACTGCTCTAAGCATCATTTAATATCAAGCTAACAGAGATTCACTAAACCAAGTATAGGGAATCATTAGAAATAATACAAAAAGGATGGAAAAATTTTATGAAAAGGATCATTTTTATAAAATAAAATTTTGCGAAATGGTTGTTTTTATGAATTTGAATTTTGTGAAGGAGCCAATTTCATGGATTTGAACTTTATGAAGGGTCCCATTTTATGGATTTGAATTTTGTGCAACGGTCCATTTTATGAAGGGCAGCAAATGGGCACTAATTTTTGCATGGATCAGCCCCTGAATAGAAACATTATCTGTGAGGAAGTTTTTCCAAATTTTTATTGTTTCTGGGGTAATTGCAATTCAAAAGTCGAAAACTGGATATTAAATAAAACTGTACTCATACTGCATAAGGGGGGGGGGGGGGGAGAATGAATCTGGAATTGACTTAAATCTAATGAAAAAAAGTCACATTTTTCACAAACAACTATTAACTAATATGCTGAAAAGTTTAACGTGCATTACGGAACAATTGCTGCTATTTCAAAACCATAAATTAATTACATTTAAAAACAAGCAGTTGTGCATCATGTGATTAAAAAAAAACTTTTTTTTTTTTTTTTTTTCCAGTAACACAACACAAATGAAGATGATCAGGGGTTTACTCATTAGAAATTCATATCCTATCCAACTAGTTGGCATAGATGAATTTAGCTCAGTTCCTCATCATATATTTGCTCTCAAAAATTTTTACTATAGAGCATAATATATTTATGTTAAGAGAAATGAACTCGGGAGATCATTTAGAAAGGTTCAGACTGAAATTCCATATCCACTACGCAATTCTATTTCTGATTCAATACATTTACCTTATCTTAATCTGCTAATTTTATTAGTATAAGTTTCAAATTTTAGTTTTTATGCAATTCCATATTATTTGTTATGCAATAATCCCCCTAATGTATGTTTATGTGAAATTCTAGAAGATGCTATTTCTATTTAGGGACCAATCCAGGCAAATATTGGAGCCCATTTCCTGCCCCTTCCCAAAATTCTATTTCATAAAATGAGCCCTCTCACAAAATACCAATTCGTAAAAATGACCCTTTCACAAATTTTAAATTCATATAAAAAAAAAAAAACCTTTCACAAAATTTTATTTCATGAAAATGATCTTTTCCATAAAATTTTTCAATCCTTTCACAGTATTATTTCAAATGACTGCCTATACTTGGTTCAATGAAACACTGTTTGCTTGATATTAAACATTATATAGAGTGAACACATGAATTCTTCCATGTAAAAAAAAAAAAAAATCTTAAATTTTTAATAACTTTTGAAGTTAACAAATTAGAACATTCATAGTCATGCTAGTATCATAAATCATATTTTAAAACTGGTCTGCCAATCATTTCGATGATGTTTCATATACATATAAATACATATTAATTAAATTTTGAACTTTCACTTTACAAGAGTTGTAATAATAACTATAACCTGTAATAGGGCTCCAATTTTATTCTATGTGTCTACTAAAATGGTAACATTGTTTTAAGACTATTATCAGTAGACGTACTGTTTCTCCCTCTCTATATAATCCTATGGGATTTGCCTAACTTCTTATTTTAAGGATATTTCATTGAAATATGGAATTTTTTTTTTTTTTTTTTTTTTTTTCAATTCTGCTACATAAATTCCACTCTGGACCACACCACCTTTCAGAAAGCATTAAAAAAATAATAAATAAATATATAAATAAATAAATTTAAATATTTTGATTAAACTTTAAAAAAAAAGGATTATATTTGTACTTTTAACTTGGATAAATTTACCTTATACAATATCCTTTTAAGAAACTTAGCAAATATATTTCGGGTACAACAGTACCCATCTTCAGTGCCAACTGAAAACGTCTGTGAAAACATACGTTTTCACTTGGCATTGAAGATGGGTACTGTGATACCCGAAATATATTTGCTAAGTTTCTTAAAAGGATATTGTATAAGGCAAATTTAAGTTAAAAGTTTAAATATTTTGTTTAATTAAGTAAACTTAATGCTGCAATTTTCAACCTCAAAAAAAAAAAAATAATAATAATAATAATAAATAAATTTATTTTTAAAAAAATGCTTACTAAGATTGCAGGTGACATGTTAACAGAATGAAAGAACTTCATTTTTCAATGAGATGTAATTAAAATTATAAAGCAACAAACTCAATAAGATTACACGGGGAAGGAGAAACAGTGAACCTGATTGATGTGCGTCAGCTTTAATCTCAAATTAAAATAAATAGTTTTTATGTTCTAAAAATATTGTCAAAGTTCTTTTGACTAATAAACAATTTAGATCTGTTATTTTCAATAAATAATGTGAAGAAGTAAAACACTAACTGTTAGTTGTCCAGCAACTCCAAAATCAGCTAATTTTGCATGGCCTTCAGTGTTAAGTAGAATATTTCCTGCTTTTATATCTCTATGGATCTTTCTTCTATAATGTAAATACTCTAAACCTTTCAGAGTATCACAGAGTATTGTTGCTATTTCTTCTTCCATCAACTAAAAATAAAATATTTGGGTTCAATCAATGAATTAAAATTAATAATCCATTAATATACATGCAAAATTCAATGTAAAAAAAAAAAAAAAAATGCATACAACACAGTTTGAATTTATAACATAAAAAAGATAATGTAACAGAACAAATAATAAAAATTTATATTAACTCTTTAATACATAGCATTCTTGCCACGAAAACACAATGATACAAAAATTCATCCTGGAATTCTTCAACAAAATCTTACTTTTATAACTAAGTGGAAAAAAATCATTTATTTCTTTTAACTTTGTAAGTCCTGGCAGCTCTCCAATTTAAATGAGCTTAATTACTTTGCTCCTCAAAGGATTAAGGGGATAGTAGACATTACAAAGCTTTTTTGTAAATAACCATCTTAAAATCATGCAATTTTCCATACATGTGCATTGAAATATAACAATATTATATAAACATGTAAAGAAATGGTTATACTTGGAAATATGCTGCATAGATTTTTGGTGTGTGCCCGCACTGAAAATTTATGCAGTTTGCACTTAGGATGGTGCGGGCCTGCACTGAAAATTTATGCAGCATATTTCCAAGTATGGCCATTTCTTTATGTGTTTATTTAGTAATTAGGAAATATTAATTTATATTTTAAGTATAACAGTATTATGTTTAAATATGTATTACAAACATATTTACGTATTACTATGTACATTTTTTGACAAATTAAAATTACAAGAAATATTTTTATGGTTCAATGGTGAAATTTCATGCAAATTTCAAGACTTTTCAAAACTTAAATTTTTGTTTTAAAGGTTTACTAAGATAAAAATTAAAACTAAGATAAAAATTAAAACTAAAAGACGCAGAAGTATTTACATGTTTACAAGGAGTTTCCACTATAATTTTTTATCGAATTTAGTCAAAAATTAAGTTGCAGGGACCATTTCAAGAATTCTGAAAGTACTCATTTAAAGGGAAAAAAAAAAAAAAAAATATTTAAAGATACTTTTACATTTATCTCTAAAAAATTTTATTCCAAACTTTTTATTTAATACAACACAGTTTGCACATTTTTTTTTTTTTTTTTTTTTTTTTTTTAATTTATTTTAATATTAATATATTTTAATGATTGAAATTTTGGTAATTTTAAGATATATTGTTTGCTAGGCTTTATATCACTCATCCTTTATATATTCATCCAATCTTTCTTTCCATATATAGGAATTTTGTTACTTCATATATTAAGGACATGAAATTCAAAAAGGAAGTTTTTAAATTCTCTTTTTTTAATTCCACTCTTTGAATGTATCACTTTTTATATTTTTGAACAATTAAAAAATAATAATAATAGTAACTTAAATATTTTATTTCATTAAGTAAATTCTGAGCTTTAATTCCATGCTTGAAAATTTTTTTTACTTCCATTACCCTACTACCGTAGGTAATGGAAGTATTGTATTTGGTCTGAAAATTCAATATCGGGTTTTCACCTGATTTACACATTTTAAGGTCCCCTGACTCCAAAAAAGTGGTTTTTGGCAATTGGTCAGTGTGTATGTATGTGTGTGTGTGTATGTATGTATGTGGAGAATCTTCTGGCTATTATAGCTCAGAAACTAATAAAGATAGAGCTGCGAAACTTTAGGATTGAAATACGTCTGGTGTACAGATGAAATTTCCAAATTTTGGTAAAAATTGAAAAACCAGAAGTGGGACATCGGAAACCGGAAGTGGGACCGTAAGTCCGTATCTCAAAAACGGCTCTAACGATTTTCTTCAAACTTGCTATATAAACACTCTATTAGGTGTCCTTTCGAATGATATAGTTGGTTAGTTCAGGAAAATTGATAGGCGTCCTGTATAAATAGCTCAATTTCAGGCCCCGCAAAGGCGTTCCTTTAAAAACGGTTGTACGGATTTTTTTCAAACTCGCCATATTAACTCATTTTTAAATATCCTTTTGTATGTAATTATTGTTTTCCGGTCAATAATTGATTTTTTGTAAAAGTTGGTACCTCAAAAACAGCTCTAACGATTTTCTCTTTAGATCACTTTTACGTTTTCTGATCACATTATCTCTCAAAAATGCATATAATACGTGTAATAGTGGGTAATGGAAGTCGTGTGGCTGTTTCACACCAGATTTTTTTTTTTTTTTTTTTTAATGCTTATTTAGATTAAACATAACATGCTCAAAGAGTGGAATTCAAAAATCTTCTATTTTGAATGAACTAGCAAAAGTGTAAAAATTAAGGTCAACTGACCATATGAGGGTCCTAGGACTAGGTAGATTGCCCTCCATTGGAATACTTGAAAAGGGATCACACGAGAGATTTATAACAACATTTCAGGAAACCCAACACAGCAGAGTATAGGGAAAAATCAAGGTCAACCTGTAATCAACTTTTTCCACAGTCTCTCGGAAAAGTTAATTATGTTATGTTAAAGTTGAGCAAAATCTCTCGTGTGATATGCCTATTACACTGCATTAATAAGAATTTTAAAAAAAATAAAACAAGAGTTTAAAAGAGGAAAAAAAAAAAAAAGGAGATTTTTGCATAATTTTAAGGGAGGGAAAGGAAAATTAATGTTTTCCAAGTAGAAAAAAAAAAAATATATATATAAAATATATATTTTTAATTTAATAGATGTTATTTAAATGAAACTATAAAGATCACAAAATACAAACTGCATGTTTAGAGCTTTTTTTTTTTTTTTTTTTTTTTTTTTAATTCACAAATTTTTAACATTTTGTTATATCACTAATTTCTCCTAATCTCCATAAGAATAAATTTCATTAACAGTCAAAGAAAATTGTGTGTTACAGCAACCATAGGAAAAAAAAAAAAAGCATGGATTTTGTTTATTAATTTTTGATAAAATAATCACAAATCTCAAGAACAAACAATGAAAAAAGTACCAAAATTATTCAATTTGTGCTGAAATCATCTACACTATGTACTTGGAGTATGAGGTTGTGCTCATAATGGCACAGTAGGAAGAACATTCCTGAATAAGTACACCAGTGGCATCGAGTAACAAGCGTGGCTTCTTTGGCAGTTCTGTATGTGACTATATTGCCCTCAAGTCACAAAGAAATGGCAGATTCTCACAAACAATGTGTGTCTCTGAAGTTTGATTTTATTTGGAAAGAACACAGCAGAAATTGTTATGATGATACATAACAGGTTTCATGCATTTATGTATCACAGAAGCTGAGATATAACTTTCCTATAAATAGGATTAAATAGCAGTAGCAATACCACCTGCTGGCTGATGTGCATCTAAATTGAAACAACATAGTTCTTTACATCGTAAACATCATACATATCAAGTTTTGAGCACATATATACAATAGAAGCTGAGACGTAACCATGCCTTAAATAAGTAAAAATTGCAGTATAGCAGTGCTATCTGTTCAGCAATTATATCGCAAAACTAATCAGCACCTATTACATACTTGACAACATCCTAATTAATATTCCGTAAAGTTGTTAGTCCCGCCCTTTTTTTCACACTAGTAAATTTTTAGAGTAATATTCTCCAAATGCAATTACGATTAAATAGGAAGGAAAAATATTCTAAAAAGATACTGGTGTGAAAAACAAGGCGGAGGCTAACAATACTGCGGTATATTAATTAGTATGTTGGCAAGTATGCTATTAGCGTCAAGGTCTAAACAAATATAAAGTATTGTTGAATTCTATTTGTTAATTTGTGGTGTATAGTGACCAGAAAATTTCAGTAATATACAGCCAGACATTTTCTAAAAATGGTCAAATTGAGATTAGGACAAATCAAAATGTGTTACAGATTTAAATTTTATAAAGAAAAGGGAGTTCAAATACAATTAGGCCAAAAATACTGACTTTACTGACTAAATTCCTAAATTAATGAACAATACTGACCAAGCTGAAAAATACTGACTTTTAATGACTTTACTGGCATTTTTCAGCCCTGGCCAAAATCCATTGCCCAGGGCTGCCAAAATTGTAAAGAGGGGCCTGATTATTTACATTCAATGGATGAACTATTCAATCAAAACTATTATAAATATGATATTTTTCGCTCAGTCTGCAATAACTGGTCACCAATGGAATATTCTTAGTTGTCTGGGTGACCTAGTATATTTGGGATTTGTCATACTCCGATCACACACATCATATATAACACTGAAATATATATTTAATCATATTAACTGACACACAGTGAGAATAACTGAACTAAGATCAAAATAATAATAATAATACATAATAATAATTCTTTTGACAACTTAATTTAGCAGAAATTTATTTCTTTAATTGCTATGTTTAAAGTTCTAGTGAGTTTTTGTATTTATCATTTTAATATTACAAATGTAATGAATAAAAATTATGTTACCAAATTTCAAAACATAGCTGATCTGGACAATTCTTAAAATATAAAATAATATGAACCAAAATTATCTTTATCATAATATACATATATAATTGTAAGCTTACAAGACATTTTACGATATTTCATAACTTAGTAGACATTTATCAGAAAGTAATTAAAACAGCTACTTAAAAGTTCAGAACTTGAATCCCTTTATTTTTACTATACAAATAATAAACTACATTTAAGAAAATACATATCTAAAAAAAATAATATTTACTGTCTTTTTCCTTAGCCTCATAATATCAGACACTGATCCTCCACCACAGTACTCCATCACAATCTGTAAATAAAATATTTTTACAAGTTAAAAATTATCAACTCAATGAGATGATCGTAGCAAAACATATGCATTTATAATTTACACACACACACACACACACACACATATATAACTGCAATAATTTTTAATGGAGCTAACTTTAATACTTTCAAATATCTACTCAAAAAACAGCAGGAAAAGAAAAATATTCTATGCCTTCTAGTACAGAATAATATCAGGGGTCTTGTTTTTGTAAAATTGTGAAAAATCTACACATAATTTTGTGAATCTAAATTTAGAGTAAAAATCAAATTATTCTGAACTTTTCCCCTAGGGTTCTTTTTTAATGAAATTGTAAAAAATGCAATTTTCTTAAACTAAAATTACAATAAAAATAAGCAGGGTTGCTACACACATCAGGAAAAAAAAAATTCCTTGAGTTTTCCCTGTCCCTTTTAGAAGTAAAAAAGATGACACACAATCATGCAACATTAGAATTTAACATGTTTACAAGTCAAATATTTTATTAATTTACTATAGTTGGGGGAAAAAACATAATTGATTCATTATAAAGCACTAAAAATTTTTAAAATATTTGATGATGAAAAAATTCTCCGATGTTTTTCCAAAAAAATTCAAAATTCCCTGTTTTTGTAATAATTTTTTGAAAATTCCCTGAGTTTTCCCTGTTTTTTAATAGATTTTCAAATTCCCTGAGTTTTCCAGGTTTTTCCTGTTTTTCAGGTGCCGTAGCAACCCTGTAGTTTCATTTTTAAACAATGAATGTTCACTTTATAGAACTAAATTTACCCGTATATAC
This sequence comes from Salticus scenicus, assembly GCA_963930645.1. NCBI lineage: Eukaryota > Metazoa > Arthropoda > Arachnida > Araneae > Salticidae > Salticus > Salticus scenicus. The sequence continues at coordinate 181,283,576 of OZ005659.1, forward strand.
AAAAGCTTTTTCTAAATTAAAAATTGAATATCAGTGATACAGTAAGTGTAAAGATATATATAACAATGTCACTCTTCAGCTATTAGCATTGGGGTACCACAGTGGGTCAAATGAAATTAAAAATCACCCAAGAATTTCTGTTTTCATAGAAATGAAAACAGGTTAACTCCACTGAAGATTAGTTTTTGAGATAAAAGAGATTTACCAAAAGGTGTGTTTAGTTTTTTAATGAGAAATTTTGTAAAAAGTCTATCTCTAGAGAGATCATTAAATGCTCATATAAAAGTTTGTTTTTGTAGAAGAATGAGGAAGAAAAAGAAAACTGTGAATAAAGTGAGTCATAATGCTTCTATCTCCAACACACAATGACAGGCTTATTGCATATTTGGAGGAACGAGATCAATGATGCATCAGTTTGTGACAAAATAGTGAAAAATACATAATACACATTTCAGTCACAAATAAAAGAAGAGGTTCATAGATATGGAAAAAAAAAAAGAAAAAAAAACTCTAGAATGGAGGTGAACAACTTTTTAAAGTCGAAGGCCTCTACCAAGATTAATGTCTGTTTACATACGAGAGTTGTAAATTAAATAGTGGCAACTTAACCTTGAAATTCGCAGATGAGCGGGCATGCGCAAATAGGATATGGGAGTGGTGAGGTGGCGCTGTTGCCGATATGTGTAGAGTGCAAAAACAGTCGATCTGCTAAGAAGGGTAGTTGTTGTGTGGCATTAAAGTGAGGAGTTTTGTTTCCATCGCTCTAAAGCATATTTTCAAAAGGTGATCAGCGGTCGTGGCTTAAAATCAAAGTTGCCCATGGCAAAAATGCAACAGAATGCTATCGAGGATTAGTGAAAGCCTGTGGCACAAATGCTTTACCGTATAGGACAGTAGCACGATAGGTTCAAGCATTTCGTTCGGGTCGGAATGAGACTGCGGATTTGCAACAACAAACATGCTTTAGAGCAATGGAAACGAAACTCCTCACTTTAACGCCACACAACAACTACCCTTCATAGCAGATCGACTGTTTTTTGCATTCTACACATCGACAACAGCGCCACCTCACCGCTCCCATATCCTATTTGTGCATGTCCACCCTTCTGCGAGTTTCAAGGTTAAGTTGCCACTATTTAATTTACAACCCTCGTACATCCTGCACAGCTGTTTCACCATTTACACTGAAAAAAATAATCCCCAATTTTTTATAAAATTAGTATTATAGATAATTATTAAGTAAAAGTAATTGAATAATCATAAATAAATAATAATAGCATCATTTGACTTTCTCTCTTTTGTGGACACAGGTTGTGCACCACTACTCTGAAATTTACTTATTCATGTAAATAATAACTACAAAATAATAATAATAATAATAGATAAATAAATATAAATAATAAAATAAGATAAAATGTATGCACTAAAACAAACTAAAAGGTTAAAAAACATTTTTAAAATTTACTTAGATAATTCTTTTTGATTCTATTTCCGTGATCTACCTTCAGTCTGAAGTGAACTGGACACCTCTATTAGCCAAAATCTCAACTGCTTTTGGCTGACAAGTGTGCATATAATGATATTCAGCCAATCAAGATTGACACAAGGTGGCACTTATTGCTCTGAAGTAAACATGAAGGAACGAAAGTGTTCAGTTCACTTCAGACTGAGGAAGGTCACAAAAAAGTGGCTGGAAATATTATCTAAGTAAATTTTTTAAATGGTTTTAACTTTTCAACATATTTTAATGTGTTTAGCTCAACAAATTACATGATTTAAAAAAAAAAGAAAAAAATTCTAAAATCTGCCTGCATTAAAATAATCTGAAATATTTCTAACCTAATTTTCTTTTTTTAATGGAAAAGCAATTTATTGAATAGACTCACCCAAAGGTCAGTCCCTTTAAAATAACTCCCATAATATTTTACAACATAAGGACTATCACATTGTTGCATTATAGATATTTCCTTTATTATCTCTTGGAGATCAGTGTCAACCGGTACTTGCTTGATGGCCAAAACTTGGCCTGATTCTTTGTGTAAGGCTTTATAAACACTTCCATAGCTCCTAAAATATATAACACACAATTGAATAAATGCTGATAGTAACAAAGAGCATAAATTTTAAAAAATATATATGATCTTGGTCACACATTTCTCACTTACAAAATATTTCCTTAAATTTACAAGTAGCATTTTGTATCAAGTAAATTTTTCAGGGATCAATCCATATTTTAATTTTTGGAAGCTTACTTTTATTTAAAAAAAAAAAATAATAATAACAATAATTTTTTTTTTTTTAAGAAATGAAAACCTTCAATTTTAGCGGCCACTAAATCTTTATACCTTTAATATAAAGTTAATACTATTTCATTGAACTATATAAGTACAAATTATTTAATTGAAAAGAATATTTTCAGAAATTAATATTAATTGTATGTGTTTCAGTATTACTTACTCTCTCTCTCTGTGTATAGATAAATATATATGTGTGTGTGAGAGAGAGAGAACTGAAATCCAAATAAATAAAAAAAGAAATAACAAGAAGCAGAGGCAACCACAGCTTAAAATGAGTGGAACATACGTTTAACAACACACATACAAGTTACTGATCCCAAAGAGCTGTAAAACAATGTATTAAGGGCCCGCTTCACTCACTGCCGCCGGAAGGCGAAGTTAATGTTATTGTATGGGAAATTTTTCTTTACTAATACATATTTGTAAATTCTGTTTTCACAATTTGAAAATTCTCAGCTGTTAAATTGACGGACCTTTATTAAAAAATTATTTATCTATCTTTGTATGTTTTATTTTGAAGCTGCAAAATACGAATTTTCAATATGTGAATTTTTTTCATTTTGTAATTTCAAAATAAAATATTAAAAATTAAAAAAAGACATTTTTAGAAAAGGTGCGTCAATTTAACAGTTGGAAATTTTCAGAATGTGAAAACATAAATTAAAAATATGTATTAGTTAATAAGTTATTTGTAAAGAAAATTTCCCCATAGAATAACATTGGCTTGAGCTTCCGGTGACGGTAAGTTAAGAGGGCCGTTAAGTTTAATATTTAAGCTTGAGTTGAAATTAATTATTTCTTGTTTAATCTTTCTGTAATTATTAATTACACGAATCTGTTTTTAAAAAAAATGTCAGCTGCATGAAATTATTTTGGAAAGCTATATATTTTCTACGATATTGAATACAAAAATAAACTATTTTTCCCCATCATGTATTATTATTATTTCTTTCAAAATAATAGGAGTTAACAATAAAAATATCATGACAGTAATGAAAAATATCACTAATATTATTATGCTGAAAAACTACTAAACACTATTTTTCATAACTAAACAATTCTATCATGATACATTATGTGTTTAATAATTTTTTGTCTTTCAAACCTTTTTTCTTTGATGCTCCTAAAAACTCACCATTACTTTCACCCTTTCCACAGACACCCCCCCCCCTCCAATTTCCCACCCATACTATTTTTTAGAAACGCTCTTATAAATATAATTTTAAAGTAAGAAATAATTATTGAATATGATTTTTATAATCAACAAACAAGGATACCAGATTTCATGCTAAAGTGAGAGTTCATGCAAAACAAAACTAAAAATATGACGAAATTGATATGGAAATTATTATTATTAATATTATTATTATTATTATCATTATTTGTGTGTGTGTGTGGTGAGGGAGAGTTAAAATCTGTATGAAACAGTAAATAAAGTCCTAAGCAATTGTTTGTTTGTAGAATTGTAAGTCAGAAGACTCAGATCATCATCAACTTGATTTGCATAAGAATAAATTGCAAATTAAACACTGTGTATAATATATGGTGTAAAAACAACTGAGATGTAAAATGAAACACAAATTTCTATCAAAAATATTCTGTTTTTACCTGTCTTACAAATCAAGTTCCCAAATTTTCAGCTGTCTAGGAACAAGGTCAGATAGATTTGTAAAAAGGAATTCAGAAAATAATGATCTGTTTTCCCATAGAGCTTCAACAGCTATTTATTATGAAATTAATCTCTTACTTTTCTCCTGTCATACATACACTTACACTGGATCTCTTTAGTAACAGAAGCCATAAAGTACAAGGAAAAGAACATCTGAAATTTTAAAAATATACTTATGCTGATTTCTATTTATAACTTTGACAAGCTAAAAAAGAAGTTGTGATGCAAACTTTTTATTTAAAGTCATCAAGATGGCTGAGCAATCCAACAAGTTTGCTCAGGCAAGGGTTTATGATACACAGATGAGATTGACAAAAGTGTAAAAAAGCTGAAACTTTTTATACACTTAAAGATGAATATTAAAACAAAATATCAGAATTCAGATGACAAAAGAATCAAATTCAGGGGTGGGAGAATGCTTGTTTTACTCACCACTGGGGAGTAATTTCTCAAACATGGTGAGTGGATTTTTAAGTCATTTAGGTTGATTGCCAATATTCAATGTAGCGAAAGAGCTAAAACACTCCTCCCGAGAGCATGAACAGAGTTTGAATAAGCAACTAAGTTATATTTTAAACCGTTATTTTTCTATATTGAATACTGCATTTTAAGAAATGATACTTTGGGACTTTGAAAGAATGCTACATTCACCTTACAATTGTATAAATTTTGTTTTAAAGGTTATCAACTATGTATCAAAAACTGCTGGCTAGGAAAAAATTCTAAAAATTCCCCACACCTGATCATATTACAGAAATAAATATTTAACTGTTTTATCTTTAACCTATTAAAAAAGAACTGGTTGTTTTCACAAACATGGATATGTAAAACCTTATCCCTGATATAAACATCAGAAAATACAAACTTTGATTTTCAATTTTATCAAATGTCATTATTACAAAAAAAAAAAAAAAAAACACATTACATAAAAGCTGAAAAATATCACCAATCACCACGGATATGATTATGAAGATGGTAAAAGGATAGGCAAAACCATTAATACCAATATTAAATTTTAAGGACACTTTTTTCTATTTAAATAAATCAATTCCCAATTTTAATAGGCTTTATATATAACCTATCACATTGAATCCTTCTCTCAATCCTTGATACACTGTTTACAAACTGAAATTTCATTCATCATTATATATTACAATAAACCTTGGTTATCTATCTGCAAATTTTGTTTGAGTAGTTTTTTTTTTTTTTTTTTTTTTTTTTTATGTTTAAAAGCTGGAATGGTACAGTTTAAACTAACTGACTACCCCCCCCCCCCACACACACACACACCACCACCACCTTAAAAAAAAAAAAAAAAAAAAAAAAAAATCATTTTTAAATATTTTTTTTTTTTATTATTCTAATGTGTCTTTTTTGATTCAAACTTCTAAATTATTTTTTATGTAAATGATTTTTAATTTTAACTCAACTTATTTCAATTGTAACCTTACATGAGAAAAGGTTTTATTTATATGTGACTGACTGTATTAAAAGTTAATACATGCAATCACATATAAATAATTAGAACTTTCAGAAGAAAAATGATATTATTAATGAACTTAAAAATGATAAAAGGATATAAGGTTAAATGCATTAAAAAAATAAATAAATAAATAAAATAAAAATAAAGTAATAATAATGGAAGGCTATCCCCATTCTTGAGGTAGAATGTTTTTTGTTTTTTTTTTGTTTGGGGTTGTATGATTAAAATTGTCTAGCAAATACAGTTTTGAAAAAGCTATAAAACTTGTAATGTTATTTAAAATATTAAATATAAATTCTATTTGATAAGTAATTTTCAAATGGATTGTAATATCCCATTACATAATCCTAAAGAATAACTAATTTTTTAATCTCTTCATATTTAATACACTTTGATAAGACAGTTCAAGAATGAGATGAACAAAAGTGTAAAATAAATAAATAATTTTATGCAAATGATTAACATTAAAGCAAAATACGAGAATTCAGGTCGCAAAACCCTATATTAGAGAAATCAATGACTTGATTGTTTTATTTTTGAACATTTAATAGAAAAATAAAATAAAATAAATAAATAAATAAAATAAATGTTTTTGGTAACATGGATATATGTGAAACCTTAAATTTAATTAGATGATGTAACCAAACTTCATATCAGAAAGTACAAATTTTGATTTACACAGCACAAACTTAGTTTCTTGCACATTATTGCAGAAAGAAAATCACAACCTATTATACAAAAAAAAAAAAAAAAAAAAATGAAAAATCTCATTCCTGTTTATTATTATTAATTTATTTTTAGATAAAATCGTAATTAATATTGGAATATTAATTATTTTTTAAAGTGTGGCAATTTCATCAATAAATATGTATAGTATGAAGACTAGGAAACATATACTAACAAAAAACTGGTTTAAACCTTAAAAAAAAAAAAAAAAAAAAAAAAAAAAAAAAACAGTTTAAAAAAAAAAAAAAAAAACTAGTTTTTTGTCAACTCTGTTTAAAAGTGCATTCCACTACAAACCTCACACATAGCAAGATCTTCAATCTTTGTCACACATTGTATAAAGCATAGATGACCACTGCACTTTGCTGTTAGCACCAGAGTGGTGCAAATTAAAAGATCTTTGACACGCTGACGGGAGTGATAGGAGAACCAGGTTTAAACTGTCATTAGTTTTTTTTTTTTTTTTTTTTTTAGCATTTTACTAAAATGTACTGTAATTTTCTAAAATATGTTGGTAAAAATTTTGCTAAAAAGCAAAAACCAGATAATTTCATACAATATTTCTAAATAATAACCTCTAATTTTTATTCAAATATTTGCTGGGCAAAAATTATAAATTACTGAAAATGTCAGAAATCGTTGATTATTTTAGTTGGATTTAATTTAAAATTTTAATGGTTGAATTGAAATACAAAAATATTTAAAGGTATGTCAGAATTCAGAATTTGCATTATCTATATATATATAATCGTTCTTCCTGACTGACTGAGGGGGTGATTCATCATCGCCCAGACCAAACCCCTAGACCTAGAAGCATGAAATTTTGTGACAATGTTCGTTCTATGACGTAGGCATCCACTAAGAAGCGATTTTACAAAATTCGCCCCCCAAGGGGGTAAGGGGGGGGGCAAAACGTGATTTCACAGAATCCTTCATATCTCAAACAAAAAAACAGATATCGGTAAAATTTTTGCTTTAAAATATAGCTAATACAAATGTCTAAAAACTAATTTCTGGAATTTTCAAAATTCGGTCCCCAAGGGGGGTGGGGGGGTGGGGGCAAAATGTGATTTCGCATAATCCTATATATCTCAAACAAAAAAGTAGATATACGAGAAATTTTTGCTCTAAAATATAGCTAATGCAAATATCTAAAAACCAATTTCTGGAATTTTAGAAATTCAGCCCCCATGTGGGGCAGCAGGGGTTGGGGGGGGGGGGGGAGGGGCTATGGGGCGAAAACAAATAGAAATACAGTTAGGGCGTTCAAAATTGGTACAGATACGTTTTAGAGGCCTGCAAGTCGAATGAGGATATTTTCAATTGTGTAAAGTTATTAGGAGGGGCAGGAAGGGGGGAGGGGAGAGGGGGGGGGCAAAAAATAAAAATAGAGTTAGATCGTTCATAATTGGTATATAGAGGTTTTCGATACCTACAAATGGATTGCGGATATTTTCGAATTTATAAAATTATTAGTAGAGGCGGGAAGGGGGGCTATGGGCAAAAACAAATAGAAATACAGTTAGGCCGTTCAAAATTGGTACAGATAGGTTTTAATAGCCTGCAAGTCGAATGGGGATATTTTCGAAAGTGCAAAGTTATTAGGAGGGCCGGGAAGGGGGGGGGGCTGAGGGGCAAAAAAAAAAATAAAATAGAGTTAGATCATTCAAAATTGGTACATAGAAGTTTCCGATACCTACAAATCGATTGCGGATATTTTCGACTTTTTAAAATTATTGGGAGGGGCAGGAAGGGGGAGGGAGCAGAGGGGGGGGGGGAGAGCAGAGGGGCAAAAAATAAAAATAGAGATATATCGTTCAAAACTGGTGCATAGAGGTTTTTGACACTTACAAATCGATTGCAGGTATTTTCGAATTTGTAAAATTATTAGGATAGACGGAAGGGGGGGAGCGAAGGGGGAAAATAATAGAAATAAGAGTTAGAGCATTTTGGGCATTTTTTCCGAAGGCAGTGAGAACCCGGTGCGACATTTTTCCCAATCAGATTTTGTTTCTCTTTTTTTCTTCACATGATAAAAATTAATGCAATTATGAGAATTCAGTAATTATAGTGATTCTTTTAAAAATAGGGACCAGCGAAGCGGGCGTTGCCTGCTAGTAAAAGCATAATTTCTCTCAGTTTCAGGATGGCATTGATCCCTGCCTGCCCTTTGATTGAAAAAAAAAAAAAACCTACAAACTGAAAAATAAGGATATTCTGAAGATGAATGATGTGTATATATAAGAAATAAGCAAAAATAAAGAAATTAAAAAAAAAAAAAAAAAAAAATGTATTATATGAGTATTTATAATAGAATTTTAAATGTTAAATATGGGCTTAAAAATCCAAAGATTCCCCCCCCCCCTTTTTCTTTTTTAACTAGCAGCACCATGCCCTTTTGTAAAACCTAAAGGAAACTCTGATAGAAGCACATTCGATTCTTAGTGTTAGTATTGCTCAATGATCAACTCCTACATTTTACTTCCCTTTTTAATAGCTTTTTCATTTTGCAAATAAATGACATACTGTCTCTTTTTTTATTGTTGAAGTCAAAACAAAGTTCACTAATTTATGCTTCTTAAATCACAAGTATGGAGTATGGATGGTCAATAATTCATGTTTCTTAAATCATAATAAGTATGGTTTAACGTTAATATTATCAGTGAATAAAAAAAATAGAAAACAAAATTGGGAATAACCAAATCAAGAAAAATAAATCAACAGTAACTAAAGAATTAAATTAACTTTCGAAAAAACTTATAAATTACAAAAATTATAAATTACTGTAAATGTCAGAAATCGTTGATTATTTTAGTTGGATTTAATTTAAATTTTTAATGGTTGAATTGAAATACAAAAATATTTAAAGGTATGTCAGAATTCAGAATTTGCATTATCTATATATATATAATCGTTCTTCCTGACTGACTGACTGACTGAGGGGGTGATTCATCATCGCCCAGACCAAACCCCTAGACCTAGAAGCATGAAATTTTGTGACAATGTTCGTTCTATGACGTAGGCATCCACTAAGAAGCGATTTTACAAAATTCGCCCCCCAAGGGGGTAAGGGGGGGGCAAAACCTGATTTCACAGAATCCTTCATATCTCAAACAAAAAAACAGATATCGGTAAAATTTTTGCTTTAAAATATAGCTAATACAAATGTCTAAAAACCAATTTCTGGAATTTTCAAAATTCGGTCCCCAAGGGGGGTGGGGGTGGGGGTGGGGGGGGGGGGGCAAAACGTGATTTCGCATAATCCTATATATCTCAAACAAAAAAGTAGATATACGAGAAATTTTTGCTCTAAAATATAGCTAATGCAAATATCTAAAAACCAATTTCTGGAATTTTAGAAATTCAGCCCCCATGTGGGGCAGCAGGGGGGGGGGAGGGGCTATGGGGCGAAAACAAATAGAAATACAGTTAGGGCGTTCAAAATTGGTACAGATGCGTTTTAGAGGCCTGCAAGTCGAATGAGGATATTTTCAATTGTGTAAAGTTATTAGGAGGGGCAGGAAGGGGGGAGGGGAGGGGGGGGGCAAAAAATAAAAATAGAGTTAGATCGTTCATAATTGGTATATAGAGGTTTTCGATACCTACAAATCGATTGCGGATATTTTCGAATTTATAAAATTATTAGAAGAGGCGGGAAGGGGGGCTATGGGCAAAAACAAATAGAAATACAGTTAGGCCGTTCAAAATTGGTACAGATAGGTTTTAATAGCCTGCAAGTCGAATGGGGATATTTTCGAAAGTGCAAAGTTATTAGGAGGGCCGGGAAGGGGGGGGGGGGCTGAGGGGCAAAAAAAAAAATAAAATAGAGTTAGATCATTCAGAATTGGTACATAGAAGTTTCCGATACCTACAAATCGATTGCGGATATTTTCGACTTTTTAAAATTATTGGGAGGGGCGGGAAGGGGGAGGGAGCAGAGGGGGGGGGGAGAGCAGAGGGGCAAAAAATAAAAATAGAGATATATCGTTCAAAACTGGTGCATAGAGGTTTTTGATACTTACAAATCGATTGCAGGTATTTTCGAATTTGTAAAATTATTAGGATAGACGGAAGGGGGGGAGCGAAGGGGGAAAATAATAGAAATAAGAGTTAGAGCATTTTGGGAATTTTTTCCGAAGGCAGTGAGAACCCGGTGCGACATTTTTCCCAATCAGATTTTGTTTCTCTTTTTTTCTTCACATGATAAAAATTAATGCAATTTTGAGAATTCAGTAATTATAGTGATTCTTTTAAAGATAGGGACCAGCGAAGCGGGCGTTGCCTGCTAGTAAAAGCATAATTTCTCTCAGTTTCAGGATGGCATTGATCCCTGCCTGCCCTTTGATTGAAAAAAAAAAAAAAACCTACAAACTGAAAAATAAGGATATTCTGAAGATGAATGATGTGTATATATAAGAAATAAGCAAAAATAAAGAAATTAAAAAAAAAAAAAAAAAAATGTATTATATGAGTATTTATAATAGAATTTTAAATGTTAAATATGGACTTAAAAATCCAAAGATTCCCCCCCCCCCTTTTTATTTTTTAACTAGCAGCACCATGCCCTTTTGTAAAACCTAAAGGAAACTCTGATAGAAGCACATTCGATTCTTAGTGTTAGTATTGCTCAATGATCAACTCCTACATTTTACTTCCCTTTTTAATAGCTTTTTCATTTTGCAAATAAATGACATACTGTCTCTTTTTTTATTGTTGAAGTCAAAACAAAGTTCACTAATTTATGCTTCTTAAATCACAAGTATGGAGTATGGATGGTCAATAATTCATGTTTCTTAAATCATAATAAGTATGGTTTAACGTTAATATTATCAGTGAATAAAAAAATAGAAAACAAAATTGGGAATAACCAAATCAAGAAAAATAAATCAACAGTAACTAAAGAATTAAATTAACTTTCGAAAAAACTAAAATACTGCTTGTGCATTTTAGTTAAAATCCTAAAGAAACTTGTTTGCCATGTTAAACCTTTGGGAGATCTGGGTGGCTAGTTCAATTAAAACATTTTTATACTTTTAGAATAACCTTCATATGGCTAGATAAACATGCTATGTGTCAGTACATCATCATGGTTCCTTCTAAAACCTTTGAAAAAGGCTTCGTCCCATGCCCGCTCTTTAAGATTCAATGAACATCCTAGATGTCCCTTAAAGAACAAATACACACCCTATTTGTCTTCCAAGAAATACCTTTCTTGCCCTCAAATTGTATCTCTCTTACACCAAAATAACACTCTAGTTGTTTTCCTTTTTACCAATAAGTTTATGCAATCTCTAACAGTAACAAAAAAAAAACTGATAATCTATTTATATAATTTGCAAGATATGTGACAACTCCGGTTCGTACTCATCTATACAGCAAGTTACGACCTAATTTTCATAGTTTAGTTAATTTTAAAAATCTAATTGTCCGATCAATAAGCTGTTTAGTGAGATGGATTCAGAAAAAATCACCCCTTTCTTTTTGGCACCTCATTTATAACGAAGTTTTGATTAGAATTTTAAAAATTAATTAAAATATGAAAATAATAACCTGGTAATAACTTCAAAATTGGACATTTAAATTTAAAATTGTTGCCAAAAAATTTTACCAGTTATTTGTCTATTTAATTATTTTTTAACATAAAATAAAATATGCGAAAAATAAAATATTAAATTTGCTCATGCATATGAAAATGGAGTAAAAACACAACCATAACCTTTTTTAATATACTTCAATTTTAGATTTTTTTCTTTTTTGTTTTGTTTAAATAGTATGTTTTTGGCACGGATGAATCGGGCTTGGCATGGAAGCTAATTCATTGATAATCCTGGATAATATTTTAAAATTTTGATGCTGAAATAGATCGGACATTTTTCCCCAAGGACTCTACTTTTGTGAAAAAGCCACTTTAAGCCAAGTTAGTGCATCAAAAATATAAATAAATTATAAAATATTGAAAAACAGAAAAGAAAGAAACAGAAAAAATAATCACATAAATTATGTATTTTTGTTTAAAATGGCGATAAAAATTCAAAAGTCGACAAGGGGAGCTATATTAAGGGTGTACTATGATCACATTTACATATTTAATTATTATTATTATTATTTTTTTTCTATATACCAACTAACTATTAACTAACTCAACTACTATTATAACCACCAAAAATTAATTGTCTCCTGTGATAGATGTAGCCGATCACAGCATATTGTAATATTATATTTGCCATGAAATTGTTGTCATTTTATAGTTGATCGAATAAATCAAATATAGAAAATAACGTGAAATAAAATATTATGTAACCATGCATAGTGTTGTTCATATGTAACTGAGATTTAAATATAAAATTGCTACTTCAATTTTTTTTATACTGTCCATTTCGAAACTGTCATCTGATAAGTACCCAAATGGAAGCCTACCGGAAAGCTATTGTTACAGGCAATAGGGACAGGCACCCGAGAGTCTGCAAATGAGTGGGTCGCTACCAAAGGCAGCACAGACAGGAAGCAAGCTTTTGAGAAATTTCATGATTTTTCTTCTTAATTTTCTTCTTGTTCATAATGCAATATAAAAAAGAGTTTCCTTTAAATATAGTGACCAGCGAAGCAGGCAAATCCTTCATTGATTCACTACCTTAATTGATTTCACATTCCATCATTTTTGACAGGCCCGGACTGGCTCCTTTGGGGGCCCTCGGCTAGAAATGGAAAAGGGGCCCCCTTCTGAGGAATTTAGAAGAAATAGGATATTAAAATACGTAACATTTGAAAAATAGGCTTACATGTCTAAAAAGAATATTTAGCTTTCTTGCCATTTGGGAAATAGTTGAATAAAAAGTAAGCTTTTTTTCTGATGTAATTTTCTTATTTTCGCAATAAATATTTATGTGTATTTTATATACCATACCTAAACTAGTTCCATGCTGGAAAAATAAGTATACTAATTAATTATGAGTGGTTCATTATTTAAAAACGAGATTTTGAAATGGTTTTAGTTTCAGACAACCAAACCACAATGTTGAAACCAAAATAATCTAAATCCTACTGTAATACCTAAATAATTATTAAAATAGGACACAATGCTATTAAAATACCAAGCGCATTGAGAAAAAAAAAAAAAAAAGTGTTTTCTTTAACTGAAATTAATTGATACAAACTGTAAAACAGACTTCGTACAGATTTGGACTGTTATTCACCAATAACTTCGACTCTCGGTTGAACACAAATATATGAAAAGGCGGGGTGCAAATTTTCACGCGCTGTTTTTACCATCTAGTGGTATACATATTTTCAGATTTTTTACGTGAAAATAACCAATCAAAAATTATATGAAATCCTAGAAGCTAGATGGCAGAAACAACGTGCCAGATTTTGCTGGAATGCTGTACCCTGCCTTCAGACGCTTTTCAAGTTTTTGCGTTGAATCGGGAGTCGAAGTTAATGGTGAATACGGCCAATGAACTAAGTAACTCTCGCCAAGATCTTGACTGGGGGCCGCGGTAGCTCGGTCCAGCGCCAGCCTCGTTATTGGAAGATTGCGGTTTCGGTACTCGAGTCGGCCAAAGACCGTCGTGTACACTAATGGTGTCTGGTGCACGTAAAATCTGGCGAGGCCGCAATGCCCTGCATGTTCCCATAAAAAAATATACCTCTGGGGGTCACCGAAGCGGGAGAGCAATCCCTTCTCTAGAGGATCAAAATTGCGATGGTATTTCTCCAGATCATTTCTAGGGGTGAGTCCCAGACCGCCGCCAATTGCGCATCATCGCAGCACTAGTGCGACGTAAAACCCAACTATCCATCCATCCATCCAAGATCTTTACTTATGCAATAGCGACAACCTTTTTAATTTATCGCCAAAATTACAACGAAAGTTTCAAAGTAGCTAGAGTCTTATAGTAACGGTGTACCGAAGAAATTTTAAGAAACGAATATAATAACCGTTGCTATGGAACGAAACAGTTGCTGCATGCCTTTATATGGAAAAAATAGATTTAAAGAAAGAAGTCCTGTCGTACTAAATTAAATTTTGTTTCGTAGATAATTTTATATCTCTACTTATAAGACAAAAATAAGCTTCGTTTTTATTTGTGTATAAAATCTGTAATTTTATAGGGAGAAAAAGCTGTAGGGGCACGTTTTGGGCATGAAAGCCGCTTCTAAGGGCAACGGGAACTCAAATCGAAGTTTTTATTGATTTCAATGAATTTTGTGTGTGTTTATGTTTGTGTAATTTTAATATTGATAACTGACATGGAATTTTAAGATCATTCAGATATAATGACTAGCGAATAGAGAAGCGGGTAAAGTCTACTAAAAACACAGTAATACGTGGGCCGGGTTCAACTAGTTTTTAAATAATTTGTCTAATTTTCCCCAGAAATTAAGAACATATAATTTAAAAAATTAATTTTAGAAAATTAAACAATAGAATTGTTTTCCTACTGCTTTTTTCCCGGTAGATAAATGAAACTTAATGTAATACCTTAACTTCCTACATTACATTCTAAAACAATAGCAAAAAAACTGCACTATTCAAAACAGTTTTATTCGAAAAAATAATTTTGATTGAGAAGGGCCGACAGGGATATGAAAAGCGAAGTGTTGATGATAGTCACTTGATTTGTACTTTTATTATAATGATTTTAAAGGCATGGCAAAAAACAGAAATAAAGGCTTGGCTCAAATTACCCAGCGTGAGGCTGTTCCCATCCAAATCATAGCTCTGGGGGTTACCAAAGTTGGGGATTCATCCCCTCCATGAAGGATCGAAATCGTGAGGGCATGTGTCTGGACCATTTCTAGGTAAGTGCCAGACCGTCGCGAATTGCTCATAGTGTAGTACTAGTACGACGTTAAATCCAACTAACCGAGAATGTGGAAGGTACTTAAGTATTATTTTTATATAAAATCTCTATTTTTCGTCTGGAATTAAGAACTTCCAATTAAAAAAATTAATTTTATAAACTTAAATAAAATAATCGTTTTGCTTGAACTTATGAGCTAATAAACTAATTTGAGTTACTTGTATTTAATGTATCATTATTATCCCTCAAAATCCGACTTTGCGACTCATAAGTGGAACTAGTTAACCACTGTTTAGAAATTTGGAATTTTTTTTTCTTTTCTTTTCGAAGCGCCACTTTCATATACACGTTTCATGTTGACATATCTCAGACACTGCTTTTAGTACAACCCTATTACGAGAGTTAGCAAGTGAGCGTCGCGATAAAGAAGTTAGTTATATTAGGTAAGAACAACAATTGCAGCTCCGAAGAGACGTAACTATCGTAATCTAGACGCCACATTTATAAAATTTCTCGGCTGCTTAAGATTGGAGAAAGTAAACGTGCAGCAGAAAGAAGTCATTGGCGTAACAACGGCGGTGCGAAAAGAGCGGGCCGCCTTGGGCCTCTGATCTTGAGGGGGCCTCCGAAAAAATTTAAGTTTTAAGTATATGTATCTGTTGAAGTTAGTGCGCCGTTATTTTGACCTGTATCATTCGTTGCAATTCTCCTTTAAGCTTGTTAGACTGAAGGAGCGCGCTCACTGCTATAAATCAGATTAGACAGATTGTTCCGAAAAAAAAGCTCTAATGTAGAAAAAGTGACCGACGAGCGACAATACAAAACTAAAAGAACCTTTTATGCAAAGTTCTAATGCCCTTGGCCCCCACGTTGGTTTGGACTTTCGAATCATTTTTAAAACTGACTTTAATGCCTTTTTATGGTTAAAAATTAAGTGAAGAAATACAAGGGGGCCTCCAATTAGTGTGTCTCAGTTAGACTTTCACCTTGTGCCGCTAGAATTGTAGTTCCACCACTGGATGAAGCATGAAGCAGCGTGCTCCAAGAATGAAGCATCCTCGACTTGACTTGCGTGCGATTTCTAGATGAAAACAATGAAGAAAGACAATGTTTTCGAAAGACAATAGCAAAGCTTCAATTCTTGTTTGCATTTACGATGTTTGGTCGCGAATTTGTCTGAAATTATGAGCACTACACATCACATAATGAGTCAAAATTAATTGTAATTGCGTAAGATTATTGGAAAATAAATAGTGAAATTACTCTGATGTAACTATAACTAATGATGATAAAGTAGTATATTTTGAGGGGTTTTCTGGGGCCCCCTTGCTCCGGGGGCCCTCGGCAATCGCCGACCAGCCGACCTGGCCAGTCCGGGCCTGATTTTTGACGGGGTTATATACTAGTTCATTTATAAAGGTATAAACAGAGGTGGCAGCAATAATTGTTTGAAAACTGCATTTTTAAGCATAATAAAACTATTGAAATATTAGTGCTAATTTTTCACAAAGTGAAATGCCCCTTTGTAGCATTTTGCCCCTCACATAGAAGAATGTATTCTGAAGTATAAGATAATGCCTCTCAAAACTAACAAACGACTTGTTGAACTACACGTCGTTATTTTTAAGCATAAATGAAATCCACAAATGCTGTCGCAAAAAAGAATTGTCATTTGCAGAAAGACCGTCTCATAAAAATTACAGACATTTCTAGATTTTAATATAAAATAGAAACTTGTCTTATATTTATTATTTCTTTTAGTCTATTAATAATATTGATATTTAAAATTATATGTGCATATTATTGTGTAAATTAGAAAATATGCTATTGCTAAATAACAAGATTCTGTTACAGGGCACAAATGTAAACAATGAATGGACATAACATTTGGTGATAATTCACCTCAAGAAGATTTGAAAGAATGAGAATAGGGGATATTCTGGAATTGCAATTATCTGATTGGAGGAGTTCATACAGTCGAATGTTCGAGACTGAAGAATGTACGTGAGGCAAGATGTATCAGACGGGGATATTTCGACCGTTTCCCTCATGATAAACCTATTTATGAGATAGTATGTGCTAATCACTCCCATACCGAACTTTGGTTGATAGTGCCTTAAGGAAAACTCTTAATCGTTCTGCACAAAAGGGTTACACTAATGAAGCTTGCCGCAGAAATCATGAAGAAATTCTGTCAGAGGGTCTATGAGTTGAGAAGAGATAGTCATACGCATATAAAGATATTTAATAATGCATAAATAAAGACATACATAGAGAAAAAAGAAGATAAAAATAAAATATGATATATGCACGGTACAATATTAAGAAATCAATAATCTAAAATAATGTTACCCTTCTCCAAGTTTACAGATTATGTCAAATACTTCTTCAGGTTGCCTAGTTAAACTTTCCTCACTCAACTTCTTTAATTCACTAAAACAATAAAATGATCAATAAATACAAAATTACTGAAAATCCAACAAATACATATTCATAATATTTATAGCTACAAAATAATCAATACATATACAGAAAATAGATTTTAGGCAGGGTTGTTGATTTTTTTTATTTAAATCGGATTTTTTTTATTTAAATCAAGATTTATTTGATTTTTATGATTTTTATTATGTAATCATACATTATTGTACAACATTTGTATTTTATTATGTGAAAATGTGTGTGTATATATATATGCACAATATACACACTATCAATTATTTTACTTAAATTATAAAAATAAAAATAGTATTCTATTCCCATAGAAAAAATCCATGTAGGCATTTATTACCAATATTTTTATTCAACATGGTATCTTCGTAATAAGTGTAATTTTATGGCAATCATAAATGCGGTAGTATGAGCCACTCAACTTATAACTTTGACTTGTAACTACAATAATGTATTGAAATAAAGTAAAATCTTACCCACAGTATTGAACACGTAAAATAACTTTGGAAAAGGATAATTCAATAGGAAAAATGACATAAAACTGAAGCAATGGATTAAGAAAAAGAAATTTTTATTCATAGTTTCTAATCAAAATAAAAAGAATAGGGAATTAAAGGGAGAAAAAAAAATTATATCCTAAAAAATTCTTACTTAAGTTTAACAAATATCATTTGAATCAAGAAAATTTTTTCACACACCGTCTTAATACTTTCACTTACTCTATTATCTTTTTTTATATTTCAGGGGTCTGTTCAGAGGCAAACCTGGGTCCATTAAAGAACCTTTCATAAAATTTTATATCTTAAAAAAGGACCCTTCACAAAATTATTTATCCCAAAACAGGACCCTTCACAAAATTTTTATCATAAAACAGGACCACTCACAAAAATTTTTAGCCTAAAAAAGATCCCTTCACAATTTTTTTCTCCTTAGACCTTTGATAAATCTCTCCTTTTCAAAATTAATCTTCAGTGGAACAAACACAGACTGCCTGAATAATGGGATGTTTTTGTTGTATTTCTTCCGAAAAGCTGATACTCAATTTCTAATTTAAAAAGGACTTCTGTGCATATGTGTGAGTTTAGTTCTATAAAACTGAACTGTCATTGTCAAAAATTAAATCTTAATTGTAATTTTATTTTGCAAAATTACATTTTTCACAATTTCACAAAAAGAAAACCCTAGCGAAAAGTTTGTGAAGAACATTATTTTCACACGAAATTTAGATTTACGAAATTACGTGTAGAAATTTTCACAATTTCACAAAAACAGGACCCTGTGTGAAAAGTCTGGACAGACCCCTGTATTTAGCGGGTACAATTCATTAAACAAGCAGTGAGAGCAGCCTCGAATTATAGTTAACTGGTTGTATGTTGTTAAATTAAAAGGATATGATGTTTTTAACACTTTTTGGAGCCTTCAGGGCTTTTTAAACACTGCAATGTAAAATATGCTATTGTTTTTAAAATATCATTCATATGAAACATTGTTAAATGACATAAACTGGTATGAGAGCTAAATAAACAAGGAAATATTTTCTTTTTGAAATATCACCCAGAAGGTGGGCAAAGGCGAACTGGAATATATGTATAACATCAATTAATGCATTGTATACTAATTAAATATTTACAATTCATACACCAGTGCTTGTATAAATAATTAAAATATATAATATGTATAAAAATAATTTTAAAAAGTTAAGGTATAATTTATTTTTGTGTTTATTAATGTTGCTTAGTAGAGATGAATCTAAAGTTAAGAAATGAGAAATATTAGTTCGTCTAATGAAATATTTTGTTATATTTTACGAACTTTTTTTAAAAATTTACATAAGAAATAGTTAAAAATCTCATTTTTTAAAGTTAGATAAACAATTTCATTCCATTGAAGCCAATAACTTTGGTATTTAAAAAAAGTGATTTAAATCAGTGATTTTTTTCAAAAAAATCAATTGATTTAAATCAATTGATTTAAATCACTACAACCCTGATTTTAGGTTAAAGCATAAGTCCGCTGATGTAATATTTTATTTATTTTTGCAATTCTGAAACCTTTATTGACAAAGCCATAATTAATAATTTGGTGCTATAATATATAATCTTACTCTTAACCATCCTTTTGCAATGCATTGAATTTTTTCTGTATAGATCAGTGGTTCTCAAACTTTTTGAAGCTGATACGCGTTTAAAAGCCTACAAATAAGTGTAGGCACACTAGAGACAAATTTATAAGTGATGTGTTAATATAATAACTACTATTTAAAAAGAAGAGTTAAAAAAGAAAAAAAAAGATAATTAAAATAGAATGTTTATAAAGAGGTGCCCTTAAAACTGAAAAATAAAGAAAATTGCAGTCAATTTGAAGAAAAAAATTTGAAAAGCATTCAAAGTTGACAAAAGAAGAATTTTCTCCTGAACAAAAAGAATCTGCTCAAATTTGAATACTTTACTATTTCTTTTCTTTTTTCTTCAAGTTGATTCCAATTTTCCAAAATTATTTGCTACTTGAGGGCATCTCAAGAAAAGTATTCTATTTTTAAAAAAAAAATCTTTTTTTTTTTACTCTTCTTTTTTTTTTTTTTAGCTTTTCAGCTATGAAGAAAACTAATTTTTTGTTTTTTAGTTGATTTTAATATAAAAGCATACTAAAAAAGTCAGATAGTGTTTTCTTCTGTTTATTTAATGAAGTGAAATAGTTTTGGTAATTACATAAAAATATTTTCTTGTGATTTGCATGAAGGAAATAGCTGGGGCATGTCAGAAAAGCTAGATTTTGGGACTCATCACTTATAATCAATGATATATTTGATACTTTAATGCAAGCATAAAAAATTCATATTTGCTTTCAACTTTCGTAATCGGCAAAATGATGAATATCTTCCAACATGGGGCTGGTACCCACAATCCTTAGATTAAGGGTTCAATTTTTCCTAATCAACAAACAAAATGATAAATCTTGTTCAATGTAGGGCTAGAGCCCCCCCTCACCCTGAGATTTAAGATTCAATTTTTCATAACGGCAAAGTTACACCTCTGGCATGTTTTAATGTTTTACTTTCTTCAAAGGCATAAAATTATTTCTAAAAACTATAATTTTGTCATGCATTTCATTTCATTTTTTTTTTTTTAAGAAAAACTTTTTAAACTTTAAAATCTGGAAATCATAAATTGTCAATCAGATAACGTGTCTCCATATGGAAAAGTGATTTTTAAACAGCTTGATTAAATATTTTTATTAACATTTTCAAAATCCTAAAATTTTATAATAATAAACTTCTTTAAATCACCTTTTATGTCCTTTAGTGTTTTTGAGTCTTATTTTTCTTAAATAAAATTATTTCAACATGTCACTGAAGTTATAGACAATGGAATGACATTTGCTTTCGAGTCCTAAATGACACAACAGATGACGATAACACCAACATCACTATCACTTATCATCTATTTATGTGATTGTTAGCCAGTGAATATAAAATTTATTTACAGGTTTCATCTACACTGTTAAAAAAAAATGCAACTTTGCTGCCAGAAATTCTCTGTAATTTGAGAAAAAAGGCATAAATTACGGAAAAATTACATTGACACAACTTATTTTTCTGTAATTACAGAGAATTTCTGGCAGCAAAGTTGCATTTTTTTAACAGACAGGAAGTTTAATATATATTGAAATTGTTCCGTCTGATCTTGCAATGGGGTGATGGCCTTCAAATAACTACAGTTTGTTTTAGTAATTGATTAACCAGTTTAAGCATAGTGTATTCCTAAATCTTTTTTCATTAAAAACATACCAGAATTAGGTACATAATACAAAATGCAAAAAATTCTTTACTTACAATTTATCAGTTGGGTGACTCATGAATGGGACAATGTCACCAGATTGATGCAGTATTAAAACTAATAATTCTTTTGGACAAAATCTATATCTTCAATATTCAATATGTATTAATAGTTACCTTTAACTCATAAAATTTTTATATTTAAATAATATCAATGTGTCAAGTGTGATCCCATTACACATTCATCAATGGGTCAAATGGGGTGACAGCTTCAAGTGCAGTGACAGAGTATTACTTGCTGAATTCATAAATGAAACAATGCAATTTTCAGTAGTTAGATTTAAAAAAATTATCAAATTAGCATGGATTAATGAGATTGATTTTAAAAATGCATCATTCTTCATCCAATATTTTTGTTAACAGAAGTTCTTAAAATGTCATCCAACTTATTTTTTATCCTTGCTTTTCTTCCAAAATTCGAAAATATATTTAGAAAATGGTATGTCTGTTCACTTTCAGAATTGAATTGTTCTTGTTCAACATAACACTTATTTTTGGGAAATCTATCCATTCAATTTGGATAATTTCCAATTTTTTCTGAATTTTTCAAAAAAGTACATTTCTAAAATTTTCAAAATAAGTACACAAAACAATAATATTTCAACAAGATTATATTGCTGTTTTTTGAAAGGAAAAAAAAAGAACTTAACATAATAATGGTGTTAGAGTGGTATATCTGTAATTGAATAATATAATATAGTAACTGCTTTATTTTCAAGGGTCATATCAATCGCAGGTGCCAGATCACATGGGCAATTTAAAACATTGCATTAGAGACCAGTTATGACAGACTGATGAAAAAGTTTTAGGTGTTTATAACATTTTTGATCTAGTTCATTTTTGCTTTAAAAGATGATGACATTTCTTATATATTGAATGAATGGTATGAGTTTTAATCTTTTTAAGAAAAAAATTAACAATAACTTCTGTTTTTGAACGATGCTTTTCCATGAAAGATAGATTCCCGTATTTGACAAATTTTACTGTTATATAAATACTTTCCATGTGAACAAGGTTTCAGTAACATGAATACTATCAAGAGAAACTCTGTACGAACTTAAAGTGAAATATGGATAGTTTGATGTTTATCAATTCAAAAAATAATATTTCATCTGATTTTTTTTTTTCTTTTTTTCCCCATAGTTTCTTTTTATTTTTATAATTTGGTTATTTTCTTAAAATTTTCCTTAGTTTAAATTTTTAATTGGATAGTTCATGGATAACCTGCATAAGGAAATATTACTCCTCCCCTCCCCTCTTTATGTCTTGTCATGAGTGATGGCCATAGAAATAGTTCATTATCTCTAGCTGCTAAGATATTGGACCTTTCCTTAGTCAGACCTTTTGTTAACACAGTTTATTTTTATATCTGCACCAGGGTTTAAACTACTTTTAGCATTTTTCAAAAATACGTTGGTAAGAATTTGAATAAAAAGCAAAAAACAGATAATTTCATAAAAATATAATAACCCAGGGGTGGCAGAATATGACCGAATGTGCAAATGAGCTTCAGGAGAAATTTTGGCTGCCTGGGGAAATTTTTAATATTGATTTCCTTAGAATAAAATAAAAATGGAAAAAAAATAATAATAATAATCTACTGAAAAAACAAACTTTCTAACATCGAACAACAAATTAACAGCTGTATTCTTTTGTTAGAAATATATTTCTTTTAAATACCTATTACATCCCCCCCCCCAAAAAAAAAAAAAAATCTGGAGTGACTCCACTCGACTTTCCGAACATTGAGTAATTAACAGTTTTGTAGATAAAGTAAAGAAAGAGGAGTTGTTAAACAAACAAAAGGGAGAAAACCATAATAGAGTGTTTGAGTATTTTTCTCCATCTATTACACGTTGTTTTATTTAACGCTACTGAACTTTGAGCCCATAGATCATAATGATAAAGAAATTTTCGTTGTGTCCCTGTAAAAACCTATAAATGCTAGATTCACCAAAATGCTTATAGTTAGTGCAACAGTGATTTATAATACTCATATAAATTTTCAGCTGAATTCAATAAGGCGTTTAGATGCTATCGTACTTTTTAAAATTTAGTCCCATAGGCCATAATGATAAAGAATTTTTCTTTGTGTCCCTGTAAAAAAACTGTAACTTCTAGATTCACTAAAATCTATAGTTAGTTCAACTGTGATCTATAACATGTGTACAAATTTTTTGCTCAGATTAATAAGGCGTTTAGACGCTATCACATTTTTAAAAATTTGGCCCCATAGGCATAATGATAAAGAATTTTTCTTTGTGTCCCTGTAAAAAAACTATAAGTGCTAGATTCTCCAAAATCTATACAGATTGAGTATTTGTGATCTGTAATATGTGTATAAAATTTTTGCTCAATTGAATAAGGCGTTTAGATGCTATCGCACTTTTAAGATTTTGCTCCCATAGGCCATAATGATAAAGAATTTTTCTTTGTGTCCCTGTAAAAAAACTATAAGTGCTAGATTCACCAAAATCTATAGGGTTCGTACTATGGTGACTTAAAATATGCATACCAACTTTCAGGTTAATCGAACAAAGCGTTTAGACGCTAGCGTGTTCACTCACAGACATACACACATACATCATCGTAAAAATAGTGAAAACGGACTCAGGGCACCTCAAAACGTATAGAAACATCAAAATCTCGAATTCGGATTTTTGACATGATTACAATACTTTCCTCACTATAGTGTTCGGAAAGTAAAAAAAAAGAAGTGTTAAGTATTTGAAGTTTGATGATAAATATTTGGTAATTGATTCAAACTAGAGAAAATATCAAATCTTCAACTTGTTTTTTAATTAGAATGGATGCTATAAGAATATTTACCCATTCCATAAAAATAAACAGACACTTTAATGACAGTAGGCTGGGAGAAATGACATGTTTGACAATCCTTATACATTTATTTATCTTTATAATAATACACATCAACAAATGGCTTAATTCATTAGCTGCTGATTTTGTCCTTCAACATTTTCTCAGACTATATGGACTCATATGCTCAAGGTTATAATTTGCCTATGTTTTGTACATTTTTGCATCTTTAGAGCAATTCGTCTCATTTTCATATCATTACTTACAGTAGTCAAGTAATGGAAGTAAGTTAAAATTTGTAATACAGTTGCTTATAAAAATCTCTTAATATTTGGACTGAAAAAAAAAAAAAAAAAATTGGGAATAACTCCCAGGAGCAGAATTATATCCGATGATCTGCAACGAGACATTAAAATTTGCAGATGTTCTGCAGGTATTTTGTCCAAATTTGTCAAAGCACAGTAAAATGCAAAATAAGCATAAAAACAATACTTATTAGTAAAATATTTATTACACATTTATAATAAAACATGATTTGAAATTTTTATAATCTAAAACTGAGGAATACACCCAGAATTTGCAATTTTTTCAATGGCTTTTGGCATTAATATTATCACATTAATGTGGATATACTACTTATAAAATGTTTATAAACTTTGTCTATACATTGAAACAATGACTGTTTCCAGCAATTTTCTAGTATGCTAACTGATTTACAGGTCAGTTGAACATATCTAGGTTTTATTAATTTTAGAATGTTAGCTGTATCAACATCATCCAGTTAGGGATAGATGAAATGTTCTGCAAAAACCTCAATTGTTCTGCAATGTGCGTCACAGTTTTAAGCACTTTCTGCTCCAGGGGGAATAACCAAGTTGAGAACAAAAAGAAAAAATCAACAGTATCGAAATTAAATTAATTTCCAAACAAGCTAAAATATTGCTAGTGCATTTTAGATAAAATGCTGCAGAAACTTTTTTATTTGGTAAAACCCTGATCTGTACAGTACACTTATTTTGCTGAACAGGCTACACCTGGAAATCTAGGGTACGTACACCAGTGTATCCTTGGAAACCATTTGAGAATCACTAGTACAGATCAATTTAAATTGTATCAAAATTTTATTGATTTAATTTCTTAAGTTAACAAGACTGACGACCCTGAATGGAGAGAGATTGGACATTTAACAAAAATAGTGGATGTTCGTGAATTGAGAGGCAACTCAAACACCATGCAATGTAATATAATTTTACCTATAGGGCAAAATTAGCACTGGCCGCATGACCACTTACAATTAAAAAGTAGCCACTAATAAATTAGCTGTTAGTAGCCACTTTTCTAACTGCTTGTTGCATTGTTTGAAAAAAGTGTTTGTTGGTTTCCTACAGTTGATTAATTTGAGCTGAAATCTGTATGTTGATATTTATTAGTTCTTTCAGAAGAAGTTTTTAATTCAATAAAAATCTGCACTTGCTACAAGCAATCTATTCACCATATTAGTATTTCAAAATTAGAAGATTGTTACAGCTTTTAGAAAACTTCCATATTTTTTTACCCTACTTTTTAGAATCTTGTGAACATTTTTATTATTATTATTTTTTTTTAATAATAATAATGGTGTTTTACTAGTAAATTATTATTTATATATAACTTTCAACATTTGGTATTTACATAAGTTTACAACCACCTGTACATATATTATTGGACCAAGATAATTATAGATTATTATATAAAAATATCTGTCAAATAGAATCTTACTTAAAGAAAAAATTTAAATGTATAAATATTTCTGGCATGTAATATTTTATTAATTTTCACGAGAGGATAATATATTGAGAAACATAGATTTGTATACTAAAACCAGCTGTTGTATTACAATTTGAATGGTTATTACCAGAAATTCAATAAAAATTTGTTGATAGACATACAAAAGTAATAAAGTGATTAAACCAAATAATACGTAGCGTTCGTTATCAAATAGATATTAGGTTCTCATAAAAGAAAGCATAGAGAATTTTAGAATATAATTTTAATTTTGTATCGAAGAATTTTTATACATTTACATTAACTAAAAACAATACAAATGCCTGACTTTTTTTTTTTTTTTTACCCCTTTCGTATGGAGATTAAATAAATCAAGTTTAAAATAGAGTTTAAGAAGTAAAAAGTACACCTTATGCAACAAGACTTTTTAATATGTTTAAAATTAAATATAAACATATCTATCATGATTTATTTTATAACTGTAGTATATATTTTAATTACAGAAAAAATATTTATTGGCAGAAGTCTTTAAACAAAGAAAAAACAAGTGCTAAACAAGTTTTACAAGTATCAGAACATCACTTTTTTATGACAGTGTGATATTAAATAGTACGTCTAGTGCCTCTGAAATCTAAGATAAGAACCGATTTCTACTTGAGATTTTACAGGAAACTGTCAAGAACTAGGCTTAGAATCTCACCTCTTAGACGACATGATCGATAAAATTTATTAACATAGTTCAGAAATTGAAGACCACATTTCCAGTCTAAACTGGTAAAAACCCTACCCAAACCCATTCCTTTTTTTCGTTCACTTTAAATAATATCATATTTAACCGATCACTCTTCACCGTAAATTTATATACATCAATTGAGAAGGGTGTTGCCATCGTTTAATGATGAATTTTAAACATAAATAATGATAAAGAGAACATGGTGTAAAATCTTTTTTGAAGAGAGTTGCTTTTGTTTGCATAAGGAAAGGGCACGTGACGTCACTCGCTGCCAAGTTATGAGTAGAGTGGCAGGCAGAACATTGCTATTTCCACCATAGATCTATTATAAGTAGACGAAGCATTCCATTATTAAGGAAATATAAGAAAAGGTGCAATGATGAAACCAAAGAATCTCTAATAATAAAGAAGGGAAGGCTTTGAAAGCATATATATAGTAATAAGACATAGATTGATTACTGAGAGGGGAAAAGTGATACCTTTTTTACTCGGAAAAAGACGGCCATTTTACTCTCTTATGAATGTATTTCCCGAAGTGAATATACACGGGAATACACATAGGTAATTTATCAAATAAAATTTATGCACTAAAAGAGAATGAAAAACTCCAGATACCCCTTTTTCTTTCTTTTCATTTTCCTTTCCTTTTTTTTTACTATACTCTAGTATACTCATGTCTGCACAAAACTGTCTTTCTTTCGGCCTTTATTATTATTATACTTCTTTGAGATAAAAATCGTCTGCATTCATCATGAAAAATAATTTTTATAAATTACAATTTAATGAATTATTTGTATTGCGTAAATTTGTGCAGGATTATATATGGAAGAAAGTCTTGTGGTGGCCACAACATACTAGTCATATATTAAAACTTTCGCGGCTGCTAACTACATTAAAAAAAAAAAAAATGAGAATTCCATATTACTTACTAATATAAAATCTTAAAAAATATTAAAATTAAAAAAAAAGTGTTCCAATAAATATGAAAAAAGTAATTATTTCAAAATAATAACAAAGCAACTGATAATAAAAATTATAGCCCCTCCTTAACTAGATGCCTGTCGCGTAGCTCAGAAATTAGGCAACAATTGAAACAGTAGACAGTGCCACCTAGTACAGTTTATAGGATTTTTTTATTCAACTGTCACCAATAATTTAAAGAAGTGATACATGATATATACAATCGACGTTTCTTCGATTCTATTTGCCTTTTATGTATATCATATCCCACTTTTAAAAATTTTTGGTGGCTGTTGAATAAAAAGTCGCGCAATCTCTACCAGGTGGCGCTGTCAACCGCTTGAACTGTTGCCTAGTTTCCGAGCTACGAGACAGGCATCTAGTTAAGGAGGCTATGATAAAAATTATATTTTTCATAAATTACTTGAATATAACTTATTTACGGAAACATAACCCCATTTCTTTTCATTATTTATTAGAACATTTAAAAGCCGCGTAATATTTCGGCATTTTCAAAATTCATTAACATTCTATTCTATTACTGTTTTCGAGTTTTAACTCTCTAATGGCTAATGCCAAAAAACTTTTTCGGCATCAAAAATCTTTGCTCGTTAGCATGGGGATGATAGATCTATATAAATTACTATATCTATGTTTGAAAGTCGTAATTATCGCCATCTGTTGGACGAATATTTTCAAAGAGAAAAAACTTTGTATTGCAAAGAAACCAAGGTATTCTTTTAATCCGTGAAGGAAACTAACTTAAGGGCAAAACTTGAGGCTGTGGTTTACGTCTCGCGCGCCATTTTCAAAATAAGCAGACGCAAAATAGCAAACTTCCATATTCGATATAAAACATAAACATTTAATTTCATTTTCATTTACACAATAAATATCCAAATAATATACTAATTAAAAGGAAAATTATAAACATTCTATCATAATTTGAAGTCAAATTTGTTTTCAAATGTCTAAATAAAGTGTCTAATATAAGATACACATATGTTGAAGCGGAATAGATTTCATATCTGTCATCCTTGGAGGGAAAAAAATATCACCAAATTATCTGGCGAACATATTTAATTCCTTTCAAAAATCATGGTTATTTTAACAACTTGTATTAAGAGGGTAATGAATAATATGAAACAATATTTCGTATAATACGCTGTTTTGAAATAACTAATGTAAAAATAATTGTGAACAAGATTATACTAAGTGCATTTAATATATCTTGTATACTAAAAACCAAAACTGCTATAATTTTTTTAATATGAAACAAAATTAATAAAGAATAATGCAGAATATTTTTTTCTCCACATTTTTAGATGTTCATAATTATAGGGAGAATCAAGATTTTTTCATTTTATTTAACTTACTAGCGGATAAATTACAGTTGACTTAGAGTCCTGCGCGGGTCGGGTTTTACCCTACCCGAACCCGACAGATGAATTTTAAATCAACCCGAACCCGACAGATGAATTTTAAATCAACCCGAACCCGACATAAAAATTTTCATCAACCCGAAACCCGAACCGAACCCGACAAAAAAAATTTCATCAACCCGAAAACCGACCCGAACACGCAACAGAGAACTTTTTGCGACCCGAACCCGACCCGAAACCCGACTTATCTAACCCGAACCCGACCCGAAACCCGTAAAATAAATAAACATTACTTATTCATCTAAAAATCATGCAAAACAAGGTAAAATGATATAACATTATATAAAATAAAGTAAATTTTCACTGTCACACAGTTGGTAAATTGTAAAAAAAAAACTAGTAAGTTGTGGCCACCACAAGGCATTCTTCTATATTTTTCTGTCAAATTTACTGAATGCGAATAATTTATTATAATTTATTATTTATTAGTTTAACGTGATGAATGCAAATAATTTTCATCTTAGGGAATAACACTAAATATCTGAAGAGAGAGAGTTTTATCGTCTATAAATAACTTCTTAAACAATGCGTTTTTATAATGGTTATGTCACATATCATGGTTCGTACAGTTATATGGCATAGAAGTTGAGATATAGCTATCCTGTTATCGATGAAATTTTCAGTATAACAACGCCATCTATTGGCCGACAAAGCATTCAAACTGAGTCAGCATAATGTCTCATAATCTCGCCTTCTCACATATTATGTTTTGTTTGATGATACACAATAGAACATGAGATATAGCTTTCCTTGTAATTGTGGAAATCGCAGCGCCACCTGTTGAGTGGTTTACACCAAAAGTTGACAGGCACTAATATATATTAAATGGCACCTACATACAAATTTATATGAAATTCTGTGCAGTAGTTCTTGAGATATAGCCCTACTTTAAATTGTGGAAATCGCTGTGTAGCAACGCCACCTGTTGGCTGATAGACATTCAAATTGAATCAGCATAATATCTCATATTGGTCTTCTTGCATATCAAGTTTTGGATTATACGCAACAGAACCTGAGATATAACCTTCCCTGAAATTGCAGAAATCGCTGTATAGCAGTGCCACCCGTCGAGCGGTTGACACCAAATGTTGATAGAATCTAATACTTTCTTTTACTGAATATAGAAGAAAGTAAAAAAAAAAAAAAAAAAAAAAAAAAAACTTGTAAACTACGAAATCTTTTCAATTTCCAGAATGTAAATGCGAGGTTATACTGTATTTGTATTTCTTTAATTTATATATTAACAACAGTCGAGAAAGATTTATAATACATTACTAATTTTCATACAATTTCTACAAAAGATACATATTAGTTTCGTTGAAGAAAAGAAAATAGATCCAGATGCAAATACGGATCTATTTTTCTGGCGGATATCCGCGGATACGAATAGGGAGATCCGGTACATGTCTGCCCACAAGCGGCCGAGCGGTTGTGCGCTCGAAGCTGGTAGATGGGAGGTGTCGGGTTCGATCCCAGGTCGCGCTCACCGACCTAGCCGTTCGAAGCTTTCTGTGGTTTCCTCCGAAACACGCGTAAATACGGGCTAGGACCCCTTAGAAAGACTCAAACGGAGGGCATTCCACCTATTAGGCCTAGGACACATCTGGAGTCAATCGGCCTTAAATCCTCTAACCAAACGGTGTTGTGCTAACTCCGACGTGCTGATTGCGACCAAATCCCATAACAATACACCGCACCCCAAGGACCCCAAGGGGTGGAGGACTATTAGGGTTACAGATTTATAGCTATCGCGCTATACCATATAGAAGTATTTATCTTCTTCGTTGGCAAATATTTTTTGCCTCTACACTCTTTTCGTTTAAAGAATATTTCTTTCAAAATCTTTTTATTTATTTATTTAGTTCTGTAATTCCCTGTATTTAGAGATACAATTGCAGCATAAAATGAAAATATGATGTACTGTCCCATAAGTCCCTAAATGATCGTTTTGTTGCTTACAGCTTTTCCTTTTTTCTGTTCGGTAATGCAAATGTTTTGATGAGACCGATAAATAAATCTTTTTCATACATATCCAAAGAAATTTTAACATTTAAACAATTTGACATATTACATTTTTAACAATTAGATTTTTATTTTGTAAAACATTAGTCTTAACATTCTAATACTTTTTGCACTTTTGCAGCAACTATTTAAAAGTCCAGGCGTTAAAATATTATCTTTTGCAATTTTCTTTGTGGTTGAAATTATAAAGTTAATTTTCAATAAAATATTAATTATAACTCATATAAAATATTTTTCCTAAAACCAGAATAAATGACATTCTCAGACAGTTTAAATAAAATTATTTTATTGTATTATTAGAAACTTGACTGTTGTAACTAATCAAAATACAGTCGGGTTTCATATTGGTAAGAATCATCATAAACTTCTCTTTATAAACTAATTAATAACGTTGAAGATAATATTCTTAAAAATTTCGCATAAACTTATATTTAGGATAAATAAAGAATGTAGCATTGTCATCAAATTTAAGTGTTATAACTGAATAAAAAAAAAAAATAATAATAATAAATAAATTCAGTATTCATTCAATATGGAAATAACCCCTAATAAGGTGTTTTTAA
Organism: Salticus scenicus; assembly: GCA_963930645.1. Taxonomy (NCBI): domain Eukaryota; kingdom Metazoa; phylum Arthropoda; class Arachnida; order Araneae; family Salticidae; genus Salticus; species Salticus scenicus. The sequence goes on from OZ005659.1 coordinate 181,315,139, forward strand.
AGTATAAATAATAATAATAAATATATTAAAGAATTATATCAATTTCATTTATTTATCATAATTTAAGGGCAGAATTAATTTCAGGGATGTTCCTTTCTTTCCACAAGATGGTGCATAACATTCTCTTTAAAAATTATTATAGTGTGTATATGTGTAATTAGAATATAAAATTGTCCTTAACAGATTATTTTAGTAAAATGGGTAAAATTAATTATACTGCCAAAATAAAATTTAAAGAATGTGTTTATAATTATTAAGAAATATATCATGTGTAAAAAAAAAAAAAAAAAAAAAAAATCTGTACAGTATTTGACGCTGTTTGACGATTATATCCCACACACCACCGTGGGAGGAAATGATCATCAATCACTATAATCATCTCCACTTGGTACGGAGTAGGGTTACCTTTCTTGCATTTGAGTAATTTTGTTAAAGATGGTCCCTCAAAGAAGGGAGGGAACGGGGAAATAGAACGGGAGAAGGAGATTGAGAAGAGAGGATTAATTGATTTTTTTCCAAAGGAAGCTGATAATTTGCTGTTTTTTATTGAATACAGTGAATGAATTGGTAAATAATTGCACAGAAAAAAATCTTTTAAAATTACTTAAACAACGGAATTAAATATTACATATATCTCACTTTATTTGAGCAGTATTACGCAGAACAACTGTTTAGTAAAAGAAAAAAAAAAAAAAAAAAAAAAAAAATTAAATTTAGGTAAAAAAAAAAAAAAAAAAAAAAAATAATCCCCCCCCCCCCCCCACACACACACACAAATATATATATATAATTTTTAATGACAATAATGAAAAGAATGAGAACGGAAACCAAACAGTTGAATAATTCCCCACTGAAACCCACAGAAGCCGATTAGATAAGTTTCTAATTTTAATACTTTTTTGGTTACAAAAAACGTAAACTTATAAAAGAAGGAATTTTAAAGGGAATTTAATATAAATATATTTTATTTATATATAACCAATGTATGTGCGTGTCGGTGTGTCTGTGGACAGCGAAGCGTAAGGTTGGTACTCGTACAGTCAAGAGATTCAACAAGAATTCGCTTGAGGTGTCTTAGTGCATCTCGAAGCCCCATTTTTGAAATGTTTATTATTATTTTTATTTAATTAAAATAAGAAAATAATATTATAATAGTTTTAAAAGTTAGTCATTTAAATATTAGTTTTCATTTTTCGCCAAAAACAATTTACCAATCTTTTCTTTTTAAACATGAAATATTTTTTTTATATGAATAATGAAAGAAAACATAAAAAATTTTATTTCTGAGAATAGTATACTTAGCACGAAAGCTAATTGAGCATCAAGAGCTCAGAGTAATCTTGGGTAATTACCCCTTAACGCCCGAATTAATTTTGTAAAATATTATTATCTGATTATTTCACTTCTAAATTAATATACAACTGACAAAAAAAAATATATTAACTTAAACAATTCTTCTGGTAGTTTTAAATTTCAAGGCTATCCTCATTTATTGACGTTTAGTGTTCTAGCGAGAAAACTTTGAGATAGAAAAACTTTGAGATAACAGATTAATATCCTGTTATAAGTTGACGAAGATTTCGAAAGTAAAGTATTATAATATATATTATTATTCAACTTGATTTAAGTTAGTATACCTCCGCAAAAAGCAAATGTATGTGCAACGAATGAAAAATCTTAAAATGACTATCCACATTATGAAATAATAATTAATAGTAGGCACATAAAACTTTCAGGGATTGTTTAGAGTGACGCTATAAACTGTCACTAAAAAGCAGAAATCATTCGAAGAAACCACAAAAAAATATAATTTTGTTCATCAAAGAAAGTATACAAAATTTTATCATTATTGTTATTATTATTTTACTAAATATAAAATCTTCTTGTTTAAGTGATTTATATATGTATATATATATATAAACATTAATTAAATAAAGATAAAACAAATTAGTTGTTTCATACACCACAAGCTGCGTCGTCTTTAGGAACTGGACTATGAAATTCTGCTGTGCATGAAACTTGTTGGTTTTATATTTATTTATATAATTTGAAATCAAATTATAGATTTTATAACTTAAGCAAGATATACTATTTTTTAATATATGCCATTGGCCTGTGACATGGTTCATTTATTTGAACTCATCGTATTATTATTATTTTTATTTTTTATCGTGTCTTTTATCATGTATAAGGCTTTACTTCAACATGTGGTTGTTTATTGATTAACTGAAGTCTTCCTTCCTGTTGTTTTATCACTGTAATGATTTATTATACATAAATATAAATTATATACATAATATGCCTCAAGCGATATATGAACGCATCTTGAATATTAATTATTTAAAAATAATTAGTATATATAATTTATACTAACCCATTCATATATTATTCAAGACATGTAACACAATACTACATATATAATATATATAATTAGTAATAAAGCCATGCATTGATGGTAAGATTTTTATCACTTCTTTTAATTTTCTTTTTAAGTATATGTGTATGTTATATTACCATATAAAATTGTCTAGGTTGTCTGAAAACATCATGTGCTGAGAAAAGGAATATACCGTCTTTAATGTCGTCCATAGCATTAGTACTTTCTTATTGTGCAAAAACTATTAATATTATTAGTAATAAAATATTTAATAACAATCAGCATTTATTTTCTTTCTGTAGATTTTTAGAAATCTGACTCACGATAGTTTGCTTGAATCGTAGAAATTATTAAATTTGCCAACATTCGCAAGTTTTCCAGAAATTCTTCCACGTGATTCGTTTTCGGTTTTAACAATTTATTTCAACAAAAAACAAACTGATTGCTTGTATTGTGTTATTTTCTAATATATTGAAAATGTAATATAACTCTTTTTGATTTACTATACTAGGGAACTCTGTCCCCTAGTATTGTAAAATTCAGTATTTAGCCGATGGACCTATGCAACCCCGAAGGAGGATTCGACTCCACTCTACTCGCTTTACTTATGAACCACTGCAAAGCTCTGCCCGCCTATTCGCTGCTTTGCTTTTTATTGAATACCGATATTAACACGTTGAGCGCCATGTCATACATTCTAGATACTAGACATTTTGTCATATATCTTTAAGTACTGAAGGAATCATCTTGAAACTTTAGGAGATTGCAGAACCTGTTTTACTTCAAACATTTCAGTGAAAGTTTTACCCCTAAAGTAAAAGTAGTAAAAATTAAAAATTAAAACATTGAGCGCCCTGTCAGCCATCGGTGGCTGACAGTGTCATATATGATATAAAGCCGCGTCAGTCATCGGTGCGCATATAAAATAGGATATAAGACTAAAAATATAACATTTAATGATTGAAAAATTATTAAGAATTTGCTTAATTTTCATTTATTACAAGAGGTATCATTATGGAATTTTAATGGATTTTAGGAATTTGCGTGGCGCTCAACGTGTTAATAGTCTATAACAAAACATTACAAAAAAAAAAAAAAAAAAAAAAAAAAAAAGTTACAGAAATTCCCATATTCAATGTTAAATTGAAATTCATAACAATTATCATCTAATATACAATATAATAATATACAATAATAATATACAATATAATAATATACAATATAATAATATACAATATAATAATATACAATACAATATAATATAATATACAATAATAATATACAATATTGTATATTATTATATATACAATATAATAATATACAATAATAATATACAATAATCATCTCCCATTTTTTAAAATGAAATATTATGCTAAAAAACAGTATAATTTCTTTTTCATAATAGAAAGAAATTTGTAATATCTAGACCATTTGCTCTACAGCTTTAATATACGACCACTTGGAAACTGTTAATTTTTTGTCATTTTTTGTCATTTTTTTTTTTTTTCTGTTGTTATAGTTACTTGTAAAAAAAAAAAAAAAGAAAGAAAAAAAGAAAGAAAGAAAATTACTTTTTTTTTTTTTTTTGTCTATACTTTTTATTATGGAATTTTTCAGTTAATTATAGCATTGTACAGTTGGTAACAAAAGTGTCCGAACACTAGCAAAAATTCCTATGTAAAAAAAGTACACTTCATACGGTTCTGTTAAATAAATCCTTATCGAATCCTGTTCTTAGACTGACTAAGAACATGATTCGATAAGGATTTATTTAACAAAACCGTATGAAGTGTACTTTTTTTACATAGGAATTTTTGCTAGTGTTCGGACACTTTTGTTACCGACTGTATAATACTCTCTATATATTTTTAAGATAAAGCGAGGTAATAATTTTACACACTCGAAAATATCTGGGGGGGGGGAAGTAAAAGTATATTAATAATTTATTGTGGACAAATCTCCTACAGCTTCAGTTTTAAATTCTTTCCTACATACTTTTTAAGGCGCCTGCCTACCTTTAAAATGCAATTTTCAGTCAAAACTAAGATTTTTTATTTTTGGTTTAGTATTAAAGCCTGACATTTAAACTTTCTAAACCAGTTTGAATTTTGTTTCTATCTTGCTTAGAATTTGAGTTACAGGCATCTAAATATTAGTCACTTGCAACTTTTTGAAACCAGAAGTGACCGTAATTTTTTGCTTTCATAAAAGTTTTACTCAGTATAAGCATCAAAATTTGTTACTGAATATAAAATGAATTTTCTCAGAATGAGATTTTTAACATTTTGCTTTTTCACAAAACATCATAACTCCAAAAGTTATTATATAAATCTTATGAAACTTTGACAAAATACTCTAGAGGAGTTGTTTTATGGATTGAACTACTACAATGAATCTAGCCTTTTTTTTTTTTTTTGTCGATAGAAGTTATGAAACATTTTATAACTTCACTAACGATTGATTCACTAATGTTTTTTTCAGCATGTAAAATGTTATCTTCTCTAAAATATTAAATAATATGGTTATAGTTTTGAAAATAGCTCACTCCCATAAAGAATTTTCAATAACTTTTTTACAGATTTAAATCATACATTGAATTTTTGCGCACCTCCCTGTAATTTTTCATTAATAAATACTAACTGGTATTTACACAAAATGTAAATAAAACAATAAAACAAACGATAATAACTGTTGTTTAAAAAGAAAATTTTATTTTTCATTTACCCCTTCCCCCTCCCCCCTTCAATATAGGTAACTCTCACTATAATATTAATGAAATAAAAGTGATAGTCGTACAAAGTTTCATATAAGTAGGTAGCATGGTGATATAAAAACAAAAATTTTCTTCACTCTGCCCCCCCCCCCCTTAGCAAATAGTCCAGATATGTGTACACTCACTGCAATTGCAATTTCTCATAAGCAGAAAGTTGCATAGATACAAAGTTTTTTTTTTTTTTTTTTTTTTTAATCGACAATGCGACAGTTTAAAGAATAACATATTTTACTTCTATCTGCGTCCCCCTTCCCCCCCCCCCCTCCGAAATATATAATACACTCATTTTGAGATCTCCATAAAAAGCAATTGATAACTATAGACTATGTCATTAAAATCGGTATTTAACCCCACCCCCCAAGTATGTCTGATACTTATTCAGTTTTTTTTCACAAATTGTATGTTATTATACAAAGTTTTTGTTTAAATCTATAATAGGGTATTTTAAAGGAAAATATATTTTATTTCCATCTACCCCCCCCCCCCCCCCCCTGCCCCCACTAGGTATATAATACACTGATTGTAATCTTCATAAAAATTAAGTGGTAATGTATTATTAAAATCGCTAAAATGGTAATTTAAAAATTAAGTATATTTTCCTCTGTCCCCCCGCCCCTCCTCAAAGTATGTTTGACACTTACTGTAATTTTTTCACAAATTGTACATGATTATGCAAAGTTTCATTAAAATCGGTAAGAGGTTTGTTCTATTTTTTACTATAAAATTTTCCTTCGATCCTTTTATTTTTTAAAGTTCTATAATGAAATAATGACAGTTTATCATATTTTCTTAAACGACATATTTTAGTTGCATTAACTGATGTATTATTTTTAAATTTATTTAAAAAATTGAAATATCTGTTCATATTTAAGAGATAATAAATCAATAAACATTTTTTCCACATTTGCATTCAATATTCTAATTAATTATTTAATTAATTAGTTTATTTACTTAATTAACTTATTTACTTAATTAACTTATTTATTTAATTTTTATAAACTTATAAAAGTTAATTCTGTAGAAAACAATATTTACAATTTTAAATGCGTTAGAAATTCTGCTCTTTTTCTACAAATAATTGCCATTTTATCTTGATTTTCTTTATGCAGATTGCAGAAATATTTGATTAGGGGTATTTAGACGCTACCACACTTTTAAAAATTTGGCCCCATAGGCCATAATGATAAAGAATTTTTCTTTGTACCCCTGTAAAAAAATTGTAAGTGCTAAATTCACCAAAATCTATACAGTTCGTGCAACTATGACCTATAACATGTGTACAAATTTTTTGCTCAGATTAATAAAGACGTTTAGACGCTATCACACTTTTAAAAATTTGGCCCAATAGGCCTTAATGATAAAGTATTTTTCCTGGTGTCCCTGTAAAAAAACTATAAGTGCTAGATTCACCAAAATCAATAGGGTTCGTACTTTGGTGACTTACAATATATGTACCAACTTTCAGCTTATTCGAACAAAGCGTTTAGACGCTAGCGTGTTCACTCACAGACACACACACATATATACACACATACATGCACATGTACATGCACACACACATACATGCACATGTACATGCACACGTACATGCACACACACATATATATACACATACATGCACACGTACATGCAACATATATACACACATACATGCACACGTACATGCACACACACGTATATACACACATACATACACACGTACATGCACACACACATACATACATCATCGCAAAAATAGTGAAAACGGGCTCAAGGAACCTCGAAACGTATAGAAACATCAAAATCTGAATTTCGGATTTTTGACATGATTACAATACTTTCCTCACTATAGTGTTCGGAAAGTAAAAAGGTGATGATATTTACTTATATTTATTCATTTTAATTTTATTTGTTTATTCATTCATTTTTTATTTATTTTGATGGATAGTGTAATTTCTAAGAACATTTTTTATACTTAAATTTTGAATTTTTATATTTCTTATTTGAATGCTTACTTAAAAAAAGTAATAAAGATTCAACCACCGGGCGATTCTAATATTTATGAATTTATTTATGAATTATTTAATTAATTAATTAATTTATTTAATTTTTATAAACTTGTAAAAGATAATTAAGGAGAATACAAAATTTACAATTTTAAATGCGTTAGAAATTCTGCTCTTTTTCTATCAATCTTATAAGGATTGTAAAAATATTACTCTTTCACTTTCACCCTCTAGTTAGTACAAATAAGTCTCCGATAACAGTTATCTTGAACGAAAAAGGGAACATGCTCCAATTTAAACGAATAGTGCAGACTGCCATAGCTAGGTTTTATCGCTCTTTTCCCTGACAGCTTTTAACAAAAGCAATCACAACCCTTGAGAGGGGTCGAAACACTTTAGGGTGGTGTCTGGGAATCTACCCTGTTTGACATATTGATGTATAACAAGCAGTAATCTGTACATACATAAAGGGCATCCGGAAAAAAGTATTTTATATTGTCATGTTAACTATTTACATAAAATTTTGCATAACTACCATACTCTTTATTAAAATTACAACATATAGTTGAAGGAGGGGGGGGGGCAGAATAAATTAAACATTTTTTAAACCATCCTATTATTTATTTTAAAAAAGACAGGATTAAACCATCCTATTATTGATAACTATTGCTTATTTTTTATGAAAATCGCATTGAGTGTTATATATAGCTGAGAAAGGGGAGGGGAGGCAAGAAAGTGGTGCAGATGGTTTTTTTTTTTTTTTTTTTTTTTTTTTAACTGTGTTATTGATTTAAATGGAACTTTGTGTGATTATCACTTACTGTTTAAGAAAAATTACAGTGAGTGTTACACATATTGTTACACATATCCATAAACTTTTCTCCTTTCGCGACATAATGTAGATTTGACTGATTCATAAGTTGGAGTTTCTGAAACAAACTCATATCCTTTATTGTATAATTTTGACATCTCTTCATGAAAAATTCTGGAAACAGGTGATGCGATTTCTTCACGAACTCTTTTTTTTTTTTTTTTTTTTTTTTTTTTGCATTTTTCAATTGTTTTTTTAATTTCAATATTTGCTGCATTCGGCACACAAGAATGTTCACTAAAACTTAACATTTTTTATAATCCAGATCTGTTTTAACTTTCCCTGCACATTTCTCTTGTCTTTCTTTTAAGCATATTCAAGATATGTATTCATTATTTTTTCTGTGTATTCTATGTTGATAACCGTTCACTATCAACAAAGGTTTATTTTGCGAAGTTGATAATAATTCAATTTCCATTCAACATTAATTTTAAGTAATGTTAGAAAGCATGAAAAATTATTTTAGTTACATTGAGCGTGTGTAAAAAGCAAGTAAATTTATCGCCAAAATTCATCTTGGCTACATTACCGGTCAATAGACGTTAGGGATTACAAAAGGGGATTGACTCCTTTGACTATGTCCGGAGATGGCACGTCGGAGTTAGCACGTAACCAACCAAACAACCAACCGTACATGTCTAGTATGTGCAAAATGTTTAAATTAGTTACATAGTTGTAAACATGCCTATAAATTTATGTTTATAATTGTAAAAAATATTTTAAAAGGTGTTTCTCAAGTCGACCCGACTTGTTGAAAACCAAACCCGACCCGCAAGAAAAAAAATTCAGTCAACCCGACCCGTACCCGACCCGCACGAAAAAAAGATCAGTCAACCCGACCCGAACCTGATCCGCAATAGAAAAAATTCTGTCAAAAATTCTGTTCGGGTGAAATCGGGTTACCCGACCCGATGCAGGACTCTAGTTGACCTGCAAATTTGTTAACTACTGGGCTAGAGTAATTCATATATAAGCCTTCAATGCTTCAATTTTTCTTGGACGGACATTACTGATTATTCCTCGAAAAAAAAAGAACGTTCATGTAGTGAAGTATGATAAATTCGTTTTTTAAGAGGAAGGATTATTTCAATCCGCCGTATTTCTCATGAAATTCTAAGATCTAAAAATGCTGAAGGAAATGTGATTAAACGTTGAACTGCTGGTTCGACAGAAGAGAGATCTGATGCAAATTCAGAGTTATTTTACAGAGATCGAAGACTCATAATTGCTCTTACTGTTCTACTCAAAATGACTGCTGCTGAATTTGCTCGTAATTTTTAACAAAAGATTGGGGTCCACACTTATGCATGTTTAAAATAATTAATATTATGTTAAAATGAATAAAAAACCTGTAATAATCAATAAGCATTTAATGGAGGAAAGAACGTCTGTGTTAAAGTTGAATAAAGACAATATGAAATGGTAAAATGTTTCATTTTCGGATGAAAAACATTTTATTCTTGATTAACCAAATGGTTTTAGCAGTTACTGGCACGATCTGAAAATAGCAAAAGACAGAGCAGATTTTTTAATGGCAGATATGAATCGGGCATTTTAAAGGTGGATCTATGGTGCTCTGGGGAGCTGTTTCTACTGAAGGCAGAATGAACTTAGTAATTTTTTCTATGATTATGAACATCAAGAGAATATCCGCAAATTTTAAACGTGGAATTCTCAGATTTTTGTTAGATTTTAGAGAGAGGGGGGGGGGGGGGGGTTAATAATTTTTTTTCCAACAAGACTTACATTTTTGCTCTACTTCTAGAGCAATAGGAAATAGTTTGAAGAAAGAAACTTCGTCTGTATCGTCGTTCGCCTTTCCCATGGCCTATAAGATGAAAAAACTTTAACTTATCATATTAGCCCGTTAGTAGTCGCTATCGACAGCGCCACCTATTACAGATTGCGAACTTTTTATTTAACTGTCACCAATAATTTTAAGAAGTGATGTGATCGACGTTAAATCAATTTTATTCGCGTTTTATGTATATAGAATGCTACTTCTAAAAATTTTTGGTGGTTATTGAATAAAAATTTCTGGAAAAACTGAAGTATGGGCGGCAAATCGACCAACTAGCGACTACTAACGGGTTAGAAAAGTGCATGCAAGTGGAAAGCAATTTTAAATAGTTTAAATGTATTCAGAATATCATCTATGCTGTATGAAATGGTATTGAAACTGAATATTAAATATATATATATATATATATATATATATATATATATATATATACCAGAGAGACTGTCTGACTGTTTCAGCCTAAAAAGGGACCCTATAAAATATTAATTTAAAGAATAACTGAAAAATTTACTAAGATTCGAGCTGTCCTTATAATTGTGAACACCTGAAAAATCTTTTTTCTTTACCGTATTTAAAGTTTTTTAACCCTTTGCGGCGCAAGACAATTCGGATCATTTAAATTATACTGCCACCGGAATTCATGAACTAATTTAAACTAAAAGAAATTTTAAATTTTAAGCTTAAAAAAAAGGCCTTACCTGATATGTTATAAACGTAAATTTTTGCTAAAAATTTTCCGGGATGAATTTTTGCAGCTGGATCTTAAATTTTGCGTTCTCGCAGCGAGGACCGCGCGCGTTAAGGGGTTAAGATAGAAACATGATTTTTTTTTTTTCAAATATCGCCTATTAATGAAATTCAAATTAATAAAAAATATATTTGTTTAAATAATAGTGTTCAGTGTTTAGTTAATATAGAAAAACGGGTGCCCTTATAATTATAAGAACCAGTGTACATATTAGGAAAATATACATCGTATTACGTTTTTGATCGTCAAATACAAAAAACGTCAAGGACGACAGAGTTTCGAAATTTCAAATTAAAATTTTATCAATTTGACAACAAAATAACTCAATCTAACACATGCACATGATAACTAATACATATCTATACCCAAATACGAGGATTAAAATCGGGAAATAATTTTCCTCGATTTTTAATATTTTCTTTACAAAAAATCCAATGGGTGATTAACATAGGAAGTCTTTTTTTTTTTTTTTTTTTTTTTTTTTTTTTTTTGCATCCACGGACGTTTAGTGACGTCACACTTCGCTTGTATATTATCTACCTACCTATATCTTGAGTTTATGTCGAAGCAATATTTTCAAACACTGGCAAGGAAATAAAACTAGCTGATGCAGCGGCTGCTTTCTGGTGCTTTTCGATACGCAAGTGTTTTAAAATATGGTAATCACTGTATGAAATATGGTAATCGCTGTATGAAATATGGTAATCACATATGGTTGAAATATGGTAATCACTTTTCACTCAACGTTAGAGATAGTGAAAAGTGATAAGCAGATTCTGTAAAAATCATTGAAATTCTCCCTTTTTTCAAAAGTTTGGATAAATAGGGACAAAATCTGAAAAATGGGGTCCCCAGGGAACAAAATGTTTTCTTGTGACAAGAGTAAAATAATGGGGACTGACTAAAAATCTGAAACGCTTGGTCACCGTATGTTACATAAACAAAGAACTTACCAATAAAATCTTTTTGTAAAAAAAATAGAACCGACTCCAAAAAGCAACTACTATTCAAACAACTAACAAAAAATAAATAAATAAATAAATAAAAGAGGATATGAAATGAAACTGTAAATTGCGCCTAAAAGTATAAAATAATTTCCTTCGCCAAACAACCTATAACACTACAATTAATCATAACTTTTGAAGTCGGCGCAAAATTAAATAAAATTTACTTAGTTTTTAAAGGTCTGTCTTTAGATCGGTAGCAACAAATGCTGTTTTCTCGAATGGTCCATTTTCATGTTTCCTTTATTATTTTATCACTGTACATAATTGGTCCATTAGTAGCATCTACATAGAACAGTGAACATTCTTCACAATGCGGTATTTATGTTTCTACGAAGTTAGAGTTTCCTTTGCAAATTTGTAAACTTTGATAATTATCATCGTTGATGGCTTTTGGATTTGGCGATCAAAACGTAAGGCAAAAATATACATGCATGATGTATATTTTCATAATATATATTGTACGATTTGTTGTTTCATACTCTTAATTACTCTCTTGATATACCTTATCAAGATAATCATGATATCCCAAAGAAATTAAATATGTTTTCCCGATAATTTTGCGATTTTTCTTTCACCAAGGACTTCAGATACAGGCATCTTCGCCAACTTTTGCTGCTTACGAAATCTTATTTGTTTTCTTGAATCAAAGTAGTTTTCGGCTGCGTTTTGTAGATAACAATGTGAGATGTGTATTTTGAATAGGATTTGATTTTTGTATTGAATAAAGGTATCAATTTTTATTTAATTTTGCGCCGACTTCAAAAGTTATGATTAATTGTAGTGTTATAGGTTGTTTGGCGAAGGAAATTATTTTATACTGTTTAGCGCAATTTACAGTTTAATTTCATATCCTCTTTCTTTTTTTTTTTTTTTTTTTTTTTTTTTTTTTGTTAGTTGTTTGAATAGTAGTTGCTTTTTGGAGTCGGTTCTATTTTTTTTACAAAAAGATTTTATTTTTCTCTTTTCAGCGAAAACTTATTCATATAGCAGAACATCACAAGACGCTCGACAGCAGTTTCACAAATCACAACTTCCATGAAAAGTGACATAATTCCAAAAATGGTTTATGTCACTGAAAAATACATGAAATGCACCCAATGTGAACAAAAAAGTTACATCTCTATCTACAAAGTTATCCACTCGAGAGACAGTTATGCCAGTTTTATTCTAGTCAAGTGATTTTTAAGTTGATTTTTCTCAAATGCTGCATTTTTAAGTTGTGTCGCTTTTCTTGCCTTTATCGGATATGAGCAAAAAATTATCTATTGAAGGAACATACGTTAAATTAAAATGTCTTTAGAAATGTAAAGAACGGATACGCTGTATTCGTAACCAAAAATTCTGTTAGGCATATATATTGAACTTTATAGTGAATATGTGTCACCCGCTGCACTGGAAATTGCGAAGCGTAAAGTTCAAACAAAGAGCAAAATATGCATTGCAGCTGACGGACAGAAGTTTCAACGCTGATACTTACGTACTGCTTTTACCAGTGTAGCTGCATGCGTTCAGCAGTTAGAATGAGAACAGACTTTTGTGAGTATCCTGTAATTTGTTTATATCTTAATGAAATCATAATGAAGCCTATTTCAGGCCATGGTCATTACGACAGCAAAAAAAGTATTAAAATTAAATCATCTCTTACGAAGTTATAAGCTAACAAATTTCAACAACAACAACAATGAGAAACATGGTTTGTATGAAAACCTCTTCCTTTATGAAGTCGGTTTAAAACGTCTATGCGTTAATCGATGTGACCGCTTACAATAACCATACTTTGAATTTTACATAGCATAAATGTCACCCGCTACGCTACAATATGCAATGTCGTTCAATTGTACACAAAATAGGAAATTGTGAACAAACAAATGCACGTTTTAAGCGTTGTCTTTTTAGCATTAATGTCTAAACTATCTTTCTGTACTAAATCTATGATGCTCTGCAATTTTATAATTCACTTTTTCCCCAGTCTTGAACCATTTCCGAGATAGGAACGCTAACTCCACCGTTTTACACCAGGTAGCGCTGTGGGCGTTTGAATCGCCTTGCACATATCCACTTTACTATACCTACATACCATTTTTATGACTGTAGCTGCAGCTGTTCAGCAGTTAAAAGAGTTGGGACTGACTTTTTTTGGGCACCCTGTATTTTCTTTTGATCGTAAAGATATTACAAAGGGACCTATTTCAGACCAAGACCTTTACAATAAAACAAAAAGTATCAAAATCGGATCATCCGTTCAGAAGTTATGAGCTAACAAAAAAAAAAAAAAAAAAAAACATACACTTTATAGTGAGAATCTCCTCCTTTTTGAAGTCGGTTAATTAGAGCATCTCTTATGAAGTTATAAGATTACAAACACCAACAACAACACATAGCTCGAATTAAGAACACCCTCCTTTCTGAAGTTGGTTGAAAACGACTTTGCGCTAATCGATGTGACCGCTTGCAGTAACAGTACTTTGAACCGCAGAGTATACGTGTACGTGTCATCCAATGTAGCTCAAGTGTGCATAGTGTAAGAAATTGCGAACAAACAAATGCACGTTTTTAGCATTGTATTTTTAGCATCCATGTCTAAACTATCTTTTCGTACTAAATCGATGATGCCCTGCAATTTTATAATTCACTTTTTCCTCCCTTCTTGAACCGTTTCCGAGATAGGAACGCTAGCATGAATGTCTAAACAATCTTTTTGTACTAAATCGATGATACTCTTCAACTTGGTAATTCACTTTTTTCTTTTGAACTGTTTTCGAGATAGGAACACTAACTCCTCTATTTTACACCAGGTGGCGCTGCAAGCGGTTTAACCTTGTACTGCATGGCCACTTTGCTATACTTACATACCATTTTTATCACTATAGCTGCAGTCGTTTAGCAGTTAAAAGAGTTGGGACTGATTTTTTTAGGCACCCTGTATTTTCTTTTGATCGTAAAGATATTACAATGGGACCTATTTCAGACCAAGACCTTCTCAACAAAACAAAAAGTATCAAAATCGGAGCATCCGTTCAGAAGTTATGAGCTAACAAACATAAAAAAAAAAAAAACATACGGTTTGAATTGAGAACTTTCCTTCTTTTTTGAAGTCGGTTAAAAAAAAATCTGATGTGGTCACCACATGACTTCCTTACACACCCATTGGAATAATACATATTGTTATGAAAACATTGATATATTTGTGTGAGGTAATTGATTCATAAATAAACAGGCGCAGTCCATGCACATTTTTAAAAACAAGCAAAAAAAAAAAACTGCTACTCCAACCACAAAAATCACGATAATAAAATTATATATACCACCGAGACAAACATAATAGTGTTTTTTTTTTTTTCCCCGAGAATAGTACTCTACGGTTTATTACAAAATTTCTCCCTGGCGAATGCACAGCTTACAGTAGTTTAATGAAAACCATTCGAGTATAGATGACCTACTTATTTCGTCCTATGCGAAAACAGGGTTCGTACGGGCCTTATTTTTTCCCTGAGTCTTACACCGGTAATTTTGTAGAACGATTTACGTTATAAAATAAGGCTATTGTATTAAGTTGAATTTTATTGTTTCAGAATACTGGTGTGAGACTCAGGGAAAAAATAAAGCCTGTACGAACCCTGGAAAATTAGTGGCGAGAAACAATACATTTCGCCTAAAACCCTAGATTTTTTTTTTTTTTTTAATGTCCCTTTTATTATTCCGAAATGATAAAATTATATGCCTACCGCATTTTCCGGTGTAAAACACGCAGGTCACATAAATGAGTTACACACCAGAAAATCTAATTTACGATTAAAGCTATACACTGCATAAAAAAAGTAGACGGACACTTACTTGTAATACTTTAAAGCCATTTATTTCTTTAATTAGAGATATGAGGTTCATTTTTCTAATATAATTATATTCTTGAGACATCATATATTATTATTTTTTGGATATAGATTCAATCCTTTTGAATTATGTAGTGGAAAAATTCTGGAAACAATAATGGTGCATATTTGTAGTGTAATTTTTCTTAAAAAAAGTAGACGGACACATCTTGTATCTCTAAAATAAAACGTTTTTAGTAAGGGGTTCGTCTCCCATTTGCTTTAATAAGTTCATATACTCTGACAGACATCGAATCAATGAGATTCTGAATCTTTTTTTGACAGAAAATTTCCCAAATGTTTGTAAGAGCTTCTTTGAGCTGGTGAATTGATTCATACTGGCGTCCACCCTCATAAATTTTATGAACAAGTATAGCCCAAATGTTTTCTACAGGATTTATATCCAGACTCTTGGCTGGCCAGGGTAAAACATTGAAGTTGTTCTCATGAAACCATTTTTTAACGTTGTTAGCGGTGTGTATTGGCGCGCCATCTTGTTGGAAAATCCAGTTTTCTCCTCCCAGATCACACGCAATTGGCAAAAGCTCACTGCTTAGTGTTTCAATATAATCTTTGTGAGTCTGCTTCTTACTTAGGAACACTAAATTTGTCCTTCCACCATAGCCAACAGCTAGCCACACCATCACGCCACCACCATCAACTTGCCGAGTAGAGTACACTTCGTCTTCTTTCTCCAAACAGTGCCAATAATATTGATATCCATCTGGGCCGTCTAAATTAAATTTTTTCTCATCTGGAAAAACTACAGATATCCATTCTGTAGTCCAAGACATATGGTTTTGAGCCCACTGTAGGCGTTCTGTCACGTGGTGATCCTTCCAGCATGGATGATGTTTTCTCTTCTTATATTGAAAGAGCTCTGAGTGCTTAATGTAGTTATAAATTGTCTCAGAAGTTACGTTAGTAATTCCTGTGTTTATTTGAACTCAGGGAATTGATGCTCCAGTTTTTTTTCAGCTCAGTAAAATTTTTTCTTTGATCTCTAAGCGAAAGTTCCTTTGGCCGGCCACTCTTTTTCTTTACGCCAAGGACTTCAGGAGCACGTAGAAAATCGCTGATGCTACTTTTTCTTATTAGAAGTAGCCTACTAATTTCTCTGACTCCTTTATTACATTTTTCAGCGCTATAATCTGTCCTTTCTGGTAATCAGTTAGAGGAATTCCTCGTGGCATGGCGCATTCATCTCCAAGAAATTTAACTACGTAAAACCATCTTGTCAAGCACGTTAGCAATTGGCAAAATGCCAAATGTACATGTACATGCAAAACTGGTATTCCGCAAGAAACACCCACTTAGATAATTGCAGTTTTTGACCAGTGTCCGTCTACTTTTTTGAAAAAAAAATATCGTGCAAATGTGTATCTTTTCTCTTTTTTGCATTTCCCTACATTAAAATTATAAATAATTGAATATTTTATTTGCCTGACAAAAATATGAAGATTAAAAAGTATAAACATGTAAAAGAATTTTAATTGACATTTCCTATTAAACAAAGACGGGGTTTTAAAAAATTGTAAAGAAGTGTCCGTCTACTTTTTTTATGCAGTGTATTTGTAAGAAATAAAAGCTTGTTAACACTTTCGCAACTTTATGTTTTTGTCTTTTTGACAGTAAGGTCCGCCTGCGAGCGGTATTCTCCCAAGTTACGATATTTCAGAACAAACTTTTCTATATTCAGATTAATAATTATAATTATACTCTTCATATCAAAGTATTTATATCCATAGTATTATTAGTTGTACTAATATGAATGTTGTGTATATTTTTAAGAAATAAATGACATACAAATTGTGAAAGAAACGCCCACAGGCGGAGTTACAGATTTTCAAATGACGTGAATCTACGTCAGCGGGCGCGAAAGTGTTAAAAAATAGCTTTTAGTGTAAATTTAAATTTCTGGCGTATAACTCAAACCTGCGCATTATATGCTGGAAAGTACGATAATTTTAACGAAAGATAAGATCTTTATTTAAAATTTTGATATAGTTAACCTTCAAATTTTAAAATAAATTATACAATATCAATAATTCATGTTAAAACGAAGTTTCCTCCAAGTTTCAGTTATTTACATCTTCAATTCTGAACATTTTTTCTATACGCCCATTCCTCAAATCAAATACACTGTGTATTACTGACAAAATTCTATTCATAAATGTAACATATGAATGTAAATGTGCATTTTATTTTGGGTCACATCAGAATCTACTTTCTTTTATTTTTCTTTCTGTAAAAGTAAATTAACAGTTTCGTAAGAAAAGTTTGTTCTTAAATAGTGTAACGTGGGAGAATAGCGTCCACAGGCGGACCTTACTGTCAAAAAATTATACTTTTAAAAAATTAAAGAACACGCTTTTACTGCGAAATAATTTAGAATTAAACAACCATTTTTAAAAAATCTCCCCTGACTGGGCTCGAACGTTAGACGTCCGGTTCGTAGACCGGAGCTTTACCTCACAGCCACAGCGTTCACGTAGGGAAAGTTTTTTTTTACAATATAGATTTTTTGTTTGCTCCCAGAGCGGTTACAAACATACATACAGGTAAAGCTAATAAAAACGTGTTTAAAAGACAAAAACATGCGGTCGCGAAAGTGTTAATCTTTTTATTTCTCTTCGATATGCTGTCACAACCCATCTAGTGTAGTCCCGCCCCCTTAGCAGTCGTATCCATCAATTTATGGGCCACTTTTTGTTGTTCTTTTAACCCTTATAGTGCAACCACAAATTTTAATTCAAAATTACAAAAACTGTCCTCGGAAATTTTTTATAAATTTTTTTTTAATGACTTAGTAAGACGAAGAACATCATTTATTTCTTGTCTTTTAATATTGTTGGAGATTTCTGGTGGCTGTTGACTTTAAAAGAGGACAATGTGTCTCCCTATAAAAATCAATCAATTTCTTGTTTAATCCAAGAAATTAAAAAAATCTGGTGTGAATCAACCACACGACTTCCATTACCAATTATTACATGCACTTATTTTTTGGAAATAATGTGATCAGAACACATGAAATTGACCTAACAAAGTAGACACCTAAAAATTTTCCGGGAAAAGAAAGCTTACACACGTGTAAAGCAGAAGTCGTAGTCTCTACCTTTTTTTCAGGACACTTTCAGCAATGAGAAATTTGTTCTTTTTTTTGCTACTACTTTTCTTAAACAATAATTTCTATACAGTTTAATCATAACTATTTCTTTAAAAACGCAATAATTATTTCCCTCAAAAAAAAAAAAAAAAAAAAAGTGGTGGAAAAGAAGTGAAAATTTCTCTTCCTTGAAAGTGTCCTGGAAAAAAGACGGAGACTATGACTTCTGAAACAGGCATACAAAACAGAGTTCATATAGCGAGTTAAAGAAGAAGAAGAAAAATAAATAAATCTTTCCATTTTAGAAATTTTTGAAGAAGCTTACTACATAGAACAATATCAATTATCTTGTTCAGAAGAAATTTAAATTTTTGTTTGCAATCGATCATGGAATTCACGCCTTTTAAAAAAGAGGTGCTCCGTCTATTCTTCTATTCATCTTTTAATTCACATTTGATCATATTTTAATGCATCAACTTACAGCTCATTTATTACATATATAATGTTTTTATACTTATTTGTATCATGAAATTATGATAAGCTTTAATCTGTATTTTGATTCAGAAATAAACAACAAAACAGAAATTATTTTTATAAAAATTGAAAGAAGCTTCTTTGTAAACTCATATAAACACAAAGAAAAATTCTTTATTATTATGGTCTATATGGGCCCAAATATTTTAAACTGCGATAGTGACTAAACGCCTTATTCGATTGATCTGAAAATTTATACATATGCTATAGGTCACCGGTCACCGTTGCACGACGTTCATAAATTTTGGTGAATCTAGCGTATATAGTTCTTTTACAGGGACACAACGAAATTTTTTTTATCATTATGCCCTAGAAGCTCAAATTATTTAAAGTGTGATAACATCTAAACGCCATATTCGATTGAGATACATGTTATAAATCACCTATATGAATTTTGAAATATGTAGCACTTATAATGTTTTTTAGAGAAACACAAACAATAATTATTGATCATTACGCGCTATAAGCCCAATTTTTTAAAAGTGAGATTGCGTTTAAATGCTTTATTTAAATGATCTGAAAGTTGATCGTATGTTATAGGGCACCGTAGCACGAACCCTATTGATTTTGGTGAATCTAGGGCTTATAGTTTTTTTTTACAGGGACACAAGGAAAAATTCTTTATCATTAAGCCCTATGGACTCAAATTATTCAAAGTGCGATACCGTCTAAATTCCTTATTTGAATAAATTGAAAATTCATACACATGTTACAAATCACAGTCGCACAAACCTTAGAGGTTTTGGTGAATCTAACACTTATACATTTTTTACACAGGAACACAAAGAAAAATACTTTATTATTGTGATTTATAGGCTGAAAT
The DNA here is from genome assembly GCA_963930645.1 of Salticus scenicus. Lineage (NCBI taxonomy): Eukaryota > Metazoa > Arthropoda > Arachnida > Araneae > Salticidae > Salticus > Salticus scenicus. The sequence goes on from OZ005659.1 coordinate 181,335,033, forward strand.
TATTTAAAATGCGATAGCGTCTAAGTGCCTCATTCAATTGATCTGAAAATTTATATGCATGTTATAGATCAGGTCTGTCCAACCCAAAACACTTGGTGGGTCGCATTGGAAATCTATTTTATTTAGATGGGCAGCACTGTATGTATGTGTATATATGTTTATGCGTGTATGAATCATGGATGTGTACACTTATTTATTTTATTTTTTTTTATTTTTTTTTGGGGGGGGGGGGGGGGAGGGGGTGAAGATTCGGAGCTGACTACATTAATTTAAATTATTTTCATTCATAAAGTGACAATCGAATCGTGAAAATTTTATGACTATACATTAATAACTACAATAAAAAGAAAGAATAATGATTTAGTAACATTTCATTACAACAGTGTGATTGGTTAGCCACTATAATCGTTGAAAGGTATTTTCACTTCGAAAATTCAGAACGGATTTATTAATTTTTAATGTGTTAACCAAAGTTGTCAAACTTTAAATATGGTTAGTCTTCTCGTGGGCCGCAAAAAATCATACGGCCAGGGGGCTGGCCACCCCTGTTATGGATAACCATTACACGAGCATTATAGATTTTGGTGAGTCTAATACTTATAGATTTTTACAGGGACACAAAGAAAATTTATCATTATGATCTATGGGCTCAAATTATTTGAAAGGCAATAGCGTTAAATTAAACATAGATGCCAACATTTTAATTTATTCCGGAGTATTTTTAGCTCCGCCTTATTTTTCATACAACTTATTTTTTAAGAATAATTTTTCCTTGTTTTATCGAAGTTATATATTGGAGAAAATTTTTCTATAAATAAAGTGGTGCGAAATGGAAACGAATTTAAAAATACTCCGTAATAAATTAAATACTGGCATCTATGAATTAAACAACATACTATATGAAGAAAATTACCTATACTACCTACTATAATTTTCTCTTATTTTAATTTATTTATACAAGCGTCAATTACTTAATGATCGAAAAGTCCAGTGGAGTCACTTCAGATTTTTTATATTAAAGTGCCGTGATTAAATAGGATAGAGATGATTAAAAGGGGTAGCAAAGAAAAAAAAAAAAAAAAAAAAAAAAAAAACATAAATATCATACTGCCAACATTTTGAATTTTGAAATCTGATTTATCACTAGTGTTTTTTAATAGTAACATGACCTATTAGCTTTCCATGATTAAATAAAGCGAAAATTGCAGTAGAAAACGTCTGGTGGTTCCGTAACTATGAAATTCTCATTCCTGAAAGTGGATTGAGTAAAAAGGGCGGAGATTTCGAGCTCTATTTATACACGAAAAGAAAAGCTCCTCCCATTTTAAATTACAATAACCTTTTTTATTAACAATTATTTTTTTAATCGCAACATTATTTGTTAATACAAATGGAGGCATACCATACAGTTACAATGCAAATAAACTTACAATTATTATCTATGTAATACGTAAGATATAAATTCATGCGTATCACTATAAATATTAATTTACTTGAAATTTGAGTGAATCTGAATTGATGGAAAATTTTAATAAGTAAAGTATTGGTAAAAAGATAACTATAGTTTATTTAATGCTTTTGTTCCCGTATCGACTGAAAGATCTCTGTCCCATTCTGGCCCTAAAACAACCTGAGACGGTTCATCCCCCCTTTTCGCTCTTTTATCTTCGTGATGATAATTTTTTCAGTGTTAGTTGTCAGTGCAAATGACAGGTGGGAGGATTAACTATACGGTAATAAGAAGGGGATAAGGTAGGAGGTTTTTTGGTCCTAAAGATTTTGAAGTGAGAGACAAAATTTTTCAATCGCAGTTTGTTCACTGAGATGATCCTGTATGCTCTTATTCCTTTCTATTTATTTATGGCTTTTCGACGTACAAAAATAGTAACACGAGATGTAATTAATACAATTTTATTTGCATCTTCTGAAGATGAAATTAACAAATCGAATGATAGTAGAGATAGTGATGAAAATTCAGAGGAAATAGAACCCTCTGTGTTATTTCCGAACACTGAAACTGTTTCCGATTAAGATTTGGATCTAGACGGAAATAATGGTAATTTTCAAATTCCATTTACGTGGATTTCTGACATAAAGGACTTAATCAGGAGAAATTTTGCGGATCTCCAGGCCCAGTACACAGTTTGAATCCAGGAGCAGAACCTCTCGAAAAACAGTATATATACAGCTTCTTCAGGTAGCAATTAGATATAAGTGCTGCTTTGATGCTGCGCTTGTGCCTAGCATTTTCGTGTGATGTAGTGATGGGTAACTCATACATGAAGCATGACATTGTCACACCTCATCACAGCGGTTTGTCATGACACCTCATAATTATTTTTTGTATTACTTCAAAAGTCATGTCCCATTCAACCACTCACTCAATGTCTCAAATGTTTTGCTTCATTTATTCACAGCCTCATTCAATACCTCAATCAAACCGAAGTACCTCAAAAATTTTGTCCCATTCAAAGACACACATTCAACGCTTCCAGGGGCGTAGGAAAGGGAGGGGCTCAGGGGGCTCAAGCCCCCCCCCCCTATTGATTATTACGAAATTTCCTTTTAATGCCTAATAAAAGAATCACCAAATTAAAACCAAAATTAATGTGTTATAAATGCTCATAATTGTTAATATCTTATAATTAATACTAATAATTAGTGAATGCTAATTAACATCTAATTATTAATTGATTTTGTTAAGGTTAATTTTGAGTCATTTTTAAAATGAAGTTTTTTGAGCCCCTCCCATGATTTTTGAATTGCTACGCCCTTGAACGCTTCAAACGTTTTGTCATGTTCATTCATTCACTCATACAGGACCTCAATCTATCTGAACTGGATTTGACAAAAATTTTGTCCCATTCTTTCAACGAAACCATTCATTCAACGGGGTGAGATTCAGTTACTCAGAATAAAAACACAAACCAGAGAAAGCCTCAATGGAATGACATGACTGAATGAAGTGTTATGTTTGTAATGCATTGCATTGTGACACTGGGAGGTTAATGTGTGAGGGATATGTTGTAAGTTTGCCATGTTCGGATCGTAAGAAGCGAAATTTGTAGTTGTGTTTGTAATTCAAGGTCGTCACCTGTCTGTGGGTGGTTGTGGGGCTGACTATAAAAGAAAAGAATGCCTCAGGGACAGGAAGCGAATAAAATAAAGGCATTGACGGCAAATGGCTTGGCATTATACCAAAGAACTTCTAATAGATATTGAAAGATCTTTGACTATACTTCACTCGGGGGCGGGAGGAGGTGATTAGAGTCTTGCATCGTGTGTTTTCTCTTCTATGTAAATAATAATCATGAAAATTTGCTTTTTTCTGAACATAATTTTTTGAATGCAGACACTGGATGACATTATTTTCTTTCATAGCAATTATGTTTAGCCATAAGCTTAATTTGTGAAGAAGAAAGGCATAAAGATTAATATTTAACATTTAAAACGTTATATGCGAAGATTATCATTATTATTATTATTATTATTTTACACTGTGAATATTTAAAATAGTGGATTTTTTTAACAGTAAATGTAATACGAAAGAAATTTTATTACGTTATGCAGTGAAGTTTTTTTTATATTTACAATAATCACTTTTAATATAATTTTCATTATACACTAGTTTTAACATGATTGTATACTTGTAATATTTATGTAATAATTAGTTCTCTAAAAATTTGTTCAATAATATAATTATTATATTACCTACTAGGCACTCGTTACAGTGAAAATAAGATCTTTGATGAAACTATAGCAACATTTCTGTACGATTAAATTAAATGCTGTTTATTTTATTTTATTTTATTTATTATTATTTTTTTTAATCTAAAGAAACAAGTTAATACAATCGAACAATAAACACATTAGTTGACAGAATTAGTCATTAATCTATTAAAAAACTACAATATAAAGAATCAAATAGTTTAAATTATTACTGCAATTAAGAAAATTAACATAATATTGTTTATTTATTTTTCGATATCTAAAGAATCACGATAATACAATGAATCAAATAACAAATTAGTTGATAGAATCAATCATCAACAAATTGAAAAACTATATTACAAAGAAAGAAACGGTTTAGCATATTATTACAATTAAGGAAAAGAGTGTGCGAATTATATGATAAAATTATACTTACTTATTAGTGCAATCTAAAGATTGGTGACACTTTGAATTGCATAGCAATTAAATCCCGTATAGGAGATTCAGAGAAAACCACGGAAAACCCAGAATACCTTTATTTCAATATCTCCAATTTTAATTACGATTAAATTACTTATATATAATACATCTTTCGAAATTTATTTTAATGTAATTTTATTGCGAACTTTTAAACCGATGTAAGCCGTTAAATTCAGTACAGGAGTTTAAGAGAAAAGCACAGAAAACCCTAAACACATGTGTTATTTTTTATTTTGCAAACTTTCAAATTCTGATTATCCGCTCACATTCCGTATAAAAGATTTTTAACACTATTTATTCCAGAGTTACGCAAGAGAAAAACATTGAAAAGTAAGACACAAATATTTTTATAACAATGGATTTTCGGAGTAAGGCCGATTGACTGCTGTAGGTCCTAGGCCTGAGGGGGAGTGCCCTCCGTAGGGGTCTTTCTAAGGGGTCCTAACTCGTATTACGCAAGTTTCGGAGAAAACCAATGGAAACTCCGAACGGCTAGGCCGACGAGCGCTACCTGGGATCGAACCCGGCACCTTAGGTCTACCAGCTTTGAGCGCAGAACCGCTCGGCCGCTGGTTGGCACTTTTATAACAATGTTTATATTACTTTTGTATTTCAGCTTTTAATTAACATTATTTCATAAGTAATATATCATTAAAAAAAAAAAAAAAAAAAAAAAAAAAAAACTATTTAAATTAAAATTGAAGAGTACATGTTGCAAATCTTTGTCACAAGATACCGCTTTTAGTTTTGCTACAGTTAAATCTTTAAGAGCTAGTTGCACTATGAGCGATCAAGCTATTGTGCGTTTTAAAACGGGAATACGGCACCACCGAACAGGACTTTGCTACGAATTTGCTACGAATCTTTTCTTACGAATAAAAATTTCCAAATATTATAATACGGTGAGTGAACAGGCTGTTTCAGATACTGAAACGTCCTCATAATGTAATGTAGCACAATCTAATTGCGAGAATGGTGGTAAATTTTATGCGAAGTTTAATAAAGACGGGGGTCAAAGATTCCGCGGAAAATGAAAAAGTTCCAAATGTCACCACTAGGAGAATATATGGTGCTGTGTAATAGTAAAGAGAGTTTTAAAAAATGCACAATTTATGACAAATTAGCGCAACGTCTCCAATTTCAAAATAAGAATTGGAGACAAAAGCAATACTTTATAAATTGCACAGTCATCAATTTTAAATTATAAAAAAAAGACGAAAGCTTAGAAAAACAGTATCACATATTGCCACAGTGGTAAATTTAAAAATTCTTTTTTTTTTTTTTTTTTTTTTTTTTTGGAATCCTTCGTTTTCTGTCTTATTTAATCTTTCTACAAAGTTTGTGCCATTCTCGCAATGGAATTGCACTACATAATAGTATGAGAATTATAAGTTTAATTGTGGCCACCTTGAAAATTCATAAAAAAAATTCTGTGTATCAGATTTTGAGTTAGAGCTCACACAAAAGTTTTATCACAGGCTGATGAGCATTTTTTAAAAATGATCAAATGAAGTTCAAGAGATCTGAAAACGTGAAACACCAAAAATCGAAATTATTGATATTCCTATTACTTTCGCTACAAAACTATCGTAAGTAATGGAAGCAGTGGGGCGCCGACAATCAGAAAATTTTCTGTAGGGGCTCAGCTCACCCCCCACCCCCCACACACACAGAATTTTTAATACTGACTCCCTATCCGCGATTGTAATGAAATGCTCGCCCTCTGGTGGGCTAAGGTGAAATTACAATAAACATGGTTTAATTCGAATTCCATACAGCCGCCATTGCTTGCCGATATTTAGTTTCACATATATTTATTGAATAAAAATGAATAAATACGGTAAAAAAGATAACACATACTTTTGTGTGCCACAGTGTAACTCCAAAGGATCAAGAAATCCAGAATTGAGCTTCCATTTATTTCCAAATGACAAATTTAAAATTTCAGTTGCTTCGGCTAATGGAAGTAAAGAATTAATCAGATGATTTGAAATTAATATTTGTTCAACTTCAGTTAAAAATCTACTTCCGATCGAACTTTGAATAAACTGAAGTATTTTTTCCAAAAGCAATCAATTTTCCATAATGTAATGGCGGAGAAATTATAGTACGAATATTAAGTAGAATAACAAAAAGAACACTAATGGAACACACGTGGCAATGTTTACTAACAACTGCAGTGTTCACAAAGCGCCGTCTATCGATCATTACAAACGCGGATTAAACAAGAAATTATTTCCTCTGTTTCTTATTTATTTTTTACCAAAATCATATCTTTAAAGTAAGGTTGTTGTAAATGTAAGGTTGTTGAAAATGGACAAAAATCGACTGGAAAAAAAAAAAAAAAAAAAAAAAGATAAATAGAAAAACAAGCAAAGGCTGAAACTCTCTTTAAGGAGGGGGTTGTTCAGGAGAAGATGATTTCCTTCCCCGCGCTATGGGAATCCCAATCATTCATGGTTTGTGCATGAAGATGAAGAGCAAAAATTTCCAGAAACATCGATGCAGAGTAAAATAGCTATTTTCACAAAAGTTACGCCATATTGTTATTACTACATTTTTTATTTTTATTTTATTTTATTAATATTTGATACGCCTGATGCTACTCTATTACCTAAGTTTAAGTTTTAATATAATTTTTATAAAGGTTTCTTAGATATTTAATTAAACTTCTTTAAAAATTCTTTTATTTATATTCGCATTTTATTTATATGGTTGGTTCTTTTTTCCCTTTGCATTTTTAAATAAGAACGAACTTTTTTGAATAAGTCATGAACTTATAACCAATAAAAGGTATATAAATAATATTTCTCTCCCCCCCCCCCCCGGCTTTTTAATATTTTTATTTCAGGAAAATAAAACTTAATAAATCGATTTATTAAGTAAAATGTAAATGTGGCGATATGACGTTCATTTGTCCTATTACCTCAAATAAATCAATAATTAATTAAATATAGTTTGTGAAATTTCACCATTTTAAGTAAAACGAAAAATAAAAACAAATATTGTTTATAAAGCTTAAAAAGAAGATTTAACACAAATAATTCCGAGATTCTACCTTTCCCCCCAATTTTAACTTAACCATAATCACAATATTACTTTAAAATTGAAGTGGCCGTATTATTCCATTGACCTCACTGCTACTCCTAATTTTGTTTTATAAATTCGATTTTCATAAATGGCAAAGACTATTATGGTGAATCACAGACTACAATACAGGAAAAGAGAAAACAAGTACACCAAGAATAAAAATTATTCGTAATGCTACCAAGTTGGAATTAAATATTAGTTTAAAAAAGAAGCTAGACTAATAAAATTGTTTTAGGCTTGCGTTCGTATTTGTACTGCAGGCCTAGTGGCCTAAGAAGTTCTGATCTCAAAAAGCTGGTAAACGTAAGGTGCCGGGTTTGATCCCAGATGGTTGGCCTGGCCGTTCAAAGTTTTCCGTGGTTTTCTCTGAAACTTGCGCAAATGCTTACTAGGACCCTTTAGAAAAACCTCACAGAGGGCACTTCTCTTGAGGCTTAGGACTATAGCACAGTTAGTTGGCCTTAACCCTAACACCAACACTCGTATTGGTAGCATAAATTTTATGTCTAAGGTTCGGAGAAAAAGATCGATTTCTTTTTAAATACTTTACGAATATTATTTATTAATAGTGTATTAAACAATTTTATCACTATTTTTATGTATTTTTCTATAATTACGAATATTTTTTATTCCCGGTGTATTTAAGAATTTCCTCGCTGTATTTTATGTACTTTTATATAATTACGAGTAGTGTTTATTCCTGCTGTGCTTGAGAATGTTATCATTGTATTTTACGTATTTTTATATGATTACGAATATTGTTTACTCATGGTGTGTTTAAGAATATAATTATTATATTTTAAGCATTTTAAATTCATCAAACAAAATGTTGAGGTTGGTTGTTGGGTTGTCGGGATTAAGGCCGATTGACAGCACTGGGGTCCTAGGACTGAAAGAAAGTGACCTCCGCGGGGGTCTTTCTAAGGGGTTCTAGCCCTCATTTTTTGAAGTTTATTGTTGCAGTATGATTTAGATCATTCTTTCGTTCTGATTAAAATAGTCACTTTCAAGGGCTCTTAATTATATGCTCGGCATTTGTTAGTTTGACGTCTAGAAATTGATAAATGCGCATTTATTTGTACAATAGAACCTGAGATATAGCCTCCCCTAAAATTGTAGAAATTGCTGTGCAGCAGCGCCGCATGTTAAGTGCTTCACACCAAAAATTATTATTTGCTGATTTATATCAAGGTGCATCTACATAAAAATGTATATGCAATTCTGTGAAGTAGTTTGTAAGATATAGCTCATCTTTAAATTGCAAAAATCGCTGAGTAGCCGCGCCACCTTTTGCCCGATAAGCATTCAAATTTAATCAGCATGTTTCATAATGACCTTCTTATATATATAAAGTTTTGTTTGATTGTGCGATATAGAGCCTGAGATATAGCCTCCCATTAAATTGTGGAAATCGCTGTATAGCAGCGCCACCTGCTGAGCGTTTGGTACCAAAAGTCGATAGGCACTAATTTAGGCCAAGTTGCATCTACATATAAATTTATAAACAATTCTGAACAGTAGTCCAGGAGATACATTTGCCACAAAATTTTTGTCTCTCACACGCACACACAGACAGACAGACATTCGCAAAAAATTGTAAAATTGTGTTCTAGACTTCTCAAAACGTGAAAATGTGTCGAAAACCAGAAGTCGGAAATTTTTACGAATCCAATATTTTCTTCTATTGAATAAAGAAGAAAATAAAAAGGGTCAAATCTTGTTCTGGACCCTCAAAACATGTAAATCCATCAAAAACCATTAGTAGAAAATTTTTACGAATCCAATACTTTCTTCCGAAAACATTCGTGAATTTTTATAAGCAAGTAAAGAGTGAAGTGCCTGAGAAATTACTTAAAACAATCATTTTAACACCTTCTTGTTAAAACTAAATATGTCTTTAACAATTTCAATATTTTCGAAAAGTCAGCTTTATTTGTTAAAAGTATTTAAATTTTTGTGACTATTACTTCTTTTAAGGAAATAAGATAATTTCTCAGTGATTCCTTAACTTTTTTTCCCAATCATTTTAACAGTAATCTTCATGACAAGTCAATTCATTCAATTCAATTCACTTGTGCTTGTGACATGAAAAACTACCTAACTGATAACAAGACATAACAGATGACACAGTATTTCATTTCATACATACGTCTTCCTTCACTCTTTTGGAATTGTAGGTACCATATGTAAGCCCCTCATCTCTTAACACTAAACTTCACGGCAAAACAATTCCTTCAAAACACTCGTGTCATGAAAAACTCCCTATCTCACAACTGACTACAACATATGACAAAATACTTAATTTCATTCATGCATCTTCGTTCACACTTTTGTAGTTGTAGTTACCGAATGTAAACCTCAATTTTAACACTAATCTTCATGACAAAATCACTCTTTCAATTCACGTGGGACATGAAAAACAACCTACATCACAACTCACTACAACATATGACATAGTACTTAATTTCATTCATGCATCTTCATTCACTTTTTTGAACCTCTCACCTCTTCACACTAATTAATTTTCATGACAAATCAACTCTTTCAATTCACGTGGGACATGACAAACAACCTACCTCAGAACTCACTACAACAGATGACAAAATACTTCACCTCATTCATTCACCTTGCTCTCTCTCTTGCAACACCTCATGTCATTTGAAGCATGACATTGTCCCACTTCAAAATATTTTGAAGTGCCTCAATGTCATGACAAAATTTTTTCGTGTCTTACCCATCACTAGTCTGATGAAAGGTTGTATTATTATTTCAAATCAAAACAATAGTTGCGAATATTTATTTATTTATTTTATTTATTATTATTATTATTTATGGTGGTGGTTTATTATAATTATTTTTTTTTTAACACTAGCCCTTCAGGGCATATTAATAAATAAATATTTACAATCAAAATTCTTATAAAATGAGGTTTTCAATTGCCCTTATCAAATTTACTTAACTTTGACAAAATGGACAGTTAAAATGATAATTTAAGAAAGAGTGATTCTTACACAATGTGCTAAAACTTTATAAGACTATTTTCTTCATTGTAGATGACTATTTCTTGAACTGTATAAATAAGATTTTGCAAAAAATACCATTGCTGAATATATATATATATATATATATATATAATAGCACACTCCTTCATGAAAAGTGCTGCTTCGATGCTGTACTAGTGCCTACTTTTTTCCTCTAGTAAAGCTTTGTGCTATTATTTTGATCCAAAAGAACTGCTAAGAATTTTTAATTATTTATTTATTTTTGCTGCACCATTAATTAAAAAAAAAAGAAAAGAAAGAAAGATAAAAAGTTTACAAGAATTGTTTTGGGCCGATGTAATAGCACATCCCTTCATTAAGTGTAAATATCAATACAAAATGCTGCTTTCATGATGTGCTAGTGCCTAGATTTTTCGTCTGGTGAAGCGTTCTGCTTTTATTTCTACCTGCAACAAACGTTGTAATTTTTTTTTTAATTTATGGTGTTTGCTTATTTTTTTTTTCATCATTGTTATTTATTACTGTTGAACACTAGTCCTGCAGCACATATTTATTAATAAATAAATACAATCAAAATACTATAAAATTAGCATTTTAATTGCACTTATCAAATTTGCATATCCTTTGAAAAAAAGAAAAAAAAAAAAAAAAAAAAAAGATTATTAAAAACAATTGGATTAACAATTTAAGAAAAAGTACTCCTCATACAATGACTTTAAAACAATTACAAAACTGTTTTTTTTTTTTTTTTTTTTTCATTGTAGTTGACTATATTTGGATATTTATATGTTTACATTAAAAAAAAAAAAAAAAATGTTTGCAAGAAAATACCGTAAGTTGAAAAAATAAAAAACATTCCTCACAATAATTGTTTTGGGCCGAAAAACAGTATATCACTTCTTTACACTGTAAAAAATAAGTCCTATTTGCTGCCAGAAATTATGTTCTGACATCATAATTTTTTCGTAAATTACACGTATTTTCTCAAATTACAGAGAATTTCTGGCAGCAAATAGGACAAATTTTTTACAGTGTACTTATAAAGTAGCTATAAGTGCTGCTTTGATGCTGAGCTTGCACCTATCATTTTCGTCTGATGAAGGGTTGTGCTATTATTTCTAATTGAAAGAACTGTTGTGAATGGTGTTCGTTTAATTTTTTAAATTAATTTATTTATTTACAATTAAATTTTTTATAAAAATGAGGTTTTCAATTGCACTTATGAAACTTACTTAACTCTGAAAAAATACATAGCTTAGAATGATAATTTAACAAATATTTAGAATAGTTAGAATGATAATTTAACAAAAAACTGATTCTTGCACAGAGATTTTCTAAAATTTTTGCAAGATATTTTCTTTATCGTAGATGACTATTTCTTGAACTCTATAAATTTAGAATAATAATAAGTCTTTGCAAAAAATACCATACGTAAAAAAAAGAAGACAAAGAAAGAAAATAATAAAATCTCACTGCAACTGATTTGAGCCGAAATAATAGCACACTTCTTCATCATGTGTAAATGTAGATACAAGTGCAGCTTTCATGCAGTGGTATTCGATTGGTTCGACAAGTGAAGCTAAGCTTTGTGTTATTGTTTTGATCGAAAAGAACTCCTGAGAGCTTTTATTTTTAAAATTTTTTATAGGTGTTGTTTGCTATTTTATTATTATTATTTTTTAATTACTACTTTGGAACATCTATCTTTTAGAGCATATTGTCTTAAACAACTATTAAAAATTATTATACAGTGTTGTTTTCCATTGCATTTATCATGCTTTCTTAGCTCTGAAAAAACAAATAGTTAAAAAGTAATTATATTAAATAAGAAAGAGCGATTCTTATATGATGACTTAAAAATACATATAAATAAATAAATAAAATGAATAGACAATTATCAATTTAAGAAAATAGATTTATTCATACAGTGATACATGCATTATTTATGTATGAGAATGTTTTAATTAAATTTTAATTTAAAAAATTAAAATTAGTGTTAAATTTCAGGTATTCGAAATGTGAACAAATTTTTTAAACATCTAAGTTATTAATTTTATGGTTAAATGAATTGTTTCATAGAATGATTTAAAAAAAAAAAAAAGACAATTTATAATTTATAAATTAAAAAAAGAAAATAAATGTTTAAAATGTACTTAATTTTTTACGTGTTGTTTTGCAAATTTCACTAAGAAAATAAACAAAAAATTATAAGAGAAGTTTTAGTTTTACTTACAATAATAAGGTAAAATTATCATCAAGTTTTTCGTGAAAAATATTTAAAAAATTCTGCATAGCATCAAATTTTAAAAATCTAGGAACTCCTTTAAAAAGAATCATGTTTTACTTGTTATAAATGATATACATAACATACATCCTATAATGTTAATAGATTAATATGAATTATAATAGACATTATACAGAAAATACTTCTAATATAATATTATTGAAGAATTTTTACTTTAATTACATTTAGAGTTAATAAATTATTGTTGACAATCAGTTGCATGTCAAGTGATAGTATAAATTGTAGGATCAAAATTAAAAATGAGTTATAATCTCACAAAATACACTTCCACTTAACCAATATTCTTTTTTGAATACTGTAAAAAGAAAGAAAAAAAAAGGGGGGGGGGGTAGGAATTTGATTTGTTTAAATCATTTTTGTGGACAGCTGAATAACAAACCTAAAGAAATTGTTTTATTCCTAACAGAAAATTATAATCAATTATTTTAACAGCCATCAACAAAGTTCTACTGAGAATTTACTCTTGATGGAGTTACTACAGCTTTTCCAACTGGATGCTAACTCGTCAGCATACATACTCTTTATTTAGATAATTTCAACTCATAACAAAAACTGAATGTCTACATTTTATAAATTCATTTATATTGTACACCACAAAGAACATTTGTGGTGTTGAAAAAAGTGAAGGGTCGTGTATTTTATTTTGAAGAGAATAACTTAAATATTGTAAAAGTATGAAACCAATATTACACAAAGTTTTTCAAAAAATAAACTTACGTATGTGTAATAAGCTAAAAATGTAAATAAAAATATAATTTTATTGAAATGTGGATGTATGCAAGTTTTTCAAAGAATAAACTTATGTGTAATAAGCTAAAAATGTAAATAAAAATATAATTTTATTGAAATGTGGATGTATGCAAGTGAAAATAATTATCCTTACATACAAATTAAACAATAAAAATTGCAAATGAAATATGACATGCTACGTAAAACAATGCAATTTACACATTTTCAGAGTACTTTGGAGTTTCAATGAAAAACCTAGTCTAATCTATTTTTCTGTTTTATTATATATATATGTGAAGTGAAAATGTAACATAAAAACAAATAGAAAGATTATATCTCATATATGTGTTTAAATGGTTTCTAATGCTCTAGAAAATCTGGCGACTAAACTTTTCAATCCAGTACCATAGTTTTTATTTACATTGTGAATATGTAAACAAACGCTATTGCACAGGATTATAATATTTTACTGTATTAATTACTGACATACATCTTACGATTTTTCGCAAGAGATTACACTGCCGATTCAAAAAGTAACTTTATTGACTTGTAGTATTTTAAGTTTTTAACACAATAATTTAAATTTAAAATCAACGAGAATTGTCACAGGAGTGGGTCAACACATAACATTTTTTTTTATATTAAAACTCAAATAAGTATACATTAAATACATCCAGGTATCTGACCTCGTTAAACAACAACAACAATAAAATCTAAAAGCTTTTTTTTACCATATGCGATTACTTATTGATTTTAAAAATACGTATCCATTGTTTACAACACTACACTGATCGACATATTTTACTCGTGGAAATTAATCGAAGCTAGTACAAAATCAATAAAACCCCCATAATACTATATAAATATAATAATTTGATTCATATGGTTAATATGAATCAAAATTTTAAATATTTACTAGAAAATGATTTTTAATTTTATAACTCAAAACATATGCGTCAGAAGGTTTTTAAATAGACATCCGACACAAGAACTTAGGCTTTTGCCCACCAGAGGGCGTATTCGAGCGCTAGAGTTGCGAATTAAAATCATTCGCATTTCTTAACTTTAACTTTTATATATTTCTTCGTAGACCCTGCCATGCTATTAGGCGTATCTACGTATAACAGAAAATCAATTTATAAAGAAGGTACTGTAACAACGCCTTTTAAATATTATAATAAAAATACCTAATTATGTTTTTTGGTGTAAAGTGAAATCAGTTACATAAACGAAGATTTTAAATTTTTTCTCACTGCACTTAAATTTCTACATAACAAACGCATTATTAAAATTCTTCTAATTATATTATGTAAATAAAATATTTCATTTATTCATTAAAAAAAAAAAAAAAATTAAACAAAAGAATTGTAAAATTGCTTTTTCAAGTATTTATCGACTCATTTCTGTATAAATTTTAATATTTATTTTATTAAAGGAAAATAAATTGTTTAAAAGAAATAGGTTGGGCAACTTATTAATATTCTTTTAACCCAGCAAAGACGTAAGTATCAGAAAATTTATAATGTGGTATCGAACTTAAGAGATTTGACGGATATGTTTATTTTCTTGTTAGATACATATATCTTTTAAATGGCCCATAAAGTTAAAACGCTTAAGCAGTGTCTGAACGGTATCAAAAATATGATATTTTAACGCAATAAAATTTAAGCATAGCTGCCAATATTTTAATTTATTCCGAAGTATTTTTAGCCCCGCCTTTATTTTGTACCACTTATTTTTTTAAAGTACCTTTGTCTTATTTTATCCAAGTTACACACTGGAGAAATTTTTTTCTATGAATAAAGTGGTGCGAAATAAAGGCAGGGCTAAAAGTACTCCGGAATAAATATAAAATATTGGCAGCTATGCTTTCGCAACCGCATGATTTGAATTTTTGACAGTAAGGTCCGCCTGTGGGGGTCCGCCTTTGAGCGTTATTCTCCCATGTTACAATATTTCAGAGCAAAATTTTCTGTATTCACATTTATATTAGATATGGATGTACATTATAATTATATTCTTTCTAATCAAAGTATTTGCATGCATAGTATATTTCATTGTGAATATTGTTTATATATTTACGAAATAAATAGCATACAAATTGCGAAAGAAACGCCCACTAGTGGAGCTACAGATTTTCAAATGACGTGAATCTACGTCAGCGGCATGGGCGAACTGGCTCAGTTTGGCCCACCCGGCTACAAGATATTTTGGCCCACTCGCTCCATAAGGGAATCTTTTTAGGGCGGACTACAGGAATTTAAGGTATTTTAAACTAACAATTTCACAACATTTTACTTAACTCTCCAAATTAATATAAGTGCATATTAGAGGTCTGCACGGGCGAGCCCGAGCTCAATTCGGGCTAAAATTCTCAATTTCGTCTCGGGCCGGGCTGGACTCAGACATAATATTTTTTTTTTAATCCTCCGCGTTCATGCTTAATTATTTTGTGCATGTTTGGCCAGGCTTGCATTAAATACTTTTCGGGTTGTGTCGAACGGGAATTTTTTTTTACACTTTCCTCTTTAATTAACGAAGAAGGTAAATGATAAAACATTTCATTAGTAATTTATTTTACATAATTCCATAGGTTAATATGTCACATGATTTTTTTTTTTTTTTATTATTAAAATGCGTTTATAACTTCAACTTGATTGCTTAACTCTCTGCTTATTCGCGCTCTGATTTCCGCAAATAATTTTAGCACGCCTCGAAATTGGTATAATATTATTTAAGGTCACAGCTGGTTTACTATTCAAAATGGTATTTGGTATGCATGTCGCTACTAGTTCGTGCACATGCTCGAACAAAAGAAATTAGATACGTTACTGTATATGAGGCTTTATATCCTACGGCCTGTAGAATCTAGAGACTATGGAGGACATTTTAAAGTATTTTTTCGTTCTTTTCCAGTGCACTACCTGTGATGAAATTAGTATCATTTTTTAGACGAGAAAAAGCATCTTTACCATTGAAAATTATTGGATTAGCATTATTATTATTATTATTTCAACAGGTTAACACAATCGGTTTCGGATACATTACGGGATATACGTATGGAAATGGATGAAAGTCGATTTTTAGTAGTATTAACCATTTTTCATACCTTTTACATTGCTTGCTATTGATTTAGATTTAACTGTCTGCCTGTGTGCTTTCTGTCCGTTCGTAATAATAAATCTCTGTTTATATGTAATTGTCTTCTAAAAGATCAGTCATTTTTTTGAGAGATTCTCTATACCCTATCTCGATAAAACCTCTATAAAGTAGATACTAAAAAAATATTTGCATAGAAAAAAATGCAATTTTTTTGTATCCGGCCGGGTTGGCCTAATTTTATCGTTGGGGATCAAAATTTCGGCCCATGTAGACCTCTACTATATATATGTGCGTGTGTGTGTATGTGTGCGATTCGATATTATTCACCATTTGTATCTGTATCTGTAGTATTATGTACCAAATAAAGAGGCCAAGGTGTTAATGAAGTAATTTATTGCGATCTCTTTGAAACATGTTTTTATTTAAAATAGACAGGTCAGGAAAGCACGCTGAACATTTGAATGACGACCAAGAAACATCCATGTTATTCACGGTCTTAATGTTGGTCTATGTCCCGAGGAGGAATTTGGTTTGTTTTTATTTTAGCAAGAGGTACACATAAAATGTTACCAATTTTCACATGCAGCTTCTCATAAAGTCCTAGTTTGACTTTAACAGCTGGAAGGCTTAATCTCCTCCTATGCTTTTTTTATTGGTTGTTAACTTCATGATAACAGTTTAGCTAAAACCGAAAATCCAGGATTAATTAATATGCATTATTTTATCACAAAAAGATGAGCATTGCATACTAGTCAGCAATTCTTTTACTAAAAGTTGTTCACTTTTCTGACTTTTGCTTTATGAAAGTGTCTTACAGTGAAACACACTTTGCATGGGAAACTTTAGAATTATTTTCAAGCTATGAATTTTGAATGGGATTTTCTTTGGATTACCATACAATGTTAGTTTGTAGCGCTAAATTCAAACTCTTACAAATGTATACTAAATAGCCTATCAATATTGAGCCATCTTTCCCATCATTTAAAATAATATAGACGGCGCTGTCGCCATTCTCTGCAAAATATCTAATGATATTTTGCCGATCGATAAAAAGTGAAGTGAAGACATTTTGTTTTTAGAAGTCAGTCAGAAGTTCGTCAGCTCTCGCTGAAAGATGCAGTCGTTTTTCGTGTAAGAAGCCCCTGTGGCCATGGGCCGCAGGCAGCGGCCTGTAAGAAGTTATAATCGTTCTTATGTAACCTAATGTTCTGTTTACTGCGCGCGTTGTATATAGTTTTGTAATTGTGTTTTATTATAATTAAATATATTAAATAACGGAATGCCCGAGTTCGTTCTTTAAACGTTCTATCACAGTTCTATGGGGCCATTCCGTCATAAGTTTTAATTCTTTCTATCTCTTCATATCCCCTCCTCTAAGACGTTCAACCTGGTTTGAAGAAGATATTCCAGGGACAAAATTGTTGTTATATTTTAGAATTCTTTTTATAATGAAATCCAAATCAGACGCAAAACTCATGAGTTTCTTTTGATGTTATGAGTTTTAAATTTCAGAATTGTACTTCCTTTCAGTGTGAAATATTATTACTGTTGTAAAAACATCATTTTCTGTTTTTCTTTGCACTCTATCATTTATGGAAGTCGTACGTAAGCTTAAATCCTGGAGAAAGATAAGTTTTAACTGTAATTATCATAATAACAGGGCCCGAAATTTCAACTTAGATTATACTCGCTGAAAAAAAAAAGTTACTCGCCACAAAATATGATTAACTTCTCTAATTTTTATGTATAAGGTGACCATAATTTTTTATTGGAAAAAGAGGAGAAATAATGCAATGTCTTTTATTTTTATAAGAAAATAGAAGACATTCAATTTTGAAAAAAAGGTCATTTTAGAAAACACAAAATTGAATGAAAATGATTATAAAAACTAATTGAAAAGCTACTTTACATAAGTGGTGGAAACATTTTAATCTCAAATGATGAATTTGGTTCAGTACATCTTAATTTAAATTAATAATATACGGATACGAGAGGGAAAATCCCTAACTTTTATAGGTGTCACTGAACAATACAGATTTTTTTTTTTTTAATTATTAATTTTTTCTATAGACGAAAACTTATTATTATTTTTTTTTTTTTTTTTTGTGGTACTTTTATGCAGTTACATAAAAAAGTTGGTAGACATTTTTTTTTTTTTTTAATTAAAATCATAATCATAAAAGAAAAAATGAAATTGGCAAATGAAAAAATAAAATTAATATTCGACAGATGAAACGATTTGTTTTAATGAATAGTCATTCTTTACCAACATTTTATAAAAGTTCTCACAAGTATAACCTAAACTATTCTTAGTAGTTAATAAGTTTTAAAAGTAGGCATATGAAGGGGATTTTTTTCACATGTATACATTTTGTTCATTGAAGAAATCAGTCGCTTTGTGGGAACATCTTTGCCAAAAGGACATAAAATGAATTCAACTAACTTTTGCATATTTTTGTGAGGTGGTGGTAGTGTTATCATTAAGGCCAGTTGTCTGCACTGAAGCTCTAAGCTTGAGTAGGAGAGTCCTCCGTGGGACCTTTCTAAGAGGTCCTAGCCCATAGTTACGCTGGTTTAGAAGGAAACCACGAAAAACGTCTGACGTTTAAGTCAACGAGTTCGACCGGGTATCGAACCCATCGCCTCACTTCGAGAACAGAACCTCTCGGTCACTGGTGGCCTCTTTTTATGAAGAATATTATTCATGCAAAAATGAGAACGCACGTTACCCAAAGGCGTATTAACCCGGAGCACCACCATCTTAATGATTTCGTGACCATTTCAATAGTTATTTCGTGTTCTGGATCAAAGAACCGTACAAATTTAAGGAATGCTTTAATTTTTTTGTGATTCGAAGAATCTAATAGACATAAACCATAATATGCTTTGACAAGTTTAATAAAAAATTGTTCTTTTGTGAACCCAACGCAGAAAAAAGTTAGCGTTCCCCGTTCGATACAGCCAACAGCCGATTGAGCTTCCCAGTTTTGAAAAAAAATTTTAAGTTAAGGACTAAATCCTTTTCATTTGATACAGTGGACGAAGAACATAAAAAAGAGGACTTTTTAGTCATGTAGTGGTTTTTTTTTTTTTTTTCGTTTAAGAGGGCAGAGTGTTGAAAGCAGAGCGCGTGTCTGATTTAAGAAGACTGTCCTCTTAAAAAGAGGATTTCTTGTCACCTTACCTAAGATTAGCATGATTTTACGTTTTTAAATAGATAATTTTCTTTCTTTTTTTTTTTTTTTTTTGTAGCACCGTATTCTGTAAGAATTTTATCTTCATTTAGAACGAAATTTTACTCGCCATAGTAAATTTTACACTCGCCAATGGCGAGCTGGCGAGCGGAAATTTCGCGCCCTGATAATAATATATGATACTATTCTAAAACTGATAATAAATACTATCATAATTATACATAATACTAAAATATATTAACTTTTTCTTTAAAATTTATGATTTCAGCTGAGGTAATTTAAAATAAGCAATATTCGTTATGATACAGAAATGTATGGGAGAGACCGTGTACCTAGGGCCGCTTTTTTTCAATGGCCGAAAACAGAGCCCTTGACCAGTTTAAAATTATGAAATTGATATTTACATATCTTTAGAATTATTTACTTCCAATTAGGATTAATATAAATACTTAAAATAATAAATCCTGACAAATAGAAGGTTTTAAAATAAACTTCATTCATGGCCCTAGGTACAACACACTCATTGTACCTAGGGCCAGACCTCATTTTACCTAGGGCCGCTTTTTTTCAATTCCCATAAACAGAGCCCCTGGCCTGATAAAAATCATGAAATTGATATGTACATATCTTTAGAACTAATTTCTTTTAATTGAGATTAATATAAACACTTTAAATAATAAATTCCGACAAACAGAAGGTTTTTAAATAAATTTCACGTATGGCCCTAGGTACAACACGCTTATTGTACCGAGGATCAGACCTCA
Organism: Salticus scenicus; assembly: GCA_963930645.1. Lineage (NCBI taxonomy): Eukaryota > Metazoa > Arthropoda > Arachnida > Araneae > Salticidae > Salticus > Salticus scenicus. The sequence continues at coordinate 181,355,410 of OZ005659.1, forward strand.
TTGTACCTAGGGCCAGACCTCAATGTACCTAGGGCCGAACCTCATTGTACCTAGGGCCTCAATGTACCTAGTGGCATTTCCTTAAAATTAGTTTTCACTTTGTAATGAATAGAAAATAAACATATATTTTATAAAAGAAACAATATCAAGTAACACATTTATTTATCATATGATAACTATCATGATGTTGCCTTAATTTGAAAAACCGAAATTTTCAATATTTTTTTCTTTGAGATATATTCTAATAGAATATTTCTTTTTTTTTTTTTTTTCTGGAATGTTTCTTAAATTTCTAGATCTTCCTGGTTTACGGCCACACCTTTTCTTTAAGTAGTTTTTGTACGAGGTTTTGCTTCAGAAAAAGTTGTACCTGTTCAAGCATGACACACGAAAATATGTTAGATGATGAAGGTTTCGAAATTTCAACAGGACATGAAGCAGAGGCATACAGTTCCATCATTGTTGGTTGTGGTTCACTTTCTTCATGAAGAAAATATTTTCTTGGAAATTTATTGAGGGAGTTTGTCTCTCAGCCACATTTGAATTTAAATATTCGCACTCACCACGAAACCATCCCAATAGTGTAATAATAAAAATAAAAATCAATTAAATTATGTTCATTCAAGAGGGCATAATATAACATGATTTTTGATGCACAAACTGTTACCCCTCATAAGTCCGTTCTCGAGAAATCTGTATTTAAGTTTGAGTAAAAATTTAGTAACGAGGAAGAAGTGGGAGGAGCCTCATCAAAATCTGCTAGAACCTAGAACCATGACTTTTATCAATATTTAGATTCTATTTTAGCGAATTTTTAGGCATTATATATTAATTGAATATATCTCAAAGCTGAAATAGGCAACTGTTGAATGCATCAAAGAACAAGTTTGTCTATGCTCTTTCAATTTCTGCTTGTTTTGGATTTCCTTCATTATTTCAGTAAGGTGTGGAGTTATCGATTTAGGCGTGGTTTCACCGATTATTAGCAAACTTTCAGAATTTATAACTCGAAAACGAGCTGACAAGGGCTAATGTTTTATGCGTCAAGAAACATATTTATATATGCTTTTTCGATTAATGCTTGCTTGGATTTTATTTTTATTTTTATTTTTTTATGATTACAGTATGGTATGGTTTCCTGGTCAGTGAATATGTTTTGATTCGCTGGCTATATGCCAGTTACACGAAAACCTGATAGAATGGTTACAGGAGTAAAAACGACGGATATGACTTGCCAACATTTTCAGCAACGTCATATATAGTGATTGGTGTGCCAGGGTTTGCCAGCATCCAATTACTACAGGCTGTACTGTAGTATATCTTATAAGGTCCAAACACAGCTCTGTCCAACGGTTGAAGCGTATGACTGATGGTGGGTTGAAGCAGTGTCCCTCATACAACATTATCCTTCATTTAATTATAAAAGTTTTTCAATTAAATTGCAACAGTATGAATAACAAGATTGCAATTGTATCTAGGGCCATGGATGGCCCTAGGTACAATTCAGCTATGTGGCCCTAGGTACAAGTTTCAGTAACTTCATTCAAAATACCTTCCACTATAAAACTCACACACAGAGGGGGCTAATTAAGTATCTCATTTATTACTCAATATAACGAGAAAAATTATACTCTAGAAATAAAAGAAAATTATTTGACTGACTTTTGTAAAATAGCAAAAGAGATGAGCTGCAAAATTTTACTGGAAACCATGTAAATTCTTTTTGTACATGTAACTTGTAAAAACTTTCTCCTGAATGGTTTCAAAGTGATTGCAAATGTAGCAACTGGTGTTGTTACTCACCCAACTGAATATTAAAACTTAAAACTAAATATTATTCAAATAAAGTGGGGTGGACCTAGATACATTATGGCCCTAGGTACACGGGTCTCCCCTACTTGTTCTAACAGAGCCTCCTTAAGTAGATGCCTGTCGAGTCGCTCGAAAACTTGGCAACAGTACAAGAAGAACATAGCCAGTAGATGGCGCTTGATACCGTACATAAAATTCTGATTATCTCCCGCCATTCAATTGAATTCTTTATGGTTTATGTTTTATTAATTTAACAAATGTGAGAGGTTTTCTTTTCTTTCCTTTTTTTTTTTTTTAATAATATTTGCGTCGTTCCATTTTGTAAATCGGACAGTCGACGTGAAAATATAAGTTTTCACGAAATACCAAGCAATGCAATTCAGCGTAAAAAATGGCTTGCAAATATTTCAAGACGGTAAACTGCATAAATAATTAGTGCAAAATTACCAACCCTCCGGATTTTTGAACATCAATAATATTTTTCACAAAAACATTCTTTTTATTTATTATCGTAAATTCTGTGATTAAGAAGAAGATAAATTTAAAAGAAATTATGATATAAAAATTCGAAGGGTTGACAACTATGTTAGTAAGTTAGATTTGATAAATAAAATAGTTATGCTTATTACAAAATGAAATGAAATTTTTATTTATTGATGTAGGAATACAGAAAAATAACTTGGTCTTAGTTACTTTGAAGTAACTCTATATTGGAGTATTTTATAGTTTTATTCATAAATTTCATTAGTAATTTATGAATAAAATTATAAAATACTCCAATATAGGAACAAGATTGATTTATACTTTTTTAATACCACTGTTTTTTAAAGACTTGTGTAAATGCGTATAAAAATTTGATTATCTCAGTTAAATCGAAACAAAAGTGTTGGGAATCTTTAAAAGAAAAAAATAGAAAATTTTTATTTCTACTTTTGTTATTTAAAAAAAAATAATAATAAGTTTTAAGATTCAAAACATTACTTTTATTAACCTTTTACTTTTACAGGGATGGAACACGGGCGCAGAATTCATACCACTATCACGGCCTTATTCACCAAATCAGTGTTAACCCATGGTTCACGTAACACTTGTGTTAGAGTTAACACTCCCTTAACCCTGGGTTAGAAAGTTTTCTTATTCACCATCCGTGGATTAATTGACCCCAGTGTTATCTGTAAGAGTCTCGCTGATTGGTCATTAAAAACGCAATGCATTAAAAAAGTAAACAAGAGGAGTTTCGCTGTAACTGTAACATGTTCATTTAACACCAGAGTTAACCCACCAATTTAGGAGGATTAAAAAAAGAGGGTTAACTCGAGTGTTAAATCGCTGATTTTGTGTGGTGAATACCGATTTGAGATAACCTAGCATATTCCCGGGTTAACATCAGTGTTAAAAATTTGGTGAATAAGGCTGTCAATGTAAGAAAATTTTCTACCTCTTAAATCAACGATATTATTGGTAGAAATATTTCTTAAACAGATTCCGGTATGAATTCTGCGCCCGTGTTCCATCCCTGCTTTTATTAACCGAAAAATTAATTTTACTTCTTCAGCAGTATTCGTAGATATAAAAAAAGTGTAGCAAAGCACTTCCGTCAATTACATTCTATAGAAAAGAACGTTTAGCTTAATTTTGGATAGCCCCGTATGTTTTCAATAAACTATGTGCACATTAGATTGTGCACTTAAATTTAGTCTTATATGAAAAACACCTAACACAAAATGAAATATACTTTCAGCATTTGTATATTCGAGATAGACAAACCGACGCGCACAGACCAACCACTAAAAACATTATTTTTCGATTCACGAGACCTCAAAACATGTAAATATAACACAACTTTATTTCGAAAATGTCTATCAGTTTCGAAAGTATACCCTCTCGGAACTGGTGGAACTAATAAAAATCTTGAATAATAATAATAATAATAATAATAATAAAACTTGGTGAGAAAGAAAACTTATACTCAAGGAATCGTTAATTTAAAAATTTTAAATCTTAATGGTTATTTATTTATTTATTTTTTGTGACAGACTAGACAACAGATTGTTTTCTTGTCCAATTTTTATTACTGAATGTTAACTTATCTCGTTAATGTGCTGGTCTATTTTTCTTATAAATAATATAAAATTTTCAATTTAAGAAAAATAATTCACACCTAATAAGGTAAAAATGTAACATAAAAACATGACAAGAAAAAAAAAAAAGACATGATTTTAATAATTTATTATTATAAATTATTCATTCTAAACTGAAACTCATTTAAAGTTCAGAGATTTTAATTGAACGAAACTTTCTTTAAATTAAAAAAAAATTTGAAATTTTTATTGTATAAATATATAAAAAAAATTATTTAATAGCTTGATAGATATGCCATGTTTTTGCTTATTTAATTTTAAATTAATAATATATTTTTAAAAAATGTGTTATTTATTTGATATGTTCCCTATATTTCCTATCAATAAAATTTAAAGTAATTCAAATAGTTGAAAAGCTAAAAAAGGTCTTGTCCACTTTCGAAGAAAATTAAACCCTATACTCTTTTAAATATTTGAATATTTTATTGAAAATATCTACGATAAAGCACTTTTACATTATTTTTTCAAATTAAAAGAAAAAAAAATGCAATTCTGGACTTTAAATTGAAATTAATAGTTAGATTTTTATATGAAAAATAGAACTTATCTATGAAGCAGAAGAAAATTGTTGCTCTGCGTAGGTGCTGTCACCTAGCGTTAGTTTTGTTCTTTAAATGCTGCCTAATTTAACATTGGGATTCGCCGCGCGTGGAAGGCATCTAGTTAAGGAGGTTCTGGTTCTAATATAGAAACCTAAATGCGCTTGAATTTTTTCCCTCAGAAATGTCCTCATTTTACCATGTTTTTATTAACTTCTATTCTTGTTTGTTTGTATGTTTGTTTGTTTGTCGGGTACAAATCTTGCAATCGAATTTTAACTAACTTCACTACTAGTTAGACGTTTGAAGCTTTCATAGTAGCTCAGAACCCGGTGACGACACAATACTTCGAAGTCCGATTTTCGAATTTTTGATTAGTTTTCTTATAATTAATTAAAACATGAAAATAATAACATCCTAATAGCGTTTAAATAGTCATTAAAATATTAGCTGTAATTTAATTGTTGCCAAAAAAAAAAATTACGAGTTCATTTTCTTTCGACATAAAAATAAATACATTTAATTAAACGTGAACGTCAAAAAATTATAAAAAGTTAAATTATGAATCTCACAAAAATTGACGTCATTATCACTTTAAAAATTTTATGCACATTGATAAGAGCTCATGATTCATCAGAAAGTTTAAAACATGGTATATAAAAAGTTTTTTTTTAATCTTATAATTATTTAACCTAGACATGTCCACATTTTTTAATCAAAACTGAGTACACTGCTTCAATTGTACTCATTTTGGATTGTAAAAATCTGGTCAGCTTAATTTATAGTGCAAAACTAAATTTTTCAGAAGTTCTATAAATGACTAAGAAGACTATGAAAAAGAAGAGTAATTATTGATGATTGTAGACCAGAACCTGCCTACATCTTTACGCCCTACTTTCAATACAGTAATGGAAAAAATGGAAACAGATGATAATTTTTTCATTTACACTATGGTGATTGTTGATTTAGCGTCAAATTAAGCACTGAAAAATGGCGAAAAGTGATAGTTCAGGATTCTCAAAGTCTGAAAACTATAACTTCAATAGGAGTCGAGTCCTAGAATTTTTTGTAATGACTCATTGGTATCTAGCGCAAAACTACCTCGAAAATCTCGATGAATTCTCGATTAATTCAAAGAACATATGAATTACGTCCGCAAACAAGAAACCAATAAATCGGCTATTTGTAAACATTGCTGGGAGGAAAATCATAATTTTAAATTTAATTCAGCTAAAATAATTTGCAGACTTAAATCCATTCATGAACTCGATTTCTTTGAAGCTTTTCATATTTATAAAAATTTTAAAAACCTTGTAAATTGTGATTTCGCTATTCCCTGTTTGTCTGACTGTTGGAAATTTTATATTCAGTCCACATTTTCTTAATTTTTCTACTGTTTACACAGCTAACTTTCCTAAATTCCTATTGGCCACTCTCCCCACCTTTCCCGTAATCCTATTGGTTGTACTAAATCCGGCCCCTCTCCTATAAATACGAGCACTTCTCCTGATTCAGAATCCTTTTTGCACTGAAGACGGTACGCTTTAGGCTACCGAAACAGCTGTATGCATTTCCAATATTTTTCTTTGGCGTTTCTGACGTAGTAGTTTATTCGGGTTTTAACAAACCTAATATAGCTCAATTTAAAATTATTAAGTGGAAATATAAGCTTTTATATAAAACCTACTTCAGTGGTGCCGCCGGTGCGTAAATCACAACATAGTTTTCAATATCATCTCATATGTCATCTAGACGCAAAACCGGTCAACTCCTTAAATTTAAAAAAATGCGTTTTTTTTTTTTTTTTTTTAGTTCTAAGTAAACTTTTCCACCACCTGGAAACAAGAAACCACACCAGAGCCGATCCACCCTTGTGTTATTTGCATTTGGAAATCATAATGTGCTACAAAGCCAACCAAATCCTAAGGCTGGTGAGTTTTAAAACCAGTCATCTCCATATTCACATTATCGCGATTCTGCTCCACCCGACTACTAGCACACTTGTTGATTAGGTCAGTGGTGTCGTGTTTTCTCTCGCCTGTGGTTGCTCTTTCTTGGCGCACACAGTTTCTAATAATTGAATTGTGTGTTTCCTTCGACTATGGAGAAGTTTGCAAAAGAAGTATCTTCTAATTAATCGAGAAACAGGGTGGCTAACATGAGAACTTTTCAGAATTCCCTGACGTTTCTATGACTATCATTCATCATTTTCCATAACTTTTACCTGACTTGAAATGCTTATTTCACATAACAATTTCACAAAATTAGCGAAAAATGTAGCAATTTACAATCATGATCAAATACGGCTTTTTTCTCAAAATTTGTCAAATTTCCCTGACCTAATATGAAACTCCCTGACTATTCCATGGCTTTTCCAAACTCAGTTAAATTTCCAGACTCTTACATGATTTTACCCGAGTAGTGGCCACTCTGAGGAAATGGAAAAGTGACCCTATGATGTCGAAAATGAACAAAGCCAAAGCCCAATGATTTTGTAATAACAATATCAATGGGCTCTTCCCACCTGACGTCAGAGGTCACATGATAGATGAAAAACAAATAGCAGACGAAGTCTTGTTTAGCTAGAGCGATTGCTAAAATAACATATTTTCTATTCTTATTTTTGATCAATCGTATTTAATCTGTGTTATTTTTTATACATCATCATTTTTAATCCATTTTATATCATTATTCATCATCTTTCGTTTACTGTATACATTTACAATCATCATTTAGTTTATACCTGTTATTGATGTTCATGAAGACCATGTTTAAATACTCTGATTTTTGGTACTTAAATCAGTGACAGTGCAATATCGTACTACGTAAATCCATTTAGACCAGTAACTAAGTTAATTAACTTGTTGTAACACCTTTATGCAATTCAATTAAATGAAAACATTTTATAATCCGTAAACATTCCACAAGAACAAGCTGTTATTTATTGCTAGATCAGTTAATGTTACAGTTACACTACAATATACAAAAATCGATTCTTATAAGTAAAAATAAATAAACACATAAAATGTTTTTTAAAAATTATTAAATTTACAAATACAATTATTCTACTGTTTACAAATGCACAATATTACTTTTATTTTATTTTATATTAAATATTAAAATTTTTGTTCTTAAGAACAATATTTAATTGAATTCGATTCTCAGAATTCGTTTTCCTCTATCACGTGATTGAGCAGACGATGCTGGGAAGAGCCCATTGATAACATAATAGCATCATAGTTAGCACATTATGATTATTTAACATATGTTATTAATTTAATTAAATATATCTATGATGACTCAGCATGTTATAGGGCAGTTCCTTGTTTGTAAACAAACATCTCAACTTTTATGAGTGGTTGGCAAAAAGGCTTGGGAAAAGCATAGCGATGGCGATTACTTGATTACTACCAACGGAAAATCAATGGTGGGCGGGGCGCGGGAAAGTCGAGCGCGCTTTTTTGCCAACCACATGACGTCACGAGGGAATGCTCTATAGCGATGTGTTTATGTAAGTTTATTTACACTCGAATGATTTTCCACTGTATTAAAGAATAGCTCATGATTAATTAATTTGGGATCATTTGTGACACATTTTCATAATTTTCTAGAGTTATTTCTTGCTATGGATATCAGTTATTTTTCATCAGATTTTTATTTTTTATTTTTATCAGTTTATTTATTTATTTTTTTTTTTTCGGATAAGAGAAATTAGTGATTTTTAAATAAAATTTAATTGAACAAAACATCTTGTGTATTTGCAACGCTAAAGATTCAATATTCACATTAAATTTAGAGAAAATTAAGTTCTGCTTTATTTTATTACGCAACCGGCCAACTCCAAAATAAGTTGCAAATGCAGCCAAATCCAAAATAAAAATTTAAATACTCCCTTCCCTTCATGTGCTCCTGCCACTTTATTTCGAGCTTTCAAATACACTGCCCTAATGATTATAAAACTAAAGAGTTTTAGTTCTTATCTTATTTTGGCTAAGTGTGGCAAAAAATCAGCTTTTTCTCAAAATTTTATTTTTTGGAGATGGCCGATTTTTGCAACTAGACGGCACATATATAAAGTTTGGTGCATTTATATATTATAGAAGTTGAGATATTGCTTTCCTGTAAAGGGAGTTAAATTGTAGTATAGCCATTTGTTTCTTTCAGGTATCTTTTCTAGAGAGCAGTACCTCCCCTTCCCCGGAGAAATTTCGTTTTGCATTACTCTAACTATAAAAATAACTTAATTATTACAAAAAAGCATATATGCTTTTTTTTTAATTAGTATTTTGTATTTTTCTTTTCATCTTGCACCTTCGGCGCTCAGCCAATAACTTCAAGATCAAAGGTCTCCTTCTGAGGGAAGTGAGGAGGGGGATTCTGCTACTACATCAAATTTTTTTAGTTACATCTTTGTCGGCTAGCCTTAACTATGATTAAATTGTTTTTTTCTTCAATTATCTTTTAAAACAATGAACTATTAAACTAGTTCGCATAGGTGGACTCTACTCAGTTCCCCCAACATATGTATGTTCTCATAAATTTCTAGTGCTGAACATATTATAATCATGTTAAGAGAAATGAATATGACCAAACACTTGACACAGTGACAGAATGAAACCCTGCCTAATAAGCTATCCACCGTTCACCTTATTCTAATCCATAAATTTATTTTATTAGGGTCACTTTCGTAGTTTAGTTTTCGTGCTACTATTTCCAATGCAACAATCCTCAAAATGTATATTTATATGGAATATCACCCCATTTTGCTATGTTGATAAAATCTTAAATTACGAAATTTTCCTATCAGAATATTTGTAGTCAATCATGCTCAAACAAGTATCATAAATGTTATTTTGAAGTTGTGTGATATATTTATGATTGTAAGGACGAGAAGCCCTACAATGCTATTTTAAATATTTCAAAAGCCCCTCCAATACTATTTTAAATTTTCCCAGTTAATATTTACAGTGAATATTATTTCATCTTTATAAATGTCTTTTTTTTGATCAACTTTATTGTGTTTTATAAATGCCTTTTTTTCCCAATAATATCCTCTCTTAAGCCCCCTGTAACAAATGGCCACGTCTCAAAAAAATAAATAAATAAATAAACAAATAAATAGATTCTCACCCCACAACAAACCCCACATGCAAATTTTTACAGTGCTGCCCAATCATAAAACAGGCATAAGTAAGCAGCCTAATATGCATTAACCAATAAAAAAAAACCAACGCCCCTGCAAAACAAAAAATAAAAAGAAGAGAAACGGGAGGTGAAGCAATAGAGGATTCAGATCCCGAGAAACCCCGAGAGACCCTCACGGAGAGAGAAGATAGAATGCTCAGATGAACTTCTGCTTGGAGCGCACTCCCTGGATTCCGGATGAAAGAGACAGACCTCCCAAAGATGCCTAACAGCACAAAACCTCAACGGGTGAGAATTTAATATGTTTCTCATGTTTCTTTCTATGTGGCCATTTCCCCCCTTTTATATACTTTTTTTTTTTTAAAAAAAAGAGCCTTAATTCGTAAATCAAGAATAATATGAATAGTTATTACCTTTTTTTTTTTTTTTATGAGAGGATTTATTTTATAATTCCTGATATCTAGCGCGGTCAATAAACAGAATTAACCTTATCAATTAGAGTCACCTCATTCATTTTATTTATTTCATTAATCGTCTTATTCATTTTATTTGTAAAAGTTTATTTTTAGTAACTGGAAGGAGGATTCACGGGTGTTGCGGGATGCAACGTAATTGAACCACACCATAATCCCTATATGTGGTGCCGTGAAAAAAATAATAATAATAATATATATATATATATATATATATATGTATATAAACATGCATATAACAATAAATAAACTACTATACGGTTGAGAATCAATAATCTCCCTTCCAGTTGCTATACAATATATGTTTGTCCATAAATGTTTTTCCTTTCAAATTAAATATAACCTCCCTAATAAATAGTTACCACGCAATCATTATATTCATAAATGTGTACAAATTAGATGCATAAGAGAATATATCTTCATAGGACAGCAAAGAACAAAACTTCGAATAAAAATAGTGACTCCTCTCTTAAGCCCCCTGTAACAAATGGCCACGTCTCAAAAAAATAAATAAACAAATAAATAGATTCTCACCCCACAACAAACCCCACATGCAAATTTTTACAGTGCTGCCCAATCATAAAACAGGCATAAGTAAGCAGCCTAATATGCATTAACCAATAAAAAAAAACCAACGCCCCTGCAAAACAAAAAATAAAAAAAAAAGAGAAACGGGAGGTGAAGCAATAGAGGATTCAGATCCCGAGAAACCCCGAGAGACCCTCACGGAGAGAGAAGATAGAATGCTCAGATGAACTTCTGCTTGGAGCGCACTCCCTGGATTCCAGATGAAAGAGACAGACCTCCCAAAGATGCCTAACAGCACAAAACCTCAACGGGTGAGAATTTAATATGTTTCTCATGTTTCTTTCTATGTGGCCATTTCCCCCCTTTTATATACTTTTTTTTTTTTAAAAAAAAGAGCCTTAATTCGTAAATCAAGAATAATATGAATAGTTATTACCTTTTTTTTTTTTTTTATGAGAGGATTTATTTTATAATTCCTGATATCTAGCGCGGTCAATAAACAGAATTAACCTTATCAATTAGAGTCACCTCATTCATTTTATTTATTTCATTAATCGTCTTATTCATTTTATTTGTAAAAGTTTATTTTTAGTAACTGGAAGGAGGATTCACGGGTGTTGCGGGATGCAACGTAATTGAACCACACCATAATCCCTATAGCATCTTTGGGAGGTCTGTCTCTTTCATCCGGAATCCAGGGAGTGCGCTCCAAGCAGAAGTCCTGAGCATTCTATCTTCTCTCTCCGTGAGGGTCTCTCGGGGTTTCTCGGGATCTGAATCCTCTATTGCTTCACCTCCCGTTTCTCTTTTTTTTATTTTTTGTTTTGCAGGGGCGTTGGTTTTTTTTTATTGGTTAATGCATATTAGGCTGCTTACTTATGCCTGTTTTATGATTGGGCAGCACTGTAAAAATTTGCATGTGGGGTTTGTTGTGGGGTGAGAATCTATTTATTTGTTTATTTATTTTTTTGAGACGTGGCCATTTGTTACAGGGGGCTTAAGAGAGGATATTATTGGGAAAAAAAGGCATTTATAAAACACAATAAAGATGATCAAAAAAAAGACATTTATAAAGATGAAATAATATTCACTGTAAATATTAACTGGGAAAATTTAAAATAATATTGGAGGGGCTTTTGAAATATTTAAAATAGTATTGTAGGGCTTCTCGTCCCTACAGATGTCTAACAGCACAAAACCTCAACGGGTGAGAATTTAATATGTTTCTCATGTTTCTTTCTATGTGGCCATTTCCCCCCTTTTATATACTTTTTTTTTTTTTTTAAAAAAGAGCCTTAATTCGTAAATCAAGAATAATATGAATAGTTATTACCTTTTTTTTTTTTTTTTTTATGAGAGGATTTATTTTATAATTCCTGATATCTAGCGCGGTCAATAAACAGAATTAACCTTATCAATTAGAGTCACCTCATTCATTTTATTTATTTCATTAATCGTCTTATTCATTTTATTTGTAAAAGTTTATTTTTAGTAACTGGAAGGAGGATTCACGGGTGTTGCGGGATGCAACGTAATTGAACCACACCATAATCCCTATAATGATCCTCAAAATCTACGTTTATGCTCAATTTTGCCCTATTCTGACATATTAAGTAAATCGTAAATTCCAAACAACTTACGAAATTTTTAAATTAAAAAAATTATAGTCGGGAATGTTCATGCCAGTATCCTAAATGATATTTTAAAAGTGTTCTGACATCTTTACGATGAAAATATCCCTCAAAATGGACGTTTATGTGAAATTTTGCCCTATTCTGCCATATTAAGTAAATCGTAAATTTCCGATGACTAGGAAATTTTTAAATTGGAAAATTTATAGTCAAGGATGTTTATACCAGTATCTCATATAATATTTTAAAAGTAGTCTGACAACTTTACGATGAAAATATCTCCCAAAAGGGACATTTATGCGAAATTTGCTGTATTCTGCCATGTTAAGAAATTCGTAAATTTCGAATAATTTGCGAAATTTTCAAAGTAGCATGTTTATAGTTAATGATGTTCATCCCGGCATCAAAACTGATATTTAAAAGCTGTTCTTAAATTTTTACGATAAAAATATTTCTTGCCATGCATGTTTAAGTGAAATTTTGCCCTATTCTTCCATGTTAAGAAAATCGTAAATTTCGAATAACTTCTGAAGTTTTTTCAATTAGAATGTCGCAAATGAATAGGTTCTTGCCAGGGTCATAAATAATATTTTAAAACTGGTCTGATCTCTGTGCAATCATTTGTTCGTGTTCGTGTACACAGACAAACAAACTAACACACTAACAAATTAACAGGCATCCTACAGACGGACACCATGCCCATTTTGATATTTTCTGATTCCTCACACCTGAAAGCGTGTAGAAAAGTAAAAAATAAGAGGTCGAAAATTTTCACGATTACCTAAGTTCCCCATACCTATAGTATGATGGGGAACTAAAACTAGTATGTTGTGGCCACCACATGACTTTCTGCTATATTTTCCTATAAAAATTCATTCAGTAAAAATAATTTATTAAAATTATCTTCCATGATGAATGCAGATGATTTCATTCTAGAGAAGTAGTATAACACTAAATATCCAAAGAAAGTCAACTTTATTCTCTATATAGTAATTTTAAAACTAGTATGTTGTGGCCACCACATGACTTTCTTCTATATTTTCCTATACAAATTCACTCAGTAAAATTAATTTATAAAAATTATTATTTAAAAATTTATCTTCCATGATAATGCAGACGATTTCCATATTAGAGAAATAGTATAATGCTAGCTAAATATCTAAGGAAAAAAAAAAAAAAAAAATGATGTGGGCACCACATGATTTCCTTATATACTTTTACATAAATATAGATAATGTTAAAAAGCATTGTCATTGGATCCGAGACAGTTGGCCAAAAATATTTTAAAAATGCGTGTTCTGAGCTTTTCTGAAAGTTCTAAATGTCTAGCTAGTCGGGAAGTCAGTTAAAAATCTATTGCAAGATTTTTACTGGTAACGCTACCGAAGGCAGCAGGGACCCGAAACAGTTGGCTAAAAGTGTTTAAAAAATGCATATTCACCATGTTCTGAACTATTCTGAAAGTTTCAAATGTCTAGCTAATTGGGAAGTTAGTTAAATAAATTTTCTGTTGAACCATATAAACGCTGCCGAAGGCAGCATTGATCCTAAACAATTTGCTAAAAATATTTCAAAAATGCATTGTCACCGTGATCTGAGCTTTTCTGAAAGTTTCAAATGTCTAGCTAGTTGGGAAGTTAGTTAAAAATCGATTGCAAGATTTGTACATGTAACACTGCCGAAAGCATCAGGGTACCGAAACAGATGGCTAAAAGTATTTTAAAAATGCATTTTCACCGTGTTCTGAACTATTCTGAAAGTTTCAAATGTCTAGCTAGTCGGGAAGTTAGTTAAATAAATTTTCTGTTGAATCATATAAACGCTGCTGAAGGCAGCAGGTATCCAAAATAGTTGGCTAATATTTAAAAAATGCATTGTCAACGTGTTCTGAGCTTTTCTGAAAGTTTCAAATCTCTAGCTAGTCAGTTAAAAATCGATTGCAAGATTTGTCAAAACCGTTTTTTGATACCATTATGGCCAAAACCTTTGTATTTTTGGTCATTATGAACCTAATTTTCCTAAATATCTCCAAAACGGAAAATCATACAAAGTCCAAGAAGGGAGGTGCACAACTAGATGCTATAACGAACCTATGTACCAATTCGCAACTTTCTACCTCTAACCGTTTTTGAGTTATGCAACATGCACACTCACACACACATACATACAGAAATCATGAAAAATCGTGTAAAGTCGCTTATATCTCTAAAACGAGAGCTCGTTTTAAGACGACACTTGCAGGTGTACAACTAGACATCATGACAGTCACACATATTAATTCAAGGATTAAGTTACATTAAGTTGTGGGACATCTTACTCAGGGCCCGACTTAGACTACCTGCAGCCCCGGGGCAAGCCTATTCTGGGGGGCCCCCTTGCAGTGGCATAAGAGGTCTTTAGGTTGCAGAATTTCTGTATTCGCCTGTAGGGGGGCCCCCTTCCAGAAGGGGGGCCCAGGGCATTTTCCCCGTATGCCCTGCCGTAAGTCGGGGCCTGATCTTACTAACTGCTATCAAATAAAAACTTTACATTTATAAATTATTTTGTGCTTTTTAGTTCATATTTCGATAAAAGCGTGTTTTTTAGTTTTTTTAAAGTATAATTTTATTTTACATTTTTAGTCTTAAAGATAAATTTAACTTATAACTAATGACACTCAAGTCTTTGCATTTTATTAAAATGTCATTTATTTCTTTTAAGTCTTAAACAAAAATGATCTTATAAATAAATGACACTGAAGTCTTTTCATTTGAATAAACTATAATTTTATTATTCTTTTAATATTAAAACAAAACTGAACCTACAAATTATGACACTTATGTCTTTACAATTTAAATATGACAATGAATCTAGCTCAAAATTCTTTCATTCATGTCTTTGTAATCTAGCCATCTCATCTAATGCATTACACCAATCTTCCCTGCTGGGCAGTGGCGTCGTCAGAAAAAATTTCAAGGGGGGCACAACCAGAAAAAAATATATCTTTTTTTTTAAATAAAATTCTGATAGCATAGTTTTAAAGTTAAAGAAAAAAATGCTTATTAGAATTATCCAAGGGGGCATCCCCCCCCCTTGCCCGATTGTGCTGGGTTTGTACAGTCAAGTTCATCTATTTGAAGACCATTCAGTGACTTTATGAGACCGATCACCACATAAGCTTAGCCAGCTTGGTCAGCAGTTAAGAGATATGATCCGATCCCAAATATATAATCGCATAATCTACTGTGGTATGGTAGATGCCCAGCTCAAAATTCAAATTCAGAAATTTCGCTGTCTATAGGAGTTCTGCCATTAATATTCTTACATGTTATATCTGCATTTGCAGACATTGCGACTTTGCCAACCGATATTATGGGAGAAATACTGAGATGGTTATAAGCCAAGGTGACTCAGTGGTAGAGCATCCACACAGTAAACAGAGTACCCGGGTTCAATTCCCAACTCTGGCATTTTTCAGATTCTTGGTATAAAAATCAACCTTACACTCCAATTTATCTAAATGAATTTTCACTGTTGATGAGTTAATGAATAAAAAAAAAAAGAATTCTAAGTTAAAAATTAATTTTTTTAAAGATAAGGACTAGTTTAAAGATTGTGAATTTTCTAAATGTGAAAACCGAGTTTAACAAGATATATCAGATAATAATTACTTCATAGAATAACACGTTTTTTTTGCTGTAGGTGAGGTTTGTACAATTTTAATAAATATTTGATTGGCGTGTTTTTTTATTCTAGCTTCTTATTGTTTTTAAGATAGCAGCAGTTCGTCAACTTTACACAGTTGCACTTTTTTTTCTTTTACCAACTTGGTATGCTTTCGATTCCTACGTGTAACACAAATAATTAGAAAAATCTAAAAATTGTATGATTTTTAAATTGGAAGTAAAATGGACAGATAAGTTGAAAGAAATTATTTTACATAAAATTTTTAAGCTATGTAAATATGTAAAGTATATTTGCCACTATTTTTTTAAATAATCATACATAAACATTAATCATTATTGCATTTGACATAACTTCTTTTTTTTTTTTCTATGTCAAATAATACAAATACAGTGAAAAATGTTTAACAGGAAACTGAGGGAACCGAAATATTTTTTTGTATTAAAAGATTCGTAAAAAAGTACAAAACTCTCCAATATTTTCCATGTCGTCAAATTTTATTTTGATTTCCCATTAAACTATTAGTAGGTACCATTGGGATAAAAAGCAAGTAAAAAAATTATTGTTTTTTGGGGAAAAAAATCAGATATCTTTCATTGAAGAGTATTTTTAAGCACCATATTGTCAAAAAATTGTTTGAGATCATCCATTGTTTTATTCATCTCACCATTCAAATGCACATCTAAATTACTGAGTATACTTTTTATCATTTTCTGCATTTTTGAAGTAGAAGGGACAGGAACTGCATCATTGATTCTGTTGTCGGAATTTACATAGATGGAATTATTTAAATTATGAGCAAGATCTCTAAAATCTCTTTGCCTATCGTAATTGGTGCTGTACACATCATCATCAACAGCTTCATACTCATACTGAGCAAAAATGCCATTGATGATCAAAAGCGAATTATTTTAGTGTTTAATAATCTTTGATACGTTAAAAAAAAAAAAAAAAAAAAAGTATTAAATTGCATAGTACATTATCTGGACCCCTATATCATTTCATGAAAATTAATATTTCATGTTAAACATATTTCACTGTACATGTTCTCTGAAATTATCCAACTTATAAAAATTGATGTTAAATCTATTTATTTCTCTGTGACAATCTGATAATTTATGAGCTTTGAACATGCTCTGGATAATGTTAACGTTTAAAATAATTAATTTCCTTCTCATTAGTAATCAAAATTTCAAACTTACGATACATATTTTGCAAAAGTATTCCTAGCTGGTTGTCAGCCAGGGTAGCTCAGTGGTAGAGCATCCGTGCGTTAAGCGGAGGTGCCTGGGTTCGATTCCCGGCTCTGGTATTTTTCACATAGTTGGTAAATAAAAAATATATCAACCTTTACACTCCAATTTACTTAAATGAATATTCGCGGTTGATGAATTCATTAAAAAAAAAATAAAAATTGAAATTGAAATTTCGTGGTCTATGGAGTTGTGCTATGATTATTATTGTCTCACCTGTTATATCTGTGTTTGCAGACTCGGTGACTTCGCCAATGAATATTATGTGAAAAATGCCTAGCTGGTTGTCAGCCAGGGTAGCTCAGTGGTAGAGCACCCATGTGTTAATTGGAGGTGCCCGGGTTTGATTCCCGGCTCTGGTATTTTTCACATAGTTGGTAAATAAAAAATATATCAACCTTTACACTCCAATTTACTTAAATGAGTATTCCTAGTGTTATCGATTTTTTTATTGTGATGAACAAGTGATGGAACTTCATAAAAATATCTTGACCTCAAATTTAATTAAATATTAATTTTCCATAAACATTTGTAATTTTCATTTGGAAGAGCAAATACTAGTTTACAAATTATAAAATGACAACGCATCACTGTCCTTGAATTTATCTAAGTAATATATATTTTTTATCAATCTCTAATTTTCAACAGAATTTAATGATTTTTAAACTGTGAACTCATAATCACTATTTTTTGTTTTAATTTTTGTAAAAATTTGAGATTAAAACAAATTCATTTAGAAATTTTTTATTCATGAATTCATCAACCGTGAATATTTATTTAAATCAAATTGGAGTGTAAAGGTTGATATTTTTATTTATTACCAACTATGTGAAAAATACCAGAGCCGGGAATCGAGCCCAGGCACCTCCGCTTAACGCATGTTCCGATTCAAAAAACAAGGTTACTTATCATCTAATATCACTTATAAGCTGGAAGATTGCCAGGGGGTTCCAACTTATAACATGTCTATTTTCTACTTGGAGTTTATAAAGTACACTATTTGTGTAGTGCCCCTTCGGATGTTTAAAATGCCTCTACCCAGCGGCGGGGGGGGGGGGGGGGGGTCTAAAATAAACACTGAACATAGCAGTGCCACCTGTAGGCAGATATGCAACAAATTGAATCAAATGCAGTTTTTCAACATGATCTTCATACATATCATTTTATACACCTATACACAAGTGAAGCTGAAATATAGCTTCCCCTTAAATTGGAAGAAATTACAGCATAGCAGTAATACCTGTTTGTGATGCATACCAAAATCTAACCAGCATCAATTTAAATTTAGGTCTAACGAAACATATTGTTCTGTTGAATTCCATACATTAGTTCATGAGAAATAATTAAAAAAAAAAAAATTGCTAAGAATGCACACACACAGACATTTTCTAAAAATGGTCGAATTGCGTTCGGAAATTTCAAAACATGTAAATCCATAAAAAACTGCAAGTCAAAAATTTTCATTAATCTAATACTTTTTCTTATGTATTTAGAAGAAAGTAGAAATGCATGAAAAGTAGACATTACTATTAAAATAATCTGGAATTTTATAATGTTTCTCTTATATACAGTGGTGGACATAATTATAAGATACCTATCTGATTTGACAAAAAGTGAAAGAAAAGATTCAGAGCTAAAAATGTTTTAGCAGATACGTCAAAAACATAAATTTATTCTGTTATCATATATAATTATTTTACAATAATGATATTTTCATACAATTTAATGAAAAAACTTAAAAACATAATGGACTTAAAATTATAAGTCACCAACCGTTTTTTCCAAATACAGTGGTCAACATAATTAGCAAACACTAATGGTCTAAAAGAAAATCTTCTAACATGGTTATTTAATATTTGGTGGAGCCGCCGTTGAATTTTATAACATGAAAGATGTGATTCGGCATCAAATCTATCAATTCTAACAAAATATCGCAAGACAGTTCTTCCCAAGCACATTTTTAGCATTCTTTAGGTCTTTGACACATATAAACTACCTTCCATCTCAGTAAACCGCATGAGCTAAGATCCTCCACAAGTTTTCGATGGATTTAAGTCAGGGGAGCGAGAAGGACACGGGAGAACAATGATAATTTGCTTTGAAAGCCACTTTTGTTTTGTGTGATGCATGAATCGGCACGTTATCGTGCTGGAAAGTGTAGTTTTCGCCACAAAGAAGTTCACCGTATATGGCTAGTTCATCTTTAAGAAGATTCTTATACTTTTCGGAATTCATTCTTGAATGCACAAAATCAATATCCGTTTTCCCTTGAGCCGAAAAACCAGTCCAAACCATTACTGAGCCTCCACCCATTTGGTGGCTCATTAGTACATGAGGAGACTTCCGTAAATCCTGCCAATAATATTGAAATCCGTCAGGACCATCCAGGTTAAGCTTTTTTCCATCAGAAAATAACACAGAGTACCATTTGGAGGTCCAGGCCATAGTCTGTTTAGCAAAGTTTAGACACTCCATTTTGTGCCGGCTTAGTAGCGGTGGTTTTTTCTTCAATTTTTTATATATATTTCACATAGGAAGCATTATGCAACACCCTGCGAATGGTTCTCCTTGAACAATTCAGTTTCAAAGCATTTTTAATGCCTGTAGTGGTCATCTTATTCTGTGTAGCGAGCAAAAGCACATGGGGTCTGTCTCTCGAGGACAAGCAAGGAGTACGTCCAGATCTTTTAATCACCGATCCATTAATTCCTCTTTTCAAAACATTTCTAATTGCACATCTAGAGCGTTTAATAACTTCTGAAATATTATTAATTGAAGCACCAGTTCCATTTAATCTCCAAATTTTGCGAATTTCACATTCTTTTAATTCTGTACCTTGTGGCATGTTTGTAAATGCGTGAAGTCGGTTATCGTCTGCTTTAGTTAACTGCTGACGTCATAACAGCGTGCAGAAAATTTGCGTATTGCACATTATTTTCGAAAAAAAAGCAGGTGTTTTAATTAAAATGTTAGGGTGTCTTATAATTTTGTCCATTATGTTTTTAAATTTTTCATTAAATTGTATGAAAATATCATTATTATAAAATAATTATATATGATAACAGAATAAATTTATGTTTTTGACATATTTGATAAAACATTTTTAAGCTCTGAATCTTTTCTTTCACTATTTGTCAAATTAGATATGTGTTTTATAATTATGTCCACCATTGTAGTGTTTCTCTATAAAGGTACATTATTTAGAGCTATAATTAATGGATTCCCATGAATGATCTGTCATTGATTCTTCCATTTCAAAATTTATGAGAAACACTCAGTTACACAAACTTTTCTGAAAAACTCTTTGACATCATTAAAAAATAAAAAATGGAGAGGAGAAAGAAGAAAAGTGAAAGAAAAATTGTTTGTGTATGACATAAATAAAAATATTTAGTAATTTTATGCAATTAAGAATAAAATTATTTCTTTATGGTGTCAAAAGATTTTTTTTTTTTAGTAACTAAATTAATTTTTAAGAACTACAGATTAGAAAATAAAAATGTAACAAAAGTAAATAAAATGTAAACTTACTTTTGATATAACTTGGAAATTTTGTGTCATTTAAAGTATATAAAGTACCTGCCATTTATTAAAATCACATTCATTCTGAGCCAAAATGATTTTATTAAGCGGCTGATTTTAATAACAAGCGACTGTTCCTGCACTCAAGAAAAAGTATTATACTTCTCTGAATTTGAAAAGAAATTTCAAAAGATAATAAACAATAGAATTAATAAACAATATTAATTAATTTTTGACAGATAATTAATTTTTACATTAATGTAAGTAAATTAAACACATTCCAAGTTTCTATGTGCTTTCCTTTGATGAGAAGCATTATCACTTTGTCAAAAGTTCATGCTTTTCTTTTAAATTAAAAACCTTTCCGTTTAAACCTCTTGCTTCATAGTTATTCCAAAATAAAAACTAGAAATAGTCTTTTAATAATTAAAAAAAAATTATCATTTTCAAATCAAATCAAATTTTTAACTTATTACCGATTCAGGTAAACTGGTTTAAATGATATATAAAGTCTACTTTCAAATAAAATTTTTGGATACATTGATCATTCGTTAGTT
The DNA here is from genome assembly GCA_963930645.1 of Salticus scenicus. Lineage (NCBI taxonomy): Eukaryota > Metazoa > Arthropoda > Arachnida > Araneae > Salticidae > Salticus > Salticus scenicus. The sequence continues at coordinate 181,376,674 of OZ005659.1, forward strand.
TTTGATAGTGAATACTTTTCTTAAGGAGAAATGCTGTAATTTCTGTTAATAGGAAAAGTCGCTTCTTGTCTTTCAAGTTGTTCCTTGAACAATTTATTGAGATAAGTGATGGGGCTTGTTTAATTTGTAACTATGCTGCAAATGTAAAAGTTTCAACAAAGAGAGATACTTGAGAGATTGATGAGCTTTTCTTTCTTTTTTTATTAGGAAAAAAAAATAATGTAAATAAATAATAATAATTAGCTTGCATAAATGATATTTTTGCCGTGAAGAGATTTTATTTTAGTTTATTAACCAGCAATGCTGATTTTATTGAGCTGCGGTTTTAAAAGTAGTTTATATTGATTTGATTCCAGTCCTGGCAATTTGATCAGATTAAACAACTGATTTTATTAACCAGTAAATTTATTAAGCGGTGGTTACTGTATATATATACTTCCTATTCTTTAATATTGGATGATAACACAATTTTAAAAGCATTCACTTATTAATTTAAACAGTTCTAAATTTGTTGTGTTATTTTTTCCCTTTTATTTCTTTAATTAAAAAAAAAAAAATTAGATATAAACTTTTTAGCTTTATTTTTGTTATATATTGTTTATAATTTTTCTTCATAGTATGTGTAAATATGGATTATTTAATCACTTACATATTTAATAAAGAAGCACCACAAAACTGGCGTTGTAAAAATTATTACTTACAGACTTTGAAAAAACACCATAAAATGCAATAAACTCGCAACAATTGTTTCGGGTCGAAAAAACATACGACCCTTCATCAGGCGAATAAAGTAAGCACGAGTGCTGCAGTCAAAGCAGCAACGCACAAAATCGTTTAAAGTGAAAAGAAGAACTTTATAAAGTAGAAAGTAAATATAGCTACTGGTGTCAGTAGAATTATACGAGAAAACAAGAAAATAAATAAATGAGCGAGATTGAACATATAACAATCTAAGGATATCAAAATTACTCACGTAACTTAGATTTTCGTTTAATTTTGATATCCTTAGATTGTTATATGTTCAATCTCACTCATTTATTTATTTTCTTGTTTTCTCGTATAATTCTACTGACACCAGTAGCTATATTTACTTTCTACTTTATAAAGTTCTTCTTTTCACTTTAAACGATTTTGTGCGTTGCCGCTTTGACTGCAGCACTCGTGCTTACTTTATTCGCCTGATGAAGGGTCGTGTGTTTTTTCGACCCGAAACAATTGTTGCGAGTTTATTGCATTTTATGGTGTTTTTTCAAAGTCTGTAAGTAATAAGTAATAACACTTACATATTGTACTATTTACTTATTGACTTGACACTACTTCGATATTACATTTAATTGGACAAATCATTCTGCATTAAATCATTATTAGAAAGTTGAAATTATTTTAATTTACCGACTTTTATACTTCAACATAGGTCATACTTATTAGTACAGAAGTGTTGTTCATTCCACTAGACAAATTTAAATAAAGTTTTTTTTTTTTTTTTTTTTTAACTTTTACAAGAAACCACTAAATATTTTGTTCTATTTAATTTTTCTTGAATCCAATGAAATTAATTATTTCTTCCATTTTTTATAACTTTGTCAGGGAAAAAAAAAAAGAATCTTTACTTTCTTAAAAAAAAAAAAAAAAAAAAAAAGATCGGATTATTTCTTGATAATAACAGAACCATAGATACATATATGTATATATATGCATTTATTGTTTTATGATATCATGATCAAGAATTAAATTGATCAAAATTATCTGATTTTAATGAAAAATTGAATACTTAAACTGCATGATGGCATGCAGAAACAAATTGTAAAGTGAAGAAAAAAAAGAAATATTTATAAAATGTTTAAAATAGTACAACATAAAATTGACCAGAGAATTGAAATTTTAAGTTATTTGCTAGCAGCCTGTCGATTCTTTTAGCTTGTTCCCATTTTTTTTGCCAGATTACCAATTTGCAGCTAATAGAATGAGTGTGTGATTTTTTATTTAGATTTTTTTTAACTGACTTCTAGAATAGTTTGTTATTTAACTGCAAATTTATTTATTTATTTATTTAGCCTGTGTGTGTTTAAATTAATTTGCTTCTAATTACCCCCCTCACCCTTACACACACAAAATACATAATTAATTAATTAATTAATTACTGTGTCAATTAATGAAAATTATGATACTAGTTGTAGGTCATAGGAGTAAAAAAGTAATGACTGATTTAAGTTTTTAAAGTGCCATTTTATTTTGTTTGGTTGCCATGTGGTGAATGGCAAGTAGATTTTTTCAGGTCTAACATAAAATCATATTTTAAAATAATATAAATAATCTCTAAAAGAGATCATGTTGGAGATTACGTGCCACTGATACCTTCTAATAAAAACACTTTAAAAAACACGTCTGTCGTGAAGCACGACATTGTTTTTATTCGTTTGTAATCATTTTTCATTGTTTATAACAGAACCAATCTGTTAGCTTTCATTCAATCTAAATTTCCTCAGCTCCAGTAACATCCCGATTCGCCCCTGTAGGTTTGCTCACCGGCAACATGCAGAATTTTCCCTCACTGGAACTTCAATTGAGGTTTCCCCCACTCTTCCACTCTTGACGCTCTCCTACGCGATCGATCGTCGCTGATTGGTTCGGAGTGCCGTGACGTCGTTTTTCTCCCTCCGGATGGAAGTTCCATCGCGTTCGCTTGTCAGTAGCTGAAGTGCCTGTGCAGGGCTTGCCTGCATGAAATGCCGATCGCGATCTTGTCACGTGATAACACATGCTGCATGCTTGATGGTGTTTAAATCTTTAACATGATCGTTTTAAAACAAAATAATTTATTATTTCCTTTCTATGACTTTCTTTTTAATTAAATATATCAATATTTTTCGATAAGTGGAAATTTGTGAGCCGATGCAAACAGATTGCCGTCAAAGGGACCCACATCACTCTATACCAGCAGCATCTCACCTTTGTGGATGTCTACTTAATAAAGACTGGATATCTTCTCACAACGTGTCCTCTGTTCTTTGGTGAGCCCGTTCTTTTATTATATTTAATTACTGTAATGTATATCGGTAATCTCCACTGAAAACAGATATCTTTTAACCAGCCATCTCAGTGAGCTTTTGAACTTTGGGTAATAAAGTACAATCACTATACTGAATATGTCAATAGTTAGATAACTTTCAAATCTGGGCTTAATTTTTGCCTATTCAACAAAATAATTTCAAAAGTGCATTAAAGTATACCTTCATCACTTTAATATTTAATTTAAATGTGGGTATTACCCCCAACTACCAAGATGGTGCCATTTTCCATTTTTAGTGAACCCCAATGTCACTTTATGACAAGTGGTGCCGTGACCAGGATCTTGTCATAAAGTGACATTGGGGTTCACTAAAAATGGAAAATGGCGCAAGGATGCCATCTTGGTAGTTGGGGGTAATACCCACATTTAAATTAAATATTAAAGTGATGAAGGTATACTTTAATGCACTTTTGAAATTATTTTGTTGAATAGGCAAAAATTAAGCCCAGATTTGAAAGTTATCTAACTATTGACATTCAGTATAGTGATCGTACTTTATTACCCAAAGTTCAAAAGCTCACTGAGATGGCTGGTTAAAAGATATCTGTTTTCAGTGGAGATTACCGATATACATTACAGTAATTAAATATAATAAAAGAACGGGCTCACCAAAGAACAGAGGACACGTCGTGAGAAGATATCCAGTCTTTATTAAGTAGACATCCACAAAGGTGAGATGCTGCTGGTATAGAGTGATGTGGGTCCCTTTGACGGCAATCTGTTTGCATCGGCTCACAAATTTCCACTTATCGAAAAATATTGATAGATTTAATTAAAAAGAAAGTCATAGAAAGGAAATAATAAATTATTTTGTTTTAAAACGATCATGTTAAAGATTTAAAGACCATCAAGCATGCAGCAAGCGTTATCACGTGACAAGATCGCGATCAGCATTTCATGCAGGCAAGCCCTGCACAGGCACTTCAGCTACTGACAAGCGAACGCGATGGAACTTCCATCCGGAGGGAGAAAAACGACGTCACGGCACTCCGAACCAATCAGCGACGATCGATCGCGTAGGAGAGCGTCAAGAGTGGAAGAGTGGGGGAAACCTCAATTGAAGTTCCAGTGAGGGAAAATTCTGCATGTTGCCGGTGAGCAAACCTACAGGAGCGAATCGGGATGTTACTGGAGCTGAGGAAATTTAGATTGAATGAAAGCTAACAGATTGGTTCTGTTATAAATAATGAAAAATGATTACAAACGAATAAAAACAATGTCGTGCTTCACGACACAGGTCAATTAAAATTATATTTAATTAAAAACATTTTTTAAATTATATGTACATTTTGAAAATTATTTCTTAGTATAGACAAATTTCAACATCAAATGACTCTGAAAACATAATTTTTAAAATGTTTTTAATCAAATATAATTTTAATTGATGTGTTTTTTAAAATGTTTTTATAATAAAATTTTAAATAATACTTATGTTATTTATACATACATTTAAACCTTTTTTTTTATTATTAAATTTCCTTAATCTGTCTGAAAGAAGATTTAAAGATTTTTAAACAATAATTAAATAAACAACCTGTAATTTGCAAAATGTCTGAAAAGAAAAAAAAAAAAAAAAAAAAAGCTCTGCCAATCAGTGACCTATATAAATATATAAAGCTTATAAAATTCTATAACTTAAATTTACTTCCTACTGGGTTTTATTAAAATGATTACTAAATTAACTTATCCAATTTTCTTGTCTATTTAGAACCTTTTGAAATTCACATTTATTTTACTAGAAAATGCCTAAGAAATTTTCTAAGAAAAGAATTTATTTAAAACACATCATTTATTTAGAAATAAAGAAACTGATAAAACAAATTGAGACATTTTTATTTACATAAATATCACATGTATCTACAAATGTGCGACTTCATTTAGTCATAATACAATAAATAACAATTTCCAAATACCTGGACATAATAATTAAACTAACTAGAAATCTTAAAAATTTGAAATATTATTTAAAAGAATAAATAAATTAACTATAAAATCAACATGTTTGTAATTAAAAAAAAAAGTTTTCACTGATGTCATTGTTGTTAGTTAAGCTCTGCTTTTTACTTTTTTTCTAGCTACAAAACAAGTTTTATAAAGATAAAAGTCACTAATTTGCCAATTTTATATGCACATTTCTGATGTATAATCATTACATAATTAATGAAAATATGATTTGAAAAAAAGTTATACATTCTACAGCAAATGAATGTTACATGCATCAGAACAGGTTTTTAGGAAATAGATAACACTGCTCTGCATGAAAATCGGCCTCAACACCATTTTTGCAAATTCTTATGTAAAATGACCTCCTGAATCTGATGCCCATTTTGCCCTATCAGTCACTGTTTTTTTTTGGTACGCCCTCCTATTTTTATCACTTTTCATTAATTTTATGGCTAAACATTTGATTTGTAGGGAGGGAAAGGAATATTTTAACTGTTAAATATCTTCTGAGGGGCTAGAGAGTTGGAAAATTCTAAAACATGAACATTTGCTGCAAGGGGGAACATTTAGGGGGGAATTTGCCACTAAAATTATATATTACATTTATTATATTTCATTAATCAATTATTATTATTATTATTATTATTATTATTTATACATTCTATTTTTTTTAAGTGTTAAAATGATTCTTTTCCATTTTCCAAATGAAATTCATGGTCATAAAATTACCAAACAACGATAACAATTGGGGTCGGGGTTGGCATCCTGAGAAAACAGTGGGTGATTGAGTAAAATGGGGGTTATATTCAGATTCAGGAGGTCATTTTACATAAGAATTAGCAAGAATGGTATCAGGGCTTGAATTTTTTTTTTTTTTTTTTTTGGCGGAACAGTATAATTATAGAAAAAAAAAAAAAAAAAAAAAAGAAATGTCATTTATACATCAATTAAGCAACATAAAATAAAGATAAAGCAATGTATTTTACACATTTTCTTGTGTAAGTGGAAGAACATTAAAGAATGAAAAAGAAAAGGAAGAACTGCATCCACATATATAAATACTTTTTATTTTATTTACTTAAAAAGAAAAAAAAAAAAAAATCTGGATTATTCTTTTTGCACTTGCAACAAAGCCATTTTCTTTTAGGGAATTATTCGTCTGCAATAACACAGAGATATAATAGGGAAAGAGAAAAATGTAGTTATCATAAGAGGACTTCTTTCAGTTCCCAATGACACATTTGTTTTCATAAATTTCTGCTATACAATAAACTATATTTATACTAAGAGAAATTAACTCTTCCATGCGTGGTTGTAATTTGAAATACTCCACACAGTGGGTTCCCTCATCTCACTTCAATACCTTACATTATTGACCTTATCCTCATTTGTTGTTTAATTTTAATAGAGTCAGTTTCGTGCTTCAGTTTTATACAACACCACAAGTATTTATAATGTAATAATCCCCATAATGCAAATTTATATGAAAATACTGCTTTCTATGAACTATACTTTTTTCCTTTATTGACTTTGTTAACATACATAAAAATAAAATGAAAAGTTCAAAATTTGGGAGAAACTGACAAAATAAAAAAAGTTTGAATCCTTTTAATTGCACAACATATTAACATGAGAACATAACATCATTCTTCAAATTGTTGCACTAAGAATATTTAATTAAAAAAAAAAAAAAAACTTTTTTTTGTTGTTAATTATTATTATTATTATTATTATATATATTTTTTAATGTTAACACGTTGAGTACCATGCAAATTCTTAAAATCTATTAAAATTCCATAATGATTCCTCCTGTAATAAATAAAAATTAAGCAAATTTGTAATAAATTTTCAATCATTAAATGTAATATTTTTAGTTTTATATCCTATTTTATATCTGCCACCAATGGTTGATGCGGCTTTATATCATATTTGACACTATCAGCCACTGATGGCCGATAGGGCGCGCAATATTTAATTTTTTTATTGGTACGCTTTTACTTTTGGAGCAAAACTTTCACGGAAATGTTTGAAGTATAACATGTTCTGCACACTCTTGAAGTTTCAAGATGATTCCTAGAATCTAGAATGGCTGACATGGTGCTCAACGTGTTAACTGGGCAAGATTCAACTAGGAAGCAGCCAATCCTATGCAATAATGGCAAGATGTCACTTGTTTAACAATCTTTCAGTCGTGTTTGCACAGCAAAAATGAAAAGTTCTATGATTTTGGGGGTATTTTTTACAAAATTTCCTGATTTTTTTCATAATTTCCCTGTTTTTCCTATTGTTGATGTCCTACTATACTTATAAAATGATGAAGAACTAAACATGGGGATATCATGAAAGTGTGTATTAATCTATTAATTACTCTACTATGGGGTATGCAGTTGTAAAAAGTACAACTCCCCCTTTTTTTGCCCTAAAAACAAATCTCAGGGTTGTAGGTCATTAGCCATCTGATTGTTACTGATGAATATATCTGTTTACTACACTGTTTTTTTTTTTTTTTTTCCCACAATACATTTATAATTCAAAATTATACTATTATAGATTTATAACTTGTTTTTGAAGTATAAAAGTCTTACTTTAAACTCATGTTGAAAAAAGCCTTATTTTAGTACACTGCAGAAACTGTGCAGTGAAAATAACATTACAATTTTCAAGGTTATCAGGGGTTAAAGATAATTTTTTATTAATTGAACTTTCCTTATTGATTCCCAAAAGTTATTAGCATTTCAAACAAATAAATCAGCTACTTTTAGAAAATTTGGAGTGGAAGGATGATCTCCAAGGACAACTCCACAGAGTTGTGCCACAATTAATTATGTCACTCGATATAGCTGCGTTTGCAGACTCGGTGACCTTGCCATTGAATATTATGTGAGAAATGCCTAGCTGGTTATCACCCAAGGTAGCTCAGTGGTAGAGCATCCGTGCGTTAAGCGGAAAGCCTGGGTTCAATTCCCAGCTCTGGTATTTTTCACATAGTTGGTATAAAAAATCATCCTTCCACTCCAAATTTTCTAAAATTAATTAAGGTTGAAAAGTAAAGACTTTCTAAATCAGCTACATTTATTTTTTTTAATTCAAAATATTTACAGTGTTGTATTTCATGCAATACTTACCTGCTTATGTAATGCTTTACGATTTAGGTAATTTTATTGGGATTAAAATGCAATAATGTCTAAATTAAAATAATGTGTTTAACACTAGCATTATGGTTTGTATACCAGCAACTATGAACAACAGTCATTTTGACCATTCATAGTAAACAGAAGAAAAAGCAAGCTTTTCGCTCATATTATGGAAAGTTAATGATTATAATTATGCAATTTGCTCATTTAATAAGCAAAGGAAATTAACAAATAATATTTCATGCTAACAAACTAAGAAAGCATAAGGTGATAAGTAAATAAATATATGTAAATAAAGGACCATTTAACATGATTTATAGCTAAAATTTAAAAAACATTTCTATATGTTTTTGGGCTTCTATTCATTTAATAATCTACCTCACAAAAATATTTATTATGACATAAATTTATTAAAAATTAAATTAATTTATTACATCACTGAGTTTGACATTGTACATAAACTATCAATTTCTGAATATTACCAGTGCATTTTGCACAAACATATTTTCTACAGTCTACTTCTTTTTAGCAATAGTCAAGAAATGACAAAATTATAGACAGCAAAATAAATATGTTGTGTAGAACTAAATTTGTTACCTGGTCAAAATGACTGCTGCCGTAATTTTAATGTTAAACGTTTAATGTGCAATGCCCTCATTGCAAGGACAAAATTATTAAGTCCCAACAGCATAAACTTATCCCGAAATTTATTTAGCAAAATTTTTCTTTTATAACATTGTGGAAAAAGTCATTTATTTCTTGTATTTTAATTTTGTTTGTAAATTCTGGTGGCAGTCAAATTTAAAGGAGAGTAACTAGCTTATGTGTCAAAGAGTAAACAGATGACAAAGGAAACATGCATTGTTTTATGAAATTATTGAATGAAAAAGCAGTAATAATTCTAGCATTGAAAATAAAATCAAATTTTCTGAATTCAACAGAGATATTAGTGATACAAATTTAGAAGATAAAACAAAATGCATCAGAAGAAAAATAATTACTTGAAAATTGTAGAGATGACATATAATATATGAGGTGAGAAAATAAAGGTCAAGAAGAAAATTGCAAAGCAATGTACTGAAATAAGAAACAGAAATATTTTCAAGAAAATGAAAGAGCAAATAATGCATGTAAGCAGAACTTGAAATGGATATTTTTCTAAAATTGATTAATATAAATATAATTAAGAAAAAAAAAAAAAAGTTCATTTTGCTAATAAAACATATACAAAAAAAGATTACCTTGCATAACAGGTTTAATAAAATTTTAACAGGAAAATGATTTTTTCACTGTATTAAGTTTATCATTCAAAATATGATAATACTGGTATGCTGTGAACACCACCAAACTTCTCTGTATCATTATAGATAACAGAACCGTCTTTTTGTTAACAGGTATAAAAATTAATCATCATAGATTCTGAGAACAAAGATTTTTAATATATAGTTTGGTGCAGTTTTAATCAATAAATGCTGAGATATAAATATCTGAAAAATTGAAGTGAATGTGAATAACAGCATTGCCATCTATGATAAAATGTTCAATTTACACCCAAATTGAATAACAATAATTTTGCATTTATATATCTCACATATCAAGTTGGGTGCATTATATACCATAGAAATTGAGATACAGTCCTTCTATAAACAATAAATATTGCAACAGAGCAGTAATTCTAAATTTGTTCAAAAATAATCCAGATTTTTTTTTTTTTTTTTTTTTAACTACATTTCTACACATTATGACAATTAAATGAATGAAATAATTTGATTATATAATAATAATAAAAAAAAAAATTCCCAATCTAATCATTCTTTTTCAAGTAAATAAATAAATAATAAAACATACAATGTGAAATATACATTCACACAGTCAGTTCCCTCTAATCTGCAAATCTGTAATCCACAATCCCTCTTTGGATGTAAACAATGAAATACACTCTGGCAAAATCAGTAGCAGTAACTTTTTTCTTTTTTTACTAAAATATATATTTATACTTTTTTATTTTTATTTTTTCTCAGCCACATATTACAATGTGGCTTTTAATTTAGCGATGCAATAAATAATATTAATATTTCTATTAAGACATAAAATTAAAGAAACATTATTTATTACTTTGCAGTTCAACTGATTTTATTGCAGCACTTTAAAATTTTAGAAAAATCAAAAGATTCTTCTATTTCAGAAGAAGAAATTACTTTTTTGTGGTAATTTAATAACATAAATATTAAAATATTTATTAATTAATTAAAATATTTATTATATTAATATTAATATAAACAACAATTGCTTTAATGTTAAAAAAATAAATAAATAAAATGAAAAATAAAAATATAATAATACTAATGTATGTTTACTTTATATAAATTATGTTTTTATGGAAATTGGTAAATTTTTCTAATGTTAAAACAGACATTTGATTGTTAAACATATTTGTAATTATTTTACATTCATTTAACCCGAGATTGCTCGTGCAAGGTATGTATGTCATACCGAACCTCTACATCTTTTAAATTAATTTTTTCTACTGTTTTTCAAAATCAGGTGTTTCCAACTGTGTTTTTGTTTATCTTATGCTTTGTGCAGATTTTATGGTCAAAAACAAAAAGATATCATCATGGGTATGATAGAATCAGCATGTTTAATTCCACTTCTTTTTCGTGCGAGTAATGCCGGGTTAACCATTAATAATGATATAACTCACTTTGTATCTGCAAAAGATAAGCATAAACAAATGATGACCTGCAATGCACAAAACATTTGGTTCCAAACTCTGCAAATTAAAAGGAATTAACTGTGTTATAAAAGGTTTATTTCAACTTATTATAATAGTACCTTAAACATTGATATAAAAGAAATACTTTTTCAGTCAATAATGTTAAAGAAAAGGAAAAAAGAATTAATAATTAGAAGTTGTGTTAATTGAATTACTGAAAGTAATTGTTTTTCTTTAAAGTTATAAAACATATTACTAAAGAATTTGAAATATGGCTGCAAGAAAAAAATTAGCATGTGTTACCAGACCCAAAAAAGGAATATAAAGCAAGTTTTGATTTAGAAATTAATTGGATCCTTCCCCACTTAAAAAGGTAAATAAATAAATAAATAACAAAGTAATTAATCATTGAATATATATATATATATTAACATGTTTAAAATATGAAATGAATGCCATATAATGAACATAAGAGAAAAAAAGAATAAAAAGAAAAGCTGCAGAAAAACTGTAATAAATAATGAAAAAAGAAAAATCATTTCACTGAAAAATTCAATGCTCATCGTTTCATAAATCTGTATCATCATTCATTTCATTTGTTTAAAATAATTAATATTTACACTATCCTTTAAATTTCAGTACATTTTGTGAATTACTTAATTATAATAATACATATTGCAGTGCAGCATTAATTCTAAAAAAAATATTTATTTACTTTGACTTTTTTATTTTTTAAAGCTTCTGAAATAATAACTTTAAAAATTCACGCAATGGGTATGAAAAGGAAGAAAGCATTCAAAAAAGGATGAAAATATTTAATGTTTTAAATAAAAAATCCTATTCGAAATTTATGAGCAAGAAATAATTCTTGAATTAACTTTGCAACCTAACGTTTCCAACATAGCACATCGCAATGTAAAACTCATCAACAGATGAGACTTTTAACATGCTCGCTGCCGATCTCACGTGACTAATATTTGAAACAGTGTTTTTTTCCTTTAACCTGCCGATTATGTTTGGCGTATTTCAGAAGAGCGCTACATCGCCAGATGTTATGGGCTTTGTGTTTACCTTTACTTTTTTGCGTAATGTGTTATGTCAATACGCTGTATGACGTCAAACGTATGAAAATTCGTCTGCTCGGTAAAGGCAAACTCTGGAGTTAATCAGTAATAAGTTAAATTTCCATAGCAATTAGTTTCGCTTGTACTAAGCAGATACAATATTAAATCACTGACGTCATCACTTCGGTCACGTATTTAGCGCAGATACGTGTTTTATTAGAGAGAAAGCATTCTATTTTGAAATATTCTTCCGGGAGGATCAAAATTTCGACGGCATGCTTCCGGACCACCTCTAAGGATGAGCTTCAGATCGTCACCAATTGCCTATTGCACAGCACTAGTGTGATGTAAAATCCAACCAACCATCTATTTTGAAATATGAATATTTCTGATGTTTGCGTTAGTGTTGTTTGGCTGGTTGAAAAATGTTGGAATTTAAGGTTGGTTGAGTTTTGCGTCGCACTAATGCTGCACAGTGGACAATTGGCAACGGTCTGAGATACCCCTCGATATGGTCTGGAAACATATCATCAAAATTTTGTTCCTTCACGTAAGGGAAATTGGAATTTAAGAGGTACTTTTGAATTTTAGAGGCATATTTTTGAATTTCATGCCAATACTGATGGCTACAGTACAAAATTTTGCATATTTTTTAATCTCATGCATTTTGGGATAGGAGTATAGATTAAAGGATAAACAGATCAGAGTACTATTATTATAGAGAATCATTAAAATTTGCTATAATTATTCATTACGGATGTATTTTTTCATTTCTAACAAATGAGGACTATAAATAAAATATTAATGATAAATCATTTACTTTATACAATTTTTGAAAACGTAGAAAAATGCCTTTAAATAAAGGTTGTCCCCACGTCCCCAGAAACTGTAGTGTCGCTTTGATCACATCGATTAACCGAATTTTGATACACAACTGCGTGTTAGCTTGGTGGTACTTTAACATTTGGTGTAATTGTATGATCTAAGTTTTATTCTTTTATTTGTGATTAGTTATGAATTCGTAATTATTTCATAATTATTTTTTATTTTATTTTATGAAAAATTTTCTTTTGTTCTGCATTTGTTTTTTATTATGATATTTTTTCTCCTGATGAATATTTTTTGTTAGGTTAGTTCGCTGGTGTTCGATCGTACGCTGCCGGTGGAGGGTTGCTATTCGGAACACAATGCGAAATGGTGTCGTCTTGGCGATTTTCAAAATTTCGCCAAGCGGCAGCCTAAAGTAAACTTTCACCTGTAAAGCAATACGTCACATCCCGCGCTAGTGCGGGATCAGCAGCTAACGTGTTAAAGAGAGCGTGACTAGCCTTAGATTGGGCTCGAGGGCAGATTTTTTATCTGCCCCCTCCCCCTTTATTTTTCTATCTTTACTAAAATCTAAAAATAAAATTTTTACACAGTTAAATTATTTTATTGATTAAAATATCAATAACATTTTAACAATTTTTTCATATGCTGGTGCCATCTAAGATCGGCTAAATAAGTTATAAGTAATAATATTGACATTACTACAACAAAATAAATTTTAATGTGTGTTTTAATTTTTCTTGCATTTGTCAAGGTTAAACTAAATCTGACATGCACACACAATAATTTGTGGTGTGGGTGTTGTTCAGCATTGCATTTGTAGCTCAATGGACTCTTCTCAGTTTCGTCTGCTCAATCATGTGATAGAGGAAAACGAATAATCGAATTTTGATACTTGAATTCAAATAAATATTGTTCTTACAAACAAAAATGTTAATATTTAATATAAAATAAAAGTAATATTGTGCATTTGTAAACAGTAGAATAATTGTATTTGTAAATTTAATAATTTTTTAAAAACACTTTAAGTGTTTATTTATTTTCAACTGTCAGAATCGATTTTTGTATGTTCTAGTGTAACTGTTGTTACATTAACTGATCAAGCAATAAATAATAGCTTGTTCCTGTGGAATGTTTATGGATTATAATTTGAAATTTTAAAATGTTTTCATTTAATTTAATTGCATAAAGGTGTTACAACAAGTTAATTAACTTAGTTACTGGTCTAAATGAATTTACGCAGTATGATATTGCACTGTCACTGATTTAAACACCAAAAATCAGAGTATTTAACATGTTCTTCATGAACATCAATGACAAATATAAACTAAATGATGATTGTAAATGTATACAGCAAACAAAAAATGATGAATAAGGATATAAAATGATGATGTATAAAAAATAACACAGATTAAATACGATTGATCAAAAATAAGAATAGAAAATATGTTATTTCAGCAATCGCTATAGATAAACAAGACTTTGTCTGCTATTTGTTTTTTCTCTATCATGTGACCTCTGACGTCAGGTGGGAAGAGCCCATTGAAACGGCATATTGCTGAGACCTCTTATTATTGGCTGTGGAGTTAGTAGGACAATAAACCATGCCTTTTGTATACTGATTTATTCCATGGCATTGATACTCCTGATTTCTCACAGAGTGATTTATTCCTATCTGTCTGTGTAAGTAATCTGTGGCTGATATTATTCGGCTGATATTATTCACTTCACTACTTCTAATTGTCTCGTTGAATAGGAGCCCCCATCCTTAAAGTGAGTTCTGATGGCAGTTGTCATGTTTGTCATTGCCGTACAGGCTCTGCTTTTAAAAGGATTTTTGCATCATAAGTGATATTAACAGCTCTTTACAGTTCAAAATTGGGAAGTTGGGAAATTCTTCAACTCAGCTCAGGATATCAATGAAAGTCAATAAACAATAAAAGCTATTAATTGCTAAGAAGGCAGTATTTCCAGAAGTATTTATAGAAAACGAACCAACACCCCTAACAGAACAACTTTTGTCATGATAATACTTTGCTGCTGAAATCAGAGATTTACGGCACTCTGAATACATGCTATAAAATTTTGAATTTAGAGGACGAGGATGTTTGTATGACTGGTCCACTTCGAAATGTGAGCTTAACCCATTAGCACCCAGTGTCCTCATTTGAGGACAGGTAATAAAATGGCACATATATTTTTTGTGGTTTCTTGGAATGATTTCTGCTTTTTAGTGACAGTTTATAACGTCACTCTAATGATCCCTGAAAGTTTTATGTGCCTACTATTAATTATTATTTCATAATTTGGATAGTCACTTTATGATTTTTCATTCGTCGCACATATATTTGCTTTTTGCACAGGTATACTAACTTAAATCATGTTGAATAATAATATATATTGTAATACTTTACTTTTGAGATCTTTGTCAACATATAATAGGAAATTAATCTGTTATCTCAAAGTTTTCTCGCTACAACACTAAACGTCAATAAATGAGGATAGGCTTTAAATTTAAAACTATCAGAAGAATTGTTTAAGTTAATATATTTTGCTGTCAGTTGTCTATATTAATTTAGAAGTGAAATAATCAGCTAATAATATTTTGCAAAATTAATTCAGGTATTAACGGGTTAAATAAGAACACATTTCATTAATCACTCATATAAAAATTGCATATTTCGGCTGCGATTTAACTTAATTTAACTCAAATAGCTTTGAAATAATATCTTACTTTGGATATAAGTCAAAACAATAATTTCTTTGACTTTTGGCTGAAAAATCACATATTTCAGTAATCAACTTAACAATAGTTAACAATAAAAAAAGGGAGATTAGATTTTCAGGAACCTATTTAGGAAAAGTTTCATTCAGTAAATGACCCTTTGCCAAAATTGATGACCTATAAAATAAACCATTCACAAAAATCAGAAAAATTAAAACAATCCCCTCGCAAAATTTAAGAAATGATTTTTTAGTAAAATTTTGGCAATTTTAAAAAATTCAGATGAAAATATTATTCATTTCAGTAATAAGGCAAAACATTTGTGGAAAAGTGCAGACTAAGCAGGGTTGCCAGCAAAAATTGTCTGATAATTCCCCTGAGCAAAATTCAAAAAATCCCTGGCCAAATAGCAAATCAACAAAATATAAATTATCGATTTTTTAAGAAGAATTTCCTTAAATGAAAATTGTTGCATAAATACAGAAAATTCAGAAACTAAAATTGATATATAACAACCAATATAACTGCTAATAATGGATTAATTATGGAACTAAAGACCAGTTTTTTCTGCGAACCGACAAAATTTTCTCATGGAGCAATAGTAGTCCACAAACCAACAGCTGGCAACCACTGATATAAATTATATTCTTTATTTTAAGAGACTTTTTCCTGATTTTATGAAAATATTCGTAAATTTTTTCTGACTTTTGTCAAATATTCTATACTTTTGCTACCATTTTGCAATTCCCTGACTTTCCAGGTTGCTGGGAATCCTAATAAACTAAAACAATCCACTGCTCACTGGCGACTAACTTAAAATTTTAATTTTCAGGTTAAACTAGTTTTGCTACATAGTACTAAGGGCAAAAACTGCCTTATCGAGAACTCAAAGAATTATAAATTGCATATATGATGAAAAATTACTTTCCAAAATTGATTCTTCTTATAAGTTTCACATTATAAATAACTATGCTGGAAAAATTAATTACAGAGATAATCAAAAATTATTTCTGATCTATAAATTTTCAATATAATTTTTATTTTCAATATTAAATATTTTTTTATCCTTTTTACATATATATTCCAAAACTGACACTTTTATTATATTGATGATGGAAGTTATACTTATTTAGCAACAAAAGCAAATAAACAAATAATTCTGAATATTGATTTTTTTTTCTTTTTAATTAAAACAAAGAGCAATAGCAACAAGTAAAGCTTAAAAAACATTATAGAAAAAGTTTTTTTTTTAGAACTTAATTTAATATGACATTTCTCAACATCATTCTTCAAGTAAAAATAAGAGGGACATTACACAAATAATAAATCATGAAATGCAATATTGAATGAAATGATTTATAGTAGCAAAAGAATGAGTTTTGATTATTAGAGGTATAGACAGCAGCCCACTGTTAGTTAAGCCAAAATAAAGAAAATAATTACAAAATGTCTTTTCCTCTTCTCTGTACATTTCTTTACAGAATAAATAATTTGACAATTTCATAACCTGTAAAATATTTTACATAATTTTTCTCTAGATAGAAAAAAAAAAGATATTCAAATAAAAATTATGCTAATTAAAATTTTAAATTATGAATTAAATATTAAAGAATTTTGGAGTTTCATACATATAAAAGTGCATTTAGTAAAAATAATGATTCACAAAATAATGATGGATATCACATCCATTAAGCAATTTATAAATGGATGATCATATTCAGTTACGATAAAAATCCATTTATATAAAATCATGATTAAAACATTAAAATTTAAAAGATTAAACTGCTTAACTGATTTCACAAAATAGTTAGCATTTTATTAATTAAACACAATCCTAACACATATAATTAAATCATACTTTAATTTGAACTAGCTCTAATACATATTGACAAAATATATCTTATTCTAGAGCAGTACTCTTCAAAGTGACAGTAGCAGAATTCTTCTGTAAATTTATTGAACTCACTGAATATTTTTTAAAGATAACTATCTTTAGTAGAATACTTTATCATAAGAAATATGATAAAGTAAATATTTGCAATCATACTCTGCAAAATTGAGTATTTTATTTTATTTATTTATTTTGTGTGTGTGTGTCTATGTAAAAGATTGTAAATTTAGAGTTTGGATAAAAATTATATTTTTTACTCTTTAAAAAAAAAAAAAAAAAAAAGTACAAATGATTTATATATCTAAATTATTTTTTGAAATTAAATTTTCCATGCTTTTGCATGAATTAGTGTTAATAAAACAGAAACACATAAAAAGCCTGTGTTTATAGCTTCAAATAAAAGTGTTTGTGGTGTTTTCACATAAGAACATCAATATATACAGTAAAAATTTACATAGAAAGTGTGCACTTGCAAATATTTATCTACTATTTAATATTTTTAGACCCTCAATTCTGAGTATTTTCAAACCATCAAACTGCACAGGTGGTCTTCTTGGACCACTACATTTTCATTACTGGTGTGAACGCAACATATTATAACCATAACATATAATACCTACCATTTAAATTTAATTCATTTTTAAAATTAACTGAGAAAATATTGCTCAACTGTTCAAACATCGACGAGGAAACTATTTTAGATGGAATTTTTAACTCTTACAGTGCTTATTTTGTAGGTAATATAGCTTTGATAAGTGGGTTTAGATACGGTGTCTGTCTAATAACCATTTTTGAAATTATTCATTTTTAGCAATAAAAAAAAAATAAAAAATGGAGTGAACATTAAAGGGTTAAACAGTGAGTTATTGAACATTTAAACTGTGATTTCAATGTGGCATTGTGACTGTTTTTTTTTTTTTTTTGTCTAATGAAGGATCATGATCCAAAATAATTGTTTATTAGAGTATATCGCTGCATTGATGTTGTACTTGCACTTTTCTACTTGATGAAGAGACATATTATTTTGACCCAAGACTGCTGTTGTGAGTATTTGCAATGTTTATAAAGTTTTTTATTTATTACCATTTAACAGCAGTTTGTTGATTCTTTTTACTGCTAAGTATACAGAATATATAATTCCAAACCACAATGCAATGAAAACACTCAGAAAAAAAGGTAGCATAAGAAATAAATAAGCAAAATATTTATTCTTCTTCTCCCTCCTCCCCCCCATAAAACTTATTAAAGAATAATTATTTTTCCCTCACATTTTAATTTTAATCTTGTTTAAAAAACTGGCAAAATTATTAATTTAAAATGCTACAAGTAAAATCATGGAAGGGTTCTGTAGAAAACAGTTTGAAGACTACTGCCCTAGATATTTTTACTTAAAAACTAAATTGAAGATTTTATAATCTTTTTAATTTATATGGCAAATACAGAGTTGTTAACATTGAATTTTTTGTTTTTATATGATTCTACGACTAATGTACAGATTTATTAAATGTTTTTTACTTCAATGATATAACATCTTTGACAATATTTAAGAAAAGCAAACAGCTGAATATTGAAGCTAAGAAAAATGGTATAAATATATAGTGCATAATTTTTAACATGCTATCAGCATAAAAATAACTGTTATTCCTTTAAAAAAAATTTCCATGTTAAAGAAAACTTAATTTTGCAGCTATCACCTTTTTTCTTTTTCTTTTTTTATGATCATGACAGAAATCTGAAGTGCAAACACATTTTAAAATCACTTGAAATAATAAATTAAAAAATTCTACTATGTACATCTGTAAGATTTTTTTTAAATAATAAATATGTTTGTCTAAAATTAAAAGAGAATCTTAATAAATTAATGACATATAGTTTAGTTTTCTTTAGAAGTGAAATGTAACATTGATTGTCACCATTTCCCTCTTTTGGACCAATCCTTAGGTGTCCAGTGTAAGGCTTGCGAATCAATTCTCACTGTTCTCTTGGCAGCAGCTCTGTTGTAAGCTTCAAGAACTTCTTTTGTCAGAGTAATAATGTATTGTCCTTTATAGTAGTGAATTAAATTCAAGTACTGTAAAGTTGATATCACATCTTCTTTTTTAATACTTGTTTGTTCAGAAATTTCCCTAAAAAAAGTATTTAAAACAAAAAATAAATAAATGAAGTAAAATAAACTATTTTGTCGTTAGAACAGAAGTACCGTAATTTCGCGTATATAACCCGCGGTGGAAGGTAACCCGCATCATAAAAAATTCATTTAAAAATAATTATAACCGAAAGATATCCTGCACTTCAAAAATCACATGGTCGGCAATCGCTATTTATAATTTCAATACTAATTGCTATTGTTTTAATAATAAGTAGACAAATAGTAAACAAATATACAACTAAATATAAATAATAAACAAATAAATTTACTTACCTATAATGAAAAAACTAATAATCATAACTTAGTATTAATCTTTCTCTATATATAAATTACTATGAACTGGAGTAACTTCTAATGATTAACACCTGTATTCAATTTATAAGAAAATTTTAGATTAATAATAAATTTATTTACAAAATTCATTCAAATCCATCGAAATCGGATTCTTCCGTATCAGAATTAAAATGTTGCAGTATTGTTTGTGACAGTTCGTCTTCATCATCTGTATTATCCTCCTCATCAAGTTCCTTTCCACTGTCCTCAATTTCATCGTTATTATACGTTAATAATCAAGACTTCCGAAACAAAAATGAGGCCGATGTTGATTTTCTCGTTGTTCGCGATAGATACCCCGCACCAGATGATAGCCCGCAGGGCATACAAAGTCAGGTTTTTTTTATAGATTACCCGCGGGTTATATACACGAAATTACGGTAATTTTAATTTACTAAAAGAAGACCAATTTTAAACATTTCCTTAACTTAATGGAAAACATTTAAAATAAGAAAGATAAAGTAATAATATAATAATATGTTCCATAACATATTTTAGAAAACAACATTGGGGTTGGGGACAAAATATTGCGGGACAAAATATCGCCGACGTAAATGAATACAAAGCAAAAATGAGTTGGTAATTATTAGTAACGTTGTATAAAATTTCATGACAACACATACTTTAGTCAGAGCTCTGACATTCTCACAAACCTACAACAAAAAATTTTATAAATTTTACTTAAAATAATTTAAAAACTATATTTATTAACTTTTGTCAAGATTAGTCATAATGAATTCAATTGTACTTATAAATTTTAAAATTTTAAATTCAAGTTTGTGAACAGTGTTCAGCTTTAATGTCAACAGTGTTGTACACGATTTTTAAAATGTATTTTGAATAGTGAAAAGCAAGAGACAAAATAACTTAAAAATAAACATAAATAAAATAATGAAATTCAACTCTGTGATTTATTTATTTTATTATTTATTTATTTTAATTAATTAATTAATATTTATAAGGCCCTGTGGCCCCCACCAGAGATCACACGTGTCACAAAATCAAATTTTCAAATAGATCATACTAATTTTTGATGCGATATTTTGTCCATCAAGATTTTGTCTCACGATATTATGTCCGGATCCCCTTAACTTAATGGAAAACATTTAAAATAAGAAAGATAAAGTAATAATATAATATGTTCCATAACATATTTTAAAAAACATCATTGTGTATTTTTTACAAATATAAAAGATAAATTATAAAGCTAAAACATTTTCTCAAGACTTAAGATTTTTCTCTTCAACTTGATTAAATAACAAGTTTGAGGCTGAAAGTTTAATTTTATTTATAGCAAAATATATCCTGAGCCAGAAATTGAATCTGGGATCTGTAGCTTAATGTGATCATGCTAATGTGATCAGGGATGAGGAAATACTTGATTTACTTGCCCAGGGTTCATACTCAAATATGGAAAAAAAATTCCTTGAGTTTTCTCTGAGTTCCTAGACAATTTTCAAGAAAATATTAGTGACATATTACATGAAATGCTCCTCTAGACAGGACAAAATACAGCTACTTTCACTGTATGATATCATATTACTGTCGATCATGATAGAAATTCAGGTAGAAATCATTATTTACATGCATATTTTCACAATACTTAATCATTTAAATTTTGATACGAACAAGAAAAACATAACTTGAGAAAAAAAAAAAAAAAAAAAAAATTGTTTTTCCAGGTTTTATAACCGATTTTCCTTGACTTTTAATGAAAATTTTTATTTCACGACTTTTTTTAACAAATTCCAAATTCCCTGAGTATTCCCTGTTTTCCAGGTTTTCCCTGAGGAGTATGAACCCTGTTGCCACTGGTGAGTAATATTTCGGAAGTGGTAAGTGGATTTTAAATCAGGCAAAAACAGTCAAAAATCTCTTCCTTAGAGCATGAACAGAACAGTGTTTAAATAAGCAACTACTTCAAATTTTATTATCTTTTAAGCTATTATAATTCTATACTGAACGTTACATTTTTAAAAATGATACTTTGGAAACTCGAAAAAATTCTACTAAATGATCCAATTCCCCTTACAATTGCATACATTTTGTTGTAGAGATGACAGGCAATGTATCATATACTGATGGCTGGTAACAAAAAATCCTTCACTGGTAAGAATTCCTGAAAATTCTCCACTCTTGGCTACAAATGAGCTACACTGAACAGCCCAGATCAACATATTTCACTTAAGGTCAATTTTATCCTTCCATTCTGCATTTTAACATGTTTGAACGAGAATTACAACTCATGAAAAATGCCAATCACATTAGATTGTGACCTATATATACAAAGAATCCAATAACATTCTCTTATACTAGAAGTAGAAAATACAGATATTTCATTCAGTATGCAGAAATTACTTCAAGTGGCATAATTCTCTATTATTTTTGGCTTTTTCTCAATATTAATATGGATTAAAACTATTTTCAAATTATAATGATTGTTATTTGCAGAAAAATAAGGAAATAGTCATATTACTTACTGTATCGTTATCTGAGGTCTTTCCCCATTTTCACCAGGTTTGACATTGATTAAAATTTCCAATATTGTTTCTGACCAGTAACTTCTATAAGATAACAGGCCTAAATCTGATAAAGGCTTTTCTGGAGAACCAGTTTTTCCTTCAAATTTTGAAAGCTCATAACCTATATAATAATAATGAAAAATTATAAACAAAGTATAAAATATGCAAAAAAGAGTAAAAATATATTTAATACAACAGGTAGTAGAGTTAAATTAATTTTTAAATTAACAATTAAAACCTTTCTTTTTTTTTTTCCTTTTATAAATTTTAGTAGGATAGATTATATTACTTTCTTCTATATTCAATAGCAGAAAGTATTGGATTCGTAAAAATTTTCGACCTCGGGTTTTTGATGGATTTACACGTTTTGAGAGCTGTAGAACACGATTTGACCATTTTTAGAAAATGTCTGTCTGTCTGTCTCTCTCTGTGTGTGTGTGTGTGTGACAAAATTTTGTGGCAACTGTATCTCAGGAACTACTGCACAGAATTTCATACAAATTGGTATGTAGTTGCACCTTGACATAAATTAGTGCCTATCAACTTTTGGTAAAAATTGTCTTACAGGTTGTGTTGCCATCCAGCTTTTTCTAAATTTTTAACATGGTGATATAGGACAAAATTTTGTATAAATGTGCATAAAGAGAATTATTTTTTAGTAATCATTATGAAATTTACAAGAATTATTTATAATAGACATAGTCAACTGGCAAAAAATTTTTGTATGTGTAGGAGCCTCGCCACCCCCTCTGGGGCGGAAGTCCCCCCTTGAGGGGAGTAAATTTTCAAGATGGGTATCTTTCGAAAGGTCTCGTCAATACCTTTAAAACGAATGGTTGAACATCTGGGATAATTTAAAACAAAGTTATCGATTTTTTTACTTTTAACAAAAACAAACTTAGAATTTTTTTTTTTTTTTTTTTTTTAACGAAACTTAACCAAACTTTGTATTTAGTTGTCCCCTGACATAAACTGGTGCTAATTAGATTTGGGGATCAATCGCTCAACAGGTGGCGCTGTGATCGTATTTTTTTTTCTAAATTTTTAACATGGCAGTATAGGACAAAATTTCGTATAAATGTACATAATGAGAGGTTTTCTTAACCTGTGATTGTAAAATTAATATGAATTATTGATAATAGTAGTAGTTAATTAGGAAAAAAATTTTGTGCATGTGGGGGCATCGCTTCCCCTCCCTCTGGGGGGAAGTAACCCCCAGGGGGGGGAGGGGGTAAATTTTCAAGATGGGTACCTTTCGAAAGGTCTTGTCAATACCTTTAAAACGAATGGTTGAACTATAAATCTGTGATAATTTAAAATAAAGTTATCGATTTTTTTTTTTTTTTTTTTTTTTTTTACTTTTAACAAAAAAAAAAAAAAAAAAAAAAAAAAACAGAAAAGAAATCGTAATTTTTTTTTTTTTTTTTTTTTTTTTTTAATATTGTTACTGAGTGAATTTGTATAGGAAAATATAGAAGAAAGTCTTGTGGTGGCCACAACATACTAGCTTTACAATGAATCTTTATTATTCTTCACCAATTGGTAGAGTAAAACTAGAACTACATTATATTGTACTATTAATTGTTATAATTCAATTTTAAAAATTTGGTGTGGGCACTCACATTTCTTTCTCTTACCCTACATCATTATAGACACATTACTGCAGTTTAAAGTGGAAGACAGAAGACCTTTATTTGAATATATACAAAGTATTGTAAAAAAGCACCACTGAAGTGGCATTGAAAAGTAATAAGTACAAAGCTTTGAAGAGGGTGGCCACTCAAATAGGAGAATGAAATTCCCTGACTTTTCCAGGTTTTCCAGACGTGCTCTACGAAAATTCCAGTCTAGCCATATATTGGCTGTGTTGAGGGCAAAATAATTATGGTACTACTTGATAACACAAAAGTTAATATTACTTTACCTAAGGAGAGATTGCCCTTGATGAGGGTCCTTCTAAGACTTGTTTAAAAAAATGGCAGAAGCTAAGAAAAAAACACGAAAAATTACTCTACATTTGAGGAAAAATTAGTTTTTTTTTTTGTCAATCATTGAATGAAATTCCCTGACTTTTCCAGATTCTGGCTAAAATATTGAAATTCCCCGACTTTTCCCTGACTTTCATGGTCAATTTTCAAATTCCCTGACTATTCCAGGTTTTCCAGGTAGTATGGCAACCCTGTTTGAATAAATACCATAAAATGCAAGAACTTGCAACAGTTGTTTTGGGTTGAAAGAAAACACGACCCTTTGTCAGGCGAACAAAGTAGGTACGAGTGCTGCAAACAAAGCGGCAACACACAACAATTTATGATAGGAACAATATAAGATGTTTAATAACAATAACTAAAGTGTAAACAATAAATAAAGCGTTGCTGCTTTGTTTGCAGCAATCGTGTTTACTTTGTTCGCCTGATGAAGGGTCGTGTTTTTTTTTTTACCCAAAACAATTGTGAGTTCTTGCATTTTATGGTGGTTATTCAAAGTTTTGTGCTTTTTACATACAAAGTACTTTGAATGATAGTTCAAAATTATTTTAGAAACTATGTTATTTGAAATACATTTCTGTGTGAGAAACTCATCCTCAACCCCCTTTTGAATATTGTACATAAATTGATAAAATAGAGATTGCATAAAAGCATAATTCAGCTCAACAAATAAATTCGGACCACACTGGGGAGTTAGGAATGGCCTATAAATGTTTGAGATGGGTGCCTTATGAGTTAATTGAAAAAAAATTATATGATCGAGTTGCAATATGCACTTTCTCTGCTTGCTCAGAGCAAAAACAGACCCTTGTTGGACTGGATGATAGATGGTAATAAAAAGTGAATTACCTACAAAAATATCAGGAAAAAAGGCATATTGTGAACCGAGACATCCTGTTCCCGCCATTTCTAAATCAAATTTGGGCCTAAATAAGAATGCTGCATATATGGTGGAATGCTAAGCATTAGTGCATTATAAGGTGGCTAGAAATTCTGCTACACCCACCAAACTCATCACACCTAACACCCTCCAATTATCAATTGTTTCTTTCTTTGCAAAATTTTTTGAAAAAGAAAAAAAAAAGAAAAAAAAAAAAAAAAAAACTCTTAACTGAAACAGATGTCAGCCATGAGTTCAAGATTGTGACCAGAAAATATTTTCAAAGAGGGTTCAAACATAATATTGAGTATTAAAAATGAAGTATAGTTTAAAAATTTTTTCAACAAATCTGGAGAAAAAAAAGTTCCCTCCCCACTCTCCCTGGCTATGACTTTGCTTGAGTCTCTTTGACTCTAAGGATAAAATATTTTGAAAAAAATGGTATTTATAAAGTACCATCATGCTGGTAAGAGATTATTATGAATAACAAAAAAAATTATATTGTACAAAATATATTTTTAATTTTGAAAAATATAATAAAAAGTTATTATTTTCTTTCATTTTCAAAATGGAGAGAACTTTCTGGTAGGTCTAATATATTTTAAATAATTACTTATAATTTTTTACTTCCATTACCCTACCATCGTAGGTAATGGAAGTATTGTATTTGGTTCAAAAATTCAATATTGAGATTTCACCTTATTGGATTTTGTCGCAGACAGTGCTGTTGTGTAATTATTGTAATGGGTAAAAAACCTTCACTTACTGTTACAAAAAGGTCAGAAATATTGACCCTGCATAAAACTGGATTTTCTGAATTTCAAATAAGTTTGAAGGTAAATGTGAGCAAGATAGTTGTGCATCAAGCTATTAGTAAATTTAAAATTTCGGGAAAATTTGTGGACCTTAAGAGAAGCGGTCACCCTAGAAAAACAAATGTACATTATGATCATGTGATAAGGATGGTTGTACGAGATCCAAGAACCTCCTGCAATACGATTAGACATTCTCTGGCTGCAAAAGGCACCAACGTCAGTTTGAGTATTATTTCAAGACGTTTGGCCAAAGATTTTGGTTTATGATCCCATAAACCTGCAAGGAAACCTCGACTTACTCCAAGTATGAAAAAGAAACAACTCTTAAGGTCCACAAACTTTCCCGAAATTTTAAATTTATTAATAGCTTCATGCACAGCTGTCTTGCTCACATTTACCCTCGAAGTTATTTGACATTCAGAAAATCCAATTTTATGCAGGATCAATATTTCTGAACTTTTTGTAACAGTAAGTAAAGGTTTTTTACCCATTACAATAATTACAAAACAGCACTGTCCATGACAAAATCCAATAAACAACCAGCGATAAACTGCCAGGCACCTTTATTTATAGCAGTAGAAGGCGTCTGATGCAATAATCTGTGCAAATGATGCAATGTGTTAAAATACTGAAAATCGGCTACTGGTCTTAAACTTTTGTAAATGACTGTAGAAACTCTAAATAATTAACTTTAAAACATTTTAATAAATCTTACTTAGAAGAAGTTGTACAGTAGACCTTTTAACAGGAGAATATGTCATCTTTGGCAGCTACTTGGCAAGTATCGTGGATAAGACTGATTTACTTTTTTTTCTTCACTGCCTTAGCAGGCAGTGCCACACTCAAAATATATTTCCTACTGGTTCTTTTGTGCAGCAAGAGGTTGGATTGGCGAGGATTTCGACTGTTTCATAGTTAGCCAGTTTTTAACATTTTTAAAATCAATGTTTCAATCTATTTCTTGGTTAACTTTGGTTAAGGCTTATATATGGTATAGCAGCAGTGAATTTTGGTTATTGTCAACTTAATCAAGTTTTTTAATTTTTCTACTGTATAATTTATGGACAAGGTCCTTTTTAAGAGGTCATATAACTGGGATGCCTCTAATACAGGGTGGCTAGCATTTAAACCTTTTCAAATTCCCTGACTATTTTTCGAGATTTTCCTCCATTTTTCCCTGACTCTCCTGTTGATTTTCAATGAAAATTTCCCCGACACTAGCAAAAAATTTAGTGATTTAAAATATCATTAATAATTTAATGATTAATATAGCTTATTTTCACAAAATTTGTTAAAATTCCCTGACTTTAAAGGAAATTCCCTGACTATTCCCTGACTTTTCCAGATTTTCTAAATTCCCTGACTTTTCCCTGATTCTTTGATTTTCCCTGACTGCTAGCCACCCTGTAATAGAAAAGAAGCTTCAAAAATCAATTATAATATTTCAATTAAACCAAACAATATTTATCAACATACTAGAAATGACAAAGACCCCTACAGACTCCAGGGATCTACAAAATCCAATACATCACTGAAGATAATAAAGCCAGTTGTTATACAGGCATGATTAAACACAAAATTGAAAATTGCATTGAGGAACATATAACCAATATTAAATTTGAAAGAAACACAACTGCCTTAACCAAAGTTAAACAAACAAGAAATAAATTTAAATATTGATCTTGAAAATATTAAAAAACTGGTTAATTCTAAAAACCAACAATATGCTATTAACCCTGAAACAGTAGAAATTCTCACCGATTCCACTTCTTGCAATGGGAATGAGCCAGTGGAAAACTTAGACTGAACATGACACCGTCTGCTAAGGAAGAAGCCTGAAGAAAGAAAGCAAACCAGTTTCATTAATGATACTCACCGAGTAGCCACCAAGGATACAGGGGCCCCTGTTGAAAGGTCTATGGTACAACTTCTTCAAAGTAATGTTTATTAAAATGTTTTAAAGTAAATAAACAAATATTAAACAATTATGGTAATTGTTATTAATTTTTTAGTTGGATAACTGATAATCTTATCTCTAAACATTTCATGCTTCTACTTTCATGAAATAAAAATAATTTGAGAAAATATCACTTACTAAATTCAATAAGCATTTTCCCATAGCCTTTCCGTTGGTATGGAGGAAGCGTTAATATACAAGCAACATTATAATCTTCAGTAGACTCTTTTTCCTGAATTTAGAGAAAAATTTTATAAAACTATTATTCCAAAGAAAACATTATTATAGGCTTAACTTAATACATATAAAGAAAATAAAATAATTTTGAGATTATTTAAGATGTCAAATTATATACAAAATATTCTAGAGCATATGTTAAAAGTTAAAATTATTAAGCATTTCAGAATGAATACAGGATAACAAATTTATTTTCTTTAATACGAGTTATTAACATAAGTTTTAAAATACTGATTTGTTTTAAGGCACTTCTATTAGCCTACATCATTTATAAATTAAATGAACAAGTGTTATCTCAAATCGAACAAGTGATACCTCAAATCAAGCATATGCATACTTATTTAAGCAGTTGATTACATTTACAGCACTATATCTATATATATAAAAGAACACTTCCTGAGTGAGTGAGTGAGTGAGTGAGGGGGTGATCTATCAACGCCCAGACCAAACCCCTGGACCTAGAAGCATGAAATTTAGTGACAATGTTCTTTCTATGACGTAGGCATCCACTAAGTAGCGATTTTACAAAATTCGCCCCCCAAGGGGGGGAGGGGGGGCAAAACGTGATTTCACAAAATCCTTCATATCTCAAACAAAAAAACAGATATCCGTAATATTTTTGCTTTAAAATATAGCTAATACAAATGTAAAAAAAACAATTTCTGGAATTTTCAAAAATCGGTCCCCAAGGGGGGCGGGGAAAACGTGATTTCACATGCGTAAAACGTGATTTCGCATAATCCTATATATCTCAAACAAAAAAATAGATATGCGTGAAATTTTTGCTCTAAAATATTGCTAATGCAAATATCTAAAAACCAATTTCTGGAATTTTAGAAATTCAGCCCCCAGGTGGGGCAGCAGGGGGGGGGGGAGGGGGCTAAGGAGCAAAAACAAATAGAAATACAGTTAGGGCGTTCAAAATTGATACAGATAGGTTTTAGAGGCCTGCAAGTCGAATGAGGATATTTTCGATTGTGTAAAGTTAATAGGAGAGGCAGGAAGGGGGGAGGAGAGAGGGGGGGGGCAAAAAATAAAAATAGAGTTAGATCGTTCAAAATTGGTATATAGAGGTTTTCGATACCTACAAACCGATTTCGGATATTTTTGAATTTTTAAAATTATTAGGTGGGGCGGGAAGGGGGGGGGGGCTATGGTAAAAAACAAATAGAAATACAGTTAGGCCGTTCAAAATTGGTACAGATAGGTTTTAGAGGCCTGCAAGTCGAATGGGGATATTTTCGAAAGTGTAAAGTTATTAGGAGGGCCGGGAAGGGGGGGCAGAGGGGCAAAAAAAAGAAAATAGAGTTAGATCATTCAAAATTGGTACATAGAGGTTTCCAATACCTACAAATCGATTGCGGATAGTTTCGAATTTTTAAAATTATTGTGAGGGCGGGAAGGGGGGGGAGTAGAGCGGCAAAAAAATAGAGATATATCATTCAAAACTGGTGCATAGAGGTTTTTGATACTTACAAATCGATTGCGGATATTTTCAAATTTGTAAAATTATTAGGATAGACAGGAGGGGGGGGGGCGAAGTGGGAAAATAAAAGAAATAAGGGTTAGAGCATTTTGGGAATTTTTTCCGAAGGCAGTGAGAACCCGGTGCAACATTTTTCCTACTCAGATTTTGTTTCTCTTTTTTTTCACGTGATAAAAATTAATGTAATTTTGAGAATTCATTATAGTGATTCATTAAAAAATAGGGACCAGCGAAGCGGGCGTTGCCTGCTAGTCAATTATAAATACAGTGAAACCTCTCTAAATGTGTACCTCTATTTAAAGGCTACCTCCCATTAAGGGCAGTTTTACTTGGTCTCAAATTTCCCCTATAGGACTTAATACTATTTAATGGTTCATGTATAATTGTGGGGTCACATTTTGTAAGAGCAAATTATTTTATTTTTCCACTTGACTTGAATTCATTATTGTCAACCATATGACTGAGTGATGTCTCTGTGTGTGTAAAATTCATCTGTACGGAGAAACAAAATAAGTGATAAGATTTCAAATTCCTGAATGAGCTCATTTAGAGATGAAGTAATTGCTTCGAAAAGCAAATTTTCTGTCACACCATTATTTAGCAAATAAATTTAAATGCAATGGCTTTTAAACAAGGCTGTAGACAAGGGGCAGGATACATCAGGGTTTCAAACCCCATTTGAAAGTATTGGTTTCAATGTCAAATTAAAAGTTTTAAACCTAGCTAAAATTAAAATTTAAAAGCTAAAATTAATATTTCCTACCCAGAAATTTTACTAAAATTTTAGAGAATAATAAAGATTTTCTTATTTACTCATAAATGATAGCTATGCTGAATGATTTGTATTATTTCCTGTACGTAAAATAATTCTTGGAAAACGAAATTATTGCTAAAAAGCTTTTAAAATTCAAACAAACTAATATTCATTTTTATAAGAAAGTTATATAAACAAACAATGCAAATATGAATAATCGAAACCATTTAATTTATAGAATCTGTAGCCTGAATTACTTCCTGAAAAACCCCTAGTAAAAAGCCACCATTCTAAAGGGCAAATTTTCTGCGATATGGAATGTGGCCCTCTAATGGAATGTTTCACTTTACTTTAAAATAAATCTATAAGAAATTAATGAACAGTCATTATACACTATGTCAATAAAAGTATTTTTCAATCTTTAAAATAAAGCATCATATAGCAAATGAATTTGGATAATATAATTTAAACTGACCTTAGAAAAGTAGCCAACTATGTGAAACCCACTATTGTCTAATTCTGTCATAACATAAAAAAGAAAAGGATCTGTGTCATAATACAAAGTCTTGTGATCCAGGAAACATTTGGCTAGTAGGCAAAGATTCTGTGCATAAACCTGAAAGAAATTCACTTTCATAAATAAATACAAGAATGGATAAATGCATGTGAATTAAAAATAATGAAGTGTCCCTTATTATTAAGTTATACATACTTTATTTTTCCTGCCATCAATTTCAAAAAAAGAAATAGAGTTTTTTCGGTATATTTCATTCCCAGGAGGATGCCGAAGATTACACTTTTGCTAAAGGAAGACAAATTAATTATTAAATTAATAATTGACTAGTTAATAATTAATTATTAAATTAATAATATTGACTTAATATTTAGTATGAAAGAAATATGCAAGACAAATCTATGTGTTATGTTTACATTTAAAACTCAAATCTTAACTCAGAGATGAGATTAGCAAAAATACGAAAAAGCTGAAACTGTATACAAAGGCAAGACGTTGAAATGAAATACCAAAATTTTGATGACAAAATCTATTATATTAGAGTAATAAATATTTATTTTAATCTTCAACGTATAAAAAAAGAACAAATGCACATCAGAAACATAAAAAAAGCTGGAAAAAAAAATTAAATTTGAAAAGCTAAATATACAAAAAAGCTGAAATCAGCTGAGAAACTGAAAAATCTCATCCCTGTAAACGCTAAAAATCAATTAATTAAAAACCTAAATAAACTATACCATCGCAATAATTTTTATCTTCTTAAATAAAAGTTTCTGTTATTATTTTTGAAAGAATATTAAATTATCTGGAGAATTAATTGAATTTTGCTGTTTTTCTCAATAAATTTAACATATAATGTTATATAAAGAGAATTATTTGTATATTGTTAATTAAATAAAAATTAGTTATTAATTTTTGCAATTTTGAACTTTTTTTCTCAAACCTTTTTTCTCATTTGCTTTGTTATACATTTTAAACTGTCATTTAGTGCATTTTTTGAATAAAACCATATTAAATGTTTAAAATGGTCAATGACATTTCTAAAATAAATTTTCTATGAAATTGAAATTCTTTTTATTGAAACTTTTTTCTGCTTTTAAGTAACATGACAAGTGAAGATGGAAAATAACTTACATCAGTCTAAAAAAGTTTTTATGCAAAGATCTGTAACAGATGAATAAATATACAAAAATTATTAGTTTAGATTCAAAATTTTATGAGAACAAGTTTTTGTTAAAAATTTTAACAAGTACGTTTTATGATTTTTTTTTTTTTTTTTTTTTTTTTTTTTTTTCAAACTCCAAAGAATATATATATATCTTTTCTCATAAAATTTTGAATATATATATAATGAGTTATTATACATAGTAAAAAATGTTAAAATAGTTCTTACTGTGTGGCGTTTCAAACAATGCCTGGATTTCATATATTTAAGACAAAACTCACATAGAAATATACATGGCAGGCTTACAAGTTCCTAAAATAAATAAAAATATTATATGTAAAATGCATTAAAATTTCAAAAAAAAAAAAAAAAAAAAAACACAAATTTAGACAAATTTATTTTAAAGGAAAAAAAAAAAAAAAAAAAATTATTATGACACTATTTTACTTTCTTCTAATTGTAACAGAAGAAAGTACTGAATTCATAAAATTTTCAGTTTTTGATTTTCGATAGATTTACACATTTTGAGAGGTCTAGAACACAATTTGACCATTTTTAAATGTGTGACAAAAATTTTGTTGCTACTGTAGCTCAAGAACTACTATAATTTCATATGAATTTATATGTAGTTGCATCTTGGCATAAATTGGTGGCTAACAACTTTTGGTGAAAATCACTCAAAAGGTGACTTTGTCTTCCTGATTTTTTTCAAAAATTTTCACAGGACAGTGTAAGACATAATTCGTTTTCAGATGTGTAATGAAAACTATTACAGGGTGCAAAATGATAATAGGAATGACACAAAAACAACAAAAATCAAATAACTATGGTATGCAAATTTCCAAATATTTTTGTTGAAATTACGTACATGATACTGCAGTTAATATTATAGAAATATTTTTAAAACTTTTTTGTTAAAATTGTATTAATATAAAAACAGTTCAGAAATTTACCTTTACTAACTATGTCTACAACTGTTTTCGCTCTCTACATGCTGAGGCATCCTCAGATAAGTTTCCTAGTTGGCATTCATCGAGAATTCTGGTTCTTCTTCCTGTTCTTCTCTGCTGCATTTTCCACTATCTGGCATCTGCAAAGGTTAGGTTATATTGGATGCAAACAGCTGAAATGGAAATCATCTCCCCAATTTCACGTTGCAATGCATCTTACTAGGCGTACACATTGCGACAAGAAACCGTGGAGGTGATTTCCAACTCAGCAATTTGCAACCAAGACGTCCCAACCTTTGTAGACATCAGATGGCAGGAAATGCTGCAGACATATGTATATACCAATGAGATAAATAGTAACCCTGACATGGCCCAACATGAGTCATATGACATGAACTATTTATGTGTTGGTTTCCTTGGTTACAGCTTATTTTCAATTAATTTCTATAGCAATTGTTTGGAAATTGTATTTGACTAAAGTCATAACCGCCAATGTTTTTGTTTACTTACATAATTTACTTACATTTTTTTTGTTCTAAATCATTTTAATTTTAATTTTGCTTCTTTTTTATTTTGTATAGTCGGAATTTAACCGACAAAATATTTAAAAATATTTGAGGAATTATTATTTGTTGTTAATTTTAGCTCTTTTAAAAGTTTAACTTTTCTTTATAAACACTTTTAACTTTGTTGGGAAATAATGAAAAAAAAGTATTTTATTAATTATAATGTGAAATATCTGAAAATCTGTTTTAAAAACAAATAATTTTGGTCATAGGATTGTCGTGTTAACAAATAATAATAATTTGACAAATTGAAATTTTAAATGCCAAAATTGCAATAAAGGGCCAAACATAGCAAGTTATTTTCTTATCCTGATCTATATCACATGGTTCATGTTGAACCATAGAAAACTAACCCTTTATCCATTCAATCAGCAGTCCATTTTATTTATCTCATTGATATATACTTAAAACTTAAAGTTTCTTCAAAAGGCTCCCCTCAAGATTAGAGCCCCCTTTTCCTCCCGGCTGGGTCATTTCAAAATAATTCTTGCCCTACGGTTGATTTTGCAATAGCTCATATAGTCAGAATTAAAAAAAAAAAAAAATTGAATGACAGACTTTGAATGTTTTATTTAATAAGCAAATCCTTGAAGGGAGCAACCATTGGTTTTATAAGCTAAAATTTAGCCTCTTTTGACATAAAAAAATATTCTTCCTCTCCCCATCTTCGAAATATATTCTGAAATTAATGAATGCGATCATGAAGTCTTTTAAATGCTTTGCTGAATAATATGCAAAAAGAAAAAATAAATCCATACCAAAAAATCCGAATTCAAGTTAACTGCACGACTTTTACCATTTATATTTTTAAGATCTATCCATTAGTCAAAATAAATCTTTTTAGACCCAATTTTAAATAATTCAACATATTGTTGCGTACTTGGGGGTTCGTGAGTTGTCTGAGAATGAAAGGCCAAACGTACAAAAATTCAGTAATTTATTCACAGAAAATTCCAGAAAAATGCAGGTCAATAAACCAAGTATCAGCTTCAATTCAAACAGTAAACACAGCTTAAACAACAGCTGTCAATAGCAAATCCACAGTACAAACTGTATACCAATAACACTTGAAGCAAGTCTCTCTCAAAGAGGCTCAAGAGCAATGCAAGCACTAGCGAAGCTGGCTGAGATCTGAACTGAACTGACTGCCTTGGCGAGGAAGCGCTCCTTATATGCTGTTCCATGGAGCCCAGATTTTTCGAGAAAACTCTAGAAAGTGGTCAACCAATCAACTTACAGCTTCCATATTTGGTATATCCCATATAAGGATTTTCTCGCCAAGGTCGCCAAAAAAATCGCCAAGGTGGGAAAAAGTCGCCAAATTTGGCGCCAAATCCATTACGTGCATTACTGGGGCTTTTTAATGCGTTTTTAAGGGAAGATAAGGCTATTTCAACGCTAAAACGACTAGAAATGCACAAAATTAGCACTTTATCAACTTACTAAGCCTCTTTGAAAGAATTTATACAAAATAAACACAATTATTTACAATTTCGTAACACTGCCCCCCTCCCAAGGACTGCACGTCCCGGGCAGTGCAACCCTTGGTCAAGAGGCGAAACTAAACAAATTTACACAATCTAAAACACAAAAATTAAGTTGCATATAACGATAAAATAGAAATACAAATCAAGTGAGAAATATTTACAAAATTCACAAATATGTTCAAGTGTTTATATACAAATATTTACAAAATTCACAAATATGTACAAATATTTACAGTGCGCATGCGCAAATTTTACCAGTATTTACATTTCAAATTTTAATTTTACCGTTACTTGTGGTACTTGGCTAGCCTATTATAGTGCACCACCTTCGGTTTTGATGAAGGTGTTTTAGTGATCCGCACCACTACATCATTCAGCCTTTTTAAGACTGTGTATGGTCTGTCCCAGTTGCACTGTAACTTGGGAGAGAGTCCTTTGCGTCGAACAGGATTCCACAACCAGACCTTCTCTCCTTCCTGGAACTCATGTTGTGTAGCCTTTAGATCGTACCTTGTCTTCATTTTCTCCGATGCAATGTGAATTCGCTCCCGAGAAAAGTTGTGAACGTCCTCAAATCGTGCCTGGAGATCTTGGATGTACTTCTCGGGCGATGAAGGCGCATCGGGTGGACAACCAAACAGGAGATCACAAGGGAGACGAAGTTCACGTCCAAACAGCATCTGGGCTGGAGTATAGCCGGTGGTTTCATGGACAGCACTTCGATAAGCCAGCAGGAACAATGGCAACTTCAAGTCCCAATCTTGCTGGTTCCTTGATACTAGAAGGGAGAGGTTATTCAGGATGGTACGATTGAACCTCTCGACCATGCCGTCCGACTGGGGATGTAAGGGTGTTGTCCGGGTTTTGTCTATGCCGAGTAGTTCACACAGTCCTTTGAAAACATCAGAGGTAAAGTTCCTACCTTGGTCGGTATGAAGTTGTAGGGGCGTGCCGTACCTTGACACCCATTGCTGCACTAGGACTTCTGCGACTGTGCATGCCTCTTGATTCGGAATGGGATATGCCTCAGGCCACTTGGTGAAATAGTCCATCACGACGAGGATGTATTTATTTCCACTGGAGGTCCGTGGCAAAGGACCCAAGATGTCGATTGCAATCCGTTCAAATGGTGCTCCCACGTTATACCGTTGCAGTCTTCCTCGACTTCGCTTCTGCGGGCCTTTACGTGCCGCACAAGCATCACAGGATTTACACCATTTCTCCACATCCTCCTTTGCCTTGCACCAGTAGAAGCGTTCCCGAACTTTCTGCAGAGTCTTCATTACCCCAAAATGGCCTCCGGTAGAGCTACTATGTAGTTGTTCTAAAACAGCTGGAATTTTTGATCTTGGTAATAAAATCTGCCATCTGAAGCTTTTCCCATCATCAGATTCCCACTTTCTGTATAATACGCCGTTTCTGATATGAAGAGAGTCCCAAAGAGCCCAATAACTTTTCGTAATGGGACTAAATCTGGAAATGTCCTGCCAGATAGGTCTGTTGCTGGTCGTCTCCTTCAGCTGTAATATTGGCTTTATGTCAGGATCTTCCAACTGGGCTTTTCTAAGTTCTTCGTCACTCCATGGATCGGGATCTTGATCTGATGGTGTAGAGACTTGGCAGGCAACCGGATTTATCGGCAGGTATTTCTGTTCGGCTCTAGAGCAGTACTTGCAGCTCTCCGAGCAGGGCTTACGTGACAAGGCATCTGCATTACCATGTAGAGTCCCTTTACGATGACGTATCTCGAAGTCATATTCCTGCAGGCGTTGTATCCACCTGGCAATCTGACCTTCCGGGTTCTTGAACTGGAGCAACCACGTTAAAGATGCATGGTCAGTCCGGAGCAGGAATCTTCTGCCATAGAGGTAATGATGGAAATGTTCTATGGCTTTTACGATGGCGAGTAGCTCTTTCCTGGTGGTACAGTAATTTCGCTCCGGTTTAGACAGGCATTTACTCCAATAGGCAATGACATGTTCTTGACCATCAATTTCCTGCGACAGAACAGCACCGACACTCTCATGGCTGGCATCTGTATCAAGTATAAACTGTCTGTCGGGCTGTGGATACGTCAAGATAGGCGATGATGTTAAGGCCTCTTTAAGTCGCTTGAACGCTTTTTCACATTCATCTGTCCACAGGAACTTCTGTTTGGCTTCCGTCAGCTTGTGGAGTGGTCTGGCAATATTTGAGAAACCCTTGACAAACTTCCTGTAGTAAGTGCATAACCCCAGGAAGCTTCGTAGTTGGTGTATATTTTCAGGACGACTCCAGTTCTCGACTGCAGAGATCTTCTCAGGATCAGTTCTCACACCTTTGGCAGAGATGATATGACCGAGGTAGCTCACTTCACTACGGAACAAGTTACACTTGCCTGGATTCAATTTGAGGTTAGCCATTCTGAGTTTCTCCAGCACCTTTCGGATGTTTCGTAGATGGTCTTCAAAGGTGCACCCCACAATGATAATATCATCCAAATACACCAGACAGGCTTCATAGGAAAGTCCTTTTAGCACTGTCTCCATCAGGCGTTCGAAGGTGGCAGGTGCATTACATAATCCGAACGGCATAACTTTAAATTGCCACAGTCCTTGTCCCGTGGTGGATGCAGTCTTCTCACGATCATCAGGATGTAATTCTACTTGCCAGTAACCGCTCTTCAGATCCAAAGTCGAGAACCATTTATTGCCAGCAAGTGTGTCTAATGTGTCGTCAATTCTGGGAAGAGGGTAACTGTCTTTCTTCATGATGTCATTCAAACGACGATAATCCACACAAAATCTTGTTGAACCATCCTTTTTCCGCACCAGTACTATGGGAGAGGCCCAAGGACTCGTTGATGGCTCGATGACATCATTGTGCTGCATTTCACTTAGAAGTTCAGTGACCTCTTCCTGTTTAGCAAAGGGAAGTCTTCTTGGATGTTGTTTGATTGGAGGATGATTTCCTGTATCAATTCTGTGCTGGGTGATGTTCGTTCTCCCGACGTCTTCAGGTGTTCGAGAAAAAAGGTCTTTAAATTCTTGGAGTAGCTTCTCCGCAGCACATCTCTGTTCCTTTCCTAACTCTGCATTCTTGAGTAATTCCGTTATTAATTGTTCAGAAGACTTGGATTCAGTGGATTGCGTGGGGCGGTTGATGCATGTAACAGGAGTGCAGGTTGCTAACACCTCATCCTTCTTCACTGTCCGGACCTTATCGCTGATGTTTGCGACTCTCACAGGAATAGTACTCTTGGAGAGATCCACCAGAGATGAAGCTACCAGAACTCCTCTTGGGCTATTGTCTATATTCGGATATTCAATCAGTCCATAGCGGAAGAATTGCTTGGTAGGAGGGGTTCCTGAAACTATTGTCTCTGTGTGTGGGGGGATGGAAACTTCCGACTTGGCTGTTATCTGGCAAATTTGCTGAATGTCTTGATTTTCAGTATTGAACACAGCTATGTCTTCCGAACTCGAATGCAGTTCATTATTCTTGAAGTCCAATTTGAAGTTAAATTTTCTTAGGAAATCAATTCCAATGATTAGAGGATCTCTTATGTCAGCCACATATGCCATATGATGGTAACTGGCATTTCCAAAAGTGATGGTCAAGTTCATTTTTCCATATATTTTGATTTCGTCTCCGGTCACAGTCTGGAGTTTAACACAGGGCGGCGTCCAGATGATCTTCTCTTTTAGTTCTTGAGCCAAATCCGTTCTAATGATGGTCACATTGGCTCCCGTGTCCAGAATCATCCGGCAGGTGGCGTTGTTGACTTGGCCATAGACGTAAAGTCCATTATCGCCGCCACTCATCGATGAAACATGAAATACTGTAAATTGGGGCTCTTTAATTTCAGGCAACCTCCGCCCCGCGAGATGGCCTCCTCCTAGTTTCCCTGCAGTGATGGTGAAGACGGGTGATTTCCTATAGTTGGTCGTACAGGGCAGTTCCTCTTCACGTGACCATCCCCTCCACAGCCCCAGCACTTTATCTTCCGGTCCTTTATTTCCTTTTTATTCTCCAGGCTGCGCAATCTCTTTAAGATCTCTTCGATACTTCTCTTCATTTCATTTTCACCTGCAGGGGTATCGTTTAATGAGTCTGCTCTTATGGTATGGCGGTCTTTACGGGAGGCTTGTTGGGCTGCCTCTATCCTAAGTGCATAGCCTAAAGCTGATTCTACGTCCCTGATGTTGGAGAGTCTTAGCGCTTTTTGAATTTCTGGATCACGAACAGCATCAATAAAGAACTGAAGAGCTAAGTCGTTCCGAGTGTCAGCATGACAGTCTGAGAATGCTAGGTGTGACAATCTCTGAATGTCCGCTGCCAGCTCTTGCAAACTTTCGCCCGTTTTCTGGTAACGGGACTTTAGCTGGAGGCGACTATAGTCCTTAGAACACTTCTCTCCGAACCTTAGCTCCAGTGCTCTAGTTAGGGCCTCGAAGTCGTTCCTTTCTTCTTTAGAAACATTTCTCAGGATCTCGGCTGCATCTCCCCGTAATGCTGCTGCTAAGTGGACTGACTTGGCGGCAGAGTCCCAGCCGTTAGCTTCAGCTACGATGGAAAACTGCGTCTTATATACATGCCAGGAGGAACTGCCGTCGTAGGTAGATAGCTTAATAAATTCGTGATTCTGGCTTCTTCTCTCTTTCTTTTCAGTTTCCTGGGGCATGGATTCTAACTTTCCTTCTACTTTCCTCTCCAGATCTTCTTCTATTCTCTTCAGTTTACCTTCTATCTCTGAAAACCTTCCTTTCAGTTCCTGGTCAAAATTTTCTTTAACTTTCACCTCGACACTCCGTTCTATCCTCGTAACACTCTCTTCAACCTTCATAACATTTTCTTCTATCTTCATAGCTTTCTCTTCAAAACTCTCTTCTATTTTCAAAACTTTCTCCCCAAAATTTTCTTCTATCTTTATAACTTTCTCTTCAAAATTTTCTTCTATCTTTATAACTTTCTCTTCTATTCCATCTATTCTGCTTCCCATATCCGATAATTTAGTTTCAATCACTTCCTTTACTGTCGAAAGTTCTCTCTTCATCTCGTCTTGATTAGATTTGATTTCTTCATTCAACCCGTCTTTAACCTCTCTCTGTCCTTCTTTCATTTCTTTTTGTCCTTCTTTCATTTCTTCGATCAATCCAGATCTTAACTCATTCATCTGAGCAGTGAGTCCTTCTAGAAATTTCTTCATTTCTTGCTCCATAGTTCTCGTTATCACCATTCACAGACAAAACCCCACTCCTGACACCAGAAATGTTGCGTACTTGGGGGTTCGTGAGTTGTCTGAGAATGAAAGGCCAAACGTACAAAAATTCAGTAATTTATTCACAGAAAATTCCAGAAAAATGCAGGTCTATAAACCAAGTATCAGCTTCAATTCAAACAGTAAACACAGCTTAAACAACAGCTGTCAATAGCAAATCCACAGTACAAACTGTATACCAATAACACTTGAAGCAAGTCTCTCTCAAAGAGGCTCAAGAGCAATGCAAGCACTAGCGAAGCTGGCTGAGATCTGAACTGAACTGACTGCCTTGGCGAGGAAGCGCTCCTTATTATTGGAAAATAAAGTTCAATTTGAACATTGCAGTGGTCTGAGTGTGTGGAAGACTTCAAAAACAACACAGATTTAAAAAACGAACTTATTTTAATTAATCATAATTAAAGTTACATTAAAAATAAAACTATCTTCATATCCAGCAAACTCTGCTGTAAAAAGAAACATAACTAAACAACAAAAAAAACAAAGTGCCAACCAGTTGACAGGCAAGAGAGAGACTTGCCCAAAACACTCTACATTTATAGTCTTTACCTGTAAACAATTTACATTTTGACTGATGCCAATACGAAAAAAAACATTTACATAAATTCATTCCAGTTGTCTCCACTCACAAAACAGAGCAGTCCTGTAGCAGTGATCACTGTGATTTAGTCACTTTACATTATATTGTTTACATTTTGAAATTCACTTGCAGTTGCTTTGGAGCAGTGAAAACAAGGCCTGTGCCATATTTTTAGATACTATTGAGTATGTTAACTCTTATTATATTAAACATATAAAAGTATTCCATTAACATTACTTTATATAAATGAAAAACTAAAAGTTAGTTTAAACAAATATGGCTCCCAAGAAATGCCCCCCTTTTTCAATGCTCCCCAGCAACAGCGAAACCACAAAACAAATACTAAAAACAAACTCATTTCAATACAAAAAAATTTTAACTTTGGCAAAAAGAAAACTGTCAATCTAGTCAGTGCAGGGCCAGAAGCGGTTCTCAAGAACTTACTGGCCATGCAATGACCAAAAATGACAAAAAGTGTATTTAATCTAAGTCTGAAAAAATTCTCCTACAAAAATTCATTAAGTATTCCTTAACTAAAGGTTTTGTGAAAATATCTGCTAAATTTAACTTGCTTTTTACATATTTTAATTCAAAAAAATTATCGGAAACCAAATTTCTCAAAAAATGATATTTAATGTGTATATGTTTAGTACGACTATTTTCAAAAGGTGAATTTGAAAAAGATATTGCTGCTTGATTATCACAATATAATAGACATTTTTCTAAGTTTAAATTTAAGTTATTATCTAATAAAACATTTTTTAACCATACTAATTCCTTTGCTGCTTCAGTTAAACTAACATATTCAGCTTCCATTGTGGACAAGCTGACACACTGTTGTTTAAAAGTTTTCCAAGATATGGGTGTTTCATCTAAAAAAACTATATAGCCTCCCATTGAAACTCTATCATCTCTATTACTGGCAAAATCAGAATCTGAAAAACAGCTTAAACTTAACTCTTTAATTTTTGATAATTCTAATTTATAATTCCGTGTCTTTTTAAGATAGCCTAACAACTTTAACAAATTATGCCAATGTTTCATTCCAGGATTTGATTGGAACTGGGAAAGTAAGTTTACTGCATACATAATATCTGGTCTCGTTCGACCAGCGATAAACGATAAACAGCCTATTAAATTTCTATAGGGAATTTGCTGCATTTCATCAGCTTCTGCTTTATTACATGGAGAATCTAATTTAGACAAAATTTCTCCCCTAGATATTGGTAAAGAGCTTATGGGAAACTTGTATTTTTCATACAATTCACAGACTTTATCAATATATGAATTTTGATGAATAAAAAGTTTATCACCAATCTCTTCAAACTCAATACCCAAAAGTTTTTTAGTCCTCCCCAAAATTTTAAGATCAAAATGTTTTTGCAGCAAACCAACTCCAAGTTCCAAATCATTTTCTGTTTTTCCAAAAATTACTAAATCATCTACATATAATAATAAAACAATATTACATTGAAAGACATAAACACAATTGCACCAATTTAATTTCTGAAAATTCAATTTTATTAAGGCATTGTCCATTTCCTGATACCACTGGCGACTACTCTGATGAAGCCCATATAGAGCCCTCTTCAACTTGCAAACTTTATCTTTATCTTGAACAAAACCCTCTGGTTGCTTCATATAAATAACTTCATTTAGATTTGCATACAAATATGCATTATTAATATCTACCTGTACATTATACCATTTAAAAAAACATAGAAAAATAGAAAAAAACAATCTTATTATAGAAAAATTAACAACTGGACTAAAAACTTCTTCATAACTTTCACCTTTTATTTGGTCAAAACCTTGTGCTACTAAACGAGCTTTATATCTAATTACTTCATTTTTCTCATTCCTTTTAAGGGTATAAACCCACCTGTTACCTAAAATTTTTACATCATTTGGTGGTTCGACAAGTTCCCAAACATTGCGGTCATATATGACCTGCATTTCTTGTTTCAT
The DNA here is from genome assembly GCA_963930645.1 of Salticus scenicus. Classification (NCBI taxonomy): domain Eukaryota; kingdom Metazoa; phylum Arthropoda; class Arachnida; order Araneae; family Salticidae; genus Salticus; species Salticus scenicus. The sequence continues at coordinate 181,419,657 of OZ005659.1, forward strand.
TGCCTCTTCCCACTTAAACGATTCAGGTGAGTTTATTGCCTCTCTAAAGGATTTAGGAATTTTTATTTCTACCAAATTTGCTTCGTTTAATTCAAAATCTGAAATTTTTCCCTGTATTAAATTCTTTCCCGAGAAATCAAACATTTTTTCATCACATTTAATTTTATTTTTTTCACAAAAATTTTTAACTTCATTTAAAGATCTTAAACGCGTTTTACTTCCCTCAATTCCATAATAAATATCTGTTCTATTACCAGTTGTTCTAGGTACCGCTTTTCTTACCCAAGAGATAGATGAGCAATCTGCTAAACCTGATCCCTCATGACATTCAGTTTCATCTGTCTGTGACTCTAAACTTTTAGTCAAGTCATCCAATACAGGACTAATGTCTTCATTGTCAAAATAGTCTGGTACAGAAAAAGAAAAATTAGGACATTTAATTACCTTTTGATTATTTATTACATCTATTGCTCTTTTAGTTTCATTAAATCTTACATTAATAGTCTCTATTAGTTTCTGTTCGTCTATTAACCATATTCTATACCCTTTTGTTCTTTGAGCATAACCTAACATAATCCCCAGTTTGGCTCGCATATCAAGCTTTTTCCTGGTTTGTTTAGGCACACCCACATAAGCTAAACATCCAAAAGGTTTCAAGTGTGAAACTGAAGGTTTTCTACCCATATAAAGTTCAAAAGGAGTCTTATTGTTTTTGTGGCATAATCTATTCCAGACATAAGTAAAGCATTTAAGGGCTTCTCCCCAAAATTTCTGTGAAACTCCACTAGCATTTAATAAAGCTTTAACTCCATCAAGAGCCGTCAAATTAAACCGTTCACTGACCCCGTTCATCTCAGGACTATATGGATTAGTTTTTTCATGTGTAATCCCCTGTTTCTCAAGGAAATTTTCAAATTCTTTATTACAGAATTCCATCCCATTATCCGTTCTAATTGACACAATCTTTCGATTAAGCAACCTTTCTGCCCGCCTGGAAAATTTAAGAAAACTCTCAAATACATCAGACTTATTTCTCATAATATAAACGGTTACTTTACGAGAGAAATCATCTGTTATTGTCAAAAAGAACCTATTTCCACCCTGAGACAACACTGGCAAAGGGCCACAAACATCAAGATGCAACAATTCTAAAGGAACTTTAGAACGTATTTCACCAATTGATTTAAAAGATACACGTTTAGATTTAGCTAACTTACATGGTATACAATCTTCTAATGTTCTATTTAAACCAGGAAGTCCTTTAACACTATTGTTTTTACTTGTATCTATAATATAATTATCATTAATATGGCAAAATCTATCATGCCACAAGCTAATATTTTGTGACATTTCAACCTGATTTGCACCAAGATCACTTGGACTGTGCATTTCATTCTCTTTCAATACATATTTAAATGGCTTAAAAAAATATAAATCATTTTTTCTAACTGCATAGAACAGCTCATTGCAATTTTTATCATAAACATTAATTATACCTTTACTTCCAACAAAATTAATTCCTTGTTTTTCTAATTTAACTCCAGACAAAAGATTTCTTCTTAACTGTGGGTTATACAAAACATTTTTTAAAGTTACTTTATTTAAATTATTTTTACATTTGACTAAAAATTCAATAGTTCCCTTTCCCTGAATTGAACTTCCTTTCTCTTCAACAGCTAACGACATCTGCACATTTTCAACTGGTTCAAAATCTAAATATAACCTTTTATTGTTACAGAAGTGTGCAGTCGCAGCAGTATCGAACACCCAAGTTATACTATCACCGTTTACAACTGAGGAATTTGCCTCAGGAGAAAGCTCAGTCAAACTACATTCAGAGAAAGAAAAGTTATATTTATCTATTTCAACATTATTAACTTCAGAAAATTTATTGGAATGAGCAGTTCTATTTACACAATTAGATTTCAAATGGCCATACTGACCACATTTAAAACAAGGACCAATAACTTTCTTTTTCAAAAAAGCACCTCCAAATTTAGAAACATTAGATTCATTTTTATAATTTTTTGCATTAGTTACATTTTTACAATCACCAGTATAAGAATCTTTAAATTTACTAGATTTTTTGGAACCACTAGAACAATTACTATTTTTAACATTAGTACGACCATGATTATTGAAATTTGATTTTTTAACATAACATGAATTACCTGATTTTACAGTTTCACAACTAAAGACTTCTCCAACATTTAATCCACCAGCAGAAATCTTCAAACGATTCTCTTCTTCCAGCACGCAGTGGAAGCGTGCTGGGCCCATAACCACTATTGGAAAATAAAGTTCAATTTGAACATTGCAGTGGTCTGAGTGTGTGGAAGACTTCAAAAACAACACAGATTTAAAAAACGAACTTATTTTAATTAATCATAATTAAAGTTACATTAAAAATAAAACTATCTTCATATCCAGCAAACTCTGCTGTAAAAAGAAACATAACTAAACAACAAAAAAACAAAGTGCCAACCAGTTGACAGGCAAGAGAGAGACTTGCCCAAAACACTCTACATTTATAGTCTTTACCTGTAAACAATTTACATTTTGACTGATGCCAATACGAAAAAAAACATTTACATAAATTCATTCCAGTTGTCTCCACTCACAAAACAGAGCAGTGATCACTGTGATTTAGTCACTTTACATTATATTGTTTACATTTTGAAATTCACTTGCAGTTGCTTTGGAGCAGTGAAAACAAGGCCTGTGCCATATTTTTAGATACTATTGAGTATGTTAACTCTTATTATATTAAACATATAAAAGTATTCCATTAACATTACTTTATATAAATGAAAAACTAAAAGTTAGTTTAAACAAATATGGCTCCCAAGACTTATATGCTGTTCCATGGAGCCCAGATTTTTCGAGAAAACTCTAGAAAGTGGTCAACCAATCAACTTACAGCTTCCATATTTGGTATATCCCATATAAGGATTTTCTCGCCAAGGTCGCCAAAAAAATCACCAATGTGGGAAAAAGTCGCCAAATTTGGCGCCAAATCCATTACGTGCATTACTGGGGCTTTTTAATGCGTTTTTAAGGGAAGATAAGGCTATTTCAACGCTAAAACGACTAGAAATGCACAAAATTAGCACTTTATCAACTTACTAAGCCTCTTTGAAAGAATTTATACAAAAATAAACACAATTATTTACAATTTCGTAACAATATATTTTTAATTATTTAGAAAACACATTAATGCTTTATGAAATGTGAAGATAAACAATCTAATCACTTACTTGAGGATATGGAGAAAAGTACCAAGGTTTGATCCTATGACCACCTAATTCAATCATTTCTATATTCTTCATACGTGTTATAAGGTCATCATGATGAGCAACTAAACTGCCAGTTGTTCTAGGACTAGGAGATGCATCTTTAGAATCCTTAATTTGAATATAATGATATTTAAATCAAAGAAGTTAATACAATATTACATAGATTATTTTTTACAACTATTAAATTATATCTACATATTTTATCACAATAACCTGTCAAGATATTTGTCCAATATCAGTTCACCCTGAGGACATCGTGATTACTGTGGCAAAATATATAAGAGGAATTTAGCAGTAAAATCTAACTGATAATCTATTAATATAAATATTACTGTTTACCTTAAGAATTTAGAGATAACTTTTAAAAAGTTAAATTAATGCAAAAGTACACACTAGTTCAAAGTATAAAAAGGGATTAAATAATATTCATATCGATGAAAAATAAATAAATGGAAAATTTGAAAGGAATTACAAAAAAAAAAAAAAAAAAAATGTAAAAAACATTTTTATTATTGAAAATTCATGCATATATTCAGAAGTGTGATATGCCTATATGTATGTACAAGTATGAGTGGATATGATGGGCTGAAGGATTTTTTTTTTTTTTTTTTTAAATATTTAAAACAGGCCTGTGATCTTTTGAATGAAATCTTTCTTTCTTTTTTTTTTTTTTTTTTTTTTTTCCTTGGCTAATAAGAAAAATTATTTTTTCTCTTCAAAATCACAATTTTTGTTCACTAATATTTTATACAAAAATGTTACGCTATAAAATCGCCATAAACATGTCAGATTTATTTGTTTACTTATGAAATAAAGATGAATTTCGACAGAAAATTAAATTTAAACATTTATACATTACTAAAATACTTTCTCTCCCTTTTTATGTTTGCTATGCTTAGGAATTTTCCTAGTATATATAGATTAAAAAAAAAAAAAATCTTTAATATTTGCTTTTCTTTTTAAATATATTAAATGATAAATTTAGGAAATTATTATCAGTTAGATTTAAATTTGCAATACCAACTATTTAAAAATATCAAATGCAAAGGTCCAGTTAAAATGTTTTAGGTTTTTACATTTTAGTTTATTTTACCTGGAAAGTCCTACAAAATTAAAACAGTACAGACAACATAAGGCAGGTCTGGTAATATACATAAACATAATAGTTACTTTATGATAAAAATACTTTAATGAACTGGGTTGAATTTTTCATTATCAGAAAAAAAGAAGCATTAAATCTAACTGAAGGAATATTGGAAGAGATAGAAAATTTTTTTAGTTCTATTACCTGACTACCGTCGGTAATCAAATTGTTGTATTCAATCAAAAAATTTTATAAGTTTTCACTTGAAATAAATGTTTTAAATCTCCTGTGTCAAAAAAAGAAAAAAAAATGGAAATTAACCAATGTGCATATGTATAATTGTGTATGAATATGTGTGTGTGAGGAGGGGGGGGGGGGAGTGAGAATTTTCTATTATATTTCAAAAAAAGAAAAAAGACACAACCAAATTTTATAATTAGCTCAGTTTGCCAAGCTCTGGTGAAAATATAAAAACCTGAAGACACACCCGGACAACCAATATTTAAAAAAAAAAGTGGAGTTAAAAGGATTTTCTTGAAATCTTCTATATAAATTGTCTTTTAAATGTCTTCTTGTATGTATATGTATCAACAGTTGGCAACAAGAAAACTGATAGGCATCATTATTAGATATGTAAATTTGAAGTCTCAGAAGTGAGTGTCTCAAAAAACAGCTCTAATAATTTTCATTAACCTTTTCTTTACGGCGGGTCCGAGAGCTGTACCCCAAACTTCACGTAGACCAAAGCCCGGCTATGTTACAGCATTCATACCCTAGATTTCTATTCCCTCTCAGAGAAACGGTGCGTCAATCACTCGAGAAGGACAAAATACTCTCTATTATTCCTGCGGGAGTGTCGCAACGCCTACTCTCTATCGCGATGATAACGAAATTTTTGCGTTTGGCAGTGTGGAGAACTCTTGGTTTATTTATTGGCGACATATAGGCTTTCCTTTTTTTGTGCTGTTCGAAATATCTTTCTCGTTCCTTATTCTTTCCAGATTTTAGACGCGTATGAATGCAATTCATTTTCAGTAATTTTAATTTTATTTCTTTTATGACTCTAAGATTTAAGGGTCTCATTCAGAGGGGGTAGTGGTGCACTTCATAGAGGTTTTTTACAATTTTCCCACATAATTTTTTTAAATTATTTATTTATTTATTTATTATGCATAGATTTCTCTGTTTCATTTTCTTAAATTTTTTTCTTTCATTTCAATCCTCTACGTTCCTTAGCAACGGCTGTTTTACTATTTATTTAATTATTTTTGTTTAATTAGCTAATTTCTTTAAAAGTGGATTTTTTTTTTCTTTCACGTTGTTGTATTTATGGAAATCAAACTACATTATAGCAGAAAGGATTATAAATTTAACTAAAAAATATAACAAATAAATTTATGTAATTTTGTATAATACAATTAATAGTAATAAAATTATAAATTTATTGTAGCTGTAATTTTATTATTACAGAATGAGGGCTAGAAAATCCATATTATTTTATGGTTTCAAAACTAAAATATTTAATGGATGCTATGATATCGCCACCTGTTGTCCGATAAATATCTAAAATAATGTGCTCGAGTAAAAAGTTGCTGAATGCAGTAGGAATCCGGACCTGAAGTAGCGAGGGTGTGGAAAGCGATACAGACAATAGGTACACAAAGCAAAATTCTAAACGATTTCAAAGGTTTTTTTTTTTTTTTTTTTTTTTTGTTATTATATTATATTATATTTATAATCATTATTATTATGTTTTTTTTTTTTTTTTCAATTTAATAATATATAGTGGTCAATGAAGCTGGTAAAGCCTGCTAGTATATATATATATAAAAAAAAAAATGTAATTAAAATATGCAAATTTCATAATTCAATTATAATTTTGATTATCTAATTTTTAAGGCAAGCCACTTTACTGCAAAATGTCTGTATAAACCTAATAAAAAATTTAAGAAATATTTTATTGTGTACAAAATTTCTAACATACGGAAATTTATTTTTTCTCATGTTAACAGTTGCTGAGAGGTTCTGCTTCCAAAGCTGATAGACGGGAGTTCTCAGGTTCGACACCAGGTCGAACTTGTCGCCTTAACCGTTCGGATTTTTCCATGGTTTTCTCTTAAACTTACTAAATTTGGGCTAGGGCCCTCTAAACACATTCCCAAGACTAGAATCCTACCGTCCATAACCCTAAAACCAACATCATTTTTTTTTACCTTATTTTTAATGAATTTGGTTTTAAATTTCTTTTTCTTTTTTTATTTCTTCTTCTTATTATTTTTTTAAAAATAAATTCTTGAAGTTTCTCATTAAATATTTGTTTTTGGGATTGCTTTGATATTATAATGTATTAATATGATTATTATTTTTATTAAAATTTTTAATTATCCATAGAAACTCCGAAAATACAAATTGGGTTGTGCAAGATTAAATGCGAATAAAAGAAGCTGATCGTAAGATTATTATTGCTTTTTATTTAAGTTGCTTAACTTTCCATTATTAACAGGCATTTATATTATCTCACCTCCATTCTCTTCATATCTACCATATGTATAACTTATATAAATTTACCCGCATGAGGAAAAAAAACTTTTTTGTTAGAAAGAAGAAAATTTTTTTAATGTTTAGTTATTATATAAAATTATTGTCCTTTCAATACATCTTATGTAACACTATGCTTATAATCAACGCATGTACAACGCATGTACTTATGCTTATAATCAACGCATGTACTTATGCTTATAATCAACGTAAGATAGAAGTGCAAATGAATAAATGGTATATGAGGCGAAAAGAAGTTCTTAAAAATATAATTAAAATGATTTAAATTACGTAAAAAAATAGCCGCATCATAAATATTGTTTTACTTTTACCGACTATGCCAAAAAAGATTTATTTCTAAAACTGGTGTTATAATAACCCCTAACTTCCCCCAGAATTTGCGAGGGTCCGTGCGTTTGAACAATAGGAGAGAAATTTTCCCGTGCACTTTCGTTTCTAGAAAGGGGGGAAAAATTCTGAAAATAAGCGCCGTATTCTGGAGTTATACTTTCTCAGATTCGTGCTGGAAGCAAAAGGTTAAACTTCAAAATGAAAAAGAATAAACAATGAAATTTCCTAATTAAGGCAGGTCTGGTGTACAGATTTTAATGAAAACTAAAAAATCAAAAGTATGATACAAAGTTGGTACTTAAAAATGGCTCAAAAGATTTTCCTCAAATTTGCTATATAAATCCCCTTTTAGATGTTCTTTCAAAAAAATCAATTTTAAGTCTCCGGAGTAGGTGCGAGAAAAATATCTCTACTGATTTTCTCAAAGTTGGAATATTAACTTCTTTTCAGAAGTCCTTTGTACAGGGTGTTTATAAAGTCCCGCACCCATTTTGATGTTTAATAACTCATAAAATAATGAAGATATAAACAAACTTATGGCATTTATTGATGGAATAACTCATATATTTTCTTTTCAGGTTTGAATATCTTTACTTTTGTAAATATCGTCTGCGCGTGTGGTTAATTTCAGATAATTTCATTTTCCAGTCTAAATATCTGTACTTTTCTAAATATCGTCTGCTTATTAATTGCATTTTTCTCTCTTTTGTTTTTGGCAACTATTGCAATGTTATGTTTACTTTTGATGTGTTTGTTCTATATAGTACTTTTGTATGTGATGTTTTATTCGAGCGGCAGTCGAATAATTACTTAAAAGTCAGAATTACAACTGCAATAGCCTCTGTGGATGCCGACATGCTTGTTGCTACCTGACGTGAAATTGACTATCGACTTGATATTCTCCGTGCGACGAAGGGGGCACACGTGGAAGTTCATTGACAAGGGTCATGAAACTTTTTGAGTCTATCTAACCATTTATGTTATTAATTTCAATCTATCTTTATTATTTTATGAGTTATTAAACATCAAAATGGGTCTGGGACTTTATAAACACCCTGTATACATTTTTTGGTTACTACAAGAAAATCGGTAGGAATCCTAATTAGTTAAGTCAATTTTACATTTTTCAACTGCACTATATCTAAAGAGAGTTTATAATATGTATAGTAGTGGGTAATGGAAGGCACACGGTTGTTATACACTAGATGTTTTATTTCCTAGTGCAATGTAAAATGCATTTGCCATAAACAGTTAGATAAGTGTTTAAAAACATAAACCATAATACTTTGAAAAATAAAATTAGTTTATTGTAATGAATTTTTGTACAAAAAAATACTTCACATCTTAAGACAATAAGTAAGAATGCAAAAAAGGTAAATAGATATATTTAACAAAGATGAAAAAAAAAAAAAAGATAAGATAAGAAAAAAAAAGCTTCATCCATTTCCATATAAAATCAGAAAGTACAAAAATTAAATGGACAAATAAACAGATGCTATCATAACATAATTTGAATATATGTGCCCTCTTATCCCAGTTTAAAATCATGATAACAGAAAAGTTAAGATAAAAATATAATAGAAACTATTCAAGAATGCTTTATTACAGTTATTTTGTAATACTTTCACAATAAAGTGTATACTAATAAAAAATATTTAAAAATTACAAGAAGAAAAAAAAAATCAACATAAAAACACAACGCTAAAGGCTACTTACACCAGTATTAATAAGCTCTTCTGCGGAAGAAGGAAACTTCCGTTTTCTGCCAGCAGTAGATTTCTTTTGAGGTACATTTCCATTCTGAAATAATAATAACAATATTGAAATTGAAATCAAATCCGTTTTTTTAACAAATAAGGTTTTAACTTTATAAATTGTATTTAATAAAAATCTTTAAAAAAAAAAGTATGATATGAACTAAACTTGTATCATAATAGATAAGTAGTTTTTTAACACGTTGAGCACAATGTCAGCCATTCTAGATTCTAGACATTTTGTCATATATCTCTAAAAGTACTGAAGGAATCATCTTGAAACTCTAGGAGTGTGCAGAACATGTTATATTTCAAACATTTCAGTGAAAGTTTTATCCCAAAAGTAAAAGCAGTACCAATAAAAAATTAATACATTGAGCGCCATGTCAGCCATCGGTGGATGGCAGTGTCAAATATGATATAAAGCCGCATCAACCATCGGTGGTTGACAGAGTATTTTTTTTAAATTTGCTTAATTTTTATTTATTACAGGAGGAATCACTATGGAATTTTAATGGATTTTAAGAATTTGCGTGTCGCTCAACGTGTTAAATGGCTTCATAAAGAGAATGGTTTAAAAGTATTTTCTATTGCTTTCAATCTGAAAAAATAAATTCCTATTTCTGATTATTAATAGACAATGAATTCTGAATTGGTTTTTAAGTATCATTATTACTCCTTTAAAAGAAGATAAATAATATTGATATGTTTAATACATTTTAAAGTTTTAAGAAGAAAGCAATTATCATTGTTTAAGTTATCATTATTTAAAAAAAATTATTATTATAATAATAATAATAATAATAAAAATAAAAAAAAAATCCAACTCAAAAATTTATTGAAATCAAGCATAGTTTTTAGACATGTAATTAGCTTTGCAAAGAGAATATATATATATATATATATATACAAAGCAGAAGGCTTGTTGCATTTACTTGTACTAATGCAACAAAATATAATATGGAATCTTTCTAATATGAAATACTACTAATATGAAATCTTTCTTTTTCCATTAAATTTTCAGTTTCTTCATTGTTGAGTTGTCAATTATTCTTAAAATTCTAATCATACTATTAAATACATAGTAATCAATAATTTTCATTGTTGCTTCATAGTTTCATTATTCTTTATCTGCTATGAAATTTTGCTTTTTTTAATCCATGACTCCTATTCTGGTCTTTGCAGGCTGGGGGTAGAGTTCCTGGCGTGAAATTAGTTTAACCCCACAGCAGGCAAGTCACAAGTCTTGCCGCCTGCCTCCTTCCTTCCTTTCTTAAATTACACTGCTCTGAAAAAAAAAAAAAAAAAAAATCGACATCCGATACCATTCTTGCAGATTCTTATGTAAAATGACTTCCTGAATCCGAATACGACCACCATTTTGGCCAATCACCCACCGTTTTCTAGATACACCCCCTCCCTTATTTTTATTATTGTTTGGTAATTTTATACTCATCAGTTTGATTTGGAGAGGAACGATGATTATTTTAATCGTTAAATGTCTTCTGACCTGAGGACCTACGAAGGTAGAAAGTTCTAAAACACGAACATTTGTAGTAAGGAGGAAATTTGAGGGGATTTGTGCCCAGAATACAAAAAAAAAAAAAAAAAAAAAAATCAATAAAAACAATAAGTTTCTGTCTCTGGTTTTTTTTTTTTTTTTTTCTGCAATATTTCTCTTATTTTTTACATATTCCAGCTTCTAGTTTGCCATTTTCTTACCAAAACACCCCAAATAATAAAAATTATACAGTGAATTTTTTTTCAAAATGTTGGTGAGTGGAGTAAAGTCTCAAAGACTTCGCAAGAAAGTTTGACGGATTCAATGTATGTCGTTTGCTTTGATTAACTCCCACATTAAATGTTTTGGGCAGTAAAACATGAACAGTAAAATATCCTCCTTTGACGCATGTTAAAGATCATCACTGTCGAGAACACCAGAAAGTTCACTCTCTTATTGCAAAATGTGTACTAAAGGTAACGACTGACAACTACAATGATAAGAGCAAGACATGCATCAAAGCAGGAGGTTTTACTGTTCATGTTTTACTGCCCACAACATTTAACGTGGGAGTTATTGAAAGCAAACGTCGTACAGTGAACCAGTCAAACTTTCTTGCGAGAGCTTTGAGACCTTTACTCCATTCACCAACATTTTGAAAAAAAATTCACTGTATAATTTTTATTATTTGGGGTGTTTTGGTAAGAAAATGGCAAACTGGAAAATATGTAAAAAATTAAGAGAAATATTGCGAAAAAAAAAAAAAAGAAAGAAAGAAAGAAACAGAAACTGATTGTTTTTATTGATTTTCTTTTGTTTTCTGGGCACAAATCCCCTCCTTACTACAAATGTTCGTGTTTTAGAACTTTCTACCTCTGTAGCTCCTCAAGTCAGAAAACATTTAACAGTTAAAATAATCACCATTCCTCTCCAAATCAAACTGATGGGTATAAAATTACCAAACAATGACAAACATGAGGGAGGGGGTGTATCTAGAAAACAGTGGGTGATTGGGCAAAATGGTGGTCATATTCAGATTCAGGAGGTCATTTTACATATGAATATGCTGAAATGGTGTCAAAGGCAATTTTCATGCTGAGCAGTGTTATTTTTTCATAAATTTTGTTTCAGTTTAAGTTTTTCTGTTAAGATTTCGTTGAGTTATTGTTTCGTTTGTTTTGAAGGCTGTTAATTAATAAATTTGGTTTCTTTAAATTTGTGTATTTCATCCCCTGATAATTCTTTTTTTCACCTCTCTGAGCTTCTCCTACATATTTTTTTTTTTTTTTTCATTCTTATTGGTCTTTGTGGTTTCAGTGATCTTGTATCTGTTGCTTGTCTTTTACTACGCTTAATAAATCATTATTATATATATATGTGTGTGTGTGTGTATCTTAAACGATGAAATTTATTTTGATGTATGGTTCCTTTTTTTCCTCTAATTTATTTAATGAAAATACTGTCCAGTATCTAAGGAAAAAAAAAAAAAAAAAAAAGAATAATCTCAATTGAAATATTTACTTAATAATCACAAAATGAAAAATTTAGTATTTTTTACCATGTTATAAGATTGCTCAAAACAGAGAAAAACTAATTAAATTGCAGATTATAAAATCTGTCATATGTACTCACACAAAAATACTAGTTGCAGATATTTTATAAATTTGTATTAGAAATTTTTACTTCCATTACCGAAGTACTACAGGTAATGAAAATATTTGATGAAAATTTTTAATATTGAGTTTTTGTCAGATTTACATGTTTTAAAGTCCACTAAATCTGAAAAAGTGTTTTTTTGAAAATTGGTAAATTAGAAGTGGAACTAACTCTTAATTTAAGTGCGTATATGAAAACTGGCTTTAATGATTTTCTTCCAGTTTTCTATAAATCCCCATTTCAGATGTTTTCTTATGATTATTAATTGGTTACTGGCGGAAAATAGATGGGCATTCTGATTTGATAGGTCAATTTCAAATTTAGAAAAGAGGTTGTCTTAAATTAATTAATTAATTAATAAATAATAACAATATGAATTTTCTTTGAATTTGCCATATTAGTTCCCTTTTGAAAGTTTTTCCACATGTATTAGTTGGTTTCCCGTGTACAGATGAGTTTATGAATTTTCGGAAAAATCAGAAGTGGGATTGAAAATCAATATCTCAAAAACGGCTCTAAAGATTTTCTTCCAATTTGCTATATAAACCCCCTCATAGATGATTTATCATATGCATTTGTTGGTTGGTACAGGAAAATTGATAGGCATCCTGATTAGTAATGTCAGTTTTAGATCTTAGATTAAAAAAAAAAAAAAAAAAAAAAAAATCCACTTTATCTAAATCTCTTTATTTTCCTTACACTCCACTTTATCTAAAAACTAACATTAAACAAAGCTTTTATATTTAAATATCTCAGTAACTACTTCCCTCACAGACGTGACTATTTTCTTTTTACTATTCCTTTATTTACTTTCTTATATACTGATATTCTTTTTTATACAATAAAGTAAAGAAGGAACCATATAAAAAATAATTTTAACAGATGAGTACAACTTTATGTTAATCTAGCACCAAACTATAAAATGTTTGATGCTTGGAAAATGATAAGATAGCAAAGAGCTGTTATGATAGCATTTAGTATATTGTCATCAGTGCATGATGTGACAGTACATTAAATGCTACCGAAAAAACTGTCCTATTTTATTATTTCCTTTGGTGTTCTAGACATAGATTATTTTATCAGTGTTCTTTTTCTTTTTTTTGTGTGTGTGTGTGAATCTATCAAATAACAGACATTATCGATATTTTAAGACAGGCATGGACAGTATTTTTTTTTTTTTTTTGCTATTTTTGTTGTTGGGCCAAATTTTTCTTTTCACCGAGAGACAAAGGTAAAACATTATTTGTACAAGAAAAAAGATGACATATCATAATGAAAAACAACACACTGCAAATAGAAGACTGGTTCAATACAGCACTGTGGTTAGTATATAAAAATATCTAAGATGTCTCGAGGGATGCATCTGATAATGAAGCTCTACAGTTTGCCCAGATTTATTTTAAGGAATTAGCAAGACTGATTACCAAGCGCAAAACAAACTAAAAAAAAATTTAGATTTCATAAAATTAAACATTTCAAAATTAAATAAAGCATACTTTAATAGAGAGTTAGTATATGAATGTAAACACAGAAAATTTATTAAACAATAAACAAATGTAAAATAAATGATATATATTGAAAATAAAGCAATCTTTTAAAAGGCTCATAGCAGAAAAATCTAATGCAAAAACAAAGCATTAAACATAACAAGAGACACAAAATACAAGATACACACAAACAAACAAAAATAATTTCAATAAAGAAAAAAAATAAAATGAAACTGTAAGGTATTTCAAGAGAATTATATATTTTCAATTACAAAATGTATTCAAATCAAGTACAAATAGAGAAGGATAGGCCAGAGGCATTTTTTAACTATACATTTGAAAGTGTCCATCTACATTTATATAAATTAGATGATAGTGCATTTCAGTTGATCCAGGTAAAAATTGGGGCTCTTTAGCTGTCCATTCATAAAAAGACTGCTTCAGAAATTTCAAATTTATAAAATGTACCTCTTTACAAAATTCAAATCAATAAAATGGGCCTCTTCACAAATTCAAATTCATAAAAATAGCAATTTTTACAAAATTTTCTTTTATAAAAATTTTCCATGCTTTTAGTATTATTTTAAATATACCTGGCTCAATGAAACATTATTAACTTGATGCTAAACGTTATATATAAAATGACTGCTAAGTTTAAAGAGTTTACACTATCCCCCCCCCCCCCAAAAAAAAAAAAAAAAAAAAAAAAAAACATTAATTTTCTACAAATATGGGACCTTAAAGGTACAATCTGGATTGGCCTTTATTAATAATATTGGAAAGTGTGTGATTTTTTTTTTTTTTTCTTTTTAATGAATCAAACATTAAATCTTTTATAAATGATTTCTAGCATTAAAAATTTGAATTAAAATCTATTACAGGATGACTAGCATTTGACCTTTTTTGATTTTTTCTGACTTCTCCAAGAGAAGTAAAAATAAATTTTCTTGACTTTTACAGGTCTTTTTTTTTTTTTTTTTTTTTGTGCAACAGTTTTTAAATTGACACTAGAAGGCTTTGCCTGCTTCCGTGGTCCATTATATTTAAATGAATTTTCAAAAAAACTGAGTCACTATTTTTTTCTGTCATTTTATTTATAATGAAAATATATATATATATTGAAATTGCTCAAAATGTCTTTTCTGGCAATTATAATTTTGGACTTTAAGGTTTCTCTAACCTATCGGTTATCACTGGTTGTATTTTGTTGCCAATCCATTTCTGGCAGTGGGCAATTTTTAAGAATATGTTGTGCTGATTATGTTGTATGAACTTTGGGATTTCAGTTGATATCTTTTTTATATAATTGAAATAATAATTTAATTTAAATGAATAATTTGGAATCCTTGGGTCATTTTGCATCTTTTGATACTTTCTGCCTTAAGTAGCTCCTGAGATGATAGCATACAACTGAATTTTTATAGCATATCTTTTTTTTTTTTTTGTCCGGAATTTCCTGGGTAATTAAAGTTTCATAATTTTCTTTCTTTCTTTTTCTTACTTTTTTTTTTTTTTTTTTTTTTTTTTTTTCAAGATTTGATTAAAATTCTCTGACTTTTACAGACTTTAATGAAATTCCTTGACATTTCCAGTATTACAAAATTATTTGCTTTTCCTGATTTTTAGATTTTCCAGTAAGTTATTATAATTATTGCCACCATCATCAAAATTCCTATACAGTTTCATAAGTTTTAAAATCTGATTATTTTATAGTTCCCAAAAGATTTAAACATTATTTTCAAACAGGTTGGATTTTTATTTCACCTTTTTCTATTTATAGTAGGCCTTTTAAAGTAAGAATTATTATTATCCTTATTTTGAAAAATAGACACCAACATAGTAAGTTAAGAGGTATAAGTTATAACTTTTAGTTCAAAATACCTCAATGAGATAAATATCACATTGAGGCGGGAAATTTTAAAATTACTTTTTTTTTTTTCAAATGTAAGGCAAATCCCTCCCTCCCCCCCCCCTTTTTTTAAAAATATATGTAATAAAAAATAAAAAAAAATAAATATCTCATTTTAGTAAATGTAAAACAAAACATTTTAGTCTCTTGTAAAACAAAAGCTACTTATAAAAACTGACTTGATTTCAATCTATTTTGTAATTAAAAAAATGTGCATTTATTATTTCGGATTCAAGAGATAATCAGTGTTGTACTGATTTTGAATTAACAGATTCATAAGCAATCATGAAAACAGTAAAATATAAAAATAAGTTAATTACTAATGAATAATGTAAAAGAAGAAACACATATACAATTACAGCAGGAAGAGAGAGGAAGAAGAAAAGAGCATCACAATTATCTACAAGAACGACCCAAATGATTTGGACATGAACTTTTAAAAGAGCTTTAAAATCTGATAAGATAATTCAAATTTACTTTGTGCTTGCTTGAAAACTTGGAAGCTTTACTGGATTCTTGATAATCATTTCTTTGATTTACTGTCTGATTGTATTCCTGAGGGTAGATTTTATTTAATATTTTGCATAGTCAAATGTACTTTATAATTAGGCACATCATCAATATATTTTAATGTGTATAAATCAGAAGAATTGTAATGATTTTTTTAAAGAATATTAAGAAAGAAAAACATTTCTGAAAGAAAGGATGGAATGCTTATAAAACATTCCTTAAAAAAATTTCATAATGTTACAAATATATTAAAAAAAGAAAAAGAAAGAAAGAAAGCTTATAATTATAATTCGATAAAATTAGGAAAATAAAAATATAGCAATTGTTTGAATTATTTAAAACAAATGTATACCACAAAAAAAAAAAAAAAAAAAAAGAAAGAAAGTAAAAATAATACACTAATATTTAAAAGAAAATCAAAACACATAATATTTAATCCATGTTAAATACATTATCTTGCCATAAATTACCAGTCACTTTCGATTTTAGATATTGTGTCAAACATCTATAAAAATGCTTGACAAATTATTCTGAAATATCAAGGGTGTAAATAACATGTAATGCTACATCTCATATATTTTAAATAAGGTTTTGTCCAAAAGGCAAGAAAGGAACTTGGTAATAATAAAAAAAATAAATGTTTAGGACCACACAGTAAAAAATAATACTTAAAATGTGTTGTAGTTATAGTATATAATTATGATGCTTCTTATAATCATCTACATTCATTTGTATGAAATTAGCATGCATTTAATGGAGATATAGAGTTTTCTTTAAAGAATTTCAAAAGCATTTGCTCACTTTATTTAAATTCCAAACGAAGCACAAACATAATTATAAGAAATAAAATAAACAACCTTACTCAGGCTTCATTTTTTAGCAATAAGCTTTTCTAGGGAGGATCCTCCCCCTTTGTCAATTGCAGTAGTGTCTTCTGGCACCGGCTTTTTATAGCATCGCTTCTTTTGTAACAAGCAGCGCCACTGCGGATCAATTCTGGCCGATTCGTGGTCATTAATGGCGCTGTCGTCATTAACGATTTCAACGCCATTAAAATCGACTTTTATTTCACTTTCGCAATATGCTTTGGCTAGCGCGGTAGTAGAACGGGCAAATTTTATATCGCTTTCATGCTCATTAAGACGGGTCCTGATTTTTCTCTTGGTAACTCCTATATAGCTTCCTTTTCTATTGTCTGGATATTCGATGGGAATTTTATAGACACCGGCGGTTATTGATCGGGGGTTAAAGATATTGTTTCCCCCCTTGAAACCGCCAGTGTCTATAAAATTCCCATCGAATACCCAGACAATAGAAAAGGAAGCTATATAGGAGTTACCAAGAGAAAAATCAGGACCCGTCTCAAGGAGCATGAAAGCGATATAAAATTTGCCCGTTCTACTACCGCGCTAGCCAAAGCATATTGCGAAAGTGAAATAAAAGTCGATTTTAATGGTGTTGAAAAAATAGCCAATTTTAATAATCCTACGTATGCTTTTTTCTGCGAAAACGTTGAAATCGTTAATGACGACAGCACCATTAATGACCACGAATTGGCCAGAATTGATCCGCAGTGGCGCTGCTTGTTACAAAAGAAGCAATGCTATAAAAAGCCGGTGCCAGAAGACACTACTGCAATTGACAAAGGGGGAGGATCCTCCCCAGAAAAGCTTATTGCTAAAGAATGAAGCCTGAGTAAGGTTGTTTATTTTATTTCTTATAATTAGCATTTGCTCAGTTTCACTTTAATTCAATTAATGGATGGTATAGTACATGTTGATTGAAAATAAATATAATTCCCCCTCCCCCCAATATTTCATCAAACATTAAATATTTTTATATTCTGTTGTTGTTTATTATGCCACTTGGAAACTCTGAGCCCAGTAGTGAAACTACCTGAATTTAAGGAGAGAGGGGAGTGCCTTCTGTTTATGAAGAGCACCACAAGGGTGGAAGCATGGCTTTACCTCAACAAATTGGTAATAGATAGCAGCATTAGTAAACAAGAGTTCAAAATTTTGATACAGATCAAAGTCAAGTAATCCCTGATCTAGTATCTCTAGTTGTATAATTTTGATGGGAACATTGAGGATTTTGTGACCCTGACAGATTTAGCATGCACCAGTCACCATTAGCATTTATGATGATGTTCGGCTGGCTCAAATATCGAACCTGCAATCTTCTAATTACAAGGTACTCTACCGACCAGATTATTGCAGTTTTTTATATTCTGATTACAAGATGTTGTCTCTATTGTAGTATGAAGTTTTCTAAAAATGGCACTGCATTGAATTGAATACTGAACATGTTACAACAAAAAAATGCGAAAGAAATTTTAAAAGAACCTTTACATTTCCATGAATATGCATGCTATTCTCATTTAAGTGAATATGAATAAATATAAGAAGCATCATAGTCATATGTTACAGCTACAATGTATTTCAAGCATTATTTTTTTACAGGGCGCTACCTATAACTACTTCTTCCTCCCCCCAACTCCTTTAATTTATTATTGGTCCTAATTCTGCTTTTGGGGACAAAACTTTCATGAAAATATATGAGTTTTTTGTTTATAATTCGTCTAGTATTTTTCTGGATATGTGACAAAATGTCTAAAGTTGAAAATGTCTGGTCATGTAAGGCAAAGTAGGTTAACTGAAAATACAAACTTAAAAAAAAAAAAAATTAAAAAAAAAAAAAAAAAAAAACCTTTAATTTGAAGTTTTTTAAGTAATATCAAACAAAAATATAAAAAGAAAAGGAATTAACAAATATAACAAAAATATTTTTAGCTTAAAATTATCTGCTATCAGAAAATAAACAAATAAATAAAAATAAATAATTAAGATAATTTTCCTTCCCTTAAAGTAAAATAAAATAATTACTATACGAAATAAATAAAATGTTTGTTTAGAAGTAAGAAATAAAAGATTGATTAGAAAAATTTAAAAATTTATAGAATTATTAATGACATTCCATGAAGAAAAATTCTTATTGTTACTCATCAATCTAACGACTATATCCAATGAGTTTAAAGTTCAACATCAGATTTAATTTATAGTGCTTTAGTAATCTGATTAATTAAAGCTCAACAAATTTTTACAAGTTAACAAATAAAGGGACTTTATTATTATTATTTGTTTTCTCATACTATGTGGAACATCTTCTTCCTCATATTAAGTGGTTGTAAGACAAATTTAATAAAAAATGCAGTTATAGCTAAATATTGTGAAATATAAATTCTCACTTTTTTTTCTTGCAATTAGAATGCTATATTAATGTAAAATAAATCATGTTTTAGATATTTTTTCAAAAAATTGTGTCAAAAATACACAGAATTGTAGATAAGAAGTAATAAATTCTGCCACGTATTAGAAAAATATGTCTGGAAATTAAATTATAAAGCCAGATGTGGAAGTAGGAGTTTGTGTTAAGAAAGTATTGCCAAAGAAATCTAACTTCAACTGTATTTAGCCTACTTAGATAAATAATTTATAAAGGGTTGTACAGTACACTATCATTACTATTAGCTAAGAAATAATGATTTCAAGCATGATTTTTCAGTTTAATGAAACATATTAAAAAAAAAGTTGAGCTTAAAATGATTGAGTTTGCCTAAAAGGGTTCAAAAGGGCGTATTAATAACAATTAAAATAAGTTTCTGAAAATACTAGAAATAAAAGAATGATATAAGGGATTTCTAACATAAGAATGTAATAAATAAATAAAAAATACAATAAGGAGGGGCACTTTTGCATTTAGCTGGAAAAAATAAATAAATATCACTATTTACAAATAATTCTAAATGGAAGCAATATAAATAAGTAATATCAGGGATCGATCCAGTCAAAAATTGGGTCCCTTTTGCTGCCCTTTCACAAAATTCCATATCATAAAATGGGCTCCTTCACAAAATTTATATTTATAAAATATTCAACTTCACAAAATTTAAATTTACAAAATATTCTTCTTCAGAAAATTTAAATTCATAAAAACAGTGCTTTTATAATATTTTGATTTTAAAAAGGATTTTTTTTTTCTTTCTTCTTATAAATTTTTCCCATGTTTTTAGTATTATTTTTAATTAGTGCTTATATTTTGTGTTCTATGAAACTTGAAATAGAACAACTGCTAAAATGAAAGGTTCTACACTTTTCTCTCTCTCTTTCTCCCCCCCCCCCCCCCGTAAAAAATAAAAAGAAATTTTACAAAAATATTTTGTTTTTTCACAAAAATGGGCCCCAAAAATTTAAACCTGGATCAATCCCTGAATGTAATAATAGTAAAGTAAAAAGAAAATCACAACAGAATAAATTATTTTAAAAAATAAAATGAAATAAATAAAAATAATTTAGTGAATAAAATGAAATATAAAAAAACATAACAGCTTTATTATATTTCAAAATTAAAAGGATATGAGACTGGTTTAAAATCCATAGTAATTTTTGATAATATATCTTAAAAATAAATGCTTTTCAACAAGAAAGATCATTACCATTATTATTAAATATATATGATTTCTTTGTTTAACCAGCTTGTTAATCAAAAATAATTAAAAATTAAATTATAAAAACAAAATGACTTTAAATTTAAAGCTACTTTATAAATATATATTGCGTAAGAATATCTTTAATGAAATAATTTATCTTCATAATCACTGGTAGCAGACATATGTTCCAAATATTAAAATGTTTCAAGTGAATATTCATGTTAAACTATTTTTAAATTAAAAAACTCAATTTTCTAAAAATAGCAAAATTTAACTTTTTTATAGTCTCATTTTTCCTGTAGTTACATTTAATAAAAAATCACACTCATCCTAAGAAATATAACAGAAAAAGTTTTCTTTCTGTGAGACAAAAACTGACTAAAGTTTTTTATTATAAAGCTAGAGATCCCCCTACCCTCCCCACAATATCTTGATCATTAATGAAGGTTTGGTTAAGTAAATAATTAGAATAATTTGAGATTGAAATCAGGGTGCAGAGTGAAAGCAATTTTCTCTGTGTATTTATATAGTGGAGATGTATGGTACATTGTTACTGCAGCCCCTTCTAGTAACAAAACATAAAAGTTTGGTTAAGTAACTAACAATACTAAGCAAGATAGGAAAAAACAAATGCTGATTAAAAGAATATACAGGTTAAATTAATTTGCTCGAATCTTCATTTTATTCACCTCAATAGCATGAATTGTCACTTATATTGAAACTACAAAATTATCTGCAGTTGTCACTTCTCGTTACCCTTAAAATTTTAAGAAATTATTTCCTTAAAATAGGGGTCTGACATAGAAATAGAAGACCATATTTTAAATAGATTTATTATAAAAAATGTAATTTTCATAGTATTTCTTCTTTTTGCCATAAAACAAATCAAATATTTTGATAAATTTTCCAAATTTCATAAACTATATAATTTTTTTAATTTTATCCTGAGTTCATATTGCAAAGATGAAAGATATACATAAAAAAAAAAAAAAAAACTAAATTTTTGACATCTGCCTCATAATTAGCACTGTGAAGTCAGAGTCACAGTCACTAACAAGGCCGTATTCAGAAAAAAATTTCGGAGGGGGCCCAACTTTCACTCAGATGTTGGTCGTGCACCTGCACATATGTACACCAAGAACGTGTGCATTAAAGTTTGCCCCCCCTTCCTTCCCAATCAACATAACTTTAAAACAAATATAAGTTATAGCCTTAAAATTCGTATCTAGGCATAGTAAAATGGTTATTTGCTATAAATAAGATCGGTTACAACGCCGCATGGCGGCAAACAATGGAATTAATATTCCTAAAATCTGAAATGGCAAAAAAGATTTAATAATAATAATAATTCTAAAAAGTGCCTTGAGCTTAAAACTAATGGAACTAGTCCTTTAAAACGCACGTCTCTGCTACAGAGTTCTTTAATCCGTGATGTTATAAACCGCTGACAAACGGAGAAAATCCCCAAAAACTGGACTCACAGTAGCCCGGTTAATAAGGAGTCGAGCTTGTAATTGAAGGATTGAGCGATCGAATCTGGAGCCATCCAAAGACTGTCATGTAGATTAATGGTATCTGGTGCACGTAAAATCCGTTGTGTCCTCCATGTTTTGTAAATGTAATAGCTCAGGTATACTGAAGTTGGGGAAACATCTCCTCCGTGGAGGTTTTAAATTGTGATGGTATGATTACGCTAGAAATAAATTCTAGACCGTTGATATGCTGTCTGTCTAGCTTTAGTGCAAAGTTCAGTCCATTCAAATTCAACATACCAAAAACTGGCTGACGTCCTAATTCAATGGTATGGCGCATGGCTTATGTTCGAAACAACCATGTTTCAAATACTTTTCTTTTTTTTTTTTTTTTTTTTGAGATATAGCTTCTTTTTTTATACAGCCGAAATATATCTTTTCCATAAGAAGGGAAATCTAGTGCAGCTACGCTACCTGCTGGGCGATATACCCAAAAATCTATTCAACAAAAATTTTATATCTAAGTTTCCAAAAGTAGTCTAATGGTGTTCAATGCATCTAAAAACATGTAAATACATTGAAAACTGGAAGTCTAAACATTTCCGAATCCAATACTTTTTTTCTTGTTATGGGTGTAGAAGAAAATAATATATATATATATATATATATATATGGTTTTCTAATTAGGTAATAATGCTTGCTTTATATCATATTACCGGAAACTTGAAGACCTGTGTGCTGGCGTCCACTAAATCTAGACATATTACATGTCTAGGTTTAGTGAACACATTGAGGTCTTCTCATATTGCTTACTGTTTAGCGTGGGTAGACATATCTTCTACAGACCCTGGGACCATGCTTATACGCATTGTAGTTGATTAAAATCTTCTAGCAGGGCGTACGTACCGAACTATCTAGCGTTTCTATATGTAACCAGGGTGTGTATCAACCATGTGTCTCATGTGACATAGCGTATCTTCAACTGTGGATGCACGTCATTAGTGATTATCGTTTGGAAATTGAACAGTAGAATTGAGTGAAGCGATGGCCCATCATCGCGTTCTACATCAGACTCAAATATGTCTGTTTTGTGATGATCGTAACAAAGATGTTTACATAACGTGTTGATTTTTTAAGGCCTGTCAGGGCAGTAGATAGCAGAGCCACTTATTCTACTTGCATCGCAGCTCACACCCACTTTCGTTTTAGGACTGTCTTAGATCTCTTCAGAGGTTTGTCGAACTCAGGGAGCCTTAGCTCCAACATTATATATATATATATATATATATATATATATATATATATATTTAAGTTTTCCCTCTTCCCTTTCACTTGGCCTATGGTGCGAGCTGTGGTTCATACCAATGTAGATACAATACCTTACTTCTTCTTTCGACGCAGGGAGCTACAAATACTCTTCTGACTTTGTGTTGACCAATAATTGTTGTAATGCTTGGGGCTATACAATCATATACGACTGATTTTTCTCCTTGAGAGATTCGTTGTGGTAATCCTTCTGATTCTTATGCGAATGTTATTTAGTTATAGGGGCATGACGTCGGATGACGGTAGTAGTGTAATAGTTTGAACGATGCTGAAGATGCATGATCACAAATGGTGGCTTTTTCCGCAAACGGGTTTAACACTTCGGTTTTCATTTGGAAAACAAGGAAAATTGATACGGAATTTCTTTGACAGAACCTGTGGACTGCATGTACCCACTAGAGTCCTGTCCAGTGAAAGCTCGGTCTGGTTTGGGAATCTGGACATTCATTTGAAAATCTGCCTCGCTGCAAATATGAATAATGAATGCTATACTCTATGATGTGATTACTGGCAATTTTCTTTAAGTAGGACTAGATTGAACCATCTTTCATCACATGTCTTTCTGTAAAGTAGACTTCATATTGGCTTTTATTTTTTTTTCGTTAGAATTTATACTCTATGGAAGGTATACTACGTGTTTAACTAACAAAACTAGAAGTTCCATTTGCAACTGTGATCTTTATTAATGACGAATCTTTTGTCTCACATAGAATTAAAACGCTATTTCTGGCAAGAGAAGTGTTTAAAAGAAAGGAGACACATTACAATGTTCAAAAATAAGTACCATAAAGATCTCTTTTTAGTGTTTTTTACAAAAAGCTAATATGCATTACGGTAATTTGGACTTTACAAGACAAAAAATTGTTAATAAATAAGGTTTTACAAGTAAACAAACTAACAACAAAAAAAAGATATTGTAGAGAAAAAATTTATTTTTTTTACAATTTTTTTTCTGATCAGTAGAACATGAAAAAAAAAAAAAAAAATGTCTCAGACTATGTCTCAGACTGGGGGCTCGAGCCCCCAGAGCCCCCCCCCCCCCTCTGGATACGTCCCTGGTCACTAAAAATATATTGATTCCAATACCAGCTTCTGTTAGATAGTTCGAAGTGGAACAAAACAAATTATATTTAATTTTAAATTTATAAAACTGATTTCATTTTACTATATTACATTAATAAATATTTTAGAATTTATTTGCATATTAGTATTAAATAAATATAGGAAAAAGGGATGGATGTGGTATTTGTTATACCTTAGTTATTCAATAACTAAATTGAATGAGGGCTGCAGATGGGAGTCAAGGACAAGATGAACAATATTCAATCTGAAAATATTTTTGTCCAACCTAGTATGATTGACTCAACATTTTCATCAAAATAACTATACATTAAGATATATTTCTACTTTCAGTCTTTTTATCCTTTCAAACCTTCAAAGACAATATCCTATTCAAAATTATTACACCTCTTTCTTTCAACTCAATTAAAAGAAAAAGATTTTTGAAGATTATTTTCTTCTCTGAATGCTCCTAACCAATTGCCATGGCGATGGCATCATGGAGTATAACATCGTAAAGTATTTGCCTATCCTTTAATAAGGACTGAAATAATAAAAATGCACCAGAGGACTGGTGTTTATAACAAGGTTCAAAAATTATATTGCCTGACATGCCCAGGCATGTAAAAATTCAGGTTAGGCATGTATTTTTTCTCCTTGCATGTCCAGCTGGGCATGAAAATATTCAATCAAAAATATCTTTCTTAAAATAATGTATATTAATACATTGTTTTGTCTTTGACTTTTACTCAAATTAAAATAAACTAAACAATAACAATATAGGGATAATATTGTTAAATTCTTTTATAACAGACCTATACTAAATATGTGAATGTTTTTTATTAATGTGCATTTGAATAAGATATATTGGTATGTATCCTCTAGCTGACGTGCCCGACAGGATATGTAAAAAACTTTGAATACGCTCCTGCTTTGTCTTTAGCACTCATGCCTATATTATTCATCTAACAAGGGATCGTGTTTTTTTTTAACCTGAAACAATTGTTCATGTTTTTTACATATTATGGCGTTTATTTAAAGTATTTTTGCTTATTAAGGACTGAAATAGTTAATATTGATGAGGCTTTCTTTTCTTGCAAATTGTCACTTGTTGTAAACTGATATCATTCATCTAAAATAAACTTTTGAAATTAAAACAAAATAACTTAAAATATTGTTGGAATAACTTGAATTAACTGTACATTTATATCAATATCATTACCATGAAATTGATATGGATCATACTGCACCCCTAGTTTAAAAATGTATGTTTATTGCTAACCTTATTCCACATTTTGGAGGAGTTAGTTTATCACTTATACAAATTCTTTTTCAGAACATTGGATTTTTCAGCTTATTCTCTTTTCTTAACTTTTAGAAAATATAAACATTTTGTCATTAAAATGTTCATTAGACAACTCTTTTTCTGTAGCTTTCTTTTTTAGGTATTTTAAAGAAATAATCTGTAATGTGTGTGTGTACGTATGCATGAAGGAATTGGGGTCAGACTCTGACTTGAGTCATTCACTTTTTCTTCCGACTCAACAGTCCTGCTTATAACAGTAATATTTTGTACAATGATCTTTCATCTTGGCATAAGTTAATTAAAGTGTGCAGTTCATAATAATGTCTATTATTGGGAGAAAAGGAAAAATACTTTTCTCAAACTCTAAAGTAACAGATTGAAATCTTTATGATTTCATCTTAAAGTATTACTTTTTTTTAATTTCATAAATATATCTTAAAATAGCTATTTAAAAGCATTATTAATATCAGTTTTTTTTTTTTTTTTTTTTTTTTTTTTTAAACATAACGTTGTATTTATCATTTCTGTTATTAGTGCTTTAAAAAATGTGGCCAGTACATAAACTGTTTCTACTGGTCATTGGCCACTAAAATTCACTAAGTGAAATTTCCCAATTTTGCTCTTTAGTTGCGTATCTTTTATTTTTTTATTTTTTTTTGATAATGTCAAGAATCTGTATTGGCAATAGTATATTTTTATATTTAAATTATGTATGTACTGTTTGCTATGTATGTGCATATTTTCTTATGGCTTACATAATTTTCTTTCAAACTGATGTAAACTGCTGAAATACATTGATTATAGGGTAGAGGAGGCAATTTATCATATTTGCATAGACCAAATAAGCAATTGTGCTAATCAGTCACCTAACATTCCACAAATTTCTAATAGACAGTTTTTGTTTATCTTGCTTAAGTACTGAAATCAGTTTCAAACTTCCATATTTAGCCACTAAAAGCGATCACTTCAAGTGGCAAAATACTGTTAAAAAAGTGTTGTATTCTGATTTTAATTTTGAATTACTTTAATTAATTCTTTAACCAATGTCCCAATGCAGGCTAAAAAAGTTAAAAATATCTTAAAGCTAAATATCTTAGACATTTTTTGCCAAACAGAAGTGAAACTTTTGGTGTTCTGTTTGTTTAGGAAACCAAGATTGTATAAAAAGCTAATTTTTGCAATTCTTCTTCTTCTTATTTTTTTTTTTAAATCAAAAAGTGCTATAACATGACTATTATTCCATTTCAAATATTTTTGTAACTGAAAGTATATGAACAGTAGCAACAAAGATCTTCTTAAGGCCTACACCAGTGGTTGGCAACCTCATTTTTGAACAAAACCAAATGGCAACAATACAACGATTAAAATATCTTTTGGGAGCCAAAAATTTTTAACCTAATTTATATTGGCTCATTCATTCTTAATAACATAATTAGAGTATTCCTAAGTCGACATTTGCTAAAATCTCAAGGAGCGAAAAATCTGTGTGTGGCTCGCGAGCCGCAGGTTGCCGACCACTGGCCTACACATATTGTATATACTGGTTAATAATTAATACAACTTTCACAAAAACATTTATAAATACATAAATGATATATTATTTAAAAAAAAGAAAAGAAATAAAATGTCACCTGTAATAAATGAATAGGTTCTTCTTTAATCTGAAATTAAAATATATATCAATCAATAATTAAAATATACACAAATTAAAAACAAACTAATATAAAGAAAAGATATTTGAAACCAGAACTTACAACTATTTCACGGTCAGGCGAACAAGGACGGGAACCATTTTTTATTTCTTTAAGTGGTGTTTTCACCTCCTTCTTTGGTAATTGTACTTTAGTTAGATCAAGACGGTCTTTACCAACCCATTCATCTAGTCTTTTATTAACTAAAATTTTAGAAAACATACAGTAGTCAGATAAATAGGAATAAATTAAAATAATGAACAAATTAAAATGAGCTTTTATAATGTAATTAAACTTTGAAAAAAATCTACGAAAACATGGGACACAACTATTTTATATTAGAATACTTACAATTACTTTTCATTAACTTTTAGAACATTAAATGCAACTTAACAACAAAACAAAATTCTTTTTTGGCTATTATATAGTTTAATAATATTATTTCAAATTCTCTGACGCATAATAATTGAAGGGTTTGCTGCATAAAAGAGGCAGCTCCATTTTGAGATAAGAAAGAGATAGTTTTAAGAAATATACATTATGTCAGTTATGTTATGTGGGAGAAATATTTTTAAGTGAATATACTACTCTAATATTTACAAACAATTATGAAAATCCATAAAAAATATGTATTTGTGTAGCTAAAAATATTAAAATAAACTGGTGTTTTTTAATTTGTTTTCTGTATTAATAATTTTTAACTAAAAAAGAAGTGGTTGCTGCTCTAAAAAAAAAAAAAAAAAAAACTGTTTCTACTGAGCAGTAGCGAAAATTCTCAGTTTTGCCCTTCCATATTTAACTGGAGATTGTCAAAAAAGAAAAAAAGGTTCATTTAGCTAGTGAAATAATGAACAAATCATTTTTTGGAACACAAAAGTATATTTAATAGAAATTAGGATAAGTTATTTTTAACTAGCCATAAAAGTAACACAAAACGAAATAAAATAAAATAAACTTACAATCAATATAATGAACATAATACAGTGATTCACCTTCAGATGTTTCTTTAATACTTAAAATTTCAGCCAACACTGAAAAAGAAAATAATAGCAACAATTATTTTCACTTAATATATAAAACATTACATTCATACATAATTTAGTCTCATATAATTTGTTATAGTCTATATTACCTAAAAATCAAACAAATTGGTTTGTTCAAAGTATATGATGGGTAAAAATTAAATCCAACAATATAAAGCATTTAGATACATCACCACAATAAGATTATTTTATAGCAAAAGTTACAAATAAACTGTTATAGCAGTGTTTCCGCTACGGTAGCATTTTTCGCAAAATGCTAAAAGACTTATCCAAAGTGGGAAAATGAAATAACATGTTTTTGCTTTTTTGCTAAAGCATCTTACTAAAGACAAATTGGAAAAAAAAAATCTTCGAAAATATTATAACGAATCTTTCATGGGAAAAAAATTGCAACATTGATCAAGAAAAATCCCTCGTTTCATGCATATAAGGAAAATCAAATGCTGAACTATGCATAAGAATCGCATACAGGAAATCAATTTGTAAATAAGCACGAGGCATTTGTAAAGTGGTCTAATATGAAAGAAAGAAAAATTAAAATTGTAAACCAAAAAGCTTTCAATAGTAATAAAATTTTTTAACTAATATTACTTTTTTTTTTATTTTTGTAAGTTATGTTTTTATTTTCAGATACAGTATAAGCTTAATGTAGTTTTACGTGCCATAGTGATAATTGTATCTCCAGAAAAATAATATAATTCGTATATAAGATGTTCATATTGCTTTAAAAAAGTTTACAAAATAAAGTAATCTAAAAAGTTTAATATTTTTCCTGTCTGCCAATAAATAATGTGTTAAAATATATGCATGTACTATATTCAAATTGATCTGGTTACAGTGGTAAGTTTAATTATTAATTACTATTTTGTTTTTTATTTCAAATAAAAAATAATTTTATCTTCTGTGTATAACTCTTTAAAGACCTGATTAAAAACTTTTAAGTTTAATTTACAAATGAAAATCAAACATGTCGAGGCGTTTAGAATAATGTGTAAACTGATATACATCTTTTTCTACTGTTTCTGGCATATTCGCATTTTGCTAAAGCTTTTTTTTCTGATTTTAGCTTTTTTGCAAAGAAAATTTTTACTCAGCTTAAACCCTAAGTGGAAAAATCTATTCCATATTTATTAGAAACCATATGAAGAAGTTAGGGACGTTGACCATTATATCGAAATAAGAACACAGGTACATGTGTTTCTACTTATCATAAATAATTAATACAGTAATTATTTACATTGCAAACCCAAAACATTGCTTTGACTTGGCATTTTTTCTACTAGAGGAGCTTCAAAATGGTTCTAGTTAATAAAAGACTTCAGTATGGTTTTGGATTTTGTTCATGCAGGATTATGAAGATTATATTTAAGATATACGGTGATTTTTACAAGTATTCAATGTGACCAGTTTAAATATGCAAAGAAAAAATTTGATTCTCATTCCACCAATGAAACGGGAAATAATAAATATTACATAAGATGCACTCTATAATCACAAAGAGCCTCAAATTCAAGTTTAATTTTCCCATCAAAAACGAGAATTCTAAATTATAGAAATGTGAGTTTGAGAAATTTATTTAGAAATGTTCATTTTTCAACTTGCTTATAAAAGGTATGCATCTGAGGTTCTAAAAAAATTAATGTCTACCTTTTTTAAAAAAATAAAAATATTTGTTTTAATTTAATTTAGAAATTTATTTATCAACCTTGAAGGTTCATTCAGAAAATTTTTGGAGTGGAAGGCTGATTTCTTTATACCAACTATGTGAAAAATACCAGAGCTGGGAATCGAACCCGGGCCTTCCGCTTTCTTTCCCGGGCCTTCGAAAGCGGAAGGCCCGGGTTCGATTCTCGGCTCTGGTATTTTTCACATAGTTGGTATTAAAAGAAAAAAAAAATCAGCTTTCCACTCCAAAAATTTTCTGAATGAACTTTCAAGGTTGATAAATAAATTTCTAAATTAAATTAAAAAAAAATTTCGTGGTCTATTGGAGTTGTGCCATGAATATTAATGTCACTTGATATAGCTGTGTTTACAGACTCGGTGACTTTGCCTACGAATGTTATGTGAGAAATGCCTAGCTGGTAATCAGCCAGGGTAGCTCAATGGTTTGAGCATCCGCACATAAAGCAGAAGGCCCGGGTTCGATTCCCGGCTCTGATATTTTTCACATAGTTCGTAAAAAAAAAAAAAAAAAAAACAGCCTTCCACTCCAAAAATTTTCTGAATAAAAATATTTGTTTTTTTATGAGTGCATTTATTTTAATAAATATAAAAATTTATTTGTTAAGCATAATTAGTATGTCTTCTTATGCGCACATTTTCTACTGCATGCAATAAAATTGTATCCATTAGTTTTAATTTAATAAACAATACAACATATTAAAATGTTCTCAACATTGAAGTATCACTACACAGCGGAGTAAGACTGATGATATATTGTGATGTAAGAATTTCAACACCATCCAGTTCAAGTATGTGTTCAATCCTGGAAAGAATTAAATAATATTTAATGCTTTATTCTCTAAACAGAGCATTTTTTTTTTTTCTTTTCTTTTTTTTAATGAAAGAATAATTACGTAAGTAATACATGAAAACTTGGCTTTTGAATACAGATTTAAAAATATGTATTCAAATATTGACATATTTAAAAAATAATGTTTGACACACTGAAAAATAAAAACGTTATAATAATTTTCTTAATAGAATACAATTAAAAAAGTAATAAATAAGAACTGAAAAAGAAATACCATATTCTGCAAGTTGAATGGGTGTTTCATCATTGTTTGCTAAAAAAAAATAATAATAATAAGATATAGATATAATAAAAATTATAAATTGGTATAACATGTAATTTCAATATTATAAATACTTTAGAATGTTTCAGGTAAAGAATAAATTGCATTGTATAAGATAGGGGTGCACAACCTTTTTGGCTGGAGGGCCACTCTCGCTGTTCATTGGGATATGAAGGGCCACAGACGAGATAATATAAAAAAAAAAATTAAACAATGCAGATATATTTGCCGTGGTATATACATATATATATATACACACACACACACATGCATATATAAAGAAATGCACTATCATTATCATGTGCCTGTGTGCAGAACTTGAGTTTGTATCATATGTAAATGCTGATATAGGATACCAAAATAAGCAGTTTTAATGTAGGTATGTGGGTATGAAAATATCACTTTGAGGTATTAGACGGCACTGGTGAGATATGTGAGTGAAAATGCTTCTATGATCATAATTGTCATTTTCCACATGAATTTCCAACAAAATGCATTGCGTCACCTTCCTGTTCTGACATAACATAAATAACATGGTCTGCAAAAGTTTCAGTGAGTTTGACGAGGATTTGGTTGCTAAATTATTATAATAGCAACCAAGGGCATAGCCAAGGAAAGGTGTGTGTGGGATGTTAGTGCCCTCTGTTTGTGGTTACGCCCCTATTAGAAACCAGCTAAACTATCATAGTAAGTCAGCAACTGCATCTACTACTGAAAATCTGAGATATGTTTTATATTTTTGCAAATGTAACCCCATTACGTATGCAGCAACCGAAAATCTTGGTGGTTGTTTTGAAGTACAAAACTGTCTATTCTCATCCAGTAAAAGTATTTGAATGTTTTGTCAGCTATGCTTGTGTTGAAATCGCTCCCTGTACACTCTTTTAGCCACTGCTCTATTTCTGTTTGCAACCTCAAAAATCATAAAATGTGTTTTTATCAGTTCTATAAAATAATAAGCATCATTTAGTCTTTTTGTCTAAGCGTTTTTTTTAATGGTAATTAATTACTACTATAAATTTATGTTTCTTCATCATTAATTTTAACACACATAATTATTATTGTTTTTTCTTTTTAGACAGATTAAAAAAAAAAATGTGTGTGTGTGGGGGGGGGGGGGAGCTTTTACTTACTGATTGTTACATTTTTCAGTTTTTAATCTTCTCAGATAGATAATAGATATAACCACTTACCAATAGATTATTCTATGATTTTCACAATAAAAAATTAAGGAACATACTGTGGAACATTATTGGGAAACTGAATAGAAAACTTAGCTCTCAAACAGAAATATGTATAAAAATCAACATTTTCATCTCTTCCCCCCCCCCTCCAATAAATAAATAAATAAAAGAAGTTTTTGTAAATGCCAGTTTTTTGAATGCAACAAATAAATACTTTTTCTTTGTCTCTTTTTTATTTTTTTTTCTCCTCCAGCTGACGATTAATGCGATCTAAAAGGCCAGTCCTTTGGCGGACCGCAAATTGATAGCTACTGGGCCGTAGGTTGTGCACCTCAAGAGAAGTGTTTGAAAAATAATAATATAATGATACACAAAAAAGGGACCATATATTATTCTCTAAAATTATTGGTGATAGTTGAGTGCTTTAGAGCATTAGAGCCGGCAAACGGTTAAAATATTTTGAACTAATTTCAATAAAGTAAGTAATTTGATAATAAACACATATATACTATGCATTTTCTTTTCGTGCAAGTTCCAACCATTTTTAAGTGAAAGTTCCAATTTATATAGATATTATTTGAATTGAGTGTTTGGTGAGTGACTAAGTTACCGGACCACCTATATAGATATTATTACTGTTTGGCTTTCCCTTGCCTAACAGGCAATATTCCCAACTAAAAGTACTCCCAAATATATTATTTTTTTGTCTTAATCCCATGCCATTAATGTTATTTAACATTGATGTACATGATATTTTTTAAAATATCTGTATCTTTTACATCATAACATCTACATCAAAAGCCGAAAAGCTCCGAAAAATAAAAAAAATAAGTTCAATCACTTAATTCATTTTTAATTATTTTAATATCTCAACAAAACTGGTTCAATAAGTTTTGTAGCTGCTGCCAATTTACGAAACTGTACCTAATAAAATTAATATAAAGCAGTTGTAAAAATTATAGGAGAATCTAAGAAATATCATAAAATAAAACCGATATCTGAGAATAAATAAAATATACATATATTTTGAAAAAAATAAACATATTTCTGTTCATTTACAGGTCTCTATAATAAACAAGGAGAGCAAGAACGCCAGCATTTTTTAAAAAAAGATGAAACTCCCTGAGTTTTATTAAAAACTCACAAGCAGAAACGGTGCCGCATGTCAGCAAGCACTCCAGATTTTTAACTCTGCAGATTGGTTTAAATCTCATAAAGAAATACTGGGTTTAAAAATACAAATATAATTTACATTGTGTTTTTAAATTACTGTACTTGTTATATATTCTTAATTTATTTCCTTTGTAGATGCAAATTTTACATATTTTATGAATTGCTAATATTTCTTGTGATACCAGATTTGGTCTGACATTCCTGATTCGCAGGTAAATTTTGTGGTGCTGCAGACAGTTACAGAAAATTCTACTATGGGATTAAAAATAACTGGCTTTTTTAAATAAAAGCTGGTCTTTATATTGATTTTTTTATATCTTACTAGCTGGTTTTGCTCGCTTCACTCGTTATCATACATAAATAAATCTTTTTTATAACAACTATGGGGCTCTGCCCCCTGCTCGCTCCGCTCACCATCCCCCGAAGGAAGCTTTGCCTCCTCCCCGATTCACTTTACTTATTAACACATGCAGAACTCTGCCCGCCTATTCACTGCTTTCTTTCACTGAAAAGGAATATTAATAGTCCATATTACAAGAAAAAAGCAGAAAATTATTATGGAAATCCTCATATTCAATGTCAAATTGAAATATATAATATTTATAGATATATTTTTTAATAGAAAGAAAATCATAATATCTAGACCATTTTGCATTACAGCTTTAGTATATGACCCTTTTTATTTATTTTTTACAACCTTAAATCCGGACCACAGTACCCCAGTCAGTAGAGGGCCGAGCTCGTAATTGAAAGATTGTGGGTTATGTTCTAGCGCCGACCAAAGACCGTCGTGTACACTAATGGTGGCTGGTGCACATAAAATACGTTGTGGCCACAATATCCCTTGTGTTCCCATCAAAATTATACCTCTGGGGACCACCGAAGCTGGGTCTCGTGTAGGACCAAAACTGAAGTAGCATGTCTCCGGAACATACGTAGGGGTGCGTCCCAGACCGTCGCCAATTATCCATAGCGCAGTAATGGTGTAACGTCAATCACAACCTACCTAATTATCTACCTACCTACAACCATGAATCATATTTTAATTTTCCTGTGTAAGAAGATTAATTTTCTAAAAGTAGAGAAAAAAAGTTGATATTGATTTTCTTTGTTTTTTACATTCATGGTTTCGGGCCGCAGAACCCTAGTCGTTAAAATGCTAATTGGAAGATTGCCGATTCGATACTTGAGCTGGCCAAAGACCGTCGTGTACACTAATGGTGGCTGGTACACATAAAATCTGTCGTGGTCGCAAAGTCCTTTATGTTCCCATCCCCACTATAGCTCTGGGGATCACCAAAGTGGAGGGGGATCCCCTCCATGAAGGTTCAAAATTGTGATGACATGTCTCCGGAACATCTCTAGGGATGCGTCCCAGAGCGTCACCAATTACCCATAGCGCAGTATTGGTGCGACGTTAAATCCAACCAACCTACCTACCTACGTACAACCATGGATCATATTTTAATTTTCTCATGTAAAATGACTTCATGACAGAAGAATGTCACTGGTAGAAACTTTTTTCAAAATGGCAAATAGAGTACCTTCATAAACTTGTCATTTTTAGTTAATAATTTTTTTAATAAATATGATAAAAATTTCTAAGCGGCTGAAATGTCTTCCTTGGAGTATTCGGAACACATTGATACCTCTCATGACACAAAGGACCCTGCTCTCCATTAGAAGATGCTGTCGCAGACAACAAAATTTGACGCCAGTGACAGTAACTTTTTTTAATATATAGAGATAAGTCTCATTTCTAACACTTTCCAACAAGGTTGAAAAGTGTTAATGACTTCGGTTTATCTGTCTGTCTGTCTGCACTCTAACTTCCGTATATATTGATGGAATTTCCTGAAACTGATATATGTTATTCCAATAATACATTATTTTATTTACAAAGGATTAAAATTCATTAAAAACAATTAAAAATTACCTTACATAAATCCTTTTAAAAAATGAAGAGCTTATATATTTCAGCTCCGACCGGAGCCATCATCAGAGCTCGACGACAACAAAATGCTTGGTGGCTGAATCCTTTATCTCTTTGTCTCCGTCCGTCAATTCTTGTTGTCTATTTGTTGTCTACTTGTTGTCTATTCGACCCTTGATTTTTTCGTCCGTCATTCAAAACTAAAATTAAAGGTTCTCCCACTTTTTTCAATATTAATGGATTACTTGTTGTCTATTCGGCCTTTGATTTTTTCGTCCGTGATTCAAAACTAAAATTAAAGGTTCTCCCCCCCTTTTTCAATATTAATGGAATCGGTATGACTAAACGCAAAATTAAAGACAGGATTTCTGAACACCTTGCCGACCTTAAACACAACAAACCATCCACTGCTTTTTCAAGATCTAATAACACTAACCCCATTAATATTGACTCAATTAATTTTCGTAAAATTTCACCTTTCAATTCACATAAATATGCACTTAAAAGAGAAGCACTTGAAATTCTGACCACCAGTGACGCAGTAAATGACGTCGAACACAGTCTGATCCCACCAGTGGCGGATTTAAGGGGGGGGGGGGCTAGGGGGCTGAAGCCCCCCCCCCCAAAACACTGACATTCACAATTGAATATTGCAATTGTAAATTTTTTATTGGTCTAGAATAACACTTTGAAAAATCTTAGCCCCCCCCCAAAAGTCAAGTTCTGGATCCGCCACTGGATCCCACCTGAATGGAAACAGTTTTTTAAATTCAAGAAAAGAAGTGAAGACTTGACGGACGGAGACAAAGAGATAAAGGATTGGCCACCAAGCATTTTGGTGTCGTCGAGCTCTGATGATGGTCGGTCGGAGCTGAAGTATATAAGCTCTTCATTTTTTAAAATTGATTTATGTAAGGTAATTTTTAATTATGTTATTCCAGTTCACTATCGGATGTTCTCTATTGAAAATGGAGTGCATACCTCTATTGGTTTATGTACAGGGACACCCGAAAGTATTCTAAAGCATTGTGTTCTATGGGAGGTATTTCTATAAAGCATCTTTTAATACCTTTACTGTACACAAATCTTAATGAAATTGAAATATGTTATTCCAGTTCACTATCGGATATTTCTTATGTAAAATGGAGTAAATACAAGCACTGGTTTGTGTACAGGGACACCCGAAAGCAGTGGCGAGGCGTCCGGTCATCTATAGATTCGTCGATGACCATAGAAAAAATTAAATAACATAAGTAATTAAATAACATAATTTAAATCTATATAATCATATTTTAAAATATCATTTTTTAGAGTTTTCCTTATCTCCTGAGTACGAAAAAGGTGTCTGGTGCTGCCATCTATTGGTTCTACAAAGAACCATCCAAAAATATTTTTGAGTCCCCGTTTCTTGAAGTGAATCTGTTTTACGTCTGCGCAAGCCTGCACGCGCAAATACTTTCCGTCTGCAACGTATCAAATAGCTTAAAAATCGGGTACTAGTCATCTATATTTTTAGCGATTCTAGTGTCAGGAAAATGAGCTGTGTTGCGAACTGTAGGGATTTATCCCTACGTATAACGACTTACAGAAGTTTCCTTGAGGATGTAGGAATGGATTTTTACTTTGTAGGGACTTTTTGGGGTCTTATGTAAGTCTTTTATCAGGGATTTTCCATAATTTTATTTTATTTTATGTGTGATTTTACATTTAAGTAAGGACTATTATCCTTAATGTAAAGATATTTTGTGTTCTGTGTGCGGACAATAGGGAATATTTAGCTTCATAATAATTTTATGAAATTTTTTATAATAATTTAGGATATTTCAGTATGGCTTTAATAAAGAATTTTAAATTTGAGAATCTGTGTCTTTTTTTTTATTTTTTTTTAGTATGGGCGAACACAAAAAAGTTATTTAGTACCAGAATTAATGGAAATCTTTTATTTATTGTTAGAATAACTTTATTTCTTTTCTTTTCCATAAAAAATAAACATAATAGTAATAATATTAATAATAATTATTATTATTTATTTATTTATTTTTATTCAATTAAATGTTTGAAATGAAAAGGCATTATTGTAATTAATGCACCTTAAGTCCACATTGAGCCAGCAGTAAATCTTTAAAATATTGAATTATTAAAATATTACTTCGTGATCTTCGTATACTTCGGTAGACAAAAAATCCAACAATAAAATATTTTTTATTCAATATTAGAAGACAAAAATATCTTCTTAATTTTTTTAGCGATTTTTTTTTTTAAATGTTCCAACGAACATGTTTGTATAATTTAATCATCTTTTAACCCTTAACAACGAAATCAATTTTTTTTCTAATTATATTATGAAAAAATGCTTCTTTACTTTTTCCTCTCTGTTGGTCCAAGAATGAAAACAAATTCTGTCTTATTGCAAGATTCATTTTTATTTTATTTATTTATTTTCATAACAAAGTAGTAAAGATTATGTTATTCCCCCCCCCCCCCCAAATATTTTCATGCTGAAAACATGATATTTCTCCGAATTTATATGCATTCATATATTTTATTATAATGTCATTAACAAATTTTCTGCGATTTTAGACAGTTCAACAGTTAGTTAGACAGTCACAGACAATCATTATTTCATTCAATATGCAGATAAATCGTCATCATAAAAAGTATGCATCACTGATAAATGAAGAACACATTTTTTTAATATTATGGGATTCAGTTGTAATCGCAACTGGTAAAAATTAAAAATTGAAGAATCTGATTAGTTAATACATGTTTACACGTGTGTAAGACACATTCATATTGCAAAACGCACTCAAAAACATCAATCGTAAGCTATTACTTTCCCATATGACAAGATAGTGCTATAATAAAAGTGATAATAAGCCAGGGAATGGTTAAATTAATATAATAATAATAAGACAAAGTAAAATTATGTATTGCTCACGAATTTTGAAATTATACCATAATTAATTAAATTAATCATTATTTATCAATTAATTATTACACAACACACATTAATTTAAACTATCCGCAATTGTAATGAAATGCTCGCCCTCTGGTGGGCTAAGGTGAAATTATCACACCACTGCATATCATCATATTATGCAATCGATTTTCCATGATGTAATGGCGGAGAAAGAACAATTATTAATCCACGTGGCTATTATATTTACTAACAACTGCAGTTCAGAGAGCGCCATCTATCGATCATTACAAACACGGATAGCATATTACTGGATACAGCAAAAGTGAGACTTAGAATAACTGAGTGTATGTAATTTATTGAATATAATCAATTAATAAAAATAATGTTTTTAAGATTTAAGCTTAAAATTTAAAAATAAATATTGCTAAATAAATGGTTTTTTTTCTTCTTTAAATTTATAATTCTTTACAAAATGTGTCATGAAATAAAGGTAATGTAGGAATGATTTAGATGTTGTGCGGTATTGTGTGTGGGGGGGGGAGATTAGAATTAGCGATGATCCCGACAAAATCTCATGCCTCGCCACTGCCCGAAAGCATTCTAAAGCATTGTATTCTATGAGAGGTATTTCTATAAAGCAACTTTTAATACCTTTACTGTACACAAATTTTAATGAAATTGAAATATGTTATTCAAGTTCACTATCGGATGCTTCTTATGTAAAATGGAGTAAATACTAGCACTGGTTTGTGTACACGGACACCCGAAAGTATTCCAAAGCATTGCATTCTATGAGAGGTATTTCTATAAACCAAATTTTAATAACTTTACTTTGCACAAAGCTTAATGAAATTGAAATATGTAATTCATATGCACAAAAGATTGCTTTCTATAGAATATAGTATGATTAGCATTAAGTTTACAGGGCCACACAAAAATATTCAGTTACTTTAAGAAATATTAATAAAAGTTTGCTGGAATTGCACATTCATTTACATTAAGTATTTTTAACACTTTCTAACAATTTTTAAGTGTGAATATGATTTCAATTTGGGTGTGTGTCTGTCTGTTTGTCTGTCCACGGTCTAATTCCCTTAAATACTTATAGAATTTTTTGAAAGTGATATATGTTATTCAAGTTCACTACCAGATGTTCCCTATTGAAAATAGAGTGAATACCTCTGCCAGTTTGTGTACAGGGATATCCGAAAGTTTTCCCGATCATTGTGTTCTGAGAAAGA
Source organism: Salticus scenicus (assembly GCA_963930645.1). NCBI lineage: Eukaryota > Metazoa > Arthropoda > Arachnida > Araneae > Salticidae > Salticus > Salticus scenicus. Next base: position 181,459,378 of record OZ005659.1, read on the forward strand.
TATTTCTATAAACCATATTTTAATACCTTTACTGTAGACAAAACTTAATAAAATTGAAATATGTCATTCCAGTTCACTATCGAATGTTTCTTATGTAAAATGGTGTAAATACCAGCATTGGTTTGTGTATAAGGAAACTCAAAAGTATTCCAAAGCATTGCGTTCCACATAAAGTATTTGTATAAGCCGAATTTTAATAACTTTAATTTTAACAAAGCTTAATGAAATTGAAATATGTTATTCATATGCACAAAAGAATGCTTGCTATAGAATACTGTATCATGATCATTAGATTTACAGGGACACACAAAAATATTTAGTTTCTTTAAGAGATATTAATAAAAATTTGCTGGATTGCACTTTCATTTAGATTAAGCATTTTTAGCACTTTAAAACAATTTTTAAATGTGAAAATGATTTCAATTTGTGCATTTGTCTGTCTGATTGTTTATCTTTCTATCTGTCTTTCTCCCGCCCCAGTGTCCGTTAATATTTTTAGAATTTTTAAAAGATGTTATATATTAGTCAAGTTCACTATGGTTTGTTTCCTATTTAAAAAGGCATTAATATGTCCTCTACAACTAGTTTATGTGCAGGGACAACCAAAACAAATTTCCAATACATTGAATTTTAAGTGATACACTTTTAAAAATCACATTTAAATATCTTTTTACTGTAAAAATCATAAAAAAAAAAAAAGTATTGTTATATTGCAACATAATATTTTGTAATATGATTAACCTTCAGATTTACAGGGCTACACTAAAATATTCAGATTCATTCAGGGCTGCAATTATAATCTAACGGCTACATTTTCTTTTGTGTTAATAACCTTTTTAACACTTTTCAATAATGTCTAAGAGTAATTTTAAATTCAATTAGTCTATCTGTATACCTTTCAGTGCTTCTGTCTGTCTGTTGTGTGATAACATAGGCAAAGAATATTGAAAGATATAATATACAACAAATACATGCAGTTGGAAAGTGTTAATAATCAATGCATACTGCATGATTTTTCGTTCTTGTTTTTATTCCTATATTTACGAATAAGCCTCAAAAACTTGAACACTTATCGTTTGCTGATAACTTTTTAATGGCACTGATTCCTTCATTCATTCATCTATCAACAGTGAGTTTAAATTGCCAAAGCTAAAAACATATGTTTTTACAGTTGCTTCTTTTCATGATGTAGGGGCTCATTATAAAACAATTTAACAAAATTTAACCCTTGTTGATTTTTTTTAACCTTTTCACCATATCTCTGAATTAAAGTAAAAGATCAGAATCTTACGAAAATTAAACCTTAAGTACAGTGGCGGACCTACAACTCTGGAGGCCCGGGGCGAAAATCTCACTGCCCCCCCCTAACTAGAGTCCCTACTATATTGACCCCCCCCCTTGCACTTCTTTACGAATTTCTTACAATAAAAAAGCAATGAAGTTAGTTATCTTTAAGATTTATTTAGAAGCCAAACTAACAAGAATGCCAGGGGCATTGGTCAAGCTTGGCATAAATGAGTATTTTTAATTTTGGAGTTGTCACTTTACGGTCACATTTTGTATATTAAGGCTCATTAGACAGGAACCTATGGTTTAAAGGGGAATTGCAGGGAATGTTTCAGATTAAATTAATGGCACGATAAATAATGACACAATCAGATTAAAATAATGACAACTTCACCAGATAAATATACTTAAAGGTTAAGTTTCTTCGGAGGCCCCCTCATGACCAGAGGCCTGGGGCGGACCGCCCTTTTCGCCCCACCCTTGGTACGCCAGTGCTTAAGTATGGAAGGGTTGTCTAGCATTTCTACCAGTTCTTCACACAGGGCAAATCGCAGTGGTTTCCTGTAGAAGAAGCGTAAAATGTAGAAAAAATGTTTTCTCTTGGGTCTTAATTAAGGAAAAATATATAAATTGTCCGAAATTCAACACTTAATAGGATAAGAGAGAGTTGTCTAGCATTTCTATCCATTCTTCACATGTGAAATATCGCAGTGATTTCCAATAGAACACAGATTTGAACAAAGCTTGGTCTTCATCAGAAATTAGAATAAACAATCTCTGGTCAACAGATCAAATTATTTAGTTTTGCTTTCAATTTTTCTTTTTTTAACTTTTCCTGCACGAAAAAAGGGAAGAATGGTTAGTTTTATTATAATTTGGAGTTAAGCTTACTATTTATTAACTAGTAAATAATGAAATCCGTACTCAATCATAGTAAAGCATAGCAGTTTCTCTATTAAAATTCACTTTTTCTATTGAATAACTTCTAAGAAATGACTTCATTTTCAAAGATGATAGTACTTCATTTGGGAGGTTTTGTAAAAGTGACGTAATTTTAACATGTTATAATTTTACTATTACTAAGACACTAAATCATTTTGACGTATTCACAGTAAAATGTTTAAATTGCAACCATGAAATTTTAACGAAAGCGTAATTTTTTTTTTTTTTAAATCATTTCACCCCTTTTTAATTTTAATTTTTTATAAACTTCTAGTATATACATTAGAAGAAATGTACATATTAAATTTTATGTTTCTAGCTACAATAATACTGATAAAATCATACCAAAAAAAAAAATGTTTTTTTAAGAGAGTTTTTTCTTACCCACTCCCATTGCACATGTTCTAGAAATTTGTAATAGCCACAGTACTTCAAAAATATATGGTTATAAGCAATAACTGTGTCAAGTTTGGTTCAAATCGGCCTAGTAGTTTAAGAGGAGATGTAAGACATATATATATATATATATATATATACACATACCCACATACATACAAACAATGACTTTTACTTATATTAAGATTAAGCATTCAGCATATATATATATATTAATTACGTTACTAATGTCATTCTATGAAAAATTAATTCTAATAGTAAGCTCCCCCCCCCCCCATCCAAGTAATCAAAAAGTTTATACCAAACCTTAACCCTATATATGATATACAACAACATACTTTCTAACAGATATATATTACTTTTCCCAGTAATGGAAAAAAGAAGAAAGAAAATTATCCTTACATTTACTAATCTCATCCAAGTTTCTCATTCTTACAGGCATTCTGCATCCTTCTGTGAGAGGAATCTGAAAGATTGAATAATTTGTTTTATGAAATAAAGAAGAACATAATATTAAATTTAACAATAATTTCAGCAAAATAACAAAATTGTTTTGCTTTGTTTTTAAAAGAAAACTTCAAGAAGTAGCTTTATGTGCAGGATATATTAAGAGTCATGTTTTATCATTTTCTTTCTTTTAAAACTTTTCAATATGTTTTTCATTATTAAAACCAACAAATCTGCATCTTCAGAATTTGCTAAGCATATCATGTTCTTTTATAAAAATCTTTTTTGGAAGTTTATTAGTTGCGTTGTTCAAAAACTTCAATAGTTGATTCAAAGGTAAATAAATTTTACAGCCTGATAAAAGATTTTTTTTTTTTTTTTTTTTTTTTAATAATGTGTACTTAAAGTAATACATCTCGGATCGTCAAAGCCAGCCAAAGCCCATGTTATTCTATAAAGAAAATTTAATTTTTTATACAATTGCATATTAGAATTAATATTTTAAAACTGTTATCATACTCTGAAAATTCCCAACCCCATATATTAAATTGGTACGCATTTTCTAAAAATTGATATTTAAAAATTTTAATTTTGAATTTAAAAATAAGAAAAATTAACAAGTACATTTTCTTATATTTCAGCTGCAAAATGAAATGCGAAATGGTTCCAATTTTTGGAAAACAAGTACCAATTGGTCACAAACAAGTGAATTGTTGTGATTTTTTCCTAATGTAAAAATAAAATTTAAAAAGATACATTAGGTGTCATTCTACAAACAAATTTCTCCATAAATTACATGGGATTTGGAGACTGGAAATGGGGAAATTGCAAGAGGGAAAGAGAAACCTTAACATAACTTTCAATAAATTGTATTTTGAAGAATACAAATAAAAACACTTATAACAAATGATAATTCAAAAGTTGATTTAAAAGAATCTACAATCACTATCCTAAAAGATTTTAAACTTTCTACTGTGATAATGGCATCGAAAGAAAAAAAATATCTAAAAATTTTACAGCTTCAGCCAGTCCTGCTCCATATGTGTCGTACAAGCATAGATGTTGGCATTAGGGTTGATTACACGAAAAATATGTTTTATGAAAGTAAAGTATTCCTTTTTTTTTTTTTTTTCCCTTTCCCTATCTGCCTAAAGCAAAATTGTTTAGAGAGCAATGTAATAGATGCTTTGCCTCTCCAAGCATCAGAACTTGTTACTGCATACAAGATATTTACCTTCAAAAAATTCTTCAGGAAGGGGGGGGGGGGGATATGACAAAATGATACATTCACAAAATATCTCAATATTTTTATATTCCTTTTTATTTATGAAGTATTAGCCATAGCTGTTATAATTTCATTCTTGAAAGTCATAATTTTTCACAGATTTGAAAAATAATGCAGCCACATTATAATTTTTAAAAAAGTATCAATACATTAATTCAAAATCATTTAACAATATATATATTGCCTGACATGCCCAAGCATGTAAAAAATCACATATGTAAATATTTAATCAAAAATGCCCCCCCCCCCCTGAAAAAAAAAAAAAAAATTTTAAATATAGTGGTTTGTTTTTGACTTTTACTTGAATTCAAATGAAATAAACAATGCCAATATAAGTATAATGTTGTTAAATTCTTTTTGCTAGATATGTGGATATTTTTTATTGATATACATTTGAATAAGATATTTGGGCATGTAAAAGTTTAATTCGAGCATGTATTCTCTAGTTTAACATGATTGTAGCTAAAGCAATGCCAACCTTGATTTGAATGCTTAATTTTTTTTATATTAATTAATTATAACCACAAAAGACTAGTTTTTATTTAATAATAATAAATTCAAGCCAGTGCATAGCTCTAAAAAAAATTTATCCATGTCACAAATTTCTGAGCAAAATATGCCCAGCCAGAGATGAATAACTTTTTACACCCTACTCAGATTTCTGATATATATATATATAACTTATATATATATAATATATATATATTGGGTATGTTATACATATATATATATATATATATATAACATACAATACAAACTCAAAAATATAGAATCGATGTAGGCACAAATATTTCAGATTAAGAAAAATTTTTAATTGGAAATTTAAGATTTTTCAAAAATTTCCGTAATATTATTATTATTATATTTATTTATTTGTATTAAAATGCAATTATCAAGGCAATTATCAAAAAAGTAAATTGCGGAGGGGTCCAAACCCTCTACTAAAATCTTGCAAATTTGTAAAAAATATTTTAGTTATACCTAATTTTTAATACTCAATATTATTAAGTACTAATGCTTTAACTAACCCAAAAAATTTTTTTCTGGCTACAGCCTTAAATATCAAGTAGCTTTAAAAATTACTAAATAATTTGAAATAAATCAGGATGTAAAAAATATGGTTGTACATGGGATGTACAAAATACAGCCCTTTGATATTCACTACATACATATTTTCTTTTGAATAATTTTCGAGAAATCTTTGGTTTGAAACATCTGTATGTTAACCTGATTAAATTCAAATAATAACTGATAAATAACTATAAGTAAGCACTATAAATTGCAACAGCAGCATGCCCCTTCCTCAGGCAAAAAAAAAAAAAAAAAAAAAAACTAGGCATCTGTGTCCCATCAAAACAGCAAGGTGCACTCTCAACTACTACAAAAATGTACAGGAACTTCTGCTAATGGCTTCCTCTGACACAATATTTATTAAACTTTAGAATATTGTGTCTATCTACCAGGGTTGTAGTGATTTAAATCAATTGATTTAAATCAATTGATTTTTTTGAAAAAAATCACTGATTTAAATCACTTTTTTTGAATACCAAAGTTATTGGCTTTAATGGAATGAAATTGTTGTATTTCTTATGTAAATTTTAAAAAAAAGCTCGTAAAATATAACAAAATATTTCATTAGACGAACTAATATTTCTCATTTCTTAACTTTAGATTCATCTCTACTAAGCAACATTAATAAACACAAAAATAAGTTATACCTTAACTTTTTTTAATTATTTTTATACATATTATTATTTATTTTAATAATTCATTATATTTTAATTATTTATACAAGCACTGGTGTATGAATTGTAAATATTTAATTAGTATACAATTCATTAATTGATATTATACATATATTCCAGTTCGCCTTTGCCCACCTTGTGGGTGATATTTCAAAAAGAAAATATTTCCTTGTTTATTTAGCTCTCATACCAGTTTATGTCATTTAACAATGTCTCATATGATATTTTAAAAATAATAGCATGTTTTACATTGTAGTGTTTAAAAAGCCCTGAAGGCTCCAAAAAGTTTTAAAAACATCATAACCTTTTAATTTAACAACATACAACCAGTTAAATATAATTTGAGGCTGCTCTCACTGCTTGTATAATGAATTGTACCCTCTAAATACAGGGGTCTATCCAGACTTTTCACACAAGGTCCTGTTTTTGTGAAATTGTGAAAATTTCTACACGTAATTTCGTAAATCTAAATTTAGTTTGAAAATAATGTTCTTCACAAACTTTTGGCTAGGGTTTTCTTTTTGTGAAATTGTAAAAAATGTAATTTTGCGAAATAAAACTACAATTAAGATTTAATTTTTGACAATGACAGTTCAGTTTTATAGAACTAAACTCACACATATGCACAGAAGTCCTTTATAAATTAGAAATTGAGTATCAGCTTTTCGGCAGAAATACAACAAAAACGTCCGATTATTCAGGCAGTCTATGTTTGTTCCACTGAGGATTAATTTTGAAAATGAGAGATTTATCAAAGGTCTAAGGAGAAAAATTTTGTGAAGGGATCTTTTTTAGGCTAAAAATTTTTGTGAGTGGTCCTGTTTTATGATAAAAATTTTGTGAAGGGTCCTGTTTTGGGATAAATAATTTTGTGAAGGGTCCTTTTTAAGATATAAAATTTTGTGAAAGGTCCTTAATTGAACCCAGGTTTGTCTCTGAACAGACCCCTAAAATATAAAAAAAGATAAAAGAATAAGTGAAAGTATTAAGACGGTAATGAAAATGTGAATTCTGTTAATGGGTAAAGTGTGAAAAAATTTTCTTGATTCAAATGATATTTGTTAAACTTAAGTAAGAATTTTTTAGGATATATTTTTTTTCTCCCTTTAATTCCCTATTCTTTTTATTTTGATTAGAAACTATGAGTAAAAATTTCTTTTTCTTAATCCATTGCTTCAGTTTTATGTCATTTTTCCTATTGAATTATCCTTTTCCAAAGTTATTTTACGTGTTCAATACTGTGGGTAAGATTTTACTTTATTTCAATACATTATTGTAGCTACAAGTCAAAGTTACAAGTTGAGTGGCTCATACTACCGCATTTATGAGTACCATAAAATTACACTTATTACGAAGATACCATGTTGAATAAAAATATTGGTAATAAATGCCTACATGGATTTTTTCTATGGGAATAGAATACTATTTATATTTTTATAATTTAAGTAAAATAATTGATAGTGTGTATATTATATATATATATATATATATATATATATATATACACACACACATAATAAAATACAAATGTTGTACAATAATGTATGATTACATAATAAAAATCATTAAAATCAAATAAATCTTGATTTAAATCAAAAAAATCCGATTTAAATAAAAAAAAATCGATTTTTTTGAAAAAAATCAACAACCCTGCTATCTACAGAACAGAGGGAATAAAATTTTAAAAATCGATTAAAACAAGGAAAACATATTGAAAAATTCTTGCATGAAAAAAATATTAAATGCTTGGTCTCTGTGAGAAACCAATGAATGCTAAAGAGTTAAATAGGATGAAAAATACCTTACTTAACCCTTTCGCTACCAGCGTCACATATATGTGACGATCCGAATTTCTTACCTGAGTCCGGCGTCACAAATATGTGATGGGTGTTCATTATCAATTTATGATAATTGTTTGCACCAAATCGTGTCGCACACAGACGGGTTATGTTTTAAAACAATAAAATAGATACAGGATGTTATTAGTCTTAGTTATAACGTTATAGATACATCCCAGAAAAATAAATGACAATTGGTATCATATTTAAATAATAAGACATCTGGGCTGTGGTGGCGGTTTTTCTCCTGAGGCTCTGGTAGTGAAAGGGTTAAATATGTTTAGATATGACTTTACCATAGGATTTTTTAAGCATTCAGATCAAAGTTCATATTGCCTTACATTCACTCATTATATTGCTTTAACAGACAGCATAAAAAGTCGTGCTTTTTTTGTTTCAATTAAAAAATAAATAAATAAAGTACTTTAGAATTTTAAGGTTTATTTTTTACTTTTTTCTATGTTCAACAGAATAAAGTATTCAACTTGTAAAAGCTTTCAACTTATGATTTTCGACAGATTTACACATTTTGAGAAGTCCAGAACACAATTTGACCATGTTTAGAAAGTGTCTATATGTGGCAAAATTTTTATGGCTGTTTTAACTTAAAAACTAATGCATAGAATTTCTTACAAATTTATATGTAGCTGCACCTTGACATAAATTTGTGCCTATCAACTTTTGGTGTAAATCGAATAATAAATGGAAATGCCATCTGTTTTTCCTAATTTTCAATATGGCAGATAAGATCAAAATTTCTATAAATGTGCACAATGAGAATTAGTTTTAACTAATCATTGTACAATTAAAAAGAATTATTATAGTGATAGTCAATCAGGAAAAATTTTTTGTACACGCAGGAGCAATGCTCCCCTTCCTCTTTTTGGGGTGGAAAGAAGTTTTTTAAGTGGTAGATTCACCAAAATCTATATAGTTTATGTGACAGTGATCTATAACGTGTATCATATAGTTGCAAATTTGGTAACTCCTTGAAATCAGAAAATGCATTTTTTCAGTATTTTACGTTCTAAATAAACTCTTCCATCATCTGGAAACCAAAAATCACGCCAAAGCCAGTCAAATCCCTATGTCATACACATTGGAAAATCACAATATGTTGCAAAACAATCAAATCCTAAGGCTGGTAAATTTTAAAAAGTCATCCCCATATCCACTAGACGCATCTCCTAATCAATCATATAACACAAGCATTTGTCTCGCTTTGACAAATTGGTTTTAGTTTCCAGATGGTAGAAATTTTACTTAATACTTAAAAAATTGAAAAAAAAAAAAAAAAAGTATTCTCCAGTTTCAAGGATTTGGCTGGTTTTACAACTAGACGACAGAAGTATATAAAATTCCAGCTTTTTAAAGACATTTAGACGCTATCGCACAATTTCAACCCATAGGCCATAATGACAAAGAATTTTTTATTGGGTGCCTGAAAAAAAAATCTGATGTGGGCACCACATAACTTCCTTATACACTTTTAGAAATATACATAATGTTAAAAAACATTGACATTGGACCCGAAACAGTTGGCTAAAAATATTTTTAAAAAATGAATTATCACCGTGTTCTGAGCTTTTCCGAAAGTTAGCTAAAAACCGATTGCAAGATTTGTACTGGTAACGCTGACGAAGGCAGCAGGGACCCGAAAAAATTGGCTAAAAGTATTAAAAAAAAGGAATTTTACCATGTTCTGAACTATTCTGAAAGTTTCAAATGTCTACCTAGTCGGGAAGTTAGTTAAATAATTTTTTTGTTGGACCATATAAACGCTGCCGAAGGCAGCAGGGACCTGAAACAGTTGGCTAAAAGTATTAAAAAGATGCATATTCACCGTGTTCTGAACTATTCTGAATGTTTCAAATGTCTAGCTAGTCGGGAAGTTAGTTAAATAAATTTTCTGTTGAACCATATAAACGCTGCCGAAGGCAGCAGTGATCCTAAACAATTTCCTAAAAATATTTTAAAAATGCATTGTCACTGTGATCTGAGCTTTTCTAAAAGTTTCAAATGTCTAGCTAGTCGGGAAGTTAGTTACAAATCGATTCCAAGATTTGAACTGGTAACGCTGCCGAAGGCAGCAGGGACCCTATGCAGTTGGCTAAAAGTATTTAAAAAATGCACTTTCATGTTCTGATCTAATCTGAAAGTTTCAAATGTCTAGCTAGTCGGGAAGTTAGTTAAATAAATTTTCTGTTGAATCGCATAAACGCTGCTGAAGGCAGCAGGTATCGGAAACAGTTGGCTAAAAATATTTAAAAAATGCATTGTCAACGTGTTCTGAGCTTTTCTGAAAGTTTCAAATGTCTAGCTAATCGGAAAGTCAGTTAAACTGCAAGATTTGTCTAAACCGTTTTTGAGTTATTACCGTTTTTTGATACATTATGGCCAAATTTTTGTCATTATGAACCTAATTTTCCTAAATATCTCCAAAACGGAAAATCATAGAAAGTCCAAAAAGGGAGGTGCACAACTAGATGTTATAACAAACCTATGTACCAATTCGCAACTTTCTACGTCCAACCGTTTTTGAGTTATGAGACATACCCACACACAGACACACATACAGACGTCACGAAAAATCGTGTAAAATCCCTTATATCTCTAAAACGAGAGCTCGTGTTAAGATGACACTTGCAGGTGTGCAACTAGACATCATGAAAGTCACACGTATAAATTAGCAACATTCAGCGATCATTCGTTTTCGAGCAATGTGAAATACAAAATCCATTTCGCAAATCGGGATTACTATACTTCCTTATACTTTGTATAAGGAAGTAAAAAAAAAAAAAAAAAAACTATGCATACTAGATTTATAAAAAATTATACAATTCTTATTATAGTGACTTATAACATACATATCAACTTTCAGCTCATTTGAACAAAGCATTTAGATGCTATTGTGTTTACTTACAAAAAAATTTGTAAAATTGTAGATATCTCTAAAAGGGAAACTCATGTCAAGACCAAAGTTGTAGGTCATCAAAGTTTGAGAACTAGACGTCCCGACAGTCACATGTATAAATTTGCAGCATTCTATCACTATATTGAGCTATGCGAGACACAAAATCCATTTTGTAAATCATTATTACAATACTTTCCTTACATAGTAACTTCATTAAGTAACTAGTTGACACAGGTGGACTCTGTGCAGTTCCTCATCACATATTTGTTTTCACACATTTTAATTATACAAGTGAAGTTTTGCCCTATTCTTCCACGTTAAGAAAATCATAAATTTTGAATAACTTACGAAATTTTTATACTGGAAAACTCATAGTCAATGATATTCAAGCCAGTATCCTAAATAATATTTCAAAAGTGGTCTGACATCTTTACGGTGAAAATATACCTAAAAAAGGAACATTTATGCGAAATTTTACTCTATTCTGCCATGTTAAGAAATCCATAAATTTCCAATAATTTGTGAAATTTTCAAAGTAGCATGGTTATAGTTAATGATGCTCATCCCAGCATCGCATCAAAACTGATATTTAAAAGCTGTTCTTCCATCTTTACGATAAAAATATTTCTTTTCATGCACATTTAAGTGAAATTTTGCCCTATTCTCCCATGTTAAGAAAATCGTAAATTTTGAATAACTTACGAAGCTTTTTAAATAGGATGTTGCAAATCAACAGGGTTTTTGCCAGTATCTTAAATGATATTTTAATAGTAGTCTGACATCTTTACAATGAAAATATCCCTCAAATCCGACGTTTATGCGAAATTTTGCCATATTCTGCCATGTTAAGAAATTCATAAATTTTCAATAACTTGCAAAGTTTTCAAAGTAAGCATGTTTATAGTTAATGATGTTCTTACATCTTTACGATAAAAATATTTTTTTTTTTTTCATGCACATAAAAGTGTTAATTCCATGTTTAAGTGTTGTTCCCATGTTAAGAAAATCGTAAATCTCGAATAACTTCTGTAGTTTTTTAATTAGAATGTTACAAATGAAGAGGGTTCTTGCCAGTGTTCAAAATTTTCACGATTACCTAAGTTCCCCATCCCTATAGTATGATGGAGAACTAAAATGGATATTAAATTTCCATTTTAACAGTTACTCTATTTTTGCAATTATTAAATTTGCATATTTGCTATTCTTTAAAAAAAAAAAAAAAAAAAAAAAAATTTTTTTCTTCTTGCAACGTGTAAAAAATTGTAATTACTCATTTAAATTGGTAAATTCCACTTACATTCTTTGTTAGGATGGGAAAATTCTATTCAATATTTTTTCCCAGTTTCAAGTTTGAACCCCCTAACACTGTAACCGAAATGCGGGCCAGTGCAATAGTTTTGGCACTGACGAAAAATTAAAAAGGGTTGTTTATTTATTTTCCTTTTTTTACCAAAATAGAAAGTATTTTTAGGGATCAATTTTTTGGAGGGAAACATGTATATAAAGAGTGTATAAAAAATTTTCTCCACTCTAATAATGTTTGACATTATGTTAATAGTGTTGAATTAAACCATTTATATGCAGTCATTAGAAATAATACAGAAAAACACGAAATTCCTTTTATAAAAGATTTTTTCTTTATTAAGCAAAATTTTGGGAAAGGGCCATTATTATGAATTTTAATCTTGTATAGGGGCTCATTTTATAAACTTGATTTTTGTAAGAGGATCCATTTTACGAAGTGGAATTTTGCAAAAATGCAGGTAATAAGGGATCAACCTACTTGTGATGAGTCATTGCATTAGGTCCAAAAAAAAAAAAAAAAAAAAAAAAAAAAAACAGGAAATATTTATAGTTTCTTTTAAATTAATGAATTTACAGCATGATTTATCAGTAAATGAAAGTATCTCTCCCCCACTCTTTTTTTTTTTTTTTCTTGTTATTCACTAAAACTATCAGATGTGATTGTGCAACATTTAGCTGATGGAAGTATGATTTTTACTGAATGCTGAAAGAGATAAAATACAGTTGAAAGGTACTGGTTAACTATGATAATCCAAGTATCAATCACAAATATCTTTTAGACCAAAAAATTGATGTCATATCCAAACAATTTACAGAAAGTTGGGTAGTATAAATACAAAATATAATTACACTGAAGACAGTATGCTTAAAACTGGTGAAACTTTTCTGAAAAAAATTTTTGGTGCTCATAACACAGGTCCGAGTGTGTTGTTACACATATTTTTGTTGATATAAAATAAATTTGAATCTATTACTTCCATTACCCTACTACCATAGGTAATGGAAGTATTGTGTTTGGTCAAAAAAATTTATAACGAGTTTTCACCTGATTTACACGTTTGAAGGCCTCCTGAGTCCAAAAAAATAGTTTTTGGCAATTGGTCAGTGTGCGTGTATGTATGGAATCTTCTGGCTATATCTTCGAAACTAATAAAGATAGAACTACGAAACTTCAGAATTGAGACGGGTCTGGTGTACAGATGATTTTTCCAAATTTTGGTGAATATCTCCGAAACTAATAAAGATAGAACTACGAAACTTCAGAATTGAGACGGGTCTGGTGTACAGATGATTTTTCCAAATTTTGGTGAAAATTGGAAAACTGGAAGTGGGTCATCAGAAACCGGAAGTGGAACCGTAAGTCCATATCTCAAAAGCTCTAACGATTTTCTTCAACGTTGCTATATAAACACTCTATTAGATGTCATTTCTAATGATATAGTTGGTTAGTTCAGGAAAATTGGCAGTCGTCCTGTATAAATAGCTTAATTTCCAGTCTCGGAAGTGCGATCCTTTAAAAACGGCTGAATGGATTTTTTCCAAACTCCCCATATTAACCAGCTTTTATATATACTTTTGAATAAAATTATTGTTTTCTGGTAAATAATTGAGTATGCCAAGTTTTGGCAAAAGTTGGTGTCTCAAAAACGGCTCTAACGATTTTCTTGAAAATTGCTACATAAATCCATTTTAGATACCCTTTCTCATGTATAAAGTGGTTATTAAAGGAAAATTAACAGTCATCCAGATTAGGTAGATCAGTTTTAGATCTTGGAAATTTGTGTTAAAAAGAATATCTTTTTTCTTATTTTTTAACTCGCTATGTAAATTCTGTTTTATATATCTTACATGTATCAAGTTTCCCTTACTGGAAAATTCAAAAAAAAAAAAAATGCATATAATACATGTAGTAGTAGGTAATGGAAGTCATGTGGTTGTTTCACACCAGATTTTATTTTTTGATTATTTTCTGTCTAACATATGGTTTTCACTTTTCAAAGTAATTAGTCGTAATATAAGACCTTCAATACATGTTAAAATGTCAGTATAAAAAAAACTGAAGTTACAAGTGTAGAAATAAGGTGTTAGCATTTGTTAATATAAGTGTTCATATATATATTAGCAATTATATTTCTGCTTTACATGTAGATACAGCATCTTTTCTTCATTTAATTAATATTAATAAGACTTCAACTTTTATTTACTCTTTCCTGAATTACCCATTAAGTTCAATGCTTTATAGAAAAAAAAAAAAAATCTAGAACTTCTTTTACTACATAAAAATAATCCTATGATAAAGGTAAATGTGTAGATTTAAATACATTGTTTCTTTTCTGTTGAAAAAGAAGGGGGTTAAAATAATTTTTCCCTACATCCTAGTTTTTTATTAACTTCAAATTACAGTGGGACAAAGAATCTCCTTTCAGAAAAAAATGGGAATTTTAAGGTCAGACACCCACAGGTGGCTCTTCGCTATGCTGAAATTTCTTCTATTTGTTGGAAGGATTACGGGGGGTTATCCCTTAACTATAAGTCAGTTTCAAAAGTGTTTTAAGTGCATAAAACTTTGTATGTGAGACATTATATATATAAAAAAAACTGTGTTAAATATAGTATACATCAACTGGTAGGTGGCGCTACTATGCCGTAATTTTCCCTGCACATGGAAAGGATGATATGTATTAGCTTACATATTTCATAAGTGCACTCAAACTTGATCTGATATGCGAGTTCGCCATTATGAAAAACTACATTGATTTAATTTTAGTGTATATATTGCGACAGATGGTACTGCTATGCTGCAGTTTTCCTTGTGTATGGAAGGCTGTATGTCTCAACTTAAGTACATAAATGACGAAATTTAATATATATGAGATGACCAATATCAAAAATTAAGCTGATTTAATTTGGGTGCATATTATAAAATATATATATTATTTAAGGTAACTAAACTACTGTAGATGTTGCTCTTTCCCCCACACCTTAAAGGCTGATTATAGGCCTTAATCACATCGGTAAATGAAATAGGAAGATTGCAGATAGGTCTGAAATATCTGTTACTTGCCATATAGCGATCAAAACAAAATTGTCACAAAATTCATTTTTGAAAAAAGTAAAACATTCACGTACTTTTAGCACTGCATTATTTCAGCAGTCACTCTATATAATGTTTAACATGAAGTTAATAGTGTTTCACTAAATTAAGTATACACAATCATAGTACTCAAGTGTGAAACTATCTAAAATGTAAAATCCAGAAAGCTATTACTTGTATCGCAGAATGAATGACAAGACGACAAGAGAAGACTTACTGACCCTTTTGTATCAACTGTTAAGCATAAGTGCCAGCAAGAAACACTCGCCCAGTTGGCATGTCAAAGCATTTTCTTGGTTGTCACATATTTGTGCCAGTATCCTAAGTGTGTCTTTGCATCTCCCGTCGTGAAAGGATTAATGATATATTTTATTTATACTTATAATAGTAAGTGATATTTTAAGAGTTCTTAATAATAAATTATAAGGCAAATTAAGCATCTAAAATAAAAAAATTGGCTACCCTTGAAATGTTTCACCCGTAAGTACTGAAAACAGAGAAAAATTTATAAAATGATCATTTTTATAAAACAAAATTTTGTGAATAGATTATTTTTATAAATTTGAATTTTACGAAGGGGCATTTTATACATTGGAAATTTGTAAAGTGGCCCATTTTATGAAGAGAAAATTTAATCTAAAAAGGATTTATCAAAAGGCCAACAACTTAAAATTTCAAAATTTTTCATCTTTCTGCAGATATATATTTGAGAACATATTTATTGATTCTTTTAATATCTTTGTCATGAACAGTGAAAAAAAAAAAAAAATATATATATATATATATATAATCAGAGTTTTGTCAGTAAATTTGTCAGAATCAAAAAATTTTGCGATATCTCCACGTTTCACACACCAAGAAAGCCGAAAATGACTTCTGAAAATTTTGTCTGTGTGTGTGTCATCGTGTCTGTATGTCGCTTTTTTTGTCTGGGCATCACACAAGAACGGCTGGACGGAATTCAACAGCACTTGGCAGGAATTTAGGTCTTCACCCAACTTAAAATTATATATCAACATTTCAGAAATTCTACCCCGTTCCCCCCTGGGGGGAAAAAGACTAAAAACATATTTGTCCGGGTATCACTTGAGAACGGAATTCAACAGCGCTTCACAGGAATTTAGGTCTTTATCCAACTTAAAATTATATCTGTCAACATTTTAGAAATTCCCCCCCCTGGGGGGCAAAAGACAAAAACATGTTTGTCCGGACATCACTTGAGAACGGCTGGACTGAATTAAACAGCGCTTGGCAGAAACTTAGATCTTTATCCAATTTTAAATTATATCTATCAACTTTTCAGAAATCCCCCCTGGGGGGCAAAAGACAAAAACATGTTTGTCTGGGTATCACTTGAGAAAGGCTGGACTGAATTCAACAGCGCTTGGCAGAAACTTGGATCTTTACTCAACTTAAAATTATATCTATCATCTTTTCCGAAATCCCCCCCCCCCCCCCCCCAGTGGGAGAAAAAGACAAAAACACGTTTGTAATCATAACTTGGTTCCTAATTACTTCACAATAAAGAAATTCCACATGGGGAGACTAGACATGAGTACAAATAAAATGTTATCTGTGATTTAGGAATTTTCGATTTTTAAATGAAGGAAGGGAGAAAACTGATTTTTAGCGGGAAATTTTGAAAATTCCTGATTTGAGTCGAACTCTACCAAAAATGAATAAAGATGTTGAAAAAAGGCTATGTGACTTTCTTAGGATATTTCTTAAAACACATTTTTGATTTTTTGTGATCTGACTTTTTTTCTTTGGGGGGGTGGGGTATATGTGTTACAAAGGGCAAATTCGAGACACCCTTTTTAGCACTAAATTTGTCCTGGAAAATTTATGAGAGCTGTGGTCACGAAGTTTGGTGCTTGGATTTTTTATATGCAACCGGCACTTAAAGAAACGGGATTTATCGAAATACCCCTTTCCCCCAGCGGGACAAGAGGCAAAAAAAACGTTTGTAAGCATAACTCGGCCCCAAATTACATCACGGTGAAGAAATTGCACATGAGACTAGACTTGAGTATAAATAAAACATTATGTACGATTTCAGAATTCTTAAAAGAGGGGGGAAAATAGTTTTTCGCAGGGGAAATTTAAGAAATTCCGGATTTTTTAGTAGGGCTCTACTAAAGATATTACAAAGGTATTGAAAATAGTCACGTGTCTTCTTTAGAATATTTTCAAAAACACATTTTTGTTTTTTTGTAATTTTTTATGGTTTTTTTTTTTTGAGGGGGGGGTACAAATTTAAGAAGCCCCCCCCCCCCCCACATTTAACACTAAATTTGTCTTGGGAAAGCTATGGTATCTGCAGTCACAAAATTTTGTGCGCAAATTGTTTATTTATATGTATCTGACACTTATTGTAACGAGATTTTACGAAATTCATCCACTTACCCCCTTGGGGTTGGAAGTGGGGCAATAAACATGCGTAAAAACACGTTATTCTGTTTGAATTCGCTTTACATTATCTTAGAATGATGTGTTTTGGTGTGTGGATGTTGATTAGGTGTACACATTATGTACTTTGGTGAGATTTCGCAAAACTTCTAACTTAGCCGTTGGGGAAGGGGAAGTAAGATGCGGGTAAGTTGCTTCCGAAGGCAGTGTGGACACGAAATCCTCATCTTGTGAGCGGAAAAACCTCTACGGAATACAGAGGAAACTAACTTAGATTATTAATAATGTAATGGAATTTTGACAACTCATTTAAGCAGGGCGCGAAATTTCCGCTCGCCAGCTCGCCATTGGCGAGTGGAATTTTTACTTTGGCGAGTAAAAATTTGGTCTAGTTATAAATAGAATTCTTACACGATATGGTGACAGAAAACATTTTTTTTATAGATTGAATTATGGCAAAGTCTTGCCATCTTATAACTTTATATTTAACCTCTTCTTTTTCTCTTGGAGTGCCGAGTCTGTGTGAGCGCTGTCCGACGATCGCCCCAGCCTGAGAAAAGAAAAATGCTTAGTGCATGCATATAAAAGATTTAATCTCTTCGGCAGTTTCGTTTCTGTCACTGTGATTTCTCCAAGCATATTGAGAATAGACGAGCAGAGAGCCTCACTATCCGAGTGAAGAGAAATGCGAAAGTTTGCATATGCGATATTGGCGCATGAAAATGAGCCTGAGTTCTTTTCAAGATACTGACTATGTTTATTTTGTTGAACAATAATAAAATAAAAAAATATTTCACATTTTCTAGTTTTTTACAGAAACGACAAGGATTTGCACTTGTAATGATTTGAAAACAACGATTTTATTGAAAAAATTATCCCGAAATGGCTATTTCAAATGACAACAATGTACAAGTTACAGTGCAGCCGCATGTCCTAAAACTAGCAGTGAGGACGCATCCAAAGTGTTGGAGGGATGCCAGCTTGGCCGACAGTTTGAAATTTGGAAAACATCCAGTAATTCCGCGCTTTGTTGTTGGTAATTTTCTCTGAGTCAGATGACAGTCACCTCTATTTTAGTATTAGACTCGTTGAGTTAGCACTTGCGCAGATACTTCCATGGTTTCATGAAATGTGGCCGAAGAATATACACATCGACATTCCGTCTGATTACAAAAGTAAAATGGACGAAAAAGACATTTCTGATGTAAAAAATTAAATAAATAATAGGTAAATAAGGAAGCTTAATCTTTCACAATAAAAAGATTTATTAGAATATTGTTTCTTAAAGAGTTTTTTTTTTTTTTTTTTTTTTTCTTTAATGACTCTTTGCGTTTATTTTATTAGATATTTTAAACTTTTTCGAATCTCAAATACGATACGTTATAATGATTTTTAATTATAAATGATTATGAGCAGGCCTGTCTAACCCAAAAGCTTTTGGCGGGCCGCATTGGAAATATATTTTACACAGGCGGGCCGGAAGGTGTAAAGGCATTAACCATATACATATAGCAATTCATTTTCCGGTGGCCTCGGAAGCATTTAAAACAGAAAATATGTATATTAAATATTTTAATTCATAAAATAACTATAAAACAGTCAAAAACTTATGGTTATATATTCATAAGTATAATAGTAAGAATCAGTTATTGATATAACATTTTATTACCATCAATAAGCGCGATATTTGTTTATCTATCTAGCTTAATCGGTATTTTCATTAAAAAAGTCAGAAACAATTTATTAATGATAGATATTTTAACCAAAGATGTCAAACTAGAAATTCCCTGAATTCTGTCGCGGGCCGCAGAACCTTTCACTGCGGGCTGCAAGTAGGCCAGCCCTGATTATAAGACATGATCATATAGGACACACTTTTAACAAATATAATTTTAGGCATATTTGTAAAAGCATTTTAAGTTTTAGAAAAAATTAAAAAAAAACCCAAAATGCATAAAAGAGGCAAAAAAAAAGACGACCCTATTTTGTGGCGAGTAAAACTTTTTTTCGGCGAGTGTAATCTGAGTTGAAATTTCGGGCCCTGCATTTAAGTATAGTGCTCAATGAAGCGGATAAAGCCTGCTAGTATATATATATATTAGATATATACAGAGTTTTCTCAAACAGTTTCAGGAAGGTGTTGCGCCTTGCCTTCCCCTAGATTGTAAAAATAGTGCCCTTTTTGCCCTTAATCCAAAAAAATTCACCCTTCTTGCCCCTTATCCGAAAGAAAAAGAACTGATGTGGACACCACATGACATCCTTATACACCCATTGGAATATAAATATTGTTATGAAAACATTGACATTTTTGTGTGATGTAACAGCAGACCCAGAAAATATAGACGAACACCATTCACAGAAAATTTTGAAGTTTGCAGACAGTTTTGAATTTTTTTTTTTACAAATTTCTTTCATTTAAAAAAAAAAAGTTATCTCGCAAAATCTCATTCTGGAATAGCAGATTTGCGCTCTAAACCACGACAGCCTTCGTTTCTGCAGACAAAGATTGGCGTATCCTTTGGGTCAGTGAGGCTGAAAGATGCCTCGCCTTTGCCTGCAGAAACCAAGGAGCGTGAATCTCGGTGCTGCAGCTTTCTATCATATCTCCTCTGAGTTAAAGAGTCTATTTCAGACAAGGGGAGAGAGGAAGAAAGCATGTGGGAAGGATCACGCGGGTGAGAACCTGTTTATCTCGCCATATAGTATAGTGCTGCACTATAGCGGTTAGCTTTTTGCCTTTCACCAAGTTATTTTCCCTGTAATTTAAAAATACTTTTATAAAACAGTCTTTTTTAAGACCATTCGCAAAATCTTTTGCACTTGCTCTACGTGGATTCGGTTGCCGATTTATTACAATAGCTTCGCTAGAGTAAATAAAGTTGTATTTTTTTTTTTGTATTTCAAGTAATTGTTTTTGATAGGTCGGTATAAATTTTTTTATATTATTCTTCAAAAATATTTCTTTGGATGCCGCGATTGGACAGTTTTGATATTTTTTAGAATATGATACCCATAATCCACAAAAATCAGTAATCCTGCAAGTATATCCTGGATTATCAATGTTTCACTGTATATATGACTTTCTAATGTGAATTCACAACATAAATAAATTCAGCGGTTTGGTTAACCAATAATTAGATGTTGTTCTGTTCTAGCTAATAATCTTTTTTAATTTCTAAAATGTAGATTTCAATTATAACATAACAAATTTATGCTTTAAATGCCATTTAAACCACAAGTCTACTTTAACATGAAAAAATTATTACTAATGAGATTTTTTTTTCCATTATTCGTTTTAAGTTTTGCCCTAATTATTTTTGTTGTTGTTCAAGTCCAGATTGTAAATACCAATAAACATTTTAAACTGGGAATTTATTCTCTTCTTTGTTATTGTAAACCAAGTTGTTTAAAACAATAGATCTAAAGGCTTTAAAAAAAAAAAAAAAAAAAAAAAAGAAGAAGTAGTTTGATATGTATATTTTTGGGGGGGTTAATTAGTTAAAGGTGAATTAGATCCAAATAAATATATACATTTTTTAAGGATTTCTTTCTCTTTCTTGCTGGCAGATAAGAGTCACCAGGATTTGAAACAGGTTGTGTTCATTGGCCATGCTACTCAATTTTATGTAGTATTCTCCAAAATACAGGCTAGGACCCATTAGAAAAATATTTCTAATGGAGAGCCCTCCAAATCCGGCTCAGGAACCTAGTGTAGTCAATTAGCTATAACTCTTACTCCACAAACACACATAGCATCTTCCTCTTATAAATATTGGTATGAAGACTTCATATCCATGAAAAAGTTATTTCAAGGCCTGTTTTTCTCTTAATACAATAAAAAAAAAGAAATGGTACTTTCATATGAACTGCTTGTCATGAGTTTTGATATACAAAGATCGTCGTAAGATATTAAGAAAGGTTGTATAGAATAAATATAAATAAATAACAATAGACACTGGATGGTGATTAAAAAAAAAAAAAAAAAAAAAGTATTCAAACTAGATTAGTCATTTCAGTTTATAATGCCATGTTGATATATCCCTGGCATGCAATTAATATGAAAGTACCAAAACAGTTAGCTAGGAAATTTATCCGGTATCAACAGCTTACAGAATTTACCTATAAGTTTTAACAGAACAGATTTGAACTTTATTTACTAAAGAGCTGTTAACCAATATTTTAAAACTAAGTGTTTTACAAGGCATTTAAATGACTGTCAAGTTAATGTAAAAAATAACTGTGTACGTAATTTATTACTACTACAAAATGTTTATAAGTTTTTGTTTTTTTTCCCCTCTGGCACCTAACTTCTCAAGAATTTTTCAAAGCCCTTGTTATAAGAAAACTCCTACCTTCGACTCCTGTACTGGCTCTGATTGTTTTTCCATTTCTTTCTATTGTAATTCTATCACGTGCTATCTCTTCTCATCTGAACGAAGATTAACAAGCGGACAAGTCTGGTGTAATATTATCAATAAACTAACCAACTTTAATCTATGGTTAAGAAGTTTCATCTTTTGCTTAGAATTAAAATTCTTTCTTTAGAGTAACTTTTTTCAACTGTTACTTTCGTGCCAAATTGGAAATTTTTGTTCTGATAATGAAACTGTTCGAAAGAAAAAAAAAAAAAAAACTCTTAAGTGCATTTGTATAAAAAAAAAAGTAAAGGATAAGCTTTACTATAAGGCACCCAATGGCAGATTTGTGACGCTGTGATGCAATTCAGTGTATCGACACTGTTTAATGTATCGGAACTTTGTTTTTCTTTTTACATCAACCATTCATGTATGTTTATCGTAATGCGGCCCAGCTGAATGATTTTTTTTTTTTTTAATGTGTTTTTGCAATTTAAAAATTATTATTATTATTCAGAGAAAAATTAGTGTATGGTAGTAATTGATGCAGTACAGATTTTCATGCATTTTCCGATGCATGCACCACGTATTAGGGGTATTTAGTGATGTCTTTTAGTTTTAATATCGGGATACTGACTGCTGCGGTACAGATTTTTATGCATTTTCTGATTTATGCGCTACGAATTAAGGGTATCCAATGATGTTTTTTTGTTTTTAATATCGGGATACTGACCGTTGCAGTACAGATTTTTATACATTTTCCGATTCATGCGCTTATGAGTTAGGGGTATCCAGTGATGTGTTTTTTTGGTTTTAATATCGGGATACTGATTGCTGCAGTACAGTTTTTTTATGCATTTTCTGATTCGAAGTAAACTCTGGGATCGACAAATTTTAATGTGTACAATTTTTAGAATAAAGGACAGCTCGTTTTTAAAGTTACTACATTATAATAATTCAATTAAAATATCTTTCTACTTATTAATCTAGATATTATTTCATAATCAAAGGAAAGTGTCAATCAAAATAGTATCGATAGTTAACGCATTTGTACCAAAAAATTTATAACAATGAAACAAACATCTAATGTTACAATAAATTTTATTGATCAACAAATCAATCAGTTCATTACATAGAAGAATCCAAAATAATGTTTCAGAAAAAAGCAGTTCTCTTTATTCCTTTAATATTGTATTTTAAGAGCTACAGAAACTAATATTTTATCTCTTACATATTATATAATCATCAAAAATAGTAGTTATTCTGAAAAGTTCAAATTTTATTTACAAATATTACAAACAGTAGCAAAACAATCAATAGACGTGGGAGCTATAAAATAGAAATAAGTCATACAATAAGATTAGAAATGAAAGCCTGGAAAAAAATATATCTAAAAACAAAGGCAATGCATAAAAACTAATTCAAAAATAATTAAAATTTACCGCGTTTTCTTCGAAATTATTCGTAGTAATAATCTCGTCCGCCATTGTCGAAATGCTAGAAAAACATGTAGAGTTTAGTTGTTTCACTTCAATTTTAACCCATTCCAGTCTTCTTTTGTAACTGCGAAATTTTTTGGGTAAGTTTGTTATAGAACTGACATGACGTCATATAGAGCAGGCGCATGTTTATAAACATACGACGTTATTCTGATCTTCTGCGCAACTTTTGCGCATGTAGCTAAAATATCTGTTTTTCTCCATGTGAAATGTCCGTATATTTTATACGAAAATTAATTTAAAAATAAATTTGAGGCATAGAAGTAACATTTGCTCAAATATGAATTTGTTTAAGTTTGAATTATCGTCTCTATAAATGACATAAAACATTTTTCTCTTGTAATATAAATTTTTGCTTTTTTTTAAATAGAAAAAAGTACAAAATACAGTTTTTTTTTTTTTTTTTTTGTTTAATTGAAAGTCTAAATAATAGTATTAAGGCATCTTTACTATTTAATTATAAAAAAATATATTTAAAAAAAAAATTACCTTTTTTAACTAGACTTTAAAAAAAAAATTAAATAGTTTTTTTTACAAAGGAATACATACATATATATATATATATATATATATATATATGTAATATCTAGCTTATGTGGGCTTTTAAAATAATAACGTACTAATTGAATTATTTATTAATTATTGAGTATTTAATAAAGAAAGTTAAAATATGTTACAATATTTACAATTTACAGAAAACGTTAGTGAATTAAAATGTTACTTTGCCAATGTCCGTCTAAGTAGTACAGTTCGTGACATAAACTATTTATGTCTTCGCTTTCTAATTACGTCGAAACACGAAACACAAAGTTCATAAAAACAAGCAATACACCCGTCCAGTGTGCATGCCTCGTCGAATCTGAACTTCTATCTTCAAACGCTGTTAGCAGCGGCGCGTTTTGGAAGTGGCGTCACTTTCGTCACAGGCACGAACTTCCGTTAGTATTCTGCATTCTCCGTCGATGCTCAGCTGATTAGGATTCCGGGTACGGCAAAGGAAAATTACGTAGCTTCGTATTCAGCAGTTGCGGGCAGCAAGGGCTCGTCACTATATATATATCAATACAAAAAACCCTTAACGGGTTAAAAGTTTGTGACGCAGCATTGTACTTTATGGCTATAAGAATTAGAAATACGGGTCTTAAAAATAATGATATCAAATTTTCAGTGACGCTTTGATATTAATTAAATTATACATAGATTTTCTTATTTGAATTTGCTTTTTCCTTTTATTTATATTTACAGTGTAAACGTTATTTTCAACATAAAATAATATATAGCATTTACTCATTGATACCTTTCCATTCACATCTCTTATACTATGAAAGCATGTGTTTTAAAAGAAATTATATGAAATTCCAGTAACGCAGTGGTGTTACATTAAGTGATTTGTTTTTAAATTTCTCTGCAATTATTTTGTTTTGCATATTAAAGTATATGTGCACATTGAAATATTGCTTTTAATTTTCAAATACGCTGTCAAATATATCACTTTCATTAAGCTTATATTATGTACTGAAATATATTTATTTCAATGAATTATTCTATCTTTTGCGTCACGCCATCCAAAACTGAAAAAAATTTCAAGTTTTTTTCTTTGCATCACGATATCTATTTGCATGCATTTTCAATTTATTTGGATGAAATGACACAAAGTAAACATTTCCATATATTTTACTTACAGTTTTGGATGGCGTGACGCAAAAGATAGAATAATTCATTGAAATAAATATATTTCAGTACATAATATAAGCTTAATGAAAGTGATATATTTGATAGCGTATTTGAAAATTAAAAGCAATATTTCAATGTGCACATATACTTTTGTGGCGCCTGCTTTTTCGCACCTGGTTCTTTTCTTTCGGTAAATTCATTTCGAGACACATCAAGACACTGATCACACTTTGTTTACTTTTAAACGTATATTTACTTACGGCACAAACATAAAATACATAACGAATACATAAATTAACATCAAGTAAAGTATTTTCTAAAAAACATGTAGAATGGAACGTTAGTCCATCTTGATTCACACACGCACACTGTTGCCACACTTTCGTACCAAACTTTTTAGTTCTTGTTTTTTAATACTCTCGAAATCAGAGGTGCGGCGTTCACACCTTCCCTCTAGTTTCACTTGAGGGACAATGGCCTTCACAGTGAAACTACTAACCAAAATTTGTGGATAATTTATATAACTGTTCATGAAAGTCTAATTGTCCTTTTAAATTGTTAATTATTGTTTCATCTTTAAATAAATGTTCATGAAAGTTTAATTGTCCTTTTAAATTCTTAATTATTGTCTCATCTTTGACCTAATATCCGATGTTCCATCAAGAGCAATAACATTTATATTTCACTTAATATTTAAATATTTTCTATGGTATAAAATAAGTAACATTTAAACACATGATAGAAATAAAATATATATATAATATATATGAATAAACATTTATCCTGACATGGATTTTCTTGTGCACTTTAAATAATCTTAATGAATTAATATACTTGAATATAAGAAACAAAATAAACACACATATATATATATATGTAATAACAAATACAATATTAAACTAACTTATGACTTTATTCATGAATGCGTGATAAAGCATCTGCAATAGTATTACTGCTTCCTGGCTTATGAGCAATAGCCACTTGATAGCGAGATAGAGCCAATGCCCATCTTTGTAATCTGGCGTTCTTAGGAACTGATTCTGTCAAATATTTTAAAGGGTTATGGTCCGTGTGTAAGATAATAGTGGTTCCATAAGTCCACATTTCGAATTTACCTAATGCCCATATTACAGCATAAGCTTCCCTTTCAAATATTTGAAAAAATTACAAATATTTGCATATGATTATCATATTATTTGTCATTTTTATGAAAATAAAGGAAAAATTTTTTGTTGTTGCAATCACTTTTTAAAATAGAACCAATTTTGAAAGTTAACAACGTATCAGCATGAAAACAATGTAAATACAAAGAATATTTTTGATAAACAAATGTCATATAAAATACAAGTACCTAAATAAATAACTCATTTAATATATATATTAAAAAAAGAAAAATATTTTTTATTTTATTTTTTGTGTTTATTTTTGACGCTCCCCGATAGATGGAGCCAAAACGATTATTTGATATTCAGTATTTCAGATGGAAGAGAAGAAATTCGTCCGCGAAACTGCCGCATCACGGTATTTTCGGAGTAAAAAATAGTTCGATTTTTAAACTGAGTTATTAAAAAAAACAAGAGTTTTCCTAGGGAAAAGGGAGATGTCAGGCACATCAGATAAAAGCGATTAATATCATATATCAATTAAACTAAATTCGCTCGAGCCATATTCGAGAAAAATTTGTTCCTTACATACGCCGTCCATTTACAACTTAAATGAGCCAATTCATATCTCGAAATATATTGCACGCAGAAATGTAGGGATTTCAGGGTAGGATCAGACAGAAGGTGAAAGTCTATTTTGAAAATATCAGAACATAACCTCCCATATTTCCTGAGATATTAAGTGTCGGCTTTCAGCGGTTACTTTGATCTTAAAATTCCTGTATATATAAGTGTCGCAGTTTTCGTTCGTTTTTCCGTTTCCGCTGAGTGTCGTGGCGTTCGTTTGTTTTTGCGCTTGCGTCACTAGAAAAACTGCCGTTTTTCATGATATATATTAAAGTATTTTGAAAGAAAATTTCAGCCAAAAAAACCAAAAGAAACTCAACATTTAATTATGAAAAAACTCTATTTTTTATAATTAAATTAATTTTTGATTAAATATTTTTAAATATTTTAATATAATAATTAATAGAAAAAAGATCTTTTTTAAGTAAATGTCTTTTGAAATACATTTTTCGAAAAATAGCCTAAATGATAGTATTGAGAAAGTTCAGCTAATTTAATTAGTAAAATTGTATATATTTTAATGTAAAATTTTATCAATCAGATTATTTAAATAATATAATTTTAATTAGTTTTTTGTTCTATAATCATGACGGAAGATATCTTTTTGTATTACATAGTATTTTGAAATAGTTTTTATATTAAAAGCCCAAACAATAATGTTAAGTAATTTGATTTAAATTATTTATTTAAAAAAATTATTTTTAATAATTAAATTAGTTTTTAGTTAAAATGTATTATTAATTATTATTATTATTTTTTTTAAATAATCATTTGTTAAAATAACTTTTTATATTAAAAATATTTTGGTGGTGCTAGTTTAGTTGTTAAAGTCAATTAAGAACATCCCAGATCATGGTCGACGACCATGATCTGGGATCGAACCCGGCACTTCCTGTCTACCAGCTTGGAGAGCAGAACTGCTCGGCTTTTTAATTAAAAGTCCAAATAATTTTATTCAGCGATTTCAACTATCTTAATTATAATAAATTATATTTTTAACAAATAAAATAGTTTTTTTTTTTTTTTTTTTTAATTAGAATATTTCATTAAATATTTTTAACTAGTTTTTTTTTTTTTTTTCTTTTCTTTTTTTTTTTTTTTTTAAATAATCATTTATAGGAAATAAAATCTTTTAATATTAAAAGTATTTTTAAATAAATGTTTCTATCAGGGTTGGTTTTTTGACATCAAAAACTGGTTTTTGGCATGACATGTGTCAAAAACTGGTATAAACCATCAAAAACTGTCGAAAATTATATGTGAAAAATGGAAACCATAATGTTAAATGATTTTATGCATATTTTTTAATTGCAATGGTCTAAGATTATAAACTAACATTCATTATATATAATTTTATATATATAATTTTTTTTTCCAGAAAAAAGAAAACTTTATGTTAGGAAACATATCAGTTCATCGTCTTATGGAGAGAGGAAATATTATAAATCTTTTTCATAATTTATCTCAGAACTCTGAAAATTTGCATATATAGGTGGTAAATAATAGTAATACAATTAAGTATATTAAAAATTCTTTAAAACTAACTAAATTAAAAATATAATAATAAATAAATAAAATAAATTTTTCCAGCTAATTATTATTATTTTTCTCTTCACTTTAGCATTATTATCGTTTAAAAAAATATTTAATGTATTATGTTATTACTTTGCGAATTAAATAATGGATTAACTTTTTAAATTACGTTGAAATTTCGATGAAAATTTTTAGCGATCAAACACAATAATAATAATAATAATAATAATAAAAATCTGGAGTGACTACTTGAGATTTCAATGTATTTAATATTAAATTTCAATGTATTTAATATTAAATTTCAATGCATATAAAAGCAAATTTTCATACCTTTAAGGTAGTAATTTACAAGAGAGATATATATTGTCCATATATCCTTAATTAAAAATTATTAATTAAAAATTTCATTACGTAATACATATTAAAATTTAGTTCAGTTAATCATGCAATACCTCAAATTTTTAATCATACAACATTAAAACATGCTATTGACTACAGTCCAAAATGAAAGAATATAATGCGATATTTAATAGCATAGTAATTTCATTCATTGGAGTAAAATACTTATGGTATCTTTTAATTATCAATTAGTATATAATTAACAGAGCTTATTATTATTTTTAAATAAGACCTTTGTAAAATTTTTATAACTTAAAATGCAATAAGTAGTTCTCCTTAGAATATACAAATTCCTATATTTCAATTTTTGTTTTTTGTAAAAATAATAAATATGTTTTTCTTTTTTTTTACTTAAATAAAAATCTTTAGCATTCCTAAAGCGGGCTTCACACTGGCCGTTCCGCTCCGCTCCGCGAGACTAGCGCATGCGCAATGATGAATTTTGTCAACGCAATCGATGAACGCAAAGCTCTCTTGCGGAAAACGTTGACTTCTATCTGTGCTAGAAATGAACGTTTCCGCCGCCGTCGACCGCAAGCAGCGAACCAATCAGATTGTTGAATGAGAAACTCACTTCCTTCATGATCATACTTAAGCCTTGGTTTTTATGAACACAAAACGCGAACGTCAACGTATTCTGCGTCGGGATTTTCAATTTGCGCATGCGTCACGACGTTCTGTTCTGCGATTTCAACGCAGCGCTGATATCAAGGAGACTCTGATTGGAGCGTCGCACAGTGGTCGGAATTTCAAAAAAGCTGGCCAAAAGTCGAAAAATTTAGGCGCGTTTTTAGACGTAAGTACCGCGGAAATACCTTCAGAGGGAGCCACTGAATGAAACTGTGAGGTGGAAAATTTATTCTATCTACATATTTCTAAGTGTAGGCTGGCGGAAAACGTGACAATTTTTTCTTTTTAATTGTTAATGCATTTTAACAGTTAAACAAATAGTGTTTCTCGGAAAATTTCGCAACAACAACATTCAACAAAATATGGCCGACAATTGTGGAGGTTAGTAGATAGTGATCTCCTGAGCGGCTTTTTGAAGTTAACCTCAATTATAACATAACCAAAAGTTTCAAAGTATGGAAACTTTTTTATCTCGCAAGATCCCGCATTGATTCAAAGTGGAGAGTGTTAAGGGATGTCCATTTTATTCAGCCGTTAAAGAATTGGGTGCCCCCGCCTGCCCCTGTATGTGTAAAAGCGTTTTAACTTTTTAATTTAATTTTTACTTTTTAATTTACTTTTTTAATTTTTTGGACTTTGGTCTGCCATATTGGATCCGCCATCTTGTTTTTGAGTGCAAGATCACTTTTTTTTTTTATAAAAACTGATATCAAATTTGAATTTAGCGCCCTCAAAAACCCTTAAATGTGAAAATTATCCTTCATCTATCAATTTTTTGATTTTTGATCCGCCACACAGTGGTCGGAATTTCAAAAAAGCTGGCCAAAAGTCGAAATTAAAGAAAACAAGTGA
The DNA here is from genome assembly GCA_963930645.1 of Salticus scenicus. Lineage (NCBI taxonomy): Eukaryota > Metazoa > Arthropoda > Arachnida > Araneae > Salticidae > Salticus > Salticus scenicus. Next base: position 181,489,715 of record OZ005659.1, read on the forward strand.
AATTGTGATGTATATATATGTTTTCGAGGTCGCTGAATCCGAATCTGACATTGGTTTTTTGAAAAATTCAAAGGCAAACTCAAAAACAAGATGGCGAATCCAATATGGCGCGCCATATTGGATTCGCCATCTTGTAATAATCTAATGGCATCGGAATCCTATACTATAATTCTTCAAGAAACTATACTGATGGCAGAAGTAATTACTTAATTCGTTTGGATAGTAATTATATGTACAATTAAAATCGTTATTTCTCTGTAATATTTTAAAATTTCTATAATTTTGAAAATAAAGTTTGGAAGTGTTTTAAATATAATTTTAAAAAAAGTAAAAGAAAAAAAGAAAAAAAAAAAGTTTAGATAAATATATATATGCGCATTTAAAATTTCTTTATGTTTACTAGTTAAAACAAAGCTAAAAAGTAATTTTTGAGTCATAGAAAATTAGTTACAAATAGAAAAATATAAATCCTACACATTTCTTTTTTTAAATTCAAAAAAATTAAATAATTATTTTTGAATTTATTTATAAAATAAAATAAAGTAAAAATGAAATGAAATGAAATAAAATGTTTAGATAAATATACAATATATTAATGAAGAAAAAAAAAGGTCTCGTAGGTGGCATTAAACCCGTTACGTTCGGGCTCGCAGTCGCTCATCCTGCCAGCTGCGCCACTGGAGCGTTGACTCGGTTTCGTAAAACTTGTACTTGACAATTACTGAAACTTTAAAGGCTTTTTTTCCTCAAAATTGTGTGGGCAGTGCGTGCTACTTCTTTAATATTTTGTTACTTCCAAAGTATACTACAAATCTGCGCAATTTCGTCCCAATCTGAATTTTCCATGTTGTGACCATTCCTTGTTAGATGCAAACGCGCTCTGATAATTTCTAAATTTATTGACATTAAGTAAATACTTGCCAATCAAATAAGGAAGATTGTTAGTTCCCAACCTTTTTTGTACACCACTTAATTTTTAGAGTAATTCTCTTCAAATATATTTAAGATTAAATAAGAAGAAAAGTATTCTGAAAAAAGACTGGTGTGAAAAAATAGGCGGAAAGGGGCGGGACTAACAATCTTCCGGGTTAGGTTGGTAAGTATGTAAGTCACGGTGTAAGTTAATAATCTTACTCCGTGTGTGAGGTAGACGTAGCGTCGAGTTGAGGAAATAAAGGTCGCCGAAGGAAGTCGTTAAAAATTAAATAAAGAATTTAAATAAATGATTAGCTCTGGATTAGATTAAATAAATTAATATACAAATTAAGAAACTTTTTGTGAAAAATACTATACAGGGTGATAGGAAAATGTCTGGCCAAAATTTAACCCCTTAACTGCTCCGGGCATTAAGATGATGGAATATGGTTAGTTTTAAAGAAGTAGCTGGGTAAATGAAGTAAATGATGTTGTCTGTTTTGAGAAGTTTAAATAGTGTGATAGTTGCGTCGTGAAGTGTGGTGTATGATGTAGAGGATATTACGAGATATTGTGGTGTATTGAGTAGTGGATATTACGAGATATCGTGATGTGTTAAATTAAATCAATCAGAGTCCGATGTTCATGGATATAAGATGAAGTTTAATAATGAAAAACGTGCAGAAATTGCACTCACGTACATCACGCTAGAGCGTCAGCGTACCCAAGAAGCGACAACAAACAAAAGTGTTGCCAAAACATATATATAAAGAAAACTTACAGTTATGGTTACATATATGATAGAAATGAATGACAGTTTAAATGTGATACAAAATAACAGTGATTACATCAAATATAAAACAGTTACTGTGATTAACTCTCAATACCCACCCTTAATCACATATTAGACCACAATGATTAATTAGTTTACATAATCTAGGTTTTGGTAAGCTTTTTGTAAATAAGTCTGCCAGCTGATCTTCAGTAGCTATGTATTCAACACTAATAGAATTTAATTTTATAATTTCCCTGATATACTTTAGCTTAATGTCTAGGTGCTTTAATCTAGCACAATGATTTTCATTACAGACAGCTTTTATGGCAGATTGATTATCTTCAAAAATTATCATTTTTATTTCTTTACATCCCAAAATTTCTTTTGTTAAGTTATAAACAATCACTAAAATTTGAATAGCTTTAGCTAAGGCTAAAATCTCTGCTTCAGTAGAAGACAGAGCTATGGATGTCTGCTTCTTAACATTCCAAATTATTGGACAACTGTTTAGCATTAAAATATAACCTGAAATTGATTTTCGATCACGTAAATCAGCCCCCCAATCAGCATCAACATACAGAGAAATGACAATATCATCACTACTACACTTAGGAAAAAATAATTTTAGCTCAAGAGTCCCTTTGAGATAACGTAGGAGTCTTCTACATTGCAGGAAACTTGGTGTTAATCACTTTGGCAACCCTAAAGCAGACATAGATAGCAGGGTTATAAAAGATAGTGATGTATCTTTATTTGGCGTAAAAAGTATTCCGTATAGATTAAACAAAATCTTCAGTTATCAATTGACCTGAACCTGATTGACTAGAAGAAACTGAGAGATAATAATACCGGTTTGTGCGGTAGGTGATAACGAAAAAAGTGGATAAAAGCAATAAAATTTGTTCTCTTCTATCTATTGTAGTAGTCTCCAGAAATACACAAGAGATGTTTATTTATTATTATTATTTTTTTTTTACTATTCTTGCAATCTGCAATTAAATATCAAGCTACTTTTTAAGAAATATTACATATTATTAATATACATATATATTATCAAAGAACACAAATAAGACAAATTTGACTTATTCTTTTAATAAACTTTTTAAAAAAAGTTATAAACTTTTTATGTTTTTCAGCTTACATTGGGGGTAATGTAAAAGTAATTAATTCACAAGAATTTACTAATTTCTTCTTAATTTTCTTATTTGTATTTTTACATTTATATAATTTAAACAAGTCACCGTTTTAAACATATATTGGTTTGTGTTTAAATAATTACAGATTTGTTAAATAATAATATGCAGTACAGAGAGTCTTAAATAAATTCTCAAATGGGGGAAATAAAAAAAATAAATTAAAGGGAGCATGCATATTTATTTATTTAATAATTTTTAACTGTTTAATTAAAGATCAACCTCAATTAATATACTGATATTTCTAACTCCTTTCATGTTCTTGAATTAACAAAGAATATGTATATGTATATTTAAATTCTTTACCTCCCAACACACACACACAATTATATATGTGTGTGTGTGTGTTTATATATACTGTAAAATAAATATGAGACTCAATAATATATAATCCTAATTGCTTATTTTTATGTACTATACTTTGAGGTAATAATAATAATAATAATAATAATAATAATAACAGCATTATTATTTAACAGTATTGTTGAATAATAATATGCAGTACAATGGGTTTTAAATAAATTCTCAAATGGGGGGAAATAAAAAAATTAAATTAAAGGGAGCATGCATATTATTGTATTATTAATAGAACGTGACGTCTATTTATTTCAATAGAAAAAGAAAATACCAAATGAGAACAGTTTTTGTTTTTACTGCGATTTTTGATTTTATTTTACTTTTTATCAAGTTAAATATATATATATATATTAAAAATAAAATTGAACAAAAAGAAATTTTAAGAGATTAACGCAATAACCGTTGCTAAGGAGCGCAATTTCATATTTTAAAAGAAAGAGTCAGTTATTTATTTTTTGATTGATTTTGGCAGTGCAAATGCTCGAGAGGTTTCGCCAGCGAAGTTGTTAGACGAGAAGTGACGGGTTCGATTCGAGGTCGCATTTATCGGCCTAGTCATTAGGAATTTCTCGTGGTTATCTTCAAAATCGCGGATTTTTTTTTATTTTTTTTTTACATAAACTATTATGTAAAAAAATGTGTGTATTTTCAAATCATAATAAACTATATATATATATATATATATATATATATATATATATATTTAAGAAAAGGAAAAAAAATTACATTTTCTAATTACGATAGACTTATTCGTATTATAAAACTACTTGGCGAGCTTTTTTTAAAAATGAAAACTTCAATACATGTTGACGTATTATTAAAAAAAAAAAAAAAAACTAGTCAGCATAGGTGGACTCTGCTCAGTTCCCCATTATATGTATGTTCTCATAAATTTCTAGTGCAAAACATATTACATTCATGTTAAGAGAAATGAATTTGACCAATAGCTTGACACAGAGACAGAACAAAATGCCCGCCTAATAGGCTACCCACCGCTCAGTTCGATATATTTATCTTATTCTAATCTATTAATTTATTTTATTGGGGTCAATTTCGTAGTTTATTTTCATGTTACTATTTCCAATACAATAATCCCCAAAGTGCATATTCATATGGAATAACGCCCCATTTCACTATGTTGATAAAATCTAATTTTCCTGTTAGAATATTTGTAGGGGGGGGGTAACATTTTTTTTTTTTTTTAATCTCTCTTTTATGAAACTGTTTGATATATACAATATACAATTATTTCTTCTCTCTTGTATATTTAATAAAATAAAGTATTGCATTCGTAAAAATTTTCGGTTTTCTACGGATTTACACGTTTTGACAGGTCCAGAACTGAATTTAACCATTTTTAGAAAATGTGTGTCTGTAGCGTGAGACAAAAAGTTTTATGGCAACAGTATTTCAAGAACTAGTGCACAGAATTTCATTTAAATTCATATGTAGTTGCACCTTGACATAAATTAATGCCTATCAACTTTTGGTGCAGATCACTCAACAGGTGATGCTGCTAGACTGCAATTTGTTCGATTTAAGGGAAGGCTATATCTCAAGGTCTGTTATATATATAACCGAACAAAACACAGAATATGAGACGGTCTTTATGAAACACCAAACTAAATGAATTTGGGTGCAGATCCGCTAATAGATGGCGCTGCTGTGCTGCAGTTTTCCCCGTTAACGGGAAGGCTCAACCTTTATTGCATATAATTGCACAACACTTGGATTATTAAAAACCCATTATGAAACAGTTTGCTGATTGTATTTGGGTGCATATCGGCCGGAAGGTGGCGCTGATGTGCTGCAAATTACGCTCTTTAATAGGAAGGCTAAATTATAACTTCTATTGCATATAAATGCAGCAAATTTGATATGCGTGATAACCATTATGAAAACTATCCTGACTTAATTTGGGAACATATCAGCCAATAGGTGGCAATGCTATTACTGACCTATGATTTTCCATATGACTACATCTCAGCATCTGTTGATTAAAAATGCGTAAACCTGCATACTTAAAATAGTTATTGTGAAAAGTTGAACATTGATGCATGTCAAAATGGTAAAAAGTTATTAAGTGACGCTCTTATATATATATATATATATATATATATATATATTGAAGAAAGTTTTGTGATGATTGCAATATACTAGTTTTTAAAGAAATACCGTTTTAGAATGATAATTTGGGTTTTATTATTTAGATTTAAAGCTTAAGGATAGAAGATGCTGCCTTAATTAAGAAAAGAATAATGCAGCATTGGCAATTTTTTTGACACCAGAAATTTGGTCAACATTTTAAGAATCTTAAATAGTAATGAAAAAAAAAATCTAAATAATATATCATCTAACGAATAAATAAATAATCTATATGAAGAATCGAATTCGATATATGTATAAATATTAAACAACATTATAATTTTCAAAAACTGTGTGGGTTGGCACTTTCATATTGCATTCTCCTGATGAACAGTTATGTTCAATTATTTTGATTTGAAACAATTTTTGTGAGTTTTTGCGATTTATAGCATTGCTTACAAAGTTTGTATTCATTACATTTCTGTTTTATGCACATTCCGCATTACAGAAGTTTTACTGTATGCATGCATATGAAATAAAAAATTAGTATGTTGTGGCCATACAATACTTTCTTCTATATATTATCTTATAAAAATTCAAGCAGCACCAAAATATTTATTAAATTATTGTTTATTAAAATTACTTTCCATGATGAATGCAGACGATTTTTATATCAGAGAAGTAAAACATTAAATTCCGAACGAAAGTCAACTTGTTCTGACATCAAAAGAAAAGTTTTTTTTTTTTTTTTCCTTCCATTAAAAATGAAAAATGCGACAATTTTGTTTCAAATTATCCCAAATCTAGAGTTTGACTTTGTGTTGCCGATTTCTTTTGAATGTTACCCATATATTAAAAATTTACAGCCCCTGGGGGGGGGGGGGGAATTCACTCCAGAAGGAAAGCGATGTTCTACACGCACACAAACTTTTATCTAGTTTACTACTATTATCAATAATTAATTTTACAATCATTCATTAAAAATAACTCTTATTTTGTACATTTATAGGAAATTTCGTCCTATACTGCCATCTTAAAAGTTATAAGAAAATGAAATCAATGTGCGACCTGTTGAGAAATGGACTCCCAAATGTAATCTGAACCAGATTAGGTCAGGATGCAATTAAGTGCAAGTTTGATTAAATTTCGTTCATTGGTTCGTGAGATACAGTGTCCAATATTTTTTTTTTATATGCACACAGACGGAAATTTTTATAAACAGTAAAATCGTGTTCAGTACATCTTAAAACATGTAAATTGTAAATCTGTCAAAAACTAGAGTTCAAAAATTTTACCAAATCAATACTTTTTTCTTATACCTATAGAAGAAAGTAATACGGGAAGAGTTAAAAAAAGAAAATAATAATGTTCGCTTACTTGTAATAGCCGAAATAGGTTGAAAATTGTCGCTACCGACATTGCAAGAGTCACTCTCCTGTATAACTGAGGACTGTTTTTAATTTTTTTTACCAATCATCGATAATTTTCAGTGAAAATTAACAACAGAATTTAGCGTCAATTCAACTAAAGAGTCGTTTCAAAGAGTTTTAATTTACTTTTCAATCGGTAGTAATATTAACAACCTCAAAACTCAAAATAAGGAGCTGCAATTCGAGCACTCCCCCCCCCCCCCCCCCACACACACACACAGACACCTTACACCTTACTAATGAGACTGACCAATAACACTTACTGAAGATCAAATCAGAGGGTTTCGCTATTTTCGGTCTACAGAGAATACATTTTTGTAAGCGGTTTCGACCTCACCGAGGTCGAAAATTTTCACGATTACCTAAGTTCCCCATACCTATAGTATGATGGGGAACTAAAAAAGATATTTTGTCAAAGAACACAATATGCTCAATTTGACTTATTTACTTTCTCTTACCCATATATATATGGCAGAGAAAGTACTGCTTTTCGGTTAAATTTTCAAAATTAAGTTTTTGTTATATTTACTCGTTTTCAGGCCCCATGAATCCGAAAAACAGGTTTTTAGCGGTTGGTCTGTGTGTATATTATCATCATATATCAAGAAAAAAAAAAAAACAGCATCAGGAAGTCCAAACTCGGTATTCTAAATCTGTGTCATATAGAGATGCTACACTAAACTTTTCGATCAGAAAAAAAAAAAAAAAAAAAAAAAATGGTTCATCTATAGGGAAACTCAAAAAAATTCATATACATTACGTCTATGGGAGAAATTGCAATTAAGTAGAGTTTAACATCTATAGGCTGCACCCAAATTAAATGAATATAGATTTTTTATAGTCATAAAAGCATGTTTCATGCAGAGTATGGTACGAAAATCATTACCCGTTCATTTACAAGGCTACACAAAAGAACTAGAATATAGGATTATATTTCAGTGCACAATGTGGTTTGTACATAACTTTTAGAAGATGTACAGGGCTACCAATAGTTAATCGAAAACATTCTCTATTATTGAATGTAATTAGTGGAAGTGCTTTACTATAATATTTTGCCATATTCAGGAAAACTGGTCAGAAATAAAAATCAGTTCCTTATACCCATGTGGTAAATAAAGTATTTTTAAAACTAAACTAGGGGGCTCTGCCCCCTGCTCGCTCCGCTCACCAACCCCCGAGGGAGGCTTCGACTCTCCCTCGACTCACTTTTTATTAACACATGCAGAGCTCTTCCCGCATATTCACTGCTTTCTTTCACTGAAAAGGAATATTAATAGTGCATATTATAAGACTTATATTAGTAGTGCATATTAGAAATTATGGAAATTGTCATATTCAATGTCAAATTAGAATATATAGCATTTATACTTTTTTTTAATAGAAAGAAATTCATAATATCTAGACCATTTTGCATTACAGACTTAGTATATGACTTTATTTATTTATTTATTTTTTTTACAACCTTATATCCGGACCGCGGTACTTCAGTCGGTAGAGCGCCGAGCTCGTAATTGGAAGATTGCGGGTTCGGTTCTCGAGCCGGCAAAGACTGTCGTATACACTAATGGTGGCTGGTGCAAGTAAAATATGTCGTGGCCGCAATATCCTCCATGTTCTCATCAAAATGATACCTCTGGGGACCACAGAAGCTGGGGAGCCATCCCCTTCGTGTAGGATCAAAACTGTGGTGGCATGTCTCCGGAACATTCTTAGGGGGGCGTCCCAGACCGTCGCCAATTATCCATAGCGCAGTAATGGTACGACGTCAAACACAACCAACCTGATTATCTACCTACCTACAACCATGGATCATATTTTAATTTTCCCGTGTAAGAAAATTAATTTTCTAAAAATAGGAAAAAAAAATTGATATGTATTTTATTTCTTTTTTACATCCATGGTTTCGGGCAGCGGTACCCTAGTCAGTAAAGCGCTGAGCACGTAATTGGAAGATTACCGATTCGATGCTTGAGCCGGCTAAAGACCGTCGTGTACGAATGGTGGTTGGTGCACATAAAATCTGTCGTGGCCGCAAAGTCCTCCATGTTCCCATCTACACTATACCTCTGGGGATCATCAAAACGGGGAGGGGGAGGGTATCCCTCCGTGAAGAATCAAAATTGTGATGGCATGTCTCCGGAACATCTCTAAGGGTGCGTCCCAGACCGTCGCCAATTACCTATAGCGCAGTACTGGTACGACGTTAAATCCAACCTACCTACAACCATGAATCATATTTTAATTTTTCCGTGTAAAATGACTTCATGACAGAAGAACAACTTCACTGGGAGAAACTAATTTCAAAATGGCAAATAGAGCACCTTCATAAATTTGTCGTTTTTAGCTAATAACTTCTTTAATTAAAATGATAGAAACTTCTAAGCAGCTGAAATGTTTTCCTTGGAGTATTCGGAACACATTGATACCTCTCATGACGCGAAGGATCCTGCCCTCCGCTAGAAGATGCTGTCGCAGACAAAACAATTTGACGCCAGTGACAGCAACTTTTTTTTTTAATATATAGAGATATTTAGCGTTCTTTTTACTTCCATTACCCTACTACCGTAGGTAATGGAAGTATTGTATTCGGACCAAAAAATTCGATATCGAGTTTTCACCTGATTTACAGGTTTTAAGGTCTCATGAGTCGAAAAAAGTAGTTTTTGAAATTGGTCAGTGTGTGTGTATGTGTGTATGTATGTGTGGAATCTTCTGGCTATCATATCTCCGAAACTAATAAAAATAGAATTACGAAACTTCACAATTGATATAGATCCGGTGTACAAATGAATTTTCCAAATTTTGGTGAAAATTGGAAAACCGGAATTGGGTTATCGGAAACCGGAAATGGGACCGTAAGTCCGTATCTCAAAAACGGCTCCAGCGATTTTCTTCAAAGTTGCTATATAAAAACTCTATTAGATGCCCTTTCGAATGATATAAGTTGGTAAGTTCAGGAAAATTGATAGGCGTCCTGTATAAATAGCTCAATTTGAGGTATCGCAAGTGCGTTCCTTTAAAAACGGCTGTACGGATTTTTTTCAAACTCGCCATGTTAACTCCCTTTTAAATATCCTTTTGTATGTAATTATTGTTTTCCGGTCAATAAGTGAGAATACCAAGTTTTGGTAAAAGTTGGTATCTCAAAAAAACGGCTCTAACAATTTTCTTGAAAATTGTTTCATTAATCCATTTTAGATACCCTTTCTCATGTATTACGTGGTTATTACAAGAACATTAACGCTCATTCTGATTAGGTAGTTCAGTTTTAGATCTCGGAAGTTGATGTTTAAAAAAAATAACTCTTTTTTTTCTTTTTGTTATTTTTTAACTCGCAATGTAAACTCTGTTTTATATGTCTTTATACGTGTATCAAGTTTCTCTTACTGGAAAATTCCAAAAAATGCATATAATATCTCTACAAAATGTATATAATACGTGTAATAGTTGGTAAAGGGAAGTCGTGTGGTTGTTTCACAACAGATTTTTTTTTAATACTGACACGTTTTGAGGCTCCCTCAATATTGAAGACAGGTTTTTAACGTTTAATCTTTGTCCATTATTTTTATTAGATTAACTTAAAAACAAATAATTTCAGCCAATTCAAATGTTGTACTATTTTGAAGTTAACATGTTGTTACTTGAAAATTTTTATCCAAATTCCTTTCAAGGAGTGGTGCGAGTGAAAGCTGTCTGAATAATTTCAAATTAACATTTAAATTTAATAACAGTTTTTGAATTTTTTTTTACATACAATTTTTACATACATTTTTTTTTGTAAATACAATATTAAACGGCGGGGGGGGGGGGGGGGACTTTTTGTTAAATGAAGCTTTTCCGAAGGCTGTTTTAAATTGTTTTTAACGAAGGTTTATATAACAGTATTAAATTTATGCAGTAACCTTAAAATATGGAGTTGCGCCCTTTGCTAAAGAGCGCAACTTCATATTTTTAAGGAAAGTGTGGGTTATTTATTTATTCATTCATTTTTTCAGAACAAATGGTAAGAGAGGTTCTGCTCTGGTAACTGGTAGACGAAAAGTGTCTGTTTCGAATCCAGGTCGCACTCGTTGGCCTAGCTATTCGGAGTTTCCCGTGGTTATCTTCAAAATCACGTGATTTCGGACTGCGATCCCTTAGAAAGATTCCTCACGGATGATACTACTCCACCTATTCCCAGGATCTTCGTGTAGTCATTCGGCCTTAACATTTACACGACACAGGGACCTTGTTATGATTAAAAGTCCCACCCCCTCCTTCCAACTTTAGAACAAGCTGGTAGACATGAAAATTACATACAGACCTTGTTGACAAAACTGCCAAACTTTCTTTTTTCTTTTTTAAATAAATTATTATGTATTTTAAAATTATAATAAGCGACAAAATTGGAAACCTAATTTGCTAAATTATATTTTTTCTTTAAAAGAAAAAAAAAATACGCTCTCTAATTATGATAGAGCAATTCATATTATAAAATAACTTGACAAACCGCGGAAAACTCCGAACACCTAAATCAACGACCCCGTCTTGGGATCACACCCGGTACTTCCCGTCTGATGGGGCAAAAACAAAATTAGTCGTTTACCACGTTTGCGGTAAATTAATTCTATAATAACATAATTTGCAATCTAAAATAAACACAGCAAAATATAAAAGGTTATAAGAATAAAACCAAGCTAAACAAGATTTTAAAATTGTCATATGTTAACTCCATTTTCTCTATGAAGTGTCATTTTTTTCTACAGATAAACAGCTCTAATCCTTTGAGAAGCATACGGACGGATATTTCTAATTATCTTGGAAAAGAAATCGAGAGGGAATAGATGGGAGGGAGAGCTGACATCTGGCGCGGCGAATGAAAATCACAATGAGTATATTATATATCTGAGGAGCAGGGGGGGGGGGGTAGAAGGAAATGAAATTTATTCTTTTTTAAACTACCCTGTTATCGATTAAAAAAAAAAAAAAAAAGGAAAAAAAAATTGTATAATTACGTACAATTTGTGAAAAAATTACAGTAAGTTTCAGACATACTTGGGGGTGGGTTAAAGAGAGGGTGAGGGCAGAGGCAAATAAAATAATTTTTTATATCACCATTTTACCGATTTTATTGATATATTGTATAACTATACTTACTTTTTATGAAAATCACAATGTGCGTATTATATACCTGAGGGGCAGGGGGGGATGGAAATAAAATATATTCTTTTTTAAACTACCCTATTATCAATTTAAAAAAGAACTTTGTATAATCACGTACAATTTATGTAAAAAATGACAGTAAGTGTCAGACATAATTTGGGGGGGGGGATTAAAGAAGGGGGGGGGGTCTGAGGAAAATAAAATGATTTTTTATGTCACTATTTTACCGTAATAAATGAAATATTCTATAACTATCACTTACTTTTTATGAAAATCACAATGAGTGTATTATATACCTGGGGGGGGGGGGGGTGTTGCAGATGGATTTTTTTTTTCTTTTTTTTTTTTTTTGTAAACTACTTTAGTATCGATTTAAATAATTTTTTCTGTATGTACCACTTACTGTTTAAGAAAAATTACAATGAGTGTTACACAGATCTGCGGGGAGGGGAGTTGCTAAGAGGGGACAGAGTAAAAAAAGTGGTTGTTTTTATGTATCTATTTATATGAAACTTTGTATGATTATCACTTGCTTTTTATTAAAATTATAATAAAAGTTACCTGTAGTTAAAAAAGGGGGCAGTGTGTGAATGGGGGGGGGGGGGAGGAGGATGAAAAACAAAATCTGTTTAAACAACACGTATCATCGATTTTTTTTCTTTTTCTTTTATTGACATTTTGTGCAAATGTCATTTACTATTGACGAAAAATTACAGTGAGTGTGATAAATTACAGTGATATGTCTGGGTTAGGTTTGTGTGTGTGTGTAGGGGGGGGGGGGTGCTGGAGACAGAAAGATACAAATGATGTTTTAAATCATTATGCTTTGCACTTTAATAAAAGTTATAATAAGTATCACTTAATGTTTAGGAAAATTTACGCTGATTGTTATGCATATCTTGGGGGGGGGGGGGGGGAGAGCGCTATGGGGCCAGAGGAGAAAAAGGGTTGCATAAATATCACAACGTTACCAATTTTAATTAAATTTTTAACACTATCACCTCCTTTTAATGAAAAATTGTGGTGAATGTTACCTACACACAAAAATATAAACCATATCAGTTTCATGATTTTCAGATTTCTCACACCTGACACCTCAGAAATGTAAGAATGTAAAAATGAATGTAGAAATGTAAAACAGCCAAGGACGAAATTTTCTATGACTGCCTAAAGCTGCCTTCAAACTCTAGAAACGATACAGGGCTTCAAAAATCATAAATTATCCATTGTCCGAAAGTGACCCTTGAAATTTTGCACGCATTTACAATGAAGGACATTACTTTTTGTTGCTCTTTTACAAAAGAGACCCTAGTCCAGATGCAATTATCGCACTAGGAGGTTTGTGAGCTTCGATTCCAGCGAGCGTTGACTCTCCTAAACCACATAAAAAAAATATCAATAGAGCCTCATTTGCAGCTTTCTAAGTTGCCAGAGTTTGAAGGCAGCTTTAGATCCCCATACCTGTAATATGATGTGTAATGAAAAATATGAACATATTGATAAATATTTTATACATTTTTTCCGTTTCTAATGAAGATTGCTTTAAAAATATCACATGACAGAAGTATAAGAATGTAATTGATTTATTTATATAATAGAATAATTTATTGGGAAAAAAAGAAAAAAAAAAAATTTTCTCGCTGTTTCCTAACAATTATTTGAAAGTAATAAACCATATGCGTTTTCTGTGATTTTAATTTTAAATCTTTTTTTAATCTCATTTTTTGACCATAAAAATGCGTCACGTACTTTTTAAAATTACTGAAATGAGTTAAAAGGAAATGTTGCCCCCTAAATTTCATGCTTTAGTTAATTTTAAAAATCTATTTGTTGTGTCCAAAAGCTTTTTGCACCCCTAGATCCCCAAAAATTACCCCTTTCATTTGGTACCAAATTTGTAATGATAGGACTGATATTTCTAATTTATTTTCCCCTTTTTTGGTGTTACACAAAACTAGTCTACAAAAACTGGCGAAGACGTTTTTTTTCCAGATTGAAACTAATAGTCCTCCATCCTGAAAAGCATACTTAACATCTGTGCAAATTTAATTTTATTTTTAGCGATAAAAAATATATATAAGCTCATAAGATTTTTACTTTCCGAACACTATAGTGAGGAAAGTATTGTAATCATGTCAAAAATCCGAATTCGAGATTTTGATGTTTCTATACGTTTCGAGGTCCCCTGAGTCATTTTTCACTATTTTTACGATGATGTATGTATGTGTGTGTGTATGTATGTGTGTATGTCTGTGAGCATCTAAAGTCTGTGAGCGCTAGCATCTAAACGCTTCGTTCGAATAAGCTGAAAGTTGATGCGTATTTTGTAAGTCACCATAGTACGAAACCTATAGATTTTGGTGAATCTAGCACTTATAGTTTTTTTACAGGGATACAAAGAAAAATTCTTTATCATTATGGTCTATGGGACCAAAATCTGAAAAGTGCGATAGCATCTAAACGCCTTCCTCAATTGAGCAAAAAATTTATACACATATTACAGGTCACAGTTACTCAATCTGTATAGAGTTTGGAGAATCTGGCACTTACAGTTTTTTTTACAGGGGCACAAAAAAAAAAAAAAAATTCTTTATCATTATGGCCTATAGGGCCAAATTTTTAAAAGTGCGATAGCGTCTAAACGCTTATTTAATCTGAACAAAAAATTTGTACACATGTTATAGGTCACAGTTGCACGAACTGTATAGATTTTGGTGAATTTAGCACTTACAGTTTTTTTACAGGGACACAAAGAAAAATTCTTTATCATTATGGCCTGTGGGACCAAATTTTCACTTTCTTCTATATTCAATAGAAGAAAGTATTGGATTCATAAAAATTTTCTACCTCGGGTTTTTGATGGATTTACACGTTTTGAGAGCTATAGAACATGATTTGACCATTTTTAGAAAATGTCTGTCTGTTTGTCTGTCAGTCTCTGCGTGGATGTGACAAACTTTTGAGGCAACTGTATCTCAGGAACTACTTCACAGAATTTCATACAAATTGGTATAGTTGCACCTTGACATAAATTAGTGCCTATCAATTTTTGCCATCCCGCTTTTCTAAATTTTTAACATGGTGGTATAGTACAAAATTTTGTATAAATGTGCATAAAGAAAATTATTTTTTAATAATCATTATGAAATTTACCAGAATTATTTATAATAGAGATAGTCAACTGGAAAAAAATTTTGTATGTGTAGGAGCCTCGCCTCCCACCCCCCCTGGCGGGGAATTCTCTCCTCGAGGGGAGTAAATTTTCATGATGGGTATCTTTCAAAAGAGCTCGCCAGTACCTTTAAAACGAATGGTTGAACCATAGATCTGCGATAATTTAAAATGAAGTTATCGATTTTTTTTTAATGTAATATTGACAAAAAAATTGACTTTTTTTGGATATTTAGTATTATACTACTTCTCTAATATGGAAATCATCTGCATTAACATGGAAGATAATTTTTTTAAATAATAATTTTAATAAATTATTTTTACTGAGTGAATTTGTATAGGAAAATACAGAAGAAAGTCATGTGGTGGCCACAACATACTAGTTAAAAGTGCGATAGCATCTAAACGCCTTATTCAATTGAGCTGAAAATTTATATGAATATTATAAATCACTGTTGCACTAACTATAAGCATTTTGGTGAATCTAGCATTTATTAGGTTTTTTGCAGGGACACAACGAAAATTTTTTATCCTTATGATCTATGGGCTCAAAGTTCAGTAGCGTTAAATAAAACATCGTGTAATATATGGAGAAAAGTATTCAAACACTTTATTATGGTTTTATCTCTTTTGTTTTTTAACAACTCCTCTTTCTTTACTTTATCTACAAAACTGTTAATTACTCAATGTTCGGAAAGTTGAGTGGAGTCACTCCAGATTTTTTTTTTTTTTTTTTTTTTTAAGGAAAAAATGTTTGAGCCATAGAAATATGCTTAATAAATGACCGCCCCGCCCCCACCCCATTTTTTTTAAGCTCTTCAAATCTCGAATGTTATTCTGTATTGCATTCATAAAAATTTCAATTTCTGGTTTTCGATGGATTTACACATTTGAAAAGGTCCAGAACTTTGTTTGATCACTTTTAAAAAATGTCTGTCTGTGGGTGTTAATGGCCAAAATTCTGTTCAACTATATCTTCAGAATTACTGCGTAGTATTACATATAAATTTACATGTAGTTGCACCATGACATAAATCAGCGCCTATCAACTTTTGGTGCAAATGGCTCAACAGGTGGTGCTGCCGTAGTGTGATTTCTGTAACTTAAAGGAAGGTTGTATATCAGGAACTACTTCACAGAATTTCATATAAATTTATATGTACTTGCACCTTGGAATATTAGTGCCTATCAACTTTTGATACCAATCGAAGTACTGTAAACAGGTACTTTGAAGTACTGTATAACAGGTGGTGCTGTTATACAGTACTTTCTACAATTTCAGGGAAGGCTATTATAACTTATGTTCTAATAATTTAACTACACGTAACTTTATGTTAGAAGGACATTATGAGAAATTTTTCTGATTCAATTTGGGAGCATGTTGGCTGCTAGGTAGCGCTGCTGTACTGCAATTTTCTCCCAAAACGGAAAGGCTATATCTCAGATTCTATTGTTCATAACTGCACAAAACGTAGTATGTGAAAGAGCCAGCCATTATGAAGCACTATAGTGATTTATTTTGAGTGTATATCAGCTAACAGGTGGCAATACTGCACTGCAATTTATCCCATGAATAGCCTAAGTGTGAACTTCTATGACATAAGTGCATGAAACTCAATATGTAAGACAACCATTATGAAAATGAATGCCAATCTTATTTAGGTGTATATCAGTTGACACGTGGAGCTGTTAGAAATATTTTCAAAAGCCTATATCTCAGCATCTGTTGGCTGAAATTGCTCCAAACTCTATATGTAATATATTTATTGTGAGAAGGTATGGTTAAATATTTGTACGATTTAAACTTTAAACAGTAAGTGGCGCTGTTATATAGAATTAAGAAAATTTTATGATGGCCACAACATATTAATTTTCCTAAGAAAATAACTCTTCAGCTATGATTATACTAATACATTATTTTATTTCGTTTTTTTAAATACTAGTATTGCAAAATATATGTAAATAATATGTTGTAGTTTTATAATTCTGAACAAAACCTATCTTTTTGTGATAATGCTTTTCACCATAAGTGTAAGTATAAGTGTGTTAGGCTTAAAGTTTTAATCTTCATGACAATATTACACAAATAAATAGATAAATATGTTTAAGTAAATTATATTTAAAATGCTTTTAGAAGAATAGTATATGAAATATTGTTATACTTTATTGTTAAAAAAAAAAAAAAAAAAAAAAAAAAAAATACCGGATATCCGGTAACCGGCAAAATCACTGTCCGTTTCATCCCTAGTAGAAAGTTATTTAAATGTGATTTATAAATATTGTTTATCATAAAACGCAATGCACTGGCATTTTTGGGGGGTGTCCCTGTACAGGAAACTGTTGTACAGTGCCTATTAATGCCACTTTAAATAGGGAATATTTCGTAGTAAACTTGAATAGCTTTTATCATTTTGAAGAAATTCTGAAAATATTTAAGGATGCAGGAGGCGGGCAGGCACACAGATAGACAAACCGACAGCCAGACAAACAGCTGGACTAAATCAAATCATACTAACTTTTAAATATTGTTATAAAGTATTAAAATGCTTAATAAAAATGAAATTGCAATTTCAGCTATTTCCTTAATAGCCCTTGTATATCTAAATATTTGTACGCGGCTCTGTAAATCTTAATGATAATTCTACGGAATACTACAAAAAGCATTCGTTCGTGCGTATGAATAACAAATTTCAATTTCGTAAACATTTATGTAAAATAAAAGTTTTAAGTATGGTTTATAGAAATAAGTTTCCTTGTACACAAATCAACAATAGTATTTAATCTATTTTCAACATGAACCACCGATAGTTAATTTGAATAACATATATCACGTTTCAAGAGATTTCATGGATATTTACATGGAGTTATAGCATAGACAGACAAACAGGTAAACCGAAGTCATAAACACTTTAAATTTTGTTGGAAAATGTTAAAAATGAGTACTAGTTGAACGGTTGTGAATTTTCTAAATCAAAAACGGGAATTTAAAAAATCACAATAAGTAATGAGTAATTGTGGAAACAAATTTCCCATAGAATAACACGAGCTTCGGCTGTTGTACTGTACGCTTCACTTAATTTCGGCCGGCAGTCTATTCCCATGTAATTTCATGGAGAAATTTATTTTATAACTTACTCATTATTACCTAACGTATTTCTTTTTTATTATTATTATTCCGTTTTCACATTTTGAAAATTCACAGCCGTTAAAATGTTTCTCGTTTTTCATGAATTAAGTTTTAATATTTTTAACATTTTGTTTTAAAGCTGTAATATGCGAAAATTTAACTAAGATCATTTATTACTTTTTAGCTTCAAAATGAAATATTAAAAAGTAAAAATTTAATTTTTGTCAATAAAAAAATCGATAATAAGTGTTGTTTAAAAAGATTATTTTATTTTTCATCTGCACCCCCCTCCCCTCCCCTCCCTCAATACACACACTTGCCCCTTTTTTAACTACAGGTAACTCTTATTATAATTTTAATAAAAAGTAAGTGATAGTCATATAAAGTTTCATAAAAATAGCTAGCATAGTGATATAAAAGCAACCACTTTTTTCACTCTGTCCTCTCTTAGTCCCCCCCCCCCCCCCCAGATACGTGTAACATTCACTGTAATTTTTATTAAAGAGTAAATGGTATATATACAAAATTTTATTTAAATCAATATTAGAACAGTTTAAAAAATATATATATTTCCGTCTACAACCCATCTTGCCCCCCCCCCCCCCCAGGTATATATCACACTCATTGTGAAATTGATAAAAAGAAAGTGATAGTTATTAAGTCAGTAAAATGGTGATACAAAAAAAAAAAAATCATGTAATTATTCCCTGCTTCTTCCCCTTTAGTTTCCCCCCCCCACAACCCCAATTATATCTGACACTTAGTGTAATTTTTTCATAAATTGTACGCGATTATACAAATTTTCATTAAAATCGGTAAGAAGGTGATATAAAAAAAAAATATTTTCTTTCAATCTGGTCCTACCCCCCCCCCCCCCTTCCTCCAGGTATATACTAAATGAACGTCGTACTAAATCAATTGAAATTTCTGTTCGTTTGAGCCGTTTTTGAGATACCAACTTTTACAAAGCTTGGCATAATTAATTGTTGACCAGAAAACAACAATTACATGCAAAATGATATTTAAAAGAAGGTTAACATGGAAAAAAAAAAAAAAAAGAACATGCAGCTGTTTTTAAAGGAACGCACTTGCAAGACCTGAAATTGAGCTATTGATACAGGACGCCTATCAATTTTCCTGAACTAACCAACTATATCATTCGAAAGGACATCTAATAGAGTATTTATACAGCAATTTTGAAGAAAATCGTTAGAGCCGTTTTTGAGATACGGACTGAGATACCACTTCCGGTTTCCAATTCTCATTAAAATTTGATAGCCATAAGATCCCCCCCCCCACACACACACACATACACTGACCAATTGCCAAAAACCATTTTTTTTTTACTCAGGAGACCTTAAAACATGTAAATCAGATGAAATCTCGATATCGAATTTTTGGACCGAATACAATACTTCCATTACCTACGGTAGTAGGGAGTAGGGTAATGGAAGTTAAAAAAAAAAAAAAAAAAAATGTAGAAAATTATCTGATATCATTAGAAGAATCTGCCGCACTTGTGTTTGTGATTCGATGACTATTAATAATAAAATCCATAAAAACTAAAGTGTTTCAACAGTTCTCTATCAGTATTGCAAAACAAACAAGAGAGATTAATTTCAAATATAACCTAAAATTTGACTAAAATTTCATATTAAAAAAAAAAAAAAACTCGAAAATTGAGAAGGCACAGTTTATTAGATCTATATCTTAAAGTGCAAGCGTGGGAGAAGAAGCAGCACAAAATTTAGATGATAAATTTATTTTGAATTACTGAAAACTGCTTTTTTTTTTTTTCATGAAATTTTAATTATATTTTAGGCTGTATATTTGAAAATAACGTCTGTTATACGTACAGAAATTTGAATAAACACCATAAAATGCAAGAACATGCAACAATTATTTCAGGTCGAAATAAGACATGATTCTTCGAGAGGTGGACAAAGTAGGCACGAGTGCTGCAAACAAAAATGCGTTGTCGCTTTGTTAAAAATTCTCGGTCATTTCTTCTATTCAGTTTATTTCTTTACCTTATACGCATAACTAAGAAATTTTTACATCCAGCTTAGGGATTCAGAAAATGACTATTCGTTCTAGATGAAGGTAGAATATATATATATATTGTCAGCGTAATTTCTTAAGAGAAAAAAATAGAAACATATTGCAATTAAGATAAGATTCTACACATTTTTCTATCCATATGCTATTTTTAAATGCATTTTTTTTTTTTCAATAAATAGTAAGTATATGCTATTTCACCAAGCACTACTATTAAATTAAAAACTAACACTACCTTTAAAAATTTTTTTAAATTTATAACATTACATTATTAATTTTCATTCTGCATAGTAATGTTATTTATAATTCCATTTCTCTATATATTAAAAAAAAGTTACTGTCACTGGCGTCAAATTTTTTGTCTGCGACAGCATCTTCTAGCGGAGGGCAGGGTCCTTCGCGTCATGAGAGGTATCAATGTGTTACGAATACTCCAAGGGAGACATTTCAGCTGCTTAGAAATTTCTATCATTCTAATTAAAGAAGTTATTAACTAAAAACGACAAGTTTATGAAGGTACTCTATTTGCCATTTTGAAAAAAGTGACCTTGTTCTTCTGTCATGAAGTCATTTTACACGGGAAAATTAAAATATGATCCATGGTTGTATGTATGTAGGTAGGTAGGTTGGATTTAACGTCGCACCAGTACTGAGCTATGGGTAATTGGCGACGGTCTTGGATGTACCCCTGGAGATGTTCCGGAGACATGCAATCACAATTTTCATCCTTCACGCAGGGGATGCCCCCCGCTTTGGTGATCCCCAGATTTATAGTGTGGATGAGAACATGGAGGACTTACGACAGATTTTACGTGCACCTTCCACACGACGGTCTTTGACCAGCTCAAGTATCGAATCGACAATCTTCCAATTACGCGCTTGGCGCTTTACCGACTAGGGTACCGCGGCTCGAAATAAATAACATTTTTTCTCTATTTTTAGCAAATTAATTTTCTTACACAGAAAAATTAAAATATGATCCATGGTTGTAGGTAGGTAGATAATTAGGTAGGTTGTGTTGTTGTCGCACCATTACTGCGCTATGGATAATTGGCGACGGTCTGGGACGTACCCATACGGATGTTACGGAGACATGCCAACACAGTTTTGGTCCTACACGAAGGGGATGGCTCCCCCGCTTCGGTGGCCCCCAGATGTATAATTTTGATGGGAACATGGAGGATATTGCGGCCACAACATATTTTACGTGCACCAGTTACCATTAGTGTACACGATGGTCTTTGGCCGGCTCGAGAACCGAACCCGCAATCTCCCAATTACGAGCTCGGCGCGCTACCAACTGGGGTACCGTGGTCCGGATCTAAAGTTGTAAAAGAGAAATAAAAGGGCTCATATACTAAAGATGTAATGCAAAATGGTCTAGATATTTCTTTCTATTAATATATATATATATATATATATATATATGGCATTGAATATGAGGACTTCCATAATAATTTTCTGCTTTTGGCTTGTTATATGCACGATTAATATTCCTTTTCAGGGAAAGAAAGCAGCGAATAGGTGGGCAGAGCTCTGCATGTGTTAATAAGTAAAGTGTGTCTGGGGGAGGCGAAGCCTTCCTCGGGGGTTGCTGAGCGGAGCGAGCAGGGGGCACAGCCCCCTAGTGTATAAAATAAAACTTGTAAGTTCCTAAATTGTTTACTAAAATTCCGATTATACGTCGGCTCATCAAAATATTCTTTTATGGCAGTCCAATGGAAGAGGTATATCTTACATTAGAAAACAAATATTTCATGTTATTCTTATTTGTCTTAATCTTTTAAATATTACCTTTTTATATGCATTTAAACATCTTTGGGCCGAGTTTTCATAGAATAAAAAGACACAAGCTCTTTTTTACCACCTGCAAAAAACGCAAAGGTGTTTCCTATGTTATGTTCAGTGTAAAATGAAGATTCTTTTTAAAATACCGATCATGGACTTTAATGCATCAGAAATATTTTTGCAAGTTCCTCGACACGCATTAGTTGCTATAATTATATCATTTTCAATACAGAATATCGATATGTCATAGAAAACTTGAATTAGGTATCAACTCCAAGTCCTTTAATAAGTTTTTCGGGTGACTTTTTTTTCCGACGTACGAATATTTAGATACACGTTATAAATCACCATTGCACTAACTGTATAGATTGTGGTGACTATAGTACTTATAACGTCTTACTGGGACACAAAGGAAAATTCTTTATCGTTATGGCCTATAGGCTCAAATTATTTAAAGCACATAGCGTCTAAACGCCTTATTCAAATGAACTAAAAATTTATATAC
Source organism: Salticus scenicus (assembly GCA_963930645.1). Taxonomy (NCBI): domain Eukaryota; kingdom Metazoa; phylum Arthropoda; class Arachnida; order Araneae; family Salticidae; genus Salticus; species Salticus scenicus. Next base: position 181,512,261 of record OZ005659.1, read on the forward strand.
ATATTATAAGTTACTGTCACACGAACTGTATTAATTATAGAGAATCTTGCACTGATAGTTCTTTTTACAAGGACATAACGATTTTTTTTTTTTTAATCATTATGGATTATGACCTCAAACTCTAAAGTGTGATAGCATATAAATGTCTTATAAGATGGAGCTAAAAATTAAAAAAATAGTGGGGGTATTGCTTGACAACGTTTCTTGATAACACGTATTAAATTTCGAAAATAATAATAGCACCATTTTTTGCTATATCTTATAACGATTTTTTTATTCATCAGGGCGACCTAACTATTTTTCTGTGACTTTTTTTATAGTGAAAAATACTGTAAAAAACACCCTGTTACATTTTTCTCTTTTGTCTATTTAACGGCATCTCTTATTTTACTTTACTTATACAACCGTTAACCGTCGGAAAGTCGTATGAAGTCACTCAAGATTTTACTATTTTTGCGATGATGTGTGTGTGTGATCACGATAGCGCCTAAACGCTTTGTTCGAATTTGTTTGCTGAAAGTTGGTTCGAATGACCCTATTGATTTTGGTGAATCTAGAACTTATAGTTTTTTTTTTAAGTACACAAAGAAAAATTCTTTATCCTTTTGTCCTATGGCCTAAATGTTTTAAAGTGCGATAGCGTCTAAACGCCTTATTTAATTGAGCTGAAACTTTATACACATATTGTAGATCAGGAGTGTTCAACTTCAACCCACGGCCCGCGAGGAGACTAGCGATATGTAAAGTTTGACAACTTTGGTTAACAGATTAAAAATAAATAAATCCGTTCTGACTTTTCAAAAAAAAAACTTTCAACGGTTATGTTAGCAAAAGAATCACACTGTTATAATGAAACCTTATTAGATCCATTATTCATTCTTTTTATTATAGTTATTAAGGTATAGTCTTTTTTTTTTTTTTTTTTTTTGGCGTTATTGCTAATTTATGAAGGAAAATAATTTAAATTAATATATTCAGCTCTGAATCTTCACCCTGCTCTCCCTCGAAAAAAGGCATTTCATTAAAATTCATGCACTCACAAACATACACATGTGTGCATATACGATGCGGCGGCCCCGGCCCGCCTAAATAAAACAGATTTTCAGTGCGGCCGCCAAGTGTTTTGGGTTGGACAGGCCTCTTATTAGATCACCGTCACACGAATTGTATATATTTTGGTGAATTTATCATTCATAATTTTTTTACAGGGACACAGCAAAAAATTCTTTTTCATTATTATCTACGGGATCAAATTATTTGAAATGCAATAGCGTAAAATTAAACAATACAGAAAAATACTGAAACGGCCTATTATAATTTTCATTTTTGTTTATTTAATGATTGGTTTTGCTTTAATATATACTCTTTAGCAAAAAAGTGACGCACCAAGAAGGAGTAATGCAAACTGGACACAAATTGACATACATACAGGTTTTGATGGAATCAAGCACCGATTCATCATTATCGTCGATCCTACGTGCAACTGGTACTTCAGTGACTTCAAATACCCTTAATAGGGGGGGGGGGTATTTGAAGGGAGCTCAGTCCCCGGATCTCTCTTCGATTGAGGACGTTTGGAGCATCATAAAAAGGGTCCTACAACCAGCTCGGGATTTTACCAATCTAACGCAACAATTGGACAGAATTTGGCACGATACTTCACAGGAGCACATCTGCCAACTCTATCAATTAATATCAAGCCAAATAACTGCGTACATAAGGGCCAGAAGAGGATCAACACGTTATTGACTTGTTTACTTTGTGAGGCCCTTTCTCTTGATTAAATCATTCAAATTTTCTGAAGCTGTAATCAATTGTTTTTCTCCACATGTACATCACATCTACCATTTTTTGTCCCATTCGGACCCCCTTCCCCCCTTCCACCTCATCTACCAATTTTTGTCCCCACTTCATCTTGGTGTGTCTTTTTTTTTCACCTTTGGGGTAACATGAAATTAAAAAACTCTTTATTAATTTTATTAACCATTTTCAAATTGATGCTATTATTTTAATTTAGTCAAAATACGATTCAAAAGAGAACACATGATAAATCACTTGGTTAAAATATATTATAATCATTTTAAAAGTAAATTTAGCTCTTTGTGTATATAAATAGGAAATAAAGTGCATATAATTTGTAATTAAGCGTATTGTAGTGAATCTCAGTAATATCTGTATAGTAAACTTAATTTAGTTTTTTTTTTTTTTTTTTTTTTTTTTTTGTGTGTGTGTGTGTGTGTGGTATCAATAAAGGAAGGTGAAACGTAACTTTTATACGAGGCCTTTCTAAAGGATTCTGATCCATAGTCACGTGAGATTCAGGGAAAACCACAGAAAATTACATAAGCAGCTAAACCAGCAAGTATGACTGACCTGGTTTCGAATCCCACCTTTCCTGTTTACCAGCTTCGTAAGTAGAACTTCACAGCTTTTGGTGGTACCACTTCAAATAACAACCGCACATAAACCGTAGTGTATCCAAATACTTTTATATGCCCCTGTAAATGAATTATAAGTGCAGCACGTACGACTTTTCACAGAGAACATATTATTTTATACGTCATAAAATTTTAGTTTTATTGGACGATCAATTTATATTTAAATAATTTACAGCACAGACAGACTTACAGACAAACCGAAATCATAAACATTTTGTTTTCTTTCGAACAATCATGAAAGTATTGAAACAAATTTCAACTTTTATTTTGCAAAAATTTTTAACGTGATTTTAAGGGTTTGTAAAATACAGAGGGCTTCAAAATATAATTATAATAAAAGATCGCATAAAACATGTTTCCAACAAAAAATATTTCATTGTTTGATTTTAAGATTTACTATGATAAAAAAAAAAAAAACAATAAACTACAGAAGATCCATACAAACGAAATTATAAAATTTGTTCCACTGTTTACACATTTTGGATTATATATATATTTCCTGTTTTAACTTATGCTTCAGAAACTTAATTATTAATGAGTAAAATTATACAAAAGCTTCAAACAACACAGAGATGCATGGAGATATGCATGTTAAGATTCACCTGAAGACAGGGCCCGACTTGGACTACCTGGAGCCCCGGGGCAAGCTTATTCTGGGGGGCCCCCTTGCAGTGGCATAAGAGGTCTTTAGGTTGCAATATTTCTGCTATGCCTGTTGGGGGCCCTTCCAAAAGGGGGGCCCAGGGCAACTGCCCCGCATGCCCTGGCGTTAATCAGGGCCTGCCTGAAGAGACAGAAAGCGAAACACATGGATTAGGGAGCAAACCAAAGTTACTGATGCCTTTCGTAGAGTTAAGAAGTTAAAATGCAGCTTTACAGGGTTCCCACTCTTAACAAAGAAAAAAATTCAAGGACTTTTCAAGGCCTATTTGAAATTTTTCAAGGACTAAGGGAAAATCGCAGAACGCTATGTATACACACAAAACTTTAGTAACTACTTTCATTAGTAATATATTTTTCACAATTAGAATAACTTTGCCTGTTTTCACAATACATTTTTGATGGATTGACCAAATTAACTTTTACAAGAGTCAAAAACGATTAGTTCAGGATTTGGAATCATAATGATTATTCCAAAGTTTTTAGGTTTGAGTCCTGGTCTAGTCACTTTCTGCTCAAAATTAATGACCAGTCCATCAAACAGGTATGAGACTGGCAAAAAAAAACAAATAAGTCGAAACTATATGCAAAAGCAAGACAATGAAATAAGAATTTTATGACAAAATCATTATATTAGACAATGGCGTGCACATGTGGAGATGGAGATAGTTTGGCAATGACAGAATTCGCGATAAGCACGTCTACTGGAGTGGAAAATTCAAGGATTTTCAAGGACTTTGCACAAAATTCAAGTACTTTCAAGGGCCCTTGAAAAAGAAAATGAAATTCAAGTACTTCTTAAGGACTTTCAAGGACCGTGGGAACACTGAGCTAGAATGAGCACCTTGCCAGAAGAAACGGCGATAGATTGGATCATCGAAGTCCTATTTTGGATTCCGAGAGATAAGAAAAGATCAGGGGGGGAAAAAAATGTGTCGTTCGAGAAATGAGATTGTGAAGTTAGGAAAAGCGGAATGAAGAAAATTTTCAGGAAACAGGGTAGATTGGGATCATCTAGGGAAGACCTTCATCTTGCAGTGGATTGACAAAGGCTGATATTGATAACATGTTATGCATATAAATATTTTATTAAAAAAAATTGGTCGGGAGATAAAGATAGCGTTTGTTGTTTCACGGCATTTCGTCGAAATGCTTTTGCCAGGTTTGATCCCAGGTGCGCTCATCGGCCAAACCGTTCAGAGTTTTCCGTGGTTTTCTCCGAAACTAGCGTAAATACTGGCTAAGACCCTTTAGAAAGACCCCTCACGGAGGGCACTTCCCCTCAGGCCTAGGATCCTGGCCTTACTTCCCAAACACAGTAGTGCTTGGACAAAGTGTTAATCGGTAGAGCACTAATTGAAATTTACGAAAAAGAAAACTTTTTTTGTCAAATTTTCCATGTAAAGGCCTGTGATTTGTGATAACTGTGCATGTGCACACTCGTATCAATCCCCGATCGCATACCTTTATTCTTTATTGGAAGAGATAGCGTCTATTGTCTCAAGTCAACGAGGTGCGTCGGAGTACCCGCATTTTGTCACGGGCATCTACACAGTGTTGCAAGATTGGGGACGTTTTTTATTCAACTACCACCAATAATTTTGAGAAGTGATATTCGATATATGTAAAAGATGAAAAATCTTCGAAGCGATTGGGCAACAGTTACAATTAAAAATTATTGGTGGATATTGAATTAAAAAAGTCCCCAATCTGGCAACACTGCCTCTACAGTAGTTTTAAGTTTGGATTAGAACCCAAATGAAAAACAATATTTTTTAATTTTTCGATGAATTCTCTTACGCTTTTGAATTAAAATCTAAATTAAAAGCCCCGTCAAGAAATAAACCAAATACATTAAACTCATTTATTTATTTATTTAACTGTAAGAACGTGTAAAAAATAGTTTAAACCATAATTTTGAATCCGATTGTCTACAAAAGATTCAATTAATAACTAGTATGTTGTGGCCACCACAAGACTTTCTTCTATATTTTCCTATAGAAATTCACTCAATAACAATATTAAAAAAAAAAAAAAAAAAAAAAAAAAAAAAATCCAAGTTTTTTTTCGTTAAAAGAAAAAAAATCGATAATACTGACGAGACCTTTCGAAAGATACCCATCTTGAAAATGTACCCCCCCCCCGGGGGATACTTCCCCAGGGGGGGGGGAGCGATGCCGCCACATGCACGAAATTTTTTCCCTAATTAACTACTACTATTATCAATAATTCACATTAATTTTACAATCACAGGTTAAGAATAACTCTCATTATGTACATTTATACGAAATTTCGTCCGATATTGCCATGTTAAAAATTTAGAAAAAATACGATCACAGCGCCTCCTGTCGAGCGATTGATCCCCAAATCTAATCAGCACCAGTTTATGTCAAGGGCTAACAAAATACCAAGTTTGGTTAAATTTCGTTAATTTTTCTTTTTTTTTAATTACTATTTTTTTTTCTAAGTTTTTTTTTCGTAAAAAGTGAAAAAAAAATTGATAACTTTGTTTTAAATTATCACAGATTTATAGTTCAACCATTCGTTTTAAAGGTACTGACGAGACCTTTCGAAAGATACCCATCTTGAAAATTTACTCTACTCGAGGGGGGACCTTCCCCCCCCCCCCCCCCCCGCAGGGAGGTTCACGAGGCTCCTACACACTCAAAAATTTTTTCCCAGTTGACTATCTCTATTATAAATAATTCTTGTAAATTTCAAAATGATCACTAAAAAATAATTCTCTTTATGCACATTTATACAAAATTTTGTCCTATATCACCATGTTAAAAATTTAGAAAAAGCAGGATGGCAACGCAACCTGTAAGACAATTTTTACCAAAAGTTGATAGGCACTAATTTATGTCAAGATGCAACTACATACTAATTTGTATGAAATTCTGTACAGTAGTTCCTGAGATACAGTTGCCACAAAATTTTGTCACACACACACAGACAGACTGACAGACAGACATTTTCTAAAAACGGTCAAATCGTGTTCTACAGCTCTCAAAACGTGTAAATATATCAAAAACCCGAGGTCGAAAATTTTTACGAATCCAATACTTTCTTCTATTGAATATAGAAGAAAGTAAAAATGACGCGAAAGTAATATTGAATTATATTCATGATGCTGACGCATGTAAGAAAAATTGCTAAAAATAATTCGAACTCTCTCTCTCTCTCTCTAAATCTAACTTTTGAACGGTTTGAACTTTTTCTCAGAAAATGGTGGCTTTTGTTTAACTTAATCTTTTTACTAATTATTAATCCAACACATTAAAGTCGATTTTTAAATATGTCAAAGTTTTTACAATTACATACAATAATTATCTTCTCCCTCAATTTAAATAAAAGAAAATTGTTACAGGTTTATTTTTTACGACATAAAAAGAAATATATATTTATTTTTCGTATGCAAATAAATTTATTGTCATGGGATTATTTTGAGAACTAGCCTTTTTTTCCGCAAGCTTCGGAGAAAACCATAAAAACCCCCAATGGCTAAATGGACGAGGCGATTTGGGATTAAACCCGACATCTCCAGCCTACCAGCATCGAGAACAGAACCGCTCGACCAATGAAAAAGGCTTTTTTATTGAAAGTCCAAAAAATAGTATTAATCACTCTCAAATAATTTGTTAAAAATTATATTGTTAATAAATAAGTTAATTTATTTTTTTTTTTCTTTTCACTAAATATTTTAAACTAGTTTTTATATATAAAACCTTTCTACTTTCTCTTACCCATAGGGCCGAGAAAGTATTGTTTTAGGGTCAAATTTTCGAACGTGAGTTTTTGTTATATTTACATGTTCTGAGGTCCCTTGAATACGAAAATCATGTTTTTAGCGAATGGTCTGTGTGTCTGGCTGTTATCAGCATATCTCAAGAACAAATAGTTGCAGAAATTCCAAACTCGGTATTCTAAATGTGTATCATATAGGGATGCTACCCTAAGCTTTTCGTTGAGATGAAGCAAATGGTTCGTGTACAGGGACACTCAAAAGTATTCAAATCATTACGTCTATGGGGGAAATTGAGGGTAAGTAGAGTTTAACATCTATAGACTGCACTAAACCAAATCAAACGAATATATATTTTGTGTAATAGAGATAGTGAACTGGTTAAAAAAAAATTGTTTATGTAGGAGCCTCATCTCCCCATGGGGGGGGGGAAGTTCCCCCCTCGAGGGGAGTAAATTTTCATGATAGGTATATTTCAAAAGAGCTCGCCAATACCTTTACAACGAATGGTTGAACCATCGATCTGCGATAATTTAAAATAAAGTTATAATTTTTTTTTTTTTACATTTTTAACAACAACAACAACAAAAATAAATGTAATATTGAGAATAAATTAAAATTTTTTGGGAGGTATTTAGTGTTATATTACTTCTGTAATATGGAAACTGTGTGCATTATCATGGGAGATAATTTTTTTAAATAATAATTTTAATAAATTATTTTTACTGAGTGAATTTGTATAGAAAAATATAGAAGAAAGTCGTGTGGTGGCCACAACACACTAGTTATTTGTTGATAGTGGATATATGCTTTACTAATAATATTTTACCATTTCCAGGAAAGCTGTTCGGGAATTGAAATAAATTCTTCATAGAGATATGGTAAATAATGTATGTTTTAAGCTAAATATACATCACTTGTTTTTTGTAGATTAATGAAACGGGGTTTAAGGGGGCTGTAGCCCCCCTCACACAGAACTAATTATCATATAAAACTCTTCCTAAGCCTAATTTGAATTGTTTAACATAGGTTATCATAACAGTACTCGTTATCTTACTTCTTAATCTCCAACCTGTATTTATAGTATTAAATTTCAGGGTAAGAGAAAGTAGTGTGAGTCTGTGAGTGACACACCAGATTATTTATACTAAATGTATTTTAAAACAGATTTTTTTAATAAAGACCCGAAACAATAGTACGGGTATTTAGTAATCTCAACTAATTTATTAGAAATATATATATATTTTATAAATCACATCAGTTTTCTATTTACTTATTTATTTTATTTGTAATCATTCATAGAATTTTTTTTTTAAATAAAAGTATTTAAAGTTTAAGTATTAAAAATTCTCACGTATGATAAATAAGGTAGTTTTTAATTAGATTTATTTTTATTAAACTAGAGGGTTCTACCCCCAGCTCTCTCCGATCACCAGTCCTCGAGGGAGGTTTCGCTCCTCTCGCGGGGCTTTACCCACATAATTGCCGCTTGGCTTTTGATTGAATAGGAATATTGATAACATATAACATAAGACAAAAGCAGAACAATATTATAGAAATCTCCATATTTGCCATCACGTTGAAATACATAATCTATATAAATAAAAAGAAGAATCTCTGTGTGTGTCTATGTCTGTTTGCGCTCGGGTGTTCACACTACTGATTGCAGAGCTACAAAACTTGGCAGATGGATACCTGAGCCCCTACAGGTATGCACCTCACCGAAAATTTTTCGAATTTGAATATTATTAATTTTTTTTTTCCTATTTTAAATATTGGCTTCTGTGTTTCACCTTTCTAAAATTTATTCTTTCATTTTAATCATCTGCATATCTTAGCAGCGAAATTATCATCATTATTTTTATTATTATTAAAAATTTATAGTATTTATCAGGAAAAATAGTTATTTATAGTAGGAAGGATTAAAATAATTAAAATTTGTTTTTTTATTCATTTAATTATTTTTAAAAGAAAATCTACTTTTTATTTTATTTATTATGTTCGTCAGAATCATATGGTAATATTGTGTAAAGAGTGAGGGCAATAAAATGTATGCTTCCCAAACTAAAATATTTAATAGATGCTGAGATACAGTCATTTTTAAAATAATAGTTCTTAAATAATAGCAGATCCACCTGTCATCAATAAATACCCAAACTGAAGTGCTCGTGAAAGACCTTTCTGTAGGCAATAGGAATATGGACCCGATGCAGTGTGGGCGAAAAAAGAACTGCTGTAGGCAGTGGGTACCGTACCCGAACTTATGAAGTAAAGTAAAGTTAGCGCGATTTCAATGTAGGTATTTTTTTTTTCTCTTTTGTTTTTATTTATAATGTTATATAAAAATTGTGATTCAATTATTTTGAAAATTCATTTAAATATAGTGACCAGTGAAGCGGGCGTAGCCTGCTATTCTATAGAAATAAAGAGAAGTGCCTGTGTATTTGTCTGTACTCTGGTGCTCACAATACTGATTGCAGAACTATAAAACTTGGCAGATGAGTATCTGGAACTCTGCAGGTGTGCACATGATAGAGAATTTTCCAAATTTCAAATATGAATTTTTATAATAATAATAATAATTATTATTATTATTTTGTTACAGTTTTAAACATTGCCTTCTCTATTTTTTAATTCTTTCATTTCAATCACGCTATTTATTTATTATTTATTTAATTAATTCATTCAAAGACAATCTTTTTTTTTTTCCCCTTCTTTTTTTATTTATTATATTTATTGCAAATCAAATGGTAATGCAGTAGAAAAATTAAGTATATTAACTTTTAAATTTAAAAACTTATTTATAACAGTTGTGTCTGTGTATAATTTTTATAGTACAACAAATTCTTATTTTTCCTTTATATATACATATATTAAGACAAAAGACAAAAAGAAAATCGAAAAAAGATTTATTATTTTACAATGTTGAAATTTTGTACTTCAACTTATGGTATAGGGATATTTAACTGATTGTAAAGGGATTTTTTGTATGACGACCATATAAATGCATATATACATATACACATACAATTCTTAAAACCTAATCGAATAAAATATTTGAGAGATTTGATAAATATTTTTACTTTTCTAATGCACTTTTATAGTTTCCTATAATGTCTGATATTCGTTTGTGTATGTATAAATAAGTTATATGTGTGTAAATATTTATTAAATGCAATAACATCAGTTTTCTTTTTTGTAATTCTTAGTTTTGGTTAACATTCTAATTGAAACTTACTCATTGTTTTGAAGGCTTGATTTTTAAGTAAAGAAGAAATAGCACATTTTTTTTTTTTAGCAAAGAATTTAAATGTAAGATTATGCATTTGTGTTAGTCAACTGTCATGAAATTTAGTAAATGATATTCGACAACAGATATATTTTGCTAAATATGATGAATTATTATTATATAACAAAAGATTTATTTTTCCCAGATGAGTGTATAGGATGAATAAAATCTGAAATTTTGCACCACCTCCTTAAATAAGTAAATTTTTGTATTAAAAAAAAAAAGTGAAACATATGCAAGATGAGTATATCTTGATTTTTAATACAAGCTTATTGCTATAGAAATTAGAAGCAAGCAATTTTCAATAAAATATAAAACACAAGGATTTTTATTTCTTTTTCTGTACTCCCCCCCCCCCCCCCAAGCAAATAACTATATTCAGGGGTAACTGTGAATACATAAAAATCTGAAATTCTGGAATTTAAAATCAAATATCGGAAATAAGGTAAATTACTTGAATGCAATCGCCTTTGTATATTTAAAAGTAAATAAATAAATAAAATAAAATAAATTGTACAAGACCCTAAATAAATTTATTAGTAAAATAAATAAAAATTTAATGTTAATACAAAAAGGGAAGATAAATACACAGGATGGATGACATCTACATTCATATATTTTCGACATTTGATGTACATCTCATGTGTAAGCGAAAAAATACATTCAAAAGATGCTTACTTACTCTCCTTGAAAATTCTTGATCAAGGAACTAATCAGAAGCAGAAAATATAACCAACAAAGACACACCAACAGACAGAAAATATTTTATAAATTTCTGTCTGAAGACATGTTTAGCTAGCATTCATTCTTCTTAAATTTTCCCCAGGAACAGGCATCAAACTTCACATCATATTCAGCTTCAGATAGTAGACAGTTTATAATAGAGAAAAAATACTTACAATGATCTATAAATTTTATCAATTTCAAAATACTAGAACATGATTAAAATATAAATACTACTGGAATTTTTCTCGGATGAGAGTGGAAAATAAATAAAAGCTGAAAATTTGCACAACTCCCTAAATAAACTTATCAATAAATAAAAACTGAATTTTAAAATAAAAGGTAAGAGACACATATACACAATGCATGTACATCAAATATTGAAAATATATTATGTAGATCTCATGAATAAGGAAAAAAATACATTCAAAAGATGCTTACTTACTCTCCTTGAAAATTCTTGAACAAAGGAACCGGAAGCAGAAAATATAACCAGCAAAGACGCACCAACAGACAGAAAATATTTTATAAATTTTTGTCTGAAGATATGTTTAGCTAGCATTTATTCTTAAATTTTCCAGGAACAGGCATCAATCTTCACATCATATTCAGCTTCAGATAGTAGATAATTTATAATACAGAAATAGTACTTACAATGATCTGATTAGATAGGTACTAACTCAAAAAGAAAATAAAAGGCAAAAAGTGGAAAAATTCATATTAGCAGCCAATGGTTAGCAATAACTATTTCATTATTTCATTAGTGGCTAACTTTGTTTTTAAAGGTAAAATTTCTAAATAAAGGTCGGTAATATTAAGAGAAAATAAACACAAAGTAAAATTATTTAGTCAGTAAAACAAATCAATTGTGTACAAAATATGGAATAACTGTCTTTTATAGTTAAATTAAGATTGTATATACAGAGTAAAGGGGGGGGGGGAAGCTTTAAAATATATTTTATAACCCTCTTAAGTGGCCCTGTGGCTACTGAAAATTTCTGTTACTAAGTTAGGGCAGCAATTACACGAAAAGGAGTCAAAAGATTCACATCATTTTAAAAATTTTCTGTCAAGCATACAATTACAAGTTATCAAGTGTGATTCTGATTAAACCAATTTTCTGGACTACATATACAATTTTCTGAATCTGAAACACTTTCATACTTACATAAATCCTTATTTTTAATACACGCTTATAGATATTGATAAATCTATTTCATTAGAAATTAGGAGCAAGCTATTTTCATTAATATATATATATATATATATTTATTTTTTCCCCCGATAAAAATCACCCCTGCAATTAACTAACATGCTCTTTTCAATGTGGAAAAAAAAAAAAAAAATACATAACAAAAACATGCTACAACCACAAATGAAAATTATAACTTAATTTAATTCAAAATATTAAAAAATTTTACTTTGACTAATTTTACATTTAAGAACGCGAAAGATTTTCTCTTTCTTTCATAAGTGATTAAAGTTAATTCTATACAACAATCGCATATATGCCAATAGGCCATTAATAAAAATAAAACCAAAGTAGTTTTACCACATGCTTCATTAATGTGAAATAAAATTTTTAATGATTAAGATTATTCTTATGCATAATTAAAGATAATATGCAACAAGTAACTGTATTCATAGTATTAGAAAAAAGAATATGCAACGAGTAATTATGTTTCAGAGTATTTATAATATAAGCAAGCTTCTTTAATGTTAAAATCATGTTTACTTTAGCAACACAACATACAAATAAAGTTTTACCTTTTTCTAAAGTAATTAAAACTAATTTCATGCATACATTTTCAAACATATAAATAACACGTGCAAACACATCACTACGTTATGTGTTATTTGCAAAATACTAAAAGTATTAAAAATACATTAAAAAACGGAATACAGTGAAACTACAGTAATATTGAATAATGTTAATAAAAATTCTTACCTGAAATAAATTATATTTTCAAGAGGAACTGTACAGTATAACACAAGCAAAAGCAAATGGAGGAGAGCGAAAAGCACACACCACATACAGACCGACGACCCAACAACAATAACAATGTAATCGTAATGAATCTTGAGATCTATCACGCCAAGCTGAGAGCTGACCTGACGCCGTCACATAATAATTCGCCAAACGAGAGACGAACAGGAAATACGGATGACGTAGGTGTAAATCACTTCCGGTTAAAAATTCCTGTATTCTGTAAAACTCATAACGTAGCACTCTTTTCAGACCAGTCCAAGCAGCAACTGTAGGTTGCTCTTGCAATTGACCAAAACAGTTTACAGAGTACAAAATATCTGGTCTAGTTGTCATTGCTAAATATAATAAAGTACCAACAAGTTCACGATAGGGACCTTCAAAATGTTCACCATTGTCAAAGTTTGATGCAGTTGCTTTTGGTACAAGTGGTGTATCACAGGGCTTACAATCAGCCATCTTAAATTTTTCTAAAATTTTCAACACATAAGATTTTTGACTTAAACAAAGATGGTTACTGGATTGTTCAAAACATATGCCCAAAAATTCACTGGCAATTTCAGATCTTGACATCTCAAATTTTTGCTGAAGAAGCTGAATTACCACTTTAACTTCTGATATGTCAGAACCAGAAATCAGCAAATCATCGACGTACAAAACAACTATCATTTCACTGTGATCTGACCTTTTTACAAATACACATGGCTCATTATTGAGTTGTTGAAATTTCAGATGAATTATGAAGTCTGTAAATTTCTCGAACCACTGCCTTGGTGCTTGTTTCAGTCCATATAGACTTTTTAAAAGTTTGCACACTCTACCACTGTTATCACTATATCCCATGGGTTGTTCCATAAAGATATTTTCATTAAGTTCACCATTTAGGAAAGCAGTTTTAACATCAAGTGCAAACATTTTTAGTTCTTTATGGATGATGATGGCAAGTACAAGTCTGAGAGAGGATGTACTAATAACAGGAGCATAAGTTTCAAAGAAATCAACACCTGCTTTCTGTTCAAAGCCTCTTGCAACCAATCTTGCCTTATAGACACCATTTTGTTTAATTCTAAACACCCATTTGCAGGATATTGTTTTCTCATTTTCTGGTAACTCCACAAGTTCCCACACTTTGTTTTGATTCAAAGATTTCATTTCTTGATTCATAGCATTTCGCCATAAATTCTGCTCATTAACTGGTAATTTCTCTAAATCTTCAAACAAAATTGGATCAGGATTTGCTACAAGTGCACTGTATAGGTAGTAGTCATTTAGTCTAGCAGGTGGCTTTGTGCTTCTTCTTGAACTTCTGGTTTCATTTTCTTCAGGATTATTAGATTCACAATCATTCGATTCAAGCAAAACTTCAGGTTGAGAATTAATGTCTAATGGAACATTTTCTTGACTTGTATCAGATATAGAAATTCTTTTCTTTTCTTCGTTAAACTTAACATTGCGAGAATTTGTAACTCTATTTGTTTCAGGGTCCAACAAACGTTAACCCATGCTTGAGTAGCCAACAAAAATCATTTTTCTTGATTTGGGATCCAACTTCTTCCTCAGGTTGTCTGAAATTCTCATGTATGCATCACATCCAAATACCTTTATTAAATTTAAGTCAGGAGGTTTTCCATACTTCAGCTCAAATGGCATGCAATTATTAATACTTTGGCAGGGAATTCTATTTTTAAGATAGGCTGCAGTCTGTACCGCAAAGCCCCAGAAACTTTTTGGTAACTGTGCTTCATACACCAATGCACGAGCTTTCTCCAACAAGTATCGATTGGCTCTTTCAGCAACACCGTTTAAACAAGCTGAGTATGGTGGAGCAGGATCTAGCAGTATACCAGTTTCCTTGCAACACTTGGCTAATTCTCCAGAGACATACTCTCCCGCATTGTCACATCTGATTTTATACAAATTAGGATTTTGCTTTAAGAATAGCTTAAATACTGGAACTATGTCATTTTTATGCTTCAGTAAATGTACCTCACAGAATCTTGAGTGATCATCAATGATTGTTACAAAATATTTTTCACCAGAAGGTGTAGGTGGTGAAATAGGGCCACATATGTCGGTATGAACCATTCTCATAGCTGAGGTTTCTCGACTTCTGGGACCCTTTCCAGCAGGTTCATTTGATTGCTTAGCCATGACACATTCTTCACAGAAATTATCTGAAGTAGGAAGGCCCATTTGCTCTAAAACTTTATTTGATGAGTGTCCCATGCGTCTATGCCAAAGATCTGAAGAATGGTTAGCGACACTAGCTACAGCTTTAATGGGCTTAAATTCACTAACATAGTGCCCTTTATCATTAAGCTGAGCCATTACAAAGCTCTGTTTACCCTTTTGCACTAACGCTTTATCATCTTTAAATATAATACTGTAACCTGCCTTTTGAATGTTCTTTACTGATATTAGTTCACCATTTAAATCAGGCACATAAAGTACATCAGTCAGAATAATTATCTTTCCATGCAAAAGTCCTGAAATTTTTCCAATTCCTTCTATTTTTAAAGTGTCATTTTTGGATGCACAGGCCACTGAACCAGAAAAACTTTTCAAATCATCAAACCACTCACTTTTACTGCACATATGTGCTGTAGCTCCAGAGTCCAACGGAAACAGATTGTCGTCAGATTCACCCATCATAAAAGTCACTGCTGCAGCTGTTTCTTTATGATCCATCTTTGATTTTACTCTACAGTCCCTTTTGTAATGCCCAGAACGGCCACAATTAAAACAAGTTACTTTACTTTTGCAGTTCTTTGCTACATGACCTTTAAATTTGCAACGATAGCAAGTTAAATTAGATTTATTCACACGAAAAGCTGCGTTGTCACTCGATCCACAATTACGTATCTGTTCACTACTTTTATCGCCTTTCAGGGCTTCTGCACTTAAGAGTCTTTGGGTAACAAAGTTCAAAGTCAGGTTCTCGCTCGGTTGATTTTCAATTGTAGCTTTAACTACATCATATTCAGGTGGAAGAGACATCATAAGATATATCACCACATCCATATCCTGCACAGCCGCACCGGACATTCTTAAGTCATTTACAGTTCCTAGCATTTCATCAATATGTTGCTGCATACTGCAATCAGATCGTTTCTTCATAGTTGCTAATCTCTTTCTAGCCAAAATCTGACTAACAGCACTCGTTTTAGCATATTTTGTTTTTAAAGTTTTCCATATTTCACAAGCTGACTTTTCATTGGCCAGAGCAGCCAAAACCGAATCATCTAATAGAGTCAGCAATAAGGCATAAGCCTTTTTCGCGGCACGTACTTCCGCTTCTTTGGTTCTATCACATTCCTTTTCTAAATACAAATCCAGCTCTTTCGCTGCAAACACAGCTTCAACACGTCGACTCCATAGCGAGAAGTTCTTGCCGTTGAACGGTTCAACACTATATTTTGAATCTTCACTTGCCATTTCACACGTGACAAACACACTACGAAAAACTAATCAAAATATATACTTCATTGGCTTGTTAAACTTCTTTTAGAGCATCGAACCACGCTCTGCTGTTAAATTAAATCAATCAGAGTCCGATGTTCATGGATATAAGATGAAGTTTAATAATGAAAAACGTGCAGAAATTGCACTCACGTACATCACGCTAGAGCGTCAGCGTACCCAAGAAGCGACAACAAACAAAAGTGTTGCCAAAACATATATATAAAGAAAACTTACAGTTATGGTTACATATATGGTAGAAATGAATGACAGTTTAAATGTGATACAAAATAACAGTGATTACATTAAATATAAAACAGTTACTGTGATTAACTCTCAATATGATGCATGCAGATTAAACGTGTTGTAGCGAATGATATATTCTGGTATTGCAAAATTAGACCGAGCGTTGATCAGTTGTGGCGGTAAAAAGTATGAAACTCGGATTTTTGAAATGAATAAAATAACTGTGTTAATTTACGCCTCGAAGGTTATCTCGACGGGAAAAGCATTCTTCAGCGCAGTCCGATCAACTCATCGGAAGATATTTTTTAAGCTACAAGTGGTGAGCTACAAGTGGTGGTATTTCTTTATAATAGCTCTAAAATATTTAAGTTAAAATATTTGTGAGTTCCTTTGAAAAGCCCAAGCCCCTTTTATTCGAGTATAATAAAAGTTGATGTTTTATAACTAAAGTCTTCTGATTGACTCTCAACTGAATATTTATCATACTGGAGACAGCTGAAGCAGCCACGGCTACTTCACTCGTGACGTAAGTATAATCTTCCTGCTTGTTGTTGGGTTTTCTTTGAGACCTATAGCTGCTGATTTTTCTGCTTCCTTTCGCATTAAAAATGTTTTAGAAAGGAGTAAGTTGCCATTCTTAAAACTGTTATTCACAATATTCTTCCTTTTCTCTCATCTATTGAATCTGTGTTATATTTATTACATTTGTTTCTTAGCAATTCCGTACATAATTTATCTCGCTTTGAAAAAAGAAATTTCACATACGTTGCGTTCCAGTCGTTTCATCATCAAATTAACTTGAATGAGAAATTTAATTATCTTCTTAAGTCTAATTCCGTTACTTCAACCCTTTCCCCTCTCGTTCAAGACACTGTTATTAATCTCTCTTCGCACACTGTGACTGGTGCTCAACGGGGCGTGCTTTCTTTGGGTAATTTTGCTCGTACTTCCAAACCATCCATTCCCAATTTGATTGCTCTCATTCAAAATTCCTTCATAAATAGTAAAATTTCTCCTAGTCAGTTCGGATCTATTCGTTTCGTTTTATTCAACATTATCTCCACTAATAATCGTCCATAAAAGTCTAACATTACTTCTTCTCAAAAATCTGGCCTCTCTGGATTAAACTCTACCCCCAGTTTAATAGTTACCAGTTACCAAAGCTGACAAAGGGGGACAAACACCTCTGTTCAACAAATCAGGTTATATTTCCCATGTTGAGAGGTTGAGACCATCCTTAATTCAGGTCCCTATTTGAAACTTAAGGAAGATCCATTTAATGATCATCTTGATCCAGTTAAATACCTCGTTAAAAATTTTATTATACTTAATGATCATACTTATACTAAATTCTTATACTAAAATCTCATACTTATACAAAATTATATTGATTCCTATTAATGCTAATTGTGCTCGTTTTTATTCTCTTCCAAAAATTTATAAGCCCACTCTTCGCTTCCGGCCTATTGTATCTAATATTGATATAGCTTCTTATATTCTTGTTCGTTTTCTTTCAAAATCTCTTTCTCATTTAACTAGTACTAACTTTTATTCAGTAAAAAACTTTTAAGACTTTGTGAACAAACTTAAATACATTTCTCCCTCTATGCAGCATCTCTTTTTCCATTTCTCCTTACACTATGATTTCTTTGGATGTTAAATCTCTTTTTATTAATATTCCTATTCAAAGTGCTCTGGTTTGTTTAGAGAAGAATTTTGAGAATTCTATTATTCTGCTATTGAAATTGAGGAGCTTGTAATTTTAGTACATTTATGTATCAGGCAAACTGCCTTCATTTTTAATGGTACTTATTATTCCTAAAATGAGGGCATAGCAATGGGCAGTCCTCCCTCTCTTTTGCTGAGTGATATTTATATGCACTTTTTTGAAGAAAAACTCATCGGTGTTCTCATTGGTTTACGTAGTGTTGATGTTCCCTCTGTAGGCGATTTTTCCAATTTACTTTCTTTGATCAATTCAATTGACCCCTGCATTGAATTCACTTTTGAGATTGAAAAGGATTGCGCCTTGCCTTTCCTTGACGTTTTTGTGACTAAAAACAAGGAATGGTTCTTAACCATTACGTCTTTAGTAAGTCCTTCTCTGTCTCTCTTCTACCGCATGCTCTCTCTAACCATGCCTTCAACAGAAAATGTTTACTTTCTATACTTATGTTTTTCGTGCCTTACACTTTTGTCTAGTTTTTAGAAAGAAATTAATTATTTAAAATCTTCTGCTCTTTCTCGGTGATATAATCCCTCTATTATCAGTAAAGCTCTATATAAATTCAAAAATCCTAAACATTCTGTTTCAAAAATTAACGATCACAGTCTCATTCCAGTAATTTTACCTTTTTATTCACCACTTTCTCTTAAAATTCTAAAATTTTTTCACCGTTTGGTTTCAAAGTCATTTACAAACCCCTCAACAAAATTAAATTACCTTCTCTTAAAGATCCCATTCCTTCTGAAAATCGGTCTGGCATTTATTTAATCCCTTGTTCGTCGTGTAAGTTAGGTTATATTGGTCAAACTAAGAGGCATTTGAAATATGAATAAATGAGCATAGTTTAATGTTCGTAATGAAGAGATTTCCAAATCTTCTATTGCTTCCCACTGCTGGGTTCATATGGTCATAGTTTTGACTTTTCAGAAACTAACATAATTTCATATCCTTTCTCCTCTTGCCATTTGGATATTCATGAAGCTTTTTACATATTTAAAAACTCGAAAAATCTTGTTAGTGATATTTCCGTTCTTGTCTGATGCTTGGAAATTACTCATATAACTTCAATTTTCGTTTAGTTTTTTAGATTTTAAGTTCATGTTTTATTTTAATTAATTAATTTATTTTCTTCTTTTATTTTATAATTCTGATTACGCTAGTATTTATATTTACATTCGACATTATTTGTTTTTGCTCTTCACTTAAATCGGTTTTGTGCATTGCCGCTTTGATTTCAGCACTCGAGCCAGTTTTGTTTGCCTGACGAAAGGTCATGTCGTCCCGAAACAATTGTTGCGAATTTCCTGCATTTTATGGTGTTTTTCAAAGTTTTGTGCTTATTACTACTCGTGTAATTGGTATTAGAGACCGAAGATTACTGTATATAAAATCAGAAGTAAGGATTTCTGAAGTCATGACGTAACTCTTAAGGTGTTGAGGATCTTTATTCTTGATGAGTCTTTTAAGGAAGGATCTTTAATTTCCAGTTAAAGATCTTTATTTAATTTGGAGCAGAATACTGTGAGAATCATTTTCTAAATTGAACTTACACAAACTCATACTTAAAAAATACAAACTTATAAACTGCTATTGAATTCTTGTTAAATTGGTGAATTCTTTAGCTCTAACCCAATTTAATAAAGCCCTTTCTTGTATACAATTTATTCGAAACATCACATGGCATATAGAGAAAACAGAGAATAAATCTATATCAGTTGCATTCCTGTGACCCTGTGGTAACATAAAATAAAAATACCAAAGCTAACAAATAAATAATCCATTTTAGTAAAACTATTTGAGTGCTAGCAAAAATTTCTCTTTAAAAAAAGTACACATTAAGTGTACTTTTTATGTATAGTAAATTTTGCTGACGCTCGAATAATTTTGCTGCCGACTGTACCTTAAGTTAATAGAGCATGCGCAAGTGACGTCACTGCAATAAACATTGACAGAGAATTCTGCATGTGCTTTAGAATGTAGGCAAAAGGTGGGATAAAGCACCATTGCTTAACGTTACAAGCTCAGCTATGTACTTCCATTTCTCCAAAACTTTTAACATGTTTTACATTTCTGCTAAAATTTAATCATTGTTATTACTGTTATATAAATGGATGCTTTTAATTGAAAAATCTGTATTAAAATACTTTTAATATAGAAATTTTTTTCTATGGGAGGTTATAGAAAAAATAATTAAAGAATTATTTAATATAAAAATATAATTAAAATTATTGCATTTATTAAAAATCAAAATGTTTAATAATAAAATCAATTTGTTTAATAGAACTATTTGAGCTTTTAATTAAAAAATCTACTATTTCTAAATACTTTTAATGTAATTTTTTTTTCTATAAATAATTAAAGATTTAAAATAATAATAATAATTAAAAAATCTAGAAAACTAATTTATAATATTTTTTTTTAATAATTAAATTAAATTAGTTGAGATTGTTTAGTACTATTATTACGGCTTTTAACACAAAAATCTATATTAAAATACTTTTAATATTAAAAGTTTTTTTTCTATGAACTATAATAATAATAATAATAATAATAATAATAATAATAATAAGCTAGTTTAAAAAAAATCATTCAATAAAGCATTCTAATTTAAAATAATATATCATTTTTTTTTATTAAAAATATAATTTTTTATAATAAAATTAGTTGAAATTACTTAATACTACTTTTTTTTTTTACTTTTAATTAAAAGGCCTATTTCAGTAGCCGAGCGGGTCTGCTTTCTAAGCTGATAGGTTGGAATTGCTGGGTCCGATCCAAGGTTCGGCTTGTGAACCTAGGCATTCAGAATTTTCCATGGTTTTCTCTGAAAATTGCATATATACAGGCCAGGCCTCCTTAGAATAAACTCTTATGAAAGGCATTTCACCCAAGCTTAGGAGCGGCATGTTGCCAATGGACTTTAATGCTTAAACCACAACCACCAATATATTTTTAATTAAAAACTTTATATATATATATATATACATATGTAAATGATTATATATAAAAATATTAATTAAAAAATCATTTAATAATACTTTCTAATTAAAAAATGATTTAATTATTTAAAATATAAATTTTTAATAATTAAATTAATTTAGATTGCTTAATACTATAAGTTTTAAAATGAAAAAGTTAAGCTTTAAAATGAAAAATCTAATTCAAAATGCTCTTAAACATAAAAATATTTTTTTCTGTAATTGATTATAGAAATAAGAGTCTAATTAAAATTATTAAAAAAAAAAAAAAAAAAAAACTTTAAAAGAAAGAGTAATTTAATTGTCAACTAAATGAATTATCAAAAATATAAATTTTAATAATTAAATTAGCTGAGATTCCTTAATAAAATGGTTTCTGCTTTCAATAGAAAAAATTATTTTAAAATACTTTTAATATTAAAAGATTTTAGTTTCTGTGAATAATTCTGAAAAAAAAAAAAAAAAAAAAAGCCAGTTAAGGATCAAATTAAAATTATTTTATTTAAAAAATTATAATAGAAAGACTAAATTAATTATCTAAAAACTAAATGAATTATCAAAAATATAACTTTTAATAATTAAATTAGCTGAGATTGCTTAATACAATTGTTTCTGCTTTCAACAGAAATCAGGGTTGGCAGGTTTTTGACGCATGACAGTTTTTGACGGTTTAAACCACAGTTTAAACTGTCACGTCAAAAACCCTGTGTCAAAAAACTTAAACTTTTTACTTCTTGGCATATTTTAACAATAAAGTAGTCATAGTTAGATAAATAAAAAATTACAGCAAAAGAAAGTGCTTAGTTTATATGTCTCCCATGGTTAAAAATAATTCTTAGAAGAGTATTATCTGTTTCTTAAGGTGCCTTCACACTGAACGTTCCGTTCCGCTGTCCGTCGTCCGCAGAGATTCCGTCAGTGAACTCCGTTACATTCCGCAGGAGTTTACTGGCGCCAGAAGAATTCCGAGGACAGGGAGAGTAAAAAGAAATGAACCAATCACGTTGCAGGGCAGTAACAGGCAATAGCCAGCCTTTTAAAAAACATCTGTTTTGATTTTCTTTAGAATTCAGCGAGCAACATTACATACCTTCATTCAAAGCGAATTTGGAAATAGAAAATTAAAGAATTTGAATTATAATAGACATCTATATATATATATACATACAATATTTCTCGAAATAGTCATACTTTAATTTCTTTCTTACTTTTCCAAATTTTATTTAATGTAAATTTCAGCTATTTCTTTTACATTTTTCAATTTATAAATGCTTCTATATTTGTTTTTTAATTACTTCTTTGGAATGTAAGAGCTTTAAATCCATAAAATGAAATTTTAGAAATGTGTAAAATATATAAAATGAAATTTATTTACTGGGATGAAGAAAAAAAAACTCCTAACAAAATAAGTATTATAATAGTAATATATTACTCCCCCACAATTCATTTACTCCCCCCCCCCCCCGAAGCTAATTATTTTTAAACAACTGAGCTGAGGATCGCGATATCGGATCGAACCTGGCACTTACTAGTTATTTTGAAGAAAGAAATTTAACTAATGAAATGTATATCTTGTACTCAATGTTAAAGTGATTTCAAAATTTTATGTAAAACGAATTTGCATTATTTCTATGTTAGGATTAATTTTCCTGGTCATTTGAGCTTTAATTAAAAAATTTCTACCATTAATTTTAAAAAATGACAACAATTTTAATCAAAAGGTAAAATGTGGCTTTTTTAATCACTATTCAGAAAAAAAAAAAAATAATGTTTCAAATGTAAAAAAAAATAATAAATAAATAATTTTGTAAAAAATAAATGTATGAATTGAAAACCTGAGAAATTTTTGTGCATAGGCTGAAGATAAAATTCTCCTTACAGAGTAACGAAGACATAAAAAATTCTCTGTGTTTTCTAAAATAACAATACTTTTTTTTTTTCTAATTCTCATCTTTTGAAAATGTGTAATTTCAGATGATTTGCATTAATTGCACATATTTCTTGTACAACATTTCCATATTTCTAAATGTTCCTTCTTCTTTTTATTAATATTAATTTCAGATTATAAGGTATTTAAATCCATAAATTGAAAGCTGGAGAAATTTGTAAAATATATTAAATACGATACACTAATCGAGATAAAGAAAATCTTCTTTTTACCAAATAACAAAAGCATTTATTTTTGCCCCCATGCTAATTATGTTTTATTTTAAAGTGGAATTGTAGAGTTAATTGCCTCCATCATGATTTTTTGAAGATATTTTAGCCCAAATTTATGTGAGTTGTGAAGAAAACCATGGAAAACTCCAAATGGCTAGACGGGCGAG
Source organism: Salticus scenicus (assembly GCA_963930645.1). Taxonomy (NCBI): domain Eukaryota; kingdom Metazoa; phylum Arthropoda; class Arachnida; order Araneae; family Salticidae; genus Salticus; species Salticus scenicus. The sequence goes on from OZ005659.1 coordinate 181,535,839, forward strand.
ACGCAAGATCAAACCCGGCACTGGCAATCTACCAGTTTCGAGAGCAGAAGCACTTTACCACTATTGAGACATGCTTTATTTGGAAGAAAAAATTAAATGATGAAATGGATGTATTTATTGTATTTGACATAAGAATGACTTCTTTAATTTTTAAAATTATTTGTATAAAAGGAAGCTATTTCTTACACAACATTTAAATGCTATGCAGAGTGAATTCCATGCGGGGCTTTCTAAGTGATCCTAGCTAGCACTTATGCAAAATCCAAAGAAAACAATGGAAAACTCGAAACAACTAGTCTGATCAGTGGCGGATTTAGGGGGGGGCGGAAGCTTCCCCCCCCCCAAAAAAAAGCACTAACATTCCCAGTTGGATGTTACAATTGTAAATTTTTCATTGGTCTGGAATAACATCTTGAAAACTCTTAGCCCCCCCCCCCCCCCCCAAAGTTAAGTTCTAGATCCGCCACTGAGTCTGACAAATGGAACCTTGGTTCGAACCCAGCAGTTCCTATCTACCAGCTTTGGTGGAATGGTGCAGGTGTTAAAGCCGATTGATTACACAAAGTTCCTAGTTCTAGGACTGGGTAAAGTGCCATTGTCCTGTCCTGGGTAGTGATGTGGGATGTTTAAATACCCAGTGGGTGAGTAGGTAAATATTTTTGGCTATGTAGCCGAGGCCTGGAAACCCAAAAACTGGGTATTTTGAAAAAACAAGTATTTGTGAATGGGTGATAATTTTCTTATCTCGAAATGAAACGCAATACACATATACAGAATTTTTTGTATACAATAATTCAACTAATGACACTGAAGGATTTTGATTATTGTATTGCATTCATTGCATTTCACCATCTTTAGAAAAATTTGCGTTGGATGTTAACCCATTATCGGCCAATGGCAACAAATGAAATTGGGTTTATTCGGAAACTGATGAAAGGATATCATGAAAGTTTTGCGTTAAGTGATTTTGAGGATGCTTAAACGAAGGGAATTATCCCCATCGTCAAAAAAATTTGCTGTCTATGTTAACCCTTTAAAGGCCATTGCAACGTATATCAAAAATCGGCTTTACTCGGATATGGACTAAACAATTTTTATGAAAATTTAAGTCAGGGCTTTTTCATGAGAAAAAACAATTGGATTTCATCTTCATATAAATTAGCGTTTATAGTTAACCCTTTACCGGCCAATTGCAATACATAGCAGAAGTTGGGTTTACTCGAAAATGATTCTAGGGATTTTGATGAAAGTTTGGGGTTAAGTGTTTACGGAATATTACACTTACCATCATCTTCAGAAAAATTTGCGTTGGTTGTTAACCCCTTATCGGCCAATGGCACTAAATGAAATAAATTGGGTTTATTCGGAAACTGATACAAGGATTTTGGTGGAAGCTTTGCATTAAGTGCTTTCGGGGATGCTTAAATGAATGGAATTATCCCCATCATCATAAAAATTCGTTGTCTCTGTTAACCCTTTAAAGGACAATTGCGACGTATGTCAGAAATTGGCTTTACACAGAAATGGACTAAGCGATTTTTATGAAAATTCGATGTTAGGGCTTTTTCATGAGAAAAAACAATTGGATTTCATCTTCATATAAATTAGCGTTTACAGTTAACCCTTTACCGGCCAATTGCAATACATAGCAGAAGTTGGGTTTACTCGAAAATGATTCTAGGGATTTTCATGAAAGTTTTGGGTTAAGTTTTTTCGGAATATTAGACTTACCACCATCTTCAGAAAAATTTGCGTTGGCTGTTAACCCCTTATCGGCCAATGACTACAAATGAAATAAATTGGGTTTATTTGGAAACTGATAGAAGGATTTTGATGAAAGTTTTGCATTAAGTGCTTTCGGGGATTCTTAGATGAAGAAATTATCCTCACTGTCATAAATATTCCTTGTCGTTGTTAATCCTTTAAAGGCCAAATGCAACGTATGTTAGAAATTATCTTTATACGGAAATTGAGAAAACGTTTTTCTGAAAGGTTGCAGTTAGAGCTTTTTGATGAGAAAAGACGATTGGATCTCTGCTTCAGACAAATTGGCATTCACAGTTAACCCTTTATTGACCAACTGCAACACATAGCAGAAATTGAGTTTACCTGGAAATGGATATAGCGATTTTGATGAATATTTCGGACTAAGTTTTTTCGGGGACTGCTAAAACGAATGGTATTCCCTAATCTTCAGAAAAAAAAAATAACGTTCTCAATTAACCCTTTATCGGCCAATTGCAACATATGACGAAAATTGGGTCTACTTGTAAATAGGTATAAGGATTATGATGAAAATTTGAGGTTGCATAATTGATTAGAATTATTTTATTCTTCAGAAATTTTCTTGTTCTCTGTTAAACCTTTAAAAGCCCATTGCGACGTTTGCCAGAAATACGGTTTACACAAAAATAGACATAGCGAATTTCATAAAAGCTTGGAGTTAGGACTTTTTGATGAGAAAAAGCTTTTGGAAATATCCTCATCTTTAGACACAATCGCATTCGTTGTTAACTCTTTATCGACACATTACAACATGCGGTCGAAATTGAGTATATTCGGAAATGGACAAAGCAATTTTTATGAAAGTTTGGAGTTACGGCTTTTAGATGAGAAAAAATGATTGGACTTATCCTTATCTTCAGAAAAAATCGAGTTCTCAATTAACATTTTATCGACCAGTTGCAAATTATAGCAGAAGTTGGGTTTGTTTAGAAATTTATATAGGGATTTTGATGATAGTTTGGGGTTAAAAACTTTCTGGGTGCTTAAAGAACTGGACATATCCTTATCTTCAGAAAAAAATCGTTCGCAGTTTACCATATATCGACCAGTTGCATCAAGTTTTAGAAATAGGCTTAATCGGAAATGGATATAGTGATTTCAAATAAAGTTTGTGGTTAGTGTTTTTAGGGATGCAAACATGTTTGGACTTATTCTCATCTTTTGAAAAAAAATGGCGTGATCAGTTAAACCTTTATCGACAAATTGCAAAATATCGCCAAAATTCGGGTTACTCGGAAACGGATGTATCGATTTTGATGAAAGTTTGGGATTAAGTGTTTTCGGAGGTGCAGAAAGTTTGGATTTATACAGAAAAATTAGCGTTCGCTGTCATAGTATATGGTAAAAAAGGATTCGGGTTCCAGTTCATGACTTCATTTGTTATTTTGTTTAAATTTAGTACGAGAGAATGTAATCGATTCAAGCAATATTTGTGTGTATCGAAATATTTGGTAAATAATGAGGCAGGTTCAAGTCTATAACTGTATACTTATTGTGTATCTTGTTTTCTTTCTTTCCTTTCTATATATATATATATATATATATTAATACAATTTAATTTAATCAAAGGTAGCTGATATTTGTGCGTGTTGAAGTATTTGGTAAAGAAGGAAGCAGGATCCAGTCCATGATTGAAAATAGAGATATTTTTTTTAATGAAAATGCCTAAATTCAAATAAAAGTAGGTGATATTTTCAAATGCCTAGCTAGTCGTTAATTTAGTTAAATAGCGATTGCAAGTTTTGTACTGGTAACGCTGCCGAAGGCAGCAGGAACCAGGAACAGTTGGCTAAAAGAATTAAAAAATGCATTTTCACCGTGTTCTGATCCATTCTGAAAGTTTCAAATGTCTAGCTTTTCGGGAAGTTAGTTAAATAAATTTTCTGTCGAATCATATAAACGCTTCCGAAGGCAGTAGGGACTTGAAACAGTTGACTAAAAGTGATAAAAAAATGTATTGTCACCGTGTTCTGAGCTATCCTGAAAGTTTCAAATGTCTAGCTAGTCGGGAAGTTAGTTAAAAATCGATTGCAAGATTTGTACTGGACAAACAAACAAACAAGAAGCGAAGTTAATAAAAATAATTACAAGATATAAAGAACTTTTATATACCATGTTTTTAAATTTTCTGTTGAATCATATAAACGCTACTGAGCGCAGTGGGAATCCGGAGCAATTGGAAAAAAGTATTAAAAAATCCCTTGCTATCGTGTTTTGAGCTATTATAAAAGTTTCAAATGGCTATCTAGCCGGGAAGTTAGTTAAAAGTAGATTGCAAGCTTTGTACTGGTAACGCTAACGAAGAGAGCAGGGTCCCGAAGCAATTGGTTAAAAATATTTTAAAAATGCATTTTCACCGTATTCTGAACTATTCTGAAAGTTTCAAATGTCTAGCTAGTCGGAAAGTTAGATAAATAAATTTTCTGTTGAATCATATAAACGCTGCCGAATGCAGTAGGGACCTGAAACAGTTGACTAAAAGTATTAAAAAAGTATTGTCACCGTGTTTGAGCTATCATAAAAGTTTCAAATGTCTAGCTAGTCGGGAAGTTGGTGAAAAATTGATTGCAAGCTTCGTACTGGTAACGCTGTCGAAGGCAGCTAGAACCCGAAGCAGTTGGTTAAAAATATTTTTAAAATGCCTTTTCGCTGTGTTCTGAACTATTCTGAAAGTTTAAAATGTCTAGCTAGTCGGGAAGTTAAATAAATTTTCTGTTGAATCATATAAACGGGTAGTGACCTAAAACAGTTGACTAAAAGTATTAAAAAAATGTATTGTCACTGTGTTTTGAGCTAGCCTGAAAGTTTCAAATGTCTAACTAGTCGGAGAGTTAGTGAAAAATCGATTGGAAGCTTCGTACTGATAACGCTGCCGAAGGCAGCAGATACCCTAAACAATTGGCTAAAGGTATTTAAAAAAATGCATTTTACCGTGTTCTGAACTATTCTGAAAGTTTCAAATGTCTAGCTAGTCGGGAAGTTTGTTAAATAAATTTTCTGTCGAATCATATAAGCGCTGCCGATGGCAGTGGGACCTGAAATAGTTGACTAAAATTATTAGAAAAATGTATTGTCACCGTGTTGTGAGCTGTCCTGAAAATTGCAAATATCTAGCTAGTCGGGAAGTTAGTTAAAAATCGATTGCAAGATTTGTACTGGACAAAAAAAAAAAAAAAAACATAAAAATAAACAAACAAACAAACAAGAATCAAAGTAAAACATGGTAAAATGGTAAAATATTACAGGGAGTTCAAGTATTTTCTCCCCTTGCTTAATTTTACGCTGTTGCACTTCATATAATTTTAAACCATAAATCGTAATGATATATAATTTTTTGTCGTGTTCCTGTAAAAATCTATAAAGGCTATCTTTACCAAAATCTATACAATTTGCGCGACGGTAATGTATAACATGTGCATAAATTTTCAGTTTAATAGAATAAGGTGTTTAGATACTATCGCATTTTAAAACGATTGGGCCCATAGACCATAACGACAATTTTTCTTTCTGTCCTTGTAAAAAGGAAAAAAAAAAAAAAAAAAATAAACTATACATGCTAGATTTATCAAAATCTATACACTTTGTGCGAGAGTGATTATTAACATTTATAAATTTTTTTAACTCAAACGAATAAGGCTTTTAAATGCTATCGCATTTTATTTTATTTGGATCTATAGACAATAATGATAAAGAATGTTTTGTTGTGTCCCTGTGAAAAACTATTAATGTTAGATACATCAAAATCTATACACTTTGTGCGACGGACATTTATAACACGCGTATTAGCTCAAAAGAAAATGGTATCTAGACGCTATCGCAGTTTGAAAAACTTGGCCCTATAGGCTATAACGATAAAGAATATTTCTTTTTTGTGCCTGTAAAAAGTACTTTTAAGTGCTAGATTCACCAAAATCAACAGTGATCGTGCTATGGTGCCATACAATAACTTACTATATTTCAACTTATTTGAACAGAGGATTTAGGCACTGTCGTATTCACTCACACACATACACCCATTCATAATCGAAAACTAGTAAAAATGAATTCAGTGTAATTCAAAAGTATAGAAAACCCATAATCTCAAAGGTCGGGTTTTTTGTCACGATTACAATACTTCCTTTACATACGTAAGTTCGGAAAGTAAAAATCTGATCTCTCATCTATGAAGTTCTGTCCAACTCAAAGAAATAATTTATTCTGTAATAATATTATATTATTTTAATTGGTTAATTTATATTTCCAACACTATTAATAATAGCGACTATATAAATTAGAAATCACAATTCTTCTACAGAAAATTACGAAAACATTATATAATATAGTAAGGAAAGAGATAAAGTAAAAATAAATAAATAAATGTTAAACTAAATTTTTAAATTGCATGTCTAATATTATAATACAATTTATTTCAGAATTAAATTCCAATTTATTTCAGCTGGAAAAAAAAAAAAAAAAAAAAAAAAAAAAGAAAAAAAACCATTGTTGAAATAATAAAAAATATATGAAAGTGAATTAAAACTTTTTTTTTCTTAATATCGTCTGCAATAAAATTCAAAACTGATTGTTGTGAATGCTACTTGTAAATACAGTTTGTAATCGTTATATGGCCCCCAAACTTGATCTTCAATCGTTTTTCTGGAATATCTCGAGAACTATTTGGCCCAATGAGCTGCAAATTTGCATACGCGTATTTTTATGTGCTAGAAATCGATATCTGTTAGAAAAATTATAGGTCACAATACATAATTTTTTAAAATATTAATTTAATATTTTTTATTCTATAGATAAAAAACATTAAAATCTTAATGAAACTCATAAATATGTTTGGAAAACCTGTTATTAACATCATAAAAAAAACCAGGTAAAAAAAAATAAAAATGTAGGAGATATGAATAAAAATGTGTAATCAGACTTTAACATTAGAAGCTCGAAAGTTTAGACGTGTATAACTCCTAAACTTATACACCATATGACTTCCAAATTTATATCTGGGGATGAAATTGACTGTAGAATCTATATCCGAAATCAAAATTATATGTTACCATTGAAAAAATTAAAGTTTGACACGATTTCAATATGGAGACGACCCCTTAAGCTATTTTTTTCCAATTAGCTTAAAAGAGAACAAAATTCTCTGACGAATGGTATCTTCGGTGTCTTTCTGCAACAATTTACTGATGAGTTAGGTGGGGGTGTTTCGTTTTTTTTTTGACCGACTGTAACTTTATTTAGTCCTTTAACAAGTCTGTCTCTAAAGATGTTAAAGTTATTATTATTATCTTAACGCTATTTTTTTAAAACTTCTTTTTGATGATGAAAATGAAAGTACTTAATATTTAAAATTATTGAGCGAAGAAAAAAAATATAATCTGCACATTACAGTAGGCTACTCAATAAATTGTAAAATGTTACTTTGACTCATTGTTTTTAACATTTTTAGTTAGAATTCTCAGTTCGATTTTAAAAGACAAAAGCACATTTGTGGCGATAAATATTTCCCTTTGTAAAAATCCTTAAAACCTGCGGAAAAATGTTTACAAAGTTTTTTATGTAGCCATTGTGGAAATAACTTAGATTTTATCTAGTCTAAAAGTAGAATGTATGCACTTAGAATTATTTTGTAAATGACCATATAAAAACATTTAACATTGCATATAAATTGTAAAATTCAGAAAAATATTTTAAAAGTAAGCTTTAAATATTTACTTATTCTTTCTAAGATTTTATATTTTCTTTTTTGCTTTCTGTTAATGAACACAAGATCATGGTAAATACCTACATATATCATTTTGTCATGTGTTTTTAAACTTAAACAGTACATGGTAAGAAATTAAGAACTTAAAGTATTATTATACTATGGCATGTCTGTTATTTTTAGGGATGAAACGGATAGAAATTTTGCCGGATATCAGATATCCGGAGCTCTTTTGCCTGTCGGATACGGATATCCTGCATTAGTTTTGTTTTTTGTATGTTTCTTTTCTTTTTCATTATTTTAAAACAATAAAATATAATCCACCTTTTAAAAACATTTTAAATATAATTTATTTAAATATATTTATTTAATATTTTATTTATTTGTGCAATATTGCCATGGAGAATAAAACTTTAAGCGTAACATACTTATTCCTACACTTGCAATTTGTGGTGAAAAGCATTGTCACAAAGAAATAGGTTTTGTTCAGAATTATAAAACTAAAATTTATTATTTACATATTTTTTGCAATATTAATATTAAAAAAAATGAAACAAAATACAGTAACCGCCGCTTAATAAAAATCACTGGTTAATAAAATCAGCCGCTTAATCTGATCAAATTGCCAGGATCGGAATAAAATCAATGCAAACCATCTTTGAAACTGCCTCTCAATAAAATCAGTATTGCCGGTTAATAAACTGAAAAATTCTCATCAGAAGCAAAATACCATTTATGCATGCTGAGTAAATTCTTATTTACACTCCGAATTTTTATTTTTAAAATAAAAAATAAATTAAATACAGAAATTCCTCTGTTATCTCTCTTTGTCGAAAATTTACAACATTAAATTTTACATTTACAGCAATTAAAACACGCCCCATCACATTGACTTAGGAACAATTTCAAGGAATATATTCTTCAAGGTGTAAAAAGTTAATTTGTAATAAGTTACAAATTTGATTTAATTCGCCAGTGATTATTTTATTTTTAATTATTTAAAGAAAATTTCTAATTCTTATTCTGAAATAACTAAGAAGTAAGATGTTTAAACAAAAATATTTTAAATTTTAAAGAAAGGCGTGAACTTTTAGCAAAGTAATGATGATTTTCCTCAAAGGAAAGCGCATCGTAGCTTGGGATGTGTTTAATTCTTTTATTTTGAAGAAACACTTCAATAATTATCTGTTAAAAATTAATTAGCATTGTTTATTAATTTCATTATTTGGTATCTTTAAAAATTTTTTTTCAAATTCAGGGAAGTAACACCTTTTTATTGTGTACAGGAACGTTAGCCGGATATAAAAATCAGCCGCTTAATAAAATCACTTTTGCTCAGAACGAATGTGATTTTAATAAGTGGCGGGTACTGTATTTTACTAATGAAATCATAGTTAAAGGGTTATTTTCATAGGAAAACTAATATATTGTGGCCATCATAAATCTTTTTCTGTATTATTCTGTACTAGCAGGCTTTGCCCGCTTCGCTGGTCATTATATTGAAATAAAGTCTCAAAATACCGTATCATTGATGATGATAATAATAATAATAAAATCATTGAAATCAGTCAAAATCTAAGTTAAAATTTTCGATATCTTCGATAGCGGTTTTCCCACTCGCCACACTTAACAAAATCCCTTTATAATGCATGTTGCATACACATACCTAACCCACATATTAAAAAATCGGGATTCTAAGATTATTTGAAGCAAAGTTATGTTTTAAAACGTGTTTTTTAGCCCCCCCCCCAGCCCGCTCTTAAAGGAAAGGAGGGGGAGATTTTGCAAAATATCCCTATATTATGAGTTAGATACATATAACATACCCACACATGGAAAATCTCTCCGCCATAAGATAATTTACTGCAGAGTTACACATGAATACATGTCCCCCCCCCGCCCCTTAAGGGGAGGTGGGGTGGAGTTTCACAAAATCACTTTGTAGTGTGTGTTGAATACGCATAAGCAGTCCACGCATCAAAAATTGCCATTCTTAGATAGTTTGGAACAGAGATACGCATGGAAACATGTTTTTAATCCCCCTCTGGGGGTGACAGCACGGAATTCCAAATAATCCCTTTGTAGTTTGTTTGTGTTGAGTACACATAACCAATCAACCTATAAAAAATCGCTTTTCTGAGATAATTTGGAGCAGAGTTACTCTTTAAAATGTGTTTTTGCCCCCCCCCCCCCCGCCTTTGAAGGGGGAAAAGGAAAATTTCAAAAAATCGACTTATAGTGCGTGTTGGGAGTGCATAACCAGCCCGCAAGTACAAAATCGTCTAAGATAGTTTGGAGCAGAGTTACGCATGAAAACATGATTTTGCCCCATCCCAAGGGGGATAAGGTGGAATTTTACAAAATCCCTTGTAGTGTGTGTCTTGAGTACACATAACCAATCGACATATCAAGAAATCGCTATTCTGAGATAATTTGGAGCAGAGTTACTCTTAAAAGCGTTTTTTGCCCCCCTCCCCACCTTTAAAGGAGGGGAGGGGAAATTTTTGTAAGATCCCTTTATAATGTGTGTTGGGAATGCATAAACAACTCATATGTAAAATATAAGCTTACTGAGATAATTTGAAGAAAAGTTATGCTTGGAAACATGCTCACGCATCAAAAATTGCCATTCTTAGATAGTTTGGAACAGAGTTACGCATGGAAACATGTTTTTAATCCCCCTCTAACCCTCAAGGGAGTGATAGCACGGAATTTCAAATAATCCCTTTGTAGTTTGTTTGTGTTGAGTACACATAACCAATCAACCTATAAAAAAATCGCTAGCAGAGTTACTCTTTAAAATGTGTTTTTGCCCCCCCCCCGCCTTTAAAGGGGGAAAAGGAAAATTTTACAAAATCGACATATAGTGCGTGTTGGGAGTGCATAACCAGCCCGCAAGTAAAAAATCGTCTAAGATAGTTTGGAGCAGAGTTACGCATGAAAACATGATTTTGCCCCACCCCCAAGGGGGATAAGGTGGAATTTTACAAAATTCCTTAGTAGTGTGTGTCTTGAGTACGCTTAACCAATCGACATATCAAGAAATCGCTATTCTGAGATAATTTAAAGCAGAGTTACTCTTAAAAGAGTTTTTCGCCCCCCTCCCCGCCTTTGAAGGAGGGGAGGGGAAATTTTTGTAAGATCCCTTTATAATGTGTGTTGGGAATGCATAAACAACTCATATGTAAAATATAAATTTACTGAGATAATTTGAAGAAATGTTATGCTTGGAAACATGCTTTTTGCAACACCACCCCTAAGAGGGGTATAGGACGGAATTTTACAAAATCTCTTTTTAGTATGTGTCTTGAGTACGCATAACCAATTGACATATCAAAAAGTCGCTATCCTGAGATAATTTGGACCACAGTTACTCCTATAAGCGTGTTTTTGCCTTCCTCCGCCCTTAAAGGACGGGGGGTGAAATTTTGTGAAATCCCTTTACTGTGCGTGTCAGGAAAGCATAAACAACCCACATATACAAATTAATCTTGCTGAGATAATTTGAAGCAAAGTTATACTTGGAAACGGGTTTATATTGCCCCCCACCCCACCCCCAAGGGGAAAAGGAGGAACTTTCGCAAAACCCCATTGCAATAGGTGTAACCCCCCCCCCCCCCCAAAAAAAAAAAAAAAATAAATAAATAAAAAATCACAAAATACCAAACATGAGGTTTTGGAAATATTCTGAAGAAGACTCTTGGCGATTTTCTTTATCTTTGTGCTGTTATTGGTACAGTTTTCCTCAAAAACCCGTATTTTGCTATTTCTTTTTTTTGCACTCAAGTCTAGTCTCTCTCTCTCTGCAATTTCTTCACCATGAAGCAATTTGGAGCCAAATTATGCTTATAAGGGGTTTTTTGCCTTCTGCCCCCCCCCCCCCCCAGGGGGGAGCGGGGATCTTTCGCATAATCCTGCCATAATGGGCGTCAGTGTCCTAAAACCAACGTGCTCACCAAAATTTGCAAGTCTATCTCCCATAGAATCGCCACGGCTGTGTTGAGTCAGTGAATCAGTGATTTTACTCTTTTATTCCCCACCCAACCCCTAAAGGGGTAAAAAGGGGGGGGGGTCTTTCACAAAATCCCGTTACAATGGGTGTTGGACACACATAAATAAGCCACACACTAAAATTTGTGACCTCATCTCTTAGATTTCCACGGATAAATTTAGCGCTAAAAGGAGGGATCGAATTTTCCCCCTCGTAACTCCCCTCCAAAATCGAAAAAAATCAAAAAAGAATTTTTGCAAATACCTTCAAGAAGACGCTTGACTTTTTTTTTTTTTTTTTTTTTTTTTTTATCTGAGCTATTATTGCTAGAATTTTACTCGAAAATCTATGCATTGCTAATTTTGCCTCCGAAAATCCTTTTTACCCCCTCTCCCCCCTTAAAATCCAAAATCGCAGAAAATGATTCTTTTGTACTTAAGTCTAGTCTCCCCATCTGCAATTTTTTCACAATGAAGTAATTTGGAGCCGAGTTATGCTTATAAAGGTGGTTTTTGCCTTCTGTCCCCCGGGGGGTATTTCGCAAAATCCCGTCTTAGTGAGCGCCACGGTCCTAAAATCAACCTGCTCACCAAAAATTGTGACTATCTCCCATAGGATCGCCACAGCCGTGTTGAGTCAGTGAGTGAATCAGTGAGTTTACTCTTTTATATATATAGATAACAGCATCACTTACAGTTTAAATTGTACAAAAATTTGCCCATAGCTTCTCACAATAAATATTTTACGTATGGAGTTTGGTGCAATTTTAATCAACAGATGCTGAGATATAGGCTTATGAAAAATCATCGGGTAAACTGCAGTGCTGTAATGCTACCTGTTAGCTGATATACACTCAAAATAAAATCACGATAGTGCTTCATAATGGCCGACTCTCTCACATACCAAGTTTTGTGCAATTATACATGATACAATATGATATGAGATACAGCTTTCACGTATTGGGGGAAATTTAAGTATAGCAGCGCTACCTATCGGCCAACATGCACCAAAATTGAATCAGCATAACTTCTCATAATACCCTTCCAACATAAAGTTTCGTGTAATTATGCGCATTAGAGCACAAGTTATAGCCTTCCCTAAAATTGCAGAAAGAACTGTATAACAACACCACCTGTTGAGTTGGCACCAAAACTTGATAGACACTAATATATGCCAAGGTGCATTTACATGAAATTCTGTGCAGTAGTTCCTGAGATATAGCTTTCTTATAGGTTGCAGAAATCGCTGTGCGCCAGAACCTGTTGGTGAAATTACATATAAATTTATATGTAATTTAATTTTTATTTTAATTCCAGAACTACTGCGTAGTTGTGGAGATATAGTTAAACAGAATTTTTCTCTCACACACACAAACAGATATTTTGAAAAAGTGATCAAGAGAGGTTCTGGACCTCTTAAAATGTATAAATGCATTGAAAACCAGAAGTTGAAAATTTTAATGAATCCAATACTTTCTTTTGAGACATTCATAAGAAAACATAAAAGAAAGAAGAAAAAGAAACAAAGCTTCAAACTAGTGTGTTATGGCCATCACAAAACTTTCTTCTATATCACTATATATAACAATGCTATATGCTGTTTAACATGCACGGAAGAAATTTAATCATAGCTTCTCTCAATGCAGAGTTTAGATATAGAGTTTAGTGCAATTTTAATCAAAAGGTTGAGATGTAGCCATGCGGAGAATCACAAAAGGTGAGGAAAAGCGCCACCTGTAGGTCAATATACACCCAAATTAAGCCAGTTTTCATTCTCATATTATTTATCTTGCATATCAAGTTAAGTGCAGTTAAATGTTATAGATATTGAGATTTAGTCTTCCTATAGACAGAGTAAATTGCAGCATAATATTGTCATCTATCGCCCAATATGCACCAAAATTGAATCAACATGATGTTTTATAAAAATGGCCCTCTCACATACAAAATTTTGTGTAATTATACACAAATAAATCTCAATGAACTTCCCTATTCACAGGAAAAATTGAAGTATAGCAGCATCACCTATTGGCCGATGTGCACAGAAATTAAACATGTTTCATGATAGCCCTATGGCATACTTAGATTTTTTTTTTTTTTTTTTTTATTATTATTACACACAATAGAAGCTGAGATGGTCTTCAATTAAATGAGAGAAATCACAGTATAACAGTGCCACCTGTTGAGTGACTTGCATCAAAAACTGATGTGCACTTTTTTCCCCCCTGTGTATAAATTTATATGAAATTCTGTGCATTAGTTCTTGAACTAGAGCTGCTACATAAAATTTTTACCAGACAGACATTTTCTAAAAATGGTCAAATTGTGTTCTAATCCCCTCAAAATGTGTAAATACACTGAAAATTGCAAGTAAGAATTTTTTACACATCCATTATGTCCTATTTAATATAGAAGAAAGTAATAATTCAAAACAAATTTATATATTTTTTTCTTTGTATACATTTTATATTCTGTACAGATAAGAAAGAAATTCTTAGATTATTTATTAAAATTTTGTAAATTTCAAACTATAACTTTTCAACATAAGGCATCGAGGGGGGGGGGTTAGACCACCCCTTCCAAAAATGCAGTCTTTGTCATACTAACACCCAACCAATGCCAAATTTAAAATTTCGTAAATATAGGACTGTAACTTTTCGTGATAGACCCCATGGGGGGGGTAGGACCCTCTCCCTTCCAACAGTGCTTTCTTTGTCATACTAATACCTAACCACAGTGGCGGATCTAGAACTTAACTTTTTTTAATTATTTATTTTATTTTTTTTTTTTGGGGGGGGGAGGGGAGAGGGCTAAGATTTTTCAAAGTGTTATTCCAGATCAAAGAAAAGTTTACAATTGTAATAGTCAGTTGTGAATGTTAGTACTTTTGCCCCCCCCCCCCTTAAATCCGCCACTGTAAACATCCCCAAATTAAAATTTCGTTAAGTTTGGACCATAAGTTTTTGAGATAAGACACCGTGTGCGTACGTGTTTGTGTGTGTGTGTGGGGGGGGGGGGGGAAGAGACTCTCCCTCCTTTTAACAGTGCAGTGTTTATCATTCCAACCAACCCCAAATTAAAATTTTTTTTAAATTCTGACCATATTTTTTTCGAGATCAGGCACCATGGGGAGGTATGCCTCTTCCTCCTTCTAACAGTATGTATTCTTTGTCATACTAACACCCAACCCACCCAAAATTTAAAATTTCGAACCATAACCTTTCGACACAAGGCATCAAGGGGGGTGGGGTCAGACCACCCCTTCCAACAGTGCAGTCTTTGTCATACTAACACCGAACCAATGCCAAATTTAAGATTTCGTAAAGATTGGGTTACATTAGGTATTATTAACTTTCAGTCAGAGCATAATTAAAACATAAGCTTAACAGTTATTGTTTGTTTTACACTCAACAGATAATTTTCTTTAAAGTTTAAGAACAATATCAACAAAAGATTATAAAGAACATAATTAGGCCTTTGACGGTTGATTTTCAACCTGACACCTGGAGTCTCATTCATAGCTTTATTGTGTAGGGGTTTAGTTGTTTTCCCAGGTGCCGGCCCCTTCCCTACACTAGGCTATGAATTCTTCGACCATAATAAAATGGATAGGTTATTCATCTTTTATAGATTATTGACTTTAAAAATGAGGTCTTTTATCATGTAAACAAAATCAGTACAAAAAACCCTTAGCGGCTTAAAAGTTTGTGACGCCGCTACTTTGTGGCTATAAGAATTTGAAATATGAGTCTTAAAAATAATGATATTAAATTTTAAGTGACGCTTTGCAATTAGTTAAAATATACATAGATTTTCTTATTTGATCATTCACTTTTATCCTTTATTTATATTTATAATGCAAACGTAATATTTTAACTTGAAGATCAGACAGATATATAAAATACACTCACTGATGCTTTTTCATTCGCATTTCAAATTCAAAATAATAGTTTTAAAAGGAATGATATAAAAATTCCAGTGGCGCCTCGGTGTTACTTTAAAAGATTTGTTTTTAGATTCCATTAAAATTACTTTTGTTTTGTCTAATAAAGTATATTTACACATTTCAACAGTGCTTTTAATTTTCAAATATACTGTCAAATAATTATACTTTCACTGAGTTAGCATTATAAAGTAAAATTATTTATTTCAATAAATTGATTTATCTTTTGCATCATGCTATCCAAAACATAGTATCATAGTGTCCAACTAAGTGAAAATTTGCTCAAAGAGGTAGTGTGACGTAAAGAAAACATTTACACAAATTTTACTGCAGTTTTGGATAGCGTGACGCAAAAGATAAATCAATTTATTGAAATAAATAATTTTACTTTATAATGCTAACTCAGTGAAAGTATAATTATTTGACAGTATATTTGAAAATTAAAAGCACTGTTGAAATGTGTAAATATACTTTATTAGACAAAACAAAAGTAATTTTAATGGAATCTAAAAACAAATCTTTTAAAATAACACCGAGGCGCCACTGGAATTTTTATATCATTCCTTTTAAAACTGTTATTTTGAATTTGAAATGCGAATGAAAAAGCATCAGTGAGTGTATTTTATATATCTGTCTGATCTTCAAGTTAAAATATTACGCTTGCATTATAAATATAAATAAAGGATAAAAGTGAATGATCAAATAAGAAAATCTATGTATATTTTAACTAATTGCAAAGCGTCACTTAAAATTTAATATCATTATTTTTAAGACTCATATTTCAAATTCTTATAGCCACAAAGTAGCAGCGTCGCAAACTTTTAAGCCGCTAAGGGTTTTTTGTACTGATATCATTACTTTTTAGTGGTTTTTAATAAAAAAATTAAAACAAGTCCTTCTGGCTTCTAGGAAGGGTAAACTAATTTAATTTTTCTTATGAAGTTGTCACCATTTTTTTTTTTCAAAATGGCAGCTACAATTTATTAATCGACTTAGTGGATTTATAAATGAAGGCTATGTATATATGGAGTTTTAAGCAAATCGGTTCATAAAACCTTTCTAATGTAAATTTGAAATTTTCTGTGTGCTGGCACAGGGAAACAAGAAGGTGGATTAAGTTGGCAAATAAACATATCAAACACATTTCTGAGATAAATCTACACTACAAATTTAGTGTGAATTAATTCAGTATTTCAAACGTTATCATACTGACAAATTTTCAAGTAGCCTGCCATTTGGAAACAAAATGGAGAAGCTTCGCACTAGAAAAATTTATTGACTGGGATTCTCAAACTCTTAAAAAAAAAAAAAAAAAAAAAAAGAAAAAAAAGAAAGAAAAATAAGTGAAAATTTTCAAATTTAAGTTAGAATTACGTAATTTACATTTTGCAAATTTCTTTTTAGAGAATTACAAATTAAACAATTAAAAAAAAAAAAAAAAAAAAAAAAAAATATATATATATATATATCAAGTAAATGTTAAAAATAGAACTTTATATATTTTCTTTCCCCTTTTGAGGCTAAGTATACTGCTCCAATATTCACAATTTAAATTTTCATCAAAAGTGCAGGTAAAAATTACTTTCTATATATTTTCATATAAAACGGTTGGGGGAAAAATAGACAAAATATAAATTAAGCTTTACATTTCTATAATTTTAAAAATAAGATAAAATCACCTGGAGAAAAATTTCATGGAAAATATAAGTTAAGCTTTAAAAAAAAAAAAAAAATGAAATTTCTGCGTAAAAATACTATTTTATAAATATATTTACAACTACAATAAACAAAAAACCTTCCTTTAATTTTAAATAATTATTTCTACATGTTTCGAAGCAATTAAAAGTTTTTTTTTCTTTCTTTTTTTTTTTTAAGAAAAATAAATTAAATGTAGTGGCGCCATCTAGTAGTTTATATTCAAATCATATACATACAGATTTAACTTTATTATTATTATTATTATTTTTTTTTCGTTAAAGAAAAAAAAAAAAAAAAAAAAAAAAACTTGTTTAGAAACAGGTAGAAATAGTTATTTAAAATTAAAGGCGGATTTTTTGTTTACTGTAATTGTAAATATATTTATGAAATAGAATTTTTCATGCACAAATTAATTAATTAAAAAAAGAAAAGAAAGAATAATTTTTTTAAATAAATTATTATGGGTTTCAAAGTAAAGATTTTATTTATTTATTTTGACGTGTTTTTAATAATTGCTATTTGACACATTTTTCATGAATTTTAATAAATTTCATGAAAAATGAATTTTATTAAAACAGTGTTTCATCCCCTAGTCATTATTGCTTTCAATAATAATAAAAAAAAAATTGATTATGTTAACATTTAAAATATGTATCAATTTAAAGTCTGAAAAATAAATAAATGAATAAACTCTAACTGTATTTTCAAAAGAGATTTTTAATTTCTAAAAAGAAATATATATATATATGTATGTATTTACGAAAGAGTATGTTTTAAATAAAAACGATAGATGGCGCCTAAACTCTATTTGCTGTTTTTTTTTTTTTTTTCATTCCCGGCGCGTAAGGATACATGAATAGGAATCGCAAATCATTGAGTTATTATAAAATCGCTGTTCATGAATGATTAAAAATTTTTTCAATTAAAAAAATTGTAAATTCATCATTAATATGATAAAATGGAATATCTAAAATTACAAAATACTTCCTTATTTAAAATATTATCTAAATATTTTTTTTGACTAAATATGAAATTTTGAAATCAAAAATATTTTTTTCATAACACAAGAGAAAATATATTTAAGTGAATTTGACTTAATATACATACAATAAATATTTTAAACAAGTACTTTTGCGTTAAAAAAAAATTCTAAATAATTCATTGGCTGCATTCAAGTCGGTCAACAAACCAACCCACATACCTTACAAGTAATAACCGCATAACAGCGTTTTCACCCGAAGAAACACATGTAATTGGCGGAGTAATATAGTTCCATATTTAAAGCGATTTATATAAAAAACAAGAGTTTTCCTGAAAAAAAACGAAAACGTTACTAGATTCAGAAAGATCCTATTAACAGCATGTATTAATTATATGAAAATCCTTCGAGCCGTTTTAGAGATATTTTTCATTACACCCTTACATCGTTACACCACACATTTTCCCTTTTTGGCTTTAAATTGAGATTCAGATCTCAAAACATACTGCATGTAAAAATGTAAAATTTTCAGGATAGATTAAGACCGAAGATAAAAGACTATTTTGAAAAGATGAGAACAAAATATGGCATATTTGCTGAGATATTAAGTGTCGGCTTTTACAAATCTCTTTGATGTCAAACTAGCCGTATATATGAGTTCGCAGCATCCCGTTTGTCCCTCCGCTTGCGTCACTCAAAAAACTGCCGTTTTTCATGATATATGATAATGATATTCTTACATGTACAGTAACTTGTCATAAATCCTTATTAAAAGGTTTAAGTTATAATAGCTGATAGTATTACAAAAAACTTAAAAAAAAAAAAAAAAAAAAAGTTTACAAAAAACTATCTTTATAAATAAATAAAAATATGTTTTTACCTAATAAAATCAAATAAAATCTCATGAAATTCTCTTTAAAATGAGGGTCAGAAACTTTTTTATCTCATAAAACATAAGAATGTGTTTATTTAAGCTTTAAAAAATGCTGATTTTTCAAAAAATCAAATAAAATAAAACATTTTTAAGAGTATTTTATCATTTATTTCAAAAGAAAGAATGATTATCAAATGTTTAATTGAAATCTGAAGCTGATAGGTTAAAAAATTAAAAAAAAAAAAAAAAAATGGTTGATTTTACAAATATAAAACTTTTTAAAGCATGTGTGGCACGAAATAGTCTACCATTAGCCTTTAACTAATTCAATACATATTATAAATTATATTATTAACAGGACTTTGCACAGTACTTTAACTTTTTAATGCATAATTTGCTGCAAATTAACATTTATAGATATTGCATTAAAAATTAAATAAATAAAATACAAGTGGTAGATGATAAATTTGTCATTAAGCTTACTTTTATTTGTTCGTATACTGTATTTTAATATAACAATGAGAATTCATAATCTAAACCTAGTTTTTTTTTTTTTTTTTTTTTTATTATTTATTAATTTAACAGCATCCAGCTTCAACAATGCTACGCAGATATGTAAAATTAATATTTACAAGAAGATTGTTAAAGACATTTGACAAAATTGTTACATTATTATTGTTTTTGCCTTTTTCAAAATAAAAAAAGCCTTAATAAAATCAATTATAAAACTAATCTTTCTTTTTTTTTTAATTAACAAAGGATATATACAAAAATAAACAGTTAAATATTTAGAATTAAACATGTACAAGTAACAAGCAACATATTATTATTATTATTATTAAACGTTTTACAATATCTAGTATGTTTTAAATTTACCTTTTACTTACTCAAAAGTAAAAATTAAACCTAAAATTTAATTTATCAGGAGATAGCATATTTACTAATGTTATAACGTTCAAATAAAAATTATTCCTTTTTTTTACTGTTTACCAAACATTAATATATAAATATACAATAGATAGCTTAATATTGGATCGAACTATCTTACAAAAAAAAAAAAAAAAAGGCACAGATTACAATAGAGAAAATGATAATGATACTAAGAAAAAACAAATAAACATAAACATAGAAGAAATATATCGCCAACGCCAAGGTGCGCCAAGAAACCCATTTTCGCTAACATGATGGTAATCATTTGTCTTAACCAATCAAAGACGCTGTCATAAAAGAATACAGAGGAGAAATGCAAGAAAGATTTTGATTGGTTCGGCTCCATAGTACCACATTGCATCCACAGACGCTAGTCCACAATTATGATATAAATTTTTGATTAAAATACGCTTGTTTTGGTTTTCCCTGCTGAGACGGAAACTCTTGCACCCTTGTAATAATACCAATGATATAATATTTATTTTTAGAAACTATTTTATAATAATAAATAAACAAGGCAAGCAAATATAAAAATGCTCTTTTAACATTTGTTATTAAAATGTACCAATTAGCAATAAAAAAAAATTCTATTCAATTGTTATTAGGGATCTTACATCTAAACTTTTTTTTCAAGACACTTTTACGGATGAGAAATTTTTCTAATTTTTGCTACCTTTATTTTTATACACTAGTCTCTATCCTGTTTAATCACGACATATTACTATGAAAATACTGATATAAAGATTTCTGTATGAAAATAGCATAGATGCCAACATTTTAATTTATTCCGGGGTATTTTTAGCGCCGCCTTTTTTCATGCATCTGTCAAGAGCTGTTTCTCCATTCATAGTTCATAATGACCACGCCTTTTTTCAAGAATTCTGCCACCAGTACTTTTATAGAATATATTTCCTTTTAAATTTTAAGACATTTTAAATATAAAAAATTGCTAAATATTAATAGTGGTGCAGAAAATTAAGAAGTTTCAAGGACTGTACGAACTATGTCATTTTTGATGGGCGGAGCTATGTGAAAGATTTATAAAGAATGTTATGTCAATTGTACCTGATTACGTTAATCACACTCGTAAATAAATAAATGAATAAAACATTATGCATGTAGAATAAATGAATTGGTAGACCTTTATCAAAATATTATTATTTAAAAGAACGGAAAAGCTTATAAATATACTTTAGCCAAATTAAATAGTACTTTTCAGACGTATAAAATTCTGTGTTACTGTATGTCAAGGGGTTCATTCTCTAGCAAAGTTGTTGCAACTTATATATTGAAGTAAGCGTAAAAAGATTTAAAAACTGAGAGACTTCTAATTCATTCTGTAACATTATCACTAACTACCTAACAATGTTACGAATTAAAATAAAAATGTTGGCAGCTATATTTACAGTGTGGTGTTCTATCTATCCTCCCTGGTGCATTTTATGAGATGGCGCTGCAAGCGCACAAAAAGCACTACGACTTTTCTCTCTGTAAAAAGTGTTGTTTTGGATTCTGCCATGTTCGAACGAGAGAAGTGTGTTCGCGTGTAGATAGTTCCTCGTTATGTTAATAAATAGTTTATTTTTCTACATTGGAGTCATTAATTCAAAATACGCCGACACGCCATTACATAACTGAGTGTTAAGCAACACACTTCAGTGGTGACCCGGATAAACTGTTCTTATTTTTGGATTATAAGTGTTTTCGTTTCTGTTTTCAACATGAATGAAACAGCTGATGCAGTGAATGCAGTGAAAATCCCTGCATTCATCCCTACGGACCCGGCCCTGTGGTTCACGATGGTAGAATCAACATTTCAACTAGCTGTGCCGAAACCAATAACGGATTCTAGAACAAAATATAACTATTGTGTTGCGAATTTACCTCCAGAAATTGCAATGACTGTGCGTGACGTAATAATTTCACCTGATAATTCCGATCCATTCAAAAACTTAAAGGACGAAATAATTCAACGTTGTGGTGAAACAAAATCGCAGGAAATTCGCCGATTATTAGCTGGTGAACAACTAGGGGATAGAAAACCGTCAGAACTACTTCGCGTCATGCAGAGAAGAGCTGAAAACCATAAGGTATCCGACACTCTTTTGCTCGAACTATTCTTGCAACAACTGCCTTCAAATGCGCAATTTATTTTAGCATCAGTGCAAGACCTTACACCCATTAAAGCTGCCGAAATAGCTGATAAAATTTTGGATGTATCTCCACCACAGGTAGGTGCTGTTAGTACAACTAATTCTTCGAGTGCTGATTCCGAACTTTTAAAAGAATTAAAACTTTTAAGAGAAGAAGTGGCTTCATTGCGACGTTCCAGAAGTCATTCTCGTTCACTATCTCGATCTAATTTTCGGCACAAAAGCCCAAAAGTTAATAAAGAATTTTGCTGGTATCATCAGAAATTTAGCTCTAAAGCTAAAAAGTGCGTACCTCCCTGTACTTTTTCCGCGGGAAACGACTACGGCAAGGAGTAGCGGCGACATACGCCTCGCCTTCCACTTCTCGTCGCCTTTTTGTACGAGATAAAAGAAGCAATCTAAAATTTTTAGTGGACACAGGAAGTGACTGTTCATTAATTCCAGCATCAAAAATAGACAAAATGTCTATTCCAATTCAAAAATTTGTTGCAGCTAATGGTACTTTAATTAATGTATATAAACGTAAATTATTATCTATTGATCTTGGTCTAAGAAAACAGTTTGTTTACCCTTTTTATGTTTGTAATGTTTCAACCCCTATTTTAGGTGCTGATTTTTTACATTACTTTAATTTAAAGCCAGATCTTAGAAAACGTTCTTTATTTGATAATGTCACAAGCTTAAATTCTCATTGTGTTGTACATAATTCTGATATATATTCAGTGAAATCAATCATAAGTAATGATATTTTTTCTAATCTTTTAAGTGAATTTCCTAACATCAGTAAATCTCCTAGCCCAAACCAAATTGTGAAACATTCTGTTATGCATCATATCGAAACTTTTGGCCCACCGGTATACGCTAAACCACGTCGTCTGGCCCCCGACCGTTTAAAAATTGCAAAAATGGAATTTCAGCATATGTTGGATTTGGGACACATGCGTCCATCCAACAGCAATTATGCTTCACCTTTGCATATGGTTCCAAAGAAAAACAGCGATGACTGGCGACCTGTTGGAGATTACAGAGCACTAAATGCTCACACTAAAAAGGATAAATATCCCATCCCCAACATTGCTGATTTTACTAGTGAACTTCACGGAACCACAATTTTTTTCACGTATTGATTTAGTTAAAGCTTTTCATCAAATTCCGATTGCTCCCGAGGATGTTCACAAAACTGCCATATGTACACCTTTCGGACTCTTCGAGAGCACTCGGATGCAGTTTGGTTTGTGCAATGCTTCCAGCACATTTCAGAGATTTATTGATGAAGTTACAAGAAATTTAAAAGGTGTTTATCCATTTATAGACGATATTTTAATTGCATCCAAATCCCTCGAAGAACATATTGAACATCTCAGAGCACTATTTTCCAGACTTGATCATTACGGCCTTACAATTAAGCCCTCAAAATGCATATTTGGTGTTCCCACTTTGGAATTTTTAGGTTTTACAGTGTCAAAAGATGGTCTTTCACCAACTTCTGACCGTGTTGAAGCCATTTTAAAATTTCCAAGACCTACAACTATTACTCAACTTCGTAGATATTTAGGTATATTTAATTTTTACAGACGATTCATTCCCAGAGCTGCTGATATTTTAGCACCCCTCGTTAAATTCCTCGAAGGGCACAAAAATAAAAGGAAACATCCGCGTTCCAATGCCAAAATTTCAATGGAGCAATTAGAATGGAACGACGAAGCAAATTTTGCATTTACGAAATCAAAAGAAGCAATTTCTCATGCAACGCTTCTAAAACATCCTATTCCTGGTGCCCAATTAAGCTTATGGGTAGATGCATCAAACGTCGCTGTTGGTGGCTCTGTCATGCTAATGTCTGATAATCAATGGGAACCTATAGCATTTTATTCTGGCAAATTAAGTAAGTCTCAAAAGAATTGGTCGACATATGACCGTGAACTTTACGCCATATATTCCTCTATAAAGAAATTTCGTCACTTACTAGAAGGTAGAAACTTTTTCATTTACACTGATCAGAAACCCTTAATATATGCTTTCAAACAAAATCCTGAAAAGTGCAGTCCTCGACAGCTACGTCATCTCGATTATATATCCCAATTTTCTACCGATATCCGATATATGAAAGGTTCTGAAAATCATGTAGCCGATGCATTATCTCGCATAGAGATCAATCAAATTTCCCCAACTGTACTTGATTTTAAAGAATTTGCTTCTGCACAATCAACTGATCAAGAACTTCAAAAACTTTTGCAATCCAATACCACATCCTTACAATTAGAAAAACACTATTTTCCCCTTGAGGATATTGACCTATATTGCGACACATCTCAAAAACATCCCCGTCCATTCGTTCCACAAAGTTTGCGAAAATTAGTTTTTGAAAATTTGCATTTCCTTTCACATCCAGGTATGTCAGCCTCCATAAATTTAATTGCTAAAAGATTCGTATGGCCTGGCATGCATAAAGATATCAAATCTATGGTTCGCAGTT
Source organism: Salticus scenicus (assembly GCA_963930645.1). Taxonomy (NCBI): domain Eukaryota; kingdom Metazoa; phylum Arthropoda; class Arachnida; order Araneae; family Salticidae; genus Salticus; species Salticus scenicus. The sequence continues at coordinate 181,560,362 of OZ005659.1, forward strand.
GTGTTAATTGCCAAAGAGCCAAAATAACAAAGCACACCAAGTCACCAGTTGGAACATTTGCCCTACCGGATGCCCGTTTTGCCCATATTCATTTAGATTTCATTGGCCCTCTTCCCCCATCAGATGGAAATCAGTATTGTTTAACAATCATTGACAGATTTACCAGATGGCCCGAGGTAATTCCGACCCCTGATATGACTGCGGAAACAACCGCTCGTGCCTTATTGCATGGTTGGATCTCTAGATTCGGATGCCCAGTCACTATCACCACAGATCAAGGTCGTAATTTTGAATCTACTCTATTTCGAGAACTTATGCATATCTTAGGCTGTAAGCGCATTCGGACTTCGGCATACCATCCCCAGTCAAATGGAATTTTAGAACGCTATCATAGACATTTAAAAGATGCTCTTAAGGCACATAATCACACTAAATGGACTGAAACCCTTCCAATTGTTTTACTAGGTTTGCGCTCAGCTCTTAAAAATGACATTAATGCAACACCTGCACAATTAGTATATGGTACCACTTTACGATTACCCTCTGATCTTATTACTGATAAAAAACAAATTGACCAAACGATTGATCCCAATTATGTTTCCAACTTGGTACAAACAATGCAGACACTTAATCCAACTGCTACTTCCTTACATAGCAGTCCTAGTGTTTTCGTAAATCCTGCATTGTCGAATTGTACACATGTATTTTTAAGATCAGACAAAGTAACTCGTCCATTAACACCGCCGTATACTGGACCTCACCTTGTCATAAACAGAGATAATAAAAATTTTGTCATTGATATAAATGGTAAAAACACAACAGTTTCTATAGATCGCGTGAAACCCGCCTATAGATGGTCAGATACTGTTGTGACAAATAATTCTGTTCCTAACCAAGAACCATCTGAGCCAACGCATGTCAACAAATCATTCGAAATACCACCAGAGCCGACTCCTGTCAACAAAACACGTACTACACGCTCTGGACGTAAAGTCACTTTCCCAAAACATTTGGTGACTGAATATGTAATATAGTTTTGTATATATTATCTTACACTTTTTAATATTATATATTGTTCATTGTATTTCTATTTTGCATTACTTACTATGTTACTATTACATATTATACTGTATCAAGCATTTATTGTATTGAACTTTTGCATTTTATCGTTCACCTTGTTCACTGGGGGGATACTCTGTGGTGTTCTATCTATCCTCCCTGGTGCATTTTATGAGATGGCGCTGCAAGCGCACAAAAAGCACTACAACTTTTCTCTCTGTAAAAAGTGTTGTTTTGGATTCTGCCATGTTCGAACGAGAGAAGTGTGTTCGCGTGTAGATAGTTCCTCGTTATGTTAATAAATAGTTTATTTTTCTACATTGGAGTCATTAATTCAAAATACGCCGACACGCCATTACATAACTGAGTGTTAAGCAACACACTTCAACAGCTAATTATATGGCTCGTATTCCATGCCCCTTTTTACACATTCGGAGATGGGGGAAACACCCACCTTTTTTTTTTTTGCTACTGCTATTTTCACAGATGCCAATATTTTGATTTATTCCGGAGTACTTTCAGCCCCGCCTTTATTCATAGAAAAATTATTTTATGAAATATACAACTTCCATAAAATCAGGCAATTTTATCCTTAAAAAATAAGTGGTATGGAAAAAAGGCGGGGCTAAAAAATACTCCGGAATAAATTAAATTTTGCCATCTATACTATTTTCATATAGAAATTTTTGTGACGTGATTAAACAGGATAGAGACTATTATGTAAAAATAAAGGTAGCAAAAATTACGGAAATTTCTCATCCTTTAAAGTGTCTTGAAAAAAGGGCGAGATGTAAGATCCCTGATAATAAACAAATATAATTTTTTTTTTGCTAATTGTTACGTTTTAATAACAAATGTTAATAGAGCATTTTTATATTTGCTTTCATTGTTTATTTATTGATATTAAGTAGTTTTTAAAAATAAATATAATATCATTGGTATTATTATTAAGAGATTATTTCACTACGTTCTACCAATTTGACACTTCTGTAATTTTTATATGTAATAGCTAACTAATAAACAAATAAACTGTATTTTTTTGGTAGGTGTCACTTTGGTGGTAGTATAAAAAATTGGATTAGATTAGATTAGACCGAAATCAGGTGGGATTAGATTAGACCGAAAGATTAGACCGTAGCCGAAGCGCACGTAACTGGTATCTCAAATTCACAGTAGGAGTCACAATAGCCAGTGAGATTCGGTCCCTATTTATCTCCTGTTCACCTGTCCCTTTTCGTAAGTGTGTGGGGTCATTCTTGCACTTGTGTTCCTGTATATTGCACGTACTGTACAATATGAAAAACGTTGAAATCATGAAAACTAGGAATGGTAAAGATTGTCTTGTTACAGAGGGTTTGAGACATCATTTGTTTAGAAGAAGTGACACCAAAATAGCTTGGCGATGTTGCAAGGCGAAGTCGTATAAATGCAAAGGAACCATTAAAACAAATTTGAAATATGAAATAATGGAAAAAACTGAACACACTTGCGTTCCAGATATTGCCCAAATTGACATTAATCGTAAGACACTAATTGTTTTTTTTCTGACTGTATCTTCGTATTGTTGAGTTCCGATTTCTAGTTAAAAAAATACTTACAACAATTAACTTTGATAACAAAGATTTTCCACAAATTATGTGTAGTCTTATATATAATCTGTGAATTCTATATAAAACATATATAGTACTTAAGATTGACTTATTAAATAAAACTGCGTTAAATAAATACATGAGCGAACATTTCGGGCCATATTCCTGATATATATATATTTTTATCCACCCCCGAAAGTATTTTTGTTAAACTTACGTAAATAAGCAGAAAATAATTTTATTTAATTTTTTTATTCCTAGTTCTTGCCCTAGTTAAAAAAAATAACTCAGCAACTGAATTGCGCTTCGATAAAACCATCTTCCTCGACCCCCCCCTCCCCGCCCCTCTTCTCTTCGGAAAAAGGGATTAGTCTCTTCCCACCTGTCAAGTTGATGCGTCGGGGAAAGGGATGAATATATTTGTGCGCTTGGAACACGAGATTTTGGTTATGTGAGCTTCAGCCACGATTCCTCTAGTGTGAGCTTTAGATACGTAAGCTAGGACCACGACACCGGAATTCTGATATCAATCCTTTTTTTTTTTCTGTCTAAGACAGGTAAGAGTTTTTGCTGGGCGGACTGACTTTTATAATATATATATATATATTTAATGGGATAACACTTCTTTTTGCAGGTTATGTATGTGCGTTTATAAATATAACATGTAGGCATATAATGGTATTTGTGTAATACATCTACAAAATTCGTGTGTGTTATGCATATATGTAATATATATTTGTCTAATTCGTATATGTTGTGTGAGTGTGTAATACTAGGCATCCCATGTTTACAAGTACGTATTTATAAGATATGTGTGTATTTAATATTCACGTTTGAAGGAATTTGTACTGTATTTATTCCTTTCAACTCTACTTAAACTCGCTTATGTCATTTTCAATTCTTGCGATTTCATAATTAAAAAATCTGAATTGACTTCACTCGACTTTCTTAACATTTAGTAGTTAAAGACTTTTAAAAAAGTTGAATCGGAGAACAATTTAGTAAATAACCGAGAGTGAGAATTTCTTCATTAGAAGACAGTGACGAGGCCCAACGGTTGTACAATATGAGGAACAAAGACTTGAAGGGGACATACGACCCTTACAACTTCCAAAAACATCGATATAATTAGTCTTTTTTAAAGTAAATTATTGTTAAATAAGCTTCATTGGGCATGTCTAATTGTTATCTATAAGTTTATTATGCATTTTGGAATATAATTTAAATTCTGTGGTGAATTATTTAATAATTTATGTGTTAATAATAAATGTTTTTTTTTTTTACCTTGCGCGCAGGATATCTCTGAAACTATTTAATATTTTTTCTTGAAATTTCCACAGATTATGTAATGTATCAGATCCCTCAAACTGAACCTAAATTTGTTCAAATTTAGGTTAAAAATATATTTTTTAAAAAAGTTTTAAGATCATTTATTTTTTAATAAAATCTGAAGTATCACCTGCATGAAAAATAGAGGGGGATACAAATTTAGGTTCAGTTTGAAGGATCTGATATGTTACATAATCTGAGAAAAATTCAAGAAAAAATATTAAATAGTTTCAGAGATATCCTGCGCGCAAGATGGAAAAAAAAAAAAAAAAAAAAAAAAAAAAAAAAAAACATTTATTATTAACACGTAAATTATTAAATAATTCACCACAGAATTTAAATTATATTCCAAAATACATAATACACTTATAGGTAACAATTAAACATGCTCAATGAAGCTTAGTTAACAATAATTTACTTAAAAAAAGACTATAATTAAATTTATGCTTTTTGAATTCTGAGGCTCGTATGTCCCCTTAAGATGCTCTATGCTGTCAAAACACTCTCATGGATGCAAATTTCCAGCCTTTATTACTACCACTAATTTCCATATAATAATCTGTATCCTTATTTAATTCTGACATGAAATTACTGTCACAATACCATAGCGATTTCTGCGAGAAATTAATGGTGGCTAAAATTTCACATATCTAAAAATAACTGAAAAAAAATCTGGAGTGACACCATCGAATTTCTGAACATTGAGTAATTAACGGTTGTATGAATAAATTAATGTAAGAGAAGTCGTTAAATAAACAAAAGAGAAAATTAAAATAGGGTGTTTGAGTATTTCCCTCCCCCCCCCCCCCAAATAGCATGCGGTTTGATTTAACGCTATTGCTTTTCAAATAATTTGAGCGCATTGATAATAATAATAAAGAAATTTTCGTTGTGTCCCTGTATAAATCTATAAATGCTAGACTCACTAAAATCTATATATGTCGTCCAACGATGACCTGTAACATGTATATAAATTTTCAGCTCAATCGGATCAAGCGTTTAGACGCTATCGCACTTTAAATAATTTGAGCTCATAAGTCACAATGATAAAGAATTATTCTTTGTGTCCCTGTAAAAAAAACTATAAGTGCTAGATTCTCCAAAATTCATACATTTCGTGTGACGTTGATCTATAAAGTGTATAAAAAATATTCATCTCAATTGGATAAGGCGTTAAGACGCTATCGCACTTTAAAGAATTTGAGCCCGTAAGCCATAATATGATGGATAATGTTTTGTTGTGTCCCTGAACAAAAGGAGAATGTTTTGTTGTGTCCCTGAACAAAAGGAGAATGTTTTGTTGTGTCCCCCGTAAAAAAAAACTATAAATTCTAGATTCACCAAAATCAGTAGAGTTTGTGCTACGGTGACTTATAACATACATACCAGCTTTCAGCTCATTCGAACAAAGCATTTAGACGCTATCGTGTTCACTTACATACATGCACATATACATCCACACATACATGCATACATACATACATCACCGTAAAAATAGTAAAAATGAACTCCGAGGACGTCAAAATGTGTAGAAACATCAAAATCTCAAAGTCAAATTTTTGACATGATTACAATACTTTCCTTACATATATGTATTCGGAAAGTAAAAAGGACATGGAATACGACCTGCGGCTTTAACATAAAAGCGATTTGTCTCAGCATCTGTGTCAAGGAGAGAAGGGGTGGTGGCCAATGGGGCAATGGCCAGGAACCTGGGAAGATCTTTAGCTGTTATTTATTAAATAAATACATGGGAAACAAAGAAATGTCCATACATTTTTTAATAGTGAAATGAAAAGCCCGCCCACTAACTCTTAGTGGTTAGAAGCAGAGCTGTTCCGATCCCATAGACTAATTCAGAATTTTCTTTCTTATAATATTGTAATGCGCTTTGTTCTTTTGAATTTTCAAGGCGAGGTCTCTGAAGATCATCTCACGGACATAGATAACATTGTAAAATTCATTGGGAGTGCAAATCTCATTCCTTACAGTACTTATTTCACAACATTGGCGAAGAGAAATAAGTCACACGGGACAAGGTCTGTTAGATAAAGTGATGTTCAAGTATAGGGATATGATATTTGGCATAATATGTCTCGACAGACAATGCAGTATTGGGTGGGGGCATTGTTCTGATGAAAAATCTATGAATTAATTTTCCACAATTCAGACCGCTTTCTCCAGAAAATTTAAAGCTAGCTATAAGGGACCCTATCATACCCCTCCCCACTTCCTCAAATTATATGTTTAATAATCTATTTTAAAAAACTTTTAAAACTCAAATTCTTAATGTATCGTATCGTATCACATAAATCTTTTCGAAGTTAGAATAAAATTTAATTTGCAAAAGAAAATGTAACTTTTTTGTTTATCAACAAAAATTGATGAAATTTGAACTGCAAGTTGGTATTGTGTTGTACAGACTGTATAATAATTTTTGTGTTCGAAAGAGTCAATTTGAAAAAATCTGAAAACTGCAATTTCTAATCCCACTTCAAAAACATGTGACTTAATGAGTAGCAGATGTTTTCCTTTCCCTCCAAACGGTTTCCATACAATCCTCTGCTGTTCCCACCTAATTTTAATACTTTAGTTAATTTTTAAAAATCTAATTGTCCGATCGACAAGCTGTTTAATCCATTGGATTAAAAAAAATTGCCCATTTCATTTGGTACCTTATCTGTAACGATACGACTGATATTTCTAATTTATTTTCTAATTTTCTAATTTATTTTCCCCTTTTTTCTAGTAACATTCACAAACTTATCTACCGTTCCAGATGAGAGCAAGTACATAAGAATTTGGGGGAAAATACCACTTCAAATAATCTGCAAATATCCCTATGTTTTTCATCTTTAAGAGGGAACAATATTTAATTTCGCCTACAGCTACAGCCGCTATTCTATGGGGAAATTTGTTTCAACAGTTACATATTATCTATTTTTTTTTTCTCTAACTCCATTTTCAGATTCAGAAAATTTGCAACCGTTAAATTAGTATGTACTTATTTTCCAAAAATTTATATATTTTTATTTTTTAATATTTTAATTTTGAAAAATTAACCAACAACATTTTTCGCTTTTTTTTTTTTTTTTTTTTTTTTTTTTAAACCTAGAAAATAAAATGTTAAAAATGTAAAAAATCAATTTTTGAAAAATGAGTAGGGTAAGTGCACCAGTGATTGACACTTTTAGAGCAATCTCTAATGTTTATAATGTTCTAGTCATCAGAAAATATTTCTATAAATCTTAAGTTAATACATATGGCACGAAAGACATTCAGAACCACATATATGTTAACATATATACATTTGATAAATTGTTTTTTTTTGTTGTTGTTGTTTTTTTTGACACCCACTCAATGTTCCAGTAATTGACACTGCCAGTTATTCATTTTACCAGTTATTAGCACCCTATGTTCCAGTGTTTGACACTGCTAGTGCTAGTTATTCATTTTACCAGTTATTAGCACCCTATGCTCCAGTGTTTGACATAAAATGTTAAAATTCTTATATAAAATATATGATTTTATTCTTTTTCTTATTTATTAATTATTTCGGGATAGATGTCAATTACTGGAGCATGGCAATCACTAGAGCACCTACCCTACTAATTTAACGGTTATAAATTTTCTGAATGTGAAATCAGATGTGGAAACAAATTTCCCCATGGGCTGCAGTTGCCGGTGAGGGTTGCCACTCAAGAAGAGTTTTTGAAGGCAATGCGAGGAAAATTTTTAATGACAGAAAATTTTTGATTGGCGATTTTTTGAAAGATTTTAAATATTTTTCAGATTCTAGATTTTAGATATTTTTCAGAGTTACAATTTCATAAGTGGTTTTCTATATGTCACGTATCAAGTTTTGAGATCCAATTAATTGAGCCACATTGCGAAAAATTAATTTTTATATCCCTTATGAACTCAGAAATCTTAGTTAAAAAGTAAAATTAGATTAGATTTACAGGCTCATAAGGTGTTTTTTCCACATATCATATATTTAATTTAAAAATATAATTATTTTGACCGAAATTTAAAAAAATATTTTTATGAAAAACAATTTATGAGTTCGCAATTTTTAGAAAAACAAAAAGTGTAGCTCATTCTTTTTAAAATAATTTTCTTAATTTTTATTCGATCTAAATTAGCTTCTGATATAAGTTGTCGGACATATTTTGTTTTCAACCCATGTAATTAAAAAATTGCTATATTTCGCGCACGCATAGTAAAAAATTATTTACTGTATATGCTGATATTTCATCGAAAATTAAATATAATTCATTCGAGAAGAACGTTTCATTAACGTTTGGTCAATCTTTCGACAAGTTTTGTAAAAATTTCCTGAAATCCATTCTTGTTATAAGCAAAAAACTTGCCAAAAAATTAATAGTTTTGAAAAAGAAAAGATATTTGTTGAAATATTCTTTTATTATTACAAAAAAGCGTTGAACTATTATAATTAGTAAGCAAAATGATGTGTAAAAGTTACAAGTCATTTGTAGCTTTTTATGTAATAAGGTAATGAAAAGTATTTTTGTCTTTCTGCAATTTGTGGTTCGTTCCCTTTTTATACTTCTGACTAAATCATTCCTGGAAATTATGATATGACTTTATGAATGTTCTTTGCACAACATTCATAATATAATCAACATAATGGCCTGAACTTCAAGATAATTTTGTCTAGTACTTTTTTTTTAGAAATATATATATATATATATATATAATAGTAATGGTAATAATAATTTGATTACTTTCTGTATATTGTTTTGATTATTTAAAGCACAAGATGTCATATAATGTTTATAATATAAAATAATTTAATAACGTTAGTTGTTTTTTATTTTATTTTTGTAAATGTATGTGCGTTAACTTAAAAAATGTTTAATGGGTACGAATTCTAGAGTCGCCTACAAAACTATTTAACCCTGTATATTTTTGGGCTCGAAATTAAATCGTCGATTGTTTTCCATCCCAGCTTGATTTGTTTATCCCCATTTCCCCTAGAAATTTTCTTATAAAATATAAATATTTCCTCACACAATATAAATATTCCCCGTAAAATACAAATATAAACATAAGAATGCTTACAATTTTCCCTATGGCGAACACGTGTAAATGCTTTCATGAAATCACGCAAATAAAACCCATTATTTTTATGCATTATCTTATAACATGGCTTTAGGTTAGGTTTTTATGCCCTTTGTAATCTTTGAACTCACGTTCACAACCTCTGAAAAAATGCAATAATATTTGTTCTCAAAATATATTTATGTGAAGAAAATGACAGTCTTGAAGAAACTTAGTTTGCAAAAATGATATTTTAATATGCAAAAAGGTTCATTCTTTTATTTTCAATTTAAAAAAAAATCATGATTAAAAATCCAGCATTAACTTATTGCATCATTAGGCGGCGTAGATAAATATGCTTCTGGACATCCTGAATATTATCGAATGCTTCTATAGATTATTTGCACCATCCAGGTCCATTGATACGGGCTAAAGCATCAGCTCCGGGTGGCGGCTTGCATATTGTTCCGTTTGCACATTTCTCCATCGCTACTAAACTGCACTGTTCACCAGGGCACTGAAAAAACAAATTAAAAATATAATGTAATTACACAAATCGAGTATTACACACACACACACACACACACATATTGTTACGAAAATGTCGAACATTTTATATAAAGAGAGTAATTCTTAAAAAACAGACAAGTTCTACAATTATTTATTAAAATCACACAATCAACTGATTGGAAGAAAATCATATGAAATTTTATTTTTCTGACTGAGTGAAAATAATGCCTGGACCGGGAGTCGAACCCCGGATATGATTTTCTTCCAATCAGTTGATTGTGTGATTTTAATAAATAATTGTATTTCTTTTTCCCATTGTTTAATGGTGTTTTCCATTACCTGCGGCTTATTTCTGTCGAGCTATCTACATGATAGACCAGATGTTTCTGCCTAAAGGTTGTCTGAGTGAGTAATGTCGACTGGTTGTCGGCCTGGATAGCTCAATTGGTAGAGCCTTGACCTTGTAAGTCAAAGTTCCGGGTTCGATTTCCGGTCCAGGCATTATTTTCACTCAGTCGGAAAAATAAAATTTCATAAGACAGGTTCTAGTCAATGAATGCATTTTATTTAAAAAAAAGTTCTCAATAGAGTATGCTAAAATTATCAATTTAACAAATATTCTCAGTTAGGTCTAATAAAACTTTCAATGCAATAGTTATTACCGAAACAATCCAATAAAAGGCTTACTTATATCACAAAATTTAAGTAAGCAGCGTTAAATACACCGCAGAGCACGAACGTCGCTGTTTCAAGATCAATAAAAAATAGCTCTAAGCACAATCTTTAAAAGTCGTCCGCTCAGCACCGAGATCAGAACACAACCGAAACTCTCACAAGCGAAGTATGAATCAGTAAAATTCCTTTTGAAACCAAACCAAGCTTAAATTACACAGCATGGTAGAAAACATAGGGTAGAGTGCAAATTTGCTGCAACAACCCTGCATAGAGCGAGAAAACGACGCTAAAAGTTTTAGCTGTTTTTATAAAAACCAACGAAACAGGTACTGTTAGCAAGGCGATGTGGGGCAGTGGTTAGCGTGTTCCGTTTGAGTAAAGTAGGTCGTGAGTTCATAGTTTTTTTAATCTTAAATGAAATAATACAAAATCTACATAAATAAAGTAAAGAGTTTGTCGGAGGAACACATCCGAGCGCCCTATTATGGATTGGTCTAGATTTAACTACTTTGGTAATGAAAGTCGGCCATTTTTTCAGTAAAAACTGATGATTTTTTTTCAAAAGATGCAGCATAGATGTTGTACTTTTTTAAAAGAGCTCACTTTTTTAAAATTATCAGTTTTGACGTTCTAAGAGCTGCATTTTTATTAACACTTTCCAACAAGGTTGAAAAGTGTTTATGACTTCGGTTTGTCTGTCTGTCTGTCTGTCCGTCTGTCTGTCTGTCTGTCCGCGCTCTAACTCCCGAAAATATTTATGGAATTTCTTGAAACTGAAATATGTTACTCAAGTTCACTATCGGACGGTTCCTATTGAAAATGGAGTTTATACCTCTACTGGTTTGTGTACAGGGACACCCGAAAATATTTCAAAGCATTGTGTTCTATGAGAGGTATTTCTATAAACCATAAATTCATACCTTTAATGTAGACATACCTTAATGAAATTAAAATATGTTATTCAAGCTCACTATCGGACGTTCCCTATTGAAAATGGAGATTATACCTCTACTGGTTTGTGTACAGGGATACCCGAAAGTATTTCAAAGCATTTTGTTCTATGAGAAGTATTTCTATAAACCATACTTTCATACCTTTACTCTAAACATATCTTAATGAAATTGAAATATGTTATTCAAGTTCACTATCGAACGTTCCCTATTGAAAACGGAGTCTATACCTCTACTGGTTTGTGTACAGGGACACCCGAAAGTATTCCAAAGCGTTGTGATCTATGAGAGGTATTTCTATAAACCATATTTTCATACCTTTACTGTAGACATATCTTAATGAAATTAAAATATGTTATTCAAGTTCACTATTGGATGTTTTCTCTATCAAATGGAGGAAATACCACCATCGGTTCATGTACAGGGACACTCAAAAGTATTCCAAAGCATTGCGTTCTAGGAGAGATATTTCTATAAATCAAACTTTAATAACTTTACTATCCACGAAGTTTTGGGAAATTGAAATATGTTATGTACATGCACAAAAGAATTCTTTGCATAGAATGTAGCATAATTAGTATTAGATTTACAGGGTGGCACAAAAATATCCAGTTATATTAAGAGGTATTAATAAAAAATTGCTAGAATTGTACTTTCGTTTACGTTAAGCGTTTTTAACACTTCCTAGCATTTTTTAAGTGTGAATATGATTTCAGCTTTGTGTATCTGCCTGTCCGTCCGTCTGTCTGTCTGCCTGTCTGTCTGTCCGATCTCTAACTCCCGTAAATATTTATGGAATTTCTTAAAACTCATACATGTTATTCAAGTTCACTATCGCATGTTTCCTATTGAAAATGGAGTGAATATCTCTTATGGTTTGTGAACAGGGACACCCAAAAGCATTCGAAAGCATTTTGTTCTATGAGTGTTGTTTTTATAAACATTATCCCTATAGAATTTTCCCCATTTAAAATGACATTAATAGGTCCTGTACAACTAGTTTGTTTACAGGGACAAAAAAAAAAGAAAAAAAAAAAATGCCAATGCATTACGTTTTAGGACAGAATTTTTTGAAAATTATATTTAAAAGTCTTTCTACTGTAAAAATCATAAAAATATTGAAATTTATTGTTAATACTCTAAAATAATCTTTTGTATAGAATATGATATGATTAACATTCTGATTTACAGGGCTACACTAAACTATTCAGAGAGATCAAAAGCTGTAATTATAATCTAATGGCTGCATTTTCTTTTGCGTTAAGCCTTTTAACACTTTTCAAAATGCCTAAGAGTAATTTTAAAATCAATTAGTCTATCTGTATGTTTTTCAGTCATTCTGTCTGTTGTGTGATAACGTAGGCAAAAAGTTATTTGTTACAACAATCACCTACAGTTGGAAAGTGTTACTAATCAATGCGTACTGCATGATTTTTCTTTCTTGTTTAAATTACAGCGTACTTTATTTCCCTTACATAATCCATTAAATTTGTAAACACTTGTTGATTCATTCTTGTGAATCATTCACATCAGACCATAGAGCATTGTTGCAAAAACGAGTGCAAAACAGAAAAAATATTGCAGACCATCTTCACAGAATAGGGTTCCTACCCGCGACAGAGTGCCAAATCTGCGGTGAGGGTACTCTAAATGCAGAACACTTAACATCTTGTAGTGGACTAAACCGTGATGCCCAAATGAGAGACGACCTGTGTCAACTTTACTGGGAAGCCAGGATTCATCTTCTTAACCTTCTGCGAACTGTCCCTGCAATTTTATTCCTTCTGCCTATGGCTCTTGCTTCTATTTTGATTGTGTTGTTCATTTTGCATGGATTATTATTATTTTTTTTTTTTTTTCAATAAAGCCATATGTATATATATAGAGAGAGAGAATAATGTGTAACATGTTATTTTGATTTTTTGACTTTAAAAGGAATTTTTAATTATGTTACAAAGCCCAAACTGTGATATAAAAAATAAATAGTGATTCAGTTCTTTTGAAAATTTATTTAAATTTAGTGACCAGCGTAGCGGGCGTAGCCTGCTAGTATTAAAATAAATGAATAATTTAGGGGGAATATGTATTAAGTTTAATTTAAAAATATATAATGATATATTTTTAATTATTAAAATATTTCATTTTATTTTATTTTACATATATATTTTTAATTATTCTTTGCAATTTAAATAAATGAATAATTTAAGGGAAAATATTTTTCTTTATTGCAAGTTTTTCTCTTTCCTAAAGTTTATTTTTTTTTAAATTAATATTTTACGCCAAAGCCGCTAGTTAAAAATGCTGATCATCTGCTTTTAATTTTGTTATTTTTTATAAATAAAAATAAATATTTTATTAAATTATTAAAACATTTTTATTTCAAGTAAAAAAAAAAAAAGTTTTTGAAATGAATAGTACAACGGAAAATAATATTTTACATTGCACTCTTTTCGTCTACTTTTAATTTCGCTATTATTCATACGTAAAATGAAAGAAATTTTACATGTTGTTATTATTCTGTTGGCCCTTGCATATGTGTACATCTCTAAAATTTAACAATCTAGTTATATACACAGAGAACTGATATTTGATCTATGGTTATATATGCATTTTACAAAGCTGGTTATCTCGAAGAAAAATCCAATAATTTCCAAAATGCTCGTGATATGTATTTCAACGTTGAACAAGATTGTAATGAAACTAATTGGGATAAATTTTTACTTTCCGAACACTATAGTGAGGAAAGTATTGTAATCATGTCAAAAATCCGAATTCGAGATTTTGATGTTTCTATACGTTTTGAGGTCCCCTGAGTCCGTTTTCACTATTTTTACGATGATGTATGTATGTGTGTGTGTGTGTATGTGTGTATGTGTGTATGTCTGTGGGTGAACACGCTAGCGTCTAAACGCTTCGTTCGATTAACCTGAAAGTTGGTACGCATATTGTAAGTCACCATAGTACGAACCCTATAGATTTTGGTGAATCTAGCACTTATAGTTTTTTTACAGGGACACAAAGAAAAATTCTTTATCATTATGGCCTATGGGAGCAAAATCTTAAAAGTGCGATAGCATCTAAACGCCTTATTCAATTGAGCAAAAATTTTATACACATATTATAGATCACAAATACTCAATCTGTATAGATTTTGGAGAATCTAGCACTTATAGTTTTTTTACAGGGACACAAAGAAAAATTCTTTATCATTATGCCTATGGGGCCAAATTTTTAAAAATGTGATAGTGTCTAAACGCCTTATTAATCCGAGCAAAAAAATTGTACACATGTTATAGATCACAGTTGAACTAACTGTATAGATTTTGGTGAATCTAGCACTTACAGTTTTTTTACAGGGACACAAAGAAAAATTCTTTATCATTATGGCCTATGGGACTAAATTTTTAAAAGTACGATAGCATCTAAACGCCTTATTGAATTGAGCTGAAAATTTATATGAGTATTATAAATCACTGTTGCACTAACTATAAGCATTTTGGTGAATCTAACATTTATAGGTTTTTACAGGGACACAACGAAAATTTCTTTGTCATTATGATCTATGGGCTCAAAGTTCAGTAGCGTTAAATAAAACAACGTGTAATAGATGGAGAAAAATACTCAAACACTCTATTATGGTTTTCTCTCTTTTGTTTGTTTAACAACTACTCTTTCTTTACTTTATCTACAAAACTGTTAATTACTCAATGTTCGGAAAGTCGAGTGGAGTCACTCCAGATTTTCTTTTATATGTTGTTCTCATCGTGAAAAGTGCTTATGCTTTGATCATTTTCGTACTTCTATTCATAGTCATTATTAACTTGAAAATAAATTCGTAAATTTAAACGTGATTTTTTCTTCATAAAAAAGTAATTTTACCCTATATATTTCTTAATGCTATCTTTATATAGAGTATATTTATTTATTTTTTAATTTCTTAATTAAATTTAATAATTATTTTCTATTAAGTTATTCATTTATTTTAATGTTTTGTTTTATTTCATTAATAATAATAATAATAAATAAATAAATAAAAGAGCACTCCGTCGGGGTTTGAACTCAAGAAAACTTTAGAAAAGAGAAAAATGTGCAATAAAGAAAAAAATATTTTCTCCTAAATTATTCATTTATTTAAATTATACAGAAAGTTAAAAATATTTTTTAGCTGAGATAAAATATTTTAATAATTACAAAATGTATCATTACATGTTTTTTAACTGAATTTAGTACATACCCTCCCTTAACCCCTTAACGCGCGGCGTCCTCGCTCCGAGGACGCAAAATTTTAGATCCAGCTGCAAAATTTCATCCCGGAAATTTTCTAGCAAAAATTTACGTTTATAACATACCAGAAAAGGCAGGTTTTTTTAACAAGACCTTAGTTCACGCCCCTCACAAATTCTCCTGCTCCAAGCTCCGACGGCTCCAACTTGCTCCTTCTAAGGCGCATGCGCGCAGACTTGGCAGTGAGCAAGATGCTGTGAGATAGCATGCATTTGCAATCTTCGTCCTGAATTCATAATATCATTTGCGCTATCTGCAGCGATTAATTTAAATAAACATTTCTTTAAGCTAAAACAGTTTTTTATTATTTCAAAAGTTTTTTTTTATTCAAAGTTCATTTTTATAATGTTAACATTCATTAATTAAAAAAATGGGGGGGGGGGGGGGGGTTAAGAAATTATTTAAAGAGATATTTAAAAAAAAATATATATATATATAATATTAAAATTTTTATGGGAAAATATTTGCCGAAATTTTTATTTCAGGATCATATAAAAAACATATTTTTATTTTTCATATATATATATTTTTTCCAGATATGTTTAATATTTTTTAAAGATATATTTTTAAAATAACAGAAATTGATAAGACATGAGGATGAGCTTGAGCTTATAACTTAAAATCAGATTTATTAACATTTGTGTTTTTCTTTATATTATTTTTCCACATGACATATCTGTACTGATAAGTATAAAGGATTTAAGTCCAAAAATGTCGATTTTGAGTTAAGTACATAGTCAGACTCAGAAAAAAATTCTCTATCGATTGGTATAAAAGATTTAAATCCATGTCATTTTGTCTTTGAAAAAATCCATTGTTAAAAAAAGATTCAAGTTAGAAATTTAGCATTAATCTTTAGTATAAAAAATTTAATTCAAAAATTTCCCTTTATTAAATGAAGATTGACAATCACTGAATGGTATAAAGGGTATAAATCAACCTAATCCCTTTTTCCTAATCGATTCTTCTGATTAGTTTTTAGTTAGTTTAATTTTATTTTTCGTCTCCTGAAAAATCAAGAATATGGACTTAAATCCTTTATACTTATCAGTACAGATATTTAATATGTAGTTTTAAAATTGATAGAAACTAATTGATGAAATAAATTTAAATTACACATGTACATTTTTTATCCTTTTTTATTAATATTGTTTGTTACTGTTACCAGTTTATTTTTACATTAAAAAAGAAATAGTTAATTTTAAAATTGCACTTCATTAACTTTGTAAATTTTAAAGAAAATAAATTTAAATATTCAGGTATGCATAAATGCATTTTCCTTAGACACAGAAAAATTCAGTATTATCATAATTTTAATATACTGATATATATAATTTTAATTTACTACTTTTAATTTTACAAGAATTATTTCACATACTCATATCAATATTTATCAAAAGTTTATTAGATTTGTAAAGTATTTAAGGTTGTGGGGATTAAGGCTAATTGACTGCACTAGGGTCTGAGGCCTATGGCTGGAGTGCCCTCCGTGGGGATCATTCTAAATGGTTCTAACCTGTATACATACAGGTTTCGGGGAAAACTCCGAATGACTCGGCCGATGAGCGCGACCTTGGATCGAACCCGGCACCTCACGCTTACCAGCTTTGAGCGCAAAACCGCTCGGCCGCTGGTGGGCTTGGAAAGTATTTAAGGTAATACTTTCGTCTTGTGAGCTACTCATTGACAAATGTACTTTTTTATATTTAAAAAATTCACAGTTACAAAATACACAACCGTTCAAATGTTCTTATTTTAACAAAAGGTGATTTTTAAATTTTTTTTAATAATTCATTTTGAAGCTATGAAGGCTTTTAATTTATTTTTCGCTCTTTACAGCTTACAAAATGCTTAATATATATATATATATATTTGAAAAATGAATTTGAAATATATATATATATATATATTTGAAATGAATTTGAAATATATATATATATATATATTTGAAATGAATTTGAAATATTTTGTCAGTTGTGAATTTTCTAAATGTGAAAATGGAATTAAAAAATTAATACGGATTTGTAAATATTAACGCTTTTTATGCAATTTCATTCAAAGAGGTTTAGTCAGGTTATAAAATATTAATTTTCTGCATTTTTCTAGCTTGTTTTCACATTATAAGAGTTTATTTTTCTATAAAAACCCGTTAAAAAGCTTCACCAGGGCAGGTAATGTCAATGTCCTTGGTGCTAAATTTGGCAACTTTTGGTGACCTTCGCTAGGAAATCCCTTATTATCGATATACCGAATATCTAAGCTCTATCTCAATTAAAGAAAAGTTACTAGAAAATTATCATGTTATACAATGGCATATGAGGAAATTGCATTGAGGCCATAGTCATTTTCTCTCCACGCAGCTTACTGGGAAGAACTCCCTGGCTGGGAGGGAGCGCGAAGTCTGCGCGCATGTGCATTAGGATGAGCCGTCGGAGCTTGGAGCTGGAGCATTTGTGAGGGGCGCGAACTAAGGTCTTGTGTTTTTTTAACCTTAAAATTTAAAATTTCTTTTAGTTGAATTTAGTTTATGAATTCCGGTGGCAGTATGATTTAAATGACTCGAATTATCTTGCGCCTCAAAGGGATAGATTATTCATTTATTTTAATATTTTGTTTTATTTCATTTATTAAAATAATAATAATAATAATAATAATAAATAAGTAAATAGTGAGCACTCATCGGGGTTCGATCTCACAACCTTCGTCACTCAAACTGAACACGCTAACCACTGCACTACGCTATCTTGCTAACTGACCCTGTTTCGTTGGTTTTGACAGAAACAGCTAAAATTTTTAGTGTCGTTTTCTGCTCCGTGGGGGGTTGTTGCAGCGAATTTGCACTCTACCCTAAGTTTTCGATCATGCTCTTTAATTTAAGATTGATTTGGTTTCCTTACTAATTCGTACTTCCCTTGTCAGTTCAGCAGAGGTTCTCTTCCTTTAATACGGTCAGCATTGGTCGGCGAACGTTCTGGATTGTTCTAAGCCTGAAAACAAGAAATTCTTACGGAAAATTCCAAAACTCAGCTCCTTGAAGGCTTATTATATGGCTTCCAGATATTGGAAACTCTTAATTAATATTTTTATGATATTTGTTCACACATTTGTCAAAACCGTCACTAAGACGCCAATTTTTTCGCCAAACTTAAACTTTGTGAAAGTCTAATAGATAGTTTTTGATAACATTGTTACTGCAATTCTATATTTTCTGCAGCAATACTACAAATTCAGAGAAGAGGTTTACTCCATCGTAAACTTATTTTCCTTTTTGAAAACTGGACATCCTGGGCAGTTTTTCTGTATACGGATTCACAATTTGTTGCATGGTATGATGGTATGAGATCATTTCGGATAGGTTCCATTGAGTGGTAAAAATATTGGAAGGTACAAGACCCAGTCAGTTTGACTCTTGGAAACGAACAGAGATTGATATTTGAGAAGAGAACATTTAAATATCTCGACAATACCATTGGATTCAGGATTATGGTGTGCAGGTTTTTTGTATGCCAAGATACTTGTAAAATTTAGGAAGTAGCGCCAAATTGAAATTAATGCCTTGATGGCAATGAAGAATCACAGGGACTCTAAAATGTGATACCTGATCTTGTATAAGGATATCTGTAATATTTGACGCTTCTTGATCTGGTGTGGATATAGTTTCAGGCCATTTTGTAAAATAATTCCTTATCATAAAGGTGTAACGACTTTCTTTATATGTGTTAACTGTCCCAAAATGTCTAAAACGATTCTTTCGAAAGATGCGCCGACATTTTAGCGCCGCAAACGCCTTTTAGCACCAGTTTTTTTCTTTAATTCTACATGTTTCACATTCCCTACACCATCTTTCTACATCATTTCAAAGTCAGTCCCAGTTAAAACTTTCTCTTACCTTACTCAGGATTTTCAAAACACTGAAGTGTTCTCCACTTGAGCTGTCATGTACTTCTTTCATGACATCATTAAAAATCATGATGTCATTGTCTACATTTTGAAAGGATTAACTGCCATCGGATTTTCTACCGTCATCATTCTTACATTTGAGATATAACACTTTATTTTTAAGACGCGAGAAATTTTACACTGTCCAACATTGCTTCGTACACTGTTAAAAATTTCAGTACATTTAATGTAAATATTTATCCAGAGTCTCTGTAAATTTACAGTAATTCTTAGGTAAAAGTGACTAATCGAGATTCTCAATCTCTATTCTGTATTTTTACCTAATTTTATTATTTAATTTTTTAATTAAAATTAAAAATGACTGTTTTTACTTTAGAAAAAGCATTCCAAGTCCTAAATATATTCTCACCAATAATTAATTAAATGAATATTGGTCATTAACATGAATGTATAAAATGAGTTTTTTTTTACATCTCCGTTTGTTTTTCTCTGTAATTTTACATTAGACTTAAGATAATAGATTACACAGAGTTTTCTGTTGAAATTTTTAACAGTGCATTTTCTATTTCTTGTCAAGATGGTCGGATAGAGGATTTTAATTTATTCTCTAAATTAGGTTTGAGGTCTGGATTATCTCTGGTCTGGATTACGCATTTTGGAGCTCATAAGAAAACGAAACATTTGCAGTGACTGATGCAGCTGTGTTAATAGAGATTTTCATTTACATGCCATATTTTAACTCGCTTTTTACATAATATACAATATCTTTCTCGGATTACGATTTTTGAGAGAGGAAATATGCGTTTTTGTGAACTGAACTTTTTCGATGTAATATTTCGAAGTCTGGGTATCCAACATGTCACTTGGTCCTTAGGCTCATTGAAGCTTAACAACGATTTTATATAATCAGCGAATCGCTCGAAGAATAAATTTACGACTATACATTGAATGATGGAAATATTGTATATACTTTACTATGGCCAATAACAACTTCCTTGTGATACAATGACTCCTTTCCGATTTTGCCAAGCTGGTGATAAAATAATCTATTACACATGCCTCATTTTCCCACTTCTAGAAAAGCACTGATTCAATATCTTCTTTACTAGCGGCCGTATCGAGATAAAACTGCTTGTCACTCTAAGGACATTCCAAAATCGGCACTAATATTAGAACCTGTTTTAGACAGTTGAATGATTTCTCACATTAATGAGCTAGTTGAACGCATGTTTGACTTCTATTAATTGGCGTAGAGGTCTCGCTATAACAGAGACATTTCTGACGAAATGATGGTAGTATGCATAGAGTCCAAGAAATTTTGATGCTCATGTACTTGGGTGAGGTCATTGAATTATTTAATTTTCTTTTGATCAGTTCTAATTTCCTCTTTTAATACAATATGTTCAAGATAATAAACTTCTTTTCTTAAAAGTTTGCATTTTTAAGGAGTTAACTTTAGGACTTGCGTCTTTTGTAGTCTTTGGTGTACTTGTCGATATAACTAAGGTGAAAATGTTCGTCTAACTTCAATAACATCATCCATTTAAATTAAATAGGCTTTGCAAGATAGTCCAGGCAGTAAAGTTTGAATTAATCGCTCAAACGTTACATACGCGTTGCTAGTTCAAAAGGCATCACGTTAAATTGCCAGTGTTTGTCAAGTGGTGAAGGCTGTCTTTTCTTATTTTCAGATATGTTTTTAACTTGCCAGTATTCACTCCTTAGGTCCAATATAGAGAATCACCGGTTACCCCTTAACGCATATAACTTGTCTTAATGGGGTGAGGGATAGCTGTCTGTTTTCGTAATATTATTAAGTTTCCTGTAATAGATTCAGAATCGTGTTGTTTCGTCTTTTTTTTTTTTTTTTTTAAACTAAAACTATGGCTGAAGCCCAGGGCCTTCAAGATTCTTCGATGCCGCCATCTTCCTTTTTCTTTTTTTTCTTTTTTTTTTAAACCAGTTATGAACGTAATCCTTTCTAATGATAGATAGTCGTTTCTGGTGCTGCTTTATAGGCGGATGGTCTACCTTATCAATTCCATGCCGTATGATTTTGCAGTATTCGACATTGGTGTCACATCTCCAGAAAATGTTTTTGGATTAATCTAATAAATCTCGCACTGCTGTCAGTTGATCTTCTTTTAATCTATCTAAGTTTTACATAACTGGCTGCAAATACTAGGTTGTGCTTCGGGTACACTGCTAGGGCTAGTAAGGATGTCGACTGCCGATGCGCATGCGGCAGTCACTGATCTTTTATCGATAATCCAGGCTTTGTTATCAAGACTGAGAAGTCAAATAAGAGTATATGCTTTTCCTCTCTAAATTAATTAAAGTGGTCATAACCATTTTTTTTTTTTTTTTTTTTTTTTTTTTTTTTTTTTGCTGTGAAACTGTTTTTAGGAAATCAGTAATTGCGTACAAAGGATTCAGGGTTGCCACACACAAAGGATTCGGAGATGTCCCAGACCAAATATTTGGATCATGCAGGAATTATAACTTTTCCTTTGTAAACTACATGACATGATTTAAAGCACTTTTCGTTAGCTCTAGGAGTAAGAATGTCTTCTAAATATGTTCGTATTCCATTCTTCTTCAGGGCAATAATAAAATGGTAACTCAAGTTGTCAACTTGACCAAAGCGAAAATTTTACACTTTTATTTATTTTAATAATAAGAACTGTTATAATTTTGAAGAAAAAAAAAAAAAAAAGATTTGTTCAAGAAAATTATGTAACATTTCGTATATACCACAAAGCCTTATCAAGTATATTAGCATGTCACCTCACCATCATCAACCGCCGTTAACAGTAAAGTGACTCTATGAACAGAGGTGGAGAATGAAGAATTTTTTGAAATAATGCCATTAATTACATCCATTCCGAATATAACTGAAATTTCTGTGTAATCTTAAAGTAAATATATTTTTTTTTTCCGTTAATGTTTGCAATTTATCAACTGGTTTGTTATTTATTAATTAAAATTGAAAAAAAAAAAAAAAAAAACTTTTTAAACATATATTTTGGCTTCCCCTCATTCAAACGAATAAATGTAAGTAAAACAAGATTACCTTAAGGCAATATGAACAGCAGCCGCAGTAATCTTTATAAGTACCGCATTTACATTCAGGAAGTTCCGGACAATTTTTCAAGTCACATTCTCCAGTACAAATCGGTTCGGAAAACGCCTCTATAGACACCAACCTATAAAATAGCCAAAAAGACAAAGTTTTTTCAAATAGTTAATATAAAATTGAAATAAAATGTTTTGTATTTTTCTACCTTTTTTTTTTTTTTTTTATGAGCTATATAATTTTTTGTTTTAGTAAAATTATTTAGCAAATTTACTCTCAATATTATCGTAAATACAGGGTGTAAAGTGCATCATTAGAGTAGCTTTATTTCCGCAATCGTACGTCCTAAGAAATATGCGACATGTCTAACCTTGGAGGAATGATACAGTCGGCAGCAAAATTATTGAAGCGATAGCAATAATTCCTGTTTAAAAGATGGACACCTAATACTGTTTTTGTTGGTATAAATGGGTCCGCAGAGTGAAAAGCAGAGTCTTTTGAACAATCACAACATTTAATAATATATAGAAAAGTAGAATAACATAATGCGGGCATTTCTTGCCGCTCGCTTAGCAAAGCTTTCTCGTACAGACTCATATAAACTTCTCTCTCAGAGAGACGAAGATGCGCTGTTGATTACGTAATACAGTTACGTCACATCTGACGTCATGACAGGTGGTGAGCTAGTTAACAGCTGATATGAGGAAACATGCATTGAAATCCTTCATTTCCCCCTTATTCAATAAATGTTTCGAAAATAAAACATATTTATGCATTATAATAGCACATTAAAAATTACAGAAAATTATTTTTATGCAAGAGTTACTTAAAATAAGAAAAGTGTTAGTAAAGAAATAGAATTATAAGCAAATAATTATGGTTAATATAATAAAATAAAATACGTAAAATATAAGCAGTTAATTTCTTAATGAAAACACAGTTTAAATATATATATATATTTTTTTTTTAAGTTCGTCAGTCCTGAGTATTAAGTCCTATCATATCACAACATTTTTCACGTTTATATGGATTTAAACTTTTTGTTAAAATATCTGCAGGTTGTTCATCTGATGAAATATATTTAATGTCTATTAGTTTATTATTGTAAACTTCTCGCACAAAATGATGACGAATGTCAATGTGCTTAGATCGATTGTGATGAACAGGATTTTTTACTAATCTCAGTGCAGATTGATTGTCGCACATGATTGCAGTAGGACTTGATACAATTTCAGGATCCAATTCTTTTAAGAAATTTCTAACATGAATTGTGTCTTTTGCGGATTCAGACAGAGACATATATTCAGATTCTGTTGTGGATAGAGCAACGGTTCGCTGCTTTCTAGATTCCCAAGAAATAGGTCCACCGGCATATTTAAAGACGTATCCTGTATATGATTTTCTATCATTTATATCCGATGCCCAATCGGCATCAACAAATGCTGTCAATGGTTTATCGTCTCTGTAATACACAATTCCTAAATTTCTAGTGCCATTGAGATACCTTAGTATTCTTTTAGCAGCTATCCAGTGAGGTTTTCCTGGATTGTTATTAAACTGACTTAAATAATTTACAGCATGGGTGATATCTGGTCTGGTAGCAACCGACAGATACATAAGAGAACCAATTAATTGTCTATAAGGAATTTTTGACATATATGATTTCTCTTCTTCTGTATTTGGACACATTTGTTTAGTTAATTTTACACTGCTATCTAAAGGTGTATTCACCACTCTAGAATCTTCCATATTAAATTTATTTAGTAAATCTTCAATGTATTTCTTTTGTGTTATAGTGATGCTGTCCCTATCTTGATTAAATTCAATGCCTAAGCAATAATGCAGAAGGCCCATATCTTTCATTTTGAAAGATTCTGCTAATTTATTTCTTATATCAAAATAGTGCTCTTCACTTTTAGTGAGACAAATTAAATCGTCGACATAGACGATTATAATAGCATCAAAAGGATATTTTGAGTAATAGACACATTTGTCAGAATTCAAAGGGTTAAATTTCATTTTTCTCAATTTCTCATCTAATTTCTTAAACCACTGTCTTCCTGACTGAAGTCCATACAAAGACTTCTTTAATAAACACACTTTATTTTCATGTATATCATTTTCAAAAAATTCAGGAAGCTCCATATAAATTTCTTCATGTAACATTCCGTTAACATATGCCATAATGAAATCTAACTGGTATGCTGTGAAACCATTCTGGATAGCATACGCGATTGCAGTTCTTATAGAACTTAATCTGGCTACTGGTGAAAAATTTTCCTCAAAATCTATACCTTGTTTCTGTGAACACCCTTTGGCAACTAATCTGGCCTTAAATTTTTCAATTTGACCATCTGGTTTGAATTTTGTTTTTAAAACCCATTTACACCCAATTACCTTTTTATCTTTTGGTCTATCTACAATTTCCCAAGCGTTTTGCTTAACTAAAGAATCATATTCTAATTTCATCGCGTTTTCCCAATTTATAGCATAATCTCCATTTAGCGCGTCGATTACGCTGGGATTAATTTCATTAAATGAGTTATCAGCTAATTGAGAAGTTTCATCTTTATAATTTGTATGTGGAATACACTCCTTATGAGACTTTTGAAAGTTCCAACTTTTAATTTTTTTAGGTCGGCCTGGACCGCGTTTAAAAATAGGATTGTTTTTATTAATCCCTTTCTCTTGTTTACATATATCGTCAACACTCTCCTCCCCTCCACTCACATCTTTCACGTCCCCCCCTTCAGAAAGCGAGCCTTCCCCCCCTTTCCAAAAAGAGAAACTTTCTCCGTTGCATTCAGGGGGATAGGAAATCGATCCGCTGTTTTCCCCCCTGTCTGCGGTTTGAGTAGGGATAGGAGTTTCATTTTTAATATTACAATCATTGCATTTATTCTCAGACGGAAAAATTAATTCTATTTGATCAGTAGTGGCTGAATCATTTATTTCAAATTCGTCTATAAATCGAACATCACGACTTATGACAATTTTTCTGGTATCCTTATTCCATAATCTGTAAGCGCGTGATTCATTTGAATAGCCAACGAATATATGTTCGTGTGACCTAGCTTCAAACTTCCCTTTTGATTTTTTATTTAGAACAAAACATTTCTGTCCGAAAATTTTAAAATAGTTAACAGTTGGTTTATAACCGAAAAACAATTCGAAAGGTGTTTTGTTTTCTTTAATTCCTTTAGTGGGACACCTGTTTCTAATATATGCAGCGCAATTTACTGCTTCAGCCCAGAATGTATTTGGAAGGTTTGATTGCATTAATAAACACCTCGCCATTTCGCATAATGTACGATTTTGTCTTTCAATTCTAGAATTTTGCTGAGGGGTCATTGGTGCTGAGAATTCGCGTTTAATACCGCATTCTTCAATATATTTATTGAATTCTTCGCCACAATATTCCAATCCATTATCAGTATGCAGTATTTTAATTTTTTTTCCTAATCGATTTTCGACTGCTGCTTTATATCTCCGGAACGCGTTCTTAGCTTCATCTTTTGTTTTTAGAAAATTTACTTCAATGTAACGAGATTTATCATCCAAAAAAGTAATAAAGTAACGTGAACCGCCATGGGATTTAACATTTATAGGGCCACATAAATCAGAATAAACTACTTCTAATAATTCCTTACTATGAAATTTGTTTTCTTTACAAAATGGTTTCACAGTTTGTTTAGACTGAATGCATACTTTACAATCTTTTAAAGAATCTTTTTCATTAAAATTTAAATCTCTTAACATATTTTCAGATTTTAAATCTTTTTCATTTAAATGTCCTAATTTTAAATGCCATTTATGAAAGTTGCTTACCTGAGTTGTTGCAGCGATATCCACCTGCGGCTGAAAAAAATATAAATCACCTTTTCTCGTAGCACTTATAATTAGAGAGCCGTCCTGCTCCGTAATTTTTGCACATTTTTCGGTAAATACAACTCGGCAGTTGTTCGCAGTAGCTTTTGATATAGACATTAAATTGCATTTCAATTTTGGAACGCACAAAACATTTGTTAACTTTAAATTGGTTACACCGTGATTACCGGGAACTTTTAATTTGACTGTTCCAACACCTGTGATCTCCGCTGTTTCATCTACAGCTAATTTTATAAATGATCCAATTCTAGGTTCGAAATCTATAAACAAATTCTTGTCATGAGCCATATGGGATGTCGTACCGCTATCGAGACACCACTCGGAATGTTCTTGGAAAGAGTTACTGGCTGCCATCGTGAACTCTGTACTATCTTCAACCATGAAAGATCTATCTTTGTATTTATTCGATGAAGTGAATTTTCTGTCTGAGATCTTCTTTCTGCATTCTGAGGCTTTATGCCCTACTTTTGAACAGTAATTGCATTTGAAGATTGCATAATTTCTTTCGCCATACGTGTTCTTGTTCTGCACAGGCTTTAAGATTTCTCTTTTGTTCTTTTCAGGAAGATTTTTCTTGTGAGTTGTAAAATACGCATTTGATGATTCTTGATGCTTTTTATTTTTTCTTGACTCGTATTCTTCCATCATTTTAATTTTCAGAGCTTCAGGCTGCGGCAATTCATCTCTTGCTTCTATGGCGCACCTGAAATTTTCATAGCTGTCAGGAATACTGTATAAGAGCAAAATTGATAATAGGTCTTCGGCTACTTGAATGTCCATTTCTTTTAGCTTGTCCACTATATCAAAGAAAATATTTAGGTGATCGGACATATTTTCACTGTCAGTCATTTTCTTAAAGAGTAGCTGCTTCAATAGGGTGGCTTTCTTTGCCGGTCCTCTCGATTCGTAAACTTCTTTTAATTTATTCCATACTTCATTTGAGGTGGTACAATGTTTAATATGACACAACTCACTTGGGGTAATTGCTAGGATTAAATCGGCTCTAGCTTTAAGGTCATTTTCGAGCCATTTTTCTTCGCCTTCGGCGCCTTCATCGGGCTTAATTTTCGTTCCGTTAGCATAACTCCAGTGATCATTCTTGATTAAAACAGCTTCTATCTGCAGCTTCCATGTATCGAAATTGTTTTTGGATAACTTTTCTATATTTAATATTTGCGACATATTTAATCAGCTATAGTAGCTTCTTTATAAAAATAGAATCAAAAATACTTTCGATTTCAGCCCTTAGGCTTAACAGTAAGTCGCACTTTCGTTTTAACGAATGTTAATTTAAATTTTTAAAAAGTCCGCAGTGAGATGCGTGTCTCTGGGCCCATAACCATTGTTGGTATAAATGGGTCCGCAGAGTGAAAAGCAGAGTCTTTTGAACAATCACAACATTTAATAATATATAGAAAAGTAGAATAACATAATGCGGGCATTTCTTGCCGCTCGCTTAGCAAAGCTTTCTCGTACAGACTCATATAAACTTCTCTCTCAGAGAGACGAAGATGCGCTGTTGATTACGTAATACAGTTACGTCACATCTGACGTCATGACAGGTGGTGAGCTAGTTAACAGCTGATATGAGGAAACATGCATTGAAATCCTTCAGTTTTGTTAAGGCTTCCCAGGAGTGACGTGGGAATTCCTTCTTCAGGGTTAGTGAAAGAACTGAATGGTTTCTGCCTTCCCCCATTCAATAGCAAGCATTCCGATTGTAGACGAGAAAATCCCTTTTTTCTGGGGGACTTCAAGAGGATCTTCCCCAATAAACCCACAATTTTTCCCTTCTTCAAACACCCGTTAAATACCTTTCCAAACATATGGTATCTATTTGTATTGACAAAAATATAAAAAGACAGAAAGAAAAAAGAAAATGAAGGTGGATTGATTTAGTGAAACTAGTCTTTATTTTTACTTTATTTCATTTATTTTCATTGATAGTATATAATCGATAGTTATGGGATAAACTGTCTTTTTAATTTTATGATGGAAAATTATGATTTACTTTTTCTTTACTTTATTCAAATTTCAATAAATGCGTCAGGGAAAAGTTTATGCAGATAATCAAATTTTAAAAACAATGAAATACTTTCAATAATTTAATAAAGATATCTTCGCTAAATGTACCAGATTTTTAGGACGGAGGACTGTTAGTCTTCTTAATCTACGGTCGTCTATAAATACCCAGATTGAAGTGTCCGGGAAATACCTTTTTTTTTTTTTTTTTTGTAGGCAGAGGAAACTGGACTCAATGCAATGCGGGCGGAAACAGCGTTACCGGTTCAGAAGTGGGGTTTAGAGCAATTTCAATTGTTTTTATTTATTTATTTATTTTTAATGTGATATAAGAAATAAATACTGATCCAATTCTTTTGAAAATTCGTTTAAATATAGTGACCAGCGAAGCGGGCGTTGCCTGCTAGTAAATAATAATAACAATTAAATAAATAAAACGTGCATGCGAATTTTTAATATATTTTTTCCTTTGGCAATGTATTTTAATTTAACAAATAATCTAATTTCATATAAAATATTTCCAAAATATTTAGATATTACTATAATCGTTGAGTATTTATGCAATATTTTTATATTAATAAGTTTTTCCTCCAAAACATCAATCCAGTGTTTATTGTACGAATTTCCAATGAAAAAGCACCTTTATCGTAAAGTCGAGCGTTAAAAATTTCATTATACATTTTTTTCATTATATACGTATATATACATTTACATTTTTTTCATTATAAAGGTTTTCGAACTAGGAGTATTCAAACAATCACAAAAAGCGATGGGAGAAATAATTCGAACAACTGTAGAATTATTTGAATTCAATTCTTTTTGCTTTGTGCCCAGATGCAAAGGGGAGACAATGTGATAAAACAGACGATGTTGTTCAAAAAACTGAAGAAAGAAGACAAATGGTCAAAAGATAGGTGGATATCAGTGGAATGCAATAGTCTATAACGCGTTTCTTTCTCTTTCCTCTTTTGTATAGTTCAGATTTAGAAGTGTCCTCTTCTTTTTGCAATAGTTCTTTGAATTTTATCTTCTAGTAGCATTCTAGTTTTCCCAAATTCTCTGCTTATGGTTCACAAGTTCTCTTGATGTATCTGTGTTACTTATTTTCAGTTTGAAAATCAAGAGGAAAGTTCATTATTTTATTGAAAATTCAATATTTACCCTTTTCTTTCTTCCCTTTTCTCTCGCGTACTTTATCGATAAACCTAATAGAAATTTAAAAGTTTTTATGAGATATTAGAAATCATATTGTTATTCTGATGGGAAAAAAATAAAAAGAAGAAAATTAAGAATGAAGGGCGACAGACGAAGAAGCAAGAAAGGTAAACTGCATCTATCTGCTAAACGCAAAAAGAAGAGAGGAGAAAGTCTAAAAAGGTGGAGAGAAAGAAGGTATGTACTTTTCTGTTTGTTTCTTTTAGCTTCAATGTTCATGTATTTAAAAAATGATGTACAATACATACATTTAGATTGAGGACGGGCAGGGGGGCAGATTGGAGGTTTGCATGGGAACAGGCTTACGGCCCTGCTCACGGGCCGAGTTCGGGACGAAATTTTCAATTTGCTCTCGGGCCAGGCCAGGACGGGCCTGGAAGAAATTTTTCCCGGGGTTTTTAGAATGTTGGCCCGATTTTTTTTTTTTTTTTTTTCCACGTTAATTAACGAAAAGGGAAAATGATAAAATATTTCTTCCGTTATTTATTTTACGTAATTTTAATAGGTCAGTATGTTACATAAAATTTTATTTTGTTAAAAAAGGTTTATAGCTATAAATTAATTGTCTATCAGCCTGTTTGTTTGCGATCTAATTTTCCGCAAATATTCTTAGCATATTTTTGTCTAAAAATTGATATACATTATATACAGTAATATTAGAAGGTTTCCTATTCAAAATAGTATGCATACCACTACTCTTTCGCACACATGTACAAACAAAACGAAGTACATACTTTAGTGTCTATGAGGCTTCGTGTCTTATGATCTGTAGAGTCTAAGTGGTATGAAGGATATAAAAATTTTTCAGCTTTAATTTTTCCTCGACTTTTCGGTGCACTGGATGAAATTAGCATATTTTTTAGTATGTGCAACAGCATCTTTTCTATTGAAATTGGTTAGGTTAGCATCAAAGTTTTGTTAATCGAACCAAATGAAAGGATTAGTGGACTTTTCGATTTGACTTTCTATTTACCTTTGGGCCTTCTGTACGTCTGTAATAATGAGTGTCTGCTTATATTTGTCTCAAAAAAAAAAAAAAAAAAAAAACACTACCGATTTTTTAGAACATTCGATTGTTTGGCTATGTAAAACCTCTGCAAAACACATACTAAAAACTTTTTCTAGGAATTAATTTTTTCTTTGTTATTTTTCATTTTTCATTTTTTTTTCCTTAATCGGGGAGGGCCATGTCGGGTCTGCTTTTATCATTTTTGTCTCAGCAGGGTCGAGCCATACACTGAGAAAAATTAAACGGGCCAGGTCTAGCAAGTGACAAATTTTTAGATTTCATAACACGCCGGGCCGGGCCCGAACCTCAAAATTCCATCCCGTGCAGACCTCTAACGTACCTATACTCATTTGCTTAACTAATGAAAATAATTACAAGATAAAAAGAACTTTTTATATACCATGTTTTTAAATTTTCTGTTGAATCATGTAAACGCTACCGAAGGCTGTGAGAACCCGGAACAATTGGCTAAAGTATTAAAAAAAATTCATTGTTATCATGGATTGAGCTATTAAAAAAGTTCAAAATGGCTAGCTACCTAGCCGGGAAGTTAGTTAAAAATCAATTGCAAGTTTTGTACTGGTAACGCTGCCGAAGGCAGCAGGGTCTCAAAACAGTTGGCTAAAAGTATTTTAAAAATGCATTTTCACCGTATTTTGAACTATTCTGAAAGATTCAAATGTCTAGCTAGTCGGGAAGTTAGTTAAATAAATTTTCTGTTGAATCATATGAACGATGCCGAAGGCAGTAAGATGCCGAAGGCAGCCGAAGGCAAATATTTGTCGAGTCATGTTCTTAGTCTTATGCTGTTTGTGCTTATAAAAATGTAAGTTAATGATAAAAATTAGCGTTCAAACTTAAAAAAAAAAAAAAAAAAAAAAAAAAAAAAAAAAATCATAAAAAATGTGGATGTGTGTTTCAATAATTTTGCTGCCGACTGTATAAGAGGAATTGGCACACGGAGTATCATAGTATACAGAACAAATGAAGTTATCTGTTTTCTACTTAAGATGGCAGCAGCAATAGCAACCAAGGCTACCGCAAGAGCCATCCGTAACTAGAAAGGGTTGATGCTAAAAATAAACAAAGTAAAGTAAAAATCTTACATTTGTAATATGCACTATATATGTAAATATCAAATTTCCAAATAAATTACTGGGCCTATCTGAACCAAACTGGTCACACTCATTATTTTACTACTACAGAAAATAATACTGTGTTTTTTTACATTCCTTATTACATGGACTATGGAATTCATAGGATTTATACAGGTTGCTATAGAAGCCATAAATAAAAATAAAAATGAATACTTACATAAAACAGAAAGCCAGGGTGGAGAACAAAATTGCTGTCTTCATCTTTACAGATCTGCATAATAATAAAAATAAAATAAAATAAAATAAAATAATAATAATAATAATAATTATATAATAATGAAATATTTTACTATATTTTCTTTAGCTTTTTTTTACAGAAAAATACATTCAGGATTTACACAAAAAAAAATTATCGGATAAAGTTTAAAGGTAAGAAAAGAAAAATGATTTTTCATTTGTATGACATATACAAAAATGAACATACAATATGAAAATAGAAAATCAGTTTCCTTTTTTTATCTTTAAACTTTATCCGGCAATTTTCTTTTAGTAATACATTTACAAAGTGTTTTAAAGAGGTGTCCCTAACTTTAAAGTGATATAATTTTAAAACAGAGATAAACAGAATCAGGAAAACAAGTGGCATATTGTATTGGCAGATCTGTTATTTTACAATCATCTGTTTGTAAAATTAGTTACAGTATTCGTCAAAAGAGGACGCTGCAAACACAATGAACTTAGGGACCCTATATATAGAGAGACTGGACATTGACCGAAAGTCGGCCATCTTAGTGCCATTTCGGAGCGATCCCCGTAGAACGTAATGCTTTTTTCTTCGCGATTGACGCTTTACTATACAACATAAATGAAATGAAATTGTGCTAAATTTGTGCAGAAAGTAATGCAGAATATAAATATGTAATATTTTTCGTCTTAGAGAAAAAGAATTTGAAGAAAAACGATTTTTGTTTTAACCTTCGACATGGTTACTTTTTCAATTCCTATCCGAAAACAGAGGAATTTTTGTTGTATATTTCTATATTAAGCAAAATACGTTGATTGTGAAAGCAATTCTACCTTAGTGAAAGTATTTCTACCTTATTTTTTCTGAGGACATACATTCTATATTTAAAAAGTTAGAAAATTTTTAACAAAAATATGGTAATCTTTAGTTCTTGTCAAGTAATTCATGAATAAATGTAAAACTATGGCAGAACAGAAATTATTTTTTTTTATTTTATAAAAATATTTACGTAATATTTTTACAAGCTAAAAATACATATTTTATTTATTTCAATTACGCATCGTTAATAATAATGACTTAGTTAAATATTAAAAATAAAAAATTTATTAATAATAATTTGTAAAAATATTAACTAATATCTTTAGAAATTAAAAAATGTTTTTATTTATTTTATTTACATTTGCTTAGTTCCTAGATTTTTTTTTTTTTTTAAATATTATGTAAACAAAAATAATTACTTATTTAAATATTATTGATAAAATTTATTATGGCAATTATTATTTAAAAGAAATTTATATTTCATATGTTATCAAGTAATATACACTTTATTTTCTTTATTTTTAATTTTTTTTTTTTTTTTTTTTTTAATCTGATACATTTTGCGTACTAGCAAAAAACCAAAAAAAATTTATATAGTTATTTTAAATATGTATTTTAAAATATATCAGAAAAATACATTGAGATCTAACATATTATATATATTGCACAACAGAACTTAAAAACTAATAGCTAGCAAATAAATAATGTAATTATCTCATATATTAGGAAATAAATACGTAAAAGAGCATGCAGTAAGAGAATTCAAAGTATTTAAAGCATGATATAAAATAAATAATTATGTATTTTTATTTTTTAAAAGTATTCCAAAATTAAAGCAATTTATCTCTCAACAAAGTAAAAATGTAATAAATAAGTTCATTTTCGATTATGACGTAAAATAATCAAAATTTCTCCTCAGCGTAATGGTAAGCAATGGAGCAACTGGCACTAAGATGGAGAATTTCGTCAAAAAGCCGGCGCGCCAATGTCCAGTCTCTCTCTATCGAGGGTCGCTAAATGAACTTTTAAATAATGTTCAAAAGTACAGAATGCTCTATAACAAGGAATTGTATTAGAGGAGGTATGTAGAAAATTCCATGACCTTTAATTTACAACTGTTGCAGACAATTAGCACCTGCAACATGTAAGATGTGATGTGATGTAAGATGTAAGCCTCTACAAATGACAGAACGAGTCTTTTGTAAGATGCAAGTCTCTACAAAAGATAGAGCTTTCTGTCGGCTGTCTTTACACAATTCCACTGTTGAAATGAAAAAGAATATGAACGCACAAAATGAAGTGAATAAACTTGTATTGAGTCAAATTTCTTGTCGCAAAATTCGAGAAAATACAGCGGTCTCATTCCAAATATCGAAGTGAAATTGAATACTAAAATTACTTCGGATAATATTTAGACAGATTTCTGTTGGTCATATTTTTGAAAATTTGCACAAATCGATGAGGCATAAGTCTTCCTTTCCCTAACACAAGCTGATCTTTCAACTTCGGCAAGATGAAACCATGTATTCATTAGACCAAGGTGTTTCCATTGCACTGCAGTATCATCAATTACATCATAATCCGATAATGACAAAGCGATGTCTCAATGAAAAAAAATGTTAAGAAAGATCCTGATCGGAGAGGAGGGGGGGGGGATAATTCGAAATTTGTTCAGCAAATTAGAACGGATAGCCTGCATTACCGATGATTTAGTCAGAAATGTGGGATGCAGCCGGTTAGTTATGACATCTTTAAATGTGAAAGTAAATGAAGAAATTTTAAATCATAGTCCTAAGAAATCCACTAGAAAATTATTATTTTACGATATTATTTTCTACAAATACTACAAATTATGTATTAAAATTATTATTTATTAAAATCATTTACCATAATGAACGCAGACATCGGCGCCGATTTTGAAAAATCTCTAGGGTAGGGGGAGGGGGGGGGGATGGATTGAACATACGTAAACTCGAACAATTCATACACACACACGCACATGCATATTAACACAATGCAGAATTTTTTAAATACATTTCATCACAAAACTTGTCATAACAAACTGTAATCTACAGAAAAGAGTATGTAAAACCTGTGAATAAAGAAATCCTCTTCAAAACGGAATAATACGGCAAAAATAATTTATACCAATTTAAAGACAACTTGTTTAACCGGGAAACAAATTTGGGAAAAAACGTAACCAAAATATAATACATATTAACCAAATTTAACTTTAATTTCAAACACAGACTATTATTAAATAATAAAATTGCGTCACAATTTAAATACGTATGAACACTCGCTACGTTGAATGCAGGCTTGAAAAATTAGAAACTAGAAATACAAAAATCCATTCTACGGTATTGAAAATTCAGAATCGAAGCCTTAAAATATAAATAAAACTTAATATATGAATCTAAACGTACCAAGTATCAAAAACAATTCTTCTACATAATAATAATAATAAAATATAATCTCTCTCTATATAAATGGCTAAGACAGTTTTTTTCCTGTTTGTCCGTTGCTAGACGCAAGTTGATTGGCTAAGAGAGATTTTCTTCTCTTTGTCTGTGTGTTGTTGTCACCAGCTTTTTATTGTTTATAAGTTCATGACTTACATCCAAAAAAGTTCATTTTTATTTAAAAATGTAAAGGGAAAAAAGAAGCAACCAAATAAATAAATCGCGAATATAAATAAAATAATTTTTTAAAAAGCAGAATTAAACATCTCAGAAAACTTTATAAAAATTATATTCACTTAAACTTAGAGAAGAGAGTAGCATTAGGCGTATCAAATATTGATAAAATAAAATAAAAATAAAAAATGTAATAAAAACAATATGGCAGTAACTTTTGTGTAAATAGCTATATTTTTCTGCATCGATGTTTCTGAAAAATTTTTATCTTCAAGCACAAACCATAAATGATTGGGATTCCCATAGCACAGGGAAGGGAATGATCTTCCCTTGAATTCCCCCCCCCCTCCCCTCCATAAAGAGAGTTTCAGCCTTTGCTTGTTTTTCTTTTCTCTCTCTCTCTCTCTCTTTTTTTTTTTTTTTTTTTTTTTAATCGATTTTTGTCCATTTTAAATTACAACAACCTTACTTTAAAGCTATGATTTTGGTAAAAAACTAAATAGAGGAAAGAATTTCTTGTTTAACAGGGAGTCAGTATTCAAAATTTCTAGGGGGGGGGGGGGGGCATTACTATAACTGAAGGCTAAGACATCATCCGACAAAACTGACTTTCTATAAAATTTTGTGTTAGAATTTTCTGAGGTGAAAATCATTTGCACTTACCATAATAATAATTTTGATAAATAATAATTTTTAAAAATAATTGGCCCTGCGGGAATTTTGATAAAGAAATATAGAAGAAAATTTTTTGTTGGCCACACCATACTATGTTAAATACATAGAAGCCTCTGATAATCATTTTTTGCGATTTAATACCTTGAAGTTAACTATTATAAAATATTGGTATGAAGTTTTTCTTGAAAAGCGGAAGAGTTAACAGTTATGTATTTAATTTCGTAACTATATTAAACGTTTGATTAAAATACAAGACCTTTCGTAAAAACACTTTTCTTTCTACTGTTACTTGAATCCAGTTTCCAGTTCAATCGAAAAAAAAGAAAAAGAAAAAAAAGAAAGGAAAGAATAAAACACAAACATTTATAATAATAAAAACAATAAGTCTAAAAATATTTAGAAAAATTTTAAATCTATATAAACATCGAACAATATAATAATAAAAATCATTTAATATAATAATTTTCATTCGCTAGGTAGGTATTTTTTGTTCCTTAAAAGTTTTAAATAAAAACTTGCTTTTATATATAAGCATAACAGCTGCAAAATAAATAAATAAAGCGATATTTATGTATAAAAGTATAGCTAATAATGATAATAATTATGAACAATTTTAGCACTTACCAGTGTTGTCTGTTTTTAGTACGCACAAAATGAAAACCTTTTAATCTATGTTATAGTTGTAAAATTCGTTTCTAAAATGTTGCGTTAACAGCCGTCATTTGTTTACCAACGAAAAGCCATTAAAAATGAGATAAAAAGATTGTTTCATAAAATAACCATATGGAATGAAACTTCCTTATCTGTCAGATTATTATGTACACGAAGCCGTAAAAAGATAAGATGATTAAAATATCTTGGGAAAAAAAAAATCTTTATAGGAAACTTATTAACCAAGCGATGTTATCAATAATGTTATCTCCATAAACATTTTTACATCTGTAAATAAATTTAGTTTCGTTTGTTTAAAATATTCTTAAAAAAAAAAAAAACTTTGGATGTAGATAAATTTAGCCACATGCATATAAGTTCATTTTTTAATATCATCTGATGTATTTTAATATATTATTGTTAATATTGTGTGTATTTGATATAAATTTGGTGCACTTCTAATCCACTAGAAATATACAAAACTAGCCGACATAGATGGATTCTGCTAAATTTTAATTATATAAATTGTCATTACATTTAATTTTTACTATTGGTCATGTTCATGATAAGAACAATGAGTCTGGATGATGATAAAGACCTATCAAAGGCTTAAATGCATCACGCTCTAAGCTACCCTTCTCAGCTTCAGTATATTTAACTTATCCCGAATTCTGGCATTCGTTTTCACGCATTTCCAAGCAACAAGAGTCTTAAAGCAAATTTAGGCCTAGTTTTGTTCTATTCATCCTTGCTATGAAAATATTTAATTTCGAATATCTTACGACCATTTTAAAGTGGGCTGTTGGTATTGAATAATATTATGCCCAGGGCATGAACGATATTTTAGAAGTGGTCCGACTTCTTTATGATCATTTCTTCTTCCGCTAATGTCTACACAGCCTAACAAAATAAAAACAAACAACTGACTAAACAACAGGCGGATACCATACCAATTTTGTAAATTTTTCCAACATCACAAACTTTAAAACATACAACAACATAAAAAAAAAAAAAACGAAGTCTTAAATTTTCACGGGAAACAAAGTTCTCCATACTTAGAGTATGATGGGAAACTAAAACTGTAATATGTCATAAAATGTATAGCTCAATAGCTCCGCCTTAGGTGAGTTATTAAAATACAAACTGAATAAACATCTATTATCCTCCTTATTATTAAACAACTTAACATTTTGGGAATGCCCTGGGTATCTCGGCATGATTTTGTAAAAACTAGGATGTAAAGATATACAAAATTCGTTATACACGAATAATCATTTCTATCTTACCAAACTTCACAGAAACATTCATTTATGCATCTGCATTGCATGTGCAGTCTGATGATATTAAAATACGCTCCAACGAAGTAACTCTCATCGACCACAATGCATACAAATTCTTTGGAGAGTTCCTGCACACAAATCAGTGGAATACTTAGACCATTTTCAATCTAAAACATCCTATAATAAACCTGAATAATATATGTCAGTTTCAAGGCATTCTAAAAATATTTTACACAAATGAGAGATGGACAGACAGACAAACGTTTTTGGAAAGTGCTTGAAAAAAGTGACGAGAGAATGAAAGATTCATTTCAAATTCAATAGTGTATAGGGAGTAGCTACAAATAGTCCTGTTTCGTTTGCTGTTTATTTTCTAATATTTATTTTTAAATTTTAGTTATAACAGTTAAAAAAGAGAAATAATCTGATGTGACCTTCATACTGCTTTCTCTTATCCTACTATAGACGTATTATGATAGCTTAAGGTATAGCGTATAAAGGTACTGTATCTGAGCATATTTAGCGCATAAAATAAAAGCACTTGAAAAAAAAAAAAAATGTGAATTTTTATTTATTTGTTTATTTATTTTTATTTGACGAGAGGTACCATTCTCCCCCTGAACCTTTCGCTTGAAATATTTAGATAAATTATAAAATATTTAAGTCTTTATTAAATTTTAAAATTTATTTCAAACTATTCAAAGAATTTCACACAAATTATTCCCTGAAACTTGTAGGATTAATTTTAAATATCCCTGTACATTATGCATAAATTATATACGTAGCAAACAATGATCTTAAAATTAGCACACACACACGCGCGCGCGAAAGAGCCTAATACGGCTTGAAATGCATTTCAAATTGATTCCAAACACTGAATTAATATATCAAAATTATTTTGTGTGGAAAGATAAACGAAAGATATACTTACGTACATATTCTAGACGAAACAAGTTTTTGTACATCATCAGAGTGTATGTTCATTTCATTTTGTTCAGTGCAATCTAAATATGTTGAACTGTTGCATATAAAAAAATTTGCCTATAGATATAATGTATTTGAAGACTTTTGTATGTGTACAAATCATTTGTCCGATTGAAAAAAAAAAAAAAAAAGTTGCATCCATTTATGGTACAAACGTAAAATACCGAGTTTGGACTTCATGTTAATATTTGTTTATAAGTTAGGCTGCTAACGGACTCACACACAAATGGACACATAAAACCAATTGCTAAAAACCTGATTTTCGGATTCAGGGAGTCAAAAGACGTGTAAATATAGCAAGATTTCAATTTTGAAAATCTGACTTATAAACAATACTTTCTCTATCATTATATCTGTAAGAGAAAGTATGAAAGCATACAGATCATAGCTTTGTAATGCCATTTTGTTATAATGAATATTTCAGGGGAAAATAATCTGGCGTGATACTCACACGACTTTATCTTGCCCTGCATTTCAATGCTATAAAGATAGATTATAGATTAAAGAGTAAGATAATAAGTACTGTATACTAACCTATGTTTAAAAGAATCCAAACCAGGATTCCAACTGTTCCAAACCAGGTTTAGGAACAGTTTTATACGACAAATAATATATTAACTACATTTATATGGAATTCAAGGCTGTTATTAAATTTAAAAATTTAATTCAAACTAGCAAATCCGTGCGAAATTTCCGCACTTTATTTCTTTTGTTATTTACCTTTAAAATTTGAAACTTATAAATATTATACCAATTTCACAACCTAATTAAAATTTTAATTTACCAGAAGCCAAATTATTTATTATTATAACCAAATCAATATTGTGCAATAGTGAAACCAGAATCATTCAAAGAAAAGTTTCAAAATAAAATTCATGGTTGATGACTCAATTTTCATACTTCCGCAGGCAGTACAGTTTTAGTAAAGACCCCCCATGACGCCTTTTAAATTTTTATCGCCAAGAGTGCGATGACATTTTATTTAATTAAGCGTAAATTAAAAAAAAAAAAATCCTATTTATACTTTTTATTATTGCGTTTTTTAGTCAATTTATAATTACTCGTATTGTATTTATATCTTTAAAATATTGCTAGGTTTAAAATGACGCTTGCAAAGATTCTGATGAAATAGCTTTAAAAAATATATTTTCCATAAAATAATGTCATCATACAAATGTCATAATGTTATGGAATTAGATCATTGAGCTGAATCCGCGTGCTTAAATATTATTCATTGTTAAATATTATTTTTTATCCTCGCGTATTTTATTAATTTCACCACTATCGTATCGTTTCGACAAAAGTTAATTGAAATTGGTCCACGTTAGAAAAAAAATTATATAGATTATTCAGACAACTTTCATCCGCACCACTCTTAGAAATTTATCAATCTTGATCAAACATTTCAAGTAGCAAACTCATATGAATACAAAATACAACATTTGAATTGCTTGCAATTATTCCTTTTGAAATTACGCTGATAACAGACATACACAAAGATCCATCGTTAAAAACTTGACTTCAGTGTTGAGGAAACCTCAAAACGCGTACTTGTACAAGAAAAGCGATAAAAATTAAGCTTAAAAAAGGGGAGGAATTATTTTTCATTCCTTAGCAGTTTTCATGGACATAGTAAAATTTAGTAAAGCATTTCCACCAATTACATTCGGTAGAAGAAAATGTTTGTGCTTATATAGCGTATGTGCTTTTTATAGTTATTGGTAGATCTGTACGTCTTCTATAAATTTTATACACACCATATTGTGTAATTAAAGACAATCCTTTATTAGTACAAGCTTAAATGCACTTACAGTGATTCCCAAGTAGAGTCACACTGTATTCTAGTTCTTTTGGGTAGTAACGAAAGTAACCGAGAGTGGTGAATGATTTTTCATACTACTTTACACATGCAACATGCTTTTATGCATATAAAAAATAGATGGTCATTTCGTTTAGTGCAGCTATATAGTGGTATAGTCGTGTAACTATACCAATCAAAAATTCCGCCGTAGACTTAATGTACTTGAATTCTTATTTGCTTGATCTCACCAAAATTTAGTGTAGCATCCATGACACAAATTTAGAGTACCTAGTTTGAATTTCCTACAACTATTTGTTTTTGAGACATGCTGGATATCACACACACACACACACACACAGAGAGAGAGAGAGAGAGAGAGAGAGAGAGCAACCACTAAAACCTTTTTTTCGGATTTAGGTTACCTCAAAATGTGTAAATACTACAAAAACTCAATTTCGAAAATTTGACCCAAAAACAATACTTTCTGTACCATTTATATCAGTAAGGGAAAGTAAAAAATCGCGAATTTATATAACAGAAGATTTGTTGTGTACATGTATTTTTACTTTCTCTTTCCCACGTACAGTCGGTAACAAAAGTCTCCTAACA
Organism: Salticus scenicus; assembly: GCA_963930645.1. Classification (NCBI taxonomy): domain Eukaryota; kingdom Metazoa; phylum Arthropoda; class Arachnida; order Araneae; family Salticidae; genus Salticus; species Salticus scenicus. The sequence continues at coordinate 181,601,728 of OZ005659.1, forward strand.
CTAGCAAAAATTCCCATATAAAAAAGTACACTTAATACAGTTTTCTTAAATAAATCCTTGTCGAATTATAACTGTATATGGTAGAGAAAGGGGGTCAAATTTTCAAAACTGAGTTTTTATTATAGTTACACGTTTTGAGGTGCCCTGATTCCGAAAAACATGTTTTTAGCGATTTGTCTGTGTGTGTGTGAACAAATAGCATGAAGTCCAAACTCGGTATTTTAAACCTGTATCATATAATGATGCTACACTAAATTTTCGTTGAGATAAAGCAAATAGTTCGTGTACAGGGACATCCAAGAAAATTCAAACACATTACGACTATGAGAAAATTTCTAGTAAGTACATTGTAACATCTGTAGGCTGACCTATACAAAGTAGAATGAACATGTTTTTTTATATGCATAAAAGCATGTTTTGGGTAGATTGTGATACGGAAATCATTCATTTAAAGGGCTATCCAAAGTATTTGGATATAATGAAACTGTACTTGGAAATTACTGAAGTTTATTTATTTTTGTGTAAAGTGTTTTTCATATAAAACTAAATTTAAGTACACAACGTGATGTGAATGCAGTTTACAGACAATATACAGGGCTACCCATAATTAAGCTAAACGTTCTCTTCTATTGAATGCAGCTGATGGAAGTGCTTTATTTTACTATGTCGACAAACACTGCTCGAGAAGGAAAGTATATTTTTCATATCCAAATTATAAATAAATTATTCTTTGATGCTCTATTTTTAACTATGATTTTTTTTTTTTTTTTTTTTTTTTTGTATAATATTACGTTTCGAGGTGCTCTGAATCCGAAAATCCAACTTTTAGTAGTTGACCTGTTTATATATCTGTATCAGCATAATTTAAAAACAAATATCTGCAGAAAATGCAAATTTGGTGTTTTGAAGTTCGTTTTAGGTTACCACTTGAAAAATTTGATCAATACTGGAAAATTTAAAGGCAGATAAATATCAGCCTTAAAGTAAATAAATAAATGAATATTAAATGTAGCCACTAAAATTGAAACAGGGGGTGAGGGGATAGCAGCCACCCCCCCCCCCCCTCCCCTACACACATGCAGCATTATATGCCAAGCAAAACTGTTCCTAAGCCTATTTTAGTTTATTTTTAAAAGATATTAAATTTTTATTATCTTACCTTATTGATCTTAAGATTTAATCTGCAATCTATCTCTACAGTATAGAAATGCAGGGTAAGAGAAAGTCGTGTGAGTGCCACACCAGATTATTATTTTTTTTTAGTTAAGAAAAGAAAAGTGAAATATACAGGTGTTTCAAAACGATAAAAAACGGAAACAAGTGGGTGTAGAATATGATTGACATATACTGGCTACGAATTTTGCCGTGAGATGTATTGATAAATATTTTATTTTTTGAGATAAGACTTCCTTCAGCAGTATTGTTATTCTTGTTATGTGCACTTAAGAAATAAGCAAATTTTAGAAATAATTTTGAAAATAGATCTTTTCAAGTTAGTCTTATCATTATTTCTTGTTTTTGGAAACTGAATAAATTTTACTCTAAAAATAAAGTCAAAAGAGATGCCATTTTTCTGTACATAATAAAATTTGATTCACAAAAAACTGATGTTCAATATTTTCAAGGTAGGTGAGGTTGGATTATTTTTTTTTTTTTTTTAGATTCATAAAAAATGCTGAAACTGAAATATAACATTATTAAGCCTATTGAAATTTATCAAAAACTATTTAAAAAATAAAAATAAAAATAAAAATAAAATCAGGAGTGACTCCACTTGACTTTACGAGCATTAATTAACTGTTGTTTAAATAAATTAAAGTAAATGAAGTCATGAAATAAGTAAAAGAGAAAAACATAATAAGGTGTTTATGTATTTTTCTCCATATAGTATATTGTTTAATTTAACGCTACAGCACTTTAAATAATTTGAGCCTTTAGGCCAAAGTGATAAAGGATTTTTCTTTGTGTCCCTGTAAGAGAAACTATAAATTCTAGATCCCCCAAAATCATCTGTATAGTTCGTGGGAATGTGACCTATAACATGTGTATAAATTTTCAGTTCATTTGAATAAATGCTATCGCACTTTAAATTATTTGAGCCCAAATGCTATAATGATAAAAAAAAAAAATTCTTTGTGTCCTTGTAAGAAAAAAAAAAAAAAAAGAGAGAGAGAGAGACTATAATTGCTAAATTTACCAAAATCAATAACGTTTGTTATTCGGTGACCTATAACATGCGTACCAACTTTCAGTTCATTTGAACAAAGCGTTTAGACGCTATCGTGTTCACTCACACATACACACACACACACATATATCGCCGTAAAAATAGCCAAAGATGAACTCGGGGACCTCAAAACGTATAGATACATCAAAATCTGAAAGTCGAATTTTCGTCATGATTACAATACTTTCCTTACATATATATGTTCGGAAAGTAAAAATTCAAATTTTTAAAATTTTTGGAAAAATTTTGAATGCTTCCTATAAATTTTTATTTTATTTTATTTTTCTCGATTCTACATTATTATAGTTTAACAATATATTCTAAATATGTGTGGGCATTACTTTGTGGATTCATTTATAAATTAAACTTTTATTTATATTTTTATATTTATTACTGGACTGCTAAAAATTTACATTAAATGTCAGCTTATATAGTGCATAATTGCACAAAACTTGATATCTGAAAGGATCATTATGAAAAACTGTACTGTTTCAATTTGGGTACATATCGGCTATTAGTGGTAATGCTATGCTATTTATTAGATTCAATTAGATTACCGCTTTGGATGTAGTTCGAACTATAAAGGAAGATATTGCTGTGATTTTCACAAAATAAATACTCTTGAATTATTTGTATTGCATTTTTTTAATGTTTTTTTTTTTTTTTTTTAAGGTACAGTGATGTCTATGAGCTAAATTTGAAAATATATATTTTTTTAATTTGCTTAAACAAAGTTTTTCATCGTGAGAAGCATTATAAATACAAACCGCACCCTCCTAATTTAATTATTTGATTTTATATTAAAGTTACAAATGTGTCAGGAAATTTTAGCTCAGCTTGTATATATTTGAATATAGGTCACATGAAATATTACCTGATACTTGTAGATCACTGACCAGAAATCGTGGAAAGAATTTTTCAAGAATTTGACTGTCCAACACAAGTTCTAGGCAATTATAATCCAATATGAACATAAAGAAGTATTTCAAATATTTAGTGGTATTCATCGGTCTTCTCCCAATATAGAAAACGTATTAAAAATTCAAAATGTTTATTTTAGAACAAAAAAAAAAAAAAAAGAAAGAAAGAAAAGAAAATTAAAATGAAAAATTAATACGGAGCAAGTATTGTAATATTTCCATTCATAGACGAGAAATATTACCTTTGAAGCCGTCTTCAAGGGATTCGTCACAACATTCTCTCGCATCATATAGGGAATCACAATATCAAATATAAACCCAGAATAATTAGTGATGCTGACAAACAAAAATCAGATTCTACTCTTGAAAATTCGCTGAATAACTCATGATAATTTTTATATTTTTAAGCAAATTCATCATGTAAAAATGCATGCAAAATCGTATCTTGAATACCAATGCATGTTTCAACATCCCTTCAGTACAACGACTTTATCTTTCCCAAATTTTTTACGCGTTTTTTTTTTTTTTCTTTCCTTCTCTTTCTCTCTCTCTCTCTCTCTCTCCTTCTTTCAAGGACCGGAGTCCCGTTTCTTTTACACAGAAAGAAGAAGAAGAAGCATCATCACCGTTTGCAACAGGCCACCTGGCTTAGCTGCCAACTCTTCCGATTTTCTAATACCACTGTTTTAGATTAGTTATTTTCGTTTAATGTAATTGCAAATTTTTCGTTGCTATATAAAACAAAATATTTGTATTGGTTAAGTGGTGTTAAATTCGACAGGGTTGGTATGGTACTTATGACCTTCATTTGAAGTGATATGAAATAGTCTATTACAGAATCTAAGAATTTACAAATACGCCAAGAGGAAAAGTCTATATCAGAAATAGAACTCAAGTTCTAAATTAAATTTAATACCTCTGGGGCTTATGAAAGTGGGAGGAGCCATCTCCTAAGCAGAGGATTAAAATTATAACAGCATGTTTCGTGAGTAGAAGCCGTCTGTAAGGTACAAAATATGTTTTCTTTCCACATTTGTGTTTAACTTTTCTGAGTCAAAATCGTCTGCAATCATCATAGAATTTTTTTTTTTCTTTTTTTTTTACATAAGGTAACTCAGAGGAAGACGCAAGTTCCCTCCTAGCACTTTTATATGTCAACAGATGGTAATATAGACCAGAATGTGTGAAGAGTCTTGTCTCAGTGAGTACGTGGATTGCGAACTCATCTTAATTTATTGCCTTTAATCATCGTTATTTTGGATCTCGTGAGCATTTAACCTTGTGAGCAAAGCCCTTATAATATTCGGTTGCTCATATTTAAAGTTTATAAACGGATGTTTAAATTTAAATAAGTTACTATCAATAGACGTGAGTTCCTTATTCTATTACACACACAAAGCAAGTAGAAGCGGTCTTAACCTTGAATCTATACGTTAAAAAAAAGTGTGTGACATCTTCATCCTATACTTGGGGAAAGATGCAACATGGTTCACCAATAAATTAAATGACCTTAAAATTTTATGTTTTATTTTATACACTGTATATTATGGTGTAAAATATAAATGGAATTAATAATTATAATAATAATATTATAATAATTACCATTTTTATAATATTATTTAAATAAATTTTCAAGACGTGAATTTGATCTCTCTGAATATAGCTTCGAGCAAGGCATAAACAGTAGAAAATGGAAATGCTGGGTTTTCAGCTACTAGAATTTAGGCCTGTAACCCACAAGCAATCCCAGACCATGCGTTTTTTATCTCTGACGGTTCCAGCAATTATACAGCTGTTGCTTCTACAAACGACGCATGTGACAATAGGCCTACAGTAGCAACTGCTTCCACCAACAGATCATGTGGGCATACACCATTAGTTGCTCCCACTTCCACCACCAGAGCTATACTATAGAGACAGTCGACTCTCACCAACAGTTGCTTCCACCAGCTCAAAAAAAAGAGATGTCAAGAAGCAATCAGCCCTATTCATCAGGGCAGAAAACCTAAGCCATCCGAGCGTAAGAAACAAACAGCAGTGCTGTCTTAAACTATGCAGGAAAAGGCCCGGAAAAATCGAAAAGAGGCCGATAAAAGCAAAAGAAATAAAAAGAAACGAATGTTCCAATGATAATCTTATTTTTCTTATTTACTGTGGTACTTGTAGTCCAAGCAGCGGCTGCAAAAAATTGACTTGATAAAGTACGAAGCTGATTTTTTTCCTACAGATAGAATTCATTGTTACAATGAAAATCTGATAGGGTTGCCTGATCAAAGCCGTCAAGTTTAAGAGAAACAACCTCACTTCCGGTCACAATTTAAACGATTTTCGAACCCCACAAGTGTAAAAATGAAATCGCTGCTAAAATGTAGAGATTAATATGCTCTTTAAAATGGCATAGGGTTGAATGGTCAAAGCCGTCAAGAAACAGAGGTTGCCACGTAAATAGTGGAAGTATTTTACGATTTATTTACCCAAGTAAAAAGTGAGTTACCCAACTGTAAAGATGAAACCGGTGCTAAAATATAGATATTAATATGCTCTTTAAAATGGCATAAGGTTGCCTGGTCAAAACCGTCAAGACTCAGAGGCTGCCTCGAAAATAAGTCAAATCTGTCAAGTAAAGCAATCAACCACAAAAAAATAGGCGAGTTTTGAAGATTTCTTAATGAAGTGTAAAAAATACGAATAGCATTAACAAAGAAAATGAATAAGGATGAAATTATATGAATATTTGAAAGGTGTAGCTGGTTCCAGAATGTACAGCGTAGGAGTTATTTTAAAATGGCATATGTTTGCCTGGTAAAATTCGTAAAGAAATAGCGGTCAGTCTCCAAAAAGCTAACAAATATTAAAGGTGTTTAACACAAAGTGAAACACACATGAAGACTATTTTAAAAAGGTTAAACATGAAATGATTAATATTTAAAAGATGAAATTGCTAGCTAAATGTAGAACATACAATACTTTTCAATTTGCTTACGATTGTGCTTCAAACCTGTCAATGTATAGCGGTCAGCTTAGAAAAGGAAGCGAATTTCAATATTCGTTTATTTTATTTGTTTAATGATATAAGAGAGTTTAAAGCATAAAGAAAATTAAATTATTATGCGTGACCATTCTTTTTCTAATCTGTATAAAACTAATTTCAGCTCACGAGCTCGTTTTTTCCCCATTTTTCAATACTTAAAATATTCAAATTGTGTCAAAGTATTGAGAAGATAATTCCCTGAAGAAATGTATGCGGCTGCTTTGTAGAATTTTATACGAAAATGTTGGGTTGTGCCGATTTTGTTATATTAAAAATTTGTCAATTTTAGAAAATTTTCTCAAATTTTTTCTATATCTAATTAAAATAATCAATAATACCTTCTGCAAATTAATTATGGGTACAAATAAAGCGAAAAACATTTTTAAAAAATTCATAAATTTTTCGCGTTTCTTAATAGCAATGAATTTATGAAATTGAAATTTGTAAATCTTGCTGCAAATCTGAAATAAGAGGTTTTTTTTTTTTTTTTTTTTTTTTATTATTTATTTTGTATACTAAGAGAATTTTTTATTATGAGTTTCTTGGGCATCATTATCTTCATTTCTGTTAACTTTTGCGGTTGTATTTTCTCATCTGTATCCGCATGCTACATTTTTAATTTTTACTATTAATTCGTTGTTTTTATGGAAAATTTTAGAACAGTTTCATTACAGTTTATTTATTTTTTCTTTTTAAAATACTTTTTATATTTTTTCTTCACATTATATAAAAAACCCTTCAATATTAGGTTTTTTTTTTTTTTTTCGAGGCAACCATTGTTTTTCGAGATTTTCACCTGGCAACCCTATGATTACTCTAAAGAGAATATTATTCTCTATATTTTATAAACGGTTTCATTTTTAAATATGTTAGGGTAAGAAAACTGCGAAAAATCGCCCCCCCCCGAACACGCACACACTTTTCGTGGCAACCTCTTTTCTTGGCGGTTTTGACCAAGCATTCCTATGCCATTTTAAAGACCATATTATTCTCTACATTTTAGCACCGGTTTCATCTTTACACTTGGGTAAATCATTTTTTACTTGGGTAAATAAATCGTAAAATACGCCCCCCTTTTTCGTGGCAACCGCTGTTTCTTGACTGCTTTGACCAGGCGACCCTATGCCATTTTAAAAAGTGTATTATTCTCAACATTTTAGCACCGGTTTCTTCTTTATACTTGTGGGGTTCGAAAAGCGTTTAATTTTGACCCCTATTTTCGAGGCAACCTCCGGGTCTTGACGGTTTTGACCAGGCAACCTTATGCCATTTTAAAGAGCATATTAATCTCTACATTTTAGCACCGGTTTCATATTTACACTTGGGTAAACCACTTTTTACTTGGATAAATAAATCGTAAAATACGTCCCGTATTTTCGTGGCAACCTCTGTTTCTTGACGGCTTTGACCAGGAAACCCTATGCCATTTTAAAGAGCATATTAATCTCTACATTTTAGCACCAGTTTCATCTTTACAATTGTGAGGTTCGAAAATCGTTTAAATTTGACCCCTATTATCGAGGCAACCTCTGAAACTTGACGGTTTTGACCAGGCAACCCTATGCCATTTTAAAGAGCATATTAATCTCTACATTTTAGCACCGGTTCCATCTTCATACCTTTTGGGGTTCGAAAATCATTTAAATTGTGACCGGAAGTGAGGTTGTTTCTCTTAAACTTGACGGCTTTGACCAGGCAACCCTATCAGATTTTCATTGTAACAATGAATTCTATCTATAGGAAAAAAATCAGCTTCGTACCTTATCAAGTCAATTTTTCGCAGCCGCCGCTTGGATTATTGTATCTAATCTTATAACTGGTAGCATCTCAATCGTATAAAAGGAGGAAGAAGCTAAAATTACACGAATTTTTTTAACATTTAATTTCTCAATCGTGTACAAACTGGGAAAGGAATTAATAAGCATGCATAATTAATTAAACATTGAAGAATATGGTGTAGTTTTTTCATTATCATACCATTTCAATTTTTGGCTGCACTATGCAAAACATCCTTATATATGACGTGTTCCCCTAATTTACTTTAATTTTAATAAATAAAGTTTTGTGAAGGTGATAACATACCAGTCTTTAAATTGTCAATATTTACATTAAAAATGCATGCAAGAAGTAACAAGAAAGAAAAATGATGCAGTACGCATTGATTAGTAACACTTTCCAACTGTACGTAATTGTTGTATCTAATAACTTTTAATATTCTTTGCCAACGTTATCACACAACAGACAGAAGGACTGAAAAATATACAGATAGACTAATTTATTTTAAAATCACTCTTAGGCATTTCGGAAAGTGTTAAAAAGGCTTAACGCAAAAGAAAATGCAGCCGTTAAATTATAATTACAGCTTTTAATCTATCTGAATATTTTAGTGTAGCCTGTAAATCTGAAAGTTAATCATATCATATTCTATCCAAAACATTATTTTAGAATATTAGCAATACATGTCAATGTTTTTATGATTTTTACAGTAGAAAGTTTTTTAAATATAACTGTTATGGTGAATTTTGAATTTCAACAGAAACAATATTTTTTTTTAAATCTTAATATTTTAAATTTTACCAGAACTGTTTCATTTTTTTTTCAAAACTTGTATACTTTTACAAAACTATATATTTTTTAAACCCTTAGTACATGAGAGTGAATTTTTTTAATTTATCAAATATACTAAACTATATCTTTTTATAATTTCTAAATGTCAGGAAACTAAATTTTTTTTTTTAATTTACCAATTCTGCAAAAACTATGTTTCTATAATTTTTAAACGTTACACGAATGGTTTAATTTTATAAAAAAAAAAAAAAAAACTTTTATATATATTCTTCGTTTTTTTTTATTCAAAAATTGGGTGTAGTTGCACTTAAGAATTTTCTTAGCTTATTTACGAAAACAAGATAGGCGGTGGGAATGAAATGACTGTTATATTTTTTTTTGTTCTTGTTTTTACTTCAACGGAAAGGGAGAGTATTTTGCCCACAGATGGTGTTGACAACAGTGTCGCAGAAATTTCCATTTTCTGGGAAAAACAAGCGCTAGGGAGCTGTAGGGAATTTGTTCGTGTGGGGTTTGTACCTCGTTCGCAGAAATTCTTGTTTTTGGAAACTCAAAAATGCTATCTTGCTAGTAAAAATGGTGGAAGTGGTACGTAATTTGAGAATTTAAGGGGATCTTGGGATTACATAAATTCGCGAATAGTGTCAGGAGAGTTCAGAGTTTAATTCTGGAATTTTGTGAGTTGACAAAAAAAATCCCAGATGTTTTTGTTTCACAACAGGGCATCGGGCGGGAAATTTTTATTTTTTTTTACTTCATTACATAGGGGTGAGAAATGTCCCTCCTTGAGGCGAGGTGTCCTATCACCGCGTGGGGGAATCACGACTAGGTGTGGTTGTTTTGAGGGAATGGATTTTCATTGGGTAGTGAATAATTTAGAAATCCCGGCTGGCAACACTAGCTGGAATGCTCTTCGCTTTTTTGGAAAAAAAAATTAATTATTCGACGTTAAGCCTCTATCGAGGAAAGAGATGTAGAAGGGATTCTCTTTAAAAAGCAGAGGGGGCTTTCAAGCTCCCTCAGATTGGTTTTTATTACTAACTTCAATCGAGATGCTAGTAAGGATAGCGAGCTCCGGCACTCCTGAGATTTGATTCTTTCATCTTACGAACTTCCTTCGATTTTTGGGAATGATCATGGAAAATTACACGGTGATGGGGCGTCCTCAGGAAGCGCTCCCGTAACGAGTCAGAAGGCCGGCAAGCGGTGGAAGAAAACCTTCATCGGAGCGGTCTTAACAGCGATGCAAGCGAGTCTCGGCTTACCCCTACGAATATTAACGGCCCTCGATTCATTTTCTCCTGTGGAGGCAAGCCACAAAAGCGGGTCAAGGAATGTGAACTATATAAAATCAGAATTTTATACAGTATTATCGAGCCGACTACCCTACTTGAGACGTCCTCAAATGCGAGGGGGGAAGTAGGGCGGCACAAAATAAATAAGCATCCATTGAGTTCCAGCGAAGCAGCGTCCTGACCCTGCTTAGGAATAAAAATTTATAAATAAAAGTTAAGCTGATTTAGGCCATGGAAGAAATACATCGTAAAGAGCAGAAAGCCCTGATCGGAGACTTCCAGTTTTCCCTCAGAGTTTAAAACCTAGAGTACCCAAACCAGATAAGCCCCTGCCTATGACAAGCGGCGTGAAAGGCCACCTCTCCGGACAGCGTCCCCACTCCTGGAAGAATCTTCGATGAATTGTAAGTCTTGATATCTTTCTTAGTATTTTATATTTTTATTGTGTCTAAACTTTTATCCCAACAATTAAGTTCAGCACCCTGAACATGTGAATTTATTTAAAAAAAAAAAAAAACTGTTTAAGAAGAAAATAAAAAAAAAAAATATATAGAGAATGTTAGAAAAATGTGTAATAAAAATCCATACTTATTTATCAATAAATTGGTGGTTTTATTTGTCATTAAATAAGAGTGTATTTCTTGGAAAAGCGTAATAAATTTTATTGATATGATTATTTTTCTGTATTATTTTAATTATGAATATAATGAGATCCTATAATTATTTAAAGTAAATTTTAAGGTAGAACAATTATATTATAAATATTTGTTTTTATTCATAACAGCGATAGCAGTGTCCCCTGATTATTTAGGAGTATGTTTTATGAATAATTAAACGGATGGGTATTCATGTAGTTATTGAGCAGGTTATAGATGCTTTAATTAGTCTATAGTAAAACTTTAGTATATTAATGGTAATTCGTAATGAGTACCTAACAAGATTAAATAACCGAGTTAGCAAGTAAAATTTATGTGAGTTTTAAACACAAATATGGTCAGGAATCATGGGCAGTGAGTTGGTTCAATCCTCTGATTTGGAATTGTGTTTTGACTGCTAATAGTAATGTAAGTAAAAAGAGAAAAGAGTTATGTGTATTATTTAGACTATGATAATAGGTGGTTATAACAAATGAAACTTAAATTTTTGTTGCTTGCAATTCCAGAGGAGGATTGAGCTAACAGTTTCCTTTTTAGGTCCAGAGGTATGAAGAAATAAAGTCATTTTTACATTTTTTTTCTTTTTCTTTTTATTTAATTTAAGTACTGCCCGATTCCTTTTGATAATAGAAATACTTGAATTAGAAGTGAAAATAAGCAGGTCTAGATCAAATATAGGAGAGATGCAAATTTATTAATAATATTTTAAATACTTAAATAGATTAAAGAAATTAATTAATTCATACCTGTTCAGTGTCCTTCAAGATAGGTAACAATTGGACATTGCTATCACTGGTGTTTTTTTTTTTTACCTGGGTTAAAATTGAAATTACACAACGCGGTTTTATTTTAGTTATGATTAAAGAAAATTATTCATTGAATTTGTTTTGAATATTCAATCTGAGGAGTAAAGAGTTCGTAATTTTCTTTATTTCACTATACGTACAAAAGTATAATAAATGCTGATGCTTTCTTTAGTAAAAGGTAGGGATATGAACTTGCTTGGATATAGATCTGTATGAATTAAGATTGTTTGATAATTTTGTAGAAAAACCCTTTACCGTAACCTTCTGGCATTACATCAGATAACATAGATATATTAAATTACTTGTAAAAATAATAAGTTAGAATTAAATTTATACTCGAGTTTTTTTTTTGTGTTTCTTTATTTGATTTTGCTATCTCTTATAAAAAAAAAAAAAAAGTTTTGATATTTTTTTTATTTTTATTTACTCAAAAACTGTCTGGTTTAACTGCTAAACTTATACAAAAATTATCTTTATTACTATACTTAATTTTTAAAATTTTCTAGACTCCTTATAAAAAAAAAAAAAAAAAAAAAAAAAAAAAAAAAAATTTTCAAATAGGGGAATATAAAAGAGAAAAATATATATTTAAATATATCAGGGTATAAGAAATATATATAAATCGTCGTGCGGTAAAATAACATCCTTCATTGTTTTATCCTTTGAAATTGTTTTCATATGTATAAAAAAAATTTTTATTATTGTGTTTTGTGCTTGTATGAATTTTTTTTTGCATAGAAGTATATTTATATCTCAAAACTGAGTGTGATATAAAACAGTAGAATGTATTAAAATAATATACTAAATTTGGGTATTGCCCTCTCCTTGCACTTGAAAAAGTTTTACCCTCAAGGAAAGGATATATTTTCTTTTTCTCTCTCTCTCGGTATATATTTTCTTTGATTATTTATTTACTTAGCCCCCTATATGGATAGATATAATTTGATCCAAAATTAATGATAACAAAATATTTTTCCCAGTCTATTTATATTTAAAATTTTACAAAAGAAAAGAAAACACGATTTGATAATTTGTATGCAGAGTACTGTCTAAATGCTAAACTTTTACTAAACTATGTTTATATATATGGGTATTTTTTGCCGCCCTACTTCCCCCCTCGCATTTGAGGACGTCTCAAGTAGGGTAGTCGGCTCGATAATACTGTATAAAATTCTGATTTTATATAGTTCACATTCCTTGACCCGCTTTTGTGGCTTGCCTCCACAGGAGAAAATGAATCGAGGGCCGTTAATATTCGTAGGGGTAAGCCGAGACTCGCTTGCATCGCTGTTAAGACCGCTCCGATGAAGGTTTTCTTCCACCGCTTGCCGGCCTTCTGACTCGTTACGGGAGCGCTTCCTGAGGACGCCCCATCACCGTGTAATTTTCCATGATCATTCCCAAAAATCGAAGGAAGTTCGTAAGATGAAAGAATCAAATCTCAGGAGTGCCGGAGCTCGCTATCCTTACTAGCATCTCGATTGAAGTTAGTAATAAAAACCAATCTGAGGGAGCTTGAAAGCCCCCTCTGCTTTTTAAAGAGAATCCCTTCTACATCTCTTTCCTCGATAGAGGCTTAACGTCGAATAATTAATTTTTTTTCCAAAAAAGCGAAGAGCATTCCAGCTAGTGTTGCCAGCCGGGATTTCTAAATTATTCACTACCCAATGAAAATCCATTCCCTCAAAACAACCACACCTAGTCGTGATTCCCCCACGCGGTGATAGGACACCTCGCCTCAAGGAGGGACATTTCTCACCCCTATGTAATGAAGTAAAAAAAAATAAAAATTTCCCGCCCGATGCCCTGTTGTGAAACAAAAACATCTGGGATTTTTTTTGTCAACTCACAAAATTCCAGAATTAAACTCTGAACTCTCCTGACACTATTCGCGAATTTATGTAATCCCAAGATCCCCTTAAATTCTCAAAGTCACGGCACCATTTCTTATATTGTTAATTTTTCCTGTTATTATGTTATGATATTTTTACCTTTTGCATTGTACTTTTTACTTTTCACAACATTATTTTTTGAATTTAATCTTTTTATCTTTTACATATATAAATTTTCCTAATCCTACTAAATTACTTTAATAGTTTTAATGGCCTTTTCTCTTTACTTTTCTTAAAGTTGATGCTTTCCTTAAACAAAAACTATTTACTCTTTATGAAATAGATATACCATCAAATGTTGTTTACACTAGTAAATTGAACTCTGCCTGGATATATTTTGTTTTTCTTTTTTTTTTTGTTATCCATACAAATAATTCTAATTTCAAATAAAAATTTATCAAATTATTAACTCTAAAATTCAATAGATTACAACCCTTTTTTTTTTTTTTTATAAGAGATAGCAAAATCAAATAAAGAAACACAAAAAAAAAACTCGAGTATAAATTTAATTCTAACTTATTATTTTTACAAGTAATTTAATATATCTATGTTATCTGATGTAATGCCAGAAGGTTACGGTAAAGGGTTTTTCTACAAAATTATCAAACAATCTTAATTCATACAGATCTATATCCAAGCAAGTTCATATCCCTACCTTTTACTAAAGAAAGCATCAGCATTTATTATACTTTTGTACGTATAGTGAAATAAAGAAAATTACGAACTCTTTACTCCTCAGATTGAATATTCAAAACAAATTCAATGAATAATTTTCTTTAATCATAACTAAAATAAAACCGCGTTGTGTAATTTCAATTTTAACCCAGGTAAAAAAAAAAACACCAGTGATAGCAATGTCCAATTGTTACCTATCTTGAAGGACACTGAACAGGTATGAATTAATTAATTTCTTTAATCTATTTAAGTATTTAAAATATTATTAATAAATTTGCATCTCTCCTATATTTGATCTAGACCTGCTTATTTTCACTTCTAATTCAAGTATTTCTATTATCAAAAGGAATCGGGCAGTACTTAAATTAAATAAAAAGAAAAAGAAAAAAAATGTAAAAATGACTTTATTTCTTCATACCTCTGGACCTAAAAAGGAAACTGTTAGCTCAATCCTCCTCTGGAATTGCAAGCAACAAAAATTTAAGTTTCATTTGTTATAACCACCTATTATCATAGTCTAAATAATACACATAACTCTTTTCTCTTTTTACTTACATTACTATTAGCAGTCAAAACACAATTCCAAATCAGAGGATTGAACCAACTCACTGCCCATGATTCCTGACCATATTTGTGTTTAAAACTCACATAAATTTTACTTGCTAACTCGGTTATTTAATCTTGTTAGGTACTCATTACGAATTACCATTAATATACTAAAGTTTTACTATAGACTAATTAAAGCATCTATAACCTGCTCAATAACTACATGAATACCCATCCGTTTAATTATTCATAAAACATACTCCTAAATAATCAGGGGACACTGCTATCGCTGTTATGAATAAAAACAAATATTTATAATATAATTGTTCTACCTTAAAATTTACTTTAAATAATTATAGGATCTCATTATATTCATAATTAAAATAATACAGAAAAATAATCATATCAATAAAATTTATTACGCTTTTCCAAGAAATACACTCTTATTTAATGACAAATAAAACCACCAATTTATTGATAAATAAGTATGGATTTTTATTACACATTTTTCTAACATTCTCTATATATTTTTTTTTTAATGCCAGTTTTGAAAGAAACTGTCATTTTTACTTTTCTCGCATTTATATACTTGAAAAAATGTAAGAAAAACTTTTTATTTTATTTGTTTTGGTTTTGTCAGGATGGCAAAAAGCTAAGTTAAGGCAAAATTATGATACTTTTTATTGTATTCTTTGGATGCGAAGTGAAAAAACTTAGCAGTTTTCGATGGAGTTTCTTAGGAAAAATGTAAGCATTTTTGTATGCAAACCTGTCATGTTTGAGCCATTGTTTAGATTATGTAGATTTAAAAAAAAAAAAAAAAAAAAAAAAAAAAAAAATTTTTTGCACTGCAGTATAATGCAGGAACTACATGATTATAAATGTAAAGTGCTATAAAATGTTAAAATGGACATATTGACTTGTCCACACTCAGTTAGAGTGAGATAGAGAGAATGAGAGAAAAAAAATTCTTACCTCTAACTGTTTTTTATCATATATACAATGGACTTTCCTTGTTATATTGGTTTTCTGGATGTAATCCCGTTACAAGGAGAGGTTATTCAACCGTACATGATAATTTAAGAAAATTTTGTGTTTAATTATGCACAATGGGTAGAAAAAACACTTGGTCATTTTGCATATTTATTTTTGTATATACATACCTTTTGTGTTCTCACTTCATTATTTTCTATATATATGTGTTTTTTTTTGTTTGTTTTACTTTATTTACCATTGACCACCGGTGGTCAGACAAAAATCGATGTATCATCACAACTCGGTATTTATATTTATTATTTATATATATTATCTTCTGTGTAACAATGTCTATATAATCAATTATTATTTTATTTCTATGTAAAATGTAGTGTGTAAAGGATTCTTCCGGACGTGTGGCCCTGTCCGATAGATTACAAAACCTTTTTGCCTAGGGAAATTTCAATCCCAAAAATGTCAAGTCCCTTTTGAAGTATAGCAAGTAAATTAGCTTTGTCGTAAATATTTACATCAACGCGTCGGTAAGGTTGGTTGGTTGGAGAACTCCCCATCAGGAGAGAGAAAATAGCGGTTCTTCAGATTGAGTGGTTGACTGCAGTTAGTTTCAGTTGAAAAAGAAACTCCCGTTAGCTTCAGTCGAAAAAAAAAAACCTCTTACGGTTCTTCGCGAGCTATAAAATGTTAAAATGGACATATTGACTTGTCCACACTCAGTTAGAGTGAGATAGAGAGAATGAGAGAAAAAAAAAATTCTTACCTCTAACTGTTTTTTATCATATATACAATGGACTTTCCTTGTTATATTGGTTTTCTGGATGTAATCCCGTTACAAGGAGAGGTTATTCAACCGTATATGATAATTTAAGAAAATTTTGTGTTTAATTATGCACAATGGGTAGAAAAAACACTTGGTCATTTTGCATATTTATTTTTGTATATACATACCTTTTGTGTTCTCACTTCATTATTTTCTATATATATGTGTTTTTTTTTTGTTTGTTTTACTTTATTTACCATTGACCACCGGTGGTCAGACAAAAAATCGATGTATCATCACAACTCGGTATTTATATTTATTATTTATATATATTATCTTCTGTGTAACAATGTCTATATAATCAATTATTATTTTATTTCTATGTAAAATGTAGTGTGTAAAGGATTCTTCCGGACGTGTGGCCCTGTCCGATAGATTACAAAACCTTATTGCCTAGGGTAATTTCAATCCCAAAAATGTCAAGTCCCTTTTGAAGTATAGCAAGTAAATTAGCTTTGTCGTAAATATTTACATCAACGCGTCGGTAAGGTTGGTTGGTTGGAGAACTCCCCATCAGGAGAGAGAAAATAGCGGTTCTTCAGATTGAGTGGTTGACTGCAGTTAGTTTCAGTCGAAAAGGAAACTCCCGTTAGCTTCAGTCGGAGAAGAAAAAAAAAAAACTCTTACGGTTCTTCGCGAATGGATTTATTGATAAGGTGGAGCGACGGAAGAGGTAGAAAAATATCGTCTGCTGTTAAGCGCAAAGAGGGAAGAGGTCAGCTGTTGATTGTAAACAGTCCGGCTCGTAGCAACGAGTTTGTTTACATTAGCTACGGTTTTGGTAACAAGGACTCCCGTTTGCGGTTTTTCATTCCTTATACACACCGATTACATTATTACCTTATATGTATTACACAAAGACTAATTTTAATATTATTTGAGCAAGGTATTAATTAAAAGAACTTAGTTTAATTGGTACAATTTTAATTTCGGGAACTTAGTTTTTTTTGGAGTAGGACAGAAATCTCAGATAAAAGGCCTGATTTGGGATTTCTGGTAAGGTGTGTGTTTGGTGGTTCTGGGAAATTTATGGATCGTTGTTTGATTTATACGTTCGCCTGGGACACTTTAACATTCCCTTTTTCTTCAAGAAAAAAAAAAAAAAAAAAAAAAAAAAATAAATTTTATTTTTTTTTTGCATAAAAGGGAGGGTGAAATATGTTATGGTGAATTTTGAATTTCAACAGAAACAATATTTTTTTTTAAATCTTAATATTTTAAATTTTACCAGAACTGTTTCATTTTTTTTTCAAAACTTGTATACTTTTACAAAACTATATATTTTTTAAACCCTTAGTACATGAGAGTGAATTTTTTTAATTTATCAAATATACTAAACTATATCTTTTTATAATTTCTAAATGTCAGGAAACTAAATTTTTTTTTTTAATTTACCAATTCTGCAAAAACTATGTTTCTATAATTTTTAAACGTTACACGAATGGTTTAATTTTATAAAAAAAAAAAAAAAAACTTTTATATATATTCTTCGTTTTTTTTATTCAAAAATTGGGTGTAGTTGCACTTAAGAATTTTCTTAGCTTATTTACGAAAACAAGATAGGCGGTGGGAATGAAATGACTGTTATATTTTTTTTTGTTCTTGTTTTTACTTCAACGGAAAGGGAGAGTATTTTGCCCACAGATGGTGTTGACAACAGTGTCGCAGAAATTTCCATTTTCTGGGAAAAACAAGCGCTAGGGAGCTGTAGGGAATTTGTTCGTGTGGGGTTTGTACCTCGTTCGCAGAAATTCTTGTTTTTGGAAACTCAAAAATGCTATCTTGCTAGTAAAAATGGTGGAAGTGGTACGTAATTTGAGAATTTAAGGGGATCTTGGGATTACATAAATTCGCGAATAGTGTCAGGAGAGTTCAGAGTTTAATTCTGGAATTTTGTGAGTTGACAAAAAAAATCCCAGATGTTTTTGTTTCACAACAGGGCATCGGGCGGGAAATTTTTATTTTTTTTTACTTCATTACATAGGGGTGAGAAATGTCCCTCCTTGAGGCGAGGTGTCCTATCACCGCGTGGGGGAATCACGACTAGGTGTGGTTGTTTTGAGGGAATGGATTTTCATTGGGTAGTGAATAATTTAGAAATCCCGGCTGGCAACACTAGCTGGAATGCTCTTCGCTTTTTTGGAAAAAAAAAATTAATTATTCGACGTTAAGCCTCTATCGAGGAAAGAGATGTAGAAGGGATTCTCTTTAAAAAGCAGAGGGGGCTTTCAAGCTCCCTCAGATTGGTTTTTATTACTAACTTCAATCGAGATGCTAGTAAGGATAGCGAGCTCCGGCACTCCTGAGATTTGATTCTTTCATCTTACGAACTTCCTTCGATTTTTGGGAATGATCATGGAAAATTACACGGTGATGGGGCGTCCTCAGGAAGCGCTCCCGTAACGAGTCAGAAGGCCGGCAAGCGGTGGAAGAAAACCTTCATCGGAGCGGTCTTAACAGCGATGCAAGCGAGTCTCGGCTTACCCCTACGAATATTAACGGCCCTCGATTCATTTTCTCCTGTGGAGGCAAGCCACAAAAGCGGGTCAAGGAATGTGAACTATATAAAATCAGAATTTTATACAGTATTATCGAGCCGACTACCCTACTTGAGACGTCCTCAAATGCGAGGGGGGAAGTAGGGCGGCACAAAATAAATAAGCATCCATTGAGTTCCAGCGAAGCAGCGTCCTGACCCTGCTTAGGAATAAAAATTTATAAATAAAAGTTAAGCTGATTTAGGCCATGGAAGAAATACATCGTAAAGAGCAGAAAGCCCTGATCGGAGACTTCCAGTTTTCCCTCAGAGTTTAAAACCTAGAGTACCCAAACCAGATAAGCCCCTGCCTATGACAAGCGGCGTGAAAGGCCACCTCTCCGGACAGCGTCCCCACTCCTGGAAGAATCTTCGATGAATTGTAAGTCTTGATATCTTTCTTAGTATTTTATATTTTTATTGTGTCTAAACTTTTATCCCAACAATTAAGTTCAGCACCCTGAACATGTGAATTTATTTAAAAAAAAAAAAAAACTGTTTAAGAAGAAAATAAAAAAAAAAAATATATAGAGAATGTTAGAAAAATGTGTAATAAAAATCCATACTTATTTATCAATAAATTGGTGGTTTTATTTGTCATTAAATAAGAGTGTATTTCTTGGAAAAGCGTAATAAATTTTATTGATATGATTATTTTTCTGTATTATTTTAATTATGAATATAATGAGATCCTATAATTATTTAAAGTAAATTTTAAGGTAGAACAATTATATTATAAATATTTGTTTTTATTCATAACAGCGATAGCAGTGTCCCCTGATTATTTAGGAGTATGTTTTATGAATAATTAAACGGATGGGTATTCATGTAGTTATTGAGCAGGTTATAGATGCTTTAATTAGTCTATAGTAAAACTTTAGTATATTAATGGTAATTCGTAATGAGTACCTAACAAGATTAAATAACCGAGTTAGCAAGTAAAATTTATGTGAGTTTTAAACACAAATATGGTCAGGAATCATGGGCAGTGAGTTGGTTCAATCCTCTGATTTGGAATTGTGTTTTGACTGCTAATAGTAATGTAAGTAAAAAGAGAAAAGAGTTATGTGTATTATTTAGACTATGATAATAGGTGGTTATAACAAATGAAACTTAAATTTTTGTTGCTTGCAATTCCAGAGGAGGATTGAGCTAACAGTTTCCTTTTTAGGTCCAGAGGTATGAAGAAATAAAGTCATTTTTACATTTTTTTTCTTTTTCTTTTTATTTAATTTAAGTACTGCCCGATTCCTTTTGATAATAGAAATACTTGAATTAGAAGTGAAAATAAGCAGGTCTAGATCAAATATAGGAGAGATGCAAATTTATTAATAATATTTTAAATACTTAAATAGATTAAAGAAATTAATTAATTCATACCTGTTCAGTGTCCTTCAAGATAGGTAACAATTGGACATTGCTATCACTGGTGTTTTTTTTTTTTACCTGGGTTAAAATTGAAATTACACAACGCGGTTTTATTTTAGTTATGATTAAAGAAAATTATTCATTGAATTTGTTTTGAATATTCAATCTGAGGAGTAAAGAGTTCGTAATTTTCTTTATTTCACTATACGTACAAAAGTATAATAAATGCTGATGCTTTCTTTAGTAAAAGGTAGGGATATGAACTTGCTTGGATATAGATCTGTATGAATTAAGATTGTTTGATAATTTTGTAGAAAAACCCTTTACCGTAACCTTCTGGCATTACATCAGATAACATAGATATATTAAATTACTTGTAAAAATAATAAGTTAGAATTAAATTTATACTCGAGTTTTTTTTTTGTGTTTCTTTATTTGATTTTGCTATCTCTTATAAAAAAAAAAAAAAAGGGTTGTAATCTATTGAATTTTAGAGTTAATAATTTGATAAATTTTTATTTGAAATTAGAATTATTTGTATGGATAACAAAAAAAAAAAGAAAAACAAAATATATCCAGGCAGAGTTCAATTTACTAGTGTAAACAACATTTGATGGTATATCTATTTCATAAAGAGTAAATAGTTTTTGTTTAAGGAAAGCATCAACTTTAAGAAAAGTAAAGAGAAAAGGCCATTAAAACTATTAAAGTAATTTAGTAGGATTAGGAAAATTTATATATGTAAAAGATAAAAAGATTAAATTCAAAAAAATAATGTTGTGAAAAGTAAAAAGTACAATGCAAAAGGTAAAAATATCATAACATAATAACAGGAAAAATTAACAATATAAGAAATGGCGCCGTGAGACCAGGATCTCACATGATCTTTATTGCGGAAAGAGTTATTAATAAATTTAGTTACTAGAATATTGTTGGCGCTAGGTTGATATTTTTATAGAAAAGATTCCCTTTTTGTTGATGCTTAATGGTGTTGATTTGGAGTATGCTATTTCTTTTGTAAAAGATTTGTATTCCCTTATTGGTTAACTGTAATTTGATATTAATGATTTTATTATTTCTAGGAAGTGTGTATTCTAGTATGGCTTAGTTATCCTTAGAGCCAAAAAAAAAAAAAAAAAAAAAAAAAAAAAAAATTTTTTTTTTTTTTTTTTTTTTTTTTTTTTTTTTTTTTTTTTTTGGCTCTAAGGATAACTAAGCCATACTAGAATACACACTTCCTAGAAATAATAAAATCATTAATATCAAATTACAGTTAACCAATAAGGGAATACAAATCTTTTACAAAAGAAATAGCATACTCCAAATCAACACCATTAAGCATCAACAAAAAGGGAATCTTTTCTATAAAAATATCAACCTAGCGCCAACAATATTCTAGTAACTAAATTTATTAATAACTCTTTCCGCAATAAAGATCATGTGAGATCCTGGTCTCACGGCGCCATTTCTTATATTGTTAATTTTTCCTGTTATTATGTTATGATATTTTTACCTTTTGCATTGTACTTTTTACTTTTCACAACATTATTTTTTGAATTTAATCTTTTTATCTTTTACATATATAAATTTTCCTAATCCTACTAAATTACTTTAATAGTTTTAATGGCCTTTTCTCTTTACTTTTCTTAAAGTTGATGCTTTCCTTAAACAAAAACTATTTACTCTTTATGAAATAGATATACCATCAAATGTTGTTTACACTAGTAAATTGAACTCTGCCTGGATATATTTTGTTTTTCTTTTTTTTTTTGTTATCCATACAAATAATTCTAATTTCAAATAAAAATTTATCAAATTATTAACTCTAAAATTCAATAGATTACAACCCTTTTTTTTTTTTTTTATAAGAGATAGCAAAATCAAATAAAGAAACACAAAAAAAAAACTCGAGTATAAATTTAATTCTAACTTATTATTTTTACAAGTAATTTAATATATCTATGTTATCTGATGTAATGCCAGAAGGTTACGGTAAAGGGTTTTTCTACAAAATTATCAAACAATCTTAATTCATACAGATCTATATCCAAGCAAGTTCATATCCCTACCTTTTACTAAAGAAAGCATCAGCATTTATTATACTTTTGTACGTATAGTGAAATAAAGAAAATTACGAACTCTTTACTCCTCAGATTGAATATTCAAAACAAATTCAATGAATAATTTTCTTTAATCATAACTAAAATAAAACCGCGTTGTGTAATTTCAATTTTAACCCAGGTAAAAAAAAAAAACACCAGTGATAGCAATGTCCAATTGTTACCTATCTTGAAGGACACTGAACAGGTATGAATTAATTAATTTCTTTAATCTATTTAAGTATTTAAAATATTATTAATAAATTTGCATCTCTCCTATATTTGATCTAGACCTGCTTATTTTCACTTCTAATTCAAGTATTTCTATTATCAAAAGGAATCGGGCAGTACTTAAATTAAATAAAAAGAAAAAGAAAAAAAATGTAAAAATGACTTTATTTCTTCATACCTCTGGACCTAAAAAGGAAACTGTTAGCTCAATCCTCCTCTGGAATTGCAAGCAACAAAAATTTAAGTTTCATTTGTTATAACCACCTATTATCATAGTCTAAATAATACACATAACTCTTTTCTCTTTTTACTTACATTACTATTAGCAGTCAAAACACAATTCCAAATCAGAGGATTGAACCAACTCACTGCCCATGATTCCTGACCATATTTGTGTTTAAAACTCACATAAATTTTACTTGCTAACTCGGTTATTTAATCTTGTTAGGTACTCATTACGAATTACCATTAATATACTAAAGTTTTACTATAGACTAATTAAAGCATCTATAACCTGCTCAATAACTACATGAATACCCATCCGTTTAATTATTCATAAAACATACTCCTAAATAATCAGGGGACACTGCTATCGCTGTTATGAATAAAAACAAATATTTATAATATAATTGTTCTACCTTAAAATTTACTTTAAATAATTATAGGATCTCATTATATTCATAATTAAAATAATACAGAAAAATAATCATATCAATAAAATTTATTACGCTTTTCCAAGAAATACACTCTTATTTAATGACAAATAAAACCACCAATTTATTGATAAATAAGTATGGATTTTTATTACACATTTTTCTAACATTCTCTATATATTTTTTTTTTTTATTTTCTTCTTAAACAGTTTTTTTTTTTTTTTAAATAAATTCACATGTTCAGGGTGCTGAACTTAATTGTTGGGATAAAAGTTTAGACACAATAAAAATATAAAATACTAAGAAAGATATCAAGACTTACAATTCATCGAAGATTCTTCCAGGAGTGGGGACGCTGTCCGGAGAGGTGGCCTTTCACGCCGCTTGTCATAGGCAGGGGCTTATCTGGTTTGGGTACTCTAGGTTTTAAACTCTGAGGGAAAACTGGAAGTCTCCGATCAGGGCTTTCTGCTCTTTACGATGTATTTCTTCCATGGCCTAAATCAGCTTAACTTTTATTTATAAATTTTTATTCCTAAGCAGGGTCAGGACGCTGCTTCGCTGGAACTCAATGGATGCTTATTTATTTTGTGCCGCCCTACTTCCCCCCTCGCATTTGAGGACGTCTCAAGTAGGGTAGTCGGCTCGATAATACTGTATAAAATTCTGATTTTATATAGTTCACATTCCTTGACCCGCTTTTGTGGCTTGCCTCCACAGGAGAAAATGAATCGAGGGCCGTTAATATTCGTAGGGGTAAGCCGAGACTCGCTTGCATCGCTGTTAAGACCGCTCCGATGAAGGTTTTCTTCCACCGCTTGCCGGCCTTCTGACTCGTTACGGGAGCGCTTCCTGAGGACGCCCCATCACCGTGTAATTTTCCATGATCATTCCCAAAAATCGAAGGAAGTTCGTAAGATGAAAGAATCAAATCTCAGGAGTGCCGGAGCTCGCTATCCTTACTAGCATCTCGATTGAAGTTAGTAATAAAAACCAATCTGAGGGAGCTTGAAAGCCCCCTCTGCTTTTTAAAGAGAATCCCTTCTACATCTCTTTCCTCGATAGAGGCTTAACGTCGAATAATTAATTTTTTTTTCCAAAAAAGCGAAGAGCATTCCAGCTAGTGTTGCCAGCCGGGATTTCTAAATTATTCACTACCCAATGAAAATCCATTCCCTCAAAACAACCACACCTAGTCGTGATTCCCCCACGCGGTGATAGGACACCTCGCCTCAAGGAGGGACATTTCTCACCCCTATGTAATGAAGTAAAAAAAAATAAAAATTTCCCGCCCGATGCCCTGTTGTGAAACAAAAACATCTGGGATTTTTTTTGTCAACTCACAAAATTCCAGAATTAAACTCTGAACTCTCCTGACACTATTCGCGAATTTATGTAATCCCAAGATCCCCTTAAATTCTCAAATTACGTACCACTTCCACCATTTTTACTAGCAAGATAGCATTTTTGAGTTTCCAAAAACAAGAATTTCTGCGAACGAGGTACAAACCCCACACGAACAAATTCCCTACAGCTCCCTAGCGCTTGTTTTTCCCAGAAAATGGAAATTTCTGCGACACTGTTGTCAACACCATCTGTGGGCAAAATACTCTCCCTTTCCGTTGAAGTAAAAACAAGAACAAAAAAAAATATAACAGTCATTTCATTCCCACCGCCTATCTTGTTTTCGTAAATAAGCTAAGAAAATTCTTAAGTGCAACTACACCCAATTTTTGAATAAAAAAAACGAAGAATATATATAAAAGTTTTTTTTTTTTTTTTTATAAAATTAAACCATTCGTGTAACGTTTAAAAATTATAGAAACATAGTTTTTGCAGAATTGGTAAATTAAAAAAAAAAATTTAGTTTCCTGACATTTAGAAATTATAAAAAGATATAGTTTAGTATATTTGATAAATTAAAAAAATTCACTCTCATGTACTAAGGGTTTAAAAAATATATAGTTTTGTAAAAGTATACAAGTTTTGAAAAAAAAATGAAACAGTTCTGGTAAAATTTAAAATATTAAGATTTAAAAAAAAATATTGTTTCTGTTGAAATTCAAAATTCACCATAACATATTTCACCCTCCCTTTTATGCAAAAAAAAAATAAAATTTATTTTTTTTTTTTTTTTTTTTTTTGGCTCTAAGGATAACTAAGCCATACTAGAATACACACTTCCTAGAAATAATAAAATCATTAATATCAAATTACAGTTAACCAATAAGGGAATACAAATCTTTTACAAAAGAAATAGCATACTCCAAATCAACACCATTAAGCATCAACAAAAAGGGAATCTTTTCTATAAAAATATCAACCTAGCGCCAACAATATTCTAGTAACTAAATTTATTAATAACTCTTTCCGCAATAAAGATCATGTGAGATCCTGGTCTCACGGCGCCATTTCTTATATTGTTAATTTTTCCTGTTATTATGTTATGATATTTTTACCTTTTGCATTGTACTTTTTACTTTTCACAACATTATTTTTTGAATTTAATCTTTTTATCTTTTACATATATAAATTTTCCTAATCCTACTAAATTACTTTAATAGTTTTAATGGCCTTTTCTCTTTACTTTTCTTAAAGTTGATGCTTTCCTTAAACAAAAACTATTTACTCTTTATGAAATAGATATACCATCAAATGTTGTTTACACTAGTAAATTGAACTCTGCCTGGATATATTTTGTTTTTCTTTTTTTTTTTGTTATCCATACAAATAATTCTAATTTCAAATAAAAATTTATCAAATTATTAACTCTAAAATTCAATAGATTACAACCCTTTTTTTTTTTTTTTATAAGAGATAGCAAAATCAAATAAAGAAACACAAAAAAAAAACTCGAGTATAAATTTAATTCTAACTTATTATTTTTACAAGTAATTTAATATATCTATGTTATCTGATGTAATGCCAGAAGGTTACGGTAAAGGGTTTTTCTACAAAATTATCAAACAATCTTAATTCATACAGATCTATATCCAAGCAAGTTCATATCCCTACCTTTTACTAAAGAAAGCATCAGCATTTATTATACTTTTGTACGTATAGTGAAATAAAGAAAATTACGAACTCTTTACTCCTCAGATTGAATATTCAAAACAAATTCAATGAATAATTTTCTTTAATCATAACTAAAATAAAACCGCGTTGTGTAATTTCAATTTTAACCCAGGTAAAAAAAAAAAACACCAGTGATAGCAATGTCCAATTGTTACCTATCTTGAAGGACACTGAACAGGTATGAATTAATTAATTTCTTTAATCTATTTAAGTATTTAAAATATTATTAATAAATTTGCATCTCTCCTATATTTGATCTAGACCTGCTTATTTTCACTTCTAATTCAAGTATTTCTATTATCAAAAGGAATCGGGCAGTACTTAAATTAAATAAAAAGAAAAAGAAAAAAAATGTAAAAATGACTTTATTTCTTCATACCTCTGGACCTAAAAAGGAAACTGTTAGCTCAATCCTCCTCTGGAATTGCAAGCAACAAAAATTTAAGTTTCATTTGTTATAACCACCTATTATCATAGTCTAAATAATACACATAACTCTTTTCTCTTTTTACTTACATTACTATTAGCAGTCAAAACACAATTCCAAATCAGAGGATTGAACCAACTCACTGCCCATGATTCCTGACCATATTTGTGTTTAAAACTCACATAAATTTTACTTGCTAACTCGGTTATTTAATCTTGTTAGGTACTCATTACGAATTACCATTAATATACTAAAGTTTTACTATAGACTAATTAAAGCATCTATAACCTGCTCAATAACTACATGAATACCCATCCGTTTAATTATTCATAAAACATACTCCTAAATAATCAGGGGACACTGCTATCGCTGTTATGAATAAAAACAAATATTTATAATATAATTGTTCTACCTTAAAATTTACTTTAAATAATTATAGGATCTCATTATATTCATAATTAAAATAATACAGAAAAATAATCATATCAATAAAATTTATTACGCTTTTCCAAGAAATACACTCTTATTTAATGACAAATAAAACCACCAATTTATTGATAAATAAGTATGGATTTTTATTACACATTTTTCTAACATTCTCTATATATTTTTTTTTTTTATTTTCTTCTTAAACAGTTTTTTTTTTTTTTTAAATAAATTCACATGTTCAGGGTGCTGAACTTAATTGTTGGGATAAAAGTTTAGACACAATAAAAATATAAAATACTAAGAAAGATATCAAGACTTACAATTCATCGAAGATTCTTCCAGGAGTGGGGACGCTGTCCGGAGAGGTGGCCTTTCACGCCGCTTGTCATAGGCAGGGGCTTATCTGGTTTGGGTACTCTAGGTTTTAAACTCTGAGGGAAAACTGGAAGTCTCCGATCAGGGCTTTCTGCTCTTTACGATGTATTTCTTCCATGGCCTAAATCAGCTTAACTTTTATTTATAAATTTTTATTCCTAAGCAGGGTCAGGACGCTGCTTCGCTGGAACTCAATGGATGCTTATTTATTTTGTGCCGCCCTACTTCCCCCCTCGCATTTGAGGACGTCTCAAGTAGGGTAGTCGGCTCGATAATACTGTATAAAATTCTGATTTTATATAGTTCACATTCCTTGACCCGCTTTTGTGGCTTGCCTCCACAGGAGAAAATGAATCGAGGGCCGTTAATATTCGTAGGGGTAAGCCGAGACTCGCTTGCATCGCTGTTAAGACCGCTCCGATGAAGGTTTTCTTCCACCGCTTGCCGGCCTTCTGACTCGTTACGGGAGCGCTTCCTGAGGACGCCCCATCACCGTGTAATTTTCCATGATCATTCCCAAAAATCGAAGGAAGTTCGTAAGATGAAAGAATCAAATCTCAGGAGTGCCGGAGCTCGCTATCCTTACTAGCATCTCGATTGAAGTTAGTAATAAAAACCAATCTGAGGGAGCTTGAAAGCCCCCTCTGCTTTTTAAAGAGAATCCCTTCTACATCTCTTTCCTCGATAGAGGCTTAACGTCGAATAATTAATTTTTTTTTCCAAAAAAGCGAAGAGCATTCCAGCTAGTGTTGCCAGCCGGGATTTCTAAATTATTCACTACCCAATGAAAATCCATTCCCTCAAAACAACCACACCTAGTCGTGATTCCCCCACGCGGTGATAGGACACCTCGCCTCAAGGAGGGACATTTCTCACCCCTATGTAATGAAGTAAAAAAAAAATAAAAATTTCCCGCCCGATGCCCTGTTGTGAAACAAAAACATCTGGGATTTTTTTTGTCAACTCACAAAATTCCAGAATTAAACTCTGAACTCTCCTGACACTATTCGCGAATTTATGTAATCCCAAGATCCCCTTAAATTCTCAAATTACGTACCACTTCCACCATTTTTACTAGCAAGATAGCATTTTTGAGTTTCCAAAAACAAGAATTTCTGCGAACGAGGTACAAACCCCACACGAACAAATTCCCTACAGCTCCCTAGCGCTTGTTTTTCCCAGAAAATGGAAATTTCTGCGACACTGTTGTCAACACCATCTGTGGGCAAAATACTCTCCCTTTCCGTTGAAGTAAAAACAAGAACAAAAAAAAATATAACAGTCATTTCATTCCCACCGCCTATCTTGTTTTCGTAAATAAGCTAAGAAAATTCTTAAGTGCAACTACACCCAATTTTTGAATAAAAAAAACGAAGAATATATATAAAAGTTTTTTTTTTTTTTTTTATAAAATTAAACCATTCGTGTAACGTTTAAAAATTATAGAAACATAGTTTTTGCAGAATTGGTAAATTAAAAAAAAAAATTTAGTTTCCTGACATTTAGAAATTATAAAAAGATATAGTTTAGTATATTTGATAAATTAAAAAAATTCACTCTCATGTACTAAGGGTTTAAAAAATATATAGTTTTGTAAAAGTATACAAGTTTTGAAAAAAAAATGAAACAGTTCTGGTAAAATTTAAAATATTAAGATTTAAAAAAAAATATTGTTTCTGTTGAAATTCAAAATTCACCATAACATAACTGCTAAAAATGTCTATCCTAAAACGTAATGCATTGGCATTTTTTGTTGTTGTTCCTGTAAAGAAACTAGTTGTATAGGACCTATTAATGTCATTCTAAATAAGAAACATTCCATAGTGAACTTGATTCTATCATTTTTTTAAAAATTCTCAAAATATTTACGGACGCTAGAAGCCGGAGACAAACCTATAGAAAGGTAGACAATCAGACAGACAAATACACAAATTGAAATCATATTCCCACTAAAATTATAAGATAGTATTAAAACGCTTAATGTAAACGAAAGTGCAATTCCAGCAAATTTTTATCAACAGCTCTTAATATGACTGAATATTTTTGTGAGGCCCTGTAAATCTAATGCTAATCATACTATATTATATCGAAGGCAATCTTTTGTGCATACGAATAATATATTTCAATTTCATTAAGCTTTGTGCAAAGTAAAATTATTAAAATTTGGTTTATAAAAATAACTCTCATAGAACGCAATGCTTGGAATACTTTCAAGTATCCCTGTACACAAACCAGTTAGAAATGTACTCTATTTTACGTAGGAAACATCCGATAGGGAACTTGAATAACATATTAAAATTTCATTAAAGTTTCTGTACAGTAAAGGTATTAAAATATGGCTTATAGAAACTCCTCTCATAGAACACAATGCTTTCGAATACTTTTGGGTGTCCCTTTACACAAACCAGAAGAGGTATTCACTTCATTTTCAATAGGGCTCATTCGATAGTGAACTTGAATAAAATATATCAGTTTGAAGAATTTCCATAAGTATTTACGGAATCAGAGCACAGAAAAACTGACAGAGAGACTGACAGACGGAGAGAAGAACAGTCAGACAGATACACAAATTGAAATAATATTCACACTTAAAAAATGTTAGAAAGTGTTAAAAACGCTTAATGTAAACGAAAGTACTATTCTAGCAAATTTTTATTAATAGCTCTTAATATAACTGAATATTTTTATCTCACCCTGTAAATCTAATGCTAATCATACTATATTCTATGCAAAGCATTCTTTTGTGCATAAATAACATATTTCAATTTCTTAAAACTTTGTGCAAAGTAAAGTTATTAAAATTCGATTTATAGAAATATTTCTAATAGAACGCAATGCTTTTGAATACTTTTGAGTGTTCTTGTACACAAACAGTGGTGGTATTTAATCCAATTTGTACAGGAAACATCCAATAGTGAACTTGAATAACATATTTCAATTTCATTAAGATTTGTGTACAGTAAAGGTATGAAAATATGGTTTATAAAAATACTTCTCATAGAACACAAAGCTTTCAAATACTTTCGGGTGTCCCTGTACACAAACCAGTAGAGGTATAAACTCCATTTTCAATAGGGAATATCCGATAGTGAACTTGAATAACATATATCAGTTTCAAGGAATTTCATAATTATTTACGGGAGTAAAAGCACGGAATGACAGACAGACAGACATATAGACAAACTGAATTCATTAACACTTTTCAACCTTTTTGGAAAGTGTTAAAAAGCAGAAAAAAAAATTAATTAAAATTTACTATTGGATTTTTATAAATACACGCTGGAAAAACTAGTTGGCATAGGTGGACTCTGCTCAGTTCCCCATCATATTTATGTTCTCATAAATTTCTAATGCGAGATATATTATAATCATGTTAAAAGAAATGAATTTGACTAAAGCTTGATACAGTGACAGAATGAAATCCCCGCCTAATAGGCTATCCACCGTTCACTTCAATATATTTATCTTATTCTAATCTATTAATTTATTTTATGAGGGTCAATTCCGTTGCTTAGTTTTCATGCTATTATTTCCAATGCAATAATCCTCAAAATTCATATTTATATGAAAAATTTACAATTTCGCTATGTTGATAAAATCGTAAATTACGAATAATTTACGAAATTTTCCTATTAGAATATTTGTATTCAATCATGTTCAAACAAATATCATAAATGTAATTTTGAAGTTGTCTAATGTCTTTATGATCCTCAAAATGCAAGTTTATGCTCAATTTTGCCTTATTCTGACATGTTAAGTAAATCGTAAATTCCAAATAACTTACGATTTTTTTTTTTTTTTTTTGGGAAAAATCATAGTCTATAATATTCATGCCAGCATCCTAAATAATATTTCGAAAGTGGTTTGACATCTTTACGATGAAAATATCCCTCAAGATTGACGTTTATGTGAAATTTTGCCCTATACTGTCATGTTAAGAAATTCGTAAATTTCCAATAACTTTCGAAATTTCCAAAGTAGCATATTTATAGTTACTGATGTTCATTTCGGCATCAAAACTGATATTTTAAAACTGGTCTGACATTTTTACAGTAAAAAGTTTCCTTTTAATGCATGTTTAAGTGAATTTTTGTTCTATTCTCCCATGTTAAGAAAGTCTTAAATTTCGAATAACTGCTGAAGTTTTTTAATTCGAATGTTGCAAATGAAAAGGGTTCTTGCCAGTTTCGAAGGTAATATTTTAAAACTGATCTGATCTCTCTACGAACATTTGTTCGTGAGATATCGTGTAAACAGACTAATAAACTAACGGGCTAACACACTAATGGACTGACACATTAACTGACTGACACACTAACAGACACCCTACAGACAGACACCATACAAATTTTGCCATTTTCGGATTCCTCACACCTGAAAACGTATAAAAAAGTCAAAAAACCGGGGTCGAAATTTTTCACGATTACCCCATACCTATATTATGATGGGGATCAAAAAATGATATCTATGCTACATCTTGTATATTTACGAGAATATTTTAAAATAGCAATGATACTAATAAATCAAAATAATAATATATCAATAATTTCTAAGGAAAATGTTTAAGCAGAGATTGGAATACATTTTGAATATTTAATGAAATACGAAAGAACAAATGAAGAAAACTGTTATAATTTTTTATTCTTGTTATCCTATTCTCAAATACCAAAAGTGGATTTATTTTGAATTTTATAGATATAATTTATAATATATTTTTAATAAAAATGCTAAAGAAATAATTTTTAAAGGTAAGAAAAATTCTATTTGTAAAATAAAACCGATTTTTACATTAAAGTTCTTATGGTTGTATAATTAAATTGTTGAGAAAAAAAATTATATTATAAAAGAGAGAGAGAGAGAAAGAAAGAAAGGAAAGAAAAAAGAAAAAATAGTCCTCCCCTAAATTTATATTTTGGAACTGCAACATTATTTTACTTCACTGAAGTTGTAAGTATGTTCTTACAAACAGTAGACTGAGATTAAGTCTAATTAAGCCTAAAATTCAGGAATTAGAAATTAGTTTCGGGATTATACACACACGCATTATATATTAATTCCTTCTAAGATTATGTATTATCGTGCAGTAAATAAAGGTTATTATGATTATATGGTGAGTCACACACACACACAAATATATATATACATATTTATATAGATATATTTATATATATTTATATTAACAAGGCATTATTTTCTATGTAAATATTAACTCTACTGATAATCTGGACTTCTAAATATTAACATAGAAGGTATATGTACAAACTAAAAATACTGGAAGTTCACTAAAGAAAGTATTTTCATAAACAACTATTATATATTTCGCTAAGTTCCTACTTTATATATTTATTACTATCTTTTAAAATAAACAAAGTAGAAGTTGTAATGTAGACTATTATCACAGACTAGTATATGACTATTATGAAGACTGTCTTTTGTCTCCATTACTTTTTTTAGCATTTTTGGACTGGTATAAATAGATTTTTTTTTCACATTTGTGAATATTTTTTCTTCTTCTCTCCCCCCCCCCCCTTTTTTCCCCTTTCATCCCATGCTATTTCATTGAACTTTTACCTTTCCTCCCCGTTATTTTTCCATTTTAAACTACGGTGGTCAAATCACAAAAAGTTTTGAATCTAATTTTACATATTTTGTACTTTAGTCTGATCGGATTTATTTATTTATTTTTTTTTTGTTTATTTTTAATTTCCCATATGAAAGATAATTTTTAAGCTTTATTATGACGAATGATCACTGTATAAAACATTAATCATTCTTAGAACAGCGTTTACTTGAATAAAAAGAAAGTGATATCATTTATTAAAATCACAATATCCTAAAATTATTTTAACAAAACTTGACTGTCACAGAATACTTTTGTAAATAAATAAATAAATAATAATAAATAAAAATAATAAGAATTACTAATACTAAGCAAAAACATACTTCTTGAAAAATATTAAATCACTTTAAATATATTAGCAAAAAATCACAGAAAAAAAAAAAAATAAATAAATATATTTATTTATTTATTTATATACGTACCCTTTTTTCAGCGTAAATATGATACGGATTCAGCCTGAATACTAACTCTTTTGACTCATAATTCAGACAATATATAGTAGTCTGTACGTAAAGCATCCGGTACTCAAGGTCGATGATTTATCAGCTCGTTGTCCATCAACATAAAAAACTGATGATTTCCTTTAAATGGGGTACTTCTTTGAAATTTTTGACTGAAATGTGTGTGTTACTGCTTGAATGGGTTAATCTCAAACATTAGATAGGACAAGCGCTTTCATCGTTTCCTGCAATTGTCAGTCTAAATAAAGAATATATGAAAAAAAAAAAAAAAATCGTTTGACATTTGCATAATTTCTTACGCTGTTTTCTTGTTTTGTGATGCAATTCATGTTCGGAACGGTCATCATAATGAAATATGAATGCTTTATATTTCGTTTCCTCGTGTTTCAAAGTTATTACAAAACAAACATCATTTTGTCACATTTAATCTTCAACTGTGTGTTTAATTTGTTTTTTGTTTGTTTTTATAACCATTACTAGTTTGTGGTTTGGCATCACCAAGTTTGTTATGCAATACGAGTAATCTGATTAAAGCAAAAATTTTGCAATAGTGCATAAAAACATCTAACTAAAATAATAATAATATAACAATAAACTAGTATTTTGTGGGCATCACAAAATTTTCTCATATTTTATTCTGTATAACCACCAACTATTTAACATAAACAAATTTTATATATATGAACGAATGTACGTCTGTTTGTCCTTTATGCATTACTACACCATTCTTCCGATCGCCATGAAACTTTGGGAAATTGTTGAGTACACTCCCGCAAAGGTTTCTGGCATAAAGTTTTTCTAAATATCGGCTCCCCAGGGGAAAAGGGGGTGGGGAAACGGGATTAAAACTTATTTTTCACCTTTCCTTTCTTTCTCAAATAAATAAATAAATAAATAAATAAAATAAAATAAAATAAATAAATAAATAAATATTCAAAAAGCTCTAACTTCAAAATATTATAAACATGAATATCCAAAAACAATTTTCGCCCCCCAAGGGGAGGAGGGGGATAATTTTTTTTTTTTTTTTTTTTTTTTTTTTGTTTTTTAAATATATTTCTCTCCATTTTATGCATTACTACAACATTCATCCCATCGCCTTGAAATACTGGGAAGTTAGGGTAAATAGGATAAATTACAGTAAAGCAAAGTTACCTATCAGTCGATATACACCCGGAGCTAGTCAGCATTCGTTTTCTTAACGACCAAATCATATATCACGTTTGTTGTATTTATACGCTGTAAAAGCTAAAATAAAGCTTTCCCATAAAAGGGAAAAACTGCAGCATACATGCAGCAGATGTCATTTGATATGCTTTCCAAATAGAATTAGCATAGATTTTCATGATGAGCTTTTCACATATCAAATTTTGTGCACTTATACAATACAGAAGCTGAAGTCTAGCCTTCCAATAAATAGGGGAAAATTACAGTGTAGCCTGTTATGTGTATGTTACCAGCCTTTTGCTGGTAAATACATGCCGAAATCTAACCAGCTCTAATTCATGTCCAATTCAGTCCATGAGCTGGCGCTGATACAAAATATTGGTTACAACCATATGTGAGAACAAACGAACAAATGTTCAAAACATGTAAATCCATCGAAAAACAGTTAAAAACTTTTACAAATTTAATACTTCTATAAATATAGAAGAAAGTAATTAGCAGCTAAAGTTGAAATTAATAAGCAGTAGAGAATATTAGAGAATATTCTGTAAATTACTTTTTATGAATAAATGAATGTTCAGACATATTTTAAACGATTTAGATAGACCATACATTAATTTTAATCTTATCATTGTGTTTTATTTGTTATATCTTATGGTTAATTACCAATCTACTCTTCATAACTATTAATTTACACTCCTTGATGATGATAATTTTGTAGTATAGTTAAAAAAAATGGCTATGCAAGAATTTCATTAGAGATGAGGATCATACATATAATTTTGTAAACGTACAAAAATCTTTTATTCTTAATAGGACTCCTTCTATATTAAAAGTTATTTTATAAAATGAACCTATAAATAAAAAAATAGATTTCCTGTGTGTATAATTAACTTTGATCTATAGCTCTTTGTAATAATAAAATTGCCTACATATGTATAAGATACTCTTTGTCATCACGTTTCCGCATCGAAAAGGATTGAGGCACCCAAATGCACCAAATGTTGTACATTACATGATCTAATTATGTGCAATGCCTTATTTTCATATCACACTTACAGGACTGCCAACCATCTCATTAATAAGCGTAGACTTGTTAACGCCCCTTGAAAATACGCCCCTTTTCCCACACCACTTTATATTTAGAGCAATTCTCTCCAAATAGTGTTACGATTAAATAAGAATGAAATTACTCTAAAAAATTACTGGTGTACAAAAAAAGGCGGTGACTAAAAGTACTACGCTTCATAATGAGATGGTTGGCAAGCATGACTTATTATTTTGTAAACGTACAAAAATCTTTTATTCTTAATAGGATTCCTTCTATATTAAAAGTTATTTTATAAAATACTAGGGGCTCTGCCCCCTGCTCGCTCCGCTCACCAACCCCCGAGGAAGGCTTAGCCTCCCCTCGACTCGCTTCGCTCATTAATCCCTGCGGGATTCTACCCGACTATTCGCAACTTTGCATTTCATTGAATGGGCTCTTCCCAGCGTCGTCTGCTCAATCACGTGATAGAAAAAAACGAATAATCGAATTCTGAGAATCGAATTCAATTAAATATTGTTCTTAAGAACAAAAATTTTAATATTTAATATAAAATAAAATAAAAGTAATATTGTGCATTTGTAAACAGTAGAATAATTGTATTTGCAAATTTAATAATTTTTAAAAAACATTTTATGTGTTTATTTATTTTTACCTATAAGAATCGATTTTTGTATATTGTAGTGTAACTGTAACATTAACTGATCTAGCAATAAGTAATAGCTTCTTCTGGAATGTTTACGGATTATAAATTGAAAAATTTTTAAATGTTTTCATTTAATTTAATTGCATAAAGGTGTTACAACAAGTTAATTAACTTGGTTACTGGTCTAAATCGATTTACGTAGTACGATATTGCACTGTCACTGATTTAAGTACCAAAAATCAGAGTATTTAAACATGTCTTCATGAACATC
This sequence comes from Salticus scenicus, assembly GCA_963930645.1. Classification (NCBI taxonomy): domain Eukaryota; kingdom Metazoa; phylum Arthropoda; class Arachnida; order Araneae; family Salticidae; genus Salticus; species Salticus scenicus. Next base: position 181,638,563 of record OZ005659.1, read on the forward strand.
AATAACAGGTATAAACTAAATGATGATTGCAAATGTATACAGCAAACAAAAGATGATGAATAATGATATAAAATTGATTAAAAATGATGATGTGTAAAAAATAACACAGATTAAATACGATTGATCAAAAATAAGAATAGAAAATACACTGATGGAAAAAAAAAATCCCAACACCAGGAAGGAGCTGTGCTAGATAAACGAAATTTGTAGGCGTGTTTATACATCTGAAAGATGACGTCGATTCAAATTTCGAGCTACGCGCATAAGTGTGGCGCTAGTAGCGACACTATGAACATGCAAATGAGGTTTGCTTTAAATAAGCGCTGTAAGGTTCGTGATCGTTATTTACAGTTGAGATTTGACGTAGTGGGTTAATGTTAGTCAAGGATGCCTCTAAGAAGACGAAGAAGCCATTATCAACAGCTCACTGAGTTTGAACGAGGTCGTGTATTAGGGCTACGAGAAAGTGGGTTTTCATTCCGCGATATTGCAGAAAGACTTGGCAGGAATGTATCCACTGTGCATGAGTGTTGGTAGCAGTGGTCAAGGGAAGGTACTGCCTCAAGAAGACCGGGTTCCGGGCGGCCACGTGGCACTTTTGAGAGGGAAGACCGCCGTGTTCGGCGTATGACTGTGGCTAATCGTACTGCGTCTGCAGCTGAAATTCGAGCCGCAGTTGGCACCACAGTGACACAACGAACTGTTACAAATCGGTTACTTCAAGGACAGCTCCGAGCCAGACGCCCTGTAGCGTGCATTCCAGTGACTCCAAACTACTGCCGTTTGCGACGTGAGTGGTGTCAAGCTAGAGCTCATTGGAGGACGGAGTGGAGATCTGTTGTGTTTTCTGATGAAAGCCGGTTCTGCCTTGGTCGCAGTGATAGCCGTGTGTTGGTTAGAAGGAGGCCAGGTGAACGCCTGCTAGCGACCTGTCTGCGGCCTAGACACACAGGACCTACTCCTGGAGTTATGGTTTGGGGAGCAATTTCGTATGACAGCAGGAGCACTCTCGTGGTTATCCCACGCACCCTGACTGCAAATTTATACGTCAGTATAGTGATACAACCTGTTGTGCTGCCATTCATGAACAGCATTGAAGGGGGTGTTTTTCAACAGGATAACGCTCGCCCTCATACCGCTGTATTAACCCAACATGCTCTACAGAGTGTCGACATGTTGCCTTGGCCTGCTAGATCACCAGATCTTTCTCCAATCGAGCACGTATGGGACATCATTGGATGACAACTCCAGCGTCATCCACAACCAGCATTAACCGTCCCTGCATTGGCCGCCCAAGTGCAACAGGCATGGAACTCCATCCCACAAACTGATATCCGACACCTGTACGACACAATGCATGCACGTTTGCATGCTTGCATTCAAAATTCTGGCGGTTACACCGGTTACTAATGTACCAACATTTCACATTTGAAATGGCTCTTCTCGCCAATGGCTCTACCTGTGATCTTGAAACTTTAATCTATTAAATATGTTACCTAGACCTGAAATTTACCTGAAATTTCATTACCTGAAATTTCATTACCTGAAATTTCATACCTGAAATTTCATTACTGTACAATAATTTTTTCTTGGTGTTGGGATTTTTTTTTTCCATCAGTGTATGTTATTTTAGCAATCTCTCTAGATAAACAAGACTTCGTCTGCTATTTGTTTTTCCTCTATCATGTGACCTCTGACGTCAGGTGGGAAGAGACCATTGGAATATTAATAATACATAACACAAGAGAGTTGTACAATATTATAGAAATCCACCATATTTGGTATCGCATTGAAATACACAATATTTAATATTATATCGTTTATAATATGTCAAAAATCTGCGTCATCCACAACCAGCATTAACCGTCCCTGCATTGACCGCCCAAGTGCAACAGGCACGGAACCCCATCCCACAAACTGATATCCGACACCTGTACGACACAATGCATGCACGTTTGCATGCTTGCATTCAAAATTCTGGCGGTTACACCGGTTACTAATGTACCAACATTTCACATTTGAAATGGCTCTTCTCGCCAATGGCTCTACCTGTGATCTTGAAACTTTAATCTATTAAATATGTTACCTAGACAAATATATTGCTGAAATTTCATTACTGTACAATAATTTTTTCTTGGTGTTGGGATTTTTTTTTCCATCAGTGTATGTTATTTTAGCAATCTCTCTAGATAAACAAGACTTCGTCTGCTATTTGTTTTTCCTCTATCATGTGACCTCTGACGTCAGGTGGGAAGAGACCATTGGAATATTAATAATACATAACACAAGAGAGTTGTACAATATTATAGAAATCCACCATATTTGGTATCGCATTGAAATACACAATATTTAATATTATATCGTTTATAATATGTCAAAAATCTGTTATAATGTTCGACAATTTAATAACAATTTGCCATTATTTTGAGCGAGAACATAAAATAAACAATCGTAGCACTAATTATTTAGAACAAAAAGAAATTCTTGACATCTAAATCATTTATTGCCGAAACGTCAGTGGAGGCCCTCTGTTGAGACTCAAAACGGTTTTGGGCTGTGTCTGTGTGTCTGTCTGTCTGTCTGTCTGTCTGTCTGTCACGCGATAGCGGCCACAAAAATAGCGCTATTGACTTGAAATTTGGTACACATGATCATGAGCACCACGAAATGAGCTGTATAGTTTTTGGTATGTATTCCATTTGTAGTTCGTATACAGGGACACGCCAAAGTTTTTCTTATTATTACGGCCTATGGGAGGAATTTGTATGTATCGCGATAGCGGCCGCAAAAATAGCGCTATTGACTTGAAATTTGGTACACATGTTCATGAGCCCCACGAAATCAGCTGTATAGTTTTTGGTATGTATTCCCTTTGTAGTTCGTATACAGGGAAACGCCAAAGTTTTTCTTATCATTACGGCCTATGGGAGGAATTTGTATGTATCGCGATAGCGGCCGCAAAAATAGCGCTATTGACTTGAAATTTGGTACACATGTTCATGAGCCCCACGAAATCAGCTGTATAGTTTTTGGTATGTATTCCATTTGTAGTTCATATACAGGGACACGCCAAAGTTTTTCTTATCATTACGGCCTATGGGAGGAATTTGTATGTATCGCGGTAGCGGCCGCAAAAATAGCGCTATTGACTTGAAATTTGGTACACATGTTCATGAGCCCCACGAAATCAGCTGTATAGTTTTTGGTATGTATTCCATTTGTAGTTCATATACAGGGACACGCCAAAGTTTTTCTTATCATTACGGCCTATGGGAGGAATTTGTATGTATCGCGGTAGCGGCCGAAAAAATAGCGCTATTGACTTGAAATTTGGTACACATGTTCATGAGCCCCACGAAATCAGCTGTATAGTTTTTGGTATGTATTCCATTGGTAGTTCGTATACAGGGACACGTCAGAGTTTTTCTTATCATTACGGCATATGGGAGGAATTTGTATGTATCGCGATAGCGGCCGCAAAAATAGTGCTATTGACTTGAAATTTGGTACACATGTTCATGAGCCCCATGAAATCAGCTGTATTGTTTTTGGTATGTATTCCATTTGTAGTTCGTATACCTGTCCGTCTGTCTGTCTGTCTGTCGTGCGATAGCGGCCGCAAATATCACTCTCTTAACTTAAAATTTGGTATACATGTTCATGATCCCCACGAAATTAGCTGTATAGTTTTGGGTGCGCATTCCATTTGTAGTTCGTGTACAGGGACACGCCAAAGTTTTTTGAAGTGAAAACTTCTTTAGGCGCGTTGAGCACTTTTGGGTGAACAAAAATCTTTAAACTCCCGTCATCGTCAGCTAACGCTTTCCATTTGAAGTGAAAACTTTTGGGTGAAAAAAAAATCATTGAATTCGCGTCATCGTCAGTAAACAATTTCCATCCTTGTATGATACAAATAATGTACCATACAATTAACTTGCTAATGTGAAGTGTTAGTAATTTTATAGTATATATTGTTTTAAAATCTGGTGCGGCTCTACACGACTTCTCTCATCTCCGAGCACTGTCTCTATTGCAGTTAGACCTCACAAAACCGTGAGAAAGCCCAAAGCTGCCTTTTTTCTCACGTTTTTACAATCTGGTGCGGCTCTACACGACTTATTTTATCTCCGGACACAGTCTCTTAAAGATTGCAGCCGGAAACGTTGCAGTTAGACCTCACAAAACCGTGAGAAAGGCCAAAGCCGCAATTTTTCTCACGTTTTTACAATCTGGTGCGGCTCTACACGACTTCTCTCATCTCCGGACACTGTCTCTATTGCAGTTAGACCACACAAAACAGTGAGAAAGGCCAAAGCCGCCATTTTTCTCACGTTTTTGCAATCGGGTGCGGCTCTACACGACTTCACTCATCACCGGACACAATCTCTTAAAGATTTCAGCCGGAAACGTTGCAGTTAGACTTCACAGAACCATGAGAAAGACCAAAGTCGCCATTTTTCTCACGTTTTTAATATCTGGTGCGGCTCTACACGACTTCTGTCATTTCTGGACACTGCCTTTTAAAGATTGCAGCCGAAAATGTTCCAGTTAGACCTCACAAAACCGTGATAAAGGCCAAAGCCGCCATTTCTCTCACGTTTTTACAATCTGGTGCGGCTCTACAGGACTTCTCTCATTTCCGGACACTGTCTCTATTCCAGTTAGACCTCATAAAACCGTGAGAAATGCCAAAGCCGCCATTTTTCTCACGTTTTTACAATCGGGTGCGGCTCTACACGACTTCACTCATCTCCGGACACAGTCTCTTAAAGATTGCAGCCAGAAACGTTGCAGTTAGACTTCACAGAACCATGAGAAAGACAAAAGCCGCCATTTTTCTCACGTTTTTAAAATCTGGTGCGGCTTTACACGACTTCTCTCATCTCCGGCCTCTGTCTCTTAAAGATTTCAGCCGGAAACGTTGTAGTTAGACCTCACAAAACAGTGAGAAAGACCAAAGCCGCCATTTCTCTCACGTTTTTACAATCTGGTGCGGCTTTACACGACTTCTCTCATCTCCGGCCACTGTCTCTTAAAGATTTCAGCCGGAAACGTTGCAGTTAGACCTCACAAAACCGTGAGAAAGGCCAAAGCCGCCATTTTTCTCACGTTTTTACAATCGGGTGCGGCTCTACACAACTTCACTCATCTCCGGACACAGTCTCTTAAAGATTGCAGCCGGAAACGTTGCAGTTAGACTTCACAGAACCATGAGAAAGACCAAAGCCGCCATTTTTCTCACGTTTTTAAAATCTGGTGCGGCTCTACACGACTTCTCTCATTTCTGGACACTGTCTCTTAAAGATTGCAGCCGGAAACGTTCCAGTTAGACCTCACAAAACCGTGATAAAGGCCAAAGCCGCCATTTCTCTCACGTTTTTACAATCTGGTGCGGCTCTACACGACTTTTCTCATTTCCGGACACTGTCTCTATTCCAGTTAGACCTCACAAAACCGTGAGAAAGGCCTAAGCCGCCATTTTTCTCACGTTTTTACAATCTGGTGCGGCTTTACACGACTTCTCTCATCTCCGGCCACTGTCTCTTAAAGATTTCAGCCGGAAACGTTGCAGTTAGACCTCACAAAACCGTGAGAAAGGCCAAAGCCGCCATTTTTCTCACGTTTTAACAATCTGGTGCGGCTCTACACGAATTCTCTCATCTCCGGACACTGTCTCTATTCCAGTTAGACCTCACAAAACAGTGCGAAAGGCCAAAGCCGCCATTTTTCTCACGTTTTTCCAATCTGGTGCGGCTCTACACGACTTCTCTCATCTCCGGACACTGTCTCTATTGCAGTTAGCGCATTAAATAAAATTGTAATATAATTTTTGTAGTAGTAGTTTATATTAATGAATAAAAAAACACTTCATTTAAAAGTATTTACTACACAATAAAATATTTCCTGACGATTCAAGAAATACACACGTAATTGTTCACGTTTTCACTTCTGTCGGCACTCCCGAATGCAACTTTTTTTTTTTTTTTTTTTTATCATTACGGTCTATGGGAAGAATTTGTATGTACCGCAATAGCAGCCGCAAAAGTCCTTCGATTGACTTGCAAATTGGCGCACACGTTCCAGCTTTGCATAAACGTAAGTAGCTGTATAATTTTTATTGCTATATTGGTTAAAAAATGTGTATAGGGACACGCCAAAATTCTTAACATTACGGCATAAGGGGTGAATTTCTTTTAAACGCATTTTAATATCATTACTTTGCAATGAAGAAAATGAAACTAGCGTACGTGAGTAATATGCTTAAACTCATGTTGTTTGAAGAAAATATGTGCTCTTAAGCTTTCTAATTAATGTACAGGACCTTACAAAAGTGTTCTGATAATGTCACGTAGTCATGCGAACTATGTTAAATTTGGAACAATTATTAAATTTAAACGCAAAATAAGCTGAATAGTTTTTACTGGTGTATACAATGTTTATGGTTTGTTTACAGAGCCACAAGAAAGAATTTCGTAACATTAGAGCCTATGGACCAACTTTTATTTAAGCGCGCTCTTTAATTCGTTTATGCTGAATTGAACGTAATAAAATTAACATACATTATAAAGATGCTTAAAATCATGTTTACTCTTGAAAACAGTTATGTATAGTCTAAACAATTTATGAGACCACACAAAATAATTCCGAGTATATACTATAATCATCCAAATGATGTCAAATTAGTTTGAAAAATTAATGAGTTATATTTAATTAAATTTATTCTTATTATTGGCGTTTATAATGACTGTGGCTACTTTTTCGGGATACATAAAATAATTTCGTACTATTACGGTCTATAGTCAATATTTCTTAAAAGTTTATTTTAACATGGTTACACTCCATCAAATATAATGCAATTTTATTAGAATATTAAAAGCATGTTTTCCTGTTGATAATTGTGAGCATAGACTTAGAAATTAGTTTAAAGGTTACGCAAAATATTTCCGATATGCTATGTAATTTTTTTTTGTATGAAAAATGATAGTTATGAAATTTGGTATTTATGAATTTCAGGGAAATAATACAAGACCGTCGTTTATTAAGAATACATATTGTTGCGTACTTGGGGGTCCGTAAGTTGTCCGAGAATGAAAGGCGAAACTTGCAAAAATTCAGTGATGTATTCACAGAAAGTTCCAGAAAAATACAGGTCTATAAACCAAGTATCAGCTTCAAATCAACCAGTAAACACAGCTTAAACAACAGCCGTTAACAGCAAAACAACAGTACAATCTGTTTAGCAATAACACATAAAGAAAGTCTCATTCAAAGAGACTCAAAGCAAAGCAAGCATTTGACGAAACTGACACAGATCTGACACTGACCGCCTTGGTGAAGAAATGCTCCTTTTATACTTTTCTATCGAACACAGACTGTTCTGGAAAATTCTCGTATCTCATAATGAGATTAGAGCTTCCATATTTGGTATATCCCTAATAAGGATTTTCTCGCCAAGGTCGCCAAAAAATAGCCAAGGAGGGAAATAGTCGCCAAGGTCGCCAAAAAATAGCCAAGGAGGGAAATAGTCGCCAAATTTGGCGCCAAATCCATTTCTTCCCTTATAGCAGCTTTTTTAAGTGTTTTTAAGGGAAAATTAGGCGATTTTACGCTAAAACGACTAGAAATGCACAAAGTTAGCATTTTATTAACTTTACTAAACCTTTTGAAAGAATTTATACAAAAATAAATGCGATTATTTACAATTCTCTAACACTTTATAGGATATACAAATAGAGATACAGCGGGGGGTTGAGGGGGGCGGCAGCCCCCCTCAAGAATGTATCTGATTATGGAAACAAGTCGATAGAATCAATATATACGATTATATAATAAGGAATAAATAAAAATGACCTATTGAATAATGTCTGATGTAAATAGGACGTTGAGGCTCCTGATCTGCAGATCCACTAGTCGTTACAACTTTAGTACATGATCGACTTGTTTAATTTTTGTCACTGTTTGATGATGAATTTTTTGGGTGTTATTGCTTGATTAAAGAAATTATGAACTTATTTTTTCTAATGCCTATATTTTTTTTACTATTGAATTTTTTTAGTTAATTTAGGACAATATGTAATACTCTGCATTTATTTCCAGCGTACAGCAAGGTTTAAAATGATGCTTCCAAAACTAAAGATGCAACTTTTTAAAGTGCATTTTTTCTAGAATATAATTTAGTCAGGTTGAAAATAAATATCTTATGCGGTTATTGCAATTATTTAAAAAAATTCATTAATAGTAGTAGTACGACAGGACAATTTCTTTCAGATAGCGATTTTGCATTGTCGCCACTTATTGTATTACACCATGAATTTGCCAAGATGCCTGTCAATATCTAATTTTACCATTTAATTTCTTAAACTGTATTAAATACTAAGGAACAACTTTAGTATATCCTCACAACGATATTTGGCGATTTTTTGTTGGCGATTGTGGCTAAATCATAAATGATACAATCATAATCTAAATCATAAATTATAAAACATAAAATCATAAATCCAAAATAAACAACATATAGGCTGCCATATTATATCGCAAACAGTCCAGAACGACATCGTTATCGTTCAAAACGATGCCAAAGAAAAATCGCCAAATTCAGCTGTAGGGATATACTAAAGTTATATCAATACTAAGTTAAATCGGAAAAAAAAAAAAAAAAAAAAAAAAAAAATCACATTTTTCGAAATCTATTGATAAGTGAAAAATTCATCCTTGATTGTATTGTAAAAACGAATTGCCGGTTTGAAGTATTCGAGATAGACCATCACCATTCATAAATTGGATGGCTTTTGAATATTTGTTTACAATATTTTCTGAATAAGCGTTGATGATGGCTCCTGAATACTTGTTGGCGATATCTGCTGAATAATTATTATTTTTGGCGATATCTACTGGATATATATTGATCATGACATCTTAATAGTTGTTGGCGATATCTCCTGAACTTGTGTTGATTTTGGTCTGAATATTTGTTGGCTACATCTTCTGGATATGTACTGATTACACCTTGATTTTTTTTACATATATATTATGTAATATTAAATTTAGAAAATAAAAAATGAGCGTGGAGAAGGAAATTTAATGATACTGGATAATTTAATTTAATTTAATTTATAAAGACGTCAATGGTACAGGAAAAACAACTTCAGCCATTTTCTTTCTAATAATGAACAGAACGAAAAACGGATATTTTACCTGGAGATATTTTGTACATTTAGACCAAATAAAAAAATTTCTTCTTTTTTTTCCCTCGTGAATTAAATTGAAAAATATTTAAAATAAAAATGAAAAATGTCGTTCTAAAACAATGGTATAGTTTAACCTCTTGGCGAAATTTTAAATTTGGCACCGACGTAGCTTAGACGTTTCTCGCGAAAATTTTGACATGCATAATTGCTATAGATAATTTAAGTCATCGTCAAAATAAATGAAAAATTTAAAATCAGCCAATAAGGTCCTGTATTAGCTGTAACTACAATATTTTAGAAATGCAGTTACTACATTCCTTTACATAGAAAAAAAAATGTCCTGTTGTATTAAATTCTGTTTTCTGCAAAGTTTTATATCAATGCTTAAAAACAAAAATAGGTTGCGGATTTTATTATTATTATCATTATTATTGCACCATTTTATAATTTATCTCTATAGGAAGGCATGGTAGAGTTAAAATGGCTATTGTGGTTGCGTAAATGAATTCCTTGGCGAAAAACGTACGAGCTTCATTTCTAAATTTTAAAAATCGCTAAATTGGTCATAGTAAAGATCTATCCTATTAAATATGTTTTGAGTTAAAAAACTAAATCTTTATATAAACTAACATCAATTTTTATCTCATAAATTCCATTTTAAAAATGTCTGCGCTTAATCTCCAACTTTATACCAATAATTGTTTAACATAATCATGGTAATACTAAATCTTTTTCGACTAACGTTAAAATAAAGGAACAACTTCAGTATATCCCCACAACGATATTTGGCGATTTTTTGTTGGTGATTATGGTTAAATCATAAATTTAAAAATCATAAATCATAAAATCATAATCCAAATCATAAAATCATAAATGATAAAATCATAATCTAAATCATAAAACATAAATCCAAAATAAACAACATATAGGTTGCCATATTACATCGCAAACAGTCCAGAACGACATAGTTATCGTTCAAAATGGCGCCAAAGAAAAATCGCCAAATTCAGCTGTGGGGATATACTGAAGTTATACCATAATATAAACTAAAATAAAAATATAAATTAATTTTCGTTTCATCTTTATTAAATTTTTACGTAATATTTTTTAAATATCCGTTATTTTCAAATGTTTTGCTATTCTAAATATTTTTTTCTTCTCTCGAGCATCTCAAAAATGCCAATTATTCAATTTTTCTTATTTACACCCTTGATCACATTTTAATTTTCCTGAGAAACGTGACGTCAGAGACACAGAAATAAACATCATAAGAGAAACTTTTCCCTCCGGTGGCAAATAGGGTACCTTCATAAACCCGCGTTTTTACTTAATAACTTGGTTAATTAAAATGATAGAAATTTCTAAACAGCTGAAATGCCTTCCTTAAAGCAGTCGGAATACACTGATATATCTTATGACACGGAGAACCCTGCCCTCCGCGAGAAGTTGCTGTCGCAGACAAAAAAAATTGACGCCAGAGACAGTTACTTTTTTTTAATATATAGAGAAACCTGTAAATAGAAAAATAGATTTCCTGTGTGTTTAATTATTTTCTATCTATATCTCTTTCTTATAATAAAATTACTTACATATATATAAGATACTCTTTGTCATCACGTTTCCGTATAAAAAAGGATCGAGGCACCCAAATGCACCAAATGTTGTATACATTACAAGATCAAATGATGGTGCAATGAATTATTTTCGATTTTTTTTTTAGTCATTTTATATTTTGCTAAAATATGCGGTAAGTTTCGTCGTAATTAAGAAGCAATATATCTGTACCCCGGATCTAAAGGATACCATGTTCATTTTATGAAAAGAGTTAACCCATGTTCTTGATGAGCATTTTTTGCCACGCCTTTCATCGTTCTTCTAAATCTTTCATCGTTGCCATGTTAAACCTTTTAATTTACATTGGCAAAAATATACGCAAGCGGCATTTACATCATCGATTACTGGTGATAAATTTTTAATCATTTAAACGAACATAAGAAGGGAAAAATCAGCTAAATAGGCGGGACTTACTGTTTAAACTAGAAAAATAGTTGGCACGTAAAAACTGTACAGATATTAAAAAAAAAAAAAAAAAAAAAAAAAGAATGGAATTGGAATGCAAGGCAGACTTTTAAATTGCTTCTTAACTACCGTAATAGTTAAAGGGTTAATCATTTACTTCATATATTGCTTTTTTGGGAAGGGGGAGTTGTTGATTACTATTTTAAAGATACTTTAGTCTTAAAAATTACTTTTATATAAATATGTTTTAATTATGGAACTATATTTTCATAGAAATTATAAAACAAATCGTGCAGTTTCAAAGAATTAAACTGACCAAAACTGGTAAATACTATTAAAATTGTTTAATGTTTATTTCATGATACCATACAATAATTTATCTGAAAAGATTTTGTTTATGCGTTATATATATAGCTATATGATAGCCTTCTAAACTAGATGCGTGGTTCGGAAACTTGGCAACAGCTGAAGCGGTAGACAGCACCACCTGGTACAGATTGCGCGACTTTTTTATTCAACATCCATCAAAGATTTTTAAAAGTGGGATATGATATACATAAAAGAAGAATAGAATCGAAGAATCGTCGATTATATATATCATATATCACGTCTTAAAATTATTGGTGACAGTTGAATAAAAAAGTCACGGAATCTGTACCAGGTGGTGGTGTTTACTGCTTCAACTGTTGCCAAGTGTCCGAGCTACGCGACAGGTATCTAGTTTAGGAGGCTATGGCTATATTATCTCAGTTCGTATATCCTATAAAGTAAAGTGAAAGAAAATTTAAGCTTTATTGGTGATCAGTATGACCATGATAGACACTTTTTAGTTAAACATTATTGCACATTTTTCAAAGAATCATTTATTTATTTATTTATTTATTTATTTATTTTTAATAATTCTTTTTTTCTAGAAAAAATTCCTGTGTGAATCAATAGAATTTTCTCTAATTCTTGTAAAATCTTAATTTTATTTTTCCTATATTTACAGATAACCCCTAACACATTTTTGGTTATAACTCTATGAATACTAAAAATAAAGTATACAAATTGCATACTTTTCCGCACTGCCATACTCTCAGAAATTCAAATATGAAGTCAAAATTTTCTGTTGCAATTGAAAAAAACCAAAGATGGCGCTCATTTCAATATGTAAATGACTCCTAATTCAAAATTTCACACCATTTTCAAAAAGTGCACTTAATTTCCTTATGAATGATGTCTATTAGTTTATTCTGCGTCATAACTAAATTACAGAGGGTGTTGCGTTTTTTTTTTTTTTTTTTTTTTTAATCCCGACTGTACACTTGTATCAATATATTTTAAAAGAGAAGCTATTGTACTGGAGTTTTTTAGTTTGTAGTTTTTCCAAAAGTTAAAATAAAAGGTTGTGGTATGAGGTTTTAATCCTAGACGGTAACTTATGCTAAGAAAAATTAATTTACAACTCTTCAGCTAATAGTGAAAGCAAAAATAGATGTCCTGCTTGAGAATACGTCTTTGTTAAGAGGAAAATGTCATTTTCTTTCAATCGCCTTTATAGCAGTTAGAGCGAAAAAATAAAAATGAGAAGAGCAGCTGGATAACTTTACCGACATATTAAATTGTAGCGAAACTTCTGGGGTGATTCATTTGCTTGTAAATGGCACTAAACATTGTCATAAAAGACACATGGAGTTGGAGTTATCCTAACACAAATACTCTTTTTTAATCTCCACTCAAGTAATATATATGTGTTGTGTATAGTATTTATTCTCATTAAAATACACTTTAAAACAGTGTAATCCCATCTTGAACTAACATAATATACCTATTTGAACCGACCGTGGTCTATACCAGGGTTGGCCAACCCGTGACCCACCGTGTAGTTTTTTACGGCCCGATAAGAGACTAACGATATTAAATTTTTGACAGTTTAGGTTAACACATTAAAAATTAATAAATCCGTTCTGACTTTTCAAAGTAAAATTACTTTTCAATGATTATATTAGCTAAAGAATTAAATGAAATATTGTTAGATCCATTTTATTCATTCTTTTTATTATACTTATTACTATATAGTCATAATTTTTTTACGATTCTATTGTTAATTTACGAATGAAAATAATTTTAATTAAAGTATTCTGCTACGAGTGTTCACTCGACCTTTCTCTGAAAAAAGTATATAAATATGATTCATACACTCACAATAATATGTATACATACGGTGCGGCCCGCCTGAATAAAATATATTTCCAATATGGCCCACCAAGTGTTTTGGGTTGGACAGGCCTGCTGTATACTATACTGAAAAACCTGATGTCTTTTTAAGCAAGCATAAGTCAAAATATAAAGCAATAAGTAATAATAAAAAAATGTAAAATCAGCATAGAGATAATTTAGAAGAACCAATAATTACCAAAATAAAAAATTCAGAGGTAACTTGATAAAATCCTACGAGCTACTTTGTCACACTCAAAAAGAAAAATCGTAAAATGTTTACAGAGAATAACAGATTAGACAAATTTGTCAACAACTATATTTAAAATGACATACAGATAAAATGATAGTTGACCTTTACATTCTAAAAAAGCAAAACTAATCATTGAGAAACTGGGCGTCCCCATTTGACCCACTGTCCCCGTTTTAGATAACTCTTCCCTTCTATTTCTAAATAACTAAAAAAAAAAGTTTACTTTTTGTCACTCTATATTAAAGAAAGCTTGGAATGAACACCAGGATCCTCGGCAACGGCAGGGGTGTACAGCAGAGGGGTATGGCTCCCTCCGATTTTTTAAATGTACTAATTATATAATTAGAATTATTAAAAAAGAAATGAATATTAAAATATATTTAATATTGTAACTTATCGATAATTGCCTAATTGCAATTTTAATATTAGTTATTTTTATAAAACTCAGATCCTATTTTACAGCGAGTGTTATAGTTATAAGCATCTTAATTTTAGCTTGACTCTTCTCATCCTTTCTCTATTCAATATCATCAAATATCTATGCGCATAATATTAAATAAAAAGGCATTAAAACATTCAAAGCCGTAAACAAAATTCTTTTTCTAATTCGAGATGGGATACAAAGTTTTTTCTTTAAATATAAATACAATACCTTTTTTTGTTACTTAAATCAAAAGGAGAGGTGATAGGTTCTACTCTCGAAGTTGGTAGAAGGGAGGTATATTGTCATGAATGTTGTTTAGGACTTCCTCGAAAGACTTCAACGGACGGCATTTCACCCAAGCTTAGAACCTTTGTGTAGTCAATCGGCCTTGACCTCACAATATAATACAACAAATGTCTAAAGTTGATAAAATTACGTAATGCTTTTTAAAACAATAATATATTTTTCAAATCGAAACTAATTTTTTTTTAATTAAATTTAATATAAATGATAAATTTCATGTTATTCCACCTTTTCAACAATCATTTTACGTACATTTAGCCTAGATCTAGATCAATATGGCACATTTCCACATAAAAGTCACTCTTTCTTAAATATGTAGTAATTTTCGCATTGTTTACTCTACTCCTCGTTACTTTATTCAATAGAAGAAAGTATTGGATTCGTAAAATTTTTTGACCTCGGGTTTTTGATGGATTTACACGTTTTGAGAGCTGTAGAACACGATTTGACCATTTTTAGAAAATGTCTGTCTGTGTGTGTGTGTAACAAAATTTTGTGGCAACTGTATATGAGAAACTACTGCACAGAATTTCATACAAATTAGTACGTAGTTGCACCTTGACATAAATTAGTGCCTATCGACGTTTGGAAAAAATTGCCTAAAAGGTTGCGTTGTCATCCCGCTTTTTCTAAAGTTTTAACATGGTGGTATAAGACAAAATTTTGTACAAATGTGCATAAAGAGAATTATTTTTTAATAATAATTATGAAATTTACAAGAAATATTCATAATAGAGATAGTCAACTGGGAAAATTTTATTGTATACGTAGGAGCTCCGCCTCCCCCCTGGGGGGGGGGGAGCAGTCACACCTCGAGGGGAATAAATTTTCATGATGGATATATTTCAAAAGAGCTCGTCAATACCTTTAAAATAAATGGTTGAACCATCGATCTGCGATAATTTAAAATAAAGTTTTCGAATTTTTTTTTTCATTATTTATTATTTTTACTTTCCGAACACTATAGTGAGGAAAATATTGTAATCATGTCAAAAATCCGAATTTGAGATTTTGATGTTTCTACACGTTTAGAGGTCCCCTGAGTCCGTTTTCACTATTTTTATGATGATGTATGTATGTGTGCGTGTATGTCTGTGAGTGAACACGCTAGCGTCTAAACGCTTTGTTCGAATAAGCTGAAAGTTGGTACGTATATTGTAAGTCACCATAGTACGAACCCTATTGATTTTGGTGAATCTAGCACTTATAGTTTTTTTTTTACAGGGACACCAGGAAAAATTCTTTATCATTATGGCCTATGGGGCCAAATTGTTAAAAGTGCGATAGCGTCTAAACGCTTTATTAATCTGATAAAAAAATTTGTACACATTTTATAGGTCACAGTTTCACGAACTGTACAGATTTTAGTAAATTTAGCACTTACAGTTTTTTTACAGGGGCACAAAGAAAAAGTCTTTATCATTTTGGCCTGTGGGACCAAATTTTTAAAAGTGCGATAGCATCTAAACGCTTTATTCAATTGAGCTGAAAATTTATATGAATATTATAAATCACTGTTGCACTAACTATAAGCATTTTGGTGAATCTAGCTTTTATAGGTTTTTACAGGGACACAACGAAAAATTCTTTATCAATATGATCTATGGGCTCAAAGTTCAGTAGCGTTAAATAAAACATTGTGTAATATATGGAGAAAAATACTCAAATACTCTATTATGTTTTTCTCTCTTTTGTTCCGTTAACAACTCCTCTTTTTTTTTTGCATTATCTACAAAACTGTTAATTACTCAATGTGCGGAATGTCGAGTGGAGTCACTCCAGATTTTTTTTTTTTTTTTTTTTTTTTTTTTAATTTAATTTCGAGTAATTGAACTTTTCCTTTTATATTTAGTGTTATACTACTTCTCTAATATGGAAACCATACTGCGTTATCATGGAAGATAATTTTATTAAATAATGATTTTAATAAATTATTTTTACTGAGTAAATTTGCAAAGGAAAATAAAGAAGAAAGTCATGGTGTGGCCACAACATTCTAGCTTAGTGTTGCCCTGTAGACGAATTGTGAATGTATTTCATACCTCAATCTGTGCGAAACGTGATTTTGTATACTTAAAACGTTTATATATTAAATTCATTATGCTTAGTACGATATAAAATATGTCAAAATATACCAATGAGAAATCGCGTCCATAGACTTAATGTATTTAAATTCTTTTGTATGTCTCAATACACACAGCATTTTCCCGCCCACAACGGAAAAATTTCAAGTAACATGCAAATATAATACAGATTCGGAATATCGAATTTGGACTTCCTGCTAAAATTTGTTTTTGAGTTGTATTGATAACATAACAGACACACAGACACAGACTACAGATTGATCAATGAAAGTCTAATTTTCAGATTCAGGAGACTTTAAAACATGTAACTATAGCATAAACCCAATTCTGAAAAATTGTTTAAAAAATAATGTAGTAGAAGTGGATAAAAGAAAGTGAAAAATGGTCAGTAAGGCCCATGAAAATAACAACCAGCTGTGTACAAAATCGTTAAATAAGGTGAGATCTAATTTCTGCACAGAAAACTGAAAAATTTGGAAATCTGAGATCATTAAAATCAAATATTAGTTAAAATTTTTCTTTAGTTATAGGGTAAATGGACCAGTGATTGACACTTTTAGAACAATCTCTGATGTTTATGTTCTAATCATCAGAAACTATTTATAGAAATCTTAAGTTAGTACATATGGCATAAAAGACATTCAGAACCACGTTAAAATATATACATTTAATAACAATAATTTTTTTTTATGAATTTTTATTTGACACCCACTCAATGTTCCAATCATTGACACTGCCAGTTTTTCATTTTTTCAGCATTTGGCACCCTATGTTCCAGTGTTTGACACTGCTAGTTATTAATTTTACCAGTTATTAGCACCCTATGCTCCAGTGTTTGACATAAAATGTTAAAATTCTTATATGTAAAATATATGATTTTATTATTTTTCTTATTTATTAATTATTTCGGGATATATGTCAATTACTGGATCATGCCAGTCACTGAAACACCTACCCTACTTAGATTTTTTTTTTTTTTTTTTTTTTTTTTTTAAATGCTGTTATTTGACAACCAATCAATATTCCTTTTGCAAGAGGTACTTTAATTACAAAACTATATCTAAAACCACACTCAGAAAAATAAAATACTCATGAATAATCGTGTTGCAGTTACAAGGTTATTAAACGAGTTTGCAAAATTTTAGCAATAGAATCAAGTCTTAAATATTTATTATTATTATTTTAGGGAACAGTACATTTATCAAGGCTGATAGTTAATAAGCTATAAGTGACACTAATAAAGAGGAGAACTGACATATTCAGTGAATAAAATAAGAAATATAATGACTTGTTTAAATTTGTATGTTGCAACGTTGTGGCAATCATTAAATTTTCCACTATACTTTCGTATACAAATATATGCAGTACAAATCATTTACTAAAATTATTATATATTAAAATTTATTTTCCAGAATGAATATAAGCGATTTTTATTTCAGAGAAATATAACCTAAATGTAAAAAAAAAAAAAAAAAAAAAAAAAAAGTCAATCTTACAAACACTAGCTGAAAAAGTGTCCTAAAAACGGTGGGTGTAAGGCAAAATGGACGTCATATTCAGAATAAGGAGGTCATTTTACATAAGAATTTGCAAAAATAGTGTTGGGGGCAATTTTCATGCCGAGCAGTGTAACTTTTAAATATTGCTTCTGTTTTTATTTCTCAAGTCTGTTTCGATTTAAATCGGGCTTTGGACTCTATAAATATTGGCTACTGGCTTTTACACCTATTTTGCATGATATAATCAATGATAGCCCCTAAATGAAGTATTGATATTATATGCTTTCATCATTTTAACTAGCAATCTTCAAAAAAAAAATTTTTTTTTCAAGTGTTATTTCTCATTTTCTCCTGTGCAATGATTTGATAAGGTTTTCATAAGGATATTTTCATGTGTTAGAAATAGAAAACAACCGATAACTTTTTTAAAATCTTTCACATATCTATGGTTTTACCATTCGTTTTAAAGGTATATTAATGAGTTCTTTAGAAAAATACTCACATCGAAAGTTTATTCCCCAAGGAGGGGGGGGGGGGGTGAAGGACAACATTTCTTTTTAACCGATTGTTACAGACACACACACACATATATATTATTTCCCTATGATATGTTAAAAATAATTCTGATTGCGTACATTTATACTAACTATTATTCTATATCGCCACATTAAAAATTATAAAAACCGGAATGGTAGCGACAGCGTCACCTTTTGGGCAATTTGCACTAAAAGCTGATAAGCATTAATTTATGTCGAAGTGAAGCTACATATAATTTTGTATGAAATTCTGTGTATTAGTTCTTAAGTTAGAACTGCTACAAAATTTTTGTCACAGATACAGACATTTTCCAAAAAGGATCCAATCGATCGTGTTTTTACCTCTCAAAATGTGGAAAGCTATCGAAACCGAGAAGATGAAATTTTTTATTAAACCGGAGATTCCTCCCATTCATCATAAAGTAAAAAAAAAAAAAAAAAATATTAATAATAATAATAATGTTCTTGTTGTGTATTTAATACTAGCTAAAATACCCAATACTTTCCGAGCTCATCTGAAAAATAAAAGTGATATCATTAGGATAAAAAGACAACAAAGTTTAGTAATTGGAAAAAAAAAAAAAAAAAAAAAAAAAAAAAAATATATATATATATATATATATATATATATATATATATATATATGCATACACAGTTTCCAAATCGTAGAACAGACTCTGCCCCCCCCCCCCTTCTTTTATTTTTACTCCATTTCGGCCCCATTTAAAGGGGGTTGAGCAATGTTTTGATATCGTAGTGAATATGAACTTGAATGAAGATTTTTAACACCAAATATCAAGTTTCTTTTTCAAGCTATTACCAAACTGCATAGCGTAAATCTTCTTATTCTTCTTTTTCACTTTCTCTTACCCATAAGGTAGAGAAAGTATTGTTTTTGGGTCAATTTTTCAAAAGCGAGATTTTGTTATATTTACACGTTTTGAGGTCTCCTGAATACGAAAATCATGTTTTTAGCGGTTGGTCTGTGTGTATGTCTGTGTGTGTGTGTCTGTCTGTTATCAGCATAAATATAGTAGCAGACATTCCAAACTTGGTATTCTAAATATGTATCATATAGGGATGCTACAGTAAGCTTTTCATTAAGATCAAGCAAATGGTTTGTGTACAGGGACAATCAAGAGTATTCTGTTACATTACGTCTATGGGGGAAATTGCAGGTAAGTAGAGTTTAACGTCTATAGACTGCACTAAACCAAATGAAACGAATATATATTTTTTGTAATAGAGATAGTCAATTGGTAAAAAAAAAATGTGTATGTAGGAGCCCCGCCTCCCCCCTGGGGGGGTGGAAGTCGCCCCTCAAGGGGAGTAAATTTTCATGATGGGTATCTTTCAAAATAGTTCGCCAATACCTTTAAAACGAATGGTTGAACCATTGATCTGCGATAATTTAAAACAAAGTTATCTTTTCTTTCTTTTTTTTTTTTTTTTTTATATACTTAATTTTTTTTTTTTTTTTTTTTTTTGTTCAAATATTGAGAATAAAATGAACTTTTTTTTTATATTTGGTGTTATACTACTTCTTTAATATGGAAATCGTCTGCATTATCATAAAAGATAATTTTTTTAAATAATAATTTTAATAAATTATTTTTTAATAACCGAATTAAATTCTATATAAATGTAGGTGCATTAATGAAACGGTAACATGGGCGGTAGCCCCCCTCACATAGAACTAATTATCATATAAAACTCTCCCGAAGCCTAGTTTGAATTGTTTAACATAGGTTTACGTAACATCGTTATCTTACCTCTTAATCTCCAACCTGTATTTATAGTATTAAATTTCAGGGTAAGAGAAAGTCGTGTGAGTGACACACCAGATTATTATTATTATTATTTTTACTCTTTTCTCTTTTTGGAGAGGTAGAGAGCAAAATTTTAATAGTGTAGTGATTCCTTTCAGGTGCCGAGGAACATCTGTGCCAATGCCAAATATCTTTTCAATTCGTCAAAAAGTGTAAATATGTACGGCGGACAAACAAAGAAATTTTCAGATTTACATATAAATGAAATGTGCATGATAAAACTCGATAGTTTATAAATTAAGCAAGAGAATATTTGTTAAAAATCTTAAGAATGAGTCTTAAACCTTTCTTATACCATATCTTTTTGTGTGATATTTGATTTGTCTTTGACTTTTTCGTCGTCATCTCTATCCTATGGTTGGGATTCTAGTGTTTCAATTATACAATCATTTTTGTTAAGACCATAATTATAGTATAACCAACACTGGAAAATTTTGAGAATTGAGAAATTCAGTAAATAATAATAATAGCCAACGACGTCTTTAAAAAAAAAAGAAAAAAAACACCAGAAGGATTTTTGTTGTTTATTGAATACAAAATGTACATGATAAATGTCGAATGTTTATAAATTAAGTATAAGATTGCTCTTTAAATATGTTACGAATGAGTCCTTTCTTCTACTATATCTTCTTTTTGCGTAATATTTTGTTCATCTTTGGGTTTTTCTTCGTCATCTGTGCCCCATGGTTGGGGTTCTGATGTTCCAAGTATAACGTACACAATTGTTGTTGTCAATACTACAACTATAGTGCAGTAATAGACGTAACGCCACTGAGCCATGGAACGCTAAAATATAAAAATATAAGACAGAAGTTAATCTTATTATAATAAATAATATAAATAAAGGGAACAGCGATCATCACTGAATGCATCATGTTCAAAACACACAATAATAAATAAATAAATAAAATTGGAACGTTACGTCACATTTTCTGTTAAAAAATTATGGAATAAGTCTGTTTGCAAAAATGTTGGTTGTTTATGGAATTCTAGTTTAATTACGACAGAATTTTATTGTTTGGGGGAGGGGGAAGACCAACATCCTTACTTTTGTCCAAATATTGAATTTCTTATTACAATCTCTTTCCTTCGATTCACCATGCTCTACATAACATAAATTAATTCTTACAGCTTCTTCAAAAAGCAGCAAATCAATTACAAACAGAAATGTGTTTGAAAACTGTTTAAAGATTTTTCTTAAATTCAACGAAAATGTTACAATAGTTGTTTAAAGGACATACAAATGGGTGACAAAATGATGGGAACACTTTCGCCTTTTTACGTTTTGTTAAATATCTTGAAAAGTTCTTTAGGAATCATCTTCAAACTTTGGTAGTGTAAAGTACACCTTATATTTTTCAGTAAAAGTTGTATCATGAAAAGGAAAAGGGGACCAGTAAAAAATTAAACAAAAATCAAAATGTTTTGGATCACCCTGTAAAACGTAATGCTTTAAATAACTGTAGCATGTGATTATGAAGGCTTATCTCACTGCCTGTATAAAAGTTTATGAGGCTACCACATATATTCATGGAGATATAACGGTTTCTTTAAAAAATTGCAAAAACAATTTCCACTTTTTTAATTATAACACGTAGGGTATTAGACCCAGTGCAAAGCCATTTTCAGAAAATATGGCATACTACATTAGACAGAGCATACTGCAAACAGAATGCAAAAATGTTAAATATCTTACGAAATACGAGCACTTTTACTAAATAATTTTTAACTACGCTTGCGCAAGCTTCATAAAAATTTCGTTTGTATAATTTAATAGCCAAAGGTATTGAGCAACTTGTATGAAAACCCCAAACAAATATCCTGTAAATTCAAAACGTTACGATAGATAGAATGAACAGAATTTAAGTTCGCTCAAAATAAAAGCTCAACTATAAGGGGTTTTACTCACATTTTCATTTTGACTCAATCAATGCCCAATGGTATTACAGTGTTTTCGCTGACTGTAAATAAATATTGATAAAATTCCCTAACCATAGCCTCCTAAACTAGATGCCTGACGCATATGGCTCCGAAACTTGGCAACAGTTGAGGCGGTAGACAGCGACACATGGTACAGATTTCGCGACTTTTTTATTCAACTGTCACCAATAATTTTAAAACATGATATATGATATATAAAATCGACGTTTCTTCGGTTTCGCCTTTTATGTGCATCATATCCCAATATTAAAAATTTTTGCTGGCTGTTGAATAAAAAAGTCGAGCAATCTGTATCAGGTGGCGCTGTCTACCGTTTCAACAGTTGCCAAGTTTTCGAGCAACGCGACAGGCATCTAGCTTAGGAGGATATGCCCAAACATGTTTCGTTAATTTTGAGAACTTAAATTCTGTTTATAAACAGAATTTAAGTTCTAAAAAAAAAGATATAAGTTCTCAAAAAAGTTTCTTATTTGATGCACGAGATATGTCAGGTAAATAAGTTCCGTTTTGTAAATGAAAACACCACAAATATTTTTTCAAACCAATTTTGTTTTCACATGGAAGCTCATTTATTCAAATATTTTCCTGCATCCTCTTCATCGATGTTGAGATCAGAGATTGAGAAATTTTAAAAATTCTTACAAGCCAAAGATTTTTACTTTCTCTTACCCATAGGATTGAGAAAGTATTGTTTTAGGGTCAAATTTTCGAACGGGAGTTTTTGTTATATTTACATGTTCTGAAGTCCCCTGAATACCAAAATCATGTTTTTAGCGAATGGTCTTTGTGTCTGTCTGTGTGTCTGTCTGTGTGACTGTTATTAGCATATCTCAAAAACAAATTATAGCAGAGAGTCCAAACTTGGAATTCTAAATGTGTATCATATACTGATGCAACACCAAACTTTTCGTTGAGATCAAGCAAATGGTTCGTGTACAGGGACGCCCAAGAAATTCAAATACATTAAGTCTATGGGGGAAATTGCAGGTAATAAGAGTTTAACATCTACAGACTGTACTAAACCAAATGAAACGAATATATATTTTTATATGCGTAAAAACATGTTTCACGTAGAATATGGTATAGAAATCATTCACTGTTTGTTTACAGGGCTGCAGAAAAGAACTAGATTATAGTGCGATGCGACCATCTTGAAAATTGATGGAAGTGTATTTCATGTTGTGCCGTGTGTTATAATTATAGTATTATATTAATGTGCACCATGTGTTGTGTACATCAGGGCTGCCAATATTTAAACCATAACATTCTTTTATATTGTTAGTGGAAGTGCTTTACTATAATATTTTACCCTGTCCAGGAAATCTGCTGAGGAATTGAAATTAATTCCTCATAGCATTGTAGTAAATGATGTATTTTTTTAAGCTAAATATTCATCGCTTAGTTTTTTGTATATTTATACGTTTTGAGGCTTCCTGAATACTGAAGGCAAGTTTTTAACGTTTGATCTTTATCTATGTTTCTTAGAGTATATAAGGAACAAATAATTTCAGTCCATCCAAATGTTGTATTTTGAAGTTAATACGTTACTATAAAATATTAAGATTGATAAGTTTCAAGGAATGTTGCGTGTGAAAGTTGTCTGAATAATTTTAAATGAACTTTTGAATTTAATAAGAGATTTGATTAATGTATGTTCAATAATGAAACGGGGGGTTGAGTGGGGCGGTAGCCCCTCTCACATGGAATTAATTGTCAAATAAAACTGTTTCCGAAGCTTAATTTGAATTGTTTTAACATAGGTTTACGTAACAGTACTAGCTATTTTACCCCTTAATCTTCAATCTGTACTTATAGTATTAATTTTCAGGGTAAGAGAAAGTCGTGTGAGGGAAACACCAGATTATTTTTATTAGTCAGCAATATACAATACATATTCTATAATATTCTCAATGTGTATTTTGTGACGTCCTTACATTAAATGCTCTGATATGGAAGATGAAGCTTCGGGAATAAAGGTAATCAAATGATGAGGCCAGATTTGGATTAAAAAGAGGGAAGGATAGATGATCGAATTTTTTTCAACCATATTTCTTAATTTTCGTTTCCGTGACACCAACAGTATGGGGCTGAGCATTGTTATGAATCAAGACAGTGTTTTGACTAACAAGGAAACATTCAAAAGGTGTCGTCTTCACAAACTATTGAAAAAAAATATATGCGATTCTACTCTTCATAAAACACCAGAAAGTAAAAAAATTATCGGCTGAAATGAAAATTATCAAATTTAAGCGTTTTTGGCGATTTAGCGTTGTTAGGCGATAAGTTTGCTAGAACCGAGATTGCCGTGTACGAACAGAACCGTGTTTTGCTTCTCCACCAAGTACTCAAAATCAATCCCCTAACAGTGAAGCGCTCAAAATCGCTCCAAGAGTGGTGAGCGACGTCCCTCTCCTTGTTCAATCCCCCACAACCTCACCGTTCACAACCTCACTTTTACTGGGGTTGAATTCCCCAAATTCTCTCCAATTGAACCGGTTCCTCAAAAGAGGGGTTGATTACTAGGGTCAGAAACAACCCCGTTGTCACCCTTTCCAATCCTTATTCCGAGATAGATAGTTGTAAACGGACAAAACAGAAAGGGGGATCAAAAGAAGCATCGTTAAAATGCGGGTTGATTTTAAGCGAGGTTGTAAACGGACAAAACAGAAAGGGGGATTAAAAGAAGCATCGTTAAAATGCGGGTTGATTTTAAGCGAGGTTGTAAACGGAGCCAACTGGGATTGTTTCTGATCCTAGTAATCAACCCCTCTTTTGAGGAACCGGTTCAATTGGAGAGAATTTGGGGAATTCAACCCCAGTAAAAGTGAGGTTATGAACGGGGCCCAACAGTGTGAAATCGCCAAATATGCTTAATTTTGATAATTTTGTGTGGTCGCTGTAATTCATTTCAGCCGATATTTTTTTCACTTTCTGGTGTTTTATAAAGAGTGGAATCACATATATATTTTTTTTCAATATTTTTTGAAGATGACACCTTTTGATATTTCCTTGAAAGTATTTTGCTCCTGTTGTTTTGAACTGCACACCGATGTTTTTTTTATATAAAGTCCCACAGCATTGAACAGCGATAGCGAGATTTTAAATTGTCTTAAAACTTTTGAGTGATCACAACAAACTGACGTTTCCAACATGTTTCATATAATGAATTATTTAATCAAAAGAGCGAATCGTAATTTGTGTGAGTTAAGTGTGACATCAATCAGATTCCTCCTTTCTCCCTTCTCGTATAATCCAATGGGATTTTCATTGCTTCGTTTAATAAGGATATCCCAATCAAAAATGAAGTTTATCAAATTCTGTTTTTTGAATATTACTCTCTAAACAGGTTGTCTTTTATTATTATTATTAAAAAAAAAAAAAAAAAAAAAAAAAAAAAAGCACCACAGAACTGGCATTTAAAAGTATTAAGTACAAAACTTTGAATAAACACCATAAAAAGCAAAAACTCGCAACAGTTGTTTCGATGTCGAAAGAAAATATGACCTTTCGTTAGGCAAACAAAGTAGGCACGAGTGCTGCAAACACTGCGTTGGCTAGGTGCGTTGCAGCTTTGTTTGCAGCACTCGAGCCTACTTCGTTCGCTTGACGAAGGATCATGTTTTATTTTGACGCCGAGACAATTGTTGCAAGTTCTTGCTTTTTATGGTGTTTATTCAAAGTTTTGTACTTATTAGATTGCCTTTTAGTTTAGTGAGCAATTTTTTGAAAGAGATACCTGTTCAGAGAGTAATATTGAAAAAACTTCATTTTTGAATGAGATATTTTTATAAAACGTTAAATTTTTATTTTTATTAAAAGTCCCATAATATATATATTATAAAGTATAAATTATAAATTTTTATTTTTATAAAAAGTCCCATAGGATACCCTTGGAAGGAGGAGTGTGGTAATGATGATCAGCCTTAAGAAGACAATGGATTTTAAATTACCAAAATATCAGCCATAATATGTTAATACTTAAAAAATAATAATAAAAATAAAACATCAAAAGACATTGATTTAAACAAATTTATAACTCAGTAAAAGTAGTTTTTAGAGATAAATGTAAAAATAGTTTAAATAGGTTTTTTTTTTTTTTTTTTAACTAATATTTTAAAGAATTTTATGGCTTAAAATGTTCCTTACGACTTAATTTTACACCGAAATCCTATAAAAAGGATCAAATATCTGTGTATCCATTTTAGTTTCAGACTTAATTTAGGCTTCGGAACACAATTTTACCTTTAAAAAGTTTGCAACGTAAAAAAAAAAAAAAAAAAAAAAAAAAAGAAAAGAAAAAGAAACTTCACTACCAAACATTATCTGTAAATTTTACGAAGAGCTGTATTTTATTTGTCGTAAATTTTACAGATCACCATAAAATTTACGGATAAAATTTGGGAGCGAAATTTCAACTTTTACAATGTAGAATTCACAAGTAATTTCACCATTCAAACACAAAAATATTTCTACGAAATAAATTGTAAATGGATCCACAAAGTAATACAGAAATATGTTCAGATTATACATTTAAAAATTAATTTTTTTTTTTTTATTTATTTATTTAAATATTTTTGAAGAAATTTTAATTAAATCGATATTGTTACATTTTAATGTTACACATATACATGGTCTGTCCCGAAAATAATGCGCCCATTTTTATTTTAAGAAATTTATTGAACCGATTCGTACACTTACTCAATATTCTTCTAAATACATCCCTCCTGCTTCAACACACTTGTCCCGACGCGAATTCCACGCTTTATATGCGTCCTGGCTGTCAGTCACAGAGATGTCCTTTAGTAACATCGTCGTAGCCCCCTTGATGTTCTCCAGGGTCCCCAAATGCTGTCCTTTGAAGAATTTTTTAATCTTCGAGAACGAAAAGAAGTCGGACGGGGACAAATGAGGACTGTAAGGTGGCTGGAGGAGCGTTGAGACGCTGGGAGCATTGTCATGGTGCAGCTTCCAGGAATTCTTGATCTCGCACCTGACGCGGTTGACCCGTTGCTTTAGCCTTTTCAGTACTTTGACGTAAAATTTGGCGTTGACTGGTTGGCCAGGTGGAACAAATTCAAAATGGACCACTCCCTTGGATTCGAAAAAAAAATGAGCATCGCTTTGCCCTGCGATTTGCTCATTCTTGCCTTTTTTGGGCGTGGAGACGACGTCGTGTGCCACTCTGCGCGCTGTCTTTTTGTTTCTGGGTCGTGCAAGAAGGTAAAAGATTCGTCATCACTTACCACATTGTCAAAAACAGTCGGATCGTCCTCACAACACTGCAACAATTCTGCTCGAGAGTTTGTTCGATATTAATTTCGACCGAGCCTTCACACAAGGGCACTGAAACAGGCACTGTGACTCTGCAGGAGCTCGGAGCCGACTGGTGCTGGTGACCCTTGTTCCCAAGACTCCACCCACCCTTCCGTGCAAGCGACAACCCTGTGCAACGGATAGTCGCGGAAGAAGAAAATGAGGCGCATTACTTTCGGGACAGACCTTGTATATAAGTAAAATTTCATAATTTTAAGTTTGTAATTAAAAAAAAAAAGCTTAATAAGGTATACAGTTTTTTTTTTTAGGTTGATTTCTTTATTAGGTTGATTTCTTTAGAAATCGACCTATTGCAATTACTTCGTTTATCTATCTATATATATATCCATCTATCTATAATGAAAATTTTGTCATCACGATAACTCCCGAAATAATACTCGAAATGGAACCAAATTTGGACAGTGAACTGATCTTATAAATATCTTGGATGAGTTCGTTAACCAAGTTGCTCCGACTTTTTGTTTTCAAGTGGCAGCCACTTGAAAATTTCAAACCGACATTGTAAAAAGTATATTTAAAGCAAGATTTGCTTGAATTTTCTTGTAAATACAGGCCACATAAGGGTCTCAATGAAGTTTATTAATGAAGTTTATCCGCCATTTTTAATAAAGTGGCAGATATTTTAAGTTAAGTGGGACCACTTGAAGTCAGGCTACCACTTGAAAATTTAAAATCACTATAACTTCCGAAATAATACTCCAAATCGATCCAAATTTAGACAGTGTCTTAACTTATCTTATAAATATCTTAGATGAGTTTATTAACCAAGTTGCTCCACCATTTTGTTTTCAAGTGGAGACCACTTGAAAATTTCAAATTCAAATTGTAAAAAGCGTATTCCGAATTTGTTTGAAATTTGATGTAAATATAGACCACATAAGGGTCTCAATGAAGTTTATTAATGAAAATTTTCCGTCATTTTTAATAAAGTGGTAGATATCTTAAGTTAAGCGGGGGCACTTGAAATCACTCTACCACTTGAAAATTTAAAATTAGAATAACTTCTGAAATAATACTCCAAATCGAACCAAATTTGGATAGCGTCTTAAGTTATCTTATATATAACTCAGATGAATTTGTTAACCAAGTTGCTCTGCCATTTTGTTTTCAAGTGGAGACCACTTGAAAATTTCAAATTCAAATTGTAAAAAGCATATTCCGATTTTTTTTAATTTTGATGCATACATAGATTATACAAGTGTCTCAAATAACTTTATTAATGAACTTTACTCGCCGTTTTTAATAAAATGGCGGATATCTTAACTTAAGTGGGACCACTTGAAATCAGGCTACCACTTGTAAATTTAAAACCATGATAACTTCCGAAATAATACTCCAAATGGAACCAAATTTGAACAGTGTCTTAACTTATATTATAAATATCTTAGATGAGTTTGTTAACCAAGTTGTTCCACCATTTTGTTTTCAAGTGGAGACCACTTGAAAATTTCAAATTTAAATTGTAAAAAGCGTATTCCGAAATTGTTTGAATTTTGATGTAAATACAGACCACATAAGGATCCCAATGAAGTTTATTAGTAAATTATATCCGCCATTTTTAATAAAGTGGCAGATATCTTAAGTTAAGCGGGACCACTTGAAATCAGGCTCCCACTTGAAAATTTAAAATTCCGATAACTTCTGAAATAATACTCCAAATCGAACCAAATTTGGGCAGTGATATTATCATATAATTAGCTTGAATGTTTTCACTGGGCAACTTGTCCCGACAGCTTGTTTCTAAGTTCCAGCCACTGGAAATCACACTGCCACTTGAAAATATGCCATACCGATAACTTTTAAAATACTAAATGGATTCAAATAAAAGTTGGATAATGAACTTATGGTTCAAATATCTAGGATACGTTCACTTGGTGACTTGATCCGCAATTTTACGTCCAAGTGGCTGCCACTTGAAAATTTATCAATATAGTAACTTTAGTAATACAGAATCGGTTCGCATCAAATTTGGGTAGTGGATTTATCCTTCAAATATCTCAGATAAGTTCGCTGAGCATCTCACTCCGCTTTTTTTTTTTCCCAAGTGGCGCCACCTGAAAATTCCTT
This sequence comes from Salticus scenicus, assembly GCA_963930645.1. NCBI lineage: Eukaryota > Metazoa > Arthropoda > Arachnida > Araneae > Salticidae > Salticus > Salticus scenicus. Next base: position 181,668,239 of record OZ005659.1, read on the forward strand.
ATGACGATAATTTTTTAAATACTGATTTAATTTGAACTAAAACTGGACAAGGAACTTATACAAATATACTGGATGATTTCACTGGGCAAGTTGTTTTGCCATTTTGTTTCGAAGTTGCAACCACTTAGACTGCCACTTGAAAATTTGCCATAAAATTAACTTTTGAAACACGGCACTGATTTAAACCACAGTTGGACAGTGAACCTATGCTTCAAATACCTTGGATATATTTGCTGGGCAACTTGTTCCGCTGTATTGTTTCCAACTGGCTGCCACTGGAATATTTGTTATCACGGTAACTTTTGAAATACTTAATCAATTCAAATCAAAGTTGAAAAATGGATTTATCTTTCAAACAACAAAAATCTAGAAAATTCACGTAACTCGTGAACCAATCAAGTTATTGCGTCCATCTTTGGTATATCGATTATAAGTATTTTCTCGCCAAAAGTCGCCAAAAAAGTCGCCATAGGGGAAAAGTCGCCAAATTTGGCGCAAAATCCATTACCTGCGTTGCTGGATCTTTTTTATGCTTTTTTAAGGAAAAATTAGGCTATTTTAATGCTAAAACAGGCTAGAAATGCAGAAAACTAACATTTTATCAACTTACTATTGAAAGAACTTCTACAAAAAAAATTATTTTTAAATTTGAAACAATAATTTAGATGAACTTTCTCTGCCATTTTGATCGAAGGTCCAGCCACTTAATTTTTCAACACGATGACTTTTGACATATTGAATTAATTCGAACTATATGTGTACAGTAGACTTATCTCACAAATACATTTCATATATTTGTCAACTTATCTCACCATTTTGCTTCCAAGCGCCGGCCACTTGAAATTTTTAAATTCACATAAAAAGGTATTTATGAACCGATTTGCTTAAAAATCCATATGTGCATAGCCTACATCAATATTTCTACAAAATGCATTAATAATTTGTAGCCGCCATTTTCAAACAAAATGACGGCTACTTGATAAGGAAAAAGAAATCAACCTACCCTTCCGAATAAGCCGGAAGGTCTTGTTTTTTTTTTTAATTAATAAATATTAACAATCGTTTAAACATTATTTTGTAAAACAGGGCCCATTTAATTAATAATAATAATAATAATAATAATAAATGAAGTAAAATAAAATTAACTAACCAGTAATGACATATAAATTAAAAATATATAAATAAATAAAACGAAATAAAATACGTATTTTTGTCTAAAATAGGGTTTCTTCAACTTTTTCGATACTGATTATTGTTAATTTTCTTTTTCTTTCAAAAAAAAGGGCCGCGGTAGCCCAGTCGGTAGAGCGCCGACCTCGCAACTGGAAGATTGCGGGTTCGGTACTCGAGCCGGCCAAAGACTGTCGTGTACACTAATGGTGGCTGGTGCACGTAAAATCTGTCGTGGCCGCGATGTCCTCCATGTTCCCATAAAAAATTATACCTCTGGAGGTCACCGAAACGGGAGAGCCATCCCTTCCGTGGAGGATCAAAATGCGATGGCATGTCTCCGGATCACATCTAGGGAGGAGTCCCAGATCGCCGCCAATTGCCTATCTGCGCAGCATTAGTACGATGTAAAACCCAACCAACGAACCATCTTAAAAAAATAATAATAATAAAGACTTTAAAATTATAACATCGTTTTCAAATTATTCAATTATATTTTCGATAAATGTCCAACCATCGCAAAACTGGAGACAACGTTTTATCCATAGACTGAGACTAATAGTCCTCCGTACTAATAAATAAATAAATAATAAAAACATATTTTTATTCCAAAATATAATAAAATTTTTGAACTGGAGTTGGGGGCTCATGGCTTCAGATCCCCCCCGCCGCCCCCTCGGTCGGTTACCATTTAATATGTACTGTGACCGAAATTATACATACATGCAAAACTAAACTCAGTCGGATGGTAGAAAGTAGGTTAAAATTCGTATAATTAAATCTTTAACTGGAGTTGGGGCCCATGAACCTCTCCCATAAGTCTGTTACTGCTTGAACATTCATTGCCATCAAGATATGTATGCAAAATTTCAGCTCAGTCGGATAATAGGAAGTGAGTTAAAATTCGCTTGCAAGATTTGATCCTAACGGACAACAAACGAAGGAGCAGGACACCTCCCTTTCGGATGTTGCTGTTTGGGTATATATTGTCATCAGAGTTACATATGTAGGTACAGTTTTAGCTCAATAGGATATAGAAAGGGAGTTCAAATTCGCTTGAAAGATTTGACTCTGGTAAACAACGAATGAAAGGGTCCAGTGATCTTTAAGATCATTGCTGCCTAAGCATGAATTGGTATCGGAGTTATACATGCATGCACAATTTCAGCTTAATGGGTTGATAGGAAGGGAGTTAAAATTCATTAGCAAGATTGACGGTGACAGACAATAAGCGACGCTAAATAAAAGCAGATAATATAAATCAAAACCATATCGCCCTAAATGACTATTACTTTCCATTCAATGATGCAAAAGTGTTTCGTAATTTTTAAGTGATGTATAATTTTACTCTTGTATTTCTTTTCTTTTTTTTCTTTTCCTTTAATTCGAATGTCTCTTATACACGTAGAAATATACATAATTAAAGTAAATTATCCATTTTCATTTTCCCCGAACTACACTTGATACATAAAAGTGTTTCACCCAGGAGGCCCACTGAAAATATAACAGCACTTTTATCGCAGATTGAAAGCAAGAGCCTTGTGGGTTAATAAATAAGAATTAAAAATAACTATGTAGTGTTAAGAGTACAAAATAATTTACAGAATATACGTACTTCATATTTTGTTGACCATCCAACAACCGCTGGAATAACGAAGAAAGGTATTACACCAACGAAACTTAATATGCCAGAAACTGTCCCTATAAAGAAAAACATATCGCATCAGTAATATTTTAGCCAGTATAATTAAAACAGTTGTTCTATATTTGGTTATTTAATTAACAATGTTTCAATTTGCAGAGAGAAAAAATTGCATAACAGTCATTTTAATGCATTTTTTTTTTAAACTAATCTTTAATTCTTAAAAATATTCTTATCAATAATGTTTTAAATTTCAGCAACTATCGTAGGATTATTTCCATTCACATAAATATTACGATTTAGGATTAAATACAATATAATTCTCTGAAACCATATCTTCAAAATGGAAATAGCCATAATTTCACAGCGATCACAATTTCTTTATGAATTTCTCGGCTTCAGACTTTGACGTCACACCTACAACAATGCATTAAAAGACAAAGAAAATTGGAATGGAACGAATAAAATAATTTTAAACAAAAAAGATTATTTGACAGTGAAAAATGACTTCAAAGCTGTAACAATGTATCAAAAGGTTGAAAGAAAATTTTATCCATCGTTTGAAATGAAAAAGAAAATACGATTCAAAGACCAAAAAAAAAAAAAAAAAAAACAGATCCTGATGTAGACGTCATTTTTGTTATTTCAGGCTTACCACATACAATGAGGGGGGGGGGGGGAATCATATTTCACTCACATATTGATCAGTTAGCATTTTAATACGTTCAGTTTAATCTTTACTCTTTTTACTTTCCAAAAATATAAAGGGTTGTTATAACTAAAGTTCGCCTATTCAGAAGGCTCTAGAGCCGGTTCTATGGGTCCAAACGAAACAAAATTTCACTAGTATGTAGTACAAATGATGCACTCTGCGAAATTTAAAAAAAAAAAAAAAAAAAAATAGCCGAAAGTTTCTTTAATAGGTGGCGCTGCTGCAATATCTAAGGCGATTTTTGCAAATTTATTCTAATCAATTTCGGACAATTTAGACGAAACACAATTTATTATTTTTTTTATTATTAATATTACTTTTGCAAAAAATCGGCAAAAATCGCTTTAGATTTTGGCGCAGCGCCACATATTAATGAAATTAACTCCTTTTTTTTTTTTTTTTTTTTTTTTTTTTTTTTCCAAGATCGTACCGCTACCTAATTATTTTCGTCAATAGGTGCCTCTGCGCTCTGCAAAATCAAAAAAAAAAAAAAAAAGTAAAATTTTCGTCAATAGGTGACGTTGGGTTAACATTTAAAACGATTTTTGTAAAAAAATTAATAAAGGAAATAAAGGAAAATTTATTTCTCAGATGCTAATATTTGCAGATTCATTTTATCAATTTCGGTCAATTCAAACGAAACATACAGAATTTATTTTGTTTTTTACAAAAATTCTGCAAAAATCGACTTAGATATTGACATAGTGCCACCTATTGACGAAAATAATTAGATGTAGCCGTGCTCTGCGAAAATCGGGGAAAAAAAAATAATAAAAATAAAAATAAAAATAAATAAATAAATAAATAAATTACAATTTTCGTCAATAGGTGGCGCTAGGCCAATATCTAAGGTGATTTTTGTAGATTTTTTGTAAAAATAAAATGAAGGAAAATTTATTTCATAGATGTTAATACTTACAGATCATTTTATCAATTTTGTTTAATCCAGACACACAAAACACACAAAATTTATTTTGTTTTTTTACAAAAAATCTGCAAATATCGACCTAAATATTGGCTCAGCTACACCTGTTGACGGAAACTATAATTAATTATTATTATTATTATTTTCCAGTTTTGCAGAGCGCAGAGCCACCTATTGACGAAAATAAGTAAGTAGCACTGCTCTCTGAGAAAATCGAAAACAAAATAATAATAATAATAATAATTAAATGAATTACAGTTTTTATAAATAGATGGCGCTGCGCCAAAATTTAAGACGATTTTAGCAATTTTTTTTTTTTTTTTTTTTTTTTGTAAAAAACAAAATAAATTTTGTGTATTTCGTCTGGATTGACCGAAATTGATAGAATGAATCTGCAAAAATCGCCTTTGATATTACAGCAACGCCACCTATAGACGAAAATTTTGATTAATTACTATTACTATTATTATTATTATTATTATTATTATTATTATTATTATTATTATTATTTTCGATATTCGAAAAGCGCATTACTTGTTATACTAGTGAAATTTTGTTTCATTTGGAGCAATAGAAGCGGCTCTAGATCCTTCTGAATAGACGAACTTTAACAACAACCCTGTATATGTAAGGAAACTATTCTAATCATGTAAAAAATTCGACTTTGAGATTTTGGTGTTTCTATATGTTTTAAGGTCCCCTGAGTTTATTTTTGTGGTGATGTGTGTGTGTATGTATGTATGCGTGCGTATGTGTGTGTGTATGCATGTATGCATTCGCGTATATATGTGTATGTATATGAATGAACACGGTAGCGTCTAAATACTTCGATCGAGCTGAAAATTGGCACGTACGGTATAGGTCACCGAAGCACGAACTCTATTGATTTTGGTGAATGTAGCCCTCATATTTTTACTTTCCGAACACTCGTTAGGAAAGTATTGTAATCATGTCAAAAATCAGAATTTGATGTTTTGGTGTTTTTTTTTTTTTTTTTTTTTTTTTTTTTTGAGGTCCCCTGAATTCATATTTACTATTTTTACGATGATGTATATGTGTATTTATGTATGTGTGTATGTATGGGAATGAACACGATAGCGCCTAAACGCTTTGTTCGAACGAGCTGAAATTCCTAAAAATCAATAATCGAAATTGGAATTCTACTTTTTGTCATCTCCTCCGGGGGTCAAAATTGTGATGTGTGTCTCCGAATCAACACAATGAGGTGCGGGTGGGGGAAAACCTTGATCATTGCTATTGTCCACTGCATAGATCGCATGCGACATAAAATTCCCTCAACCTCCTTTTTTATCATTGAAATATGATCTTCGCGTTAGGAAACTTTATTTTATACAAAATTATATAATCTTTTTTTTTTTTTTTTCCTCAATAGTTTTCTTCTGATTTGTTTGTACCCAATTTTTGTGCTTATTTCTCTCTCTCACTCTATGTGTGGGTGAGTGTTTTTCATGATTTATTATATATAATTTTAATTGTGTTTTAAACCACTATTTAAACCACAATCAAATGGTTTAAACATAACTGAAATAAAAATAAATTTTAAATAAAATTATTAAAATACTAGCAGGCAATGCCCGCTTTGCTGGTCACTATATTTAAATGATTTTTCAAAATGATTGAATCACTGTTTATTTTTATATCACATTATAAATAAAAATTAAAAAAAAAAAAAAAAAAAAAAAAAACTACATTGAAATCGTCCTAAACCTTGCTTCGGTTACCAGCTGCCTACGGCAGGTCTTTTTCCGCCCGCACTGCATCGGGTCCAGGTTACCACTGCCTGTAGAAAGGTCTATTCCAGGTACTTCAATTTGGGTATTTATAGGCGAAAAGTAGATTTCTTATTTTAAGAACTAAGATTTCAAAGATGACTGTATCTCAATATCTATTAAATATTTTAGTTTCATTGTTCAATAGCAAAATTTCATTATTCGCGTGAAAATATATTTCTTTTTTAGTCGAAAAGAATGAATTGGGAAACTTTTTTCGCAACAATTAAATTTAAAACTAATATTAAAATGGCTAATTTTCAAGCAATTATAAGGAAAATATTTTCATATTTTAATTAATAATAATAATTTTAAAAAAATCTACCAAATATAAAAACAATCTCGTATGTTGTTCTCGAATGCTTTATAGAATATTTTGATTAGTTACAATATTCCATCTCTTACAAAAGTGAAACATCTATATTTTTCTTTAAAATTGCTTATTGATGACACGTTGATTTTTTTATAGCCATATCTCTTCAAGAATAAATATTTATTTTACGATTTTTCTCCAGTTTTTTTTTTTTTTTTTTTTTTTTTCACTTAAATTTTTATTTTGTGCGTTTTAGTAACTAAAAGAAAAGCTTTTAATTAAAAAAAAATCTAATCAGAATTTCTTAGGATACTATGTAGACAATGAAATGTTTTCTTTTACAATTGAAATCTTATCTATTTATTACCTGCAAAAAAATAACACATCCGCCACCGAGTATCGAACCCACGACCATCGCATTAAGAACTTGACGCTTTAACCGACTAAACCACTTTCCAACATAAGAAAGGTTTAGTAAAGTTTTATAATGCACCAATTTATTATTATTCATATCGCAAACACTCAAATGAATTATTCTATTGAAATCTGAAGTTTGCGTTTGTCAATTCACAAACTGAAAAATAATTTGTTGTATACAATTAATATAGGCTGACCAGATCAGAATTCCTTTATAATAAAGAAGCGTTAAAAATTGGTACAATTTTCCATTTATGGATCTATTTTTCATTCTTAATAAATAAGGACTAAAAATAAAATATTATTGATTAATCATTTACTTATAATAACAGGAGACTTGGCGTTGGAATATTAAAACCCGAATAAACTACTACGTCAGAAACGCCAAAGAAAAATATTGGAAATGCATTTCCAATATTTTTCTTTGGCGTTTCTGACGTAGTAGTTTATTCGGGTTTTAATAATCATTTACTTATTTCTACAATTTTTTAAAACTTAGAAAAATGCTTTCAAAATAAAGGCCGTCCTCAGAAAATGGGGACTAGAGGTCTGCACGGGCCGGGTTCGGGCCGAATTTTTGAATTTGCTCTCGGGCCGGGCCGGGCTCAGTTTTTTTGTGTAAACCTCCTTTTTTATCATTGAAATATGATCTTCGCGTTAGGAAACTTTATTTTATACAAAAATATATAATTTTTTTTTTTTTTTTTTTTTTTTCTCAATAGTTTTCTTCTGATTTGTTTGTACCCAATTTTTGTGCTTATTTCTCTCTCTCACTCTATGTGTGTGTGAGTGTTTTTCATGATTTATTATATATAATTTTAATTGTGTTTTAAACCACTATTTAAACCACAATCAAATGGTTTAAACATAACTGAAATAAAAATAAATTTTAAATAAAATTATTAAAATACTAGCAGGCAATGCCCGCTTTGCTGGTCACTATATTTAAATGATTTTTCAAAATGATTGAATCACTGTTTATTTTTATATCACATTATAAATAAAAATTAAAAAAAAAAAAAAAAAAAAACTACATTGAAATCGTCCTAAACCTTGCTTCGGTTACCAGCTGCCTACGGCAGGTCTTTTTCCGCCCGCACTGCATCGGGTCCCGGTTACCACTGCCTGTAGAAAGGTCTATTCCAGGTACTTCAATTTGGGTTTTTATAGGCGAAAAGTAGATTTCTTATTTTAGGAACTAAGATTTCAAAGATGACTGTATCTCAATATCTATTAAATATTTTAGTTTCATTGTTCAATAGCAAAATTTCATTATTCGCGTGAAAATATATTTCTTTTTTAGTCGAAAAGAATGAATTGGGAAACTTTTTTCGCAACAATTAAATTTAAAACTAATATTAAAATTGCTAATTTTCAAGCAATTATAAGGAAATTATTTTCATATTTTAATTAATAATAATAATTTTAAAAAAATCTAACAAATATAAAAACAATCTCGTATGTTGTTCTCGAATGCTTTATAGAATATTTTGATTAGTTACAATATTCCATCTCTTACAAAAGTGAAACATCTATATTTTTCTTTAAAATTGCTTATTGATGACACGTTGATTTTTTTATAGCCATATCTCTTCAAGAATAAATATTTATTTTATGATTTTTCTCCAGTTTTTTTTTTTTTTTTTTTTTTTTTTTTTCACTTAAATTTTTATTTTGTGCGTTTTAGTAACTAAAAGAAAAGCTTTTAATTAAAAAAAAATCTAATCAGAATTTCTTGGGATACTATGTAGACAATGAAATGTTTTCTTTTACAATTGAAATCTTATCTATTTATTACCTGCAAAAAAATAACACATCCGCCACCGAGTATCGAACCCACGAACATCGCATTAAGAACTTGACGCTTTAACCGACTAAGCCACTTTCCAACATAAGAAAGGTTTAGTAAAGTTTTATAATGGACCGATTTATTATTATTCATATCGCAAACGCCCAAATGAATTATTCTATTGAAATCTGAAGTTTGCGTTTGTCAATTCACAAACTGAAAAATAATTTGTTGTATACAATTAATATAGGCTGACCAGATCAGACTTCCTTTATAATAAAGAAGCGTTAAAAATTGGTACAATTTTCCAATTATGGATCTATTTTTCATTCTTAATAAATAAGGACTAAAAATAAAATATTATTGATTAATCATTTACTTATAATAACAGGAGACTTGGCGTTGGAATATTAAAACCCGAATAAACTACTACGTCAGAAACGCCAAAGAAAAATATTGGAAATGCATTTCCAATATTTTTCTTTGGCGTTTCTGACGTAGTAGTTTATTCGGGTTTTAATAATCATTTACTTATTTTTACAATTTTTTAAAACTTAGAAAAATGCTTTCAAAATAAAGGCCGTCCTCAGAAAATGGGGACTAGAGGTCTGCACGGGCCGGGTTCGGGCCGAATTTTTTAATTTGCTCTCGGGCCGGGCCGGGCTCAGTTTTTTTGTGTATAGTCGGGTCGGGCCTGAATGAAATTTTCTCCGGGCCAGGCCGGGCCTGAATAAAATTTTCTCCGGGCCGTGTCGGCGCGAATCTTTTTCTGGTTTCCTCGTTAATCAACGAAAAAGGAAAATGATAAAATATTTCTTCAGTCATTTATTTTACGTAATTTTACAGGCTTATGTGTCATATAAAGTTCTATTTTGTTAAAAAAGTGTCTGTAACGTCAATTTAATTGTCCATCAGTCTGTCTGTCCGAAATCTGATTTTTCGGAAATATTTTTACCATGCCTCGAAATTAATATATTTTATTTAAAGTAATATTAGATGGTTCCCTATTCAAAATAGTATGCATGTCACTACCAGTTTGCGTACATGTACATAACAAAAGAAATCAGATACATTACTGTGTATAAGGGTTTGTTTCTTATGATCTGTTAAGTTTAGGTGGTATAAAGGCTATAAAAATCTTTCCGCTGTAACTTTTTCTCTAAGGCTCCTTTTCCATTTCTCCAGTGGACGAAAGTAGTATCATTTTTATCATGGGCAAAAGTAACTTTTCTATTGAATATGGTTGGATTAACATTAAAGTTTTGTTTACCGGAGCACATGAAAGATTCGGATACATTATTGTATATAAGAGAAAATGGTTGAAAGTGCATTTTCAGTAGTATTAACCATTTTAAATCACCTTCCTATATTGTTTGATGAATGCTAATATTTTCTATTTGACTTTCTGTTTGTCTTTGTGCCTTGTCTATAATAATGAATTTCTGTTCATATATAATTGTCTTGTAAAATTTCAGCAGTTTTGTTAAAGAACGTACTATTGTTTGGTTATATAAAACCTCTGCAAAACACATACTAAAAATCTGTTTTGTAAAAACGCTTTTTTTTTTTTTTTTTTTTGTTATTTTACATATTTTTTAATCGAGCAGGGCCGGGTCGGGCCTGATTTTATCGCTTTTTGTCCGGACCGCATTTTTTGCCGGGCCCGGGCCTCGAAATTCCGGCCCGTGCAGACCTCTAATGGGGACATCTGGTCAGCCTAAATTAATGAACAAGCGATATTCATGCTCTACGGTAAATACACTGCTATTTTTCTTTTTCTTTCTGATTTTTGTAAGCGAGAAATAGTTTCATTGGACTTTTTGAAAATATTCTTCAAATAATGTAGATTGCGTGTGCAATTAAAAGAAAAATTTATGGCTGAAGTACCTGAGAGATTTGGAGCGATATCTACTCCTGCCATACAAACTCCGAATGTTATGAAATCTCCAAGAAGGCCACCTACGGTAAAAAAGATAGTATTGAGAGTGGGGTCGCAACCAGCTAATAAGATGGCGACAAATCCGGCACAAGAAAACACAGAATCTGGAAAATAAATAAATAAATAAATAAAATAAAATAAAATAAAATAAAATAAATAAAGTTATTTGAAGAATAATAAATGTATTCTGATTTTTATTATTTTTTTTAAAGTACATAAACCGTGGTGGAACTGTTACAAATTTGCACGTTTTGATGGCATCATATTTAAAATATAGGAACAAAGAATGGAATAAATGACAGAAATCCCATAAGGCGAAGATAAATAGAAACATAAGTCTATTTCTAATAAACTTACAAAGTTGCTACGAATTTTAAAATAAAATTTTATTTAAAAAAAAAATTGGTCACTACATTTGAATATAATTGAAAAAACATACAAAGAAAAAAAATCTAAAAAAGAAATCATAAGTTTTGCGTGCATATATATTTTTCGTAAAAAAAAAATGAAAACTCGGACCATTTGTAACAGATCATTTGATCGAGGCATCATGGCTTCAATTTTGCCATCTATTTACGAAATTTCAAATACCAAAATTAAATTACTTATTTTTATGAAATTTTTGTAATATTCTTAAAATGTAAAAATGAAGATCAAAAGGGCCATAAATTCATGAATAGTAATCAAAGCATAATTGAATTTAACAATGAATTTTCACCTTTCAAACAGGAAAACGTTAATTAAATATCGTAATAATACTATTCACTAGACATATTAATAAATTTATATTTAGATATTATACAATTTGTACGATTGAATAAATGTACTTTGTTTTTACATTCATCAGCAATAACACTGTGGCCACTTTGTAAATGAATCAAAAGCTCGAGTATACAGTAAGTGTAAAATTTGAATAAAAATTTAAGTAAAAAAAACATTTTTTTAACAGTAGAAGCTTTTTATTGTGGAGACCTAAAAAGCATAAAATAAAAAATTATGCTTGCAAAGACATGCTATAAAGAAATGAAAGTTTCAACACTAAGAAAATTTCAGAGAAAAATATTTCACTTTTGCAAGAGGTGAAATTTTTTTAATTTTTAAAATATTTTATAAAGCATTCGAAACCAATATTATAGGTCATTAGTTTTTGTTTAAGTATTCGTTATGCCATAAATTGCTAAGGCCTCGAAAGTTTTTAAAACATTCTGATAAGTAAAAAAAATTCATCCCTTACAAAAATGAAATATCTATATTTTTCTCTAAAATTTTCTTAGTGTTGAAACTTTTATTTCTTTATAGCATGTCTTTGCAAGCATAAATTTCTATTTTATGGTTTATAGGGCTCCACAATAAAAAGCTTCTACTGTTAATTTTTTTTTTTTTTACTTAAATTTTTATTTTGTGCTTTTTAGTTAAAAAAAAAAAAAAAGCTTCTTAGAAAAACTCTTCAAAAATTCTTACGATACTATGTAGACAACGAAAATTTTACTTTATCAACTGTCACCTTTTCTATTAATTATCTGCAAAAATTAACGCAACAGCCGTTCGAGGATCGAACTCACGACCACCAGGTTATCAATATGACGCTCTAACCAACTATGCCAACAAGCAACACACACACACACACAAAAAAAATGTTTACGCTTACTTCAAAGGCCTTGTTTTTTAGTATGACGCGAAGACGCGATGACAAAATCCAATTTCAATAAAAAGCTTCTAAAAAAGAAAAAAAAATCTTCTTAAAAAACTCTTCAAAAATTCTTAGGGTATTGTGTAGTCAACGAAAAAATTTCTTTTATCAATTGGCACCTTTTCTATTAATTATCTGCAATAGTTAACATGCCGGACCTTCTGGGATCGAACTCTCGACCATCGTGTTATTACCTTGACACTATAACTAACTAAGCCAAGGAGCGACAAACAGAATAGCTTATATTTACTTTAAAATGAAGGCGCCTTGTTTATTAGCGTGACGCCATGACAAAATCCAATTTCATATAAAAAAGCTTCTAAAAATACACATATACTTAAAGTACCATGATGATACAGAACTGTTTGTTTTCTCTTGAAAGTAAATTTACAGCGGCTGTAAAAAAGAACAAACAATAATTACCTACAAAGGTTCATTGAACTACATACAACTCTATATTTTTTCTATCTTTCAGTATAAGATCCACTGGAATTAAAGCATTTGTCATACTGAGAAACCAATTTTTAAGTATAGATATCGAAGTAAGGCTTCCAAGCAACCTTACCTTGAAAAGACAGAAAGCGGCACATTGAAACAGCATTGATGTTGCTGCACCAGTACCATAACGATGGTGATAAGTATCGAAAATCAAGCAGCAATTGATATAGTGGCGGAGCAGTTAATCCCCCCGCATACACAGACACATGTAGATTGTGTCGGAGAAAAACTGGTGTACACGGTATTCTGACTATCTACCAGGAGCAACAATTTTCATATAGTCTAAATCTTGATCTACAGCTGTCCATTTGTACCAGTACCTGACAAGGTTTCTGGCTAGCAGCATTTCCCATAGTGATTACAGAATGTCAGACAGTTGTCACAAACTGACTATACTCTTTAGCAACAGATTGCATCGGTACCAGTATAAAAAAATCTGATGAGGACACCACATGACTTCCTTAAACAACCAAAGGAATATATATATGTACTGATAAGTATAAAGGATTTAAGTCCATATTCTTGATTTGTCAGGCGACGAAAAATAAAGTTAAACTAACTAAAAACTAATCGGAAGAATCGATTAGGAAAAAAGGATTATGTTGATTTATACCCTTTATACCATTCAGTGATTGTCAAAATTCATTTAATAAAGGGAAAAAATTGAATTAAATATTTTATACCAAAGATTAATGCTAAATTTCTGACTTGAATCTTTTTTTACCAATGGATTTTATCAAAGACTAAGTGACATGGATTTAAATCCTTTATACCAATCGATAGAGAATTTTTTTCTGAGTCTGACTATGTACTTAACTCAAAATCAACATTTTTGGACTTAAATCTTTTGTACTTATCAGTACAGATATATACTGTTATGAAAACAGTGACAGTTTTGTGTGAGGTAACCGATTCGTAAATAAACAGGTTCCAGTCCCCGAACATTCCTTAAAACAAAAAGAAAACGAGAGAAAAAAAAACTGCTAATATAACCACGATAATACGATTACATATACCGCCGAGACAAATATAGTAGTTTTTTTCAGGAATAGTACTCCATTGCTTATTACAGAATCTCTCATTGGCAAGTGCACAACTTAGAGTAAAATGAAAATGATTCGAGTATGGATGGCCCAGTTTTGTTCTCTTTGGTAAAAATTAGTGGCGAGAAATGATAAATTTTACCAAAATAATTAGTTAAAATTGATAAAGGGTTTTTGGCTATCCTAAAACAATATTTACCGCAAAATTTTATCATTAAACTCGCCAAGCCGCAAATTAGTAGCTAGCGTAGATTTTTGGTCTTGGCATCGAATTTGGCGATTCGGCATCGAATTTGACCGATTTTAGCGAAAATTTGCAGTTTAGGGTTGCCAAAGTTTTGAAACTCTAACTTTAATAATAAGAACAGAGTTTTAGAATATTCCTGAAAAATTCATTGGTTTATAGTGCAGAACTAAATTCTTCGAAAGTTCTATAAATGACTCATAAGACTATAAAAACAAGGAGAGTGATTGTTGATGGTTGTAGGCTAGAACTTGCCTATACCCTTACGTGTCACTTTCTATACGGTATTACAGTAAAAGGGGAAAGAGATGAAAGTTTTTTCATTTCCACGAAGTTGGGATTTCACAGCGTCAAATTGAACATTTAAATGTGGCGAAAAATGGTAGTAAGGGATTTATAAAATTTGGAAACTCTAACCTCAGTAGCAGACCAGTTCTGAAAATTTTGTAATGATGCACTGGTTCCTCGCGCAGTACTACCTTGAAAATTCCATAAACCATTGACAATACTCTCGATTAATTCAAACTCCATTCAGACTTCGAAATATTCAGTTGTTCCTAATTTAGCGAAATTTATGCTCTGTAGTGTATTTAACAGTGTTTATTTGATTTCTGTAGTAAAAATGACTATTTCATTGGGTTGTTTCAAGAATATTAATTTTTGTATCACAAAAGAGTTTATTCAACTGTTTACTGAATATTAATTAAAAAGAAGTGCATTCGTTGACTAGAACCTGCTTATTTATTTAAGAATTACTTTCTACACGCTGAAATGTCGACAACGTTTTTTATCAATATCATTACAGGCTCTATCTACAAGCTGAATATTCATTAAATGAAGTGCATTCATTGACTAGAACCTGTTTATGTCTTTAAAAATTACTTTTTGCAAACAAAAATGTCACCAACTTTCATAACAATATCATTACGGTCTCTATCTAAGTGCTAAATATTCAGTATATAAAGTGCAATCGTGGACTAGAATCTGCTTGTGACTTTGAGAAATACTTTCTACACGCTAACTTGTCGACAACTTTTTTTTTTCTTTTTTTCTTTTTATTGTTATTATTATTATCAATATCATTACAAGCTTTATTTATGGGTTGAGTATTCATTAAATGAAGTGCAGTCGTCGACTAGAACCTACTTCTATCTTAAAAAAGAATTTCTATACGCTAAAATGTCGAAAACTTTCACATCAATAACATTACGGGCTAAATAGTCATTAAATAAAATACATTCGTCGACAAGAACCTACTTATGTCTTTAAGTATAACTTACTACACGAACCTCCTAAAACTTATTTTCTGTAAAAATTAGAATATTATTCTGTCAATTCAGTGTACGTATCATGTGAAATAAACAAATAAGTTTTTTTTTAAAATAATATATCAGTTTGGAGTAAAGCCTGATTTCCCACGGGCCAAATAGGGCAAGCATTTTGGTCTCATCTATAAAAGGGTCTCTGAATCATCCTCTTAAAATTATAATATATTTTACATGTATACAAAATTCACTTTGTGTATTTTATGATAGAAGGAGCCCCCACTTAATAATTTTGCCCTGGGCCCTAACTTCTGTAACTCAGTCCCTGGTTCGGTGATGCCGTTAAAATTATCCCTAACAGCTCATCTTCTCCTCAGGATATCTTCAAGATGCCTGCAGGATGAAACGACATCCAAAAAACATCCTGAAGATGTACTGTGGATAAGAGTGCTGTTAGGGAAGGTGATACCATAAATCAGCTGGAAAAAGCAGATAGATAAAAAAAATTAAAGGAAGTGAGCAGACATACTTTTTGAAAAATTACGTGCACTGGAAGTTTTTGTAAATGAAAATATGAAAGAAACGTCGAGTCATTCGACAACTGATTATTATATAAATAAGAATTCTAGTTTTTTTTCGATAACTCAACATGTAGTAATGCATTAAGTACGAAAACAAGCAGAAGTATACCCTTAAAAGGACATTTAATATCCACATAATTGACACATGCGGCTTTTAAAGCTACATGGATATTACAACTGGATGAAGTATTAAGAGAAAAGAAATGTCTTGTCTTATGAATATGTTTTTTTCATCTTATTAATTAATAAGTAAAAAGACATCTCTCTGAAGAGCAGCTCAACACATATACCGCTATACAAACGGAAGGAATAGCTTAAAATTTACAAATTCTTATTCAGAAGAGAAATTGTCAGTAGTTTTGGTTTAAATTTTCTTACAATCTACCTTTGCTAATTACTAATGATTTATGTACTTATGACAGGACAAATTACAACTGTTTTCGATGCAAATGGTGGACAATGCGATAGCAGGAAAACTGTCATAATATCCTGGATGATGGTTACACTGAACCAGTAAGAGCTATATATATTATATGTTACTAAATGTATTATTATCAACAATGGTGCAGAAATATACTTATTAAATAATTTTACGGGGAGATCTAAAATATTGATTGGTTAAATGTGTAATTTTTTTTTACGAAAACTCTTTACTTACTGATAACTGTTGCACCTTTCCTGATAAATGCTACGCTGACGTATCCCCTTTTCAACGCCCAGTCTGCTGGGTAACCGCATACACAAGCAAACAGGCCTCGAGTTAATGGTGGTAAACAAGAAAGTTCCCCATTCTGTAAAAGATCAAATAAATTAACAATTTTATTAATATTTCAACAATTGAAAGATTGTTTATAAAATTATCCGACAATATACAAGTATGTCTAGTGCATGGGTATTGCATGTCGAATGAATTAAATAAGACATAAATAGTAATAAAAAAATATAAAATAAAATACACTTTTATTTCAAAATATATTGTAAGATGGTAGAACCAGAATCCCTTCAGAAAAAAAAAAAAAAAAAAGAGTCGCAGAATTCTTGACTCCTAAAATAAAGGTACAAATTCATCATTTTTTGCGTATAAGTGGCTATAATATTACGCTCACTAATATTAAAGAAAGATTCTACAATTATTGCAGAACCTGAACGAGAACTTCAATAGGAAAAACTGAAAAAGGGAAATGTTGAATGAATTTAGGAGAAGTAAAAAGCATTTTCAAAAAAAAAAAAAGCTTACGGAGGACTTTTTCTCATACTTTCCAACCTAACCCGGAAGATTGTAAGTCCCGCTCTTTTCCGCCTACTTTATCACACCAGTCTTTTTTTTTTTTAGAGTACTTTTCTTCTTATTTCGTAAATATATTTGAAGAGAATTACTCTAAAAATTAAGTGGTGTACAAAAATGGGCGGGAACTAACAATCTTCCGGGTTAGGCTGACAAATATGTTTTCTGTATAACCTAGATTACTGCCAAGAATTTGTTATTCAAACGGATGCTACAGAAAAGGAATTGGAGTAATTATGGCTCAACGAATAAATAACGAGGAACATTCCACGCTATAACTAAGCAGAAAATTTATGGTGCCGGATAAACGGTTAACGCTGCTGAAAAGATTTTGCAAGTATTATTTTTGCAATCAAAAAGCTAAAGCTATATTTAGACGGGAAATTTGTCATGGAAACTAACCACAATTCCCTGGTGTTTTTGACAAATATCCTGGATATAATCCCGTATTATTAGCTTTGTAATCGTCCGATTTTACGTAGAATATTGACTGAGAAAAGATAATAAACATGCAGATTTCTTAAGCCGTATAGCATCATAATAATAATAATAATAATAATAATAATAAACCTCTTTTGATGGAATAGAAATTAATGTTCTTTTTGTAAATAGGTTATAAATTAAGATTTTTTTTCATATATTGATCTTGATTGTATTGTATGTTTAAAATTAAGAATTGATAAATAACCTTTCTTGGTGGCCTCTTACTGGTATAAATTCAGTTACCTGCGCTAACAGCCTTTCATTTCAGTGAATTTTTCTCTCGAAACTTTTCAGAAAATTCGTTTTAGGGGGGAAGGGGGAGTGTGCTTTGGCAATCACAATACTTGCATCGAAATTTACAACGGAATGGAAAGCTTTTCAGGACCCCTGCTATTCCATGATGAGATGGGGTCGATAAAGGAATGCTCTAAACCCTTTTTTTGTTCAGCGAATGGAGGTTATATTTATAGAGGATTGTGTTATCGTCTCCCCCCCCCTCCCAGATTGAGCGTTGAAAAAAAAAAAAAAAAAAAGAAGAAGAAGAAGAAGAAGAAGAAGAAGAATATGCAATGAGAAAAGAGAGGGGCTTCAGAGACCCCCAAAATATTCTTTAAATATCACCGTTATTTAAAAGAAATTGATTTGAAAATATATTTGGAGTTTTTCTATCCACATAAGTCATTCATAAAAACAACTCTGTATGTTTCAATTATATAAAAATTACTACTGACACGGGCACTATTGCTCTTCCTACATCTCAGAGGAGCATTTGTCGCCGAGTAAATTCTAATCACGCTTTGTCTTGTCCCACGATGCTCAATTTAGCTTGTTACTCTGTCTAAATATTAAAATCGATGTACAAGAATATTTTTACTTATTCACGTTTACTCAAATATGAGCGAAGAAAAAACACGTTGGCACTGTGTGCACAGATTTTTGAGGAAATAACCCAGCACCACATTTACAAAAACAAGAAATTTTTTCTTGAAATCTCTCTAATCTCTTGTAATTCTCTATTTTTCATTTAAAGAATAATGAAAGATAGGTACAAGCATTTGTAGATAATAAAATTAATCTATATAACATGTTTGCATTGTTTTACTTACTGTTATACTGTCAAGATTTAGAATAGTGCCCATATAGAGAGCTTGAGTAGTTGAGTAAAATCCAAGGATCCAAAACTGACCGAAGTATCCTACAGCTAAGGACCAAAATGGAACAGAAAGCATGATTGACCTCCACGGGATTCTTTCTATCTGAAAAAAAGCTTTGTGTTATGTAACGAAAATTTACTAAGAAATGAACGTCAATTTTCAAGCAAATATTTTATTTTATTGGGTTGTTCGATAAATAATGTCGTTTTTCTTTCATGTTTTTCAAAGTGAATTTATTTATATTAATAACAAACATTAATCAATGATATATTGATCATTTTGTTGGATGACCTCTTGCCATCTTTCGGTAAGATGAAAAATTCCACGTTCAAAGAAGCCTTGTTTTTTAGAAGCGAAGGTTTTAAAAAATGACATTATTTATCGAACAACCCAACAGATTAGAGTTACTGTTTTTTAAGAAATAGCAGCCTAGAGCGCATTTAATCTTTTTTCAATGCAGGCGCAGTAGCCCAGTCGGTAGAACACCGGGTTCGTAATTGGAAGATTGCGGGTTCGGTACTCGAGCCGGCCAAAACCGTCGCGTACTCTAATGGTGGCTGGTGCACGTAAAATCTGTCGTGGCCGCAATGTCCCCCATGTTCCCATAAAAAATTATACCTCTGGGGGTCACCGAAACGTTAGGGACATCTCTTTCGTGAAGGACAAAAATTGCGATGATATGCCTCTCCGGACCACCTCTAGGGGTGAACCCCAGACCGTCGCCAATTGCCCATTGCGCAGCACTAGTGCGACGTAAAACCCATCCATCCACCCAACCCCAACCAACATTTTTCAATGCTTTAATTATAAATTCAGAAGCATCTAAAATTAGAAGAAAATGTAAAATACAAATTTCCACAAAAAATATCGTATAAATTTGCACAAAGAGAATAATTTTTAACCCCTTGCCGGTTTAATTTATTCGTAGGGTGGCAAAAGTTTCCGTCTCAAAAAGGAACACTGATACCAGTATTCTTTATAAATAATTTCTATTACAATAAATTACTGTTCAATTATGATAGAAAGTATTCATAAAGAATACTGGTGTCAGTGTTCGTCTTCAGACGGAAACTCTTGCACCCTTGTTTGTTCGCCTGCCCGAGCTGAGCTCGCGATAAGCCGAGAAGGAGTTAACCAATGTTATAACATTAAAAACAACTATTCATAATGTAATATTCAACCTGGTAAAACCTTTTATGTAAGAAAAATCTTAAATTACCAATATGAGTATCAAATAATAATAACTCGTCAATATTTTTTAAACAAAGTGTTCAACCATAGATCTGCGAAAATTTAAAAGAAAATTGTCGATTTTTTTTCTTCATTTTAATAAACAGACAAAGTTAAAAAAAAAGGGGGGGGGGTAAATAAAAATAAATAAATAAATAATAAATGCTATTTTTGACAGTTAAAAAAATTTATATTTAGTTATACGAAAAGTCATAGTTACTTTGACATAAATTAATGTCTATCAACTTTGGTAATTGCTCAATGAGTAGGGTTGCCCTCCGTTTTTTTTCATAAATTTTAATATGACAGTATAGGACAAATTTTCCAATTAATGTACCCAATTAGGATCATTTAACCAACCATTGCGAAATTATGAAACTTTACTTATAATAGTAATACGCAAGCGAAGTGTGACGTCACTGACCGTCTGTGGGGCCAAACAAAAGATTCCCTATGTTAATTATCCATTGGATTTTTTGTAAAAAAAAAATATTAAAAATTAAGGGAATTTATTTCCCAATTTTAACCCTCATATATGGGTATAATTATCAGTTCAAAAAACCCTTAACGGTTTAAAAGTTTGTGACGCCGCTACTTTATGGCTATAAAAATTTGAAATATGAGTCTTAAAAATAATGATATCAAATTTTAAGTGACGCTTTGCAATTAGTTAAAATATACATAGATTTTCTTATTTGATCATTTACTTTAATCTTTTATTTATATTTATAATGCAAACGTAATATTTTAACTTCAAGATCAGACAGATATATAAAATACACTCACTGATGCTTTTTCATTCGCATTTCAAATTCAAAATAACAGTTTTAAAAGGAATTATATGAAAATTCCAGTGGCGCCTCGGTGTTATTTTAAAAGATATGTTTTTAGATTCCATTAAAATTACTTTTTTTTTTTTGTCTAATAAAGTATATTTACACATTTAAACAGTGCTTTTAATTTTCAAATATACTGTCAAATAATTATACTTTCACTAAGTTTGCATTATAAAGTAAAATTATTTATTTCAATAAATTGATTTATCTTTTGCATCACGCTATCCAAAACATAGTATCCAACTAAGTGAAAATTTGCTCAAAGAGGTAGTGTGACGTAAAGAAAACATTTACACAAATTTTACTAGCGGTTTTGGATAGCGTGACGCAAAAGATAAATCACAGATACACAGACACACACACAGACCATTTGCTAAAAACATGATTTTTGTATTCAGGGGACCTCAAAACGTGTAAATATAACAAAATCTCGCGTTCGAAAATTCGACCCAAAAAAAAATACTTTCTCTACCTTATGAGTAAGAGAAAGTAAAAATCTAATTGTCCGATCGAAAAGCTGTTTAATCCGACGGATTCAGAAAAATCGTCCCTTTCAATTGGTACCTTATTTGTAACGTATTTTCGAATAGATTTTTTAAAAATTAAAATATGAAAATAGTAGCTTTAAAATTAACATTTAAATTTTTAATTGTTTTTTTTTTTTTTTTTTTTTTTTTTTCACCATAAAATAAAATATGTTTGCACGTGAAAAAAAAAAAATAAAATAATAAAAAATAAAATAAATATATATATATATAATATTAAATTTGGTCGCATGCATATGAAAACATGACGTCTATAAAGTAATAATAATAATTTTAAATTTTAAAGGTAACGAAGAGATAAATAAACTGCGAAAATTTCGCACGGGCTTGCTAGCAAATGAATTAACTGAAGTGAGAAATAAATAAAATGATATGATCATTTTTTCAACGGGCACCTTAGTCGCCCTTCGATTATCTAGTAAATAAATAAATGCCACCATTAAAATTCGAACCCTCGTATATTTTAAACACAATGCTTCAAAATTATTATCCCCCCCCCCCCCCCCTGAAAAAATGTAGTAAACTAGCATAAACAAATAAAATTGGACAATAAATTTCCGAAGTGATTTTATACTGACTTGTTTTTGTTCCGTTGGACCCATGTTCTTGGAAATAAATTCAAGTTCTTTGGCAGTGATTGTAGGATGCGCTTTTGGAGTTTCATAAACGAACATATAACACACCAGACACCAGGAAAAACCACAAAGACCTGTTAAATAAAAATCAATTTAAATGCTATATCTTACTGAATGTCAAATGCAAACACACTAAACTGTCAGCCAATCTCTATCAGCCTTCTTTTTTCTATATAAAATATTATAGATAAATGAAATGGATGTGTTGACGTTGAAGTCGGTCTAAATAGGCAACACTAGAAAAAAAGATTGAAAATGTTTTTGATTAATTTTCATAATCAGTAGTTAAAAATACTAAATGCATACAAAAACTGTGTGAAAAGACAAAACTGGAAAATAATTAAATCTCTCTCTCTCTTTTTTTTTTTTCCTCAAATTGAAACAAGTTTAAAATTTTGCAGTACGGTGGAGCGGGGTTAAGGTAAGCACATTTTGAGATACTTCGATTTTGACATCATTTCGTTCACTTGCTGTTATACTTACAATTCTGAAATTTTTCAGACATAAACTACAACTAATTGGCTTTTACAAAATATGAGTTCATTATAAATGCACCACCTAAAATAATCTATATAATATTTCTCTAACGTGGACCAGTTTCAATTCTTTTTTGTCGAAACGATACGATAGTGGTGCAATTAATAAAATACGCGATAATAAAAAATAATATTTATACATGGACAATATTTAAGCACGCGGGCTCAGCTCAATGAACTAATACGAAAAAATGACGACATTTGTCTCATGAAATTATTTTGTGGAAAAAATGTATTTTTAATAATTGCTTCTTCGGAATCTTTGCAAGCGTTATTTTAAACCTAGCAATGTTTTAAAGATATTATATATATACAGCATATAAATGATTATCATAAATTCACTAAAAAACGCAATCATAAAAATATAATCAAAATAGGATTTTTTTTTTTTTCTTTTCAAAAAAGTATGCCAAAATGAATAAAATGTCTCGCGAAAATTTTTTAAAAGGCGTTATGGGGGTTCTTTAATAAAACTGTACTGACTGCGGAAGTATGAAAACTGGGTCGTGAACCACAAATTTTATTTTGAAACATTTCTTTGAATGATTCTGTGATAATAATTTGGTTTCTGGTAAACTAAAATTTGAATTAGTTGGTGAAATCGGTGTAATATTTAAGAGTTTTAAATTTTACAGGTAAATTAGAAAAGAAATAATGCGCGAAAAATTCGCACGGATTTGCTAATAATAATAATAATAATAATAATAATAATAATGGAAATTTTGTGTTTCATGTCTCGACATTTCCCATGATTAGGGGCAAATATAATTTCAGCCTACTATACCCATATACAGTACATTAAGATATATGTAAGGCAAGCGTCCAGACAGAGAAAATTTTCATGAATCTGGGACATTTGAATTTTTAAAATACTTCTACGTTTTAGAAAGTGAACTCTTCTGTTCCCTTCACACTACAAACTCTTTAAAACTCCAGTAAAAACAAAAATATTAGGATATTATATTATGTTTTATTGAAAATTATAAGAACTGAAAGAGCAAATTTAAAAAAAATTAGGTGATGCAGTTGATGTGCTTGGGCAAATGAAACTACTCTAACTGCATAGAAAATTTCTGGGGCATGTGTAATCCCACAAACCAAAAATCTTAAGAAATCGAACAAATCTGAAGTTACAGGATCTGCCCATAAATTAATGAGACTGATTCCATAAAACTCGTTTAATTGAAGATAATTTTTTACAGACACTTAATATTCTTCAAAATAACCTTCGCCTGCATTAATACACCATTGCCAAAGACTCTTCTACACTGTTAAAAATATCAGTTCAAGGTTGAACCAAATGTTGGTACTACAGTAGCTTCAGTTTGCGAGGTTGTACCAAAACATGGTACATTTTTGCTGCCACCATGCGATGGTGAAACCTTCTATTATGATTTGGCGTTTCTTGTTTAAAAAAAGCACCAAATTATGGTAAAAAATTTCTCCGTCTAATGGATGTAGCTATTGAAGTACCAAGCCTTGGTTTAGTAAAGCACCAAATAATGGTAAAAGGTTTCACCATCGCATGGTGGCAGCAAAAATGTACCATGCTTTGGTTCAACCTAGGAGAAAATGTTTAACAGTGTACACGCCTGGAAGTCTTGTACTGGAATGCTGTTCAGAACGCCCGTTACATTTTCTTGCAAGTTCTTAAGAATGTCGAAACGATGACCTTTTAAGCTGAGTTTTAATCATCGACGAGATATTAGAGTAGACCCCGGACTAGTAACCTTTTTGCTTCTCAACATCATATTCCCACCATTCAACCAATTCCTTCAACAAACCGACATTCCACTTTCCACAAGGCAAGTTTCTTCCACCTTTTTTACCGCTGTTTTATATTTCGATTGGGTGTAAATTAAACGTAAACTACAACCTACACTAGTTGAAAAAGAAAGCAAATGAACGAATCCTTGTTATTGATTAAAAGCTGTTCTGTTTGATTTTTGTTCGAAGCTTTGGTGGTAAGAGGAACAAACCATTTAAAACATGCAAAATCCCAAGAACCAGTTGCCAAGAAAGCGATTATCTCCAAAAGAAAGCGCAAAAACCCCAGTGATGTTCTGGAAATTTTTCTCCATAGTCGGTATAGAGAATCCACACTCTAATAGTACATCTCTTGACGGTTTTAACCATGGAAATGGAAAAAAGTCCAGCGACGAAAGATCGGAGATAGTAGCAGCGTTTGTAGCAGCGTTGCTGCGCTATGTTTTCCCAGGAATTAAGTCAGGAGTTTGGCACAAATTTTCCGCATCTGAAGTTCTTCTGTGACGATATGGTGCACAATCGATTTTGTAAATCCTAACACTCCGCAATCATTTGAACACTCGTCCGACGATCAGAGTTCAAAAACGCTTTAATTTTAGCCACATTGTCTAAAGTTCAAGAACTTGTGTATGCCCAGCTCGTTGTTCGTAATCGACGTTCTCTTTTCCGTCTTTGAAGGCTTTGTGCCACCTAAACACTCATGCCTAAAACAAGGAATCTTTCCTGTAGGTTTCTTGTAACATGGCAAGCGTCTCATTAGCCGATTTGTTCAGTTCTACACAAAATTTTATGGCATATCGACACATCACTACATTCTGAAAATAGAACGCCATTTTCAAACACGTGTCTGCTTCACGAAAGATCCATACGTTGCAAAGGTTCAAGACCAACTGATTTCTGCCAGACTCTGCAGCTGACAGTCTCCACCAACCGTACCACCGCGAAATCCGCGCTTTTGGCCTTATACTTGGCGTGAAAAATTCAGTGTCATTACTTTTTGGATAGACCCAGTACATTCAAAATTTTTACATAAAATTTAGTTCCCTATCAAAAAATTGTGGAGTTCGCTTCACAAGTATAGCAATAACAATCTTTGAATAATGACATCGACACTAGGTTGAAGAGAAAAATTTATTTATTTTTTTTTCTTTTTTAACTTTCTAAAACTATCGTTGTTTCATATTTCATTTGGTTTCCTTGGGCTAAATATAACAAAGGAAAGTTCAAAGAAACATATTAGATGACTATTAGGTCAAAATTCAGCTTATCGGCTGAATTATAATGCAAGCTTACACTCACCCTATGGTTATACATATCCCACTTCACTCAAAAGACTTAATAACCATTACATTTTATTATTATTCATGAATACTGAAAGCCTAACACCTAAGCAAAGTTTGATATTCATATTCGACCAATTTCACTGTACAACATAAACAATATCCTTTAGGTGAAAATATGTGTTTCTTTGATATTTTTTGACTGAAAATGACGAATCTGTAATTATTTTTTTGTTTACTACACCATTTTCTCAAAATTCCACATTTTAGCATGATGTGAGTATGGAGATTATGTTGATGACATGATGAAATGCTTTCATGTTATAAGCTGGAATATGTCATTAAAACTACGCTTTTTGGACTCACATCTGGACTTCTTTCCTCAACACTTTGCCGCAATTAGTGATGAGCATGGGGAAAGGTTTCACCAGGGCATCTCTGTGTTTGAAAAGCGTTTCAGTGGATTATGGAATGGAAGTATGCTAGCTGAATATTGCAAGTCTGTTATCAGGAACACACCAATAAATGCCTACAAGAGGAAACGACCCAAAAAAGTTATTTTAGCATTTGTCTTCTATAATCAAGCCTCAGTAACATTTTTCTTAAGTTTTAATAGTATACATATGAGAAGTGTGTCTCCCACAAAAATGGTACGTGATGGATAATTTTGGTTGTTTTGATATATAAATCAAGCACCTTTTGTTTGTACAAAATCACATAGTTTCATATAAAGGACACTAAAAAATGTTCAAATTTGTTGTATATTGTTATTGACGATAGAGCAGAATTACCGGATAAATTACAGAAATAATATACTACCTCCAATGTAAAATACTGATGGCCATCCTCCTAAAAAATTAGAGGCACAAAGAACTCCAGCAGTCAGAAAGGATAAAAATGCACCAACACCATAACCTGCTAAAATGAAAGACGCATTGAAACTACGCTCGGAATCAGGTACCCAGCGAGATATGAGGTAGAATAGTACAGGAATGACTGGCGCCTATGAAGACGGGAAAAAAATAAAGGTTTTCATAATTTAACAAAGTTTGATTCTAAAGTAGTTTTATATTGATAGATTTATATTAATACAAACAAATATTAACCCTTTGCACTCAGGTCCTTTTTCTCGTGGCGCACCAGCAACTCGAGACGTTTCGCAGCCTTTTTGACGCATTGCTTACCAGTAACTTAAAATCATTACACACCCAAATTAATGTATAATTTTTTTTATATTTTAACATTTTATATATCTTTACACCTTTATAAACATAATTTCTTAATTATTAGTCTGTAATTTTTCTGTGTATGATATTTCATGCAACAATTCCCAAGATGCATGCCCGGCTTGTCGGGGCAAAAGTATTACAATAATGTGTCGTTTGATGCCTTTTTCGGGGTTTATTTCTCTGAGAAAAAACTTTGCAGTCCTTCCTAACTCTTGTTAGAATATTGTGTAGCTTTCCATTCAAGCGGATATCTTCGTAATCGGAGGTTGAAGTCGAGGCTCGATCGCATGGCTGGCGAAAATCTCCAGTGAATTGGTGGACTAATGTTTTCAAATATCGCAAGTGATTATACATCGCATAAGATTATACAGAAATAGAGTAGGAACCCGTGTCGAAGAAACTGGGCGTAAACAGTTACTGCCGCGCATCGAGTTACCGCAGCAAACCAAGTGGTAAGCGAGAGTCACCTCTCGAGTTGCGGCATCAAACCACATGGTGAGGGAGAGTCACCTCTCGAGTGCAAATGGCTAACATTCAGATATGCCAACATTTCCAATTTATTCCTTAGCACTGTTAATACTCGTCCTTTTTTTTTTTTTTTTTTTTTTTTTTTTCACACCATTTTTTGTAGAGCAATTTTGTCTAATATATACTTACAATTAAATAAGAAGAAAATTGCTTTTCACAAAAGTAATGTGAAAGAAAAGAAGGGCGGGACTGACAATGCTCTAAAAGAAATTAGGAATGTTAGCATATCTGATATAATATTCAAGCACCCTTATACTTTGTATGCATATTTATATATAGATCAAATTTTTTTATTAGTAAAATTTATTTACTTGCGTATGCGTTTCTGTTTAAGTTTTCTCCATATTGTCAAGGAAGACGAAACTTTATTGCCTGCCGAGGAATTTTTCGCCCAAGAGAACGGTTTCGTGAAGCAAAATTTGTGAAAGCCATACACATCTAACTAGGAAACCACCCCTTTATAATAATAAAACAAAATTTCAAACAAGCATCAATTGAAAAAGTATGTATATAAACATGTTTTTTGACAAATAAAACAAATGCCCTCGTCAGCTCGTTTTCGAGTTATAAATTCGAATAAAAAAAATTATTTTAAATTTCTATTTTAAATAAATTAAAATAAAAATTTATTATTATTAGCGAAATTTATCTTAAATTTCGCTAATAATCGGTGCAACCACGCCTGAATCGGAAAAAAAAACGCCTTACTGAAATAAAGAATGAAATCCAAACAAGCAGAAATGAAAACAGCATAACAAACGTGTTATTCGATGCATAATTGCTCATTTCAGCTTTGAGATATATTTTATCGAGAAAATTCGCTAATTCGTCTGAAAAATCTCTAATGTCGAATTTAAAAATTAAAAAAAGATCATGGTTTTGACAAGTTTTATTGGGACTCCTCCCACTCCTTTCTCTTTGCTACACTTTTACTCAGATTTAAATATAAATTTCTCGAGAATGGGCTCACGAGGGCAAATAGTTCACACGCCGAAAATCACGTTAGATTATGCCCTCACGAATGAACATCATTTAATTGATTTCTATTATTACACTATTGGGATGGTTTCCAAGTATGATCTAAATAAACTCAACTAAATGACGTCGACAAATTTTCAGAAGTTTTTTGTTTTTAACATGCAGAATTTTAAAACCAAAGCAATATCACTTTTAGAAAACTTGACATATTACATTAGACACAACATACTGCAATCAGAATATAATAATATTAAATAGCTGATAAAATATGATCATTTTTACTAATTAATTTTTAACTGCGCATGCGCAAGCGCTAGCGAAATTTCTTTTGCATAATTTATTAGCTAGGTGCATAGACTAATTCTGATAAAAGCTCCAAACAAATATCATTAAAACCCAGAAAGGTATTGTTGATAGAAAATTTGCTTTCAAGTGTTTTCAAAAAGACGCAAAACATTAAAGGATTTTACCCATATTTTCATTTAGAACTGACGCAGTCATGGACATAGTGAAGACACACTTTGCGTTTTCTAAAAAAACGAAGAAATTATTATAATTGAAAAGCATTTATTTTTTATTTTTTGTATGTTGTTTATATAATATTTAGTATCTGATATATAGTCAATAATATTGACTTGATACTACAATCAATATAGTCAATAATATTGACTAAACCTTTTATTATGCTAATATTACAATAACTGTGCTTTCACTTTTGATTTTCAATTTTAGGTTAAAAATCTGTACTGATAAGTATAAAGGATTTAAGTCCAAAAATGTCGATTTTGAGTTAAGTACATAATCAGACACAGAAAAAAATTCTCTATCGATTGGTATAAAGGATTTAAATCCATGTCATTTAGTCTTTGAGAAAATCCATTGGTAAAAAAAGATTCAAGTCAGAAATTTAGCATTAATCTTTAGTATAAAATATTTAATTCAATCTTTTCTCTTTATGAAATGAAGGTTGACAATCACTGAATGATATAAAGGGTATACATCAAAATAATTCCTTTTTCCTAATCGATTCTTCTGATTAGTTTTTAGTTAGTTTAACTTTATTTTTCGTCTCCTGAAAAAACAAGATTATGGACTTAAATCCTTTATACTTATCAGTACAGAAATATTCTGTTTATTTTGCAAGTTTATTAAATTAATATTTTGTAGTTATCAGTATATTATTTTAAAGATTATATAAACACTATCTTTTAGTTATATGATATTTTATATTTTAGATATATGATTAGATTTAGATAATAATTTTCAAATATTCTCTCCTCCCCCCCCCCCCCCCCCTTAAAAAAAATACAAAGTGTGCCTTCACTTACGTTTATGACTGTTAATATGAAAATATGAGTAAAACCTCTTAGTGTTTTGCATCTTTTTGAAAGTACTTGAAAATTGACTTTTCTATCGATATCTTTTTTGAGTTTCAATGGTATTTGCTTGGGGATTTTTTTTTAGAGTTAGTCTATACATTCTGGCTAATATATTATGTAAAAGAAATTTCGCAAACGTACGCGTCTGAGCAGTTAAAAATTTAGTAAAAATTCTCATGTTTCGTCAGATATTTAATATTTTACTAGCAGACCCGGCCACGCGTTGCTGAGGCTATGTTATACGTTGAATTATAATGTAGTAAAATATTCAATATATTAAAATTATTATTTACGAATAAAGACCATCCTTGATAACATCCTTGATCTTAGCAGACTTAGCCCGCTTCGCTGGTCCCTATTTTTAAATGATTCACTATAATTAAAGAATTCTCAAAATTGCATTAATTTTTAACATGTGAAAAAAAAAGAGAAAAAAAAAATCTGATCGGGAAAAATGTTCGACACTCATAATGAATCCATATATTATCGAAAGGAAAATGATATAAAATACAAAAAAATCTTCTCTCATTGGTGGAATAATCTGTTCGGACCCCCATTGCCTGCGGCAGTGTATACCTGCGCAAACCATGCGCACCGTTTCTTCATCCACCGTTCCCGCCCTTCTTAATAACTCTATACTTTCGAAAATATCCGCAATCGATTTATCGGGCCTTAAAACTTAATAATACTAATTTTCAAAGTTCTAACTCTTATTTCTATTATTTTGCCCCTTTGCCCTCCCCCCTCCCACTATTCTAAATAATTTTACAAATTCGAAAATATCTACAGTTTATTTGTAGGTGTCAAAAACCTGTATGCACCAATTTGAACGATCTAACTATATTTTTATTTTTTGCCCCTCTGCCCCCCTTCCCGCCCCTCCTAATAAATTTACAAATTCGAAAATATCCGCAATCGATTTGTTGGTATCAAAAATTCTATGCACCAATTTTGAATGATCTAACTCCATTTTTATATTTTGCTCCTCTGCCCCCCCCCCCCTCTTTCCCGCTCCTCTTAATAATTTTACAAATTCGAAAATATCTGCAATCGATTTGTACGTATCAAAAACTTCTATGTACCAATTTTTAGCGATGTAACTCTATTTTTATTTTTTTGCCCCTCCGCCCCCTTACCCGCCCCTCCTAATAACTTTACACTTTCGAAAATATCCTCATTCGATTTGCAGGCCTCTAAAACCTCTCTATACCAATTTTGAACAGTCTATCTGCATTTCTATTTTTTTTTTTTTTTTTTTTTTTTGGTTGTTGTTGTTTGTTTGTTTGTTTGTGAAATCACGTTTTGGCCCCTCCCCCCCCTTTTGGGAGGCGAATTTTGCAATAAAAACTATCCTATCTCTCAAGTTGGACCAAATTGCACACAGTGTCCAAATTTCATTAAAATCGGCTCATTAGTTTAGGAGTTCATCGCGGACAAACATAATAAATTTTATATATAAAGATATATATATATATATATTATATTAAATTATAAAGTTTTGATCAATGAAGCACAAATAAGTAAAAAACAGGATTAATTTCACTGTATTATCTTCATTATAATATGAATTCAATTTACACTTCAGTCTAAGTAACACGTGGCCGGCTATGCTAACACCAAAAATTTAAAAAGTGGAAATAATTGAATTATACGAAATGTATTAATAGGTTAAAAAGTTGAAGATTCTTTGTGTAGATGGCAGCACCAAATATATTTCAGCTTTCATTTCAACCCAGTCGAAAGGTATCGACATCTGTTAGAATCATTTGGAGTTAACAGATAATTGTGACTGTCAAATAATAACAGACAAATAATTAGCAATAAATTAAAATTGCGACTATAATTTGAGATTTAAACTATCCTATCTCTCAAGTTGGATCGAACTGCACATGGTGTGCGAATTTTATTATAATCGGTTAAGTGGTTTAGGAGTCCATTGAGGACAAACATTGTGACACGAGATTTATATATATTAAGATATATTATATTAAATTATAAAGTTTTGATCAATGAAGCACAAATAAGTAAAAAACAGGATTAATTTCACTGTATTATCTTCATTATAATATGAATTCAATTTACACTTCAGTCTAAGTAACACGTGGCCGGCTATGCTAACACCAAAAATTTAAAAAGTGGAAATAATTGAATTATACGAAATTTATTAATAGGTTAAAAAGTTGAAGATTCTTTGTGTAGATGGCAGCACCAAATATATTTCAGCTTTCATTTCAACCCAGTCGAAAGGTATCGACATCTGTTAGAATCATTTGGAGTTAACAGATAATTGTGACTGTCAAATAATAACAGACAAATAATTAGCAATAAATTAAAATTGCGACTATAATTTGAGATTTAAACTATCCTATCTCTCAAGTTGGATCGAACTGCACATGGTGTGCGAATTTTATTATAATCGGTTAAGTGGTTTAGGAGTCCATTGAGGACAAACATTGTGACACGAGATTTATTTATATTAAGATATACTGATTGCAATATGTTTTCTCTTATATAATGCGCCAAGTTTTCTAAAGTAACATTGTTTTTGTTTTGAAATCCTACATGTTATAAACAAAAAACGTACGAAAAATTGCATACGCAATAAAATTAATATCTCTGTTAATATAAGTGAAATTCTCATATAAATTTATATCTATAATTAAATAGAGGCCCATAGTCATATACTAATAATTACTACTCATTTCGAGCATTATTATTTTTACAGGGTGATCCCAAAGATTTTATTTATTTATTTGTTAATTTGTGACTGATTCCCTTTTAGCCTTCGGAATAAAATTTTCTCTGGAATATATGTGATAAACATGTCCTTTTTAGCCCTAAAGTTTCAAGCGTATTCATGAAATATTTCATTACATATTCTACAAAAATATCTAGATACAAAAGTGTGCCTTCACTTATGTCGGTGATTGTATATAGTTTACTCCTATTAATTTAATTTGTGAAATAATGTATGTGAAATTTTTAAATAAGTAAATATTGAGAAAAAACACTGGAGAGGGAGGAGAGTTAATTTCTAGCCATTTCACCAGTTTTTTATAGGAAATAGTAAATCAATAGTATTTTATGTATGGGAATACTCAGGGAAAATTGCGTCTTAAAAGAAGAAGAAAAAAAATCTATGTTAAACCTATGTTACGCCTTGATAATTAAACATATTTTAACAAATTAATATTTATAGTAAGATTGGGGTGCTTATATGCCGTTGTGTTTATTTTACTGATTAAACCAATTTTTAGAAGATGCATTTAAACGATATTGAACTAGCTTTGCTTAATTATTTGTTGGATATTTACAATGCAAGAAAAACAAGAACGAAAAATAATGCGGTACTGATTGATTAGTAACACTTTCCAACTGTACGTACTAGTTGTACCGTATAACTTTCAAAGTTTTTTGCCCTCATCATCATATATAACGGACAGACTGAAGGATTGAAAGAACTTACAGTAGAAGGTTATTTAAACGGGATTTATTATAAAATTGTTCTAAAACGCAATGCATTGTCATTTTTTGGGGGAATCCATGTACACAAACCAGTTGTAAAGGACTAATTAATGCCATTTGAAATAGGAAACATTCCATACTGAACTTAAATAACGTATATCATTTTTTTTTTAATTTTGAAAATATTTCCGCCTGGGAGCGTGCGGAAGGACAGATAGACAGATGGACTGTCGGACAAACAGATACGGAAATTGAAATAATATTCACACTTAAAAATTGTTAGAAAGTGTTAAAATGCTTTATGTAAACGAAAAGGAAACTCCAGCAAATTTCCAATAATAACACTTAATATAAATGGATATTTGTGCGTGGCCTTGTAAATCAAATGCTAATTATACTATATTCTTTGGAAAACATTCTTTTGTGCATATAAATAACCTATTTAAATTTCATTAACATTTGAGCAATGTAAAGTCATTAAAATCTGGTTTATATAAATACCTCTCGTAGAACGCAATGCTTTGGAAAACTTTCGGATGTCTATGTACACAAACCAGTGGTGGCATTTACTCCATTTTCTAAAGAAAACATATGATAGCAAACTTGAATAGTATATTTCAATTTCATTAAAATTTGTGTAAAGTTAAGTTATAAAAATATGGTTTATAAAAATACCTCTATAGAACACAATGCTATGGAATACTTTCGGGGGTCCCTGTACACAAATCAGTAGAGGTATTCACTCCACTTTCAATAGGGAACATCCGATAGTGAACATGAATAACATATATCACTTTCAAAGAATTCCATGAATATTTACGGGAGTTAGAGCGCGGACAGACAGACAAACCGAAGTCATTAGCACTTTTCAATCTTGTTGGAAAATGTTAAAAATCTGATTTATCCTATAAACAAGAACTCAAAATCATACAGTACGCATTAATTATTAACACTTTCCAACTGCAAGGTTGTATAATATCTCTTTCAATATTCTTTGCCTACTTTATCACCCAACAGACAGACAGAAGCACTGAAAAGTATACAGATAGATAAATTGAATTTAAAATCACTCTTAGACATTTTTGGAAAGTGTTAAAAAGGCTTAACACAAAAGAAAATGCAACTGTTAGATTATAATTACAGCCCTTAATGTATCTGAATATTTTAGTGTAGTCCTGTAAATTTGAAGATTAATCATATTATAAAGTATTATTTTACAATATTAAAACAGATTTAAAAAAATATGATTTTTACAGTAGAAAGTTGCTTAAATGTGATTTTTAAAAATGTATCTCTTAAAACGCAATGTATTGCCATTTTTTTTTTGGTTGTCCCTGTACATAAACTAGTTGTACAAGACATATTAATGCCATTTTAACTAGGAAACATACCATAGTGAACTTGACTAATATACAACATTTTTTTAAAATTCTGAAAATATTAACGGACGCTGGGCGGGAGAAAGACAGGTAGAAAGATAAACAATAGGACAGACAAATGCACAAATTGAAATTATTTTCACACTTAAAAATTGTTTGAAAACGCTAAAAACGCTTAATCTAAACGAAAGTGCAATTCAGCAAATTTTTATTAATATCTCTTAAAGAAACTAAATATTTTTGTGTGTCCCTGTAAATCTAATGCTCATCATACAATATTCTATAGCAAGCATTCTTTTGTGCATATGAATAACATATTTCAATTTTATTAAGTTTTGTCTACAGTAAAGGTATTAAAAAATGGTTTATAGAAATGCTTTTCTCAGAACACAATGATCTGGAAAACTTTCAGGTATC
This sequence comes from Salticus scenicus, assembly GCA_963930645.1. NCBI lineage: Eukaryota > Metazoa > Arthropoda > Arachnida > Araneae > Salticidae > Salticus > Salticus scenicus. The sequence continues at coordinate 181,703,383 of OZ005659.1, forward strand.
CCTGTACACAAACCGGCAGAGGTATTAACTCCATTTTCAATAGGGAACATCCGGTAGTGAACTCGAATAACATATATCAGTTTGTAAAAATTCTATAAGTATTTAAGGAGTTAGACCGTGGACAGACAAACAGACAGACGGGCAGACGAACAGACAGACACACACGCAAATTGAAATCATATTCACACTTAAAAATTATTAGAAAGTGTTAAAAATACTTAATATAAACGAAAGTGCAATTCCAGAAAACTTTTATTAATATTTCTTAGAGTAACTGAATATTTTTGTGTGGCCCTGTAAATTTAATGCTAATCATACTATATTCTATAGAAAGCAACCTTTTGTGTATGTGAATTACATATTTTAATTTCATTAAGCTTTGTGCAAAATAAAGTTATTAAAATTTGGTTTATAGAAATACCTCAAATAGAATGCAATGCTTTGGAATACTTTCGGATGTCCCTGCACACAAACCAGTGATAGCATTTACTCCATTTTACGTAAGAAACGTCCGATAGTGAACTTGAATAACGTATTTCAATTTCATTAAGCTTTGTGTATAGTAAATGTATTAAAAGATGCTTTATAGAAATACTTCCCAATGCTTTAGAATACTTACGGGTGTCCCTGTACATAAACCAGTAGAGGTACGCACTCCATTTTCAATAGGGAACATCCGATAGTGAACTTGAATAACATATATTGGTTTCAGGAAATTCCATAAATATTTACGAAAGTTAGAGCGCAGACAGACAGACAGACGGACAGACAAACCGAAGTCATTAAAAATTATAAAATTTAAAGAAAATGTATCATTTAATTTCAGTCCACACAGTGCAGTTTTTCAGAATAATAGTTTAAAAGAGAGAATTTTCATGTTTTTAGCACTCTCCAACAAGGCTGAAAAGTGTTAATGACTTCGGTTTGTCTGCCTGTCTGTCCGTCCATCTGTCTATCTTTCTGACTGTCTGTCAGCGCTCTAACTACCGTAAATACTTATGGAATTTTTTGAAATTGATATGTGTTATTCAAGTTTACTATAGGATGTTCCCTATTGAAAATGGAGTAAACACCAAAGAATATCTATTAGAGACGTAGTAGATATTCTTTGTAAACACCACCACTGGTTTGTGTACAGGGGCACCCGAAAGTATTCTAAAGCATTGTGTTCTATGAGAGGTATTTCTATAAACTATATTTTAATACCTTTACTGTACACAAAGCTTAATGAAATTGAAATATGTTATTCAAGTTCACTATCGGACGTCTCTTACGTAAAATGGAGTAAATACCATCACTGGTTTGTGTACAGCGACACTCGAAAGTATTCCAAAGCATCGCATTCTATGAGAGGTGTTTCTATAAACCAAATTTTAATAATTTTGCTTTGTACAAAGCTTAATGAAATTTAAATATGTTATTCATATGCACAAAAGCATGCTTTCTATGGAATATACTATGATCAGCATTAGATTTACAGGGCCACACAAAAATATTCAGTTACATTAAGATCTATTAACAAAAATTTGCTGGAATTGCACTTTCGTTTATATTAAGTGTTTTTAACAATTTCTAAAAATTTTTAAGTGTGAAATGATTTGAATGTGTGTATCTGTCTGTCCATCTGTCGGTTTGCCTGACTGTCTGTCCGCGCTTTAACTCCAGTAAATATTTATGGAGTATCTTGAAACTGATATATGTTATTAAAGTTCCCTATCGTATGTTCCCTATTGAAAATAGAATGAATACCTCAACTGGTCTGTGTACAGGGACACTCGAAAGTATTTTAAAGCATTGTGCTCTATGAAAGGTATTTCTATAAACCATATTTTAGTACCTTTAGTGTACACAAATCTTAATGAAATTCAAATATGTTATTCAAGTTCATTATCGGATATTTTCTGTAGAAAATGGAGTAAATATCACCACTGGTTTGTGTACAGGGATACCCGAAAATATTCCAAAGCCTTGCGTTCTATGACAGATAGTTCTATAAACTAAATTTTAATAATTTTACTTTGCAGAAATCTCAAATTGAAATATGTTATTCATACACACAAAAGACTGTCTTTCCATAGAATAAAGTATGATTAGCATTAAGATTTACACGGCCATACAAAAATATTCAGTTACATTAAGGGATGTCGTTAGAAATTTGCTGAAATTGCATTTTCGTTTACATTAAGCGCTTTTAATGCTTTCTAACAATTTTTATGTATGACTATGATTTGAATTTGTGTATCTGTCTACGTGTGTGATAAAATTTTTGTTGCAGTTGTAGATCAATGTCACAAATTTATATTTAGTTACGTTTGGCTGACTTGTATTCTATCAACTATTTTTGCATATAACGCTGCTGTGCTGCGATTTCAAACACTTACAGGAAGATTACATCTCAAATTCTATTGCTTATAATTTAATAAAACTTGATACGTGAGACGATCATTTTGGGAACCTTATGCTAATTCCATTTGGGTACATATCGACCTATAAGGTGTCGCTTCTATGCTGCAATTTTCCCTGTGTACAGTAAAACTATTTCTCAGATCTTATAGCATACAAATATACCAAGCTTCATATATGAAATACCATTATAGACGGCGGTGGTGGCTTTATTTAAACGTATATCGAACAACAGGTGGTTCTGCTATCATACACTTGCTAAGATTTTTCATACGGCTTATCTATTGGTTAAAATTACGCCAGAATATGTAAAATCTCTATTCTGAGAACTTATGATTAAATTTTTGTGCATATTAGCCAGGGTTGGAAAGGTTTCGGACACTATGGTAAAAACCACGGTATAAACCATGGTTTTTACCGTACTGTCCAAAACCCTAGAAGTGTCTTAAACTATCCTAAACTGTCCAAAACTATATTTTTTAGTAAAATGTCTTATTAATATAAAATTATGCAAGTATTTGAAAAAAATACCAAATTATTATAATTATTAATTGTTATTTTGTAACATCTTCCAGTATTTTCCATTGTTCTAATAATATATTTAGTGAGAGATGCATATAACGATTATAAATTGTACAAAAGCAAAAATTTATTATTGAGGCTTATTTAATGGAAAAATATAGATAATCGTACTTCAGGTATTGATATTTGTAATGTTTACACACATATGCACATAAACAATATGAATAAATATCGTATTTGCTTTAAAATGGAACAAGTCAATCAATAAAAGAGAACAAAATAATATCAAATTGTTATTTATTTATATATTTGTTCTTTTAAAAAAATTTGTAAAAAAATAATCTTCAAATAAGTTTAAAAAAACATAAATGTATTTTTTTTCAACGATTAAGGGAATATATATGCAAAAATATTAAATGCTACATATTTTAACAATTTTTTTTAGAGGTGTGTGGACATATTTGCCCTCATTAAACATGCATAGACTTCATTGCCTAATTATAACTTACATTTTATTTATTTCTGGAATCTGCTAATCTATATATTTTATGAAAAAAAAAAAAAAAAAACTTTTATTAAAATAGTTTTTAAACAGAATTTTTATAAAATAATGGATAAGTAAGTCTTTTAAAAAAGTATCGAAAAAAAAAAAAAAAAAAAAAAAATCTATTATTTTCATGTTTTATCATACATTTTTTATTGTAAGAATTTTTTTTTTTTTTTTTTTTTTTTTTTTAAGTTACTAATATTTACTTTTTATGTAGCTATTGTTAAATTGTAAATTTCAATTCCATAAAAAAAGCTAAATTTTCAATATAAATATTTTTAATTACTAATTATAATTGCTACTGAGAATATAGGAAGTGAAATTTCTTATACTTTTAGATTTTGGACACTTTAGGACAGTTTTGTACAGTTTTAGACAGTTTAGGACACTTTTGAACGGTAAAAACCACCTGTCCTGTCCAAAACCAGTTTCGGACGTCCTAAACCCCAACCCTGATATTAACCAGTAGGAGGCACTGTTCTATGGAATGATACAAAAGAAAGTTTTGTGATGACCAGAGCGTACCAGGTTTATTTTCAACTTAATCAACCACTTTTTCCTTGATCAAACTTTGAGAGATCTATCATAACATACTACTTTGTAATACAATAAATATTACGTAATAATGACTTGTCTTTATAAATACATTCCAAGTTCTTAAATACTTATGAGAAAAGATAATTACCGTCCCGACTCCAATGAGAAATCTGCAAGCGATGAAGGAATATACTGAAAGCCTTGCTGCGACTGGAACTAAAGTACTGAATACGGATGCTAAGAAAAGAAACCCTATAAGTGTTCTTTTTCCACCATATAGTTCAGCTAATCGACCTCCTGGTAAAAAACCTACTAGTTGACCGTAATAAACAGCACCCAAAGCTAAACCTTCTGTCTCTGGACTCCAGTGAAATTCGCCAGCACGTCCTATTTGCTAAAGAAAGGACGAAATAATTATTAAAAGAATAAGTTTTTACTGAATTAAAAATAAACATGTAATATACACAGTTTATTCTATATCTGTTTTCTTTCATTTACGCTCCATAAATGGTAACCGTGATCCACAATTACAGTCGGCAGCAAAAGTATCTGAGCACTAGCAATAATCCCTGTCTAAAAAATGTACAAATCGAATACTTTTATAATTGAATTTCTTTTTTTTTTTTTTTTTTTCTTTTCTTTTTTTGTCATATGTTGTAAATAATTTTGTCCATAGATCTTCAAAAAAGTATGTCTTATTAAAATATATTTTATAATCGAAGCTGATTAATCTGCTCGTAGGCGCTACTGATAATTTTGAATTTTAATTAGGTTTGATTTATCTACAATTTCTAGGAACAAACTAATAAAATTCAACCACTTATAAAACATACTGTATATTACAAACAAATAATGTTTATACAGTATGAAATTGCTAATAGTGGTATTTTTGTGAAACATGTTACCAACACAAGTAAGTTTAAAATCTTTTAACAAATTGTAGAAAAACGTCATCTAAACATTTTAAACACAACCATATTATCAATTTTCGAGATATTTACCAAAAAAAAAAAAATATATATATATATATATTATCTACTTAGAGTCTTCTTCACTGGATTATACAATCTGTTTCTACTTTTGAATTATGAAAATTGAATTATTGATGTAATAGCAAGACTTATTATATAAAAATTAGACTTTTCAAAAATAATGGATATGAATACTCGCTGTTGTAGTAATAAATTATTTAATTTTAGTTCCCCATATTACTATAAGTACGGAAACTTTTTGGCATTCATGAAAATTTTCGACTTTGATTTTTTGACATTTTTAAACTTTTGAAGTGTGGGGAATCCGGAAGTAACAACATTGATATGATGTCCGTCTGTAGGATGTCTGTTAGTTTGTTAGCCTGTGTATACGATATCTGAAGAACAGAAGATCGCAGAAAATTCAAACCAGTTTTAAAATATTACTTTTATAACACTGTCAAGAATCCTATTGAGTTGCAACATTCTAATTTAAAAACTTCGTAAGTTATTCGGAATTTACAATCGGCAGCAAAGGTACACTTAATACTGTTTTGTTAAATAAATCCTTATCGAATCATGTTCATAGACTGACTAAGAACATAATTCGACAAGGATATATTTAACAAAATAGTTTTAAGTGTACTATTTTATATAGGAATTATTGCTAGTGCTCGAATAATTTCGCTGTCGACTGTACGATTTTTCTTAACATGAGAGAATAGGGCAAATTTTCGCTTAAACGTGCATTAAAAGGAAAAATTTTTAACGGAAAAATGCCAGACTATCATTAAAATATCAGTTATGATGCTGGCATGAACATAATTAACTATGAAAATTCAACTTTGAAAATTTTGTAGAATGTTCGAAATTTACGATTTTCTTAGCATGGAATGGCAAAATTTCTCATGAACGTTCATTTTGATTGATATTTTTATCGTAAAGGTACAACGCACTTTTAAAATATCATTTATGATACTCAATCTCTCTATATATAAATGGCTAAGACAGTTTTTTTTCCTGTGAGTCCGTGGCTGGACGCAAGTTGAAAGATATTTTTTTCGAGAGATTTTCTTCTGTTTGTCTGTGTGTTGTTGCTACCAGCTTTTCATACTTTAGTTAATTTAAAAAATTGTCACCAGCTTTTCATACTTTAGTTAATTAAAAAAAATCTAATTGTCCGATCGATAAGTTAGTTAAACCGACGGATTTTTTAAAAATGCCACTTTCATTTGGTACCTTATTTGTAACGAAATTTTGATTAGATTTTTTTTAATTAATTAAAATGTGAAAATAATATCCTGGTAATAGCTTTAAATATCGACATTTAAAATTTTAATTGTTGCTAAAAAAAAAAAAAATTCCTTTTTTTTTTTTTTTTTTTTTTTTTCAAACATAAAATGAAATATGCTTTCACGCGAAAAATAAAAAATTATAAAATATTTTACTCATGCACATGAAAAAATTGAAAATGGAGTAAAAAAAACAATTTAGATAAAGTTGCATGAGAGTTCCAAAAATTAATGGAAATATAAATGAACGTTAAATAAATAAAATAGTCATCTGATCAATCACGTGATATTGAAAAACAAAGAATCAAATTCAGTAAATATGGAAAGGAAAGGAAAACGAAAAGAAAAGAAACAAACAAACAAACAACAACAACAAAAAAAAAATATATATAATAATAATAATAGCATAAACCAGCGGGAAACCAAAGCAGGCTTTAAAGCAATTTCATGATTTCTTTAAATTTTATTTTTGTTTGTAAAGCGATATAGAAAAGAGTTTTCTTTAAATATAGTGATCAGCGAAGCGAGAAAAGCCTTCATAGGTTCACTACTTTCATTGATTTCATGAATTAAAAAATGGTTTCGTTAACAAACTTTGATCTATTGGCACGCAAACAGCATCAGGCTGAGTTTTGTACATTTCCAGTTTGATTGAAATTTTTCCCACATTCGGAATTCTGTTCGTTCCCGAACCAGGGCTTTGCTAGTTGAACATAATTGACTATAAATATTCTAATTTGAAAATTTCGTAAGTTGTTCAAAATTTAAGATTTTTTCCCACATAGCAGAATACAGCAATATTTCATATAAATTTTTGAGTATGGGGATCGTTGTATTGGAAATAGTATGAAATAGCATGAAAATTAAACTTCAAAACTGACCCCAATAAAATAAACAAACAAATTAGAATTAGGTAAATGTATCGAACTAAATAGCGGGTAGCCTGATAGATAGGCAGTTTCAGTGTGTCACTTTGTCCAGTGTTCGGTCAAATTCTTTTTTCTTAACATAAACATAATATGTCTTGTACTAGAAATTTATAAAAACATGTACATATATAATGGGGAATTCAGCTAAAACCACCTATGCCAACTCATGGGATAAGGTTTCTTTGAGTTTCTTTTTAATTACCAAAGATATATTATGTAAGTTATGAAACATCCGGCAATGAAATTTTAGTTTATCTATACATTTCGAGGTCACTAGAATTAATTATTGTTAGTTTTACAGTGATGTATGAATTATATATGTGTGCATGAATGTATGTGAGTGTGTGATTGAACACAGTAGCATCTAAAAGCTGCATTCGATCAAACAGAAAATTTATAGATATATGTCACTGTCATGCAAAGTGAAAAAAATTTACTTTCATTACCCGACTACCGTAGATAATGGAAGTACTGTAATCTGTCCAGAAATTCGATATCGAGTTTTCACCTGATTTATATGTTTTAAGGTCTCCAGAGTAAAAAAAAAAAAAAAAATGGGTTTTGGCAATTGGTCAGTGTGTGTGTATGTATGTGCATAATTTTCCGACTATTATATCTCCGAAACTAAAAAAGATAGAACTACGAAACTTTAGAATTGAAATGGGTCTGGTATACAGATGCTTTTTCCAAATTTTGGTGAAAACTGGAAAACCAGAAGTGGGACATCCGAAACTGGAAGTAGATCCGTAAGTCTGTATCTCAAAAAAGGCTCGAACGATTTTCTTCAATATTACTGTATAAACACTATTAGATGTCCTATCGAATGACATCATATAGTTGGTTTGTTCAGGAAAATTAATGGGCGTCCTGTATAAATAGCTGAATTTCAGGACCTGCAAAGGCGTTCCTTTCAAAACTGCTGTATGATTTTTTTTCAAACTTGCCATATTAAAATCTTTAAATATCCTTTTGTATGTAATTGTTGTTTTCTGGTCAACAATTGATTATGCCAAGTTCTGGTAAAAGTCGGTATCTCACAAACGGCTCTAACGATTTTCTTGAAAATTGTTACATAAATCAATTTGAGATATTTGATTTACTTTCTCATGTTTTAGGTGGTTATCACTGGAAAATTAATAGTCATCCTGATCAGATAGATCAGTTTTAGATCTTGAAAATTGGTATTTAAGGGGAAAAAAAAAAAAAAAAAAAAAAAAAAAAAAAAAACTCTACCATTTTTTTTTTTTTCTTATTTTTTAACTCGTTATGTAAATTCTATTTTATATGTCTTTATACGTGTATTAGCTTTCTCATACCGGAAAATTTTTAGGTGCTTATTTCATTAGGTCAATTCTATGTCTTCTAATCACATTAATTCCAAAAAGTGCATAGAATACGTGTAATAGTGAGTAATGGAAGTCGTGTCGTTGTTTTGCACCAGATTTTTTATTGTAGGATTTATAGTTATTTTACAGGAGAAAAAAGGCCGAAAGAAAAAACGTTTATCATCACGACCTACGAACACAAATTATTAAATGTGCGCTATAGCCTTTAAATTTTACATTCGATTAACATAAATTTTTATATTCTATATTAAAGATCATCGTTTTATGAAATACACAGACTCTTAAAAATGTAGAACTTTCAGTTTATTTTATTTTATTTACTTACTTATTTATCCGTTATTATTATTACTATTATTATTATTTTACAAGTATACAAACTAGAATTTTCTTTGCATTGCGGTCTATGGACTAAAAATTCTTCTTCTTATTATTATTTTTTTATTATATAGTAAATTATTTATAACAGAAAAAAACTCTGATATGTGTAACATTGCTCTGCTAACGTATGATCATTTTAATAAAAATGTGCATATGACTTACACATCTTATACAGGATAGCATAAAAGATCTTACTCATATCACGCTCTATTAGAGTCAGTTATCCGAAGTTCATTAGATTATTTAAAATAAACTGAAGATAATATATGATTTAGAATTTTCATGTAAAATACTCGTTCCTGGAATTCGCCTCACCATTTATATTATCTTATAAGGACGCACAAATGAGTTCGGACACATTACGATCCACACAGATATCTGAACTTGGAGAAAAATACTCATACACCCCACTTTTGTTTATTTACTGAAATATTTACGGATTCAATTTTATTTAAAAGCATAATAACTACTAAATGTTTTGAAAGTTGAGAGAGTCACTAGAGATTTTTGTTTTAGCAAATGAAAATAAAGAATACACTCGATTAATAAACATATTACACTATTGAAAATATTAGTAACAAAGTAAGATTTTCGTTCATCGTTTTTGGGAAAGTCAAAACAATTTTTAAAAAATACTTGTAAACGTATGAAACAAAAACAAAACCCTTTTTAACCTATCTTTTAAATAATTAAAATAATAATATCATGATTCTTGAACTATTTAACATCACAGAATTAACTTCAAGTTAATTGTCAGTTAGTTAATTGTTAATTAATATATTTCAAGTTAAGTTATTTTAATTTCAAGTTAAATTAAAACGTTCTTTTCTTCTGGAATTACAAATTGTTTTAAAATGAACTAACGCAAGAATAATTTTAAAAAAAATTCCTTGAGTAGATCTAAAACTTCAGAAGAATTTTTTTCCAGGAATTTAATAGATTAAATTGGTTTAAAATACCAAATATTTTGGTTGACAAGTGTAAAATTCGAGTCAAAAGTTCGCGTTTCACTAGCAGTGAGTGTTTAAAACTGTTGTAATCGAGGAAAATAAAAAGTAAAAAATTCATTACGAATTTTTTTGTAAAAAATGATACGGATCAAATTAAAATAAAACTTTATCTTTATTTAAAATTTTTACTTACTGACTATTCCAAATTTAAAAAGATGCAAACTTTATTTTAACTTTCTTTTATATGTATATATAAAGTATTGGATTCGTGAAAATTTTCGAACTCCGGTTTTCGATGGATTTACACGTTTTGGGATGTTCTGAACACGATTTGATAGTTTTCAAAAAATGTCTGTCTGTGTGTCTGTCTCTGTGTGTGTATCACGAATTTTATGTACGCTGTATCTCACGAACCAATGAACGAAATTTAATCAAACTTGGTATTAGTTGGACCCAGGCATAAACTGGTGCTGATTAAATTTGGGGATCACTCGCTCAACAGATGGCGCTGTAATCGCATTTTTTCTAAATTTTTAACATGGCAGTATAGGACAAAATTTCGTATAAATGTACAGTCACCAAAAAAAAAAAAAAAAAATCGCCACCCCCCCCCCCCCCCCCCATCTAATTTCGCCATAAATTGTCGTAGAAACATGTGGTTGGTACCAATCGATTTGTAATAAAGTCTAGTTTATAATGGTATAGTTTTATTTTGCTTAAGGGGTCGTCTACATATTAAAACTGGCATCAACTTCATTTTTTTCAATGGTAACCCCCACTTTTTATAATTTATTTGAATTCTATGGATCAAATCATCGCGGAAAATGGTATAGTTTATATATTTTGCTCAATTTTTCACAGAGTTATAAGCTGTCAAAATATGAGGATGCTAATGTTAAATGAATGTGACAAACAATAATTCATATCTTCCAAAATAATTACAATATTCAAATTCTGTTTTTTTTTTTTTATACGATAGAATGAAGTGACCCAAACATATTCCATGCATATTTTTGATAAAAAAACATTTTTTGAATTATGAAAATTATTAATAATTTCATATTTGAAAAAATTATGAATTATGACCTATGTTAATTTTTGCACGAATAGAACGGGCATCATCAAAAACATGGGTTTCCAAATTTACAGCTCGTTCCTAACATTATTTTTTGAGTTACAGTGATATTTCATTTTTTACTGTTCTTAGGGGGCTGTCACTTATTATAATTTATATCCTCTGTCAGTAAATATCTGTATACATTTTGACGAAAAACTATTTTAATTTACCTTTATGTTATTCTAATTGTTTTCTAAGCAGCATTTCGATGTTTATGATATAAATTAGATTATTTTTTATAAAATAATCGCAATGCAAGCGAGAGAATGTGAAAGAATTTCAAAAGAAATGAAGCCCCGCCTCTATATTGCGGAAACAGTATTAAAAAAAACTAGTTTGCATATTCGTATGTGACGCTGGTATGCATAAATGTCAATGGCATTTGCTACATCGAATGCTGAAGACAAAATTTAAATGATTTAATTGAAAGTATGTAAAATAATTTTGTTTTATAATGTAAAGTTTTAGAAAAAAAATGTAACGGGAAGGCGTGGCTTCCGTTACAAAAATGAGTATACTTGATTCTGAAATGTCTTTAAGTCTTTGTTCTTATATATTACATAACGTTTCCTAGTTTCTCACTGCTAAAATTCTATTTTATACTTGTTGTCGTTTTTTTTTTTTTTTTTTTTTTTTTTTTTTTTTTCACGGTAAGACGAAGATTATTATTTGAAAGAGCAATACGCAATGAACAATACTTTTATTTTTCCTTTTTTAAAATTAATATAATTAATATTTATTATTTTTTACCAGATTTTTTAAAACAAATTTTCTTGTTGTGGCATTTTCGCATTCGTTTACTCTACCGTTTATGCTATTTAAATTTTATCGCATAACGTAATATAATAAAATATAAAATTTTTATTAAAGGTTTTTTAACACTAAATAATATAGTGGATTTTTTTTTTTTTTTTTTTTTTTTTAAGTTTTTAAAATCTATTATTGAAACAAAGCGCAATATTATTTATTCTCGATTATTCTAATCACGGCGTAAAACTGGCGTCACATTTATCATGGAAAAAGAATTTAAAACAAAGTAATATGTCTTATTACTTTTAAAGATATAGATTTTACGCATTTAAAATTAAGAATTCAAGTACAGTAGACGGCTGCAGAACGAGGAATATTCATTCTAGGCAATAAGAAACCGTTATTTCTATATCCATATTTATTTTACATATGAATATACATAATAACTATATTCTTTCTAGTGAAAGTATTTGTATTCATACTATTTTGTTTATATAAATAAAAATATGAAGATAAGGAATATTCTTAAGAAATATCGTAACACACAAATTGTGAAAGAAACGCCCATTGTAGGAGTTACAGATTTCCAAATGACGTGAATCTATGTCAGCGGTCACGAAAATGTTAAATATCCTTTCTCAGATTTTAGTTTAATTTTTTATTGTTGGTTTGTACGCCTAAAATTAAATGTAAAACTTTATAGTAATATTTTCATGCGGGGCTTACTGTATAAAACAAAATATACCCAACAGAAGTAGATAATTCTTTTCTTAAATATGAAACCTCTTTTTTTTTTTTTTTTTTTTTACCGCTATTAACATTATTATCAGTATTAATATTATTCTTTTACCTCGGTATCTAGATTTTTGTAATTCAACATTGTAGGGTTCATATGATTCAAGCTATTTAAATTCCTTCGTATGAAGTGAACTATTTGATATTTAATCAATAGAAACCAATAAAAATCTTTTAATTCGTAAACTAACTCAAAGAGTTCTGTGAATTAGAGTTATTTTTTATTTTATAATTAACATTTCTGAAATTTATTTCCGGTGTAAAACTTAATAAATAATGTATACTGGGTGGTAGATCACGATTTATATTTTCTAAATGTCTAGACGGACCTCTAATACATTTTCACGTGTAAATCTATTTAGAATTTGATTTAAAGTATATAAATAGGTATGTTTTTCGAACCGCCTTGATCTCAAAAATCTGAATATGAAGTCAAAAATAGGGGTCGTCATTGAAAAAAATGAAGTTTACGCCTGTTTTAATATGTAGACGACCCCTTAAGCAAAATCTAACTACACCATTAAAAACTAGACATTATTACAGATCCATATGTACCAGCCGTATGTTTCTACGATAATTTACGGCGAAATTAGATGGGGTGGCGATTTTTTTTTTTTTTTTTTTTGGTGACTGTACATAATGAGAGTCATTTTTAACTTGTAATTGTAAAATTAATATAAATTATTGATGACAGTAATAGTTAACTAGGAAAAAGTTTTTGTGCATGTGGGGGCATCGCTTCCCCCCTGGGAGGGAAGTAACCCCCCGGAGGGGGGGGGGGTAAATTTTCAAGATGATTATCTTTCGAAAGATTTCGTCAATACCTTTAAAACGAATGTTTGAACTATAGATCTGTGATAATTTAAAATAAAGTTATCGATTTTTTTTTTTTTACTTAAAAAAAATCGTATATGTATTTTTTTAATATTGAGAATAAAATGGACTTATTTTTGGATATTTAGTGTTATACTACTTCTCTAATATGGAAACCGTCTGCATTATCATGGAAGATAATGTTTTTTTTTAAGTAATAATTTTTTCTTTTTTTTTTATATATATATTCAGAATAAAATGGACTTTTTTGGATATTTAGTGTTATACTACTTCTCTAATATGGAAATCGTCTGCATTATCATGGAAGATATTTTTTTTTTTTTTTAAATAATAATTTTAATAAATTATTTTTACTTTTTTCTATATGTAATATAGAGAAAGTATTGGATTCGTGAAAAAAAATTTTAAATAATAATTTTAATAAATTATTTTTATTGAGTGAATTTGTATAGGAAAATTTAGAAGAAAGTCATGTGGTGGCCACAACATACAAGTTTTCAGAATAAACCTTCAAATTCTATGCTAGAAAAATACCCTTCAATTAACCTAATGTTCACAGTGTTTCAAAATCTATGCGTACGCCTATGTTGTGACATCCGATGCTGATTTGTATGTTTCTACACCTGAGATTTTAACCAATTTCTTTAATTTTCATTTCAGGTGCTCATTGAAAATTTAAATTCAGCATTTATATGGAGTAACCATACTAATGGTATTTTTATGCGTTCTCCTATGCCTATATAATACGATTGTCTCAGTGAACTTCTTATTTCCAAGTCAGCTCCTGGTGGCTGGGGTTTAGATGTGTAATGATTAAGCAGATTGACTACACGTAAGTACTAGACATAGGTGGAATGCCCTGTTTAGGAGGTCTTTTCAAGGATTTCTAGCCCTTATTCAAGGGGAGGGGGGGGGAACTTTGAATGACTAGGCTGCTGAGCACGATCTGTGTTCGAATCCCCGGTACCTTCCGTCTACCAGCTAGGCAGCAGAACCTTTTGGACACTGGTGAAGGCTTAATGGCTAGAATAGCTACAGATAGATGACTTAAACGAACAAGGTACAAATCCGATAAGGCCATATAGGCTTCAGGTACGTTTTGGTATCCCTATAATTAACAATAACTCAAAATTATTAAAACGAAAAGATTAAAAACTATATGCACGTAAAAAAGAATAGTGTATCGAATACAATAAATTGATTGTATCGAATACTAATTTTTAATTCCATGGTGATTTTTCTTTTTTTTTTCTTTTTTTTTAATGGCAATAGTATGAAACTTACGGCTTGGCCTTTTACGTAAAAGAAATAGTGAAAAAAATATGTAAAATAATTTAAGATTAGAGTTGTAAAATTTTGAGTAATTTTAATTCTAATAAAATCTTTTTGTAAAAAAATAGAACCGACTCCAAAAATGAGCTACTATTCAAACAACTAAGAATGAAAGAAAATTGGCAGAAAATGAAACTGTAAATTGCGCCTAAAAGTGTAAAATAATTTCCTTCGCCAAACAACCTATAACACTACAATTAATGATAACTTTTGAAGTCGGCGCAAAATTAAATAAAATTTAATTAGTTTTTAAAGGTTTGTCTTTAGATCGGTAGCAACAAATGCAATTGTCTCGAATGATCCATTTTCATGTTTCCTTTATTATTTTATCACTGTATACAATTGGTCCATTAGTAGCATCTACATAAAACAGTGAACATTCTTCACAATGCTGTATTTGTGTTTCTACGAAGTTAGAGTTTCCTTTGCAAATTTGGTATAAATTTGATAACTAACATCCTTGATGGCTTTTGGATTTGGCGATCAAAACGTAAGGCAAAAATATACACGCAAGATGTATATTTTCATAATATATATTGTACGATGCGTTGTTTCATATTCTTGATTACTCTCTTGATATACCTTATCAAAATAATAATGATAGCCCAAAGAAATTAAATATGTTTGCCAGATAATTTTCCGATTTTTCTTTCATCAACGACGTCAGATACCAGCATCTTCGCCAACTTTTGCTGCTTACGAAATCTTATTTGTTTTCTTAAATCAAAGTATTTTTCGGCTGTAACAATGTGAGATGTGTATTTTGAAGAGGATTTGACTTTTCTATTGAATAAATGTATCAATTTTTATTTAATTTTGCGCCGACTTCAAAAGTTATCATTAATTGTAGTGTTATAGGTTGTTTGGCGAAGGAAATTATTTTATACTTTTAGGCGCAATTTACAGTTTCATTTTCTGCCAATTTTCTTTCATTCTTAGTTGTTTGAATAGTAGCTCATTTTTGGAGTCGGTTCTATTTTTTTACAAAAAGATTTTATTTTTCTCTTTTTAGTGAAAACTTATTTATATAGAAGAGCATCAGAAGACGTTCGACGGAAGTTTCACAAATCCCAACTTCCAAGAAAAGTGACATTACTCAAAAAATGGTTTATGTCACTGAAAAATACATGAAATGCACCCAATGTGAAAAAAAAAGTTACATCTCCATCTAGTTATCCACTCAAGTTATCCACTCGAGAGACAGTTGTGCCAGTTTTATTCTAGACAAGTTATTTTTAAGTTGATTTTTCTCAAATGCTGCATTTTTAAGTTGTGTCACTTTTCTTGCCTTTATCGAATATGAGCAATAAACTATCTATTGAACGAACACACGTTAAAAAGTCTTTAGAAATGTAAAGAACGGATAAGCTGTATTCGTAACCAAAATTTCTGTTAGGCATATATATTGAACTTTACAGTGAATACGTGTCACCCGCTGCGCTGGAAATTGCGCAGCGTAAAGTTCAAACAAAGAGCAAAATATGCATTGCAGCTGACGGACAGAAGTTTTAACATCGATACTTACTTACTGCTTTTACCAGTGTAGCTGCATGCAATCAACAGTTAGAGTGAGAACAGACTATTGTTTATATCTTAATGAAATCATAATGAAACCTATTTCAGGCCAAGATCATTACGACAACAAAGAAGTATTAAAATTGAATCATCTCTTACGAAGTTATAAGCTAACAAATTTCAACAACAACAACGAGAAACATGGTGTGTATTGAGAACCTCTTCATTTATGAAGTTAAAACGTCTATGCTTTAATCGATGTGACCGCTTACAATAACATACTTTGAATTTTACATAGCATAAATGTCACCCGCTACACTACAACATAGGCAGTGTCGTTCAAGTGTGCACAAAATAGGAAATTGTGAACAAACAAATGCACGTTTTAAGCGTTCTTTTTTTAGCATTAATGTCGAAACTATCTTTTCGTACTAAATCGATGATGCTCTGCAATTTTATAATTCACTTTTTCCCCTGTCTTGAAACGTTTCCGAGATAGGATCGCTAACTCAACTCTTTTCTACCAGGTGGCGCTTTAGGCGGTTGAATCGCGTAGCACATGTCCACTTTACTGTACCTACATACCATGTTTATGACTATAGCTGCAGCTGTTCAGCAGTTAAAAGAGTCGGGACTGACTTTTTTGGGCACCCTGTATTTTCTTTTGATCGTAAAGATCTTACAATGAAGCGTATTTCAGACCAAGACTTTTACAATAAATTAAAAGTATCAGAATCAGATCATCCGTTCAGACGTTATGAGCTAACAAACAAAAACAAAAACAAAAAAACATACGTTTTGAATTGAGAAACTCCTCCTTTTGAAGTCGGTTAGTTAGAGCACCTCTTACAATGATATAAGCTTACAAACACCAACAACAAGACATAGCTCGAATTAAGAATACCCTCCTTTCTGAAGTTGGTTGAAAACGACTTTGCGCTAATCGATGTGACGGCTTACAGTAACAGTACTTTGAACCACAGAGTATACGTGTCATCCGCTACGCTGCAAAGTGTGCACAGTCTAGGAAATTGCGAACAAACAACTGCACGTTTTAAGCGTTCTATTTTTAGCAATAATGTCTAAAAACTGTTTTTTCGTAGTAAATCGATGATGCTCTACATCTTCGTAATTAACTTTTCTCCCATCTTGAACCGTTTTTGAGATAGGAGTGCTAATTCCGCTGTTTTTCACCAGATGGCTCTTTATTTTCTTTAGATTGTAAATATGTTATAATGGAACCTACTTCAGACCAAGATCTCTACAACAAAACAAAAAGTATCAAGTAACCGTTTTTTGAACTATATAGCGTATGTCTCACCAGCTACGCTACAACGTGAGCAATGCAGCTCAAGTGTGTATAGTGTAAGAAATTGCGAACAAAAAATGCACGTTTTTAGCATCAATGTCAAAACTATATTTTCATTCTAAATCGATGATGCTCTGCAATTTTATAATTCACCTTTTCCCCCAGTCTTGAACCGTTTCCGAGATAGGAACGTTAGCATGAATGTCTAAACTATCTTTTTGTACTAAATCGGTGATACTCTTCAGCTTTGTAATTCACTTTTTCTTTAGAACCGTTTTCGAGATAGGAACACTATCTCCGCTATTTTCCAGCAGGTGGCGCTGCAAGCGGTTTAACCTTGTACTGCATGGCCACTTTTTTATACTTACATACCATTTTTTATCACTATAGATGCAGCCGTTTAGCAGTTAAAAGAGTTGGGACTGATTTTTTTTGGGCACCCTGTATTTTCTTTAGATCGTAAAGATATTACAATGGGACCTATTTCAGACCAAGACCTTTACAACAAAAGAAAAAGTATCAAAATCGGAGCATCCGTTCAGAAGTTATGAGCTAACAAACATAAAAAAACATACGGTTTGAATTGAGAACCTTCCTTCTTTTTTGAAGTCGGTTAAAAATGTTTTATCAAATGGTGTTGGATCCTTGGCATAACATTATTCATAGCTTTAAAATATTTTATGAAAACTGGATATTGCAAATGAAAATTTTATTGTTAGTATACATTTTAATATGTAAACGGTTTCCAAAGATTAATTTATATATATCCAGTTAAAGTCTACATCATTCTTAATCGAGTAGTCGGCTGGTATCAATATTTTTTCATGCGATGATTTTAGGTATTAACTCGGTAAAGGTACAGTTTTTATTATTTATTTATTCATTTTTGCCTAAATAACTATAAGAACCATAAATATACAAAAAAAAATTAAACTGAAATTTTAGATTTTTTTTAGAGTTCATTTTATTATAATAAACAAGAATAATATAAATTCAGTTCAATAATATAGAATGTAAAGGAAAAAAAAAAAAAAGGAGAAATTACTTACTTTTTCGTCAACTAATTCAAATGGAGTTATACCATCTGGCAGACATTCGTTTGATGATTTGACATGTACAATAGATTCATTTGATCTGTCAACCATAGAAACTATTGCTAAACTGAGATTCGTGTTTAAAGAAATGGCTAAAGTGGAAGCTAGAAATCCAACAAATGAAAAGATGTATCGTTTGGGAATAAACCCTGGGAAAAAAAAAAAAAAAAAAAAAAGAAAGAAAGAAAGAAAGAAAATCAATTATAGTTAAAAATGGTATTTTTCAGCTAACAATAAGTTAAAATCTATAATAATAAAAGAAAAGGTTTGTCTGTCTGTATGTCTGTTCTTCTATACGTTCAGCCCCTTTTGAACGCAGAAGTACAAAAATTGACATACGGATGCTCAGGAGCCTTCCCGAGGGGCTCCTGAAAACAGAATTTAAAAAATTTAATTAGTTTCGGAGATATTAATTAAAACATCGACCCATGTCGATCGAAAAAATGACTAAAAATCCAAGGCTTATTGCTTAAAAAGAGGCATTCTGTCAGCAGACGATTTTAACCACTGTCTGGAACGGAAACAAAACATCTGGAAGTCATTAATGTCACATGATCTTGAACTGGGGTTAAAAGTTGCAAATTTCAAAATGCTTTAAATTTTCTATTTCGCACACAACACTCAATATACAACCTATGCAGCACAAAACCAACCTGCAGTTCAAATTTCACCAATTTTGGTTAATAAACAAAGCAGTTACATTTTAATTGCAAATTAAATTTTATTCTGACACGTAGTCTATCTTTCAATAGACGATAGGAGTTTCCATAGCAACGAAATACATTTGAAGGTACTAAAAAAGTACTTTTTCTTTTTACTTCCATTACCCGACTACCGTGGTATATATAGGTTTTGGGGACCTAAAAAATATTTATTTTTCTTTTTACTTCCATTAACCGACTACCGTAGATAATGGAATTAGAGATTTCAAGTGATTCACATGTTTTAGAATGTCCTGATTAGGTTTTCTTTTGTATCTCAGCTACTAATTAAAATAATTTCATAAGTAATGCATCATTTGAAAGCTTTGTTGATTTTGAATTGAACAGTAGATTACAGAAATTTCTACCACCAGAATTCTAATTATTATTAAATTATTTTTAATACATCATTCGAAAGATATTTTAAAGTACTTTTATATTATCGAAAGTGAAATTCGATATTTCACCCGATTTACACGTTTTGAGGTCTCCTGATTAGGTTTTTTTTTTGTATCTAAGCTACTCATTAAAATAATTCTTAAGTAATACATCATTTGAAAGCTTTGTTGATTTTGGAATTGAACAGTAGACAGCGGTGAAACTATCTAGCTTGCAAAAACCCTGAAAACTGCTCCTTACATGCAGATAGAAGACATTTATTAATGGTATATCATATGGCTACCTATATTAAATAACATTTATAGACTTTGTAATACATTATAAGGCAAATTAAACATTCAAAATGAGAAATTTCTGTAAAAACAAAGTAATTTAACATAAAATTCAAAGACAGCAAATTTTTCAAAAACCCTGAATTCAGGGGTAGCCCCTGAAAAGTTTCACCCCTGAGTAGATTACAGAAATTTCTACCGCCAGACGGCGCTGTAATATTTTTATATTTCAATATTTCAAATTTTAATTATTATTAAATTATTTTTAATACATCATTCGAAAGATATTTTAAAGTACTTTTATATTATCGAAAGTGAAATTCGAGATTTCACCAGATTTACACATTTTGAGGTTTCCTGATTAGGTTTTCGTTTGTATCTCAGCTACTAATTAAAATAATTTCATAAGTAATACATCATTTGATAGCTTTGTTGATTTGCAATCGAACAGTAGATTACAAAAATTTCTACCGCCAGATAGTACTGCAATATTTTAAGATTTCAATATTTCAAATTCTAATTATGATTAAATTATTTTTAATACATCATTCGAAAGATATTTTAAAGTACTTTTATATTAATGAAAGTGGAATTCGAGATTTTACCCTATTTACACGTTTTGAGGCGTCCTGATTAGGTTTTCTTTCGTATCTCAGCTACTAATTAAAATAATTTCATAAATAATACATCATTTCAAAGCTTTGTTGATCTGGAATGGAACAATAGATTACAGAAATTTCTACCGCCAGATGCCGCAGTAATATTTTTAAATTTCAATATTTCAAATTCTAATTGTGATTAAATTATTTCTAATACATCATTCGAAAGATATTTTAAAGTTCTTTTATATTATCGAAAGTGGAATTCGAGATTTCACCTGATTTACAAGTTTTAAGGTGTCCTGATTAGGTTTTCTTTTGCATCTCAGTTAATTGAGTTAGACCGGTCAAAATTGGTATATGTAGATTAATTAGAAAGGGCTGGGATGGTGGGGAAGGAATAGGCGCGCTCAGCGCGCACGGGACTGCGCTGCCGAAGGCAGTGGGGACCCGGTCCGACTTTTTACCTGATGAGAAATGATTTTTTAAATTTTCTTTTCTTAAGAATAAAAGTGTGATTTCAGAAGGAATATGTGCGCGCACCGCACGTATATTTTAACACGTGCGCGCGCACGGGTTTGGGACCCGGTGCGAGTTTTTACCCGATGATAAAAGATTCTTTTTAATTTTTTTTCCTAAATGTAAAAGTCTGAGTTCAAAAGGAATATGCGTGCACACCGCACGTGTATCCTCACACGGGCGCGCGCAGAGCGCATGGGTCCACGCTGCCTAAGGCAATGGGGTCCCGCTGTGAGTTTTACCCGATGCTAAATGTTATTTTTTTAAATTCCTTTTCTTAAGAATGAAAGTTTATGAGTAATAACATGGAATTTTGAGAAGTCATAAGGATAGTGAAGGAATACGCACGCGCAGCGCACGGGTCTACGCTGCCGAAAGCATTGGGGACCCGGTGCGACATTTTTCCCGATCAGAATTTTTTCTCTCTTTTTTTATCACATGATAAAAATTAATGCAATTTTGAGAATCCATTAATTATTGTGATTCATTGAAAAATAGTGACCAGCGAAGCGGGCGTAGCCTGCTAGTCATTAATAAAAATAATAGTTAAAAGTAGATAATTAAATCTGTATAACTATAATAAATAAAACCTTACAGGAATGAATAAAATGGTTCATCCAATTAATCAACATTATGAGAGAAAAAAAAAAAAAAAAAAAAAAAAGTAAAACATTTCAAATAATCTGGTGTGTCACTCACACGACTTCCTGAAATGTAATACTATAAATATACAGGTTGCAGATTAATAGGTAAGATAACGAGTACTGTTATTTAAACCTATGTTAAACAATTCATATTAGGCTTCTGAAGAGTTTTATATGATAATTAGTTTTGTGTGAGGGGGGCTACCGCCCCCCTCAACCCCCCGTTTCATTAATGCACCTACATTTATATAGAATTTAATTCGGGTATTGAAAAATGATTCTGTTTTTAAAAAATAATTTATTAAAATTATTCTTTAAAAAGTATCTTTTATGATAAGGCAGACTATTCCCATATTAGAGGAGTAGTATAACACCAAATATCCAAAAAGAATCCATTTTATTCTCAATATTAAAAAAAAAAAAAAAAAGTACGATTTTTTTTCTAAGTTTTTTTTTCGTTTAAAGTAAAAAAAAAAAAAAATCGATAACTTTGTTTTAAATTATCGCAGATCGATGGTTCAACCATTCGTTTAAAAGGTATTGGCCATAGATATAGTAATAAAACATAGATCAGCGAGGGCGAAAAAGGGTTTTTACTCGGGGAAAGACGGCCATTTAACTCTCTTGTGTATGTGTTTCCCCGAGTGAATATACACGGGAATACACACAGATAATTTAGCAAAAAAAAAAAAAAAAAAAAAAATGATGAATAATTTATGTACTAAAGATGAATGAAAAAACTCCAGATACTCATTTTTCTTTCTCTCTTTTCTTCTTCTTTTCTTTTTTCTTTTTCTTCTTCTTTTTTTTTTTTTGTATGGAATAATCACACTTAAAGAAATTTATCGATTCCATCTGCTATTTCTGTCTGGTTAGAAGTTTTTTTGTCGAAAAAACTATTGGACTTATCCTCATCTTTTGAGATATTCGAATTAACCCTTTAACTGCCAATCGCAACATGTAGCAGAAATTGAGTTTACTTAGAATTATATATAACGATTTTGATTAAAGTTTGGAATTAAGTGTCTTTTTTTTTTTTTTTTTTTTTTTTTTTTTTACAGAACTAAAACGTTTGGACATGTCCTCATCGTCAGGAAAATTTGCGTTAACCCTTTAACTGACAATCGCAACATGTAATATAAATTGGTTTTACTCGAAAGTGGATATAACGATTTTTATAAAAGTTTGGGGTTAAGTGTTCTTTAGAGAGCTAAAATGAATGGACATATCGTCATCTTCAGGCAAAATCGCGTTAACCCTTTAACAGACAGCCGCATTTTATAGCATAAAATGGGTTTACTGGAAGTGAATGTGACGATATTGATTAAATTTTGAGGTTAAGTGTTTTTTTTTTTTTTTTAGAGAGAGCTAAAACAATTGTACATACTCTCATCTTCAGGAAATTTTGCTTTAACCACCGCACTTTAGAATGTAGAAAAAGAGGGGGGGGAGCTAAAAAACCCATAGAAACAGCATGGGATGAAAACAAAAAAAACTCACAATGTCAAGTGTGTTAAAAAAAAAAAAAAAAAAAAAAAAAAAAAAAAAAAAACTAGTTGGCATAGGTGGACTCTGCTCAGTTCTCCATCATATTTATGTTCTCATAAATTTCTAGTGCGAGACATATTATAATCATGTTAAAAGAAATGAATATGACCAAAGCTTGATACAGTGACAGAATGAAATCCCCGCCTAATAGGCTATCCACCGTTCACTTCGATATATTTACCTCATTCTAATCTATTAATTTATTTTATCAGGGTCGATTCCGTTGTTTAGTTTTCATGCTACTGTTTCCAACGCAATAATCCTCAAAATTCATATTTATATGAAAATTTTACAGTTCCGATATGTTGATAAAATCGTGAATTACGAATAATTTACGAAAATTTCCTATTAGAATATTTGTATTCAATCATGTTCAAACAAATATCATAAATGTAATTTTGAAGTTGTCTAATGTATTTATGATCCTCAAAATGGAAGTTAAGGCTCAATTTTGCCATATTCTGACATGTTAAGTAAAGCGTAAATTCCAAATAACTTACGAATTTTTTTAATTGAAAAGATCATAGTCTATGATATTTATGCCAGTAACCTAAATAATATTTCGAAAGTGGTTTGACATCTTTACGATGAAAACAACCCTCAAGATTGACGTTTATGTGAAATTTTGCTCTATTCTGTCATGTTAAGAAATTTGTAAATTTCCAATAACTTACGAAATTTTTATATTGGAAAATTCATAGTCATTAATATTCATGCCAGTGTCTTAAATAATATTTTAAAAGTAGTCTGACATCATTACGATGAAAATATCTTTCAAAATTGACGTTTATGTGAAATTTTGCCCCATACTGCCATGTTAAGAAATTCGTAAATTTCCAATAACTTGCGAAATTTTCAAAGTAGCATATTTATAGTTACTGATGTTCATTCCGGCATCAAAACCGATATTTTAAAACTGGTTTGACATTTTCACAGTAAAAAATTTCTGTTTAATGCAAGTTTAAGTGAATTTTTGTCCTATTCTCCCATGTTAAGAAAATCGTAAATTTCTCATAACTTACGAAGTTTTTTAGTTCGAATGTTGCAAATGAATAGGGTTCTTGCCAGTATCGAAAGTAATATTTTGAAACTGATCTGACCTCTCTGCGACAATTTGTTCTTGAGATATCGTGTTAACAGACTAACACACTGACCCACTAACGGACTGACCCACTGACCCACTAACAGACACCCTACAGACAGACACCATACAAATTTTGTCATTTTCGGATTCTTATAAAAAAGTCAAAAAACCGAGGTCGAAATTTTTCACGATTACCTAAGTTCCCCATACCTATAGTATGATGGGGAACTAAAAAAAAGGCTCCCACCGGAAGTAATATAAGGACGAAATTGCCTAGAAAAAGACATCGAAGAGCGGGAACGGGTGGGCTGGGGCGTTAAATATATCGTCCAGGGTTAATCGCAACATATAATAGAAATTAGGTTTACTCGGAAATAAATGTAATGACTTTGATTAAATAGAGATCTAAAACGATTGGACATATCTTCATCTTCAGGAAAATTTGCGTTAACCCTTTAACGGCCAGTCACAACATATAGCAGAAATTGGGCTTCCTCGGAAATGGACGTAACCAATTTTATTAGAGTTTAGGTGCTTTTTAGGGATCTAAAACGATGGGAAAAATCCTCATCTTCAGGAAAATTCGTGGTTGCTGTTAACCCTTTTGCACTATATGGCAGGAATTGGGTTTACTCGGAAATTGATAAAATGATTTTAATGAAAAGTTAGAGTTAGATTTTTTGAAGAGATAAATTGATTAGACATAATAAAATTTGTGTTCGCTGTTAACCCTTTATCGGCTAGTTGCAGCATGGGGCAGATAGTGGGTTTATTTTTAAATGGATATAATGATTTTGTTGAAAGTTTAAAATTAAATATATGTATACAGAGATGTAATGAGGAATGTAATGAGTTACTACTAACGAAAAATAATCTTTTCATATCACAATACAGATAAAGTAAAGCTTATCCTATTAAATTGCAAATAATTACACTGCTCTGAAAAAAAAAAAAAAAAAAATATCTGTGTCTGATACCATTCTTGCAGATTCTTATGTAAAATGACCTCCTGAATCCGAATCTGCCCCCATTTTGCCCCATCACCCATCATTTTCTTGTTACGCCTCCTCCCCCATTTTAATGATTGTTTGATAATTTTATACGCATCAGTTTGATTTGGAGAGGAACGATGATTATTTTAATCGTTAAATGTCTTCTGACCTGAGGAGCTACAGAGGTAGAAAGTTCTAAAACACACGAACATTTGTACTAAGGAAGATATTTGAGGGGATTTGTGCACAGAAAACAAAAAAACGTTAACACTGTTAACGTGAATTACTTTTAACATGAACTGTTACCACAATCCCCATCAAAATGAAGATTACTTTAGTTATATGACGATCTGTTACTGATAGCATGAACTACTGATAACATGAACAGATTTTTTATCTCTCTTGAGATTCACGTTAACGAGGTTCGACTATATATCTTTTCCTGTCTGCACAAAAATGATTTTTTTCAGCATTTATTATTATGCTACTTAAAGAAAAAAATCGTCTGCATTCATCATGGAAAATATCTTTAATAAATTATAACTTAATAAATAATTTGTATTGCGTAAATTTGTATAGGATTATATATAGAAGGAAATCTTGTGGTAATACTAGTTATAATATATTAAAACAAGCGGACTTTACCTCTGCCGCTGCTAACTACATTTAAAAGGATTTTGAAAATTCGATATTACTAACTAATATAAAAACTTTAAAAATGTTAAAATTTAAAAGAAGGTATTCCATTAAAAATCAAAACAGTTTTTAAACCATAATAATAACAAAGCAGCTGATTATAAAAAATCATATTTTTCATAAATTAGTTGAATTTAACTTACTGAAAACTTATTCCACTTCCTTTCATAAATGTATTTGTACAATTAAAAGTCGCGCTGTATTTCGGCATTTTCAATATATATCAACATTCTATTTCATTATTATTTCCCAGTTTTATACTCTCTCATGGCTGATGCCAAAAAACTTTTTCGGCATCAAAAATCTTTGCACATTATCATGGGGATGATAGATCTATATATATTACTATATCTATGGTATTGGCGAGCTCTTTTGAAAGATACCCATCATGAAAATTTAATCCCCTCGAGGGGGGAGGCGAGGCTCCTACAAACACAAAAAAAAATTTCCCAGTTAACTATCTCTATTACAAAAAATATATATTCGTTTCGTTTGGTTTAGTGCAGTCTATAGACGTTAAACTCTACTTTCCTGCAATTTCCTCCATAGACGTAATGTATTCTTTTGATTGTCCCTGTACACGAACCATTTGCTTGATCTCAACGAAAAGCTTACCGTAGCATCCCTATATGATACACATTTAGAATACCAAGTTTGAACTTTCTGCCATAATTTGTTTTTGAGATATGCTGATAACAGACAGACATACACACAGACATACACACAGACCATTTGCTAAAAACATGATTTTCGTATTCAGGGGACCTCAAAACGTGTAAATCTAACAAAATCTCGCGTTCGAAAATTTGACCCAAAAACAATACTTTCTCTACCTTATGGGTAAGATAAAGTAATAATATTCTATGCATGAGGTTGCGTTTCACTCGATCTTTTCCAACATAAAATTTTCGATTTTTCATGATCCGAATAAAATATTATTACATTTAATAGGAACTATCTCGCATTGTCAAGTATGCAGAGTAACAAATAATCATGATATGTGCTATTCAGCATAGCGCCACATTTTATTACACACTTCCTTTATGAAAACATCAATTTATATTTTTATTCAGCTTTTTAATGTCGCTATAAAAGAATATTTACGAGCATTTTTAGTTTTTTACTTTCTCTTACCCATAAGGTAGAGGAAGTATTGTTTTTGGGTCAAATTTTCGAACGCGAGATTTTCTTATATTTACACGTTTTGGGGTCCCCTGAATACAAAAATCATGTTTTTAGCAAATGGTCTGTGTGTATGTCTGTGTGTGTGTCTGTCTGTTATCAGCATATCTCAAAAACAAATTACGGCAGAAAGTTGAAATTTGGTATTCTAACTGTGTATCATATAGGGATGCTACAGTAAGCTTTTCGTTAAGATCAAGCAAATGGTTCGTGTACAAGAACAATCAAGAGAATTCTAATACATTACGTCTATGGGGGAAATTGCAGGTAATTAGAGTTTAACGTCTATAGACTGCACTAAACCAAATGAAACGAATATATATTTTTTGTAATAGAGATAGTTAACTGGTAAAAAAAAATTTGTGTATGCAGGGGGAAGTCCCCCCTCGAGGGGAGTAAATTTTCATGATGGGTATCTTTCAAAAGAGCTCGCCAATACCTTTAAAACGAATGATTGAACCATCGATCTGCGATAATTTAAAACAAAGTTATCGATTTTTTTTTTTTACTTTTAACGAAAAAAAAAAAAGAAAAAAAAATCGTATATATATATTTTTTTTATTGAGAATAAAATGGACTTTTTTTGGATATTTAGTGTTATACTACTTCTCTAATATGAAAATAGTCTGCATTATCATAAAAGATAATTTTTTTAAATAATAATTTTAATAAATTATTTTTTAAAAAGAGAATTATTTTTTAATAACCGAATTAAATTCTATATAAATGTAGGTGCATTAATGAAACGGGGGGTTGAGGGGGGCGGTAGACCCCCCCCTCACACAGAACTAATTATCATATAAAACTCTTCAGAAGCCTAATATGAATTGTTTAATACAGGTTTACATAACAGTACTCGTTATCTTACCTTTTAATCTGCAACCTGTATTTACAGTATTAAATTTCAGGTTAAGAGAAAGTCGTGTGAGTGACAAACCAGATTATTATACTACAAATTGTTTAATATACCGTACACTGTTAAAACTTTTTTTACTATGTTCAACTATAATTTTATACTATAGATACTATATACATAAAATTTGGTACCATAGGTTGAACTGAAACTTCGTACAGCAGTAGCTACAACCATGCAAAGATAAAATCTCCTATCGTGATTTGGTGCTTCTTGTTTACAAAAAAAAAATAATAATAATCTGGTGTGTCACTCACACGACTTTCTCTTACGCTGAAATTTAATGCTATAAATAGAGGTTGGAGATTAAGAGGTAAGATAACGATGTTATGTAAACCTATGTTAAACAATTCAAATTAGGCTTCGGGAGAGTTTTATATGATAATTAGTTCTGTGTGAGGGGGGCTACTGCCCTCCTCAACCCCCCGTTTCATTAATGCACCTACATTTATATAGAATTTAATTCGGTTAATAAAAAATAATTCTGCTTTAAAAAATAATTTACTAAAATTATTATTTAAAAAAAAAAAAAAAATCTGATAATGCAGACGATTTCCATATTAGAGAAGTAGTATAACACCAAATATCCGAAAAAAGTCCATTTTATTCTCAATATTAAAAAAAAAAAAAAAAAAAAAAAAAAAAAAAAGGATTTTTTAAAATTTTTTTTTGTTAAAAGTAAAATAAATCGATAACTTTGTTTTAAGTTATCGCAGATCGATGGTTCAACCATTGGTTTTAAAGGTATTGGCGAGCTCTTTTGAAAGATACCCATCATGAAAATTTAATCTCCTCGAGGGGGGCGAGGCTTCTACATACACAAAAAAAAAATTTCCCAGTTGACTAT
This sequence comes from Salticus scenicus, assembly GCA_963930645.1. Lineage (NCBI taxonomy): Eukaryota > Metazoa > Arthropoda > Arachnida > Araneae > Salticidae > Salticus > Salticus scenicus. Next base: position 181,732,400 of record OZ005659.1, read on the forward strand.
CTCTATTACAAAAAATATATAATCGTTTCGTTTGGTTTAGTGTAGTCTATAGATGTTAAACTCTACTTACCTGCAATTTCCCCCATAGACGTAATGTATTAGAATTCTCTTGATTGTCCCTGTACACTAACCATTTGCTTGATCTTAACGAAAAGCTTACTGTAGCACTCCTATATGATACACATATAGAATACCAAGTTTGAAATGTCTGCTACTATTTGTTCTTGAGATATGCTGATAACAGACAGACACACACACAGACACGCTCACAGACACACAGACACACACACAGAAACACACACCGACCATTTGCTAAAAACATGATTTTTGTATTCAGGGGACCTCAGAACATGTAGATATAACAAAAACTCGCGTTCGAAAATTTGACCCAAAAAAAATACTTTCGCTACCTTATGGGTAAGAGAAAGTAAAAAAGCACCAAATTATGGTACAAGATTCCCCTATATTATGCTTGCAGCTACTATAGTACCAAGTTTTTGTTAAACCAAGCCCCAAATTGCGGTAAAAGGTTTCTCTATATTATGGTTGCAGCTACTATAGCACCAAGTTTTCTTTAAGCCAAGCAGCAAATCACAATAAAAGAATCCTCTATCTTATATTTGCAGCTTAGCATCAAGTTTTGATTAAACCAAGCATCAAATTATGGTAAAAGTTTCCCCCATCTTATGGTTGCAGCTACTATAGTACTATGTTTTTATTAAACCAAACACCTAATCATGGTAGAAGAAAATAATATAAAACAAAGAAAATACATTTTTAGAACTTATTTTTTTAATCAATTAGAATTTTATGCCACCATAATATTTTGATATTATATCAAACGTTTTGACTAAATATAACAAATATTTTGATATTATGTATTTTTCAATCTTTGATGTGCAGAATCTGTGTACGAAATAAATTTTTAACTGTTATATTATTTATTTAAAAAAAAGGGGGGTGGGAAGGAGTGTTTTTTTTTTTTTTTTTTTTCTTTTTCTTATAAGTATACCTCCTTTTATTCCCCCCCCCCCCCCCAAAATCGACTTTTATCCTCTCCTCCCCTTAAAAATCAAAAATTCCAAAATTGCAGATTTTTTTTTTTTTTTTTTTTTTTTAATACTCAAGTCTAATCTCTCCACACACAATTTATGCACTGTGAAGTAATTTGGAGCCGAGCTATGATTACAAACGTGTTTTTCTGTCTTTTCAGTGGAAAACGGGGGAATTTTGCAAAAGTTGATTGATAAAATTTTAAGCTGCGCACAGTCCTAAATTCCTGCCGCGTATCTTTGAATTCCGTCCAGCCCTTCTCACGTGATACTCGGTCAAAAGTAGTGTTATACACAGAGACATACAGACACATCGACCCACTCACACACAAACAGAAAATTTTCTGAAGTCATTTTCGGTTTTCACGATTACATAACGTGAGATATCGCACATACATATATATGACATGAAGATATCACAAAATTTTTTGATTCTGAGAAATTTGCAGATAGAAGTACAATTTTATTGGTATAGATGGATTTTTAAGGATAAATCCAAGGTATATTTTTTCAAAATTGAATATCCCAATAGTGGCCGAGTGGTTCTACACTCAGAGATGGTAGTCGGGAAGTGCCGGGTTCGATCCCAAGTCACGCTCGTCGACCTAGCCGTTCGGAGTTTTCCTTGATTTTCTCTGAAACTCGCGTAATGACGGGTTAGGACCCCTTAGAATGACCCCCACGGAAGGCATTCCTCCTAGAAGCCTAGGACCCTGGTGCAGTCAATCGGCCTTAAACCCCAAAACTCAATCCAAAAGTGGATAAATTATTTTTAGGGTCTTACAGAATGCTTTATTCCTAGAATTTTTGTTTATTTTGCACGTTTTTGCGTTGAAAATTTTAGCTTAATTGTTTTTTTCCTCTAGTATACATATTTAGCGTGCAAATAAATTTTATTTTGCATCGTGAGATTTAAGATATTCAAGTCAAAATATTCCATTTTGAAATATTCAAAAAATGAGTTGCATAAACAATTTTAATTGGAATTACATAATGTAAATTTTGAAAATGATATTAAGGCATAAATGGTGGATTGAACAATAGTCTGGATGACAACGCGAATTTGAGGATATACAATATACATGAAAATATATTTCATAACTTTCTGAGGCCTATTTTATTTATTAGGACTGAGGGCCTGTTAGTCTCAATCTGGGATTTTTGCGTTGTCGATTTCGATAGTTGGACATTTGTCGAAATCTAAAGTTTATCGAAAATATAATTGAATAACTTGAAAGCGATGTTATAATTTGAAGGAAAAAAAAAACTAATAGTCCTCCGTCCTAAACTAAATTCTGCTTTTGCCAGAAATTCATCAAAATCTTTATTATTATTATTATTATTATTATTGAAAGAAAAAGAAAAGAAAATTAATAATAATCAGTATCGTTACAAGCGATATCGAAGAAGTTTATTATTATTATTATTATTATTATTATTATTATTATTATTTTCCATTGGTACGATAAAACGATAAAAAGATCACTATAACGTATTGTTCGATAATGTGAAAACATTAAAAGATAAATTATTATAATCTGTTTATAAAAATATTATAGAAATCTGACACCTTTTTTTTTTTCTCCCATTTAATAGAGTAATGTACATTTTTTATCAAAATTTCTAAAAATAAATAAATAAATAATGACCTATAGAAAATTAACATTTTAAGAATCATTCTGGAGATAAGCTAAACGTTGGGTAGAGATATATTTTAATATTAACTTTAAATAAACTTCTAATTCAACAAAATATTTATAAAGTGAAATTTTAAACATCAAACACTTTAAATTTGCGCATTATATTTTACTGAAATAAAAATATTAATAATAGTATATTACACACACATTAAATTTAGTTCCTAATTTTTGTTTGCTTTTATATTCAATAGAAGAAAGTATCAGATTCGTTAAAACGTTTTTTATTTTGGTTTTCAGTGGACTTACACGTTTTGAGAGATCCAGATCATGATTTGACTATTTTTAGAAAATGCCTGTCTGTGTGTGTGAATCATAAATTTTGTGGGCGCTATATCTCACAAACCAATGAAGGAAATTTAACCAAACTTGGTATTTAGTTGGACCTTGACCTAACTAGTTCCGATAACATTTTGGGATCAATCGTTGAACAAGTGGCGCTGTAATTCTATTTTTTACTTTCTTCTATATTCAATAGAAGAAAGAATTGGATTCGTAAAAATTTTCGACCTTGGGTTTTTGATGGTTTTACACGTTTTGAGAGCTGTAGAACACGATTTGACCATTTTTAGAAAATGTCTGTCTGTCTGTCTGTGTGTGTGTGTGTGTGTGACAAAATTTTGTGGCAACTGTTTCTCAGGAACTTACGCACAGAATTTCATACAAATTGGTATGTAGTTGCATCTTGACATAAATTAGTGCCTCTCAACATTTGGTAAAAATTGTCTTACAGGTTGTGTTGCCATCCCGCTTTTTCTAAATTTTAACATGGTGATATAGGACAAAATTTTGTTTAAATGTGCATAAAGAGAATTATTTTTTAGTAATCATTATGAAATTTACAGGAATTATTTATAATAGAGATAGTCAACTGGGGAAAAAATTTTGTATGTGTAGGAGCCTCGCCACCCCCCCCTGGGGGGGAAGTCACCCCTCGAGGGGAGTAAATTTTCAAGATGGGTATCTTTCGAAAGGTCTCGTCAATACCTTTAAAACGAATGGCTGAACTATAAATCTGTGATAATTTAAAACAAAGTTTTCGATTTTTTTTACTTTTAACAAAAAAAAAATAATAATAATAATAATAACTATAAAACAATATAATAATAATAACTATATAATAATAATAATAATAATAAACGTAATTTTTTTTAAAAATATTGTTACTGATTGAATATGTATAGGAAAATATAGAAGAAAGTCTTGTGGTGGCCACAACATACTAGTTTTCATAGTATTTAACATGGCAATATAGGACAAAATTTCGTATAAGTATATATATAATGAGAGTTATTTTTAACGAATGATTGTAAAATTATTATAACTTACTGATAATAGTAGTAATAAATTAGGAAAATATTGTGTGCATGTAGGAGCATCGTACCCTTTCTTAGGGGGGAAGTATCCTCCCCGGGTAGGGTAAATTTCCAATATGGGTATCATTGAAATGAACACGTCAATACTTTTAAAACGAATGGTTAAACCCTAAATCTGTGATAGTTTTCAATTTTTTTAACGGAGGGGGAAAAATAATAATTATAACTTTCTTTCGGCATTTAGTGTTACACTACTTTGAGAAAAAAGAAATAAAATCTGCATTTATTATAGAAAATAGTTTTAATAAATAATAATTTAATAAATAATTTGTGTTGCAGAAATTTGCATAAAATAATATAGAAGAAAGTCTTGTGGAGGCCACAACATACCAATTAGAAAATGTCAGTGTGTGTGTGTGTGAGACAAAAGTTTTGTGACAGCTATATCTCAGGAACTACAGCTTAGAAATACATATACGTGTTTGCATCTTGACATGCATTAGTTCCTATCAACCTTATTGCAAATAGCTCAACAGGTGGCGCTGCTATACTGCGATTTCTCCCATTAAACGAAAAGCTATACCTCAGGTTCTATTGTGTATAATTGCACAAACTTATAGTATAAAACAGAGCCACTGCGAAACATTAAGTTGATTTAATTTGAGTGCATATCGGCCAACAGGTGGTGCTACTGGGCTACCATTTACCACGTGAACAGGAAGGCTATATCTCAACTATTAGGGCATATAAAAGCATCAAATTTAATATGTGACATAGCCATTAGGAAAACAATTACTAACTTATTTTAGGTATATATCGAAAGACAGGTGGCGCTGTTGTTACTCACTTTCCGTAAATCTTCCACATGGCTATATCTCAACATCTTTTAATTAAAATTGCACCAAACTCTATTTGTAAAATTTATATTGTGAGAAGCAATCTTTAATCTTTTGTGCATGTTAAACACCAAAGTAGTGCTGTGTTATACAGTGATATAGAGAAAGTTTTGTGATAGCCACAACATATTATTATTATATTATTATTATTATTATTAGAGTTGGTTTTATCGTATTGGATAATTGTAAAAGGAATAAAATTTAGATAAGGGAAAACTGTACTAGATAAGATAACATAAAAAGCGCATAATAATAATAATAATAATAATAATAATAATAATAAAAACTAGTATGTTGTGGCCACCACAAGACTTTCTTATATTAATTTGCTATCCTTAACATAACTTTTCATTAAATGTTCTTTCCTAAAATTACTGAAACTTTTCATTTTTTCCAAAACTTACTTTTGAGAGAAAAATGAATATTTATTAGCTTAAAAATTATTCTTATGCTAAAGTCACATAAAATTCGGTTAATGATAACGAACAGGCCATACAAATTTTATGTTCATATGTTTATGTGTTTAAAAATTATATGCAAAAGAAGAGAGTAAGAAAACAGGCTGTTGCTTTAATTTTGTCCACCAGCATAAAATGGATTTATGTAACAATTTTAAAGAAAATCGTTAGAGTCGTTTTTGAGATACCAACTTTTATCAAAACTTAGCATACACAATTATTAACCGGAAAACAATAATTACATACAAAAGGATATTTAATATGGCCGTTTTTAAAGAAAAGCACTTGCGAGATCTGAAATTGAGCTATTTACACAGGACGCTTATCAGTTTTCCTGATCTAACCAACTATATCATTTGAAAGGACATCTAATAGAGTATTTATATAGCAACTTTTAAGAAAATCGTTTGAGCCGTTTTTGAGATAAGGACTTACGGTCCCACTTCCGGTTTTCCAATTTTCACCAAAATTTGGAAAATTCATCTGTACACCAGACCTGTCTTAATTCTAAAGTTTCGTAGTTCTATCTTTCACTGTTTCGGAGATATGACGGCCAGAAAATTCCACACATACACACACACTGCACTGACTAATTGCTAAAAACTACTTTTTTGGACTCGGGGGACCTTGAAACATGTAAATCAGGTGAAAACTCAATATCGAATTTTTGGACCGAATGCAATACTTCCATTACCTATGGTAGTCGGGTAATGGAAGTAAAAAACGTTAATTTTGTTATGTAATCTTTCTTAAATACCAAAACTAAATCATAGACATAATCTATCATTGATTAGTCAGTGTAAGGTACGGTAAAATATATACGGGTTCGAGGCGTTGCTCTACGGTAAATTTTTGCCGATTAAAAAATTAGGAGTTTATTCCGAACCACTACGGACACCAGTGCCTAACTCAGATTCGAACATTACATCTGACTGACCAGACCAGCGCTAACCATCAGGTATTATACGGGCCTAGAATATATAGCGAGGAATTCACTGGTTTGGAAAAAAAAAAAAAAAAAAAAAAAAAAGATACTTGCAAAACATTTTAAATAATATCTAATAATAATTATACGAAGTACGATTTCTTACTTTTGGGCATTTTCAATAAGTTTGGATGGACAGAATAAAGATGAAAAGACGCTAAAGAAATCGCTATAACGATCTTTTAACAACTTATAAAGCATTTATATACTGGCGTGCTGTTTACATAATCCATATTTGCAAGTCACATAACGTAAGAAACTCGTTTAGTACAATGGAACTACGTAAAAGCGGTCTTCTGGATACCAGACCACCCTATACATAATTTTTTTTATGTAAACTAATGTTGCCAATACAATGTTTATCATGTCCCTACTGACAATTCAAAATATCCCTAAACTGATGATAAAAGTCCCTAATTTAGAAAATCCTCTAAAAATCATACAATCGCATTCTCCACCAAACCCCAATACATTAAGAAAAAAATTCGAAATTCTTCCCTACATCCTGTAGAAGGTAAAAGTGTCAACGCGTATAGGGAGGAACATATATCTACATTTTGCAACACTGTACTAAACTTCTACAAGGTTATTAAACTTGGTTCTGAAATAAAATAGCACAGCTGCCTAAATAGACGCAAGGTGTACATTTTGTTCTGGATCTAAGACACAGTCAGTACTTACGCTAAAGCGAGAGGTAATAAAAAGAGAATTAAATATTATAGGTTGGATGATTGTTATCCACAGACATATGGATTCAACAAAGGAGAAAAAAAAATCTGAATAACAACTATCTGGATAGGGTTACCAATTTGGATTAAGAGCATAATAAGTAAAATGCATAAGTATTTAAAAATACTTTAAATTAGAGAAATAAAAGAATGTATAATATTAAAGCTATATAAAAATTAAAGTAAAAACAATGTTAAACTTTAAATCGAAATGTTAGAGTTAAATTTCAGAGGGGAAGCTTGAGTTTCTTGAACTTTTCCAGTAATCAGGCCCTGTATCTCGTTCCAGAAACATTGGGAATGGTTAATTAACGTCTCCGTCTCCACTCATGAAATCGTAGCTTGTTGGTATCGTACTTACCAGTCAGGCCAATGGCGATTCCAAACGGAGACGACTGTACTTTTTTCGACAACAAACATCTTCACTCAACCTGATTCACTTCTATTCAAAAACAATTTTTTTAAATACCATTTCAAATCTGAAATTATTACACCTGCTCTTTGATTTGAGCTCAATTCACTTAGATTAAGAAGTTTGTCTTTCAATTCGACAAATAAGCGAAAAATTATTCGGAATTCCCTTTAGATTATGAGAGAGTACACTTGTATTATATCAGCATTGAAACATTCGTTTTCATAATATTCATTTAAACAGTAAAGTTTGGTTCATTTATGCGCCATAGAAGTTGAGATATAGTTTCTTCAAAACGGGAAAAATTGTAGCATAGCAGCGCCACATGTCGGTCGATATGCACCCAAAATTAATCAGCTTAAAATCAATATAGTCTTTCATAATGGTGCTCTCACATATTATGTTTGAGCAATTGTACAGAATAGAAGCTGAGATATAGCATTCCTGTAAATGGGAGAAATCGCAGCATAGCAGCGTTAACTGTCAGACGATTTGCACCAGAAATCGATTGATACTAATGTATGTGTAGGTGTAACTAAATATATCTTTTTGAGCTATTCTCTATAATACGTTCTTGAACTAGTACACCCACAAAATTTTATCTCTCTCTCACACACACACCATACACAGGCAGGCATTTTTTGAAAAAATGGTTAAATCGTGTTCTTCGATTCTCAAAACTTATAAATCCGTTGAAAACAGAAAATCAAAAATTTTTACGAATCCAATATCTTTTTTGTACTTATATGGGAATAACTAAAAATTTTTATAGCTTTAATATTTTGCAATATATTTTTTTTAATGTGTTATACATATGTAATGTAATAAAGTAAAAAATTATTTATAAAGTTAATTGATATGTGTTCGATTAAATACAGCTATCTTAAATAATATTGCAATATAACTAAATAATTAGATGAATAAGGCAATCGCTTCATCATGCTGAGTTCCTTAAACAAATAAATTATAATTTCAGCAACAATAAATAATAAGCTTAAAATTTATCGATATTATGTATTTATGCGTCTCAACGTGTGTGTGTTTTAGTCTGTAAGAAAAATGAAATCTACATACCAGGACAACAGAAATCTGAGCATTTAGATTTTTCTCTGTGATGTAGATGAATTTCTATTTTATTTCCATCAGATAATGGTTCAAGCTCGGGACATACTTCGGGATCAAAATTTTCTTCTTGGGACATCTCTATTTCTGAAAGTAAAAAAATAAAATAAAATAAAATAAATAAATAAATAATTGAAAATAATTCTTCTTACTTCAACAGAAAATAAAATAACATGTCAAATCAACACAGCTAAAAACCTGACCCCCTCAGATTTTTATGAAATTGGGCTCATTTATTTGTTCTATTGAGAAATGAATGCATGCCAATAAAAAAGTCCCTATAACTTTTAATTTTTGATATACAGGGCTGCAAAAATAGGTAAAAAATGAAAATTTCCGAAATTCTTGTACTACAAATGTACCCATAATTTCTTTTCTAATTAACTTAGAGATAAAAGATTGGTATCTTCATAAAGCTTATAATACAGGCTTTTAAATGATATATCACAAATATATATATTTTTTAATTCTTTTTACTTTAAGGACAAACATTTTGACCTTTGACCTCCAATTCTCAAAAAGTACACATATAATTTTCTTTTAAAAATTACGTGTTATTTATCTCGTGACTGTCCGAACTACCGTTTTCGAGAACAGTGAAATATACATACAAATATTGCTCACTTAATAGTATAAGATATGATTAACACACTACATAAATAGATATGATTATAAGGCGGGCTCCCCTCAACCCCCCGTTTTATCCTTCTGCTTATACTTATCTGTATATATATGTATACATGTATATATTTCCTTGTAACTTATTACTTTGTGTTAATTCCTTTTATATAAATTTTCAGCTCGATCGGATAAAGCATTTAGACGTTATCGCACTTTAAATAATTTCAACCCATAGACCATAATTATAAAGAATTTTTTGTTGTGTTCTTGTAAAAAAATTATAAGTGCTATATTCATCAAAATCTATATAGTTTGTGCGACGGTGACCTATAACACGCATATAAATATTCAGTTCATTTGAATAAGTCGTTTAGGCGCCATTGCACTTTAAATAATTTTAGCCCATATTGATAAAGGATTTTTCTTTGTGTTCCTGTAAAAAAAAGCTACTTGACTCACAAAAATCTACACAGTTCGTGCTACGACATACCGTTCGTGCCTATAACAATGTATCAACTTTCAGCTCTTTCGAACAAAGCGTTTAGACGTTATCGTGTTCACTCAAATATATGCACGCATACAAACACAGTACCTGCATCTCCGTAAAAATGAACTTAGAAAACTTAGAAATGAACTCCGTAAAAGCTAAAATGAACTTAGGAGACATCAAAACGTATAGATATTTGAATGAGTTGAAAATTTATATATTTGTTATAGGTCTCTGTTGCACGAACTCTATAGATTTTCGTGGTGAATCTAGCACTTTATGACCTATGAGTTGAAATTATTTGCAGTGCAATAGCTTTGAATGCCTTATTCTACTGAGCTGTTTAAGTTTTTTTTTTTTTTTTTTACTTTAATTTAGTTAAGCAATCGCCAATTACTTAATGTTCAAAAATTCGAATGGAGTCACTCCAGATTTTTTTTATTTCTTATGTATACATATTATGCATAAAATGTATGTCCCTAACCGTATTCATAAAAACCAATTAAAAATGAGGGAGTTGAGGATGTACAAACTGAATTTATTATCTATATATATAAAAGAGTAGATTCACTGATTCATTCACTGACTCAACACGGTTGTGGCGATCCTATGGGAGATAGAGTCACAATTTTTGGTGAGCAGGTTGATTTTAGGACCCTGACGCTCACTAAGACGGGATTTTGCGAAATACCCCCCCGTTCTCCCCCAGGAGGGGCAGATGGCAAAAACCACCTTTATAAGCATAACTCGGCTCCAAATTGCTTCACGGTGAAGAAATTGCAGATGGGGAGACTAGACTTGAATACAAAAAAACCGTTTTCTGCGATTTTGGAATTTTGGATTTTTAAGGGGGGTAGGAGTTAAAAATGAGATTTTCGAGGGCGCATAAGGCAAAAACACATTTATAAGTATAACTCGGCACCAAATTACTTCACAGTGAAGAAATTGCAGATGGGGAGACTAGAATTGAATACGAAAAAATCATTTTCTGCAATTTTGGAATTTTTGAGGGAAGGGGGTGAAAATGATTTTCGGAGGTGCAGAAGGCAAAAACAACTTTATAAGCATAACTCGGCTCCAAATTGCTTCACGAGGAAGAAATTGCAAATGGAGAGACTAGATTTGAATACAAAAAAATCCTTTTCTGCGATTTTGGAATTTTGGATTTTTAAGGGGGAAAAAGGGTGAAAATGATTTTCGGAGCGCAGGAGGCAAAAACACCTTTATAAGCATAACTCGGCTCCAAATTACTTCACGATGAAAAAATTGCAGATGGGGAGACTAGACTTGAATACAAAAAAATCATTTTCTGCGATTTTGGAATTTTGGATTTTTAAGGGGGGAGAGGGGGGTAAAAAGAATTTTCGGGGGGGAATTTAGCAATATATGGATTTTCGAGTAAAATTCTAGCAGCAATAGCTCAAAGATATATATATATATATATATATATATATAAGCCAAACGTCTTCTTGAAGGTATTTGCAAAAATTGATTTTTTCCGATTTTGGGGGGGAGTTACGAAGGGGCAAATTCGACCCCCCCCCCTTTAGCACTAAATTCGTCCGTGGAAATCTATAGGAGCTGAGGTCACAAATTTTAGTGTGTGGCTTATTTACGTGTGTCCAAAACCCATTGTAACGATATTTTGTAAAAGCCCCCCCCCTTTACCCTTTTGGGGGCGTGGTGGGGAATAAAAGAGTAAAATCACTGATTCAGAGATCCAACACAGCCGTAGCAATTCTATGGAGAGATAGACTCGCAAATTTTGGTGAGCACGTTTTTTTTAGGACCCTGACGCCCATTAAGGCGGGATTTTGCAAAATATCCCCCCGCTCCCCCTGGGGGGGGGCAGAAGGCATAACCTCCCTTATAAGCATAATTCGGCTCCAAATTGCTTCACGGTGAAGAAATTGCAAAGAGAGGGACTAGAATTGAGTGAAAAAAAAAAAAAAAAGCATTTCCTGCGATTTGCGTTTTGGATTTTTAAGAGCGGGGGAGGGGGTAAAAAGGAGGCAAATTTAGCAAAATACGGGTTTTCGAGTAAAACTGTTCCAATAACAGCACAAAGATATAGAAAATCGCCAAGAGTCTTCTTGAGGATATTTTCAAAACATCATGTTTGGTTTTTTGTGATATTCGATTTTTTTTTTTTTTTTTTTTTGGGGGGGGGGGGGAGGGGGAGTTACGAGGGGGCAAATTCGAGCCCCTCTTTTAGCGCTAAATTCATCCGGGGAAATCTATAGGACCTGAGGTTACAAATTTTAGTGAGTGGCTTAATTACGTGTGTCTGACACCCACTGTAATGGGGTTTTGCCAAAGTCCCCCCTTTTCCCCTTGGGGGGGGGGCAATATAAACCTGTTTTCAAGTATAACTTTGCTTCAAATTATCTCAGTAAGATTAATTTCTATATGTGGGTTGTTTATGCTCTTCCAACACGCACAGTAAAGGGATTTTACAAATTTTCACCCTTCCCCCCTTCAAAGGCGGGGAGAGAGGCAAAAAATGCTTTTAAGAGTAACTCTGCTCCAAATTATTTCATAATAACGAGTTTTTGATATGTCGATTGGTTATGCATACTCAAGACACACAGTACTAAGGGATTTTGTAAAATTCCACCTTATTCCCCTTGAGGGTGGGGTGAGGCAAAATCATGTTTTCATGCGTAACTCTGCTCCCAACTATCTTGATGATTTTTTATGTGCGGGCTGGTTATGCGTTCCCAACACGCACTATAAGGGGAATTTTGTGAACTTTTCCTTTTCCTACCTTTAAAAGCGGGGGGGGGGGGGCAAAAACACGTCTTAAAGAGTAACTCTGCTCCAAATTATCTCAGGAAAGCGATTTTTTGATAGGTTGATTGGTTATGCGTACTCAATACAAACTACAAAGGGAAAATTTGGAATTCCGTGCTATCACCTCCTTGAGGGTTGGGGGTTATTTAAAACATGTTTTCATGCTTAACTCTGTTCCAAACTATCGTAGAATGGCAATTTTTCATGCGTGGACTGCTTATGCGTATTCAACACACACTACAAATTGATGTTGTGAAACTCCACCCTACCTCCCCTTAGCGGGGGGGGGGGACATGCATTCAGTTAAGAGCGGGCCGGGGGGGGGGAGGGGCTAAAAAACAATTCTTAAAACATAACTTTGCTTAGATTATCTTAGAATCCCGATTTTTTAATATGTGGGCTAGGTATGTATATGCAACATGCACTATAAAGGGATTTTGTGAAGTGTGGCGAGTGAGAAAACTGCTATCGAAGGTATCGAGAACTTTAATTTAGATTTTGACTGATTTCAATGATTTTATTATTATTATTATTAATGATATGGTATTTTGAGACTTCATTTCAATATAATGACCAGCGAAGCGGGCAAAGACTGCTAGTTAAGGATAAAGGAATGATAGCTGAAAATATGTTAGAAGAAAAAATTAAGAGGACTTCTAATTTTAATTTGTTATGCAATACTTAATTCACCGTTTTCTAGTTTTTAGAACACAGGCTTTTTGCTTTCAGACAAAATAGACCAAATGAAAAACTTTTTCTGTCCTTTTCGCATGAAGTTAAACAATTTATAAATGAAGATAAACAAAAAAAAAGAAAGAAAGAAAGAAAGAAACTTACGTATTGCGCTCTATATTTTTCACCCCAAATTAAATTCTGTTTAAGACATAGTTTAAATATTTATTTTATTTTAAATTATTGTTTAAATAAACATTCAAAATGTGTAATTTATATTTCTTTGAAAATTCCTTGAAAATTTTCGACCTCCGGTTTTTGATGGATTTATACGCTTTAAGATGTCCTGAATAAATACGCGATTTGACAACTTAAAACAAAAATATATTTCAGTATGTATAAAAAATTTCTTGAACACTCTATCTCACGAACGAATGAACGAAACTCAACCAAACATGGTATTTAGTTAGTCTTTGATCTAAATTGGTGCTGATTACATTTGGGGTCAATCGCTCAACCGGTAGTAACGTTTTTTTTCATTTTTTTCAAAATTTTTAACATTGCAGTAAAGAACAAAATTTAATACAATTATGCATAATGAGAATTATTTTTAACGAATAATTGGGAAATTAATAAGAATTATTGATAATAGTAATCATAGACTAGAAAAAAAAATTGTCTGTATCTAGGAGAATTATTTTTAACGAATGATTGTGAAATTAATCAGAATTATTGAGAATAGTAATCATAAACTAGAAAAAAAAATAGTGTATGTGTATTTAGGAGAATCGCTCTTCCGCCAATCCCGGGAGGTGCAAATTTATAACGTTTTTTTTTTTTTTTTAAACTCGTCAGTAATTTTATATCAAATAGTTGAACTATATATATGTGTTAATTTACAACAAATTTATCGATTTTTTTTTCCATTAAGATAATAATAATAATAATAATCAGATGTCGGCACAAATCTGACTTTCATTGGGCGTTGGGTGTTATACGTTTCTCCGACGATAGTCATCCGCATTTATCATGGAAAATAATTTTAATGAATAATTTGTACTGGATAAATTTATATAGAATAATATAAAAGAAAGGTCTTGTGGTGGCTACAACGAAAACAAGGATAAAAGGACAGTTTTATACAGGATCCATAACGTCACAATCGCCACCAGGAAAAATATATTGTTATCCACGATGAAAATATAAATGAATAAATAAAAGCTCAGTAGAAAATATTCTGTGCATGAAATATTTTACTGAAAAAGTATCTGATGATGAAAACGTATCAACCAGGATTAAAAGCAATTCATGTCTATAAAGTAGTGGATGTCAGATTTTTTTTTTTTTTTTTTTTTTTTTTTTTTAAATAAGACCTCTTGTCAAAAATAAAATCACGTTTAGGACGGAACTTTAATTTATAAATTGCACGAAAAAAAAAAAAATTTTTCAAACAGATAGCATTATTAAGCTCTTATAAGCATTATGTATTTGTTTATTTAATGCTATATAAGGACATTAAATAAACAAATGGAAAAACCGATTATAAGGGGGGGGAAAATCAATATTTATTCGAGATGGAAGACAATAAATATTGTAAAACGTAGAAACAATCTATTACTTGAATATATTAAAATTTTTAGATTACTTTTATTTTTTCACAGTGAAAAAAATACATGAATATATATATATATGTAAAGACCATATCGATTTTTTAAAAAATTCATACTGTCTCAATCTATTTCTCATTTTTTTTTCTCTCAAAACTTCATCTCTTTTAACAGTTACTTTTAATAATAAACATTTTTTTTTTTCTCTCCGACATTTTATAACAATTTTATTTAATCAGAATATGCGCATCGAAAGAGCTGAGCACTTTTTTTTTTTTTTTTTATAAAAATGCTTTAAATATTATTTAAATTTTAAAATAGTAAAAACTACTAAAACGTTTAAAAATTCTCACCTTAAAAAAACAAGTAGCCGGAATCCGCTGTCTGATAATAATCACAACACTTAGGTGTTTTACAAAATGTAAGAACAAGTTCCCTGTCATGTCCTTCGTTTTAATGGATAAGTCGACTTTCTTGGGCCTAAAGGCTTCTTCAGAAATGCCTATGCTGCATTAAGATTGATTGCTATTCTCCTACTCACTGTCTGCCATGTCTTCATAAATTCTTCACAATCCACTTCCGAGAAGGAAAATAGAATGAACGGGAAAAAAGAAAGAAAAAAAAAAAGACAGAAAGAACAATAGTCTTACGTTGATTAATCCACTTTCGTAATCATTACACTTTCATGAAAAGCGTGTTTGCGTGAAGTTATTAGTTAACTCGGTTTTTAACACTTTCCAACAAGGATGAAAAGTGTTTATGACTTCGGTTTGTCTGTCTGTCTGTCCGCGCTCTAACTCCCGTAAATATTTATGGAATTTCTTGAAACTGATATATGCTATTCAAGTTCACTATCGGACTGTCCCTATTGAAAATGGAGTTTATACCTCTACTGGTTTGTGTACAGGGACACCCGAAAGTATTTCAAAGCATTGTGTTCTATGAGAGGTATTTCTACAAACCATATTTTCATACCTTTACTGTAGACATACCTTAATGAAATTGAAATATGTTATTCAAGTTCACTATCGGACGTTCCCTATTGAAAATGGAGTTTATACCTCTACTGGTTTGTGTACAGGGATACCCGAAAGTATTTCAAAGCATTGTGTTCTATGAGATGTATTTCTATAAATCATATTTTCATACCTTTACTGTAGATATATCTTCATGAAATTTAAATATGTTATTG
The DNA here is from genome assembly GCA_963930645.1 of Salticus scenicus. NCBI lineage: Eukaryota > Metazoa > Arthropoda > Arachnida > Araneae > Salticidae > Salticus > Salticus scenicus. The sequence continues at coordinate 181,748,438 of OZ005659.1, forward strand.
AAGTTCACTATCGGACGTTCCCTATTGAAAATGGAGTTTGTACCTCTACTAGTTTGTGTACAGGGACACCCGAAAGTATTTAAAAGCATTGTGCTCTATGAGAGGTATTTCTATAAACCATATTTTCATACCTTTAGCGTAGACATATCTTAATGAAATCGAAATATGTTATTCAAGTTCACTATCGGACGTTCTCTATTGAAAATGGAGTTTGCACCTCTACTGGTTTGTGTACAGTGACACCCGAAAGTATTTAAAAGCATTGTGTTCTATGGGAGGAGTTTCTATAAACCATATTTTAATACCTTTAATGTATAGAAACTTCAATGAAATTTTAATATGTAATTCAATTCCCTATCGGATGTTTCCTATGTAAAATAGAGCACATTCTAACTGGTTTGTGTGCAGGGGCACTTGAAAGTATTCCAAAGCATTGTGTTGTATGAGAGTTATTTGTATAAACCAAATTTTAATAATTTTATTCTCCACAAAGCTTTATGCAATTGAAATATATTATTCATATGCACAAAAGAGTGCCTTCTATATAATATAGTATGGTTAGCATTAGATTTACAGGGCCACACAAAAATAATGAGTTACATTAAGAGCTACTAATAAAAATTTGCTGGAAATGCACTTTTGTTTACATAAGCGTTTTAAAACTTTCTTATAATTTTAGTGGGAATATGATTTCAATTTCTGCATCTGTCTATCCGATTGTCTACCTTTCTATCTATCTCCGGCTCCTATCATCCGTGAATATTTTAAAAAATGATACACTCAAGTTCCCTATGGAATGTTCCATATTTAAAATGCCATATATAGGTCCTGTACAACTAGTTTGTTTACAGGGACAACAACAACAACAATAAAAAAAAAAACAAAGAATTTTTTAAAAGTTATAGTTAAAAAGTCTTTCTACTATAAAAATCATAGAAACATTGACATGTATTATTAATATTCTAAAATATTGTTTTGTATAGAACATGATATGACTAACTTTCGGATTTACAGGGCTACACTAAAATATTCAGAGAGATTAAAAGCTGTAATTATAATCTAACGGCTGCGTTTTCTTTTGCCTTAAGCCTTTTTGACACTTTCCAAAATGCCTAAGAGTAATTTTAAAATCAATTAGTCTATCTGCATGTTTTTCAGTCGTTCAATCTGTTGTGTGATAAAGTAGGCAAAGAATATTAAAAGTTATTCAAAACAATTGCGTACAGTTAGAAAGTGTTACTAATCAATGCGTACTGCATGATTTTTCTTTCTTGTTATATTATAAAAAGCGGTAAATATGGCTATTTCGTCTTGTTATTTATTTACTCTTTCTTTCGAATATTGCATCCTGTGTATATACGTGAAAGTTTTAAGAATGTCTTTAGAAGTTTTAACCGGATGCGTTTATCTTAGACACCATTTTATTTACGTATTATTACATAATTATATCATTTTAAAAGATACATTTGCAAGTACATTTTTAATATGCTGTTAATTATATCACGACTTTTTCGTCATGCATTGAAATCGTTCAGGATTCATTGAAAGAAAATCAAAGGTTATTTTAAAGATGAATGGGAATAAACTATTGAACGTTGATTAAATAAAAATGACCTGTTGATTAAAAGTAAATAAACAAATCGATAAAAACTCTAACTTCCAGTGTGCATCTTCGCTGTAAAATGTAAAATATTACCAGAGATGGAACTTTCAGTTAATTATCATAAATTAAATAAAACATGGCCATTTCATCATGTATTATTTCGGGTTTTGGAACAAATTTCGTTTACTGTATTATTTCAGGTTGTTAAGGGGACGCTTCAACTATCGCCACCGGCAACCTACCCCTGTGTTATTGTATGGGAAAGTCTGTTATGCAAATTACTTATTACCAACTTTTTCTTAATTTCTTTTTCATATTTAGAAAATTCACAACAATTAAATTGATTCTCTATGGTTAAAAATAAAACTCGTTTTATACCTGGTTAACGTTTTGCACGTGTTTATTATAAGCAGTTAATACCCGTCAAAACTTCACGTTCAATGATACTTAAATGTGCAACTTAAATTTTCTGACGGTATATGCCAGAGAAACCACTGCTTTAACGTAATACTCGTATATTACCTTTTGGTAGGAGGAGAAGAAAAGTTATCATAAAAAAAAAAAAAAAAAAAAAAAAAAAAGTCCTTCTGGCTTATTTGGAAGGGTAGGTTGATTTATTTTTCCTTATCAAGTAGCTGTTATATTTCAAAATGGCGGCTACAAATTATTAATGGAATTGGTAGAAATATTGATGTAGGCTATGAACATACGGAGTTTTAAGCAAATCGGTTCACAAATACATTTTTATGTGAATTTCAAATTTTCAAGTGGCCGGCGCTTGGAAACAAAATGGCGGGTTAAGTTGACAAATATGTGAAATGTATTTGTGAGATAAGTCTACTGTACGCATATAGTTCGAATTAATTCAAAATCTCAAAAGTTATCGTGTTAAAAAATTAAGTTTCGAACACTTCGATCAAAATGGCGGAGAAAGTTGCTCATCTAAGATATCGTTGCAAATTTGAAAAAAAAAAAAATTTTTGTAGATATTCTTTCAAAGAGGCTTAGTAAGTTGATAAAATGTTAGTTTTCTGCATCTCTAGTTTGTTTTAGCATTAAAATAGCCTAACTTTTCCTTAAAAACTCATTAAAAGATCCAGTAACGCAGGTAAGGGATTTGGCGCCAAATTTGGCGACTTTTGGCGAGAAAATACTTATTATCTATATACCAAAGATGGACGCAATAACGTGATTGGTTCACGAGTTACATGAATTTTGTAGATTTTTGTTGTTTGAATGATAAATCCAATTTTCAACTTTGATTTGAATTGATTAGGTATATCTAAAGTTACCGTAATAAAAAATTTTCAAGTGGCCGCAACTTGGAAACAATACAGTGGAACAAGTTGCCCAGCAAACACATCCAAGATATTTGAAGCATAGGTTCACTGTCCAACTGTGGTTTAAATCTGTGCCGTGTTTCAAAAGTTATTATTATGGCAAATTTTCAAGTGGCAGTCTAAATGGCTGCGACTTGGAAACAAAATGGCAAAACAACTTGCCTATCGAAATCATCCAGTATATTTGTATAAGTTCATTGTCCAGTTCTAATTTAAAATAAATTAGTATTTCAAAAAGTATCGTCATAAGAAATTTTCAGGTGCCACCACTTGTAAAAAAAAGCGGAGTGAGATGCCCAGCGAACTTATCTGAGATATTTGAATGATAAATCCACTACCCAAATTTGATGCGAATTGATTCTGTATTAGTAAAGTTACCATAATGACAAATTTTCAAGTGGCCGCCACTTGGAAATAAAATTGCTGATGAAATCACCAAGTGAACTTATCCTAGATATTTGAACCATAAGTTCACTATCCAACTTTTATTTGAATCAGTTTAGTATTTTAAAAGTTATCGTGATGGCATATTTTCAAGTGGCAGTGTGATTTTAAGTGGCTGAAACTTAGAAACAAGATGTCGGGACCAGTTGCCCAGTGAAAACATTCAAGACAATTATAAGATAATATCACTGTCCAAATTTGGTTCGATTTGGTGTACTATTTCAGAAATTATCGTGATTTTAAATTTTCAAGTGGGAGCCTGATTTCAAGTTGCCCCGCTTAACTTAAGATATCTGCCACTCTATAAAAATGGCGGATATAGTTTATTAATAAACTTCATTGAGATCCTTACGTGGTCTGTATTTGCATCAAAATTCAAACAATTTCAGAATACGCATTTTACAATTTAAATTTAAAAATTTCAAGTAGTCTCCACTTGAAAACAAAATGACGGAGCAACTTGGTTAACAAACTTATCTAAGATATTTATAAGATAAGTTAAGACACTGTTCAAATTTGGTTTCATTTAGAGTATTATTTCGGAAGTTATCATGGTTTTAAATTTTCAAGTGGTGGCCTGATTTCAAGTGGTCCCGCTTAACTTAAGATATCCGCCACTTTATTTAAAATGGCGGATAAAGTTCATTAATAAAATTATTTGAGTCGCTTGTTTAACCTATGTATACATCAAAATTAAAAAAAAAAATTCGGAATATATTTTTTACAATTTGAATTTGAAATTTTCAAGTGGTCTCCACTTGAAAACAAAATGTCCAAGCAACTTGGTTAACAAATTCATCTAAGTTATTTATAAGTTAAGTTAAGACACTGTCCAAATTTGGTTCGATTTGGAGCATTATTTCAGAAGTTATTGTGATTTTAAATTTTCAAGTGGTAGCGTGATTTCAAGTGGCCCCGCTTAACTTAAGATATCTACCACTTTATTAAAAATGACGGATAAATTTCATTAATAAACATCATTGAGACCCATATGTGGTCTATATTTACACCAAATTACAAACAAATTCGGAATACGCTTTTTACGATTTGAATTTGAAATTTTCAAGTGGTCTCAACTTGAAAACAAAATGGCGGAGCAACTTGGTTAATAAACTCATCTAAGATATTTATAAGATATGTTAAGGAACTGTCTAAATTTGGTTCGATTTGGAGTATTATTTCGGAAGTTATAGTGATTTTAAATTTTCAAGTGGTAGCCCGATTTCAAGTGGTCCCGCTTAACTTAAAATATCTGCCACTTTATTAAAAATGGCGGATAAACTTCATTAATAAATTGAGACCCTTATGTGGCCTGTATTTACATCAAAATTCAAGCAAATCTTGCTTTAAATATGCTTTTTACAATGTTGGTTTGAAATTTTCAAGTGGCTGCCACTTGAAAACAAAAGGTCGGAGCAACTTGGTTAACGAACTCATCCAAGATATTTATAAGATTAGTTCACTGTCCAAATTTAGTTCGATTTGCAGTATTATTTCGGGAGTTTATTTTACGTACCCTCTCGGGCAGCTGTCAAGTCTTCTGTACTAATTTATACACGTGAACTGCTCCAAACTTTACGGAGGGATGCATTTTATTTCCAAACCATACTGGAGCGTATATCTTCATAATATAGCTGACCAGAAGTTTTATTTCGTCAGAAAGTTTTACTTCAGAAATATATAGTCTTAAGATCCTATTTGCACAAGTTAACCACCTAGAGTTACTAAGAGGACCAGGATCTTTCACAGCGAGATCTGGCGCACACTTTCCTGTCTTGACTGCTCGATAAATATTAAGTAAATACTGTTGGTCCTTGCTTAAGTCAGTTTTGGTCACATTTATCTCCTCAGTATTAGTCGTTTCAAAATTAGCAACAGAGCGTTTTTCACATTCAGTCAACTTCTTGCCAATTTGTCCTGAGAAACTATGCGCATAAGGTACGCCAATAAACTGAATACACGAAATGGTCAAGAATTTCTTATTTACACATTTCTAGATGGTGAAACAATATTCTGAATATTTCGAATATTCCGAATATTTTGCATTGCGAGAAATTGGCACTTGATTTCCTAGAATTAGGTCATACACTAAGATTATAGTTTCTGAAACCCTCCTCTTGTAGTCTCATTTATTTGCAGAGATTTTTAAATAACTTTGCCCTCGAGAATATAGGCAAATGCTCTAGAATTCTAATACGGGCTTCTAGAACTCGCTTTTCAAGGGGACTAGAATTTATAAGGATGACATGGAACTATTTTTTCTAGAGCTACAATTTAGATTCTAGATGTCAGTTACAGACTTTTTCCTCAGTGTGCCTAGACAAGTCGGCAGTGGAATAAGAATGCGACGGCGCGACGCGAACTTTGTGCTTGCTGGTCAGTTACTATTCGTGTTCATTTTTTGACATTTTTTTTCAAAGTTTAAGCCTCATGCGCGAACAGAATATGTCATCTAAAAGTTATAATTTTTTTTTAGGTTGAAACTACGCTATATACTAACAATTTATGGCTGTTGCATTATAAAAAATTACAAAAAACTAATTTTATTACTTTTTGAAAATTTCAAATTTTAACACATTTTTTCAAATTTTCAGCCTCATGCGCGAACTGAAGATGTTAACTTAGAATTTTTTTGTTATTTTTCCCCAACTGAGGATACCAAACTACAACTTTTGAGAGGTAACGCGATTCCGAAATAAAAAAATCGATTTTTTCGAACCACCCTACTGTGCAGCAGCACAAGTCTTACATTTACTACACAACTTATTTGTCGTTTTGCACGCAAAATGACAGAAATCGAAGTTTTACTACCAGATAATAACTGGTCAGGTCACAGTTTTCGAATAAAGAACATAAAAAATTTCTTTTAATTGCGTAATATATTATTCATTCTAGTGTACCAAGAGCAAGACTTCAGTGCATTTTTAGTGTAAAATCGTATTTTATTTTTTATAACGGATGTATTAAAACTTTGATTCGGATTTCTTATTTCTGTATTCGTTTCACTATTTTGTTTTAATCCTAAATTACGTAGAAATCATTTTATTCTGAAAATAAACCGAAAACCCGGATACATTTCAGGGGTCTGTCCAGACTTTTCACACAGGGTCCCGTTTTTGTGAAATTGTGAAAAATTCTACACATAATTTTGTGAATCATTTAGTGTGAAAACAAAGTTCTTCCAAACTTTTAGGCTAGGGTCCTCTTTTTGTGAAAAATGTAATTTTGCAAAATAAAATTAGAATTAAGGTTTCAATTTCGACAACGATATTTCAGTTTTATAGAACTAAACTCACACATATGCATAGAAGCCCTTTATAAATTAGAAATTAAATATTAGCTTTATGGGAGAAATACAACAAACACATCTGATTATTCAGGCAGTCTGTTCGTTCTATTGAAGATTAGTTTTGAAAATGAAAGATTTATCAAAGTCTTGGTTTTAAGAAGAAGAATTTTGAGAAGTGTCTATTTTTAGGATAAAAGAATTTTGTGAAGGGTCCTGTTTTAGGATAAATAATTTTGTGAAGGGTCCTGTTTTAGGATAAATAATTTTGTGAAGGGTCCTGTTTTAAGATATAAAATTTTGTGAAGGGTCCTTTAACGGACCTAAGTTTGCCTCTGGACAGACCCCTGCATTTAAAAGTTTGTTTTTACGGAAATTACAAATAAATAATATGTTGTAACCACCACATGACTTTCTTCTATATTTTCCTATACAAATTCACTCAGTAAAAATAATTTATTAAAATTATTATTTAAAAAAAATATTTTTCATGATAATGTGGATTTCCATATCAGAGAAGTAGTATAACACTAAATATCCAATAAAAATCAATTCTACTCTCAATACTGCATTTAAAAAAGAAAAAAAAAAAAAAAAAAAAAAACTTTTTTTTTTTTTTTTTTTTTTTTTTTGTTGTTGTTGTTGTTAAAAATGAAAAAAAAAAATCGATAACTTTACTTTAAATTTTCGCAGATCGATGGTTCAACTATTCGTTTTAAAGATATTGGCGAGCTCTTTTGAAAAATACCCATCACGAAAATTTACTCCCCTCGAGGGGGGACTTCCCCCTACATACACAATTTTTTTTCCAGTTGACAATCTCTATTATAAATAATTCTTTTAAATTTCATAATGATTATTAAAAAATAATTATCTTTATGCACATTTATACGAAATTTTGTCCTATGCCACCATGTTAAAAATTTAGAAAAAGCGGGATGGCAACGCAAGCTGTAGGACAATTTTTACCAAAAGTTGATAGGCTCTGATTTATCTCAATGTGTAACTACATACCAATTTGTATGAAATTCTGTGCAGTAGTACGTGAGATACAGTTGCCACAAAATTTTGTCACACACACAGACAGACAAACATTTTCTAAAAATGGTCAAATCGTGTAAATCCATCAAAAACCGAGGTCGAAAATTTTTACGAATCCAATACTTTCTTCTACTGAATATAGAAGAAAGTAATAAATAAAATAACTATTTTAGTTCATAAAATAATCGTATTAGTTCATTAAAAAAAAAAAAATATTAAAAAAAATATTGAATTTAAGTATTTATATTCTTGTGCGCAGCGCTTTCTCAAACCGGTGTTTTTTCCAAGGAATGGTAGGCCAGAACTTTTCAAACAGTTTATCCACTCGATTTCTTTTGAATTTTCTTTGCCTTACGTTTTGTTTTTATATATTTATTCGTCCTACTTTATTTTTATTTTGTTATATTTTATTTTATTACTCTCTGTGCGGCCGGCGGCGTAAGGATAATTGTTCGTATCGCCAGCTGCATTGGAAATTTAAAAAAATAATAATCTGGTGTGTCACTCACACGACTTTTTCTTACACTGCATTTCAATACTATAAAGATAGATTGCACATTAACGGCTCTCTTCACTTACCGTCACTGGAAGCCATAGCCAATGATATTTTATCGGGAAATTTTCTTTACAGATAACTTATTAACTAATACATATTTTTAAATTCTGTTTCCACATTCAGAAAATTTCCAACTGTTAAATTGACGGAACTTTCTTAAAAATGTAATTTTTTTTTTTTTTTTTTTGAAATTGCAAAATGAAAAAAATTCACATATTGAAAATTCGTATTTTGTAGTTTCAAAATAAAATATAAAAAATAAAATAAATAAAATAATTTTTTTAAAAAGGTCCGTCAGTTTAACAGCTGGGAATTTTCAAAATGTGAAAACAGAAATTAAAAATATGTATTAGTTAATAAGTTACTTGTAAAGAAAAATTTCCCATAGAATAACATTAGCTTCGGCTTCCGGTGGCTGTGAGTGAAGCGGGTCCTTAAGTCGTAAGATCATAATATTAAATCTACTTTAAAAAAATAATCTAAAATAGGCTTAGGAATAGTTTTATTTGACATATAATTATGTTTATTTGTGTGTGTGGGGGGGGGGGGGTGCTTACACCCCCCTCAACCTCCCATTCAATTGCAGTACCTACATTTATATTTAAAAAAGTAATAACACAAGGCTGCAATTAATTTGCCTTCAAACTTGCCAATCTTGGTCAATTTTTTTCAAATGGAAACGTAATACTAACCTTAAAACACCAAATTTGATTTAACTGCAGTTATTTGTTTTTAAATTATGCTGATAACAAATATACATACAGATCAACATCTAAAAATTGTGCTTTCCTATTCAGATAACCTAAAAATGTAATATTATGCACAAAAACCAGAGTACAAATTTAGAACTTCAAAAATTACTTTTTTTACAGTATGGGTGTGAAAAATTAATTTTCCTTCCTGGGCAGTGATCGTCGACATAGTAAAATGTATCAAAGCACTTTCATCAATTACATTCAATAGAAAAGAACGTTCAGCTTAATTTTGGGTAGTCCAGTATATTTTCTATAAACTACACCCCATTGTGTATAAATAAATTTAGTCTTACATGAGAAATATCTAATGCAAAATGAAATATACTTCCAGAAATTTCCATATATAGCCCCAATATATTCAAATACCTCGGGTAGCCCTGTAAACCAATGACGAATAATATTCATACTACAATCTACACAGAACATGTTTTTATGCATTAAAAAAATGTTTATTTCATTTTGTCTAGGGTAGCCTATTGAGTTTGAACCTCCTGCTTCTATTTGTTCTTGAGATATGCTGATAACAGACACACAGAAAGACCCACCCACAGACAAACAGACAGACACGTATACACACAGACCATCCGCTAAAAACATGATTTTCGCATTGAAGTCACTTCAAAACGTGTAAATATAACAAAAACTCAGTTTCGAAAATTTGATGCAAAAACAGCACTTTCTCTATGGGTAAGGAAGTATAAATAAATAAATAAATAAATAAATAAAACAGTATATTTGTTTTAAATTATCAGAATCTAGTCAATCATTTGTTTGAAAGATACTGACGACCTCTTTTGAAAGATTCAATTTTGAAAAATTCCATCCTATTCACATTCAATACATTCATATTTAATAACGATATCAAGAATATTATCATATAGGGTAGGTGCTCCAGTGATTGGCATGCTCCAGTAATTTACATCCCGAAATAATTGATAAATAAGAAAAATCATAAAATCATATATTTTACATATAAGAATTTTAACATTTTATGTCAAACACTGGAGCATAGGTTGCTAATAGCTGGTAAAATTAATAACTAGCAGTGTCAAACACCAAAACATAGGGGGACAATTACTGATAAAATGAAAAACTGGCAGTGTCAATTACTGGAACACTGAATGAGTGTCAAATAAAGATTCATAAAAAAAAATAATTGTTATCAAATGTATATATTTTAACATATATATGGTTCTGAATTCCTTTCATGCAATATGTACTAACTTAAGATTTCTAAAAATATTTTCTGATGACTAGAACATTAAATTCACCAGAGATTGCTCTAAAAGCGTCAATCACTGGTGCCATATATTGTGCATTAAAAATAAACACCGAATCAAAATAATTTTAGACGCTTGCTCCCCATGAAACTATCATGTAACAGAAATTTTTGAAAATAAACACCAAATCAAAATATATTTTAAAAGTAAACGGTAGAGAACGCACACTGTTAAAAATGGAGTGCTCAAAAATGAGTAAATAGACACGCTCATCTCGAAATGAGTAATTTTGCTTCAAAAATAAAAACATGTTTTTTTTTTTTTTTTTTTTTATGAAATTCCGCATGTTTCCAAATTAATATCTGTTCACGCCACAATTTATCATAAATAGGCTGAACTAAAAGAAATTGTTTAATAGAATTTCTACCAATTGAAACAGAAAGAGTTCAAACGCAAATATTATTTCCCGAAATCTCCAGAACTATATTTCGTGGCGGTTTCCTACTGGTTTGCGGAAGAATACATTGAATGAAAATCTATGTCTGGGACAATGGAATTCGTGATGGTTGATGCCAATTTTTGAGCATGTTAATATACTCAATAATAAATTAAATGGGATTTTTAAATTTGCTTATGTTTTTTTCGGAGCTATTTTGAGAATGTGGCATACACAAATTTGATAAAATTTTACTCATTTTTGAGTATTCTTGCTCCATTACTTTTTTCTGTGAAATATTAATTTTAAAGGCTCGTCTTCTTTGAAGTGCAACTGTAATAATTTACAAACAAAATTCAGACAGAAACAAACTGAAATATGTTCCGAATTTGTAACCTGATATTGATGGAGTTGTACTCTAATATTTATTACCAAAGCGATAAGCAACATGAACATAATTTAATAGTTTCTTCGAAAATCAAAAGCATGAATAAGAATCCTGTGAGTGAATTGAATCATTGAATCGTATTGCTCAGTCATCTAGTAGAAAAAATATCCTATAAAATTATCAATCCGGATTGCTTCAAGAATTTTTGCACATGCACAAATGCTCCTTTTTTTTTTTTTTTTTTTATCTTCAAAATCTAGCGTTGTGCAGTGGCGGATTTAGAACTTTATTTTATTTATTTATTTATTTTTTTTTTTTGGGGGGGGGGCTAAGATTTTTCATGATGTTATTCCAGATCAATGAAAAGTTTACAATTGTAATATTTAGTAGTGAGTGTTTTTTTTTTTTTTTTTTTTGAGGGGGGGGGGGGCTTCAGCCCCCTAGCCCCCCCCCCCCTAGATCCGCCACTGGCGTTGTGTTTTAATAAATAGAACAAAAAAACCTGATGAGTGTATTTGTAACCTCAGATTAAAAAGGAGGGGTGTTATAAGTTCGAAAATCTTTGCCTGTATACACAGTGTTATCGTCTGTGGCATTATAATTTCCAAACAAAGGGACTTATTCCAATGCGAATTTTTACTTTCTCTATCCACTAGGTACAGAATGTATTGTTTTTTGGGTCAAGTTTTTGAAACTGAGTTTCTGTTATATTTACACGTTTTGAGGTTCCCTGAATCCAAAAATCATGTTTTTAGTGGTTGGTCTGTGTGTCTGTCTGTTATCAGTATATATCAAAAACAAATTGCACCAAAAAATTCAAACTTGTTATTCTAAATGTGTATCATATATTGATGCTACACTAAATCTTTTGTAGAGATCAAGCAAATGTTCGTGTACAGGGACATCCAAGAGAATTCAAATACATTACGTCTATGGGGGAAATTGCAGGTAAGTTAAGTTTAACATCTATAGACTGCACTAAACCAAATGAAACGAATATATATTTTTTGTATGCGTAAAAATATGTTTCATGTAGCACATGGCATAGAAATCATTCACTGTTCGTTTACAGGGCTACACAAAAGAATCATATGTGCTTTTTTATCCCTTCTATACCCAGAAATTCTTTCTTTCTTTCTTTCTTTTTTTTTATTTTTTTTTTATTTTTTTTAAGCGCCAACTCTCCTTTAAAGGCAACTTTTTTAATATACTTTTATTTATATGCTTATTTCTTATAAAACTAAATGAAAATTGAGACATATTTATTTGAATTCTTAATGTCAAATAATGTTAATATGTCTTTATAGGCTTCATGAATATATCAATATATATAAATGTTTTAAATACCAATAAGACATAACATAAACATATTTGAACACATGTTTAAAAAAAAAAAAAAAAATCAATGTATAAATATATCAAAACACTCCGTAACCAGTCCTCTTATTTTTTTTTTACTGTAATGACTCCTCATTAAGCTAATTAGGTCGGGAAAACTTTATACCCGATTTTGCACTCATTAGGGAAAAAAAGTAAACACAGGTTGTTAAGCAACTGTACGTGCTTTAACTATCATCTGTCCATTTTATATAAATCATTTCCAGTAAATGAATAATTAAGTTACATTAAAATATCATTCTTAACTTTTTTTTTTTTATGTCTGCATGATAGTAATATGAATTAATGTATGATCTTGCATTTTTGTTAGACATTTTTTTATGTATTAAGTAGTTAGTTTGTGCTCGTCTAGTGCTCGATTTTTGCACATGTATTTCCAAATTATTTCTACTTGCTAGTTTAAATTATAGACATTAGTTTACATGATATTTAAAAGAAATGGTATCATCTTTTAGATCATAATATTTATACGTCTTAAAGTCCAAGCGTCCCAAGAATTTGAAAATGGCATCACCATCCTTTAATTCAAATTTTATAACCACGTGCCTATTTTGTTATTTATATTATAAATTTCTCATGACGTATACATAAATTCTACACTTTTAATTTATTATTATTATTTTCCCTTGACGTAGAAAAATTTCGCACTGCAACGAAAAGAGTTTATTTTAATAAAGAAAAGTGTTGTCCTTTTTTTTTTTTTTTTTTTTTTTTTTTTTAATTTTTTTATTTCAAGCTTTGTTTTGTAGATCAATAAATTCTAAAAAATTATCTGGTTATTCAAGCTTCGTTTTCTGCAAACTAAAGAACTGCATATACACACATACTATACCAAAACAAATTTTAAATGAGATTTTCTATATAAATAAACTACTAAATTTTGTACGTTTAATAACTATTTTATTATTTGAATCAAGGTAAAAATATCCCAAAAACGCACAAACCGAGGATTTTTAATTTTTTTTTCTCACTACATTGTTGCATTTGTGGTGTGTAATTTTATTCTGTTAAATTATTATTATATTCATTATTTTATTCATTTGAAATGCACACATAGAAACCATGGATAAAATTTTACTTTATTTTCTTTCTTTCAATACAATGTTGCAGCTATGACGTTAGTTACGAGCGCTAGATCTGGGAAACCAGTGCTTTTATTATTAAGAAGATTCATTTTATCTGTCCATTTTATGAATTATTTTGTAATTGGAGTACATATTGAACTCTCTTGCAATGAAAAAATATACTTTATTAACATAAAACCATTTTAAAATTTGATTGATTTATAACCTTTTAATATCTTTACTGACCACTAATTTAGTTAAAATTAAAAACTACTGAAAGTTAAAAATTTGTAAGGACTTCACGTGTAAACATATTAAAAAAAGGTATAAAATTACTTTTAAAACACGTATATAATTTTTTTTTAATTAAAATGAAACACAAAGCCTTTCGCTATTATTAAAATAGCATCTTCAGGTGCTGTTAATTAACAGCAGAGTAGACAGCATTATATACTGGAGAAGTCCAATACAGTTACAGTTAAAAAATAAGTCTTGTAAAAATCACGAGTCATTTAAGATCACTTGGCGTCACACTAGGGTTACACAGCAAGTTCTGTAGAAAACGTTGACACAAAAAAAGTTTTCAGCACACCGGAACTGTCTTGTAGTGTAGCCACGTGCTTTTAGGGGAAGGGAAAAAAAAGTGTCCAGTTCAAAAAAGTCGCACCAGAACTAAACTTTTTTTTACCACTAATTTCACTAATTTCGAATTTTACATCTTCAATATATTTAATTGTAGAAAATGTGTACCATTCAATGATTTCACGGATTTTATTATTTATTTGATGTCATGTTATGCCATCTTATATATAAACATCAATTCTATGTTTGCATTGTAGTAAAATGAACTGAAAAAAAAAAGGTCTGTATGACAAAGAATAAAAACTCGGATGTATCATCTTGATGACCAACAAATTTGTAAATATTTTGACTAAAGTTTATTTACGTAAATAAATAAAGTACATTTCTTTGTTTAAATTACTTTTTTTTTCTTTCATTTTTAACGTTAAATTTTAAACAAAAGGTTAAATTTAAATAAATTGTGGGGTAGAATTTGCGCCGAAGTTTATTTTCATGCGAAACTAAATTTCCTTTTTACTTTCCGAACACTATAGTGAGGAAAGTATTGTAATCATGTCAAAAATCCGAATTTGAGATTTTGATGTTTCTATACGTTTCGAGGTCCCCTGAGTCCGTTTTCACTATTTTTACGATGATGTATGTATGTGTGTGTATGTATGTGTGTATGTATGTGTGTGTGTACACAGTAAAAAATAGGTTTTTATAAATAAGTACATATTGTCTCAAAATAGCCCCGAAACAATATATACTTAAATTTGAAAACCCATGTACTCATTTTTGAGTATATTGACATGCTCAAAAATAGGGTTGACCAAAAAGAATCCCAATATCCCCATGTTTGGCATGTCAATGTACTCAAAAATGAGTACATAAGTTTTCAAATTTAAGTATATATTGTTTCGGGGCTATTTCGAGACAATATATACTTATTTTTAAGGACCTATTTTTTATAGTGCATGTGTGTGAGTGAACACGCTAGCGTCTAAACGCTTAGCTCGAATGAGCTGTAAGTTGGTTCGCATGTTGCAAGTCACCGTAGCACGAACCCTATTGACTTTGGTGAATCTAGCACTTACAGTTTTTTTACAGGGACACAAAGAAAAATTCTTTATCGTTATGGCCTATGGGACCAAATTTTTGAAAGTGCGATAGCATCTAAACGCCTTATTCAATTGAGCTGAAAATTCATATGAATATTATAAATCACTGTTGCACTAACTGTAAGCATTTTGGATAATCTAGCATTTATAGGTTTTTACAGGGACCCAACGAAAAATTCTTTATCATTATGATCTTATAGGCTCAAAGTTCAGTAGCGTTAAATAAAACATCGTGTAATATATGGAGAAAAATACTCAAACACTCTATTATGGTTTTCTCTCTTTTGTTTGTTTAACAACTCCTCTTTCTTTACTTTATCTACAAAACTGTTAATTACTCAATGTTCGGAAAGTCGAGTGGAGTCACTCCAGATTTTTATTATCTGTTATTTTGCTATCTGTCTTTATCTGGAGAAGATTTACAAGCGGACTTCGTGTCAAACATACAAATCTGATGTATATGTGTAATCAATAAAACTTATTTATATTTTAATTTATAATTATTCCCTCAACACTTTTGTTTCAACTAATCTCTAGCAGTTTGTATAATACAAATCTGAAATTTTGTATATGACTTTACTAGTATATCGGACATATTTTTATAAGAGTCATACATAACATTAAATTTTGTAATTTATTTAACTAAATCTTCTGAAATTTTTTATTACCTTAAAAAAATTCTGTAACTATTTTACGTATTTCTGTAATTTGTTAAATGTGTTTAAGTCCAATGTTTGAAGATTAAATATCATGTTGTTAAAAAGTCAACTACACTAAATATCCATATTTAAAAATTTAGGGAAGTTTAAGAAATAACAATACAGGATAACAGCAAAATATTAACACTTTCAAAAACATCTTACTCAGTTAAAATAGATATTTTAACTGAGTATTATTTACATTGTAAATTATTATTATTATTATTATTATATTATATAGTTTTTTATTTTTAAATCTTATATTATTAATGCATGTATTTTAAAGTAAACCCGCATTTGTATTACACGTTTGGTAAACGAATTACCAACAATGGCTAAAAGTTTAAACAAAAAATTGAATCCTATGATCATATGGCCGCTAGAAATAGGATAGCATCATTGTATAATATTCTGTTTTGGCTGGCTGCCTTCGATAGAAATTGAATATGAATTGAAACTGTACTTGAATGAATAATGATTCAAAATAGAAAAAAAAAAATTTAAGTGAACTTAAAAGTTTCAAGTTTGACTTATTAAAGTATTGAACAAAGAGAGAATATTATGGTATTAAAACCTGAATAAACTACTACTAAAATAGGATTTGAACAAATATTAAGATATTTCTTAATATTTGTTCAAATCCTATGTTATTAAAATCTGAAATTAAATACGTGAAAGCCATTGCTATTGACAGAGGTTATGACCCTTCCATTATAGACAAAGCTATCCAAAAATTACAACTCCCTCGTATTTCGTCTACTAATTCAGTCTCTTCTAATATCAGTATTGTCTTACCCTATTTTCCTAAATCCAGTCAAACCATAGCTAAAATTTTCAAACAATATGATTTTAAAATAATATTTTCGCCTTCCAATAAACTCACCTTTTCTCAGTTAAAAGATCCCATTGATATGCATAATTCTTGGGGTTTTCCTGTCAGTGTGGTTTATCATATATTGGCCAAACTAAACGCAGTCTTAAATTTCGTCTAAAAGAACATATGAATTACGTCCGCAAACAAGAAACCAATAAATCGGCTATTTCTAAACATTGATGGGAGGAAAATCATAATTTTAAATTTAATTCAGCTAAAATAATTTGCAGACTTAAATCCATTCATGAACTCGATTTCTTTGAAGCTTTTCATATTTATAAAAATTTTAAAAACCTTGTAAATTGTGATTTCGCTGTTCCCTATTTGTCTGACTGTTGGAAATTTTATATTCAGTCCACATTTTCTTAATTTTTCTACTGTTTACACAGCTAACTTTCCTAAATTCCTATTGGCCACTCTCCTCACCTTTCCCGTAATCCTATTGGTTGAACTAAATCCGGCCCCTCTCCTATATATATATGAGCACTTCTCCTGATTCAGAATCCTTTTTGCACTGAAGACGGTACGCTTTAGGCTACCGAAACAGCTGTATGCATTTCCAATATTTTTCTTTGGCGTTTCTGACGTAGTAGTTTATTCAGGTTTTAATATTCCAACGCCAAGTCTCCTGTTATTAAATATTATGGTATGTTCAAGAACAAGTAAACTAAATATTAAGATATTTTTTCACAGAGACGTAATTTTTAAAATATATAGCTAATTTAACCAAATCAATAAATGAATGTAATGCATGCCATGCAAATATTATTATAATTCGAGAAAATTATCTTCCAAAAAAAAATATTTTTGCTTAGAAAAATATATCGAATTAAACAAGATGAAACTAAAATAATCTGTACCAAATATCGAACTAACAGACAGTCACTTAATTATTCGTAAAATATATTTTAAAATTATATATATTGGGAGTACAAATTAATTCGGTCCGTTTTTTTTCGTTAAAAAAACATTTTATTTATTATCAAAATGAAAAAACATGTTATTCAAAGTATTGTCCATCGGTAGCCACAACTTTTGTCCACCTTTCTGGCAATTTTCGGATTCCATCTCTGAAAAATGAGTCCTCTCTGGACGCAAACCATGAATCGAGCCATTCTTGAATTTCTTCGAAAGAAGTGAAGCGGTGTCCAGCCAAATCGTGATGCATCCGTCGGAACAACCAATAATCAGAAGGAGCAAGGTCTGGCGAATACGGCGGGTGGGGTAGGACCTCCCATTTCAACGTTTCCAAGTAATTTTTAACGACAATTGCCACATGGGGCGCAACGTCGCGCGGTTTCAACTCGTATGGGACCCAATTTCCTTGCTTTTGAACCATTCCCATTTTTTTTAAGCGCACGGAAATTGCTTGCTGAGTGACTCCCAACGATCCTGCAAGCTCTTGTTGCGTTTGGCACGGATCTTGATCGAGCAATTCCTCCAATTCGGCGTCATCGAACTTTTTCGGCTGGCCCGGGCGCTCATTGTCTTCGACACTAAAATCACCATTTTTGAAGCGTCGAAACCACTCTCTACATGATTTATCAGATGGCGCAGATTCACCATAAACTTCCACAAGCGATCGATGCGCTTCAGCGGCACTTTTCTTCCAATTAAAAAAGAAAATCAAAACTTCCCGCAAATGTTGTTTCTTTAGCACAAAACTCGACATATTGAATGCTCAAAAAACCAATGTTGTTGTATAAAACTCGAAGCTTCGTTGACTGAATATGGTTGACAAAGGTCAAACCTTTCTAACAATGCCAAAAACATCTATCATTATTCAGTAAACAAATCAGCCAGAGCCATCTATTGAAAACGGACCGAATTAATTTGTACTCCCAATATATATATATATATATATATATATATATATATTTTTTTTTTTTTTTTTTTTTTTATAGGTATCACAATAGGATTATATTATTTTAATAACAAAAAATAATACTATAAATATCGTTTTTTTTGTTTGATGTTTTAATAACAAAACCAAAACTAATATATTGTGGCCATCACAAAATTTTCTTCTACATTATTATATATATTAACACTACCTATCGTTATTATCTATACAAATTTAATTATCATAGCTGATTATAGCTGATAAAATTTTTAAATATACAGTTTAATGCAATTTTAACCAATAGATGTTCAGAAAAGTCTAAGAAAGTTAATAACGGCAGCTCCAACTGTAGCCGATGTTCACCCAAATTGAACTGGCGTACATTTTCATAATATCTAATATCTATCACACACACATATATACAGTCGGCAGCAAACTTATTCGAGCGCTAGCAATAATTCCTAAAAGAGTACACTTTATACAGGAATTATTGCTGGCGCTCGAATAATTTTGCTGCCGACTGTGTATATATATATGTTCAATGCTCTTAAAAAAAGTAATGAATTTGTATGTTTCAATATCAAGTTGCTTATTTTTTTCTTTTCGTCAACTTTATTCATTTTTATAGCTCTTCATGTGATACTTGGTTTCATACAGTGCAATGTTTGAAAAGGTTTACGATATATATATATATATATATATATATATATATAGTGTCCCGAAAGGATTGAAACGCTGTTTTATTATTTATTTATTAGAGATAAGTTGGAATGTAATTTGCAAAATAAGATAGGGAACAAGACCACGTTCATAAAAATTTCTACTTGTTAATTTTGAAAAAGTTACATGTCTTTATATATATATATATATATGACCTTTCTAGACAAATTTGGACAATTAGAAAGTTTTTATTTTTAATACAACAGTATCATTCCAAAAATACGCATAACTCTATTGTTAGAATTAAGTTATTTACACTTAATTGAATTTTGAATGCTGAACAAAGAGACCATATTATAAAAATGCATTGCCGCTTGCCGCTTTGTTTGCATTGCAGCACTCGTGCCTACTTTGTTCGCCTGACGTAGGGTCGTGTTTTCTTTCAATCCGTAACAACTGTTGCGAGTTCTTGCATTTTATGGTGTTTATTCAAAGTTTTGTTTGTATTAAGGAGACCATATAACAAAATCAAAATGTAAATCTTTGAAACATACTACAGAAAAAAAAAAAAAAAAAAAAAAAAATGCACGGTAACATTTACATTCAAGTCATTTTCGCGTGCTTAGGGAGAATTCGCAATCCAATCATTTATTTTAAATCGTACTTTACATTAAATTTAAATTTTTGTTTATTTGGAAAAATATAAAATTATAAGTATATGCAAGTATGTAACTCCTTTTTTTTTTTTCTTTTATTTACCCGACTACCGTAGGTAATGGAAGTATTGTATTCGGTTCAAAAATTCGTTATCAATATTTCACCTGATTTACATGTTTTAAGGTTTCCTGAGTCCAAAAAAGTGGTTTTCGGCAATTGGTCAGTGTGTGTGTATGTGTGTATGTGTGTGAGGAATCTTCTAGCTATTGTACCTCGGTAACTAATAAAGGTAGAACTACGAAACTTTCGAATTTAAACAAGTCTGGTGTACAGATGAATTTTCTAAATTTGGTGAAAGTTGGAAAAACAGATGTGGGATATCCGAAACCGGAAGTGAGGCCGTAAGTCCATATTTCGAAAACGACTCTAACGATTTTCTTCAAAATTGCTGTATAAACACTCTATTAGATATCCTTTAGAATGGTATAGTTGGTTAGTTCAGGAAATTTGATAGGTGTCCTGTATAAATATAGCTGAGTTTCAGGTCGTGCAAGTGCATTCCTTTCAAAACGGTTGTATGATTTTTTTTCAACCTTGCCATATTAAACCTCTTTTAAATATCCTTTTGCATGTAATTGTTGTTTTCTGGTCAACAATTAATTATGCCAAGCTTTGATAAAAGTCGGTATCTCACAAACGTCTCTAACGATTTTCTTGAAACTTGTTACACAAACCCATTTTAGATATCCTTTCTCATGCTTTACTTGGTTATCACAGGAAAATTAATAGTCATCCCGATCAGATAGATCAGTTTTAGATCTCGGAAATTGGTGTTTAAAAAAAAACAATAAATAAATTAACAAACAAACAAGTAAACAAATAAATAAATAAAGCAGCTCTACCAATTTTCTTTTCATTTCTTTTTCTTATTAAAAAAAAAAAAAAAAAAAAAAAAAAAAGGAAAGAAAAGAAAATAATAATAATAATAATAATCGCTATATGAACTCTGTTTTATGTTTTTACACGTGTATTAATTTTTCTCTTACCAGAAAATTTTTGGGCGTTTATTTCATTAGGTCAAGTCTATGTCTTCTGATAACATTAACTCCAAAAAGTGCATATAATACATGTAATAGATGGTAATGGAAGTCATGTGGTTGTTTCACACCAGATATTTCTTTTCCCCATGTTTCCATTTATGATAGAGAAAGTATTGTTTTAAGGTCAATTTTTTAAATCTTTTTTTTTTTTTTTTTTTTTTTTTTTTTTTTACAAGTTTTCTATTAACTGTTTGTTGAGACCAAAAAAATAGTTGAGTATAGGACCATCTAAGAGAATTCAAATACATTATGTTCATGGGCGAAATTTCTATGATAGCTATACAGTTTAGCAATTTTAGCTACACTAACAAAATGAAATTAAAATATATTTTTATATGTGTAAAAGAATATTTTATACAGAATATGGTTTCACCATATATGCTTCACCATTCATTCTAAAGATACTGACGAGCTATTTTGAAAGATATCCATACTGATACTTTACAACCCCAGCCCAGGAGGAAGGAGGAGGTACTTTCCTTCTTAGGTTTTTACTTCCCGTACCAGGGGAGGAGGAGCGATGTTCCGGCATACACACAATTTTATCCTTAATGTACTATTTATATTACAAATATATCTTTTTTTTTCCTCAATTATTTGTTAAAAATAATTCTCATTATGTACATTTGTACGAAATTTTGTTCTATACAGCCATATTAAAAATAATGAAAAATAAATAAATAAATAAGATGCCTGCGCCATCTGTTGAGCCAAAATGTAATCAGCACCAATTTAGGTCGTGGTCCATCTAAATATAAACTTTGGTTAAATTTCTTTCATTGGTTGGTGAGATGCAGCATCAACAAACCTTTTAAGACACACAGACATTTTTCTACAAGCGATCAAATCGTGTTCAGGACATCTCACTCAAAACGTGTGAATCCATCGAAAACCAGAAGTCGAAAATTTTTACGAATATTACTTTCTTTTTATATACATAGAATGAAGTAAAATAATTACAAGATAAAAACAACTTTTTATGTACCATGTTTTTAAATTTTCTGTTGAATCATATAAAATTGACAATTCTATGTACTGATAAATACTTTTTTTTTTTTAATGTTTTGATGAATTAATCCACTAACTTGAAAGAAAATGATCAAATGCGTAATAAATAATGCAATTATAAGAAATTTTCAAACATTTATTAATTGAATAAAAGTATTAAAAGAATACATTGTCATCGTGTTCTGAGCTATTCTAAAACTTTCGTCTAGCTAGTCGGGAAGCTATAGCTACAGAACTAACTATATTAGCACTTTATCAACGTGTATAAAATTTTTAAAGTGATAATGACGTCCATTTTTGTGATATGCACAATTTAATTTTTTACAATCTTTTATTGTTCACGTTTAAGTAAATGTATTTATTTTCTGTCGAAAAAAAATGAACTCGTATTTTTTTTTTTTTTTTTTTTTTTTTTGGCAACAATTAAATTATAAATAAAACTTAAATGGCTAATTTTAAAGCAATTATGAGGTTATTATTTTCACGTTTTATTTATTAATTAAAAGAAAACTTTTATTGATTGAATAAAAGTATTAAAAAGAATGCATTATCGTCATGTTCTGAGCTATTCTGAAAGTTTCAAATGTCTAGCTAGTCGAGAAGTTAGTTAAAAATCAATTGCAAGATTTGTACTGGACAAACAAACAAGAAAGCGAGTTAAAAACGTGATAAAATGAGCTTGCAGAAGATGATATTCAAGTAAACTGGTATTACATATTTATATATTTAGAAACTTCAGTTTAGATCATTGAATTAAGAGTCAGAAAACAAATTCCTTTAATTTTTTTAGTAGTACTTATACAAATAACATCTATGCAACATTAATAGATAAGAATGTCCTTAGTATCTTCCTGTTTCATGCGATATCTGATCTGACATAAATTTCATTTTCATACGAACAGTGATAAGTTGAACAGAGCGTGCACTTATTTTGTAACAACTCATGACATTAGGTCAGTATTTAAATGAGATAAAAAACAAAAACAAAATTCGAACAAATTAAAAAAAAAAAAAAAAAAAAAAGGATTAAAAAAGTTATCAAGTCAAAGAAACGATGACGAGTTTGCGATAAAAAAAAATTCCATTTCCTGAATATTTTACAAAGTTTATTTTTACGTAAATGGATAAAGGGAAAAGGATCGCTTAATCTTATTTTCGAAGAAATCTGAGATTTAAACAAAACGAGAATAAATATAGATTAAATAGATTAAATTAAATCAAGTAAAGTAAAAAAAAAAAAAAAAAAAAAAAAAACATGTTTTTTAAATCTAAATTACATAAAATCGAAGAAAAATCTTTAATTTTTTGTGTAGTATAAATATCTTTCACGTATAAAAATAAAAATAAAATTTGGCATGAACATATTCTGCAAGAAATTTCAATTATATTGTCAGTACTTAAAATAATTAAAATTTAAGAAAAAGTATATCATTTAAGAAAAAGCTCATAAAAATTTTGTCTATTTTTAATATCTTTAATTCCTTGAATTATCTTTGGATTTTTTTTTTTTTTTTTTTCTAATTCAAAAGTTTGGTTTATGTAATTATGAAGATATACTTTATTAAGGAATTATAGAGTAAGTGCACCAGTGATTGACACTTTTAGAGCAATCTCTGGTGTTTTTAATGTTCTAGTCATCAGAAAATATTTTTAGAAATCTTAAGTTAATACACATGGCATGAAAGACATTCAAAACAACATATATGTTAAAATATATACATTTGATAACTTTTTTTTTTTTTTTTTTTTTTTTTTATGAATTTTTATTTGACACCCACTCAATAATCGTAATTGACACTGTCAGTTTTTCCTTTTATTAGTAATTGTCACCCTATGTTCCAGTGTTTGGCACTGCTAGTTATTCATTTTACCAGTTATTAGCACTCTATGCTCCAGTGTTTGACATAAAAAATTAAAATTCTTATATGTAAAATATATGATTTTATTATTTTTCTTATTTATTAATTATTTCGGGATAGATGTCAATTACTGGAGCATGCCAATCACTAGAGCACCTACCCTATTAGTTTATTATACTTTTGAATTTATTACCATTTATTTATTTATTTTAAGAGGGGGGGGGAGATTCGCCCTTCCAATAGCTTCTAAGCTTGAAGTTCAGATTCATATTTTCTGCATTGCGTTAAGGAAAAACTACCATAAAAAAAGAAGAAATATAAAAGAAACTATGATCAATTTACAATTTAAATTTTCGGAGATAAATGCTAACTGCAGCGGACAAGCTAGCCAAATTTGTTGCTACTTTTGTCAAAAGTATGGCAGTGTTGTGTAGCAAAATATTAAAACTAGAATTTTCCGTACATTTTTACTTTCTCTTACCCATATATATGGTAGAGAAAGTATTGTTTATATATGCATAAATACAGAATATAAAAATTTTATATTCTGTAAATTTTAATTCTGAAATAAGCGTAAATATGCTTATTTCCAATATTTATTAATTAATAAAATTTGAGTTATTAATAATAATTTAATACTAAACTAATTAATTAAAAATAATATTGACATAAAAAATTAATATTAAAATTTTATTTTTAATATTTTAATTATTTAGACAATTTTTTTGAATGAATAAATAAAAAAAGAGAATTTAATTTTTTTAGGTTTCCTATCCAATTAAAAGTACCCCATATATATAAAGTAAAAAAGAAATATTCAAATATTCTTGTTACATTAATGTTAAATAAATAAATAAAAACATAAAAATTTTATTTATTTGTAATTAAAAATTATTGAGTTACGAAACTTGAATTTCCTCAATTAAAAATATTTTCTAAACCACATCATCTGTGAGAATTTTCTAACGAGTTGCAATTAAATTCGAATCAAGTTTACTTCCTTTAATTTTGTTTAGATTTAGTAATTATGTAACATTAGAAGATGTTACACAATTCTCTAGAAAATCTTAATATGCAGTAATTTATTTAGGTATTATGCATACTTATTTTTTTGAAAGCATAATTTTTTTAATTATTGGTATGATGATTGGATGGTTTGATTTGATTTAAATTGATACGTACAAACCCAGAAAACTTTTGTGAATACAAGTCCGCATATTCAGTAAATCTTAAACTTGTATATAAATAAATTATCTTATCAATAAAATAATTAATTGTTTCTGCTTGAGAAACAATATTTAACTTTTATTTTGCATCTGAGCCGAAGCAAATAATTTCAAAAGTTGTTACAATAAAGTGATTTTTAATTCATTGGGGTTTAAATTCTTGACTGTGACCATATTGCTTATGATGTTTTGTTTGATTTTGTAGGAAAATGAGGGTTTTTTTAGGTGATAATGTTTAAAAAAAAAAATGCATTATTTTATACATTTTTTTTTTTAATGCAAGCATATTTTAAAAATTAAAGTCTGTGCTTAGTGTAAGTTTAATAAAATTACACTAAGCACAGCTTTAATGTTATAATAAAAATTAAAAAATATATTGAGTTTAAAACTTTATCTAGTTTTTTTTTTTTTTTTTTTTTTTTCCTCCAAATAATATAGCATATGAAATATTTAGTAAATATTTTTTTTTTTTTTTGAATAGCCTTGTGTGAAATACTATAATTCAAAATTTATATTTGTACCCCGGAAATAAAGGACACTATGTCCTTTTTTTTTTTTTTTTTTTTTTTTTATGAAAATAAGAGTTAAGCTCAACATGTCCTTAATTTGCCTTTTTACTTTCCGAACACTATAGTGAGGAAAGTATTGTAATCATGTCAAAAATCCGAATTTGAGATTTTGATGTTTCTATACGTTTCAAGGTCCAATGAGTCCGTTTTCACTATTTTTGCGATGATGTATGTATGTGTGTGTGTATGTATGTGTGTATGTATGTGTGTATGTCTGTGAGTGAACACGCTAGCGTCTAAACGCTTTGTTCGAATAAGCTGAAAGTTGGTACGTATATTGTAAGTCACCATAGTACGAACCCTATAGATTTTGGTGAATCTAGCACTTATAGTTTTTTTACAGGGACACAAAGAAAAATTCTTTGTCATTATGGCCTATGGGACCAAAATCTTAAAAGGGCGATAGCATCTAAACGCCTCAATCAATTGAGCAAAAAATTTATACACATATTATAGGTCACAGATACTCAACCTGTATAGATTTTGGAGAATCTAGGACTTATAGTTTTCTTACAGGGACATAAAGAAAAATTCTTTATCATTATGGCCAATGGGGCCAAATTTTTAAAAGTGTGATAGCGTCTAAACGCCTTATTAATATAAACAAAAAATTTGTACACATGTTATAGGTCACAGTTGCATACACTGTATAGATTTTGGTGAATCTAGCACTTACAGTTTTTTTACAGGGACACAAAGAAAAAATCTTTATCATTATGGCCTATGGGACCAAATTTTTAAAAGTGCGATAGCATCTAAACGCTTTATTCAATTGAGTTGAAAATTTATATGCATATTATAAATCACTGTTGCACTAACTATAAGCATTTTGGTGAATATAGCATTTATAGGTTTTTACAGGGACACAACGAAAAATTCTTTATCATTATGATCTATGGACTCAAAGATCAGTAGCGTTAAATAAAACATCTGTAATATATGGAGAAAAATACTCAAACACTCTATTATGGTTTTCTCCCTTTTGTTTGTTTAACAACTCCTCTTTCTTTACTTTATATACAAAACTGTTAATTACTCAATGTTCGGAAAGTCGAGTGGAGTCACTCCAGATTTTTTTTCTTTATTGCATTATATAATTAATAATGTTTTAAAATATCATTAAACAATTACAAACTGCATTTAAATATGCATTTAAAGTTGAAAAATATAAAAAAAGTTGCTCTGTTGAAAAATTACATTTTTGTGGCGTGTCGTGGTACACACATAAAATATACTTTGATATAAAATAAAAGTTACCTTTAGGTCACCATACCTTTGAAGTACTACGTAGAATTAAGTCGTAACTCCGATTTGAGCCAATGAGTATTCCTTTACCTCAATTATATATAATTCCAAGAAATATTTGTAGTCAAAACTAATTTCGAAATTCTTACTTTATATCCAAATATCCGTATAAAATTAAACGTGTAAATGCTTTCCACTCCGCAGAATTAAACATAAATTTCGAGATACAAAATCGATGCCACAAATTAGAAACAAATCACAAGGCATATTAGGAATCCAAACTAGTGAAATAAGCCTATATTTCAACAAGTCCAGAAAAGTGAAAAGAACTTTTTCTTCAGACGATAACTCTGAACCCTTTATATCGAGGTCATATCATATCTCGGAAATGATGAAAAAAAAAAGAAGAAACATTCTGTTACAACTGTATATTTATTTATATTTGTGAAGGATGGAGGATTAGATATCCATGGTACATTATTTTTCTCATTTACTCAATTTATTTTTATGTGTTATAACATAAAGTTGTTTCCGGAAATCTCAAGAGTCATATTTTGATGCTCATATTTGGTGAAGTAATGCAAATCAAAAAAATCTGGAGTGACTCCACTCGACTTTCCGAACATTGAGTAACTAACAGTTTTGTAGATAAAATAAAGAAAGAGGGGTTGCTAAACAAACAAAAGAGAGAAAACCATAATAGAGTGCTTGAGTATTTTTCTCCATATATCACACGATATTTTATTTAACGCTACTGAACTTTGAGCCCTTAGATCATAATGATAAAGAATTTTTCGTTGTGTCCCTGTAAAAATCTATAAATGCTAGATTCACCAAAATGCTTATAGTTAGTGCAACATTGATTTATAATATTCATACAAATTTTCAGCTCAATTGAATAAGGCGTTTAGATGCTATCGCACTTTTAAAAATTTAGTCTCATAGGCCATAATGATAAAGAATTTTTCTTTGTGTCCCTGTAAAAAAACTGTAAGTGCTAGATTCACCAAAATCTATACAGTTGGTCACATGTGACCTATAACATGTGTACAAATTTTTTGCTCAGATTAATAAGGCGTTTAGACGCTATCACACTTTTAAAAATTTGGCCCCATAGGCCATAATGATAAAGAATTTTTCTTTGCGTCCCTGTAAAAAAAACTATAAGTGCTAGATTCTCCAAAATCTATACAGATTGAGTATCTGTGACCTATAATATGTGTACAAAGTTTTTGCTCAATTGAATAAGGCGTTTAGATGCTATCGCACTTTTAAGATTTTGGTCCCATAGGCCATAATGATAAAGAATTTTTCTTTGTGTCCCTGTAAAAAAACTATAAGTGCTAGATTCACCAAAATCTATAGGGTTCGTACTATGGTGACTTACAATATACGTACCAACTTTCAGCTTATTCGAACGAAGCGTTTAGACGCTAGCGTGTTCACTCACAGACATACACACATACATACACACATACATACACACATACACACACACATACATACATCATCTCAAAAATAATGGAAATGGACTCAGGGGACCTCGAAACGTATAGAAACATCAAAATCTCCAATTCGGATTTTTGACATGATTACAATACTTTCCTCACTATAGTGTTCGGAAAGTAAAAGTCTCAGACAAAACCAAAATTAATTCACTCTACTATCAATAAACTATTTTAGAACTATTTTTTGAAGGAGAATTTTCAACCTTATATGAAATGAATATTAATAATATTAAGCTTCATGTGGATAAAACCTCTAATCACACATCTAAATCAATTACAGCTCATTTAGCAAATAAAGAATCAGAAACAGGAATAAAATGTATGCCATTTAATGAAACACCTGTAAAATTACCTGACACTTTTCCAGTGAACTTTTACGCTTTTAATTTATTAAAATGAGCCTAGAAAAACGGCATCCAAGAACATTGAACGGACTTTGAAAAACGGTACAAGAAGAATGGGATAAAATTGACATGACAGTACTAAGAAAAAATTTACTTTCATGGAAAATTCGAGCTAGAGCTATTGTCAAGAACCATGACTATTAGATAAAAGCAAATCGACGCATAAATACTGCATTTATACATAAAACTCAACTACTAAAATCGTTTCCATAAAGTGTAAAGGACTTTCTGTATAAATGAAAAATAGAAAGAAAAATTTATAATAATATTTTAGAAGAAACATTGTCTATTTGTGGTAATTTGTTACAATTTTTATTGACAACTGTAGTATTGTCGTAACGCTGCCTTTACACTAATTACAGTATGTTTTAATAGATATTTATGTATAGAGAGAGAATTTCTTCAAGTGCATTTTACAGATTAAATTAAACGATGAATCACTCTATAAATGTTCCATTAAACCCATCTTAAAATTTAAACACTGTAAAGCTACACCGTAAAAAAATGTCTGTCAAAAAAGAGAAAAATTTTGTAATTTTTCCACAGAAAATTTCTGCTTTCTAAAATTACAAAAATTTACTTTAAAATTACATTTCAATCTGACAAAAGACCAGTAACTAGATGAAATCTGTAATCAATAATAAAAATTTTACCTGGAGATTTTGCATACGGTGAACACGTTTCCTACACCTAGCAGTAAGAACGATTCTAAAGGGAAGCCAAATTGATTGTGATTTAGTAAGCATCCAGTCATTCGATGTTCCCTTATCGCTTATTTGCTCTCAACGACATTGGTTATCACCCCTATTTTAACACTGACCCCAGTAGCATATAACGTTGTTACAACGTTATTATAACTAATTTTTCACTGTTCAGACTTATTTTCAACGCCATAACAACGTTATGTACTGTCTGGGGAACTCGTTTAGCACGCAGAGTCTCCCTAGTTCGCAAGAAATGTGATTAAAGAATACTCAATTCGAAATGAGTAATTTGTTTCAAAAAGGAAGTTGAGTAATTTGTTGAATAATTTGAGTAATTTGTTTCTCATTTGTTTCTCAAATGAGTAATTTGTTTCTTATTTATGAAATATCGCATATTTTCAAATTAATATCTTTTCACTTCATAATTTAATAAAATTTCTACAAATACAAACAGAAAGAGTTCAAACATAAAATTTATTTCTTCAAATCGCCAGAGCTATATTTCATGACGGTTTCACACTGGTTTGCGGAAGAATACATCAATGAGAATCTTTGTTTGGAATATTGGGATTAACGACGCGACGGTCGATGCTCATTTTTTGAGCATGTAAATATACTCAATAATAAGTACGTGGGATTTTTAAATTTGAGTATATTTGTGTTTCGGAGTTATTTTGAGTATACGGCATACACAGGTTGACACAATTTTACTCACTTTTGAGTATTTTTGCTCCGTTATTATTATTATTATTATTATTTTCAGCGTAGGATTCGGAAATATTATACTAACAAGGAAACATTCAAAAGGTGTCGTCTTTAAAAAATATTGAAAAAAATATATGTGATTCTACTCTTTATAAAACACCAGAAAGTGAAAAAGTTATCGGCTGAAATGAATTACAGGGACCACAAAAAATTATCAAAATTAAGCATACTTGGCGATTTCACAGTGTTAGGCGATTGATTTTGAGTACTTGGCGGAGAAGCAAAACACGGTTTTGTTCGTACATGGCAATCTCGGTACTAGTGAACTTATCGCCTAACAGCGCTAAATCACTAAAAATGCTTAATTTTGATAATTTTTTGTGGTCGCTGTAATTCATTTCAACCGATCATTTTTTTCACTTCTGGTGTTTTATGAAGAGTAGAATCACACACACACACACACACACACACACACACACATATATATATATATATATATATTCAATATTTTTTTATGACGAAACCTTTTGAATGTTTCCTTATAAGTAACAATCTGGTTACGTGGCTGAGAGATAACATCATTCCCTTCTATGCGATGCACTCTGGTTTGATCCTGACTGTTCGAACAGGAGAATTATTTTTAATACTATAGAAATTTTAAAGTATGCCTTACGGAAAAAATATGTTGTATACGAATATTTTGTGTTGTTCTGTTTCGAAAAATTTCTGTCAACGTAATTTTTTCTAACCATACTTGACATTTTTGGCAATTTCGCTGCCAGAAATTTTCTCTAATATAACAAGAATTTTTTTTTTTTTTTTTTTTCTTTACAGCGTAATATTTAGCTTCCTAATATTTTATTCCAACATGCCTCTTTTATATGCTTGCTTTTAATTTTTTCTTACGCATATATAGTACAGAAAAAAACAGTTTGAAATTAATTTTACAAAATTGAGTTTATATATATATATTTACATGCTTTGGTGTCACCTGAATGCGAGAAACATATTTATCGATGTTCGTATGCGTGTCTGTTATCAGCATATTTCAAGAACAATTAAAAGCACAAAGTTCCCCCCCCCCTTTTTGTAATTTTTTTAAATATATATTTTTATATAAGGATACTATTCTAAACTTTCCGTTGAGATCAAGTGCGTACAGGGACAACCAGGAAATCTCAAATATATTACGCCTGTGGGCAAAATTTGAGGCTGATACAATTACAATTTAACATCTAAAGCATCTAAAGACGGCACTAAACAAAATAAAATGAACATATTTTTTCATATGCATAAAAACATGTTTTGTATAGAATGGGTATGAAAACCATTCACTATTTGTTTACACAGCTATACAAAACAATTCAGATATATTGGGGCTATACTTGGAAATTACTGGAGGTGCTATTCAGGTTGTGTTATATATATATATATATATATATATATATATATAAGTGAAATAAAAAAATATTTATTTTTATTTCACTATTTATTTAATTCTGTTTTAGAATTTCGTCATTTTTCGTTATTTTTCGTATTTTTCATGGCGAAACCTCTTAGGCCTATTTTCATTTTCTTAAAAATTGTCTTTTCTGCTGCTCCCACCCACTGAAGAGGAAGCGAATATGTGTTTTTCACATTAAGTGTTATTTTGCAAATGTTTTTTCGATACTTTAATTAGTTGTTTTTGTATTTGTTAACAATTTTTATTTTTATTTATCTATTTATCTATTTATTTATTTATTTATTTATTGTTAACCACGCCCACTTCTCTTAAACTTTTACACCTATTTTTTACTTTCTATTTAAAGCTATAATTTTTGTATAATTTTTAGTGCTGCCTCTGGCGCCTTTTTCATAAAAATGTACTTTAATTAATATGTAAATAATATATATATATATATTATACGACTAAATGCCACAACGTGGTGTGTTTACAATTTACTGATAATATACAGGACTATATCCAAAATGAACGCAGACATTCTTTTCTATAGAATGTAATTCATCGAAATCTTTTATTACATCTTACTATGACCAGGAAAACTGCTCAGGAATGAAAATTAATATCTCATACCTATTGGGCGGAAAAAGATTTTTTTTTTTTTCTTCAGTTTTTAACACTGTTTACATACATATATACAGTGGCGGTTCTACATTAAGGGCCAGCGGGGCACGGCCCCACCTAAATTTTTTCTCGATTAAAATAGTAATAATAATAATAATAATAATAATTTTATTTTTTATAACTATTCAAAAACATGTATACAAAATAACTACGTCTATCTAATTTTTTCTTACTCTTCTTTCATTATCATTTATTCGTCAATTTATTTTTTCAGCTGTCACAGATCACTAATGACTCCCCTTCCTTATCTAAGAGAATAGGGCCTTTTTCAGCCGGCCCGAAATCGGCGTGTTTATTTGTACAGTTTATTCTACTAGAAGATTGGGTTGACATATTTGGCGACTAATTGCTTTATCAGTTTAAGCACGCTGTAATTTTCTCGTCGTTGGGCCAGCAGAGTCCTGGCCCTTTGGAACAAAACTATAGGGGAAAAAACTGTCTGTTAACCATGAGTAATATTTGGCGACTTCTGCATTACGTTTTTCTTTCTTTTTTTTTTTTTTTTTTTTTTGTTTCCTCATTGATTTTTCGGTGAATTTTTTAGAGTTATATATGACAGTTTAAAATTTTAGTGTTTAAAAAAAGAAATCTGGTAACAGTCAAAAATATTTTCTAGACTAGCCTTTGAGATAAAAACTTGCATAAGAATTTAAGACCTCTTTAACTAAAGTGTTTTGAATTTAAATGAGGGGGGGGGGGGGGGATAAAAATAATATGCGATTTTTTTTCTCATTCAGAATAGTGTGTTAAAATTTTTATGTAAATAAATTGTAAAATTTTTAGATAAATAATTAATGGATTTACATGGATAAATGGATTAAATAGCTGCATACAATTGTGATTTATTATTATTATTAAAGAATTTTTCTTTTAAATGCGATTTAACAGAATTATCCGCAATATGTTTCTTTTTTCCTTATTTTCTTTTCTTTATTTTTTCTTTCTTTCTTTCTTTTCTTTATTATTATTTTTTTTAAGATGGTAGCCCGTTTTATTTTTTATTTATTGAAAGTTAATTTAAATTATCTAAAATTAAATGAGAAACATGTTTTTTTTTTTTTTTTTTTTTTATGTATCCACATTACATTAATCATGACTTTCTAAATTCAAATAGATAAACATGAATATAACACTTGGAATTCTATAATTAAAAGATTTAGGGGTATAATTAGCGTAAGCTAAATAATATTACACTCCGAGACATTTGAATTTAAATTTTAATGGTGTGTAGTGTTAGGGTTAAAGCTAGTTGACTAAAAGAGGGTCCTAGACCTGAGTGGTGTACTCTCTGTAGTTTCTAAGTATTACATATCCCTTTTTATTTGAGTTTTGGAGAAAACCATAGTAAACTCCAAATGTATATGTCGACGAAAGTGATCTGGTATCGAACTTGGAAATTTCCGTCTACTAGCTTCCAGATATTTAGATTTTGATATTCCATTGATCAGAACATTGCAGAATTTTTCAATTGTATTTATAAAACTATTTTTGAGATAATTTTATGCAATGTTTTCCATAGTGTTGAAATTCGTCATCATAAAAAGAAAAAAATAAATAAAAATCCGAAATTTCCTTTTACATCCCATTTTAATAATGTTTGTTTTCATGTTTGAATAATGAATAGTATTAAAGTTAAATTACGCATCATACGATGGATCGGGCCCCACCTGTGAAAATTTGCACGAGCCGCCACTGCATATATATATGTATATATATATATATATATATATATATATATATACACACACACAAAGGTCATGTTTTTAGCTGTTGATGTGAGTGTATGTCTGTGATCAGCATAACTTTGCAGGAAATTTAAAAGTAGGTATTTAGAAGTTTCCACTTGAAAAGCATGTAAGATTTGTAAGTTTCAAAGAGTGGTGCGTGTGTGAAAGTTGTCTGTGTGAATTGAAATAAACTTTTAAATTTATTAATAGCCCTGAATTCTTTATAAATGTAAGTACTATATTCAAACAGGATTTGAAGGGGACAGCAGACCACCTTACATAGAATTATATATCAAGTAAAGCTCTTCCTAAACCTGTTTTGAATCGTTTTTAAAATAGATTCATATACAGTTCTTGTTATCTTACGCCTTAATCTTAAATCTGCCTTTATAGTATTGACATGTATTGTATTGCAAGAGAAAATCATGTGAGTGCCACACCAGACTATTACTTTCGCAATCAGATATAAAAACATTATATAAAAAAGAAAGCAATTTTGTTTACTTTTTCGTGTTTACCGAAGTTCAAGTTGGGTTTTTGTAAACAAGATTTAACGTTTGAAATAACTTGTACAAAACCATTTTGGACATTGAACTTGCTGTGGAATCTGAAGCGCATTAGTGAAATTATTTATTTTTTTTTTTCAGTCATTACGTAGAATGAAAATATAATCTATATTCGAATTATCTGTTAATAGAATTTTTTATGGAATTATGATCCGTTAATTTGTCAAATTAAAAAAATTTCAATTTATTAAAATTAAATAATAATAAATAAACAAATAAATGAAAGTTACTTTCTGTTAAGGGCCGACGCTATTTTTGGCGCATTTTAAAAACTCGTGCACACGATTAGATCTAGCTGTCTGAAGTAGAACCAAGGCAATTGAAATTTTCTTTACTCGTGAAATTAATAAATTAAATTTAGTATGTCCTAAACAAAATTTCCTTTTTGACGATTTTTTTTTCTTTTGGGGTAATGTTGTCAGATATAGTACTTTATTCAAGGTGTTCTACCGCAGAGTGGTACGACACTTTTTTGCTGTCTGAAGGAGATAGTCGTCTCGTCTTAATAAATTTGTTTTTTTTTACAAATTTTTATTTAGTGTCAAAGGCGGCTTCTTATATTTATAAAAATGCTCCGAAGTTTTTCCAACGATCACACAGAAACCCAAAAGACTTATGTTAATAGATATGTAGATCTAAAAATATTCCCTTGAGAGTTGTACAAAACTTAAATTTTAGTTTTTCAGCAAAATCTTGCAAAATACGAAACACATTATTCCGCTCGACGAAGAAAATACGGTATTCCAACGCTACAGCGTCTAGAATAAACAGTGTGGAAAACGTCAACTAAAATTGTATTTAAAAAATTAAGCCCGTCACCAGATGTCATTGTAATCGAAGCTAGTGTCACGACATCAAAACTGAGACTCCCTATTGGTTAATTATATGCTTAGATCACGTGATTGATCTGACGAAATTGGGAAAAGCAAATCAGGTCTTCGATTTGAGCAAAAACTTCTATCGCAGCGACATCTGGGGAAGCTTAATTTTTGTAGCATTATTTTAATATCACGGTTATAGGCGATTTCCACACTGTTTATTCTAGACGCTGTACCAACGTGAACTATCGCGAAATTCGTAGTTGTATATAGCCACAGTAAGTTTAAATTCTACTGTGCATGCACAGAACAACAGGTAATAAAATGCTTATAAGAAATACCCATCTGCAAAACATTACCCAAAGAGCAGCAGTAGTGCGACGTAAAACCCAACCAGACAACTTATATGCAAAATTCAAAGTATTTTGAAACATATATATATAAACGCGCACACATTTATTATTATTATTATTATTATTATTATTTATTTATTTATTTATAATTATTATTATTATTGCTATTGAATTTTTCTCCAAAACTCGATAAATTTAACGTAATTTTTAACATACTTATGCTTCATATTTCTTTTATTCCCCTCCGTGGAAGATCAAAATTGTGAGAGCATGTCCACGAACCACCCTTAGGCTGAGTCCCAGACCGTCTCCAGTTGCACTAGAGCTACATAAAACCCACCCATCAACCTCATCATTAACTTCAGATTTTTTAATGAATTGCATTGAATAAATCAACTTGTTGTCTGCCATTGCTCTCTATAGTTTACGTAATCGAAAATCGTAGTTTTAGGTTTTCGATTTTTCAATTTCAAAAATCTCCAAAACAACAAAAGTTTGAAACCTATTATCCGCAAATAATGTTTTAAACATTATCTGCGAATTAAAATTTTTTAAAGATTTTTCCACAAATATAACTTTTATTGAGATATTTTTTTTTTTTTTTTTTTTTTTTTTTTGGGGGGGGGGGGGGGGGGGGAAATAATTAATAAATAAATTTTGATCTTCAGTTTTATGACCAGGGTACTATTTTTTTCGTTTCTACAGTATTCGGTGTGATCGGTCCTCCAGGAATGGTTAATTTCAGACTGTAGGATAACTATATTAATAATTTATATGACGCATATTCAGTATTGTAATTTTTCTACAGCAATTGATTATTATTTAATTGCTAGATTTGTGTTACCTGAAAAATCTATAAAATCCATCAAAAGGGATGTGAAAAGTCTAACACTAAATTCTGGTGGTTACCACTGGTGGTAAATCATCATGAAAGCAAGCATCCAATGAGAATAATAGACAAGAATATTTTTATCAGACTTTTGGCAGATATTTCAAATGAAAATATTTTTGCAATTAATTTTAAAAAATGAAAATTAGTCTCAGAATGTATCAAGACAATTTTTCAGTAAGGATTTCGCAAAGTGATTTTCGAACTATGCAATTTGTTAGATAATTGCTTCACAGAGGCAAATGACCTAAATTTTAAATCCTTTCCTATTTTGCATCGATGAATGCGATATATGTTCTCATTTAGGATGATCTTATCGGGTAGCGAAAAAGAAAATTTTTATGTAAACAAAGAGTGTTGTTTATGCTTACTAAACCGGGTCAAAATCAAAAAATTCTTGCCTGTTTAAAATAAGGATTTTCTTTTTCTTCTTCTTCTTCTTCTTTTTTTTTTTTTTTTTTTTTTTTTTTTTCTTTGCTTTTAAAGATATTAAATAAGTTCAACTACTTATGGTATTCAGTGTGAGTTCGAAAGCAAATGTAAATTAATTTGGAGAAAAAAAAATCGTTTAAACATACTTCTTAAAGAACAATGTACATCTTTTAAAATAACTAAACAGTTTTTATATCTGATTAATATAGGGGAGAGTGGGAATGAATGGGACATTTTTCATGTTTTTATTAATAACGTTCACCATATGTAATTCAGAATTTTGTAACATTGCTCATAAGCACACTTCAGTAATCAGTTACAAATAAACATACTAACTTTAATAAACAGTTATCATTTTTAATTAATATATATATATATATATATTTTTTTTTTACATGCATGTGCATTGTCCCATTCATCCCCACATGTGGGGATGAATGGAACAAGACTGAAGTTAACAAAGGAAAGAAAACAAAATGGAAAGTAAATAAATTTTTAAAGTTAAATTGGTTTGTGTGATTTTATTACACACTATGAAGTTACTGAAATTAACATAAACTGATGTATTGACTCAAATTAACATTGAAAGGCAAAAGTCCTTTGGTTCGCACAATTCCTAGTGCTCTAGGCTTTGGTAATTTAATCTAATAAGATTTAGATTTTATTGAAATTTTATTTTTCCGACTGAGTGAAAATAATTTCTGCCTAAAGGTTGTTTGAGTGAGTAATGCTGACCGGTTGTCGGCCTGGATACCTCAATTGGTAGAGCCTTGACCTTGTAAGTCAAAGATCTGGGGTTCGACTCCCGGTCCAGGCATTATTTTCACTGAGTCGGAAAAATAAAATTTCAATAAAATATGATTTTCTTCCAATCAGTTGATTGTGTGATTTTAATAAAAATTGTAACAAGATTTAATCTAAAAATAAATAAATAAATAAGACACTATAAAGATATAAATCATTATAATAGAGTACAAATTATCCAGGTAAATTTCTGTTTCCGACTGATCGGGAAAAATAAGCATGTTATTCTGTATTCCATTAATAATCACCAGGATTTATTTAATTAGCTTAACTGAAATTGTGATTTTAATCAAATTATTATTAGTTTATTTATTTATTTTTTTAATTATTGATATTATTGATTTAAGTTGCATTGAATATTTTAACTTATAATTTTTTTAATCATAATTATTATAAACAAAAATCGGAACAATTAATTTCCATCTATTTTTCTCTAAATCCATGCATTTTTTATAATTCTGAATCTATAATTCTAATCTACTGAACTACAGGTTATAAAAACATTGAAAATCTATTTACGATTTGTTTTAATATAATTCTTGTGTACAATTTTAAATTAGCACATGGTGGGGAATCTCCCATTCATCCCCATCCAAACTGTCCCATTCATCCCCATTCAAACTGTCCCATTCATCCCCACCACCACATGATCATATAAAACAGGAAATATGTTTAATGAACAATTGTCAATATCCTTCTTGAATATCATAAACACAGTAAAAGATTATGCCTTTTTGTCATATAAGAGTTATATTAAATTTAAGCAAATAGTTAATTTCTTAACTACTACTTAATTGAATCAGTAAAAGTTACTTTGGCCGCAGAAAAAGACACTTTAATTTTTTTCTGCTCTTCTATGGATAGCACAACTCTGAAACTGCACTTGATGAATGATCTCAGTACTACCATATATCAGAAAAATTGTCAAGTTTCTGGTGCATGCAAAATAAAAAATTTGCTATTGTCCAATTCATCCCCACTCTTCCCTACTTAAAAAACAAACTAGTAAAAATACAGACATTTTAATAAAAACTTAAAACATAAAAAAAAGGCGTTTAATACAAATCAATAAATTTGCATCGATTATCAATAAACCCGCATCCGTTATCAATAAATTCGCATCGATGTATAATAACATAACTAAGCTACAGGTTTTTAGCGTCTTTAAGATTCAGATTCGCTAAACTGCAAGTTTTACCTTTTTTTAATTATTATTAGTACGACAGGTCATACAGTTTCTTTCAATCGGCTATTTTTGCGCCGTTACCAATTTTTATCTATAACCCTGAAAGAACAGGCAAACATTTTACTTTTATCTAAATATATAAATCTGAAAGTTTGTCATTGTATCTGTTAGGATTTTTAGTCCAGATTATTAGATTTTATCAAAAATTGGTACACTTATTCATCAGGGCAAAATCTAGCTAATGCGGTATTTCTTAGTTCAATCGGATAACTCGTTCAAAAGATATGATATTAAATAAAAACATCATTTTAACTTTAAAATTATTTTTTAAAAAATTGCTGCCAAAAAAAAAAAAAAATTCTTTTTTGCCACCTCCCCCCCCCCCCCCCCCCCCAAAAAAAAAAAAAAAAAAAAAAAAAAAAAGTGCAAACTTCTTTATTATTATTATTATTAAAATAAATTTTAGATAAAATTGTACTACAAAAATGGAACGGTTTCAGTATAGAACCCCTTGGCGAAATTTGAAATTTTTACCAAAGTAGATCGGACATTTTCTCGCCAAGATATTTACTTACGCAACAGTGATAGCCATTTTAATTCTTCGCCAAAATGACAACAAAAATTTAAAAACTTCCAAAGGGCTTCTTCTATGCTACAACTACACCAAAGAAATTTTAATAAATGAATATAGTAACCTATACTGGAGAATGAAACACAATTACTGCATGCCTTTATATGGAAGAATAAATTAAAATAAGTCCTATCACACTAAATTAAATTCTGTTTTGTGCAGAATACTATATCTGTTACTTAAAAAACAAAAATACGCTTAGAGGTTTTTTTTTTTTTTTTTTCGATTTTCCGTAACCAGTGCTCGATGAAAAAGGTTAAATTGAAAATTAATCTGTAGTACGCTCTGACCATCACAAAACTTTCTTTTATATAATTTTATATAACTGTATTTACCTACCGGTTAACATACATAAAAATTTATTCAGTATAGCTCTCACAATAAAGATTTTACGAATGCAGTTACGGTCCAATTTTAACCAATAGCTGCTGGGATATGCCTATAAGTATGTAATAGCATCGGCCAATGGTAGGCAAGCTTCCAAACTGAATCGGCATAATTTTTCATATTATCCATCTTACATATCAAGTTTGCCGTTTTTATAAAGTGCAGAAAAATTATATGTGAGTCACGTATAGTTTTGTACATTTATACACTAAAGAAACTAAGATATATCTTTCTTATAATTGTGAAATATCGAATTGTAACTGCGCCATATGATAGACAATATATACCAAAATGTAATCAGCACCAATTTATATCAAACTCCAATCGAATACAAATTTTTGTAGAAAACTAAGTTTTGTTTCGTAAGACATACCAGTAAATTGAGCAAATCTAGACATTATTTTCCATATTGTTCAAAAGTGTAAAAAAAAAAAAAAGAGTAAAGTAAAAAGTTCGTGCTATTAAAAATACCATAATTTAAGATAACATGTCTTCTTTGGTTTAGGCAATATTTAGAAAAATGTGATAAAATTCTTTCTTTCGTTCTCTTTATTTATTTATTTATAATAATCTAAAGTGTTGAAATTCAGGACATGCATTCAGAGACGTTAACAAGTGTAAAACTAATTTTATAAAAATTCTCGACCTTGAATTTAATTGAATATTATTACTTTCCGAACACTATAGTGAGGAAAGTATTGTAATCATGTCAAAAATCCGAATTTGAGATTTTGATGCTTCTATACGTTTCGAGGTCCCCCGAGTCCGTTCTCACTCTTTTTACGATGATGTATGTATATGTTTGTATGTGTGTGCGTGAGCGAACACGCTAGCGTCTAAACGCTTTGCTCGAATGAGCTGTAAGTTGGTACGCATGTTGCAAGTCACCGTAGCACGAATCCTATTGATTTTGATGAAGTTTATAGATTTTTACAGGGACAAAAAGAAAAATTCTTTATCATTATGGCCTATGAGACCAAATTTTTAAAAGTGCGATAGCATCTAAAAGACTTATTCAATTGAGCTGAAAATTTATATGAATATTATAAATCACTGTCGCACTAACTATAGGCATTTTGGTGAATTTAGCATTTATAAGTTTTTACAGGGACACAACGAAAAATTCTTTATCATTATGATCTACTCAAAGTTCAGTATCATTAAATAAAACATCATGTAATATGTGGAGAAAAATACTCAAACACTCTGTTATGGTTTTCTCTCATTTGTTTGTTTAACA
This sequence comes from Salticus scenicus, assembly GCA_963930645.1. NCBI lineage: Eukaryota > Metazoa > Arthropoda > Arachnida > Araneae > Salticidae > Salticus > Salticus scenicus. The sequence goes on from OZ005659.1 coordinate 181,789,872, forward strand.
ACTCCTCTTTCTTCACTTTATCTACAAAACTGTTAATTACGCAATGTTCGGAAAGTCGAGTGGAGTCACTCCAGAATTTTTTAATATAAAATCAGTAATTTTTAGTTGGATGAATGCTTATTCGCAAGTTATTGAATATCAACGAAGGGCTAGCCTTGAATTTATTTAAAGATTATTTTTCTTTAAAGGAGGATTCGTAGACTCTCCACTATAAGTACACACATTTTCGTGGCAAAACTGAAATTAATGTGGTTATTTTAGGTTCAGTCAAAATTTGTTTTATTTAAAAAAAAAAAAAAAAAAAAAAAAAAAAAAGTAAACTTTTATTAATATTTACTTTTATGATATGAAAATCATATTTGCAAAACTAATTTTGAAAAATATCATTTTTTCCATTCAATAAATTTAAATGGGACAGAATACTTCTTAATCAATTAATAAATAAAATAAATACTTTTCAGAAAGTACTCTTATAATATAATTTATTTATTTATTTTTTATTTATTTATGTGTAAATGTATATAAAGCAGGATATATATATATATATATATATTAATAAGAAAATATACATATATGTATAAATTCTTTATACATTTAATTTAAGACATCAGACTGCTATTAAAATATTCTCAGTTTCAAACTTATTTTAATTTAATGAGTAATGTTAAAAGAATCTTACTTAATCTTAATAATATTCTTTTTAATAAATTAATTTAAATTTTAATGCAAAAATAGATTAAATATATTTAATAATTTTAAAAAATAAATAAATAAGTAAATCCATTACATTAAAGTAATTTAAATTTTTATAAATATTTACACAATGCTGAAAACGCGAATGTAAAAAATACATTAAAAACAAACTGCAGTTTCGGTAGCTTAAGCATACCGTCATCAGTGCAGAATGACAAGGTTGATTATTGCTCTTATACATATAAGTATAGATAGGAAAGTGAATTTCATAATCCGAGTAGCAGAAAATGGGAATTTAAGAAACTGGTGAGGTTAGTCAATAGGAAATTGGGATATAGAAAACTGTATAAATCGTAGATGAAAATCAAGAATACGTGGATTTTGTGTAATATTTCCAAAAATCATAGAGAGGGGGGTACATCAAAATTGTAATTAATTGCATTCTTATGATTTTTAAAGTAATATGAATTTTAAATAATTTTCTCACCCACAAACAAATAAGTCCTTTCTAGGTTAAAAAACCGTATTGATATACACAACTCTCGGACTATTTATATGCTATCTACCAATAAGATTTGGACACTTTGGAATTTAGAGGTTTTGTCAAATAGCTAGAAAAATTCTTTAGGCAATATCATGAAACTTTCGGAGTATAAAGAACATGTTATAATACCTCATATATTTCAACAAAGGTTTTATTCTGAAGAGGAAAAGGGGACCAGTAAAAATTAAAACAAAAATGAAAATGTTTTGGATCCCCCTGTAAAAAGTAATGCTTGAAATGTGTTTTTGCTGTAGCATATGATTATGAAGAATTTTTAATTTATCTGTATAAAATTTTATGAGGCTACCACATGTATTTACTGAGATATAATGATTTCTTTAAAAAAATGCCTCTTTTTACTTCCTTATACAAAGTATAAGGAAGTATAGTAATCCCGATTTGCGAAATGGATTTTGTATTTCACATTGCTCGAAAACGAATGATCGCTGAATGTTGCCAATTTATACGTGTGACTGTCATGATGTCTAGTTCCACACCTGCAAGTATCGTCTTAACACGAGCTCTCGTTTTAGAGATATAAGGGATTTTACACGATTTTTCGTGACGTCTGTATGTATGTGTGTGTGTGTGTATGTCGCATAACTCAAAAACGGTTGGACGTAGAAAGTTGCGAATTGGTACATAGGTTTGTTATAACATCTAGTTGTGCACCTCCCTTTTTGGACTTTGCATGATTTTCCGTTTCGGAGATATTTAGGAAAATTAGGTTCATAATGGCCAAAATGTATCAAAAAACGGTAATAACTCAAAAACAGTTTGGACAAATCTTGCAATTTAACTGACTTCCCGACTAGCTAGACATTTAAAACTTTCAGAAACTTTCAGAACACATTGACAATGCATTTTTTAAAATATTTTTAGCCAACTGTTCCTAATACCCGCTGCTTTCAGCAGCGTTTATGTGATTCAACAGAAAATTTATTTAACTAACTTCTCGACTAGCTAGACATTTGAAACTTTCAGACTAGATCAGAACACGGTGAAAATGCGTTTTTTTAATACTTTTAGCCAACTGTTTAGGGTCCCTGCTTCCTTCGGCGGCGTTACCTGTACAAATCTTGCAATCGATTTCAAAATGACATTGACATGAGTCCCCCCAAGGCACAACTATGACATGAGTCCCTTCCAAGGCACAACTTTGACATGAATCGCCCCCCAAGGCACAACTTTGACATGAGTTCCCCCCAGGCCCAACTTTGACATGAGTCCCCCCAAAGTACAACTTTGACATGAGTCCCCCAAGGCACAACTTTGACATGAGCCCCTCCAAGGCACAACTTTGACATGAGTCCCCCCAAGGCACAACTTTGACATGAGTCCCCTCCCCAAGGTACAACTTTGACATGAGTCCCCCCCAAGGCACAACTTTGACATGAGTCCCCTCACCAGGGCACAACTTTGACATGAGTCCCCCCAAGGCAAAACTTTGACATGAGTCCCCCCCCCAAGGCAAAACTTTGACATGAGTCCCCCCAAGGCAAAACTTTGACATGAGTTCCCCCCAAGGCACAACTTTGACATGAGTTCCCCCCCCAAGGCACAACTTTGACATGATTCCCCTCCCCAAGGCACAACTTTGACATGATTCCCCCCCAAAGCACAACTTTGACATGAGTCCCCCCAAGGCACAAATTTGACATGAGTTCCCCCAAAGGCACAACTTTGATATGAGTCCCCCCAGACACAACTTTGACATGAGTCCCCTCCCCAAGGTACAACTTTGACATGAGTCCCCCCCAAGGCACAACTTTGACATGAGTCCCCTCACCAGGGCACAACTTTGACATGAGTCCCCCCAAGGCAAAACTTTGACATGAGTCCCCCCCCCAAGGCAAAACTTTGACATGAGTCCCCCCAAGGCAAAACTTTGACATGAGTTCCCCCCAAGGCACAACTTTGACATGAGTTCCCCCCCAAGGCACAACTTTGACATGATTCCCCTCCCCAAGGCACAACTTTGACATGAGTCCCCCCAAGGCACAAATTTGACATGAGTTCCCCCAAAGGCACAACTTTGATATGAGTCCCCCCAGACACAACTTTGACATGAATCTCCCCAAGGCCCAACTTTGACATGACTCCCCCCCCAAGGTACAACTTTGATATGAGTCCCCCCAAGGCACAATTTTGACATGAGTCCCCCCCCAAGGCACAACTTTGACATGGTCCCCCCCCCCCCAAGGCACAACTTTGACATGGTCCCCCCCCCCCAAGGCACAACTTTGACATCAGTCCCCTCAAGGCACAATTTTATTTATTTATTTATTTATTTTTTTACATATGCATGCATTTTTTAAAAATATTTTTAGCCAACTGTTTCGGGTCCAGTGACAATGTTTTTTAACATTATGTATATTTCTAAAAGTGTATAAGGAAGTCATGTGGTGCCCACATCAGATTTTTTTAATTATAATACCTAGGGTATTAAACACAGTACAAAGCCATTTTTAGGAAAACTTGGCATACTACATTAATTACAACATATTGAAATCAGTATTCAAAACTGTTAAATATCTTACAAAATATGAGCATTTTTACTAAATAATCCTTAACTACGCATGCGTAAGTTTAAAAAAAATTCCTTTTGCGTAATTTAATAGCCAAAAGTACTGAGCTACTTATTTTATATGAAAACACCAAACAAATATCGTGTAAATTCAAAAAGTGATGAGAGACAAAATAAATAGAATTTCAATTCCTCTCTCTCTGTCTCAAAAAAAAAAAAAAAAAAAAAAAAGGAAGATGATAGGAGATTTTATCAGTATTTATTTACAATCCGCGAATACTGTATTTCTACTTAATTGAATCAAAATAAAATGTGAGTAAAACCTCTTATAGTTCAGTGTTTGGGGTTTTGCAGTAGTTTTGGATATTAAATTATGCAAATGAAACTTTTTTTTTTAATTGCGCATGCGTAGTTAAAAATTATTTAGTAAAAATGCTCATATTTCGTGTGATATTTAACATTTTTGCATTCTGATTGCAATATGCCGTGTCTAATGTAGCATTTCAAATTTCCTAAAAATGACTTTGCACTAGGTCTAATGACCTTTGCATTTATAGTTTAGAAAATGGCAGATTCTTTTGAAATTGAAAAAAAAAAAAAAAAAAAAAAAAAGAAAGAAAGAAAGTTATATTTTTATGAATTCATGTGGTAGCTTCATAAAAATGTATACATATAATTAGAAGAATCCTTAAAGTCACAGATTTACAGCCAAAACTGATTTCAAGCAATACTCTTTTATAGGGTGATCCAAAACATTTTAACTTTTGTTTAATTTTTTACTAATCCTCTTTTCCTTTCAAGACAAATCTTTTTCTGAAAAAAAAAAAGGAATTGTAACATGCTCTTTATACACCGAAAGTTTCAAGAAAATTCCTATAGAATTTTCCTAGATATTTGACTAAACCTCTAAATTCGAAAACGTCCAAATACTTATTGCTAGACAGTGTAGCATTCCTTGTCAAAGTGGACAATCATATTGATCAAACAAAACGTAAAGCCAAGTTTTTTTTTTATTGGCTAACACCTCAAGTTTCTTAAATTTATATTGACTGCTACTTCAACTCTAAAATTCACTTCCCTATCTATAGTATAGAGCAATAATCCACCTTGCCATTCTGCACTGATAACGGTACGATTAACGCTACCGAAACCGCAGTTTGCTTTTAATATAGGGTAATTGCACCAGTGACTGACACTTTTAGAGCAATCTCTGAGGATTTTAATGTTCTAGTCATCAGAAAATATTTTTAGAAATCTTAAGTTAGTACATATGGTATGAAAGACATTCAGAACCACATATATGTTAAAATATATACATTTGATAACATTTTTTTTTTTTTTTTTTTTTGACACCCACTCAATGTTCCAGTAATTGACACTGCCAGTTTTTCCTTGTATTAGTAATTGCACCCTATGTTCCAGTGTTTGACACTGCTAGTTATTCATTTTACCAGTTATTGGCACCCTATGTTCCAGTGTTTGACACTGCCAGTTATTCACTTAACCAGTTATTAGCACTCTATACTCCAGTGTTTGACATAAAATGTTAAAATTCTTATATGTAAAATATATGATTTTATGATTTTTCTTATTTATTAATTATTTCGGAATAGAAGTCAATTACTGGAGCATGCCAATCACTGGAGCATCTACGCTACTTTTTACACTGACGTTTTTAACATTGTGTAAATACTTATGACTACTTCTGTTCAACGTCAAGTGTATATTACATAATTTAAATTTTTATTTCTTACAAGAAATTAAAACAAACTCACAAAATATTACTGCAAAAGTTCAATTAAACAAATAGATAAATATTAAATTAAATTACTACATACAAAAACAAAAATACGCACAAGATTTTGCCAAAAAAAAAAAAAAAAAAAAAAAAAAAAAAAAAAAAAAAAACGCAATCTCTTAGAGAAAACAAAGTTATCGTTTGCGCCTATTTGACTTTGCACGAGCTGAACAGGCTTTTCCCTCAATGCATTTATCCGCGATTGTAATGAAATGCTCGCCCTCTGGTGGGCTAAGGTGAAATTATCACACCACTGCATATCCTCATATTATGCAATCGACTTTCCATGATGAAATGGCGGAGAAAGAGTAATAATTACACGTGGCTGTTATATTTACTAACAACTGCAGTGTTCAGAGAGCGCCATCTATCGATCATTACAAACGCGGATAGTTGGAAAACTAAAAGCACCTATTTTAGTTTGCGTAGACTGTTTTGAAACGCACTATATACGATGAGAGACTTACGATCGGCTAGTGAATCACTAATTTCACGAATTGGACGAGTTTTGACTTTAAGAACTCACCCAAAATTCTTTGATTTTTCAACCGAATTTATAGATATTTAGATTGGCAACTCTTAATCACTATTTTTAACCATTTTTTTAATTTTTGAGGAAATCTGTTTAAATTTTGTGATTCTTTTACAGCTTTTTTTTTTTTTTTTTTTTTTTTTTACTCTAATTAAGGAAGAAAATAAAATGCAGAAAATAAAACATGACTTATCAATTAGTGTCCGTTAAAAGTGGGTTATTCACAGTTTACAAATTTTTAAATATTAATGCAAAGTGGCCAGAAAAAAAAAATAAATAAATAAAAAGAAAGAGATCACAATTTGTTTAAAAAAAAATCTGGAGCGACTCCACTCGACTTTCCGAACATTGAGTAATTAACAGTTTTGTAGATAAAGTAAAGAAAGAGGAGTTGTTAAAAAACAAAAGAGATAAAACCATAATAAAGTGTTTGAGTATTTTTCTCCATATATTACACGATGTTTTATTTAACGCTACTGAACTTTGAACCCATAGATCATAATGATAATTTTCGTTGTGTCCCAGTAAAAAACCTATCAATGCTAGATTCACCAAAATGCTTATAGTTAGTGCAACAGTGATTTATAATATTCATATAAATTTTCAGCTCAATTGAATAAGGCGTTTAGATGCTATCGCACTTTTAACTAGTATGTTGTGACCACCACATGACTTTCTTCTATATTTTCCTATACAAATTCACTCAGTAAAAATAATTTATTAAAATTATTATTTAAAAAAATTATGATAATGCAGATGATTTCCATATTAGAGAAGTAGTATAACACTAAATATCCAAAAAAGTCAATTTTATTGTCAATATTACATTTTAAAAAATCGATAACTTCATTTTAAATTATCGCAGATCTATGGTTCAACCATTCGTTTTAAAGGTACTGGCGAGCTCTTTTGAAAGATACCCATCATGAAAATTTACTCCCCTCGAGATGGGAATTCCCCCCCTCCCCCCAAGGGAGAGGGAGGCGAGGCTCCTACACATACAAAAAAATTTTCCCAGTTGACTATCTCTATTATAAATAATTCTGGTAAATTTCATAATGATTATTAAAAAATAATTTTCTTTATGCACATTTATACAAAATTTTGTACTATACCACCATGTTAAAAATTTAGAAAAAGCGGGATGGCAACGCAACCTGTAAGACAATTTTTACCAAAAGTTGATAGGCACTAATTTATGTCAAGGTGCAACTACATACCAATTTGTATGAAATTCTGTGAAGTAGTTCCTGAGAAACAGTTGCCACAAAAGTTTGTCACACCCACGCAGAGACTGACAGACAAACAGACAGACATTTTCTAAAAATGGTCAAATCGTGTTCTACAGCTCTCAAAACGTGTAAATCCATTAAAAACCAGAGGTCGAAAATTTTTACGAATCGAATACTTTCTTCTATTGAATATAGAAGAAAGTAAACATTTGGTCCCACAGGCCATAATGATAAAGAATTTTTTTTTGTGTCCCTGTAAAAAAACTGTAAGTGCTAAATTAACCAAAATCTATATAGTTCGTGCAACTGTGACCCATAACATGCGTACAAATTTTTTGTTCAGATTAAATAAGCGTTTAGACGCTATCGCACTTTTAAAAATATGGCCCCATAGGCCATAATGATAATTTTTCTTTGTGCCCCTGTAAAAAAACTGTAAGTGCCAGATTCTCCAAACTCTATACAAATTGAGTAACTGTGATCTATAATATGTGTATATTTTTTTTGCTCAATCGAAGAAGACGTTTAGATGCTATCGCACTTTTCAGATTTTGGTCCCATAGACCATAATGATAAAGAATTTTTCTTTGTGTCCCGGTAAAAAAACTATAAGTGCTAGATTCACCAAAATCTATAGAGTTCGTACTATGGTGACTTACAATATACGCACCAACTGTCAACTTATTCGAACAAAGCGTTTAGACGCTAGCGTGTTCACTCACAGACATACACACATACATACACTCATACATACACACATACATACATCATCGTAAAAATAGTGAAAACGTACTCAGAGGACCTCGAAACGTATAGAAACATCAAAATCTCGAATTCGGATTTTTGACATGATTACAATACTTTCCTCACTATAATGTTCGGAAAGTAAAAAAAATCTGGATTGACTCCACTCGACTTTCCGAACATTGAGTAACTAACAGTTTTGTAGATAAAATAAAGAAAGAGGAGTTGCTAAACAAACAAAAAAGAGAAAACCATAACAGAGTGTTTGAGTATTTTTCTCCATATATCACACGAGGTTTTATTTAACGCTACTGAACTTTGAGCCCTTAGATCATAATGATAAAGAATTTTTCGTTGTGTCCCTGTAAAAATCTATAAATGCTAGATTCACCAAAATGCTTATAGTTAGTGCAACAGTGATTTATAATATTCATACAAATTTTCAGCTCAATTGAATAAGGCGTTTAGATGCTATCGCTGGTCTCATAGGCCATAAAGATAAAGAATTTTTCTTTGTGTCCCTGTAAAAAAACTGTAAGTGCTAGATTCACCAAAATCTATACAGTTGGTTCAAATGTGACCTATAACATGTGTACAAATTCTTTGCTGAGATTAATAAGGCGTTTAGACGCTATCACACTTTTAAAAATTTGGCAAAGAATTTTTCTTTGTGTCCCTGTAAAAAAAACTATAAGTGCTAGATTCTCCAAAATCTATACAGATTGAGTATCTGTGACCTATAATATGTGTATAAAGTTTTTGCTCAATTGAATAAGGCGTTTAGATGCAATCGCACTTTTAAGATTTTGGTCCCTTGGCCATAATGATAAAGAATTTTTCTTTGTGTCCCTGTAAAAAAACTATAAGTGCTAGATTCACCAAAAGCTATAGGGTTCGTACTATGGTGACTTACAATATACGTACCAACTTTCAGCTTATTCGAACAAAGCGTTTAGACGCTAGCGTGTTCACTCACAGACATACACACATACATACAGACATACATACACACATACATACACACATACATACACACACACATACATACATCATCGTAAAAATAGTGAAAACGGACTCGTTGGACCTCGAAACGTATAGAAACATCAAAATCTCGAATTCGGATTTTTGACATGATTACAATACTTTCCTCACTATAGTGTTCGGAAAGTAATAATAATAACAAAATAATAATAAAAAGAAGAAGAAGAAACCTGAGATATCTAATTTTCAACCGAATTTAGAGATTTTTTGACTGTAAACTCATAATAACTGTTTGTAGCCAATTTTTAACTTTTGTCAAAATCGACTGAAAGTTCACGATTTTCTTTTTTAACACGTGACTTATAATTTAACAAAATTTGAAAGTTGGAAGATTAATAGCTCAAAAATTTCAAAATATTATCCTGAAAAAAGAAAAGTAAATAATAATAATTATTTTTTTTAAATCTGTCTTTAAAATACAATTATGGTCTGCTATGATGGTTAAGAACATATGTCTAAATGAGTGATTTAGGCATGGAAGGACCACGTACATACAGACGTCATAAAAAATCGCTTAAAGTCGTAGATATCTCTAAAACGAGATCTCGTATTAAAACCAAAATTGAGGTGTACAACTAGACATCATGACAGTCTCCTCAAATATAAATTTGCAACATTCTACGATCATTCTTTTTTGAGCTGTGCGAGATTCAAAATCCATTTCGTAAATCGGAATTACAATACATTCGTATTATACTTTGTATAAGAAAGTAAAAAGAAAAGAAATCATACTTACGAAATAAGTTTTTATAGTAAAAAAGGAAGTGTAGATTCTAATTTTGTGACGTAATATTGAAAGGTTTGCGTCATTCCAGGAATACCTTTTTCCCCGTATATAATTTGAAAAACTCAGCTTTTGAAAGACGTAAATAAAATGTTTTATTTTTAGATGAATCTACAACTGCGCGCGTCAGCTGACACGTCTCCTTCCGGCTCATACAAAAGCTTCTGCGATCGTCTTTGTAATAGAATGATGTAATATTTTTCAGATCATCACACCTCAATAGCGAGAGTGGAAATTTTTCCATTAGCAGCTATTTTTAAATGTTAAAATTTTTGACTTTCTTCTTCTATATAAGATGTAACGAGAATTTAATAAAATTTTAAAGGGGAAAGTTGTTGCGCTTTATAAAAAATGTTGTTTTATTTCATTGTTGCATGTATACGTTACAATTTTGTGTATTACACATAATTAATTATGTATGCTATTTATAAATAACTAGCAGGCGACGCCCGCTTCGCTGGTCCCTATTTTTAAACGAATCACTATAATTACTGAATTCTCAGAATTGCATTAATTTTTATCACGTGAAAAAAAAAAAAGAGAAACAAAATCTGATTAGGAAAAATGTCGCACTGGGTTCTCACTGTCTTCGGAAAAAATTCCCAAAATGCTCTAACTCTTATTTCTATAATTTTCCCCCTTCGCCCCCCCCCTGCCGTCTATCCTAATAATTTTACAAATTCGAAAATATCCGCAATCGATTTGTAAGTATCAAAAACCTCTATGCACCAGTTTTGAACGATCTATCTATTTTCTTTTTTGCCCCTCCCAATAATTTTAAAAATTCAAAAATATACGCAATCGATTTGTAGGTATCGAAAACCTCTATGTACCAATTTTGAATGATCTAACTCTATTTTGTTTTTGCCCCCCCCGCCCCCCCCCCGCCCCCCCCCCCTTCCCGGCCCTTCTAATAACTTTACACTTTCGAAAATATCCCCAATAATTTTACAAATTCGAAAATATCCCCAATCGATTTGTAAGTATCGAAAACCTCTATATACCAATTTTGAACGATCTAACTCTATTTTTATTTTTTTGCCCCCCTCTCTCCTCCCCCCTCTCGAACCTCCTAATAACTTTACACTTTCGAAAATATCCCCATTCGACTTGCAGGCCTTTAAAACCTGTCTGTACCAATTTTAAACGGCCTAACTGTATTTCTATTTGTTTTTGCCCATAGCCCCCCCCTTACCACCCCTCCTAATAATTTTACAAATTCGAAAATATCCCCAATCGATTTGTAAGTATCGAAAACCTCTATATACCAATTTTGAACGATCTAACTCTATTTTTATTTTTTTTTGCCCCCTCTCTCCTCCCCCTTCTCGCCCCTCCTAATAACTTTACACTTTCGAAAATATCCCCATTCGACTTGCAGCACTCTAAAACCTATCTGTACCAATTTTGAACGGTCTAACTGTATTTCTATTTGTTTTTACTCCATAGCCCCCCCCTTACCGCCCCATCCCTTCCCGCCCCTCCTAATAATTTTACAAATTCAAAAATATCCGCAATCGATTTGTAAGTACCGAAAACCTCTATGTACCAATTTTGAACGATCTGACATTATTTTTATTTTTTTGCCCCCCCTCCCCCCTTCTTGCCCCTCCTAATAACTTTACACAATCAAAAATATCCCCATTCGACTTGCAGGCCTTTAAAACCTATCTGTACCAATTTTGAACGGCCTAACTGTATTTCTATTTATTTGTGCTCCATAGCCCCCCTCCCTTGCTGCCCCACCTGGGGGCTGAATTCCTAAAATTCCAGAAACTGGTTTTTAGATAGTTGCATTAGTTATATTTTAGAGCAAAAATTTCACGTGTATCTATTTTTTTTTCTTTCTTGTTGTTTGAGATATATAGGATTATGCGAAATCACGTTTTACGCATGTGAAATCACGTTTCGCCCCACCCCACCCCCCTTGGGGACCGAATTTCAAAAATTCCAGAAACCAATTTTTAGACATTTGTATTAGCTATATTTTAAAGCAAAAATTTTACGGATATCTGTTTTCTTGTTTAAGATATGAAGGATTTTGAGAAATTACGTTTTGCCCCCCCCCCCCTTCCCCCCTTGGGGGATCCTCTTGCGGCGTTGTGTTTCTCGGGTCGCAAACATTAACCGTGCCGAATTTTGTCCCGGTCGGTGAAACGGCCTAGGTTTCTATAGTGGACAGACAGACAGACAGACAGACACACAGACTCTGCTCTTTTATATATAGATAATCAAACATATTTTTAATATTCCTTATTTATTTTTATTTTTAACATTCTTTTCTATTATATTTTTGAAACTGAAATTTTAAGCACTTTTTCTTACTAGCAATCTCCTTATATATATATATATATATATTTAATATATATAAATATTTTTATATATATATATACAATAAAAAATATTTAAATTAATGAAAATTATTTCAAGTCTATTAACAAGAAATTGCAGTTTCTTCGAATCCATCCACTGTAAATAAAATTAAGAATTAATATAATGCCTTCTCATGGGCATTATAAACGTGGTTTGTAACAAGGCAGTAGTAAAAAACTAATAAATATAACTGTTATATTAAAAAGTTTCATTTGGCTAACAAATGAAACACACATTCGCTTATGAATCGCCTTCGGTTCAACCTTGTTACGCATCGAATTAAAAAGAAACTTGGCACTATATAACTAAACACAGGAAAAAAAACTTCAACATCTTGAACACCAAAGAGAATACACCCGTTCTCACATTTATAAGAACACTTGATGCTTTGTAATAACTAACGTAAAAATAATTTTGAATGAGATTATGTTAAGCGCACTTAATGTATCTAATATTCTAAAAACCAAAACTGTTACAATATTTGAAACATAAAACAAAATTATTTAAAAAAAAAAAAAAAAAATGCAAAATAGTTGTTTCTTCACGTATTTAGATGTTCATAATTTTGAGACAATATGTAACTTTGTTAACTACGCGGGACTAGACTAATTTTGACTTTCTTCTTCAATATAAAATATACCAATAACTGATTAGATGTAACGAGAATTTAATAAAACTTTAAAGGGGAAAGTTGTTGCGCTTTAAAGAAAATGTTGTTTTATTTCATTGTTGCATGCATACTTTACAATTTTGTGCATTACACATATTTAATTATATATGCTATTTATAAATATATGATTATACTATATATGATTTCTATATACTATATATGATTTCTTTTCTTTTTTTTTCTTTTTTTTTTTTTTTTTTTGGTGTGTGTGTGTGTGTGTGTGCTTTGTTTTGTTTACTAAATTGCCACTGTATTTTATTTAGTCGCCATGTGGCAAGTGGATATTTTCAAATCTACTTTCTACTAGATAACACAAGAACATATAAGTTTAGACAAATAAAGTATAATAATATTTTAGCTTATTACACAATACACCGCAGAATACATCAATTTAATTTTACTCACCAATACTTTTAAATGAACAGGGGTAGCAATGATTATATTCTCAACATAACTTTGCTATACTTTATACAACTTTTACTGATCTTTTCTTTAGATTTTTTTCTTTCCGATTTTTTCTTTATTTTTCCCTTGCTCCATGGATCAGCAAAAAACGGTTTAATGAGTAGGTCGTTACTCTATTTATCAATTAGAACTTTCATTAATGACTTTTAATGTAATCTTATCTAATCGTAAGCGGTGAAAATTACTGATCAACTCTTGTTTCGCCCGATAAACTAATAATATCAAAATAAAACATTTGTTCCAAGTTTCTGAGTTCGAACTAGTATGATGTGGCCACCACATGACTTTCTTCTATATAATTGTACACAAAAATCGTTCAATACAAATTATTTATTAAATTATTAAATTATTTTCCATTATAAATGCAGACGATTTTTATCGGACAGAATTATATCACTAAATACTAAAAGAAAATAAATTTTTTGCAATTATCCGAAGAATTTTTTTTTCCGTCAAAAAAAAAAAAAAAAAAAAAAAAAAAAATCGATAACTTTGCTTTAAATTATCCCAGATCTATAGTTCAACCATTGATTTTAAAGGCAGTGACGAGATCGTTCGAAAGATACCCATATTGAAAATTTACTACCCCCGAGAGGGTACTTCCCTCCCCCCGGGGGGGAGAAGAGATGCTCCCACATGCACAAAATTCTTTCCCTAGTTTACTGGTACTATTATCAATAATTCTTATTAATTTCACAATCACATGTTAAAAATAACTCTCATTATGCACATTTATACGAAATTTTGTCCTACTATACTGCCATGTCAAAAATTTAGAAAAAATGCGATGACTGCGCCAGCTGTTGAGAGATTGATCCCCAAATCTAATCAGCAACAGTTTATGTCAGGGCCCAACTAAATACCAACTTTGGTTAAGTTTCGTTCATTGGTTCGTGAGATACATCGTCCACAAAATTTGTGACACACACACATAGACTGACTGACAGACAGACATTTTCTAAAACCAGTCGAATCGTGTTCAGGGCATCCCAAAACGTGTAAATCTATCGAAAACTGAAGTTAGAAAATTTTCACGAAATCAATACTTTCTCCATATACAGTCGGTAACAAAAGTGTCCGAACACTAGCAAAAACTCCTATGTAAAAAAAGTACACTTCGTACGGTTTTGTTAAATAAATCCTTGTCGAATCCTGCTCTTAGTCAGTGTAAGAACATGATTCGATAAGGATTTATTTAACAAAACCGTATGAAGTGTACTTTTTTTACATAGGAATTTTTGCTAGTGTTCGGACACTTTTGTTACCAACTGTACATATAGAAGAAAGTAAAAATACTAGCCTATAATAATAGTGAAATGCAGTTCACCATTTATTTTAATACAAGATGTTGTTACAAAGGACAAGAATGTCAATTTTACTAACACATAGTGCTACCCGGATCAAAATTTTATAAAATCACAAAAGAAAAGAAAAATTACACAATTAAAATCCAAACTCCAAATCTCTTTTCTAATTTTTTAGCATAGTTTTGTATGCAATGGATATTCTTTCTCTACATATTCGTTATGGCAACAATATCCTCCATGTTCCCAACCAAATTATAGCTCTGGGGGATCACCGAAGCGGGGAAGCTATCCCCTTCTTGGGAGGGTCAAAATTGTGATGGCATATCTACGGACCATCCTTCGATGTGTGTGTCCCAGACCGCCGCCAATTACCCATAGTGTAGCACTACTGTAACATAAAATCCACTCTATTACTCACTCTTATCTACAAATACAGAAAAGTGTTTCATAATTTACTATTAATGCAAAGATTCTACTGCAAGTGAGCGTGTGTGAGTGTGAGTGTATGCATGTATGAATGTATGCGCGTGCGTTTGTATTATAAATAAAATAGAAGTCTGCTTCTTACGGATTTTAATAGTTTTGCCAATAGGGTAGGTACTCCAGTGATTGGCATGCACCAGTAATTGACATCTATCCCGAAATAATTACTAAATAAGAAAAATAATAAAATCATATATTTTACATATAAGAATTTTAACATTTTATGTCAAGCACTGGGGCATAGGGTGCTAATAACTGGTAAAATGAATAACTAACAGTGTCAAACACTGGAACATAGGGTGCTGATTACTGATAAAATGAAAAACTGGCAGTGTCAATTACTGGAACATTGAGTGGGTGTCAAATAAAAATTCATAAAAAAAAAATAATTGTTATTAAATACATATATTTTAACATATATGTGGTTCTGAATGTCTTTCATGCTATATGTATTAACTTAAGATTTCTAAAAATATTTTCTCATGACTAGAACATTAAAAACATCAGAGATTGCTCTAAAAGTGTCAATCACTGGTGCACTTACCCTACTTAGCTATTTCTTTTTTTTACAATTAGCGAAAGGTTTTCATTACTTGTGAGTAATGTATAATTTTATTTACTTGTTTTTAACATTTTCTAAATAAAGTTGAAAAGTAATTTATGACTTCGGTTTGTCTGTCTGTCCGTGCTGGAACTTCCGTTAATATTAATGTAATTCCTTGAAACTGGTATATATTGTTCAAGTGCACCATGGAATGGTCTCAATCAAAAATGGGGTAAATTCCACCACTAGTTTGTGTACAGAGAAAGAATTGTAAAGCATTGCATTCCATGAGAGGTATTCCTACAAATCCTATTTAATAACTTTATTTTATACAAATCATAACGAAATTGACGTTTATTATTCATATGCACAAAAAAAAGTTTTTTTTTTTTTTTTTTTTTTTTTAATAGAACATAGTGTGATTAACATTAAGATTTACAGGGCCGCATCAAAGAATTCGGATACGTTAAGGGCTATTATTGGAAACTGCTGTGATTGTATTTTTGTTTTTATTAAGTATTTTGAACACTTTCTGACAATGTTTAAGAATAATTATGAATTCAATTAGTCTGCCTGTCTTTCTATGTATGTCTCTTTTCGCGCTCTAGCGTCTGTGATTGTTATCAAAATTTCTTCAAACAGTTGTCTGTTATTCAAGTTCAGTTTGGAATGTTCGCTATTAATATGATAGAAATAACACAACTGGTTTGTGTACAGGGACACCTAAAAGAAGGTCAATGCATAGCGTTCTCTGAAAGGCCTTTTTATGTAAATAATATATAAATATCTTTATAATATACTAGTAGGCAACGCCCGCTTCGCTGGTCCCTATTTTTAAATGAATCACTCTAATTACTGAATTCTCAAAATTGCATTCATTTTTATCACGTGAAAAGAAAAGAGAAACAAAATCTGATTAGGAAAAATGTCGCACCGGGTTCTCACTGCCTTCGGAAAAAATTCCCAAAATGCTCTAACTCTTATTTCTATTATTTTCCCCCTTCGCCCCCCCCTCCCGTCTATCCTAATAATTTTACAAATTCGAAAATATCCGCAATCGATTTGTAGGTATCAAAAACCACTATGCACCAGTTTTGAACTATCTATCTCTATTTTTATTTTTTGGCCCCTCCGTTCCCCCCCTTCCCGCCCCTCCCAATAATTTAAAAAATTCGAAAATATCCGCAATCGATTTGTAGGTATCGAAAACATCTATGTACCAATTTTGAATGATCTAACTCTATATTACTTTTTTTGCCCCTCCGCCCGCCCACCTTCCCGGCCCTCCTAATAACTTTACACTTTCGAAAATATCCCCATTCGACTTGCAGGCCTCTAAAACCTATCTGTACCAATTTTGAACGGCCTAACTGTATTTCTATATGTTTTTGCCCATAGCCCCCTTTACCGCTCAACCCCCTTTAGCGCCCCACCTAATAATTTTACAACTTCGAAAATATCCGCAATCGACTTGTACGTATCGAAAACCTCTATATACCAATTTTGAACGATCTAACTCTATTTTTATTTTTTTGCCCCCCTCTCCCCCCCCCCCATCTTCCCGGCCTCCTAATAACTTTACACTTTCGAAAATATCCCCATTCGACTTGCAGGCATCGAAAACCTATCTGTACCAATTTTGAACGGCCTAACTGTATTTCTATTTGTTTTTGCCCATAGCCCCCCCTTACCGCTCCACCCCCCTTACCGCTCCACCTAATAATTTTACAACTTCGAAAATATCCGCAATCGATTTGTACGTATCGAAAACCTCTATATACCAATTTTGAACGATCTAACTCTATTTTTATTTCCCCCCCCTCTCCCCCCCCCACCTTCCCGGCCCTCCTAATAACTTTACGCAATCGAAAATATCCTCATTTGACTTGCAGGCCTCTAAAAACCTATCTGTATCAATTTTGAACGCCCTAACTATATTTCTATTTGTTTTTGCTCCATAGCCCCCCGCCCCCCCTCCTGCTGCCCCACCTGGGGGCTGAATTTCTAAAATTCCAGAAATTAGTTTTTACATATTTGCATTAGCTATATTTTAGAGCAAAAATTTCAAGTATATCTATTTTTTTGTTTGAGATATGTAGGATTATGCGAAATCACGTTTTACGCATGTGAAATCACGTTTTGCCTCCCCGCCCCCTTGGGGACCGAATTTGGAAAATTCCAGAAATTGGTTTTTAGACATTTGTATTAGCTATATTTTAAAGCAAAAATTTTACGGATATCTGTTTTTTTTTTTTTGAGATATGAAGGATTTTGTGAAATCACGCTTTGCCCAGCCCTCCCCCCCTTGGGGGGCGAATTTTGTAAAATCGCTTCTTAGTGGATGCCTACGTCATAGAAAGAACATTGTCACGAAATTTCATGCTTCTAGGTCCAGGGGTTTGGTCTGGGTGATGATGAATCACCCCCCCCCCCTCACTCAGGAAGTGTTCTTTTATATATATAGACTAGCAGGTAACGCCCGCTTCGCTGGTCCCTATTTTTAAATGAATCACTCTAATTACTGAATTCTCAAAATTGCATTCATTTTTATCACGTGAAAAGAAAAGAGAAACAAAATCTGATTAGGAAAAATGTCGCACCGGGTTCTCACTGCCTTCGGAAAAAATTCCCAAAATGCTCTAACTCTTATTTCTATTATTTTCCCCCTTCGCCCCCCCTCCCGTGTATCCTAATAATTTTACAAATTCGAAAATATCCGCAATCGATTTGTAGGTATCAAAAACCACTATGCACCAGTTTTGAATCTCTATTTTTATTTTTTGGCCCCTCCGTTCCCCCCTTCCCGCCCCTCCCAATAATTTAAAAAATTCGAAAATATCCGCAATCGATTTGTAGGTATCGAAAACATCTATGTACCAATTTTGAATGATCTAACTCTATATTACTTTTTTTGCCCCTCCGCCCCCCCCCACCTCCCCGGCCCTCCTAATAACTTTACACTTTCGAAAATATCCCCATTCGACTTGCAGGCCTCTAAAACCTATCTGTACCAATTTTGAACGGCCTATCTGTATTTCTATTTGTTTTTGCCCATAGCCCCTCCTTACCGCTCCACCCCCCTTACCGCCCCACCTAATAATTTTACAACTTCGAAAATATCCGCAATCGATTTGTACGTATCGAAAACCTCTATATACCAATTTTGAACGATCTAACTCTATTTTTATTTTTTTGCCCCCCCTCTCCCCCCCCCACCTTCCCGGCCCTCCTAATAACTTTACGCAATCGAAAATATCCTCATTTGACTTGCAGGCCTCTAAAACCTATCTGTATCAATTTTGAACGCCCTAACTGTATTTCTATTTGTTTTTGCTCCATAGCCCCCCGCCCCCCCCTGCTGCCCCACCTGGGGGCTGAATTTCTAAAATTCCAGAAATTGGTTTTTACATATTTGCATTAGCTATATTTTAGAGCAAAAATTTCACGTATATCTATTTTTTTGTTTGAGATATGTAGGATTATGCGAAATCACGTTTTACGCATGTGAAATCACGTTTTGCCTCCCCGCCCCCCTTGGGGACCGAATTTGGAAAATTCCAGAAATTGGTTTTTAGACATTTGTATTAGCTATATTTTAAAGCAAAAATTTTACGGATATCTGTTTTTTTGTTTGAGATATAAAGGATTTTGTGAAATCACGTTTTGCCCCCCCCCCTCCCCCCCTTGGGGGGCGAATTTTGTAAAATCGCTTCTTAGTGGATGCCTTCGTCATAGAAAGAACATTGTCAAGAAATTTCATGCTTCTAGGTCCAGGGGTTTGGTCTGAGCGATGATGAAACCCCCCCTCCCCCCTCACTCAGGAAGTGTTCTTTTATATATACTAGCAGGCTTTGCCCGCTTCGCTGGCCACTAAATTTAAAGGAAACTCGTTTCTATATAGCTTTATAAAAATAAAATAAAATAAATTACTGAAATTGTTCAAAAGCTCGCTATCCCAGTTACATGTGAACAACACTATACGTGTTGTTCACATGTAACTCGGACTGGACTCAAACGTAACTGGGTTTAGACAACATAATATTTGCTTTTACGTTATTTCATATGTTGTTTTTTTTTTTTTTTTTTTTTTTTTTTTGTTTATCCAATCAACCATTAAATGACAGCAATTTCACGCCAAATATTACAATACTAGCGTGCTTCGCCCGCTAGCGGGTCAGTATTTTCAAATGAATCACTAAAATTAATGAATCACTAACAGTAACTTTTAGTGTTAAGAAAAGGAATTTAAAAAAAAATCATTTCTGATTGGGTAAAAAGTCGGCCCGGGTCCCCACTGCCTTCGGCAGCGCTGCCCCGTGCGCGCTGCATGCGCGTATTCCTTCCCTGACCCTCCGTGCCCCCACCCTCAAAAAAAAAAAATCTGATCGGGTAAAAACTCACACCGTGTCCCCACTGCCTTCGGCAGCGCAGACCCATGCGCGCTGCGCACGTGCGTGTGAAGGTATACGCGCGCTACGCGCACATATTCCTTCTCAAATCAAATTTTTATTCTTAAGAAAAGAAAATAAAAAAAAAAAATCATTTCTCATCGGTTAAAAAGTCGGACCGGGTCCCCACTGCCTTCGGCAGCGCTGTCCCGTGCGCGCGGTGCACGCCTATATCTTCCCCACCCTTTCAGCCCTTCCTAATTAACCTACATATACCAATTTTGAACGGTCTAACTGAATTAGCTGAGATGCAAAAGAAAACCTAATCAGGACACCTCAAAACGTGCAAATCTGGTTAAAACTTTTGATAATATAAAAGAACTTTAATATATCTTTCGAATGATGCATTAAAAACAATTTAATCATAATTAGAAATTGAAATATTGAAATTTTAAAATATTACAGCGCCATCTAGCGGTAGAAATTTCTGTAATCTACTGTTCGATTTCAAACCAACAAAGCTATCTTATGATGTATTACTTATGGAATTATTTTAATTAGTAGCTCAGATACAAAAGAAAACCGATTCAGGAGACCTCAAAACATGTAAATGAAGCGAAATCTTGAATCCCGCTTTCGATAATATAAAAGTACTTTAAAATATCTTTCGAATGATGTACTAAAAATAATTTAATCATAGTTAGAATTTGAAATACGCGTATTATCATAACATTTAATTTGCAATTAAATTGTACATTTTTTATTTATTCTCGAAACCCGATGATATTTGAACTGGAACTTCGTCTTGTGATGTTAAAAGTTTGTAGCAAGTTTGAATTAATTTTGAAGAAAATTGAAGCATTTTGAAATTTGCAATTTTTATTTCCAGTACAAAATCAGTAAAGCTGGAAGTAAAATCTATTTATTCTTTCGCCCGGCGCCATGGTAACCGAAATACGTCTATTGCGAAATTAATAGCACTGTTGTGATTTGTTGCCACCTTTTTTTTCATACTTTAGTTAATTTTAAAAAATCTAATTGCCCTATAGATAAGCTATTTAAACCGTCGGATTAAGAAAAATCGGACCTTTCATTTGATATCTTATTTGTAACGATACGACTGATATTTCTAATTTATTTTCCACTTTTTCCGTAAAAGTGTCGCTTTTTAAGCATTTAATCATGAATTCTGGGTCATTTTTCGGTAGATATGGGTCGACGTTTTAATTAATATCTCCGCTAATTAGGGTCGCATCGCTTAGCGAATTATCGCGATGTCGAGATGAAGAAATTCTGCGTCTGTCGACACCGGTTTCGAAGCGCTGCGACCATTAGCGCTGGAGTTTTAGCTATGACAAGGCATTTCTCACAGACAGAGAGACAGACAGACAGACAGAAAGACAGACAGATAGACAGACAGATGCGCACAGATTTTAATAATATAAGGAGATGCTGTGACCGGCTACGTCTGTCGCATGAGACAATTATTTTTTTGTGTTTATATATAATTCATGGGTTGTAAACCTGATAGTATAGCCTTAATATAGTTCTCTTTGGCGGCTTTTGAATTTTTGTCACCATTTTAGACTTAATCCATTGTAACAATAAAACTTAATCTCTTGTAACAATATGCTGTGAGCGCTATTTCTGCCGTATTTTAGACAACTAATCTTTTTATGGTTATATATATTTCCCATTAAACATATTTTTATTTATTTATTTAAATATTAATTTGAATTTTTCAAATATTTCTGTTCGACAGCGTGAGAGTGCGGTAACACACAGAGGTTCATTTGTTTGTATGATAAATTAGCATAGTGATTATTATATAAAAAAATAAATAAATAGGTAAACATTATCGTGTTGCACAACTTTATTATGTCGCTCCATTGGCGGCTTTTGAATTTTTGTCGCCATATTAGCGATGGATTTTTTTTTTTTTTTTTTTTTTTTGTATGAAAAGGGGAAGACTATTTTGCTAATAATTTTATCAGACTCTTTTTTGTTTTTACATAAAAATCCTTTATATTCTGCTTATATTTTTAATGCTTTTTAGGTTTAAAATAGTGCTTGTTGAAATAAATTTCCTATCTTTAAAACTGCATTTGTTCTGTAAATTTTGTGTAAAAATAAATCATTTATGTTTTTATATATTTGATGCGCTACTTAGATTAAAATAGCTGTTGCTATATTAAACTTCTTGTCGAAAAACATTCGGTGTACTTCAACACCAAAATTTAAAAAATCGCCCAGCAGGATCTGTTAATGAAGCTGATAAAATAAAAATATGGTTCATAGAGTTTAAATAATCTATTTTAAAAAAAATTTAAAACCCAAATTATTAATCTATCGTATCACATACATAGATATAGTAATAATATATAGATTGATCATTGGGGACAAAAAAGTTATTCCTTTTCACTCGGGAAAAGACGGCGATTTTACCAAAATATGGCAGTCTTTCCCCGAGTGAATGAATACACACGGGAATATGCACGAATGTTTTAGCAAATAAAATTCATGAATAATTTATTTACTAAAGGTGAATGAAAAACCCCAGATATAGTTTCAAATTCATTCTTCTTTTTTTTTTTTTTTTTTTCCTTCAATACCACTTAATGGCTGATTCCAAAGCTTTTTTTTCGGCATCAAAAATCTTTGCACGATAATATGGGGATGATAGATCTATATATATTATTATATTTATGATCACATAAATCTTTTCGAAAATAGAATAAAACTTAATTTGAAAAAAATAATAATAACTTTTGTTTATTAACCAAAATAATTGATGAAATTTGAAATGCAAGTTGGTCTTGTGGGGTACAGGCTGTATATTATATTTTTGTGTTCGTGAGAGAAAATTTAAAAGAATTTGAAAACTGCAATTTTTAATCCCTTTTAAAAATCATGTGACTTAATGTGAAGCAGATTTTTCATTTTTTTTCTCCTAACGGTTTCCATACAATCTTCTGCTGTTGCCACCTAAAATTCATACTTTAGTTAATTTTAAAAAATCTAATTGTCCGATTGATAAGCTGTTTAATGCATCGGATTTAAAAAAATTTTCCCTTTCATTTGCTATCTTATTTGTAACGATGCGACTGATATTTCTAATTTATTTTCTAATCTTTCTGATTTATTTTCCTCATTTTAAATAAGTGTACGTTTTTTTTTTTTTTTTTTTTTTTTTTTTTATAATTATTATTATTTTGTCGAAAAAAACTGGCAACAATTAAATTATGGATAAAATTTAAAAAAAAAATTTATTATTATTATTATTATTTTGTCGAAAAAAATGGCAACAATTAAATTATGGATAAAATTTTAAAATTTAAATGTCTTATTTATCAGAAATTAGAAGGTTTTTATTTTCACATTTTAATTAATTAAGAAAAAACTAATCATCCGATTGATAAGCTGTTTAATGCATCGGATTTACAAAAATTTTCCCTTTCATTTGGTGTCTTATTTGTAACGATGCGAGTGATATTTCTAATTTATTTTCTAATCTTTCTGATTTATTTTCCTCATTTTAAATAAATGTACGTTTTTTTTTTTTAATTATTATTATTATTTTGTCGAAAAAAAATTGGCAACAATTAAATTATGGATAAAATGTTAAAATTTAAATGGCTTTTTTTATCAGAAATTAGAAGGTTATGATTTACACATTTTAATTAATTAAGAAAAAACTAATCAAAAATTCGAAAATCTGACTTCGATGTGCACAATGACCCTTCGGGATGCACCTTTGTGTTAAATCTCGTGACTGTCCGAGCTACCGTTTTCGAGATCAGTGAAATATACATACAAATATTGCTCACTTAATAGTATAAGATAGATAATGCATAAATCATAATGAAATTGACATTTACTATTCATATGGTAAAATAAGTAAATAAATAAATAAATAAAAATGTTTTGTACAGAATGTGTTATGTTTAGCGTTAAGATTTACTAGGTCACACTAAAATATTCAGATACATTAACAGCCACAAACAGAAATTGCTGGAAATACATTTCCGTTTGTTTAAGCGATTTTAACACTTTCTAACGATCTTTAAAAGCAGCTAAGAATTTAATTAATTTATTTATCTGTCTTTTTGCCTGTTTGAGTATCCGTTGTATAACCATATAGGCAAAGTACGTCGAAGGTTAAATTGTGCAACGTGCAGTTGGAAAGTGTTAATAATCTATGTGAATCGTATGATTTTTCGTTCTAGTTTATTCTTAACATGGATTTGTCGTATACACGTGTAAATAAATGATAATTAAATTAAACTACTTTCGTTTACCATGAGTTGCAATTACACTGTTAAAATTAATAGTTCAACGTTTCACTAAAAAAAAAAAAGATACAATCTAGGCAAATTCAGCTTAAACCATTATTTTGGTGATACGTTTAAACATGAATGGTGAAATATAGCGCACCAAAGTTCTTAAAATTGAAACCATTCTTCAGGTAAAAAACTGGATTTTACTTTTAACTTTCTACATCTTTCATTATAGAAAAGCACTTCCTTCTACCTCAGTATATACCAGGAGATTCAAAGGTCACAGAAAAAAAAAAGCCGTATTATTCAAAAAGTATACTGTAGCTCTATGCAATTTTCACTGAAATGTACAGCAAAGCATGGGATTTTATATATATATATATATATATATATATATATATATATATATTTAATATTTCTCTAACGTGGTCCAGTTACGATTAATTTTGTTTAGAAACGATACGATAGTGAGTTAATGAAATACGCGAAGATAAAAAATAATACATAAGCAATATTTAAGCACGCGGACTCAGTTCAGTGATCTTATTTAAAAAAAAAAAAAAAAAAAAAAAAAAAAGACGACATTTGTCTGATGAAAAAAAAATATTTTTGAAAGTTACATTTTTACAATCTTTGCAAGCGTCATTTTAAATCTAGCAATATTTTAATGATATAAGCCCCCTATGAACTTTTCTCATACATTGACTAGAAAACGCAGTAATAAAAAGTATAATCAAAATAGGTACTAAGGTTTTTTTTTTTTTTTTTTTTTAACACAAAATTATGCCAAAATCAATTAATTAATAAAAATGTATCGCCAACATGGTGATAAAAATTTAAAAAGTGCGAAAATTAGGTCGTCAAACATGAATTTTATTTTTAAGCCTTTCATGAATGAAAGGCTTTAGGTTTGATTATCATTAGCATTTCGTCCTACAATATTAATTTGTTTCTAATAACAATTTGGTTTCTGATGAATTAAAATTTGGTGGGAAAATTGACCTAAGGTTTATGAGTTTCAAATTTTTAAGGTAAATAAGAAAAAAAAGTGCGAAAGTTTCGCTCGGGTTTGCTAGTATGTAATAAAAGTATTAGTTACATTTGTCACCAACATATCGCGCTGTATTCGCTGTATCCTCTCACATTTCAAACAGATTCATCTGATCAAATGACGCCATATTAAAAAAAAAAAAAAAAAAATAATCTTTTTTATGAAAATTTCCAATGTGCAACATCTGATGACCTTTCTATTGAATGGCGGTTTATCCGCGTTTGTAATGATCAATAGATGGCGCTTTTTCAGCTCTTGTTGTTAGTAAATATTACAGCCACGTGTATCTATTTTTGTTCTTTTTGTTATTCTACTTAATATTCGTACTATAATTTCTCTGCCATTACATCATGGAAAATTGATTGCTTTTGGAAAAAAATATTTCAGTTTATTCAAAGTTCGATCGAAAGTAGATATTTAACTGAAGCTGAACAAATATTAGTTTCAAATCATCTGATTAATTCTTTACTTCCATTAGCCGAAGCAACTGAAATTTTAAATTTGTCATTTGGAAATAAATGGAAGCTTAATTCTGGATTTCTTGGTCCTTTGGAGTTACACTGGAGCACGCGACAGTATGTGTTATCTTTTTTACCGGATTTATTCATTTTTATTCAATAAATATATGTGAAACTAAACATCGGTTAGCAATGGCGGCTTGATGGAATTCGAATTAAAGCATGTTTATTGTAATTTCCCCTTAGTCCACCAGAGGGCGAGCATTTCATTACAATCACGGATAGTCCTAGTTACGTTGCTGAATATACTGCGCCACTGTAAAAAAAAGTAAATTTTCAATTATAGCGCCACCTTATGAAGGAAATTTAAACTAATTTTCTAATAAATATTTTGTTACCTAAGAAATCCTATGCCTTTCTGTGCATTTCAGTGAAAACCGTATAATGCCACCGTCAATACTTTTTGTATAATACTTTTTTTTATTTTTTCTGTTACTTTTGGATCACTCTGTATATAGTAAATCGAAATCTTTCTTCTATAGAACGAGTACACAGAGCCCCTACAAATACAGGAAAGGGTTTCATATTTTATGAGTGATGCATAGTTTTTTATGCCTGATGCTGATTATTATGAGTGATGCCGATTTTTGCCAAAAATTGAACGACACTAATTCCTGTCAAGGTGAAACTATATGTACATGTGTATGAAATTCTGTGAAGTAGATCCTGAGACACAGTCGTCATGAAAATTTTTTCAGACACACAGAGAGACACAGTTTCTAAAAATGATTAAATCATATTCTAGACTTCTCAAAATGTGTAAATCCATCGAAAATCCGAAGTCGAAAATTCTTAAAAGTACTACTGTCTTCTGACGAATGTAGAAGAGAGTAAAAAGTAAGCTATGGAATCTACATAAACCTAAAGTTTTATTTGCATGTGACAATTATCCCACACAACCACTTATATCCATTAGACATCTACACTCATGTCTATAAATTAAGGATAAGTCAGAATCACACGGAAATCGAAATTTAATGCAAAAAATTCACCTGTAGAAATACCACACACATCTTTAAGAATAATATGCAAATTATAGGAAGCCATCAGATGACGCCGATGTGATGTTACAATGACGAAAGTGTAAGAAGGGGTAGATAAGGAATGGGACCAAAGAAGGAAAATTGTTCACAAGCATTCTGTATGCCGCTCAGTGCCACAACCGAATAGTTATGACACAGAGGACGCATACAGATAACTTTTTACGTGGTAGAATTATCGGCCGACTAGAATGTGGGCGTACTTAGATAGAAGTATCGGGGGAACTTTGAATCGCCCAAAGTGTCATCTCTAGGCTTTGGCAACGATTCAAAAATGATGGAAATGCCAATCAACGTTACAGTACTGGTCGGCCCCGAGTTACAATGCCGAATGACTACCGGTATTTAGCAGTAACTGCCAAAATAAGCAGATAAAGCACAGCATCAGACCTGTCTCGTCAGCTATCTGCAGCTATGAGTACCACAGTTTCAAAACAAACCGTGTATAGACGTTTGTGAGATTTTGGTCAATATGCTCGCAGGCCTATTAGATGTGTTCCACTCGCGGCGATGCATTGTTGACAGTGGTTAACTTGGAGTAGATAACATGCAATGTGGACAGCGGCACAGTGGGCTTGTGTGATGTTTCCCGACGAGTCCAGGTTTAGTTTGCAGTGTGATTCACGCCAGACTTTCATATGTAGAACGTCAGGTACACGTTACCACCAAACAACATCATTTAACGACACCGTCACTGTGGGGCAGGAGTGCTCGTTTGGAAGGGGGAGGGGTTGGATCATATTAGGCACCAGAACTGATCTGCATGTTCAAATCGGAACCATGACAGGTCGAATTTATCGGGACATCATTCAGGAAACACATGTACGTTTGTTTAGGTGTTCCATGAGCCCAGAATTTGTGTTTATGGATAACAATGCGCGTCCTCACCGTGCAAACGTTGTACACGGATGCCAACAATCTGCAGCTATCACCAGCATGGAATGACCAGCATTCTCACCTGACTAGAATCCGATAGAGGATATGCAGGACATGCTTTCCGACGATTTGTAACCCGTCAACCACCACCTACATGTGTACCGGAACTTCGGAGAGCATTACTTACTGAGTGGAGTAATCTTCCCCAAGATCCGATCAATAATTTAATACTCAACATTCCTAGGCGTTGTAAGGACTGTATTTCATCATCTGAGAGATATACAATGTATTATAACCATCATACTAACCATGTAATGTTAAGTTTTTGTAAGGGAAATATTTTTTGTAATTGCCTTAGGAAGCAAAAATTATAGTTTTTATAAATGGTATCCTACATAAACCACCTTCTTTGGTTTTAAAATTTTGTTTAATAAATGGACTTTATGAATAAGTCATGTTTGTTTTGCTTCTGAACCTTTATTTGATACAGCTAGCATTATCCTTAATTTATGGACATGAGTGTAAATTACATCCAGTGATCCATAAAAGGTACAAAATATCTTAAGAATGCCCATTAAAAGTCCTGGATATCCTGTGCTAACTATAGATATCTATTAAATGTTTAAATGTAGTTGATAAAATTTAAACATGCTCTTTTTCAACGTCTGATTAGATATGACATGTCAGATCAAAACAAGATTTAGATACTTTTAATATCTATTAGATGTAAAATAAAAAGTCTAATTATTGGATATTTGGAATTTTATTGAATATGTAACAGACATCTAATGTGGACGTAAAAAGGAGTGACATTTTTCGTGCTAATAGATATCTGTAGGATATTTATAGAAGTTTAATGGATCATTTTTACTTCCTTATACTTTGTGTAAGGAAGTAAAAATGATCCATTAGTAAAATGGATTTTGTATTTCGCATAGCTCAAAAACAAATGATCGTAAAATGTTGCAAATTTATATCTGACTGTCATGATGTCTAGTTGTACACCAGCAACTTTAGTTTTAATACGAAATCCCGTTTCAGAGATATCACTTTACACGAATTTTCATGACGTCTGTATGTAAGTATGTGTGTGTATATATATCTCGCATAACACAAAAACGGTTGGACGTAGAACGTTGCAAATTTGTACATAGGTTTGTTATAACATCTAGTTGTGCACCTCCTTTTTTGGACTTTCTGCGACTTTCCGTTTTGGAGATATTTAGGAAAATTATATTCATAATGACCAATAAAATCTTTTTGTAAAAAAAATAGAACCGACTCCAAAAAGCAACTACTATTCAAACAAATAATAAAAAAAAAATGGATGAAATGAAACTAAATTGCGCCTAAAAGTATAAAATAATTTCCTTCGCCAAACAACCTATAACACTACAATTAATCATAACTTTTGAAGTCGGCGCAAAATTAAATAAAATTTAATTAGTTTTTAAAGGTTTGTTTTTAGATCGGTAGCAACAAATGCTGTTGTCTCGAATGATCCATTTCATGTTTCCTTTATTATTTTATCACTGTATGCAATTGGTTCATTGGTAGCATCTACACAGAACAGTGAACATTCTTCACAATGCGGTATTTGTTTTTCTACGAAGTTAAGTTTCCTTTGCAAATTTGATATAACTTTGATAACTATAATCCTTGGTAGTTTTTGGATTATTTGGCGTTCAAGCGTATTGCAAAAATATACACGCAAGATGTATATTTTCATAATATATTTTGAACGAGGTATTGTTTCATATTCTTGATTACTCTCTTAATATACCTTATCAAATTAATCATGATATCCCAAAACAATTAAATGTGTTTGCCAGATAATTTTGCGATTTTTCTTTCACCAAGGTCGTCAGGTACCAGCATCTTCGCCAACTTTTGCTGCTTACGAAATCTTATTTGTTTTCTTGAATCAAAATAGTTTTCGGCAGCGTTTTGCAGGTGACAATGTGAGATGTGTATTTTGAATAGGATTTGATATTTGTATTGAATAAAAGTATCAATTTTTATTTAATTTTGCGCCGACTTCAAAAGTTATGATTAATTGTAGTGTTATAGGTTGTTTGGCGAAGGAAATTATTTTATACTTTTAGGCGCAATTTAGTTTCATTTCATCCAATTTTTTTTTATTATTTGTTTGAATAGTAGTTGCTTTTTGGAGTCGGTTCTATTTTTTTTACAAAAAGATTTTATTTTTCTCTTTTCAGTGAAAACTTATTCATATAGCAGAACATCAAAAGACGTTCGACTGCAGATTCACAAATCACAACTTCCACGAAAAGTGACATAACTCAAAAAATGGTTTATGTCACTGAAAAATACATGAAATGCACCCAATGTGAACAAAAAAGTTACATCTCCATCTAGAAAGTTATCCACTCGAGAGACAGTTGTGGAAGTTTTATTCTAGTCAAGTTATTTTTAAATTGATTTTTCTCAAATGTTGCATTTTTAAGTTGTGTCACTTTTCTTGCCTTTATCGAATATGAGCAAAAAACTATCTATTGAATGAACATACGTTAAGTTAAAAAGTCTTTAGAAATGCAAAGAACGGATACGCTGTATTTGTAACCAAAAATTCTGTTAGGCATATATATTGAATTTTACAGTGAATACGTGTCACCCGCTACGCTGGAATTTGCGCAGAGTAAAGTTCAAACAAAGAGCAAAATATGCATTGCAGCTGATGGACAGAAGTTTCAACATCGATACTTACATACTGCTTTTACCAGTGTAGTTGCATGCGTTCAGCAGTTAAAGTGAGAACAGACTTTTGTGAGTATCCTGTAATTTGTTTATATCTTAATGAAATCATAATGGAGCCTATTTCAGGCCAAGATCATTACGACAACAAAAAAAGTATTAAAATTAAATCATTTCTTACGAAGTTATAAGCTAAAAAATTTCTACAACAACAATGAGAAGCATGGTTTGTATTGAGAACCTCTTCCGTTATGAAGTCGGTTTAAAACGTCTATGCGTTAATCGATGTGACCGCTTACAATAACCATACTTTGAATTTTACATAGCTTAAATGTCACCCGCTACGCTACAACATATGCAATGTCGTTCAAGTGTGCACAAAAAAAGAGATAATGAACAAACAAATGCACGTTTTAAGCGTTCTGTTTTTAGCATTAACGTCTAAACTATCTTTTCGTACTAAATCGATGATGCTCTGCAATTTTATACTTCACTTTTTCCCCCTGTCTTGAACTGTTTCCGAGATAGGAACGCTAACTCCACTATTTCCCACCAGGTAACGCTGTAGGCGGTTGAATCACGCAGCACATATCCACTTTACTATACCTACTTACCACTTTTATTACTATAGCTGCAGCTGTTCAGCAGTTAAAACAGTCGGGACTGACTTTTTTGAGCACACTGTATTTTCTTTTGATCGTAAAGCTATTGTAATGGGACCTATTTCAGACCAAGACCTTTACAATAAAACAAAAAGTACCAAAATTGGATTATCTCTTCAGAAGTTATGAGCTAACAAACAAAAAAACATACGGTGTGAATTGAGAACCACCTCCTATTTGAAGTCGGTTAATTAGAGCATCTCTTACGAAGTTATAAGCTTACAAACACCAACAACAACACATTGCTCGAATTAAGAACACCCTCTTTTCTGAAGTTGGTTGAAAACGACTTTGCGCTAACCGATGTGACCGCTTACAGTAACAATACTTTGAACTAGGGAGCCTTTATATTGTCTAATTAATTGTATTGCCTTAATAATGTCTAAAAACTGTCTTTTCGTAGTAAATCGATGATGCTTTACAACTTTGTAATTAACTTTTCTCACATCGTGAACCGTTTTTGAGATAGGAGCGCTGATTCAGCTGTTTTTCACCAGATGCCGTTTTATTTTCTTTAGATTGTAAAGATATTACAATGGGACCTACTTCAGACCAAGATCTTTACAACAAAACAAAAAGTATCAAGTATTCGTATTTTTAACTATATAACGTATGTCTCACCAGCTACGCTACAATGTGTGCAATGTAGCTCAAGTGTCCATAGTGTAAGAAATTGCGAACAAACAAATGCACGTTTTTAGCATTGCATTTTTAGCATCGATGTCTAAACTACCTTTTCGTGCTAAATCGATGATGCCCTGCAATTTTATAATTCACTTTTCCCCCATTGTCTTGAACCGTTTCCGAGATAGGAACGCTAGCACGAATGTCTAAACTATCGTTTTGTACTAAATCGATGGTACTTTTCAACTTTGTAACTCACTTTTTCCCCTAGAACCGATTTCTAGATAGTAGCACTAACTCCGCTATTTTCCACCAGGTGGTGCTGAAAGCGGTTTAACCTTGTACTGCATGGCCACTTCTCTATACTTATATACCATTTTTAACACTATAGCTGCAGCCGTTTAACAGTTAAAATAGTTGGGACTGATTTTTTTTGGGCACCCTGTATTTTCTTTAGATTGTAAAGATATTACAATGGGACCTATTGCAGACCAAGACCTTTTCAACAAAACAAAAAGTATCAAAATCGGAGCATCCGTTCAGAAGTTATGAGCTAACAAACATAAAAAAAACATACGGTTTGAATTGAGAACCTTCCTTCTTTTTTGAAGTCGGTTAAAAATACAAAGGTTTTGGCCATTATATCTGACCTACCATCATAGAGATTTCAAAAGAAGCTAATGATAGAGGCAGTAATGATATTGTTATGAAAGTTGAGAAGACATTTTTGCGTGTAGAAAGTTATGCTTAAAGATATAAGCAGATTCTAGTCGTCGAATGCATTCTATTTAATAAATATTCAGCCCTTTGATAGAACCCGTAATAATATTCTTATGAAAGTTGTCGACATTTTAGCATACAGAAATTAATTCTTTAAGACAGAAGCAGGTTCTAGTCGACGAATGAACTTCATTTAATGACTAGTCAGCCCTTAGATATAGTTTGTAATGATAATGATAAAAAAAAATGGTGGCGACATATTAGCGAGTAATAAAAAGTAATTCTTAAAGACACAAGCAGGTTCTAGACACGAATTCACTTTATTTAATGAATATTCAGCGCTTAGATAGAGCCCATAATCATATTGTTATGAAAGTTGTTGACCTTTTTCCGTGCAGAAAGTAATTCTTAAAGACATTTACAGGTTCTAGTCGACGAATTCACTTCATTTAATGAATATTCAGCCCGTTGATAGAGCTTGTAATGATATTGATAAAAGACGTTGTCGACATTTTAGCGTGTAGAAAGTAATTCTTAAAGAAATAGGCGAGCTCTTGTCGACAAATGCACTATATTTAATTAATATTCAGTAAACAGTTGAACGTCCAACTTTTCAGTAAACAGTTGAAAACTCTTTTTTTGTGCTTCAAAAATCAGAAATCAATTAATATTCTTGAAACAATGCAATGAAATGATCATTTTTACAACAGAAATCAAATAAACATTGTTAAATACACTACAGAGCATTGATTTCGCTGAATCAGGAACAAACGAATATTTCGAAGTCTGAATGGAATTTGAATTCATTGAAAATATTGTCAGTGGTTGATGGAATTTTCAAGGTAGTTCTGCGTGAGAAACCAATGCATCCTTACAAAATTTCCAGAACTAGACTCCTACTGAGGTTAGAGTTTACAATTTTTGTGAATCCCGTACTACCACTTTTTGCCCCATTTGAATGCTTAATTTTGGGTTAAGTCAATGCCCACCTTCATGGAAATGAAAAAACTTTCATCTCTTTCCACTTTTACTACGTATAGAATGTATCATATAAAGATATAGGCAAGTTCTAATCTACAATCATCAACAACCACACTTTTTTTTTTTTTTTATAGTTCTTTTTTGAGTCAATTATAGAACTTTCGAAGAACTAAGTTCTGCGCTATAAACCATTGAATTTTTCAGGAAAACTCCAGAACTCTGTTCTTATTGAAGTTAGAGCTTCCAAACTTTGGCAAACCTAAGCTACAATTTTTTGCCAAATTCGGTCACCAACTTGCCAAATTCGATGTCAAGACCAAATTTCTACACTGACTACTAACTTGACGACTTGGCGAGATTAGCGATAAAATTTTGCGGTAAATATTGTTTCAGGATAGCCAGAAATGTTTTCTCAATTTTAACTGGATTTTTTAACTTAATTATTTTGGTGAAATTTATCGTTTCTCGCCACTAATTTTTCCCAAAGTGAACAAAACTGGGTCATTTATACTTGAATGATTTTCATTGAACTATAAGCTGCGCATTTGCTAATGAAATTTTCTGTAATAAGCAGTGGAGTACTATTCCTGAAAAAACTACTATATTTGTCTCGGCGGCATATATAATCGTATTATCGTGTCATTTCTGGTTTGAGTAGCAGATTTTTTTTCTTGTTTCGTTTTTGTTTTAATGAACATTCGTGGACTGGAACATGCTTATTTGTTTAAGAATCGGTTACCTAACACAATAATCTGGTGTGTCACTCACGCGACTTTCTCTTACCCTGAAATTTAATACTATAAATACAGATTGGAGATTAAGGGGTAAGATAACAAGTACTGTTATGCAAACCTATGTTAAAACAATTCAAATTAAGCAGACCCCCCTCATCCCCCCGTTTCATTTCTGTACCTACATTTATATAGAATTCGAATCTTTTATTAAATTCAAAAGTTCATTTGAAATATTGAGACAACTTTCACACCAACATTCCTTGAGCAGTTAGTATTACCAATGTTGATCAAACTTTTCTAGTAACAAACATATTAACTTCAAAATACACACTTGGATCGCCTAAAATTATTTGATTTCAATTTATTCTAACAGGTACATACAAAGGTCAAACGTTAAAAACTTGGCTTCGGTATTCAGGAAGTAGCCTCAAAACGTCTAAATATATATAAAAAAAAAAAAAAAAAAAAAAAAAAAACAAGAGATGAATATTTAGCTTAAAAAAATACATTATTTACCATATGGCTATGAGGAATTAATTTCAATTCTTGAGCAGCTTTCCTGGACATGGTAAAATATTACTGTAAAGCACTTCCACTAACAATAAAAAAGTACGTTATGGCTTAAATATTGGCAGTCCTGTATATCTTTTTAAAGTTATGTACACATCACGTGCAGGACATAAATAAAATCCTATATTAATAACACACGGCACAACCTGAAGTGCACTTCCATGAATTTTCAAGCATTGTGGTACTATTATAATCTAGTTTTTTGTGTAGCCGTGTAAACGAACAGTGAATGATTTCTGTACTATATTATACGTGAAACATGTTTTTACGTATATAAACTATATATAATCGTTTCATTTGGTTTAGTGCAGTCTATAAATGTTAAAATCTACTTACCTGCAATTTTCCCCATAAGCATAATGTATTTGAATTCTCTTGGGTGTCCCTGTACACAACTTATTTGCTTGTTCTAAACGGAAAGTTTAGTGTAGAATCCCTATATCATACATTCTTAGAATACCAAGTTTGGACTTTCTGCTACAATTTGTTTTTGAGATATGCTGATAACAGACAGACACACACACAGAGAAAGAGAGAGAGACGCGCGCACCACACACGCACACCAACTGCTAAAAGCATGATTTTTGGATACAGGGAACCTCAAAACGTGTAAATATAACAAAAACTCAGTTTTGAAAATTTGACCTAAAAACAATACTTTCTCTACCTTATGGGTAAGAGAAAGTAAAAATGTAAACGTTTTCATAACAATATTTATATTCCTATGGTTTTAAAAGGAAGTTATGTGGTGTCCACATCAGATTTTTTTAACTTTTGTAGATCTCTTATGGATGTAAGTGACTGTGTGGAAAGTGGAACGAAGAAGTAAATTAATATTATCTTTAATCCCTTATCTACCGCATTATGGAAAAAATAATCTGGTGTGTCACTCACACGACTTTCTCTTACCCTGAAATTTAATACTATAAATACAGGTTGGAGATTTAAGAGGTAAGATAACGAGTACTGTCACGTAAACCTATGTTAAACAATTCAAATTAGGCTTCGGAAGAGTTTTATATGATAATTAGTTCTTTTTGAGGGGGGCTACCGCCCCCCTCAACCCCCGTTTCATTAACGCACCTACATTTATATAGAATTTAATTCGGTTATTAAAAAATAATTCTGTTTTAAAAAAATAATTTATTAAAATTATTATTTAAAAAATTATCTTTTATGATAATGCAGACGATTTCCATATTAGAGAAGTAGTATAACACTAAATATCAAAAAAAAAAAAAAAAAGTTGAATTTAGTCTTAATATTACATTTTTAAAAAAAATGAAAAAAATGAAAAAAATCGATAACTTTATTTTAAATTATCGCAGATCGATGGTTCAACCATTCGTTTTAAAGGTATTGGCGAGATCTATTGAAAGATACCCATCATGCAAATTTACTAGGCGAGGCTCCTACATGCACAAAAATTTTTTCCCAGTTGACTATCTCTATTACAAGAAATATATATTCGTTTCATTTGGTTTAGTGTAGTCTATAGATGTTAAACTCTTCTTACCTGCAATTTCCCCCATAGACGTAATGTATTTGAATACTTTTGAGTGTCCCTGTACACGAACCATTTGCGTCATCTCAACGAAAAGCTTACTGTAGCATCCCTATATGATACACATTTAGAATACAGAGTTTGGAATTTCTGCTACTATTTGTTTTTGAGATATGCTAATAACAGACAGACAAACACACAGACACACAGACCATTCGCTAAAAACATGATTTTCGTATTCAGGGGACCTCAGAATATGTAAATATAACAAAAACTCACGTTCGAAAATTTGACCCTAAAACAATACTTTCTCGACCCTATGGGTAAGAGAAAGTAAAAATGTATTTACTTACCAAAGTAAAAATGTATTTACTACCCATAAAGTAGAGAAAGTATTGTTTTTTGGGTCAAATTTTCCAAATTGAGTTTTTGTTATATTTACACGTTTTGAGGTCCCTTGAATCCAAAACTCATGTTTTTAGCGATTGGTCTGTGTATATGTCTGTCTGTCTTTGTATCTGTCTGTTATCAGCATATCTCAAAAACAAATAATAGCAGAAAGTCCAAACTTGATATTCTAAATGTGTATGATATAGGGATGCTACACTAAACTTTACGTTGAGATCAAGTAAATGGTTCGTGTACCGGGACACCTAAGAGAACTCAAATACATTTCGTCTATGAGGAAAATTACAGGTAAGTAGAGTTCAACACGTATAGACTGCACTAAACCAAATGAAACGAATATATATATATATTATATACGTAAAAACATGTTTCATGTAGAATATGGTGTAGAAAACATTCACTGTTCGTTTACAGGGCTACACAAAAGAACTGGATTATAGTGCGACAATACTTGAAAATTGACGGAAGTGTACTTCAGGTTGTGCCGTGTGTTATTAATATAGGATTATATTTATGTCCTCCACGTGATGTGTACATAACTTTTAGAAGATATACAGGGATGGCAATATATAAGCCATAACATTCTTTTTTATTGTTAGTTTAAGTGCTTTACTGTAATATTTTACCATGTCCATGAAAGCTGCTCAGGAATTGAAATCGATTCCTCATAGCCATGTGGTAAATAATATATTTTTTTAAGCTAAATATTCATCGCTTGGTTTTTT
The DNA here is from genome assembly GCA_963930645.1 of Salticus scenicus. Taxonomy (NCBI): domain Eukaryota; kingdom Metazoa; phylum Arthropoda; class Arachnida; order Araneae; family Salticidae; genus Salticus; species Salticus scenicus. Next base: position 181,827,402 of record OZ005659.1, read on the forward strand.
GTATATTTAGACGTTTTGAGGTTTCCTGAATACCGAAGTCAAGTTTTTAACGTTTGACCTTTGTCTGTGTCTGTTAGAATAAAATGTAAACAAATAATTTCAGGCGATCTAAATGTTGTATTTTGAAGTCAATGTGTTTGTTACTAGAAAAGTTTCATCAAGATTGATAAGTTTCAAGGAATGTTGTTGTGAAAGTTGCCTCAATAATTTAAAATGAACTTTTGAATTTAATAACAGATTCGAATTCTATATAAATTTAGGTACAGTAATAAATTCCACGTATTCACTTTTCTAAAAATTACAAAATCTAACCATTTATAGATCTCCGGATCCTTATATTTATGTCTAGTAAAACAATTTTGATACACTAGTATTAAAAAAAAAAAAAAAAAGAGGAGGAAGAGGAAGAAGGAGAAGATGATGAAGATAATGATGATAATAAAAGGAAGAAGTAGAAGCTTCCTGCCACGAATAAAATTGATCGAGTTATTTTATCTTAAGGTTTGAACGTTTGAACTGACTTTTCGGGACTGTATACAAATTAAGGAATGAAATATCAAAATTAAGCAGAAAAAATATTTATTAGACTATATGATATTTTCGATGTTAATCAGCTCTCTCTCTCTCTCTCTTTTTTTTTTTCCCTTGAGGTTATACTTTATATTTTCTTTTTGTTTTATATTCTGTACGATGAACGCCTATTCATAGCATTTTTGTAAAAATAAATAAATAAATAATAAAATAAACAAATAAATAAAAAATAAAAGCATGCTAATACAATGAAATAATTTATACGAGTGTATAAATGCTGATTAAATTATATATAAAAAGTGTTATATATATATATATATTGTATACAAACTTATTATACATAAAGAAATAAAGAAAAAGTACAAAATATTAAATCTTGTCCTAAACACAACTTCATTTTGGAGAACTGACTTACTTTTTAAAAACTGGATGTTGCCAGTCATTTTGCTTTATTCAAGATGATCTATCGAAAAAAATATTAGTTTTCATTTATAAGGAGATTATAAATATTCATACTATCCTATCCTCAATACTACTAACATAGTGCACTTTTCGGAAGGGGGGAAAAATGAATCAGAATTCTTTGGTTTATTCTATTAATTTTCTTTAAAATCTTACCTTCAACCTTTTTAGTTTGAAAATAATCTGGTGTGTCACTCACACGACTTTATATTACCCTGAATTTTAATGCTATAAATATAGGTTGGAGATTAAGAGGTAAGATAGCGATGTTATGTAAACCTATGTTAAACAACTCAAATTAGGTTTCGGGAGAGTTTTATATGATAATTCGTTCTGTGTGAGGGGGGCTACTGCCCCCTTCAACCCCCATTTCATCAATGCACCTACATTTATATAGAATTTAATTCGGTTATTAAAAAATAATTCTTTTTTTTTTTTAAATAATTTACTAAAATTATTATTTTAAAAAATTATCTTTTATGATAATGCAGACGATTTCCATATTAGAGAAGTAGTATAACACCAAATATAAAAAAAAAGTCCATTTTATTCTCAATATTAAAAAAAAAAAAATAAAATAAATAAATAAATTTGTTCTAAGTTTTTTTTTTTTTTTTTTTTTTTTTTTTTCCCCGTTAAAAGTAAAAAAAAAAAAAAAAAAATCGATAACTTTGTTTTAAATTATCGCAGATCGATGGTTCAACCATTCGTTTTAAAGGTATTGGCGAGCTCTTTTGAAAGATTCCCATCATGAAAATTTACTCCCCTCGAGGGGGGACTCCCCCTCCCAGGGGGAGGCGAGGCTCCTACATACACAAAAAAAAATTTCCCAGTTGACTATCTCTATTACAAAAAATATACATTCATTTCGTTTGGTTTAGTGCAGTCTATAGACGTTAAACTCTACTTACCTGAAATTTCCCCCATAGACGTAATGTATTAGAATTCTCTTGATTGTCCCTGTACACGAACCATTTGCTTAATCTTAACGGACAGCTTACTGTAGCATCCCAATATGATACACATTTAGAATACCAAGTTTGGAATGTCTGCTACTATTTGTTCTTGAGATATGCTGATAACAGACAGACACACACACACACACACACGCGCAGACATACACACAGACCATTTGCTGAAAGCATGATTTTCGTATTCAGGGGACCTCAGAACATCTAAATATAACAAAAACTCGCGTTTTAAAATTTGACCCAAAAACAATACTTTCTCTATCGTATGGGTAAGAGAAAGTAAAAAGTAAAAATAAGTATTTATCTTAAAATATGAGAGAAATCCGTGTTACTTATTTCGAAATTTCATCATTGGAAAAAGTTAATTTGTAACTCATATATTAATATCAAATAATCTGGTGTGTCACTCATACGACTTTCTCTTACCCTGAAATTTAATACTATAAATACAGGTTGCAGATTAAAAGGTAAGATAACGAGTACTGTTATGTAAACCTGTGTTAAACAATTCATATTAGGCTTCTGAAGAGTTTTATGTGATAATTCGTTCTGTGTGAGGGGGGCTACCGCCCCCCTCAATCCCCCGTTTCATTAATGCACCTGCATTTATATATGATTTAATTCGGTTATTAAAAAATAATTCTGTTTTTAAAAAATAATTTATTAAAATTATTATTTAAAAAAATTATCTTTTATGATAATGCATCCGATTTCCATATTAGAGAAGTAGTATAACACCAAATATCCAAAAAAAAGTCCATTTTATTCTCAATATTAAAAAAAAAAAAAAAAAAAAAAAAAAAAAAACGATTTTTTTTTTTTTTTAAGTTTTTTTTCGTTAAAAGTAAAAAAAAAAAAATCGGTAACTTTGTTTTAAATTATCGCAGATCGATGGCTCAACCATTCGTTTTAAAATACTGGCGAGCTCTTTTGAAAGATACCCATCATGAAAATTTACTCCCCTCGAGGGGGGGGGGACTCCCCCCCCAGGGGGAGGCGAGGTTCCTACATACACAAAAAAAAAAAATTCCCAGTTGACTATCTCTATTACAAAAAATATACATTCGTTTCGTTTGGTTTAGTGCAGTCTATAGACGTTAAACTCTACTTACCTGAAATTTCCTCCATAGACGTAATGTATTAGAATTCTCTTGATTGTCCCTGTACACGAACCATTTGCTTAATCTTAACGGACAGCTTACTGTAGCATCCCTATATGATAGACATTTAGAATACCAAGTTTGAACTTTCTGCCATAATTTGTTTTTGAGATATGCTGATAACAGACAGACAGACACACACACACACAGACACACACACAGACCATTTGCTAAAAACATGATTTTCGTATTCAGGGGACCTCAAAACGTGTAAATATAACAAAATCTCGCGTTTGAAAATTTGACCCAAAAACAATACTTTCTCTACCTTATGGGTAAGAGAAAGTAATTATTGGTGAAGTTAATTTATTACAAAAATTTGAAAGGAATAAACTAAAAAATCCTTCGTAAATAAATATATATATATATATATATATATATATATATATATATTACTTCCCGAACATACATATGTAAGGAAATTATTATAATCATGACAAAAATTCGATTTTGAGATTTTGGTGCATCTATACGTTTTGAGGACCCATGAGTTCGATTCTGCTATTCTTACGGTGATGTATGCATGTATATGTGTGCATGAAGACAATAATAGCGTCTAAAGGCTTTGTTTGAATGATCTGAAAGTTGATATATATATTATAGGTCACCGTAGCACGAACCCTATTAATTTTGGTGAATATTTACACTTTGGTGAGGCACTTACAGTTTTTTTACAGGAACAGAAAGCAAAATTATTTATCAGTATGGCCTGTAGGCTCAAATTATTTAAAGTGTTATAGAGTCTAAATGCCTTATTCGATTAGGCTGAAATTTTATGTACATGTTATAGGTCACCGTCACACAAACTGTATAGATTTTGGGGATTCTTGAACTAATAGTTTTTTTACAAGGATACAAAAAAATTCTTTACCATCCTATATGTAGGCTCAAATTATTTAAAGTGCAATAACGTCTAAACGCTATTTCCCGTTTACGGGAAAGTTATATCTCAGCTTCTGTGCTATATAAATGCACAAAACTTGACATGCGATATATATATTCTCAAAAAATATTCTTATTGAGTTTTAGTGTATATAGGCCGACGAGCAGCACTGCTAATAATTTACACAGTTTCTTAAATGGCTGCTTCTCAGCATCTGTTGTTGAAAATTGCATCGCATTGCATTTGTAAAATGTCATTGTGAGAAAATATATTGTTAAATGTTTGTTCATGATAATCGGTAAAGGCGCTGTTACATAAAATGATGCTTAGGAAAATATTAGCTTCATGAAAATTTTCGACCTCCGGTTTTCAATGAATTTCCACGCTTTGAGATGTCCTAAACGTGACTCGCCCATTTTTAGAAAATGACTATTTGTCTATGTGCGTATGTAAGAAGTGTCAGCAAAATTTTTTATCTCGTGAACCAATGGGCAGAATTTAAGCACGACTAATAATTAATTTACATTAATCTTGATTTAAATTGGTGCTGATTAGCTTTACGAATATATAACCTAATAGGTGACGCTGCTGTGTTGTGATTCACCCCATTTAAGTGAAGACTATATCGGAACTTATGTAGTGCATAAACGCACCAAACATGGTATATGAAATATATTTTATGTAAAACTATGTTGCTTTAATTTGGGTGCATATCGGCCAACAGATGGCTCCACTGTGCTGCAATTTACTACCGTTTACGGGAAAACAATATCTCAGTTTCTATGATGTATAAGTGCACTAAACTTGGTATGTGTGACGAATAATACGTAAAACGATGCTGATTCAATCTGGGTGCCTATCGGACGAAAGGTTGTGCTGCTATGCCACGATTAATTTGCATTTACGGAAAGGCTATATCTTAGCTTTTGTGTTATATATATGAAACAAACTCACTTCGTATTTTATTTATTTATTTATTTTTAGGATAGAGTCTAAGAGCATTGTTTACACGTAAGCTTTGAATTTCTAAATTTTTTATTTAAATGCTTACTGAAAAGATTAATTTACACTCCGTTTCACTTTAACTTGGCACCACAAACAAATATTTAGCAATTTTAAATACATGTTGCATAAACAAAAACTTTCCTCTTTTTTTTTTTTTTTTTTTTTTTTTTTTTTTTTTTTATTTATTTATTAATTGTTATGATTTTTAGAAATTTTTAATTCCAAAATAATGATAAACATTTTTGAAGTCATGATATCTTTTCGTAATGCTGCCAAGTTAAAATGAAACAGAGAATAGTATCGACCACTGGACGATACTAGTAAATACAAATTTTCTAATATCGATATAGCGTTAAATCGAGATATAAAGCTGGTTATATATTGCAGTGTGAGATTTTCGATATCGCCCAGTACAACCCAGGGAAAAAAAAAAAAAACGACAAGTTAACCCAACGCCATGAAAGTTCTGATAAGAAAGCCCTGACAAAACAGCTCAATTAAAAGATCTTCACCATTTACAACATACCACTTTACTTAGTAAAAAAATCTTCAAGTTTTCCAACGCCACTTTCTTTAAATTAATTTATCTTTATTTAATTTAACTATTGATTTAATGTCACTAAATAAAGCAAAAATATTTGTATTGGAATAATGGTGTAGAAGATCACCAGGCTTAGCAGCTATGATCTTACTTTTAAATAGTAATATGAAATAGTTTGTTACAGAATCTCTAAGAGTTTAACGCCTATATCGAAACATAATTCGGCTCCTAAATTAAATTCTATCAAGTATCAAGGAAAGAATTTTCCATTTTCTTGTATGGGTATGACATCAGCAAAAATAAACTGTAAAAATTTATAACGTTCATTTGTTTTTGTTTTTAGGACTGAGGGCCTATTAGTCTTAATCTAGAATTTTTGCGTTGTCCATTTCGATAGTTGGACATTTGTCGAAATATAAAATTTATCCAACATATAATTGAATAATTTGAAAGCGATGTTATAATTTGAAAAAAAAAAAATTATACAGACACGACATTATTTCCTTATTTAAAACATGAAAATCTGACATTGACAGATTTTAATTTAGTGCCAGAGGCCTACTGCTAAACTTGTTAATATCGACAAATTCTTCTTTAGTTAATTCGTGACGATCTAAATTCCATGATAAAGTTTTCATTAAATCAAACCAATGTGTTTCAGCTGCAGATACTGTAACAAATAACGTTGGAAGTCCAAACTGTCTTATAGCCACAAAACAACGTTTTTTCTCTTTTTCCCAATGAGGGGGACTCATGTCAAAGGTGTGCCTTGGGGGGGGGACTCATGTCAAAGTTGTACCTTGGGGGGGGGACGCATGTCAAAGTTGGGCCTTGGGGGGACTCATGTCAAAGTTGTACCTGGTTGGGGGGGACTCATGTCAAAGTTGGGCCTTGGGAGGACTTCATTCAATAAATCCCCATTCAATAAACCGACTGAAATAAACCCTTAGCACTATTAAGAGTGACGTATAAAAATTCGACAACGCTGGGCCTTGGGGGGACTCATGTCAAAGTTGTACCTTGGGGGGGACTCATGTCAAAGTTGGGCCTGGGGGGGGGACTCATGTCAAAGTTGGGCCTGGGGGGGGACTCATGTCAATGTTGGGCCTGAGGGGACTTCATTCAATAAATCCCCATTCAATAAACCGACTGAAATAGGCCCTTAGCACTATTAAGAGTGACGTATAAAAATTCGACAACGCTGGGCCTTGGGGGGACTCATGTCAAAGTTGTACCTTGGGGGGGACTCATGTCAAAGTTGGGCCTGGGAGGGGACTCATGTCAAAGTTGGGCCTGGGGGGGGGACTCATGTCAATGTTGGGCCTGGGGGGACTTCATTCAATAAATCCCCATTCAATAAACCGACTGAAATAGGCCCTTAGCACTATTAAGAGTGACGTATAAAAATTCGACAACGCTGGGCCTTGGGGGGACTCATGTCAAAGTTGGGCCTGGGAGGGGACTCATGTCAAAGTTGGGCCTTGGGGGGACTTCATTCAATAAATCCCCATTCAATAAACCGACTGAAATAGGCCCTTAGCACTATTAAGAGTGACGTATAAAAATTCGACAACGCTGGGCCTTGGGGGGACTCATGTCAAAGTTGTACCTTGGGGGGGACTCATGTCAAAGTTGGGCCTGAGAGGGGACTCATGTCAAAGTTGTGCCTTGGGGGGACTTCATTCAATAAATCCCCATTCAATAAACCGACTGAAATAGGCCCTTAGCACTATTAAGAGTGACGTATAAAAATTCGACAACGCTGGGCGTTGGGGTGACTCATGTCAAAGTTGGGCCTGGGGGGGACTTCATTCAATAAATCCCCATTCAATAAACCGACTGAAATAGGCCCTTAGCACTATTAAGAGTGACGTATAAAAATTCGACAATGCTGTACCGACTGACATAGGCCTCTAGCACTAAAAAAAAAATCTAATAGTCCTCCGTCCTAAACTAAATTCTGCTTTTGCCAGAATTTCATCAAAATCTTTTTATTATTATTATTATTATTATTATTGAAAGAAAAAGAAAAGAAAATTAATAATAATCAGTATCGTTACAAGCGGTATCAAAAAAGTTTTTTTTTAATAATTTTGAATTAGGAAATAAAAAGTGCGCGTGAAATAATATGAAATAAAAATAAGTAAAAAAATGAATTTAATGGTTTAATGTTTTTGTTTTTCGGGGGCTGCTCATGCATATAAAAAATGCGAAACTGTATTTTATTTACTTATTTATTTTTAATTAAAAAAAATAGTAATGAATATATATATATATATATTTTTTTTTTTTGGGGGGGGGGGAGGAAAGGGAGAGGGCGGAGGAAAAGGAAAAAAAAATTCTTTATTTATTTTTTTTTTTTTTCACATGGTTATAATTGTAAATAAAAAATGTCAACAACTTCTGTTAAAATCATCTAAAGTTACCCGTAAAAAAAAATAGAAATTAAATTAAAAACTGATGCACAAGGATCTTTTTGAAATGTAACAATTAATTACTAATTTTAATTAATATTTTAATTAATTATTAAGTTTACTGTCGCTCTAAATAATATCCAGTACGGTTCAATGGTATCAAGACTAGAACTTCTTAAAAATACTATCAAAATTTAAGTTTATCAAAAAAATACATTTTTCTCTATCAGGTGATAAAAACAGTGAGATAAGAAGTTTACTGACATCTAATGAAAACACTACTGTAAGATTTTGCAACTTTTTTATTCAAAATCCACCATTAAATTTTAGTAACACTAAATGAAAAAAGTTATAGTACTTTAAAATGTGTTAAATTTTGACTAAATTTTAATGATTTTTTTTTTTTTTTTTTTTTTTTTTTTTAGTTTAACTCTTTATGTTACTAAATATCTCTAACATGTAAATATAGCTTCCCAAAACCTTAAAAGATTGCCAGAATCATCTGTACCAGTTCCAATCAATCCTATACCAATTAATTATACATGTTACTCAGAAATGCCCGTAGAGTTATTTTTTACAGTAACAGAACATATTCCGTATTTAGAAAAGGCATTTTGAATTTTTAGTAAATAAAACTTTTTTTAATTTTAATTTTTAGTTATATATTTATGTTATTCAATTTAAGTATCACTGGAAAATATATGTGGGTAAAGCGGTGTGTTTAATGGAAATATAATTTTATATATTTGCAATGCAAATACTACTATGAAATAATAAACTCGAACAGTTTCTTAGACAACTTAAAACAGTTACTTTTACAAAAAATTCCATTCATATATAGTTGAATTTATGAGAAATAAATGTGTTAATTAAAAATTTCATTGTACGTCTTTTCACGTATACGTCATTTTGCGTTAGTCTTTTGAAAGACGTTTAAGCTTACTTTATAGTATTTGTAATTTTTGCAAAAAGAAAAATAAAACTTTTAACCTATTGAAACTTATATATATTCATCATACTGAATTATTTCAAATATCAATGTTGTTGAATTAATTATTATTAAAGTCATATTTTCATCTTATGATTGATTATATTCACAATATTGAATTATTTTAAGTATCAGTGTTGTTGAATTAATTATTATTAAATCCATATTTTAATCTACTGAAATTTATGATTCATTATATTCATCCTATTGAAGTATTTTAAATATCAATGTTGTTGAATTAATCATTTTTAAATCAATATCTCCATATTGAAACTTGGGATTAATTGTATTCAGCAAACTGAATTATTTTAAATAATCATTGTTTGGTGAATTAAATATTTTTTAATCAATACTTTCACTTTTAATTATTTATAAGTTTAAAAAAAAAAAAAAAAAAAAAAAAAAATCTATTAAATTTATTCATTCTTTTAAAAATTTGAATTTCAAACTGAAAAAAAAAAAAAAAAAAAAAGAAAAGAAAAGAAAAAAAGAAAAAAGAAAAAACTAAAAAAATACATAAAGTTTACTTAAAATTAGGATTCATTATTTTAAAACGCCCAATTTTGTTAAATAATTATTTAAACTATCAATTCTTTTAAATTAACTATTCTACTAACCATCTTATAATTTGGAGAAATAATTGCTTTTTTAAGCAATTAAAATAACTTTTATTTAAACTTAAAAAATATTATTTATCATATTCACTAATTCAACAACACTCAATCTTAAATTTTGATTTTGTTAAATAATATTAATTATTAATCCTCTAATTTTTTAATCTGTTACAAAATGAAAATAAATTTCAAGATTTTCAAACTAATTAATCATGTTTGAAACTCATTTTTATTATTATTATTATTTTAAATAAAATATACGTAAATTCTTACATTATTCCGGAGCTTGAACCAGACAAATTCCGGAAAATCCTAATTCCTCTACATCCGGAATTCTAATTTTGATGAAATATTTATCGTTTCGTAATTTCCAAATACCATTGCTCATTGACGTAAAACAGAAAAGGGAGACAAAATACTTCGAACAGTCCTTTATCAAAATCTCGAGTCCAGAAGACCAAGAGATTTTTCGCCCTCGGTGAACGGCTTAAAATCGACCTTGAACCCATTCTATATTTGAATGAAGCTGAAGAGTAAGTTATAAAAGAAATCTGTAGGAAGCGGAGGGCACTGAGTTCTTATCTAAATGTTTTACATTACTATCAGTAATGTAAAACATTTTGTTTAACAACTACATCCAGAGATGGGCAATATACTTCAAAAAAGTATATTATAGACAAGAAACAAATACTCGTCTATTTTGTCCAAAAATATACAATATACAAATACTTTTTAGAATTTCGAAAATATACAATATACTCTGGATTCAAAAAGTATATTTGATATACTTTCAGAATATACTTTTAAAAATTAATTTTTATATGTGGTTGTAGTATTTGTAATTATGTAAAAATGTATCTTTTCGTTTCTTTAATTTCTTACTAATAATAAATGAGTTAATATTTTACTTAAAAATCAAAATCAGTATTTTATGCACTTAAATAAAAATATTTAGGCAATTAGGAATTCATAAATAAATAGAAAATAAACAATATAAAAATTTTCTTCGAAGTAAGCTATTATCATAATAATGAATTACTCCTTCAAAAATGTAATAGAATACAGTGTTATATAATGCTGTCATTCTCTCTAATTAGATAGCACAAACAATTAAAGAAAAAATTAATTTACTTCGTTCAATTACATTATCTTGTTCATTTTATATTTTTAGTTACTCATCAATCTACATCAAAAGAAGGGGAAAAGTAGTTATTTCAAAAATATGTTCCTCTTAATAGCATGGGACCTAGTTTTAAAGTAGTTGTTGATAAATGATCCGAAAACATTAAATATTGCCATTTTATTAATATTATTTATTTATTTCAAAACTATTTGTAATTGAAGTTCTTCACTAAGGAAAAGTCATAATCATCGACGCAATGATAAGAAGTTGAAAGACTGTTTGGGAAGCTAACATTGAAATGGCGGAAAATGTACAAAATATTTGTCTAATAACGGTATGTTTGAAAATGAAACTTCTGGCAGAAAAATTAATGTATTAATCTCTGCCAAAATTTTATAGTTTTAAATTTTTCGAATGATTCAACCTCCCTAAACTTTATACCACTTATAAATTTTAGCTCTAGGTTTGCAAACTTTTAAGGGAGGTGAAGTAATGGGACTGACGCAAGTACCCGCCACCAACTAAGAGATCATTCGGTGCTGCTACACTCTCTACCAATAAGTATTTGGACATTTTTGAATTTAGACGTTTTGTCAATTATCTAGAAAAATTCTTCAGGAATTATTTTAAAACTTCGGTAGTATAAACAACATATTTAACCTTATATATTTCAGCAAAATTTTTGCCCCGAAAAGAAAAATGGGACTAGTAAAAAATTAAACAAAAAATGTTTTAGATCGCCCTGTAAATTAATGCGTCAAATGCATTTTGACTATAGCATGTGATTATGAGGCTTCTTCTAATTATCTATAAAAAATTTTATAAGGCTACCACATATATTCATGGAGATTAAACGATACATAATAGTTAACTTATATATACAGTCGGTAACAAAAGGATCCAAACACTAGCAAAAAGTCCTATGTAAAAAAAGTAGAGTTAATACTGTTTTGTTAAATAAATCCTTGTCGAATCATGTTCTTAGACTGACTAAGAACAGGATTCGACAAGGATTTATTTAACAAAACAGTATTAACTCTACTTTTTTTACATAGGAATTTTTGCTAGTGTTCGTATACTTTTGTTACCGACTGTATATATAAATATATATTCAAATTATACTCTTCGATCTAAAATAAAACTCAAAATTAAAATTAAATCAACTCTTAGTTATTATCAATACATTAATTTCTTAAAACTAAAATTTAATTTTAAAATATTCAGGAATTAAAATTGCACTTTTAAAATTAATTTAATTATAACATCTTAAACAACTACAGTCGGCAGCAAAAGTATCCGAGCACTGGCAATAATCCCCGTCTAAAACAAATACACTTAATACTATTTTGTTAAATAAATCCTTGTCGAGTCATGTTCTTAGTAAGTCTAAGAACATGATTCGACAAGGATTTATTTAACAAAATAGTATTAAGTGTTCTTTTTTGATATCGGAATTATTGGCTTGTGCTCGAATACTTTTGCTGCCGACTGTATAATAACTCATAACAAAATTCTTTTTTATAAGGATGGATGGTTGGGTTTAACGTCGCACTAGTGCTTCGCAGATGGTCAACTGGCGACGGTCTGGGACACACCCCTAGAAGTGGTCCGGAGACATGCCATCACAATTTTGATCCTCCACGGAAGGGATGGCTCTCCCGCTTCGGTGACCCCCAGAGGTATAATTTTTTATGGGAACATGGAGGACATTGCGGCCACGACAGATTTTACGTGCACCAGCCACCATTAGTGTACGGTCTTTGGCCGGCTCGAGTACCGAACCAGCATACCAGCAATCTTCCAATTACGAGGCCAGCGCTCTACCGACTGGGCTACCGTGGCCCCTTTTTTATAAGGAGACATCCCTGCAGTCTCTGATAGTCGAGTGGTTAACGCGTCTTATGATTAAAATTTTTAACCTTTTTTATAAATTTAATAATATAAATTTTTGAATTAATGTTAAAATGACTAAAATATTAATTTCAGCAAAAAAATAATACAAATTTGTTTTAGATAAAATTTTGAAATAATTTTTACTTCACAAGCAAAGCATGCATTTCATCAATTAATTTTTTTTTTCTTCAAATAAAACATGCTCCATCAGTGCCTGAGAAGTTCTGCTTTCGAAATAGGTAGATAGGAAGTGCCTGGTTCGATTCTATGTTGCGCTTGTCAGTTTAGCCGTTTTGATTATTTTGCAAGGAGAATGTCATATTCATCCCACTCAGTTTATTGCACTTATTATATTTTATAAACTTCTCAGGTTTTCAGTTCATAAATTTAAATTTCTTACAAACTGATATTTTTTTAAGCATAGAAATTATTTGAAAATTTTATTTACATTTTTTTCTTTACATTATAAAAGCTAAAATGTGTTTTATTATTATTATTATTATTTATGATTATATATATATAATTTGAATAATTTAATACCTTTGTAACTGTTGTAATTAAAATTACACATTTATTTATAAACGGAAATAAAACAAAAATGTGTGTAATTTAAATATATGTATTTATGTATAAATATTTTATGTTTATATAATAGAATTTAAAAGTGATCTGTATATAAATATAGGCAGGTAAAAATGTTTCTTTTAACCATTCGAATATCTATGTTTTCTTAGAAAAGGCAGGCTGTGTGGGGGTGATCCAAGGGATAGAAAAAGATAAGCCATTAGCTGGACAGAACGACCAATAAAAAGAAGAAGAAAAAAAAGGCCCCAGAAGAAGGAGTCGAAAAAACACGTAGGTCGGAGAAGAACAGATTTTTAGTCAGATCGACAAATGATGGATAATTTTTGAAAGAGAGGTTAACCCTTTAACGTGCGGTGGTATACACGTGAAACCACCATTTTCTAAAAAATATCTCTAAATGCGCAGTGGTTATTGAATAAAAGTAATAGCTCCGAAGGAATATTTTATCTTTCAATAATGCCACTAGATGTCAGCACTACACTGAATATCCTTCTTACTGGGAGAAAAATGCATCATTTTAGATTCCTTTTTTAAAGTCTTTCAAAAAAACCTTTTTTAGCAAATAAAAATATATAAATTTTCCAAAAAAGTCATATTTATTTTTGCAGCACATGTCGTTCATAACATAACAATTTTTTAATAAGATAAATTATAAAAAATACTTCTTCATATTTGCATTTCTTTTGGGTGGTTTCAGATTGAAACCACCGCGCACTTAGGCCATTCTTTTTCTGCTTTTTGCAGCCGCTTGAAAGAAAGAGATATCCTCCTCTCTTTTTCCTTTCCTCTGTCTCAGATGGTAAACTACTGATAATTTATGGGGTTTTCATAAAAAATAACACTTCAAAAGTATACAAATCTTCAGCTAAAATTTCAGAACTTTGTATTTTACACAGAACATAAAATTTATTTTTGTAAATATTCGTACTTTGTATCCTTTTACTGATTTTTTTTTTTTTTTTTTTTTTTTTTTTTTTTGTCTCTTATTATTTATATTTGTTGTATTTAATATTTTTAAAGTAATTCTTATTAGTTATATTGCATGTTTAAGTAACTAAATATAAAAAATGTAGAATAATATATCCATTTACTGATTATTGAATTTTTTTTTTTTTTAATCTTAATATTTTCTAATATTTAATTTTTTTTAAATGATTCTTATTGGTAAAATTGCATGTTTTAATAATTCAATTAAAAAAATAATGAAGAATAATGTTACAAAATCAATTCTAACTATACATTGTTCATCCAAGAAATATGTCGTAAGTGCGCGGTGGTACTTTTGTGAAACCACCACCCCCCTTGGGGGGAAAGGTACTGTAAATTTTTTTAAAAGCATTTTGCGTATTCTTGGGTCCTTGGAGATTAAAATAAAGGAGCCCTCTAAGATGAATGATGCTGGAAAGGAAATATAATGCTCTTGGACAGTGGCGGATTTAAGGGGGGGGGGCTAGGGGGCTGAAGCCCCCCCCCAAAACTCTGTCATTCATAATTGAATTTTGCAATTGTAAATTTTTTATTGGTCTAGAATAACACTTTGAAAAATCTTAGCCCCCCCCCCAAAAAAAAAGTCAAGTTCTGGATCCGCCACTGCTCTTGGAATACTCTCATCAAGCCTCTTCGTAAGTTACCACAGATCATCGTCCAGATTTTAAATTCTCTGGATCCCATGAATAAAAGGTTGGACCCTCGCCGCAGATATGATGCTCTGGGAATATTTTAGTGAAAGTTCTTTTAATAAGTAGCGCAAATCATGCTCCTGATGTCTTAGTTCCGGATTCCCTTGGATATAACGTTGGACGCTCGTTGCCGGGTGAGTCTATACTTTAAATTACATTAAAAAAAAAAAAAAAAATCTGAAATTTTTAGATTTCCTTCTTTTGTTCCTCTTGCAAATAGTGCTGAGTCCCGCTTAAAGTGTTATTGACTTATTATCAACCATGATATCTCCTTAATTTAATTTTGAGAAAGAATTTTATGTTTAGAATAAAAGATAAATAAAAGATTATTTGTTATGAGTTCTTTTTTTTTTTTTTTTTTTTTTTCATTGGTTTTTAGATAAATTTTTTCAAGAAGACAACTTAATAAAATAGGAGATAATTTTAATATTCAAAATTTAATTTTATGGCCCAGTAAAGATTTAATGAACTTGGGTATTATTTAGATTATTATTTTTTAGAAATAGGTCAACGCAGTGTAAAGTACAGATTGGAGAGTCTCTCTGAATAACAATTTCTCTCCAACAGTAACACTCAGCAAACAAAAGATAGATGAAAATACCAACATATAATTAAATTTTAAATAAATAAATAAATATATATATATATATGCATTTATAATTTTTTAAATAGTAATTTAAATATCCGCTTTTTACTTTTTGATTAAAATCGTTGTCATTTTTAAAAATTAATAGTAGAAATTTTTTAATTAAAATTGGAATAACTAGAAAAAATAATTTTAGCATAGAAATAACACAAATTTGTTTTAGATAAAATTTTGAAGTCATTTTTACATCACATACAAAGCATGCATTTCATTAGTTACAGTCGGCTGCAAAATTATTCGAGCACTAGCCAATAATTCCTATATTTAAAAGGTACACTTAAGACTGTTTTGCTAAGTAAATCCTTGTCGAATCATGTTCTTAGACTGATTAAGAACATGACTCGACAAGGATTTATTTAACAAAGCTGTATTAAGTGTACTTTTTTTTTTGGCAAGGATTATTGCTAGACCTCGAATAATTTTGCAGCCGACTGTACATTCATTTCTTCAAAATAAACCAGTTGACGGGAAGTGCCACGTTCAATCTCCGATCGTGATCGTCAACTTAGCTAAACGGAGCTTTCCGTGGTTTTCTTCGAAACTCTCGTAAATATGGGCTAGGACCCTTTAAAAATCTACTACGCAGGCAATGCGCAGAGTCTTGTGCAGTCAATAAGCTTAACCTCTGCACCCCCACCTCCAAATAAAACATAATTAGCTTGAGGTGGGGAAGAAAATATCTTATGTGATGTATGTTTTGAAAAGATCTTAATTATTTTGTAAGAATTTTTTTTTAATCACAATTAATTTATTGTATTTAATATATTTTGCATATTTCTAAGGCTTTCATTTTATTGATTTAAAGTTCTTACATTCTAAAGGAATAAAATTCTTTAAAATTAATATGGAAGCATTTATATACATGTGAAAACGTATAAGAAATAATTGAAATTTATCCATAAAATGGAAAATTGTATTAAACAAAATTAGGAAACAATAAGAAAGAAAATAATGTGTAAGTATTTTGGAAAATATTATAAATATATATTCCTACTTGAGTTTTATCAGAACCCATAAAATAAGTCTATTATAATTAAAGTATATTTAAATTCTTTATTTTCTCTTTCCCAACTTCGTTTAAAATGAATGCTGCTTTCGAAAGTTGTCAACAGGGCCTCTACTCTATCTTCCTTCATGTTAGAGCTAACAGTTAAAACATACTGTTGCAGCTAAAAACGCTAAATATGAAATTATTAAAAATAATAAAAATGAATAATTAATCCCATTAATAATTAATCCCATTTCAAACTATTTGAAAACTCACAAATTTTTTCGAAATTTTCAACATATCATGTCTGGAAAGGACATGAAACCAAAATCATAACCGCAGAAGTCATTAAGTAGCACAGTGTTATACAAGAAATTCTGCATTATTATTGTGAAATTATGAAATATAGATCATTCGAAACGAAAATCTTTGTACAGTCGGTAACAAAAGTGTCCGAACACTAGCAAAAATTCCTATGTAAAAAAAGAACACTTCATACAGTTTTGTCAAATAAATCCTTGTTGAATTATGTTCTTAGACTGACTGAGTACAGGATTCAACAAGGATTTACTTAACAAAACCGTATGAAGTGTACTTCTTTTACATAGGAATTTTTGCTAGTGTTCGGACACTTTTGTTACCGACTGTAACTGTACAATCAACAGCAAAATTATTGAAGCGCTAGCAATAATTCCTATTTAAAGATGTGCACCTACCGAGTACTCTTTTGTTAAGTAAATACTTGTCGAGTCATGATCTCAGTCTTTAAGTTGTTTATAAAAAAGTAAATTAATGATAAAAATTAACGATTAAACTTATATATACAGTCGGCTGCAAAATTATTCGAGCACTAGCAATAATCCTTGCCAAAAAAAAGTACACTTAATACAGCTTTGTTAAATAAATCCTTGTCGAGTCATGTTCTTAATTAGTCTAAGAACATGATTCGACAAGGATTTACTTAGCAAAACAGTCTTAAGTGTACTTTTTAAATATAGGAATTATTGGCTAGAGCTCGAATAATTTTGCAGCCGACTGTATATATATATATATATATATATATATATATATATGAAAAATGTGGATGTATGCTTCAGTAATTTTGCTACCGACTGTAGGTCTCAAAGCTGTCAAATAAATGTTAAATAAATAGAATAACACAGTACTAATCACAATGAGTGTTTTGGTAGACTTAATATGTCTCCTGTGCTAGCTTTGGCTGCTATTGCGGCAGCCAGTGCCAGATTGAATAGGCAATAGATAATCTGTTTTTCCTTGCATGCAGATACGCCGGATGCCATCAATTCATGTTATATCTTCCAAGTTGAAGATGGTCTTGTATCATTCCAAGCCGATGCCTGATCCTTAAGGGGTCATCCATTAATTACGTGAGGTGTTCAGGAGGGAAGGGGGTCGAGCCGAATCTTACCCAATCTCACGTTGGGGAGAGGAAGGGTCGCTGCAAATATCACGTAATTTTTTTCTCGCAAAAAACAGTGTAAAATTGCGAGAAAATTGAAATAAATTCAAGTAAAACATGTTTCTTGACTTAGATATGGCAAAAATCTGACACGATAATATTTATCGCGACTATCAGAACGCCGCGAAGCATCACAGTAGCCTTTCAATTGTTTTAGGCGCCATCGGCCAGCCATACGAGCCGAGGTGCGAATTTTGAAAAATCTCACGTGAGATTAGGGGAGGGGGGAGGGGGTCGCGCAAAATCTCACGAAATCTCAACAGGGGGGGGGGTAGGAGGAGGGTCAAAAAATCGTCCAAACCGCCTCACGTAATTAATGGACGCCCCCTAACGGATCTCCTTTATTTGGTAGACTGATATCTGTGAACGAAATCGGGCATTTGACGATTTAGAAAAAAATAACAAAGATTAGACACTGCCACAAACCTCTGTCTTCTTGCAGTTTAATCATTGAGTAGTGAAAGAAGTAGAGTACGGATTCCCTATACTGGCTATGCTATGGAGAAAAATTCCGCGAACATCACTGTGGCTTTTGCGCCTTCTTTTAACGATAATCGCTTTCTTGGCAACTGGTTCTTGAGACTGTGCTTGTTTTAAATAGTTTGTTGCTCTTGCCACAGAAACTCCAAAGAAAAGTCAAACAGAACAGCTTTCAACCAGTGGCGGATCCAGAACTTGACTTTTGGGGGGGGGGGGGGGCTAAGATTTTTCAAAGTGTTATTCTAGACTAATAAAAAATTTACAACTGCAATATTCAATAGTGAATGTCAGTGTTTTGGGGGGGGGGGGCTTCAGCCCCCCTAGCCCCCCCCCCCCTTAAATCCGCCACTGCTTTCAACCAATAACAAGGATTAGATTACTTGCTTTTCATTTCAGTTAGTGTAAGTTGTGATTTGTGTTTAATTTATCTCCAATCGAAATATAAAACAGCGATAACAAATGTGGAGGAAACTTGCTTTGTGGAAGTGGAATGTTGGTTTGGCAAATGGAATGTTGGAATGGTGAGGATGTGATGTTCGGAACCAAAATGGTTACTAGTCCGGAGTCTACTCTAATATCGAGTCGAGAATTGAACAGAAGGCAACACCCTCTCAAATTCTAACCGCAGTCAGTGTTGCGTCACTTCCAGTATGCTTCTTCTGTTTTTTTACTCTAAATTTTCTTTACAGTCGACTGCAAAAGTATCTGAGCACAAGCAAAAATTCCTATGTAAAAAAAGTACACTTAATAGAGTTTTGTTAAATAAATCCTTGTCGAATCCTGTTGTTAGTCAGCCTAAGAACATGATTAGACAAGAATTTATTTAACAAAACAGCATTAAGTGTACTTTTTTTACATAGAAATTTTTGCTAGGGCTCGAATTCTTTTGCTGCCAGAAGCAGGGAAGCCCAAAAGTTCCACCCTTCCATAGAGGATGAAAATTGTGATTACACGACTCTACTCCAGATCCCTTTTAGGGGTGAATCCCAAACTATCCTATCGCGAAAGATAGCATTAGTGTAAATAAGCATTGATGTAAATTCTACTCAACCACAACCAAATTTGTTGTTTGTCGTAACTTACGAAGTGATGGAACCCACACTAATTGATTTTTGAATAAAGAATATTGTAAATGATAATTGATATATGAATATAATTTAATAATGAAGGGCTTAAGAAAGATAATTTAATAAACTGATTCAAAAATAGACAAAAAACTTTTTTTTTTAATTGAATGTGAGGTTTAGTGGGTTTTACACATAGATATAGTAATATCGTGGTATTAGAGGGTCCTTTTACCTTCATGAGTAATATATATAGATCTACTAGCTGGCTTTGCCCGCTTCGCTGGACACTATACTTAAATGAGTTGTCAAAATCCCATATCATTATTAATTAACATGATTTGAAGTTCCCGCTGTGTTCAGTAGAGATTTTTCTCGCTTGCAACGTGAGCAGTCCGTGTCCCACTGCCTTCGGCAGCAACTTACCCGATCCTTACTTCCCCTTCCCAATGGCTAAGTTCGAAGTTTTGCGAAATCTCACCAAAGTAGATAATGCATACACCTAATCAACATCCACACATCAAAGTTCGCCATTCTAAGATAATTTAAGGAGAATTCAAACGGGAAAACGTGTATTTACACGTGTTTATAGGCCCCTCGAACTCAAGAAGGTAAATGCGTAAAATCCCGTTACAATAAGTGTCGAATACATATAAACAATTTACGCACCAAATTTCGTGACCACAGATCCCATAGATTTCCCAAGACAAATTTAGCGCTAAAAGAGAGGGGGGGGGATGTCTTGAATTTGTTATTTAGTAACCGCAACCTCTCCCCCCCCCCCAAAAAAAAAAAAAAAAAAAAAAAAAAAAAAAAAAAACGAAAATGTGTTTTGGGAAATATCCTAAAGAAAACACATGGCTGTTTTCAATACCTTTGTAACATCTTTAGTAGAACTCGACTCAAAAATTCGGAATTTCTGAAATTTCCCACCAAAAAACGATTCCCCCCCCCTCTCCTTTAAGAATCAAGAATTCCAAAATCGTACATATTGTTTTATTTATACTCAAGTCTAATTTCACCATGTGCAATTTCTTCACCGTGAAGTAATTTGGGGCCGAGTTATGCTTACAAACTTTTTTTTTTTGCTTCCTGCCTTCCAGGGGGGAAGAGAGGTTATTTCGATGAATCCCGTTTCTTTAGGTGTCAGATACATATAAACAATCTAAACACCAAACTTCGTGACCGCATCTCTCATAAATTTCTAAGGACAAATTTAGCGCTAAAAAGGGTATCTCGAATTTGCCATTTGTAACACACACACACCCCACCTAGAAAGAAAAAAAAAAAAAAAAAAAAAAAAGGCAGATCACAAAAAATCAAAAACGTGTTTTGGAAATATCCTAAAGACTTCGCATGGCTCTTTTTAACATCTTTGTTCCATTTTTGGCAGAGTTTTACTAAAAAATCCAGATTTTGCAAAATTTCCCGCCGAAAATAGATTTCTCTTTTCCCTCTCCTTAAAATTCGAAATTTTCTAAATCACAGATATTGTAATTGTACTAATGTGTAGTCTCTCCTTGTGCAATTTCTTCAATGTGAAGTAATTTCTAGCCGAGTTATGCTTACAAAAGTGTTTTTGCCTTCTGTCTCCCCTTGGGGGGGGGGGGGATCGAGGTAATTTTGGTAAATCCCGTTACTTTAGGCGTCGGATACATATAAATAATCCAAGCATCAAAATTCGTGACTGCAGCTACTATAGATTTCTCAGGACAAAATTTAGCGCAAAAAGTGGTGTCTTGATTTTGCTCCCTCGTAATACTCCCTTCCCATCCCCCCCGCAAAAAAAATAAAAAAAAAAGGGAGGGGAAGAAAAAAAAATATATGTTTTTGGAAATATCTTAAAGAAGTCGCATAGCTTTTTTCAACATCTTTGTTCCATTTTTGGAAGAGTTCTACTCAAAAATCAGGAATATTCGATATTTCCCGCCAAAAATTGATTTTCCCCTCCCTTTCCTTAAAAATCGAAAATTCCTGATTCGCAGATAATGTTTTATTTGTACTGATGTCTTGTCTCCCCATGTGCAGTTTCTTTACTGTGAAGTAATTAGGAGCCGAATTATGCGTACAAACGTGTTTTTGTTTTTGAACCCCCTAGGGGGGAAAGGGGAGTAATTTCGGAAAAGTTGATAGATATAATTTTAAATTGGGTAAAGACCTAAACTCTTGCGAAGCGCCGTTGAATTCCGTATAGCCATTCTCAAGTGATACCCAGACAAACGTGTTTTTGTCTTTTGCCCCGAGGGGGGAACGTGGGGAATTTCTGAAAAGTTGATAGATATAATTTTAAGTTGGGTTAAGACCTAAATTCCTGCCTAGCGCCTTTGAATTCCGTATTCCGTCCAGTCATTCTCAAGTGATACCCGGACAAACGTGTTTTTTTCTTTTCCCCCGGGGGGGGAATGTATCTGGAGTTTTTCATTCACCTTTAGTAAATAAATATTCACTCCTGTGTGTAATTTACACGGATTAGGAATCTCCTAATCCGTGGTAATTTACTTGGGGAAAGACAGCTAGACAGCCATTAGAGTGATTTTTCCCTAGTTAAATGGAATCACTTTTTCCCTCTCGCTGATCAATCTATGTCTTATTATTACTATATCTATGGTTTTGCACCACACTGTGCTAGCAGGTAGCAGGAATATTACATCTAATCTTTCAAAAAGATTTGCAAGTCAGTGGTTGACACGGAAAGGAGTAGTTTTGGAATCAAAAAGTGAGGTGTATTTGTATTATTTTTACTTGTATGCAGTTTTTTTTATCAAAATGATTAATTTTAAATTAATCCTGAAATAGTACAGTTAATGTCAGTCTCTTCATTGAGACCAAACTTATATAATTTCAAAAATTCTTTAATTTAGTATATTTCTCTTTTGTATAAATTCTGCCATATCAAATCAATTTTTTATTAATTAATATGTTGTTATATGCTGTAAAATTTATTGTTAAGTGCTTAACTATTATACATGCAAGACAAAATTCGATGCCTTAAGGTATGGTTTTTAAACTTAAAACAATCTGATGCGAGTAATTTTTTTTTATTTATAATTTCACACATTTTTATTTATTTTTCTCAGCTTTTCTAAAAGTAACAAATATTTAATTAGATTCCACCCCCCTGACTTTTATAATTAAGTTGAGCATAATCCTAAAATGTTTTGTGTGTTTTTATTTTTTATCTGAAGACTTTTTTTCTTTTTTTTTTCTTTTAAGTAATTCATTTTAATTCATATTTAAATTGCAGTTACCAATAATGCTAATTTGGAGTTTTATCAAAGTAATGCTTGATGTAAGAATTAGCATTTTAAATGTTTAGTTAGTACCATTTCTTATTTTCATGAGTGCATATTGATGGTATATAGTGATTATCATATATATCTTAAACCTTTAACGTTCGATACATATTTTCTTTTGAAAATTGCTAAATGAATTTCAAAACTGGTTTTTTATAACAGCTAACACAGCTACTCATGAATATGTAAAAAGAAAAAAAATTAGCATTTTTAACTTTTGAGAAAGGTTTGGTTTGAAACATCTGTCTTAACCTCAAGTAGTAGAATTTTCTGTATTTATGTGTAGCAAAATAAAATTTGTCTGCACTGCAAGAATGCCAGACCAAGTCTCTGGTATCGCAAGAAATATGACCAATCCTTAAAGTATTTAAAACTTGTAATTATCAGTATAAAAAAAAAATAACTTAAGAATATACACAGTTAGTACAGTAATCTAGAGACAGAATGTAAATTATACTTGTATTTTCAAGCCGGGATTTCCTTCTGAGATGTTAATTTAATCAGCAACGTTTGCTGCCATGCTGCACTGTTTCTACTACTGGGTATTAATCTGATTAAAATCAACTAATAATTAATTTGTTAAAAAGAAATAATAATAATAAATAACTTTGTAAATAAATGCTACAAATTACAAAAACTCAACAGTTGTTTCAGGTCAGATTAATAGTATGGCCTTTCATCAGATGAAAAAAACTAGGCACAATCTCATCCTCAAAGCAGCAACTAAGAAATTAAAAATGACAATGAAAAATATTGGAAAATTGTTGCATAAAAAATGTTGATATATTTGGTTTATATGTGTAACCATTGAATGTTAGAGAGTTTATTATGTGTATCATAATATCTTGTCAATTAGCGTTTTAATAAATTTACAATCCTTATTTATCATTTGATACCAGTTTTTTTTTATATATATAAAGTAGTTATTGGCTTAAACTGCTGTAAATACTTAAATGTTTATTTTTTATTAGGTTTATTAGTTCCTAGCACCATGATTGATAATGAGTCGTGAAGGCAAAGCAGAAGTCCAGGTAACTCGTCCTGGTCACGCATTTCCATTTGGATCTGCTACTGCACCTCCTTACCCTCATATTAATCAGTGGTGTCGATTCTCTGTACCTGAACGTCTACCTCTGAAACCATTTCGTCAAGATAGATTGCAACGTCTACCCTTACCTCCTTCAATAATGGCTACTTCTAAAGTTGTTAGTAATACTGGAGCTGGTATTTTGCAGACTTCAGTTTTGGCAGAAAAGCGAACGGGAGATATTGATCCTTTCCAAAAAATACAACAGTTGGAAAAGAATTTAGCTTTTGTTCAGGAGAATCATGCTGTGATGCTTAAAGGTCTGCATGAAGAAATAGCAGACCTTAAGCAAAAAAATAGAGGTGTGAAAATATATTGTCTTAATATATTTTTATTAATTATGTATATATACACATATACAGTTTTAAAGACAATCCTAAATATTTACTAACCAAGAATAAGTGTAATTTCATTGGATAATTATCTGATTTTTTTTTTATTTTTTATTAAAAGATATACAAATAGATGTGAGAATTTGTTAGAATAATTGTAAATTTACTATTACTCTTTTTTTAAATGAATCATTTGTCGATATAATTTCTTTTATTATTTTAAGAACTAGTTGATCTACATCCAATTGAACTAGTGCTCAATTTTTACTCTTAGCAAATGTAAATTACTAAATACTGGTTTATATGATATTTAAAACAAATGATATCTTTTACATCATAATATTTATGTTTCTAAAGTTCAAATATGTCCAAGAAATTAAAATTGACATCATAAAACTTTATTTCAAATTTTATAAGCGTGTTTCTATTTTCTCATTCATATTATTAATTTTTTGTGATGTAACTAAATTGTATACATTTAATTTATTATTACTATTTTCCCGTGACACATTAAAATTTTGCATAGCAATGAAGAATGTTTATTCTAAAAACAAAAACTTATCTTATTTAAGCTTTCTTTTTTGGATGAATAAATCCTGCAAAATTATCTAGTTATAGCACTCCTTGCAGCAAACAAGAAAATTATGTTACATATATACACACAGAGATTTTCTCTGTAAATAAACTGATAAATTTTATGTGTTTAATTTTTCATTTGTTATTTGAATCGGTGAACAAATCTTCCAAAACCATGCAAAACATAGATAAAAATTTATTTTATTTTTCTCAGTAATTGTTGCAGTGTTGTGCTTGTGATGTAATTTTTTTCTGTTTAATTATTCTTTATTATTGAATGCATGGGAACTGTAGATAAAATTGCACTTTCTTTATTTCAATATATTATTTTAGTTATGATGTTAGTTATGAGCATTATATTAAAAATATATAAGTAAACACCTTACTTTGGCTTCATTATACTTGCAAGAAGCTTTTCTTGGGAAGATCCTCCCTTTTATCAATTGCAACTTGTTGTAGTGGGCCTTGGCTGTTTATAGCATCATCTTGATCTTTAAGCAGGTGGCGCCACTGAAAATCGATTTTGGCTGTTTCATGGTCATTAATTGCAGTTTGATTATTTATTATCTCTATAGTTTCTCTAAAGAACGCATCCGTAGGGTTATTATAGTTGGCTATTTTGGTTACGTTAAATAGCCAAGGCCCACTACAACAAGTTGCAATTGATAAACGGGAGGATCCTCCCAAGAAAAGCTTCTTACAAGTGTAATGAAGCCAAAGTAAGGTGTTTACTTATATATTTTTAATTAATAAGCTTCATATTAAATTTAAATGAAGTTATGAGCATTATATCCAAGAAAACAAGGCTTTTTATTACTAAGAAGGTAGAGGATCTTTTTTAAATGTAACTTTGGTTCACATCTGTCTGTATTTTTCATAAATATTTTTAGAATTCCTGAAAATGATTTGCAATTACTATATCACTTCACAAATGAAATGCTAAGTCATAAATGCTTTTTAACATCATTGTAAAGCTGTAGAAAACACATAATGCAACTGAAAATAAATCTCCAGTAATTTGCCTGTAATTAATCAGAATATATTTGTGTAGCTTTATAAATGAGTCATTAATATTAATTACACCATTTTCTGTAAGAAATCTTTTAATAACTGAAATTAAAAAGAAATGTCAGTTTTGATAGTTGGTAGTAGAGATGCAACGAACAACGATTTGGCCGAATAACCGAATACCAATTAATCGGCCAAATTATAGCCGAATATTCGGCCTATTCGGCCACCGAATAATGAACTCATTTTTGTCTAAAAACATAGTATAGTATGCACTATAGGCATAATTCTTGTACATTTCATAACTAAAATGTATTACTTTCTTTTTTAAAAGTTATTTTTATACAAATTTTTAATTTTTAAAACCACTATTTGATTCTGAAAAAAATATTCGGCTATGTTCGGCTTAAAAATTGCCTCAATAATAATAATTCTTTGCAAGTTTCTTATGAGGTATTGTCTAGTGATATTTTAATAGATACTAGTAAGTTTCGCCCGCTAAGGGGTCACTATTTTTAAATGAATCACTATAATGAATAAATTATCAAAATTTCATATTATCGCTCATTAAAAAAAAAAAAAAAAAAAAAAAATCTTTTTGACTGAGTAAAAACTTACACCGGGTCCCCACTGCCGTCGGCAGCATAGATCCGTGCACACTGCGCGTGCACAGATTAAGGGATACGCATATTGATTCCCCACCTTTCCTGCCCCTCCTAATTAATCTACACATACCAATTTTGAACAGTCTAACTCAATTTCTATTTTTTCGTCCCCCTAGTCCCTCTTTCCACCTTCCCTTAATAATGTAGCACTTTCGAAAATATCCTCATTCAATTGTAGGCCCCAAAACCATATATACCAGTTTTGAATAGTCTAACTCAATTTCTATGTTTTTGTCCCCCCCCCCCTCCTTGCTCTCTAATAATTTTACACTTTCTAAAATATCTTCATTCGACTCTTAGGCCCCCCCCAAACCCATACATACCAATTTTGAACGGTCTAACTCAATTTCTAATTTTTTGCCCTTCCTGTTCCCCTAATAATTTTACAATTTCCGAAATATCCTTATTCGACTTGTAGGCCACCAAAACCTCTAAATGCCAATTTAGAATGGTTTAGCTCAATTTCTAATTTTTTGCCCCCCCCCCCCCCCGGTCCCCAATAATTTTACACTTTCGAAAATATCCTCATTCGACTTTTAGGCTCCCAAAACCTATGTATACCAATTTTCAACAGTCTAACTCAATTTCTAATTTTTTGTCCCCCCATCCGCCCCAATAATTAAAAATATCACTGGAAGGATTTTTTTTTTATTATTATTATTAAATAACGAAGGATAAATACTAAATTTTTTCATTATGCTTTGAGAAAAAAAAAAAAAAAAAAAAAAAGAATTTGCTTGTATGGTTCAGTTGGGACAATTTTGAATAGATTAATTTTAAATTTAACAGATTATGTTAGCTTATTATAGATATATGTTTTGCACTTATTGATATAGCATAAAAGTTTTTACATGATTCTTACATTAAAATGGTATGATGAAATTCATTCAAGGTATGAAAGTTTTTTTTTTTTTTTTTGGGGGGGGGGGGGGGTGATATTAGTTAATTAAAAAAAAAAAAAGTTCTTAATACATGACAAATATAAATAAAAAAATTTTATCGTGTAAGATAATGTTTTCATTTATATTGTGTAAATATAAATAAAAACATTTCTTACAGAATTATTCGGCCTAAGCCGAATAATGGACGTGATATTCGGCCGAAGCCGAATATTCGGCTAACAGGCCGAATAGACCGAACATTCGGCTTCGGCCGAATAATCGTTGCATCCCTAGTTGGTAGGACCTTTAAGTACTAATATTAAGTTTTTATAATAGTTGAAATCGTTCTCTGAAAGTGTGCTGCAAGGGAAAAAAAAGAACTTAATGATAAATGTACTCTTAAAAGTATTTTATAATGTTATACAGTAATGTTAGAATTAAAACAAACATGTTTCCATATAAATACAGTCGAACCTCGTTAATGTGAACACGCTTAATGAGAATTACTTTTAACATGAACTGCTTCCATAATCCTTGTCAAAATGAAGAATAATATCTGAGTTACTCATAGCATGAATAAATTTTTTATTCTCCTTGAGATTCATGTATAGGAGGTTCGGCTGTATTCATAAACTTTTTTTTCACTTATTTTTGAGGATGGACATTGTTGAAATGTTATTCATTATTATTAGTTAAAAAATTATTTAAAATATTTTTTTTTTTTTTTTTTTTCAATTAAACTAACATTATTGCATTATGTTGTGTCAAAATATATTTTATTTCTAAGTATTATAAATTTATGTGTGTGACTTTTTT
Source organism: Salticus scenicus (assembly GCA_963930645.1). Lineage (NCBI taxonomy): Eukaryota > Metazoa > Arthropoda > Arachnida > Araneae > Salticidae > Salticus > Salticus scenicus. The sequence goes on from OZ005659.1 coordinate 181,855,567, forward strand.
TTTAAGTTAATATTTATGGGTTTTATTTTAGAATTGCTTTTTCAAGTTGTCACTGGGTTGCCTGCTCTTCCTAAGGAAGAGGAAGTGAAAAGTTCTGAAAAAGGTTTGTTTTGATTTTTTATGGATTGCTTTACATTAAAATTTTTTAATTGCTAATTTTCTCCCTTTAAAAATAAATATACCGGGTGATCCAAAAGTCACAGAAAAAATGAATATATTATTCAAAAAGTACTGACAGTATCTGTGTGCGGTTTTCACTAAAATGTACAGAAAAACATGGATTTTTTTTTATTTATTTATATACATCCTGCGACAAAAAGATAGGTACAAAGTTTTTTTTTTTTTTTTCCATAAAATAACATTATCTAAATTGTGCTTATCATTTATTATTATCATAAAATAACACTATTCCCGGACTAATTTTTGTTTTAAGACTAATTTAGAAAATTTTTAAGACTAAAATTTTTCTAATTTAAGGCTACACACTGCAACAAAAAGATAGGAACAAAGGGTTTTTTTTTTTTTATATGGATATTTTGAATATGATTCAACTATTTAATATGTTTTTGATATGATAATAAATGATCAGCGCAATTTAGATAATGTTATTTTATGAAAAATTAAAAAAAAAACCTTTGTTCCTATCTTTTTGTCGCGGAGTGTAGTCTTAAATTAGAAAAATTTTAGTCTTAAAACTTTTCTAAATTAGTCTTAAAGTAAAAATTAGTCCGGGAATAGTGTTATTTTATGATAATAATAAATGATAAGCACAATTTAGATAATGTTACTTTATGAAAAATCAAAGAAAAAAACCCTTTGTACCTATCTTTTTGTCGCGGGGTGTATATATAAAAAAAAATATTAGTTAAATTTTTCACTAAGATATCACACTGTATTCATATTATCCTTTCACATTTTAAACAGATATACCTGATCAAATGTCACGTCGTGAATTCTGAACCTTTTTTAACATAATTTCTGATTGCGTACTGTCTGACAGTCATTATAAAGAATAACAACCGTCACATTGAACATTTATAGTCCGAGCTATGTTGTTGAAGGTACTGCACCACTGTAAAAAAGTAATTTTGCAATTAAAGCATCACCTGGTGAAGGATATTTAAACTGATTTTTTAATAAATCTTTTGTTACCTTAAAAAATTCAATGTTTTTCTGTGTATTTCAGTGAAAACCGCATAGTGCTTCACGGCCAATGCTTTTTGAATAATATATTTTTTATTTTTTGTGTGACTTTTGAATCACCCTGTATACATACATATATTTTAACTGGTTTAAGTAATTTGAATGTTTTAAAATATTTCTATTTACACATAATTTCTTAAAAGTTTATTATTACAATATAAATTTTAATAAATAAATAACTTTTCTTTTATTTATTATTATTATTATTATTATTTTTTTTTTTTTTTTGAGGGGAAGGGGAAATGAATAATAATAATAAACAATATTAATTTCATTTATTATTATTATTGTTATTTTATTTTATTTATTTATTTATTTATTTATTTTTTTTTTGAGGGGAAGGGGAAATGAATAATAATAATAATAAACAATATTAATTTCGTTTATTTGTATCTTTAATATTTTAACACGTTCCCCACGGGTCAGGGAGAAAACCTGAAAAAGTTTGGGACTTTGAAATTAATAATAATAAAAAAAATAGGGAAATGTCTGGGAAAATTGCAAATAATGCTCGAAAACCTGGAAAAGTGATTATATAAACCTGGAAAATGCTTTTTAAGCATGCAGTTTAAAATATTTTGTATTATCTTGTATGGTGTAAGCTATTTTTTATGTCGCTAACCAAATTCTGTGATCTGGAATTTTATAAAAATAACCTCGGGAAAACTTGAAAAAATGATGGAATTTTATTTTTAAAATTGAGTAAGAACCCTGTTTTAATCTTTTGAATGCCAGCTAAAAATTATCATACCTGTGTGAAAAATGCCAGGCCAATATGAAGAATTTAAGATTTCAGAAATAACTAATAAAAAATAAGAATTATTATCGAATAAAGATAGTAGTCAGGATTGCTATGGTACCTGGGAAAACTCAGGGAATTTGAATATCTAGTAAAAAAACAGGGAAAACTCGGGGAATTTCAAAATTTATTGCAAAAACAGAGAAAATTCAGGGAATTTTTGAAATTTTTTGGAAAAACATTGGAAATTTCTTTTATAATTAAATATTTTTTACATTTTTAGTGCTTTTTAATGAATCATTTATGTTTTTTTTTTTTTTTTTTTTTTCTCTAACAGTAAGTTAATAAAATTAATAAACCCTAAATATGTTCAATTGACTTGTAAAACATCTTAGATTCTAATGCTTCATGATTGCGTGTCATCTATTTTACTTCTAAAAGAGACAGGGAAAACTCAGGGAATTTTTTCTCCTGATTTGTGTAGCAACCCTGGTAGTGCTGACTCTAGAATAAAAGGGCCACCAGGGGGAAATTCAATAAAAAGGGTAACCTATTTTGGAAAAGGGCGTAATTTGCGGTCTTCTATGTTGTGATTTTTGTACATGACAAAAGTAAAATACTAATTTTACGTGTATATATATGGGCTATATGCATTTGTTCTTCCAGGAATTCTGTAGAACTATTTCTAGAAAGTTGAAAAATCAGAAAGAAAAGTATCTAAAAGCCTCTGAACATTTAAAATGTTAGAAAAAACTACTTGGAGCCAAAATGTTTTTAAAAGGGCAGCAGGGTGCTAAAATGGGTTTGAAAGGGCAGCAGGGTGGAGCACTCTGCCAAATTAGCCTGGAGTCAGCACTAGATAGATTTTAAAGTAAATTAAAATCAAATACCTTTAAAAAAGTTTTGCCTTGAAAACCCAGGCTTTTTCAATATTGTTTTTGCTGATTAATGATTAAGTCTTCTCCCTTGATTTCTTCTCATTTATATGTAGGATGGGGTGTCACCCTGCATCCATGTACTGCTGTTCTACATTGTTAGGAGCTGTTTCATCTGCTAAGATTTTCACTACCTCCCAATTGAATGTGTTGTGCTGTAATCTTAGCAGGTATAACAACTTACAACAATGTGCAACTGCAGAAAAACATGGACACAAGGTGGTACTATAAATAAGAAGAAATGATTGGAGAAGATTGCTAATAAACAAAAATAGCATTGAAGATGCCTCGGACCCCTAGGCAAAATTATGGTATGCTGACCTTTTTCAAGGCATTTGAATTTAATTTAGATCAAAATAAGAATATTTACAAAATTCAAAAGGAGCCTATTATGAAATATATAAAGAATAAATTAATGCTGATTTGTATTTCAATTTTTATTGAAAATCATACTAATAATAAAAATCTAAAACATTTTAAAAAACAAAGAAATCAAATACCTTTTACAAAACATTATTTACACATAAAAATCATCATTTGGTCATAGCTATGCTTTGTTCCGGATATCAATGATTTTCTTATCACTGATGAGTATGTGTAGTCTCATCACCAATCAGAATGGAATGTAACAAAGAGTTAAATCCATAAACAATCTTTTTCAGTTCTTTTGCAAATAAATTTAACTATTCATAAAATTTTATAATAAATTCATTTTGAGAGGGAATTCTCTGACAATACAAAATATATCATTACTCAGCACTAAAATGTTAAGTTATTGAGAAAGTTTTATCAAATATCAAAATTTCATTTCAAGAGAGAGAGAGAAAGCTTTTAATATATTTTGAATATTTTCAGTGTATAGTGCGTTATTAATACTGAAAAGATCTAGATATCTTAATTCAGTAAAGTATTTGCAGTTTTTAGTGTTCATTCCTTTTTTTCTTTTCTTTTTCACTTCCATTACACGACTACCATAGATAATAGAAGCATTGTATTCAGTCCGAAAATTCAATATCGAGTTTTCACCTGATTTACATGATTTAAGGTCTCCTGAGTCCCAAAAAAGCAGTTTTTGGCAATTGGTAAGTGTGTGTGTATGTATGTATGTGGGGAATCTTCTGGCTATCATATATCTGAAACTAATTAAGGTAGAACTAAGGAACTTCAGAATTGAGACGGGTCTGGTGGGATCATAAGTCCATATCTCAAAAACAGCTCTAACAATTTTCTTCGAAGTTGCTATATAAACACCTTATTAGATGTCCTTTCAAATGATAAAATTGTTTAGTTCAGGAAAATTGATAGGCGTCCTGTATAAATTGCTCAATTTCAGGTCTCGCAAGTGTGGTCCTTTAAAAATGGCTGTACGGATTTTTTTCAAACTCACCATATTTAACTCCCTTTTAAATATACTTTTGTATGTAATTGTTTTCCGGTCAAAAATTGAGTTTTCCAAGTTTTGGTAAAAGGTGGTATCTCAAAAACACACATACAATGGCTCTAACGATTTTCTTGAAAATTTTGTTATATAAATCAATTTTAGGTGTCCTTTCTCATGTATTATGTGGTTATTAGAGGAAAGTTAAGTCATTCTGCTTAGGTAGGTTAGTTTTAGATCTCGGAAATTGGTGTTTCAAAAAAATAACTGTACAATTTTTTTTTTTTTTTTAAACTGAGTATGTAAATCTTTCCACGTGTATCAAGTTTCTCATACTGGAAAAATTTTAGGTTTCTACTTTGTTAGATCAATTTTGTCTTCTGATTACATTATCTTAAAAAAATATGCATATATATTTATGTAATACATGGAATAGGGGGTGATGAAAGTCCTGTGGCTGTTTCACACCAGATTTTTTTTTTTTATTCTTAGAATTAAATTTTTTCTATGGTTAGCTAATATATAAAAAAATGTGTGTATGTGTATTAATCACTGATGTAGGTTTTAGTTGTACTGTATCTTCTTTTATTTAATTTATTTACTTATTTAGAACAGAGCATTTCTTGTATAGTTTTTGCTGTAGAAAATTGATTATTTTAGTGGAATCTCATTTAAGTTATTTTATATGGAAATAACTTTTGGACATTTAAAATAATAAAATAAAATTGTGCAAAGACAGTATAAAGATATATAATACTTAAAATTGATTATTTAATCTTTAATTATTTTGGTATTTACTATAAGATGAAAAAAAAATTACATGGAAATAAAGACAATGTCTTTATTTTCAGTTATTTTATGCTTTATTTATGTATTTGTTGTTTTACAAGTTACTTTATCGTTTGCCTATTATGCCTTTTTTGTAGGAAGTCTTTTAATATATTTGAGCAAAGTTTTTCATATTACCTGAATTTGTATAACAGTTTATATTTTTGTATCTTATCACCAATTTTGTGCTTATTGGATAAATTATTTCAGATATTTCTGAAGAACAAAGAATTAAAATTGAAAAGCTTGAAAAAGAAATTCGAAAACTTAGAGGTGCTCTTAAAGATGCTATGAAAACAAATTCTTCGTTAACAATGCAGCTACAACAGATTAGAAGGTTTTACTATCATTAATTATTTATTTTTTTAATTTCAATAACCTGTGATAAAATATTTATTTTTAATGATTGTAAATTTTAGAGAACAACATTATTCAAAGCCACCTTCTCGGAACCATGGTTATAGTAAAACTCCTCCCGACTCCGCTATAGATGATGGACGCCATTTACATTCACCCAGTGGACCATCTCCTCAAATTGATGAATATGCTGATACTTTACGTCAAATACAAAGAGCGGCTAATCATAGAAGTGGAAAGGTAAATATTAATACAGTAGAAGATCTTTATTACACGATTCTGTATAATGCACAACTTCTCACAAGCAAACATTCAAAAGGTGTCGTCTTCAAAAAATATTGAAAAAAATATATGCGATTCTACTCTTCCTAAAGCACCAGAAAGTGAAAAAATTGTCAGCTGAAATGAATTACAGCGACTGCAAAGAATTATCAAAATTGAGCATATTTGGCAATTTCACATTGTTAGGCGATGATTTTGAGTACTTGGCGGAGAAACAAAACAAGGTTCTGTTCGTACACGGCAATCTTGGTGCTAGTGAACTGAATGCCTAACAGCACTAAATCGCCAAATATGCTTAATTTTGATAATTTTTTGTGGTCGCTGTAATTCATTTCATCCGATAATTTTTTCACTTCCTGGTGTTTTATGAAGAGTAGAATCACATATATTTTTTTTCAATATTTTTTCAAGACAACACCTTTTGAATGTTTCCTTGTCAGACATTAACAATGAGTTTTGCCGTCAAGAAGCACATTGTAAAAAATTGTTACTCTGTAGAGAATTAAGTGTAATACATGTGTTTCTCTTTATCTCCTTAATTTGGAGCTTCATAATGAAAAATTGCTACCATTACATTTTTTTATGCAATGTATGATTTGGTACAGGTATGTATGGATTATGTTTATAAAGTAAATTTAACAGTAAAAATTATGATCCACTCAATTTCTCTTCCAAGGAATGTAACTTAAAAAATAACCTACTCTGTTTTGATATGTTTCAAACATATTTGGCCATGTTAAAAGATAACTTTAGTGAAATGTGATCTATATATTGCAAAATTCTATATAGCGCACAACCTTTTGTTTTGTGTTATAAAGATCTTCTACTGTATTGTATTTATAATTATTTTAAAGCTTTCTTATAATTATTAAAGTGTTTTTTTGACTTATTGAAAATTGTTTTGAACTGTTGGTATTTTTTGTTGAACTAGAAATGTAAGAATATATATTTTACCAAATTTTCTTTCATCTTTATCTGAATTCCTGAGGTTGACAGGTGCCATGTTCTAATCCCAGTTCTTTTATAGATATTTGTAGTGGTACAGAATCCACTTTAAGCCCAAAATCGGCACCTAATGAACTTTAATGTGCAAAAAATGACCGTAGAGTGACACCTCAGATCTTGAATTCCTCTTTTATTTTTTCTCTCTCTGTGTGTTTATACTTGTTAGATGTTTGTGAGACATATGTTATAAATTTTTTGGATAAAATTATACATGCATATCTTGAACCTATTTCTTTTTTTCTCCATATTTAATACAAAAAAGTATTGGATTTGCAAAAATTTGCAGCTTTCGTTTTTCGATGGATGCATTTTGAGGTCTCCTGAACACAACTTGATTATTTTCAGAAAACTTCACTGTGTGTGTGTAACAAGAATTTTCTGCCTACTCTATTTCAAGAACTAATGCACAGAATGATAGAATTTCATAAAAAGTTATATTTAGTTATACTTTGGCATAAATTGGTAACTATCAATTTTTAGTACATATTACTAAACACTTGATACTGTCATCTAGGTGTATCAGAATTTTTAATATGGCAGCATTGAGCGAAATTTCATATAAATGTACATAATGAGAAGGGGGATTTGACTAAGGGAGGTAAATTTTCAATATGAATGTTTTCCAAAATAACTCATTATTACCTTTAAGATGAATATTAAACCATATGTGTTATATTTATTGAAAATTTATTTTTCCAACTGAGTGAAAATAATGCCTGGACCGGGAGTCGAACCCTGGATCTTTGACTTACAAGGTCAAGGCTCTACCAATTGAGTTATCCAGGCCGACAACTGGTGGGCATTACTCACTCAGACAACCTTTAGGCAGAGCAAATGGTCTATTATGTAGATAGCTCGACAGAATAAGCCACAGGTAATGGAAAACACCATTAAACAATGGGAGGAATAATACATTTATTAATATCACACAGTGAACAGATTGGGAAGAAAATCATGATTTTCTTCCCAATCTGTTGATTGTGTGTTAATTTGTAACAAAGTTATTGTTTTCATATTAATGGGGAAAAAAATCTGGAGTGACTCCACTAGAGTTTCCGAACATTAAGTAATTAACAGCTGTTTAAATAATTTACGATTAGAAAAGTTATTAAATAAATAAAAGAGAAAACTATAATAGGGTATTTGAGTATTTTCCTCTGTATAGTATGTTGTTTAATTTAACACTTGCACTTCAAATAATTTGAGCCCATATATCATAATAATAAATTTTGTTGTGTCCCTGTAAAAATCTATAAAACTAAAATCTGTGTAATTTGTGTGATGGTGACCTATAATATGTATGTAAATTCAGTTCATTTGAATAAGGTGTTTAGCAGAAAAACCAATTTAAAATTACAGCTCCCTCGTATTTAGTCTACTAAATCAGTCTCTTCTAATAGCAGTATTGTTTTACCCTATTTTCCTAAATCCAGTCAAACCATAGCTAAAATTCTCAAACAATATGATTTTAAAATAATATTTTCGTCTTCCAATAAGCTCACCTTTTCTCAGTTAAAAGATGCCATTGATATGCATGATTCTTGGGGCATTTATAGTATTTCCTGTCAGTGTGGTTTATCATATATTGGCCAAACTAAATACAGTCTTAAATTTCGTCTAAAAGAACATATGAATTACGTCTGCAAACAAGAAACCAATAAATCGGCTATTTCTGAACATTGCTGGGAGGAAAATCATAATTTTAAATTTAATTCAGCTAAAATAATTTGCAGACCTAAATCCATTCATGAACTTGATTTCTTGGAAGCTTTTCATATTTATAAAAATTTTAAAAACCTTATAAATTGTGATTTCGCTGTTCCCTATTTGTCTGATTGTTGGAAATTTTACATTCAGTCCACATTTCCTTAATTTTTCTACTGTTTACACAGCTAACTTTCCTACATTCCTATTGGCCACACACTCCACCTTTCCCGTAATCCTATTGGTTGAACTAAATTCGGTCCCTCTCCTATATATATGAGCACTTCTCCAGATTCAGAATTCTTTTTGCACTGAAGACGGTACGCTTAAGACTACCGAAACAGCTGTATGCATAGCAAATATTTTTCTTTTGGCGTTTCTGACGTAGTAGTTTATTCGGGTTTTAATATTCCAATGCCAAGTCTCCTGTTATTATACGTTATTGCACTTTAAATAATTCAAGCCGACAGGCCATAATAAAATCGAATTTTGTTTGTGTGTCTGTTAAAAAATTATAAGCACTGGGTTAGCCAAAATCAATAGAGTTTGGGCTATGGTGACCCATAACATACCAACTTTTAGCTCATTCAAACAAAGCGTTTAGATACTAGACGTGTGTGTTTACTCGCACACAGGCATACTTACACACACACACACATGTGTACATCATCATAAAAATAGCAGAAATGAACTCAGGAGACTTCAAAACATATAGATACAATCTCAAAGTTGAATTTTTTTCATGATTACGATACTTTCCTGTTCAGAAAGTGAAAAGGGGAGCTCACAAAATCGACTTTCTTTCAATATTCAGGTTTATATTCTTCTGAGATTAAAATCATCTGCGCTGACCATGGGAAGTATCATTGATAAATTATTTTAATAAATAATTTTTACTGTATGCATTTATATAGGGAAAAAAACATACAAGAAAGTTTTGTGGTGGCCTCAACATATCAATTTAATATCTTCAAAGATCTCTAAAACAGTATCCTATAAAAAATAAGATAAAAAGTTTCAAAAAGTAGTTTGCTTGGAAAAAATCTTATAGAAGGAAATTTGATAAATGAGAAATTAAAACTAAGCCAAATCTAATATTTCTTGGCGTAACTAAGTAAAACTTCAGTATTCTGATTTTACAATTAAAACTTATTGCCTTCTAATCGTTTATGCTACACTTTCAAATCCATTCTTTCGTACTCCCATGTAATCCTAAAGGATTTTTGTTGCTTCATATGTTAATTTTAAGGATGTCTCATTCAAAAAATAGAATTTTTCAATTTAAAATATCACCTTTTATGTTAGTGAGCATTTTTTCAATTAATTAATTGTAAAAAAATTTTAAATTTAAAATGTCTTTTTTTATTTAAATAAAGAAGAAAAACGAAGTTTACTAATTACATAATGAAACATAAAAAACCTAACTTTACTTCGTTGGCCGTTCTTATATCTTTCGGTACCGGACACCCGGTCCTCTTCAGAAAACGTTAGCACTGTGATGGAAAACTAGGCTTCTGGCTGCATCCTTGTTGATTCTTCAACAGGTGGTTCCAGGCTCTATTTGGGGCCACTGCGCCGCTATCGTTGCATGTTTCGTCATTGGTGGAGATCTCAATTGATTCGCGATACATAGCGTATTGGTAGTTATTGTAATCGGACAATTTGGTAGTTTTATCGAAGTCTATTTTAATATCGTTTTCGTTATACGTTTTAGCTAATGCCGTGTTAAATTTTCCGGTTTTAATGTCACGTTTGTGTTCTTTGACTCTGGTTTTGATTTTTCTTTTGGTGACGCCAATGTATGAACCGGTTTTATTGTTTTGATCTGTGTATGGAATTTTATATATACCCTGCGGTTTCAAGAGGGGGGATGGGATCTTTGTCACTATGGATTAGCTGAAAAATATTCTTGTTCGGTTTGATAGGGATGTTTATGGCATATTTACTAGCTGTATTTTTAATTTTATTTGCGGCACCACAAATCCTTAACGCTATTAATAACTACGATAAAAACATCCAATTCACCTACGAAGAAGAGAAAGAATCACAATTAAATTTCCTCGATGTTACAATAACCCGAAATAAAAATAATTTTAAAACCACCGTCTACAGAAAACCCACCAATAGCAATGAAATTATCCATTTCAAAAGTAAAACACCTTTTAGATACAAAACAAACGCTATCCAATCATATATTAATCGCGCTATTTTAATTTGCAATGAACCTGAAGACCTGGAAGATGAACTTAACTTTATTAAATGTCTACCAAGAAACGCAGGATATCCAAATAAAATCGTAAACAAATTAATTAAAAATAGACTTAAAAAACTTGATCATATACCGAATTACCAAAAACAACCCATTAAATTCACTTCATCTATCCCTTATGATTGCGGTGCCGCAAATAAAATTAAAAATACAGCTAGTAAATATGGCATAAACATCCCTATCAAACCGAACAAGAATATTTTTCAGCTAATCCGTAGTGACAAAGATCCCATCCCCCCTCTTGAAACCGCAGGTATATATAAAATTCCGTACACAGATCAAAACAATAAAACCGGTTCATACATTGGCGTCACCAAAAGAAAAATCAAAACCAGAGTCAAAGAACACAAACATGACATTAAAACCGGAAAATTTAACACGGCATTAGCTAAAACGTATAACGAAAACGATATTAAAATAGACTTCGATAAAACTACCAAATTGTCCGATTACAATAACTACCAATACGCTGTGTATCGCGAATCAATTGAGATCTCCACCAATGACGAAACATGCAACGATAGCGGCGCAGTGGCCCCAAATAGAGCCTGGAACCACCTGTTGAAGAATCAACAAGGATGCAGCCAGAAGCCTAGTTTTCCATCACAGTGCTAACGTTTTCTGAAGAGGACCGGGTGCCCGGTACCGAAAGATATAAGAACGGCCAACGAAGTAAAGTTAGGTTTTTTATGTTTCATTATGTAATTAAAATGTCTTTTTAAAAAAGTTTTTAGCTTGAAGCTTTTCAGCTAAGATCCCAGCCATCTTCAGAAGCATCTTGATATTTGTTGTCTTCCTCATTCAACTTCTTCTGCAGTAAGAAGTGCCATATTTTATCTAAATTTCTATTGGGTTCCATGTCATTATATGATCGTTCATTGGCTATAATTTCTGCTATTTCACTATTGGTTGACTGTTGTGTGATTATGACTGTTGTAATCTGCTAATGGAACCCAGCAGAAATTTAGATCAAATGTGGTGCTTCTTACTGTGGAAGAATTCAAAAGAGGAAGATAACAAACATAAAGATGTTCCTGATAATGTCTAGGATCCTGGCTGAAAAGCTTCAAACTAGAAACCTTTTTAAAGATATTTAATTTATAATAATATCTAGTGTATTTAAATTTAATTTAAAAAGTAAATTTAAATATTTTATTTCATTAAGTAAACTTAGAAATACTTTAAAAAAAAGTGCTTACTAAGATCATGGGTGGCGTCAGAAGGGGGGCCGGGGGGGCACAGGCCCCCCCGTCGGGGAGTTCGTGCCCCCCCATCGGGGCAGATTCTCAAAATCTGTCGGGGACTGGGGAACAAATACCCTTTTTTCCCCTTTGTTCAGCAACAAAATATTTTTTTTCCTTTTCATCATTCGGAGTTTGTCTTTCTAGAGAAGTTTCTTTTTTTTTTTTTTCAGAAAAACTAATGGCATGCAACTGTGACGGCTTTGCTAGCATTGATATACTATGTATTCCTCTTCTATGTCAGTTGGTGGGAACGACAACAGGGAAATAAAGAAAGCAGCGAGTATTATTACTACAAGGATTGACCCATTCCTTATCTATTCCTTATCTTCTAAAATCACACTTGCGATGCTTCTGTGAAGAAGTCGCTTTTTTATTGCCTATTATCCAGCTCTCTTTGAAATGGACAAAAAGCATGTAGGCTACATATGTTTCCATTTCCCTTTTTGTCTGTGAACAGCAACTAGACCACACACACACGTGTTTTGTTTTGTTTTTCTTCCCTGGAAATTTTTAAGAATAAGATATCTCTTTAAAAAGTACATCGGAAAAAAGTACATTTTAACCCCCCCCCCCCCCTTAATAAGAACAAAAAAGAACGAAATTTCATTCAAATAGATCACGAAAATATAATTTGCATATTGATTTAAGTCACATTGCCTTTAATTCTACTAATTCTTATTCAGGATACCGTTTTCAAATATTGTGTGTCTATGTCGACTGTAGGTGTAGGAAAGATGATACATCCAAAGAAAATATCTAAAAAATAAGATGAAAATGTGTCGCTTTTGCTTTAGAACTTAAAGACAGCTTTAACAATGAGAAATGAAATAAGTAAAATAATTGAGACCTTTTAATAAGATTTGTTTTTTGCATTCTATTTCTAAAGAGAAAATTCTTTTAACTATTTGTGAAATTTTATAACGATGATTTGTTTAATATCTGTCAAATTCAAAGCATTAAAATATTTCCGTGTAATTAAGAATCGTTTTAACAATTATATGAAATTAAAATTGTTATATTTATATTACATCGCTACACTCTGCATCACCAACAAATTAAAAATGTATTTCTCTTTTTAAAATTTAGTTTTAATTACTTTTTGCTAGAGAGTCAGGGAACAAAAGGGAAGCAAAAAAAGGCAATCGGGGAACAATACAACTTTTACCGATTTTTAATGCTTGTTTGTATGAAAATCAAAAATTTCGGAAACAGTAAAGAATGTTCTTGCTCTATTTTATCAATTCAGCAGCTCATAAAGGTTATTATTATCTTCAAAATTCATATTGCAATTTTTCATTCAGCATTTTTTTTTTTTCATAAAAAAATATTATCCCCTCCGTGGAAGATCAAAATTGTGATGGCATGTTTTCGGGTCATCCTTAGGGATAGGGTACGTCCCAGACCGTCGCCAATTGTCTAGTGAGCAGCACTATAGTGCAACGTTAAAACCCAACCAACCAAACAACTATAAAATATATTACATATAAACAACTATAAAATATATTAATAATTATGAAATAATTCAGCCAGCGACTGAAACATCTGTCGGTTCAATTTATAAATGTTAGAATAGGGAAAAACTACCTCAGAACTTGCAGTGCAGAAAGCAGATTGCAAAATTTGATGATTTTAGGGCTTCACAGTGCAAGATCAAAGAAATTAGATTTAGAAAGAATAGTAACAATATTTGATAAAACCTATCCCAAAAGCCGAATTCAGTTACAAAAATACGTAAATGGATTTTATTTTTTTAATTTTAAATTTAAATTTAATGTGTATGCAGGAGATTCCCAGAAATCCACACAAATTGGAAAAAAATTATGTGTATTTTGGAATTTTGTGAAAATTAGCATTTATGAAGCGAGATTTTGATACTGTAATGCATAAAAAATGAGGAAAAATACAAATAAGTATGCTTGGAAAATAATTAACATAATTAAAAAATAAAAGGAAAAATTAAAGAGAATAAGCAACTTAGTAAAAAATATTCATATAATGAAGTTTAATTTTTTCTTGAATTAAGAGCTTAAAATTTATTTAATAAAGTAAGATACAAAATTTTACACAACATGTGATACAATATAAGCTTCTATTACAAGCATATTACTTTTTATTACTTTTTTTTTTTTTTTTTTAAATATAGGCAAAAATATTTTTTTTATTTCATTTATTTATTGTTATTTATGAACATTTATTATTTCTTATTTATAGCATTAATGCATTTAAAATTTATCATCAAAAGAAAGTAATCTGCATAAAATTGACTTTCTGTGTTTCGTGAGTGTCCAGTAGAAATCCTGGGATTCTACTGTTAAAGTTCCAATTTAATGTCCAGGTCCGTATAGCTGAAAAAGAAGGCCGTCGAAACAAAAAGAACTAATAGTTCGCAGCAAAACATATTTATTTTCTTTTGTAGAGTTTCATAAGAAAATGAACAGTACATTAACAGTGTAATTTCAGCATGACCATTAGTTACGAGAATGCAAAAGATAGGGGGTGAGAGAGAGAGCTACGAGGTTACATGTTATTCAATCAACAGTTGTAGAGCGAATTCTCAAGTTGACTCTACTGCCATTAAGATCAGACTGAAGAATTACGCCAAAATTATTAAAACAGTGCCAAACTTTCCAGCCAAAGCTAATCCTTTGTTTGTAGAATAATTTAATATAAATATTTTGAATTTATTAATTTCGTTACAGTAGTTTATGCCAAGTTTTATCGCCAGAAGACCGTTATTTAAGGGAGACACTCAGACTAGGATTTATTGCACATCCTGTGATAAAAAAAATCTAAATTACCCTTTAATGATATTAGAACGGAAATGTATTGCTTAATTTAGCCTCGAATAAATAAACATACGCAATTTAAAAGAATGAAAATGTAATTATGTATCCAACGGTTTATAACATGGAAATAATATTTTTTTATATTTTATTTATTAAATGATTTAGAAGAGCTTATAATTTTGAGAGATGTCATTTAAAAGGAATATGTTTTTGTTCTCAGACGATTTAAAAATAGCATAAGGGATAAAGTATTATTAGAATTAAGATATTTATTATAGACAAAAGCGAATAAATAAAAGTAATTTAGAATTTAGTTATCTATTTTTATTAGCTATTTAATTTATTGAAAATATAATAATTATTTATTGCCTTTATTTAAAGTTATAATTAAAACACATATATGTGAAGGAACGACTTCACATATTTCTCCCCAGCGACGAGGAAAAAAAAAAAATCGTCAAACTGGACGAAAATTATAAAAATATAGAACGCTCTCTCTCACCTACACAACAGTGTAATACAATTCCAAAAAAAATCTGCATCCAATTGTGAGAAATGTAAAGTAACCTTTTGCTAAGCAAGGGAAAAAAAATTGTGGCATATAACAATAAATTCGAAAAAAAAATCAATAATAATGACAGTTATGAAATCATGAGACATATTCAGTCATTGTCATGCCAAATTGACATATCTGAAACAAATTACATAATCAATAATTTATATAAATATGATATATAAAATGTGTAAAATATTTAAAAAACAATCATTTATTACAGTGTATGTATGTTTGATAATAAGGAAAAGGAAATCAGTAACCAGAAATATGAAAAACAATTACATTTGTATTTTGTTAATTTTCAAAAAAAAAATTTAATATTGCATTAATATGAAAAAAAATATATAAACATTTTTGATTAAAAAGGACCATTATCGTACACGTGAAAAATTAAATTCTAACAAAGTGAGCCAGAGAGTGTGTATGAGAACAATAGCTATGACAGATATGATGGTTTTGTGATGCCTAACTGAACATAGCGTACTGAACAATATGTGAAAAGCAGAAGAGGCTTCATGTTGTGCAAAAATGACAACCAGCATTCTGCAAAGTGACATAATGAAATGTCCCTCGTATGTGTAAAAATATGTGTAATAAAAAAAAAAAATCTAGCCCTATGTCAGAATAAAAGCGCACATGTAAGAGTTCAAGAAAAATTATTTATTCTATTTTATTTTAACTTTTGTCTATTTTTATGCCTTCTAATTTATTTTGTTTTGCATAAATTTATGAACCAACTTTATTTCAATAGCTTGTGTTGGTAAAAAAAAATATTAAAATTTACTTGTATGAAATAATTTCCTTTTCCTGAACAAAATTTTTATTAAATGAATTAGCATTTGAATTTCTCACAAAAATATGATCTCAATAATAATATAATTTTTAATGCATAAACTTCTGAGTAGACCTGAAATAGGTGATAAGAATATAACTCATAAAAATTGTCAAAAATAGCAAAAAAAATCTAAATATACTATTGTTTTTATAATTACAGTTGAAGTATTATTTTATCGAGCCCAATTAATATTCAATATCTTTTTTAAAAAATATACTGTATGTTATACAGATAATTCCATAATACTGCTCAGTAAGAAATAGTCTTTAACAAAAAAAAAGAGAAGAGTGAACCAGCCACATACTTCTGCACAGACTACTTCTTACAACGCACAGATGATTTCACGGCCATATAAAATACATCTGTGGTGCAAACCTTCCAAAAAGGAATTATTTTAATTAAGAAATTTTAAATAATTAAATATTTAATTTAAGCCGAAAAAAAACTTTCTGCAAGGGTTTTACTCTTTAGACAAGAAAAAAAATTTTTGATAAAAACAAAATTTTAAAACGTACAGACTATGTACGGAAATTTCACTTTTTATGTATTTCTTTGAAAAACAAATAGGCTCTAAAAAAACATAACAGCGTTTATTGCAAGTTGACAAAAATTTATTTACTTTTGTGTATGTGTGTATTATTATTGTAATTAGTCTTTTGTAAAAAAAAATCGCGTGAAAATTTAATAAAAGAAAATGTAATTATCTCCACATGTGAACCAATGAAATGGCAACCAAATAGGTCAGATAAAATTTTGTGAGAGTGTGTGTGTCAAACATTGGGTTGTGAGGCCAAGCTTGAGAATAACGTAGAAAAGCATGGAAAACCATACATGTGAAAGACAATGGAATACTATTGGATAAATTTGCATTATGACTGACAAACTGAGAAACCAGCCAATAATACAATAAATTTCTGACCCAAAAGAAAACATATACAGGAACACATGTAGAAACATAAGGGAAAAAAAAAAATTATAATTTTGTGTGTGTGTGTAAGAGAATTATTAATTATAGTGTTTGCAAACGTTAAAATAAACTGATCATGTTATTCAAGTGAGATGTAAAAAAACTAGTGTGAATTTGTTTAAAAGAATCATATGAAAGAGGTGATGTGTTCACGCAAAGAATCCTTGAAATTTTGACAACCAATGAAAATATAATTAGGAAATTATACAATCCAAATATTTCCAAAAGTCACATACATCCTCATGTTATTTATTTAAAATCTATTAAGTAATTTTATATCAATATCTTTTTTATTTATTATTATTTTCATTATTTTAATTATTTATTTTGTCACCCGAAATATTTATAGAACATGTGTTCATGAATTATAAGTGTACTTGGAAACCAATAAAACATAACCTTCAAAAATTGTTGTGAAAGTGTGAAATCCCCTACACAATTACAAGTGTTGAAACCAATATAATGGTCAAAATCCATAGATTATAGAAGTCATTAATATACTGACAACCAGAGCAACACAATTGTGCTTAGAGGGTAAATGTGTATATGTGAAAATTAAAAATATAATCAAACGGGTGATAAGTTATAATACTTAAACAATATTGTAAAAAAATGAATATCAACTGAAATAATTTGAACTATTAAAAATTTAGTATATGTCTGTAAGTGTTCCAAGAAATATTAAAATTGAAAAAAAAATAAAAAAAATGCCACAAAAATAAATTTCCATTGCCACAGATGAAAGCGCTGAAATTGCGAATTTAACGTGCACAGAAAATTATAAACAAAAAGTAAAAGCAAAAAGTCATGACTAAAATAACAACATTATCCACTGAACTGAGCATATATGAACTGAGATGAGCTGAGCTGAGGTGAGATGAGCTCAGATGAGGCCTCAAAAATTAAAAAAATGCGCATAAAGTAAATATATAAATAGCTTCAAAGGCTATAAAATTGCTCAGCAAAATAATAATATAAAAACTCGAGTACAAGAAGTGTAATCTCACTTCAAAAAGGTGAATAAAAAGAATTTCACCAAATCAGCTGATAAAAGGAACAGTAAAATAAATCTGTTCACACACGTGCAAAAGATGTTTTTTTTTTTTTTTTTTTTTTTTTATCTTAAAAAAAATACTGCAATTATTCAGCAGTGGGCCCAATTTGATGTTAAAGTAAGCTTACTATATATTTTGGTGTGATAATTATTTGCTAGCAATAGTAATAAAATATTCCCATATATATAAGATAGACATATTAAATATAAACACCAATAAACAAACATGAAATATCGAATAAATGCGATAAAATATATCATATGTACAGTAAAAATAAAAAAAAACTCTGCAATCAACGTATTTGAACTGAATGAAAAAAATATATCACTATTATTATTATTAGAACACAAACAAACTCAGGCGGAATGGCGAGAGTTTATTTCTGTTTCAAAAAAAAAAAAAATTAAGCAGTCTTCCGTTTCTGTTTTCTTTTTTTTTTTTTTTTTTTTTATCTTATCACGATTACTCTGAAACTTTTCTTTTCTTTTTTTTTTTTTTACGTAAATGAACGAAATAAAACTATTATGCACATAAAATAAATTTCGTATGAAAGGTAATTAAGGGTTAAAATTTTAGAAAATGAAAGGGGTAGAAAATTAGGTTTCATCTAACAAAATTGAATGAATGTGGAAAAGAAATGTGTGAAATGAAAAATTACATTAGATGTCAATGTTCACGACCAGCATAATAATACCTGGATTTATGCGATAACATCTAACCGACAAAAAAATATAATGTGTTATAAAATTTCTCAAAGTTTATGAAATTAGAAAAAAAAAATAATTAAAAGATTTGTATTAAAATGTAATATTTTAGTTAAAATGGGCAAAGAAAATACTGCGTTATGTTATTATAAAAATTAAAACTTGAAAAAAAATCCGACAACCAAAAATAATATTAGAATAAAATTATGTTTATATGTTTAGGTATCCAAGATATACAACCAATTCTCTTTCTGTATAAGTGATTGTACATGATTATTTAAGAATGCCTGGTAAGTATAATAAATAAAACATTGAACCTTATGTTCAAGACTAACAAATTTGTTAGGTTTACATGAAAGTCAATGTACATAATATCCGAAAAAATTAGAAAAGAAATATGTAAATTTGAAAAATTGTGTGTTAAATTTAAATATTTATCCTCAATATTTTATTTTATTTATATATTCTGTCACTGTGTAAGTGAGTATGTACCTATGCGTTGCGAGAAAGATGTTTTTATATAAACAATATTAGTAAACAATAAAAAAAAAATGTACCCTAAAGAAAAATAATATCATTCGATTTCTGTAAAATATGTTAAATTTTGTGTAAAATTTAAATAGTAAAAATGTAAGTTAATTATAGGAATACTCAAATTAAATGAAGTTTAATGTAAAATCATGCAAACAAAGACAATCAATGCAGATCACCCCACCAAGAAAAATTTGGCCAGTAATTCAAGACAAGGAAAAGAGCACTGAATGCCAACAACACAAGTGCAATTAGCAGCGCTACTAATGCACATTGTGGCACAAAATTACATAAACTTAAATCCTAACATATTAATTGTGCCTCTTTTAATTCAAGGACTTAAATTAAATGTATAAACTTAAATTATTTATTTGTTTAACTATTTTTAAATGAAAGGATAAATAATGGTATTTAGAGAAAAGTGTAGTGTTTTGACAGTTAGGTTTTGAAACACAGTGATGCATAAGATTATACAGCCCTTATCTTTAAGAAACCAATTGTAAAAAAAACTTGATTTAATATAACCATGATAAGAAAAATAAACCCATTATCTTTAAAATTAAAAAAATGAATCTCAATAATTTATGTAAAGGTGTGAAAGTTATGTAACATATTAAGTAAAAAAAATATCAACTAAGTTCTCTAAAATATATTGCTAAATTTTGCTTTAAATTATGACCTTAAAAAGTAATAAAAAACATATAAATTTATGGAACAAAAGTATGAGAATAACTGAAATTATCACTCTAGTTATTTTATTTATTCATTAATTTGTTATATAATGGCAGTTCCAAGCAGGCTAAAATCAGTGAACAAAAAAAATATATGTGTGTAAAAAGATGAGAAATAAGTGTCTAGATATCGACTGATATCAAAAACGAATTTTCGCCGACACATCTCGAAAAGTTATCTAAAAAAAAGGTATGTGTATTTTCAACCTGCCTGAAAAACACCAACATAAGAAATAACTTCAAGTTTAGTTCTTAAATTAAAAATATTAATTAAATTCAATTATTGACAATAAACAGAATAATAAACATTTTTCAAAAGGAAAATCTGAATATGAAAATAAAAAATATACTGAAAGGAAATGCAAATTTGTATAAAAATTGCACCAAAAAAAATTATTATTATTTCCCCCCTTTTTTTTTTTTTTTTTTTTTTTGCATTATGAATGAAAAATCAAGAAATTTCTAAAAATTTATCATCACGCATTGTATATCGGTATTAGCATAAAAAGGAAAATATGAATATGAAAAGTATAAAATACTATAATATGTAAATTTATATATATATATTACACATAAAATTTTAAAAAAAGCAAGTTTTTCCTTTTTTTTTTTTTTTTTTTTTATCATTATTATTATTACTTTTAAAATTGGGAAACAAAAATATATTATATGGAAACAGAAACAAAAATATATATACAGAAATCTGACAATATTTAAGCATCCTTGTTGTTTGTATTATCTAAAAAGTTTTTAATTAATGATGCACCAAGAAAAAATTATGTATCAACAAGGATACTTAAGAGTGAAAAAAAAATATACAAAACACTCACCAACCTTTCATAATCTTGACCTGAAAATAAAACTTTATTTTTATTAATTTTAATAAGATAGGAAATGATTTTCTCCGCGTTCGGTTCTCCAATTACCCCTTCATTTTAGCAAGACCTTGTGTCCTGATGAATAGGTGCATATTTAATGATTTATTTCACTTGACGCAAAATTTTACAAATCTTTCAGGCCTTAGTTCTAAGTGATATTTCTCCTCACGAAAATTAATGTTCGATTCGCCATGCACAAAAATAACATTCCATTAGTGTCCACGGAAATGTTATCTCGTGTATATGTTCTTTATTAAAAAAAATCATAAGCGGACATCGTTCTTTCCCGTATGAATATTATGTCTCAGCAGGACTTGAAAAAAACAAAAACTGTCGAAAAGACGAGTACTAAATTTGAAGACACTGTAGCAGAGAACATATGAAGCAACACAGGATGAAACAACAAGCTATGAAACCACAAAGGCCACAGTAGAAAAAGCGGCGGGGACTGCATCACAAAGCATTTTTTGGCGAATAGCAGAAACAGCGGCCGGCCAGCACAGAGTCGCGGAATATGAGATCAAAAGTTCTCTGACTAGAGTCGAAAAGGACCAGCGCCGGTAATCCATTAAAGGAGATAGACTAAACACTGTATGGCTCTCGCAAACATATTGCGTTCCAGAGAGAAATATCGGAGAGCTGATGAGTCGAGCGTAACCTATAAACACAAGCTGCTATTCTCGGCGTATTGTCCCATACACAGCAAAAAGTATTTCACGATGAGAGGATCAAAAGAGGACAAACTGCCGATACGATGCGTCCAATCCATAGTGTGCTCCAATCAGTGACATCCACAATGATTTTTCTCACAATTTAAAAATAATACAGCGACGACAAGTCATGTAGATCAAAATCCTTCAATTGAGATTAAAAACCATCGCGGTAAATAAGTTTCCATCTTCTTAAAAAAATTGCTATGATTTTATATTAACTCATAAAGTCATTTTAAACAAAAATGCCCCTCTCTCTCACCAATGCATCTCGAACTGGTTGGTCGCTGGTCTAGCACCAAAGTGTGTCCAGTAGAAATCCTGGGATTCTACTGTTAAAGTTCCAATTTAATGTCCAGGTCCGTATAGCTGAAAAAGAAGGCCGTCGAAACAAAAAGAACTAATAGTTCGCAGCAAAACATATTTATTTTCTTTTGTAGAGTTTCATAAGAAAATGAACAGTACATTAACAGTGTAATTTCAGCATGACCATTAGTTACGAGAATGCAAAAGATAGGGGGTGAGAGAGAGAGCTACGAGGTTACATGTTATTCAATCAACAGTTGTAGAGCGAATTCTCAAGTTGACTCTACTGCCATTAAGATCAGACTGATGAATTACGCCAAAATTATTAAAACAGTGCCAAACTTTCCAGCCAAAGCTAATCCTTTGTTTGTAGAATAATTTAATATAAATATTTTGAATTTATTAATTTCGTTACAGTAGTTTATGCCAAGTTTTATCGCCAGAAGACCGTTATTTAAGGGAGACACTCAGACTAGGATTTATTGCACATCCTGTGATAAAAAAAATCTAAATTACCCTTTAATGATATTAGAACGGAAATGTATTGCTTAATTTAGCCTCGAATAAATAAACATACGCAATTTAAAAGAATGAAAATGTAATTATGTATCCAACGGTTTATAACATGGAAATAATATTTTTTTATATTTTATTTATTAAATGATTTAGAAGAGCTTATAATTTTGAGAGATGTCATTTAAAAGGAATATGTTTTTGTTCTCAGACGATTTAAAAATAGCATAAGGGATAAAGTATTATTAGAATTAAGATATTTATTATAGACAAAAGCGAATAAATAAAAGTAATTTAGAATTTAGTTATCTATTTTTATTAGCTATTTAATTTATTGAAAATATAATAATTATTTATTGCCTTTATTTAAAGTTATAATTAAAACACATATATGTGAAGGAACGACTTCACAGTGAGATTCAATTTCTGATGAATCATTGTTAATATCAGTGCTATCTTGAACTTTCCATATTAAAAATTTTACTGTCGGTTTGATAGTTACATTGGTTACAACATGCGGATTTCTGGAAGTCTACTGCATTTGTTCATGAAGTATTTAACATTATGAAAATTAAATAATGTAGTTTTAATATTGATGTTGTATGATTATGAGAAAATTATACCTTAAGTGCATATTTAAATCAGCATATTTAAGTAAAATTTGAACATTTAAGAGAAATGTAATATGTATATACTTGGTTACAAATGAAATGTATTCCATGTTAAGAAGGAAGTTTTATCTGACATTTGTTGGGTTGGATGTCTTTGATTTTTTCACAACTATGCTCATGCTCTAATATGCATGATTTACTTTTTTTTTTTTTTAATATACGTATTGCATATATTATTTTAAAAGGGTAGGGAATAGCTCGATACATTGACGAGATGACACGGCAATTAATTTAAAAGCAAACTTTATAAAAAACAATCTACCTTGAATTTAATACTCTAATTTTTCCTATAATATGATAATAATATAACGTGATTTATCATTTAACATGAATTGGAAGTTAAAGGGCTGGCAACTTGTAAAATTAATTTAAAATGTCAATGCAAAGTGGCCTAAAAGGAAAAAAAAATCTTATTTTAAATTATTTTAAAAATATCTTAAAACTCAATAATTTTGAAATGAATTGAAAAAAGTTTGACAGTGAACATATTATTTTTAACTCTTGCCAAAATCAGTTTACAATTCAAGATTTTTAAAATACTTGTTTTTCAGCTCCAATGCAAAAAAAAAAAAAAATTCGGGATTTATAATCTAACATGATTTAAATTCGGAAGATTGCAAGCTCGCATGTCTTAGCCGAATAATATGAAAAAAGGAATACTGCTAGCACGCAAATATTAAAATCTTAATGCAAAGTGACCTGAAAAGTTACATTTTAATTAATTAATTTAAAAAAAAATCTATCAAACAGAATTTTACAAAGAACCATCCCGATTAAATCAGCCGTTATTTATTTTATTAGTATTATTTTTTTTAATGAGGGGAAAATTGCATTAAAGACGGTCTATTCGTTTGGACGTTACTGTGCCTCAAACACACAGTCTTCAAACTTATCATAACCCCCTCCTCTTTCTTATCTTAGTCGGTGTTAAAATTAATACGGTAGCACTTACAAAAAAAAAAAAAAAAAAAAAAAAAACAGACAAACAAACAAAAAGAAAAATACCATTGTATATTTGACATAGCGGATAGACACTGACAGGAAGGTGCATGGTGTTAAATGTGCCTGTAAAAATGTTTCTACATATAGTGCCCCCCTGTCGGGGAACCGGTGCCCCCCCCGTCGGGGAATTTCTGACGCCACCACTGACTAAGATTAAAAAAAAAAAACTTTCTACTAAACATTTTAGATAAGTTTTAAAGATCTAAACATTCAAAAACATGTCCACTCTTAATCCCCTGACCACTTTAGATGAGGGCAAAATTATAATGTTTTCTCTGTAGAATTTTATAGTAGTCTTTGAAATGTTGGTTACTTTCACATGAGATTAAAAAATATAACTATATATTTCATGATGAACCTTCTGAATTTTAGATGTTTTTCAAATTTCAAAGAATAAATTTAAAAATTATAATTATATGATTCTGAATTAAAAGTGTACTGTGAATAAACAGATCAGTCAACATGTATATGTCAAGTACTAGCAGTCAGAAGGTTATATGTGTAATAATGCCAGTTCTAAAAATTACTGTACATAATTGTACTAATGCCTTCTACATTTCTTTTTATGGCATTGTTAAAAAGGTTTTGATTATTTACAAATTTGAATTTTATTATTACTTTTTTATCTAGAGAGACGATAGGCGTCATCAGAATGATGAAATGAAAAATGATTGGTCAGAAGGTTATATTAGGAATGGAAATGGTTATCAACACCGTAATCATCGCCATCATCATCAGCCCCAGAAATCTCCTCAACAACAACATCAGCAGCAACCTAGGCTTCCACGATTACCACTACGTAATCAACAAAATTACTCTCATCAACAGTGAGTAATTATTTTATTTCTGTTATGGAACTGATTATGATATACTTATTACAATCTTTTTTATTATTATTATTTTAGGTAACATAGTAATCAAAATTGAAGTTAATTATATATTTATCAATTAGTAGCGTATGAGTGTAGTATGAAAAGAAGATTGGTGTATATAATTATAATAAGAAAATTCTATTTATGTAATAACATTGAGACTAATAAAACAGTCATCCTGTATAGGAAGTAGGGAAGGGGTGTTGTTAAAGAGCTAAACTTCGCTTATTATTTTATATTGATCAATAGATATAATCTTTGTATTTAATTGATAACAATTTTGTCAGCTAGATGTGGAACATATCTAACTTAATTTGGATTTCAATTAATTCTAATAAATTTTTTACTTTTCATTCATTTGGATTTTATTTAACATTCACTTCTGGTTTTGCCAAAATTTAATAAAATACTTTACTTAACTATTGTTAGATAATGAGGATTTTCCTTGTTATTATATCTTGTTAAAGACAAAAACAGTTTTGTAAGTGTGATTCGCTGTTAAATGTTGCTGCTTGAGGAAGGGCATAAATTGAACATTGGTAATTTTTTACTGACCCCCAGGACTATAGAAAAATAAAGTGGGACTTTTCTAAAAGGTGACAATTTTTAAAAGACATTTTTTTACAATTGAAATTTTAATTTTTAAATATATATTGTGGGAATTGTATTGTCTAATATCACTGCTAGTAATAAGCAATATAAAATTCAGTTGTTTTATTTTAAACATCCAAAGAGAAGAAAAAACATTTGTTAGATGACCTCATCTCATCTGGGTTTTTTTTATTATTATTATTTCATTCTGTTATTTTATTAATTTTAATGTAAGAAATAAGTGAAAGAAAACATGTTTCACGTTTACTTGTTTATTTTAGGTATGAAAATCAGTATCGTATAAGAAATTCTAACACTTTACCAGCATTGAAGCAACCTCTTGTTCCTGTAGTTGATCATAGGTTAGATAAGCCTAGGAAATCAAGAGGTCCTAGAGCCCCAAAGCTTGCAGACCAAGTTACTAATGGTTGAATGAATATATAGGATATAAATTTTAGTATGAAATTGGTTTCATTACAGTGAGGTATTTTAAGGCTGTCTTTTTTTTTTTCTATTGAAATATATTCAAATGATTAACTATTTATCAGACAATAAGCTTCCTCCCTCATTCTGACAATAAATGTTAAGTTTTATAAATTGTAAGGGTAGGGAACTGGCAAACGTTAGGTCTAAGTCAATCAAATTAAAACTTATAAACTTTAATTATTAAGTGATTGTTAATCTTAATGTTTCTTACAGACATGATATAACTTGTCATCAGTTACATTGTCTGCTAAACAATACTTTATTTTATGACTTAGCCTCTCTAATTATCTTTGAGTGGGAATTCATGCACTTGAAACAAAATAGTTTGCTTTATGAATGTATAATTTTACCAATATGCATGTGAGTTTAAGGAAATATGCCAACAGCATACTTGTCAACTCTCCCGATTTCGGCGGAAGACTTCCGAATTTTCGATCTATCTCCCGATTTTCCGATCGGAAGTTAAAAATTTCCGATTTATCATAAAAGAGAGAAAATCACAAAATTAAACAATGTTTATTACAAAAAATATCAGGCATGTAATTTTTTCGCAAATTCGCGGAAATCCGCAGTTTTTTTTTTTTTTTTTTTTTTTTTTTTTCATGTTTCATTCAATTCCACGAATTAATTTCTGCCGCGTTTAAAAAAATCGCGGATATCGTTCATTTATAAAAAAAAAAAACCTCATTAGTGAGCGACGATCAAATGCTCTACGAAAGGCTCCCGATTTTTAATCTTTTTCCATCCACAACATGAATGTCAATATTCATTTTAAAGTTGCTTTATGAGATTCTAGAACCTTCAAAGAAATAAAAATGTTAAATATTTCTAGCACATCTAATTATTTTTTGCCCCCCCCCCCCTTTTCACATCTCCAAGTAGCGATCGGCAATCAAATGTTCTGCAGAAGCCTTTTGTTTCCCGATCTTTCTCTATCCACAACATAAATGACAATATTCATTTTAAACTTGTTTTGGCAGATTCTAGAAATATAATTGAAAGAGTTATTGAAAATTTTTTCTGCTAATTTCTAATTTTATCCATAGTTAAGTTTCCAAAAATTAAGTATGGAAATATGTGTACTTCGTATTAAAAAAAAAATCTCCCTAATTTCAGTTAAATCTCCCTAATTTTGAACATGAATCTTCCTATTTCTCATTTTTTAAGGTTGGCAAGTATGCAACAGTATTAAAGTGATTATCCTAAATGCTCATCATACTTAGTTAACCTTGCACATCCAATCCAACTTAGGGCAAACAATAGCAAAACAAATATTTTTTGCTTGAATTTGATAAAATCTCACACTTCTCTGAAGATAATTAGACCACAATATAAAGTGACCTGTGTATGCATTAAATTAAAAGTTTGTCATTTAATTTTTTGCATCTGTCTGTCAACACATGTAGAAAAACTTTAAGAGTACTTTGGTGTCTTTAATTGGACAGTTCTCAAAAGGTGGGCACAGAACACACACCATAACTTTAAACTTTAATAATAAATATAAATGTAATTCTCATTGACTTGAATTTTTTTTTTTTTTTTTCCCTCGCTAGAATTCTAATTTTGTTCAAAGACAAGAATTGATACAATTTATTGTAAAAGATTTGTGTAAATATCCTAAAATTTTATTATTTTGGACTAAAAAGGTGAATTTTGGACATCCAAAACATTAACTGATTTCAAGATGTAGCACCAGAAAAAGTTATAACTTATTTTCAGGTACTTTTAACAAAAAGTAATGAGTAGACATAGGAAAGTGATAGTGTTTGATAATTTCTTCATCAGAAAGTAATACAAAATAAACTGGACTTTTACAAAAGGAAATATTTTGCATTTTGTTATGTCCAAAAGTAACGAACTAAACATTGCTATTTTAACACAAACTATGTTAAGTCTATGTAATCTAAATACTCTTATCTTTCTTTAAAATAATTTCTTAAATATTACTATTATAAATATTTGTGGGGTTTTGTAAAATTTCTTTTCAATCAATACACTTTTCTGAAATAAGAAACTGCTATGTCTGAATCATATGAAATAGCAATAATTTTTTTTTTTTTTTTTTTTTTTTCAGTAACTATATTAAATAACTATGACCTGATATCTTAAAATGTATAAAGACATTTAGTATATATATTTTTTTTTTTTTCTAAATAATTAGTTGTTTTCTTTAAATAAAGCATATTTAATGCATTACTTGTAGTTAACGTTTAATGTTCCCACATCTTGAGAATTGCCCAATTGCATATGCAACAATTTATATAATTTTATTCATACTTCTTTTCCATAACTTGCTTTTTTTTTTTTTTTTTTTTTTTTTTTTTTAAGAACAAGAGACTTATTTCTTTAAAATTAACCAAATGAAAAAGATTTTTTTTTTTTTTTGCCTTTAGAATTAAACAATGTTGAAACTGGTTAGGAAAAAAAAAAAATTAGTTATAATTACAATTTTTTTAATTTGTAATTTATCTATCTTTTATGTAAAAATTTTAAAGTGAATATCGTGACATTATAAGCATAAGGATATGATGTCAAAGGTGCCACAAGATAAAATAATAAATTGTCATCTATGATGTAAAGGGAGAAGGGGGGGGGAGGGAAAGCAAATGATTTTTAGTGAGTGAAATATTTTTATTGAAAAGCATCTAATAGTAAAAAAAAAAACTTATCAGGAAGAATAAACAATAATTCAAATTGTAGAAGACGGGGTAATGGCAGAGGAGGGGGGGGGGGGGAATGGCCCAGGTGTGAATCCCGGACAAGACATGGATGTGTTTAACTCTGTCTTTAGGGGCTATGATTGCTGCCAATTTTATTGGGGGGGCCAATTTTGCCAATTATTGCCAATTTTATTATTCAAAGGGTTAAAATAACTATATTCAGCAAACTCTTAAAACTGCTTCTATTTAAAGTTACCCATATTCTATAACGCAAACAGAACCAGCTTCCCATTTTACAGGGTTGCCACGCTACCTGGAGAACCTGGAATAGTCAGGGAATTTGGAAATTGACCATGAAAGTCAGGGAATTTGATTATTTTAGCCAGAATCTGGAAAAGTCAGGGAATTTCATACGGTTATTGTGAAAAAAAAAAAAAACTCATTTTTCCTCCAACATAGTCACTTTTCAGTTTTTTTTTTTTTTTTTTTTTAGCCAGAATCTGGAAAAGTCTGGGAATTTCATTCTCCTATTTGAGTGGCAACCCTGTTGACAAATGACTGATCTGCTATGCAACTTTATATCAATAAAAAAGAATATTAATCTTTCATATATCTTTCATATAATCTTTCATATAAAGAATATTAATCTTTCTTTGATTATTAATCTTTCATATTGCTTTTATATACAAATATAATTTTAAAAAATCTAAATTTGTAAATTTTTGTGTCCAGGGATGTGAGGGATGAATTGCACAAGAGAGAAAAAAAAAAAAAATTATTTGGATCTTAGATACATTATTTGTTTTAAATTTTGTTTGTCATTTATTAATGATTTTCAGGTTGTTTTTTTTTTTTTTTTTTTTTTTTTTAAGTGTTTGTTGTCTAGGTTGTTTTTTAAAAAAGTAAAAAAATCAATGACAAACTAACTGAAATGAAACCAATTTCATACTATTAGCTCTATTGTATTACTAGGCTTTACAAATATCTCATTCCATTTAGTATACTTTTGTTATATCTATTGCTTTTTTTCTTTGTGATATATATATATATTATTGTTGTTAAAGCTTTTAGTATAAATATGAGTAGTGGGGTTGCCAGACTAAGATTTTTATTTTACCATAATTTGTTATGGTTTTATCGCACTATTGGTATTTTAAACTTTTTACCAAACTGTATTACACATACCAGTAATGATTTCTTAAAGAGATTTTTTTAAAACGCATGAGATTTTTAAAATTATTTAATGCAACATAAAATTAAATTTAAAAAAAATCATAGAATTTGTCCTGTTCACTTAAAATGTTTTTTGACATTTCAACTGTAAATGATTTTTCTTCTGTATAATATGCATTTATGTAACGTGTTTATGCAGCAAAATGTACATAAAAAAGTAAAAAATTTAAAATACATTAAAAAGTCTGGGGAATATTAAAGTTACTAAAAGTTTATATGTGAAAAAAAAAGGAAGAAATCATTGTACGGGAACCATTTAAATGTATGATGTAAAATAAGTCTGAAAAACATACAAGTTGCGGGGGGGGGGGGGGGGGGGGACATATAGTCTGGTAACCCTAATAAGTAGAGTAAGTTTTACTGTTGCTCTTTTTATTTTACTTCTCTCTTCTGTGATGAATTTTTACTGTTTCTATTTTTTCTGAATTTTAATTAGGAATATCATTTTATGCATTTTGAAATCTGGGATCAATTTACTGATTATTTTATTTTTCTCATGAGATTTGGTTTTCTGTCATTTTTCAAACTTTTAAATACTTAGCAGGTAATGCATTTATACAAACGTTTCGAGCAAGTTCAGCTGCTTTATAATATAATACAAATGTGCATTTCTCAAGATATTATGCTAAAACAAAACTCATATATTTTGGTAAAAGCTTTTTTATTTATACGATGTTAAATAAAAAATATTTACATTTCTACTGTTATTTTAACATTAATAATGAAAGCGTTAATCTATTTTTTTTTTTTTTTTTTTTTTTTTGTGATTGCTACAATGTTTATATTTTGCTTATGCAAATATGATTTGTTATAATGAATATATATGGGGAAAAAAAGTTTTAAATTAAATTCTTTTCCATTTTTATAATCTTATTTTTTCAGTTTTTTTCCTTTCTTTTTTAAAAATATTCCATATTTCGTTAAGATTTACATACTTTATGTTTTATTGATTTATTTTTTAATCAGTTCAGTGGTGAAGACGTGTGTATGTCGTATCTTAGCAAATGTGGTGTGCTAAGATTTCACTGCACAATTATATACTGTCACATCAATACAGTATTTGTTTTCAGAAGTTTTTTAATTGAAACATTTCTGGTATTAAATTAAGATAAGTATGCATTAGTTTATTAAATAAATAGAGAGCAAAAAGTTATTTTCTTTTTTTTAAAGAAAATATATTTGTTTTGTCAAAAAGAAAAAATATTTTTTTATGTTATTCTTTCACACTTCCTCCTTGTACATAAACAGAGATTGCGCTTGACTCACATTTTATGTGTAAATTCAAAATTTTGGTGGAATTTCACTCATTACTTTGAGTCAGACTTGACTCATAAAACTACAATACTTCTTTCCGAAGAAATAGCAAAAACTCAAATCAAAGTTGAATGAGTTTAATGACTCAGGATAGATTCAACAACAATTATGGATTTAGATTTTTATGCAGCTATCAAAAATATCGAAAGTGTAAAAAAATATGAGGTACTAATAAAGGTGATTTAAAACACTAACCATTTTATAAACTTTTTTTTTTTTTACATTAGTTATTAAAATAAAATAAAAATAAGAGATTATTAATTAAATATATATATATATATATATATATTTTATCACATATTGATAATACGAGGGTATACAAAAGTATATATATATTTAGAAATTTTGTTGTATTTGCATAAATAGCATGTACAGTTTGTTTCACAGTGAATATGAAAAGACAAACTTAAATTTAAAAAAATTATTTTATCCTAATTACAGTTTTTATGCTATTTATTTAAATTGTCTTGTTCAAATATATCTAAAATAGAACAGGTGAAGATTTGACTTTTAATTCATAGACAGTGAATCAATGTGACTCTCATATTTTCAAGTCTAGAGGGACCTCTGCACATAACATTATCGTCGTTAAACTTTGCTGATTTTAACTATGGAGATTTTTACTTTTTGGCTGTTTATTATTTATAAACTGATAAATTATTGAAATATATATATATACATTATTTTATAAAAATATTTTTAAAGTAATTTTTTCTTTGAAGCCATTTATTTTTAATATCATAAGTATAAATTTACCATGGAGGCAATGTATCATTTAATTTCTGCTTCAGAGAAAATAGTCATGTTTACGAATTGTCTTTTATTTTCTGATTAAAATATTTAAAAAATTACTTTACCATAAGATTTTTAATCTATATAAAAAAAAAATGCAGGATTTTGTGTTAAAAACTCTATTTCTCATTTGTAATACTGGTCATAAGCTATACCATTTATTCTTCATAACCCTTTAGGCATTAATAAAATTAGGATTATAACGGATTGTTTATACATTCTTTGAGTGGACTTATTAATGCTTATTTAATTAACTTAGCAATTATTTTTACCTATACAAAGTTTGATTCATAAGCATTGCAGGGAAAATCAAAATTGTATGTTATATTAATTTTTTTTTTTAATATATTATTTTACAAAATGCAAAAAATGTTATTTCTTTTAATTATAAAAAAAAAAAAAAAAAAAAAAGAATCTTTTTATACTGCACAATTTTTTGGAATATTATGACATGATGGTTATAATCTGGTTGCTAAAGATCTGAAGATTGGAAATAATTATAAGGTGTTCACAGTATTAATACACAATTTATTGAAGCATTTTTCTCAATACTGCATTATGGACTGTGCATATTAGTGTACATACTTTTCTGATATTGTATTTAACTTAAGCTGGATGCACACTAGGCGATGTTTAGCTTGTTCTTGCTTATATTGAATATTTTATGGTGTACAATGGGCTCGCATTTACAATTTATTTTATTTTGTAACTCACTTACTTAATTAAATATATTATTTTTATATGGTTTGAAATTTCGACAAAATATCAGATGATGTGGATCCTTAAAAATCGAATTTTAAATGCTTGGAGAACTGAAAGCTGGTATGAATAATACAAAACTAATCAAGAAATTTTATTTTATATTTGACTCAGGGGTGATTCTTTTCAGAAATTTAAAAAAAATTAAAAGCTATTCATAAAAAAATAAATCTTTTAAAATTTTTTATACTTTATTTTTGAAAAGTTTACTTTTAATGTCTAATAAAACATTGTAATTTATGGCAGTAAGCTCATATTCAAAATCAAGATGAAACATATGAACATTATATATATTTATATGTGTGTGTGTGTGTTCATACATATATGATGTTTTGGTATTAGGGTGAAAGTCATTCGACTATGTTCAGATCCTAGGCCTGAGGGAGAGTATCATCCATGGGGAGTTTTCTAAGGGACCTGTATTTACGCAAGTTTAACCATGGAAAACTCCAAATTGGTAGGTTGGCGAACATGATCTGGAATCTCATCTGATATCTCACGTCTATCACTTTTGACAACATATGATGATTAGAATATATATATATATATATGTATGTAACAGTGTTTCATTTGCTGTAGAATTCAGAAAATTCTTGTTTTACATAGAATCACCCCTGATTCTAGTCTACAAGTACAATAGTTAATCAATCCATTCCAATATTGTATATTAATATTCTTGTTAATGCCAATTATGCCCAACATTTAAAGTTAGCAACAGCTGTCGCTGCTTAATATGTCAAGTTGAAAATGGCTGGAAATGGTCTTGTGAAAAAGTGATACTAGTATTGCATTTATAAACAATGATCATATGCTTATTTGATGTGTAATATTTAAACATTGTATATATTTATTTAAAGTTATAAAAATATTGATTAAATTACTTTCTAAAGAAAGATGCATTGGGTGTAATGCTAAGTAAGCTTCAATTCTCAATTACAAATAAAGCATAAGAAGATATGTTTTTTAATCTTTGCTTTTAAGCTTGTTTGGTTGTATATATTTTATGTAATACTACTAAATAACATTTAATATCTGATTTTGAAAGAGGGTCCATTATGTAAAAAATATTAAACTCTTGTTTAATTTATTTATTTATATATATATATTTTAATCTCTTGACATGCAAATATATTGCCAGTTTATCATAAACTATATAAATTGAAAGTGTAAAATAATACGAAATGTACCATTCCTAATTTGGACCTACAAAAAATTGTTTCCCTTTCTACAATAGCAGTTATGTATAAGTTAGCTTAGTTCTTTACGGAATTGTAACTTAAGACTTATATCCTTAATTATAAACAAGAATTGTGTTTTTGTTTGTCTATAATATTAACTTTATGCTTAAAAAAAAGTATAAATGAAAAAAAAATATTAATTCCTAAGTGATAATATGCAGTTGGACCTCAGTTTTAATAAAGTAATTAAAATTAGCAAAAAATTAAAATAATCTTTCTTAAAAAATGGGAAAATTGTTAAATTGAGGTCCCACTTAGATGATGCTGAGAGAAATTTTTTTCAATTTAGGTAAGATTGATATTATTTTAGAAATATATTTGTTTTTGAAGTTTTATTAAAATTTTGAAGGACTCCATACAAATGTCTTTAATCCTTTTTATTCTTAGCTTGCTAATAGATGATGTTAATTTAATAGTTTTGTTATTGTGCAATGCTCAAAAATTAACTAGATTATGCAAACATTGATTATAAAATGTATATTTGAAGTGTTATTTGTATATCAAGGGACTAAAAATTACCACATGTATTATAAAACTATACAATTTTTGTGATTTAATAAATTACTCTGCAATATAATCTGGCAAGAGGATGTGATTTAATTTTATTTTAATCATTTGTACATTGTGTTTTATATGTTATAAAAGTACTTCTCATATGCATACTGGTTTAATTTCATGTTACTGAAGAAAAGGAGGTAACTATTTTATAATAGAAAATTATTTTATGAATTAATTGTCCTATCTTTTGTATACATGTTATGTTGAATCTCTGGAAACT
This sequence comes from Salticus scenicus, assembly GCA_963930645.1. Classification (NCBI taxonomy): domain Eukaryota; kingdom Metazoa; phylum Arthropoda; class Arachnida; order Araneae; family Salticidae; genus Salticus; species Salticus scenicus. Next base: position 181,890,479 of record OZ005659.1, read on the forward strand.
ACATGGCCTGCCCGACATCATACAATTTTGTTGTTTGCTCAAGCAAAAATGTTCATCAGTTATTTAATTATATATAATTAAATAAAATAGAATTTTTAAAGTGAAAATGAGAAGCTACAGTTCAAATTGTAAGTTTGTAATATTTTGTTCTTTTCCTTTATGGCCATGTAAAACTCATTTATCGTTAAAAAAAAAAAAAAAAAAAAAAAAAAAAAAGAGAGAGAAAGAAAAAAGAAGGAAAGAAAAAAAAAAATAATATCTAAACCAAAAGATTTTTTTTTTTTTTTTTTTTAAGGTAATTTTATGAATTGCAGAAAAATGCACATTGTTTTATTTATATATATATAATTTGAAATTTGTACTTTTCCAAATGTATCAAGATCACATGAAATGAAATTTAAGCGGGAAACACTGTAGTGAATACTTTCATAAAATACATACACACACAAAATTATCCTCTGTTAACTGTCATTTAAATCATCATTTATTTCTAAATGCTAATTTTGCAGTTTCACTTGAGAATATTCAGCTTATCTAATCAAATCAAAAAGAAATTAGAGGGAATGTGCATCGGATTTAAAAAAAAAAAAAAAAAAAAAATCCCCACATTTAAAAAGACACTTTAATGGACAGTTTAAAAAATTACCTTGTAAAATATGAACTGGAGGCACAACTATAATGTTTTTAAAGAGTAATTAAAAATTTTGTATAAAACATATTTATTCATACAAAATGTAAAATAGACTTTTCACTAAAATTTTATGGTAAAAATAAATCTACATTTATTTCCATATTTTTAAAAATTTGTTAATGTATATCAGTTTTAATAATTTTAAATGAATGTGAAGTATAACAAAAACAAAGTATGCATCATGAAAAGTACAGTGTTTCTCATCCAAAAGTTTCACAAGACATTTTATGTGTTTAGTTTAACCCTTTTAGTGCCAGCAGAAAGCAGTGTACCTCTGTGTAGAAAATTGAACAATTTGATAAATTTTTAGGAAAAAAGCCCATTAGGAAAAAAATAAAAATAATGATGACAAATTCAAAAGGGAGAATAAATTAATGCCATTACATTCTAATATTTAATGAAAAAAAAATATGACATAAATATATAAAACATTACAATAAACAGAAAAAAATAATTCTTTTACGAAACGGTATTTGCATGTAAAAAAAATCGTTTGGTCATAGCTCTCTGCTGTTTTATTATTTACTTATTTATTTTTATATCAGTTCATTATCAATCTTACCCTCTAACAAATTCATTAGTCAAAAGAGCCAAAAATCAAGTATAATAATTCAGATTTTTTTTTTTTTTTTTTTTTTAAAGAACCATGTTTCTTGGTTTATTACTAACATTAATATAAAACCAGATAGCATAATAATTTAATTGACAAAAAGATTATATATATATTAATAAAAGTATGGCAAAACATGCACTTGTATGTTGTTGCTTTTACATTCAAGTAGGATTCCAGGTTCTTGTCAGTAAGACTTTTTGTTTTAATTTAATTTTGTTATGGCCTATGCTTGGGGCAAAAAAAGTTTGTGTAAATATGTGGAGCCAAAGGATTAAATGACATCAACACTACCAATGCTCAAATCACAGTCTTAAATGGATTTGCAGAAGAGCCGCAATGAAATGACTAAATAATCGTATGCATCTCACAAACCACCATTTGCTGACCATTGTTCTACTATGTACACAGTCTTTGCACCAACCAGCATAGAATGTAACAAAAAGTAAGTCCATAAACAATTTTTTTATTTCTTTATCAAAGAAATTAAAACCTTTAAGATTTTTCATCAATTGAGATAGTTTTCTTGCAAAGCGAACTATTTTCCCAGTAGTAAGGTACCGTTACATTTGCTACAGTATGTTGTCCTTGGTACATTTTGCAAGTGTTACAAACAATGGTATATCATCATCCAGCACTAAAGGGGTTAATAACTACATTTACTTTGCTGTACCTCATTTATATAATTGAACACAATTTTGTAATGGTTGTGATTTAAATATTTAAGACTTTAGTTTTGTATTTATGGAATTGACTAATCAAGTTGTGCATATTTAATCAATTCCTTTATTTGATATTGTACTTTTCTTTTTTTTTCTCTTAAGATCTGTTTTTATTCAACTATTTTTTTTTTCAAGCTTTTGTGATATTTTGCATGTATTATGTAGTTATCTATTTTATATTTTATTGCTTTGCTTAGTTAGATTATAATTTTTGCTGATTTTTAGATACCATGCTCAGTATTTCAATGTGAAATGTTTATGCGCTGCAGAAAAGGGTACATATATAAATATATTATATATATAAATGTCTTGCATATACAAAATAAAAATTTATTAAACCTTGTTCATTAGGTGATTTGTTTTTTCTGTTACTTTCTCTAGAATTACTTGTCACAAACTTTCTTATGTTAAAAAAAAAAAAAAAAATATCTATCTAATCAATACTGAAGGTTATTCATACATTATGTTAACAATTTTGTATTCATTCTCCTTATTTGCATTTTGAGATTTTAAAGGGGGGGAAAAAAAATGACAATTTCAGAATATTGTCTGATGTTGTTTTCTTTTGACTGGAGTGTAAATTTAAAAGTTTATTTTGAAAATGGCTTTTAAAATTGATAGATTGCTTGAAAGTTTTAAATAACTGTTTTTTTTAAAGGAAAATGCTCATATCAGTTATTACATTTGTAAAGAAAATGTAATACATTAAATTTGAAAGGGAAGATTGACTGTGAAACCCTAAGTTTTTTTGAATGCAGATAAATACCAAGAAAGTTACATTACTGTTTTTCAAAGTAAGTCCAGTATTCAAAGGTCCATTGCATTGAAACTAGGAATAGCTGCTGACTTTCTAAGTCGAATCTTCCATAAAGATTTAAAGTTAAAATGATGATATTTAAACCTGAAGTTCGTCTGCTTTTGCCAAGGCATATTGCTGAAAGAAAAACAAATTGTTGAAAATATAAAATATGTGGTAACATTTGATGAGGCATGAGTGTACAGTCAACTAACTCCCTTTAATCCACAGATCTGCAAATCCTGTAATCTGCAATTGATTTTTTAATGTGAACAAAGAAATTTACAGTTGAGATTTTGAAAATGGCTATATTTCTTATATTTTTATTTTTTTCATTTTTTAATTGAATTTTTAGCTTAATCTTTGCTTTCAAACACAATTGAGGGGGGGGGGGGAACAGATTATCGCATTTATTATCCTGCAATTCATATGGACTAATGCCAGGTCAAGCCAAAAAACATCAAGAAAATATATAAAACTTTAAAACTATACATCAGTGTTTAACAAAATTAAAAATAATCAAAAATGAATACTCATTTCTCCACTTAAAAAATGTTTTCTTTTTGCATTTTTAAAATGTTTTCTTCTTTTATTGCTGCTATGTATTATTTAAGTATGCTTAAATTATTTATCTTCATATGTGAATATGATTGATTAGTTTTATTAACATAGAAGAAATATTTTATTCTGAATCTTATTGGAAATTGTCTTTCCATTGTAATGTCTATATAACTGACTTTATATCTATCTGCAAAAGAAAAATTTAAACAAAGGCAGCGACCTCTAATCTGCACAACCTTTGGACAAAACTTTTTGCAGGTTAGAGGGAATTGACTGTATTTATATGACTATAATAATAAGATAATTTTCTACTGTTCAATAGACAAAAAATGATCATGTGAAATGACCCTTGTCAGTCTACAGAGAAGTTCCCAAAGGGATTCATTCGTTGCAGGATTTCATTATAAAAAAAAATTAAAACTTAAAATGTAGCATTAAGTAAAACTAAAATTAACTATACTATCTATCAACAAATTCTTTAAATATTGGTTCTAAAATAAATTCAAACCTTAGATGAAAAGGACATTTTATACAGTTGAGCCTCGCATGAACAAAAGCCTCTAGTCACATATTTTACATCTCTAATGAATTTTTGTGCTTTCATAAAGAAGCTTTAGGAAAACAGCATCCAAGCAAACTGAACAGACTTAGGAAAACAACTCAACAGAAGTTGAGTAAAATTGACAATGGTACTAAGAAAAAGTTAACATTCATGGAAAACTGAAGTTAGAGCTATTGTTAAAAACCATAGCTGTCAGATAAAAGCAAATTGCTGAAAAAAAAAAAAGTGGCATTTATACATAAAAATTAACTATTTATATCATTTTTATAAAGAGTGAATTACCTTCTATAATAGTTTGTTAATATTTCTTGATTATTAACTCATTTACACAATTTAAATGATTAAAATACAATACAATTTAGAAGTTAATACATATTAAAGAAATTATACACTCATGTTTGTGAAAAATGTTACACCATGAAAGAATTGTCAGAAATTAAATTTATTCCACTTATTACTAATAGTGGTACAAATAAACGATCAAATGTACAAGACAAAAAAAAAGGAAACGGAGGTCTGAAATCAGTACTTTGTGTATGTGCCACTCTGAGCGATGAGAGCCTGTACACATCGTGGCATTGAACCATACAGGTTCTGAATATAATCCTGAGAAATGACATTCCAGATGGCTTCGACTTGATGCAAAAGTTCAATCTTACTGTGTGCCCCAACAGTTGTACGAGTGAGTTGCCGACCACTGATATCCCAGGCATGCTCGATGCATGACATATCCGGGGAATAAGCAGTCCATGGAAAAAGTGAAACCTGTTGTGCACTAAAGAACGCTTGTGCAATCTGAGAAACAGGCGCACAGGCATTATTCTGCTGAAATACAGCACCCAAAATGCGTCTGAAGAATAGGAAGGACCTCTGGCTCCAAAATTTCCCTTATGTAGTGATCACTGTTGAAATTGCCCATTTGCTGTTCAAAATCTTTATTTTCTGTAATTAATAACTTCCCCGTGTATTTCTTGGAATATATGCTCAAAAATATTAACTATCACACCTTTCTCATTAACACAGCTCAAAAAATTAATTGAATTTGTGCTTCAAAATCACGCAAATAAATACAAAAATTTCAGTTTTTACACCATAGCCACCATCTCTTCCTCTCCTTATAAATGATTCATCATAAGATCACTCCATATGCTTTTAGTTCCTTCTCAAACTTTTATAAGAAGTGACTGAATAGCACTTCCACCTTCGCTGATTGGAAAAGACTGTTGAATAACCTTTAGTCTAGACTATTTTTTTTAAATACCTAGGTATTTATTTTTAAGAGTAAATACCCAGAATGAATATTTACCTGGATATTTGTTTTTCAGTGTAAATTATTCAAATAAAATATCTGTATTTGTGTATAATATGATATTGCTATATATAGACAGAAAGGAAGTGAGAGATAGTGTGTGTAAAGAAAAGTTAGAAGGATTGGAGACTTATACAAATTTTTAAATTTTATAAAACTTTCAAAAAAAAAAAAAACTAGTATGTTGTGGCCACTACAAGACTTTCTTCTATATTTTCCTATACAAATTCAATATGTTCAAATAATTTATTAAATCTGTTATTTACAAAAATTATCTAACATGATGAATGCAAATGATTTTCATCTTAGAGAAAACTAACACTAAATATCCAAATAAAGACAGTTTTATTGTCTATAAATAACATCTTAAAAAATGTGTTTTCATAATGGTTATCTCACATATCAAGTTTAGTATTATCGAGGAAATTTGCAATATAACAGCGCCGTCTATTGGCCAGTGAGTATCCAAATTGAATCAGCATAATGTCTCATAATTGCCTTCTCACACATCAAGTTTTGTTTGATGATATGCAATAGAACCTGAGATATAGCCTCCCTTAATATTTGGAAATCGCTGTGTAGCAGCACCACCTGTTGAGCGGTACTAATTTATTCAAGGTGCATCTACATATAAATTTATATACAATTCGGTGCAGTAGTTCCTTGCAGAAATCACAGTATAACAGTGCCACCTATTGGTCAATAAGCATTCAAATTGAATTAGCATATTGTCTCATAATGGCCTTCTCACATGTAAGTTTTGTTTGATTATACAGAATTGAACCTGATATAGCCAATCTTTCAATTGCGGGAATCGCTGTTGAGCAGTTGATAGGCACTAATTTAGGTTAAGGTACATCTACTTGTAAATTTATATACAATTCTAAGTAGTTCTTGAGATACAGTTGCCACAAAATTTTTGTGACACACACACACAATGTCAGACAGGCAGACATTTTCTAAAAATGGGCAGATCATGTTCTAGATCTCTCAAAATGTTTAAATCCGTCGAAAACCGGAAGTCGAACGTTTTTACAAATCCAATACTTTCTTCTTTTGAATATAGAAGAAAATAAAAATTATCCAGCAATACGACAAAATGCAATACAACATTGTGTGTTTTGCATAAAATATTTAATTTAAATAACACCTTTTTTCAGTTATAATGTGTTTTACTGGTTTTAAAGAGCAATGTTAATTTAAACTAAAAGAAAATGTTTAGTTTGATTTTAAAATGATAGAACATTGATAACAGAAAGAAAAAAAAAAAAAAGACATACAGTTGCAGGGTAAATTGAGATATTATTTAAAAAGTCCTGAAAATTAGTGCAGGGTTATTCGCAACCCACCCTGTTAAAATGATCCTAAAATAACATTAAAAAAAGATCTTAACTTAAAATGTCTATAGTTATGTATATATATTGCAAGTTCTATTAATAAGTTTAAAAATAAAATATATTATGAGCATGTTGCTAATTTTGACTAAGTTATATTTTGTATTTTACAGCTTCAAAATGAAATATTAAAAATTAAAAAAAAATCAATTTTTAGATGACAATAATCAGTTTAATAGTTGTGAATTTACTGAATGTGAAAACAGAATTTAAAAATATGTATTAGTCAATACATTATAATAGGGCAAAATTCCTCATATAATAATACTGGCTTTGGCTTCCAGCGACAATAAGTAGAAAGTCCCCAACACTAAAAAAGATCCAAGCAAGTCCTTTTTCTTTCCTATCTTTTTTTTTTTTTTTTAGAATACAATTTAAAGTAGTACATAAACAAAGAACAAAGTGTGTGACTAATTGTTCACGAAATTAAAACTGACTTGTAGCATGGTATTGTGAGAAAATTAAGAATTGGAAGCTTTTCTGACTCTAAATTATGACATAAACATAGTCAAAAATTATTATTCTGCTGTTACTGTGATTGCTTTATACCTGAAAAATTAAATTATACTGCTATCCCATTTAGGTGTTAAAGTGTTTGGATTATGAATACTGATATTTTTTTTTTTTTTTTAATTTCATCCAAAACTTTTAATTTAAAAAAATTATAAACTGTATCATTGAAAACTTTTTCAAACATCACAGGAAGAAAAAATTGATCCAGTATTATATTGCCATTTAATGAGTAAAAATCCCTTTACGAAATTAAAAAATAAATAAAATCCTGAAAAAACGATGAAAACAATAACTAACACTCTTTATGGGAATTAGTCGAATTAATGTATGTTTTTTTAATGTAAATAAACATCAGACCATCTCAATTATATATTATACTATTAAGTGAACAATATTTGTATATATATATATGTACAGGTTGACAAGAAATAACTTGGACACACATGATACATTATAACTTTAATGCTAATGAAAATATTACGACCAAACTTCAATAAGTATGAATACATTATTTTGTCTATTATATTTACAAATTTTCAAAGTGGCTACCTTTAGCCTTCATACAGAGCTTTAAACGTGTCACAAAATTTTCGGCTATGGGCTGCAACTCACTTACTGATATTTTATCCCATTCCTTGCATAAGAATTCCTTTAGGGATGCCAAAGTTTTATGAGATTTAGTATACACCCTTGTCTCCAAGGTGGATCAAACAGAATAATCCATTGGGTTCAAATCTGGGGAATACGGTGGCCATTCTTGAGCTTCAGGTGTGGAATCCTGTTAAGGTCCATCTTTTGTTTCCAAAGAACTTTTGAGACCAAGGTAAGACAACATCTTCCAAAATGAGTTTGCGATAGTGGTAGTTACAGATATTCATTTGAAACTTCATCCAAGTTATTTCTTGTCACCCTGTATATGTCACTGTTCTCGAAAACGGTAGCTCGGATAGTCACATGATTTAACACAAAGGGGCCCCCGAAGGGTCATTGTGCACATCAAAGTCAGATTTTCCAATTTTTGATTAGTTTTCTTTTATTAATAAAAATATGAAAAATAATAATAAGCTAATAATAGCAAAAAATTAGCCATTTAAATTTTATCCATAATTTAATTGTTGCCAAAAAAATTTACCAGTTCATTATTTTTTTTTTTTTTTTATCCAAACGTGAACAATAAAAAATTATAAAAAAAATAAATTATACATCTCACAAAAATTGACATCATTTTCACTTAAAAAAATTTTTTTACACATTGATAAAGTGCTAATATAGTTTGATGCTAATATATGTTGTACTGAAATCAGTTTTATTTATAGATCCTCCCGGGCGATTTTTTTTAATTTTTGCGTTGAAGTTAGTACACCGAACATTTTTAGCCAAGAAGTTTAATTTAGCAACAGCGATTTTAATCTAGGTAGTGCATCAAAAATATAAATGTTATAAAATATTACAAAAATAAACCGAAATAGTAGTAGTCACATAAATGATCTAGTTTTATCTGAGTTGATAATTTTCTAGAAAAAAGAAAATGCAGTTTTAAATATAGAAAATTTATTTCAACAAGCACTATTTTAAACCTAAAAACTATTAATAAAATAAACAGATTATGAAGGATTCTTATAAATTAACAAAAAGGTGTCCGATAAAAGTATTAGCAAAATAGGCTTTCTATTTTTATGCAAAAAATTATTTAAAAAAAAAAATGCTAATGCGGCGACAAAAATTCAAAAGCCGCCAAGGGAGAGATATAATAAAGTTAAGTAGCATGATAATGTTTATTTATATTTTTTATGTACCAATCATTATGCTAATTTAACATACAAATAAATGAGCTGCTCTGTGTGACTGCAACTGCACGCTGTTGGGCAGAAATATTTGATTAATTCAAATTAGTATTTAAATAAATAAATAAAAATGTTTAATGGGAAATATATATAACCATAAAAACATTAGTTGTGTAAAATGTGGCAGAAATAGTGCTCATAGCATACTGATACAAGAGATTAAGTCTTTTTCCTGCATCAATTGTACTGTTCCAATGAAAGTAGTTTTACAGGTAAAGTGAAAATAAAAGGGCAGATCATTCACTTCCAGTTGGGACAAACTTGGCGAGTGGGCGACCAAATTTGGTGAAAAATGATAGTTTAGTGTTCCCGAAGTTTCGAAGCTCTCCAACACACGGGAACATAGATCGCGAGCTTACCATGGGTTTCTCAATGGAGTCATCGCTAAAAGTTTACGGGCATGAGTATAAATAGGCATGAGTTGATTTTTGCGAAAGAGTATGCAGTCACTGCGATTCAGAGACCTATTCTGAGTGATTGCACTTTAGAGATTGAGCTCTATAATCTGTGTATCGGCAGTCCCCAAACACTGCTTTGATTTTTTTTATACATCAGTCACTACGCTAATTTAACATACAAAAAAATGAGCTGCTATGTGAGACTGCACTTGCACACTATCGGGTACAAATATTTGATTAATTTAAATATTTAAATAAATAAATAAAAATGTTAATGGAAAATATATATAATCACAAAAACATTAATTGTCTAAAACCCTTCTTAAAAGAGCTCATAGCATATTGTATTACCGGGAATATTGTCGTGAAATTGCTGTCATTTTATGGTCGACAGGATACATCGAATAAAATATAGGAAATACCGTGACCATAAATCCTATATATAGTACGTAAAGTGTTGTTTATATATAATTATGATTTAGTCTACTTCGATATTTTTCGATACTGCACGTTTCAAAACTGTCTTTCAAAACTAAGCACACAAATTGAAGTTCACAGGTAAGGCGTTGCTGCAGGCACTAGAGACAACGACCCAAGACATTATGAGGAAGAAGTCCCTGCCGAAAGCAGTGAGGACCCAAAGCGAAGTTTTTGAAGAACTTCAATATATTTTCTTTTATATTTCTGTTTTTCAAGCGGTATAAAAATGATTTTTTACCATGTTTTTTTTTATTAACTTCTATTCTTGTTTGTTTGTTTGGTACAAATCTTGCAATCGAATTTTAACTAACTTCCCTACTAGCTAGACATTTGAAATTTTCACAATAGTTCACAACCCTATGACAACACAATACTTCGAAGTCCGATTTTCGAATTGTTTTCTTATAATTAATTAAAATATGAAAATAATAACCTCCTAATGCCTTATAAATAGCCATTAAAATATTAGCTATAATTTAATTGCTGCCAAAGAAAAATTTAAGAGTTAATTTTCTTTCGACATAAAAATAAATACATTTAATTAAACGTGAGCATTAAAAAATTGTAAAAAGTTAAATTATGCATCTCACAAAAATTGACGTCATTATCGCTTTAAAGATTTCATACGCATTGATAAAGTGTTAATGTAGTTAGTTCTATAGCTATGATTCAACAGAAAATGTAAAAACATGGTTTATAAAAAGTTTTTTATCTTATAATTATTTACCATATTTTTATTAACTTCGATTCTTGTTTGTTTGCTTGATTGTCCGGTACAAATCTTGCAATCTGTTTTTAACTAACTTCCCTACTAGTTAGACATTTGAAACTTTCACAGTAGCTCCGAACCCGATGACAACGCAATACTTCGAAGTCAGATTTTCGAATTTCCGAATAGTTTTCTTTTAATTAATTAAAATATGAAAATAATAAGCTCTTAATAGCAATAAATAAAGATAAAAAAAACTTTTTATATACCATGTTTTTAAATTTTCTGATGAATCATTTATAAAATACGCGAGGATTCAAAATAATATATCCGCGATTGTAATGAAATGCTCGCCCTCTGGTGGGCTAAGGTGAAATTACAATAAACGTGGTTTAATTCGAATTCCATACATCCGCCATTGCTTGCCGATATTTAGTTTCACATATATTTATTGAATAAAAATGAATAAATACGGTAAAAAAGATAACACATACTGTTGTGTGCTACAGTGTAACTCCAAAGGATCAAGAAATCCAGAATTAAGCTTCCATTTATTTCCAAATGACAAATTTAAAATTTCAGTTGCTTCGGCTAATGGAAGTAAAGAATTAATCAGATGATTTGAAACTAATATTTGTTCAACTTCAGTTAAAAATCTACTTCCGATCGAACTTTGAATAAACTGAAGTATTTTTTCCAAAAGCAATCAATTTTCCATGATGTAATGGCGGAGAAATTATAGTACGAATATTAAGTAGAATAACAAAGAACACTAATGGAACACACGTGTCTATAATGTTTACTAACAACTGCAGTGTTGAGAAAGCGCCATCTATCGATCATTACAATCGCGGATAAGCAATCCGCGATTGTAATGAAATGCTCGCCCTCTGGTGGGCTACGGTGAAATTACAATAAACATGGTTTAATTCGAATTCCATATAGCCGCCATTGCTAGCCGATGTTTAGTTTCACATATATTTATTGAATAAAAATGAATAAATACGGTAAAAAAGATAACACATACTTTTGTGTGCCACAGTGTAAATCCAAAGCATCAAGAAATCCAGAATTGAGCTTCCATTTATTTCCAAATGACGAATTTAAAATTTCAGTTGCTTCGGCTAATGGAAGTAAAGAATTAATCAGATGATTTGAAATTAATATTTGTTCAACTTCAGTTAAAAATCTAATCAGTTAAACACGCGGATTCGGTTCAGTGAACTAATAATAATAATGGGAAAAATAAATAAATAAATGGTTTTAAAAATAAAATATGACGTCAATTTTTGTCAGATGCGTAATTTAACTTTTTATAATTTTTTAATGTTCACGTTTAATTAAATGTATTTATTTTTATGTCGAAAGAAAATGAACTCGTAATTTTTTTTTTTGGCAACAATTAAATTATAGATAATATTTTAATCACTAATAGAGCATTTCCTCGTGACGTCTGGTGGTTGGCAAAAAAGCGCGCTCGACTTTCCCGCGCCCCGCCCATCATTGATTTTCCGTTGGTAGTAATCAAGAGATCCCAAGCCTTTTTGCCAACCACTCATAAAAGTTGAGATGTTTGTTTACAAACAAGGAACTGCCCTATTGCTATTAGGATGTTATTCTTTTCATATTTTAATTAATTAAAAGAAAACTATTCGAAAATCGGACTTCGAAGTATTGTGTTGTCATCGGGTTGTGAGCTGCTCTGAAAGTTTCAAATGTCTAACTAGTAGGGAAGTTCGTTAAAATTCGATTGCAAGATTTGTACTGGACAAACAAACAAGAATAGAAGTTAATAAAAACATGGTAAAATAAAATAGCCATTAAAATATTAGCTATAATTTAATTGTTGCCAAAAAAAAAAAAGAAAAATTACAAGTTCATTTTCTTTCGACATAAAAATAAATACACTTAATTCAACGTGAACGTTAAAAAATTATAAAAAGTTAAATTATGCATCTCACAAAAATTGATATCATTATCACTTTAAATATTTTATACACATTGATAAGTGTTAATGTAGTTCAAGATGCTAATATACCTTGTTCTAAAAGGAGTAATATTTTATTTTTAAAACCAACTTTTTTTTTTGAAGTGAAAACTTCTTTAGGCGCGTTGAGCACTTTTGGGTGAGCAAAAATCATGAAACTCAAGTCATCGTCAGCGAAGGTTTTCCATTTGAAGTGAAAACTTCTTTAGGCACGTTGAGCCAACACCTCCTGTAATAATGCCTCCGAGCTGAACTCTACGTCATGGAAGCTCGGCCGATTTTATCCAATCAATACTTCCTGTAATATATGTTGGATCGTGGGGATTGGATGTAATCGGCCGATCTTACGTGACGTAGTGCTCAGCTCAAAGGAGGTGCTTACAGGAGGTGTTGGTTGAGCACTTTTGGGTGAACAATAATAATGAAACTCGCATCATCGTCAGTGAAGGCTTTCCATGAGAATCGAAAGTGGAATTCGAGATTTCAGCTGATTTACACATTTTGAGGTGTCCTGAATGGGTTTTCTTTTGTATCTCAGCTACTAATTAAAATAATTTCATAAGTAATACATCATTTGAAAGCTTTGTTGAGTTGGAATTGAACAGTAACTTACAGAAATTTCTACCGCCAGATGGCGCTGTAATATTTTAAAATTTCAATATTTCAATTTCTAATTATGATTAAATTATTTTTAATCCATCATTCGAAAGATATTTTAAAGTTCTTTTATATTATCGAAAGTGGAATTCGAGATTTTACCTGATTTACACGTTTTGAGGTGTCCTGAATGGGTTTTCTTTTGTATCTCAGCTACTAATTAAAATAATTTCATAAGTAATACATCATTAGAAAGCTTTGTTGATTTGGAATCGAACAGTAGATTACAGAAATTTCTACCGCCAGATGGCACTGTAATATTTTTAAATTTCAATATTTCAATTTCTAATTATGATTAAATTATTTTTAATACATCATTCGAAAGATATTTTAAAGTTCTTTTATTATCGAAAGTGGAATTCGAGATTTCACCTGATTTACACGTTTTGGGGTGTCCTGAATCGGTTTTCTTTTGTAACTTAGCTACTAATTAAAATTTCATAAATAATGAATATTTTTACCTAATATAAGGCTTAGTTCATTTAATTTGGGTAGCTACAAATATTGTGCCGAATCATATAATACAGATCATAAACACTTCTTTACAAACCAAAAATAATTCGAAAATAATAATCTAATAGCTCGACGATACAATTCACAAGTTATTTAGTTTTCACTTCTATCAGCAGTCCCCAAACACTGCTTTGATTTTTTCCCCACTATTATTATTATTTCACTGAACTGAGTCCGCGTGCTTAAATATTGCTTAAATATTATTTTTTATCCTCTCATATTTTATTAATGATTCATTAGAAAATTTAAAAACGTGGCATATTTTTTTTTTTTTTGCTTAATCTTATAATCAGGGCGCGAAATTTCCGCTCGCCAGCTCGCCATTGGCGAGTGGAAATTCTACTGTGGCGAGTAAAATTTCGGTCTAAATGCAGTTAGAATTCTTATAATATGGTTCTACCAAAAAAAACTATTTAAAAACGTAAAATCATGCTAGTCTTAAATAAGGTGACCAGACATCCTCTTTTTAAGAGGGCAGTCTTCTTTTTCAATGTTCTGCCCCCTTAAACGATAAAAGCATTATATAACTAAAAAGTCCTCTTTTTTATGTTTTTCTCCTCTATCCTCTTTTTCAAATAAAAAGGATTTAGTCCTCAATTTCAAAAAACTCACGAAACTGGGAAGCTCAATCGGCTGCTGGCTGTATCGAACGGTGAACACTAACTTTTTTCTGCGCTAGGTTCGCAAAAGAACACCTTTCTAACAAACTTGCCAAAGTATATTATAAGGTTTATGTCTATTCAGATTCTTCGAATCACAAAGAAATAATATTCCCTACATTTCTACGGTTTTTTGATCCAGAACACGGAATCACTGTTGAAAATTGTCATGAAATCATTAAGAATGGGGTGCTCCGGTTGATACGAGGTGGGTTGACGTGTTTTCGCATTTTTGCATGAATAATGTTCCTCATAAAAATAGATCCATCAGTGACCGAGAGGTACTGTCCTCGAAGCTGATATACGTGAGGCGCTGGGTTCGATACCCGGTTGCGTTCGTTGGCTTAGCCGTTAGGAGTTTTCCGTGGTTTTCTCCGAAACTAGCGTAAATATGGGCTACGACCTCTTAGAAAGGCCCCACAGAAGACTTTCCTCCTCAGGCCTAGAGTCCTAGTGCAGACAATTGGCCTCAATGGTAACACTACCACCACCTCACAAAAATATGCAAAAGTTAGTTGAATTTATTTTATGTCCTGGCAAAAACGCTCCCACAAAGCGACTGTTTTCTTCAATGACCAAAATGTAGACGTGTGAAAAACATCCCCTTTATATACTTACTTTAAAAACTTATTAACTACTAAGACTAATTTAGGTTATGCTTGTGAGAACTTTTATAAATTATTGGTAAAGAAGGACTGTTCGTTAAAACAAATCATTTTATCTGCCGAATAGTAATTTTATTTTTTCTTTTATGATTATGATTTTAATAAAAAAATGCCTACCAACTTTTTTTATGTAATTAATAATAATAATGACCCTCTTTTGTCAGGAACGATTCCGGTTTACAGTTTACACCGCTTCAAAACAGAGACTTTTGGTAGCCTTTTTTTTTTTTTTTCCCTTAGAAATGCTATGTATTTTTATTATTTATTTATTTATTTATTAATCTGCATAAATGTTACATCATTAGAAAGATCTTTCAAAACTGAACATTTTTTGTGCTTGCAATTTTCTCTTAGTCTCAATATGTAAAAAGATTTCAACGAAAGTTTATAACTACCATTGCAATTCTAAAATACCCATGGAGGATAAAATTAAAATGTAATACAAAATTCAATCATAAAAATGATGGGCTAATAGTTATTACATCACTTTCTTGCAATCATGATAATGTTCTTATCTAATCTGATATAAACAAACGGTTGATTGTGATGTCATATTTATCAAATCAGTTAAAATAAATAAGGTTACAAATAAGGTACGTAAGGTTACTTCGTTACAAATATGGTACCTTTCATTTGGTACCTTATTTGTAACGAAGTTTTGTTTAGATATTTTAGAATTAATTAAAATATGAAAATAATTTCAAAATTGGACATTTAAATTTATGATTGTTGCCAGAAAAATTTACCAGATATTGTTATATATGTATATATATATATATATATATATATATATATATATTTTTTGAAAAGGGGGGGGGGATAAGATGAAATAATGTTTTCACGCGAAAATTAAAAAAAATATTAAATTTGCCCATGCATATAAAAATACTTATTAAAACGAGTCGAAGAAGGAAGCGAAATAAGTACTGAGTTATATTACGATAAATATGATATATGATATTGTTGCGTACTTGGGGGTTTGTGAGTTGTCCGAGAATGAAAGGCCAAACTTACAAAAATTCAGTAATTCATTCACAGAAAGTTCCAGAAAAATACAGGTCTATAAACCAAGTATCAGCTTCAATTCAACCAGTAAACACAGTTTAAACAACAGCTGTCAATAGCAAATCCACAGTACAAACTGTATAGCAATAACACTTAAAGCAAGTCTCTTTCAAAGAGGCTCAAAGCAATCCAACATTCGCAGAAGCTGGTCTCAGACTGAACTGAACTAACTAGCCTTGGCGAAGAAAACAGCCTTATATACCGCTGTAGAAAAGTGTAGAATGTTCCGGAAATTTCCGTATCTCATCAGCCAATGAGATTAGAGCTTCCATATTTGGTATATACCTTATAAGGATTTTCTCGCGAAGGTCGCCAAAAAAATCGCCAAGGTGGGAAAAAGTCGCCAAATTTGGCGCCAAATCCATTACCTGCTTTATTGGGGCTTTTTAATGCGTTTTTAAGGGAAAGTAAGGCTATTTCAACGCTAAAACGACTAGAAATGCATAAAATTAGCACTTTATCAACTTACTAAGCCTCTTTGAGAGAATTTATACAACAATAAACACAATTATTTACAATTTTGTAACACTGCACCCCTCCCAAGGACTGCACGTCCTGGGCAGTGCAACCCTTGGTCAAGAGGCGAAACTAAACAAATTTACCCAATCTAAAATACACAAACTAAGTTGCATATAACGATAAAATAGAAATATAAATCAAGTGAAAAATATTTACAAAATTCACAAATATGTACAAATATTTATATACAAATATTTACATTACGCATGCGCAAATTTTACCAGTATTTACATTTTAAATTTTAATTTTACCGTTAAGTGTGGTACTTGGCTAGCCTGTTATAGTGCACCACCTTCGGTTTTGATGAAGGTGTTTTAGTGATCCGCACTACTACATCATTCAGCCTTTTTAAGACTGTGTATGGTCCGTCCCAGTTGCACTGTAACTTGGGAAAGAGTCCTTTGCGTCGAACCGGATTCCACAACCAGACTTTCTCTCCTTCCTGGAACTCATATTGTGTAGCCTTTAGATCGTACCTTGTCTTCATTTTCTCCGTTGCCACGTGAATCCGCTCCCGAGCAAAGTTGTGTACGTCCTCAAATCGTGCCTGGAGATCTTGGATGTACTCCTCGGGCGATGAAGGCGCATCGGGTGGACAACCAAACAGGAGATCACAAAGGAGACGAAGTTCACGTCCAACCGGCATCTGGGCTGGAGTATAGCCGGTGGTTTCATGAACAGCACTTCAATAAGCCAGCAGGAACAATGACGACTTCAAGTCCCAATCTTGCTGGTTCCTTGATACTAGAAGAGAGAGGTTATTCAGGATGATACGGTTGAACCTCTCGACCATGCCGTCCGACTGGGGATGTAAGGGTGTTGTCTGGGTTTTGTCTATGCTGAGTAGTTGACACAGTCCTTTGAAAACAACAGAGGTAAAGTTCCTATCTTGGTCGGTATGAAGTTGTAGGGGCGTGCCGTACCTTCACACCCATTGCTGCACTAAGACCTCTGCGACTGTGCATGCCTCTTGATTGGGAATGGGATATGCCTCAGGCCACTTGGTGAAATAGTCCATCACGACGAGGATGTATTTATTTCCACTGGAGGTCCGTGGCAAAGAACCCAAGATGTCGAGTGCAATCCGTTCAAATGGTGCTCCCACGTTATACCGTTGCAGTCTTCCTCGACTTCGTTTCTGCGGGCCTTTACGTGCCGCACAAGCATCACAGGATTTACACCATTTCTCCACATCCTCCTTTGCCTTGCACCAGTAGAAGCGTTCCCCAACTTTCTGCAGAGTCTTCATTACCCCAAAATGGCCTCCGGTAGAGCTATATGCAGTTGTTCCAAAACATCTGGAATTTTTTATCTTGGTAATACAATCTGCCATCTGAAGCTTTTCCCATCATCAGATTCCCACTTTCTGTATAATACGCCGTTTCTGATATGAAGAGAGTCCCAAAGTGCCCAATAACTTTTCGTGATGGGACTAAATCTGGAAATGTCCTGCCAGGTAGGTCCGTTGCTGGTCGTCCCCTTCAGCTGAAATATTGGCTTGATGTCAGGATCTTCCAACTGAGATTTTCCAAGTTCTTCGTCACTCCATGGATCGGGATCTTGTTCTGATGGTGTTGCGACAGTAACTTGGCGAGCAACTGGCTTTACTCTTTGGTGTTTATCCGCGGATTTAGAGCTGTATGAAGAGCTCCTTCTGTGTGGCATACTTCAGAGACATTCTTGGTTGCTCCTCTAGGTGCTTTTACTGGGCAGCTTCGTTTGATATGACCGTCTTTTCCACAGCCCCAGCATTTAGTTGTTGGAGTCTTCCCTTTTTTTTTACTTTCAAGAATGCGTAGTCTTCTATTAATTTCTGCAATCATTTTCTGAATCTCTTTAAGATCATCTTGATAGCCGTTCACTTTGTCTGCTGTGCTGTTCTGACGATATTTACAGGAGGCTTGTTGGGCTGCCTCGAGCTTTAGGGCATACACCAAGGCTGACTCCACATCCTTCACGCCAGAGAGTCTGAGGGCTTTTTGAATATCTGGATCTCCGACAGCATCAATGAAGTATTCTAGGGCCAGATCATTGCATGTCCCAGAATGACAGTCTGGGAAAGCCAAATGTGAAAGCCTTTGGATGTTTGATGCCAGTTCTTGTAAGCTTTCCCCTGGTCTCTGATGACGGGACCTTAGCTGGAGTCGACTATATTCTTTGGACCATTTCGCTCCAAAACGTAGCTCCAGTGCTCTGGTTAAAGCTTCGAAGTCATATCGCTGTTCCTTCGAAAGGGTCTCCAAAATATCTGCGGCGTCGCCCCGCAACGATCCTACCAGATGAGCCGTCTTTGCAACAGAGTCCCAGCCGTTAGCTTCAGCTACGATGGAAAACTGCGTCTTATATACATGCCAGGACGAACTGCCGTCGTAGGTAGATAGCTTAATAAATTCTTGATTCTGGCTTCTTTTATCTCTCTTTTCAGTTTCCTGAGGCAAGGATTCTAACTTTTCTTCGAGATTCCGAATCTTGCTCTGCAGTTCATTCCCTATTACTTCTCCGTTCCACTCTTCTTTCATTTTTCTTTCAAGATCTTCCTCCATTCTTTTAAACTTGCTTTCTATCTCTGAAAACCTTCCTTTCAGCTCTTGATCAAAGTTTTCTTTAAATTTCTCCTCAAAATTCTCTTCTATCTTCATAACTTTCCTTTCAAAATTCTCTTCTATTTTCAAAACTTTCTCGTCAAAATTTTCTTCAATTCTTATAACTTTTTCTTCTATTCCATCTATTCTCTTTTCCGCATCTGATAACTTACACTCTATCACTTCTTTCACGTTTACTAAGTCGTTTCTCACTGATGATAGTTCTTTCTTCACCTCTTCCTGATTAGATTTAATTTCTTCACCCAAACTGTCTTTCATTTCCTTCATTTCTTCAGTCAAACCGTCTTTCAATTCTTTTTGTCCCGTTTCCATACTTTCTTTCATCTCTCTTTGTCGTTCTTTCATTCTTTCGATCAATCCGGTTTCCATCTTTTCCTGTCCAGCTTTCATTTCATTCATCTGGGTAGCTAAGCTTTCTAGAAGTTTCTTCATCTCTTGCTCCATAGCTCTAGTTATCACCATTCACAGACAATCCCGCTTCTGACACCAGAAATGTTGCGTATTTGGGGGTTCGTGAGTTGTCCGAGAATGAAAGGCCAAACTTACAAAAATTCAGTAATTTATTCACAGAAAGTTCCAGAAAAATACAGGTCTATAAACCAAGTATCAGCTTCAGTTCAACCAGTAAACACAGCTTAAACAACAGCTGTCAATAGCAAATCCACAGTACAAACTGTATAGCAATAACACTTAAAGCAAGTCTCTTTCAAAGAGGCTCAAAGCAATCCAACATTGGCAGAAGCTGGTCTCAGACTGAACTGAACTAACAAGCCTTGGCGAAGAAAACAGCCTTATATACCGCTGTAGAAAAGTGTGGAATGTTCCAGAAATTTCCGTATCTCATCAGCCAATGAGATTAGAGCTTCCATATTTGGTATATCCCTTATAAGGATTTTCTCCCCAAGGTCGCCAAAAATCACCAAGGTGCGAAAAAGTCGCCAAATTTTGCGCCAAATCCATTACCTGCTTTATTGGGGCTTTTTAATGCGTTTTTAAGGGAAAATAAGGCTATTTCAACGCTAAAACGACTAGAAATGCACAAAATTAGCACTTTATCAACTTACTAAGCCTCTTTGAGAGAATTTATACAACAATAAACACAATTATTTACAATTTTGTAACAATATGATACGTTATATTAGACCTATCGTCCTGGGTCAGTAGGTATTTCCATTAAAAGAAATAGTTTGTTCGTTCGGTGTAACTTGCACATTAGTCCCGTCAGGTACAACTCGCATGTTAGTCCCGTCAGGTGCAACTTGCACATTAGTCCCCTTTAAATATAGTGTCCAGCGAAGCAGGCAAATCATTCGTTGATTCACTACCTTGATTGATTTCACATTCCGTCATTTTTGACGGGTTTATATACTAGTTTCATAAGAGTAAAACAAACAAAAAAAAATTTTTTTTTTGTTTATAGCAAAAATTAATTAAATATGTATGTATATATATATTTATATATATATACATGACGATGATGATGATGTATATGATCTCCATCTGAAGACCATAAATACAGCTCTAATATATATATATGTATTGTCCAGTGACACCTATAAAAATTAGGGATTTTTCCTCTCGTATCCGTATATTATTAATTTAAATTAAGGTGTACTGATCCAAATTCATCATTTGAGATAAAAATGTTTCCACCACTTGTGTAAAGTAGCTTTTGAATCGGTTTTTATAATCATTTTCATTCCATTTTGTGTCCTCTGAAATGACTTCTTTCTCAAAATTGAATGTTTTTTTTTCTTATACTAGGGGGCTCTGCCCCCTGCTCGCTTCGCTCTCCAACCCCCGGTTCACTTCACTTATTAATGTGAGGCTTTTTACTGAATATGAGTCTATAACACAAGACAAAAGCAGAAAAATGTTACAGAAATTCCCATAATTAATGTAAAATTGAAATACATAATATTTAAGGTAATGTACCAATTGAGGCGTCCCCAGTTGAGGCGGTAGATGAAAATTGTCCAGATTGAGGCGGTGAGGGTGAAAAGGGTTGTTGCCTATTCCCGTTTGACAATCCCGTTTGAGGCAGTGATCCTTATAATTAATTGGCTATTTGGCGCATTTATTACTATACTTGTCAGAAATGAAGATAAATTTGTAGTAGGCTCTTAGCCGCGTTTATTCGGCGTTTCCAGGGAACACCACGCGGAGGTGGCCTGCTTTATTTCCCAAAAAAAGTTGCGGAGAACAAATTCTCCTTATTAGTTTACGTGCGTGATACTGGATAACTGGATGGTTGGGTTTTACGTCGCACGAGTGCTGCGCAGATGGGCAATCGGCGACGGTCTGGGACACACCCCTAGAGGTGGTCCGGAGACATGCCATCACAATTTTGATCCTCCACGGAAGATCTTTTTGATCCTCTCCCGCTTCGGTGACTCGCAGCGGTATAATTTTTGATGGGAACATGGAGGACATTGCAGCCACGACAGATTTTATGTGCACCAGCCACCATTAGTGTACACGACAGTCTTTGGCTGGCTCGAGTACTGAAACCGCAATCTTCCAATTACGAGGCCGGCGCTTTACCGACTGGGCTACCGCGGCCCCGTGCGTGATACTGATTGCTGTGAAAACGAGTTACATGCGTTCTTAGATTCGTGCACAGCGGGGTAGGGGTGTCCAGTGATTTTTTATTTATTTTTTTGGTTTTCATGGTGAGCGAAGCGAACATACGTGCGTGATACTGATCCGCGTTTGTAATGATCGATAGATGGCGCTCTCTGAACTGCAGTTGTTAGTACATATAACAGCCAAGTGTATTTATTATTCTTCTTTCTCCGCCATTTCATCATGGAAAGTCGATTGCATAATATGATGATATGCAGTGGTGTGATAATTTCACCTTAGCCCACCAGAGGGCAAGCATTTCATTACAATCGCGGATTGCTGAGAAAACGAGTTACATGCGTTCTAGCAGTCTGCGCCAGAACAAGACGGTTGCAAATAAAAAAAAGTGATATTGCACAGAGAAAAGATAAGATATAAACCTCCTTCGCATGCATGCGCAACGGCTTGCGGAAAGTGCCAAGTGGGGAAAAAGAGCCAATAGGACGGCTGTTCTAGCCAGACGGGCGCTTCTGAGTCAATTATTGTAACCACAAAACCGCCTACCAGTGCTTTCCCACCTACCGCCTCAACTGCGACAATTTTTTACTACTCCCTCAATCGGGTACGCCTGAATCGGTACCAAATCATATTCAATACCACTTTTTTTTTTTTTTTTTTCCTTTTTAATAAAAAATTACGCTTTTTTTTTTTTTTTTTTTTTTTTTTTTTTTTTAGTGCTAGAGGCCTATTTCAGTCGGTACAGTTGTCGAATTTTTATACGTCACTCTTAATTAGTGCTGCTAGAGGCCTATTTCAGTCGGTACAGTTGTCGAATTTTTATACGTCACTCTTAATTAGTGCTAGAGGCATATTTCAGTCGGTTTATTGAATGGGGATTTATTGAATGAAGTCCCCCCAAGGCCCAACTTTGACATGAGTCCCCCCCAAGGTACCCCTATTTCAGTCGGTACAGTGTTGTCGAATTTTTATAATACTCTTAATAGTGCTAAGGGCCTATTTCAGTCGGTTTATTGAAAGGGGATTTATTGAATGAAGTCCCCCCCAAGGCACAACTTTGACATGAGTCCCCCCAGGCCCAACTTTGACATGAGTCCCCCCCAAGGCCCAACTTTGACATGAGTCCCCCCCAGGCCCAACTTTGACATGAGTCCCCCCCAGGCACAACTTTGACATGAGTCCCCCCCCCAAGGTACAACTTTGACATGAGTCCCCCCAAGCCCAACTTTGACATGAGTCCCCCCAGGCCCAACTTTGACATGAGTCCCCCCCAAGGTACAACTTTGACATGAGTCCCCCCAAGGCCCAACTTTGGCATGAGTCCCCCCCCAGGTCCAACTTTGACATGAGTCCCCCCAAGGCCCAACTTTGACATGAGTCCCCCCAAGGTACAACTTTGACATTAGCCCCCCCCAAGGAAAAGGAAAACTTCCACCATGGAGCGGCACATCTCACGATTTAGTGCCATAGACATGTCTTTACCGTCGCCACTGAGTTCAATAGTGACCACGGCAAAGACACATCTACCCGCAGGCGAAAAATGCATCTTTGGCAGGCAGGCGAACCTGACTGCCACTATCTAGCAATTCCGCATCCCGGGCGACAGGCCCGGGGATCAAAGTGGAAGAGTTCCCTAATTTATTTAGAAATCAAATTTTTTACAAATTTTGGATCAAACACATATTAAAACCAAAACACTAAAAAGTAAAAAAAAAAAAAAAATAAATAAAATAAAATACGTGTGGCACTCGAGGACTGCCGCGGTAAAGCTATTGCATAGCATTTTTTATCAACTTATGTAATTATAATTATTTATTTATTTTATTTATGCAGTATTTTTTTTTTCTTTGATATTAATTCAAGTTTTTTCTTTGATATTAATTCAAGTTACACTTTTTGAGCGTGGTGACCGATAAGAAAACAAATTTTAATAGAGAAAAGGTATTTAATAGGTTTTAAAGGCCTGCAAGTCGAATGGGGATATTCAAGTTTTTTCTTTGATATTAATGAATAAGATAACAATAATAAGAAAGCAAATTTTAATAGAGAAAAGGTATTTTAATAGGTTTTAAAGGCCTGCAAGTCGAATGGGGATATTCAAGTTTTTTCTTTGATATTAATTCAAGTTACACTTTTTGAGCGTGGTGACCGATAAGAAAACAAATTTTAATAGAGAAAAGGTATTTAATAGGCTTTAAAGGCCTGCAAGTCGAATGGGGATATTCAAGTTTTTTCTTTGATATTAATTCAAGTTACACTTTTTGAGCGTGGTGACCGATAAGAAAGCAAATTTCAATAGAGAAAAGGTATTTAATAGGTTTTAAAGGCCTGCAAGTCGAATGGGGACATTCAAGTTTTTTCTTTGATATTAATTCAAGTTACACTTTTTGAGCGCGGTGACCGATATAAAACAAATTTTAATAGAGAAAAGGTATTTAATAGGTTTTAAAGGCCTGCAAGTCGAATGGGGCCATTCAAGTTTTTTCTTTGATATTAATGAATAAGATAACAATAATGATAAGATAACAATAATGATAAGAAAACAAATTTTAATAGAGAAAAGGTATTTTAATAGGTTTTAAAGGCCTGCAAGTCGAATGGGGATATTCAATTTTTTTCTTTGATATTAATTCAAGTAACACTTTTTGAGCGTGGTGACCGATAAGGAAACAAATTTTAATAGAGAAAAGGTATTTAATAGGTTTTAAAGGCCTGCAAGTGGAATGGGGATATTCAAGTTTTTTCTTTGATATTAATTCAAGTTACACTTTTTGAGCGTGGTGACCGATAAGAAAACAAATTTTAATAGAGAAAAGGTATTTAATAGGTTTTAAAGGTCTGCAAGTCGAATGGGGATATTCAAGTTTTTTCTTTGATATTAATTCAAGTTACACTTTTTGAGCGTGGTGACCGATATAAAACAAATTTTAATAGAGAAAAGGTATTTAATAGGTTTTAAAGGCCTGCAAGTCGAATGGGGATATTCAAGGTTTTTCTTTGATATTAATGAATAAGATAACAATAATGATAAGATAACAACAATGATAAGAAAACAAATTTTAATAGAGAAAAAGTATTTTAATAGGTTTTAAAGGCCTGCAAGTCGAATGGGGATATTAAAGTTTTTTCTTTGATATTAATTCAAGTTACACTTTTTGAGCGTGGTGACCGATAAGAAAACAAATTTTAATAGAGAAAATGTATTTTAATAGGTTTTAAAGGCCTGCAAGTCGAATGGGGATATTCAAGTTTTTTCTTTGATATTAATTCAAGTTACACTTTTTGAGCGTGGTGACCGATAAGAAAACGAATTTTAATAGAGAAAAGGTATTTAATAGGTTTTAAAGGCCTGCAAGTCGAATGCGGATATTCATGTTTTTTCTTTGATATTAATTCAAGTTATACTTTTTGAGCGTGGTGACCGATAAGAAAACAAATTTTAATAGAGAAAAGGTATTTAATAGGTTTTAAAGGCCTGCAAGTCGAATGGGGATATTCAAGTTTTTTCTTTGATATTAATTCAAGTTACACTTTTTGAGCGCGGTGACCGATATAAAACAAATTTTAATAGAGAAAAGGTATTTAATAGGTTTTAAAGGCCTGCAAGTCGAATGTGGATATTCAAGTTCTTTCTTTGATATTAATTCAAGTTACACTTTTTGAGCGTGGTGACAGATATAAAACAAATTTTAATAGAGAAAAGGTATTTAATAGGTTTTAAAGGCGTGCAAGTCGAATGGGGATATTCAAGGTTTTTCTTTGATATTAATGAATAAGATAACAATAATGATAAGAAAACAAATTTTAATAGAGAAAAGGTATTTAATAGGTTTTAAAGGCCTGCAAGTCGAATGGAGATATTCAAGTTTTATCTGATCTACTTTATACACAAATTTTACGCGTACAGCTATTCACTGTCATCATACCATAGATGACAGATACTTATACACCTATATACTTTCTCACAAACAGCTGCTTATGTATTCGTCCGATTTCGGAGCAGCTCGTCTCGATCTGTGCGAGCTTCGTACAGCCGAAGTTTACCGAACTGTGTTAGGTTATTTTTTCGTTACGGAATTTTTCAATTCGGTCGCCGCGCTCAAAGCCCGCGATAAAAGCAATACAATAGCTTAAAATAAAATACGTGTGGCACTCGAGGACTGCCGCGGTAAAGCTATTGCATAGCATTTTTTATCAACTTATGCAATTATACTTATTTATTTATTTTATTTATGCAGTATTTTTTTTTTCTTTGATATAAATTCAAGTTTTTTCTTTGATATTAATTCAAGTTACACTTTTTGAGCGTGGTGACCGATAAGAAAACAAATTTTAATAGAGAAAAGGTATTTAATAGGTTTTAAAGGCCTGCAAGTCGAATGGGGATATTCAAGTTTTTTCTTTGATATTAATGAATAAGATAACAATAATAAGAAAGCAAATTTTAATAGAGAAAAAGTATTTTAATAGGTTTTAAAGGCCTGCAAGTCGAATGGGGATATTCAAGTTTTTTCTTTGATATTAATTCAAGTTACACTTTTTGAGCGTGGTGACCGATAAGAAAACAAATTTTAATAGAGAAAAGGTATTTAATAGGCTTTAAAGGCCTGCAAGTCGAATGGGGATATTCAAGTTTTTTCTTTGATATTAATTCAAGTTACACTTTTTGAGCGTGGTGACCGATAAGAAAGCAAATTTCAATAGAGAAAAGGTATTTAATAGGTTTTAAAGGCCTGCAAGTCGAATGGGGACATTCAAGTTTTTTCTTTGATATTAATGAATAAGATAACAATAATGATAAGAAAACAAATTTTAATAGAGAAAAGTTATTTAATAGGTTTTAAAGGCCTGCAAGTCGAATGGGGATATTCAAGTTTTTTCTTTGGTATTAATTCAAGTTACACTTTTTGAGCGCGGTGACCGATATAAAACAAATTTTAATAGAGAAAAGGTATTTAATAGGTTTTAAAGGCCTGCAAGTCGAATGGGGCCATTCAAGTTTTTTCTTTGATATTAATGAATAAGATAACAATAATGATAAGATAACAATAATGATAAGAAAACAAATTTTAATAGAGAAAAGGTATTTTAATAGGTTTTAAAGGCCTGCAAGTCGAATGGGGATATTCAATTTTTTTCTTTGATATTAATTCAAGTAACAATTTTTGAGCGTGGTGACCGATAAGGAAACAAATTTTAATAGAGAAAAGGTATTTAATAGGTTTTAAAGGCCTGCAAGTCGAATGGGGATATTCAAGTTTTTTCTTTGATATTAATTCAAGTTACACTTTTTGAGCGTGGTGACCGATAATAAAACAAATTTTAATAGAGAAAAGGTATTTAATAGGTTTTAAAGGTCTGCAAGTCAAATGGGGATATTCAAGTTTTTTCTTTGATATTAATTCAAGTTACCCTTTTTGAGCGTGGTGACCGATATAAAACAAATTTTAATAGAGAAAAGGTATTTAATAGGTTTTAAAGGCCTGCAAGTCGAATGGGGATATTCAAGGTTTTTCTTTGATATTAATGAATAAGATAACAATAATGATAAGATAACAACAATGATAAGAAAACAAATTTTAATAGAGAAAAGGTATTTTAATAGGTTTTAAAGGCCTGCAAGTCGAATGGGGATATTAAAGTTTTTTCTTTGATATTAATTCAAGTTACACTTTTTGAGCGTGGTGACCGATAAGAAAACAAATTTTAATAGAGAAAATGTATTTAATAGGTTTTAAAGGCCTGCAAGTCGAATGGGGATATTCAAGTTTTTTTCTTTGATATTAATGAATAAGATAACAATAATGATAAGATAACAATAATGATAAGAAAACAAATTTTAATAGAGAAAATGTATTTTAATAGGTTTTAAAGGCCTGCAAGTCGAATGGGGATATTCAAGTTTTTTCTTTGATATTAATTCAAGTTACACTTTTTGAGCGTGGTGACCGATAAGAAAACGAATTTTAATAGAGAAAAGGTATTTAATAGGTTTTAAAGGCCTGCAAGTCGAATGGGGATATTCAAGTTTTTTCTTTGATATTAATTCAAGTTACACTTTTTGAGCGCGGTGACCGATATAAAACAAATTTTAATAGAGAAAAGGTATTTAATAGGTTTTAAAGGCCTGCAAGTCGAATGTGGATATTCAAGTTCTTTCTTTGATATTAATTCAAGTTACACTTTTTGAGCGTGGTGACCGATATAAAACAAATTTTAATAGAGAAAAGGTATTTAATAGGTTTTAAAGGCGTGCAAGTCGAATGGGGATATTCAAGGTTTTTCTTTGATATTAATGAATAAGATAACAATAATGATAAGAAAACAAATTTTAATAGAGAAAAGGTATTTAATAGGTTTTAAAGGCCTGCAAGTCGAATGGAGATATTCAAGTTTTATCTGATCTACTTTATACACAAATTTTACGCGTACAGCTATTCACTGTCATCATACCATAGATGACAGATACTTATACACCTATATACTTTCTCACAAACAGCTGCTTATGTATTCGTCCGATTTCGGAGCAGCTCGTCTCGATCTGTGCGAGCTTCGTACAGCCGAAGTTTACCGAACTGTGTTAGGTTATTTTTTCGTTACGGAATTTTTCAATTCGGTCGCCGCGCTCAAAGCCCGCGATAAAAGCAATACAATAGCTTAAAATAAAATACGTGTGGCACTCGAGGACTGCCGCGGTAAAGCTATTGCATAGCATTTTTTATCAACTTATGCAATTATACTTATTTATTTATTTTATTTATGCAGTATTTTTTTTTTCTTTGATATAAATTCAAGTTTTTTCTTTGATATTAATTCAAGTTACACTTTTTGAGCGTGGTGACCGATAAGAAAACAAATTTTAATAGAGAAAAGGTATTTAATAGGTTTTAAAGGCCTGCAAGTCGAATGGGGATATTCAAGTTTTTTCTTTGATATTAATGAATAAGATAACAATAATAAGAAAGCAAATTTTAATAGAGAAAAGGTATTTTAATAGGTTTTAAAGGCCTGCAAGTCGAATGGGGATATTCAAGTTTTTTCTTTGATATTAATTCAAGTTACACTTTTTGAGCGTGGTGACCGATAAGAAAACAAATTTTAATAGAGAAAAGGTATTTAATAGGCTTTAAAGGCCTGCAAGTCGAATGGGGATATTCAAGTTTTTTCTTTGATATTAATTCAAGTTACACTTTTTGAGCGTGGTGACCGATAAGAAAGCAAATTTCAATAGAGAAAAGGTATTTAATAGGTTTTAAAGGCCTGCAAGTCGAATGGGGACATTCAAGTTTTTTCTTTGATATTAATGAATAAGATAACAATAATGATAAGAAAACAAATTTTAATAGAGAAAAGGTATTTAATAGGTTTTAAAGGCCTGCAAGTCGAATGGGGATATTCAAGTTTTTTCTTTGGTATTAATTCAAGTTACACTTTTTGAGCGCGGTGACCGATATAAAACAAATTTTAATAGAGAAAAGGTATTTAATAGGTTTTAAAGGCCTGCAAGTCGAATGGGGCCATTCAAGTTTTTTCTTTGATATTAATGAATAAGATAACAATAATGATAAGATAACAATAATGATAAGAAAACAAATTTTAATAGAGAAAAGGTATTTTAATAGGTTTTAAAGGCCTGCAAGTCGAATGGGGATATTCAATTTTTTTCTTTGATATTAATTCAAGTAACAATTTTTGAGCGTGGTGACCGATATAAAACAAATTTTAATAGAGAAAAGGTATTTAATAGGTTTTAAAGGCCTGCAAGTCGAATGGGGATATTCAAGGTTTTTCTTTGATATTAATGAATAAGATAACAATAATGATAAGATAACAACAATGATAAGAAAACAAATTTTAATAGAGAAAATGTATTTAATAGGTTTTAAAGGCCTGCAAGTCGAATGGGGATATTCAAGTTTTTTTCTTTGATATTAATGAATAAGATAACAATAATGATAAGATAACAATAATGATAAGAAAACAAATTTTAATAGAGAAAATGTATTTTAATAGGTTTTAAAGGCCTGCAAGTCGAATGGGGATATTCAAGTTTTTTCTTTGATATTAATTCAAGTTACACTTTTTGAGCGTGGTGACCGATAAGAAAACGAATTTTAATAGAGAAAAGGTATTTAATAGGTTTTAAAGGCCTGCAAGTCGAATGCGGATATTCAAGTTTTTTCTTTGATATTAATTCAAGTTATACTTTTTGAGCGTGGTGACCGATAAGAAAACAAATTTTAATAGAGAAAAGGTATTTAATAGGTTTTAAAGGCCTGCAAGTCGAATGGGGTTATTCAAGTTTTTTCTTTGATATTAATTCAAGTTACACTTTTTGAGCGCGGTGACCGATATAAAACAAATTTTAATAGAGAAAAGGTATTTAATAGGTTTTAAAGGCCTGCAAGTCGAATGTGGATATTCAAGTTCTTTCTTTGATATTAATTCAAGTTACACTTTTTGAGCGTGGTGACCGATATAAAACAAATTTTAATAGAGAAAAGGTATTTAATAGGTTTTAAAGGCGTGCAAGTCGAATGGGGATATTCAAGGTTTTTCTTTGATATTAATGAATAAGATAACAATAATGATAAGAAAACAAATTTTAATAGAGAAAAGGTATTTAATAGGTTTTAAAGGCCTGCAAGTCGAATGGAGATATTCAAGTTTTATCTGATCTACTTTATACACAAATTTTACGCGTACAGCTATTCACTGTCATCATACCATAGATGACAGATACCTATACACCTATATACTTTCTCACAAACAGCTGCTTATGTATTCGTCCGATTTCGGAGCAGCTCGTCTCGATCTGTGCGAGCTTCGTACAGCCGAAGTTTACCGAACTGTGTTAGGTTTTTTTTTCGTTACGGAATTTTTCAATTCGGTCGCCGCGCTCAAAGCCCGCGATAAAAGCTATACAGTAGCTTAAAAAAAAGGCAAGCCAGCTGCCAGTGAACGATGCTAAATCTTATATTTGATGGTGGAAAAGTTTTGAATTAGAATGTTGTAGATATCTTTTAATTTATTGTAGTTGTTTGTGTTTAAAAGAACTGTTTGCATGTTTTTACGAATTGTGTTGTTTCTGTTGAATCTGAAATTAATTGGGATTAAATTGCATTTTTCAAAGAGATAATGAAAAGGGGATCCTATTTTACTGTTGTTACATTTGCATTTATCTGATGTTAATCCTTTAATTTTGTTAGAAATGTAGGGAAGCTGCCATGGCCTGAGATAAAATATGTAACTATTTTATTTGGACTGATAAAACTTTTGCTTACGTTATTAAGGACTGAAAACGTATCCCTATCCTTATCGCTGTGTCCCCATTCTCTTTGCCAATCTGTGATAATTTTATTATTAATCAGCCCCCCCCAAGGCACAACTTTGACATGAGTCCCCCCCCCAAGGTACAACTTTGACATGAGTCCCCCCCAGGCCCAACTTTAACATGAGTCCCCCAAGGCCCAACTCCTGACATGAGTCCCCCCCAGGCCCAACTTTGACATGAGTCCCCCCCAAGGTACAACTTTGACATGAGTCCCCCCAAGGCCCAACTTTGACATGAGTCCCCCCTGGCCCAACTTTGACATGAGTCCCCACCAAGCTACCCCTATTTCAGTCTGTACAGCGTTGTCGAATTTTTATAATACACTATTAATAGTGCTAAGGGCCTATTTCAGTCGGTTTATTGAATGGGGATTTATTGAATGAAGTCCCCCCAAGGCCCAACTTTGACATGAGTCCCCCCCAAGGTACCCCTATTTCAGTCGGTACAGCGTTGTCGAATTTTTATAATACACTCTTAATAGTGCTAAGGGCCTATTTCAGTCGGTTTATTGAATGGGGATTTATTGAATGAAGTCCCCCCAAGGCCCAACTTTGACATGAGGCTCCCCCAGGCCCAAATTTGACATGAGTCCCCCCCAAGGTACCCCTATTTCTGTCGGTACAGCGTTGTCGAATTTTTATAATACACTCTTAATAGTGCTAAGGGCCTATTTCAGTCGGTTTATTGAATGGGGATTTATTGAATGAAGTCCCCCCAAGGCACAACTTTGACATGAGTCCCCCCAGGCCCAACTTTGACATGAGTCTCCCCCAAGGTACAACTTTGACATGAGTCCCCCCAAGGCCCAACTTTAACATGAGTCCCCCCCCAGGCCCAACTTTGACATGAGTCCCTCCTAGGCCCAACTTTGACATGAGTCCCCCCAAAGGTACAGCTTTGACATGAGTCCCCGCAAGGCCCAACTTTGACATGAGTCCCCCCCCAAGGCCCAACTTTGACATGAGTCCCCCCAAGGCCCAACTTTGACATGAGTCCCCCCCAGGCCCAACTTTGACATGAGTCTCCCCAAGGCCCAACTTTGACATGAGTCCCCCCCAAGGTACAACTTTGACATTAGCCCCCCCCTAGGCACAACTTTGACATGAGTCCCCCCCAGGCACAACTTTGACATGAGTCCCCCCCAAGGTACAACTTTGACATGAGTCCCCCCAAGGCCCAACTTTGACATGAGTCCCCCACAGGCCCAACTTTAACATGAGTCCCCCCTAGGCCCAACTTTGACATGAGTCCCCCCCCAGGCCCAACTTTGACATGAGTCCCCCCAAGGCCCAACTTTGACATGAGTCCCCCCAGGCCCAACTTTGACATGAGTCCCCACCAAGGTACCCCTTTTTCAGTCTGTACAGCGTTGTCGAATTTTTATAATACACTCTTAATAGTGCTAAGGGCCTTTTTCAGTCGGTTTATTGATTGGGGATTTATTGAATGAAGACCCCAAGGCCCAACTTTGACATGAGTCCCCCCCAGGCCCAAATTTGACATGAGTCCCCCCCAGGCCCAAATTTGACATAAGTCCCCCCCAAGGTACCCCTATTTCAGTCGGTACAGCGTTGTCGAATTTTTATAATACACTCTTAATAGTGCTAAGGGCCTATTTCAGTCGGTTTATTGAATGGGGATTTATTGAATGAAGTCCGCCCAAGGCCCAACTTTGACATGAGTCCCCCCCAGGCCCAAATTTGACATGAGTCCCCCCAAGGTACCCCTATTTCTGTCGGTACAGCGTTGTCGAATTTTTATAATACACTCTTAATAGTGCTAAGAGCCTATTTCAGTCGGTTTATTGAATGGGGATTTATTGAATGAAGTCCCCCCAAGGCACAACTTTGACATGAGTCCCCCCCAGGCCCAACTTTGACATGAGTCCCCCCCAATGTACAACTTTGACATGCGTCCCCCCAGGCCCAACTTTGACATGAGTCCCCCCAAGGTACAACTTTGACATGAGTCCCCCCAAGGCCCAACTTTGACATGAGTCCCCCCCCAGGCCCAACTTTGACATGAGTCCCCCCAAGGCCCAACTTTGATATGAGTCCCCCCAGGCCCAACTTTGACATGAGTCCCCCCAAAGGTACAGCTTTGACATGAGTCCCCGCAAGGCCCAACTTTGACATGAGTCCCCCCCCAAGGCCCAACTTTGACATGAGTCCCCCCAGGCCCAACTTTGACATGAGTCCCCACCAAGGTACAACTTTGACATGAGTCCCCCTAAGGCCCAACTTTGACATGAGTCCCCCCCAGGCCAAACTTTGACATGAGTCTCCCCAAGGCCCAACTTTGACATGAGTCCCCCCCAAGGTACAACTTTGACATTAGCCCCCCCAAGGCACAATTTTGACATGAGTCCCCCCCAAGGTACAACTTTGACATGAGTCCCCCGAAGGACCAACTTTGACATGAGTCCCCCACAGGCCCAACTTTAACATGAGTCCCCCCTAGGCCCAACTTTGACATGAGTCCCCCCCCAGTCCCAACTTTGACATGAGTCCCCCCAAGGCCTAACTTTGACATGAGTCCCCCCCAGGCCCAACTTTGACATGAGTCCCCACCAAGGTACCCCTATTTCAGTCTGTACAGCGTTGTCGAATTTTTATAATACACTCTTAATAGTGCTAAGGGCCTTTTTCAGTCGGTTTATTGAATGGGGATTTATTGAATGAAGTCCCCCAAGGCCCAACTTTGACATGAGTCCCCCCCAGGCCAAAATTTGACATGAGTCCCCCCCAAGGTACCCCTATTTCAGTCGGTACAGCGTTGTCGAATTTTTATAATACACTCTTAATAGTGCTAAGGGCCTATTTCAGTCGGTTTATTGAATGGGGATTTATTGAATGAAGTCCCCCCAAGGCCCAACTTTGACATGAGTCCCCCCCAGGCCCAAATTTGACATGAGTCCCCCCCAAGGTACCCCTATTTCTGTCGGTACAGCGTTGTCGAATTTTTATAATACACTCTTAATAGTGCTAAGGGCCTATTTCAGTCGGTTTATTGAATGGGGATTTATTGAATGAAGTCCCCCCAAGGCACAACTTTGACATGAGTCCCCCCAGGCACAACTTTGACATGAGTCCCCCCAATGTACAACTTTGACATGCGTCCCCCCAGGCCCAACTTTGACATGAGTCCCCCCCAAGGTACAACTTTGACATGAGTCCCCCCAAGGCCCAACTTTGACATGAGTTCCCCCCCAGGCCCAACTTTGACATGAGTCCCCCCAAGGCCCAACTTTGATATGAGTCCCCCCAGGCCCAACTTTGACATGAGTCCCCCCAAAGGTACAGCTTTGACATGAGTCCCCGCAAGGCCCAACTTTGACATGAGTCCCCCCCCAAGGCCCAACTTTGACATGAGTCCCCCCAGGCCCAACTTTGACATGAGTCCCCACCAAGGTACAACTTTGACATTAGCCCCCCCAAGGCACAACTTTGACATGTGTCCCCCCCCCAAGGTACAACTTTGACATGAGTCCCCCGAAGGCCCAACTTTGACATGAGTCCCCCACAGGCCCAACTTTAACATGAGTCCCCCCTAGGCCCAACTTTGACATGAGTCCCCCCCCAGGCCCAACTTTGACATGAGTCCCCCCAAGGCCTAACTTTGACATGAGTCCCCCCCAGGCCCAACTTTGACATGAGTCCCCACCAAGGTACCCCTATTTCAGTCTGTACAGCGTTGTCGAATTTTTATAATACACTCTTAATAGTGCTAAGGGCCTTTTTCAGTCGGTTTATTGAATGGGGATTTATTGAATGAAGTCCCCCAAGGCCCAACTTTGACATGAGTCCCCCCCAGGCCCAAATTTGACATGAGTCCCCCCAAGGTACCCCTATTTCAGTCGGTACAGCGTTATCGAATTTTTATAATACACTCTTAATAGTGCTAAGGGCCTATTTCAGTCGGTTTATTGAATGGGGATTTATTGAATGAAGTCCCCCCAAGGCACAACTTTGACATGAGTCCCCCCAGGCCCAACTTTGACATGAGTCCCCCCCAAGGTACAACTTTGACATGAGTCCCCCCAAGGCCCAACTTTGACATGAGTCCCCCCAAGGTACAACTTTGACATGAGTCCCCCCAAGGCCCAACTTTGACGTGAGTACCCCCAAGGCCCAACTTTGACATGAGTCCCCCCCCAAGGTACAACTTTGACATGAGTCCCCCCCCAAGGCACACCTTTGACATGAGTCCCCCCAAGGCACACCTCCCCTCATTGGGAAAAAGAGAAAAAACGTTGTTTTGCGGCTATAAGACAGTTTGGACTTCCAACGTTATTTGTTACAATATCTGCAGCTGAAACACATTGGTTTGATTTAATGAAAACTTTATCATGGAATTTAGATCGTCACGAATTAACTAAAGAAGAATTTGTCGATATTAACAAGTTTAGCAGTAGGCCTCTGGCACTAAATTAAAATCTGTCAGTGTCAGATTTTCATGTTTTTTTTTTTTTTTTTTTTTAGAATAGAAAGAAATTTATAATATTTAGACCATTTTGTCTTACAACTTTATTATATATGACCCTCTTGGCAACGTTTAAATTTTTGTCAGATGATTTTGTCAGTCATTTTTGGCGATGACTTTTCTTTTTGGTGCAATTGCTTGTTTTTTTTTAAAAAGGAAGAAAAAAAGAAAAGGAAAAAAATCTAGTACTTATATTCTAAAGCCTATACTTTTCCCCAAATACTTATACTTTCTGTTGCCTACACTTTTTAGGTGATGAATTTTTGTTTTGCCATAATTAGAAATATGAAATGTGTCCCAGAAATGTCTAATTCTGTAATGTTAAAAAATTATCAGTGCGAAATTACAAGATTTATAAATGAGTTTGATTTTGACTCTATTTGGAACAACTTGCATGTTGGTCTACAACACTATTTGGCGATTTTCTTTTGATAATTACGGCGAAATGCGATGAAAATGCGTTTTTCAAAATGCGTCTGTTTTGTAATGTACAGAAATAATTTAAGCTTATTTTTAACATTAATAAAATAAATATTAAAAATTAACGTTCCTTTCTTTGCATGAAACAATAACGAGGATCATCAGTATTATGCATATATATGTATATATATATATGCATAATACTGATGATCCTCGTTATTGTTTCATGAACTACTATAGTGTTGGTCCACAAGTACATTTGACGAATTTACTTTCTTCTATATGTAATATAGACAAAGTATAAGGAAAGGGCATGTTTACAAACAAACGCTCCGTCAATCAATCTTTGCCACTCTCGAGTGGCAAAAGATCAACTTGTATTGGTGGAAATGCCAATGTTATGCCACTTTACCTATAACTTGACTGTGAGTTACGTCACGTGCCCTTTCCTTATTGGATTCGCAAAAATTTTCGACCTCCGTTTTTTGATGGATTTACATGTTTTGGGATGTCTAGATTACGAATTAATAGTTTTTAGAAAATGTCTGTCTGTCTGTATCACGTTTTTGTGGACGCTGTATCTCACGAACCAATGAATGAAATTTAACCAAACTTGGTATTTAGTTGGTCCCCGAAATAGACTGGTGCTGATTACATTTGGGGATCAATCGCTCAACAGGTGGCGCTGTGATCGCATTTTTTCTAAATTTTTAACACGGCAGTATAGGACAAAATTTCGTATAAATGTACATAATGAGAGTTATCTTTAACTTGTCATTGTAAAATTAATATGAATTATTGATAATAGTAGTAGTTAACTAGGAAAAAATTCTGTGCATGTGGGAGCTTTGCTTCCCCCCCCCCGGGGGGTGGGGTAAATTTTCAAGATGGGTATCTTTCGAAAGGTCTCGTCAATACCTTTAAAACGAATGATTGAACTATAAGTCTGTGATAATTTAAAACAAAGTTATCTATTTTTTTTACTTTTAACAGGAAAAAAAAAACCTTTTTTTTATGTTGTTACTGAGTGAATATGTATAGAAAAATAAAGAAGAAAGTCTTGTGGTGGCCACAACATACTAGTTTCTTTTGGTGATTATGGCGAAATGACTTTTTCTCAAATGGTTGCCATGGATTCCAAGCGTAAAGAAAAGCAAAATGCGTTTTTCAAAATGGCGTCATTATTAATGTACAAAATTAATTAAGCTTATTTTTAATTATTTATGCCGTTATCGTTCAAAACGGCACCAAAGAAAAATCACTAAATCCAATTGTGGACCAATATTATACTTGTACCCCACATGTTTTCAAAAATTCCAAAAACATTTCTCTCACTCTAAACAACTGACTTAAAAAAAAAAAAATAATAATAATTTAAAATTTTAAACTTAACCTTCCTCGCTTTCATGAAGTTTTCGGACAGTATTAGTGTTTTATAGCATAAAATTGTTGCTTGTGCCTGGGGGCACTCATGTCAAAGTTGGGCCCGGGGGGGACTCATGTCAAAGTTGGGCCTTGGGGGGACTCATGTCAAAGTTGTGCCTTGGGGGGACTCATGTCAAAGTTGTGCCTTGAGGAGACTCATGTCAAAGTTGTGCCTTGGGGGGGACTCATGTCAAAGTTGTGCCTTTGGGGGGGGACTCATGTCAAAGTTGTACCTTGGGGGGGGACTCATGTCAAAGTTGTGCCTTGGGGGGGACTCATGTCAAAGTTGTGCCTTGGTGGGGGGACTCATGTCATAGTTGTGCCTTGGGGGGGACTCATGTCAACGTCATTTTGAAAAGATTTTGATGAAATTCTGGCAAAAGCAGAATTTAGTTTAGGACGGAGGACTATTAGTTTTTTTTTCTTCCTAATTATAACATCGCTTTCAAATTATTCAATTATATTTTCGATAAATTTTAGATTTCGATAAATGTCCAACTATCGAAAAATGATTTCGACAATTGTGCAACTATCGAAAACGACAACGCAAAAATCGCTGTCTGAGACTAATAGGCCCTCAGTCCTAAAAACTAATAAATTCAGTAACTTTTTAAAAAACTTGTTATAATACAAATATAGATATCAAAATTATCACCAAATTAAATTCTGACCTATAATGGATAATGGAAAATCACGATCATTATTCGCGAAAGAACATATAAGAAATTAATAAACAACATAAGAATTTTTACTTTCTTCTATATTCAATAGAAGAAAGTATTGGATTAGTAAATATTTTCGACCTCGGGTTTTTGATGGATTTACACGTTTTGAGAGCTGTAGAACACGATTTGACCATTTTTAGAAAATGTCTGTCTGTCTGTGTGTGTGTGACAAAATTTTGTGGCAACTGTATCTTAGGAACTACTGCACAGAATTTCATACAAATTGGTATGTAGATGCACCTTGACATAAATTAGTGCCTAT
The DNA here is from genome assembly GCA_963930645.1 of Salticus scenicus. Taxonomy (NCBI): domain Eukaryota; kingdom Metazoa; phylum Arthropoda; class Arachnida; order Araneae; family Salticidae; genus Salticus; species Salticus scenicus. Next base: position 181,928,967 of record OZ005659.1, read on the forward strand.
CAACTTTTGGTAAAAATTGTCTTACAGGTTGCGTTGCCATCCCGCTTTTTCTAAATTTTTAACATGGTGATATAGGACAAAATTTTGTATAAATGTGCATAGAGAATTATTTTTTAGTAATCATTATGAAATTTACAAAAATTATTTATAATGGAGATAGTCAACTAAGAAATTTCTTTTTGGTCAACCCCCTGGGGGGGAAGTCCCCCCTCGAGGAGAGTAAATTTTCAAGATGGGTATCTTTCGAAAGGTCTCGTCAATACCTTTAAAACGAATGGTTGAACTATAAATCTGTGATAATTTAAAACAAAGTTATCAATTTTTTTTTTACTTTTTACAAAAAAAAAAAAAAAACTTTGAAAAAAAAAAATCGTAATTTTTTTTTTTTATTATTATTTTTTTTAAAACGAAATTTAACCAAACTTGGTATTTAGTTGGCCCTTGGCATAAACTGGTGCTGATTAGATTTGGGGATCAATCGCTCAACAGGAGGCGCTGTGATCGTATTTTTAGTGCTAGAGGCCTATTTCAGTCGGTACAGTTGTCGAATTTTTATAGGTCACTCTTAATTAGTGCTAGAGGCCTATTTCAGTCGGTTTATTGAGTGGGTATTTATTGAATGAAGTCCCCCCAAGGCACAACTTTGACATGAGTCCCCCCAAGGTACCCCTATTTCAGTCGGTACAGCGTTGTCGAATTTTTATAATACACTCTTAATAGTGCTAAGGGTCTATTTTAGTCGGTTTATTGAATGGGGATTTATTGAATGAAGTCCCCCCAAGGCACAACTTTGACATGAGTCCCCCCCAAGGTACCCCTATTTCAGTCGGTACAGCGTTGTCGAATTTTTATAATACACTCTTAATAGTGCTAAGGGCCTATTTCAGTCGGTTTATTGAATGGGGATTTATTGAATGAAGTCCCCCCAAGGCACAACTTTGACATAAGTCCCCCCCAAGGTACCCCTATTTCAGTCGGTACAGCGTTATCGAATTTTTATAATACACTCTTAATAGTGCTAAGGGCCTATTTCAGTCGGTTTATTGAATGGGGATTTATTGAATGAAGTCCCCCCAAGGCACAACTTTGACATGAGTCCCCCCCAGGCCCAACTTTGACATGAGTCCCCCCCAAGGTACAACTTTGACATGAGTCCCCCCCAAGGCCCAACTTTGACATGAGTCCCCCCAAGTCCCAACTTTGACATGAGTCCCCCCCAGGCCCAAATTTGACATGAGTCCCCCCAAGGCCCAACTTTGACATGAGTCCCCCCCCAAGGTACAACTTTGACATGAGTCCCCCCCAAGGCACACCTTTGACATGAGTCCCCCTCATTGGGAAAAAGAGAAAAAAACGTTGTTTTGCGGCTATAAGACAGTTTGGACTTCCAACGTTATTTGTTACACTATCTGCAGCTGAAACACATTGGTTTGATTTAATGAAAACTTTATCATGGAATTTAGATCGTCACGAATTAACTAAAGAAGAATTTGTCGATATTAACAAGTTTAGCAGTAGGCCTCTGGCACTAAATTAAAATCTGTCAATGTCAGATTTTCATGTTTTAAATAATGAAATAATGTCGTGTTTGTATAATTTTTTTTTTTTTTTTCTAAATTTTTAACATGGCAGTATAGGACAAAAATTCGTATAAATGTACATAATGAGAGTTATTCTTAACCTGTGATTGTAAAATTAATAAGAATTATTGATATTAGTAGTAGTTAACTAGGAAAAAAAAATTTGTGCATGTGGGGGCATCGCTCCCCCTCCCTGGGGGGAAGTACCCCCGGGGAGGGGGTAAATTTTCAAGATTGGTATCTTTCGAAAGGTCTCGTCAATACCTTTAAAACGAATGGTTGAAGTATAAATATGTGATAATTTAAAACAAAGTTAACGATTTTTTTTTACTTTTAATAAAACAAAAACTTGGGGGGGGGGAATCTTTTTTTTTTTTTTAATATTTTTACTGAGTGAATTTGTATAGGAAAATGTAGAAGAAAGTCTTGTGGTGGCCACAACATACTAGTTTAATAATAGAAATATTTTTCTTAACAGTAACATTAACATTGATTTTATTATTTCTTACTCCATGGATCACATTTTAATTTTCCCGTGGAAAATGATGTCATGACAGAAAAACAACGTTATAAGAGAAACTTTCTGTGCGGTGGCAAATAGAGTACCTTTACAAACCCGAAGTTTTTCGTTAATTAAAATGATAGAAATTTCTAAACAGCTGAAATGCCTTCCTCGAAGTCGTAACACATTGATACCTCTCATGATGCAGAACACTTTGCCCTCCGTGAGAAGATGCTGTCGCAGACAAAAAAAAAAATTGACGCCAGCGACAGAAACTTTTTTTTAATATTTAGAGAAAAGACATTGTGTAATTTCTCCTCTTTTTCCAATAAAAATTTTTTGTCATCTTATACGTATAAATAGAATAAGTTAATCATATTTTGTGGCGAGTAGCTTTTTTTTTTCAGCGAGTGTGATCTAAGTTGAAATTTCGGGCCCTGTATATAATTATTTATTTCATTTAAATATAGTGACCATCGAAGCGGGCAAAGCCTGCTAGTATGATATAAAACTAAAAAATTTACATAGTTTTAAGTAATTATTGACAATTAATTTAAAATTTACACTTAATTAGGTAGATTCCTTATAGGAGATCTACCTATTGCAATGGTTCTCATGACACAACTTCTGGAAAATTTCTTCATATCTTCACCGATCATGAGCCCTAGAACCCAAAACCACCCTCCGTTCAAAAGTTTATATATATATATATATATATATATATGAAAGGATAAAGAGAGGTAAGTTTTTAAATTATTATTTTATTATTTTAAATTAATAGTGAGCAATAATTTAAAGAAAATCCCATTAGAAAGTCTTAACTTAAAATTAATTCTAAAGTTTCCCCTGTAAAGTAAGTTTTAGTACAATGCGTGAGCATAACGCAAAAGTCATAAAAGAGAACCAACTTTAAGACAAGAAAGTGATGAATAAGTGCAATCTGCAGCTTTTTGTGGTTTGGAGCTGCATAGTAATTAATCCCAGTTATCTGGACCTCAGCTAATCTGTCAATCATTAAGTTAATATCCAATAAGCATAGGAAGGAGTGGTGTGATTTCCCGCCTAAAATGCCAGTATTTAAGTGAAAACACGGGCAGAGGAGCTCTTCTCTTCTGGTGTGCTCTTGCTTAGTAAACTTACGTCAAATAACTGCCCGAGAGGGGTCACGTGATCACATTCGGCTGCACTGCACTGCATCCATTTGCTCAACTCACAATCATGGACTGTACCTTATATGTTCCAGATGGATAAATAAAAACATGTGCTGCAAATTTGGAGTTATTACTGAGTGCCAGCCTCTTTCCTTCATAGCTATTATGTGACTCAAGTAAGGGATTTCGTCACATTAAAATAAGTCGACAGGCATGGGACACCTGCATAAAATAAAAAATAATGGTACTCAATAAGTTATGGCTGCAAGAAAATTAATTATGTTATTTCGTGGCCCCTCTCCGGATGCACATAGAAAGAAAAACAATAAACTAAATACACAGAAGGAAAGAAAATAATAAATTAAATCTATATCAATAAAAGCAGCCTTCTCAAAAGAAAAATATTGTTCCTTATCTGTTAATACCTAATGAAGAAAAGAAAATAAAGGATAATATATTCAGTCAATCAGGCAAAAGAACTTATTCAACAGAGACTGAATTGCATCTCAAAGAAAGTGTGTCAAGTTTTGTTTTTCTCTACATTCTTCTCCCTCAAAGTCAAGTGCTTTGGCTACTAATATGGTGCTCTTCCTTCATCAAATGTGTTATTTCATCAAGGTCAATGGCCTCATTCATTGGATGGAGAATTAAACAAAGATAACAGAGTATAAATAACTGCAGACATAAAGTGGAAGTAGCAAATTTTTTTTTATTTATTTTTCTTTTTTATTCCTGGCACTGAAGTGAGTGAATTATTTATTTATTTTAAGATAAAAAGGAACTTAATGTGTGTTAATTACTATATTAAAAATGAGTATTTTTGCAATTCTCCCATATTTAATAATGAATCTTTATTATATTTAAAGAGCATATAAATTATTTTTGATTGTTCATTTTCTGCATAAGTATTTAAAAAAAAAAAAAAAAATTGATATTTTCAAAGTTAAAGTGTATTATTTTCTGAATTTTTATTTTTATTTGAAATTTAAATACTATAATATTTGAGGGTTTTGGTTTTTAATGTTCTGCCTAATTATTAAAAAAAAAAAAAAAAAAAAAAAAAAAATTGATTTTTTCACAAAGTTGGTATTATTTTTTGAATTTTTATTTGAAATTTGCATATTATTATGTTTAAGAGTTATCTAAATAAGTGGTGGTTTTTAATGTCTGCATAATTATTTTTAAAAAATTGATATTTTCTCAAAGTTGTTATTTTTTGAATTTTTATTTGAAATTTGAATATTATTATATTTAAGGGTTATCTAAATTAGTTTTTGTTCGTAATGTTCTGCATAATTAATTTAAAAATTGATATTTTCACAAAGTTGGTATTATTTTCTAAATTTTTATTTTTATTTCAAACTTGAATATAGTTCATAAAGGTTGAATTTCTTTGAAAAAAAAAAATTTGAATTTTCTAAATTTGAAGTTAAAAAATAGAAGTTAAGATGGCCAAGGACCCACCCGAAGATCCAGTGGTCCCTGAGAATACAGGTGGAGATAATTTAGGTGCCATTTCAGAGACGGAGCAGGGTAAATTAAGTGAATTAAATAACTCTTCCTCTTCTACAAACACACCGTTAAAAGAGGAAAATGTGCTTATTGAATTTTGCCCTGAAAATGGAATGTTATGGACGGCGTGGTTACCGTATTTTGACGCGTGGTGTCAGGAAAATGGAAAAGACGCAATTTGGAAGGTTAGGAACATACAAAGGTTTTTAAAAGGGAGAGCCCTAACAGTTTATGTTAATAATAGCTTAAATATGATGCACTGGGAAGAGGTAGTAGAAATTTTTAATGAGCAATTTACTACACCTGGAGAGACCTCTTTAAATGATTTTTCAAGTATTGTATTCAAACAGGGTGACAATGTGATAGATTACTACCACAAGAAACTTCAAGTGGGACGAGCTTTAGGTCTAGAACCTAAATTCCTGTTGGACGGATTAACAGACGGATTGCCATTAACATTAAAACAACTTGTGGTGGTTAATTCCCCGAAAAGCCTAAATGAATGGAGGGATTTGGTTCATCGCTTAGATAAATTGCAACTATCAGGAAAATCAGCTGACCCCCTCCCACCTAAGTCGGATCAGTATCCAAAATATAACTACTCTCAAGTCTTCAATAGGGCCCCTGTGCAATACAATCCCCGTCCACAACCTTGGAGTTATCGATTTCCTAATGTAAATAGACCCCATATGGGATACTCTAATCAAAATCAACCCACTAGGACTCATGATAACCGACCCAATTTACGAGGGCCTAGACCCCAGCAGTCAAATGCAAATGCACGACTACATTTTCAAGGATCTTTACCTCCTTTTCCATGTAAATATTGTACTAAAATTAACATCCCTAACGCGTTTCATTGGCATAGAGAATGCCCTTTCAAGCAGGAACAACCGACTCATACCACAGAAGAGTCCACAGTAGGAAACAGTACGACAGAAGGTGTTAATAACACATATTGACAGTTTGCCGCGACCGGTCGCATAATTCAAAATAAGGGTACCCAAAGAAAGAATCAGCAAACAAGTCAAAGTGTTAAAAACCCAAACTCGTACTCTAATCCTATTCCTTTAATTTTCGACACAGGCAGCAGTTTAAGTATTCTTCCTCAACATTTTGTTCAGAAATATCGACTTCCCACACAAAATATCTCGCCAATAAATGTTGTACAAACACAAGGAATGTTGAAGATTACCAAAAAATGTTCCCTGTTATTACAAATAGGTAATATTAGAAAAAATATTGATATGTTTATTTTGAATAATAACTTACCATATGCTCTCCTTAGCTTAGATCATTGTGGACTATTTGAATTAACTTTTGATTGTGCTAAAAAATGTGTAACACAAAATAACAATATTCTACCATTGTTAAAAAATATACCAAGTTGCTCTCAAACCTTACATTTAATTCCTGAAAGTGAGAATACAATTAGAAGTGAAAATGTTAATGTTCAATCAAATAATAGGGTAGAGAAGATAAAGTACACTCCTGCCACTGAAGAAAATCACGTAACTCCTCAGTCTGATAGAGAAGGAAAACTTCCTACTTTATTATCAAAATATGTCAAAATTTTTGCTAAATCAAAATATGACGTTGGAAGAATTCGTATGGAACCCCAGAGAATTTATTTAAATTCTGATTTACCTATTTCACTCAGAGCATATAGAACTTCCCCTAAGGAAGAAGAAGAAATTAAAACCCAAATTCAAAATTTATTACAGGCAGGTATAATAAAAGAAAGTTGTTCCCCTTATTCAGCACCTGTAACCCTGGTGTATAAGAAGGAAGAAGGAAAAAAGAGTCGTTTATGTGTCAACTTCTGTAAACTTAATTCGATAACAAAAACCGATGCTGAACCACTTCCCCGAATAGATACTTTATTAGATAAATTAGCTAAAGCAAAATTCTTTTCCACCCTCGACTTGGCAAGTGGATATTGGCACATTCCTATCCACCCAAGAGATACGGAAAAATTGGCCTTTGCTACAACTTTTGGATTATATGAATGGAAATACCTGCCCTTTGGCCTCAAGAATGCCCCCGCTATCTTCAATCGAACAATTAGAAGAATCTTAAATAAATACAAAATAGATTTTGCATGTAATTATTTTGATGATATTATTGTATTTTCACAGTCAGAAGAAGAACATTTCAAGCACTTAGAGCAACTTTTTGAAATCTGTATTAAAGAAAACTTAAAATTAAAATTATCAAAATGTAATTTTGTCAAAACAAAAATTAATTTTCTAGGATATGAAATTACTAATGGACTTATTACGCCTGATAATCCCAATATTGAGGTCATAAAAAATTTGAAACCGCCAAAAAATGTCAAGGAATTACAGAGAGTTTTGGGATCCGTAAATGTTTATGCTAGATTTATTCCACAATATGCAAAAACTAGAGCTCCATTAAATAATTTGCTAAAGAAAAATGTCCCCTATGTTTGGGACCAAAAATGCGAAAATTCCTTCCAAAAATTAAAAAATGCTCTAATAAGTAAACCCATTTTAAGACTCTATGATCCCAAAAGTCCCTGTCATTTATTTGTTGATGCCTCGAGTCATGGTGTGGGATGTGTTGTTAAGCAGGCAGATGAGAATGGCAATTTACATCCAGTAGCATATCATTCTAGAAACTTACGTAATTATGAAAAAAATTATGCCATTACTGAATTAGAATGTTTAGCAATCATTGATGCTTTAGATAAATTTTATCATTATGTGCACGGTCAAAAATTTGTCATACATACAGATCATGCGGCTCTCACTTGGCTAAAAAATGTTAAAAATTTAAGAGGAAGATTATTCCGCTGGTCCCTTAAACTTAGTATGTTTGACTATCAAATTCAATATCAAAAAGGTTCAACTAATATTGAAGCTGATATGTTATCCCGATTGCCTGTTGTAGAAAATGTGTCACACCATGTACACCTCCTTGACTTAAATGAAATTAAAGACAATCAGAAAAAAGAAAATATAATTATTAATGGTAAGAAAATTATTGAAATTGATGATGTAAATGTAATTAAAAAGAAAGGTTTGTATAAGATAATAGTCCCTATGTCATTAAGATTATCCCTACTAGAGAAAACCCACACTCAATTTGGACATCCTGGAATTTATAAAATGGTAAATTTAATTACACCCCAGTATTATTGGCCTAATATTAATAAAGACATTGAAAGTTTTGTGAAACATTGTCATATTTGTCAATTAAACAAAAAATGTAAACAAAAAAGATTTGGCTCGTTACAAGAAGTACCACCAACAGATAAACCTTTTGAATGTTTGTCTTTGGACACTGTTGGTGGACTTAATTATTATAATTCTACAAAAAAGTATTTGCATTTGGTCGTGGACCATGCAACCCGTTATGTGTGGGGATTTCCATCAAAAAGCGTTACCACTGAAACTTATACAAACTTTTTAAAACAATTATTTCAAATTCAAGTGCCTAAAAAATTGTTAACTGACAGAAATGCAGCATTCACTTCATCCCGTTTTAAAAAATTTCTTCGAAATTATTATGTTAAACACCTATTAACAAGTAGCCATCATCCCGAGTGCAACGGGAAAGTCGAGCGGCTCAATCAGACTATTGTTACGCGTTTAAAGTGTAAAGTTAATTCTTCTTCAAACAAAATTCCCTGGACTAAATTACTTGAAGAAGTTTTAAAACAATATAACTCAACACCTCATTCAGTAACTCAGTTTCCACCTAAATATTTATTATTAGGAGAATTACCATATGACCCCTTATTGTCAAATAATAATTACTACCCTTCAGTTGATGAAGCTAGAAAAATTGCAAAAGAAAAAACAATACAATATCATAATAAAAACAAAGTCAGATACGATGCTCGATTTCTCCCTGTGGAATTTAAAGTTGGAGATGAAGTGATTTATGAGGAATTTCAATATCCAAACACGCGTAAATTGAGTTCACCTTATTCAGGCCCATATAAAATCTTAAGACAATTATCTAACGTTAATTTTGAGATAGACAAACCCAGCCTTCATTTTAAGAGAAATTCAGAAATTGTCCATTCATCTAAGTTAAGATACTATAATAATCCTAAAAATTTCAAATTAAGTCATGAATAAATTAGTTAGGTATCAGCTTCCAGTCCCAAGTTTTTTTATTTTTGCTTTCCTATTTCCCCATACACGTTGGATGAGGATCCTGGCTGAGTTAAAGAAATCGGAGGGATGTCGGGAGACATATCTTCCTTTCTTTGACTCAGTGGCACTAGCGTGCCCTTAACTTTTCTTTTTACAAATATACCTTTTCGGTTTATTTAAATTTTTTTTTCTTAAATATCATGTAGATGGTTTCGTGAAATGAGGATCCTCCGCTCCTAAGCCCCTTTTCTATAAGCAGTCTGTTTTCTCATGGTCTCCTGATCTTCACCATTGTGATGTGTTCGGAGAACACGGGAAAACTGATGTGTTTTCCCTCTCTGTAGAAGCTAGCCAGTTTCCACCTTTATCCCAAATTACTTTTGGAAAGGCTTGACATTCTCAGAGTTTCAAGGGTTAATGTACCCACCATATAATTTTTGTGGATTGCCAAACTTGAAGTTTATAGCAGTCTGTAATACTTTGAAAACAAATAATTACTCAAACAAAGTAATTAACTTGGTTTTAGGTGTAAATAATTTGTAAAAAATTTTTGCTATTATTAATATTATTATTGTTTGTATCTTTAGTAAGTATTTTTATATAATTGTTTGAAAATGTATTTTACATTAACCAGGAAAAAGTGTCAATGATCTGAAATGATAAAATGTATTTATCGTGTCATTTTTTCAAATATATGGACAGTAGAGAAAACTGCAAATTCCGTATATTTCTTTTAAAAAATAGATTCCTTGCAGATGTGTAATATCTTGTTCAACGTCATTATATTTTTATGTAATTTTAAAGACTCTGTGCAAAACCAAAGGACTTCTTCGCCAAAGAAATGAACTATTTTGCCTACTGATCAGTTACAAAACTTATTTACAGGACCTTGTCATAATGGTTCATTATATATGAACAAAAAACTATTATAAAACTATAGGCGTCACCAACTAGTTGGGAACAAGAAATTTCTGCTTTAAGATAATATTGTATAAGAGTGCTACATTATGTTTTATTTTATATTTTTATATTACTCCTATGAAAATATTGTATGTATAGGGTTGAGCACGTGGAACGTGCAGTTCTACAGAAAGAAAAAAAAATCGATAAATGGGACTAAATTAATAATTAAAGGGAAAATATATGCACTTCTCCTTCTACACAATAAGACAGACCATCTTTTCCTGGACTATCTGCCACCTCGGAATGAGTTCCCATGGACTTGCAGGCAAGCCCAGGGGAACGTTGTCTTGGAGGGGGGGGATATGAAAGGATAAAGAGAGGTAAGTTTTTAAATTATTATTTTATTATTTTAAATTAATAGTGAGCAATAATTTAAAGAAAATCCCATTAGAAAGTCTTAACTTAAAATTAATTCTAAAGTTTCCCCTGTAAAGTAAGTTTTAGTACAATGCGTGAGCATAACGCAAAAGTCATAAAAGAGAACCAACTTTAAGACAAGAAAGTGATGAATAAGTGCAATCTGCAGCTTTTTGTGGTTTGGAGCTGCATAGTAATTAATCCCAGTTATCTGGACCTCAGCTAATCTGTCAATCATTAAGTTAATATCCAATAAGCATAGGAAGGAGTGGTGTGATTTCCCGACTAAAATGCCAGTATTTAAGTGAAAACACGGGCAGAGGAGCTCTTCTCTTCTGGTGTGCTCTTGCTTAGTAAACTTACGTCAAATAACTGCCCGAGAGGGGTCACGTGATCACATTCGGCTGCACTGCACTGCATCCATTTGCTCAACTCACAATCATGGACTGTACCTTATATGTTCCAGATGGATAAATAAAAACATGTGCTGCAAATTTGGAGTTATTACTGAGTGCCAACCTCTTTCCTTCATAGCTATTATGTGACTCAAGTAAGGGAATTCGTCACATATATATATATATATATATATATAGGTATACATATATATATATATATATATATGTATGTATGTATTACGCTTTTTCCCATGTTAAGTTGTGAACACGATCTGGAGTAATTTTTATTTAAATTTAACCCGCTAGAGATATGTTGTCAGGACAGTAAAAATCTCGGTCGAGTTCGTAGATGGGGTATCCAGCTCAAAGGGAGCGGAAATGGTAGGGGGTGGAAATTTTCATTTGCCCATAATTTTTTTAATATTGAAAATAGGAAAATACTTCAAATCAGGCGAATTACCGCCTTACCCTAAAGAACAATTTTTGTATTTAAACTTTTTCGATAGCTTCAATTGCTTAAAAGTTACAAGTTAAAAAGTGATTTTTCGTCAGTTGTAATGAAGCCGACTTTTTCTATAGCTTTAATTGCTGAAATTTGTAATCTGATGCGTACGTCACGTGCAAACGATAATAAAAAAGGTAGCTGAAAATATAAAAACCACGATAACAGCTTTAATTAATCATTTAAAAATATAAAATTAAAATAATACGTCAGTCTTGGTAAAAATATCGTTTGTGGTGAATCCGCGATTGTAATGAAATGCTCGCCCTCTGGTGGGCTAAGGTCAATATATCATACCACTGATAGCTTTCACGCTCAAACAACGATAGAACAACAAGAAAGAACAATAAATTACTACACGTGGCTATTATATTTACTAACAACTGCTGTTGAGAAAGCTCCATCTATCGATCATTACAAACGCGGATAGTTTAGAACACCGGTTTACGCAAGAATTTAAATTTACGATTGAAATTGAGAGTAATACGTTACAGCTTAATTTGACTTTTTATCTTGTGGAAACAAGATATTGGTCTGTGAAGAGATACGAGGTTTTCGCGTGGGAAGAAAATATACTGACGCCAAACCTGCCATTTTTCATCGCCAATCTCGCCAAATTTTGTCATCAAATAACTAATTTCGTCGCCAAGTCAAAAATTTCGTCGTCAGCTCTCAAATTTTGCCGCCAAATCACAAATTTCATTGCTAAGTCGCAAGTTTTATCACCAAATTGTATATGTTTGTGGCTTCTATTTGTTGAATGATTATGAGCTTAAATTTTAAAAAATTGAAACATTTACTGACCAATAAATCTAGCCAAAATTTTTAATGAATAGTAGTAGTTGAATGAATAGTAATAGAATGAATAGTAGTAGTTGATAATTAAATTTCTTAAAAATAGAATAGTGACGTAAATAATGCAATGTGTAGGAACAAAGCCATTGGCTAAGTATGTGTTAATGCATATGTAATATTTCTTTACTTTTGTAACATTAACGTAAAGGAATCTACCTTTGCCTTTAAGCTTGCCGAAAAGGGATTTCTTTTTATTTATTGTAGGATTATATCATTCAGGCATTTCAATGGATTTTATTGAAACACGGTAACAGGGATGGAACACGGGCGCAAAATTCATACCGGTATTTATTTAAGAAATGTCTCTACCTATAATATCGTTGATTTAAGAAGAAGAAAATTTTTGTTACATTGATAGTGGTAGGAGTTCTGCGCCCGTGTTCTATCCCTGCGGTAAACATAGCACGCTTCTAAGCAGCGCGCGTGGCCTGAATGGAATTCCCCTAAGAATTCGGAGCCGCGGTAGCCCAATCGGTAGAGCGCCGGCCTCTTAATTGGAAGACTGCGAGTTCAGTACTCGAGCCGGCCAAAGACCGTCGTGTACATTAATGGTGGTTGGTGCACGTAAAATATGTCGTGGCCGCAATGTCCTCCATGTTCACATCAAAAATTATACCTCTGGGGGGTCACCGAAGCGGGAGAGCCATCCCTTCCGTGGAGGATCAAAATTGTGATGACATGTCTCCGGACCACCTCTAGGGGTGTGTCCCAGACCATCGCCAATTGCCCATCTGCGCAGCACTAGTGCGACGTAAAATTCCCGTGGCGCTCAACGTGTTAACCACCTAAGAAGGTGTAATTATTTCGAAACACTTCCAATAATAATAAGAAAACTAGTATGTTGTGGCCACCACAAGACTTTCTTCTATATTTTCCTATGCAAATTCACTCAGTAACAATATTAAAAAAAAAAATACCTGTGGCACTCGAGGACTGCCGCGGTAAAGCTATTGCATAGCATTTTTTATCAACTTATGCAATTATAATTATTTATTTATTTTATTTATGCAGTATTTTTTTTTCTTTGATATTAATTCAAGTTTTTTCTTTGATATTAATTCAAGTTACACTTTTTGAGCGTGGTGACCGATAAGAAAACAAATTTTTTTCTTTTATTGAATAAATGAGAATATATCCGCAATGAGAATATATCAAAAATATCCGCAATCGATTTGTAGGTATCAAAAACCTCGATGTACCAAATTTGAATGATATAACTCTATTTTTTGAGAAAAGGTATTTTAATAGGTTTTTAAAGGCCTGCAAGTCGAATGGGGATATTCAAGTTTTTTCTTTGATATTAATTCAAGTTACACTTTTTGAGCGTGGTGACCGACAAGAAAACAAATTTTAATAGAGAAAAGGTATTTAATAGGTTTTAAAGGCCTGCAAGTCGAATGGGGATATTTAAGTTTTTTCTTTGATATTAATTCAAGTTACACTTTTTGAGCGTGGTGACCGATAAGAAAACAAATTTTAATAGAGAAAAGTTATTTAATAGGTTTTAAAGGCCTGCAAGTCGAATGGGGATATTCAAGTTTTTTCCTTGATATTAATTCAAGTTACATTTTTTGAGCGTGGTGACCGATAAGAAAACAAATTTTAATAGAGAAAAGGTATTTAATATGTTTTAAAGGCCTGCAAGTCGAATGGGGATATTCAAGGATTTTCTTTGATATTAATGAATAAGATAACAGTAATGATAAGAAAACAAATTTTAATAGAGAAAAGGTATTTTAATAGGTTTTAAAGGCCTGCAAGTCGAATGGGGATATTCAAGTTTTTTCTTTGATATTAATTCAAGTTACACTTTTTGAGCGTGGTGACCGATAAGAAAACAAATTTTAATAGAGAAAAGGTATTTAATAGGTTTTAAAGGCCTGCAAGTCGAATGGGAATATTCAAGTTTTTTCTTTGATATTAATTCAAGTTACACTTTTTTAACGTGGTGACCGATAAGAAAACGAATTTTAATAGAGAAAAGGTACTTAATGGGTTTTAAAGGCCTGCAAGTCGAATGGGGATATTCAAGTTTTTTCTTTCATATTAATTCAAGTTAAACTTTTTGAGCGTGGTGACCGATAAGAAAACAAATTTTAATAGAGAAAAGGTATTTAATAGGTTTTAAAGGTCTGCAAGTCGAATGGGGATATTCAAGTTTATTCTTTGATATTAATGAATGAAATAACAATAATGATAAGATAACAATAATGATAGGAAAACAAATTTTAATAGAGAAAAGGAATTTAATAGGTTTTAAAGGCCTGCAAGTCGAATGGGGATATTCAAGTTTTTTCTTTGATATTAATGAATAAGATAACAATAATGATAAGAAAACAAATTTTAATAGAGAAAAGGTATTTTAATAGATTTTAAAGGCCTGCAAGTCGAATGGGGATATTCAAGTTTTTTCTTTGATATTAATTCAAGTTACACTTTTTGAGCGTGGTGACCGATAAGAAAACAAATTTTAATAGAGAAAAGGTATTTAATAGGTTTTAAAGGCCTGCAAGTCGAATGGGAATATTCAAGTTTTTTCTTTGATATTAATTCAAGTTACACTTTTTTAACGTGGTGACCGATAAGAAAACGAATTTTAATAGAGAAAAGGTACTTAATGGGTTTTAAAGGCCTGCAAGTCGAATGGGGATATTCAAGTTTTTTCTTTCATATTAATTCAAGTTAAACTTTTTGAGCGTGGTGACCGATAAGAAAACAAATTTTAATAGAGAAAAGGTATTTAATAGGTTTTAAAGGTCTGCAAGTCGAATGGGGATATTCAAGTTTATTCTTTGATATTAATGAATGAAATAACAATAATGATAAGATAACAATAATGATAGGAAAACAAATTTTAATAGAGAAAAGGAATTTAATAGGTTTTAAAGGCCTGCAAGTCGAATGGGGATATTCAAGTTTTTTCTTTGATATTAACTCTTTCGGTCCCATGGATATGAAATTTTTATCTACCTCAGAATCCCGGACAAACGCCCGAGATTTCACCCCCACGGAAGTACAGAGCGGCTTCTTTTTCTATTCATGCGAGTGTCATTTCAACACGCCTTAAGATTAGGGGAAGAATGGTTTATTGTCTGGTCCAGTTTCACTGCAGAGTGGAGGGTGTGCAATATATTTTCCAAGAAATGCCTGGTACTATCAACATCAATAATACTTTTGCTTTCGAAACATAACAAATATTATATGAATTTAAATTCACGTAGTATTTATAAAATGCCACAAAGCAGTTATCATATTGTCTATAAAATTGATAATTAAAATTCGATGTATTTATTTATTTATGAAGAAAACATAATGCAAAAATTTTAGAAAATCACTGTGCAATAACAACTTTTTTTTCTTTCTTTCTTTCTTTTTTTTTTTTTTTTATAATCATCATTCTAACTATTTTTAAATGTCTATTTTTTCAGAGTTAAGTAAATTTCATAAGTACAATTGAATACCACATTTTATGAAAATTTTTATTGTAAATAAATAATAAATTAAAAAAAAAAAAAAAAAAGAGTAAGCCAACACCATTCGCAGCAGTTCATTCGATTCGAAATAATAGCACAACCCTTCATCAGACGAAAATGATAGGCACAAGCACAGCATCAAATCAGGACTTATATCTACTTTATACCTAAACGAGCGATATAATGTTTTTCGGCCGAAAACAATTGTTATGAAGAAGGTCTTTTATTTTTTCAACTTACGGTATTTTTTTTGCAAAGTTTTTTTTTTTTTCTTTTTCTTTATGTAAGCATATAAATATCAACATATAGTCAACTACAATGAAGAAAATAGTTTTGTTAACATTTTAAAGTCATCGTGTGAGAAGCACTTTTGTAAAATTATGAATCCAATTATTTTTAACATAGTTATTTATTTCAAGGGATAAGCAGTTTTTTTTTTTTTTTTTTTTTTTTTTTTTTAACTAATGTTGTAGTAGAAATAAAAAAAATAAAAATTCTTAGCAGTTCTTTTGGGTCGATATACAAAGCAATAACACAAAGGTTCACCAGAGGAAAAAGCTAGGCACTAGTCCATGAAGGGGTGTGCTATTATTTCGACCCAAAACAATTGTCGTAAAGCTTTCTCATTCATTTTTTTTTTTTTTTTTTTTTTTTTTTTTTTTTTTTACTAACGGTATTTTTTGAAAAATCGCATTCTTATACAGTTCAAGAACTAGTCATCTACAATGAAGAAAATACTGTTGTAAAGTTTTTGAACATTGTGTAATGCACAATGTGTAACTCTTTCTTAAATTATCATTCTAACTATTTTTAATCACCCACTTTGTCAGAGTTAAGTAAATTTGATAAGAGCAATTGAAAACCTCCTTTTATAAGAATTTTGATTGTAAATATTTATTAATTAATATGCGCTGAAGGACTAATGTTCTAAAGTAATAAGCAATAATTAAAAAAAAAAAAAAAATGTAAGCAAGCACCATAAATTAATAAAAATAAATTAAAGATTTGCAACAGTAGTTTCGATTCGAAATAATAGCCCAACCTTTCGTCAGACAGAAATGTTAGGCACAAGCACAGCATGAAAGTAGCACTTATATCTAATTTCTATCTGAAGAAGCGATGTATACTGTTTCTCAGCCCAAAACAATTGTTGTGAGGAAGTTTTTTTTTTTTTTTTCTAACTTGTATTTTCTTGCAAACACTTTTCTTTTCCTTTTGTTTCTTTCCTTCTTCTTTTTTCTTTCTTTCTTTCTTTCTTTTTTTTTTTATTATTAAAATAATCTAGAGGTTCTGCTTTTGGATTCAAACTATCTACTGAGTCTTTAGATTCCGAAAATTTCTCCTGATTTTTAAAGTTCTTTATGTCGGAAGTCCACGTAAAAGTAATATGAAAATTACCATAATTTTCGTCTAGATCCGCACCGGAATCAGAAACAGTTTCGGTGTTTGGTAAGATTCTATTTCCTCTGAATTTTCATCACTATCACTGATATCAATCGATTTGTTAATTTCATTTTCAGTAGAAGCAAATAAAATCGTGTTAATTTCGTATTGTGTTATTTTTCTACGTCAAAAAGCCATAATAAACAGAAAGAAATAAGAACATACAGGATGATCTCAGCTAACAAACTGCGATTACAAAATTTTGTCTCTCACTTCAAAATCTTTAGGACAAGAAAACTCCCTCCCCTATCCATTCTTGTCACCGTAAAGTTAACCCGCCCACTTATCATCTGCACTGACAACTAACTGCGGAAAAATGACCATCGCGAAGATAAAAGAGCGAATATGGGGGGATGAACTATCTCAGGCGTTTTAGGGCCGTAATGGGACTGAGAGCTTTCGGGCGGCTACGTCCGTAACGGGAACGAAAGAGTTAATGAATAAGATAACAATAATGATAAGAAAACAAATTTTAATAGAGAAAAGGTATTTTAATAGATTTTAAAGGCCTGCAAGTCGAATGGGGATATTCAAGTTTTTTCTTTCATATTAATTCAAGTTAAACTTTTTGAGCGTGGTGACCGATAAGAAAACAAATTTTAATAGAGAAAAGGTATTTAATAGGTTTTAAAGGTCTGCAAGTCGAATGGGGATATTCAAGTTTATTCTTTGATATTAATGAATGAAATAACAATAATGATAAGATAACAATAATGATAGGAAAACAAATTTTAATAGAGAAAAGGAATTTAATAGGTTTTAAAGGCCTGCAAGTCGAATGGGGATATTCAAGTTTTTTCTTTGATATTAATGAATAAGATAACAATAATGATAAGAAAACAAATTTTAATAGAGAAAAGGTATTTTAATAGATTTTAAAGGCCTGCAAGTCGAATGGGGATATTCAAGTTTTTTCTTTGATATTAATTCAAGTTACACTTTTTGAGCGTGGTGACCGATAAGAAAACAAATTTTAATAGAGAAAAGGTATTTAATAGGTTTTAAAGGCCTGCAAGTCGAATGGGAATATTCAAGTTTTTTCTTTGATATTAATTCAAGTTACACTTTTTTAACGTGGTGACCGATAAGAAAACGAATTTTAATAGAGAAAAGGTACTTAATGGGTTTTAAAGGCCTGCAAGTCGAATGGGGATATTCAAGTTTTTTCTTTCATATTAATTCAAGTTAAACTTTTTGAGCGTGGTGACCGATAAGAAAACAAATTTTAATAGAGAAAAGGTATTTAATAGGTTTTAAAGGTCTGCAAGTCGAATGGGGATATTCAAGTTTATTCTTTGATATTAATGAATGAAATAACAATAATGATAAGATAACAATAATGATAGGAAAACAAATTTTAATAGAGAAAAGGAATTTAATAGGTTTTAAAGGCCTGCAAGTCGAATGGGGATATTCAAGTTTTTTCTTTGATATTAATGAATAAGATAACAATAATGGTAAGAAAACAAATTTTAATAGAGAAAAGGTATTTTAATAGATTTTAAAGGCCTGCAAGTCGAATGGGGATATTCAAGTTTTTTCTTTGATATTAATTCAAGTTACACTTTTTGAGCGTGGTGACCGATAAGAAAACAAATTTTAATAGAGAAAAGGTATTTAATAGGTTTTAAAGGCCTGCAAGTCGAATGGGAATATTCAAGTTTTTTCTTTGATATTAATTCAAGTTACACTTTTTTAACGTGGTGACCGATAAGAAAACGAATTTTAATAGAGAAAAGGTACTTAATGGGTTTTAAAGGCCTGCAAGTCGAATGGGAATATTCAAGTTTTTTCTTTGATATTAATTCAAGTTACACTTTTTTAACGTGGTGACCGATAAGAAAACGAATTTTAATAGAGAAAAGGTACTTAATGGGTTTTAAAGGCCTGCAAGTCGAATGGGGATATTCAAGTTTTTTCTTTCATATTAATTCAAGTTAAACTTTTTGAGCGTGGTGACCGATAAGAAAACAAATTTTAATAGAGAAAAGGTATTTAATAGGTTTTAAAGGTCTGCAAGTCGAATGGGGATATTCAAGTTTATTCTTTGATATTAATGAATGAAATAACAATAATGATAAGATAACAATAATGATAGGAAAACAAATTTTAATAGAGAAAAGGAATTTAATAGGTTTTAAAGGCCTGCAAGTCGAATGGGGATATTCAAGTTTTTTCTTTGATATTAATGAATAAGATAACAATAATGGTAAGAAAACAAATTTTAATAGAGAAAAGGTATTTTAATAGATTTTAAAGGCCTGCAAGTCGAATGGGGATATTCAAGTTTTTTCTTTGATATTAATTCAAGTTACACTTTTTGAGCGTGGTGACCGATAAGAAAACAAATTTTAATAGAGAAAAGGTATTTAATAGGTTTTAAAGGCCTGCAAGTCGAATGGGGATATTCAAGTTTTTTCTTTGTTATTAATTCAAGTTACACTTTTTGACCGTGGTGACCGATATAAAACGAATTTTAATAGAGAAAAGGTATTTAATAGGTTTTGAAGGCCTACAAGTCGAATGGGGATATTCAAGGTTTTTCTTTGATATTAATGAATAAGATAACAAGAATGATAAGATAACAATAATGATAAGAAAACGAATTTTAATAGAGGAAACATATTTAATAGGTTTTAAAGGCCTGCAAGTCGAATGGGGATATTCAAGTTTTTTCTTTGATATTAATTCAAGTTACACTTTTTGAGCGTGTTGACCGATAAGAAAACAAATTTTAATAGAGAAAAGGTATTTCAATAGGTTTTAAAGGCCTATGGGGATATTCAAGTTTTTTCTTTGATATTAATTCAAGTTACCTTTTTTGAGCGTGGTGACCGATAAGAAAACAAATTTTAATAGAGAAAAGGTATTTTAATAGGTTTTAAAGGCCTGCAAGTCGAATGGGGATATTCAAGTTTTTTCTTTGATATTAATTCAAGTTACACTTTTTGAGCGTGGTGACTGATAAGAAAACAAATTTTAATAGAGAAAAGGTATTTAATAGGTTTTAAAGGACTGTAAGTCGAATGGGGATATTCAAGTTTTATCTGATCTACTTTATACACAAATTTTACGCGTACAGCTATTCACTGTTGTACATAGATGATAGATACCTATACACCTATATACTTTCTCACAAACAGCTGCTTACGTATTCGTCCGATTTCGGAGCAGCTCGTCTCGATCCGTGCGAGCTTCGTACAGCCGAAGTCTACCGAAGTCTGCCGAACTGTGTTAGGTTTTTTTTTTTCGTTACGGAATTTTTTGATTCGGTCGCCGCGCTCAAAGCCCGCGATAAAAGCTATACAATAGCTTAAAAAAATAAATAAATAAAAAAAAACGATTTTTTCAAAGTTTTTTTTCGTTAAAAGTAAAAAAAAAAAAAATCGATAACTTTGTTTTAAATTATCACAGATTTATAGTTCAACCATTCGTTTTAAGGGTATTAACGAGACCTTTCGAAAGATACCCATCTTGAAAATTTACTCCCCTCGAGGAGGCACTTCCCCCCGAGGGGGTGGCGAGGCTCCTACACATACAAAAATTTTTTCCCAGTTGACTATCTCTATTATAAATAATTCTTGTAAATTTCATAATGATTACTAAAAAATAATTCTCTTTATGCACATTTATACAAAATTTTGTCCTCTATCACCATGTTAAAAATTTAGAAAAAGCGGGATGGCAACGCAACCTGTTAAACAATTTTTATCAAAAGTTGATAGGCACTAATTTATGTCAAGGTGCAACTACATACCAATTTGTATGAAATTCTGTGCAGTAGTTCCTGAGATACAGTTGCCACAAAATTTTGTCACACACACACAGACAGACAGACAGACAGACATTTTCTAAAAATGGTCAAATCGAGTTCTACAGCTCTCAAAACGTGTAAATCCATCAAAAACCCGAGGTCGAAAATTTTTACGAATCCAATACTTTCTTCTATTGAATATAGAAGAAAGTAAAAATTAAAGAGACACGACCGTTTACTTGTTGTATTTTATTTATTATAAATTTTTAAAAATTTAATTTTCTAAGTTTTGTTTAAAGCTAGCTTTTAAAAGTGTTGTCCAATAAAAAATATAACATTTATTTTGTCAAATCCTCAATAACGTATATAAATAAACTTTAACTTGGGGAAAAAAAAAAAAAAACCTAACTTACAAATTTACTTTTAATCCATAAATGCGTATTCTTGCCGCCAATAAAATTTCCTTGCCGAGATTTGCGCCGGCGAACATTAACGAAGAATAAAATCTACTCGATCCATAAGAATTATAGGTGATTTTTTTTTTTTTTTTTCTTGTCATAATTAGAAACATGAAATGTATCATGGAAATGTCTAATTCTGTAATATTAAAAAATTATCAATGCTAAAGAAGAAGATTTTTTCCTTTATAATTGAATTTGAATTTAAATCTAATGATTTTTGTATGCTAAAATATGTCAGAAGTATTTTAAAATATGTTTTTAAATAAAACTAGTTGGCATAGGTGGACTCTTCTCAGTTCCCCATCATATGTATGTTCTCATAAATTTCTTGTACAGGTCATACTATATACATGTTAAGAGAAATGAATTTGACCAAACGCTTGACACAGTGACAGACGAAATCCTCGCCTAATAGGCTACCCATCATTCAGTTCGATATCTTATTTTAATCTATTAATTTATTTTATTGGGATCAATTTCGTAGTTTATTTTCATGCTACTATTTCCAATGCAACTTTCCCGAACATGCGTATTTATATGAAATATCGCCCCATTTTGCTATGTTGGTAAAATCTTAAATTTCGAATAACTTACGAAATTTTCCTATTAGAATATTTGTAGTCAATCATGTTCATACAAGTATCATAAATATTATTTTGAAATTACCTGATATTTTTATGATCCTCAAAATTGACGTTTATGCTCGATTTTGCCTTATTAAGTAAATCGTAAATTCCAAATAACTTACGAATTTTTTAAATTGGAAAATTCGTACTCTATGGTATTCAAGTCAGTATCCTAAATAATATTTCAAAAGTGGTCTGACATCTTTATGATGAAAATATCCCTCAAGATTGACGTTTGTGTAAAATTTTGCCCTATTATGTTATGATAAGAAATTCGTAAAATTCTAATAACTTACGAAATTTTTATATTGGAAAATTCCTAGTCAATAATATTCATGCCAGTATCCTAAATAATATTTCTAAAGCAGTCTGACATCTTTACGATGAAAATATCCCTCAAAATTGACGTTTATGTGAAATTTTGTCCTATTCTGCCATGTTAAGAAATTCGTAAATATCCAATAACTTGCGAAATTTTTAAAGTAGCATGTTTATAGTGACTGATGTCCATTCCGGCATCAAAACTGATACTTTAACAGTGGTCTGACATTTTTACAGCAAACATTTTTCATTTAATGCAAGTTTAAATGAAATTTTGCCCTATTCCCCCATGTTAAGAAAATCGTAAATTTCAAATAACTAATGAAATTTTTTAATTCGAATGTTGCAAATAAATAGGGTTCTTGCCAGTGTTGAAAGTAATATTTTAAAACTGGTGTGACCTCTCTGCGATCATTTGTTCGTGAGATATCGTGCAAACAGACTAACAAACTAACGGACTAACACACTAAGACACACCCTACAGACGGACACCACACAAATTTTGTCATTTTCGGATTCCTCACACCTGAAAACGTGTAAAAAAACTAAAAAGCGAGGTCGAAAATTTTCCCGATTGCCTAAGTTCCCCATACCTATAGTATGATGGGGAACTAAACTAGTTGGCATAGGTGGACTCTGCTGAGTTCCCCATCACATATATATATTCATAAATTTCTTCTCTTAACATAGTTACCATGTTAAGAGAAATGAATTTGAAAAAACACTTGACACAGTGACAGAATGAAATCCCCGCCTAATAGACTATCCACCGTTCACTTCGATATATATACAACTTATTCTATTAAATTATTTTATTAGGGTAAATTTCGTAGTTTAGATTTCATGCTACTATTTTCAGAGCAAAAATCCTCAAAATGCATATTTATATGGAAAATTTTCAATTTTGTTATGTTGATAAAATCTTAAATAACGAATAGCTTACGAAATTTTCTTATTAGAATATTTGTAATCAGTCATGTTCATACAAGTATCATAAATGTTGTTTTGAAGTTGTCTGATATATTTAGGATCCTGAAAATGGCCGTTTATGCTCAATTTTGTATTCTTCTGCCATTTTAAGAGGATCGTAAATTCCAAATAACTTAGGAATTTCTTAAATTAGAAAATTCATACTCTATGGTATTCATGTCAGTATCCTAAATAACATTTCAAAAGTGGTTCGATACCTTTAGGATGAAAATATCCCTGAAGATTGACGTTTATGTGAAATTTTGCCATATTTTGACGTGTTAAGAAATTCGTAAATTTCCAATAACTTGCGAAATTTTTATATTGGAAATTCATAGTTGTTAATATTCATGCCAGTGTCCTAAATAATATTTCAAAAGTAGTCTGATATCTTTACGATGAAAATATCTCTCAAAATTGATGTTTATGTGAAATTTTGCCCTATACTGCCATGTTAAGAAATTCGTAAATTTCCAATAACTTGCGAAATTTTCAAAGTAGCATTTTAATAGTTACTGATGTTCATTCCGGCATCAAAACTGATATTTTAAAACTGGTCGATATTTTTACAGTAAAAAGTTTCCATTTAATGCACGTGTAAGTGAATTTTTTTCCTATTCTCCTATGTTAAGAAAATCGTAAATTTCTAATAACTTACGAAGTTTTTTAATTCGAATGTTGCAAAAGTAACAAGTGTTGTATCAAAAGTAATATTTTAAAACTGATCTGACCTCTCTGCGATCATTTGTTCGTGAGATATCGTGTACACAGACTAACAAACTAACGGACTAACATACTAACACACTAACAGACACCCTACAGACAGACACCATACAAATTTTGTCATTTTCGGATTCCTCACACCTGAAAACGTGCAAAAAAATCAAAAAACCGAGGTCGAAAATTTTCACGATTACCTAAGTTCCCCATACCTATAGTATGATGGGGAACTAAAAAATGACGCCGGCGACAGAAAATTTTTCAGTTCTCCATCATACTATAGGTATGGGGAACTTAGGTAATCGTGAATTAGTTCCCCATCATACTATAGGTATGGGGATTTTTAGGTAATCGTGAAAATTTTCGATCTCGGTTTTTTGACATTTTTACACGTTTTCAGGTGTGAGGAAACCGAAAATGACAAAATTCGTATGGTGTCTGTCTGTACGGTGTCTGTTAGTGTGTTAGTGTGTGACACTGGCGTGAATATTAATGACTATGAATTTTCCAATTTAAAAATTTCGTAAGTTATTGGAAATTTACAAATTTCTTAACATGGCAGAATAGAGCAAAATTTCACATTAAGGTCAATCTTGAGGGATATTTTCATCGTAAAGATGTCAAACCACTTTCGAAATATTATTTAGGATACTGGCATGAATATCATAGACTATGATTTTTTCATTTTAAAAAATTCGTAAGTTATTTGGAATTTACGATTTACTCAGCACGTGAGACTAAGGCAAAATTGAGAATAAACTTCCATTTGGAGAATCATAAATACATTAGACAACTTCAAAATTACATTTATGATATTTGTCTGAACATGATTGAAAACAAATATTCCAATAGGAAATTTTCGTAAATTATTCGTAATTTACGATTTTATCAACATAGCGAAATTGTAAATTTTTCATATAAATATGAATTTTGAGAATTATTGGATTGGAAATAGTAGCATGAAAACTAAACAACGGATTTGACCCTGATAAAATAAATTAATAGATTAGAATAAGATAAATATATCGAAGTGAATGGTGAATAGCCTATTAGGCGGGGATTTCATTCTGTCACTGTATCAAGCTTTGGTTAAATTAATTTCTTTTAACATGATTATAATATGCCTGGCACTAGAAATTTATGAGAACATAAATATGATGGGGAACTGAGCAGAGTCCACCTATGCCAACTAGTTTTAATATATAGAGAGAAAGCAATAGTTAATGTAAAATATGTTTTTTATTTAACTATTGATACGACTTTATTTCTGGTGTTGCATAATCCAGGAAATTAATATTTTCTAACCTGACTAAGGCTCTTTGAAATTATATAAAAATAACTACTATTATTTACAAATTTGTAACAACATAAGTATATATGCATATACATATAACAAGTCATGTGATTCTGGTTAGCTTGTTTAATATAAGAGACGAATTTTTAATTAATTTTAAGTCTTTTTAGTTCCCCATCATACTATAGGTATGGAGAACTTAGGTAATCGTGAAAATTTTCGACCTCGGTTTTTTTACTTTTTTACACGTTTTCAGGTGTGAGGAATCCGAAAATGACAAAATTTGTAGGGTGTCTGTTAGTTTATTAGTCCGTTAGTAAGTTTGTTAGTCTGTGTACACGATATCTCAAGAACATATAGTCGCAGAGAAGTCAGATCAGTTTTAATATATTACTTTCGACACTGGCAAGAACCCTATTCATTTGCAACATTCGACTTAAAAAACTTCGTAAGTTATTATAAATTTACGATTTTCTTAACATGGGAGGATAGGGCAAAATTCCACTTAAACGTCCATTAAGTAGAAAATTTTTACTGTAAGGATGTCAGGACAGTTTTAAAATATCAGTTTCGAATTCGGAATGAACACCATTAACTATAAACATGCTACTTTGAAAGTTTCGCAAATTATTTGGAGTTTACGAATTTCTTAACATGGCAGAATAGGGCAAAATTTCATATAAACGTCAATTTTGAGGGATATTTTCATTGGAAAGATGTCAGACCACTTTTTAAATATTATTTAGGACACTGGCATGAATATTATTGACTATGAATTTTCCAATATAAAAATTTCATAAGTTATTAGAAATTTACGAATTTCTTAACACGGCAGAATAGGGCAAAATTTCACATAAATATCTTCAGGGATATTTTCATCGTAAAGATATCGAACCACTTTTGAAATATTGTTTAGGATACTATCATGAATATCATAGACTATGATTTTTCTAATTTAAAAAATTCCTAAGTTATTTGGAATTTACGATTTACTTAACTTGGCAGAATAGGGCAAAGCTGAGCATAAACGTCCATTTTAAGGATCATTAAATATATCAGACAACTTCAAAATAAAGTTATAATATACTTGTTTGGACATGATTGACTACAAATAATCTAATAGGAAAATTTCGTAAGTTATTTGTAATTTAAGATTTTATCAACATAGCCAAATTGAAAACCTTTCATATAAATAGCAATTTTGGGGATTATTGCATTGGAAATAATAGCCTGAAAACTAAACAACGGAATTGACCCTGATAAAATAAATTAATAGATTAGAATAAGATAATTATATCTAAGTGAACGGTGAATAGCCTATTAGGCGGAGATTTCTTTCTGTCATTGTGTCAAGCTTTCGTCAAATTCATTTTTCTTAACATGATGATTATAATAAGTCTAGCACTAGAAATTAGTGAGAACATAAATATGATGGGGGAACTGAGCAGAGTCCACCTATGCCAACTAGTTTTTACATTAAATAAGAAAATAACATATTTTATTATTTTTAACTTATAAACAATAAGTTAAATTTCATTAAAAATATTGAAAAGTGAAAAGTATAAGCGGATTTTTTTTTTTTTTTTTAAGTGTTTATAAAGAAAACATATAACTTGCATAATTAGTTAGCATAAAGTAAAGAAAGTATTAGTAAGCATAAAGTAAGCATAAAAGTTAGTAAGCATAAAGTAATGTATAAATACCACCAAAATCATAAATTTTTAAATTCGGAAGGCGTGAACTACTTTGCTACGCCTGCCGTTTTTATTCTATTGAAATAAAATACACGAAAGAACAAAATAAAATAATAAAATGTCACACTCTGTGTTAACTTTTTTTTTTCTCGAAAATTCTCTTTCTAAGGCCGTAGTAAATAATTTTACGGCAGAAATTTTTCTTAGATTAAAAACAGTAGGCGTGGAAAAGTAGAATACCGCGCCTTCTCATTTAAAATTAATGAATTTGTTTAAGTATTGTACACTTCTCTTAATATTATAAAGGATTTATATTCAAATTAATTTTATTTAATAGTAATAGGCTATTTTTTTTTTTTTTTTTTTCTTAAATCAATCTTTCGCGACCGCATGATTTAGTCTTTTTGACAGTAAGGTCCGCCTGCAGCCGTTATTCTCTCAAGTTACAATATTTCAGAACAATTTTCTGTATTCACATTTACAATACAAATGGATATATATTATAATTATATTCTTTCTGATCAATTTATTTTTCGTCCGTAGCATACTTCATTGTAAAAATATGAATATTGGGTATATACTAAAGAAATAAATAACATACAAATTGAGAAAGAAACGCCCACTGGTGTTGCGATACTTTACGTACGACACCACCGTGGTGTCGCCAGACGGTATTGTGTTAATCTCAAAAATATATTTTTATCATATCATTACTAGAAATGAATAGCCCGTCAAAGGGAAAAGAAGCTGGGGGAAAATTTACCTTTAATTATAATTTTTTTTTTTTCTCTGTAAAACTTTACATTACTGTTGCCTTATTGCGACAGCTTTTATTTACATTAAAGAAAGATTGTAAACCAACGCTAACAAATTAGGTTGTAATAAAAAAAAAAAAAAAACCTGATTAAGATGACAAAAGCAAATAAACGAAAATAATTCAACATATTTTAAATTTACGCAAGATAAATTTTATATGCGAATTAGTACATGTAAAAAACAGGAAAGACATTTTAATAAAGTACCGATGAAATTGAACAGAATTTATATTGTGGGTTAATTTGTGTTGTTCAACCTGCACTATTTGACGTTCTTCAGATTTTTTTTTTTTTTTTCTATTTTTTTTTTTTTTTTTTTTTTTTTTTTTTTTTCCGTTACATTTAAATGCAATAATTTACTTATTTTTTCTTCCATTTATAAAAATACAAAATTATTTTTCGCATAAGGATCCTTTTTGCACTGAAGACGGCACGCTTAAGGCTGCCGAAACAGCTGTATGCATTTCCAATATTTTTCTTTGGCGTTTCTGACGTAGTAGTTCATTCGGGTTTTAATATTACAACGCCAAGTCTCCTGTTATTATTACAAGATTGAATAGTGCATTTTTTTTTTTTTTTTTTTTGTGTTATGTTATTATTAGCCGTTCTTTGTATATGCACACTCAGATAATTTATTTCAGAATGTACCACAGCTAACTGAGCTTCAGAAAATCTCCAATTTGTCTGTATAAAATCAAACAACGTATTTGAATTAACCAGTTAGATGACTTTACTTCTCATAACCACAAGTTTTACAATCGGCAGGAAAAGTATCCGATCACTAGCTAAAATTCCTGTGTAAAAAAATACACTGAACACAGTTTTGTTAAATAAATCCTTGTCGAATCATGTTCTTAGTCAGTCTAAGACCATGATTCGACAAGGATTTACTTAAAAAAACAGTATTAAGAGTACCTTTTTTTATATAGGAATTTTTGCTAGTGCTCGGATGCTTTTGCTGCCGGCTGTATTTTCTAGGGATGTGCCGGATCATCGAAAACTATGATCCGAGGATATGGATATTTTATTTTAAGATCGGCGGATACGGATACGGATCTTTGAAAAATCTATTACACATGTAGCAATTTTTACTTCCGTTACCTGTTTACCGCACGTAATGGAAGTAACATATTCAGTTTCGATATCGAGTTTTCACCTGATTCTGACTTGTATGTTTTAAGGTCTAAAAAAGTGGTTTTTGGAAATTATTCATTGTGTATGTACGTATACGTGTGAGTAGGGGGTGGGCGTGTATCTTCTGACAACGACTGACGAATCTTCTAAATCTAAAGATAGAACGACAGAACCAGGGCCCGACTTAGACTACCTGGAGCCCCGGGGCAAGCCTATTCTGGGGGACCCCCTTGCAGTGGGACAAGAGCTCTTTAGGTTGCAGAATTTCTGCATACGCCTGTACGGAGGCCCCTTCCAGAAGGGGTTCCCAGGGCATTTGCCCCGTATGCCCCGCCGTTAGTCAGGGCCTGGACAGAACTATTTAAAACTTCATATTTTAACTTAAAAAAAAAAAAAAAAAAAAAAAAAAACGGAAATGGGACAAGGAAAACCAAAAAAGGACAAATCTGCATCTCAAACAGAGCTGTAATACACTTTTTTTTTTTTTTCCAATTTCGCTACATAAAGCCCCTTTCAGGTATCTGTTCGCTTGTGTTAATCGATTTCTTTAGAAAAACTCATAGGCAGAGTTCGTGAACCGTGACCATAGTAAAATATCGCATAGCATTTTCATAAATTATGTCCAATAGACAAGAACGTTGAGCTTAATTTTAGGTAGCCCTATATATTGTCAATAAACTTTTTTCACATCGCATTCAATTTAAATAGCCCTGTAAACGAAGGATGAATGATTTCCATTCCACAATCTGTACGAAGCATGTATTTATGCATATAAAAAAAAAATTATTCCATTTTCTTTAGGACGGCCTATAGATGTTACACTGTACTTATCAAAACTGTCTCCCATAGACGTAATATATTTGAATTCTCTTGGAAGTCGCTGTACACGAACCATTTACTTGATCTTAACAAATGTTTAGTGTGGAATCACTCTATAATACAGACATACTTGCCAACCATCTCATTAATAACCGTACAATTGTTAACGCCCCTTGAAAAAACGTCCCTTTTCTCACACCACTATACAGGCTGTTCGCACATTTTAGTTCCCCATCATACTATAGGTATGGGGAACTTAGGTAATCGTGAAAATTTTCGACCTCGGTTTTTTGACTTTTCTACACGTTTTCAGGTGTGAGGAATCCGAAAATGACAAAATTTCTATGGTGTCTGTCTGTAGGGTGTCTGTTAGTGTGTCAGTGTGTCAGTGTGTCAGTCCGTTAGTGTGTTAGTCCGTTAGTTTGTTAGTCTGTTAACACGATATCTCACGAACAAATGATCGCAGAGAGGTCAGATCAGTTTTAAAATATTACTTTCGACACTGGCAAGAACCCTATTCATTTGCAACATTCAAATTTAAAAACTTCGTAAGTTATTAGAAATTTACGATTTTCTTAACATGGGAGAATAGGACAAAAATTCACTTAAACGTGCATTTAATGGAAACTTTTTACTGTAAAAATGTCAGACTAGTTTTAAAATATCAGTTTTGATGCCGGAATGAACATCAGTAACTATAAATATGCTACTTTGGAAATTTCGCAAGTTATTGGAAATTTACGAATTTTTTAACATGGCAGTATAGAGCAAAATTTCACATAAACGTCAATTTTGAGAGATATTTTCATCGTAAAGATGTCTGACTACTTTTGAAATATTATTTAGGACACTGGCATGATTATTAATGACTATGAATTTTCCAATATAATGATTTCGTAAGTTTTTGAAAATTTACGAATTTCTTAACATGGCTGAATAGCGCAAAATTTCACATAAACGACAATCTTGAGGGATATTTTCATCGTAAAGATGTCAAACCACTTTCGAAATATTATTTAGGATACTGGCATGAATATCATAGACTACGATTTTTCCAATTTAAAAAATTCGTAAGTTATTTGGAATTTACGATTTACTTAACATGTCAGAATAAGGCAAAATTGAGCATAAATTTCCATTTTGAGGATCGTAAATACATTAGACAACTTCAAAATTACATTTATGATATTTGTTTGAACATGATCGAATACAAATATTCTAATAGGAAAATTTCGTAAATCATTCGTAATTTACGATTTTATCAACATAGCGAAATTGTAAATTTTTCATATAAATAGGAATTTTGAGGATTATTGCATTGGAAATAGTAGGATGAAAACTAAACAACGGAATTGACCCTGATAAAATAAATTAATAGATTAGAATAAGATATATATATCAAAGTTAACGGTGGATAGCCTATTAGGCGGGGATTTCATTCTGTCATAATATCAAGCTTTGGTCAAATTCATTTCGTTTAACATGATTATGATATGTCTCGCACTAGAAATTTATGAGAACATAAATATGATGGGGAACTGAGCAGAGTCCACCTATGCCAACTAGTTTTAGACGATTTTATTTCGCAGTAAGAAAAAATCGTTTGCATGGAGAATTTTATTTTCACAACAGTTATAATTTTGGAAGTTTTATTTATCTTCTGATATTTATAATTTTTGTTTAGATGCAAAAATGCGCTTTTAAAATGGCAGTGGATGGATGGATAGGTTTCCACTGTTTCCAAAGATAGTTTTTAGTGAAATCTTTATGAAAAGCATTTATCAGGAGAAAAATGGAAAAATGTTGCAACAACAGATGAATCTTGGGTCTATTTAAGTGGTTGCAATAAAAAAAGATCAATTTATTATCACAAAAGTGGAGAAAAAAAATTTGCTACATGGCTCAAAGCATCAAAAGAGAGTTTTTCTAAAGGATTTATGATTGCCACTGGTTTTTTCATACAAGCGCAAGATAAAAGCAAAAAAATGTGACAAAAATGTCAAAATCAACTCTAAATACTCTCAAGAACATATTTTAATTCCTGTTTTAAAAAATGAAAATCCAAATCTTTATCCACAATGCTGTCAATCCGTTGAACTGCATCAAGACAAAACAAGCAGCCACACATCGCAATCCGCAATTGCTTTTCTAGAAAAAAAATGGAACAAAAAACGGGAATTAAAACCATACCCTTCACTGACATTCCTGCTAAATCTTCTGCTATATCACTGTTGGATTTTTGTGTTTTTCGACTCTTAAAATCAACATTATCCAAACACCGACCTACAACGCTTTGTGGACTCTGGAAAGCCGTTCAAGAGGAGTAGAAAAATATACCTCTTCCGATATTATAAAAAGCATTATTATCATAGAAATTATGATGTAGAATGTTAGTTAAGAACAAGGGCTATCAAACTGAACAAATAAAACACGAAATATGAGGGAAATTGCTTCAGTACACTACATCAAAATCGTCTAAAAAATGTGCGAACAGCCTCTGTATTTTTTAGAGTAATTCTCTCCAAATGTTGTTACGATTAAATAAGACTAAAATTACTCTAAAAAATAATTGGTGTGATAAAAACGGCGGGTACTAAAGATTGTATAGTTCATAATGAGATGGTTGGCAAGTATGTACAGATTTAGAATACAGAGTTTGGACTGCCTGCTACT
Source organism: Salticus scenicus (assembly GCA_963930645.1). NCBI lineage: Eukaryota > Metazoa > Arthropoda > Arachnida > Araneae > Salticidae > Salticus > Salticus scenicus. Next base: position 181,961,107 of record OZ005659.1, read on the forward strand.
ACTTTCTATTGAGATATTCTAATAATAGACACACACACACAAACCAACCGCTAAAAATATGATTTTCGGATTTATGGGACCTCAAAAGATGTAAATATAACAAAAACTCAATTTTGAAAATTTGATCCAAAAACAATATTTTCTCTGCCATATACTGTCGGTAACAAAAGTGTCCGAACACTAGCGAAAATTCCTATGTAAAAAAAGTACACTTCATACGGTTTTGTCAAATAAATCCTTGTCGAATTCTGTTCTTAGTCAGTCTAAGAACATGATTTGATAAGGATTTATTTAACAAAACCGTATGAAGTGTACTTTTTTTTTTTACATAGGAATTTTTGCTAGTGTTCGGACATTTTTGATACCGAGAAAGTAAAAAATTGTTCCCAAAAATTTTATTTAAACACATTTTCAATGAACTAATAACATTTTATTAAATAAAACTCATATAATCTATGTGAATTTTACTGAAAAAAAGAAGGGATTATTTAGATATTTATAATTTTATGTAATTATTCATTATTTATAAATTTCCATTTATATATATATATATTTATTTAAGTATTACGTTAATAGAAAATTATATATTATGTAAAATATATGTATTACTTTTTATAATTAATTTCTTTTTGATTAAAATTTACAGTCTCAGAGATAATGGATGATTGATCTTATAAAAATGAATGTTTAATTTCTAATGATTCACAGTTAAACACCTGCTTTCAAACTTGAGTATAAACAGCTACCCGATATCGGTTTTGTTGCATTATTTATTTGTTAAAAAATAATATCATCTGCCTTACGGAATCCGTCTCTCAGATGTTTTTATTTTATATTATTTTTTAATTAAATCACAGCAAGTCTTTCCTTTATAAATGCTGTATATATTAAGAGCAAACGGTGGGAATTTAAAAATTTCGTCATGCAAAAGTGAAGACGGGAGTTCATTGCATAGGAAAAATGAACTGATTTAAAAGAAAAACTGTAAATTACGGGGGGGGGGGGGAAATTCCGCGAACGTAAAAGAGAGACTATACTGTATTTCTTTTAGTTATACATTACAGACAGTTTACAATGAGTTATATCCTGATTTTCTGGAAATTTCTACAAAAGATCCGTTGAAGAAAATAAACGGATCCGGATGCAGATTGCTTTTTTTCTTTTCGCGGATACGGACTTGGAGCTCCAGCGTATGTCCGGTATACTCCCATTCGAATTTTGCTATCGGAACCTGACAGCAGTCGATTCCGATATCGTTAAGAAGTTGTTAACCAATAGTAGTAGTAGTAGTATATCTTACTATTATTGTAATTTTTTTTTTTAAATTTTCCTATGAAACATTTCTGGTGTAAATATATATAATGACTGAGATATAATTTTTCCATATAATAAGATTAAATGTATATATTAAAAATTTAGACGCACAATTTTTGTACTGCAGCACTCTTAACCGTTATCCCTCATATCTCCCTTCTGAGGGGACATTAAAAAATCGAGCCACGCCTTAAGGTGTTCCTCTGCAAATGAAATGTTATTTTTCTAAAACGTGTAACTATCGGCGACCTTTCGGCTACCGGTAAATTTTAACAGGAAGATTTATTTTATTTAATGATGAAGTAAAATAAAACAAATTATTACACAATTTTTCGGTAGCCTGAATGTAGTAAGTTGGAAACTATACATGTGACGTTTTAATGGAACGCCAAAAGGCGTGTCTTACTGTTTAAAATAGGAAAATATGCCGAGCGTTTAGGGTTAATATCCACCAGTCTTTCTTTTCACTTTATTTACAGGAAAATTTTCTCCAATATAGAATTAGAATTCAATAAGAATGAAAAGTGGTGTAAAAAAGGTTATTACTAACTAACCATAATTCTGTACTTCTCTTGACCCCCAAAAAGATGCTAAACACTGGAAAATCGTCAAAGCCTTGAATTTTGGCCTAAATGACGCAAATGCTCAAACTTCGAACATCATTCAGTCCAGTGGCGTAGCTAAGATGTCCTGCGCCCCCCCGCAATCTAAATCATGCGCCCCTTTCCTATCATCCTATAAAGATACTTCTTTTTACTTAAAGTTAAAATAAATGTTTGCTTGGAGACAAATATTACGTATCAGTAGGTGACAGTTCATTCATACAAAAAAAATAAAAAAATAAAATACGTGTGGCACTCGAGGACTGCCGCGGTAAAGCTATTGCATAGCATTTTTTATCAACTTATGTAATTATAATTATTTATTTATTTTATTTATGCAGTATTTTTTTTTTCTTTGATATTAATTCAAGTTTTTTCTTTGATATTAATTCAAGTTACACTTTTTGAGCGTGGTGACCGATAAGAAAACAAATTTTAATAGAGAAAAGGTATTTAATAGGTTTTAAAGGCCTGCAAGTCGAATGGGGATATTCAAGTTTTTTCTTTGATATTAATGAATAAGATAACAATAATAAGAAAGCAAATTTTAATAGAGAAAAGGTATTTTAATAGGTTTTAAAGGCCTGCAAGTCGAATGGGGATATTCAAGTTTTTTCTTTGATATTAATTCAAGTTACACTTTTTGAGCGTGGTGACCGATAAGAAAACAAATTTTAATAGAGAAAAGGTATTTAATAGGCTTTAAAGGCCTGCAAGTCGAATGGGGATATTCAAGTTTTTTCTTTGATATTAATTCAAGTTACACTTTTTGAGCGTGGTGACCGATAAGAAAGCAAATTTCAATAGAGAAAAGGTATTTAATAGGTTTTAAAGGCCTGCAAGTCGAATGGGGACATTCAAGTTTTTTCTTTGATATTAATGAATAAGATAACAATAATGATAAGAAAACAAATTTTAATAGAGAAAAGGTATTTTAATAGGTTTTAAAGGCCTGCAAGTCGAATGGGGATATTCAAGTTTTTTCTTTGATATTAATTCAAGTTACACTTTTTGAGCGCGGTGACCGATATAAAACAAATTTTAATAGAGAAAAGGTATTTAATAGGTTTTAAAGGCCTGCAAGTCGAATGGGGCCATTCAAGTTTTTTCTTTGATATTAATGAATAAGATAACAATAATGATAAGATAACAATAATGATAAGAAAACAAATTTTAATAGAGAAAAGGTATTTTAATAGGTTTTAAAGGCCTGCAAGTCGAATGGGGATATTCAATTTTTTTCTTTGATATTAATTCAAGTAACACTTTTTGAGCGTGGTGACCGATAAGGAAACAAATTTTAATAGAGAAAAGGTATTTAATAGGTTTTAAAGGCCTGCAAGTCGAATGGGGATATTCAAGTTTTTTCTTTGATATTAATTCAAGTTACACTTTTTGAGCGTGGTGACCGATAAGAAAACAAATTTTAATAGAGAAAAGGTATTTAATAGGTTTTAAAGGTCTGCAAGTCGAATGGGGATATTCAAGGTTTTTCTTTGATATTAATTCAAGTTACACTTTTTGAGCGTGGTGACCGATATAAAACAAATTTTAATAGAGAAAAGGTATTTAATAGGTTTTAAAGGCCTGCAAGTCGAATGGGGATATTCAAGGTTTTTCTTTGATATTAATGAATAAGATAACAATAATGATAAGATAACAATAATGATAAGAAAACAAATTTTAATAGAGAAAAGGTATTTTAATAGGTTTTAAAGGCCTGCAAGTCGAATGGGGATATTAAAGTTTTTTCTTTGATATTAATTCAAGTTACACTTTTTGAGCGTGGTGACCGATAAGAAAACAAATTTTAATAGAGAAAATGTATTTAATAGGTTTTAAAGGCCTGCAAGTCGAATGGGGATATTCAAGTTTTTTTCTTTGATATTAATGAATAAGATAACAATAATGATAAGATAACAATAATGATAAGAAAACAAATTTTAATAGAGAAAATGTATTTTAATAGGTTTTAAAGGCCTGCAAGTCGAATGGGGATATTCAAGTTTTTTCTTTGATATTAATTCAAGTTACACTTTTTGAGCGTGGTGACCGATAAGAAAACGAATTTTAATAGAGAAAAGGTATTTAATAGGTTTTAAAGGCCTGCAAGTCGAATGCGGATATTCAAGTTTTTTCTTTGATATTAATTCAAGTTACCTTTTTTGAGCGTGGTGACCGATAAGAAAACAAATTTTAATAGAGAAAAGGTATTTAATAGGTTTTAAAGGCCTGCAAGTCGAATGGGGATATTCAAGTTTTTTCTTTGATATTAATTCAAGTTACACTTTTTGAGCGCGGTGACCGATATAAAACAAATTTTAATAGAGAAAAGGTATTTAATAGGTTTTAAAGGCCTGCAAGTCGAATGTGGATATTCAAGTTCTTTCTTTGATATTAATTCAAGTTATACTTTTTGAGCGTGGTGACCGATAAGAAAACAAATTTTAATAGAGAAAAGGTATTTAATAGGTTTTAAAGGCCTGCAAGTCGAATGGGGATATTCAAGTTTTTTCTTTGATATTAATTCAAGTTACACTTTTTGAGCGCGGTGACCGATATAAAACAAATTTTAATAGAGAAAAGGTATTTAATAGGTTTTAAAGGCCTGCAAGTCGAATGTGGATATTCAAGTTCTTTCTTTGATATTAATTCAAGTTACACTTTTTGAGCGTGGTGACCGATATAAAACAAATTTTAATAGAGAAAAGGTATTTAATAGGTTTTAAAGGCGTGCAAGTCGAATGGGGATATTCAAGGTTTTTCTTTGATATTAATGAATAAGATAACAATAATGATAAGAAAACAAATTTTAATAGAGAAAAGGTATTTAATAGGTTTTAAAGGCCTGCAAGTCGAATGGAGATATTCAAGTTTTATCTGATCTACTTTATACACAAATTTTACGCGTACAGCTATTCACTGTCATCATACCATAGATGACAGATACCTATACACCTATATACTTTCTCACAAACAGCTGCTTATGTATTCGTCCGATTTCGGAGCAGCTCGTCTCGATCTGTGCGAGCTTCGTACAGCCGAAGTTTACCGAACTGTGTTAGGTTTTTTTTTCGTTACGGAATTTTTCAATTCGGTCGCCGCGCTCAAAGCCCGCGATAAAAGCTATACAATAGCTTAATAAATAAATAAATAAATGCATTAAAATATTTAAAATTGAAAATAACTGGGAAAATTTTAATTTTACAGACAAAACATGTATACAACTCAGTTGATTTATATAATACTAGCTGTTACCCGCGACTTCGTTCACGTGGAAATTTTGATGTGTATGTGTGGGAACTGACGGTTTGATCATAATATGTAATGAAATGAAACCTTATCATTGCGGTGCTGTGCAAAACAGAGTCTGATAAAGTACACTCAAAAAAATTTGTAACTCATTGAAAGCCAAAATAAAATGCCAAAATAAATAAATAAAAAGTTATCGCCAACATGGCGATAAAAATATAAAATTCGTCCATAAGGATTCTGTACTAAAACAGTACTGCGTTGTGGAAGTATAAAAACTGGGTCGTCAATTATGAATTTTATTTCGAAACCTTTCTTTGTATGATTTTAGTTCACTATTGCACAATATTAATCTGGTTCTAATAATAATTTGGTGACTGGTTAATTAAAATTTTAACTATGTGGTGAAATTCATATAATATTTATGAGTTTCAAATTTTAAATTTTCTTTTTTGTTACAAATAAATGATTTTTTATTATTATTATTATTATTATTTCCCGGCGAATTGTTGAATAATATTTTAGTTCTTAAACAATTTTGGACGGCTTTGCCCGCTTCGCTGGCAAACTCTTTTCTATATGCTTTATGAAAAAAAAAAAAAAAAACTGAAATCGGTCAAAAGCTTGCTTTGGGTTCCCGCTGCCTTAGGCAGCGCCTTGTTCGTCCTCGCAATCTCCGGTGCCTGTCCCTATTGCCTGCGACAATGGCTTACCCGTGGGCTTCCATTTGGTTGCTTATCATACATAACAGTTTCGATACGGACAGTATCGAAAAATTTGAAGTAGCTCTTTTATATCTGAATCCCAGTTACATATGAATAACATTATACGTGATGTACATAATATTTGCTCTCAAGTTATTTCCTATATTTATTTGATTTAATCAATCAACCATAGAATGACAGCAATTTCAAGCCACATATAATATTACAATATGCTATGATCGGCAACTTCTATCGCATGAGATAATTATTATTTTGTGGTTATATATACTTCATGCTTAGTTAATAGTAGTTGGTATATAGAAAAATAAATAAATTAGTATGTAAACTTGATCATGGTACAGCCTTAATGCCCTTGGCAACTTTTAAATTTTTGTTGCCGTTTTAGATCAAAATATAATTTATGCGATTATTGTTCCTATACGCAAGCGAAGTGTGACGTCACTGACCGTCCGTGGATGCAAGAAAATGATTTCCTATCTCAATCACCTATTGGATTTTTTGTAAAAAATGATTAAAAGTCGAAGAAAATTATTTCCCGATTTTAATCCCCATATTTGGGTACACATATGTATATGCTTATATTAGTTATCATGTGCATGTGTTAGATTGAGTTATTTTGCTGTCATATTGACCAAATTTAAATTTTAAATTTCAAAACTCTGTCGTTCTTGGCGCTTATTGTATTTGGTGATCAAAAACGTAATACGAAAATATACATGCCAGATGTATATTTTCGTAATATGCATTGTACGAAATATTGTTTCATATTATTCATTACTGTCTTAAAATAAGTTGTTAAAATAACCATGATTTTTGAAAGGAATTAAATTATGTTCGCCAAATAATTTGGCGATATTTTATTTTTCTACCAAGGATGACCAATATCAAATCTATTCCGCTACAACATATTAGTATCTTATATTAGATACTTTATTTAGACATTTGAAAACAAATTTGACTTCAAATTATGATAGAATATTTATCATTTCCCTTTTAATCAGTATATTAGTTGGATATTGTGTAAATATCATCCTTTGAAATGAAATGTTTGTGTTTTCAATCGAATATGGAAGTTTGACATTTTTTTTTCTAGAGTTTTGAAATTAAAAATTCAAATTTTGTCAATTTTACAACAAAAATAACTTAATCTAATGCATGGACATGATAACTAATACATATCTATACCTAAATACGGGGATTAAAATCGGGAAATATTTTTCCTCGATTTTTAATAATTTTTTACAATAAATCCAATGGGCGTTTAACATAGGAAATATTTTTCTTGCATCCACGAACGGCCAGTGACGTCATCACTTAGCTTGCGTATTTCTTTCTATCTTTTCCTTGGCGCAAAAATGTCCGATCTACTTCAGCATCAAAATTATAAAAAATTGTCAAGAATTATCAATAAGAAAATATCTTTAATATATTGCTGAATTAACGTTTATGCCAAGCGTGTTTCATCCGCCATACTAAAAAAAAAAAAATATGAAGTTGAGGTATATAAAAAAATGCTGTGATATAAAATTCAGAAGAAATGTGTTAGATTTGTAATATTACTATTTCATTTTAAAATTATAAAGTGTCATTTTCTCATCGACCAATTTAACATTTAGTAATTTCTTACTTTTCGCGTGATAGCATATTTCATTTTATGCTGAAAACAATAAATAAATACATCTCGTAAACTTTTTTTGGCAACAATTAAATATTTAAATGGCTTATATTATGTCCACGGAGTAAAAAGACTCCGTGGACATTAATATTACTCCGTGATTATGTCAATATAAGTCAATAAGTTTATTATTTTCATATTTTAATTAATTTTAAAGATTTTTTCAATTTTTTTTTTTCTAAACCATCCCTGACCTATAAGGAAAAAAACAAAAAAAGAATGATCGAAATCGGCCTAGCCGTTTACGATTTTATAAAGCACATACAGACAAACATTCATTTATATATATATAGATTTTCGTACAAAAAAAATTATGAATGTTTAGAAAAACAAAAAAAAAAAATGAATTGAGTTAAAAAAAAAAAAAATGCATTGCAATAAAAATATTTTGAAAAAAAAAAAATAATAATAATAATAATAATAATAAAGTTTTCATTTCATAAAAGCATCATGTACAGGGATGGAACATAGACCGTGGGCCATATGCTAAAAATGTCATTTAAAAACAAGTTCGTTTCAACTTTTTGGGGGCAATCTGAAAATGTTGCTAATATATTCTTTTAAAGATAGGTAATGAAAATATCAAATGTTCTGGAAATAATCTTTGCACATAAATTTGGAAAATTGGTTCCAATTTGAAGGAACTGAGTTTACATTTACGATGCTGGATTATAGCTGTGCGCAATATATTTCTGTTAATATTGTGATTCGTTGAATAAATTTTAAATTAACTTGCACAAAAGTGCTAAAATCATATTCCTGAAAAAAAAAGTGCTAAAAAAAGTAAAAGTTTAATAACTAGTTGATCTGCAGATCAGAAGCCTCAACGTCCAATTTTCATGACTCATTATTCAACAGATCATTGATAATATTTATTTACTCCATGTTATATATATCATTATTATCATCAATTTCAATCTTTATCAGTCCACTGCAGGATGAAGGTCTTTTCTAGGTGATTCCAATCTGCCCTGTTTTCTGCAATTCTTCTCCATTCTGCTCTTCCAAACTTCACAATTTTATTTCTTCAACGACACATTGGTGTCTTTCTCGGTCTTTTGTTGTATCGCGGTATCCAAAATAGGACTGGTGGTCCATCTATCATCATTCCTCCTGGAAAAGTGCTCAGCCCAGCTCCATTTTAACTTACTTCTAGAAATGACATCAGTAACATCGGTTTTATCCCTAATCTAATACAAGTGTTTCGCTTTCTTTCTCTTCGGCTGAGTCCTATTATGCATCTCTCTCCCTTTATATATATATGACAACTCGCTACATAAACAGATACATTTCTAATGGGAGCTACCGGCCCCTCTTCAACTTTTCGCTGTATATCTCTGTCTATATCTATCTCTATACATATATATATATATATATATATATATATATATATATATATTCCTAATAACAGCCTTCTATTAATTCCTTATAAATAGAAGGCTATTAGATTATTTGATACATAATCTTGTACCAAACTATGATTTGGTACAAGTATTTAAATCATAAATACATGTACCAAATTTCATGCAAAAAGATTACCCTGTGTAATCCTATAAACTAATTATCAATTCTATGCCCACAATTTTCCACAGAAAAACACGCTTTTAAATATTCTAATAACATTTTATAATATTTAATACAACCATGTTAAAATACATTTTCAATACATAGTGTCTATAGACCATAATGGTACGATATTCTTTTGTTTGTCCCTGAAAATGAGCCACCGTTATTATTTATATACGCCATTAAAAACAGTATACCTAATTAATTATAACTCACTTATATTTTAACCTAATTTGATATCATTTGAATGATTACAGAATGTCATCGAAATTCTTTTGTATGGTCCTGTAAATAAAATTAGCTTATACATACCTTTTTTTTTTTTTTTTTTTTTTTTTGAGAGAGAGAGAGAGAGAGATAAAACATGTTTTTAAGTATGTTTATAACATATGTTAATTCCACTGAATGCAGCATAAACGCGTTAAAATGCGCTTAGATAAAAATTTACCCATAAGTTCTAATGTTACGAAATTCTTTTGCTTTTCTCTGTAAAAGAGCACCGGTAAAAACATTTCAACTTATTCTATGTTTTTCAAAAGTAATTGTTCAAAATTTGACAAAATTTGGATGATTACATGACATTGTCGGAATACTTTTGTAAGGTCCTGTACATTGACTATGAAGCCTAAGCACACATATTTAATTTCTATGGAAAAGATCAATTTAAGCAACCCAATAATGTACGCTAATTTCATTTCGTTGAATGCAGAGTAACGAAGTTAAAATTCGCTTAAACGAAATTCACCCCATAGACTGTAATGATAAGAAAAAAATTGTTGTGTCTCTGTACACGATCCATAAATAATCTAGACATAAAAAGTTACATAGCTACAGTGCGTGTCGAAATGATAGGTCCACCAGTAAAAACGAAAGTTATGTTGGTAAAAAAGGTTTTATTGTGTACAAAGTACTATTTTATAAACTACATTACTTCATTCAATGTAAAATGATACATGAATAATATACAAATAATAGGAATAATAAGGAAAACAAAAATTACATGAAAAAGCTGTTTCAAAAAGATAGGTCCACTGAACCAAACATCAAATTAATGTTAAATTAATAAGATTTATAAGATAATTTTTCCACCTTGTTACAGAATAAGCTCATAAATCCTATTCGGCATGGTTTCTACAAGTTTTTGCAAACACCTTTTCTCTATTTTTGACCATTCGGAGGAAATAGCCTTTTTCATGTCTGCAGTACTGTTGTATTGCCTTTCGCCTGCATACACCGCTCTTGCGAGTATACCCCACATGCTTTCTACCAGATTCAGGTCGGGGCTGCAAGGTGGCCAATCGATAACATGTACACCATTATCCAGAAACCATTCGAAAGTGGACTTTGCAGTGTGCACATGAGCATTGTCCTGTTGGAACATGATGAATGGGCCCCCAATGTGCTCTGCTTGTGGAAGAAAATATTGTTCAAGCAGCTGTTGGTAGCCTGCAGCATTAAAACGATTGTATACAAATGCTATATCAGTTTTTCCTGCACCTCCGGATCCGTCCCTTACCGTAACGGAACCACCACCAGATTGCCTCTTCGAGAATATCTGTCTATCGTTACGCAGATCGTGCCAGTAGTACTGCCAGCCATCTGGACCATCCAGGTTGAATTTCTTTTCATCACTGAATATCACACGATGCCAATCTTGTTTGCAGGACATCACTTCATGTGCGAAATTCAATCTCTTTTCTTTGTGCTTTTTAGTCAATTTCTGAGCCGTTTTCCTCTTCACGTAAACTATATTGCCGAACTTCTTTACCACTCTATGGACTATAGATTTTGATATTGGAGGGTTTTGTTGTCTGGTCACACTGGATAAGCTCATATCTCCAGATTTTAACTCTTTTACGATAGTCCTTCTTTGTCGGGATGTCACTTTTGATGGGCGGCCAGATGATTTTTCCCTGCCATAAGCATTTCTAAGTCGCAAATAATTGTTTAAAACATTATGTGATCTGTTTAAAAATTTACCTATTTCTCTATTCGATTTTCCACACGTTTTAAATGCATCAGTTTTCCCCTTCTCAACCAGCGAAAGACTGCAACGGCGACCCATTTCGTTTGATTACAACGTGATGTTCCAATCTGTTTAAATACATCCACGGCAGCCAGCATAATCCCGCAGTAAGACTAAACAACGATATTTATGCAAATTTTTTGGAAATAAACGTGATTGGTGCAGAATTTCTGAAGGCGGACCTATCTTTTTGAAACGGTCTGAAAATGAAAATTTGCATAAAATAAAAAGGAATTATTTATTTTTAAGAAATTTCTTCATAAATAGTTATAACAGTTACTGATTAATTATCTCTACCAAAAAAGTGATTCTTGTTCTGAATTAAGAGTCGAAATTTTGAAAATTGCGGGTGGACCTATCATTTCGATACGCACTGTATTTCTATCCGCGATTGTAATGATCGATAGATGGCGCTTTCTCAACACTGCAGTTGTTAGTAAACATTATAGACACGTGTGTTCCATTAGTGTTCTTTGTTATTCTACTTAATATTCGTACTATAATTTCTCCGCCATTACATTATGGAAAATTGATTGCTTTTGGAAAAAATACTTCAGTTTATTCAAAGTTCGATCGGAAGTAGATTTTTAACTGAAGTTGAACAAATATTACTTTCAAATCATCTGATTAATTCTTTACTTCCATTAGCCGAAGCAACTGAAATTTTAAATTTGTCATTTGGAAATAAATGGAAGCTTAATTCTGGATTTCTTGATCCTTTGGAGTTACACTGTAGCACACAACAGTATGTGTTATCTTTTTTACCGTATTTATTCATTTTTATTCAATAAATATATGTGAAACTAAATATCGGCAAGCAATGGCGGATGTATGGAATTCGAATTAAACCACGTTTATTGTAATTTCACCTTAGCCCACCAGAGGGCGAGCATTTCATTACAATCGCGGATACAGAGCCTGAACATGTATACGAATTTGTAAGTCAATCGGGAGACTTTTGGGGCCGCTATTGCGGTACATACAAATTCTGTCCGTAGGCCGTAATGATAAGAAAAACTTTGGTGTGTCCCTGTACACGAACTGCAAATGGAATACACATCTAAAACTATACAGCTAATTCTGTGTGGTTCATAAACATGTGTACCAAATTCCAAGTCAATAGCACGATTTTTGTGACCGCTATCACGAAACAGACAGACACACAAACAGAACAGAAAATCTTTTTTTATCTCCACATGAAGGCCTCGACTAACGTTTCGCCAATAATTTAACTACATTTCAGAGTAAAACTTACTGTATAACACTTTCTATGCCCTATAGTAATCTATGCTGTTGTCTAAAGGCAGTTTGAACAGTTAATAATTGGAAGAAGAAGAAAATGGGTAGATATTTTTCTTTCACGAATATTTAAAACTTTCCATTGATCCACATACAGTCTCACTTTAGCTCAGCTTATTTGAGAAAAACACTTTACCTCTGAATGTATCTCATCACCGATGTGCGAACAAAAAGTAATTTCTTCTGATATTATATTATCTGTAATAATTCTACTTAAAAATATAGAAAAAAAAATTATAACAGAATTCGATCACAATGTTAATAATACGCAGGATAATAATGTCGAGAGAAACTTTACATCTTATTTGAGAAAAATATTACATTTTTTAATGTATCTAATTACCGATATGCAAACACTACGCCATTTTTTTCTCGCATTCTGATTATATTAAATTTAAATAATACTTAAAAATACATGAAAAGAAAACAATAGTAGAATTGTATGAAAATGTCAATGAATATTGACTCAAGATAATGTAAACATAAACAAAACATATCAAATGCAAGCGGGGCGCTAGCGCGCGTACTAACATCAGCCTTCATTGGATCGAAATGCCAGAAGAAAAAAATTACCGGTTTTGATTGGAGAATAAGCAAAGAAACGAGAAGAGAATCTTGCTATCTCTAAAAGTAGGTAAAATGGCAGGACCGCAGAAACGTCAAATTTGTAGAGTTTATTTAATCAATTTTAAAATAATGTGCACATCTTCAGACCAGAACATTGCGAATTTGTAGATAACTGAATATTCTTTTAATTTAACATTAAATTGAAATTGCCCCTCGATGATTGAAACGGACTTGAACGATATCCAGCTATGGCCCACGGCCTATTACGCTTTTTCCCATGTTAAGTTGTGAACACGATCTGGAGTAATTTTTATTTAAATTTAACCAGCTAGAGATATGTTGTCAGGACAGTAAAAATCTCGGTCGAGTTCGTAGATGGGGTATCCAGCTCAAAGGGAGCGGAAATGGTGGGGGGTGGAAATTTTCATTTGCCCATAATTTTTTTAATATTGAAAATAGGAAAATACTTCAAATCAGGCGAATTACCGCCTTACCCTAAAGAACAATTTTTGTATTTAAACTTTTTCGATAGCTTCAATTGCTTAAAAGTTACAAGTTAAAAAGTGATTTTTCGTCAGTTGTAACGAAGCCGACTTTTTCTATAGCTTTAATTGCTTAAATTTGCAATCTGATGCGTACGTCACGTGCAAACGATAATAAAAAAGGTAGCTGAAAATATAAAAACCACGATAACAGCTTTAATTAATCATTTAAAAATATAAAATTAAAATAATACGTTAGTCTTGGTAAAAATATCGTTTGTGGTGAATAGTTTAGAACACCGGTTTACGCAAGAATTTAAATTTACGATTGAAATTGAGAGTAATACGTTACAGCTTAATTTGACTTTTTATCTTGTGGAAACAAGATATTGGTTTGTGAAGAGATACGAGGTTTTCGCGTGGGAAGAAAATATACTGACGCCAAAGCTGCCATTTTTCATCGCCAATCTCGCCAAATTTTGTCATCAAATAACTAATTTCGTCGCCAAGTCAAAAATTTCGTCGTCAGCTCTCAAATTTTGCCGCCAAATCACAAATTTCATTGCTAAGTCGCAAGTTTTATCACCAAATTGTATATGTTTATTTCTTCTATTTGTTGAATGATTATGAGCTTGGATTTTAAAAAATTCAAACATTTACTGACCAATAAATCTAGCCAAAATTTTTAATGAATAGTAGTAGTTGAATGAATAGAATAGAATGAATATTAGTAGTTGATAATTAAATTTCTTAAAAACAGAATAGTGACGTAAATAATGCAATGTGTAGGAACAAAGCCATTGGCTAAGTATGTGTTAATGCATATGTAATATTTCTTTACTTTTGTAACATTGACGTAAAGGAATCTACCTTTGCCTTTAAGCTTGCCGAAAAGGGATTTTTTTTTATTTATTGTAGGATTATATCATTCAGGAATTTCAATGGATTTTATTGAAACACGGTAACAGGGATGGAACACGGGCGCAAAATTCATACCAGTATTTATTTAAGAAATGTCTCTACCTATAATATCGTTGATTTATCAAGAAGAAAATTTTTGTTACATTGATAGTGGTAGGAGTTCTGCGCCCATGTTCTATCCCTGCGGTAAACATAACACGCTTCTAAGCAGCGCGCGTGGCCTGAATGGAATTACCCTAAGAATTCGGAGCCGCGGTAGCCCAATCGGTAGAGCGCCGGCCTCTTAATTGGAAGAATGCGGGTTCAGTACTCGACCAAAGACCGTCGTGTACATTAATGGTGGCTGGTGCACGTAAAATCTGTCGTGGCCGCAATGTCCTCCATGTTCACATGAAAAATTATACCTCTGGGGGGTCACCGAAGCGGGAGAGCCATCCCTTCCGTGGAGGATCAAAATTGTGATGACATGTCTCCGGACCACCTCTAGGGGTGTGTCCCAGACCATCGCCAATTGCCCATCTGCGCAGCACTAGTGCGACGTAAAATTCCCGTGGCGCTCAACGTGTTAACCACCTAAGAAGGTGTAATTATTTCGAAACACTTCCAATAATAATAAGAAAACTAGTATGTTGTGGCCACCACAAGACTTTCTTCTATATTTTCCTATGCAAATTCACTCAGTAACAAAAATTAAAAATCTCATATTTAAAAAAAAAAAAAAAAAAAAAAAAAAAAAATTACGATTTTTTTCAAAGTTTTTTTTCGTTAAAAGTAAAAAAAAAAAAAAATCGATAACTTTGTTTTAAATTATCACAGATTTATAGTTCAACCATTCGTTTTAAGGGTATTGACGAGACCTTTCGAAAGATACCCATCTTGAAAATTTACTCCCCTCGAGGAGGCACTTCCCCCCCCAGGGGGGTGGCGAGGCTCCTACACATACAAAAAATTTTTCCCAGTTGACTATCTCTATTATAAATAATTCTTGTAAATTTCATAATGATTACTAAAAAATAATTCTCTTTATGCACATTTATACAAAATTTTGTCCTATATCACCATGTTAAAAATTTTGAAAAAGTGGGATGGCAACGCAACCTGTAAAACAATTTTTATCAAAAGTTGATAGGCACTAATTTATGTCAAGGTGCAACTACATACCAATTTGTATGAAATTCTGTGCAGTAGTTCCTGAGATACAGCCACAAAATTTTGTCACACACACACAGACAGACAGACAGACAGACATTTTCTAAAAATGGTCAAATCGAGTTCTACAGCTCTCAAAACGTGTAAATCCATCAAAAACCCGAGGTCGAAAATTTTTACGAATCCAATACTTTCTTCTATTGAATATAGAAGAAAGTAAAAATTAAAGAGACACGACCGTTTGCTTGTTGTATTTTATTTATTATAAATTTTTAAAAATTAAATTTTCTAAGTTTTGTTTAAAGCTAGCTTTTAAAAGTGTTGTCCCATAAAAAATATAACATTTATTTTGTCAAATCCTCAATAACGTATATAAATAAACTTTAAATTGGGAAAAAAAAAAAAAAAAAAACCCTAACTTACAAATTTACTTTTAATCCATAAATGCGTATCACGGAGTATCATCTTTTTACTCCGTGATGCGTATTCTTGCCGCCAATAAAATTTCCTTGCCGAGATTTGCGCCGGCGAACATTAACGAAGAATAAAATCTACTCGATCCATAAGAATTATAGGTGATTTTTTTTTTTTTTTTTCTTGTCATAATTAGAAACATGAAATGTATCATGGAAATGTCTAATTCTGTAATATTAAAAAATTATCAATGCTAAAGAAGAAGATTTTTTCCTTTATAATTGAATTTGAATTTAAATCTAATGATTTTTGTATGCTAAAATATGTCAGAAGTATTTTAAAATATGTTTTTAAATAAAACTAGTTGGCATAGGTGGACTCTTCTCAGTTCCCATCATATGTATGTTCTCAAAAATTTCTTGTACACAGTGCCTGATTTAAGGCAGGGCATTCGGGTCATGTGCCCTGGGCCCTCTCACTGAGGGGGGCCTCCAAGAAATTCAACCATACATTTAAAAAAATAGCTAAAATGAAAAATTTCAAATTTTGCTATAATGATCATTGCTTTTTGTTTTTTTGTCGATAGATGGAGGTATTAATGCGCTGTTATATAAATCAGCGGTATAATCTTTCAAGGAAACTGACAGTTCATTGAAAAAATTTCAATATTTTTGCTAAACGCAAATACAACTGCATACTACCGATACTGCATTCCAAAGTCTTACTAAGGCTAACTAAATCCGAGGCATGCACCGCAGTGCAGATACGCGGGTGCGATGTACGTTGATCCGATACACAAGTATCGGATCTAGTTAAGTCTTACCAATAAAATGAAAAGTGGAGAAAATTTTTCGACACGTGAATCAAAAATATGCGGTTTGTTTTGTTTGTTGTAATATTAAAGTACGAGGAAAAGGGGCCCATTGAACATGAGTGCCCTGGGTCTCCAACTGAGTAAATCGGTCTCTGCTTGTACAGGACATATTATATACATGTTAAGAGAAATGAATTTGACCAAACGCTTTACACAGTGACAGACGAAATCCTCGCCTAATAGGCTACCCATCATTCAGTTCGATATCTTATTTTAATCTATTAATTTATTTTATTGGGATCAATTTCGTAGTTTATTTTCATGCTACTATTTCCAATGCAACTTTCCCAAACATGCGTATTTATATGAAATATCGCCCCATTTTGCTATGTTGATAAAATCTTAAATTTCGAATAACTTACGAAATTTTCCTATTAGAATATTTGTAGTCAATCATGTTCATACAAGTATCATAAATATTATTTTGAAATTATCTGATATATTTATGATCCTCAAAATGGATGTTTATGCTCGATTTTGCCTTAATAAGTAAATCGTAACTTCCAAATAACTTACGAATTTTTTTAATTGGAAAATTCATACTCTATGGTATTCAAGGCAGTATCCTAAATAATATTTCAAAAGTGGTCTGACATCTTTATGATGAAAATATCCCTCAAGATTGACGTTTGTGTAAAATTTTGCCTTATTATGTTATGATAAGAAATTCGTAAAATTCTAATAACTTACGAAATTTTTATATTGGAAAATTCCTAGTCAATAATATTCATGCCAGTATCCTAAATAATATTTCTAAAGCAGTCTGACATCTTTACGATGAAAATATCCCTCAAAATTGACGTTTATGTGAAATTTTGTCCTATTCTGCCATGTTAAGAAATTCGTAAATATCCAATAACTTGCGAAATTTTTAAAGTAGCATGTTTATAGTGACTGATGTCCATTCCGGCATCAAAACTGATACTTTAACACTGGTCTGACATTTTTACAGCAAACATTTTTCATTTAATGCAAGTTTAAGTGAAATTTTGCCCTATTCCCCCATGTTAAGAAAATCGTAAATTTCAAATAACTTATGAAGTTTTTTAATTCGAATGTTGCAAATAAATAGGGTTCTTGCCAGTGTCGAAAGTAATATTTTAAAACTGGTGTGACCTCTCTGCGATCATTTGTTCGTGAGATATCGTGCAAACAGACTAACAAACTAACGGACTAACACACTAAGACACACCCTACAGACGGACACCACACAAATTTTGTCATTTTCGGATTCCTCACACCTGAAAACGTGTAAAAAAACTAAAAAGCGAGGTCGAAAATTTTCCCGATTGCCTAAGTTCCCCATACCTATAGTATCATGGGGAACTAAACTTGTTGGCATGGGTGGACTCTGCTGAGTTCCCCATCACATATATAAATTCATAAATTTCTTCTCTTAACATAGTTACCATGTTAAGAGAAATGAATTTGAAAAAACACTTGACACAGTGACAGAATGAAATCCCCGCCTAGTAGACTATCCACCGTTCACTTCGATATATATACAACTTATTCTAATCTATTAAATTATTTTATTAGGGTAATTTTCGTAGTTTAGATTTCATGCTACTATTTTCAGTGCAACAATCCTCAAAATGCATATTTATATGGAAAATTTTCAATTTTGTTATGTTGATAAAATCTTAAATAACGAATAGCTTACGAAATTTTCTTATTAGAATATTTGTAATCAGTCATGTTCATACAAGTATCATAAATGTTATTTTGAAGTTGTCTGATATATTTAGGATCCTGAAAATAGCCGTTTATGCTCAATTTTGTATTCTTCTGCCATTTTAAGAGGATCGTAAATTCCAAATAACTTAGGAATTTCTTAAATTAGAAAATTCATACTCTATGGTATTCATGTCAGTATCCTAAATAACATTTCAAAAGTGGTTCGATACCTTTAGGATGAAAATATCCCTGAAGATTGACGTTTATGTGAAATTTTGCCTTATTCTGACGTGTTAAGAAATTCGTAAATTTCCAATAACTTACGAAATTTTTATATTGGAAAATTCATAGTTGTTATTATTCATGCCAGTGTCCTTAATAATATTTCAAAAGTAGTCTGATATCTTTACGATGAAAATATCTCTCAAAATTGATGTTTATGTGAAATTTTGCCCTATACTGCCATGTTAAGAAATTCGTAAATTTCCAATAACTTGCGAAATTTTCAAAGTAGCATATTTATAGTTACTGATGTTCATTCCGGCATCAAAACTGATATTTTAAAACTGGTCGATATTTTTACAGTAAAAAGTTTCCATTTAATGCACGTGTAAGTGAATTTTTGTCCTATTCTCCCATGTTAAGAAAATCGTAAATTTCTAATAACTTACGAAGTTTTTTAATTCGAATGTTGCAAAAGTAAAAAGTGTTGTATCAAAAGTAATATTTTAAAACTGATCTGACCTCTCTGCGATCATTTGTTCGTGAGATATCGTGTACACAGACTAACAAACTAACGGACTAACATACTAACACACTAACAGACACCCTACAGACAGACACCATACAAATTTTGTCATTTTCGGATTCCTCACACCTGAAAACGTGCAAAAAAGTCAAAAAACTGAGGTCGAAAATTTTCACGATTACCTAAGTTCCCCATACCTATAATAGTATGATGGGGAACTAAAAAATGACGCCAGCGACAGAAAATTTTTCAGTTCTCCATCATACTATAGGTATGGGGAACTTAGGTAATCGTGAATTAGTTCCCCATCATACTATAGGTATGGGGATTTTTAGGTAATCGTGAAAATTTTCGATCTCGGTTTTTTGACATTTTTACACGTTTTCAGGTGTGAGGAAACCGAAAATGACAAAATTTGTATGGTGTCTGTCTGTACGGTGTCTGTTAGTGTGTGAGACTGGCGTGAATATTAATGACTATGAATTTTCCAATATAAAAATTTCGTAAGTTATTGGAAATTTACAAATTTCTTAACATGACAGAATAGAGCGAAATTTCACATAAACGTCAATGTTGAGGGTTTTATTCATCGTAAAGATGTCAAACCACTTTCGAAATATTATTTAGGATACTGGCATGAATATCATAGACTATGATTTTTTCATTTTAAAAATTCGTAAGTTATTTGGAATTTACGATTTACTCAGCACGTGAGACTAAGGCAAAATTGAGCATAAACTTCCATTTGGAGGATCATAAATACATTAGACAACTTCAAAATTACATTTATGATATTTGTTTGAACATGATTGAAAACAAATATTCCAATAGGAAATTTTCGTAAATTATTCGTAATTTACGATTTTATCAACATAGCGAAATTGTAAATTTTTCATATAAATATGAATTTTGAGAATTATTGGATTGGAAATAGTAGCATGAAAACTAAACAACGGAAATGACCCTGATAAAATAAATTAATAGATTAGAATAAGATAAATATATCGAAATGAATGGTGGATAGCCTATTAGGCGGGGATTTCATTCTGTCATTGTATCAAGCTTTGGTTAAATTCATTTCTTTTAACATGATTATAATATGCCTGGCACTAGAGATTTATGAGAACATAAATATGATGGGGAACTGAGCAGAGTCCACCTATGCCAACTAGTTTTTATATAGAGAGAGAAAACAATAGTTAATGTAAAATATGTTTTTTATTTAACTATTGATACGCCTTTATTTCTGGTGTTCCATAATCCAGGAAATTAATATTTTATAACCTGACTAAGCCTCTTTGAAATTATATAAAAATAACTACTATTATTTACAAATTTGTAACAACGTAAGTATATATGCATATACATATAACAAGTCATGTGATTCTGGTTAGCTTGTTTAATATAAGAGACGAATTTTTAATTAATTTTAAGTCTTTTTAGTTCCCCATCATACTATAGGTATGGAGAACTTAGGTAATCGTGAAAATTTTCGACCTCGGTTTTTTTACTTTTTTACACGTTTTCAGGTGTGAGGAATCCGAAAATGACAAAATTTGTAGGGTGTCCGTCTGTAGGGTGTCTGTTAGTTTATTAGTCCGTTAGTAAGTTTGTTAGTCTGTGTACACGATATCTCAAGAACATATAGTCGCAGAGAAGTCATATCAGTTTTAATATATTACTTTCGACACTGGCAAGAACCCTATTCATTTGCAACATTCGAATTAAAAAACTTCTTAAGTTATTATAAATTTACGATTTTCTTAACATGGGAGAATAGGGCAAAATTCCACTTAAACGTCCATTAAGTAGAAAATTTTTACTGTAAATATGTCAGGACAGTTTTAAAATATCAGTTTCGAATTCGGAATGAACATCATTAACTATAAACATGCTACTTTGAAAGTTTCGCAAATTATTTGGAGTTTACGAATTTCTTAACATGGCAGAATAGGGCAAAATTTCATATAAACGTCAATTTTGAGGGATATTTTCATCGGAAAGATGTCAGACCACTTTTTAAATATTATTTAGGACACTGGCATGAATATTATTGACTATGAATTTTCCAATATAAAAATTTCATTAGTTATTAGAAATTTACGAATTTCTTAACACGGCAGAATAGGGCAAAATTTCACATAAATATCTTCAGGGATATTTTCATCGTAAAGATATCGAACCACTTTTGAAATATTGTTTAGGATACTATCATGAATATCATAGACTATGATTTTTCTAATTAAAAAAATTCCTAAGTTATTTGGAATTTACGATTTACTTAACTTGGCAGAATAGGGCAAAGCTGAGCATAAACGTCCATTTTAAGGATCATAAATATATCAGACAACTTCAAAATAAAGTTATAATATACTTGTTTGGACATGATTGACTACAAATAATCTAATTGGAAAATTTCGTAAGTTATTCGTAATTGAAGATTTTATCAACATAGCCAAATTGAAAACCTTTCATATAAATAGGAATTTTGGGGATTATTGCATTGGAAATAATAGCCTGAAAACTAAACAACGGAATTGACCCTGATAAAATAAATTAATAGGTTAGAATAAGATAATTATATCGAAGTGAACGGTGGATAGCCTATTAGGCGGGGATTTCTTTCTGTCATTGTGTCAAGCTTTCGTCAAATTCATTTTTCTTAACATGATGATTATAATAAGTCTCGCACTAGAAATTAGTGAGAACGGCATAAATATGATGGGGGAACTGAGCAGAGTCCACCTATGCCAACTAGTTTTTACATTAAATAAGCAAATAACATATTTTATTATTTTTAACTTATAAACAATAAGTTAAATTTCATTAAAAATATTGAAAAGTGAAAAGTATAAGCGGATTTTTTTTTTTAAGTGTTTATAAAGAAAACATATAACTTGCATAATTAGTTAGCATAAAGTAAAGAAAGTATTAGTAAGTATAAAGTAAGCATAAAAGTTAGTAAGCATAAAGTAATGTATAAATACCACCAAAATCATAAATTTTTAAATTCGGAAGGCGTGAACTACTTTGCTACGCCTGCCGTTTTTATTCTATTGAAATAAAATACATGAAAGAACAAAATAAAATAATAAAATGTCACACTCTGTGTTAACTTTTTTTTTTCTCGAAAATTCTCTTTCTAAGGCCGTAGTAAATAATTTTACGGCAGAAATTTGTTTTAGATTAAAAACAGTAGGCGTGGAAAAGTAGAATACCGCGCCTTCTCATTTAAAATTAATGAATTTGTTTAAGTATTGTACACTTCTCTTAATATTATAAAGGATTTATATTCAAATTAATTTTATTTAATAGTAATAGGCTTTTTTTTTTTTTTTTTTTTTTTTTTTCTTAAATCAATCTTAACACTTTCGCGACCGCATGATTTAGTCTTTTTCACAGTAAGGTACGCCTGCGGCCGTTATTCTCTCAAGTTACAATATTTCAGAACAAAATTTTCTGTATTCACATTTACAATACAAATGGATATATATTATAATTATATTCTTTCTGATCAATGTATTTTTCGTCCGTAGCATACTTCATTGTAAAAATATGAATATTGGGTATATACTAAAGAAAGAAATAACATACAAATTGAGAAAGAAACGCCCACTGGTGTTGCGATACTTTACGTACGACACCACTGTGGTGTCGCCAGACGGTATTGTGTTAATCTCAAAAATAAATTTTTAGCATATCATTACTAGAAATGAATAGCCCGTCAAAGGAAAAAGAAGCTGGGGGAAAATTTACCTTTAATCATTATTATTTTTTTTTTTCTCTGTAAAACTTTACATTACTGTTGCCTTATTGCGAGAGCTTTTTTAACACGCTTATATTAGCTTCACCTGTATGTATGTATGTATGTTTGTTTGTAACTTCTCTGGGAGGAAAACGTGATTGCACAAAATCCTTCATATCTCAAACAAAAAAACAGATATCCGTAAAATTTTTGCTTTGAAATATAGCTAATACAAATGTCTCAAAATCGGTTTCTGGAATTTTTGAAATTCGGTCCCCAAGGGGGGCGGGGGGAGGGGGGATAAAACGTCATTTCACATGCGTAAAACGTGATTTCGCATAATCCTATATATCCCAAACAAAAAAAAATAGATATACGTGAAATTTTTGCTCTAAAATATAGCTAAGGCAACTATCTAAAAACCAATTTCTGGAATTTTAGAAATTCAGCCCCCAGGTGGGGCAGCAAGGGGGGGGGGGCTATGGAGCAAAAACAAATAGAAATACAGTTAGGCCGTTGAAAATTGGTACAGATAGGTTTTAAAGTTCTGCAAGTCGAATGGGGATATTTTCGATTGTGTAAAGTTATTAGGAGGGGCAGGGAACTAGGGGGGGAACAGGGGGGAAGGGAGGGGGGGGGGCAAAAAAATAAAAATGGTGTCAGATCGTTCAAAATTTGTACATAGAGGTTTTCGATACTTACAAATCGATTGCGGATATTTTTGAATTTGTAAAATTATTAGGAGGGGCGGGTAGGGGGGTTAGGGGGTAAGGGGAGGCTATGGGGCAAAAACAAATAGAAATACAGTTAGGTCGTTCAAAATTGGTACAGATAGATTTAAGAGGCCTGCAAGTCGAATGGGGATATTTTCGATTGTGTAAAGTTATTAGGAGGGGCAAAAAGGGGGGGGAGGGAGGGGGGTAAAAAAATAAAAATAGTGTCAGATCGTTCAAAATTGGTACATAGAGGTTTTCGATACTTACAAATCGATTGCGGATATTTTTGAATTTGTAAAATTATTAGGAAGGGCGGGTAGGGGGATGAGGGGGTAAGGGGGGGCTATGGGGCAAAAACAAATAGAAATACTGTTAGGCCGTTCAAAATTGGTACAGATAGATTTAAGAGGCCTGCAAGTCGAATGGGGATATTTTCGATTGTGTAAAGTTATTAGGAGGGGCAAGAAGTGGGGGAGGGGAGGGGGGGAGGCATAAAAGTAAAAATAGTGTCAGATCGTTCAAAATTGGTACATAGAGGTTTTCGATACTTACAAATCGATTGCGGATATTTTTAAATTTGTAAAATTATTAGGAGGGGCGGGTAGGGGGGTGGGGCGGTAAGGGGGGGCTATGGAGCAAAAACAAATAGAAATACAGCTAGGCCATTGAAAATTGGTACAGATAGGTTTTAAAGGTCTGCAAGTCGAATGGGGATATTTTCGATTGTGTAAAGTTATTAGGAGAGGCAAGAAGGGGGGGGGAGGGAGGGGGGCCCAAAAAATAAAAATAGCGTCAGATCGTTCAAAATTGGTACATAGAGGTTTTCGATACTTACAAATCGATTGCGGATATTTTTGAATTTGTAAAATTATTAGGAGGGGCGGGTAGGGGGTGAGGGGGTAAGGGGGGGCTATGGGGCAAAAACAAATAGAAATACAGTTAGGCCGTTCAAAATTGGTACAGATAGATTTAAGAGGCCTTCAAGTCGAATGGGGATATTTTCTATTGTGTGTAAATATTTTAACCAACAACATACATACTGTAGCTATTTATGTGATAAATAATAAAATAATAAATATAGTTTAAAATATAGTTTAAAAAGCATGCTTTCATAGCACATCGAACTAAAAAGTGAAAAATAAATATAGTTTAAAAAAACTAAAAAACACGCTTTTAAAGCACATCAAACTAAAAAGTGAAAAATAATTCTTAATATAAGCTGAAAACAATAATGAACGAAAAATACTAGTATAATTGTGAAAAAAGCGTGGGTTGCTCGATATACGAAAAATATGGCACAAAGCACCCCACGTTTTTTCACAATTATACTAGTATTTTTCGTTCATTATTGTTTTCAGCTTATATTAAGAATTATTTTTCACTTTTTTAGTTTGATGTGCTTTAAAAGCGTGTTTTTTAGTTTTTTTAAACTATATTTATTACATTAAAGAAAGATTGTAAACCAACGCTAACAAATTAGGTTGTAATAAAAAAAAAAAAAAAACCTGATTAAGATGACAAAAGCAAATAAACGAGAATAATTCAACATATTTTAAATTTACGCAAGATAAATTTTATATGCGAATTAGTACATGTAAAAAACAGGAAAGACATTTTAATAAAGTACCGATGAAATTGAACAGAATTTATATTGTGGGTTAATTTATTTGTGTTGTTCAATCTACACGATTTGACGTTCTTCAGATTTTTTTTTCTATTTTTTTTTTTTTTTTTTTTTTTCGTTACATTTAAATGCAATAATTTACTTATTTCTGCTTCCATTTATAAAAATACAAAATTATTTTTCGCATAAGGATCCTTTTTGCACTAAAGACGGCACGCTTAAGGCTGCCGAAACAGCTGTATGCATTTCCAATATTTTTCTTTGGCGTTTCTGACGTAGTAGTTCATTCGGGTTTTAATATTCCAACGCCAAGTCTGTTATTATTACAAGATTGAATAGTGGATTTTTTTTTATTTATTATTTTTTTTGTGTGTGTGTGTGTGTGTGTGTGTGTGTGTGTTATTAGCCGTTCTTTGTTTGTATATGCACACTCAGATAATTTATTTCAGAATGTACCACAGCTAACTGAGCTTCAGAAAATGCCCAATTTGTCTGTATAAAATCAAACAACGTATTTGAATTAACCAGTTAGATGACTGTACTTCTCATAGCCACAAGTTTTACAATCGGCAGGAAAAGTATCCGATCACTAGCTAAAATTCCTGTGTAAAAAAATACACTTAACACAGTTTTGTTAAATAAATCCTTGTCGAATCATGTTCTTAGTCGGTCTAAGACCATGATTCGACAAGGATTTACTTAAAAAAACAGTATTAAGAGTACCTTTTTTTATATAGGAATTTTTGCTAGTGCTGGGATGCTTTTGCTGCCGGCTGTATTCTCTAGGGATGTGCCGGATCATCGAAAACTATGATCCGCGGATATGGATATTTTATTTTAAGATCGGCGGATACGGATACGGATCTTTGAAAAATCTATTACACATGTAGCAATTTTTACTTCCGTTACCTGTTTACCGCACGTAATGGAAGTAACATATTCAGTTTCGATATCGAGTTTTCACCTGATTCTGACTTGTATGTTTTAAGGTCTAAAAAAGTGGTTTTTGGAAATTATTCATTGTGTATGTACGTATACGTGTGAGTAGGGGGTGGGCGTGTATCTTCTGACAACGACTGACGAATCTTCTAAATCTAAAGATAGAACGACAGAACTATTTAAAACTTCATATTTTAACTTAAAAAAAAAAAAAAAAAAAAAAAAAAAACACGGAAATGGGACAAGGAAAACCAAAAAAGGACAAATCTGCATCTCAAACAAAGCTGTAATACACTTTTTTTTTTTTCCCAATTTCGCTACATAAAGCTCCTTTCAGGTATCTGTTCGCTTGTGTTAATCGATTTCTTTAGGAAAACTCATAGGCAGAGTTCGTGAACCGTGACCATAGTAAAATATCGCATAGCATTTTCATAAATTATGTCCAATAGACAAGAACGTTGAGCTTAATTTTAGGTAGCCCTATATATTGTCAATAAACTTTTTTCACATCGCATTCTGTTCTGCTGAAATTTAGTTTTATATGAAAAACACCTAACAAAAATTAAATAAATTTTCAGCAATTTCCAAATACAGTCCCAATATATCCATATACTTTAAATAACCCTGTAAACGAAGGATGAATGATTTCCATTCCACAATCTGTACGAAGCATGTATTTATGCATATAAAAAAAAAAAATTATTCCATTTTCTTTAGGACGGCCTATAGATGTTACACTGTACTTATCAAAACTGTCTCCCATAGACGTAATATATTTGAATTCTCTTGGAAGTCACTGTACACGAACCATTTACTTTATCTTAACAAAAAGTTTAGTGTGGAATCACTCTATAATACAGACATACTTGCCAACCATCTCATTAATAACCGTACAATTGTTAACGCCCCTTGAAAAAACGCCCCTTTTCTCACACCACTATACAGGCTGTTCGCACATTTTTTAGACGATTTTATTTCGCAGTAAGAAAAAATCGTTTGCATGGAGAATTTTATTTTCACAACAGTTATAATTTTGGAAGTTTTATTTATCTTCTGATATTTATAGTTTTTTTTTAGATGCAAAAATGCGCTTTTAAAATGGCAGTGGATGGATGGATAGGTTTCCACTCTTTCCAAAGATAGTTTTTAGTGAAATCTTTATGAAAAGCATTTATCAGGAGAAAAATGGAAAAATGTTGCAACAACAGATGAAACTTGGGTCTATTTAAGTGGTTGCAATAAAAAAAGATCAATTTATTATCACAAAAGTGGAGAAAAAAAAATTTGCTACATGGCTCAAAGCATCAAAAGAGAGTTTTTCTAAAGGATTTATGATTGCCACTGGTTTTTTCATACAAGCGCAAGATAAAAGCAAAAAAATGTGACAAAAATGTCAAAATCAACTCTAAATACTCTCAAGAACATATTTTAATGCCAATTTTAAAAAATGAAAATCCAAATCTTTATCCACAATGCTATCAATCCGTTGAACTGCATCAAGACAAAACAAGCAGCCACACATCGCAATCCGCAATTGCTTTTCTAGAAAAAAAATGGAACAAAAAACGGGAATTAAAACCATACCCTTCACTGACATTCCTGCTAAATCTTCTGATGTATCACTGTTGGATTTTTGTGTTTTTCGACTCTTAAAATCAACATTATCCAAATACCGACCTACAACGCTTTGTGGACTCTGGAAAGCCGTTCAAGAGGAGTAGAAAGATATACCTCTTCCGATATTATAAAAAGCATTATTATCATAGAAATTATGATGTAGAATGTTAGTTAAGAACAAGGGCTATCAAACTGAACAAATAAAACACGAAATATGAGGGAAATTGCTTCAGTACACTCCATCAAAATCGTCTAAAAAATGTGCGCACAGCCTCTGTATTTTTAGAGTAATTCTCTCCAAATGTTGTTACGATTAAATAAGACTAAAATTACTCTAAAAAATAATTGGTGTGATAAAAACGGCGGGTACTAAAGATTGTATCGTTCATAATGAGATGGTTGGCAAGTATGTACAGATTTAGAATACAGAGTTTGGACTGCCTGCTACTACTTTCTATTGAGATATTCTAATAATAGACACACACACTCAAACCAACCGCTAAAAATATGATTTTCGGATTTATGGGACCTCAAAAGATGTAAATATAACAAAAACTCAATTTTGAAAATTTGATCCAAAAACAATATTTTCTCTGCCACATATGTGGGTTAGAGAAAGTAAAAAATTGTTCCCAAAAATTTGATTTAAACACATTTTCAATGAACTAATAACATTTTATTAAATAAAACTCGTATAATCTATGTGAATTTTACTGAAAAAAAGAAGGGATAAATTTAGATATTTATAATTTTATGTAATTATTCATTATTTATAAATTTCCATATATATATATATATATATATATATATATTTATTTATTTATTTATTTAAGTATTACGTTAATAGAAAATTATATATTATGTAAAATATATGTATTACTTTTTATAATTAATTTCTTTTTGATTAAAATTTACAGTCTCAGAGATAATGGATGATTGATCTTATAAAAATGAATGTTTAATTTCTAATGATTCACAGTTAAACACCTGCTTTCAAACTTGAGTATAAACAGCTACCCGATATCGGTTTTGTTGCATTATTTATTTGTTAAAAAATAATATCATCTGCCTTACGGAATCCGTCTCTCAGATGTTTTTATTTTATATTATTTTTTAATTAAATCACAGCAAGTCTTTCCTTTATAAATGCTGTATATATTAAGAGCAAACGGTGGGAAATTAAAAATTTCGTCATGTAAAAGTGAAGACGGTAGTTCATTGCATAGGAAAAATGAAGGGATTTAAAAGAAAAACTGTAAATTACGGGGGGGGGGGGGGGAAATTCCGCGAACGTAAAAGAGAGACTATACTGTATTTCTTTTAGTTATACATTACAGACAGTTTACAGTGAGTTATATCCTGGTTTTCTGGAAATTTCTACAAAAGATCCGTTGAAGAAAATAAACGGATCCGGATGCAGATTGTTTTTT
This sequence comes from Salticus scenicus, assembly GCA_963930645.1. Lineage (NCBI taxonomy): Eukaryota > Metazoa > Arthropoda > Arachnida > Araneae > Salticidae > Salticus > Salticus scenicus. Next base: position 181,990,469 of record OZ005659.1, read on the forward strand.
TTCTTTTCGCGGATACGGATTTGGAGCTCCGGCGCATGTCCGGTATACTCCCATTCGAATTTTGCTATCGGAACCTGACAACAGTCGATTCCGATATCGTTAAGAAATTGTTAACTAACTCTAATCAGGGGGGTGCCATTTCATAGATGCGCGAATTTTTAGCTATTTGAGATTTCTCGCGCACTACGTCATAAAGCGGATCGATCAAATCTTGTTTACATTTGAAATAACTGTGTTTAAATTGCTTTTTTTATTATTTATTTATTTATTTTTTCTTTTAATCGAATTTGTTTAAATGTACCGTTAAAGCTGGAAATTAGCGGTCGCCACTCGCCACATGGCGACTAGATTTTCAAAAGTGGCGACTAAAGAAATTGCCTTTGGTCGCCACTGCAGTGGCCACTTCTCTTCTACCCATTCTTTATAAAATATACCCCATTCCACGGCAAACTTGGATCGCGCGGTGGCTTTTTCGCGGTAAACGCGCCGCGCAAAGAATTCAGGCTGTTCTAAAATCTAACCTCGCCACTTGCAAACATATTTCGGAAGTCAATTTTAATAGTAAACATTTAAAATTCTTCTACCCATTCTTTATAGAAATACCCCATTCCAATGCAAACTTGGATCGCGCGGCGGCATTTTCGCAGTAAACGCGCCGTGCGCCTCGAATTCAGGCTTTCTCAAATCTAACATCGTCACTTAGACATTTTCGGAAGTCAATTTTAACAGTAAACACTGGAAATTGGCAGGTAGTCTTATTCATATACTAAAAAAAGTATGACTTTTTTCCATTTTTCTATAAAAGTATTAGATTTTGATTTTTAAAAAATGTCAAAATGAGAGTTTCGGCCGACAGAGACAAAAAGGAAGCTCGTGAGATAATCAATCGGCTGAAACTCCGATTGTATTACGTTCGCAGAAAAATTTAAAACGTCATTCGACGCATTTTCTTTGTTATTTTATACCACTTTCTTTTCAAACTTGGCATTTCTATCCATTCCCAACGGCCGTATCGCATTCAGTCATACGTGTGGTTTCTCGAAATTTCAATCTTTAAAACAAGCTTTATATAGTAATATAAATTTTGGATTTATTGCTTTAATATGAAGAGATTTAAAGAAAATCCTGAATCACAAAGCAATCGTAGTGGTAGTAAACGTGGAGCTACAGATAATTCTCTAAAAATAACATCTTTTTTCGGAAAAAGGTAAGTGCGTTTTCTGTTATTATTTAAAAAAAAAAAAAAAATGTATATATGTATGTATATTTTTAGTTCTTAATCAGAAGAATGCATAATTTATTGAATATTTTATTTAATTACTACATATTATTTAATATTTGTTATTGCATATGAACTATTTTTTACTTTATTCTATATGTAATATAGAGAAAGTATTGTATTCGCGAAAATTTTCGACCTCCGTTTTTTGACGGATCTACACGTTTTGGGGGTGTCCTGAACACGAATTGATAGTTTTTAAAAAATGTCTGTACAGCCACACTCTCTAAATTCAGTTAGAGAGGGGGATTATAATTGCAAATTATTAAAAATTCATTATTATTAAAGAAAAGTTAATTTATAATTCATTTGTAACATGAAAAAAAAAAAAAAAAAAAAGGAAAAAGAAACTTGCAAAATAAAAAAGTATTATTAAAAAAATATTTTTTTTTATTTACATATACTAATATATTTTCATGAATCAAAGATGTTTTTTTTCTTTTTCTTTGAAAAAGTAGAAAATCGACACCATTCAGGATAGTGAAGGGGCAATATAATCAGAATTTTTCTGTTATAAAATAATATAACCAAAAGAGCATTTTAAACATATGAATTTTGTATTGAATAGTACTTTCTTACATTCATAGTATAAATTATGTAAATCTATTCCTATTTCATTTATTAAAATTTATCAGAAATGTATTATTGTGAATGAGTTTCAAAAAGTTGACTACCTTAATTATTTTCTTAATGATTTGTCGAGACTGAACATTGAAAAAATTAAAGAAAAGAAAATTTTATTTTACTTTTACTTTTATCAGCGGGTGGTCAGTGGCCACTAACTTTTTAAAAGTGGCCATTAAAAAAATGAAGGCTAGTGGCCAGTGGCCACCAACCAAATTTCTTAATTTCCACCTTTATGTACCGTGTGATAATCTTAATCTACGTCTTTTGTTGCTTCTTTGACATGCTCCGCATTAGAGCACATATATTTTTTAAAGAATACATTATTGAAAGTGATAGAACATTGCTGAAAAACTGTGATGTATAATAGCAATACATAGATTGCTCATAAAATCAAATCATGTAAGTAATATCATCGTGTATATTACATCATACATTTTCCAGATCAGAAGTAATAAATCAAAGGGATATTAAATTAGCAATAATCATGTATTAAGTATGTTTGTTAAATGTTTATGCTACTTCCCTTCGATTTTCAAGTATACTCTTTTGAAAGCAGGCAGTAGCCAATGCCTGTTGTCTGCTGTTTAAAGTGACCTTTTTTTAAAATTCAAATAGGAACATAATTAATATTTTGTTAAAATTTATTATCTTTATAAAACATGAAACAAATTGTGGTATCTCATTAAGTTATGTAGTGGATAAAAATGAGTACACACAAAAATATTTCTGCAGTTTAAAATTAAAATGAAATAAACTTGTGTGTAAAAAAAAAAAAAAAAAAAAAAATCTTAGTACTTTTTTTTATTTTAATTTTTTCTTTCTTTAATCCTCTGTATAAAGTATCTGGATAATTGAAAATTTTATGAAATTGTTTTTATGTAGTAACACATTTCAATGTAACTTTTGTAATAACATGTTAAAAGTGTCAGTAGTAGCACATGTTTTCCAATGAAAATAGTTTTAAAAATACCAACAAGCCAACATGAGCAAAATGTTTTGAAACTATTTCTGTCATACCCCATATTTAAACAATGAATATAATTTTTCTTTTGTAAAAAAATGTTGATCATTGCTTAAACATTTTGGAGTATTATATATATATATATATTAAAAAAATAAATAAATAAACACCACAGAACTGAGGTTTAAAAGTAATAAGTACAAAACTTTGAATAAACACCATAAAATGCAAGAGTTCACAATAATTGTTTCAGGTGAAAAGAAAACATGACCCTTCGGCAGCACTCTTGCCTACTTTATTCGCCTTGATGAAGTGTTGTGTTTTCTTTTAACCTGAAACAAATGTTGCAAGTTCTTGCATTTTATGGTGTTTATTCAAAGTTTCGTATTTATTAATTTGGAGTATATTTACTGACAGGGTTTAACCTGGCAAAAAAATTACTTTAGCATTTTAGCGAAAATAGGCAAGCACTATTTTAGCTTTTTCGAAAGTTAATTAATTCTTTGGATACCATTGATTTCTTTTACTTTCAAGGAACATCACCCAAGCGTCCGGCTCAGATTTCAATGAGAGAGAGGCGTTTCTTTCATATTTGATATGCTATCAAATTTTACTCAAAAATATGCGAAAAATTTGTATTTATACAGCAAGTGAATACTCAAATGAATAATTCAGTTGAAATAATTTTCAGTACTACTATAAATTTTCATTTGTAGCTTAAACATGAAAGCGCAAAATCATTTTGCTTTGTTTTTAAACTGTGCTATCATAATGTTAGACCCACCACCACGTATCATTTTTTTTTTTTTTTTTTTTTTTCTGGATTGTGTTTTATCAACTGCCCTTCCCTCCTTTTCGGTGCAAGAATGAAAAAAGTGATCATGAGTCCATTCTCATATCAGACTTTTTTGTATATTCATATTACTTTCCGCTACAGTACAGATTTTCATGCAAGACAAGTTAGCTGTATCCGAAGATCTTTTTTTTTTTCATGTACATTAAGCATATTACTGATTACATAAATACATATGATACATACATGCATATTATTGATTGCTGCAGTACAAAATTTCATACATTTCTTCTTTCATGCAAAGTGAAGTATAATCATCTCTCAAAAATCCACAATTCTCTGAAGTCCACATATCAATTGCAATGTAAACAAACACTGTCACAACTGATTTGTTGATTAGTGGATTGCGAAAATTTAGCTGTATTAGAAGATAAATCAATTATTAATTTGTGCTGATCAATTACCAATCACTCAGCATGTTACATGGGACGAAATAATAATTGTAATATAATTAAAATACACTTGGAGTTCAACAACCAAAAATTCAGTAAGTGATTTTAGTACCCTTCTAATTTCTGTTATTAAGGAACCTATTTTATTTGTAAACTGATACTAATAATTGTTTTGAAATATATTGTTATGCTGAAACTTTTTTTAAATGGGGAAATAATAAATTTAATATGAGTTTAAAGTCTGACATAAATATTAATTTCTCCTATTTCCAATATTTAGTTTACTTTTAATATTAAAATTCATAATATTGAAGTATTTAAAAGGTAAACAAACATATCATAATATTACAGATAACTGAATATATTATGTATTTCTTTTTAAATTGAAAATTATAAAGTGTTTTATTTTGAACAAACTATTTTAAAGAATGTATTTTTATTTCATTTTTACTCATAAAATTAAAATCCACAATTTTACTGAAATATCTGAAATGTAAACAAACAAATCACACTAGTACAGCAAAATTTATATATTTTAGATTTTTTTAAACAAATACGTGCGCTTTCTTTTGAGCGAAACATTTAAATAACTGCATTTTTATTTCATTTTGATGTAATTTAAATTCATCGTCTTACTGAAGTAATTCATGACAATATTGAAGTATTTAAAAGGTAAACAAACATATCAATATTACAAATAACTTCATATATTGTGTATTTCTTTTTAAATTGAAAAATATAAGTGTTTTATTTTGAACAAATATTTTAAAAAATGTACTTATATTTTATTTTTACTCATAAAATTAAAATTCATAATTTTACTGAAATATCTGAAATGTAAACAAACATATCGCAATCATATAGTAAAATGTATATATTTTACATTCTTTTAAAAAAATATATATGTGCTTTCTTTTGAGCACAACAATTAAATAACTGCATTTTTATTTCATTTCATTTTAATATAATTGAAATTCATCGTTTTATTTAAGTATTATAAATGTAAACAAATGCATAGCAATGTTGCCGAAAACGCGAAAGCTTTATAATTTTTTATGAACTTATACGTATTTAAAATAAATATTTTAACGAATGTACTTTTATTTCATGTAATACCATACATGATTTTCGTTTTTGGGTAATATTTATATCAGATTATAAGATATATTTTTTAGTAAGTAATAGCTAGCTCTGGGCTAGTAACAGCTGTATATTTGCATCGTAGTTTGTTTCTGTATTCCGCCTTGTGACGTTTCACTTCTGCTTGCTTCTGATTGGCTACTCTTCAAATGGCCCAACCTTATAATAGAAGAACCTTGACTCTAATATGTCTTACTATCATTGTAATTTTTTTTTTAAATTTTCCTATGAAACATTTCTGGTGTAAATATATATAATGACTCATATATAATTTTTCCATGTAATAAGATTAAATATATATATTAAAAATTTAGACGTACAATTTTTGTACTGCAGCACTCTTAACCCTTATCCCTCATATCTCCCTTCTGAGGGGACATTAAAAAATCGAGCCACGCCTTAAGGTGTTCCTCTGCAAATGAAATGTTATTTTTCTAAAACGTGTAACTATCGGCGACCTTTCGGCTACCGGTAAATTTTAACAGGAAGATTTATTTTATTTAATGATGAAGTAAAATAAAACAAATTATTACACAATTTTTCGGTAGCCTGAATGTAGTAAGTTGGAAACTATACATGTGACGTTTTAATGGAACGCCAAAAGGCGTGTCTTACTGTTTAAAATAGGAAAATATGCCGAGCGTTTAGGGTTAATATCCACCAGTCTTTCTTTTCACTTTATTTACAGGAAAATTTTCTCCAATATATAATTAGAATTCAAAAAGAATGAAAAGTGGTGTAAAAAAGGTTATTACTAACTAACCATAATTCTGTACTTCTCTTGACCCCAAAAAAGATGCTAAACACTGGAAAATCGTCAAAGCCTTGAATTTTGGCCTAAATGACACAAATGCTCAAACTTCGAACATCATTCAGTCTTTAAAAGATATTGCTAACACTAATAAGAAATTAGCAAATCTGTTAGTAAATCATTACTCAGAGATGAGCAAACTTGATTTTCAAGCTGAAGACAAAAATCTCAATAACACTGTTAGAAGAATACTATTAAAGTCCAGAACGTACAAAAATCGACAACTTCCCCAGATCTGTTGATAAGAAAGAATTGAACGAAGCTATTCAACAAGTCCCTAGTGGTAAATCACCTGGTAACGATCTAATTTTCGGTGAGATGATTAAAATCTTTGGACAGACGGCCAGAGACTTTTTCCTTGACATAATTAATACATGCATGGAAAACTTCTATCATAGCTCCTATTCTTAAACCCAGAAAATCTGCAGAGGAAAGCAAAAACTATAGACCTGTTGCACTTACTAGCATCTTATGCAAGGTCATGGAGCGAATTGTACATAACAGATTGTTGACAGAACTTTTAAAGGGAAAGAAATTAAACTCTTATCAAACGGCCTACAGAAAACAGCATTCGACTGAAGACGCTCTCTTTATGCTCTGCCAGTCTATCATTGATGGCCTGCAGACCAAACCACATAAAAAGACTACCTTGGTCTTCCTTGACATGACCTCAGCCTTTAAAACTGTTTGTAGAGGGAAACTAATACAGACTGATCATGAAATGGGTGTCCAGGGTACTGCCTTAATCTGGATATCAGACTTCCTCAAAATAGGAAAATTAAAGTGCGTTTCAACGGTGTCCACTCGAAAGATAGAAGGACTTGGGGTTGTGTGCCGCAGGGATCTGTCCTCAGCCCACTGTTATTCCTCATCTATGTCAATAACATACACATGCACCTTCACAAAGAAACAAAAGTAGCTTGCTATGCCTATGAGATTGCCATTTGGCATTCAGACTCGAGTCTTGAGCAGACTGAAAGATCTCTTAATTGCTCCCTGGAAGGAATTTTGGAGTGGTCAAACTCCCGAAAGCTGAAATTTATCCCACAAAAAACATCGTACAGTATCTTATCAACAGATAGAAAACACAGGCACCTATTCTCTTCAAACTTAGTTCTGAACAATCAGCCCAGAAAATCCTATTTATTTGGGACTTACTCTAGAGGCGCGAAATGCGTTTCTTTGAATAAATAAAGAAATGTGCCAATAAATCACTCAAAAAATTAAGAATCTTGAAAAGCCTTTGCGGTACAAATTGGGGAGCATGCCCCAAAACCCTAAAAACTACCTACACCACTTTGATTCGAGCAGTTATGAAATATTCTTCGTCCATCTGGTTTCAAGTCTCGATTTCAATACTTAAGAAGATTGATAACATGCAGGCAAAAGCCTCAAAGATTATAATTGGTGTTGTCTCTTCTACAGACAACATTAAATCCCAACAGGAATGTGGCCTCCAGTTACTTGATAATAGAAGAAAATGTAGTGTCATCAACTTTACCAACAACATTAGAAGTCGTGAGGAGGAACATGTTAGCAAAAAAACCTTTTTGAAGTGGAACGAAAATGCAAGACTCAAACGATCCTCCACCTTACACTATGACCTAATGATCAGGCAGCAAACTGGACTAGAGCATAACACATATGAAATTCTGCAAGAGCCAATTTTGTCTTTGACTCTTTCGGAAAACACCAAAATTATAACTCACCTTCTCGAACCGTGTTCCAAAAATGAAGTAACTTCGGCTATTAAAACTAAAGTTGATAAAACCATTGCCTCGTATTCAAGAGAAAATTTTGTCTTTGCCTTCACTAACGGTTCCTCAGATGAAACTCTAGACAACGGAGTAGCTGGTGTCAACTTTACTTTCCCAAAAAGGGGAAGCACAAAGCAATTTAAGATCGGATCAAGCAAAATAGCTTCAAACTACACTTGTGAACTCATTGCCATCCAAAAAGCCCTAGATGAAATAAATCTTGAAGAAAATGAAAGAGCTAAAGAGTTAATCATCTTCAGTGACTGCAGAGCTGCTCTTCAAGCCGTCCAAAGGGGTTCTTCAGGGCTAATTATAAAGATACAACGTACACTTCGTAAGATTTTCCATTTGAAGAAACAGTGCATGCACCATGCTGTGGATTCCCGCGCATGTTGGCATTACTGAAAACGAGAGGGCTGCTACCTTGGCAAAAGAAGCAAGACAATTAAACACCAGAAGGGTTACTCATGTCAATCTGAGCGATATCAATTCAATTGCTAAGGCAAAACACAATGATAGGAAACTCAAAATCAAACACCAAATCTCTAAAATCAGTACCAATAGAACTCTCACCAGCACTCTAACAAGACTTCGGAAAGGACACTTTAGGGGGTTGAAAATCCATAAAGACAGGACAAGGACTTACTGCCTCGGCAAAAACTGCCCAGACATGGAACTAACCCCAAACATCTTTTCAACTGTCCCGCTACTCTGGCGCAATTGCAGCAAAGAAGTGACAATCCGTGGGCGGACTTATACGAAGAAAATTGCCTTCAAATCGGAGATGCTGCATATAGGACCTTTGGTCCCATTTAAAAAAAAAATTTCTATCCATGACACGACACCAACCAACCAACCAACTAACCATACCTGCCATCATTATAATTAACATTCTGTAGTATTATTAGTACCGCCTTTTTACCACAGCACTTTTTATTTGGAGAATTTTTTCCAAATATAATTACAACTGCGCAGCACTAGTACTAGATGTAAAACCCATCCATCTGGCCAAATGTAATTACCATGGACGTATACACTATGGACCGCCGACGCTGCGTTATCAAAATGGCCCCATTTTGGTCGCTTTTAGAAGATGGCGCTCGCATCGACTGCCTTTCCACTTCAGACTTGAAAGAGCGCTTTTTCGCAGAATTAAATGTAATATTTAGCGGTTTTAAAAGCACTGATACATGTATATATATATATATTTTTTTTTTCTTTTTCGCATCATCCCCCACAAACACTAGAATACCAGATGTTATTAAATAATCAAACATTCTGTAAGATTATCTATATATATAAAATCGTTCTTCCTGAGTGAGTGAGTGAGGGAGGAGGTGATTCTTCATCGCCCAGACTAAATCCCTAGACCTAGGGAGGCATACTACTGTAACAGTCGCAGCTATCGTAATCGTAGATCACAAGTCCTGGAATTTGCGATCGGCTCACAAATTATGATACTATTGTAACATTTATGACTATCACATATGGCAACCCTTCGATCGCAAATTTGTGATTTCCGGTAACTGTCAATTCGATTATTTTAACGATTGGCTTCACTGATTGGCTGATATGTAGGTGTGTCCGGTGTGCCGTGTGCAATACAGTGTTTATATTTACAAACATTTGAAAAAAAAAAAATTATGATATATTTACCAATTTTTAAATACGAATGAAGTGATTGATTACATTTAATTTTAATTTCATTTTTCAGTAAAAAGTGTCTTTTGTGTGATGTATAAGTAGAGAAAAAAATATAAAATAAAACTATATATTAACATCCTAGTTAAACTTACACATATAGTACTTTTCCTATTTTCGTAATAAAAAGTTCATTTAAGAGTGTTTTATTTATAAAATAGAAGCATAAAATTTTGTGACAATGTTCTTTCTATGACGTAGGCATCCACTTAGAAGCGATTTTACAAAATTCGCCCCCCAAGGGGGAGGGGGGGGGCAAAACGTGATTTCACAAAATCCTTCATATCTCAAACAAAAAACAGATATCCGTAAAATTTTTGCTTTAAAATATAGCTAATACAAACGTCTAAAAACCAATTTCTGGAATTTTCGAAATTCGGTCCCCAAGGGGGGCGGGGCGAAATGTGATTTCACATGCGTAAAACATGATTTCGCATAATCCTATATATCTCAAACAAAAAAAAAAACAGATATACGTGTAATTTTTTCTCTAAAATATAGCTAATACAAATATCTAAAAACCGATACCTGGAATTTTAGAAATTCAGCCCCCAGGTGGGGCAGTAAGGGGGGGGGGAGCTAAGGGGCAAAAACAAATAGAAATACAGTTAGGGCGTTCAAAATTGGTACAGATAGGTTTTAGAGGCCTGCAATTCGAATGGGAATATTTTCGAAAGTGTAAAGTTATTAGGAGGGGCGAGAAGGGGGGAAGGGAGAGGGGGGCAAAAAAATAAAAATAGAGTTAGATCATTTAAAATTGGTACATAGAGGTTTTCGTTACCTACAAATGGATTGCGGATGTTTTCGAATTTGTAAAATTATTAGGGTAGACAGGAGGGGAGGGCGCAAAGGGGGAAAATAATAGAAATAAGAGTTAGAGCATTTTAGGAATTTTTTCCGAAGACAGTGAGAACCCGGTGTGACATTTTTCCTAATCAGAATTTGTTTCTCTTTTTTTTTTTTTTTTTTTTTAACGTGATAAAAATTAATGCAATTTTGAGAATTCAGTAATTATAATGATTCATTTAAAAATAGGGACCAGCGAAGCGGGCGTTGCCTGCTAGTTTTGTATAAAGTTTTAAAAATAGGAAAAATTGTACAAACGTTTATCCTGATTGTGTATAGTTTTAATAAAGCTGATAGAAATAAATTTCTTTTATAGATAAATAATAGATAAATTGTATATCACACTATCTAAATGATTTTTTTTTTTTTTTTTTTTTTTTTTATACATTCTCACACACTACCATATAAAATAAAATACTTTAAATTTTCTTACTTTTTAACCATTAATAGCAAGCAACTAGATTCAAGAAACTGTAGAAATATTCATCAACGTTTATAATTTGTGAAATTTGATAGATAAATAAAGCAAATTTCCCTGTGAATAAGTTAAAATAATAATAATATTAATAAATAAACGAATCCAATATATGTATATATATATATATATATAACCTATTCAGATATTTCACTGGAATAAAAAGTAAAGCTATGAAAAAATTGAATATACATTTTGTTCAAAATCCAAGAATGAAAACATTCATTATATGTAAATATATTGTTTGTTTTCGTTAGCTGTGACCCTGCTCACCTATGCGCATGCGTGAGGTCTGCATTGATTTTGTTAAAATAGGGTAGAAGCGTAGAAGATGAGAGAATGTTTACATTTTACGAGTGAGAGATAAGTTGCGGTTTCTTTTTTCTTTTTTTTTCTTTTCAGGACATTATTGAATTTTGAGGCGATACTTCTTCGTTATATTCGTATAAAGGCAAAATGCTGATTTTTCCCCCTTGTAATTTTTAAATAAGTGTAGAAGATCAGTTTTATTCTTCGATGCAAAATAAAATCCGTAAACTTAAAAGTAAATGCCTGTTTTCTTTCTTCTTCTTCTTTTTTTTTTTTTTTCAGTTAAAATTATTTTTATTTGCTTACTTGATCTCTAAATTCGTACTATATCTGTCATACCTGAACACTTGTTTCATGCACTGATTATAGTAGTAAATTAATTAAAAATGACTTAAATTAGGTAAAATTTACATAATTCATTAATAAAAGAAGAGAAAAAGAACAACGTTTACAGTAGACTTTACCTGTAGTAAAAGTAATATATTTTTTTCTTTTAAATTATACTGCTAAAATAAAAATACCATATTTTTGGATCTCTATTTTACAGAAATTTACAGAAAATCGTATTTAAATCAAATCATTAGATTTTTTTATCATGATTATTTTACACCTTTTATTTTTCGCGCATATTGTCATATAAATTACATTAAATAAAATATTGTTAATTAAAATTAAAAATTAAACTTTAAATTCGCGTAAAAAGGTAAAATAAATATTGAAGACTCATAAAAAGAAAACGAACACGTGTAGAACGAAAGGCGCATTTGGCTAAGTGCCCATCTCATTCAACGCATCACCCCTTTTCCGAGTAGGATCGTTCCGCGAGAGGTAGACATGGTTTACGAAAACGGACAGTATCTATAAATATAAACAATTTACTCCCCCCCCCCCCCCGAAAAAAAAAAGACGAAATAGCATAATGAAAACATATGATATTTAAAAAATAAATATGTATATATGATTTTTCATAATTTAAAGCAATGAATGTGTTTCAAAATTCACAATTTATTCCAGCATTTCCAATTTTAAAAACAATTTTAAAAAGTATATAAAAAAGAAAATTTAAAAAATTTATTATGTTTTTTTTTTTTTTTTTTTTTACAAAGGCGGCCCTCTTCCGAGACTCCACTGGGGGTCGAGCGGTTCAGCGTTAAAAGCTGACTGACGGGAAGTACCGGGTTCGATTTCAGGTCGCGCTTGTCGACCTAGTCATTCAGATTTTTCCGTGATTTTCTCCAAAGCTTGCGTGAATACGGGCTAGAAGCCCTTAGAATGACCCCCACGGAGGGCACTCCCCCTCAGACCTAGGACCTACAGCAGTCAATCGGCCTTATTCCCAAATCCAATCCAATCCATAAACCGAAATACAGCACTTTTTCATTTTTATCATTATTTTTCATTTTAAAATTTGCACTTTAAAGAGATTTTCAATTTGTATTATTTGTTACTCATTTAAAGCAAATAATTTAATTCAAAAAATAAAATTAACTTATATATATATTTAAATATGCGTGATATAAAAATCAATGTAATGAAAAGCAGAGTCAATCATAATTATTTGAGCATTCCCTTTCAAAAAGCTTCATGAAAGGAGCATTTTTTAATTAACTATTTTATTTATCTATTTTTGGTACCAAATCCAACTGTATGGGGATCCATATGGATACCCCATACAGTATGGGTATCCATATTTTATGGGGAAATTTTTTTAATTCTGAACATTTCCTTCTAAAGGATTGGAAAAATGCTTTTAGGTCATTCATCTGACTTAAAACCAATGTTGGTGTTGGAGATTAAAGCCAGTTGACTGCATTAGGGTTCAAGGCCTGGGTGTTCCATCCGTGGCGGTCCTTCTAAAAGGCCTTTGCCCGCAATGACGCAAGTTACAGGGGGAAAAAAAAACATGCAAAGCTCCGAACGGCTAGACCGATAAGCGCGAACTGGGATCGAACCCGACACTTCACATCCACCAGCATCAAGAAGTCAATTTTTGAAGAACTAGAACAGATTTAATGGTCGAGAAATTTCTGAATGTGCAAATGGAATTATGAAAAATATACTGGATAATGTAATTCTATGAACATCCATCTTTGTAACAAACAGTATGATACCACTGTTTCCTTGCATGTAAAATAATACTCCGTCCCTTAACAACATTAATGCTGCCTGGTACTCATAATTTCTAAAATATTCTCTCAGCGTTTTTATACAAGTTCCTATAGTAAGATTTTTAATTAAAAACTATTATTTTGAAGCTTAGAGAACATTTTTCTCTTTCTAGAATGCAATTTTTTTTTTTTCCTTTTTCTACTGGCGCAACAAGAATTTGGAAAAAAAAGAAGGGAAAAAAAAAACCTGTCATAATAACATAATTAAAAAGTAATGGTTGGTTGTAGGGCTTAAGGCCGATTGCCTACGCTAAGGTCCTAGGCCGTATTTACGCGAGTTTCGGAGAAAACTACGGAAAACGCCTAACGTCTTGGTCGATGAGCACGACCTATGATCGAACCTGACATTTCTGAAAGGTAATAAACATTACTCTACAGAATTTGATTCAATTTATAAATTGTTTAGGATATTTCTTTCTTCTTTCATTTCTTGATGTTTGAAATATAAGGTTTGCCACTATGTATTATACAATGTGTCCCAAGGAGAATGATATATACTTTAATTCTTAATTTTTATAGGTAAATGGGCAATGTGACTGAAGTGTGTTAAAAATAAGATGTTATTAAAATTTATCAGTTTGTTAGTTTTAAAGTTACAATTTAACTTTTATGTCTTATAGACAAACTTCGTCAGTTAGCAAATTTTTACTTTTACAGCACCCCCCCCCCCCACACACACAAAAAAAAAAAAAAAAAAAAAAAGGAGTAGGATACTTGCATGGTTAAACTTTATTGATAATTTAATGTTTGTACTTAATGATGCTACGCCAAAATAGAAATGTACATTTGTGACATGTTATAAAATAACAAAATGTATGATAATATTCACATTAAAAATATTTTTATATGTTCACAGTAGAGAGAGAGAGAATAATACAATTAAAGTAAATAAAGAACATCTACATTTGTGGCCACTGACTGTTAATAATAATTTATAGGGGAAATGATTAAATTTATTCCAAGCATACTAGGTCTTCACATTTCTCACATATGGCACTATCAAATTTTTGTTTGTGGAAAGACGATTTAAGTAAACTTTTTTGCTGAATCTTAATTCAGTTAGTTTTAAAGATACAGTAATATGATTTTTTCTAATAGTTTCACTAAATGGAAGGTAGAAAGTTTCTAACTGACAAAATTTGCATATGGCAAAGTATGAAAATTTTAAATGGGTAACTTTTAAAATTAGCGATTTTTTTTTCTCTCCCCCCCCCCCCCCTCCCATTTTTTCAATTTACATTGTATACTTAGCTGTAGCAAGTAAAAAAATTAATTTGTGTTATTAAAGTTTGTTTCACAGATAACAATATTAGCATAGCTTGCTTAAGAAATAATGCATGTAATATTTATTAGAATTATTTCTAAGAAATAAAAAATGATGGCAATAAAAACAGAATGTTGATAAAAATGTAAAAAAAAAAAAAAAAAAAAAAAAATGTATAACTTCAGTTTATAAATTCTATGAAAATTAGAGCTAATTAAATTTTTAAAATATTTATCTGAATCTCAGTGGAATAAGAAATAATATAATACAGTCGAACCTCGTTAACGTGAACACTGTTAAAATGAATTACTTTTTGCTCACCAGCGGCCGAGCGGTTCTGCGCTCAAAGCTGGTAGACATGAGGTGCCGGGTTCAATCCCAGGTCGTGCTCGTCAACCTCGCCGTTCAGAGTTTTTCTCCGAAACTTGCGTAAATACAGGCTAGGACCCCTTAGAAAGACCACACGGAGGACACTCCCTCTCAGACCCTGGACCTACAGCAGTCAATCAGCCTTATTCTGAAATCCAAACCAATCCATGAATAACTTTTAACGTGAACTGTTTCCACGATCCCCGTAAAAATGAAGATTACTTTAGTAATATGAAGATTAGTTACTGATAGCATGAACAAATTTTTTATCCCCCTTGAGATTCTCGTTAACAAGGTTCAACTGTATATATATATATATATATATATATATATATATATATATATATATATATATATATATATGTTACCGCTAAAGTGCAGAAATCAGTTAATCTGCAGATTAGCTAGGTAATCTGCACATTAACTAGGGTGATCCGTTAAAGTGAGGAAAATTGTTTTATTTCTCAAATTACCTAGATAATCTGCACATTACCTACTAGGCACTAGTTAAAGTGAAAATAAGGTTGTAATTTTACAGCACGCTGTGTTGTATTTGTTTTTTTCATTCGGAAAAAAAAATAGTTTTCTTTTCTTTTTTATTTCTTTCTTTACATATTTTAATCTGTATGTGTTTTAATTTTTATATCTTTTAAAGTTATATTTGTTTTATTTTTTATTTATTTCATCTTTTTTATTCTGTCAATATAAGTTTGAAGATGTTATGCATTTTTAATATGAAATATAATAGCTTTCAATAAATTCTATTTTATAAATGAATGTTAGAATTGTAATACAGTAACGATTTCTTTTCAAAATAAAAACATTTAACAATTTAAAATAAAAAAAAAGAAAAGTTTTATTAACAACTTATATTGTTATTACTATTTAAATACTAGAAATATTAAATTATATAAAATATTACTAGAAATATTAAATTAGACAAATCAGAAGCATTATTTAAGAAGTACTTCAAATAATTAAAACTGCTTTAACATTTTTTAGAATGCATGAAAATTAAAATGACAGTTTTCAATGCTTTATTAAACTATATTTTGCAGCATACATACATCTGCACAAGTTTAGCAAATATATTAATTTTATTAAAAAAAAAAAAAAAAAAAAAAAAAAAAAAAAACCTTATTAACACTTTTTATGTGATAAACTACAACGAAATTATCTGAAAAAGCGAACAAAATTTAAAATGAATAAATAAATAAATAAAAATATAATAATGATAAAAAAAAAAAAAAAAAAATATGTACAGGAAACTTGAAAAAATGTAATGAAATGCTAAAAAATGTACAGAAATTTCATATTAAGTATTTATTAAATGCCATAATATTTTTCAAAGTTAATGATTAATATATCTTTTTAGGACTGAGGGCCTATTAGTCTCAGACAGCGATTTTTGCGTTGTCGTTTTCGATAGTTGCACAACTGTTTTTTTTTTTTTTTTTTTTTCAGTAAGTAATAGTAATTTAAATCAATTTTAAAATAAATTAGTTTTAAAAAGTTATGGTTTAATAGTTTTAGTTCGGAAGGAAATAATTACTGTAATGTAAATCCAATATTCATAATTCAAAATGGAGTTTCAGGAGAGACAGCTTTTAATAAAGATTACATTTCATTAATAAAATGCAGACCCTTATCAAACTTACATTGACAGAATTAAAAAAGATAGAAATAAAATCAAAATTAAAACAATTATAACTTACTTGTTACTTTAAATGTTGTGTTAGTCATAATAATAAACCTAATCATGGCTTCCATCCTCCACATTTTGCGTTTGCCGTTTATCGGTTTATCATCATAGCATAGCGGAAGTGCAGAAGGGAAGGGGTAAAAGTTTTAGTTATGTTTGAAGGTCATTCGCGTATCTGTATCACATGGCTGTTTGACGTCATAGTGAATGTAAAAAAAATTAAGGCTCGAAACAAACATTTGAACTTTAACGATACTGAAACCGTTAATCTGCAGATTACCTAGTTAAAATGCGGAAAACTCTTTATTCCGCACTTTAACGGGTTATTTTAGTTAATCTGCAGATTAGCTAGGTAATCTGCAGATTAACGGATTTCGCGTTTTAACGGTAACATATACACTGCTCGACATTGAAAATGCAACACCAAGAAGGAATGATAGTAACGGAATGAAATTTGTTGGACACATACACTATAGTAGGAAGAACAATTGATTAAAATTTCAGGAAATTTGGAGTAATATGTACTGAGAAAACATTACATAAAGCAGCGACCTCTGAGAACAATAGCAGCACATATCTGCCTAGGCATTGAATCGAACAGCGATTGGATGACATGTACGAGTAGAGCACTTCATGAAGCTTCAACACGATGCCACAATTTATCGATCGAAGTTACTGGTGAGTGGTGGGGGGCCAGTCGCTTTTCAATGATTGAACAGTCATTTTCATTGGTGCGAGATCAGGAGAACGCGCTAGCCAGAGCAAAAGTCGAACACATTCTGTATCAAAGAAGGTCCGGACAATACAAACAACTTGCGGTCGTGCATTATCTTGCTTAAATTTTGCGCTACGGAGGCCTCGAATACAGGGCAGAGGGGCGGGCCTTAACTCATCAGAAATTTAATGGCCGCTGTTCAGAGTGCCAGGAATACGAACATGAAGTAATCGAGACGTGTATCCAATGGGAACACATAACATCATTGCAAATGATGGATAGTATGATGATGTCGAATCCCAGCTGGCAATATGCATTATTCATAATGCCGTTAAATACGGATAAGGCAATCTTGATGCTGTAAATGATTGTTATTTGTCTGAAAAGTGACTTTACGCCATTCCTGCGTCCAGGTTCATCGTTGATCACACATTAATGGCGCCCATATCAGTGATGCAGTTTTGAGGGTATTTTGGTAGCCGCATACTGAGTCACCACCTGGATTGATTGTATGTTGTATGTACCATTTTATACACGTCCCGGTCACCTCTTGTTTTCATTCCCGCCATTCTGAATACCAGCCATTACATTTCTGACGAGCCCACAGCTCGTCAGAAATGTACCTTGGCTCTAACGATAGCAGACAGTGGTAGCGAGTAGCAGTCGTTAGCAGTAAGCTGAATAGAGCAGGCGCATGTTTATAAACAAGCGACGCTATTCTGCAACTTTTGCGCATGTAGGCAAAGTATCTGCCTTTCCATTGGTGCTTTATCCATAGAATAATAATTAGGAAGAAGGAGCATGCCAATACTCTTAATGCTTACAAACCCCTTCTAGTGAAATGCCAGCGAAAGCACCTTTTGCACCTCAAAACTTTAAAGAAGGGCCATAGAATAATAATAGTATCACGCTGTTTGTTGTGGCAACACAACAGCTTATTAGAAATACTTATGCTCCTTCTTCCTTTATTATTATTCTATGGCTTTATCCCACCTTTTGCCTACATTCTAAAGTACGTGCGGTATCATCTGTCACAGTGACGTCACGTGCGCCTGCTCTATCACAATGTAGTTTTGTTTTCGTTTTTCACCTAAATTTAGATCACATGACAAATATCGACCAATGGTTTCAGATGTCTGCATCTTCTCCGCGGGAGGTTGTGCATCATTGCAGCCGGTAAAAAACAAAAATTCTGAATGTTAGAAGTATTTATGTCTACGGTTTTCCGTATTCTTTAAATTATGTGTAGCTTAACGAAATTATAATCATTGTAAGTGCCAGTTTATGACTCTGTTTTTTTCTAAATTATTATTTTTACCCGTTGTGCAAAATCAAATTTCTATTTATTACGCAGTTTCTTGTGGTTCTAATAAATATAAAGGCTTATATTCTACTCCAGTGTCTAGTAAGAATAATTCTGTAATTTATCAAAATAAAAAAAATTTTATATATAGAAATTTGAGAAAATCATGAATAGTCATTGTTTATTTGAGCGAAGATAAATATATATTTACATTATAATTGCAGTAATTATTTAAAAATATTTTTCATTGTAATTATGGTTATAGATCTCTTATGATGATTACTTTTAATCACTTTAATAACACCTAATAATTATTACTGATGTATTAAGCTACATTTGAGCCCCCCTCCTCCAAAAAAACCCCACATGTATAATTTATATTACTATAGTGTAATAATTAATAAAATGTTTTGTTTTAGTTCAAAAGAAATTCTCAATCATTATTCACTCAATTTGTGTTACGTAATCGATAAGATGCTGCTGTAAACCTGTGAAAAATAGCTTAAATATGTGAATTTAGTTTTTTTTTTTTTTTTTTTTTTAAGAATTCACATTATTCTAATGTTGATGAATGTAGTTTTCCTCCACGTCTTTAAATATATATATATATGTATACAGGGTTCATACTCATTCAGAAAAACCTGGGAATACTCAGAGAATTTGGATTTTGCTAAAAAAATCAAGGAAAATAAAAATCTTCATTGAATTCTGGAAAAATTGATTACAAAACTTGGAAAAATGAATACTTTCTTTGTCTCATAATATGTTTTTCTTATTTAGCTTCATATCAAGATTCATAGGATTAAGTATCCTGAAAATACACATGTAAACAATGATTTCTATGTGAATTTCTGTCATGATTGACAATAACATGATGTCATTCAGTGGAAGTAGTATTTTCTCCTCTCTAGAGGAGTGTTTCTTGTAATGTGTTATTAGTATTTTTTTCAAAAATTATCTGGAAAACCCGAGAAATTTTTTCTCCATATTTGAGTATGGACCCTGTATATACTTATATCAGAAGTTTATATACGATGATGAAGGATATTTTTTAAACACTTTCACTCCTTTCCAGGGCAGTAAATGTAATGAAATTAGTATCATTTTATCAGATGTGCAAATACACCATTTCCATTCAAAATGGGTGGATTATTGACATCCCTGTGGCAGAATTGATGCGACATGGCAACATTGTCGCCGAAAAGAAATTACAGTAGAACCTCGATCCATCGTTTTTCATGGGATTGGTGAAAAAGAAGATGAAAGTGGGAAAATGACAAATTCGAGTTAAAGTCAAAAACACGAAGAAAACAATGTTAATGAATTAATACATGACACAATGTATACAGTATACTACTAATAAAAACTAATTTGTTACTTTCCAAATTGTCAACAAAATAAATCAGTGTTGCATAGCATTAAGAAAAATTTATTTTTAAAAATCAGTAATTTTATGTTGGGTTTTTTGTTCCTTTTATAAATTATACAGGAATTCTTCCAGATTTACAACATTTTTCTGATCCTTTTCTGTAATTTCATGTGCTTATAAAAAAGTTCATACATTTTCAAATGCCGTAATTGTGTCATCAACGTGAAAATTATTCTCTGTTTCTTCACCATTATTTTAATTTTTTGAAATCACATGTTTCTTCTATGCTTTACGATATCACATGTCATAATGTCTTGATTGATACAAATATTATCACTAAATTTTGTACCAGACGCAACCTCTGTTACACAAAACCAATCTTAATCTACATTATAGTATAATTTTTTTGCCCTTCTGTTTGGTATTTTGGCATTTTGCCCGTAACCACATTTCACGAAACAATTTTTTGGATTACTGGAGAGTTTACTTTCTGCCATGCTAAAATTACAAAATGAATGGATGGTCCGGAGACATGGCATCACAATTTTGATCCTTCATGGAAATGGGGAAAAGAGTTATTTTAGGTTGAAAGAAGTAATTCAAGTTTGTATGCCATATGGAATTGCATGATTTTCATATTCATTTCGGTCAGAAGAAAAATTTTACAATGATGAATACAGGAAAATGACTGTTTGAAGAACGATACATGCAGGCTCCGTTAACATTATTTAAATACAGTTTGTGCAGGGACCATAGAAATAAAACGATCAATGCGGGAACAATAGATCGGGGGTTTCACTGTATTACTTGCAGAAAGATATACCGTATATTTCTGCGTTTAAGCCAGGAATTTTTGAAAATTTTTCAGAAGCTGAAGTATGGAGGTCGCCTTATATATGAGTTCACAAATTCTAGCAAAAAACGTACATTAGAAACAATGATTGAATTCATATATTTTAAGCTTAAAAACTATATAAAGTAAAAAAAAAAATTATATTAAACCTTATTTTTAAATAATTATTGTATCACATATAAAACTCTTAAATTAGCACTTTAAAATTTATTTCTAGAGCAGCTCGATGTATTCACGTGTGTTTACATTTCTTTTTTTTGACCTGCCGATAGCTGACATCATCGGTAGATTGCATGAACGGAGTAACTTCTCTGTCTGATTCGAAAATAGTATAAGAGAAACTTGAAAAAACAGGACTCCCGATCATATTTTTAATTTATGTAATTAAATCATCTCTGTTTAAAATGTTTCTAGGCTTACACTATCAAAAGAAGTGGCAAATCTTTGGGGGGGTTTTATAGAAGTATTTTTTAATTATTTTATTTATTTATTTATTTTTTTTTGAAGATTGCCTTGAGGCACTGATAAAAATACTCAAAAGTAGAAATATACAAAATAATTTAGATACATCATTAAAAAAAATCGTGCAATCGGTCTTTAAATGGCTTATTAATGCAAACCCAGTGGTTGCAGCATCGACGTTAGGCCTCCCAGTATTAGAGCTATTATTGTTTTCAGCTGCCAGCATTTGTCCTTCACTGCATGTGTGAGCGCGTCTGTTTGATGCCTGTGCTAGCCTCCCTTCTGATAGGGTTGGCAGAGTTGAAACACACGGTGGCGAACACACGGTGATCATTTTACGTCACAGCTAAGCAAAATAAGGAATTCTATTGGATAAGCACGCATTTCGTGCAATTTCATTGGACAGATTATCCTGAAAGTTTTATATAGATTGGCAATATTTTCGCTGTTTTGGCGATATATTCAAACCTTAAAAAAGAATTTTTGCAATTTGGCGTATACACAGGTTTGCAATTTTGGGGAAATTTCTGAAGGTAAAAACGTACTATCGGCTTATATACGGATCGGCTTATATTCAGAAATATACAGTATCCATAAAAATATATTTCTAGAATTCTGCAGAAAACAAAAACTCATGCCTTATATGAATTCTTGTGCAGTAAATTAGTAATAATGATATCTTTATAATTAAATGTATATATTATGTATAAATTAGAAAACAAGTTATTAAATAGCATCATCATGCAAAAAAAATTTGCACAAATAAACCTCGTCGCAGAAAACATACAAATATTCTGCCACAAGGCACATTAATATTTTGTTTATAGGATTATACAAAAAGATCCAGATACATTACAGGATACAAGTGGAAATGGATGAAAATAGATCAGGGGCCAATCCAGGATTTCAAAATTAATACCTATTTTTGTGAAAAATCTTAACTATATTTTATTTTTGTGAAAAATTGCAGCGCACTTTTTTTTTGTGCAACAAAAACTAAGTAAAGTAGAAGTTCAAACTAAGTAAAATAATAAAAATAACACTTAACAGTTGGTGTGAGGCTTATAGCAGAACAGAAATCAAAAATCATTTCTCTCTGAAGTAAACAGTTCAGTAGAGAGAATGTAAGTAGTAGTTGTTTTTATTTGTGCTATTATCACTGCACTACACATGAATTGTACAAGGGAGGATAGACACATCACCATACAATTATCAAAGCGTCAAACCACCTGACAAATCAGCAAACAGTACATTATGGCCACAACTCCAAAGCGTCTCTGTACAGATACATGCAAGGATCGTTTTGTTTGCTTATGCTACACCATTTCTCACCCGTAGAAAACACTTGTGTGTAGATTAAAACCAACATTGTGTATGATTCTTGTTTTGTGAATCGCATCAACAGAAATGCACAAATAAGTTACTCTTCTTTGAAAATGTGCTCATTTAAGATGCCAGATTTTGCTGGGATAACTAAGATTTTTGTGAAGGTACCGATTTTAGCTGAATGATTTTTGTGAAGGTACCTTTTTTGCCAGATTGATTTTTGTGAAGGTACCTTTTTTGCCAGATTGATTTTTGTGAAGGTACCTTTTTTGCCAGGTTGATTTTTGTGAAGGTACCCATAAAAGGTAGTAAACTCGACCTGTATTAACCCCTGTAGATTTTTAATTTTATTAACCATTTTTAATACCTTCCTATATTGTTTGAGGAATACTATTGTGTTTGGTTTGGTTTATCTGTGTGCCTTTTGTCTGTCTCTAATTAATGAATTTCTGTTTATATACAATTGTCTTCGAAAAGATCAGTAGTTTTGTTACTGAATATTCCTTGCTTGGCTGTATAAAACCTCACAAAAGGAGACTATAAAATTTTCATAGAAATGTAAGCAATTTTCTTTTGTCATTTTCTTTTTTTTGATTGGATCGGGTCATGTTTGTTATTCATTTAGGCTAAGTTTTTAGTTATCTTACCGGGCAGGTTAGCTGAGCAAAGCTTTTGTACAGGTTAAGCTTCAAAATTTCGGCCGGTGCAGATCTCTACCCGAATGCCCTGTGTGTAGATCAGTGCTCCTCGATCTTAACAGGTTGTGTCAGAAAACTCAGGTGCATTCTTAAAGATTTCCGGGTGTGACCAGTGGCGGATTTAAGAGGGGGGGGGGCTAGGGACTGAACCCCCACCCCCCCCATGAAAAAAGAAAAAGAAAAAAACACTGCCATTCACAATTGAATATTGCAATTGTAAATTTTTTATTGGTTTAGAATAACACTTTGAAAAATCTTAGCCCCCCCCCCAAAAAAAAAAAAAGTCAAGTTCTGGATCCGCCATTGGGTGTGACCTGTAATATTCCATAGAAATATGTGTAAAAAATATTTAAAATATACTATCATTATACCCTCATTACTGATTATCACTCTTTTTGTCAATACATCATTATTACGTTAATTAACAGTAGTTTTTCTTGCAAAAACAGCAATTTAATTTTGCGTAAGTATTCGTGTTGTGCATATTACTTATTCTCAAGGACGTGACCAGCCTTCTAACCTCCTTCTCCCGAACTTTTAAAGATTTGTTGAACATTTTTGAGTTAAATTTTATTTCTAACACTTAACATCTCTTATATTATTAAAATCTCTACGCGTGTTTGTCTGTCTGTGAGAAATGGCTAGAAACAGCTAAAGCTCGGCCGCTAATGGTCGCACAGACTCCAGACAGGTACCGTCGGACTGAGAATTTATCGCAGATGTTCGTTATCTAATTTGCTAAACGATGTGACCCTAATTAGCGGAGATTGGAGATATTAATTAAAACGACCTATGTCTAATGAAAAAATTATTCAAAAACTCCATGCGACCGTAATTTTCATCCGGAACCGCATACCTCAAAAAAAAAAAACAGAGAGAAAATTTCATGGGGTTTTGTAAATCCATCGCTGCTGATCTGTTGGAGATATTGGAAATACACCTGTATCACGAGAAAGCATTTATTACCGATTCTTACGGTACAATTTTTTTTTTTTTTTTTTTTAAATACAGATTTTTTTATATTTTTAGAAAAAGTTTTAAAAAGGGTCCAAAATTTCTCTTTTTCTCAATCGTCTTTTTTGAAATGCCTTGTATGACTGAGTAACTCTTCCATTTCTTAACAACCGGCATATTTTGAACGCTCATTTAATCCTCTTTCGAACCATATAAACATTTTAACAAAATACAGATTAGCGATCCATATTTTTAGATTTTACGAAACATCGATTTTTTTACAAAACATTTTATAACGCTAAATCTTTTAGAGATAAATCATTTCTTTCTTTTTTTTTTTTTATATAAATCTCAATTAGAAGAATCATATCTCAAAAGATTGAGACATTATTTCAAAAACTGAATGAGTTATAATTTTTTAATTTTAGGCATTAAACCATTGAATGCCGTGAGCTTGATCCCGTAATGAAATTCTCCAGGCAAGTCTATTGCTGTTCGTTGTGGGCATGATTGTGGGTTACCATTACCATGACAACTCCCATTCACAGAGAAAACGATATCTGGCGAATAAAGAAATCTTTTACCAATTGAAATCACATGGTTTTTCTACAAGGAATAAAAATTGGAAATTTCAAAAAGCTTCGATTTTCTTCAAAATTCTTTCAAACTTACTGTGCACCGTTAACAGCACAAGGGATAGTTGCAGTTCAAATTTCATTGATTTTGGAAAAAATTTACATTTTAATTGCAAATTAAATTTTATTTTAATACGCGTATTTCAGATTCTAATTATGATTAAATTATTTTTAATACATCATTTGAAAGATATTTTAAAGTTCTTTTATATTATTGAAAGTGAAATTCAAGATTTCACCTGATTTACATGTTTTGAGGTGTCCTGAATCAGTTTTCTTTTGTATCTCAGCCACTGATTAAAATAATTTCGTAAGTTACATCATTTGAAAGCTATGATGATTTTGAATCGAACAATAGATTACAGAAATTTCTACTGCCAGATGGTGCTGTAATATTTTAAAATTTCAATATTTAAAATTCTAATTATGATTAAATTATTTTTAATATTTTAAAGTTCTTTTATGTTATCGAAAGTGAAATTTAAGATTTCACCCAATTTACATGTTTTGAGGTATCCTGATTAGGTTTTCTTTTGCATCTCGGCTAATTGAGTTAGACTGTTCAAAATTGGTATATGTAGGTTAATTAGGAGGGGCTGAAAGGGTGGGGAAGAAAAAGGCGTGCACCGAATGCATATCCCTTAACTTGTGCGCACTGTGCACATGGGACTGCGCTGCCTAAGTCAGTGGGGACCCGGTCTGACGTTTTACCCGGTGAGAAATGATTTTTTTTATTTTCTTTTCTTAAGAATAAAAATTTGATTTGAGAAGGAATAGTATGTGCGTGCAGCACGCGTATACCTTCACACATGCGTGAGCATGTGTCTGTGCTACTGAAGGCAGTGGGGACCCGGCGTAAGTTTTTACCCGATCAGAAATGATTTTTTTTTTAGGGGGCACGAAGGGTCAGGGAAGGAATATGCATGCACAGCACATGTATCCCTTAACTTGTGCGCGCACACGTGACTGCCTGCCGAAGGCAGTGAGGATCCGGTGCGACTTTTTACCCGATCAGAAATAATTTTCTTTTTAATTTCTTTTCTTAAGACTAAAAGTTACTGTTAGTGATTCATTAATTATAGTGATTCATTTAAAAATACTGACCTGCTAGTTTATGTATTAAACTTTGAACCTCTTCTGAATTTTTTTTTTTTTTTTTTTGACTACAGCCTTTCTTATTTTGAGAATTGATAGGTATTATGGGTAAAATACTTATTTTCAGATAAATCCACCCAAATAAAGACATAAATTACTAAAAATAAAAGTACCTTATATTGAACAATCTCTCATGGTTTATATACTGTGGCAAAAATTATTAACCAAGAAAACAGTACATTATACCAAAAAAAAAGCTAGTTAACTCCATTCCAAATTAAAAAAGAGCTCAAAAACTCTTAACATTTATTTTTTGCCAAGTTCATTTCATTGCCTATGCCAAACTCTGTTGAAGCCAATTATATGGTATGATGTTCCTCATGCCTTTATATACATTTTCATTTTCAACCTAACAACAGTTTGAATTAAGTATAGGAGTTTAGTTCTTTGACACCACACAACATTGTTTCAAAGGATTAAATCAATGTCTTCTTCCTTTCATTAAAATTGTTATGGGAAAAAAAAAAAAAAAAATCAATTTACAGTTGAAGTGAAAATGAATAAAATCTTTCTGGTTCTTACTCTTACGTATTATCGCAACCAGGTTGGCGCGATTTGTAAGTTTGAGTAAGAAAGTTAAGTTATTAGTATTAAGTTATTATTATTATTATAAGTATATTATTATTATTAGTTATTATTATTATTAAGTTATTATTATTATTAGTTAAGTTATTAGTATTAGTTAAAGTATTTCACGGCATTCAATCTAACCAGTAAGCAAAATAATTTCTTTACGAAACACCACATATAACACGTAGGGGTAGGGTTGCCGTAAGTAGGATCGCCAAATTTGGCGATTTATGCGAATTTTGACCTGGTTGCGTTAATACGTAAGTACCAATTTTTCATTTCAATTAATTCCAATAGGAGCAGAGTTTTGAAATTCACCTTTCTTAGGACAAACAATTTTGTGAAGGGTCCTTTTTAGGATAAATAATTTTGTGAAGGGTCCTTTATTAGGATAAAAAAATTTGTGAAGGGTCCTTTTTTAGGATAAGTAATTTTGTGAAGGGTCCTTCAAAGGACTCAGGTTTTCCTCTGGACAGACCCCTGCTACATTACATAACAATGTTTTACTGTTAAAGTTGTCAATTTTTTTAAAATTTGATTTTTAATTATTTATATTTTAGATTCCTTGAGAACCACAGTTTTCTTTTTATTGACAAACAACTGTGTTTTTTCTTACCCCTTATATATATATAATTTTTATTTATTTTTTTTTTTTAATAAGAAAATTATAAATTTTTTCATAGGAATTTTTCAGGAATCTGTTTTATAGAGCAATTTGAGCCCCTCCAATATTTCTGAAAATTGTTTGTTAATGTTCTAATAATGTATATAATATTTGTTTTATATTTATATGTTTATTGTAACTTAGATAAAAATGCAATTTTATGTAAGCATTTTGGAAAAAAAAAAAAAAAAAAAAAAAAAAAAAACATGGGTTTTTTCTTGGGTTTTATTGAAAAAACCCATGCAGGTTTTTTCAGGTCGAACAAAATCAAGCTAACCCTGAAAAGGTAATCCAATTTGTCTTCAGTAATTTAAAAAAAAAAAAAAAAAAATGTGCATGGGTTAGTGTGCTTACTACACAACTTAATCTCTAATCTGAAGTAACACGGACATGAGAAATATAACAACATTTACACCCAAGAGAATAATAGATTTTTAAATGAATAGGATAAATGGATTATCATATCACTCTTTTTGAATAACTAAAGTTACAAAAATTATAATAGATTTTTCTCCACATTGACTGTGCTGGCCTGTTACCTCTGTGTGTTGGCACCTTAAAATTGATAAATATTAGAGCTGTACCGAGTACTCGTTATATACTCGGTACTCGGCCTACTCGGCCAGTTTGCCGAGTACTCGGTACTCGGCCAAATATGGACTAAGTATTCGGCCAATACCGAGTAGTTGTAAGAATTTCATTATTTTTATAGATTATTGAAAGAAATGTATTCATAAGAGTTGTTTTTTAATAACTAAACTAAAAAATATATGAAAATATAAACATAGTCATTAAACTTTTGCTGCAAACCGCTTTCTGTAGTTAAGACGGGCAAGTAGATTGCCACAAAATTCGGTATAGAGACAAATCATGATTTGAGCTAATCCATTTTAGTTACAAGAATTTAAGTATAACCATCTTGTATGTGTGTAATGTGCATTTTTTTTTTACAAAAACTTTGTACATAAAATTGTATCTATAAAACAGACAAAAATAAAATATTTTAGAAAAAAGAACCCCTTATATAATACTACTATAGTAGATAAAACTTTAGTTACGTATTTGAGCAAATAAAAGTAAGACACTTTTAAAACAGTAAAAAAAAGATTGATTTTTAATTTAAAAAATAATAATTATGAAAAAGGTAAATACACTAAAATGTTATTAAAAATATATTATCAAATTTGTTGTTCTGCAAATTATGGCCCGAAACCACCTACCTTTTTTACTCTTCTAGAATTTGAAGATTAATGAAGTCTATCCTGTTTGAAATGATGATAAAATATTTATTTTAATGTTCTCATTTCATATATAAATTTCGTGCATCTTAAATTAAGCCTATAAAAAACTTTTATATTCTCTAAGAATTATCTGAGAATGATTCGCATCTGAGAAAGACTATATAATAAAGAATGAAATTATCAGTTATTATGGTTTTAATAATCCACTAAGCTGGAAGTATCAAATATAACAATGAACCTAATTGTGTATATACACTACAAAAGTTCTGAAACGTTTCATGTAAACATGCTGTTTGCCATTTAACTTAATTTTGTGTTCAAAAAGCCTTTTTTAAATTTCAAGATGTGCAAAATTCTTCATATATACGTCAATTTCAATTATTCTTTCTTACAACTACTCGGTACTCGGCTACTCGGCCAAAGTGCTACTCGGTGCAGCACTAATAAATATTATTAACTATTTCACACAGTAGAAAATTTTCTTTGTCCATAAATATTCCGAGAAAAATTCGCTGGCCCAGTATTAGAAGCGCTACAGATTGTTTAATACCCTGCAGATGCCAGATTAACACCTCAAAAAAAAAAAAAAGCCATGCTTAAGAAATCAAATATAATTTACATTATGTCTCTAGATTACGGAACTTGTTTTATATTCTTAAGTTTTCATTGTAGGTGCAACTTGTACATATTTTATGAATTGCTAATATTTCTTATGATACCAGACTTGGTCCATTATTCTTTCTGTAGGCAAATTTTTATTTTGCTGCAGATAAATACCTTTTTCTGCCGTTGGGGTGATTGATTAGGGTAACAAAAATGCAAATAATCGAGGGATACACTCATGAATGTTAAGTTTTGTCACACTTCCGAGTTTGTGAATAATCAAAATTTGTAAATGTTAAAATCGAGAGTGTTAAAAAATTACTCATTGTGTACAGTTTTAATCTACATTTTTCTTTGAAATAAATTTGAACTTTTATTTGTTACGCAAAGAACTTTTCTATTATCTGTTAATTTTAATTATTGGATATGTGTATCCATTTAATTTCATGCAAATTTTCTCTTATTTTCAGCATGAATTTTAATTTAGCCTTACAAGATTTAAACAGTTGGTTAAAAGGAGCCATGGCATGGTTTTCAAATTCAACATCTGCTATGGATTTACATACCGCAGTTATATGTGCTGGTGTATTTGTAATCTCAGCTTTAGTTGTGTATTTGATATCTGTGTTTGGCATGCGAGAGCGCACATATGAAGAAGCAATTGAAGAACAGAGGCGAAGAAATCAGGAAGCTATTCAGCAGGCAAAAACTGACAAAAATAAAAAGGATAAAAAGTTTAAGAAATGGGGCAAAAAGTCTAAAGAAAAATCTGAAGAAGAAAAAGGTACGAATTGTGATGCAGAAAAAGTTTCTGAAGAAAATGAAACCAAATCAGAAATTGATTCAAACAACAGTATTAATAATACCAGTGATGTAAAAGTAACTAGCAAGAAAAAGATGAGGCAGAGGAAATCAGTAATGCATGATAAAGGTGATTTATATTTAAATACTACATCTTTTGAAAAACATTCATATTTTTGTTTGTATATTTCACAAAACATTCATATATTTTTTCCCTTAGAGTTGCTTTGAAACTTCATTTAATGACAATTAAAATTAAGAAGCCTTACTTTTGAACTTCACAAGGCTTTCGTTTTGGATCCAAAACTTCATCAGGAGCAGCTTCACATAATGTGGATCTTGACAAAACTAAGTTTCCTCTGAGATCCTCATCATGTGAAGCTGCTTCTGATAAAGTCTCAGATCCGAGACGAAAGCCTCATGAAGTTTCCAAGTAAGGCCTCCTAATTTTAACTGTGATTTATATTTTTATTGTCATCTGCATAAATCTCTATTTTGGTGGGAAAGAAGGTTATGTCTTGTGTACAAGATTAAAAAAAAAGCTTTTCATTACTTTAACCTTTTAACATTCTCTATATATATATACATAAATGCAGTAGAACCTCGATCCATCGTTTTTCATGGGGTGCGTGAAAAAAAACTATGAAAGCAGAAAAACGAGGAATGTGGGCTTAAGTCAAAACACAAAGAAAACAATGTTTATGAATTAATACACACTATATGTACAGTATATTACTAATAAAAACTAATTTGTTACTTTCCAAACTGTCAAATAAATAAATCAATGCTGTAGAGCCTTAAGTAAAATTTATTTTTAAAAATCAGTAATTTTACGTTGGATTTTTTGTTCCTTTTATAAATTAAACAGGATTTTTTCCAGATTTACACCATTTTTCTAGTGCTTTTCTGTAATTTCATGTGCAAACACCATAATTGAATCATCGGCATAAAAATTATCATCTATGTTCATTTTTTGAAAGCACACATTACTTCTATGCTTTAGGATACCGCATTTCACAAATCTTGATTAATGCAGATATTATCACTAAATTTTGTACCAGACTCATCCTCTGCTACTCGCAATCACTTTTCATCTGCCTTATCATTATCTTGCCCTTCTGTTTGACATTTTTCATCATTTTTTTGTGCATAACCGCATTTCATGAAACAATTTTCTAGATAACTGAAGAGGTTACTTCCTGGCATGCTAAAATTACAAAATGAATAGAGGGTCTGAACCGGAGACATGGCATCACATTTTTGATCCTCCATGGAAATAAAAAAAAAAAGTTATTTTAGGATGAAAGAAGTAATTTCAGTTTGTATGCCATATAGAACCACTTGATCTTCAGGG
This sequence comes from Salticus scenicus, assembly GCA_963930645.1. Classification (NCBI taxonomy): domain Eukaryota; kingdom Metazoa; phylum Arthropoda; class Arachnida; order Araneae; family Salticidae; genus Salticus; species Salticus scenicus. The sequence continues at coordinate 182,021,826 of OZ005659.1, forward strand.
AAAAAAATTTTACAAGGTCGGGATAAAAATTTTACAATGAGGAATGCGGGAAAACGACTTTTTGTAGAACAATACACGCAGGTTTTGTAAACATTTTATTTAGATACAATTTGTGCAGGGACCATAGAAATAAAACAATCAATGCACAAAACGATGGATGCGGGAACGATAGATCGGGGTTTCACTGTATATGTATTATTTTAAATTTCCAAACTAATTTCAAAAATAGCTTTTAGATACATAGTTGATTATAAATATGTTAAAAGAAAAAAATAGCTTTTTTAGAAATTTTTGATTTGAAACCTCTCTACGTTAATCTAATTAAATTCAAATAATAATTAATTAATAACATTGTAAGTAAACACTATAAATTTCAAAAACTCACAAACAGCTGTTTCAGGTTTCAGGCCAAAATAATCGTGCATCACTTTATCAGGTAAAAATACTATGTATAAGTGTATCACCGAAGCAGCAAGGTGCACTCGTGCCTACTAAGAAATTTAAAGTGATTTCTTCATTTGGCTTTCTCTATAACATCGTTTGCTAAATTTAAGAGTAGTGCTGCTGTCTATGGAACAGAGAAAGAATTGAAGTTTAAAAATTGATTAACACAAGGAAAAAATATTGAAAAATTATTGCTTGTTTGGTTTCAGTATGAATCCAAAAAATATTAAAGGGTTAATAAATATTAAGATAATTTACTCAAAAATAATGAAATTCATTAAAAAGAGAACACTTCGATTTATTTCTATTGTGTATAATATAACTTTGGAAGCAGAATTTTTTCTGAAAATTCCGAACAATAATTTGAATGTTAAGAGTAATCCGCAACCATGTTATATAAGACAGGGTTGCCACTCACCCTGGAGAACCTGGAGTAGTGAGGGAATTTGAAAATTGACCATGAAAAGTCGGGGAATTTCATACAATAATTGCCACAAATTTTTCCACCAATAAAGAGACATTTTCCTTGTTTTTTTCTTAGCATACGCCATTTTCTAAAAACAAGACCTCTTAGAAAGACCCTGCATGAAGGGCAATCTGTCCGCCCTTAGGTCAAAGTAATATGTAAATTTTGTGTTTTCAAGTGGTACCATAATAATTTTGCCCTCAACACAACCAATGCACAATATATGGCTAAACTGGAATTTTCTTAGAACACGTCTGGAAAACCTGGGAAAGTCAGGGAATTTTATTCTCCTATTTGAGTGGCAACCCTGATAAGATATTGGATGAATAGTTTTATATACGATATTGTCTACTATATGCATATAATATTACTGTTTATTCTTATAATTAAGCTTTTAATTTAACTTTATGTACCCATATAAGTAGATTTATTAAATATTTACAAATTATGTGTTAGATCAGTAATAGTAAAAAGACACCAAGCTATTCTACTTTTACTTTATATTAAATTAATAAATAATTAATAAATCTTTAACAGAAATGTATCAGTACTTTGCTTTATAATAAAAATGCTGAATTGCAGAATTGTACAAGATCTGCGATATTTGCATATACACTATCTAGATATAATAAATATATAAATAAAAAATAAAATATCTATTTAAAAAACCTTAAGAAACCTTATTTTCAGCTTCACTGAAAGAAGACGACTTTTAGAGTGAAGCTGAAAGTAAGGTTTCTTAAGGTTTTTATAGCTGCCAAGTGCTCTGATTTAATCGGAGTTTCTCCAATTTTTATCAGCGTGCTCCGTTAAGGCTATACATCAGTCAGATAGCTCCCTTTCTCCCTTCCCATGTTATCCAATGGGATTTTCGTCGCGTCGTTTTATAAAAATATCTCATTCAAAAATGAACTTTTTCGAATTCTGTTTTTTGAATATTACTCTTTGAAAAGGTCGTCTTTTAGCTTAGTGAGCAATTTTTCGAAAAAATAAATTTAAATATTTTACTCAGAGATCCACACTTAGAGTCCATAATTTACTTATTGAAATAAAATATTTAAATTAATTTTTTCGAAAAATTGCTCACTAAGCTAAAAGGTGACCTGTTCAAAGAGTAATATTCAAAAAACAGAATTCGAAAAAGTTCATTTTTGAATGAGATATTTTTATAAAACGAAGCAACGAAAATTCCATTGGATAACATGGGAAGGGAGAAAGGGAGCTATATGACTGATGTACAGCCTTAATCCGAAAATTTCCAGAAAACTCAAATTTTTCAAACTTGATATTTCTTTGTTATTTTCACTTTTATTCATAACAGCCAACATTTCCATTTTTGGCAGAAGTTTTCTGATTTTTTAAGTTAATCTTCCGGCTTCTGATGTTAAATTGATTCTTTCCATTTTTTAAAAAGTCGTGAATATCGTTCGTTACTCCGATATAATAGTTGCTCCGATTTTTTAAGTCTCCTGCTTCTAAATTTTTAGTCATGAGGTTGGCAACTCTGGATTTTTTAAATGTGTTTATAGCTTCATAAAAAACTTTAATAATAAAATATCTAATTAGAAATATTATAAACTCATGTATAATAGATTTTTTAGTAAGTGGTGAAATTGTGTTATGTTAATTATATTTAATAAAAGACTTATTAAAGAAAAAAAAATTATCTTGTTGTATTAAAAAATATATATAGAGAGAGATATATCTTATAAAATAATAATTCTTTTCTTTTTCTTAGTAAAAAATAATGATTTGATAATAAAATAAAATGTTTTTGAAAAAATAATATACAGACTGTATGAAAATTCTCCTATACAAGTCACCTGTTTAATTCTTGGCTCCCTAATCTTGTGGCAGTTGTGATTATTATTTTTGGTTAATGGTGATTTTGAGCACAAGCCTTTTTTTCTCTTCTGTTCACTGAAGAACAATATGCTTGTTTAAAAAGAAAATAAAAATTATCTGCTGCTATGATATTGTATATTTCATACTATGTAGTAAATATCATTTATTATTAGTTTTTTATTGTATTATATGGATTTCAAATGATTTTTCAATCTTTTAGAAGTATCTCAGCACCAATCTTCTTCAGAGGAAACTGATGATATAATATCCACCAGTAATTCTCTTGCTAACAATGTTGCAGTTAATGATGATGAGAAAAAGAGCCCACGTGTTGAAAAATTAGATAAAATTGTGCAGTCCAAAGAAGAATTTAAAAATCAAAATTTGGAATCATCTCTTGACCTCAGTGATGAAAAAACAGAAGATTCTATAAAAACTGTAAGAAAATCACCCGTGAAAAAGAGTAGAAAAACTAAGGTGGAGAACTCTGATTTAAGTAAGTATTTTCTTTAAAATATGGAAGCTATATATCATACTATAGAGAACAGACAACATTCATTAAAAAAAATCTGGGTAAGAGTTATAATAAGATTGTTAGCAAACACTATAAATTGCAGAAGCTCATTACAGCTTTTTCAAGTCAAAATAAATAAATATGTTTAAAAAGTTTAAAAAAAGGATTGAGTTCATACTTATTAAATTAAAAATACCTCATAAAAATCCTTATAAAATTTGAGCCTTTATATATTTCGGCACACCATCAGAGCTCGAAACCACCCAGCAGTGATTTTCGTGTCATTTTCGAGCTCTGATGATGACCCTGTCTGGTGTGTCGAAATATATAAAGGCTCAAATTTTATAAGGATTTTTATGAGGTATTTTTAATTTAATAAGTATAAATAAATATGTTCACTTGTCCAAACTAGAAAAGGGTATATTCTTTATGAGGGTGGAGCGAAAAAAACAAAACTTATCGAAAATGAGTGCATATCAATAGCACTCATTGAACTATGAACATTTTTACAAAATATTAGTATTTAGTGCTGTACTGAGTAGTAAATACCTTATTTTTATCCTTTTGATAAAGCATCAAAAGGATGAAAATAAGGTATTTAAATTTAAATTGAAGTAAACAATAATCCTTTAAAATTATACCATTTAAATAGCCGATACTGGGCTCTATTTCCGTAACTTTATCAAAAGGATGAAAATAAGGTATTGAAATTGAACTAAACGATAATCCTTTAAAATTATACCACATAATATCTCTTTTCTGATGGAATGGAGTGGAAGGCTTAAACATAATACAGTATAAAGCAGAAAATCTGGACAATTTTGGCGGCGTTAATCATCATCATCAACAGTGATTTTTTTTTTTGTAAAAATATATCTGAATAAAGAACCGAAAAAGTAATTTATTTTGTATGTTTTTCTTATTTATTTTATTTTATTGTAACTTGTACTGATTTGCAAATATTTCAATAAATCTGTTTTCAAGTTTAATTTTAATTTTTTTTTATTGTTAAAGTTAAAAAAAAATATTACAGAATATATTTAAAAATCATAATGTATATATATATTTTTTTTTACTTGAATTTGTTTACTATCCAAGTACTTAAACCAAAATATTGTAATTTTTAGACATGACCAAAATCCGGAAAATCTGAAAATCTGGAATTGCCGCAGTCCTGATGATTCCAGATTTTCGGCTTTGTACTGTATCTCTTTGCTAAGTCTCTCTCTCTGCTAGAACTCTTGCTAACACAGATTGCATACCCAACGAAACATGCTGTCTTAAAAAACAATCGGTCTAAAGGCTCTTAAAAAATTCTATCACATCGAAATATGCATTAATTTATTTGCAAATTTTTTACATCTGAAATGTACATTCAGCCTAAAAGACAATCCTGCATATATGGTCAAAATCAGTAGATTTGGCCACCTATGCTTGCGGTGAGCCGGGGCTGTTCCCCTGTTCAATCCTGCATATACATTCTTACTAACTTAGCAGGGGTTAATCCAGAACGAATTTAGTGCCGCTTTGCGGCACTTTCACAAATTCAATTTTCGGCCATGCGGTACCTTCACAAAGTCAATTTTCGCCGATGCGGTACCTTCACAAAATGAATTTTCAGCGATGTGGTACCTTCACAAAATAAATTTTCGGCAAAACGGCACTTTCAAAAAGTCCATTCTTAGTGATAAAAAAAAAAAAAAATCTCACTTGAAACTTACATTTTCTTTATATTTTTGGAACATCTCGCTCTGAAGAAGAAACAACAAAAATCCTTTGTAACCCTTTTCTGCTGTAAAGAAAAAGAATCAATCCTGTACGAAAAACACACTCGAACACGATCGGTCGGCTCGAAAACAAAAACAGTTCCGAGACGCAAAAGCGTAGTTCCGATTCATATAGTAGTGCCGCATAACCGAATCTCATCATTGAATCACATCACTACAAAACGAATCGCCTGTATCGAAGCTCAGCGCTCAGCCGAAATTTGGAAAATGGTCGAAAAACCACATTCTTTCAAAAAATAAAAAAGTATTTCTCTGCAATATGATAAACATACACAGGCAACTAGTGCCCCCCCCCCCCCCCAAAAAAAAAAATAAAAAAAAAAAAAAAAGAAACTATGTTTCTAGACGAGAAAAGAAAGTTCCGATTCAAAAAGGTTATAGTAAAAAGTGCCGATACTCCGAATCGCATCCTCACGTAATGAATCGCCAACAGAAGCTCTGTTTCAAAGCTTAGCCTCTGTCTTTTCTGCTGCGTTCTAAGTTCATTGGAAGAAATAAAATGGTTGATCAAATGTGATTACAGTAGTCTGTATATGCAATTCAAGAATTTTTATAAAGGGTCTAACTCCATAAAGAATTTCAGTAAGATTTTACTGTTCTATTGCTTTGCGAAAACATAAAATTTAAAATAAATTATCACATTTTCTTTTGGTTAAATAAATATAATTTTACAGATGATTAAAAAAAGTTGGAAAACTGTCTATAATACAATTTTGACCAGTCCTATCTTGTGTGTGTTTAAGTTTTTACTTTTTTTTTTTTTTTAAATGCAATTTATTTATACATTTATTCTATCTTTTAACAATTTGACTTGACATTTTTTGGTGTTAACCTGTCAACATATATGCAATTTCTCAATTTTCTACTGCAATGAAGTTTTACAAATGAGAAATGAGGTATAAAAGAAGTTAGTAAATGGAGTAAATTAATGCCACAGATACGCTATAGCGCGTAAATTACGCAAAAAATATCAAAGGTGGGAAGCTAAATATACTAATATGGTGCCTAGGGGATGCGCAATAAAATTCATCCTCAAACGAAAGAAAGATTTTTTTTTTTGTGTGTGTGTGGGATGAGCGTTCTGTAAAATCGTTCACATGCGTTTAAAAATAGCTTTTGATTTTTTTTTTTTTTTTGATGTTGTTTCGATTTTGAGATTACAATTACTTAGATTATAAATGATTTCTACAAGACAGTTGGACATGGACATTCCACGGTGACTTCCGGAAACGCGTGCTCATTTGTCCAATATTTAATCATAGTAAAAGTATCTATTATATTTAATAATAAAATCACTGAATAAAATAAATAAATAACGCTCAATATTCCGTTATCTCTTGACTTGGCTAAATGATAATAAACGCACTCCTTCAAGATCCTAACAGAATCGCTGACCTACTTCTACATAACACGTTGCTCTTTGACCTTGAAGCAGGCCGCATGCAGACTAGCGTAACTCTCATCTGTACATCTTTATTTCTTTTGAGAGCTAAGAACTAACTATAAAAGGGATAATATTAAAATTTATTGACATTATACAAAATCATAGAATATTTATCTTTATACTTTTAATAATTCCCCCCACCCCCCAAGAAACTGAAAAATACGGGTTTTTATAAAATTCCGGAGTGCATGTCTCCTATTTTATTATTTAATTCGCCAAATTAAGTATAATTTGCTTTTAAGGAGTAAAAATAGCATGTGGCATGTTTCTTTTATTATCAAAAATCAGTTTTCACAAATCTGTAAAATTCAAAATTGCCGCGATCCTTGCAATTCCGGATTTAAGAGGACCATGATAAATTATTACTTCAATAATTATTTCGGTAATTATAATCTAATAAGTTTGTACAAAAGGACGAAAATAATATACATTTTTTCATATTAATCGCGCAGGTCGCTGTTAACGTCTGGTTGTTCCAGTGAAATGAAAGGCATGAACATAGCTACCAACTTTCCCGTTTTTTCCGGAAACGCCATACTTCAATTTTTACTTTATTTTGTATTCAATAGAAAAACAAATTGGTTTCATAAATATTTTTTTTACTTGCGGTTTTCGATGGTTTTATACGTTTTGATAGGTCCTGAACAAGATTTGATAATTTTTAGAAAATTCTATTTGTGTGGGACAAGAATTTGTGGCGATTATATTTCAAGAACTAGAGAACACAATTTCATATGAATTTATATGTAGTTGCACTTTGACATAAATTAGTGTCTATCAAATTTTGGTGCAAATCACTCAACAGGTGACGATACGATTTTTTCCATTTAAGGGAAGACTATATCTAAGGTTGTATCATATATACTCGATCAAAACTTGATAAGTGAGAAGGCCATTATGAAAAATTATGCTCATTCAATTTTGGTGCATACCGACCGATAGGGGGCGCTGTTATACTGCAGTTTTTCCCTTGAATGGGAAGACTATATTTCATATTCTATTACCATTTATTGCACAAAACTTGGTATATGAAAGGACTACTGTGAAATACTATGCTGATTCAATTTGGGTTCATATCGGCCGACAGGTGGCGCTGCTGCGCGCGTAAATAGAAAGACTAATTTTCAACTTCTATGGCATATAAATGCGCCAAAACAGTTATTGACTTAAGTTGATGTATATTGGCCTACAGGTGGCGCTGCTATTACTCACCTTTTGTTATTTTCCACGTGGCTACATTTCAGCATCTGTTGATTAAATCTGCATCAAATTCCACAGATAAATAAAAATATTTACTGTTAGAAGCTATGTTTGAATTTTTGTGCATGTTAAACAGTAAGTGGCCCTGTAATATAGAATGATACAGAAGAAAGTTTTGTGAAGGCCATAACAGACTATTTTTTTAAATAATTTTTAATTAATTTAATCGTTAAATAATAATAATAAAAATAATTTCAGTTTTATTTTAGAAAAGTGGTGAAAAATGTTATTTAAAAATTCAAAATATTGACAATCTTTGTAATCAAACATTAGTTTATTTCAAAATTTTCTTTTCCTTCCTTCCCTTTTTTTTTTTTTTTTTTTTTTTTTTGTTATCCTAATGCTGATAATTTCAAGGACTTTTTTTTTTTTTTTTTTTAATGGCATTTTATATCACTGAAAATAAAATGTATTTAGTAAATATATACATGTATAGCTATTATACTGTACTTTCTTTTGTTAATTTTTCCTTTCTGGTTCCAGAACACACTGGGCTAAATATTTCCAGTTGTTTTTAAACAGCAAAAACCTCCTACATAATAGTTTTAAGGAAATCTCAAAAAGAGCTGATGAAAAATTCATAAAAAAATATCTTTTAACTACAATAAGATAATTTTAATTTCTTTATAGTATATACAACCCATTTTTTTGAAAGAAGGACCCAGATCTTCGGAACTCATGGGTCCTGAGGACCCAGGATTTTCCCAAATACCCTGAAATTGGACGTTTAGCTTTTCCTTCATTACTGTTTAAAAATTGTCAAAGTGACACAAAATGAGAGGAGGAAGAACGTATATATAATAGCTTTATATTATAGCATTTGGTATGATGAATATTATTTGCTTATTAGAGAATAAAGCATTTATCCATTGCTAGTTGAGATCTTTAAAATTTGTGACTTTTGAAACGAGTCTGTTATATGTGATGTCTTAGATGGTTTGAAATGTCACGTAATATGCATACTCAAATATTTTACAAAAAAATTATAAACAGCTTCAATTTAGGTATTTACCCAATCAACATAAATATAACTCTATTTTACAACTTTTATATTTTTATTGGTATTTTAAAACTGTATAAATTACTTTGTGCACTTCGGTTAATTTGTTCACTAGGCATTTTTAATTTTCACAAATTAATAAAAAAAAATTTCACAAATTATTTACAAAATTCACAAATGGGGTACCATTTTCAAAAACCTGGATTAACCCCTGCTTAGAAAGATATTGCCAATCTACAGCCTTGAAAACTATTAATGGCACCTTGAAACTCTAACTTAAAGTAATTTACGGATATTAAATAAACATTGTGGTGCTAGGCTATCAACATACAATTCCATAACAATTCACTGATTTTATGATATCACAGTGTCATAAACATTTTATTTAACAATTTATCACACTTGGTACCAGAACCTTCAATGTAGAAAAATATCTTCAAATCGATCATGATCATCATAATTAATGATATATTTACTAAACATTGAAAATTACAGTTAGAAGTTTTAAATTTGTGGATTTAGATTATTAAAAGATTTTTTTTTTTCGATATTTTATGAAAATCAAAATAAATTTATCAGCATATACTTGGCAACAAATTTTTCGTCCATATGTGTGATTTGTGCAACATTTGTTACTTTGTAGCCATTCTGATGTCAACCTTGGTGGGACCAAAATCAGAACAGTTGCCAGAGATGCATTGTAAGTATTTTGAACAATATGTCATAAAATAAAGTATGCTGTATTTGACAGATCTTAAATTTAATAACAGATGTCTACAGTTTTCATATTATGATTGACACTTTTGCCAAGCTAGATGTATTTCACTGAAATGGTAAAAGTAATTTGCTTTCTGCCCAGAGGCAGAAAGTTTTGAAGCTGTCTGCGACAGGCTTTTGGAATTTCATAATCTGTGTGCAAAATTTGCATGTAATCAGGGGTGAAAATGGCTTACACTCAAAAAGCCTGAAAGCTGATTTGGGGTGGGGGTGGGGCTTAACATCAGTGGTGATCTTGCGCAACAATACACAAATACAATTTTACTACAAAACAATATAGTATAAACTATTGTATTCATTCAATTCATCTCATTCAATTAAATATTTTATAGCAATGTTTGACACAACACAATATAAATAATTATAAGTAATAAACGTATTAGTTTTACTTTTGATACAGAAATTTTTTATAAGTGAATTGTTATCCGAAAGTTGCGGACAAATTTTTTTCTCAGTGCTGACAAAAACTGTCCTCAAGCCGTTTTTCTGTGTCCGCAAATATGTCGCGACCACTGGGGCTTTCTGTAATGTGTTTTGCCCGTTCGAAAAGCAGTCTACAAATGAAATTAATTTTGCCCAATGTGAAAACTTGTCAGATTTCTTACTCCAAATCCTCTTTGTTTTGGTTTTCACTGCAGAAAAGGTCAGATGTTGTAAAACATAAGATTTTACAATTCGAGAAGATATATTTTTCTATGTGTGAATTTCAGTGCTGAGGAGAAAAAATTTCAGTGCAAAATTGTACTTGAACTTTGTATTTACAAATTATGAAATAAAAGAAAACATAATTAGGTAGAACAAGCAGGCAATTTTTATTTTAATTTAATGTGGTTTAATTAGTCATAAGCTCCATTACTAATAAATAAAATTTAACAAACTTAATCCCATAATAAAAAAGTAAAGCTTCTACAATTGTACCTATGTCAATATTACAATTGAGTGTTGATATAGTTACTTTTAAAAATATGCTTTACTAGCAAACAATTTATTTTCGATTCTTTGTCAGGGGCCACATAAGTCCTCCCCCCTTGCACAATAGTTTTCACAGGTCCTTTATCGCTGCCAGTGTTCTGCAGTAAATTTTCTTTCCTTAATGATGTATACTAAAATTTCAGGACAATTCAAGCTCATCAAGAGTTGTTGATGCTTGCATTTTTTTTTTTTACCTTATTTAATCATAAAAAACTGCTACAATAGCTTATAAAAAATTCTATAACAAAATACCGCTATGCAAAATTCGAGGCACTTGGCAGCTACACATAAGTAACTGTAATTTAAAAAAAATATTGTAACCTTGCTCAAACTGAAATTAGAATATCCAAAATATGAGAGTATGCACTAGGGCATTGCAGTTTTCATGCTGTACGTGTTCCTTCTATTTTATGACCTGGTGAAGACCCCTTAATTATTTTGACTCGGGGGGAAAAGTTTTACATATTACTGCATTTCTGGCTGATAACTTATATTATTACTATCACGCCTTACATTTTGGGATGCAAAACATAAATATTATTGTGAAATATTGATCTTTCACTTGATAATTAATATGAAGGAACACAAAGTTCCAGAGCAGAAAAAGTGGCTCCTTACCTCTAATATAAATTTTTATTTAAAAAAAGAAGAAAAAAATGAAAATAAACTTGAGTATATGTCAAAAAGTGGAAGTATTACTGCTCAGAGCAACAAAAGACCGATTGCACCCCCTTGAAATTTTGAAAAGTTGGTGCCTATGACTTACATTCATTTTGATACATTCAATGAAACGTTTCTAAAAGTCCACCTCCTTTTTGAACCAGTTTTTCCCTGTAACATATTTTCCCCATTGGACTTATTAATTTACCTTCATTAAAGGGCTACTTTATAAGCTGTCATTTTTCAAAGAGAATTTAGAAAAATAGTTTTTTATGATACCATTACTTAGTTAATAAATTTAAATATATTAGTTTCAAAATGGGTAATTTTGACCTTTAATGGCAAAATAAAAGATAAGATTAGAAATTAAAAGATATTATAATTTTCAACAAGGAAAACTCTAGTGGAAATTTATAAAAAGATATTATAATTTTCAACAAGGAAAACTCCAGTGGAAATTTATAAAAAGATATTATAATTTTCAACAAGGAAAACTCTAGTGGAAATTTATAGATTGTTAGAGACCTCTTTTGCACTCAGAAATGATGCTAAGCTGGACAATTTATTTGTTCTAGTATATAAAAAAAAATCGTAGAAAAACAAAATTTATACTAAAAAGTAGGGATGGACCGGATATGGATTTTACCGGATACGGATATCCGGCAGTCCCCATTCACAATATACACATGGAATTTTCAAATTTTTAAGGGCACATAATAATTAAATTAGTATGTTGTGGCCACCACAAGACTTTCTTCTATAATGTCCTATATTAATTCATTAAGTGCAAATAATTAATTAAAACAGTAACAACAGTAAAAAAAAGTAACAAATAAATAATTATAAATATGAGGAATTTCGTGAGTTTATTTGTTTAGTGACGTGATTTAAGAAGCTATTTTTACTTTCTTCTATATTCAATATAAGAAAGTATTGGATTCGTAAAAATTTTCTACTTTGGGTTTTTGATGGATTTACACGTTTTGAGAGCTGTAGAACACGATTTGACCGTTTTTAGAAAATGTCTGTCTGTCTGTCAGTCTGGCTCCGTGTGTGTGTGTGACAAAATTTTGTGGCAACTGTATCTCAGGAACTACTGCACAGAATTTGATACAAATTGGTATGTAGTTGCACTTTGACATAAATTAGTGCCTATCAACTTTTGGTACAAATTGTTTTACAGGTTGTGTTGCCATCCCGCTTTTTCTAAATTTTTAACATGGTGATATAGGACAAAATTTTGTATAAATGTGCATAAAGAGAATTATTTTTTAGTAATCATTATGAAATTTACAAGAATTATTTATAATAGAGATAGTCAACTGGGAAAATTTTTTTGTATGTGTAGGAGCCTCACCCCCCCCCCCCCCCTCGAGGGGAGTAAATTTTCAAGATGGGTATCTTTCGAAAGGTCTCGTCATTACCTTCAAAACGAATGGTTGAACTATAAATCTGTGATAATTTAAAACAAAGTTATCGATTTTTTTACTTTTAATAAAAAAAACTTAGATTTTTTTTTTTTTTTTTTTTGCGAAATTTAACCAAACTTGGTATTTAGTTCGCCCCTGACATAAACTGGTGCTGATTAGATTTGGGGATCAATCGCTCAACAGGTGGTGCTGTGATCGTATTTTTTCTAAATTTTTAACATGGCAGTATAGGACAAAATTTCGTATAAATGTACATAATAAGAGTTATTCTTAACCTGTGATTGTAAAATTAATATGAATTATTGATAATTGTAGTAGTTAATTAGGAAAAAAAAAATTGTGCATGTGGGGGCATTGCTTCCCACCCCCTGGGGGGGAAGTACCCCCCAGGGGGAGGTAAATTTTCAAGATGGGTATCTTTCGAAAGGTCTCGTCAATACCTTGAAAACGAATGGTTGAGCAATAAATATGTGATAATTTAAAACAAAGTTATCGATTTTTTTTTTACTTTTAACAAGAAAAAAAAAAAAAAAACGTAATTTTTTTTTTTTTTTTTTTTTTTTTTTTTGGTTACTGATTAAATTTGTATAGGAAAATATAGAAGAAAGTCTTGTGGTCGGCCACAACATACTAGTTTGAAGTTTCCCTCCTAAATGGTGGAGCAAAAGTTGTTCCTTGGATTTCCCACCACATCTCAATGAAAGAAAAGAAGAAAAAAAAAAAGATATTCAAAAGCCAGATATCCGGCATAACAGCCGGATATCCGATGATATTTCGGATATTGTAAAATCAGCCGGATATGCCGGATACCAGATATTTTCCGGATATCCGGTCCATCCCTACTAAAAAGATTTCAAAATTCAAATAAACTAAAATTTAGTGATTACTAGAAAGCTATGTTTATGTAGACAAACTGTGTAAATTTTACTCTATCTCAGCCATTTGATTTTATATGTATAATCTGGTGTTTGAATTTAGATTTTCTGAACAACCTCTTATAAAAGGCTGCCTCTCTAAAAAAACAAATTTTCTATGGCACAGTGGGTGAGGGTGCCCCACTTAGAGAAGTTTCACTGTATACAAATTAGGTCAAATATATAAAGTGTTTAATATAATACCACTTTCATAACAAATTATTGCTAAACTCTTTTCGATTGTAATTATAATTTTTTTTTTCTTAGATCTTAATATGGATAATATTGAATGGAATGAAGCAAAAATTTTGAACATTTTAAAGCAGACCAATTTCTCAGAAGAGGAAATTCAACATTTGATTGATATCCTGAACAGCAAAATGAAAGGAAATGCTGCTGAAAAAAAGGTATTTTCTTTTAAAATTTTTAATAGAATAAGTTTTTTATTTTATTTATTTTTATTATTTCTTTTGGGGAGGGGAGGGGAAAAAAGAAATTAGATTTAAATATATATATATATATTATTCAGGGTGGCGACAATCAGGAAAAACAGGGAAATCATGGAAAAATCAGGGTACTTTATCAATCTGGAAAAACCGGAGACTTTTGTAAAAACACCCCAAAAATCATGGAAATTTTCATTTTTGCCCCGCAAGCATGATGGAAAAATCGCCAAACAGGTGTTATCTTAACCATGATTGCACAGGATTGACTGCTTTCTAGTTCAGGTCTTACCAAGTTAACATTAAAAAAAAAAAAAAAATAGTTATAATAATTGAATAGTTTTAGTGCAACAACGTGAGGAATAATTTTATGTCTTGATGTTAATGTGTTGTGCAATTAAAATGAGTTATAATTTTGTTAATTTCTCCAAAATTTTGAATTTTTCATTTTATTTTCCTTTTTGTAAGTGAATAAAGAAAAAAAAAAGAAAAAATAACACTTCTTTAAAAAAATATATATAAAATGCCCTTTTCTTGATGCACTAAAAAGAACAAAATAACTTTTTCAGCACAGTACCGCTGATCTGAATACTTGTATTTTACTACTATTCCAATAAAATTGCACCTCAAACGAAGAAAAGGGCAGCTCAAACCATTTTATACTAAAATTTCCAATCTGGCTAATTTCAGCTCATATTTTCATAAATCCATAATAATTTAAAATTTTCATGAAATTTTGGGTATAAAATGGTTTGAGCCACCCTTTTCTTCGTTTGAGGTGCAATTTTATTGGAATAGTAGTAAAATACAAGTATTCAGATCGGCGGTACTGAGCTGAAAAAGTTATTTTGTTCTTTTTAGTGCATTAAGAAAAGGGCATTTTATTTTTTTTAAATAAGTGTTATTTTTATTTATTTATTTATTTTTGTAATATTTTATAATTTTTATGTTTTTGATGCGCTACCTAGATTAAAATCGCTGTTGCTAAATTAAACCTCTTGGCAAAAAATGTTCGGTGTACTTCAACGCAAAAATTAAAAAAATTGCCCTTGAGGATCTATAAATAAAACTGATTTTAATACAACATACATCAGCATCATAAACTATATTAGTATTTTATCAATGTGTAAATATTTTTTTTAAGTGATAATGACGTCAATTTTTGTGAGATGCATAATTTATTTTTTTATAATTTTTTTTATTGTTCACGTTTAGATAAATGTATTTATTTTTCTGTCGGAAAAAAATGAACTCGTAATTTTTTTTCGCAACAATTAAATTATGGATAAAATTTAAATGCCTAATTTTTTGCTATTATTAGCTTGTTATTTTCACATTTTTATTAATTAAAAGAAAACTAATCAAAAATTCAAAAATCTGATTTTGTTAAATTGTAGTGTCAGATATGAGTAATATTTTAGTGAAAACCCTAAGTCTTTAGGTAGACTGATTGCTGAGATATATAAGCAAAAAGATGTGGCGCATTCGGACAAACGTCGGTGACAGACAGAGCGGGTGTAAGTAAAGGTCTTAAAAAGATTGAGATATTTTTTCTAATCAGTATAGTTTTTTGAATTACAGTGGTTTAGCAAACATGTTACACAAGAGTGTAATATGCACAAAATTATGGAATGTATATAATAGGTAACATAAATCATGGAAATTTGTCAAAATTAGTCATGGAAATCATGGAAAAATCAGGAAACATTTTTTCTGAATTTCTGTAGCCACCCTGTTATTATTTTATAAATCAACTAGCAGCTATGCCTGCTTTTCTGGTTACTAAATTTAAATGCATTTTCAAAAGAATTGAATCACTATTTTTTATATCACATTTTGGGCTTTGTAGCATAATTAAAAATTCTTTTTAAGGTCAAAAAGTCAAAATAACATATTACAGATTAAATTAAATTAAATATTTCTTCATTTTGCAACGACGCTCTATGGTGTTATGTGAATGATTCTCAAGACAATTGCTTACAAAATTAATGGATTATGTATGGGAAATAAGCACGCTGTAATTTAAAAATTACAGCTCTAAGATAATTTAAAAAAAGTTATTCATTATTCTTTAATATTAGACAAATAATTTATTGTAATTCGTTAAAAAAATATATATAATTTTTTTTTTTTTTTGAGTTTTAAAATAAATGCTTATATCTCCGTTATTTAATATGCTATTGTAAAATATCCTAAAGTTACAGTTCATTTCATTCACAACGATACAGAGTAATCACAAACATTATTGATTTCGCTCAATTTGTTTCCAGCTCCTTAAATGTTGTCTTAAAAAACCAATCTTCACTGAAAAACATGAGGAAGACCCTGTTTAATTACCCAATGTTTGAAAACATTTCACTGAGAGAGAAGTTTTTAATTTAAAAAAAAAAAAAAATGATCTTTTGTAAATCTTGCTAACTTTTGAGCAGGAGTGCATCTATATATATATGTGTATGTATGTATTAAAAATGAAATTGAGCAAACATAGGCAAGAGAAATTTTAACCCATTGCATTCATAGCCTTTTTCTTTCGACTAAATCAATAACACAAGACAATTTTCTACATATTTGATGAATTTCTTACCAATCATTTAACGTAAAATAATTTCACACACAATTTAATGTTTAAAACTTTATATTTTAACATTTTATATATTTTTATACATTAAAGAAGGACATTTATTAAATATTAACCTTTCTAGATCAAGTGCATAACACTTTCATGACCACTGACTGTTCATTCATAACGTTTAGAAATCTATAACTCTGCCATTGGGTGTTTCTTTTGCAGTTTGTATGTTATTTCCTGAGAATATTCATAATTGTACAATCAATGTACTACTGATACAAGTATTTTGATTAGAAGGAATATAATATAAAGACAAACACAGGTGATTGCAAAAATAATACACATTGTTGCAGTACTCATTCTGAAAGGATTAAAGGTTGGCAGTTGTTTCATTTACAATTGTAGTTGAATACACTCATGAAATGATACTGCCCAAACCAATCGAATGAGGATTCTCAGTCACCTCTCCTTTGCAAAGGGTTAAGAAATGAATATAATAACCATTGCTAAGAAACACGTACAACTCAGTTACCACATGTCTTTCTAAAGCCGCTATCAAACGAAGAACCATACGATAGTCTTTAGCACAAAATACCTCACAAACAGGTTTCTCATGCGGGAAACGATCCAAATATGCCGTTTGATACAAATTGCCGAACGTATGTTCTTCAATCACGCATTTTTGACTGTTTAAATCACATACGGTAGTCTTTAGAATGAAATCCTCCAATCAGAGAATCGCGATTACAGAACACCCTCTATTCTTTTCCCTTTTAAACATCCTTGAGGGGGGAATAACAGCCAAATGTTGGGTCTGTTGTTTACATTTCTGGATTTCGTTCTTCCGTTTATGCTTAAAAACAACCCTACTGAAGTCGTTCGGTCGCTTTTGATCAGCAATAGCTTATATTTTAGAATATATAGTCTTCCATCTGATAGCACCTTAAATTAAATTCTGCTTTGTACAGAATTTTACATTCATTACTTAGAAAACAAAAATGGGTTTCAGTTTCTCTTCTCACCCCCCCACCCCCCCACCCCAGATACCCATTTTTAATTTAAGATGTTCTGGTTCATTTTGAAGGTGAATTTATCTTACAAGGAGAGGTCACGACATGAAAATTCAGATCGGGACGAAATTGTGCAGGATTGTAGTATACTATGAAGGGAACAACATATTAAAGCAGTAGGACCTACTATCCACAAAATTTCGAGAAAAAAGCATTTAAAGTTTCAGTAATCTTTAAATACAAGTTATTTCGCAAGAAAGGCAGAGCCTCAGTGGCATGAGCGTAAAGCACTAGTCTACCACCCAGATGACATGGGTTCGAGGCTACCTACGGGAATTTTTTCTTCTTCTTTAATTTTTTATGTAATTTAAACTTTTTATATTTTTTTACTTTATTTTATAAATCATTTAAAAATTTTAATATAAGATTATGTGGGTTTATTCTTCTGTTAGTTAATTAAAAAAACCCAAATGCAGAGTAGCAGCAATAAGCTCCTTCCCAATGTAGAAAATTTTCTGACACTGGACACGTGAGTACAAGTAAACTCATATATCTTATTAAATAAAATGACATCCTAGTTTAAAATATAGACTTACAAAAGGATGAATGAGATTGAAAAATATGTACTCACGTGCCAGTAGGTGATGTTCCTGTACTGGTGTAAATTTCATAATGAAGGAAACAATCTTGAAAACTACTATTTTTATTAAGATTCAACTTGAATCAGGCAATTTAACTTCAAAACTTTAAACATAACTTTCAAAAATAACAAAGAAAACAATTGATATTTGTTTAATTAGAGTCATTCACCTATTACGACTATAAGCCGAAAAAGAAATTTTTAGAAATGAATCGTGCATTACGGAACCGGCAGCATCCAAAAACATCGTCGAAAAGCAAAGCCAGCTGATGTGCAGTACACACCCCTTTTAAATGAACCGCGATGCTGTCTAGAAGATTCGCTGGCAGTTAAAGTTAAAGAAACAGTTAGCTGTACTGCCATTAATTTCACATGCAAGTTTATGCAATTTAAAAAGGAATAGGAAAAATAGGTGAATGATTTTATATTTGTACCCAAGTGCTATTTAATTGATTAATAGTTACAAATTTTGAATAGAAACTAAATTAGATAATTGCGATCGCAAGAAACTGAGTTGAATTAAAAATACTGGGTCATTCCATGTCAAATCATCCAGCTAAAATGCATTTTGACACCCAAGGTTGGCAAATTTTAATGACACTTGGTGAATTTGTTCTGTATTGGGAGTACAAATTAATTCGGTCCGTTTTCAATAGATGGCTCTGGCTGATTTGTTTACTGAATAATGATAGATGTTTTTGGCATTGTTAGAAAGGTTTGACCTTTGTCAACCATATTCAGTCAACGAAGCTTCGAGTTTTATACAACAACATTGGTTTTTTGAGCATTCAATATGTCGAGTTTTGTGCTAAAGAAACAACATTTGCGGGAAGTTTTGATTTTCTTTTTTAATTGGAAGAAAAGTGCCGCTGAAGCGCATCGATCGCTTGTGGAAGTTTATGGTGAATCTGCGCCATCTGATAAATCATGTAGAGAGTGGTTTCGACGCTTCAAAAATGGTGATTTTAGTGTCGAAGTGTTTGGTGGGATCAGACTGGGATAGTGTACTATGAGCTGCTAAAACCTGGCGAAACAATTACTGGCGAACGCTACCGACTGCAATTAATGCGTTTGAGCCGAGCATTGCGTGAAAAACGGCCAGAAACCATCGAAAGGCACGACAAGGTAATTTTGCTAATGACAATGCTCGGCCCCATGTGGCAATTGTCGTTAAAAATTACTTGGAAACGTTGAAATGGGAGGTCTAACCCCACCCGCCGTATTCGCCAGACCTTGCTCCTTCTAATTATTGGTTGTTCCGACGGATGCATCACGATTTGGCTGGACACCGCTTCACTTCTTTCGAAGAAATTCAAGAATGGCTCGATTCATGGTTTGCGTCCAGAGAGGACTCATTTTTCAGAGATGGAATCCGAAAATTGCCAGAAAGGTGGACAAAAGTTGTGGCTACCGATGGACAATACTTTGAATAACATGTTTTTTCATTTTGATAATAAATAAAATGTTTTTTTAACGAAAAAAAACGGACCGAATTAATTTGTACTCCCAATATATGGATATAAGAACACACAGTAAATGATACCTCTTTTTGTCAATTCGTTTCAGAATTATAGCACCTCAAAGTTTTAGCAAAAATAAGTATAAAACAATGAACCACTCTTTGATCTACTCTGAATACTTCTGCATTTTTTGCTCTAAAAGAAATATTTTTAAAGATAGAGTGTTAATTTTTTTTTGCATTTAATACAGTATTAAATGCATAACGTAATTACAGAAAGAGATTTAGGTTTAAAAATCAGTAATGTAGTTAAAATTTTCAGAAAAGTGCAAAATTAAAATATTTGTAAAATGTTAACTTGTACTCAAAAACTGTTTTATATCACAAGTCTCTCTCCAAAACCCCACAAACCCATTATACCGTTACAAACTAGATAAAAAATGAAATATAATGGTACAATAAAATTAGTGGGGTTTTGAGTTTTCACCAACATACAGTAGATTAAGTTTCTAACTTTTAAAAATACAAACATACTCATTACACTTGCCCATTGCTAATCACAAAAGAATGTATATACACATTTTTACACTTTTTAAAGTTAAGTGTTCTCATCATGTAAATAAAATAATGAAAAATTCTTTACAATTTGTTAAATTCTTTATAAGAAGCATATAAAATATTTTTTTTTAGTTACTTACATATAAGTAGAAAAGTGTTTTCTTTTTTAATATTTAACAGATTTCAATAGTTTCTATTGGATGTATTCCACTTTTCATCAATTTCTCTTTTAGTTTTAGATCCTATTTTATAGTAACACCCAACTTGTGATGTCACTTCTGGAGTATCAACCGTGCATAAAATGTGCTGAAGGGGTACAGGGCACTCAGCCGGTTTGGCCAATAAAATATTTCAGAAGGACCGTGCGGTGCATGAATTTTATTGAATAATGTCCTTCTGTTTTATTTATTTTGTTCATCAATCCAATCCAAAAGTTTCCTTCATAAACACATACTACAACATAATTCTGGGGACTTGGTTCAACATCTTATAGCATTGTTCTTCCTTCACCAGTATAAAAGTTCCACCTGAGAAATATATCAGGATCCAAACTTGTGTGCTTCATTATGATTTCATCTGTTGTTATGGGATTAAAAAAATGATGACTCCTTGTTCCCGTTATTGTTTTTCGTTTCAAAAATCATTTTTCAAGTTCCTTTCGACTGATATTTATTTCTGTTTCATTTAAATAAAATAAAGATATTTTTGAAATCAAACCACAACAAAACTTATACATTTGGTAGGCATTTGTGATTTGTGTTGATTGGTAAACATTTTGAAGACTTTTCTTCATTACAGATCTTTTAACTGTTCCCCCATTTCCATCACAAATACTTTTTCCATCCTAACAATATGTGGCCCTGTTATATAGAACGATATAGAGGAAAGTTTTATGAAGACCATAACATACTCTTTTTTTTTTTTTTTTTTTTTTGTTAACAATTTTTAATTAATTTAATCATTAAAAAAAAATGGCAGAGTTATATTTTAGAATAGTGATGATTAAACTGATTTAAAATTCAAAATATTGACAAATTTTGTAATCAGACATCCAGAACACATTGAACGAAGCGTTTTCAGTTGTTTCTTAACAGCAACAACCTCCTACATAATAGTTTTAAGATAATCTCAAAAGGAGCTGAAAAAATTTATTTAAACTACAATAAAATAATTTTAATTTATATCTTTATAATATATAAATTTCAATTCATTTATATGGGGACTTCCTTTTTTGAAAAAAAGACCCAAATTTTCAGAACCCATGAGTCCCAGGATTTTGAAAGCCTAGCGGAATCACACAGGAGAGTAAAAAAGTTTAGAACATTAAATTTCAATTTCAGGGCAGATAAATTCAGTTTATATGTAAAAGTATTAAATCTTTAATTTTAGACACATTTTAAAGCCTTCAAAATTATTGCTTGGAAAAAAAAAATCTAATATTCCATTATCTCAAATACCCTGAAATTGGTCATTTAGCTTTTACTTCAGCGCTGTTTAAAAATTGTCAATGTGACACAAAATGAGAGGAGGGAAAAGATATATATAACAGCTTTATATTTCAGTATTTAGTAAGGTGAATATTATTTGCTTATTAGAGAATAACATATTTATCCTTTGCTTTTTGAGATCTTTAAAATTTATGACTTTTGAAACGAGTCTATACTGTATGATGTCTTAAATGGTTTGAAATGTCACGTAATATACATACTCACATATTTTACAAAAAAAACATAAAAAGCTTCAATTTAGGTATTTACCCAATCGACATGAATATAATTATATTACAACTTTTCTATTTTTATTAGTATTTTAAAATTGTATAAATTGCTTTGTGCATTTCGGTTATTTGTTCACATGGCATTTTTAACTTTCACAAAATATATATATTTTTTTTTCACAAATTATTTACAAAATTCGCAAATGGGGTACCATTTTCAAAACCTGGATTAACCCCCGCTCAGTTCTGACTAAACTAAATACAGAGGGTCAACTGATAATATCTGCCTATGTATATAATATATGAATCAACATATCAAAGCATTGTTTTTATTATCCTTATTCTCTTCCTTTATTCTTTCTCTCTCCCTACCAATGGTCTGTCTTATTCTAAGCATTTTAGCATATCTTGAAAGACAAATAAAACTTTTAATAATAGATGAGTTAAAAAAAAGATGTTGGTTTTTCTAACTTGTAACAGTTATCTGGAATGATTTTTAAAACTAAATGTACATTATGATAAAAATAACCTAATTATATTCCAAATACTTCAATAAAAATAATTATTGAAAATTATTTTTATTAAAAATTATTTTATGAAACATATATTTTCTTACAGTATTATTAATCTATATTACCTTCAGTGTTTTTTTTTTTTTTTTTTCTAAATACAATTTGTTTGCAATTCTTTCAAGATTATAAAGAAGCACAAAATCTAGTTATCTAATTATGTAAATAGATTTAATTAACTATAACTTAATATGCTTCTAATTTACGGCCTTAAGAATTAAAATTTAGTGTACTGTACAGTTATATAATATTTAAAAGCATAAAATATAAAAGTAACTATATTTTCTTTTATTTTGCTTATATAATGAAAACATCACTTCAAATTAATAAACTGAAAAAGAAATATATATATATATATACAGTGCTTATTTTTGTTTCAGTTAGCAATAGCTAAGGCTAGTGTGTGTCTGAATTTAATATTTTTAAAAGTTAGAAATTTAATCTGCTCTAAGTTGGGAAAAACTCAAAACCCCACAAATTTTATTATATCATTTTTTTCCATTTTTTATCTAGTTTTCAAAGGCATAACTGGTTTATTGAGTTTTGGAGAGAGACTTATGTTATAGAAAAAATTTCAAGTACAGGTCAAGCTTACAGAAAAAAAAGCATTTTTACACTTTAAGATTTTTTAAACTGTATTAATGATTGTTAAATTTAAATATTTTTTTAATATTTTCATTACCCATTTAATACAGAGTAAAAAGCAAAAAAAAAATTAACTCTCTATCTTTAAAATTAACTGTTTTAGAGCAAAAAATGTAGAATTATGCAGAGTAGCTGAATGGGCAGTTCATCGTTTTGTGCTTATTTTTGCTAAAACTTTGAGGTGCTATAATTCTGAAACTAATTGTCATAAAGAGAAAACATTTGGTATATGTTCTTATGTCTTTGTACAGAACAAATTCACCAAGTTTCATTAAAGTCTGCCAACCTTGGGTGACGACCCCTGGATGATCTGACATGGAATGACCCTACTGTGAAAGCAGCGCCGCTTGCTTTGTGGTAGCGGTTAGCGTTTGAGTTAACTAGAAGAATGTAAACAAAGTGGCATTTTTTACCTATTATAGTTATTTTACATAAAAAAGAAGTAAATTAATTTAGCACTTGAATACATTTTGTTAGAAATAAAGTTACTTAAACATAAAACCTCCGGAGGTAAGAAAAAAAAAAAAAAATAAGTGTTTGTAACGCTGACGGGAAAAATGAGAGAATGGCGAATTTAGCCAACAAAATGCCTCCCTTTCCCGACAGAGTTACAAAAAAAATTTTAGGTAGAAAAAAAAAATATGTAAAACCAAGTTCACAGATGACCTAGACATTTTCTAGGGTTTAAGCAAAAATTACAATATTTTTAATAATATGTAGGTTTTTTTTCAAGTCCATTTGAAAGTATAAGTCCCAAAAGACAGTCTATAAAATTTATAGTTCATTAATTGTCCTTGATTTTTTTTTTCAATTACATTTCATGCTAGAAAATACTGTCTTAGTTTTAGAAAAGCGTCTTTGGGTAGAGCTTTCGTCATAATGTCCACAATATTTTCTTTCGATTGGATGTTCTTAACATCTATCTCACCATTCTCATACATCTCTCGTACAAACATATATCGTAAGTCAATGTACCTATTTTTAATGTTTTCAGCTCTACATTTTGTAAATTGCACACTTGCAGTATTATCGCAGAAAAGAATCGGTTTTTGGATTTTTATAGAAGTAAACAGCTGAAGATCTTCAATTATGTTTTTAATAGTAGAGGTAAGATATTTAATGTCCTTTGCTGATTCTGAAGAGGCAATAAATTCTGACTCCATCGGCGAAAGAGCAACACAGGTTTGTTTAATTACCCGCCATGTTAGTGGCATATTATTGATGAATATTATATAACCAGACCAGGAACGACGATCATGGGGATCACTGGCCCAGCTCGCATCTGAGTATGCAGTAAGCTGAAGAGTTTGCTGGTTTGATGATAAACTGAGTCCTAGATCTTTTGTGGAGGCTAGGTACTTTAATATCTGCAGTAGTCTTTTCCAATGGATAGATCCAGGATTTTCTACAACTTGTGAGAGTGAGACGACAGCGTAGCTAATGTCAGGACGGCATCTTCCGGCAATGTAGAGGAGGCATCCAAGAAGACTTCTATATGGCACCTTCTGCATTTGAAGACGCTCAGCATCAATCTGAGGCATTTCCTGTAGAGAAGTTACTGTGCCTGCGTTAAGAGGAAGAAAAGTATTAATATGATGGAAAATTTTAAACTTTTTGAGACAGGAATTTATATATTCTGGGCAATTAATTATAATCTTTTCATCTGTGATATTGAAGTTTATTCCCAATAATTTTGTTATTGGGCCAAGATTTTCTAGTTCATAAATTGATTCTAGTAGCTTTATTACTTCTTTTAGATCTGTTTCAGATTTAGCAAACACAGGTAAGTCATCAACGTAAATTAAAACTATAGCTCTATTTTTATAATTATAGACACAAGTCAGACCTTTAATTTGATGGAATCCGTTTGTTATTAATTTATTGTGTAATTCCTCATACCAACACTTTCCTGCTTGATGGAGACCATATAGAGCTTTCTTTAATTTCAAAACATGATTTTCTTTTCCCTCTATTATATAATCTGTAGGTTGGGCTATATAGATATCTTTATCAACATTGCCATATAGATAGGCACATTTAACATCAATTAAACTATGTTTCCACTTCAATATACAGATAAAAAGAATCATAAATAAACGGATTAGGACAAAATTGACAACTGGTGAGAATGTTTCCTCATAATCTTGACCTTCAGTCTGATTATTTCCCAAGGCAACGAGTCTAGCTTTAAACCTCTTGGATTTATCTTTATTTTTCAGGGTGTAAACCCACTTCGTCCCCAGAATTTTAGTGGTTTGATTTGGTTTTGGTACTGGTTCCCATACTTGCCTCTTTATCATCATGTCAATTTCCATGTCCATGGCTTTCTTCCATTCCTTTGCTTCTGGTAGTTTCTTTGCCTCCCTAGGTGAACGGGGAATTATTATTTCAGCACAATTTGCCTCTTCTTCACTACTTATCTCTTCAGTGTCTTTTCTTTTAAGTGAAAAATCATTAGTTATTTGACAATATTTGGAAAAAACGTCTAGTGAAGGATCATAATTTATATTATGTTCTTTACAGTAGTTTTCAAGTTCTATATTACTTCTCAAAGTTTTTCCATCTGGAGCAAATACATATATATCTTCCTGTCCTTTAGTCTTTCCCTTTTTTCTAGTTTTTGTGTATCTTCTAAAGGTTACAGACTGGTCAGATTTTAGTTCTGTTTCACGACTCGTACTCTGCTGTGGTTCTTGTTCTGAACTTTCACTGCCTGAGCTTTGATCTTCTACATTTGTATCAGTTAATTCATCATCATCATCAAATTCTGAAGCAACCACTTGCCCGTCTTTTTCTATTCCTAGCTTTTCTTCATTAAAAGTTACATGTTTGCTTTCTATTATGGTGTCCTCCTCGGGTATCCAAATTCGGTAGCCCCTTGTTCGCATACCGTATCCTATCATTATTCCTTTCTTGGCTCTGGGTTGAAATTTATTCCTTTTCTGTTGCGGGATGTGGACATAAGCAATGCAACCATATCTTTTAAGATGTTTCAGAGTTGGTTTCCTTCCATACCAACGTTTAAATTGAATGTCATTTATAGACCGATGGAAAATTCGATTTCTAATATAGTTGATAGTATGAACTGCTTCTAACCATAGATTTTCAGGAATGTTGGAGGACTGTAGAAGAGTTCTCATACCGTCAAAAAGTACTCTGTTCAACCTTTCTGCAGAACCATTCATTTGAGGAGAATACATATTGGTTCTCTCATGTCTAATTCCTAGTTTTCCTAACAATTCTTCTACAGGGCGGCAACAATACTCAAGTCCGTTATCACTCCTAATGGCTCTTATCTTTTTGCCAGTTTGACGTTCTATAAATTCTATGAAACTTTTTAATTTAGTGCAGACTTCATCTTTAGTTCTCATAGCATAGCAAAAAGATCGGCGACTGTAATCATCTAGGAATGTGATAATATATCTAAACCCATGCTTAGACGGAGTAGGGGCTGGTCCCCAAACATCTGTATGGATATGTTGGAGTATTTCTGTTGAACGAATATTATTTGACCTTGGGTATTCTGCACGTGTATTTT
The DNA here is from genome assembly GCA_963930645.1 of Salticus scenicus. NCBI lineage: Eukaryota > Metazoa > Arthropoda > Arachnida > Araneae > Salticidae > Salticus > Salticus scenicus. Next base: position 182,048,487 of record OZ005659.1, read on the forward strand.
TACCATATATACACGGTTCGCACCTAGATTCTTCCCCTTTTAACTTGACTGATGGCTCAACTAAACTTTCATTAAACATTTTCTTTATTGTAGGAATGTTACAATGCCCCAAGCGTTCATGCCAAATCATAATATCATTTTTATCTACTGAATAGGCAAATTCTAGTGTTTCATTTTTATTTTCCTTTCTAGATTTAATGCCGTCTTTTTCTTTAACTATTTTCCTTTTAATTAGTTTTGGGGACCTTTTGTTTTCTTTAATTTCATTTACTCCTCTCCTTTTCAATGGAAGCCCTTTTATAACATAAAAATTATCTTTTAATTTTGCAGACCAAAGATATTTCCAATGAGGGGAAAAAATTTTAAAACCATGGTCTAGTTTTGCGTGCATACCAGCTTTATCCATTTTAGACATGCTTATAACATTTCGATGAATTGTGGGAACATACAAAGTATTAAAAAGGGTTACAGTTTTTATGTTTTGACCTTCTTTTATTGTAAATTTAACTGTCCCTATGCCTTCAACCTCATGGGGAGTAATACCCATTTTTACTGCCGAGTTGTTTTGAGGTTTTCGCATCTCTGTAAAGAATTCCCTGTTCTGGCAGATGTGCGATGTGGACGCACTGTCTAAAGTCCATTCTCTAGTTAATATTTCATTTGCCTGATCACTTTTTAAAAATTCAGAAACATTGCTTTCTGTTATAAGTGCCCCTCGATGAGTTTGTTTAACTTTGTCTTCAATTCGTTGTTTCTTCTTACATTCTCGTATTGAATGGCCTAATTTATTACAAAATTCACATTTTACTTTAAATTTTATATTAGGTTTCAAATTTTCAGTTGCTAAACATTCTACTTTAGTTTCTTCCCTCAAGTTTCTTCTTGTATATTCCTTCAGGATTTCACTTTTAATTTTTAGAAATTTAAAATCATTTGGCTCATAGTTCTCAATTTCTCGGGCTAAATAGTCATACTCAATGGGTAAATTTTCAATTAAAGCATAACATTTATAGTCTTCTGAAATATTTTCCCCAATATCTTCTAACCATCGACAACTATCCTCAATCCTAGCTATAAAGGTTGGCAATTCTTCCTCAGGTAATTTCTTAAGGGATTTAAACTCTTTTAAACAAGAGATTCTATATGACCTATCTGAGGTAGTTCCCCCTATACTGGTTTTCAAGATTTGCCAAATTTCAGCTGGATCATCCAAATGATTAATTTCTAAACAAATATCAGGACTACAATAAGATTTTATTAATCCACATGTTTTAGCTTTGCTTTGCTCTAGTTTAAATTTAGAAATGGGAGGTAATTTTTCTTTTTCAGTTTCACTCTCGAGGCCAATTTTTCTTATCTATCCAAACAATTAAACCTTCACTTTCTAGTTTAATTTTTATATTTCTAGACCAAGAACGATAATTATGTCTAGTTAATAAATGCTGTGGATTTATGTTTGTAGCCATCTTAAAATTTATCTACTTCAATTAATTTCCTTAAACTAGGGAAGGGCTCTGGGCCCATAATCCTCTTGTGGGTTTATTCTTCTGTTAGTTAATTAAAAAAACCCAAATGCAGAGTAGCAGCAATAAGCTCCTTCCCAATGTAGAAAATTTTCTGACACTGGACACGTGAGTACAAGTAAACTCATATATCTCATTAAATAAAATGACATCCTAGTTTAAAATATAGACTTACAAAAGGATGAATGAGATTGAAAAATATGTACTCACATGCCAGTAGGTGATGTTCCTGTACTGGTGTAAATTTCATAATGAAGGAAACAGTCTTGAAAACTACTATTTTTATTAAGATTCAACTTGAATCATGCAATTTAACTTCAAAACTTTAAACATAACTTTCAAAAATAACAAAGAAAACAATTGATATTTGTTTAATTAGAGTCATTCACCTATTACGACTATAAGCCGAAAAAGAAATTTTTAGAAATGAATCGTACATTACGGAACCGGCAGCATCCAAAAACATCGTCGAAAAGCAAAGCCAGCTGATGTGCAGTACACACCCCTTTTAAATGAACCGCGATGCTGTCTAGAAGATTCGCTGGCAGTTAAAGAAACAGTTAGCTGTACTGCCATTAATTTCACATGCAAATTTATGCAATTTAAAAAGGAATAGGAAAAATAGGTGAATGATTTTATATTTGTACCCAAGTGCTGTTTAATTGATTAATAGTTACAAATTTTGAATAGAAACTAAATTAGATAATTGCAATCGCAAGAAACTGAGTTGAATTAAAAATACTGCGAAAGCAGCGCCGCTTGCTTGGTGGTAGCGGTTAGCGTTTGAGTTAACTAGAAGAATGTAAACAAAGTGGTATTTTTACCTATTATAGTTATTTTACATAAAAAGGAAGTAAATTAATTTAGCACTTGAATACATTTTGTTAGAAATAAAGTTACTTAAACATAAAACCTCCGGAGGTAAGAAAAAAAAAAAAAGTGTTTGTAATGCTGACGGGAAAAATGAGAGAATGGCGAATTTAGCCAACAGATTATTTAATTTTCTTGAATATATAATGAATAAATTTTTCTATTTTTGATATTTATAATTTAAAAATACATTAAATTTCTACAACTTAAGAAATAAATTTTAGTTTTGTTTTAACTATAAAATAAGGTAAAACTAAAGAAATTTTTTTTAATTATTTTTCTAAGTATTTTATTTTATTTTAAGTATATCCAAAACAATATTAAATTTTGTTTTTAAATTACAAAAAATAAAAAAATTACAGAGAAATGATGATTTTAATTGCATATATAATTATTATCCAAATTAAATAATTACTTCTCCAATCAATACAACTTCTTGAAAAATCAAAGTATAGGATTACGATACTATTAAATTATTACAGGCAAAGAAGTGTTATCCTTAAATGTAGATTTTAAATGTTAATCAACATACTTTCTTCTTCGACAACGCCATTTTTTTTTTTTTTTTTTATCCTTCTGTGGACGAAATAAAATATTTCACTTCACCTGCTCTCTATTATTAACAAGCTAAAAGGGTTTACGTAATTTATAGACATTAAAAGGAAAACAGGAAGCTCAAACCAAGATTTAAGTACACCTGCTAACTATTTTTTACACTTTGTTTTACAGCAATTTTTTATCTGTTTTTCTTTATATTTGTTATTTAGTGTTTTATAAAATTAAAATTTATTTTTTAAATTATAAAAATTTATTGTATTTTTAAGTTATAAATATATTATATTCAAGAAAATTAAACAAACTTTTATATATTTTTCAAAATTTAAATTCATTTATAAAATAAATTAAAAATAAATAAAAAATTTAGATTCAATAAAACATTAAAGAAGAAGGAAAAAAAAAAAAAGTTTCGTAGGTAGTCTTGAACCGATGTTGTCTGGGTAGAAGACCAGTGCTTTGCGCTCACGCCACTGGGGCGCTGCCTCGTCTGCGAAATAACTTGTAGTATTTAAAGATTACTGAAACTTTAAATGCTTTTTTCTTGAAATTCTGTGAATAGTGGGTCCTACTGCTTTAATATGTTGTTACCTTCATAGTGTACTACAATCCTACGCAATTTCGTTCCGATTTGAATTCTCCATGTCGTGACCTCTCCCTGTTAGTTGAAAATGTTTTGATGATTGAAACTAAAGCAGTAATGTAATAGTTTTTCATTTTCAATTTTTTGTAGTTCCACAAAGTTGTAACATTATACATATAATTTGATGATTTATTACTGAAAAGTGTTTAAAAATTAAAATTGCTTTTTTTTTTTTTTTTTTTTCTTTTGTTATTGGTACTGATTTTCCAATGCATAACATATCTATTACTTTAGAAAAATGAAGTTTCTTCTCTTAAGAAAATAATTCAAGAAAAGGAAGAAGCTTTAAGGTCGGAACAAAAGTTGTACCAAGCCGCTACAGAACAAATTAATGATTTGATACAAGAGTTAAATGAAAAAAAAGCTCAGGCTGCTGTTACTGAAAAATCGCTAAGGGATGCATTAAATCAAGAACAGCAAGAGATTAAAGCTCTGCATGGTATGATGCAACGGAAACGAGAACAGTATGCTTCAGAATTGGCTGCTATGCAGTCAAAGATGCAACAGGTAAATCATTTATTCATGAAATAAAAATATATTTATAAAATATAAAATGAATAAAAAATTTGTTAGTAAACACTATAAATCGCAACAATTACACATTTGCTTTGGATTGAAATAATGAGCATGACCTTTTATCAAATAAAAAAAATCTGGAGTGACTCCACTCGACTTTCCGAACATTGAGTAACTAACAGTTTTGTAGATAAAATAAAGAAAGAGGAGTTGCTAAACAAACAAAAAAGAGAAAACCATAACAGAGTGTTTGAGTATTTTTCTCCATATATCACACAAGGTTTTATTTAACGCTACTAAACTTTGAGCCCTTAGATCATAAGGATAAAGAATTTTTCGTTGTGTCCCTGTAAAAATCTATAAATGCTAGATTCACCAAAATGCTTATAGTTAGTGCAACAGTGATTTATAATATTCATACAAATTTTCAGCTCAATTGAATAAGGCGTTTAGATGCTATCGCTGGTCTCATAGGCCATAAAGATAAATAATTTTTCTTTGTGTGCCTGTAAAAAAACTGTAAGTGCTAGATTCACCAAAATCTATACAGTTGGTTCAAATGTGACCTATAACATGTGTATAAAGTTTTTGCTCAATTGAATAAGGCGTTTAGATGCTATCGCACTTTTAAGATTTTGGTCCTTGGCCATAATGATAAAGAATTTTTCTTTGTGTCCCTGTAAAAAAACTATAAGTGCTAGATTCACCAAAATCTATACGGTTCGTACTATGGTGACTTACAATATACGTACCAACTTTCAGCTTATTCGAACAAAGCGTTTAGACGCTAGCGTGTTCACTCACAGACATACATACATACATCATCGTAAAAATAGTGAAAACGGACTCGTTGGACCTCGAAACGTATAGAAACATCAAAATCTCGAATTCGGATTTTTGACATGATTACAATACTTTCCTCACTATAGTGTTCAGAAAGTAAAAATTGTAGGCATGAGTGCAACATAAAAATTTGCAACATTGTTTCTTTTTTCTAATTGCATTGCAAATTCTATTAAGATTGAAGACAAACAGGTTTGTTTTTGATAATTTCTTGTTTGAATTGCCATAAACATGGAATATGTTAAGGTAGAGCTACTTTGTATTTCAAAATTATTTATCATTGGATTTTTTTTTTTTTTTAATTACTGTTTTTTTTTTTTTTTTTAGGTACTAGTTGATGAATTATTTTTTGTTGTTTATTGCATACGATTGTGTAAGAAATATTTTCAAAATTGGCGTAAATGAATGTGAATTATTATAGTGAATTACTATACTTACACCTAAATGAAAATAGTATCTATGATCAAGCTAAGTGAAAATCTTACATTAAGAGGGGACAATACCTAATCCCGCCGACAGCCATGGCCAATGTAATTCTATGGGAAAATTTGTTTCGACAATTGCGCATTACCTAATGTATATTTTTTAATTCTGTTTTCGCAGTCAGAAAATTCATAACCGTTAAATGTGTACTCATTTTTGAAAAATTCATTTTTTTTAGTTTTTACATTTTAATTTTGAGTTCAAAAATGCAATTTTTCACAAAATGCATTCTTCTCATTTTCTAGTCGCAAAATGAAACACTAAATTTTTAAAAAATCAATTTTTTGGAAAACAAGTACTAATTTAACTCTTATGAATTTTCTAAATGTGGAAACAGAATTGAAAAATATTCATTAGGTAAGGAGTAATTATGTAAACAAATTTTCCCGTAGAATAACATGGGCCAAGGCAGCCGGCAAGATCAGGTATTGTCCACTCTTAAATGAAATGATCATACATAGAAAAATAGATATAAGCAAAATGCACTTTGTAGTAAAAATTAATATTAAATTATTGCAAGTTTTTAAATAACGGTTTTTTATAGATGAAAACTACATATATTTTATGGAAAGGTTGAATAAATTATAATTTAAAAAATAACCAGGCCAAGGAATCAAACCTAGGTATTAGAATAACAATCTAATGATATTAATAGTGCTCTAATATCTTACCACTCATAGCCACCAACGCTCGTAAATATGTTCGTGAATAAATATGTATAATTAATATAAAATATGTATATATATATAAATATGAATATGTATAAATATGTATAATGCTCGTGAATAAATATATATAATTTCATTTGACACTTCATAGTTATTCAATGTAATCCATTAGCATTTAGGCTTTATAAATCTAAAAAAAAAAAGAAAAAAAAATGCATATATTGGATTACATTATTTGTTAAACAGATGAAATTAACATCTTAAAATGAGCAAATTCTGATGTCAGATATTTGCTTTTTGGTTTAATAGGATAAAGGACTTTAGTTTCTTCATTGTAGCAGTATCCTATGTGAGTAGTGGTTTTTCCGCTTACTGAATTGTCTGTGTGGGATATATAGCCAGTTTCGAAATTCTTTTTTCATCTGACAGCAGGGTCAATCATTTTATCGTCAATTTACTGAACAAATGAAAAAAAAACAAAAAAAAAACAAAAAAAAAAAAAAAAAAAACAGTAATAGTTGAAATATACAACATTATGTATACAGGAGTAGAAATTAAGAAAATAAAAAGATTGATCCGCTAGACCAGTAAATTTCAGATTTTACTGACTGGTTCATACATACTTTGACTGATCCATTCTATTATATTTAAAAAAATGTTTGTTTTATTCAGACTTCGTTTATTTGTAAATTTACATGTTGAATATATTTTTTTTGTAAATTATTTTTAAAAAATACAAATGAAGTTTTATATAAATAAAAAATTTATCCTTTAATAAACGAGCTTAATGTCACATATTTACTATTAAAAATTAACAGTAAAAAAGTTTTAAATGAAAATTTACAGAGTACATGTGGTATTGACAATTATAAAGAAGTACACTTTTACTATTGTTATATGTTATAACATACTATTTTGTGACAATTTTCTGGGCAATTTTAGAGAAAAGTAATTAAAAAAAAAAAAAAAAAAAAAAAAAAAAATTAAAAAGCTTCACTGGTGGGCCACTAGAATTTGTATTTTGCTGATCCATGAAATATTTTTGTGATCCCGGTCCAACGAATCATTTAGTATCGAGCCCTGCGTGTATAAGGATTAATTAATATGTAGAATAAATTTTGCCGAGATATCTTAATTATTATTATTTAGCAATAATTAAAACATCTCATTACCTCCTCATATTATGATAAAAATATCATCTAAAAAGAACAATGTTCTGAGTCTTATATTGAACCAGTGTATCTTTTAGGCCTGGCTGTTTTCAACTTAGCAATTAGATAATGGGCCTTTCTTTTAGATTGAATTAGTAGTGTTTTTCAAATTACTAAAGGTGACTATTGCTCTAGATACTACTTACTTTTGCCGATCAGTTTTGATTCTTTTCTTTAAAATATTAAAATTTCAAATAACAACTTAATGTTGGCACTTTATAATTTGTTGCTATAAACATTTCTTCCTGGAAAGTTGCTGTAAATTAATCTTTCAGCTATATGTTTTCATAGTCATTTTTAAATTAGTACTTTTAGTTAGATATTTTTTTTTTTTTTTTTTTTTTTAAAGTGGTCTGCAAATTATTATTATTATTACTATTTTACTTTTATTTATTTATTAAGTAAAACAACAGAAGTCTAATATGATTATAAAAGTTTCTTTAAAAGGATTGAGTAATGTTTTGTATTTATCACATGCAAATCTCAATCATGGGCGTCGGCAGAATGGGGCAAGGGGGGCACTTCCCCCCCCCCCCCTGGAAAATTCTGATAAGCATTTTTTTCTTTAACTTTAAAACTATGCTATCAGAATTATATTAAAAAAAATATTTTTTCAGTTGTGCCCCCCCCCCCCCCTCTGAAATTTTTTCTGCCGACGCCACTGATCTCAATAAAAGAAGATCTAGAATGTGTTAGGGAGAAATTTCTGAGATCTGAATATTTTCTGTCCCCTGTCTTTGAGTAAGACATTTTTTTAATGTTACATGCTTTTTCATAAAAAATTACTTAAATCAGAGAAAGATCATGTTCAATATCCACCTTTGATTCAAATTACAAGCTTATTTGATTTTTTTTTTTTATCAAATATAATAATTTTATCTATAATTATAATAATAATTAGTAAATTGCAGGAACAAATAGGTTGTTAGTAATTTGGATTTATGTTTATGAAAACTTTTACTATTTAAATGGCAGGTACCAAATTTATTAATTCTGAATTGGCATGCGATTTTTATGCTGGTGTGTTGAAAGGATGCACACTGGATTTTCGTTGTAATTTATGAAGTCATTAAATGTAAATATATTTTTAAAGGCAATTTTCATTATAGAAGCATACTTTGTTAAATAAAATAAGTTTGTTATTATTTATTTTCAATCATTTCACTTTAATTATTATTATGATGAAATAGAGTTAGTATTTTTTTACGTGTTTTGTATTAATCCAATAAATTGCATGAAAGTTTACTTTTATATTGACGTATCTATTTTTAATTAATTAATTAGTATAAGTATAATAATTGAATTTTCTATACTTATATTAGGTTTTAAAAAGAGATTTTAAAAGGTACTTATAATTTAAGATCTTTAAAATTTGTATGTTAAACCATTTTTCCTTTCTTCTTTTTTCCTTTTTAAGGTGACGGTGGACTTTCAAAATGGCAAAATTTGACTAAGAATTCAATATTTCAATTTTACTAAAATATAAAATTACTTAACAGTAGTAATGTGTGACAAAAAGAATTTTTCAATTCTCATCATTCTATGCTGAGTTATATGAGTTTAATTTTCAAAAATGACACTGAATCTATCGTAAAATGAAATCTTTAAACATAATTTTCTCAAAATGAATTTTTACGCAGTTGCGTCAAGTTAAAAATGTTCCACATGTCTTATTTTTTGTTGAATCTTTATGAAACTTCATTAAAAGGTTTCTTATATATTTTAGCACAAAACTTAGTTACAATTTTCTATTTTTGATTTTTAAAACTTTAAAATTTTGAAATTAAAATAAAAACTACCAAATTGTTTTTGAAAAAAAAAAAAAAAAAAACTGATTTTTTTTTTTTTTTTTTTTTTTTTCCGCTTACTATGATTGTAAATAAAAAACTAACTTTTGCTAAAAACATCTAAAGCTACCTGTAAAAAAACATTTGGAAGCTTAAGACTAAAATTAATGTGCAAGGAGCATTTTGAAATTTAACAAATGAAATTTATCATCTCTAAATAAGGCTGCATACCTGCTAACTCTCCCGTTTTTCAGTCCTATCTCCCGTTTTTGCGTTTTAATGTGTATTTCTCCCGTTTTTCTAATTTTTTCGAAAAATCGGGACTAAAAACTCTAATTTTTGACCATGTTGGTATTCATTTAAAACTTACTTTATGTGATTTTAGAATCTCTAAAGAAACAGAATCCTTTAATACTTCTCGCTCACGTAATTATTTTTAACTGCCACCCCCCTTCCCATTTTCCCTCTCTCCAATCAATGATCAAACGTCCTTTGATGCTCAAACTTTTTTTATTCTTGAGGGCACATTTGAATTTTTAAGGGCACATTTTACATTTATAATCTAAACACTTAATTTTAAAATTTATTATAAATATGCATACAGAAAAGAAAAAAGTCTATGTTTTAACTTTTTTTACTTGTTGTTAATATGCTGATTGTCACACACAATAGTTTTATTTATATTTACAGCATTTATCTACAGTTTGTAGGTTATTTTCTACAAAGGTAGTAATGGAAAAAAAAATTAGATTGGGACAAGAAAAGTTGTTTCCCACCTCCCTTTCTTTTCCAAACAAAGAACAGGCAAGATGCAGCACCCTCCTGAAATTATCTAGGGAAACTCTGGATCAATGTTCATAAAAACTTATTTTATTAGATTTTAGAACCAACTGAAGTGATAGAAGTGCTCAATATTCTTTACATATGTAGTTATTTTTAGACTGCGATAATGAACTTGTTAACTATTTGTTTTTCCCCAATAAATTTAAAATGTAAATCACCAAACAAAAGTTATATTAGGTCTTTTTAGTTAAAATGTATCATGTATTGAATAAAATAGATTTTTTTTTGTTTTTCTCCACGAAACCGTAAATCTCCCTTTATCTCCCTTAAAATTACGTAAAATCTTCTGTTTTTTTCCCCACCGAGGTTAGCAGGTTTGAGACTGTATGAAACTATAACTTTTTCCAGTAATAGATTTATAATTAATGTTTTTTATTTTGAAAGTTCACCATCGCCTTAAGTGAGTAATCCAGTGATATTTTGTAAGTATAATTGTTTCTTCTTTTCTACTCCTAGTTAAAAAACAAAATGAAAGAAGAACACTCAATGGCTCTTCAACGGTTACAAGAAGAAAACAGTCAGCTGCAGTCTCTGAATAGAATAGAATCAGAGTAATATATTCTGATTTAAATTTAATACTTTTTAATATCTTCCTTGTGCTGTTAATTTTGTAAATCTTTTAATTTTATTTATCTTAGAAAACAGCAACGAAGTTCAATCGAAATCACACGCCTTCAACATGAGATAGAACAACTTAGGTCTTCACGTGAGAAATTTGAAACTCACCAAGCAGCCATGCAGCAAAGTCAGGAGGATCTACGGCATCAAATTCAGCAACTTGAGAAACACATCGAACAACTTATGTCTTCTCACCAAGAGGAAGAATACAGTTACAAACAGAGAATCAACGAAATGAGTAATAAAATTCAGCAAACTGAACAAGGCCGATCCTCTCTAGTTCAAGAACTTCAAAATGCACAATCAGTTTGTAGTAGTTTGGAAGCCGACAATTCTTCTTTAAGACAGAGATTAGAGGAAATAAAACATCAGTTAAATTCATCTGAACAAGAAAAAATGAAGTTGCAAAATCGATTAGAGGTATGGAAATTTTAAAATTACAATGATTTATTATTTTTCTTATGACAGTTATATAATTTTGTGGACTTATCAAATTTTAACAATTTTCTCTGTCTTATAAGTTAGAAATGTATGTAATATAATGGAAAAATGATTTAAGCATTTTCATCTCATTCAAAAGTCTTTTTTTTTTTGTGTGTGTGTGTATAGATATATATATATATTATTATTATTATTTTCTCCAATCTGTCAAGCTACTAATGTTATTTAAAAGCTAGGGTTAAAAAAATTCATTATTATTTTTCTTATTTGAAAGTGTGAAATGATAAAATATATGATTACCTTTTTGACTTGATGCCCTGTTCATTATCATCTTGATAAAATTAGCCTTCATTTTATAGTGATCACAATTCTGTATTGTACTACTCTGCTTGAGACTAATGTTATAGCTACAACAATCTATTGAAATTTACAAAAAAAAATTAAAATAAATAAAAATTTTAATCATGGGTTTTGTATAGAGAGGTGATCGAAACTTAGTGAGGGATCAAGTGGCCAAGTTCAAAAAAGCTAATCCCCCCCCCCCCCCCAAAAAAAAAAAAAAAAAAAAAAAAATTATGTAAAAACAAAAAAGATAAATTAGGTAAATACAACATGTTCTTGGAGGTTGTACTGCAGAATGCTGAAAAGTAAGTAAATGTGATCTTCAATAAACACTCATGCTTGGAAACACATTCTTTTTATTTAGGACATTTTTTTTTTTTTTCTTTTCTGGAAGAATGAAGAGGTCAATTATTTCTGTACGTTCGGTTTGGTGGAAAGCTCTTTTGCTATTTGAGTGTTTCTTACTCCTGATCATCCTTGACATCTTTATCCAAAACATTGGTTGTTTTTCTTTGTTATGAAGGACAAAAAAAAAAAAAAAAAAGTCAAAATAATGACTGTATTAAATTTTTGTACCCTGAAAGTAAAGAACACCATGTCATGAAAATGTAATTTTTAAGAAATGAATAATGTTATAATGAAATACATTTGTCATGAATAAAAGAAATAAACATGGTTTTATTTTCCACTCTCCTATCACCTTTATTATAACTGAACACAGTGCTTATTGTCTACATATAAATCAAAATATACAAATCAAAATCATGGGGCTAACAATTTTCACAAAATGGACATGGTATTCTTACCTTCGGTGTACAGATTTATGTTTAGCTAAAAAATAATAGTTATCTTCTGTTAATAGCTGAGTATTGTTAAAATTTTATAAAACAATATCAGGGTCTACCTCTTATGAGTAAATATTATTTAAGATAACATTAAATCCATTTAACATCTTATAACTTTTGAAAATTGCTATTTTGTGTTTAAGTAATTATCTGTATTTATTTTTTTTAATATTTTGTTTTGCAGGAAATAAATGATGAAAAGAATAAATTATTAGAAGCTCTAAATACATCAGAAAAGAAAATACAAGAGGTTATCCATTCAACTGAAAAAAGAGTACAAGAAGCACAAGCAAAGGCTGATTCTTCATCAAAAGACATGCAGAATATTCTTAATGAACAAATAAAAGGAATAGAGCAATCATTACAGGAAAATTACTCTAAAGAACTGCAGAGTATGAAACATGAGGCAGAGAATATTAAGAAAGAAGCAGATGAAAGAATATTAAAGGCAGAGAATGAAGCCAATTTGAGATTAGAAGAATTTCAGGAAAGTTTGTATGAGAGACTAAATAAAATAAATGCTGAATCTGAAGAAAAGATCAAAGAAGTGGTCCAAGAGAAAGAGGTAAAATTTATTTAACCATATAAATAGGTACAAAAATTTAAATAATGAAAAAAAAATATATGAAAAGTATTGTATGTATGTAATCTAGAGACAATTTAATCTTATTATCTTTTTAAGTTAAAAGTGTACAGTGAATTGCCATTGATAATCTGGCATCGGCAGGAAATAGACATTGCTAAATTACCAATTTTCCCAGATTATAGATGTTCTGAAAATTTATGAAAATAAACGTTCAATCATAACATACAAAGAAATATTTCTTAAAAAATAATTTAAAAAAATTTATACTACCCTATTAAAAAAGTAAATTATTAAAATAATGTTTGAAATAAGCACAAGAAGCACATCCACTCCTGTAAAAGCACACTGCTTTTTAATCTTGCCAATTAAAAATTACCATAATTTTGAGCTTGTGTATTCCTGCTTCATTTGAACATGCTAACAACGTAATTCAATCCTTATACTCTTTTATTCTTAAATAAGATGGTTTGTTTTCACATGCGAAGGCAAACATCTTAGAAAATTCACATCAATCCTTAAATCAGTAAAATTAAATGAAAATCTGTAAATTTTACTGATGATCTATAAAAGTTCTCAAATATGCTGTTCTAAGGTCATCTGCGAGTAAACCCATTGAGATTTATGAGTATGAGTGGAGAGAAAAAAATAAATAAATGAAGGAATGAAAAATAAAGGTCTTCAGTTGTAGATTATTGATGCTTCACTGTATAATTTATTCTTCAGTTTTTTTTTTTTTTTTTTTTTATTCCATGGCTTGGCTATATGAAAAAGAGTATTCATAAATTATTAAAAATTAGCTTTAGATCACTGATGACACCCAGCTCAAAAATCAGTTATACATTAATTATTATAAATATTGATTTTCTTTTCTTTTTCTTTGTTCTGATTTTCTTTCTTTTTTATGGTACCTTAAGTTTTTCATTTATGTTAACAAATGCATATTTTATTAAAGCGTAACACAAACATTTTAATTTTTTGAAAATTTGTCTTTCACCTACAAAAGCAACCAGTTTTGTTATCATTTTTGAGTGGTGGAAAAAAAAAGGAATTAAAAATAGAGGTCTTCAGTTTTGGATAATTGATGACTCACTGTATAATTTTTTCTTCAGTTTTTTTTTTTTTTTTTTTTTTTTTTTTTTTTTAAATTTCATGGCTATTTGAAAAGGAGTATTAATAAATTATTAAAAATTAGCTTTAGATCACTGATGACACCCAGTTCAAAAATCAGTTATATATTAATTATTATAAACTGTAATAATATTGATTTTCTTTTCTTTTTTCTTGTTCTGATTTTCTTTCTTTTTTATGGTACCTTAAGTTTTTCATATATGTTGTTAACAAATGTATATTTTATTAAAGCGTAACACAAACATTTTAATTTTTTGAAAATTTGTCTTTCACCTACAAAAGCAACCAGTTTTTTTTTGATATTTGATAAATTGTTGCAGTGGCGGCTCGTGCATCGAAAATAGGTGAAGAGGCACACTGTATTTTGCACTGTTTTCATTTATAAAATATAAATTTACGTTTAAGTAAGTATTTTTAGTTAATTTTAGCCAAGACCATGCTTAATAAAAGTTATGCATTGAAAATACTTAAATATTATTTTTGAGCTCTTCACCTATTTTCAGTTCGCGAGCCGCCACTGAATTGTTGATGCTAAAATAAAAACAGATGAATAAAGCAGTTTGTTTTTATTTTCAACCTTTTAATGTATTACAAGTTGCAGTTAATGATTGCAGCAAAAAACTTGTATATGAGAGATTTAAAAGTGCCTTATATTACTACATTAAAAAAAAAAAAAAAAAAAAAAAAATCTAAGAGAGTAAATTGATCTAATAAGACTAATGTTCTGCCAAAACATACAGTGTTAAACTTGATGCTATCAGTGACCTAAATGTTATTGTTTGTTTATTTTATTTTATCTTTAGCTTAATGATATTTTTAAAATTCTCTTACAAAGATGAGATTCACAATTTAAATTGACTGTAATTTTAGAAAATCTGTTTTTAATTGCGATTTTTGTTTTTTAGCTTGTACAGAAAGAGTTGAAAAATTTTACCAATTCTGTGAAAGAATTCTTGTGTCGAATTTTTCCGAATATCACTGTTCCACAAATTGTAAGTATTGCAATAATTTGTACAAAATTCTATTTTAAAATATTTATTTACAAAATATTAAAAATTTTATTAGTAGTATTTAACGGTAAATTTATTCCTGTTTATATGTGTGTTTTTAATGTATTTGTCAACTTAAAAATCTTTTCTATTTTATAGGATAATAAATTATCCATAGTTGAATATGAAAAAGAAGTTATTTCTCATCTTGAAAAATTAAAAGAAGATGCAAGAGATTCAAAAGATCTTGAAAATATGATAAAAAAGCTTGAAGAAAATACAGCAGAAAAATTAAACCTGGAAGCACAAATTAAAAATTATGCCTGTGTTTTAGCAGAAACAGTAAGAAGCTCTTTCTTATTTCATTATTTGTAGTGGTATTAATTAGTAGAGTTCATGAAAGCGATAAAAATTTAGTAGTTCATAAGGACTACCTGGGTTTTGATTTAGTGGTCTAAGTATGTATAAAATAGTAGAGAAACAAACATATGCATGTGCTCACCTTTTATAAATGTTTTTACTGCATATATTAATGCTTTAATGATCATCATAAGTACTTTAGTTTCAAATTATATTAAACAGAAACTTTGTAAATGTTTCCCTTTTATTAATATTAATTTCTGCAAAAGTAGGAAGGTGATAATTTTAATAATTATAATTGAAGCTTATAAACTATGCTTGCAATTCAGCAATTCAACTCGAATAAAATGCACAAAAAAAAAAAAAAAAAAAAAAAAAAAAAATATCTGGTGTTGAAAGATGAAGAATGTACATGAATTGCAAAATATCATAGCATACAGCAATTGTTTCTGTTTGATAAAATTAAGCATGATTCTTTATAAGAAAAAAAAAAAAAAAAATATATATATATATATATATATATATATATATATATATATATAAATATTTTAGGTAACAAATTTTGTCATCCATGTGTGTGATTTTGTCTATATTTGTTGATGAACTATCAACAATTGTTGCTATGTTACCATACTGGTATAAATCTCAGATATATGTTTAAAGTCAAAAGTTAATGGTAGTTATAGTGCTTTATTTTCTTCTATCTCACTAAACAATAAAATGCAGGTTTTATTATTATTATTATTATTTATTTATTTATTTATTTATAATCTTTCATTTTAATGAACTACTTCAGCATTTTATTTTGGGAAATTAAAAATTTTCATTTGTAGAAATTTAAGGTTTTTATTCTCATCATTCACATAACATTTAAAAATTATTTTGAATTTACAGTATGGTGTGTAAGTATTATCTTTTTTAATTATTTGTAAACAATTATTTAATTATTTACTACATGTACTAACAGTATTTGATCTTACTTGCTCTAGGGGTGGAGGTGGGGAAGGTGTTACCAGAAAGATTTTCTTCTTTTTTGAGTTGTCAATTATTCCTAAAATTCTAATCATTCTATTAAACACATTGTAATCAATCAATAAATTTCATTGTTGCTTTGTCGTTTCATTATTATTCATCTGCTTTGAAATTTTGCTTTTTTAAATCCATATGACTCCTATTCTGGTCTTGGCAGGCTGGGGGAGTGTTGCCGGTGTGAAACTAGTTTAACCCCACAGGCAAGTCACCAGACTTGCTGCTTGCCTCCTTCCTTCCTTCCTTTCTTAAGTTTCTTAAATTATTTTTTCATAAATTTTGATATAGTTTATGTTTTTAAGTTAAGATTTGTTGTGTTAGTTTATTAATTCATTTGTGTTGCAGGCTGTTAATTAATAAATCTGGTTTCTTTAAATATGTGTATTTCATCCCCTGATGAAAATTTTTTTTTCATTTTTCTGAACTTCTCCTACATAAAGAAATTTTTAATCTTATTGGTCATTGGTGTTTCAGTGATCTTGTATCTGTTGCTTGGTTTCTACTATGATTAATATATCATCATTATTATATATATATATATATATTATATTTATTATTATATTTTAATATTATATACCTTTTCAGACATTGCAAAAAAAAAAAAAAATGAAATGATATCAATAGGAGATCATGAACAATTTGAAAAAGAAGAAAAATTAATGAAAAACTTTTAAATTGGAGGCATACAATAATACAATATGTCTTCAGGGGCCTTGATTGCATGTTGTATGCAAAAGGTGTAAATTTCTGTTGTACTGTAACTATAAGCATATGCAGACCTGCCAACTGCTAGGAATAATTTGTAGTTGCTACGAATTTGAGCTGTAAATACAAATTTTTATCTAGCACCAAAACTGCAACATTTCGAACTGCGTTTTGCCTTGCAATTTCCAATCTTTCTACATCCACACCATAAATGTCAACCTTCATTTTAAACTTGCTTTATTAGTTTCTAGAATGTATAAAGAGGTAGAATTAAATTAAATAAAAACCTTCCAAACTTGCATCATTATTGGGCCGTAAAAACTTCATCTGTCGTGAAGTTTACTTGACAATGAATTCAGTGGGTGGTTCTCTCCAAGAGGTGTCGCCACGCTCCATCCGTGGTGACACCTCACCTCATGGAGAGAGCCACCCACTGAATTCATTCTCAAGTAAACTTCACGACAGATGAAGCCACCGAGGAGGCCTGGATGCCCAGGTGAAAAATTTACGGCCGAATAATGAGGCAAGTTTGGAAGGTTTTTATTTAATTCAATTATAGTAATGTCTCGTTTAATTTATATAATTTCTAATGTTTTGAGGTAGAATTGTTGAATGTTTCTCATTCATGTATTTTTTTGTGTGTGTGTCCTCCACATTCCCCACCCGCTAACAATTAGTAAACAAACGCCTTGCGAATTCTAATCTTTCTCCATCTGCAATATAATTGCCAATGTTCTTTTTAAACTTATTAGATTACAGAACTTATAAAGAAGTAGAATTGTTCAATATATTTCATTCATTTTTTAAAAATCCCCCACCCCTTAATGATCAGTGATCAAACGCCCGCAGAAGCCTTTGAATGTGTAAACATTTATAGTTTAACATTTAAAATAATTATCCTAATGCTAAGATTGCATTTTTTTGCAATCATTATAATTTATAATTTCTTAAGTTATACACATAATTAAGCACACAAATAAAATATATTTTTAATGGGTAGAATTTTTGCTGAAATTTAATAACTAGTTGATTATAGTGTAAAACCGTAATTCTGTATTTTGAATGAAATTATTTTACGCCTGGTTTCATAAATCATGTTTGTTTCTGAAAACAGTCATTTACTATATATGAACACTAATACAAAATATTTAGATGGAAGTAATAACTTTTAAAAATATTTAATCTGAGGTGGGGGGGGGGGGGGAAGGTAAAAAAAAAAAAAAATAAATAAATATGCTGTGGCTGAATTTTGGCTGCAAATAATGCTGGATGTCTGGCATGCGGCTAAGCTGGCATCTATTGTATGTGTAATATACATACGTTCATTTGTTTAGGATTCATGTGTTGCATGATGAAAATGAACCAATCAACCATGAACTCTATTCTTAAAAGTGGTGTGCTACTAATTTTCATTTTCAAAGATTGGCAGATCTGCATATGCCAAGAATTTTACAATACACAAGGTCCTATTAAGATAATTTAAATCTATGTTCAATCTTCAAAAAGAACTGGAAATAAAAATGTGGCAAATGCACAAATCAACAATCTGATAAGAATGTTGAATGTTATGTAAAATAAACACCCAGTTTCCGGATATTGTGATTCAGCACTTGCAACATGCAACTTGCTAATGCTCCTGAGGATGAAAGGAACACAGTAGGGGTTCCCAACTACCAATGTTTCAAAATCCAAAGTTGATTGAATAAAAAAATTAATAAAATCCTATGATATAATTTGTTCTATAAAAATGGAACAAATTGATGAATTGCTAAAGCAAAGATGCATTCGATTGGAAATACTTTGTAGGATAAAAATAGTGGGTGATTTAGATGTTTAAATGTTGAATTAATTAATTCATAGTATTCATGTATTTTTATATTTTTATTTTGTTCTAAACAAGATTATATTTTTGTCTAAAGAAAAGTTAAATAACTTTTTGTTTTAACTGTATAAGAACAAAAATTAATAGATAACTATCTTTAAAGATTTTCTATTGAAAACATTGATTCAAAACCTGGCTAAAACCTTAAGGTAATTAGTAAGAAAAGAGTGCCACACAATCTTGTAACAGGAGATAGAAATTTTATGTGCATAAAATTTGCTGTTAAAAATTTTTTGTACTTTTAAAATGTAATTTTCTTATTAATCCAATTTGATTCTGAAGATGACTAAAGTTCAGATTGTAAGAATATAGTACAGTTTTCAAATGATCAAAATTATTCATTCTGAATTAAGTATTGTTAATTTAAGATATATTTTCAAACTAAAATCTGCTTTGCCTTAAAACTGCTTTGCATTAGTTAAAATTCTTGCTCTCTGTCTTCTTAGAGTATTTAAAATATTTTATAAAATATGTCCGTGCTTTCTTTTTTTTTCTTTCTTTCTTTTTTTAAGTTAATTTTTATGCTTCATTGAATAATCTTAGTTTAAAATATTTCTATTGTTCATAATTTAAATCTTCTTGAATTTGATACCTGTTGATGAGCAAAGTTGCTTATTTTTGTAGGAAAGTATTTTGAAGACATTACAAAATAATGTTGAAAATGAAGAAAGAAAGTGGAGAAAAGAGCTTCAAAGTAAAGATGAATGTTTAAAAGAAGTAATTTTGTATTTATTGCTTAATTTTTTTTTTTTTTTCTTTCCCACTAATGTATATATTATCAGCTGAGTAACTTTTGTTGAGATCTCTTATCAGAAAATGACTGAAAACCAGCTATTGTACATGATTATTATATCCATGCACGATTTCAATAAAAGAGCTTAAAATTAAGCTACAAAATGAAGCAAAATTTTTAGTTTTGAGATTCCATGTATATATATCAATTATGGCCCTAATTTTGTGCTTTTAATTTTCTCTCTTCATCTTATACTATTAAGTGAGCAATATTTGTATATATATTTCACTGTTCTCGAAAACGGTAGCTCGGACAGTCACGAGATTTAACACAAAGGTGCCCCCTGAAGGATCATTGTGCACATCAAAGTCAGAATTTCGAATTTCTGTTTAGTTTTCTTTTAATTAATAAAAATATGAAAATAATAAGCTAATAATAGCAAAAAATTAGCTATTTAAATTTAATCCATAATTTAATTGTTGCCAAAAAAAAAAAAAAAAATACGAGTTTATTTTTTTTTTTTCAACAGGAAAATAAATACATTTATCTAAACATGAACAATACTACACACTACTGATTGCAGAGCTTCCAAATTTGGCATATAGGTACCTGGGACCCTGCAGGTGTGCACCTCATCGAGATTTTTTCGAATTTGAATTTTTTAAATTAATGTTTGTTCGATTTTAAACATTGGCTTTTATGTTTCATTTTTCATGAATTTATTCTTCGATTGTAATCGTCTGCGTATCTTAGCAACGGCTATATTATGCAATTTATTTTTTATTTAATACATTTATTTGAGGGCGAATCTTTTTTCTCTTTTTAATTTATTAAATATATTAAATTTAAAATTTAAAAACTTATTTATAACAGTTATGTTTATGTATAATTTTTGTAGTATAAAAACAATTATTTTTCATTTGTTAAATTTAATTTCTTTAAAAGTTTTTTTTTTTTTCTAATTTATAGCATTTGTCAGGAAATAATGGTAGTATATAGTAGAAAGGATTAAACTGATTGGAATTTATTTGTTTTTTATGTATTTAATTCATTCTAAAAGAAAATCTACTTTTTATTTTATTTCATTATATTGGTCGGAATCAAATTGTAATACAGTGTAAAGCATGAGCAATAAAATACTTGGTTCAAAAACTAAAATATTTAATAGATGCTGAGATACAGTTATCTTTAAAATCGTAGTTCTTAAATAATGGCAGACCCACCTATCGTCAATAAATACCCATATTGAAATACATAGGAAAGAGATTTCTGCAGGCAGTGGGGACCTGCTCCCGATACAGTGCGGGCAGAGAAAGAGCTGCCGTAGTCAGAGTACCCGATGCGAGGTCTAGAGCGATTCCAATGTAATTATTTTAGTTTTTATTTATAATGTGATGTGAAAAATAAATAATGATCCTATTCTTTTGGAGATTCATTTAAATATAGTGGCCAGCGAAGCGGGCGTAGCCTGCTAGTATATATTATATATATATCAAGTTGTAACGAAAGTTTTCCACCAAAAAATAGTTCTTAATAAAGTTCGAAGAAAACATGAAAGCAGTACTTTTAGTGCGGATAGTAATCACCATCCAAATCTATGATTTTCTGCCAATGTTTTGGCAGATTTTCCAAGTCTTTGACCCAGAATGTGTACCCAACACACACTGTACAGAAATTTTGTGAACCCTCCCCCCCCCCCTTTCCTTTGGCACGGAGGGATGGCAGAAAGACTGAGGTTTTTCACACATTTGAATTAATCTTTTTTTTTTTTTTTTTTTTTTTTTTTTAAACATTTTCTTTATTGTATGAGATTTTTGTATTAATAAGTTATATGTAATTTTGAAAATTAATCTAGATATAGTGACCAGTGAAGGCAGGCAACTCCTGCTAGTAAAATATTAATTTCATAAAAAATTTTATGTTGTTTATGCAATCTTCTATTTGCACCCTGCTAACCCTTTTGTTTAATGAGAGGATAACAAATGGGATAAACGTTGTAATTATAAAAATATAAAATCTTTTTTTGAAGGCATAGAAAAAAAATTACAGATTTTTGCTTTAAATACAAGAAAACCTGTTTTGCCTGCAGATTCAGTTGGCACATTATTAAGAAAAATGCATTTGTAAAATAAAAATTTTTCATATCTATATGTTTTAATCTTTAATTTTAGCAAAAAAAAAAAAAAAAAAGTATTATGTTAGATAATTTTAACATAATGTGTTATTTTACAGGTTATTGATGAAAATGAAAAATTAAAGTCTCAGAATAAAACTATGCAGACAAATTTGGAGCAACTTCAAGGCTTAAAAGAAGTATGTTATACAGGGCTCAAAATGTTCCTATATTTTCCTATATACAGTAGAGCGCCGATTATCTGGATGCCAATTAACCGGATCAATCAAGAAGCATTTTTTTTCTTTCCCGGTCTTCTCTCCCCACTGGCCCCAAAAATAAGAAAAAAGAAAAATCCCATGAAAACCAGTTTTTATTTTAAAATTCTCTGAAGACAGTCGAAATCACTCCTTTTGTTCCCCGCCCCTCCACTTGCTTTCCTGGCTTCTTCACTGAATTAGCACACTATTACAATTGCCAGTCCTAAGCCTGGAAAAAGTGTGAAGGGAAGTTACCTAAAAAAACATTGACTTGGCCGTTTTATAAGTTGCCAATTATCCGGATTTTTCGTTAACCGGATCGGCTTCGGTCCCGACTGATCCGGATAATCGGCACTCTACTGTATTTTAAAAAATCAGGAAAAATGCCCTATATTTTCCTATATTTTATAATTCTTTTTTTTTTTTCTATTTTTCACAAAAATTTCCCTATATTTTATTATTTCATTTAAATTTCTGCTTACTTGTTTTCTGCTTTTTCTACTAGGCATCCTGTTTAAATTCTTGTATCTTTCCAAAATACCATTTATAGCCTTTCTTTCTATATAGTCACTCTGCTGAAGTGATTGAAAATAATATGTAAATAATTTGTGATATGTAAATAATATAGCACACATTAGAATTTTAATAACAAGGTAATGAAAATTTTAATTATAATTTTATCTGCAATGTTTATTAAAAAATAAATAAATAAATAAATAAAAAAGACTTTTCAATGTTTTTCTAGTATTTAAATTATTTCATTATGATGCTCAACCCAGTAACAGAAACAGCGCTACATGGCAGCGCTGCTGATTTTTTAAAGCTCAGCAGATCAATTTAATATCTCAAAAAGAAATGCCAGATTTAAAAATATAAATATAATTAACATTATATGTCTTTAGATTACTATATTTGTTAGATATTCTTAACTTACTTTTTTTGTAGGTTCAAATTTTACACATTTTATGAATTGCTAACACTTCTTTTGATATCAGACTTGGTCTGGAATTCCTGGAATCGCAGACAAATTTTGTTTTACTGCAGATAGATACAAAAAATTCAGCTACTGGGATGCTCATTATCAGGATTGTTAACTTTCTTGATTAAAAAATAAATAAATAAAATAGATTAAAAAATCTGTTATTTGTATTTTAATGTGTGTGTATATTAATAACTAGTTAGTTGTAGGGCGACTAAGGCGCCGGTTGAAAAATGATCATTTCATTTTATTTATTTCTCACTTCAAATAATTCATTTGCTAGCAAGCCCGTGTGAAATTTTCGCACTTTATTTATCTCTTTGTTACCTTTAAAATTTAAAATTATTATTATTATCATTATTTTATAGAAGTCATTTTTTCACATGCATGACCAAATTTAATATTTTATAACTTTTATTTATTTATTTTTATTTTTTTTATTTTTTTTCACGTAAAAGCATATTTCATTTTATGCTGGAAAAAAATTGCAACAATTAAAAATTTAAATGTCTATTTTAAAGCTATGTCTATTTTCATATTTTAATTAATTTAAAAAAATCTAATCAAAAATTTGCTACAAATAAGGTACCAAATGAAAGGGGCGATGTTTTCTGAATCTGTTGGATTAAACAGCTTATCTATCGGACAATTAGATTTTTTAAAATCAACTAAAGTATAAAAATTAGATGGCAGCTTGCGTTCACGCACATAGTCCAAGGAAATCTCTTAGCCTTTTTAAGCATGACAGATTTGGTCAGTCAGTGATGAGCATAACTATATATGCTGATAATATACCTTCACACTACCAATCATTTTCCTTAAATTTTAAATATATAAATATTCCAATGAAATTATGCATCTAGGCATTCATTACGAATACTTCATTCAATGCAGTATTTTTCATAAGAAAAATAGGCTTAATTTCACAGTCAATTTCAGTGTGATTCACTGTACTTGAGACTTTGACTTCATTGCTACAACGATTTATTAAAATAAAATCTTATTTATGACATAAAAGATTTTTTTAAAAGGGTAATTTAACAGAAAACATAACTTCATAACTGTAACAATGTATTAAGGAAAATAAATTTTTATCCATGATTTCAAACGAATAAAAGAAAAAAGGAATTTAAAAGAAAAAAAAAAATGTATCCTAATGGAAATATATTGTTACTTAGAGCTTAATAAATATTATTTGAAAGAAGAAAAATTTTTCATACTTTAATCATTAACAGAATTCATAATTCCATTATCATATAATATTTTCTTTTACTTTTTTTATTTAGCGGATACAGTTCATTAAACAGACAGTGACAGCAGCCTCAAAACCTAATCAAACGATTATATGTAGTTAAATTAAAGGGTTATTATGTTTTTTTACTTTTTTACTTTTGGAATTTTTAAACATTATGATGTAGATGTTATGATGAAAAAGATATCATTATTTTTTAAATATTATGTAAACCGTTATTAAATTATATAAACTGCTATGACAGTGTGAGAGCTAAGCAAGCAAGAGATAATAAATTTGGAAATGTGTTTTTTTTTTAATATGTGAAAGTAGAAACAGTAATATGTTCAATTATTTTATCTAATAAATTAGATGAGATTAAAGGTTTGTTTTATTTACAGTCATTTAATCATTCTGAGATTATAAAATAATGTTAGATAAAGTTAGTTTTTACTAAACCTCTGAATCTTCTCTTGAAATTATTTTCCTATATTTGTATCAGAAAATTCCTATATTCTCCTATTTGATTGCTTTGACCCCTGGATTCTAGTTTCTTTTCTTCTTTCTCTTAAGTATTCCAAAAGTTTAATATAACATAATATTACCACAGATATATGCATACCACAGATTTAAAAAATGCTGTTGTAATGTTTTCTAAAAACTAAAAATATTTGTATTTGTTACAAAGAAAGCTCCTGATAAATATTGCAATGTGTATTATGCCTCCTGGCAAATATATAGTATATATCTATTATGGTGTATTTTAATCATGAAGCTAAAGCCATTTTATGTTTCACATCATATAATCTATTTTAGATTATATTAAGATTATTACTTTCTTGTACACTGAGTGGGCACTTTATTATGACCACTCATACTATTTGCATTGGTGCCTAAAAATAATTTGAGACAATTGTGGTTAAAATCTGCTGCAATTTACCACACTGTTACTGTTCTGTTTTCTGTTTCAATTTGGAAGATTCTCCGTTCCATATAAGCATTCACCACTTGATGATGGCCACAATTAACTTGTTCAAATGCTGTCTTTTACCTGACACTCTGTTCTTTATACACTTTCATTACAATTGCTCATGTACATTTCAGAAATATAATAATTTCACCCATACTTACTCCATGTATCCAAGCTCTTTCATATCACTCTCATGTTCAGAGTTTGTGAAATCGCATTTCCCACAAAATCACTTATCCCTTTCCAACCAAAAGCGTACAATTGTACGGGTTACACATCCATGACATCCACTCACATTTTTGCATCTGGAACAGTCGTATGTAATAAAATCAGAAAAAAAACGATCGAGCTAATTGGCAGAAAGTGTAAAGTACAATTTTCAATCAACAAATGTTGGTTATAGTCCATATTATTCTATCAGTTTGCAAAAACAGAAGAATATAATGCTTTAAGGTAAAAATGTTCCCAGTCTTAAAGGGATATAATTCACTTATACTATTGTCTCAAAAACTCAGCTTTCTTTTTTCATACTACCTAAGCCTTCTAACGATAACACTCTGATGTAATAATTCATTTCCATATAACTGTCAGGTGGTCATAATAAAGTGGCCACTCAATGAATCACATAAGAAGGAAGTATTGAATTTGTGAAAACTTTTGACTTATGGTTTTCAATGAATTTACCAACACAATTTGCCTATTAAATCCACATACTTGTAAAAACCAGTTTTATCAGAAATTTTCAAAAATAAAAATCTAATGCCTAAAAATGAATTAGTTTAAAAAAGATGTTTATTGTTTTACTTCTTTTCACAAAAGAAATATAGTTAGTGAGTTTCTCTTAAATTTTAATTTTGTTTCGTCTTTAGTTAGAAATTAATGAATGAAAGACTGAGCTTTGGAAATGATGCAGTAAAGAGATAGAAGAGTAGACAGAAATGCCGTTCATTAAAATATGGTCTTATTACTTTTTAGGTAAACACAAACGGTCAAGTAGCCCAAGGGGATTTAGAGAAATATTTTATGTAACATTATTTAAAAAAAAAAAAAAAAAAAAAATTATAAAGTTTCTTACGAAAAGAAATTTGTATGTGGGAGAAAGAGGTTGGGGGTGGATAGTAGTAGGGAAGTTCCTTTTATTGTCATTACTTATTTATCCTATTTTAGAACAAAGAAATAACGGATTTTTTAAGCCTCTTGAAAAGTAGAAAATTAAAAAAAAATAATGCATTTCTTAAAAAGAACTCTTGTTAAATCTGAGTTATGCTCATAATAAAGGGGTTTTGAAATAGGCTTTCAGCATTAAAACCAGCCATTTTAAAAACTACCCTTGTTATATACAAGGACTCGCTCGCTATAAGCATCTTTAACTATATGAGTTTAAAAAGGTTATTTTTTACTTTAAAAACATTAAAACCCGTTTAAAAGATTACCTCGCTAGCGCTTTCGGCTGCATCACGCAGCCTTCTTCTGGCGTTTTCGCTCCCGTGAATATTGGTTCAGGTATGTAGACGACACATTTGCAGTAATAAACAGTAACTACTCCTCCCCAGAAAGCACACTAGAAAAATTAAATAAAATTGACCCAAACATCAAATTCACACTTGAAATAGAAAATAACAACCTCATTAACTTCCTAGATGTCACAATAATAAAAACTCAAAACTTAAACTTCGAAACTACCGTATACCGGAAACAAAGTAATAGCAACGAAATTATAAATGCAAAATGCAAGACTCCATATAAATACAAAATAGCAGCAATACAATATTATATAAACCGCGCAATTAACATATGCTCAAATGAAAATTTACTTAAACAGGAACTCCAAAAAATCACTGAAATAGCTCAAAACGCAGGTTATAAGAAAAACTTAGTAAACAAACTTTATAGAAATGGAATAAAAAAACTTAATGGGTGATTGCCAATCTAAAGGGTAGAAAACAAAGACTAATTTGAAAATATAAAAATTTTACCAAAAAAATTTGAAAAAATTCCTTAATTCCTTTTTGACAACTATGAATCTAAATTACTTGATGAGCTATCTCGTTAGCTATTTTTTGGTTGGTAATTAATTAATTTAAAAATTAATGTGTTAACGGAGCGGACATCACTGACCACGGAGTGGACACTTATAAATATCCAAACCTGAAAGTTATTTTGCAGCTGTATCTTTTCATCCTTATTGTTTTACTTGCGTTTTAGAAAATAATCAACAAATATTTTTACTTTAATTCTTTTGAAAAATGAAAATAACAGGAAAATAATTGTTGGTTCCGCATATTCTTTCTTTCTTTCTTTGTTTTTTTTATGTGATTGATCTAATATGTTGAAGACACTTGTATTTCCTTGCTATTTTTCCTGTTAAAACTTCGAGGATTTCTTTAAGTTTCTTCTTTGATTTTGCGCCTTTAAAACTTTCTTTTATTGGCTTTTTTATAACCTCGCCAAAAATAATACATTTCTCAATTTCTTTTGAATTTCCTTCTGTGATAATTTTTTTCACTTTTCTCTTGGGTTTTTCAGAATCAGTAGTATTATTTTTTGACTTCACATCCTTAGATCTTTGCACATACTTTTTGTGTTTTTCAAGCTTCCTAACCAATTTTTTGTTTTCTTCACAAAGCCTTTCACTGTTCTTTTTCGACATTTTTCTTCCACTTTCTAGTCTGCTAGATGATGATACAGATGGTTTTGTTTTCAGAGATGGATTAATTTGTGGTAGTGTGATGTTTATGGCTGCTGAACGAGGTGTATCAGGAGGTGCATCATCTCTGAGATGTTCTTCAAAGATTATTCTGTTTCTTCAATCTCTCCCTTTGATTTCTGTTTTGGTTCTTCCATTTTTTCCTAACACTTCATTTCATTTGTTCAAACATTTTAACTACAGTATTCTTCCTTCTGTGATATATTTATCTTTCTTTAGCTTTTCCTTCTTCATGTCTTGCGGGATCATTTCTTATGCTCTTATTATACACAAAGATATAAAGTTATTCAATTAATAAAAATACAAAACAATTTTAGTTTTGCTGTAAAACAAAAATATTTTTATTTATTTTTTCTTCTGAAACTAAATTTAATTATATTTTTGCAATTATTTTTCTAAAGTGTTATGTCACCTTTTCTACATTTTACCTTTAAAATTAAAAAGAAAAAAAAAAAGGACATATAGTATACATCATCCTTTTGCATTACTCTGTAAACAACACTCATAAAACTGTTCTTAAAATTATATTAATACGAATTCTGTTGTTACATTTAAACCATGAAGAGAAATGCTTAAGAGTTCAGTAAAAAATAGCAAATACTGTTTTAAAGACGTTGAAATGACATTTCTAGAAAATCACGAATAAAAATATAAAAGTTAGGGGGAAAATATATTTCCATTGCACCTTAAGCAATCAGAAGGCTAACAAAAAAAAAAAATAAAGGGATAAAATTTATTTATCAAATTTATTTAGATTATTTTTCAAATGTATCTATTTTTAAGATTAATTTTGATAGTATCCACTCCGTGGAAAGAAGTGTCCACTTCGTGATCAAATGATGTCCACGGAGTGGAAGTCCACGGAGTGGACAGAATGTCTGATTTTGAATTTTAAGGAACAAAGCAACAACGTCAGGAACAATTTAACTTTAGTGTTGAATTATGTCTTATAACCATTAATTGTAATAATAATTAGATAATAAATAATCCTTATAATTACTTGTATACTTCTGACCACGGAGTGGACTGATGAGATAGCCAAACAGAGGTATCACAGATGAAATCTATTTTAACAGAACGAAATAAAGCATTGAGTTCAGCACATGTAGGTAAAAACAAAGATGGCTTTCCCCCTCTTTCTTCTCAGTTACACACTGGTGACAGACAGTACCATCTACTGAACTTTATGGGAAATTAAATAGTTGTCCACGGAGTGGACACATTTTGGGACATTTGTTATAAATTAATTAAAAAAACAAGATTCATTTTATAACTCTAAAATTTTATAAATATATTTTTAAGGATAATTATGTCCTGCTTAAATCAAAATGTAATTAAAAAACATTAATATTAAGCTTGAAAATAATGCTATATTCTGCAGACTTCCCTTGGGGACAGTCCACGGAGTGGACATTCCAGGTTTTATCGATCGAGTTCTAAGAAAAATAAATAACATTAAAAACTTTTATAATAATATTCAACTAGAGAAAATCGTAAGAAATAGCCTAGTTGTAAATTTTTTTCTGATTGAAAATATTTTCTATTTTTGAGGGCTAAGGGACATGGTTTCTACCCCTTATGTTGGCAATGACCCTAATAACATAGACAGTGCACAGAAACCAAAACAAAAATACATCCCCCCAATTCCATACAATAAAGGTACATCTAATAAAATTAAAAACGAAGCCGCTAAATTAAATATTAATATACCAATAAAACCAAACCAAAATATTTTCCAAAGAATTAGGAACGACAAAGATAAAATAGACTTTTCTGAAACTGCAGGTATATATAAAATAAACTTTAACAAAGATGACCAAAAAACCGGTTGCTACATTGGAATGACAAAGCGAAAAATAAAAACACGAATCAAAGAACACCAAAATGATATAAAATATAACCATACAACCACAGCTTTAACTAAAATAAACCAAACAGAAAAAATAGAAATAGATTTTAAAAATTACAAAAAACTAGCAAGCTACAATAATTATTTCTATGCCACAAAACGGGAAACTGTCGAAATTTTAGCTAATGAGGGTTCATGCAACACCGACCAATCAGAAATTGACACGGGATGGCGCAGTATTTTAGAGAGAGAGGAAGAGAGAAGAATACATGGCCGAGTGTACGATAGTTCACGGGAGCGAAAACGCCAGAAGAAGGCTGCGTGATGCAGCCGAAAGCGCTAGCGAGGTAATCTTTTAAACGGGTTTTAATGTTTTTAAAGTTTTAATGTATTTTAACTTTTTTAAATTGTTTTAAATAGGTTATTTTTTTTTTTTTTTTTTTTTTTTTTTAAGATATCTATGCACATTCACACATGCATAAAATGTTATATTTTGAATTTGTTTTTAATAATAGGCATTATATGAAATAGAAGAACTGAGGTTAAAGTTGCAGAAAGAAGAGTTGGAGAAAAAACTTCTTCAAGAGAAATTGGGCCAACTTGTAAGTGTGTCTTGTCTTAGGATCTTGTCTGTTTTGCTTTATGAAATGTTTTTTTTTATTTTAACTTTTGCAGATTATTGTGCTAATACCCTTAATCATTCAAAAAGTATGGCGTAAGAGCAATTTTATTTATCAGGAATTTTTGTATGAATTTTAAAGTAAAAGTAAATAATAAAAAAATTTAATTTGTAGTTAATAGATATTTATTAACTACAATAAATATCTATTAACTACTATCAATAAATTTTGTCATTAATGTACTGTTATTTAAGTTTCAATAATACTAATAAAAACCAATGCTTGTAAGATTGTTAAATTTTTAATATTATCAATTTAGTAGTTTTGAGTCATTGTAATCTTAAATATTTGAAATTCTGTCTAAAATCAGAAAATAATAATAATAATAATAATAAATAAATTTTAGTTTGATACTTATTGGTTATAGATACCATTATGCCAAGATCCCCACATGCAGGAACATTGCTTAATTTTTTTTTACACCAGTTATTGCTATAGGTGGTGCATATTTTTTTTAATGTTGGTTAAAAAATGACAATGATGCCGATATATTTGCAATACCATATTTGCAGAAAAATGGATGTCTCAGTTTTACAGTGTTTATACAAAATAGTGTGCCACCGCACATTGGATGCAGAGTGAAAAAAAAAAAAAATTACAAAATATTTCTTGGACAGTACAACAGGGTGGTTAGCAATTTTTGAAAATGGAAAAGTCAGGGAATTTACAAAATCTGGAAAAGTCAAGGAAATTTGACATATTTTGCGAAAATAAGCTATATTAATCATTAAATTATTGATGCTATTTTAAATCACTAAATATTTCACTAATGTTGTGAAACTTTCATGGGATATAAACAGAATGAGTCAGGGAAAAGTAGGTGAAAATCCCCAAAAATAGTCAGGGAATTTAGAAAAGTTTAAATGCTAGCCACCCTGTACAATAATTAGATATGTATTCTCCACGACTGAAGATCACCTGATCATCTTAATCCTAGTAATTGTGGATTATGGATAAATATGAACAGCATTGTGTATTCATTTTTCTGATATTTCCACTTTAAATGACAACTTTAGAAATAAATGCCAATATGCTATCTGCTTCTGTTGAAAAGATTGTATATTGTATTATTGAAACATCAGCATGGTAGTCATATACTATTTTAACTGACAATTACATATTTGTCATTAGAAATATTATGCTTGCAGTGCCAAAATTTACATTAGCAGCGACTTTTGGTACTAATTTTTGTTTTTCTTTAGAAATCGAAAATGCATATTTTATTGTGTGTGTACACAATTTTTTATTACATTTAACCCACTTATTAAGAGCTATAGAGCTCTGAACACCTCATGTTATTTTATGCCCACCTGTATATATTTAATTTAATTTTTAGAGGTCAAAATAAGTGTATACATTTTTAACTATTCCAAAATTTAAATTTAGGAATGCATATTTAAAATGTTTTTTGGATATTTTTCATGACCAACATGAATTTATTGTTATAAAATTAACGCAAAATGTTATTAAATTATTATTTTATCTATTACATTTATGAAAAAGCTACTTTTCCTCAAACTTTTTTTTTTTTTTTTTTTTTTTTTTTATAAGATAAGACTAGCTTGAATTTGAACACTTGACATTATTATTCTGCCTGTATTATTGTTGTTTATTATTTATTAATGCTCCATTTTTTGTCATGGATTTTAGGATTCACAGGTTATGAACAGCTCAAACATGACAGTTTCTGATCATTTAGAACAGATACCTGAGGTAAATGTAAGTATGAGTTTTCTATAAAATTCAGTGATTGTTTCAGTACAAATTGTATACTATTTATTCATCAAAATGCAAAAAATTGAGAGCTTCCAGTCTAAATAATTTGAGTATCATTTAACATTCTGAGTTTTTTTATTTGAGACACTAATTTTCAGGGTTTTTACCTTTGAATCATAGTTACCTCTGTCATTTAAGGCCTAAAAAATGCATAAATGATTACACCGTTTATAAATTGTCAGAGACAATGACTTTATACAAGGTGTATATTGGTCACAAAAGTTCACAAAAAATAACTAAATTGAAATAATGGTCCTTGAAAAAATTAAAATCTGCACATTCAACACAGAAAATTATTTTTATTTAGAGGGTGATTTTATTTGACATCTGCATCTCTCGCAATTTTTCAAAATTTCTGATAATTTGTACAATTAGAATGACTCCTTGGGGGCACTTAATTTTCGTTTTCACTTCCTATGTTATAGACTAAGCAAAACATGTTTGCAACATCACTGGTCTTTTTTTCTTTTTTTTTTTTGTCCCAAAAAAATCATCAAATTTTAATATATTAGACTATCAAATATGCAGTAGACACCCTGGTATAGAAACGGAATATTGTGTCAATCTGGAATTATGAGAATATATAGAAACTACTTTCAATTTCCATTATTTTTTTTTTATCATAATAATGTAAGTATACATAGGTAGTTGCAATTTTGAAATGTTTTTTTCTTTCAAGACATTCAGATTTTTATCATTAAAAAGTTGCCAGGTCTTTGAAAAATAATTTGCCCTCTTGATTAAGACCCCCTAGTGGGATTTATTATGGCGACAATTTTAAACTGCAGTGATCTACTGGCCACTGACAATTAACATAAAATTTCAATTTTCAGGCCTAACTATAAGTTATGTATTTAACTTCAGCAGCAAGTTTTTATAAATTATAATCTAATTAATTTTATTAATGTGAAGAGGTAATGTTTTTGTAGCTGTTACAGAAACAATTTTTAATAGGGACTAAATAGTTGTTAATCACAACTGTACATTTAAACCTTGCCTATCTGAGTCCTCTTATAAAAGTTAGAAGTTGAAGGAAAAAAGACGGGTGCAAATTTTTAGTCTCAAGATTAACTTCAGTCTCAGAGAAACAACTCTTGTGACTAAAATTAAGATAAGCAAATTAGATATTCTTTATTATGAATGCAAATTGCATCCCTCAAGGACATTTCTACTTCAAGGGGGTGCCTTCTGGAGTTTTCTAAAATGCACAAATAAAGATAGTAGCTGATAAGACATAAATGTCCTCTCTTTTTCTCTCTTCTACAGGGTTTATGTTTCATTCGAAAATTTGAGAGTCAGATTGACTCACTGATGATTTTAAATTTTAAAGCAGAAATATTCAAAACACTTCTTAACTTTGTTATCCATAATAATTATATCTTCCACAACAACAAAATCTATTTGTAAAAAGTAGGAATCCCACAAGGGGGATGTAGCTCCAGTATTTTGGCAGATCTATAACTTTATTATTATGAAAAGCAATTTTGATATGATGTCCAGCTTTATCATTACATAGATGATATTGTATTTTATCTTAACAAGAAATTACAAAATACCTTTTCCTTTATTTATCCATCTAACCTAAAGCTAGCTCAAAATACTCTAAATAATCAATTAACTTTTTAGATCTAAAAAAAATCTGTAATGGTAATAAAAATTACTATGATAACTGGCAAGATTTTAGTTTTAAAGTAAACTTATTTACACATTTTAATTCCTGTCCTGTCTGCATCTTTCTGTATTTAGAAACTCCATCATTAACCACTTATTTAGAATTAATAATTTATGCTCTCCAAAGTATAAAAACAAGAATATTAATAAATTGATCACAGCCACTGCTAAAATGGGTTTTCCTAAAAACTTTATATTTTATATCCATAACCATCTCAGTCAGCAGATTTATAGGAAAAAAAAAAAAAAGAGTGCACTTTTGTGTATCTTAACCGAAAAAAATTATAAATAATGAAAGCCAATAAAAAAGGTAAAGGGGGGGGAGTAGATGTTTGTTTACGGAGGATGAGTGGTGGTGTTTGGCTGGATAGAAATGTGAAATTATATATATTAGAAAAAAAGAAAGCCTGTTGCATTTATCTTGTATTAATATGAATTCTTTCTTTCTTCCTTTAAATGTTAAATTTCTTCATTGTTGAGTTGTCAACTATTCTTAAAATTCATAATCATACTCTTAAAAAGGTGAAAATAAATAAATATTCATGTTGCTGTATAGTTTCATTATTCTCTATCAGCTATGAACCAATAAACCTTGAATTTTGCTTGTTTTAATCCGTGTGACTCCAAATGTATCATCCTGTGAGTATTGTTTGTTTATTTTGGTTGTTTTTTGTTAGATTATCTGTTATTTTGGACTTAATAGTTTATTCCACTTTAAATTTCACTTCAATCATTTTCATGTATGATAGGGAACCCAGTAGTGATTTGATATTATAGCCACTAGTGAACAAAATCGTACATTGGTGCTCAAGGGTGAAAAAGGGTCTCCCCTGATGAAATATTTCACATTTCTGAGCCTTTCTGAAAAATATTCATTCTTATTGGTCTATGTGGTTTCAGTGATCTTGTATCTGTTGCTTGGCTTTTACTACGTTCAACAATTCATTATTATATATATATATTGTACAGATTTGATGATCTTTATCTAACTTTTCCGAAATTGCTAAGATAAGCATGATAAGTGTTTCATAATATTCTGGAACAATTAAGGGGGGGAAAAGTGTGTTTAATAAAAGATTAACTGTTAAAAAAAAAAAAATAATAAAATAAATGAAATATTTGACTTTTTTTTTTTTTTTTTTTTTTTTTTTAGTGTAGAAAAATTTAGCGAGTCTATTATTAATTCGTTATTCTAAAATTTCCAAGTCACTGAACACGCATTTGGACCCTGCTTCTTATTTCCTTGATGAAATTACAGCAAACAAATTCATGCATAATAGCATAGATGAGACTGGAGAAAAAAAAAAAAAAAAGCAATACAGCTAGGATTTTCCTTATTTTACACCTTTAATAAATTGAATTTTATCTGTTTAAATAACTACATTTTTATTAGCAAAACTGCTAATAAATGGCTTTTATTTTAGTGTACATATGTAGTGGAGAGAGGGGGACAGGTAATTTTAATCATAGTACAAAATAAAATAAAAATCATTTAACTTATTGAAGGATGTCTGTACCTTTTGTAAAATTTCTGTTTTGATTTGGATTTATTACTCACACCCTTAAAAACTACTTAACTTCACTTGCACTAAGTGTAGCATTTATTTAACTTATTTTATTAATATTTAGATTACAGAGTTCATTTGAATCAAAATTAAAACAAGAAGTATATATATATATATAATGATGATTTATTAAGCGTAGTAGAAGCCAAGCAACAGATACAAGATCACTGAAACCACAAAGACCAATAAGATTGAAAAATTTCTTTATGTAGGAGAAGCTCAGAAAGGTGAAAAAATTCATCAGGGGATGAAATACACATATTTAAAGAAACCAAATTTATTAATTGTCTGCATAACAAACAAAACAATAAAATAACTCAACAAAATCTTAACAGAAAAACATAAACTAAATTAAAATTAATTTAAGAAACTTAAGAAAGAAAGGAAGGAAGTAGGCAGGCGGCAAGACTTGTGACTTGCCTGTGGGGGTTAAACTAGTTTCATGCCGACAACACTCCCCCAGCCTGCCAAGACCTTATAAAATTAAAATTATTTATTATGATACAGTAGGATGAAATAGAAAAAAAAATGGAGTTATAAATATTTTTTAGCTTTATAAAAAAAAGTGCTAAATTAAGCTTTAATGAAATGGAAAAATTATATTGTACTAAATATAAGCTTGAAGTTGGTTAGGAAACATAGAACAAACAAGTGCAGAAAATGGGTACTAGCAAGTGAAATCTTGCCTTTAATGGAATGTTTTTGCTGTTTGTATTGTGTAATTAGCTTGCTTATACTAATGAAATAAACTTTATTAACATTGCATGCAGTTATTAAAATGTGTATTTTGAATGATTAATTTGCTAAAAATATGCAGTTTGTATAACATATTTTCAAATTTCAGTCTAACATTTTACCCTCTAAATCAGAAAAGAGAAAAAAATCCAGAAAAAGGGTAAGCTGTTATATAAAACATCTCATTCTGTGAAATGGATGTCATTTATAGTCTTTGAACTTGAAAGCATGCTTGCATGACCATTTCACCCACAAAATTTTTCTTTCTTCCTTCCACGAAGTACATCTCACTTGTAACGTGTATGCTTTGTTGATCTATTTTACTTTTGCATGCATTCGGAAGTGGTCTAAGATTTTATTTTTTTATTCTTTCTTTACAAATATTATGTTTATAGTAAATTTCTATATGTGTATAATATATTTCTATATATTCTAATTACATTCTAACATCTATCCTACATTGATGGATGTATATAAATATGGAATTTATTCAGTTTATTTTATTAATATTAGGTGTGTAAAAATGACTCTGCCTTTTCCAGTAGTTGTTTGTAATACTGTTTACATGCACTATAAAATGGCAATACTTGTATTTGATAGTACTTGATGTCAGCTTGAAAATGCTAAAATTTATTCCAAATAAACATTATTTGAGGAAAGTTTCGTTACATTATCATACTTGCCAACTTTTCCGGTTTTCCCGGAAGACTTCCGTTTTTTTAACGTATCTTCCGGTTTTCCGGACAGATGATGAAATCTTCCGTTTTTAAAAAAGTCGCGGATATCGTTCGTTTTAAAAAGAAAACCCAAATGTTCTACGAAAACTCCTGATTCTCAATCTTTCTCCATCCATAACATAAATGTCAATATTCATTTCAAACTTGCTTTATGAGATTCTAGAATATGTAAAGAAATAGAATTGTTAAATATTTCTTGCTGATGTAATTATTTTTTGCCCCTCCTCCCCCCCTTTCATTTATCTCCAACTAGTGATCAGCAATCTAATGTTCTGCAGAAGTCTCTTGTTTCCTAATCTTTATCCATCTGCAACATAAATGATAATATTAATTTTTAACTTCTTTCATTAGATTCTAAAAGTTCAGTTGAAGGAGTTTAATATTTTTTACTCTGTAATTATTTTTGTATCTCTCTCTCTCAAAAAAAAATCTTCCCTTTTTTTATGAAATCTTCTGGTTTTTCAACAAAAATCTTCCCTTTTTTTAATTAAAATTGGTTGGCAAGTATGCATTATTTTATTCTAAAGAAAAGTACAGCAGAAATTTATTGTTTGCATGTGGAAATTTACAGTGAACATATTCCATCAAATACTACTTGCAAAGAATATTTCTGATGATTTAAAAATGATTTTGGCATTGGAAATAAGGAGCATGGAAAATCATCGAAAAAAATTGAAAACGCTGCATTGAAAACATTATTGGCTGAAGATTCTTGTCAAACACAATCACAATTGGCTGTAGCATCAAATGTTGATCAATCAACTCTCACAAAACATTTATAAAAAATTGGAATGGTTTAAAAAGCTAGTAACAGTGTTCTACATACATTAAAAATAAAGAGGCATGGAACATCAAAAAACTATTTGTGAAATGTTGCTTTAAATGGCAACAACAACAAAAAAAAAAAAAAAAAAAAAAATAGCATTTAATAGTTACTGCAGATCTCAAATAGATTTATTATGAGAATCCCAAATGTAGAAAAGCTTAGGTGGAACTAGTCCATCTCAGCCAAAGTGAGATAGATCTTCATTACAATAATGTTATACTCTGTATCTAGTGGAATTAGAAAGGTGTGCCGGTGTGGTATATTATGAACTGCTGGAATTAAGTGAAACTATCAATGGCAATCTCTACAGAGGGCAACTAATACATTTGAAGCAAACTATAGAAGAAAAATGACCAAAATTGGTAAACTGACATAGCAAAATGATTTTTCAGCATGATAATGCAAAAAGATATGTTGCAGATATTAAAAGGAGACTTGGCGCTGGATTATTAAACCAATAAAAAATACAATGTTAGGAATGCCAAAGAAAAAAAATATGGGAAGCATACAGCTGTTTTGGTAGCTTTTAGTCTACCGTCTTCAGTGCATAAAGATCTTTATGCACTGAAGACGGTACGCTAAAAGCTACCAAAACAGCTGTATGTTTCCCATATTTTTTCTCTTCGGTGTTCTTAATGTTGTATTTTTTATTGGTTTAATATGTTGCAGATGTTGTGAAAAATTACTTCAAAAGACAGGATTGGGAAGTTCTACCCCACCCGCCGTATTCATCATCACTTTCAGATTACTACTTATTCTGGTTAATGCAGTCATTTCTTTCTGAACAGCAGTTCAGTTCTTGAGCAGAGATCAAAAATTGGTTTAATGATTACATTAAAAGATTAGGATTTC
Source organism: Salticus scenicus (assembly GCA_963930645.1). Taxonomy (NCBI): domain Eukaryota; kingdom Metazoa; phylum Arthropoda; class Arachnida; order Araneae; family Salticidae; genus Salticus; species Salticus scenicus. Next base: position 182,087,038 of record OZ005659.1, read on the forward strand.
CTCAGAGAGAGAATCCATCAATTTCCCGAAAGATAATTGAAAGTTGTAACTGCAAGTAGAACATTTCAGTAAATATATCTTTTGTTTTCTAAACAAGCAAATGTGTTTTATTTTACCAAAAAATGATAGTCATAGTTACGCACCCAATATTTAAAATAATCCTTAAGTCATTTGAATCTACCCATACAGCCACATACATCCATAAAATGTCTATAAAAGTTAAAAAGTGATCCATGAAACCTCTATAAACATTCCACAGATATCTATAAGCACGACAAATGTCACTCTTTTTCACATCCATTAGATGTCTGCTACATATCCAACAAATCTCCAAATATCCACTAATTGGACTTGTTAGATCTAATAGTTATTGAAAATAATTAACTCTTATTTTGATCTAACATGTTACATCTATTAGACATAGAAAAAAGCACGTCTAAATTTTGTCTACATTTAAATATCAAATAGATATCTATAATTATCCGGGACTTTTAATGGACGTTCTAAATATATTTTGTATCTTTTATGGATCATTGGATGAAATTTAGATGTCTTATGGGTATAAGTGGCTGTGTAGGTAAAGATAAAAGAAAATGTGTACTTATTGTTTAGCAGTTATCTTCTTCATCATTGTGTATGTGTTTATTAATAAAAATTTGCTTTTATGTGTAATTTGAGAGTGAAGGTTAAAGTTCTAAAAAAAAAAAAAATTGTCTTCTCGTGCTGTCTTAAGTTATGAATAGTAATTTGAAATTTTCATTAAAACTATGAAATTTAACTGAATAGACTAATGTGTGAATGTTAGTAATTAATAATTAGTAAAAGTGGATTTTTAACTTTAAAGAAACCTTAATTTTTAAAAATGATAATACACATGGTACGATTAAATCTTTATGTTTAAAAATAAAAAATATGTGCTTAAGATTGTACAGTTGAAATGAAAACTTATTTACTGATATGCATAACGTAATTTAAAAGCATTTTTAACAATAACATCAAATAAAAAGCAATGTATTCCATCGTTTTTAAAGCTGTCCTGTATATTTTCTGCATATTGTATAGATAACATTCAGTGCTCTAAAATTTGCTAAATTAATAAAAAAAAAAAAAAAAAAAAATTCATGACACAACTGAAAATGCATTTTCTAGCATTTCCACTAATAGCCTGTAATATATCTAAATTCTTTTGTTGCCTGACAATGCACACAAAGTTTTAATGCTATTCATGTACTTTTCTATAAGAAACAAGCTTTTGTGTGAGAAATGCATGTCAATATTAAGTTCAGGGCAGTTTAAGAAAAATCACATCTAAAATTTCTAAGAAGAAACAAATCTTCCATTTTCTCACTCTTATTTTAGAAATTTTACTTATCCTTCTAGAAAAAACTGTAAATATCTAAAAAAAAAAAAAAAAAAAAAAAATTCTTGTCACAATATATTTACCTCTGTCTTATCTTATAAAAAAAATACTTCTTTTCTTCAGTTGAAACATTCACAAATTACTGTAATTTAGTGCAGAATGCAAGAATCTTTCTTTTTATTGAATTGCATGAATTATCCTTGCATTTTTTTTTTTTTTTTTAAATATTCCACAGAGAGCTTACAGGCATGTTTTGACTTAGACTGTTTAAAAATTGGCTTTTAGAAAATATATTTTGGTTGGTAGAGTTCCTCTTCATTTACCCCTTTTATTTTTCCTACCAAGTATAACTTGAGTGTATAGTTGCACTCAATATGAAAGAGATCTGTTGTGAAAAACGATGCTGATTCAATTTGAATATTTTGAATGCATATCAGTTGACAGGTGTTGCTGCTATGCTTCAGTTTTCACCATTCACCGGAAAACTATATCTCAGTTTCTAGAGTGAATAAATTCACCAAATTTCATGTGTGAGATGGCCGTTATGAAAATGAATATCAGCGGGTGTAGATCAGCATACAGGTGGTGCTACTTTTACTCACATTCTCTGATTTTCCACATGACTATCTCAGCATCTATTGGATAAAATTGCACCAAAATGCATGCGCAAAATCTTTATTGTGGGAAGCTATAATGATTAAATTTTCTTGCCTGTTAACTGGTAGGTAGCGCTATTAAATAAAAAATTATAGAAGAAAGTATTATAATGGTCACAACATAATTTAAATTTTAATTTTAAATTGGCAAATTAATTGTTTTTTGTATATAAGTCGTGGATACTTAATTATATTATATGTAGATGTGATTAAAAGTTAAAAAGCATGCATAGATACAGTTTAATTAAATCAAGAAAAGTAAGCACCCCTATAAGTTGGACACCTCTCTAATTTGGACACTTTTTCTTGGAACCGTAGGTGTCCAAGTTAGAGAGGTTTTACTGTATATATATATATATCATTAATTCAATGAAATATTTATACAACATTTACTCTTAGACTATACAGTTATTCAAAAATGTCCCTATAAACAACATTGAGGGTTAGAAATAACTGCATTCCTAAATCAGATGCTCTTTATTCATATTGTTGTTATAGCATCCTTCAGTGGTGAAATGTTGTTATGGAAATTTTTATTGGTTTCCTACTCAACTACAGCTACACCCTGTATGTCATAATCCGGAGGATTTAGGTCCATGAAACTGAGATGGCTATTAGTTTGGAGTGATATGGTTATAGAAATTGTCAACTATCGAATCCTGTATCTTCCTGGCTTTGTGTGAACAAGCAGACTCTTATTAAAATATATGTGGTCCATCTCTATGTACACTATCAATTCAGATTTTATAACTGTTTCTAAAGCCTCATTTAGAATGGTAGAATTCACCTGAAGGCTCTTCTGAAAGAATGAGGGTGGCATGATGTGTTCGCTGTAGCTGACAATGCCTAAAACTGTGACAGTTGCAGGAAATTTTGTGTGCATAACAGGGGAACTTTTATAGGATGCCAGCATAACCACCTGTTATTTCAATAATAAAAAGTTAAAATACCATGAAAGTTTCTTAGCTTTAAGTTTTTTCAGTTGGGATCCCTACCTCTACCTACTTCAGAAGCATTTTGTTGAGTATTGTCTTCTTCTCTTCCAGTTCTTTCTTGCAGCAAGTATCGCTATCTATGGTCTAAGTTTTTGCTGGTCTCCATGCCATTACAAGAGCTTTTATTGAGTAGGATCTCAGTAGTTTCACAATTTATTGCATAGTTGGCAGTGTTTATAATCTGATAATTTTCTGACATTTTTAAAGTCTATTATGATGTCTTGTTCATTGTTTATTTTTATAAGGGGGTATTCAGTTAAATTTATTAGCTTTGTGTTCCTTAATTCTATTCTTGTACAGATTTTTCGCTTGGTCATACCTATATAATATCCAGTTTGTTTTTCTTTACTGTTGTATTTAATGTCATATATTCCTATGGTTTCAAGGTCTTTATCATTCAGATTCACTTGAAAAAATTTTTATTTGGCTTGATTGGTATATTTACATTTAATTTTCAGGCTTTGGTTTTTATTTTATTAGCAGTGCATTTATTGTAGAGAATGGTTGTAGTAAATTTCATTTTCAGTTTTTCTGCATTTTCAGGTTATGGTTAAGCTTATGGATTTTGTTTGAATAAAGTTTATTTACAAGGTTTTTATTATAGCCAGCTTTCTGTGCTATTTCAGAAATTTTATTTAATTCTGCTTTTAAAAGAATATCACTTGAACAGACTGTAATTGCACAATTTATGTAAGATTGAATGGCGTTTAGTTTATTAGGTGTTTTACTTTTACTGTGGGTTATTTCATTGATGTTATTTAGTTTACTGAATACACTGGTTTGAATTCTATTGTCAGATGTTTGTTTTGATTATTGTTTCATCAAGAAAATGAATTTGGTTATTGTTTTTTTGATTTCGTACATGAATTGAATTTCTGGTCTATTCCGTTTAAGATTGTTTTGATTTTATAATTATTATCAATGATTGTAAAAACATCATCTATGTATCAGAGCCAACATTTAATGGGGGTTTTAAGTTTGTAAGTATTGTTTTTTCCATTATTCTAAATTTAAGTTCAGCTATAATATCCAATATAGGCAATCCCATGGGGACTCCTTTATTTTGGCTGTATATTCTGTTATTAAATTCGAAAAATATTTCTTTTAGGATTAAATTGTTTGTAGTTATTAGTGTAGCAATAATTTGGTTTTCACTGTATTTGTTTTTTATTTTATCATTCATAATTCAACTAATATCATTAATAGTGATGGAGGGGAAAAGATTAACTGTGTCAAAACTTATAAAGGTTCCATTTGGCTTCATTCCAATTTCTTTAATTTTATAGATGAATTCTTCGGTGGATTTAAGACTATTGTAGAAAAGGAGGGGGGGGGGATGTAACGGTAGATATTTTTCATATATACAGGGGTGTTGTCCCCGGAAATTGCTACCAGAATTTTTTAATAGTGATATTATTGGTACTTTTCTAGTAAAGTTTAGCAATTAAATATAACCGAAAATACAATTAATAATTACTGGTGGGAAATAAAATAGAAAACCCGGAATGCAAACACCCTCTGTATATATATTTCAAGGGGGTAGATTGAGCTGTCTCGTTTTACTATTGATCTGAGTTTTTGGGTGTTTTATGATCTTTATAGTGTCCAGACATTCTGGCAGTAATGGAGGCAGGGTTCTTAATTGTAGGGGACTCTTATCAGGCCAGTTTCCTTCATTTTTTTTTTTTTTTTTTTTTTTTTAATTAATTTATTTTTTCGATTTTGATTACTCCTATTTCTTTAAAAGTGGTTTCCATTTTCATAATATAGTCAATTCTATTAAAGATCATGATTTTACCTGTTTTATCTGTAAAAACACAAGAAATTTTATTGTTATTTTTGTTTCAGGGCTTTATGATCTTCTTTGTCATTACTATCCAATAGTAAATTCAGAACATTGCACATGATGAAATAACAAAATGCTTTAAAAACAATGATATTGTTTCTAAGGCATTTTGTTATTTCATCCTGTGCAATGTTGCAAGTTTTATTTTTGTATATATTCAGGATATTATTAAGGGGGTGGTTTATATTTTTATGATGGTATCATTAATGTATTGATTGGTTCATCAAGAATAAACTCGGCTTAACTTAAGTTATGAATCTTAATGTGCGTTTAAGCCTGAGAGATTGATGTATGGGTATTTGTTTCTTTTTTCAAAGTTTTTCTTTTTTGGTGGTATCTTTTCTTTTTAACCATAATTTTAGTTTATTATTATTTTGTTTTTTAATGGAAATATTTCTTTTGTTGATACTTCCAAATGTTTTTTTATTTTACTCGCCATATCTTTGTATTCCAATACTTTACAAGCTGACTTAATTTTCACCGAGTCACATATAAAGCAAAACATAGGTAGATCTTGCCGATAGCTTCAAGGCCTCTGTGCCACCCTTCCAAAGCTTCATTTTATTTTCTAATCTTTTTTCCTGCATAATTTGGCTGGTGGTAGTTTTTCTCTTTTTCCTCCGGTATATTGCAAAAACTTGCAACAGTTGCTTCAGGTCAGAATAATAGTACAATCTGCCATAAGATAAAAAAACTAGGCTCAAATGTATCATTAAAGTAGGAAAGTGCATTGAGGCCTACTAAGAAATTTAAAATGACTTCTTCCTCTGAAATATTATTTGTTAAAGTTCAGTGTAATGCTGCTATCTAACAAATAGATGAAGACAAAAAGTTAAAAATAAAATAAATTAAGAAGATTGTCACATAAAGAAAGTTAAATGTTTAATTTCAGTGCAAAACCAATGAACATTAAAAGGTTAACTCATTTAAACTTTTCATACAACATAATGGCATCAAATTTTTTATTGCTGAGTTGTTAATGACTTCACTTCATCAAAATTGACTTATGCTTCTTGTTACAATATCGGAAAAATGCCCAATGTGATATTTTATAAATAAAGGTGCATATTATGTGCATGCTTGTACTATATACTTACTTACACACTTAAAATATTACTTATATTATTTCTTTTTGTCTCATTTATGAAATTATTTTTTCATAGGGTGCTTCTGGAAAGAAATAAGCTTCTCAGCAAGAATCAAATTCCCTCCAAATGGAATACTATGTAGCAAAAAAACAGATGGTGCTTAGTCTAGATCGTACTTTTATTTGAAGCTCCTGCATTTATAATAAGCAGTTACACACTTTCAGAAAAGATTGTGTCTGACATGATTCTCTGCCTTTTTCTATCATTTACAAAGACAATTTTTATAGTGGCAAAGTTTTTGTAACATTCAGGTCTTTGCATGATTTTATTAAACTGTGAATTTTTATTTACTCCTGGAAAATAATGTAGTCCTGCATAGATCAAGTTTGCAAAACCTGACAAAATATAGCTGTGATCCATTAGCTTTAATTTATGGCCTATTTCTACTTAAGTGCTGTTATTTGATGTGGTATATTTCTTGTTTTTACAAAGGTTATTTTATTGGTTTTATTAATATTATGTGTTTGTTGTTTTATTTATTTATTTTTTCCCCCTCTTTCTTATCCAAGATAGCATTTATATTTTATAAAAACTTGCATTTGCAAAAATTTGTCTCTTGTGCTTATTTAAATTAAAATATACTTAAACCGTGGTCCTTTTAAGAAAAAAGAAAGATATACTTTATTATGAACAATTTCTCTGCTTATCACTAATGTCTATAAATCTATAACTGCAAAATATTTTAAAATAAACAAATTAGCAAAACCCACAATACATCATCACACACCCTAATATAAGTATAAGACTAAATTTATTTTGTAAATTGTATTGTTAATTTTCAAAAATCAGATTTATCTCGCTGAAATGGTACTAATTTAAAAAAGGCATGATGATGTTGAGACTGGCACTTTTCAAAGATTTTTTTTTTTTTTTTTCCTGGCCATTTAAAAAGGAAGCACCAATCCATCCTTTTGGCTGTATCACACAAAATATTTTTGCACATTTCACTTAATACAGCAATACATGAGGAAGATTCAAGGTCAGGGGATAGTCAGCTTTTCTTTTTTTTTTTTTATTGTTATTCAGAAAAGTTTATCAATTTGTGTTGGGTAAAAAGTTGAGTGAAATATCTTGTGTGATATGGCCATTAGTGATAATACGATGCCAAGAAGTTTGCTACTCCAGAAAGCAGCATGAGCTGCCACAGTTGGTGAGAATGATATTTTTTTATGCACAGACAAAAATTTTATGTTAGTCAAGGCTCGTATGTTTATTTTAAATTTCTTGTTTTCTTGGTATAGGGGTTTCTTGAGAAGCTGTTATATTTTAAAATGTGCTTTTACTTTATTAATTAAATAACAATATAAAAAAGCATAGTTTGTTATTAAAATTTGCAAATTTTATGAACATTGATATTTAGAATTTTTTAATTGTTAAATTTAACAAGTGCTGTACTTGTCTTCTAAATGCAAAAACTGTGATCAAGTATAAAAACACAGATGAATAAAATTTAATTAGCATATAAGTTATAATGATTATATGTCAGTCTAAAACAAATGAATGAATAATGTTTATGAATTCATATTTGTAATGATAAGGGAAGAAATTATTTTAACTTTATATAAGCTTACTTCCCCCCCCCCCCCAATCCCTTTCATAGAATTCATTTTGATAGGCTAGGCAAAAAGAAATCTGGTATAGAATATGATACTATAAAAGTTCATTTACTTACTTTGCAAAAAATATAACATTCTCTCTGCACAGTTAATTAAAATTGCTAGGTAATAGCTCTCCAATAAAATATCTGAGAAAAACACTGACTTATATTTTTCATAGTAATTGATTTTTCTACTTTATCTTGCTTTTAGAAAGTAGCAGCTATTCACATTAACACATTAATTACTAATTTTATCAATTAGGTAGATTATCTTTAAACATTTACTTTTGAAAAAAATATTACTTAAAGTTTATAACTGAATTGAAATGTATGGAATATAATTATCATAGCAGATTTTAAGAAAGGATTTATTTGATATTCATTTGCATATCAATCTAATATATATTTTTTTCCTATTGCCAACTTTTGTTTTCTAATATCAAACAAATTTATAGTCAACTTATATACTTTAGTAAGGTGAAAACTTTGTTATCTCAATAAATTTTCTTTTCTGTGAAATCTTGTTATCTGTGGCACTTACTTTTCCAGTATTCAATATAAACAGTAAAAACAAAGAAAGCTATGTAAAAAGAATCTTTAAAAAATTAAGTTGCTTCTATTATGCAGTATCTGCCTGTGTAAAAAAAATCTATTTCAGAAGTTTGACTATTTATCAAAAAATATACTGCAGATCCAAAATATTTAATAAGCTAGTCATAAACTTAGATCTCACTTCTTATGTGCTAAAAATGTGTGCTTAAACTATTCAGAGATACTTGTTAAAGATTTTTTTTTTTTTTTTTAATTTATTTAATGCATACATAATAATTATTCAAAAAATGCTTGAATATTAAATGTTAAAAAAAAATGAAATGAAATAAAGATAAAATGTGCCAATTTTCCCTCTGCTGGAAACAGTTAGCCAGACTGCTATTACATATAATATTTTCTTTGTACATGTTGCACATTTGCTCTTATTTTAATAATTTTCCTGTTTAACCCATTTGCTTTGACTAGACGTAATAGAAAATTTTCCAGTGCATACTGCCTTAAAAAAAAAAAATGCATTTTATTGACATTTGATTAATATTAACTTTACAAAAGTTGTAATCAATATAAAATTCTTTCATACATTTATAGATGCCACAAATCCAAGGTTTATATTACTTGATGTTTTAAGTTATATATTACATTAAAAAAAAAACTCCTGTCTTCAATTTAATTTAGAAATTTAGTCATCAAGCCTGAAAGTTTATTTCAGAAAATTATGGAGTGGAAGGCTGATTTTTTATACCAACTATGTGAAAAATACCAGAGCCGGGAATCGAACCCGGGCCTTCCGCTTTACGTGCGGATGCTCAAACCATCGAGCTACCCTCGCTGATTACCAGCTAGGCATTTCTCACATAACATTTGTTGACAAAGTCACCGAGTCTGCAAACACAGCTATATCAAGTGACATTATTAATCATGGCACAACTCCCGGCTTTGGTTTTTTTCACATAGTTGGTATTAAAAAAAAAAAAAAAATCAGCCTTCCATTCCATAATTTTCTGAAATAAACTTCTGTCTTGTTTTAAATAAGTAAATGCATACATAGACCAGTTTACACTCATATAATCTATATATGGGCTTCAGCTATATCTTTTATGTGTGCAATGTATTTTTAAAGAATTTTTATAGTGAGTTGGTGAATTACTGATGAACAACTTACCATTTGTTTCGTGCATCTTATGTATCACTGTAGTAATCTAGAATTTCATTTTTTGTACTTTTTGTAACTATACTTAAAAATTCTTTCTAAGAAGTTCCCCACCCTGAATTATCTGTATTGTCCTAGTTCATAATTTTGCTGTCTTGTTATATTTATTGTTGTTTTGGAAAGTCGGTTGTATTATTTAAATTACTGTTGTAATTATCATAATTTTTTTTTACATATGTTTGTATAAAGTATTATTTTGAGTCTAGATAAGGAAATTCTATCAATAAAGTAAAGGAATTAAAAAGAGAAATAAATAAAAATAGTTATTGGTTGTGCTGATTTAAGAATAGATTAATTTAATAAAATTACTATAGACTAAATTTTCTTATAAAACTGCTATTAACAATTTGATCTATTAAAATTAAATAGCTCTTTTGACTGTTTAATGTTAAATGATTTTGAAATTATCATTATAGATAACAGAAATTAATTTTGTTTTAAAACAATTTTATTGGTAAAATATATATGTATTTAATAACTCAAAATTATGTTTCTAATTATTATTATTATTATTTTTTTTTTTTTTTAAGTCAAGCTTATGTTCCTATATTGCACATAATTACATATCCTATTTTTAGCCTGAATATTCCAACCGTATTTTGAATTAGCTATTCAGTGTTCCCTCCCACCTCCAGGCATCATTTCAGCATTACAATTTGTAACTCTAATATAACTCTAATACAGCAAAGCACCATTTATATTTTTCTGTTGGCCTTTTACCCTTTAATGTTCACTACATATTTTCCTTTGAAAACTGCTTAACTAATTTAAACTAGTAGGCTGTGGTCATTAGAAAACTCACTTCTAAGTTTTCCTATATAAATTCACAAAGTATAAATTCCATGATGAATGCAAATGATTTTCATATCAAGAAGTGTAGCACTAAATGTCGAAAGGAAGTCAATTTTGTGCCCTTTTCTAAGGAAATGCTTTTTCTCCTCCAAAGATTTTTTTAATTGGTTTAAAAAAATAAATTTGTTTTAATTATCACAGAACTATAGTGTAACCATTCATATTTAAACATATTGACGAATTCTTTTGAAAGCTACCCACTTTAAATATTTACACTTTTGATGGGTACTCCTCACCCTACAGGGGAGGAAGCAATGCTTTTACATGCAGAAAAATATTGTTTCACGCTAAAAATTTAAAATAGTTCTCATTATGTACATTTTTACAAAATTTTGTCTCATACTGAAAATTAAAAAAAAAAAAAAAAAGAAGGGGAGGGGGCAAGCACTGCCTATTAAGCAATTGATCCCAAAATGTAGTCAGTACCAATTTAAGTCATGATTCTACTAAATATCAAGTTTGGTTAAATTTCGTCCATTGATTTGCGAGATACAGTGCCCAGAAAATTCTGAAAATGTATAAAGCTATCAAAAACGATTGATTGAAAAATTTCGTGAATCACATACTTTCTTCTTATATATATAGAAGAAAGTAAAAATAGCTATTAGACATATAGAGCTGATATTAAATATGTAAAAAGGAAAAAATCAGTATTGAGAAATTTTTGCTTTAAATGCTTGGTTAAATTTAAATAATTACTTTAATTAATAAAAATAAATAACTTCGTAATAAAACACGGTAAATTGCAAAACTCACAAGAGTTTTTCATATGTCACAATTAATTAACTCATCGTCAGGTGAAAAAAAAACTAGGCATGAGTACATCATCAAAGCAATAAGCTTACCTGTGCCTACTGAAGAATTTAAAATGATTTCTGCATATGGCTTCCACTGAAGTATTATTTGTTAAGCTTGAAAGAGTGGCTGCTATCTACCAAAAGAAAAGAAACAAGTTTTTCTCAGATGTTGTCTGTAGGCACAAAATTAACCTTCTTTTGGCATTTAGTGTTATTCATTATGTAAAATAATTTGTATGGGAAAATATAGAAAAAGTTTTGTGATGGCCACAATATGCTAGTTTTCAATAAAATTTTATTTATTAAAAAAAAAAGAGAGAGAGTTTTGTAAATTCAACTTTAGAAAACTATTTGATTGTATTTGATTAAACAATATTCAATTTACATTAACACATTAAAAAGTTTTAATAAAATTTTATCTATTGAGAATTTTTAGAAAAATAAAAAAAGAAGAAGAAAATTATACAATTTTTACTTTCTTCTATCTTCAATAGAAGAAAGTATTGGATTCGTAAAAATTTTCGATTTCGGGTTTTTGATGGATTTACACGTTTTGAGAGATGTAGAACACGATTTTACCATTTTTAGAAAATGTCTGTCTGTCTGTCTGTGTGTGTGTGTGTGTGACAAAATTTTGTGGCAACTGTATCTCTGGAACCACTGCACAGAATTTCATATAAATTGGTATGTAGTTGCACCTTGACATAAATTAGTGCCTATCAACTTTTGGTAAAAATCGTCTTACAGGTTGCGTTGCCATCCCGCTTTTTCTAAATTTTAACAGGGTGATATAGGGCAAAAATTTTCAAGATGGGTATCTTTCGAAAGGTCTCGTCAGTACCTTTAAAACGAATGGTTGAACTATAAATCTGTGATAATTTAAAACAAAGTTATCGATATTTTTTACTTTTTACGAAAAAAAAACTTAGAATTTTTTTTTTTTTTCTCCCCTTAATTTTATCAAACTCCCACGGTTTCCGTGTTCTGACAAACTTAAACTAGTTTTTGCTTTTTTCCCGTAATTTTGTCAGAGTCCTACGGTTTCCGTGTCTTGACAAACTTTAACATATTTTTGCATTTTTTCCCTAATTTTGTCAGTCCCACGGTTTCCGTGTTTTGACAAAATTTTGGGTAAAATGTGAAAATTATTCTAAGTTTGTCAAAACACGGAAACCGTGGGACTTTGACAAAATTGGGAGAAAAATGCAAAAATTTGTTTAAGTTTGTCAGAACACGGAAACCGTGGGAGTTTGATAGAATTAAGGGGAGAGGAAAAAAAAAAGTGGGACTTCAACAAATTTTCACATTTTACCCAAAATTTTGTCAAAGTCCCACTTTTTTTTCCCTCTCCCCTTAATTCTATCAAACTTCCACGGTTTCCGTGTTCTGACAAACTTAAACTAATTTTTGCTTTTTTCCCCTAATTTTGTCAAAGTCCTACAGTTTCCGTGTTCTGACAAACTTAGAATAATTTTCACATTTTACCCAAAATTTTGTCAAAGTCCCACTTTTTTTTTTTTTTTTTTTTTTTTTTTAATTATTGTTACTGAGTGAATTTGTATAGGAAAAGATAGAAGAAAGTCATGTGGTGGCCACAACATACTAGTTTTATAAGTATTTTATTTTGCTTTTTTGTAAAATGTATAGATGGTACTTTACTGTATGGTTTTTATTAGTTAAAAAACTTTAGTTATAATATGTTCATTTAGCAAGATTCTTTATATGCCTGGTTGAAAGAACACTGAAATTTGTATTTTTAAAATGCTCTACTAGTCATTTTATTATAAAAAAATCAAAATATTTTTAGTTCAAGCACCATATGTTAGCTTTAATTTTACTATACATATAGTCTATGCAATCGCTGATAAGGCAGATATACTGCTAATATTTATTTGATGGAAGCATTTGATACATTGTGATATTTTCTCTTTCAATTAATTCTTTTGAAAATTAAGTAGTATAAAAGGCTTTATAAGCTATTATGGAAAATATCAAATCACAATACACTTTGTACATTGATAAGCACTACAACATATAGTTTATGTATATGTATTAAGACTAGTAAACATATGTACAGTCCAAAAAAAAAAGTTTACTAGTCCTTTACAGTATCATTGCAGTAAAATTAAAGATTTTCAATAAAATTGCATGTGTTTAAGTATTGTCTTGAATTTATTTAGAAGTGATTTTACTATAAAAAAATTTCAAGTTTATTTAACCTTAACGCATGACATCACAATGTACTATATTTCTAATAAGTTGTCAATATTGCTAAATGACGATAATTATGTAAAACATTCGGCACTGAATATTTTCAAGCAATGTTCCGTTCTTTTATGTCTTTGTTATTTTGCATTTAAATATTAAATATTTAAGAATCTTTACATTTATAAACTGTGTGTAGTTTCAGTTATTTACAATCATCATTCAAATGTATATCATATCAGATAAATTTATTAAATTAAAGTGGATAATATGTATCATAAATTTCTGAATATAACCCAAATGTGTTTTTTCTTCAAAAATTACCCCTAATTCAAAATCATATTATAAGCTGACCCACATCATTCAGATTAAGAAAATATTCCTTTAAGTCTATATTAGTAATTGTACAGATGGCAGCAAGAATAATAGGTATATGAGGAGGAAAATTCAAATACGGAAAATAATGAAAGTGGTGAAAGTGAGATGCATCCAGATAATAACTAAACAAGAATTAATTTGAAGATCTACAGGGGTGAAAGTGGTTCAGAGGGCCAAAAATACTGATTTTACTGACTAAAACTGGAAAAATACTGACTAACTTTATAAAAATACTGACCAATTTTAAAAGATAAAACAATAAATTAAAATTAAACGCACAGTCAAAACAATTTTATTCTAAAATAAATATTAAAGCACTTTAAATTTTATCAACTAATAAAATATGTAAAAAATACAATATACTGCTAAAAAAAAGATAAAAAATAAATATTGAAATTTTTGATAAGAACAAGTAATAAAACTTTAAATTAATTTTTAAGATTATTAATACCAAACAATATATAAATGTCATAGAGAATGATTTACAATGCCTTTGAATTTTTTAGTAATTCTTGAAACGTTTCATTATTGGCTGATGCACATACCAATAAATACTAGCTAATTTTGGTGGGAAAAAACAATTGATTTTCCATATGCAAAGGAAGGAAAAGAGATAATGTTTTCCAAAGTGAAAAATGATCTTTTATGTTCAAATCACGTTACTTAAATAAAATTATAAAGATGACAAAATAAAAGTTGCATTTTTAAATCTTTATTTCTTTTTTAAATTCCCAATTTTCAAATATTTTGTTTTTATCACTTTCTTCTAACCTTCTTAAACCTAAATTTCATTAATGGACAAAAAAAAAAAGTATTTCAGCATTTATAGGAAACATGTATGAATTTTGTTTATTTTATGATAAAATAGTCACGTAACTCAAGAATTAACAATGAAAAAAAAGAGTCAAAATTAGTGAATTTGTGCTGAAATATGTATGTTTGAGGGGGAACTTTAAAAATAACCAGAATTGTACTTCTGCACATTGAGTGTATGTAGTGCAAGGTTTCACCACTTGGGTACTGTGTAGAGATGCACCGAATATTCGGTATCTATTTGATATTTGGTCTATTCAGCCATACTACCGAATATTCAATTTGGCTGAATCTAAAACTATTCAGCTAGCCGAATATTTGGTTTGGTCGAATATCAAATTATTCGGCTAGTTGAACCATATAAAAATTCAATTTTTAAAATTTTTAAGTATTTGAAAAATATTCTGCCATTTTTAATTATCATTAAATTAAGATTTTTCAGAGTAATTAAGAAATAGATTATATTCAAATGAAAACAATTGTTTTATTTAGTTTCAAGTATTATAAAGAAAATTAATTATTATATATTATTATATTATTATAGTTACATTAATGATAACAATTAATAATATCTAACAAAAATTGTCTTTATCAATAACAGTATAACTATGTATGTTTCTAAAGCTGAGTTAAGAATAATTAAAACCCAAATAAAATACTACGTCAGAAATGCCAAAAGAAAAATATTTGCGATGCATACAGCTGTTTCGGTAGCCTTAAGCATACCGTCTTCAGTGCAAATTCTTTCTTTTTGCACTGAAGACGGTACGCTTAAGGCTACTGAAACAGTTTATTCGGGTTTTAATATTCCAACGTCAAGTCTCCTGTTATTATTAGTAAGCATAATTCACATGATGTTGCTATCTAGAAAACCTCAAGAGATCAAACAAAGATCACATCCAAATCTGGCAAGAAAAATGGCACAAGTTATAAAATAGCAATTTTGAGTTTGTCATTGAAAAATGCATATGAAGTGCCCCAACATCCACGAAAAGCATCACATCTCTATCCCACAATTCATTCACATGAAAGTGAGAGGCATTTGTGTCAGTTTTAATATAGGTTAGCCATTACATTTTTTTTTTCTTTCGAGTGGGCGCGACAAGATATTTAAGAAATTTTATGTGTTTATGAAGAAGCATAAGAGTTAATAATTTTCTGACTGTGAATTCCGCATTACACCACTTCTTACGTATAGTAATATTTTTCTACATTTATATAAACCATTGTTTCTAAATAGTAATTTTTTATAATATTTTTCGTAATTAAAATAATAAAATTTTACTAAATGTAAATGTTGTTATTGAAAAAGTTCTCAAAAAATTAGGTGATTGACATCTGAATATAAGAGTAAATCAGCCAGCCGAATAGTTATTCGGTTTGAAGGATATTTGGTGTTTGGCCGAATAGTTGGTATTCGGTTGGTCAAATATTCGGTATTCGGCAAAAACTGCTTTTCGCTGCACCCCTAGTGATGTGGGAGGAAGCTCTTTTGAGTAATTGAATGTGTGTGATTTTCTCTGACAGTTCTGTGTGTGTGTCTGTCTGTAGTGACCTGTGGTTTGAAGAAATGGCAGATTTTCAGGAGCAGTGTGCGGCTGTGAAGTTTTGTTTTTTACTAGGCAAAAATGAAGCAGAAACTGTTGTAGTGATGCAAAACAGCTTACAAATAACACGGCCACAGTACAACTTTAGTGTACAAATGGTTTGCTTGGTTTAGAAAAAGGAGAAGGATAAGAACTTCTTTCTGTTCTGTTTTCAGAAGCGATTTGACTTGATGTGGGTCTTGAGACTATTATGAATGAACGTAACTATGGCGACCTCTGGATACTTACTGACAGCTGCAGCTCAATGCAACATCTCAATAACTGGATCCACATTGGTAATAAAACAAGTATCTCTATCCTTCATAAGTTGAAATTCATTTCAATTTAACATGGCATTCATCTCCAGTCAGGGTGTCTACTGACTTGACAGAAAAAAAATTCATGACCTTTTTTATCGACATATCCAACCTTTCTTTTTAAATTAACATATTCATTCTCCTTTTTTTACTGATATACCACCTTGCTTTATTTTTTAAATTATTGTTTAACAACAGTATTAGCTGTTAAAAAAGAAAATAAAAAAAACTGAAAACATTAAAATTTAAAGGGCGGTGCCGTCCAGAAAGTACTTCGACCGATGTCCAAGAGCTTTATGAAAGGTATTTTTTAGATAATAACATAAAACTGAAAACATTTTTTTTATTATTATTAACAATCTAAATAAATAGTAAGGGAAATCACTCTATCTAAAATAGACACATATAACTACATACATATGTACACTATTTGTGCAATGTTATAATATTGTAACTATTAGTTTTTTGGGGGATTTGAAAATTGTCATTTATTTTCCTTGCATTAAAGAGAGGAATATATGTATTAAATTTTTTTTCAAATCAACAAACATTCCCCCCCCCCCCCCCCCACGTAAAGACTACGAATAGAAGAACAGAATTATTAAACTAAAGTCAGAGATGAGAGTGGGAAATAGACAAAAAGTCTGAAGGTATCAGCAAAACTCAAAGATAATTTAATTTTAGTAATAAAAGAAGAAACAGATACACAAAATCATACTTTCTATAAGCAAAAAATGGAGAATATATGAAAATAAGTTGTTTAGAAGCAGTCAAAAGAAAGAAAATTGAACAAAAATAAAAATATTTAGAACAAAAAACCTGAAAATTGTTTTTAAAAAATTAAGGAAAGTCTGAAATTTCTTATCCCTGTAAAGTATATAGCTATACATCTCAAACTTTGCATTTCAATGTCTTTCCTATACTTCAAAATAGAATACATTCTGAATTAGAAAAAAGTAGTTCATTCAGTTATACATTAATACTGTTTTGATTAACAAAACATTTTGAGCATACATATATTTTAGAAAATTTAAATGTTAAGTAAAAAAATTCAAAATTTTTTATTATTATTTAATTTTGTTATTATTATTCCTTTTTTTTTGGGGGGGGGGGGGGGGAGGGGGCAACAAAAGTTAGAATGCCTGTAGATTTTAATAGAAGACAATATTTTTTTTTTTTTTTTTAAAGATATAAATGACTATAGTAGGTTTATAATCATGCTTATATATTTACTCTACTAAATAATAGTAAGCTGAAAATCGACCTGAACTCACAATAGAGAATTTTAATGACCCACACCTGACTCAAAACCTAAAATGAAAATTAATAATTCAGCTAAAAATCTTGAAATTTAAGTTATAAATTTTTATTGCTATACAACTGGTAAATAATTTAAAATGTAATTACTAATGCACCAAGTTAAAAGTTTTAAAATCTGAAAAATGGATAAAGAATAATTTTTAACTATTTAGGTGTGTTGTGTACTTCAACTGTACAAAATGTGCTTCAAGTTTAGTAATAGTACAAAACTTTGAATAAACACCATGTAATACACTCAAAACAATTGTTTCGGGTTGAAAAAAACCCCGATCATTTATCAGGCGAACAAAGTGGGCACGAGTGCTACAAGCAAAGTAACAATGCACCAAAGCAGTGGTCGCCAACTCGTGGTCCGTGAGAAAATTTTAGTGGTCCACAGAAACATCTTGACTTAATTCGTATTTTTTAATATAGTTTTAGGAATTATACTGGCGTTAATTTTAACTTGATTTTCTGAATCTCTCTTCCTCACTACAGAATTTTGTGAATGAGAGAGAGGGTGAATAGAATTATTTTTTATTACAAAAATTTGAATCTCTATCAACAAGCATAGTTATCAGTTTAAATTTCTTATCTGTATTTAACTATGAAATTACTTGAATTTGTCAAAGGTTTAAAATGTACATCAAAAATATAATTTCCCATTGGATTTTTAAAATTTAACAGTATACTCATTCTGTCATATTGTTCCATGTTTATTAACTTCTATTGGTCGTTAATTTTGAAAGACTGCCAAGCTCAAATTTTTACTAGCACCCCCTGGTTTTGTCAGTATCAATTTAAAACTGAAAATATGTACAGATAAAATAAAACTATTCTGAGGTATAAATAAATTATTTTATTATTAAAATGTAAGTTAAGGAAAAAAAAATTCAAATATGCATTCTCAAGATTTTACTGGCCATTAAAAAAGCAATAATAATTGTAGAAAAATTATTCATACAAAGAAAACAAAATCATTTGTAGAAAACTAATTTTTTATTCTTTATACATACAGAGAAATATTTACATGAATCCAACTTAATATAAACATGGATAGAACTAATCCATAATAAAGATATTCTGAAAATGAGATATGCTTAACTTCTTCAGTTCGTCTGTAAAGAGAGAAAAACATGTAATTAATAAATAATAAAAAATAGATTTATTCTAGAAAATTTTGGAGTAGAAAGCTGATTTTTTATACTAACTATGTGAAAAATACCAGAGCTGGGAATCAAACCCGGGCCTTCCTCTTTACGTGCGGATGCTCAAACCATTGGGCTACCCTGGCTGATTACCAGCTAGGCATTTCTCACATAACATTCGTTGGCAAAGTCACCAAGTCTGTAAACACAGCTATATTAAGTGACAAGGGTTGAAGAATAAATTTCTAAATTAGATTTATTCTGCTTAAATGTATGGAATGATGATACTATTGTTAGTGCCCAATGGCTATTTTTTCAATCATCAGCTACAGAAATATACTTTTAATTGAAATACTTTCTTTGAAATTTTTTATAAAAATGAAAAAAAACAGAATGAGAACTTTCTCTTTTTTTACTTCCATTCAATTTCAGGTCTCGCAAGGTAATTTCTTTAAAAATGGCTGCACGGATTTTTTTTTTCAAACTTGCCGTATTAACTCCCTTTAAATATCCTTTTGTATGTATTTACTGTTTTCTGGTCAATAATTGTGTATGCCAAGTTTTGGTAAAAGTTGGTATCTCAAAAATGGCTGTAGCAATTTCCTTGAAAATTGTTACATAAATCCATTTTAGATATCCTTTCTCATAACTCCACATTTTTTTTTTTTTTTTTTTTTTTTTAAATCACTATGTAAACTCTGTTTTATATATCTTTATATGTGTATCAAGTTTCTCTTACCGGAAAATTTTTAGGTGCCTACTTTGTTAGGTCATTTTTATACCTTCTGATCACATTATCTCCAAAAATGCATATAATACGTGTAATAATGGGTAATGGAAGTCATGTGGTTGTTTCACACCAGATTTTCTTCTTTGTATCTCCTAAATGTGTATGGAATAATCCTGGCTTTTTGCCAATTGCAGTTTAGTCAACTGTAATTACATTATTAGAAGCAACAGGTTCGGCAGTTTTGGTCTTAAAGCAATGGATTTTTTAATGTTAATGTATGAAGTTTTTATTAAATGCCTGGATACAATAAGCCAATTGTTTTACAAGATATTTTTCTTAATTGCATATATATTATACAACTTATACATACGGTCATATGGGGGAGGGGGGAGAGAATAAGTATTATAAACACATGACCATACTTGCTAACTCTGCCGATTTTCTGGATTTATCATCTCCCTCCCTCAAAAAATAAATAAATAAAAATTATTAAAGAGGCAAAATTAAACAATGCTTATATAAAAAAAAATATATTCAATAATTCTTTATTATGTCAGAAATATGTGATAAGCCATATTCGTCAGATTATGGAAATACAGCAACATCTCTTCCAAACTAAGTAACAGCCAGCAAGCAAACTCTCAGAACGCTAATCCAATCATCTTGCTCCTCACTCTCTGAGAATGACACATTTCGTATAGCAGATTTACTGAGTGGGTAGCTTACTATGGGATGAAAGTAACCTTTTCTACTGTTTTGTTGAATCCGGGATTGTTTGGCAACACCTCTTTGGGTATGAACTTTTTTTTTTGTTTACTTACATGCGCTGAATCTTTACTCTTCAGTATTATTACCTCACCTTTTTAGTATTATGGTTTACAATTTTTTAGTATGTTTGTGTTTTTTAAACAGTGAAAATGAATAACACTAAAGAAATGTTTGCAGTCGTTCATGAGGCATATGCTGTTGAATTTCCGTATATAAAAAAGTAGGCTCTCAGATCAAGCCACGCACAATGCACCCTGCCACATTTTTAACACTGAATTCCTGATAAGTTTGGTGTAAAAAATGATATAAAAAAGCATTTGGATTCCTCTAAACACAGGAGATGAAAATCATGGGGAAAAAAAATGAGTCAACTAGTATTAAGTTGTATTTTGATGGCTCACATAACGATTATTCCAATAAATCATCTGTAATGACTGCTGAATTATTATTTACAAATTTTTTGATTGACAGGCTGGCTACAAAAATTCAGAAAACATTTCCCTGATTTTTCCTCGATTTCTCTGACTAATTTTTACAGATTCCATGATTTCCATTACTTGTTATATACATTTCATGATTTTGTGTATATCACACTCTTCTGTAACATGCTCGCTAAACCACTGCAATTCAAAAAACTATACTGATGGGCAAAAATATCTCAATTTTTTTTAATTTTTTTCCTTTGTTCACTTCGTTAACATACATAAAAAGGAAAATAAAATGAAAATTTTTTAATTTGGGAGAAATTAACAAAATTATAAAAATATGAATCATTTTATATATTAACATCAGAACAGAAAATTATTTCTCAAGTAGTTCCACTAAAAATATTTAATTTTAAAAAAATATGTTAACTTGGCGAGACTCAACTAGAAAGCAGCCAACACCTGTTTGGCAATCTTCCAGTCATGTTTGCAGAGCAAAAAAGAAAACTTCCATAATTTTTGGGTGTGTTTTTACAAAATTCTCTGAATTTTCTCTTATATTTCCATATTGATAAAGTACCTTGATATTTCCCTGATTGAGCATAACATCCTAATAAGTGCTGCAGATCATGCAGTCATCATCCTGCTTTGACATCAAATTCGAACATATGGTTTTTAATGGTTGAATATGTATTATGTAAATTATTTTATGTGTGTTACATTGTTTTAAGCCTTATGAAAAACAATTTGGTAACAAAATTGTGTTACTGAAGATAGTCACTTTTAGTGCTATTAGTCATTTTTATAATATATTGCCATTTTTTTTTAAGGAAAATTATCAAATTTGACGAATAAGGGCTACACACCATTTAGTTCGATATATTTACATTTACCTTATCCTAATTGTTAATTTGTTTTATTAGAGTCAGTTCCATGGTTTAGTTTTCATGCAATTTCATACTATTTTTAATGCAATGATCCCAAAATGCAAGTATATATGAAAAATTCCACTCTATTCTGCTATATTAACAATATATTAAATTGGGAATAACTTACAAAATTTTCAAATTAGAACATTTTCAGTCAAAAATGTTCAAGCTAGAATCATAAATGATATTTTAAAAGTGGTCTGATCACTTTATGATGAAAATATCCTTCAAAATAGGAGTTTACGTGAAATTTTGCCCTATTCTGCTATGTTAAAAAAAAATCCTAAATTTCCAATAACTAATGAAATTTTTAAATTATAAAATTTATAGTCAAAGATATTCATAACAGTATCCTAAATGATATTTAAAAGTGGTCTGACATCGTTACGATGAAAATATCACACTAAAAATGGACTTTTATGTGAAAATTTGCCATTTTCTGCTATGTTAAAAATTCTTAAATTTCAAATAATTTATGAAATTTTTAAACTTGAATTTTCATATTTAATTATGCTCAAGCTAGCACATCACAACTGATATTTTAAAGCTGGTTTCATATATTTACAATAAAAATATTCCTTTTAACATACATTTAAGCAAAAATTTGTATGTTATGATAATCGTAAATTTCGAACAACTTACAAAGTTTTTTAATTAGAATGTTGGAAATCAAAAGCGTTCTTCTGATGACATAAGAAATATTTTAAAACTGGTCTGACCACTCTGTGATCATTTGGGCTTGAGATATCACGTACACAACAACAATAGACACCCTAAAGATGGACACCATGTCAATTTTCTTATTCCTCACACCTCAAAACATGTTGGCCACCATCTTTGATACTGGACTTCCAGTCCAAATTTCACTTTGGTAACAGGCAGATTCATAATCAGTGGGTTGAATTGCCCTAGAAATGATTTGCCAACTGTTACATGAAATGCTTCTTGCATTGTTCTTTTGTAAAAATGTGCCTTGTCTATCTATAATATTAAAACACAGAGCAAATTCTGTAAGACCAAAATCGTACAATCTGGGCATGCGCGAGAAATTTTTTAACCAATTGGGAACGGGAATATGCCTTTTTTTATGCAGAATACTGATGATAGATCAAGCAGACGATATTAGTATTGATATGTCTACGACAAACGCCTAATTAAAGCTCATTAAGACCTAATTAAAGTTAATATTACTCCGTGGCTCAATCATAAAAATAATTCACACTATTAATTCATATTTTCCAAGGAAGTATACCTATTAAAAACAAAGCAATTCGCGAATAGGTATCGGCATTGGTTATCTTCGTATGCATTTTCGCTCGCCGAAAATTTCTGTACACTGAATGTGGCGCCATCTGTTGCCATGTCAATATATTATACCATATTCTTAAAATTATATTTTTCCATTTCTTAAAAAGAAAAAAGAAATCTTTTAAAATTAACAAATTATCAAAGTTTATTGTTCTTTAAAAGTTAACTTTAATCAGTTGAAAACTTTGTTTAGAAAATATGGAGATAAATATTTAAAATCAAAGGGGGTTATATTTTATTCTATTTATTTATCTAATTATTATAATTTATGATATTTCATTTCGATACTATATTAGAGTAAAAATAATTTGAAAAGAATAACATTAAAATATTGATATTTTATACGAGTAAAAATTTATTTATTTTTAACAGTATACTTTTGTCGAAATATACTATTTTGATAGAATAAAGTGTTATAATACTATTCCAGTAAAAACAAATTTTAACTTCATTCCGATTTGCAGTTTATTTTCAGAATACAATGAGTTAATATTTTGGATTATATCCAAGTGGTTTTACAAATATGGGAAATTGGGCAGGGGGTTTTAAACCGGTTAAGAGCAATGTGAAATATTAAAGCAAGGGTGTTTTAAACTTTATGGCGTGAAGAGATTTTAGTTGCACATCATCCGTCAAATTTTGATGGGTATTAACTAGTATATTTTATAATACAACTGCTGCAAATACATAATTAAGAATATATGAAAATGTACTTTGAGTAAACATTTTCCTAATTTTGGTCAAATCTCCCTACTTTGAACATGAATCTTCCTATTTTTCATTTTTTAAGGTTGGCAAGTATGCATGATTGATAAAGAAGAAAAGAGATTTCAGCAACAGGAATTTTGATACATTGTTACAACAATACTAATAATAACTCAATAGATATTAAAAATGCTTCATACCATTAACATCAACAATATTAGCATTTTTTTGCTGTAAAACAACATATAATTCTCTCTCATCAGATAATTTTCCAACAATCCAGCAGTCACTTACAGTCTTTCCAATGATTTCCCCAGAATCTGTCATTCTATGAGTAAAAAATATACAATGACATTATGTAAATTTTTCTGTTTAATAGTGCACATATTACAATAACTGAAAAACATTTCAGACTAAAATTCTTAAATTTTAAAATATAAACAAAATAATAAATGATGATAGGTAACTACTTACCAGAACTTATATATATTCATAATGGACAATTTGCACACATGGGGGATTTGAACAAAATCTTATTTTTCTGGTAGTTTTAGGCTCATAAATTTCAAAAAGTTTATTAAAAATGCAAAAAAAGTTCTCATTAATTACAAAAATAACTTTAAAATTAACAAAAAATCATGTGACTTCAAAACGCTGCCTGACGTCACACTTTATGCTGCTTCAATATTTACATTTGTTAGCCTAGTTAGCAAGTAGCAATTTGTTTTAACTTACGTAATTATCAATCGTTTATGTGATTTCTGAGCATTTCTTTTTCATCTTATAATCATTTAATACCATTAATCATCATTTTTCCTCATCATTATTTTCAATTGTTTTCTTTTCATGGCGGTTGTCCAATGTTTTAGTTTAATAGGATTCTGTGGAATGCTAAAGAATAGCTTTTGAGAAGCATTTAGCCATTGTATTGGTGCAAAGTGGTACAATACAATAATTATACTATAATTTTTTAATATCCATTATTATTATAAAATACAAAACCTATTTCACTGATTCAAGAAGCAAAGCAAAGCACGAAATTGAATGTAAACAACGATTACTCCCGTTTGTTGTCATAAAGAGTGACGTCATGATATTTTATACTGCATTTTCTCGATAGAGTAAATAGTGCGATGTTAAAATTTCTATAAATAAGTAATTAGATTTCAAATAAAGAAAACGTTGTATTTATTTTCTTACCTTTTCATATTCTATTATATAAGAATAAAATCAGAAAACGTGCAAATTCTCTATTAACTGTAGACCGTGCCCTTAACCCTTAAATACCTGATTATTTTTTAAATCAATTTAAAAATGTTTTATTCTTACCTCTCTTAAATAAATCATGGGAAAAACACTTTAAAAATTCATACTTTATTTTAACTATGATTTACAGCTAAAAAGCTATTTGTTGTCAATCGGCAAACATGAGGCATTAGAGCTTTGATACTATTCTAATAATACTTTAGAAGACAAAATATTGTGTATGTTTCCGGAAGGCAATACACAGCATTTAAGAGTTAATGTAAAGAAAAATACATATTATAATACGTGTGTAGTAGTTACAGATTTCTAGATGCATTAGTAAAAAAAAAAAAAAAAAAAAAAAAAAAGCTTTTATATTTAGTAAAATGAAAATGACTTTGATATCACATTAACCCTCGCTTTCCCAAGATCAAGGCGTTACTGCAAAAAAATTGCTTTCAGGTGCTGCTTGGCATGTTTGGCGAAAATCACCAGCACCACGCTTTTTTTGTATCGTTTGGAAGTTGCAACATTTCATTGCTCACGTTTGCTATCTCTGGCGAATTAGCACACTTTTTGAATGAGGTGGCCTTAACTAAATTTCAACTTCAAAATGACCTCATCTTGGGAAAGCGTGGGTTAAATAAAACCTTGCTACAACAATAAATTCTTCTACAATGTAAAAAGTATATTTATAAAAATGAACAAGTGGGTCACTAAGAAAAGTCATGAAAACGCTAAAATATTTTGTTTAGGTTGTATTTGTTTTGATTTAAATTTCAGTAATGCAGTGCTACATGATTTCAAACCCAACATAATTTAGTAACATATATTTTAAAAAAAAACAAAGAGCTCTGTACTAAAAATGGTGATAGTAACTTACTTTGACAAATCACAATAGATGTCAGCAAACAATTTCATAATATCACTTGGCACTAGGGAATGGCCACTTCTCTTCATATCTGCATGCATTGTAGTTTTTTCAGCCAAATTCATATGGTTGAAATACATATACATGAATTTCGCCTGTTGTTCACTGTTGATTCTATAAAATAATAATAATGAATATCATATTAATCATTAAAAAAAATGGAGGAGGGGAAAAGTTAAATTTTGTGTTATTAAATCAATACATACTGAGCAATAGTTTTTGAATATTGCTCGCCTATTTCAGAAGCTAAAGTGGATAACTGTGGTCCAATTTCAGCATCTAAATTCTTGAATAAGTCCAAATTTAATGTAGTACATTCTGAAAGATTGAAAGAGTATCTAAAATTAAAACGCAGAACTTTTAAAATAAAAATAAATAACTGTAACCTGAGATATTTATTTTAATATATATATATATATATATGAAATATAAGAGATAAAGGTATTGGTTTTGAATGAAATAACCAATTAAATAAAATGGGCTGGAATCAGAACTACGCCAAATTACACCAAAAATTACGGGTATAAAAGCCCAAACAGTAAACAAACGGAGCGTTTTTTGACACAATCTTGACTTGCTAAACTTTTCCATACGGCCCGTCCCTCCGTAATTAACGTACATCTGATAATTATCTCCCCCACCGAACGCCGAGGCCGTGAGGCCAGCGCAAATCATCGGCAGCTTGTCGGATTAAAACTCCATTCGTCTTTGCTTTCGACCCGACTGTGAAATGATGAAACAATAAAGATGTTTGCTTGAACGAACGCATTGTCTCTACTGTGTGCTGTGCTGCGACTGTTATCTATCTTTCCTCTTTCAGCAAGCAATTAAAATACGTTACACATATATATATATATTATTATATTGAAGTATTACAAAATGAATTGAAAATTTTTATTTGTGAAAACAAACATTTTGCTGCATTTCCACAGATATCTTTCAGAAAAACTGGATTCTCTACTTATAAAGTACTAACATTATTTATTTATTTTTTGGGAAGGGGAGGAAGCTGAATTTATGTTTAAAGCAATAACATTTTCAATATTATGAGTATTTAAAAAATAGACAGAATTTTATTTCTATGCCAATGCAATTTGAAATTGAAGTAATGTATTCTCCTTTATTCCAGTTAGTGACTCAAAAGAAAAAGTCTTTAAAACTTACAGTTTTCAACATTTGTACTTCACAACAAAAATCTAATAATTTCATACTTTAAAAAATAAAAACAAACTCAGAAATATGTTCAAAGATGATCTAGTTCATATTTGAAAAAATTGTTAAATTCAAGCTAGATTTTCTGCAAATAATTATAGATGCATATTTATTTATTAAATTAAAACAACCTTTTTTTTTAAACAGGGATTATTTTTTATGATAATAACATGTAATTTCACATAGACTACTCATGTTATTTATTTATACAACTTAGTTTTCTGTCTCATTATAGCTGTATGTATAAAAAAATAAATAAGTATAATAAAAATTGTATTTTCGGAAAATATAACTGTGCAATTTGGGCAAATGATTACAAGAGAACAGATAAGTCAGTCAAACAAACCAGTTCCAATAATTTGAAGTGTGTTTGTGGTTAAACAGCATATCTATAAGCAATGCTTATTTATTTTTTATAATAGGACGCAGAACCTTAAACTTCAGGAAGATGCATTACACTGAGTTCAAATGAGTGTAACAGGAGAGCTGAGTCGGCAGTCAGACAAATTACACCTTGATGAATGCAGGAGTGGCAAAAAGTAAAATAGCCCGCGTTACAATACATTTCAAAGTAATAATTCTCATTATGGTGAATCATCAAGTTATAAAACTATTTCATTTCAAAGAAATTCGATAAAATTACATAGTAAGCAAAAGAGGCATACGAAATATTGTTTGTTTTGCCATGCATGTGTATTCATATGTACTGATCCCGTCAGATAATATTAGCGAATAGGAACTCAACTCTCCTGTTACAATCTGCAGCTCAGTGATGCATTATGAGAGAACTGTATTAAACTATCACTATCATAAAGACAGTAAAACCTGAGTCAACACATTTTTTTACTTTCTTTTACATATATAAGAAGAAAATGTCTGTGTGTATCAAAAATTTTGTGGATACTATATCTCACGAACCAAAGGACCAAATTTAATTCAAACTTGGTATTTAGTTGGACTTTGCCTAAACTGTTGCTGATTATATTTAGGGATTCTTTTTTTTTTTTTTTTTTTTTTTTAGAGGTCTACATAAAAATTTAAATTTTGTAATTTTTGAAATTGGGTGAACTAAGAATCAATTTTATTACCTTTTTTATGCAACTTTTCAATTTATAATATTTATATAAGTTTAATGATTCAAACGCAAGGTTTTTTTTTTTTTTTTTTTTTTAATACTGTATACATAGCATTAATTTTATAAACAGGAAATATTTACAGCTAGAAACAACATTAACATTCTGATGATAGATTTATATGTTTACAAAAATAAGTGTGTAAATATATGCTATCTAATAATAATACATATAAAAAATTTCATGTAAATAAATACCATCTAAAAGCAAGCAATAAGTTGCATTCAAAGCACGATATGCAATAAGATAACAACTTATTTTTCCTGAGCTTAAAAAGATTTTAGGAGTAGAACTTATCCCTGAAAAATCGTCAGCATTTCTTGGACCAGTCATGAATCTAAAGAAAATAAAAGTTAAATCAAATGCAAAAAATATTTATAAATAAATTTAAAATCAAATCAAGTAATTTTTCATGCAAATAATAAAGAATTTTTGCATGATTTGATTCACAAAACTTAAACAGCATTGCTACAGGACCTGGAATTCAGGTAAAATCTAGAAAACTCAGAGAATTTGAAAAAAAATATTAAAAAACAGGGAAAACTCAATGAATTTCAAAATAAATTTATTGCTTAAACAGGGAAACTTCAGGGAATTTTGAAATCTTTTGGTAAAACCTTTAAAAAAAATTTTTATAATCAAATCTTTTGTAAATTTTTGTGCTTTATGATGAAGAAAAAAAAAATCAGTTATATGGTTTTTTACAACTATATTAAATTAATATAATCTAGATCTGTTCAATTTACTTGTAAATATGTTAGATTCTAATGCTGCATTGCATGATTCTGTGTCATCTATTTTACTTTAAAAAGAGATGGGGAAAACTCAGGGAATTTTTTCACCTGATTTGTGTTGCAATGCTGTTAAAAAAATATCCAAAAATTGTTAACATTAATGACAGGTCTGCAACTAAAAAATAGCTTAGGATATTTTCACACACACACACAAATAATAATAATAATAATAATAATAATTGCTTCTCATCAAAGAAAGAAGGGGGGGGGGAGGGGGGGTCAAATGCCACCCGAAATTTTGCATATTTGAAGAAATTTTTAGAGTTATAAATCATTTTTATCAGTCAATACTATGTACTAAAGCTTGAACCCACTCTGAATTTTTTTTCTGACTAAGGCCTTGTTTCTTATAAAACAATATAAAACAAATCTAAAGAATAAGACAAAATAAAAAATAAGAAGGATGGGGAAGAGGATGTGTGTTCAGAGAGGCTTAAAAAAAAAAAAAAAAAATACAGTCAAAAAAGGTGAACACAGAATGTTAAATACATCATGAAAGAATTGTTTGTTTAATTATGAGAAAGAAATGATTCGTTTAATATAATAAAATTAGTGCTTTTTTTTATTGTAAAGTCTTATTATTTTGAGGAAAAAAAATAATACATGATGAACAGAAATGGAGATCATTTTTGGATTTAGCATACAGTTTACAAAAAAAAAAAAAAAAAAAAAAAAAAAAAATGAAAATTTTAGAAAAACACATAGATATCTTATAATAGACAAATTTTTAAAGTAATTTTTTGGTAATGTTTAAAAAATTATTATTATTATTATTATTAAGAAAT
The DNA here is from genome assembly GCA_963930645.1 of Salticus scenicus. Taxonomy (NCBI): domain Eukaryota; kingdom Metazoa; phylum Arthropoda; class Arachnida; order Araneae; family Salticidae; genus Salticus; species Salticus scenicus. Next base: position 182,116,762 of record OZ005659.1, read on the forward strand.
AATATTTACAATATGAAAAGTTTTTAATATTTGAAAATGTGACAAAATAATTATTCGACTCCCTGAAACATTTAATCCCTTAAAATCTCAAACTAGTTATTATTATTATTATTTTAATTAAATATACTATGATTAGTAATGGACCCAGATACAGAAAAGTAATAGGTTTTGCTTAGTAACCAGATTTTAAATATAAACTTGAAAGAGCATTAATCATATAAAAATTAACACTATAAGCTTATCTACTGATTACAGAATTAAGAATATTCCCCTTATGTTTCATCCGTAGCGTCACAAAATGCTCAACATAAACATATGTAAATATTAAATAATCATTTTTTTTTTTGCTTATTTGTTTAAAAAAAAAAAAAAAAATTCTTACTATCTGCCTTTGGCAACAAGCTGGTTTATGATCCTTGAAAAATCTTGCCATATTAAATTCCCACTCAGCGACACCCTTTCCCCATTTCAGAACCTACAACAGCCTGTTCGCTCACTGTGCAAACACTTTTGAAAATTATGACTATAGTAATCTTCTGCTCAATGGCACCTACGATTAAAAAAAGTCAGATGAATAAGATGCCAGAGGTAAAGAACTCATGCTGTTTTTGCTGAAAATTCGATGTACTGATATGATTCTGTGAACAGGTGATTTGTTGCGGTAGAAAAAACAAACTCTAAATTGCACAATTCACCTCATATCAATCAAAGAAATAAATGAGCATAATGTTCATGTTTCACTTCACTTGAAATACTTTTTCCAGATAAGGTGATAATGGTATCTTCTACAAGCTTGATTTATATTCGATTTTGGGATCATAAGAATAGCACCATGGCTTATGATCTTGCACAAAAAGTTTGAGATGCAAAAGAGCTGTTCGTAAACCCCGGCATGTTTCCACTTGATGATCTTTTAGCTTATCAGTCAAAACTTAAGACATAAATTTTGTAGCAATTATTTTCCTTTCAATATCTAATATAAAGATTTGTTGAACTGAGTTCTACGATAGTCCAGATATAACTTTGCTATCTCATTAATGGCTCATCATCAGTGTTAAACATAAGTGTATGAATGTTTTCAGTGTTTCCATCTATTCTAGAAATTGAAGAATGTTCAATATAAAATTTGTCATTAATCGACATTTCAGCTTTTTTAAAACAAAGAACACTTGTACACATTTTTGCTGCATAAACTATGTTGAACATCACAACATTTTCTATTGTATTTTTGCCAAGCAGGAAATAAAATTCACATCTGCATGCTATTCACATAAATTTAGCCATCATAAAAGCAAATGAAACTACTCTTATAAAAAAAATTCACTGTATAAAAAAAAAAAAAAAAAAAACTTCACAGGCAACATCAACAGGTGGCACCGACTTTGGAGAGAGTAACTCCGTACTTGTTTAACAGTTAAAAAGCATACTATGAAAACTCTGTCCTGTAAAACACTATTATGGTTTTCTCGAAAGGGTACAATACCCCCCTCCCCCAAATACATCTCATCTTTAGGCTTAGATTCTAAAAAGGCAAAAAGCTTCTGTCAAAAAAAAAAAAAAAAAAAAAAAAAAAAAACAGCATATTCAAAAGAAACACATAGAATACTTCCCATTAGTCCATTCCTTTGAAATATTTTACAATGAGGTTGCAACATGTCAATATCACAGATGTCAAAGAAGAATGCTTAAAAATAAAAATCTGGTTGATGTATAATTTTATCATTTATAGGCCCTTATGAGCTAATTCAACTGTTGCAAGATTAACAAAAATCAATGAATCAAATTTATGTTCCATTATCAGGTCCATAGCCTTGATCAAGTGCTTATTCAAATCAATGCTGGCAATAATACAGTTTCATGTGTGTGAGAATTATATAACAATAGTTAAAAGAATGAAATTTATAATAAATGCTTGCTAAAAACACAATAGATTTTTCTCTAAATTTTTTTCATAAAATTTATTATTTGCTGATTATCTCAAAAACCATTTTAAAATCTGAAAAAAGTAAATTACAGTTTATGGCTAAAAACATTCATTATCAAAGCCTTATAAATTTTTTGATAAGCTAAATGTATCTAAGGTTATTCAGGGTTCATACTCAAATGCGGGAAAAAAATTCCCTGAGTTTTCCAGACAACTTAAAAAAAATATATTAGCGACATTTTACAAGAAATGCTCCTTTAGAGAGGAGAAAATGCATTTACTTCCACCATATAATGTTATATTACTGCAGATCATGATAGAAATTTAGGTAGAAATCATTGTCAACATGAATATTTTCATGATGCGTAATCATTTGAATTTTGATATGTAGCTAAACAAGAAAAATATCATTAGACAGAAAAGAAATATTTGTTTTTCCAGGTTTTATAATTGATTTTCCCTGACTTTTAATAAAAATTTTTATTTTCCCTGAGTTTTCCCTGACTTTTTTAAATAAAATTCAAATTCTCTGAGTATTCCAGGTTTTCTTTTGAGTAGTATGAACCCTGTTATTCTAAAGAACTAGAAAAAGTAATAATAATAATTAAAAAAAATTTTTAACTATACTTTTTGTAATCTAAATATAAATGTACCCTACTTAGGAATTGTTGTTTTTCTTGAAATTATAACCAGATACTACTCAAATTTCATATATATTTGTACATCCGTACAGTATTAGCGTTATGACTACAGATCATTATAATGCTAAACAATACTGTAATTCAAAACCAGATTTGATAGTGTATACTTTTTCTTTTAAAAAATTTAATCAGATAGAAAACAACCTTAATAAAAGTTTTTTAGATGCAAGAGGATAATTTATATTTAAAATATTTATGTTAAAATAACTTTAAAAAAAAATATATACATACAGTGAACTCTCGTTAAAACAGACAATCAAGGGCCGGCAGTTTTTGTCCATATTAACGAGAGTCCATTATAACAGGAGTTCATAAATTGAAGTTCCATGTTAGCCCCTACAAGTACAGTAAAGCATAATTTTGAATGTTTGTCGCCTATGCACTTTTCTCCTCTAAAATGTAAACTTTGAGAAGGCTGAGCTTTATAAAAAAAAAGCCCTGTTTCATAAATGTTAAATACGTTTTTAGCTTTGATAGTTCGTAGTCCTTGATAAGGCATGACGAATTCTCTTTCCACTCTTTTATGTTTCCTTCTGGTACATTTCCAATAACGAAATCCTTTGATATGTCTCCACAATAGAAGCGGAGACAGGTGCAAATTGTTGACTTCAACTGTCACTGTCAATCAATACTATTTACCTCCCATGGTGTAATAGCGCAGAGTGAAAGAGATTAACCCTTTTATTATTGCACTTTTTCATGTTAAAAAAAAAACTTGAATCTGAAAAGATTTTGGAAACTGACTCTTTTTCGAAGAAAGTAACTTTTGGGGGAAAAAAAAAATGTCCATCTTAATAAATGAATTGTACATATAAAGCGATGTTTATTACATGCAATTTCTATAAGCCTTAGCCGGGGATTCTGTTTTTGTATGTAATAACGAGAAATCCATCTTAAATGGGGCCATCTTAACGAGAGTTCACTGTATATTCATTCAAATTACCTTCCAAAATGAAGACCAGATCCCATTGGGCTGATTCTTGAAGGAGAATACACACCACCTTTTAATTCAGACTCAATGAAGGAAGGTATTAGATCTAATGAAAGGTGTTGATATAAAACTTGCATGTCTTCTGGTTCTAATCCACTCCTAAAAGGTGTAAAGAAAAGGAATTTGGAACTAAAATATGCAAGAGTACATGATTAGACAAATAATACTATAATATGATTAATAAAACTTTCATAACATCTGTTTTGTAACATTCTGACGAAATAGTCAAGTTAAGTATTTATTTTTATTTTTATACAATTTCTGTTACATGGTTGTAACACATTTTACGAAGCAACATTTAATAGTAATCATTTACTGGTTGATAAATAACTGGATTTGAGAGAATGTGCTAAACAGATATTAAACAAAATAGAATATCTGTTATAAATAAAGACTTGCCCCATGACTTATGACTTTCTTACCCTTAGAAAATGAAAGGCATTTTTTAGGTGGTTGCTGGCAGGATGCAAGAGGATAGTATAGTACAGGATTTGTCATACATGTTCATTATTATTAAAAAATAAATGTCTACTGGCAAAAATTTTACATTGTGTTGAGTTATATTTCAGTAAGAAGTTTTCTTAAAAGTCGATACAGGAATTTTGGGGGGAAAAAGAGAGAGAGAGAGAGAACAAAGTTTTCAAGAGAATGAATGTAACATAAAATTAATTACAGTGTTAGAATATAATATAATGCATAGCTGAAACATTAAATTCAACAAATCCTTAAAAGAAATTAAAGGAAATGCCAAAGAGGCACAATGTTAGAAAACTTAGGTAAAAGTTGGTAAAAAGAGAATTCATATAATACTAATTTACAGGTGTGTATTTGAGAAAAGGGAAAACTAAACTATAAAATTTGCCTAGATACAAAAAGCTTAAAAAAAAAAAAAAAAAGAGAGAGAGAGAAGGAGTGCTGAATATTTTCCAGGTGCAAGGGATTTTTAATAACAGAATGAGATATAGTTGAGAATTGAGGAAAAAAAAAAAAAAAGAAAACACACATATAAATATTAAGACCAGACAATGGAAAAAGCAAATTTACACTTATTGTCTTTGAACATACATTTTTTAATAAATAAAAAATTCTTACAAAATTTCAGGACCCTAAGTAAGGAATAATAATAATAATTAAAATCCACAAAGTAGTAACCTAAAATTTTATGGATTTATTTAATTTTGTCTTATTTAATATTTTATGTTAAATTAAATTTATACTTATAAATTAATAAATAATTTCTTGTAATTCTATATGTCGTCAGATTTGGGGACTTTTCTTTATTCAATATCCACTACTAAATTTTAATTGTAATAGTTGCCTAATCGAAGATTAATCATCTGTGTATATCAAATGTCACTTCTAAAATTATTGGTAACTATCGAATAAAACAGTTCCCAAGTTTGGAAACTCTGTCTATATGTGGGTTGCTTATTTATTAATATTGCAGTTTGGGTGATTTCTTATGTACTCTTTAATTGTACAAAGTTTTGAACAATATTAGAAGTGTTTTGAAATATTTCAATGAAATATTTTAGAATTATAATTTTTTTAATATAAGTACTTATATCAGAAAACATGAATTTTGATTAAAAGATTTTTAAATATGTATATTTAAAGAAAATTATAAAACTACTTACCAAACAAGCTGGTCATTGTAGAGAAAAATTGAATACTTGATAAAACTGTAAATAAATGAATAACATAAATATGTTTATAAGATAAGGGGAAAAAAAGGGGGAGGGGGGTGATTAACACAAAAACATTTAAAAATGGGAAAATATTCAACACAAATATATATTATTATAAGCAAGTTAGAATATAATAAATAATTAACTAAGCAATAATTCACGCATCAAATTTGCATATGCCTGTGTGCAATTATTTTCTCTGCTAAAGCTGCAAATGAGATTAAAACAAAAAAATCAAATACTAATGTAGTCCCAATGAAGATAGTATAATCTCTATATATTAAAAAAAAGTAACTGTTGTTGGCGTCAATTTTTTTTGTCTGCGACAGCAACTTCTCGTGCAGGGCAGGGTTCTCCGCGTCATGAGATATATCAGTGTATTCCGACTGCTACAAGGAAGGCATTTCAGCTGCTTACAAGTTTCTATCATTTAAATTAACGAAGTTATTAAGTAAAAACGCGGATTTATAAAGGTACTCTATTTGCCACCGGAGGGAAAAGTTTCTCTAGATGACGTTTTTTTCTGTGTCTCTGACGTCACTCTCCTCAGGAAAATTAAAATGTGATCAATGGTGTAAATAAGAAAAATTGAATAATTGGCATCTTTGAGATGCTCGAGAGAAGAAAAAAATATTTAGAATAGCAAAACATTTAAAAATAACCGATATTTTAAAAATATTATGCAAAGTTTAATAAAGATGAAACGAAAATTAGTTTATATTTTTATTTTAGTTTATATTATGGTATAACTTCAGTATATCCCCACAGCTGAATTTGGCGATTTTTCTTTGGCGCCGTTTTGAACGATAACGATGTCGTTCTGGACTGTTTGCGATATAATACGGCAGCCTATATGTTGTTTATTTTGGATTTATGATTTTATGTTTTATGATTTAGATTATGATTTTCTCATTTATGATTTATGATTTTTAGATTTATGATTTAACCATAATCGCCAACAAAAAATCGCCAAATATCGTTGTGGGGATATGCTGAAGTTGTTTCTTTATTTTAACGTTAGGCGAAAAAGATTTAGTAATGAATACCATGATTATGTTAAACAATTATTCGATAGAGTTAGAGACTAAGCGCAGACATTTTTAAAATGGAATTTATGAGATAAAAATTTATATTAATTTATATAAAGATTTAGTTTTTAACTCAAAACATATTTAATAGGATAGATCTTTACTATGACCAATTTAGCGATTTTTAAAATTTAGAAATGAAGCTCGTACGTTTTTTGCCAAGGAATTCATTTACACAACCACAATAGCCATTTTAACTCTAGCCATGCCTTCCTATAGAGATAAATTATAAAATGGTGCAATAATAATGATAATAATAATAAAATTCGCAACCTATTTTTGTTTTTTAAGCATTGATATAAAAGTTTGCCGAAAACAGAATTTAGTACAACAGGACATTTTTTTTTTCTGTATAAAGGAATGTAGTAACTGCATTGCTAAAATATTGTAGTTACAGCTAATACTGGACCTCATTGGCTGATTTTAAATTTTTCATTTATTTTGACGATGACTTAAATTATCTATAGCAATTATGCATGTCAAGATTTTCGCGAGAAACGTCTAAGGTACTTCGGTGCCAAATTTAAAATTTCGCCAAGAGGTTAAACTGTACCATTGTTTTAGAATGACTTTTTTTCAATTTTATTTTAAATATTTTTCAACTTAATTCACGAGGGAAAAAAGAAAATTTTTTATTTGGTCTAAATATACAAAATATCTCCAGGTAAAATATCCATTTTTCGTTCTGTTCATTATTAGAAAGAAAATGGCTGAAGTAGTTTTTACTGTACCATTGATGTCTTTATAAATTAAATTAAATTAAATTAAATTATCCAATATCATTAAATTTCCTTCTCCACGCTCATTTTTTATTTTCTAAATTTAATATTACATAATATATATGTAAAAAAAATCAAGGTGTAATCAGTACATATCCAGAAGATGTAGCCAACAAATATTCAGACCAAAATCAACACAAGTTCAGGAGATATTCCCAACAACTATTAAGATGTCACAATCAATATATATCCAGTAGATATCGCCAACAATAATAATTATTCAGCAGATATCGCCAACAAGTATTCAGGAGCCATCATCAACACTTATTCAGAAAATATTGTCAACAAATATTCAAAAGCCATCCAATTTATGAATGGTGATGGTCTATCTCGAATACTTCAAACTGGCAATTCGTTTTTGCAATACAATCAAGGATGAATTTTTCACTTATCAGTAGATTTCGAAAAATGTGATTTTTTTTTTTTTTCCCCGATTTAACTTAGTATTGATATAACTTTAGTATATCCCTACAGCTGAATTTGGCGATTTTTCTTTGGCATCGTTTTGAACGATAACGATGTCGTTCTGGACTGTTTGCGATATAATATGGAAGCCTATATGTTGTTTACTTTGGATTTATGATTTTATGTTTTATAATTTATGATTTAGATTATGATTGTATCATTTATGATTTAGCCATAATCGCCAACAAAAAATCGCCAAATATCGTTGTGCGGATATACTAAAGTTGTTCCTTAGTATTTAATACAGTTTAAGAAATTAAATGGTAAAATCAGATATTGACAGGCATCTTGGCAAATTCATGGTGTAATACAATAAGTGGCGACAATGCAAAATCGCTATCTGAAAGAAATTGTCCTGTCGTACTACTACTACTAATGAAATTTTTAAAATAATTGCATTAATCGCATAAGATATTTATCTTCAACCTGACTAATTCTAGAAAAAATGCGCTTTAAAAAGTCGCATCTTTAGTGTTGGAAGCACCATTTTAAACCTTGCTGTACGCTGGAAATAAATGAAGAGTATTACATATTGTCTTAAATTAACTAAAAAAAATTCAATAGTAAAAAAAATACAGGCATTAGAAAAAATAAGTTCATAATTTCTTTAATCCAGCAATAATACCCGAAAAATTCATCGTCAAACAGTGACAAAAATTTAACAAGTCGATCATATTCTAAAGTTGTAACGCTAAATTGATTTAGATGTCAAGAATTTCTCTCTGTTCTAAATAATTAGTGCTATGGTTGTTTATTTTATGTTCTCTCTCAAAATAATGGCAAATTGTTATTAAATTGTCGAACATTATAACAGATTTTTGACATATTATAAACGATATAATATTAAATATTGTGTATTTCAATGCGATACCAAATATGGTGGATTTCTATAATATTGTTCAACTCTCTTGTGTTATGTATTATTAATATGAATGAAAGGTATTTATGAATAAATGAATGAATGATATGTATTATTAATATCAATGAAAGGCAAAGTTGCGAATAGTCAGGTAGAATCCCGCAGGGATTAATGAGCGAAGCGAGTCGGGGGGAGGCGAAGCCTTCTACGGGGGTTGGTGTGCGGAGCGAGCAGGGGGCAGAGCCCCCTAGTTTATATAAAATATTAATGAATTTTATTTGTTGCAGTGCTACATATTTATCTGTAATTTCAGTATTTTGAAAAATCGAATTGCAGTGCTTTTAATTTATAAGTCTACAGTTTTATCTAGTATATACTAGCTGGTCTATCAGGTGCTGCTTGAGTTGAAGTAGCACTTGTAAAATTTTTGAATGAAATAAAGAACAAAGCAAATAAAATGTGAGAGATGGAATAAAAATAAAAAATATTCCACACTTACTTAGAGATGGGAATGGTCCGAAAAAAACCGGAAACTTTGGGGAAAAAACCAGTTTTTTTCCGAAGGTGTTTATTTCCGCCCGGAAAAATTGAAAATTTTGAAATTTAATTTTATTTAAATAACGTGTTTATAATATTTGCATTCCGATGCTCTTTTCTTGCAATATTTTTTCATGCTCAGTCTCTTACATGAAAACATTGATTTTGTTAATGCTTATATTTCAAAAATAAAGTTTTAACCATGTAATCAAATGGTATTTCTGAAATATTTAAACATTATAATGACCTCCTTCTCATCACATTCATTTAAAATTACTTATTCTTTTCAAGTTCCTTTATACTTCAGTCTTTTTTCTTGAATATATATCCTTAGACTTGTCTAACTGTATTATTTTAATGTGTGTGGATATATCAGGGTTCGCACTAAGAGAAAAAAATGAGTGGGATTCTCCCACTCTAACAAAAAAAAATTAAGTGGGATTTTCAAAATTTAAGTGAGATTTTTTAAATTTAAGTCAGTAATTACATTTTGTAGAAAAAAAGTATTTTCAGGAAATATGCAAATTACAGACATGTGATTGCTGAAATTAGAAATTAGCTGAAAATTTTTCGCTAATATGACTGATTGGATGATTAGTTGAATATTGATAATGTCACTTTCAATGAACTGATGACTTAAACATTTATATATATAGTTTTTATCTGCATTAAGCATTTTCAGGATTTTTTCATTAGCGTAAAAAAAAAATTCTTCAATATACCTCAATAACTTTTATATCCACATAAAATCTTATTAAAATTTTACACCAAGAGAAAAACAAATTTTTCAAACAAATATAGAATATGATTTTTATGTATGTACATTAAATTAATCATTTATATAAAAGTAGCAGTAGCTAATTATTAATTTCAAACGTGCATAAAACCAACTGAGTATTAATTTTCTTAAATTGATTTGGAAAAAAATTTTCTTACCTGAAAAATCTATTCTTCATTTCCCCCATGTTTACAAATTTGGTATAGATATGACACCCCATAAAAATTTAATTTAATTGAGAAAAAATGAATAGATTCATTAAGTTCAGCACTAAAGGTCTAAAAATAATTACATATGTCAGAAATATTGAGCACTTCTATTGCTGAATTGTTTCTAGAATTGATCATTGATCACAATCTGGATTCCGGAGATGGGGAAAGACGGGGCAGGGATTAAAAAAATAATTACAGAGTAAGAAATATTAAACTCTTTCAATTCTACTTCTAGAATCTAATAAAGCAAGTTTAAAATGAATATTATAAATATAATTTATGTTGCAGATGGGTAAAGATTGGGAAACAAGACTTCTGCAGAACATTTGATTGCTGATCACTAGATGGAGAAGTGGGAGGTGGGCAAAAAATAATTACATGAGCAAGAAATATTTAACAATTGTATTTCTTTATAGGTTCCAGAATTTCACAAAGCAAGTTTGAAATGGATATTGACATTTTTGTTGTGGATAGAGAAAGATTAGGAATCGGAAGCTTTTGTAGAACATTTGATCGCCGATTGTTCCATTTTTATTTTTAACGAACGATATCCACAATTTTTTTTTAAACGGAAAATTAAATTCGCGGAGTTCAATGAATTAGATTTAAAAAAAAAAAAAAAAAAAAGCGTGGGAAAAGCATGCATATGAAAATTTTTTAAGTGGGATTTGTTTTAATATTGTTTGATTCCCACGATCCTGCGCGAACCCTGATATATATTATACACACATACATATAGTATATATAAATGCATGTAGCAGAAAAAAAAAAAAAATAAGCAACTACTTTTTGTTAAAAAATGTGTTTCACAATAAATTATATGTGGAAAAATCTACTTGATTTATGTCTTTTACATCTGAGTCAATAAATTTTATATTATGACAGGATGGTTACTAGTCAGGGAAAGTCATGGAATAGTCAAGAAATTTCATGTAAAGTCAGGAAATTTTGACAAATTTTGTGGAAATAAGTCATATTTGAAAGCTCTAAATTGCTAATCTGTTTGTTAATTTTGTGAAATGTTTTGGGAAATAAACAACATAAGTCAGGAGAAATGCTGAAAAATAGTCTTTAATAAAAAGTCAGTGAATTTGGAAAATTTCTTATGTTAGCCCTTTATAAAAATAATAATAATAAATCAATAATAAAATGTTTTAAATTTCTGAAGTTCAATTAACTTTAAATTAAACTTTTATTTTACCTTTGTGATTGATTTCATTTTAAGTAAAAATCTGAATTAGAGTCCAGCATCAGGTCCAGTAAACCGATTTTACCCGAGTTTGACCTGCAATCTGGTTTGGGTCTGGTTGATTAAATTTTTTCTCTTATGCATGTTAGGTTCGGTTCAGGTTAACTGATTAATTTTTCTTATGGGTCAGGTTGACTGAACTTTTTTCTTGGCTGGGTTGACTGATTTATTTTTCTTGTGGATCGGGTTTGGATTAGGTTCACTGAATTTTTTTCCTGCGGGTGTAGTTAAGTTTTCAATGAGTCCGGTCAACTTAGGAATTTCTTTCAAAGATTTTTATCATAATAAACAGAAATTTGTTTGTTATAATTATAAACATGCTACATATTCCCATGATTAAATTATATGTGTACACAAATTAGTACATACGTATCACAGAAAGGCAATAAACAAAGAAAAGTCAAATGCATGTATATATATATATACACACTAAACTTAAAGCATATTTTTGTTCTCTTGAAGAACACAACACACATAAATGGTTAGAAATTATTAATCTACTTTTCAGATTTTTAAATTTTTAACTTAGTGTATCAGTAAATCCATTTTAATTTTTTTAAGTATTTACTAACTCTGTGACAATGAAAATTTATTTTATTTTATAACTTTAAAAAGTTTTGAATTATTTTCATATGAATCATTAAATTTTATTTAATTTTCGGGTTTCGGATATAGAGAAATCAAGTTCAAGTCTATTAAAAAAAAAAAAAAAAAAAAAAAAAAAAAAATGTTGGTTTGATTCTAATCCAAATTTATTGTATTAATGCTGCTAGGAGAAGAACATTCCATAGGAATGCACACTCTATGCAAAATTGATGTTTGAATGATGATTTGACTAGTCTTTGGTGTTTTGTACAAGGAAAGGTACTGGCATTTATGAAACAGAAAGGCTCATTTTTTAACAGTAAAAGCTTTTGTATATTTCTGTTAAGAAAAAATAATATGGATTGCAAGTACTTTTAGATATTTAACACTTTATATTTTCTAAGATATTATAACTGTTTAGAAACCCTATTTTTATCTGTAAAAATTGAATTTTTCCCATTTTTTCCAATTTTTCCAGAAAAAAACCGGGAAAAAACTGTTTTTTTTCCACCACCTCAAAATTTCCGGAAATTTTACATCTCTACTTACTACATTGCAACTGAATATTTTGAATAAATGAATTCTAAACCGAGAAGGGCGATAAAACATATTGATGAATCTATAGAATATCTATGTAAACAATAATTTTAGTTTTTCTTAAAGGAGCATAAACATTCCTATATGGAAGCATCCAACATATAATTGACCGTGAGAGAAATATATCATCATGGTGTTTTGTCTAGCACCAGCTTCAATTAGAAAATGACATTCAATTCTTTTGTTTCTTCTTGTCTTCTAGGCTCTGTCCATTAAGCATCTACATGATACTTGGACTGTCTCAATTTGTCAGCTTCCCTTTCAGCATATTCTTGACCTCTGGCTTATGTCTATTTTTCACTTTCTTTTCATTTTCTAGCTGCTGTCTGCTGATCATCTGTACACCTGACAAGTCTTTGTTCATCAGTTTCTTCTCATCTTTTAGCAACTTTCCTTTCAGAATATTCATGCAAGACTTGTGTACATTTTTAAGATTCTTCTGTCTTCTAGACACTATCCGTAGAGCATCTTTAACATTATGCAGTATTTAAACACCACAACATATTTAGTATATCTATGTATTCATGGTCATACTATTCAGGTATTGTTTCATTTTTCACAAGCAAAAACTTGATTTTTAAATATAAATGTGCATGAATATCATCATCATCATTTTTTTATTATTATTATTTGATTCTCTAGTTTTAAATGTGAAAAAAATAAATAAAATGACATTAAAAAAAGCAGGTGATTTACTTAAATCATACACTCATGGAAATAATTATAAGACAACATAGATATTTACAAAAAGATAGAAATATTGATTGTAGTTAAGTGAAATACAATTTAGCATATAAATTCAATCAGCTATTTTAATTATTCTAATGATTAATAAATGGCCATAAATATAAGACAGTCATAAATATAATGTAGTTGCCTTTCATTTGAAACTAAGCTACAACTATTTATGCAAATAACTGCATACACATTCAAGACATCACATCTTGATTGGATGCGACTGAACCCTCTGGATGTGCTGTTTTAAATGTTTTAAAGAGAAGTGTCAATGAGTCTGTGAAAAAAAGAATAGGTTATTCTTAGTGTTTGTCCTCAAGAACAAAATGACATGTGCTTTCTTTGGCAACTCGAAAGAAGATATCAACTACAGCATTCAAGGATACTTTTAAGTTTGCTTGTTTCAGGCGAACAATAGCTAGAGTATTATATAAAGATTCAAATACAAAACATTTTAAATTAAAGAAAAAAAAAAACCTCCCCTCCTTCAGAAACACACACACAAAAAAAAAAAGTTTGAGTTTCACCAAATAAATTATGGATTGAACGTGTAAGTGATATAATGTACTTTTTTCAGATGAAAAAGGATTTAATCTGGATTGTTCAGATGGTATTCATTACTACTGGCATGATATAAGAATAGTTCCAGATATTCGAACGAGCTGTCAAATGGACGAAGATCAGTCATGGTGTGTGATGAATTTTTTGCTCAAGAAAAGACAGATAATGTCTTTATACACACAAAAATGAATTCCGTGCCATACATTTATGTCATTGAAAATCAATTTGGAAAATATGATGAACTTTTATATGGAAAACTACACTTTTCAGCAGGATAATGCTGCGATCTATGCATCAAATCTAATAAAATTGTGGTTCTCACAAGAGAATAATGCTCTTTTGTCATGACCTTTTCCTTTACCAGATTTGAATCCCATAGAAAACCTATGGAGGATCATAGCTCGAGCAGTTTATCATAAGATAATTTTCAAATGTTAAAAAACTTAAGAATGCAATTCTCGAAGCTAGGGAAAAAACATTGTGATATTTTTTCGAACTTGACTGAAACTATGCCAGATGCTATATTCGAGATTATTAAATGCTCAGGTGGCTCCACAAATTATTTAACATGATTTATGCATATTATGTCCCTACCGTTTTTTTTTTTTTTTTTTCTTACAGTTTGAAAAAACACTTCTTATAGAAAATTTACTTACTGTAACAATAAATGTTTGTGTTCTTGATGTTATTTTCATGTTCTACAATACATAGTTTACTTTTACTTCAGTTCCTTATGATAAAATTTGGGGTTGTCTCATAATTATGTCCAAAAAGATCCAATTTTCTTTATTAATCATCATTAATTGCTCAATAGATAAATTTAAGGTTTTTATCTTTAAGGTTGAACCAGTACTACTTTAAACTTGTTACATCATGTTGTTGCTTTCAAATAGCACTTATGCCCACTTTTTATGCCTGATGAAGGATCATGGAAAATTATACAACTGAGGGTTTTTTTTCCCCGCAATTTATAGTGGTTAATTTCTTTTCCTTACAATACTTTTTTTTTCGTGCTTTTTTCTGCAACTTGTTAAAAATCTTTCTTGTATAATTTTAATTTATAAATCTAAATTAATTACTGAAACTAAACTTTTCTGCCTTTATGGGAACTAGTATAAATGCGACAAAAATACACAGGCAGATTGTGTTTAGAATATATTAAAGTGTTTGTGCTATTTTTGCATAAAAGTTATGAGTTTGCAGTACCCCAGTAGCAGAAACAGTGCAGCATGGCAGCGAAAACTGCAGATTGTTTAAATTTCTACAAATTTATTTAACATCTCAAAAAGATGTGATAGACTTAAAAATACAAATACAATTTACATTATGTCTCTAGATTGCTGTAACACGTTATATATTCTAAATTTATTTTCTGTGAAAATGCAAATTTTACATTAATTGCTAATAATTCTTGTGATACTAGATTTGGTCTGGGATACCTGGATCGTAGTCAAATTTTGTTTTACTGCAGATAGACATAGAGAATTTTGCTACAGGGACTAAAACTATGTAAAAATGAGTGCACTTTTATTGAATGTTCGTCTACCATTTTGTATTTTTGGACCACTAAATCCTAACTTCACTGGCCTTTTCAGACCAGTTAATTTTTTTTTCCCTGACATAAACTCTAATCATGAATATATCATTGTTCTTTCTGAATATAAAAAAAGACTTAATGGCCTAATAATAAAAGTTAAGACACATTAAATAAATAATTAAAAACATATATATATTGTTTTAACAACCTTAAAAATAATTTAAATTAAATAAATCTCAAACTTACCTAAATTTCTCTTCTATCTGGTTAATAAAACATAAAATTTTCAAAAAAGAATAACGTTCAAGGGGTAAAAAATGAATGCCTTGGAAAATATCAAGAAGGTCAGCATCACTTGATTTTAAATTCAATAAATACTGAAAAAAAAGAGAAGGGAGTATCATTACATAATAGATATAAAAGATACTTGATGATAATAATAAAAATGGTGAATCAGTTCTCCATCATACTATACACCACCTCAGGTCTAGGACACTCATGTAGTCAATTGACCTTAATTCCTAACACAAACACACATCCCATCATACTATAGGTATGAACAGGGGTGCAGAATATGTCCGAATGCCAGAACAAGGTTCGGGGGAAATTTAAACTAACTGGGGAAATTCTGAATATTTTTTTTTAAGAGAAAATAAAAATGTAAATAAAAAATAAAAATTTGCTGCTTTGAAGTTTTTATAATATACACTAACAGCTATATTTTTATGTTACACTGTATATTCTCTTAAAGATTTATTACATAGAACAAATGACTTTGTATAGCAAAGTAGATTTTTGCATTATTGAAGAAAATTTATGCTGCGCTTGGGGGAAATTTCCGAGGTCTGAACATTTTCTGCACCCCAGGGTATGAAAAACTTGGAAATTTTTTTAACTCTATCACTTTTCTTTTTTCCTTCTGTGTTTTTACAAGTTTTGAGGTGCAAGGAATTTGAATATCACAAAATCAATATATCTGTCTGTCAGTTTGTTAATCATTGTAGACAATATTACAAGAGCAAATGATTCTAAAGCGGCTGGGCCAATTTTAAAATATCACTTATTATACCAACAAGAACTTTATTTATTTTCAACATTTTTCATAAAATTTTTACCCCCCACCCCCTCATGTTTTCACAAGTTTTGAAGTGTGGGGAATCTCAATATTACAATATGATCGATGTCTAGCTGTAGATTAGTCAATGTGATAATTTGTTAATCATTGTAGACAATATCACAAGAACAAATGATTTTAAAGTGGCTGGACCAGTTTTAAGATATCATTTATTATATGGATAAGAACCCTATTTATTTCCAACATTCTAAATTCAAAATTTTCTAAATGAAAACTTCATAACTTATTTAATATTTACAAATTTCTTAACATGTTTAAATAGGGCAAATTTTTGTATAAACATACATTCTGAGAAATAATTTTGTTGTAATAATCTCAGACTAGTTTTAAAATATCATTTATGATACTGACATGAATATCATTGTTTGTGAATACTCTAATTTGAAAACTTCACATAAGTTATTTAAAATTTTCTTAACATGGGACAACAGATCAAAATTTCACAAAAATGTGCTTTATGAGGATTATTGCATTGGAAATAATATAGAATTGTATGAAAACTAAAATATGAAACTAATCCTAATAAAAATAATCGAGAGTTCACTGTAAAGCAAATGTATCGAATCAGAGGTACGGTAGCCCAGTGGGTGGAGCATTTTAGTCTAGACTACGCTAAGTGATCATATAAATTCTTTTATCTTAACCAGACCAAAATCAGAAATTTATGAGATCAAATATATGATGGAGAACTAAGCATAGTTCACCTGTGCCAACTATTTTATATACAAAGGTCTAAAATTACAAGATTCCAGCTGTGATAAGTTTCTAGATTTAATTTTATTTATTTATTTATAAGCATAGTCATAAGTAAACAACATATATATGAAGAACAAGTAATTTTTCAATTAACTTACGAATATATGTAAAGAAGAAATAAAATAAAACTTACAGAACCAAAAAATTTATTCAAACTTTTTTTCAAATTTGAAACACCGTCTTTTTTCTTGATAAAATTTTGAAATGTTCCATTCATGAGCTAAAATAAATAAATAAATTTTGTAATTCAAAAATAAAATGAAAGAAATTGGGAAAAAAAGAAAGAAATATTTAATTACTAAGCATTTTTATGGTTTTCACCAATTATTCTTTTACTTTCTGAACATATATAATGTAAGAAAAATATTGTAATCATGAAAAAATTTAACTATGAGATTTTGGTATGTCTACACGTTTTCATATTGCCTTAGTCCATTTTTGCTGTTTTTACAGTGATATATACGAATGTGCGTGAGTGAACAGGATATAATCTAAGTATTTTGTTTGACTGAGCTGAAAGTTGGTAGGTATGTTATAGGTCTCCGTAGCATAATTTGTATAGATTTTGATGAGTGTACCACTTAAAGTTTTTTTTTTTTTTTTTTTTAAACAAGGACACAAAAGCAAATTGTTCATAATTATAGCCATTGAATAAAAATTACTTAAAATGTGATAACGTCTAAATGCCTTATTCAATTAAGCTGAAAACCGACAGGAATGTTATAGGTCCCTGTCACACAATTTGTATAGATTTTGATGAGCGTAGCACTTATAGTTATTTTATACACACACACACACACACACAAAAATCATTATCCTCTGTTCCACAAATGGCATGATCTGTAGAAGCACACTTAATTGCTTGAAATTAACTGCAACCCTTTAATATTCTTAACTAAAATTTATAAAATTCACTTATTAAGAGGAAATTTAAAAAAAAAAAAAATTTGGCAAATAATGATTAAAATTTTTATAAATGGGGGTTTTAAAAAGATTTTAATTGGTACTTTTTTTGACAATGCTTTTAAAGATTTTAAAACATGTCAAAGAGTGTACAGAACTAGATTCTTCGTGGTGTATTTTACTGCTAACAAATGAAGTCCTCTTAAAATACATTTTAACAAATCTGAAGCATTTATTTTGTATCTCAGAAGAGTGTTTATTAAAAGAATAAATTATTGAATATTACAAATCATTTTAAGCACAATTTTTTTTCCTTTGTTAAAAAAAAAATATTACAGTTGAACTCAGAGTGCAGAAAATGTAGATTTACATAAAGAAAATACAAGATAAGGCTTTATGAAGAATTTATTTTCAAGTATATAGATTGAGAAATGTTTTTGATTTTTAATTCCAGACAAGATCTTGTCTCTCTTGACTTCTAATCTAATTTTGGTATCAATCAATGCAAATAATATTTTAGTTTTTTCTTTGTTACTCTGTGGTCATTCTTTGCACTCAAATTGAATTAAACTGGACCTATAACTTAATGGATTCTGATCTACTACAAACCTCTGCCCTAACAGCATATCTTCTCCACAGGATATCTTCAAGATGTCTTCAGGATAAAAAGATATCCTAGAAACACCCTGAAGAGGTACTGTGGATTAATGTGCTGTTAGGGTGTCTAAACCAGGACACGAACCTGGCAACAGAAGGCCAGAATGCTAATGGTCTCCTCCCACATGACTTCAGAAGTCACATGATAGAGCAAAAACAAATAGCAGACGAAGTCTTGTTTATCTATAGCGATTGCTGAAATAACATATTTTCTATTCTTATTTTTGATCAATTGTATTTAATCTGTGTTATTTTTTCATACATCATCATTTTTAATCCATTTTATATCATTATTCATCATCTTTTGTTTGCTGTATACATTTACAATCATCATTTAGTTTATATTTGTCATTGATGTGCATGAAGAACATGTTAAATACTCTGATTTTTGGTACTTAAATCAGTGACAGTGCAATATCGTACAGCGTAAATCCATTTAGACCAGTAACTAAGTTAATTAACTTGTTTTAACACCTTTATGCAATTAAATTAAATGAAAACATTTTAAAATTTCAAATTATAATCCTTAAACATTCCGCAAGAACAAGCTATTATTTATTGCTAGATCAGTTAATGTTACAGTTACACTAGATCATACAAAAATTGACTCTTATAGTTAAAAATAAATAAACACATAAAGTATTTTTAAAAAATTATTAAATTTACAAATACAACTATTCTACTGTTTACAAATGCACAATATTATATTTAAATGCACAATATTTATATTAAATATTAACTTTCTTTTTTTCTTAAGAATAATATTTAATTGAATTTGATTCTCAGAATTCGATTATTCGTTTTCTTCTATCACATGATTGAGCAGACAAAACTGGGAAGAGTCCATTGGGTGGTCAATAATATTTTGGAAACCAATTTATTGACAAAAAATATTCTTGAGAAATTTATGCTCTAAAAAGAAGAGGAAAGAAAAATGAAAAAAAAAAAAAGTTTTAATATAAATTATAGATGCCCTTACAGTAAACATGCGGTAGCATTTTAAAAGAAGTGACTGATAAACATGATCTTGAATTTCATCAGAATAATACTCCATATACGTCTGACCATCTCTTGTTTTCTGCTGACATGGTACATTGAGAGTCTAAAAATAAAAATAATAAGTAGTCTGGAATAATTCTATTAGAACAATTGAAACTTTGATATATTAAGTATTTTGAATTATTTATTATTATACATTTTAAAAAAGTTTTTAAAAGGATTGAATTCATAACTTATTAATACTAAATATACCTTATTAAAATCCTTAGAAAGTTTGAGCCTATATATATATATATATATATATATATATATATATTTAAGCAAAGTGAAGTGAAGAGGAAGATGAAGAGGAGGAGAAGAGTAAATAAACTGCCCAGCAATAGTTTCGTGTCATTTCGAGCTGTGATGATATATATAGGCTCAAATATATAGGCTAAAACTTTCTAAGGATTTTAATAAGGTATATTTAGTATTAATAAGTTATTTATTATTATTTTAATAAGAATATATCTAATAAATGTACATCATCCTCATCAAGAAAATTTTCAGAGTGCAAATATGGAACAAGCTACTCACCTACTGACAAAAAAATAATATGGACTGAATTTCATACCCAGTTGATTCATAAGGAAATTATCTTAAGTGCAACCCCTTAGAAAACCCCCCCACAGACAGCACACTCCCTCAGGCCTAGGACCCTAGTGCAGTCAATCTGTCTTAAACCCCACAATCCAATCCACTCTTTTAATTGCTAATTGCTGATTTTCTCGAAAAAGTTATTAGCATAAGAGATTTAATCAATATTAGTATTTTCCTGAAATAGTAAGAGCTGGATCATAATAGAAAAACTGTAACATTTCACACACATATACACACACACACTGTTTGGTGATTCTATAATTTTAGTTTTATTTTATGGTTGCTAAGCAATTCTATTTTGGTTTATTAATTTTAATATCAATTTCAATTAATTAAATATTCTGATATGATTTAATTTTATTTTTTATTGATATAAAAAACTATGTGAATGTACATGCCAAAAAATTTTGTTTAAATTTAAATGAAGCTATATTTAATTAATTTTAAATATTTACCTTTAAAAATCTTCATTCTTCTTCTCAGGGCCAGGTAATCACATTAACAAAAACACTGAAGACGCCCTGGGCCCACAGACGAAAAATATCTTATGAAGACTTTAAAGTTAATACTTAAAAGTAATGTTTACCATAATATAAATGTAAGGAAAAAAGTAAATCTGACATTTAATTTGTATCTTTTAAATATATGTTATATAAAATAAGTTATCAATTTCTTCACGATATATTTAACATTCTGTGTGCACTCTTTTTGCCAGTGAAAGCTTTTCTTTTGATTGCCCTCCAAACATGTTTTTGCTTTCACTCCCTCACTCAAATATTGTTTTAAAATAAAAATTATTGAATATAATGAATACAATAAATGAAAGGATACTAGATTTTTTGTTTTTACACAAAATTAAACTAAAAATATGAGTTAAAAAAAAATAACAGAATTTTATTTTTATTACCTGCCTACCATAGGTGATGGGAGTATTGCATTCAACCAAAAATTTCTATATTGAGTTTTTCCCTAATTTACATGTTTTATTGTCTCCTGAGTCCAAAAAAGTGGTTTTCAGCAATTGATTAGTGTGTGTGTATGTGTGGAGAATCTTCTGACTATCATATCTCTGAAACTAATACAGATAGAACGACGGAACTTTAGAATTAAGACAAGTGAGATGTACAAATATTTTTCCAACTTTTGGTGAAAATTGGAAAACCAGAAATTGGACACTGGAAATGAGACAGTAAGGCTGTATCTCAAAAACAGCTCGAACGATTTTCTTCAGAATTGCTGTATCTTATTAACTGTCCTTTTACATGCATTAGTTGCTTAGTTCATGAAAATTGACAGGTGTCTTGCATAAGTAGACTAATTTGTGATTTCACAGGTGCATTCCTTTAAAAACGACTGTGCAATTTCTTTTCAAACTCGCCATATTAACTCCCTTTCAGATATCCTTTAATATCTAATTGTTGATTTATGGTCAACAATTCAATTCACCAAGTTTTGGTAAAAGATGGTACCTCAAAAACGGCTTTAACGATTTTCTTAAAAATTGCTATATAAATCCCTTTTTAACACACTTTTATTAGCTTCACCTGTATGTATGTACGTTTGTAACCGCTCTGGGATCAAACAAAAAATCTGTATTGTAAAAAAAGACCTTCCCTACGTGAACGCTGTGGCGTTGAGGTATAGCTCTGTGCTATGAACCTTAAGGTCTAGCGTTCGATCCTAGTCAAAGGGAGATTTTTTAAAAAAGGTTTTTGTTTAATTCTAAATTATTTTAATTAAAGATTTAAATGTATGTAAATCTTATGGTGTGTCACTCACACGATTTTCTCTTACCCTGCATTTTAATACTAAGATAGATATTTTGTGCTTTTTAGTTCACATTTCTATAAAAGCGTGTTCTTTAATTTTTTAAAACTATAATATTATTAGATATCCTTTAGCATATAATATGTGGTTATTATTGGAAAATTAACAGTCACCTGATTAGGTAGATCAGCTTTAGATCTCAGAAATTGGCATTTAAAAAAAAAAAAAAGGCTCTACTAAATTTTTTTTTTTTTTTTTTAAAGTTGTTACATAAATTTTGCTTTATATGTCTTTATCAGGGGTCTGTCCAGGTTTTTTTTCCAAGGTCCTATTTTTGTGAAATTTTTTTCTGACATAGTTATTATTATTACTTTTGTGAAAATTCATTTCATAAATTTTATCTGCACACACACACACACACATATGTATATATGTTTCATCTAGACAATTTCAGGAGGGCGCTGTGCCCTGCCTGCCTTTTGACTGAAAAAATGGCACCCTTCTTGCCCTTAATCTAAAAAAGTTGCACCCTTGCCTTTTATTGAAAATAACCTTCAAATTGAAGATATGTTATAAATATAAATAAATGTAATGTATTGTGCATAACAATCAAGTCATTCATATATCAGTAACAAGCAAAATTAAGTTGTAAAGAAAGTTAAAGTTAAACAGTTTTTCTTTTATTTGTACTTAAAATCGAAATTTTAAAATAAATGTCTGGATTTTAAATATTAAATGAACTCTTAAAAATCCAAAACTGCCCACATGAATCTAGAAAATACCTTTTCATTAGCAGCACATTGCCCTTTTTATAAACCTCGGGGACAACTCTGATATATATGCTTATGCTTTTAATGGATGATTACGACTCATAGGTAAAACCCCCAAAAAACTAGTGTTTCAGAAAAAAAAAAAACCTCTGAATAGTAATTGCCTTTAATTTTTAATAATAATATTATTTGTTTTAAAATAAATTTCAATAAATATTCTACAGTTCAAGATATCTTCGTATCTGTTTTATTTAACACAATGTACATTTTTATCTCTGCAGAATATTTTAAAAGTTTTTATTTTTACTTGGATTTTCCATGATTCTACAGGGGGGTACCTACAGATCTGTGTAATTCATGAACAATACTTTTTTAAAATAATAACAAATCACAATATTGTAATTATCATATAAAACAAAATAATAATATTGAAATTAAATACATACCATAACCATCCAGAAATCTGTCTCTGGTTCTAGAAATATTTGTTTAGCTTTCTGTGTATGAACTGCTTCACAAGTATTTGAGCCAAAGGTTCTATTAAAAGTTAAGCAAACACATTATTACAAGAAAAACAAAATTACATTATATATTTATAGTATGTAAATAACTTCTAGTTGCAAAGATGAATATTATACACAAAATATATAGTAAGGCCATACTAAATTTATGATACACATATAAATTTCTACAACTGTTTTATAAATTCATGTTCGCAGGTACTTCCTTACCACCCTCCCATTATTATGATCAGGGTTGGGTTTCTACCAGGACAGTAGAAGAAAGTGGAAAAATCCAGAAGAAACCAACAAAAAGACAAAACAGTTGCTCAGAATTGAAACACATTAAATATATATTAACTCAAAGTATAATATAGTGTCAAATCAAAACTTTAATCCAATTAATATTAAAAATATTATTTTTAGAAAAATAACTTTAAATCCTACTACTATTTTTTTTTTTTTTCAATCTTGCATGTTGTAATTTTTCCTACAGAAAAATTTGCTATCTTTGCAAAAAGTTAAAAATATTTATAGTGAAAAAATTTATTTTGATTATGGACATCTACCATCATACTCAGTGTATGTAAGAAAGGACGATCCACGATACTGACTTTGACTCCTGAGAAAAATGCAATTGAAGCTGAAAACAAAGCACATCAGAACAAAAGAAAAAAATCTAAACAGTATAACTCTGCTTTTGAAAAAACAACTAAGAAGAGACTGCATACATTTGTTGATTCAAGCAGCGATGAAGATGGCACATTTTCTGTGCATGATGAAACTGACGTTGAAGATACTATTACCGTTATGGAGGATGAAGAAGGAAAAACTCTTGTTTTAGAAGATTTGAAAGTGAATGATTTTATTTTAGTAAAATTTGCTACCAAAAAAAAAAAAAACTATTCTTCACTATGTTGGTCAGATTGAATTGCAATTACAGGATAAAACAGAGTTTAATGTTAAGTTTCTCTGTAAAAAAGAAAATGATAAATTTATTTTCTGGAAGCACCAGATATCAGTTTGGTGGATTTCAACGATATTGTAAAAAACTGCCTCAACCAAACATTACTGGAGGTACCCTACGCGCTGTTTCAGCAATGAGTTTTGATGTCAATTTTGATGGATATAAATTTGGTTAAATAATAAAAATTTAGTAATTTCAGTAAATGTATATGTTTAATTTTATTCTTATTATTTTATAATCCTTAAAGATATTCAGCATTTGATAAAAACTCTGTATAATTTCTCTTTGTTTATGTTCGTTCAAAGGTGCCCCTAGCTTGTTCAAAGGTATCCCTACATGGGGCAGGTTTGAACAGAAATATTAACAATTTTTAAAGTCTTATAACATATATAATTCATTTAATTTTTTTTAGCTCACATGATGAAGAAAATCTTACTGTTTCTTGTGCAACAATTAAAATTAATAATTATCATCTAAATAAAAAAATATGTTGATTTTCCAAAAAACTGTTCAAAGGTGCCCCCCTCTCCCCTATATACAGGTGATGTGTTCTTACTACTTTATGCGTAGGGTGTTTTTTAACAATTACTATCATTTCTATAAAAAAAGAAAAAGAAATCCCTAGAAGTTTTTTAAGTATAAAAATGCATAATTTTATATGTGAAGATTACTGTGCAACATATTAAATTAAAATAATAATAATAATTAATTAAACATTAGCTATTTTGTGTATGCACTAGCATTCATATTTTATTTCAAAGCTAATTTTTAAAGCCTAATATTTTTAGAACTTTTTGCATATATACTATCTCATATTATTATATATTATATGCTCAAGTAGTACAAGTGATAATAGTTATGGAATTTAGAGAAAATATTTATTCACTTAAAAAAAAAAAAAAAAAAAAAAAAAGACAATTTTTTGTATAGCCTCTTAGCCGGTAACCAATCAACTGTATCAATATACGTCAAAATACTTTTAAACTACCCTGCAAGTTCTCCAGGAAGAAAAAAAAAATCTATATCTTGTATTCCAGTGGCGGCTCGTGGCAGGAGCTGCAGAGCTGCAGCCCCCCCCCCCAGAAATATTCGAAAAAATTATTTTATCAACTTTCAAAATATTTTGAAAATAAATATTATTATATTGTATAGTATTATGCATATAGAAAAGCAGATTACTTCGTTATCATGAAAAAATATTAAAAAATCTGAGAAAAGTTCACCATTTTTAAACGTAATAGCACCTCGAAAATTCGTAAAGGGACTGCTCATTCGTGCAGCTCCCGAAAAAAGGGATTTCTTTAGGGAAAGAACAGTTACAACCGCCCCTACTCGTTTTCCCCACCAGTTTCGACCATTTGGTTGGAGCTGCGGCCGGTGCAGCTCCAATCTGATTAGGGATTTTGGTGATGCTCGAAAAGAACAATTTCCCTTTGTAATCTACGTTTTTTCTTGATGATTATTTATGTATGAGAGGTAAAAAAATTTAGCATGAAGATTATTCACGATTATATGAGAAAATAGAAGTCATTTTTATTTATTTTTAAACAGTTTTTTATTTTATATTACATGGAAATTTTGCACGGTTTTTCGGTTTCTTGCTTTGCCAATGGCAGAAACGTTGAACAGACAGAATCTCAATTTTTATATAAATTTTGCCTTAAACATAATATTTAAAATTTATCAGGTGTTTATTCGTTTTGTTGATAAGGTTATTATTATAATTATTATTATTTTTTTTTTTTTTAACTTGTATTTTAGTCACTAACGTTTTTCTATTTTGATGAGAAATATTAGCAGTCGAACCTTCCTTAAAAACACGAGATTACTAAATTTTTAATATCTGACATTTTCGTACAACGAAGTTAGAAAGCATTTATAACTTCGTTTCATGTCTTTCTATTTGAGTGAGAACTTTCAGAAATATGCTCGGAAATTTAAGCATTTTAATATCCGTTCTTTAGATTGACCCCACTATTTTTCCTATTAAAAATGGGGTATGTTCCGTTTACAGTTCATTTAGAGGAATGCACAAAAATTTCTTACACATTACACTTTATAAGAAAATAAATTTAAATACATTTTAGCAGTGCTATTCTGTTGCAGAATCTAGGAAATTTATATAAATTATTCTAATGCATAACAAACTTATCGATTTAGAAAATGTTGTATTTTTCATTTATACTTCTTTTACGAGGACACACAAAACATCCAGAATGCACTGATGGCTTAGATAATATTACAAACCAAATTAAACTGATATATACTATTCAAGACTTTTTAAATATATCAAAAGAAAATAGTGTTTTAACATTTGTAGATATATATATATTTTTATTTTATTTTAAATACACGGCAATACAGAAGATATCGGATACGTTACTATGTGCAGCAAATTTTGGAAATTCATTTTTAATTATACTAAGGTTTCATATCTAAATGAAATTTTAGTTTACTGTACCATGTGTGTAAAGTTTGCATTAAAAAAAAAAAAAAAAATAATAATAATAATAAAATGTTCGTAATGTTAGACAAGCATTTCATAATCTATATGATGTGCAAGATTTTAAGTCAATGTTAACTCTTTTAATTAATATTTCAAAGGATGTTCTAAATAAATTAATGAAACGCATCATTATAATTGCACTTTTAAGATACGAGCATTACATTACTATAATGTTCTGAGGTCTCCTGAGCTCATTTTTGCTATTTTTACAGTGTTATACGTATGGTGTGAGTAAGTGTGAGTGAGTATCAAAACATCTAAATGCTTGGTTCGATTGAACTGAAAGCTGGTAGGTATGTGAAAGGTCACCATCAAACGAGCTGTATAGAATTTGATGGATGTGAGACTTATAGTTCTGTTACAAGGACACAAAGAAAAATTCCTTATCATTTTGATTAATGGACTTAAATTTATGAAGTGCGATTGCGCCTAAATGTTTTATCCAATTGAGCTAAAAATTGGTAGGTAGGTTATAGGTAATCATCACGCAATTTGTATAGTTTTGATGAGTACAGGACTTAAATTTTTTTACAGAGACACAAAAAGAAATTCTTTATCATTATGGACAATAGATTCGAATTATTTGCAGTTATTATCGCAAGAACTGTACAGATCTACATAAGTATGTAATCAAACTATTTATTATTATTTTTATATAAATCATTGTGTGTATCTTTTTAATGAGCAAAAGTTGATTTACAATCATGTATGGATACTTCGCACCGTCTTGGAGAAAATAATAGCATGCAGATGAAAAATATTTTGTTGGGGGAAAATTGATTATCATTAATAAATAAAGTTAACAAAATAAAATCTCCAGATTTTTTTTTTCTTTTGTAATGAATGTCCAATAAATAATATAAAATTTTAAATCGATGCTGTATCCTGTATTACTCTGCTTCTTGCTCAGTCTGCGCATATAAAACCCGAAGCCCCCGAGTAAAACAGATTATTTAGAAAATAATTTTCGTTTTTTTTTTTCAAATCTTACATAGACATGCAGCCCCCCTGTAAAGGAATCTCACGAGCCGCTACTGTTGTATTCATACTATTCTAAGTTAAGAAACAGATTGCAGTATTGAACTGCTAAAAAACTTTTCATTTGTTATACTGTATATATATATATATGGCAATAAAGAAAATGTGGTTTTTGATGACATTTTGTGATACAATAAATTATTGCATACCCGTTCCCTTAATTAATTGAATGTTAATTAAAAGCTTTTTTGTCAGAAAGTAAGCAAGTGATCTTTACTATTTACTACCAGTTAAAGAAATAAAATTATAAAACTTTCTGCTGATAAAATTTAAATTTATTTCTTTAACCACTTCACGGGCTATCCCGAGATAACTCGGGGGGAAATTTAGCCTTCTGCACACTACTGTGGCCAGTGAAGTGGTTAATGGATTTTAAGTACTTTAGAGAGTGATCTGATCTTGGCTAAAAATCTCATGTAATTATTAATTTAATATGCATAATTAATAATGAAAATTTTATAGGCATAATAAAATTTGCTTTAGGATGTTTATAAGAAAAATACATTCATTGTATCTTACAAAGCTGATACTTATTACTATATGATAATTTTTTAAAGAAAAACAGTTTATACTTTTAACTTAGATAAATTTACCTTATACAATATCCTTTTAAAAAAACTTAGCAAATATATTTCGGGTATCTCCGTAGGAGATACCCAAAATATATTTGCTAAGTTTTTTAAAAGGATATTGTATAAGGTAAATTTACCTAAGTTAAAAGTATAAATATAATCCTTTTTTAAAAAGTATAATTGTAAAACAGTTTCTTCCAGCCGATTTCTTCCACCTTGGAAGAAACTTGCCAACCCTAATTATGATAGCTTTTAACCCGATCAAGTTATCGTGGGTCGTTGGAGACCCGAGCCATTTTTCTTTTACCTCAAACCTAAGAATTCGTATATAGAAGAAATACTTATCCATCGTGTCCATGATTTTTTCCGTAAAAATACCATTTTTAAATTTTATTATGAAATCTGAATTTTTCAAATATCTCAATTTGTTCAAAAGTTATGAATAGAAGACCCATGATAAACTGACAAGGTGCCGAAAAAAGCGATAACCTGATCGGGTTAAGATTTATTAGTTATAATTTATTTAAATTTAATACTTATGTTATGAAGTTACTTATTATTTATTTATTAATTATTCAGTAAATTATTTTAGTTCTTTTTTTTAGGGTCAGTTTATTTGTCAGTTTATCATAGTCTGAAGAATAGTTCATCATTATTATTAATATTATACTCCTCATTAAAGTAAAATTTATTATTGTAATTGCTTTTAAAGAAATTTATCTATTGTAATTTATTATTATTTACATTATTAAAGTATTTATTTATTATCTAGGGTTGCTTCACTTTGGCAATTTATTGCAGTATGAACAGAACTTTCACATTAAAACACCCCACATTATTACCAAATATATATAGCTGAACCTTCTTTAATATGAATTTCAAGGGGGTAAAAATTGTTCATGTTGTTAGTAGTGCACGATATCAGTAATTAATCTTCATGTAATTAAATTAATCCTCATTTTGACGGGGATTGTGGAAACAGTTTATGTTAAAAGTACCTAATTCACTTTAAGCATGTTCAAGTTAATGAGGTTTGGTTGTAATAATTTATCATTGTGTTTGCTTTTAAGGAAATTGGTAATCTATTATAATATTGTAAATTATTACTTTTATTTAAAATTACTATTATTTATATTATGAAATTATTATTTTTTTTTTTTCATAGTTTAATTAAATCCTTTTATATTTATTTATTTATTGTTGCCCCGAATTCGGCAGTTTGTTGTGGTGTGATTGGAAATTTTTTCAATATAATCCCGTCTACTTATTGTTGCCAAGTTGCAGCATGGTTGCTTTTAAATAAATTTAACAATTGTAATTTAATTTACTATTATTATGTATTTAAATTTATTATTAATTAAGTACATTACAATAATTTAATTAAATCTTTACTATAATTTAATTATTATTATTATTTTGGTTGCCTCTAATGTGGTAGTTTATCAGAGAGGCTAATATATAATAAGAAAGCTACCTTGCTAATTAAGTTTTAATAATTGATTTAGCATAATTTATTTTTATAGTCAATCACTTTAATCAATAAAAATTTTGTTTAAATGTAATCCATCCCTTAATGCATAAATTTATTTTAAAACTATGCCATGAATGTATAATACTTAAAGCAACTGAAACACAGATCAGCAAATGTGCAATGAAAATATGCAAATAACTCATTCAATCCATATTCTATTAATAATGCTGAATTCCTATAATATACATGCAAAACATTATCATACTTATTTACAAGAATACAAAGTGAATTACAAATTAAAAAGCATACTCAGTGAATTTAATGACTGCTTCACATAATCCAACAGAACGAATTTTGGAATTCATTTCTGTTTCTTCAGGAAAGAAGTAAAATATTTTATTATATTCCTGAAAAAAAAAAAAAATAATAATAATAATAATAATAAGAGCAAATCTAAAACTTAAGTCTAAATATATAAAAATCTTGGAATTCATTTTAATTCTGATACAGAATGCAATCTTTTATAAATTTTTATTTGTCTAATCCACTTATTATTCAAATAAAATTTAATAATTAAAAATCATAATTTAGAGTAAGTATATATGTAATAAATAAAGAATAGTTTAATGTTTCAGATTATATGTCCCAAACTGATATGTTTAATTAAATAATATTATCCTGAAAACTGTAGTGAACAGACATAAAGATAATTCTTTTCATTACAATTCTTTTTTTTTTTTTTAGATTTGTTAACAGGAATAAATGTTTAAAAAAATATGTACCAATTACAGCAATGTTATATGAAAGTAGTAAGACAATTCTCAGAAATTAATAAACATAGGGGGTCTTATTAACTAAATCCCAAAGTATTGCACGTAGTTCCTTATTCACGAAAATTTTCAAATGGAATTTATTATAGAACAGTGAAATTTGAAAGTCTGTTTTTATCATCTCGGTAATAGATTTTCTAAAATTTATATCAAAATTAATATTAACATAGTATAAATTGCTGATTTACATATGAATGTTGTTAAATTGTTTACCTCATCTTCTCGATCACAAAAACAGGAATTAAATATGAAAAAATTCAATACAGAAACAGGTGTTTTGCTAGACATTTTAACCAAATTAATTAAATCAAATGTATTTTATGTAATTTATTGCTCATTAAATAGAGGTTAAAATAAAACCAATCTGTTTAACTCAAGTCCACATTGTAATTATTAAATGTGAAAAGAATATAGGCTAATATGAAAATTTTTTTTAATATTAATGTAGATGATCTCATTTATTAATTATGGCGACTTTCTCATCTCCCTCCGTAATTAACTTTTAATAAAAGTGAATAAAAATAAACATCCTCACGTCCCGTCCAGGGTCCAGGAAGTTTATTTATAAACTAAAGGGAGTTCGATGAAATCGATTATAAAACGTTATTTTACAACAATGTAAGTTGAAAATGCCCAATAATTACGCAGTGAGATTAAATAATTTAATTAAAATATTTTAATAATTAAAGAAAATCACAAACTGACGTATTGTTTTACTGGTTTTACATTATTATTATTATTTTATTACAATCAAAATACTTCGATTTTAAACTGAAATCTTCGATTCAAATTCGGTTTTATCTTTTATTTTATAAAGTTTGTCAGTGTTGCCAACCGTAGGGATTTCTCCCTACATATAGGGAGCTTTCTTCAGCATGTAGGGACTTTTTGGAAGTACACTTTCTTCTTAGGACATTCTCGGGATATCCTGGGAAAGATAGTACGTCCTGCGGACACTCCCTCCACTAAAGTAGGGAGTTAATGTAAGGACATAGCAAAATTTGTGTTGGCAACACTGGTTTGTATTTGTTTACATTTTATAGTGAAGTTGATATATTATTTGTATTGTATTATTTCGTCATAATTTTAAGCTTAATTATGGCTTTTATTTGTTCTAGATTACTAAATGAAAGTAAAAAGAAAATACTGAAGTCTAATTTTAATAGAATGTTCTGCTTTTCTAGCGTGTATAGCAAAATTTTTAAAATACAAGATGAACAAGATTTCGAAGATAGAGTTGTGAAAAGTGATAAGCCTGTTGTTATTGATTTTCAAGCATCGTAAGATTTTTTTGTCTTCTTAATATTTATTTTACGCTATAGAATTATCAAGATCTAGAAATTTGTGTTATGATAACATGGAATAAACAGCCGATTTACACATCAATGCTGTTAAGTTGTTTGTCTAATTTTCTTCATTGCAAAAACAAATTAATCATGTAAAAGATTAATGTAGAAACAGTTTTTCACAAAAATGGGCCCCAAAAATTAAAACCTGGATCAACTCCTGAGTTTAAATGCTTCAAGTTATATATTTTTAATTATTATTTTTTCATATTTAACTCACTATGGTAAAACTATAGTATTTCCCCTCAGCTAGATTTGGCGATTTTTCGTTGGCGCCGATTTGAACGACAACGATGTCGTTCTGGATTGTTTGCGATATAATATGGCAGCCTTCATGCTATTTATTTTGGATATATGATTTATAATTTAGCTTACGATTTTATCATTTATGCTACATGATTTATGATTTTTAGATTTATGATTTAGCCATAATCGCCAACGAAAAATCGCCAAATCTAGCTGAGGGGAAATACTATAGTTGTTCCTTAAACAGCTACACGACTTCCATTACCTACTATTACACGTATTATATGCATTTTTTGAAGATATAATATGATTTTCCGATTTTTTTTTTTTTTTCCAGTAAGAGAAACTTGCTACACATATAAAGACATATAAAACAGAGTTTACATAGCGAGAAAAGAAAAGATGGAGTTATTTTTTTTAAACACCAATTTCGAAATCTAAAACTGAACTACCTAATCAGACAAAGTCTCACGAGGACAAAATATCGCCTACATAAATGAATTGAAAGCAAAAAGAAGTTGGTAATTACTAATAATGTTGTATCAAATTTCATACGGTAGTAGGGTAATGGAAGTAAAAAGTGCATGCCATTCTATGAAAAATATTTTTAGTATGTGTTTTGTTTTGCAGAGGTTTTATATAGCCAAGCAATAGAATGTTCTTTATCAAAACTGCTGAACTTTCAAAAGATAATTAGGAAAAACAGCAGTCTATTATTACAAATGTACAGAAGGCACAAAGACGGTCAGCAAGTCAAATCGAAAATATTAGCATTCAATAAACAATATAGGAAGGTATTTAAAATGGTTAATACTGCTAAAAATGCACGTTCAATCATTTCCTCTTATATACCATAATGTATCCGAATCTTTCATGTGATGCATTAAACAAAACTTTAATGCTAATCCTACCATACTCAATAGAAAAGATGCTTTTGCACATGCTAAAAAGAAAAAGGTATGCCTTGGGAAAAGAAAAAGGAGCCTTTGAGAAAAAGGTACACCAGAACGATTTTTATAGCTTTAATGCCACCTAAACACTACCACTAAACCATTGTGGTCCGTGGGGTGAGAGCTGCTATCGTTCAGGTTCGTTTGCCAAGTCACACAACTAAGTGAATTTTTGCACATGGGTTTTACATGATATTTCTTTTTAAAATTTGCAATGTTCCCCAAAAAGAACTTGCACATTAATTTTTTATTCGTAAAAACATACATACATTCCTGTTGTCATTCCGAGATAGTTTGTTTTAAATGAAAATGTCAAGAGTTGGCGCTGTTAAGCAAAATATTCTTTTTTAAAATACTAAAATAAGGGTTTAATCATCAAACTGAATAATTATTATTTCCTCTTTTTAATAAACTAAAATTAATTTATTAAATTGATTCCAATGTCAGACATGCCAAGTCTCCTGCTTTTTGCTTGTTTTTCTATGCTCCTGATTTTCCACTCATTTATTCTGCTTTTTTGGTGTAATTTTTATCTATCCCTCTTAGCATAATTTAAGCTTAAAATTTGTGTGATTGGGTAAAAAAATTTAAAAGAAAATTGAAGTTTATCTTGCCCTGCAATTTATCAAGTTCAGTTTGAATGTGAATTACTATACAATGCTTTGAAACTAATTTTTGCTAAGAATAAATTTTTAACTTTCATTTTTTCATAATGAAAAATGTCTTATTATCAAAAGATTTTTTTTTTTTTTTTTTTAATACCATAACTATTGAAAACTCAAAGAATTCAAATTTCATTAGAATATAGCTGATATTTTCATTTCTTTATTACCTCTTCTTTTACAAAGATAATTAAGATTCTTATTTAAAATATTTTAAAATCATTATGTCTCGTAGTTAAATTAAATTTTAATCATATTAAAAACTGAGGCAGACAATATGCACTAAAAATATACAATTTAAAACAATAAAAAATAGAAAACCTACATTTTCAGGCCAGTATTTAAATTTTAATTCAGCTAACCCTTCTTCGCATAAATCTGCTGTTTTCCATACTTTACTTCACCACGCAAAATCATATTGCAGTATAGATGAGCTTTTCCGGTTGGAATTGAAAAGGATTTTTTCGGACTTAAAGCGTAATAATTATCCCTCTCGCTGGCTTAAAAGAAAATTTAAAGAGTATGACTTTAATAAGGATAATCATGAAACTAATTCCTCTAAATCAACTAAATCGTTCATTACTATTCCTTACTATAAAAATATTTCTGAATCTATTGCCAAAGTTATACACACTGTTAATTTATCTGTTTCCTATAAACCCCAATTTTTAATTCGTAATTTCCTTTCTAATTTTCAGGGCCGTACTTAGGGGGGGGGGGGGCGACCGCCAAAATTTCAGCTAAAAATTAGGTTTACTAAAATTGTTAGATTTTTTTAAAAACAGGATTGGATTGGATTTGGTAATAAGGCCGATTGACTGCTGTAGGTCCTAGACCTGAGGGGGAGTGCCCTCCGTGGGGGTCTTTCTAAGGGGTCCTATACCGTATTTACGGAAGTTTCGGAGAAAACCATGGAAAACTCCAATCGGCTAGGCCGACAAGCGCGACTTGGGATTGAACCCGGCACCTCACGTCTACCAGCTTTGAGCGCATAACCACTCGGCCGCTGGTGGTCTATTTTTAAAATCGAGAAAAAAAAACTTGATAACTTTTCATCTGTGGCAACCCGGCAGTTTTTGGCTTTAAAGGATAGTTTTCAGAAGCAGGAGGGGGGAAATAATTTTAGTGCCTAGTATGGTGGCTAAAATCTTTCACCCAGGGCGGCTAAAATTGTAGGCTGATTTTAAAACAGTTATCCCCCCTTTTTCCCGTACAGGTGTTATTTATAATATCCCTTGTAAATCTTGTAGTTCTGTTTATATTGGTCAAACTGGCCGTTCTCTTCGTACTCGAATTAAGGAACATAAAACAAATTTCAAAAACCGTGATATATGTTCGAAAATTGTACAGCATGGTCAGCATGCCATAGAAACTGACCATTTACCTGATTTTAACAGTACTAAAATAATCAAATCTAACTGTTTAAATTATCATTCTAGAATTTTCCTGGAGGGCTGGTACACAAATCAACATTTTTCACCCCTTAATGAGGCATGCGCAGTTCCCGATGAATACATTGTACTCACTTAATGAACGTCTGTTGTTCTTCTCCGCATTTGCATTTGATGTTTTTTACTGATGAGGAGCCTGTAAAAGGCTCAAAACGTTTAAATTTGTGTTTTGTGTTTTTATTGTTTTAAATTGTATATTTTTAGTGCATATTGTCTGTCTCAGTTTTTAATGTGATTAAAATTTAAGATTCTTATTGTTTTATATTAGAAGCAGAATGATCAAATCTGTCTATTTTGACTTAAATTTTAAACAACTGTATGTCTGAAGTTTTTTGTTTTTTTTTTTTTTTTGATAGTTTGTTTTACTGCAAGAAACATATATTATTCATTTAATTTTAATACTGATGCTTTTTAAATACATCCTAAGCTTATAAAGCTTTACTTAAAATTGTATTATTTTACTCATTTTTCTTACAAACTTTCTTGTTGGGAAAAGTCTCGTGATTTCTGTTAAAAAATCTCCTTCTTTTTTGTCATTAGAAGTTGGCATCTCTGCAATTCAATTATTTTCTAACTTTTTTAAATGCATTATTCAATTCGATCTGTTTGCAAACAAAGAAAATGGCCGTTCCCATACCGTGTTGTATACATCTCGTTGAGAATTTAAATAATGAGAAAATTATCAATTTTTCGGAAAACAGTTTTGAAAAAGTTCTTCAATTGCAAACAGAATGGTTTAATCTGGATAGTAAAGAGCACATTGTGTCTAAAAATCTCAGTGAGTTTAATTTGAATACATATTCGAACATTGGATATCATCAACAGTGTTAAATGCGTTTTACAGATAAAACTAAGATTGCAAAAGCTAAAAGGCACTTAAGAAGAAAAAAATGTACCAGTGAAGTCGAAACACTTTGGTTAAATTGACAAAAGAACACTATGTGAAAGAAAACTATAATTTGAAAAGAAAGAGAAAAAAGCTTTCACTGTGCTTAACGTATAATGCAAGTGAATCATTGTAGAAATCAGCAATATTAAGGGATGATAATCGCTTTAAAACTCAAATAGAAGGAATAGATTGTATAGCAAAAGAAGTAACATATCATCGAAGTTGCTACGAGTATTTAAATTATTATATATTTTTATTAAAAAGAAATTATAATGAAACTTTTCGAGGTACTTCGCCTATATTATTACATAAGTCATAAAAATTATTTTGTGAAACTGTTATTCCAAACCAAATTATTAACTCTGGAGAAACATTAAATATGAATAAACTATTGAAACTTTTTCTTTCTCTGAAAATGTAGATTGTATATTGGAAAATGAAAGTGATGCTGAATCAGATTAATCTTAAAGTTCATTTTCTTGGTTTATCCAACAAAATGAAATTATCAAAAGGTAAACAATAAAAAAAAAAAAAAAAAAACCCTGATTTATTGATTATAAATATATTGCATATAATATTCACTCATTTGAACAACTTCTTGTTACAATTATATATATGATTTATTTATGTTTACTTACAAAAAAACATAATCAAGTAGCTCATCTCCAACTATTTTCAATGCATTTTCTTTTGACTTGAATATACTCCGCAGTAATTCACTAGACTATACATATGTTTCAAACATAATATTAATATATATATATTGTAAATATTACGTTGCCTATTATTATTATTTTTATAATAATGTTATTGCGATTATTATTATTCGTGTTTCTTTTTGGTGCCCTTTTTATATTGAAATACATATCAACACAATTTAACTCTTTTTCTTGAAAAAATATTATGGTTACCAATTCAATTAAAAGTAATACATTTAGTGAAATAAACTATTTTATTTGGTTTTAGATATTAAAAAAAAAATTTAGTACCAAGATTTTATTATATTCTTTTTTATTATATATTACACAGTGTATTGTTTATTGAAGGGATGATTTTTACTAGATTACCATTACAAAAAAAATATTCTATAAATAAAAAATTAATATTTATAGTACATGAATAATTAATTATACTTGGAGGTAATTGAAAAATACATATATTATAATATTTAGTTAAAAATGCAGGGTTTAAAAAATAAAAGTCTTTCTGTCACATAATCATTTGGCATTCTACTTAAACTTGGAGAACATTGTATTTTTCTACTTTATATACATCTACCTTTTAGAAAAATAAGCAATTTCTTTGTTACCAGATGGGGCAAACGAAACTTAATTTCTAAGCATAATTTGGCCTGTCGCACCACGGACTATAGGACACAAAGCCTTATACACAGTAATGGTTCTAATTTCTTTTGTTTGTATATGTGCACAAACTAGTAGTGACAAGTATTCTATTTTGAATAGGAAACCATCTAATATTACTTTAAATAAAATATATTAATTTCAAAACATGCTAAAGATATTTGCAGAAAATCAGATCGTGAACAGACAGACTGATAGATGATTAAATTGAAGTTACAGACATTTTTTAACAAAATAAAATTTTATGTGACATACCAACCAGTAAAATTATGTAAAATAAATTTCTGATGAAGTATTTTATCAATTTTCTTTTTCATTGATTAACAAGGAAACTAGTAAAAGATTCAGGTTGACACGGCCTGGAAAATATCTCCTCCAGACCTGGCCCGGGCCCGGCCGAAGTATAAACAAACAAATTGAGCCTGAACCCGGCCCGTGCAGACCTCTAGTACAACACACTTAGAAACATTTACTTTTTGTTATTTTTAAAGTATAAAGATATTGTTTAGATGTTTAGAAATTAATAAATTATTTAGATGGAAAAAATACAATATTAAGAAGGTGCATTAATTGGATTTTTGTGCATGCAAAATTTTTTCTGCAAGGTTTTTCCACCTTGGAAGAAAATTGCCAACCCTGGAATTTATTGTATTTTAAAAGGCTTTTTACAGCTAACTGTAATTCTTTGTACAGAGATAATTATTATTTTTTTAATAATCTTTTAAATAATTATCATAGCATACTGTAATCAGTGTTAGAAATAAGAATTTTGAAACTGGGCGTCAAAATAACGCCTGGATTAAATTTTTTGGGTGTCCAAATTAAACATCTAGGTGCCATCTATAATTAAATATGTATATTTAAAATAATAATAATAATAAAGCATCAACTTGTAAATAATATATGCAAGATTATATAAAAAATATTTATGTAATGAATGTAATTACATTGACAATATTAAACGTACATATTTAAAATCACAAATTCATTCTTCGCTCAGAAGATACATCATTCCACCACAATTTAATAGCATTTTCTGGGCAGAAATCTTCAAATTTAGGGCTGTTTAATTTAATCATTAACAAATCGCCAACTACTTTCATAGAGAAATGATTTCTTAAATCAGTTTTATTAGGTTAGATGAAATAGACTTGTTAGCTGTCCCAGGGTTGGCAAACTGGGCACAGTCCAGAAAAACACGCCCATGTTTTTCTGGGCGGGCCCACTAACAAAAGTCCACTGGATTTTTGTTAAAAATTATTTATAATTTACAAATCACATCTATAAAGTATAGAAAACACCTTACCTTTTAAGAAAAAACTCTTATTTTTATTTTCTAGAAAATAATATTAAACATACCTACAGTTATAAATATTTCTATAATTGGTTTAATTTTCCTTTTCCTGTAAAATCGAACGATATTTTGTTTAACAGTGGACATATAAATGTTGTCCAGAATCAATATTTAACTAATTAAATTGTTTAGTTTTAAATCTTTATAATAATTTTATTTTAATTTTAGTAGCAACATAATTATAAATCTGATAAAATTTTCTTCTATAACCGTTTTAACTATTAAAAAACATAACAAAAAAAAAAAGATAAAGCAGTGCAATTTATTTTCAGAATTAAAAAAAATTTAAATGATATATATTGTACTTCAGAATTTAAATTCTTTTATTTTATTAGTTATTGTCATTAATATTTATTTTGAATAAGCACATGTTAAAATAAAATATAGCTTAATCTTACTAATTAACACTATTTTAATATTAGATTTATTAATTAGTAGTTTAATATAATTAAGTGCATTACAACTAATATGCTAATTAACATATATCTAACATTGTAATCTTACTGATTAATACTATTTTAATATTACAATCAAACCATATTTTATTTCTAAGATAAATATTAGATAATTACAATATACTACTAAATAACATATATCTAACATTGCAGTGCAAGTGTATTCAAGCAAAAACCCAGAGAAACCCAAGTGGGTTGGGTTTTTCTAGAAAAACCCGGGTTTTTGTCAACAATGGTCTGATGGGATTGGGAAAATTATTAGATATGATGAGGAAAAAATCCAAGCGTCAAATATGGCACCTATGATTGGAATTCTAGACGTCAAAATGAAAAAACTGGTCGCAAAATACGACTAACGACTGCTTATTTCTAACTCTGACTGTAATGTGTAATCATTACATAATTCTATTTTAATAATGTCAAATATAATATATATATATATGTGTGTTATTTAATTTCTTTTACTTCGTTCAAATAGCTGGTGTGGCCCTTGCAAACTTTTAGAGCCAAGACTGGAAACTATTGTTGGCAGTAAAAATGAAAATGTACATTTAGCAAAAGTTGATATAGATGATAATGCAGAACTAGCCATGAAGTATGATGTAAGTTTCTGAACCTGCTTTCTTGGGTTATGTTTTAGTAATTATTCATGTAATTAGTACATTAAGTGTGATATGACAAGCTATCTTTTAAGTTGATTTCTTTAGGAAGTTGAGCTGTAGCAATGACTTAGTTTTACTGTCTATAATAAAAAAAAATTGTTTTTATGATAACTTTCAAATGGGACTAATTTTCTTAAATTCATTAATTATTTAAAAGAGTGAAACAAAACCAATATATGTTTCAAAAATTTTCTACAGAATGATCATTACTTACTATTTATTTTCTTTTACAGGGATGCCCATAATTTTTAGATATGTTACGTTCATTGAACAAATGTTTGAATTTGGGATGAGAACATACTAACATGATTTTCACTTTTATTTATTTACTGAAATATTCAGCAATTCAAATTTGTTTAAACACCCAGTAACTACTAAATGTTTTGAAAATTTAGAAAAGCCACTCCTTTTTTTTTTTTTTTTTTTTTAAAAAAAGATACAATGATTTAAATTTAGTTTGCAAAAGAAAAATGTAACATAAAGAGGCATCTAGAATGGCATACAAACAGGTATTCTTAAGTCTAATAGTATTTTAGCATCTTGCTAAAGATTTTTTTTCTGATTTTAGCATTTTTATTAAAGAA
This sequence comes from Salticus scenicus, assembly GCA_963930645.1. Classification (NCBI taxonomy): domain Eukaryota; kingdom Metazoa; phylum Arthropoda; class Arachnida; order Araneae; family Salticidae; genus Salticus; species Salticus scenicus. Next base: position 182,157,518 of record OZ005659.1, read on the forward strand.
ATTATGAATTCAGTTTAAGTCTTGATTATTACTGAATAACTTAAAAAAAAAAAGAAAATCATTTTTATAATACAGTGAAACTTGACTAATTCGAACTTGTTTAATTCGAAATTCTGGATAATTCGAATTTTTCAGTCGGTCCCTTGAATTTTGTATTAAAATAATGTTAAAAAATCATGGATAATTCGAATTCTATTTTGGATAATTCGAATTTTTCATAAGATTACCTTTAAAATATTACAGTATAATTTGTTCCCGAGATTTTTTTCAGCTAAAGTGCATTATGTTTTTTAAAAGTCTTTTAAAAGAAGGATAAGGAAATACAAGAGCATTTCCTATCTACACTGTAAAAATTATGTCCTATTTGCTGCCAGAAATTCTCTGTAATTTGAGAAAATACGTGTAATTTGCGAAAAAGTTACGCTGTCAGAACGTATTTTCTCAAATTACAGAGAATTTCTGGCAGCAAATAGGACATAATTTTTATAGTATACTGTATCAGAAGATATGGTCCATATACATGAGCTTTGAGGGTTTTTTTTAATTGAAAGTCATGTCTGATGTAGAAGATTCTGTTTTTGTATCAACTGATGGGTTGAAGTCATATACTATGACACAAAGAATGTACTTAAAGAAGCAATCAAAAATATCTGACTATTTTTAAAAAGTGTTGAATAGTTAAGATTGTAAAAAAATATTGATTTAATGGGAGGGGGTTAATAATGCAGTATTCTCAGATATAAAGTTTATGTGTTAAATCTTTGATCATAGCGTTTTATATTTTTCATTTATCTCTTCTTTTTGACAAGATAGTATATGTAATTCGAATTTTTGGATACTTTGAATTTTTCTCTGGTCCCTTCAACTTCGAATTATCCAAGTTCTACTGTACATTATTTACTATGTATTACATTGTATTTCTCCTGTAATGCCTTTGTATAATTCTTCCACAAGTCCTGTAAAAGAGATCAGATTTACTCTGTATAATGTAAACCGCATATGTATGCTGTGCTCAGGTACATTTGCTTTTTCGTACATAAAAGCATTTATATTTTTTTTCAAAGGGTAGGAGAAATAAATATAGGGAGGCACAGATATTTACATTGCATGTGACAAAATAACATTTAGAATTGGTTAGTATGAAAATCAGTGGATAAACTTGTTAAATGTAATTTGTCCTTTGTTTAAATATATACTTAAATTATATGTATGTCTGTACATATAAATTGTTCCATATATATAAATAAAATGATTTTAAATATTTAAAAAAAATTTAAAATACCTTTGACAATCCTTCTACTTGAGCAGCTTTAATTATATATTTCGACTTGCATTCGCAGTCATCCTCAGATGTTTGTTTTGCTGCATTACTGATTCACGTCTTCATCCTCTTCCACATCACTCTCCTCTTTTCCTACGTCACTTTGTCGTCGATAAGTCTTTATTATATGTTGGCAATCCTTAGCTATAATGCTATGCTCTCTCTCATTTACTGCAGAGTTAGAGGTTAATATTTCTAAAGCTTCGCGTTTCAGGGCGTAGTTATGTGAATTGTAAGGCGCTATTTTGATGGTTTTTAGGGTATCAGTTATTATAGGGTTAGTTTTATGCGTACAAGATAAAGCGGTGGAGCATTTATTGTATTTAAGATCGCTGATGTGTTCTATTTCCCTGTCCTTAATTTTTCTTTTTGTCATTCCTATGTATGAGGCCGGTTTATTGTTGTTTTCTAAGTCAAATGTAATTTTGTATATTCCTGAAGTTTCTTTAGGGTCAATAATGTCTTTTTCGTTCCGAATTCGTTGAATAATGTTCCTATTGGGTTTGATGGGTATATGTATATTTTGTTTGGATCCTTCGTTTTTAATTTTGTTTGCTATGCCGTTACAGAATGGTATGGAGGTGGTGAATTTGGGTTTAGTATACCCATCAAACCCAATAGGAACATTATTCAACGAATTCGGAACGAAAAAGACATTATTGACCCTAAAGAAACTTCAGGAATATACAAAATTATATTTGACTTAGAAAACAACAATAAACCGGCCTCATACATAGGAATGACAAAAAGAAAAATTAAGGACAGGGAAATAGAACACATCAGCGATCTTAAATACAATAGATGCTCCACCGCTTTATCTCGTACGCATAAAACTAACCCTATAATAACTGATACCCTAAAAACCATCAAAATAGCGCCTTACAATTCACATAACTACGCCCTGAAACACGAAGGTTTAGAAATATTAACCTCTAACTCTGCAGTAAATGAGAGAGAGCATAGCATTATAGCTAAGGATTGGCAACATATAATAAAGACTTATCGACGACAAAGTGATGTAGGAAAAGAGGGGAGTGATGTGGAAGAGGATGAAGACGTGAATCAGTAATGCAGCAAAACAAACATCTGAGGATGACTGCGAATGCAAGTTGAAATATATAATTAAAGCTGCTCAAGTAGAAGGATTGTCAAAGGTATTTTAAATTTTTTTAAAGTTTATTCGTCCTTCTTAAGAATTACAAAAACATTTATGATTTTAAATAATTATATAATTTTTAATGATTACAACATTTTATATTATTTATTTAATGTATGTGAGCATGCAGATATGCTACGGCTGTTTAAATAGATATTGTAATTTTTTACTGGTTTGCTAAAGAATCTTAAAACTAAAATGGGATAAAAAGACAGTCCTCTCTCTTTATGTTTTTGTTATTAGGTTTATGTCTATGTATGTATAGCAATTCATCGTCTATTTTTTTACATTCTACTACTTTGTTATAATATATGTTTATAAATAATTTTGGAAACTTTTGTTTTTTAGTACAAAAGAGCATCATCTGACTATAGTCTATTTCCCCAGCAGAGGCACTTCAAGGCCACGGAATGTGGAGAGGGAGATCACATACTCAATTCCATCCAGTGAGCTGTCGTCGTTTCTTCAGTAACCTAGCAACGGACGGGGGAAGTGAAATACAGTTCATCTGAGCGTGGCCTTGAGGCGACTGCCTAAAGGAAATAGAGTATAGTCAGTTGTATATATTACTACAAAACATATCTTTAATTTTTTTAATGAAAGTTTTGCATTTTTCAATGAAAATGATAAATTGTAAAAGACCTATAATGATTCTTTTTTGTATATTTGATGTGTCATGTGTATTAAAATAAATTACTGATGCTCTATTTAATTTATAAAGAATGTTAATCTTTTTTTTTTTTTTTTTTCAATATTATAACATAACCATAAACTATGTTTAACAAGTAACATATTTGTATATTTTCAGGTTCAAGCTGTACCTCATGTGATAGGTTTTAAAAATGGTAAAGCTCATAGTCATTTTGTTGGTTTAAGAGATGAAGATGAAATAAATTCATTTATTGATAAACTTGTAGAAAAATAAACTATTGTTGTAATTTGTTTGATATATAGTTCTAAAGTGTATTTAATTAATAAAATTATTATTTTTTTCACATTTAATTACGTTTTGCTTAAAAAGTTTCAATTTCTTTAAATTAGTATGAATGTGGTAAATTTGCAAAATCATCATTTTTTTTTTTTTTTTTTTTTTTGGGGGGGGGGGGGGCATATTATTCAAGAGTCTACAAACAAATAAAATATACAGTTGCTGCCTAGAGAAAATAGAGTATTGAATAAAATTACCCATCAAGATCGGTAGTTTCATATGCTGCCTGTTTTAATTTTTGTATATCAATGATGATGCAAGTTCACATTAATGTATACAATTACTTTTCTTTCTTTTACCTGTTTCATAGACAATTTTGTTTTAAATTTATATAATTATGCAAATGCATAATAATGTGTTAAACGTTAAATGACATAGATTGTTTTCAACATTAATATTGCTAGTTTCTATGTAGGTCTTACATATTACAATTATTTATTTTTATGATAAACTATAACTAAACCATCTGAATCACATGTATACAGATAAATGACAAAACAAGGGCACTTTATAAAAAATAATGCTTGAAAAGTGTTGTAGCTGTAACTTGCAATTATGAGGCTTCTTTTTATTATCTGTGTTGATTTTTATGTCAATATTACATATATTCGTTGGGATATAAAAAATTTCTTACCTTTTTTGTTTATAACATGAAAAAATTTCAAAACAATGCTATGTTTTTTTTTAGAAAACTTGATATACTACATTAAACAGAATATATAGCAATCAGAATATAAAAATATTAAATATCTAATGAAATATGAGCATTTTTATTAAATAATTTTTAACTATGTAAGTATTAACAAAGTTTCTTTTGCATAAATCATTAACCCTCCGAGCGGCTGATACATATTTTTCCATACACTGAGTAGTAATTTTCCCCTTTAATATACTTATAATAAAAATATACATAATTATAGATTCTTAGCTTGTTTTTAAACTATGAAAGTTATATAATAGTCAAGAGCTTTATTTTGACATGGTCACATTTTTTTTTCAGACTGAAATAACTATTTAGGACATTTAAAAAAACATGCACAGAAAACAGCAGTAAAATTTTGCCCTTTTAGAAGACACTCAGTGGCTTAACCAAATAATTAGAATTATTCTGGGGAAAAAGAAAAACTAAATAAATATTCTGAAAATTCAAAAAGATATTGTTGGTAAAATTAGTTGAATTTTAAATTTTCTCAAAGGGAAGCAAAATTATAAGGGATTTATTCATATTTTTATTTTGAATGAATCAACACTAATTCAGTGTACATTAATTCAAAATAAAAATATGGGTAAAGTTCCTTATAATTTTGCTTCACTCTAAGTGAATTTAAAATTCCACAAATTCTGTCAACATCTTCTTTCTGAATTTTCAGATTTTTTTTTTTTTTTTTTAATTTTATAATTCATTTGGCTAATCTTTATATATATATATATATATATATAAGGTAATGTCTGTGTGTGTGTAAACAGCATAGCGCAGAAACGGTAGATCGGATAGTCGCATGTTTCGACACAAAGGTGCCCCCAAAGGGTCCTTGTGCACCTCAAAGCCCGATTTTCGAATTTTTGATTTCTTTTCTTTTAATTAATTAAAATATGAAAATATTAACCTCATTTATCTTTAAAAATAGCCATTTAAATTTTATCCATAATTTAATTATTGCCAAAAAAAAATTTAGGAGTTCATTTTTTTTTTTTCATCAGGAAAATATAAAATTATAAAAAATTAAATTATGCATCTCTGAAAAGTTGACGTCATTATCACTTTGAAAATTTTATACACATTGATAAAGTGCTAATATGATACTATTATATATTGTTCTAAAATGATTTTTTTTTTACTACTTTTTTTTATTATTACTTTCTTTTATAATCAATAGAAGAAAGTATTGTATTCGTAAAAAATTTTGACCTTGGGTTTTTGATGGATTTACACGTTTTGAGAGCTGTAGAACACGATTTGACCATTTTTAGAAAATGTCTGTCTGTGTGTGGGACAAAATTTTGTGGCAACTGTATCTCATAACTACTGCACAGAATTTCATACAAATCAGTATGTAGTTACACCTTGACATAAATTAGTACCTATCAACTTTTGGTAAAAATTGTCTTACAGGTTGCGTTGCCATCCCGCTTTCTCTAAATTTTTAACATGGTGGTATAGGACAAAATTTTGTATAAATGTGCATAAAGAATTATTTATCAATGATCATTATGAAATTTACAAGAGTTATTTATAATAGAGATAGTCAACTGGGAAAAACTTTTTGTATATGTAGGAGCATTGCCTCCCCCCTCAAAGGGAATAAATTTGCATGATGAGTATCTTTCAAAAGAGCTCGCCAATACCTTTAAAATGAATGATTTGAACCATCAATCTGTGGTAAAAATAAAATAAAGTTATCGATTTTTTTTTTATTTTTTAAATGTAATATTGAGAATAAAATAAACTTTTTTTGGGTATTTAGTGTTATACTATTTTTCTAATATGGAAATCGTACTGCATTATCATGGAAGATAATTTTATCAAATAATGATTTTAAGAAATTATTTTTACTGAGTGAATTTGCATAGGAAAATATAGAAGAAAGTCATGTGGTGGCCACAACATTCTAGCTTTACTATCAAGTTGTTATTTAAAGAAAAAAAAAAACTGCCCATGACATCACATTCGACTGCATAGCCTTTCTTTACTGCAATAAACTCTATGAAATATCAATTTATTTTATCAGTTTTATTTGTAGTTCTTACTTTTAAAATTTTGGCATTGAAATACACCAAATGTTTTCCACCAAGAAGTTTAATTTAGCAGCAGCCATTTTAATCTAAGTAACACATCAAAAATACAAATAAATTATAAACTATTACAAAAAGAAAAAAAAAAAATTAAACCAAAATAGTAGTCACATAAATATTCTATTTTTATCTGAGTAGCTAATTTTATAGAAAAAAAAAAATGCAGTTTTAAAAATAGAAAATTTATTTCAACAAGCACTATTTTAAGCCCAAACCATTAAAAATATAAGCAGAATATGAAGAATTCTTATAAATTAACGAAAAGGTGTCCGATAAAAGTATCAGCAAAATAGGGCTCCCCTTTTACACAAAAAATTATATTTAAAAAAAAATAATAATAAATAATCCATCACGAATATGGAGACAAAATTTTAAAAGCCGCCAATGGAGAGATTTAATAAAGTTTGTTTTGTGTAGCACGATAATGTTTACTTATTTATTTATATACCAATCACTATGCTAATTTATCATACAAATAAACGAGCTGCTGTATGTGACTGCACTTGCATGCTGTCGGGCAGAAATATTTGATTAATTCAAATTAATGAATAAAAATATGTTTAATGGGAAATATATATCTATACTAATATTATAAATGCGAAAGTTTGGATGGATGTTTTTTACTCAATCACGCCACAACGGATCTGGATGCAATTTGGTACAGAGATGATAATAGTCTGGAATAGGACATAGGCTACTATTTATACTGGAAATTTGATTAGATTTTTTAAAATTAATTGAAATATGAAAATAATAAACTGGTAACTGCCTTAATATAAGCCATTTAAATTTTTAATTGTTGCTAAAAAAGTTTAAGTATTTTTATTTATTTATTTTATGTTTTTTTTTCAAGATAAAATGAAATATGCTTTCCCACAAAAAATAAAAAATTACTAAATGTTAAATTCGTGAATGAGAAAATAATGTCTTTTTAACTTTAAAATAAAATAGTAATAACTCAAATCTAGCATGTTTCGTCTGAATTTTTTTCATCGTGCTTTTTCATATACTTCAACTTTAGATTTTTTTTTTTTAGCACGGATGAATCACGCTTGGCATAAAAGCTAACTCAGCATTATATTAAAGGTATTTACGGATAGATAATTCTAGACAAATTTTTAAATTTTAATGCTGAAGTAGATCAGACATTTTTCACCAAGGACAGCCACTTAATGCCAAGTAGCACATCAAAAATATAACTAAATTATAAAATATTAAAAAAATAAAGAGAAATAGGAACAATAATCGCATAAATTTTATTTTGGTCTAAAACGGCAACAAAAATTTTAAAGTCACCAAGGAGAGTATTTAAGGGCCTATATTAAGGTTGTACCATGATCAGGTTTACATATTAATTAATTTATTTTTCTATATACCAACTACTATTGTAACTAAGCATGAAGTATATATAACCACAAAAGAAAAAAAAATAATAATAATAATATCTCATGCGATAGACGTAGCCGATCATAGCATATTGTAATATTATATTTGGCTTGAAATTGCTGTCATTTTATGGTTGATCGATTAAATCAAATAAATATAGGAAATAACTTTAAAGCAAACATTTATGATAAGCACCCAGATGGCAGCCCACGGGTAAGCCATTGTCGCAGGCAATAGGGACAGGCACCGGAGATTGCGAGGACGAACAAATCGCTACCGAAGGCAGTGGGAACCCAAAGTGAACTTTTGAGCGATTTCAGTATTTTTTTTTTTTTCATAAAAAGAGTTTCCTTTAAATATAGTGATCAGTGAAGTGGGCAAAGCCTGCTAGTATTATATAACCATAAAAACATTAGTTGTCTAAAATGCAGCAGAAATAATGTTCATAGCATATTGTTATAAGGCCTAAATAAAATAAAATTATAACAAAGTACTTTATATATAATAAAATAAATATATTAAACCTTAAAAATACAATCGGTAACAAAAGTGTCTGAACACTAGTAAAAATTTCTATGTAAAAAAAGTACACTTCATACGGTTTTGTTAAATAAATCCTTATCGAATCATGTTCTTACACTGATGAAGAACAGGATTCGACAAGGATTTATTTAACAAAACCGTATGAAGTGTACTTTTTTTATACAGGAATTTTTACTAGTATTCGGACACTTTTGTTACCGACTGTACTTCATGCTTGGTCGTGAATATTTTCGGCTAGGTGCCCAGCTCTTTTCAAACGACATTCATCTGTGCTGGAGTTCCCAGAGTGGTGGTCTGTTATAGCTGCTGTCATAAGTTGATGCCACATTCGGTCAGGTGCCATTGCACACAACCGGGGTAGTCGCTATTTTGATGGCTTCTCTATACTTTGCATAATTGTAATTATTATAGTTCGCTAGTTTTTTCAAAGTTTATTTTAATTTCTTCATTATTAAAAGTTTTGGCTAAAGCTGTATTAATTTTTCTGGTTTTTATATCGTTTTTATGTTCTTTGATTCTGGTTTTAATTTTTCTTTTTGGTACACCGATATATGAACCTGGTTTATTGTCTTAACTATTAAAAGGTATTTAGTATATTTCAGCAGTTTCCAAAGGGGGGATGGGTCTTTATCATTATGTATTAGTTGAAATATATTTGGGTTAGGTTTGATAGGGATATTTACACCAATTTTACTTGCAGCATTTTTAATTTTGTTCGAAGCTCCGCAATCGTAAGGTATGGAAGATGTGAAATTTGGGATTTTTTGAAAATTTGGTATATTATCAATGGCTTTTAATCTGTTTTTAATTAGTTTTTTAATGATTTTGTTAGGATAACCCTTTTTTTAGTGAAATCTTTGATTAAATTAAATTTGTCAACAGGATCATTACGTATTAATATAGCGTGATTTATATAGGAATTAATTGCATTAATTTTGTAACGGAAAAAGGTTTTAGATTTATAATGGACTATTTCATTGCTATTAATTGGTTTACGGTTTACAGTGGTTTTAATTTGATTTTCAGTTCGAGTAATTTTGACGTCTAAAAAGTTAATTTTTCGGTCTATTTCTTCTTCATAAGTGAATTGGATGTTGGTGTCAAGGCTATTTATTTCATTTAGTATTAGTTTAACGTTGTAAATTTTATTGATGATAGTGAAAACGTCATCGACGTATCTAAACCAAAAAAATATTTTTTCTTTAGATTTTTTAAAAATTTCTTTTTCTAGTAGTCTTAACTTGAATTCTGCAATAAAACCAGAAATGGGCGATCCCATTGGAACCCCCTTCTTTTGTTGAGCTTAAAATAATTCTCATTTAACAGAAAGTTTGTAGTTGCAGTAAGGGTTTGGGTTTTGGAATCTGAGAATTTTTCTTTTATTACTGTATTAACAATCTGGCTAGCTTCTTCAATATTTATGGATGGGTAAAGGTTCGTTACATCAAAACTGACAAAATATTATTTTTTAATTTTCGATTTCTCTGAGTTTTTTTAATAAAGTCTTCTGTAGATTCTAATGCATGCTGTGAGGGGGGGGGTCTTTTTAAAAGAGCTGGGCACCCAGCCGAAAATATTCACGACCAAGCATGAAGTATGTTTAAGGTTTAATATATTTATTTAATTGTTATAAGAGATTAATTCGTTGCCCTCCATCAATTGTACTGTTGCAATGAAGAATGAAAGTAGTTTTACAGTAGGGTGACCAGTCATCCTCATTATTCAAGTGTTGTCCTCAGTTGCTTTCAAAATTTCTTATACCCTTATTTTCCTCACTTTCGGACGTTTGTTCTCATTTTTCAGTAATTTCCTTCTTTACTTAAAATTCCAACATTAGAGATGTTGCTGACCTTATTAGTTTTCAATGCTGATTCTACAACTCAATGCAACGTAAAAAGTCAAGATTCCTTGATTCATTCCATTCATTTTTAAATCATCTCCAATAGTATTACACGAAATATATTTTTCTATTAGGATATTTTAGTCTTTAGTCTGTGGAACATTATACTTTAAAATATAAAGGAAAAAAAATTAATTTGCATAAAAGAAGCAAAAAAAAAGGAGAGGATATTTAAAAATTTTACATGAAGCTGGAAGTTATTTTATTACTAATTAGATTTTATAACTAACTAAATTTAAATAGCATTTTAAATGGTAAAGCATTTTTTAGTAAGATTGAAAACTGTCTAAGTCAGGGATAGGAGCTGAACGCAGATTACCTTGTTGACATTTCATGATTTTTTGCTCTGAATAGTGCTACTGGAAGGTACAACATAATAACTCAGTTTGTAGAACATTATTGTTACTTCTTCCGTTGATTAAATTCTGCTCCAATTGATTTCACTTTTGCACCCATTTGTATGATCCCTAGAAACTTAGTAGTGGGAATCTAAGGGTGCTATTTGTATCGCCACAGTAGTTAATACATTTTTTTATTGATCTTGTAATGTTGGCCATAAATTGGCATCATCAATTCCAGCAGTTAAAACAGTGGCGGCTCATGCACCAAAAATTGGTGAAGAGGCACACTGTATTTTTCGCTGTATTCATTTATAGAATATAAATTTACATTTAAATAAGTATTTTTAGTTAATTTCAGTTACGACCATGCTTAATAAAAATTATGATTAAAAATACTTAAATATTATGTTTGAGCTCTTCACCTATTTTCGGTTCACGAGCCACCACTGAGTTAAAAGGGCACTTTGGTGTCATGGATATCCTTTTCATATTTTATTTTATAGCTTTTTCTTTTATAACACTCTCTTACTTTAAGTGTTTTCCTTTCTTGTTGTTAACAACGGCTGGGCTTTTAGATAGCATATGCATTACAAATTTTATTGCAATGAACCAATTATTGATTGCCCTGATTTTGTGTTAGTAATCTGGATTTTCCGTATCAGTATCCAATGGCATAGGCACATCAAAATACCTTTTTTGAAATGCAATAAAATTTTTAATCCCCCCCCCCCCCGTCCCAAAAAAAAAAAAAAAAAAAAAAAAAAAAGTCCTAGATATAAGGTTTTCATTAGAGAGTAAGACTGTGAGAATTCCCCCCCCCCCCATTTTCTGGCTTAAAAATTTTGACATTGCAAAAAATTTACACACTTTATTTACACTAAAATTTTGTCCAGAAAATGAACCCTTCATGAAAATTGGCATTTTAACAAATCTTTTACAAAAATCAGCGAATGATTTAAAAGTTTTCAAAAAATTCTGATGAAAAAATTACATATCTAACTGATTAGCCGCAAGAGAAAAGAAAGAAAGAAAGAAAACAGTATATTTCAGTGATGAAACACCAAAAGAATCCAGTATTAGGGAATGAGCTTTCAAAAAAGTGCAAATTTTGTCAATTAGTGGTGCAATAATTGCCTATAAATCATCAGCAGTTATATATATATATATGTATGTATTTATTTAAGCAATGAAATGCAATTAAACTCATATTTTACCAATGAGCTAAGGAAATAGGAATTATTAGTATTTTATAAAAATCCAGAAAATGATTTTTTCCTTAAATATATTTCTATCCTACTTTTTTTTTTTTTTTTTCAGAAATATCACTTTGCTTCTGAGAAAGGATAACAAAATTTTCACCTAATGTTTTTGATGAGAACTCTGTATGAAAATAGCAAGATTTACAAAAACAAAAGATTAAAAAATCAAACACACATTGCACATTGAAAAACACTGTGCTGTTTCATTTGTGCTTTTAATAATATTTTGATAAAAATAAAACTTTTATTGCAATAAACGAATTATTGATTGTCCTGATTTTGGTTTTATAATCTGAATTTTCAGTATCAATATTCAACGGAATTTCCCTGAATTACAATGCAAAAGTGAAACTTTTGATAATGCAAGTATTTGCCAAAAAATCAGAAAAATTAACATCTGTATGGGAAAAATAAAATAAAAATGGTAAAATGTACCATTAAAATGATACATTAAATAACAAAACACATACATCTGTAAAGGATTTTAATCCCTGATGCATTATGCAAGTTTAGTATAACTGTTGTCTGCGTAGTAACTTGAAAACACTTCACAACAAAATTTAAATATTTTATTTTAGATAATACTGCACTTAGAATTTAATTCTTTAAAATGAGAAAGACAAGATGATTGTCAGCTTTACTGCTGTTAAAATGCCACATAACACAACAAAAAAGCTCAATAAATCACAGGCAAAAGAACTAACTAAATAAAATGCCTGAAAGTTATGAGAAATTTCATCAAAAGTATAGATTTATGGATAATAATACATATTAATTATTATTAAGCAATACTCAGCATTAAAAAAAAAAAAATGCAAAACTGAAATTTTACAGAAGTTTTAATTTTATTAGTGTATATTGCTATAAATGCATTTTACCATGTTTTTATTAACTTCGATTCTTGTGTGTTTGTCAGGGACAAATCTTGCAATCGATTTTTAACTAACTTCCCGACTAGCTAGACATTTGAAACTTTCACAGTAGCTCAGAACACGGTGACAACACAATACTTCAAAGTCATATTTTCGAATAGTTTTCTTTTAATTAATTAAAATGTGAAAATGATAAGCTCCTAATAGCAATAAAAATAGCCATTAAAACATTAACTATAATTTAATTGTTGCCAAAAAAAATTTACGAGTTCATTTTCTTTCGACCTAAAAATAAATACATTTAATTAAACGTGAGCGTTAAAAAATTGTTAAAAGTTAAATTATGCATTTGGCAAAAATTGACGTCGTTATCATTTTAAAGATTTTCTACACAATGATAAAGTGCTAATGTAGTTCATGATGCAAATATATGTTGTTCGGAAAGGATTAATATTTTATTTTTAAAACCAACTTTTTTTTTAAAATTCAAATTTCCGGTAACTCTTTAACCCTTTCACTACCAATATATTTTTTTTCTGAGAAAAATAAAATAAGTATTAAATAATTTATCTGAAGTGGTCCATTTAATAGACAGTGAATTTTTTCAACTGACATTTCTATCCACCTATTCATGGTAGTTACAGGTCTAAAAAACAAGAACAGAAAACATTCAGAAAAAAAATTTCATATTATATTTTAATTTAAGCTCGGGACATATAAGTCCCAGTGGTAGCGAAAGGGTTAACCAATCACATTAGAACGTCCATCTTTGGAGTATCGATAATAAGAATTTTCTCGCCAAAAAAGTCGCCAAGGGCAAAAAGTTGTCAAATTTGGCGCCAAATCCATTACCTGCCTATTGGAGCTTTTTAATGCGTTTTAAAGAGAAGTTTAAGCTATTTAAAAACATGGTATATAAAATTTTTTTTTATCTTATAATTATTTATAATTTCATTGAATTTGCAAACATAAAGCAAAAAATAAATAAAATAAATTGGAATGATAAAAAAATATATTGAATAATAAAAAAATATACATATAATATTTTAAGGCATATACAAATATCTTTAAAAAGCAGCACATATATTAATACATGTGAAAATAATAAAAATATTAAAGGATGAGGGTCCATAAGAGGGTTTTAGGCCCTGAGGAATTTCAAGTTCCTATTTTATTATATGAATGGTTAGACCCCTATACATAAAAAATGATGCGAATTAGCTCCAGAAGCTCAGTATAACTGATATGAAATACGATATAGCAGTGTCAATGCGTTAGACTGCTCACGGACATTGTTGCACAGTGTTAAATGTGAGCTCTGCCTGTCATCGTTATTGTTACATAATTTTTGAACAGGATTTTCTGTATTTATGTTTATATTACAAATGAATATAGATTATGTATATACTATTTCTAATCAAAGTATTTGTATCCATTGTACATTAATTGTAGAAAGACTAACTTTGTGTATATTCTTAACCATCTTTACTAAATAATACGAATATACCGAATTTAGCAAATATATCCAGCAACTGAGCTGTTCCTTTTTCTACAATACACTTATATAATTCAAAATTATATAATTATGAAATTTATCTTCTTTATAAAGTTTGAAAATCTTAAATAATAGTCATAAGGGTTATAATCATGTACACAGTTACATTTTTAATCTCAAGTTGTAATAAGCATAGTATATTGAAAGAACTGTGCAATGTAAAAAAAAAAATTCAATCTTCCTCTTTTTAAAGACAGTCAGAGGGTTAAGAAATATTGTAGCATACAGATTATAAAAGAAATGCTATAGGCGGAGTTACAGATTTCGAAATGTCGCAGATTCAACTCTCCACACTGGAAGTGTGAACATTGTTTAAGATATAAACTGTATAGATAAAAAAAACAACAACAACAACAACAACAACATTTAAATATTTTTTAAAGAATATTTAGTGTAACAAAGGTGAGATTTAAATAGAATTTGATTAAATAGATTCGATTTCACCAGTTTCATCTCTTTTAAACCAGTTTGATGTGGTAGCGTAAGCAATGTATTCACTGTAATCAATGTTGTGTCTTTCTTTCAATTTTAACTTTGGTCAAGTCTAAAAATGAGGGAATTTTGGCCAAAAATGCAAAATTGTGAATCTTTGGGCTCCTAGGAACAAACGATTACTGGAATAATATAAAAAATATTTATTGAAACTTAAAATATACATGTTCTAAAATAATTAAATACATAAATTACACATGTGTGATCAATCTGATATTTCCATCAATTTCAGGGCCAAAGAACTCTCATCCTTTACAAAATTGGAAGCTTTATGTGATTTATAATAAACACAATATTTATAACTGATTTTTTTGTTGAAAATGATTAGCACACACATTTTAAATTCTAACACAAGAGCAACAATACAATTATAACCATTTAAATTTATTTACAAAAGATTGAGTACTTTTCTATACATATTTACTTAACAGCTTTCACATACTGACTTTTGAATTTGAAAATAATTGCATGTTTTGTGTATTTTCTAAACATTTTAAAACAATGTTTTTCTGTAATATTACATATAAATAGTTTATAAGCAAGAAAGACACCAAATCCATATGTTACTACTTCTACATTTAACAGGGTTGGTATGTTCCTGGAATTTGAAAAGCTCGGGAAATTTGAAAAATCTATTACAGAACAGAGAAAAGGAATTTTATTGCAGAAACAAAGAAAATTCAGGTTATTTAAATTTTTTGGGGAAAGTAATACGAAAAAATTTTCACAATTTTAATTTTGTCTAGTCTTATAGTTTAGATTTTTTTTTTTTTTTTATAATGAAGGGGGAAAAAATCAATTATTATTATTATTATTTTCAAATATAATTAATAAACCTTAGACGGGGTGGTCTGGTCTGCCTTTAAGAGCCTCTGGGGCTATGCTTCACTAGTATTTTTCTCAATTGAAAAACAAATAATATTCATATATTTATCACACTTATTCTAACTGTTAAAAAAAAAAAAAAAGTCTTATAATTGACAATGCCCACTCAATTTTCTAAGGTGTGCCAATTTATCAGCATGTACTATCCAGATACCATAAATCACTTAATGACTGACTGAGACTTTATTTTGGGTACAAACCCTCTAACCGTAACTGTTATATTATTAGTACGCCAAATTTTGTATTATTCTAGCACACATGCAACAATGAGTTAACACATTTGATGACGCAATGCTTTATCAGTGTTAATAAGCCATATTTTAATCGCTGGAATGGGCACTGAAGATAGTGCACCTGGAACGATATATAGGGGAAAATATATTTTTTTTTTTTTTAAATATATTAACCGTGCAGTTACTGAATAAAATTTGACGACTTTCGCATTGCTTTTCTGTTTACTTTTTAAACTGGCATTGAACTTTTTGGTGCATATATTAAACATATTTATAACAATTTAGAAATTTTTTATTCATGAATTCATCAACCGTGAATACTTATTTTAAGTAAATTGGAGTGTAAAGGTTGATATTTTTATATACCAACTATGTGAAAAATACCACAGCCGGGAATCGAACTCGGGCACCTCTGCTTAATGCACGGATGCTCTACGCAGATATAACAGTTGTGCTACGATTAATATTGTCTCACCTGTTATATCTGCGTTTGCAGACTCGGTGACTTTGCCAACAGATATTATGTGAGAAATGCCTAGCTGGTTGTCAGCCAGAGTAGCTCAGTGGCAGAGCATCCGTGCGTTAAGCGGAGATGCCTGGGTTCGATTCCCAGCTCTGGTATTTTTCACATAGTTGGTATATAAAAATATCAACCTTTACACTCCAATTTACTTAAAATATTTATAACAGTTTAAAACTTAAAAGTAATGAATTCTGTTGATAATTTTAAGAGAAAAGTCTTTGTTATAAACTAAGTGTTAAAACCACATAAAACAAAGTAATTTAAATTTTAAAAAAAAAAAAAAAAAAAAAAAAAAAATTTCTTTTTTTCAGTACCTTATAGCTGAAGCTTAAAGTTAAAGCTTTATACAAATAAATCATTAAAGGATGATTTTTATAAAAATATTTAATGGATTTATACTGATTAATCAATGAAATGTCTATATAAAAGAATATCTTTATTATCAAGGAAACTTTTTTTTCTCTTGGCATAAAGTATTCCATACCAGAATTTTGCAATGATAGTTAAAAAAAATTTGATGTTTCATATAATTTTATACAGTTTTCTCAAAATTGTGAGTTAAAGATTGGCTATCAAATGAATTACTTTTTTCTTTTTCCAAAAATTTAAATTGCATCTACCTCTTTAAACAATTTGTTTTGTATTTAATTAATGAATACTATTAAGTTTTTCACATGCTGCAATGGGCCAGACACCTTAGAAAATTGGTAAGAGCTGCCACTGTTCGTAAATATGTTCAATCAATTTTTAAATGTTTAAAATGTTTAGATTAATACTGCATAGTTGTATGTCATATATTGTATAAAAAAAAAGAAAGAAAGAAAAACAGGGAAAACTCTGGGAATCCCCCCCCCCCCCCCCCCCAAGATTTGTGTAGCAACTCTAGTAGAAAAATGTAGATTTTTGAGTGACATTAAAGATATAGCATTTTTGTAAGGATTAACACTGAAAGAGAGAGAGAGAAATATTTGAAAGCATGTTAAATACAGGGATATTTTTCAACATTTTTGTAGGTTCAGCTTTTTCATTTACTCAGTTTTTTTTTTTTTTTTTTTTTTTTTTTTGGGGGGGGGGGGGGGGAATTTTGGTGCAAATTTGTTAGATTATATCTACAATTACTCCAATGTAATTGATTTTGTCATCAAAGTTTTAGTATTAAACATAAAAATTTCTTGACACACCATAAAATAAAGGGAAGTACTAACAATTTCAATAGGACATGGTCTTTGGAGGCAAAAGCAGTCTTGTTTTTGCCTCCAAAGTAGTAGCACATATGTTTTGCAACTGAAAAAGAAAGGCCACTTCTTTTGAAACTGTTAGTGCTTCCCTTTATTTTATGGTGCGTGAAAAAGTTTTTATGCTTAAACATTTATTGTACACCAGTTCTTTAATTTACAATTAAAATTCTAGAATTTCATTTCAACACTTTGCCTTTGTATACAAGTTTGATTTTTTGATAGTCAGAATTTTTTTTTTTTTTTTTTTTTTTTTTTTTTGTCGTCTTTTTGCTAATCTCATCCCCGTAAAATCATGCATTACGCCATAAGTTTTTGGTAACCAATATTAAATTATGAGCTTGATATTAATTAAAATATAGAGCTTCTTACAAATATTATAAAAGCAGGAGAAAAATAAATAAATAAAAGCTTGGTGCTCTACTATAAGAATAAATGAAATACATAATTTTATTTGTAAATTCATTAAAAAAATATCTCCCTGGCTTTCATGTTTTTTGGAAGTAGCTTTATATTTTAATGTTTTTATTCTTATGAATTTTGCAATTTCATTAGCCAACAATAGATTTAAAGTTACAATGAATAAGACATAGTAATGATACTCAAAAAAAAAAAAAAAAAAAAATGTAATGTTTTATCAAAAATAGTATATATATCATTCAATAACCTTTCTGAAATCTAATAAATCGACTTGCAAATAATTAATTAAAATTTTATTTACAGTATATTATATCTATCATTAATTCATTAAAAACAAAAATGGACTATCAAAATAGTCAATTTTTCAAATAGTACATTAAAATTTATTACAGGATAACATAACAAATACTTTGATGAAATATTGTGCCACATTTCATTGATGTACAGTTTAAATGACAATAATTGCGAAAAGCTGTGCATTTTAAATTGTTAACAGTGAATCAAATACAGTCGAACCTCGTTAACGTGAACTTGCTTAATGTGAATTACTTTTAACATGAACTTTTCCACAATCCCCTTCAAAATGAAGACTAGTTTAGTTATATGAAGATTAGTTACTGATAGTATGAACTACTGATAACATGAACACATTTTTCCTTCCCTTTGAGGTTCACATTAATGAGGTTCGACTGTGCAACTAAATAACATACAGAGTACTGTATTTTCCTTTGTATAATCCGCAGGGTGAATTTTTTTTTTTTTTTTTTTTTTTTTTAATTTTTAACAGATAATTTGCAATGCAGTATGATCTGCGAATACAAATTGACCTGTAAAATATTGATAAACTGCCATGATCTTTATTCAGTGTAGCTGTTTATTTAAAAGATAATTATAATGTAACTATAAAAGTAATAATAATAACTAGTTGGCATAGGTGGACTCTGCTCAGTTCCCCATCATATTTATGTTCTCATAAATTTCTAGTGCGAGACATATCATAATCATGTTAAACGAAATGAGTTTGACCAAAGCTTGATATTATGACAGAATGAAATCCCCGCCTAATAGGCTATCCACCGTTAACTTTGATATATATATCTTATTCTAATCTATTAATTTATTTTATCAGGGTCAATTCCGTTGTTTAGTTTTCATCCTACTATTTCCAATGCAATAATCCTCAAAATTCCTATTTATATGAAAAATTTACAATTTCGCTATGTTGATAAAATCGTAAATTACGAATGATTTACGAAATTTTCCTATTAGAATATTTGTATTCAATCATGTTCAAACAAATATCATAAATGTAATTTTGAAGTTGTCTAATGTATTTACGATCCTCAAAATGGAAATTTATGCTCAATTTTGCCTTATTCTGACATGTTAAGTAAATCGTAAATTCCAAATAACTTACGAATTTTTTAAATTGGAAAAATCGTAGTCTATGATATTCATGCCAGTATCCTAAATAATATTTCGAAAGTGGTTTGACATCTTTACGATGAAAATATCCCTCAAGATTGACGTTTATGTGAAATTTTGCTCTATTCAGCCATGTTAAGAAATTCGTAAATTTCCAATAACTTACGAAATCATTATATTGGAAAATTCATAGTCATTAATAATCATGCCAGTGTCCTAAATATTATTTCAAAAGTAGTCAGACATCTTTACGATGAAAATATCTTTAAAAATTGATGTTTATGTGAAATTTTGCTCTATACTGCCATGTTAAAAAATTCGTAAATTTCCAATAACTTGCGAAATTTCCAAAGTAGCATATTTATAGTTACTGATTGATGTTCATTCCGGCATCAAAACTGATATTTTAAAACTAGTCTGACATTTTTACAGTAAAAAGTTTCCATTAAATGCACGTTTAAGTGAATTTTTGTCCTATTCTCCCATGTTAAGAAAATCGTAAATTTCTAATAACTTACGAAGTTTTTAAATTTGAATGTTGCAAATGAATAGGGTTCTTGCCAGTGTCGAAAGTAATATTTTAAAACTGATCTGACCTCTCTGCGATCATTTGTTCGTGAGATATCGTGTTAACAAACTAACGGACTGACACACTGACACACTAACAGACACCCTACAGACAGACACCATAGAAATTTTGTCATTTTCGGATTCCTCACACCTGAAAACGTGTAGAAAAGTCAAAAAAACGAGGTCGAAAATTTTCACGATTACCTAAGTTCCCCATACCTATAGTATGATGGGGAACTAATAAAACATTTTATTGTTATTTTTTAAATAAAAAAATCCTCCATGCAAAATCTATAGTTTTAACAACAAGTTAAATAATAGTTTTATAAACAAAAGCATGTTGTCCAGAAAAGTATATCCTGAAAATGGAGACCACTTTTGCTAGCACTAATACATCATACATGAAATAATCACTATCTGCTCCGCAATCAGCCCAGTAGATACACAATCTGGAGGTATTTGTTTAGATCTTGTTAATGTAAATTTCCAATATCTGCCATTAGACAGAAATTAAAAAAAAAAAAAAAAAAATTCAAGAGATAATCCAAAATCCAAAATTTTGAGGGTTTTTTTATAAACGATAATTTGCAGATTATACGCAGAAAAATATGGTATTAAAATGCCTGCTTTGTATGGTACAAATAAGTATTATAATTTATCAAGGAAGTAATTCAATATCACTTTAGTATATGCTCATAGTTTGTATCAAGATCAATAATTTCACACTATTAGTGTCAATAATTGTTTTTTTATCCACCATTCTTAAACAGTAGAAGTATTACATAGTTAATTTTTATGCAGACATTCACACTTTTTATAAACAAGGATCTCTTTCACTGGATTATTAAAACCAGTAGAAACTACAACATCAGAAATGCTAAAGAAAAATATTTGGGAAGTATACAGCTGTTTCGGTAGCCTTTAGCATACCGTCTTTAGTGCATGAAGATGCACTGAAGACGGTATGCTAAAGGTTACCGAAACAGCTGTATGCTTCTCAAATATTTCTCTTTGGCATTTCTGACATTGTAGTTTCTACTGGCTTTCATTTCATTCATAAGAATTTTTATTCATTTTACTTGAACAATTTCTTTCAGTAAATCAAATGAATAGTTTTAACACATCAAATAGAGTTGACCATGAAATATTGAAATCCTAACCTTATTTCCTAATGCATGCACTGACAAGGTTTTTATTAAATTAATCCTAACTTATCCAGCATAGGCTGAAGCAAGCCATATTCATTCCTATGCATATATGAAAGGTTAAAAAAAAAAAAGTTTTTGCTAGCTCCCTGGGATCACTTTCCCCCCCCCCTCCCCTCATACATTTTTATGCATCTATATTATTATTTTTTTTATTATAACATATTTATTGTGTATTTTGACTAAAATTAAAATTATTTTGTCCTAGTTTTATAAATCATCGAAAAATAATAACCAATATCACTTTTTTTTCTTTTCTTTCTCTCTCTTTTATATATATTTTTAAATAATATGCTCATTTATACAAATAAGTTTGTAATTTTTTATACTCATCTCATTACGTTTATCCATAAATTTATTTTTATAGCGACATCTTATTAATTTAAAGTTTTTGGAATTAAGTTCTTTAACCAGCAATTTAGCCTACTACACTTGTCACTATTTTTGAATTTAAAAAAGAAAAAAGAATCACTATCTTTCACATTGCTTTATAAATAATAATTATGAAAAAATAAATGCACTGAAATTGCTCAAAACCTTAACCTTGGGCTATTGTATATAATTTTGGACTTTAAGGTATTTATATCTATCCAACTGCTTCCAAGTGGCAAACTTACAACACTCGAGGTCTGGGTGAAAGTCTCACCAGGGCCTTTAATTGGAGACCCACCCTGTATCAGGAGGTTCCTTTGTACTTCTTCACTTAAACATATAACCATAAAAAGGCATTAAAGTCAGTTTTAAAATTGATTTGGAAGCTGAACCAAATTTGAGGGTCAGGGGGAATTGATCCTGCTTGCCCTGCCTTAGTCGGGCCTTGCATGGGTTCTTTGGTTTTTGTATTGTCACTCTATCGTTCAATTTTGTACATAATAGCTTTTTATACTTGAACCTATGGCTTAAAGTCGAATTGTAGTGAATCTTTCAGGTAAAATTAATTGCACAACAATTTCACCAGATATATTAATTAAAACTTAAATTCTCTGGAAGCCCCCTGAAGACTAGAGGTCTGGGGCGGCTGAATTGAAATATTAAATTTCATTTGCCGAATTGAAATATTAAATGCCAAAATAGCAATGAAGGGCAAAACATTGCAATCTATTTTTTTTACTCTGGTTCATATCACATGGTTTATGTTGAACCATGGAAAGGTAATCCTTTATCTGTTGAATCAGCTTTCTACTTTATTTATCTCATTGATTAGATACTGGGTAATTACAAAGCTGTTTATGATTCATTTATTTTCATTTTATTCACATTATAAACTAAACACATCCAAAGTCTAAGCTGATATACAGAACATTGTTTAGAAAAATAAATTTCAGAAGCATATGGCAAAAATTATATCTTTTACTCTGAATATTATATAAACAGGGTGGAAAGCAAAGCCACGAGGAGGCCTGTATCACCACAATTATGAGTCATAGACATATACATCCCATTACAAAATGTTTAAAAAAATTTAAACATTTATGATACAGCATGTTTAAATTTATTTTTATTTTTATTTTATTATTATTTTTTTTTAATTGCAAAAGCTAATTTTTTAAATATAGTCTTCAGATCCCTATGTAGTAATACTTAGTAAAAGTTGACACTCATCCTAACAAATATAGCAAAAAGAATTTCATTTCTGTGCACTTAAAATTGAAAGAGGTATTTTGTTTCAAAGTTTGAGATTTTCCTATATTTTTTTCAGCCTTCATTAAAGGATTGGTTAAAAAATCCTTAAAATCCGACAAAAAGTAAAAAAAAAAAAAAAAAAATGTTAACTTTGAAACTAAATGTCTCTGTCAATTTTGGGTGTGTTGAAGGAAAATTTTTTGTATTATATTTGTTACAATGAATGTCAACTTTTACTAAATACAACTATATAGAGGTCTGTAAACTGTAAACCCCACCCCACCCCACTCCAATAAGGTATTTTAGCTTTGGATATAACTGAATCTTCTAATGCCCTATTATTCATATGGACATAATCTATTGAATATGGAAAGGGAAATAAAATTTGATCAAATTTAATATTATTTTGCAATATCATATGTGCATATACAGTAACAATTTAGCCATTAAAATAGTATGTAATTATTACAACAATAGTTGCAATATATAATAATTACAATAGCATTTAAGTATACATTTTTAAACAGCTAATTTTATTTATCGACATCTAGAGTAAGGAAATGAAGCTCCTATAGAGTTTAGTTACTGGAAAAAGTCGGTGGCAAAGCCTTTGCAGCGCTAAAGTCCCCTAGTAGTTTAAATTAAATTAGTATATTAGAAAGTTATTACTGCTATAAAAAAAAGTTACGTTTGGTGTGTGAATAAAAAACAACTATCGACACAAATTCAGCATGAAATTCTGTAGTACAAAGGGCAATAAAGGTACATATATATTTTAGATGAGAAGTAGGGTGTAACTTTTTAGGAAGAGAAACTTTTTTTTTTAAATGAGGGACAAAAAAGGTGCTATTTCTACAATTAAAGGGCAGGCAGGATGCAACCGCTTCTTGAAACAGTCTGAGGGAAGCTTTAGCTTGTTGCAATGTACAGCCATGTTTCATGTTGCATTTCTGTCTACATTTTTTTTCTCCTGAAAAAATGGTCATGCTTTATTTCTTTTTTTAACAAAAAAAAAAAAAAAAAAAAAGTTGCATCCTTCAAAAGTTTGTGGTGTTTGAAACTACTTAAAAAAAATATATATATATATATATGTATATATATTGCTGAACACAAAATTTTCAGTGCATTTTACTCCATCGAATATGTGAAATTTATTATAATAACTGGAAAATTTTTATATGCTCTGTTTCATAATTATTACATTATTATTATTATTATTATTAATATTTTAGTGCACACAATAACTTAAGAAATATAAATTCATTTGTTGATGTAATTTCTCCTTCATTTAAAAGAAAGAAAGAAAGAAAGAAAAAAAAAAAAAAAAACACTTTCCATTAAAATTTAACTGTGTTTATTTTATTTCAGCTTATCTGTACATCTATCTGCATTTTCATTCCAATATTTTATTTTAGAATACCATAAAACTGATATATGCTGATTAGGTTTTCCTGATTTACTGTAGTATTATTTCCATTAAAAATCTTACATATAGGAACACAGGAGATCTATACTGGTGCAACTAAATCAATAAAAGTAGTCATTGAAGCTTGTATTGAAGCAATAAAAGTTTTTGACTGCTTTTATCAATTCGATTGCACCAGTATAGGCTCCCACATTTATGTACAAGACTACAAAATAATTAGGAGAAATTACAAACTAACAGACCTATTTCTTACAAGCACATTTAAACATATTTTAACTATACAAAATCAGCCTCTTTTAGATATAATAAAAGCTGTTTCCTATAGAAAATGATGTAATTAACATTAATGATACATTTACAGGGCCATACAAAAATATTTGGATTAATTACAGGAAACTGCTGCAAGTACATTATCAGCTGGGTTATGTGTTTTATACAGATTAAAATTATGTAAAAAAGTTTTTATGACTTAGTATTTATGATGTGATGTGTAAACATAGTCAAAAAGTGTTTTTTATGGAATTCTAAAAATATTTATAGAAATGAAAATGCAGAAAAAGGAAAAAAGTTCTAGTGAATATAAATTACATGGTAACAGAATTTTAAAACATTATGTATAAGCAGAGATGCCAACCTTTTTAACTTTTAAATCAGAATTGACACCAATAATTTTAAATGGAATATGTTATATATATTTTCGACGATTAATATTACCGAAAACAGCTTTAAAAATTTTCCGGTTTGAAGTCTCCCTTGAAAAACAGGAGACTTGGCATCTATGTGTATAAGTTAGCAGTATATCTTAAAAAAAAAAAAATAAAAGTTATAAAAATATTAGAATAAAGTAAGAAAAATTTAATTCCCTGCAGAAAACATTGAATAGCATTATTTGTATAACTTAGAATCGTGAAGATTTTAAAAACAATTCATCAATAAATTATTCTATCTAAATGCATGCAATTGTTACACAATTTCATTTAAAACATAGCTACAGAAAATATGCCTTATAGGATATATAAATATTCATAAATATAAAAATAAATGTAAAGGTTACAATAATAAAGCATATAAATATATGTATATAATACTACAATCAAGCCTTATATTGCATGAAAATATTGATAAATATGTAAAGATTTTTAAAGAAATAAAATATACTGGGTAAATACATTAAATAATATAAAAATTAAACTTTAATATATTTGCAAAGCAAACACCAATGTAAGTTTAAAACAACAAAAAAGCAAATAAATGTAGCATATCCACATATGTATCAAATGTGTATCCTTATCTAACCTTTTAAAAAAAGTAATTAAAAGTAATAAAATCTATGGAACATACAATAAATTTTTTATGAGAAATAACTAAAATCTTAATTTTACAGAATTTTTTCAAAAAAATTAACACCTAAAATTTCAAGAACTCAACATAATACATCCTATTAATGAAAAAATTAAAATATTAACAGATTTCAACAGTTATTTCAGATAAATATTTTTTTAATTATATATATTTAAAAAAAATAATAATAATTTAATGGTAATTTTCAAAGCTTAAAATACTAACAAATTTCAACAATATTTTGAATATATATATATATATATATATATTTACTATAATACATTATGTAGTAAAAATTTCATTTATCTATTTAAAAAAAAAAAAAAAAAAAAAAAATTGTAGTCAAATGATAATCTCAATTATAACATTTTTGGCATAAAAATAAAGAATTAAGTCAAACTCCTTTTCTTTTTTCCTTATTTAAAATCATTTTCTTGCATTATATACAGCAAAAAAATCTTGTACACTGCATTTCAATACAAATATATGAATAGTAAAATTATCAAAGCTGTACAGGCTATTTTACAATAAGATGTTAATAAAAATATTGTGACTTTAATTATTAAACTGTCCAAGTGGATACCACTGCACAATTTCTTTACTTAAGTCACAAGATAATGGAATAAGTGTCGCACCTAAAAATTCATTTTCTTGAACTCTGTCATAGTCCCACACAGACACATGTAAGGCTTTATTATGGATCATATCTAAAGGATAATCATACACAAACATTTCCATAAATGTAGGATGACAATTTTTAGATACAATTTTTGTTTTCTTCTTTGTCACTTTATTTGCATCAGGAAGCAAGTATGTTTTAACGTATGGATCTGGGGCTGTTCCTTTCGGAGAACTGAGATTTTTAGCATGCATTATCATTACATACAATGACTTGTTTTTATAAACAATGGACAATTTTATTTGACCATGTATTTCAGTAAAAGAGCTACTTCTACGGGATCTCAAGGCAAGACTCTGAGCTTCTTTTTCTCGGGCAACACCCTCTTGGTCACGCAATAAAGGATGAAAAAATGTATAAACAAGATCACAATGAGCAATTTCTTCAGCCATTTTCATCAATGTTATGACGAAAAAACCAAGTTCATTTTTGCGTCTCTCAGCAACTTCACGAACATTTGATCTACCCATTAATGGATTACCAGGAAGTGAATGAAACTTAGCAAGGGGAAACATCATGCACAATTTTTGATGAAACTCAATGAATTCTCGATAAGTTCTAAAAATATACATGGGATCAGGCAAATTTTCTCTTTCAATCTTTACAACATATATATAATATTTTTCTGGATCATACATTTTCTGATAACCTATAACATCAGCAGATACGATTTTTCCATCAGTCTCTTTTGAAAATGTCTTTGGTATAAAAGATAGAAGTAAGCCTTCGTTATGATCTCCAGTAAATCTCAATTGTGCTAAATTGTGTATAAAAAAATTGAACTGAGTAAACCAAGATTTTAAACTGTCTTGAATCATATGTGTAAAATGTGCAGTTGCTTCTGCTTCACACATATCGGGTAATAAAGCCTTTTCTATATAAGTCACAGCATTACTAGACATACCTGGAATCCCTGAAGATGTCATAAGAGTAAAAAGATTAAAAAATATATTTTTATGACTCCTTATTATATTAAATGCTTGGCAACACAGATCAATAAAATACTGGAATTTTTTTGAAGGCTTATCACCACCATTGATTACATAGGCCATGTCAGATGTTAGTACAAATGGTGCTCGATCACGCTTAATGTTTCCAAACATTTGAGAATCACCTAAAAATTTTCCAAAATCGATATGAAAAATATGACCAGATGTTTTCAACATAATATTATCATTATGTCTATCACAAACTCCTAAAATGTAAGTAGCAACACAATAACCTGCACAAGATAATGTAAAATTTTCAACAGCTTGCTGATACTCCAGTTCAGAGGTATTATATTTTTGTAACCATTCTGCAATTGGCCTATCTTTGAATGAACCTGTTAAACCTAATTCTGTTTGAATCTTACGCAATGTTTCAGCTTCTGGAACTAGTTCAACCATTCCTTTTCTGAATTCAGTAGCAACACACGTAAATGTCACAATTTTTAAATCTAGGCCCTCTTTAAGCCATAATTTATCCATGATACGAATCATTTGTAGAGTAATCATATCTTGCCTCAAATCATCGCCAACTTTAAAAATTGCTTCATTGTTTGTGCCAGTCATTTCTGGTGTATGAAACACAAGTTTTAATGGTAAAGTGTTGGAAGTAAAGTAAGAACATGATTTTACATCAATACCACAAACTTCTAGACTAGGACTTAAAGGCAAACAAGTAGGACTTTCAACTAAATTATGATGAGTCACTTCTAATTCATGAAATAATATGCTCAGTCTTAAAGATTCTTTGGTAGTTTTAATCTTATCTGCAATATCAGAAAGATTTTCTAGCAATGATTCTTGTGTTTTTATTCTATTGCGCATTGCTTCACCAACAATCATTAATAAACTATTTAACATAAGTTCCATCCGATTACCAGCAGCAGGATCAGAGAGATTTTCTTTTAAAAGCCAGTATAAATGATGAGCAACTCTTACACTTAATAAGGATCGTTCAAGTAAAAACCAGGCTACAGGTGAATCATCCCAAGGTTCATACCTCAAAATCTGCACCATCTGTGGTAAATAATCACAAAGTTCATCACTTACAATGCTCTTCATCCATTTTATAGCAGTTTCTCTAACCTCTTTATCAGGAAATGAAGGTGTCAATAGGTGTAAGCAATCAACAGGTGACATAGGAGTCCAAGCTTTCAGTAGAGAGTATATATCTGACAGAAAAGCCCAATCCCATCCATGAGCAGATAACAGTACTTTAGGAAGTGCATGTGGAAACTGGTGCAAAAAATATCTCTTTTCCCACAGAAGTTCTTTTTCTTCATGAGTTAAACTTTTTAAAGTGTCTTTACCTACAATTTCTTTTAAAACAGTTTGCATGTGAGGTTCTAAATTATCAAATGATCTCATCTGAGAAGAAGCAAATTGGTTGTTATCAATAACACGAGGGAATTTCACTTTGCAATCAAATTCTGGAAGCCTGATAAGCAAAAGTGGACATGTACTACTTGGATTAGATAACAATGGTCCACTATTTTTAGCAATATCAGGAGGCCATAATCCAATTAAAGAATAACCTTGAGCCAATTCACCAGTATATGAAAATAGTCTTAATCCACACCAACCAAGACAAACATCATTATTTAAATTACTATTAGATTGTTTTCCATCTGCTTGATTAGCACTTTTCCCCCAGAGTGTAAAATATAAAACAGCTTCAAAAGGTAAAGTACACATTGAAATGTTGTTGAATTGCAACCATTCTTCAAATGCTATACGTTCTATTTTTGTGAAACTTTTAGAAACAGCACATCTTTTTGATGTTACTGAAGAAAGTAAATGCTCACCATAAAAAATCTCACATTCCAAAAAGTAATTTTCAAATTGTGTGATAATATTTGGTTGAAGTCTATGAACTGTACCAACTTCAACCAAAGGAGTGTCCAAGAAATCAGTAACCATTTTCTCAGATAAACAAACCTCTTGACACTCCACATTAAAATTAACTCTAAAAGCTTTGGCATAAAGAACAAGCAGTTCATGAATTGCTTGCTGTAACTGTAAAAGACTGAGTTCCAGTAACTGGAATAAATTAAGAAGATCACGGTCGCACTTTTTTCCATTAATAGGACCTAATTCTGCTAATGTATCAAAGTCAACTTCATCATTTTTATCAAACAGTAAACAAACCTGGATAAAAGCAGCAACTGTTGAAGTTATTTCTGAAGTTTCTACATGTGATAACAGTGTACAAATAGCTTTTACCGCTTGCACAACTCCTTGGGGTTTTAATGAATCTGTTTCATTCTTTAAGGCACAACATTTTATCCTTTCGATTTCTCTTTCTAAAGTATCAAGCAGTATGTTAAGAGAATCAAAAGAAATGATATCTTTTTTTGAGGAAGGAGCAATGTCCTTACATTTGAAATCTGTATCATTCACATCATCTTTCTTTGTTCTTGCTAATGATCGATTAAGATCTTTAATATCAGTTAAAGTTAAACATACAGGCTTATCAAATTTATGACACTGGTGGACATATTCATAATCAGCAAGACAAGAATCTTTAGAAAAATATTCAGACAATCCATGGACTTTAAGAACAAAATTATCCATACAAATTGATGATGTGTCATCAAATATCGTACAAACAGAATGACTGATGATATGCTCAATAGTGGTACTAACATCACAGGTGAAAGAAACTGGTCTTTCAGAATTTACTGAATTAATAATTAATTTTATACTCAAAGAATCTTCTTGGTGGTTGTCAAGAGTAGGACTTATTACTAAACCAGGATTTGTTACATGTTCATCAAATGAAAACCCGGATCTTAAATTTTTCAATTTTAAACAAAATAAATCAAGTTCCTTACTATAATTGTCATTTTTATAAAATATTTTCAACACTGTATCAGTGTTTGTTTTCCCATTGCATTGTATTTTGCAAGAATTTTCCGAGTCATTCATAATTTCCTTTGGTACAGTTTCTGAAACATTTTTATTTTCCATTTCATTTGTAA
Source organism: Salticus scenicus (assembly GCA_963930645.1). Classification (NCBI taxonomy): domain Eukaryota; kingdom Metazoa; phylum Arthropoda; class Arachnida; order Araneae; family Salticidae; genus Salticus; species Salticus scenicus. The sequence continues at coordinate 182,187,656 of OZ005659.1, forward strand.
TTGAAGTTTTACCAGCGTTTACATCCACATTTGGAATGTTATCAACATCTTCATTTGATTTTACTTCTGTTTGTATATAAACAACTGAATTCTTTTCAACATCTTTTGTTAAAGGATCAAACAATCTTAAAATATCATCATGACACTTGGTATTACTGTTATGAAGTAATTCATTTTCACCAGAGTACAAGTCAATTAAGTTACTATCGCTTCTTTTTTTCATAAATTTTAAAATATTTTCTAAATTAGCTTGATTATTATTATTTGATACGGGTTGATTTAGATTTATGGTTGAGTATGTAACAGTAGATGGTACAGAGGAATTTTCATTTTTCAACGAGTAATTCTGTCTACTAAATGTGCAAGAGGCTGTTGACAAACCAGAAATTGCAGATCGTGTATACTGATGAAGGCTATAGGTTGAATTTAGAAAGTTACTCTGGTACATGCAGTTCGCAAATCCCAAAGGTTGCTGAACCCCTGATGATACAGAAGTTGTTGCAGAGGATATAATTGGAGATTTTGTTAAATTACTTCTACCTGATACATTAGATATACCAGACAATGATGTTGTCGAACTCTGAAAAAAAGAATTCTGTACCACTGTTGAGAATGCTGGTTGTTTAAAACTGTTAGATGAACTTAATCCACTTGAAAAATTTTGTAACTCGGTACTATTTTTAAAAAGTTGCCCAGCACCAGGTGGAGGTGGAACTAAATTCAGTTCACTTATTTCAAAACTATTTCTAGTACTTTGATTGGTAGCACAAGGACGACGAGGTGGCAAAGGTGGGGCAGCTGTTAAAAGATAAAGAAAGTTTAAATTGCCATATTATATCCATTAAATTATTATTCAGTTCTGATACAATTTAATACAAAAATATTCCAATTTACAAGTAATTGCATTTGTTAAAATGATGTTAAATCCTGATTGAAAATAATTAAATAAAACTAAACTGCAATTCTTTTTACATATAACACAACAATATCAGCTTAAAAAAATTTTTTAAAAGCACGAAAAATGCATTTACAAAATAATATAAATAAATAAAATAAAATAAATCTATTAAAAAAGTGAAAATAAACTGAAAGCAGGTGTGCAGAAAATGTTCTGAGCTCAGAAATTCCCCTCCCATACACACACACAATCTAAATTCTCCTCAATAATACAAAAATCTATTTTGTTATACAAAGTCTTTTATTCTAAGGGAATAAGTATGCAAAGTAACATAAACATACACCTGTTAGTTTCTATTATAAGCATACAAAGTAGCAAATAGTTATTTTAGACTTATTTTTTATTTTCTCCTAAGAAAATATTCAAAATTTCACCCGAACCTTGTTCAGGCGTTTAGACATATACTGCACCCCTGAGTGAAAGTACCTTGATTATTCTTTGGTATATCAATGCAGCATAATTAAAAAAATAGAAAATATACTTCTACAACATATTTACATAATATTGAAAAATATATATATACAAATTTACTTTTAATAAAGTCGAAAATAAATACATACTGCAGAATGTGCCATTATAAAAAAATTGTTAACTAACTTTAAGAAGTCAATTTTAAAAATAAAATCTATCAATTCAATGAAAGATATAAATTTTATCATTAAATAATTAAAAAATGAAAACAAAAGTAAAAACAATTTAATCATTTGCCAATTGCTTATCTAATCTAATCTAATGGAACAGAACTGTGATCATTTTTCATCTAGTAGATATTTATAAACATTATGATGCAATGTTAAACCCAGAAAAATGATGTGACTTAAATTTACCCTCTAATTTTTTCTCTTGGATACTTAGTTGATTATTTGTACTGATTAATTTTACTGAACCAGGAGCTATGGAATATTTACTAAATTTTGAACACTAGAAGATAAAACATTTATATTTTATTTTTAAGATCATTTTTCTTTTTCTATAAAAAGAAAAGAAAAAAAGCTGATTAATTCTGCCATTTGCTTAAAAAAAAAAAAAAAAAAAAAAAAACTAACATTTTATTCCATAGACAACTATGAAGCTTTAAAAAAGAAAGAAAAAGCATTTTTTTTATTTGAAAACAAATATAATATATAAATTAAACCTTACTTTGAGTTGATGAGCTAATACTTATGAAGTTATCCATAAAGCCATAATTTAGTTGAGAATTTTCCCCAGAGTGTTGCTGTTTCCAAGATAATGGGTCAGTAATCTTGGAATCTTTACCCCAAGAACTGGAGCTGCCTTTTGGAGGAATAGGTGGGGCTGCCATATTTCCTTACTACTCATGTGAAGTGAAGCATTTCAATCATGACAATAACATGAATAGCTATGAAAATATATTCATGTCGCCCATCGCACCTTTCATGAAGTAGAGCATCCTTCTAAAATAAAAACAAAGATAAAATTGAAAAGTAATGCATTATCAAATACTAAAAGAAAGAATTTAATTATTTTTTAAAACCAGTTTAAAAACAAATATCTATATTATTTAATAAAAGTAAAGATTTTATAACGAAGTTTTTCTTTTTTTTCCTTCTTTAAATAAACAGTCACCATTTTATTTTCTTATAAGAATTACGATTGAAATTAAATTCAATAACTAGTATTTCAAAAAAAAAAAAAGTTTTTCATTCTTTAAAATAAATAATTGATATTGTTTATGTTTGTTCTTACACTTGGAACTATGTTACATTTTACTGAAAGAGAATTATTTAATTTCAAATATAATTTTTGAGTTTTATATTTTAATTAATTTCTGATTTAGTAATTTAAATTTTACACTTCATTAATCATTATATACTGTGGAAAAGCCTTCTAGTTTAATTGTAATAAAACCTGCATAATAATACCAATTCCTGTATTATATTAACATCTTTCAGAGGTGAAACTACGTAACCTGCAAAACTCCTGAAAACTGCTACTTGCATACCGACAGAAGAGACTTATAGATTGTACATCATGTAATAGCTACTTGGAAAAGGTGATATTTAGATAATTCTTAATACATTATAAGGAAAATTTAACATTCAAAATGAGAAATTTTCACAAAAACAAAATACTTTAACATGAAACTCAGAAGCAGCAAAATTTTCAAAAACCCTGAATTCAGGGATAGCCCCTGAAAAGTTTCAGCCCTGATCTTTGTATCAAGTTTGATTGATTTATAAAGATGGTACATCTTCTGTAATTAGGTACATTGTCAGTTAATGCACTTTTTAGAGAATATGTTTGGGAGCAGCTTTGCGACAAAACTAACTTCACTTAAAATAATAATGGATTTAGTGAAAATGTTGTAAATTGGAATGCAAGAAAAAGGTCTTTAAAAATATAAAGGGGAAACTTTGATAATTGTAAAAAATTTCTACCTTGTTTTTTGTAGTATAACGCATCAGAAAAATTATTAAACACTTTGTTAGTTAATTAGTTTGTTAGTCTGTGTAGATGACACCTCAAGAACCATATATTATATTATAAAAAAAAAAAAGGCAGATTAAATCTGCAGACTAATACCCCACTGATTTTGTAATTTTTGGATTCTTTACACTTGAAAACATAAAAGAAAAAAAAAAAACATAACAAGACTTTCCAGCTCATTCAGAAGGTATGTTGACTTTTTTTTTTTTTTATCAAGTGACAGCGGCTACCATTTTGGAAGAAAATGACAGAATTTATTTATGGACTTGATGGACATATTGATGAGGGCTATGTACACATGGAGATTTAAGCAAATCAATTCATAAATACTTTTTTTTATGTACACTGGAAATTTTCAAATGGCTGGCATTTGGCAACAAGACGGTAGATCAAGTTGGCCTACGAAATATCAAATGTATTTCTAAGTCTAGTGTACTACAAACTTAGCTTGAATTGGTTCAGTATTTCAAAAGTTATCATGATGACAATATATATATATGTATATGTAATGGAAATTTTGTCATCATGATAACTTCTGAAATAATGAACTAAATCAAACTAAAGTTGGACTGTGAACTTATCTTACAAATACCTAGGATGTGTTCATTAACTAAGTTGCTCTGCCATTTTTTTTCCAAGAGACATCCACTTGAAAATTTCAAATCCACTACGTAAAAAATATATTTAAGACCAGATTTTTAATGAATTTCATCCACCATTTTGTTTCAAAGTGGAGGATACATTAAATTAAAGAGGCCACTTGAAATCAGGCTGCAATTTGAAAATTTGTTATCATAATAACTTTTAAAACACAGATTTAATTCAAACCAAAGTCAACAATCACTTTATCGATCAAATATCTTGGATGAGTTCATTGAAGCATCTTGCTCTGCCATTCAGTTTCCAAGTGGCGGCCACTTGAAATAATACTGTCCTCGAACATTTGGCATTGCAATAACTTTTGAAATATTGAACTAATTCAAACCAGATTTGGACAATGGACTTGTGTTACAAATACCTTGAATAAGTTTATTGGGTGACATGCATGCTCTGCCATTTTGTTTCCAAGTTGCAGCCACTTGATATCGGTCTATCACTTGAAATTTAGTCATCATGATAGCTTTTGAAATACTGAACTAATTCGAACCAGATTTGGGTAATGGACTAGAGTCCTGCATCGGGTCAGGTGACCTGATTTTACCCGAACCAGACTAAATTTATTTCTCTTGCGGGTCAGATTGACTGATCTATTTTTCATGCGGGTCGAGTTCAGTTGACTGGATTATTTTTACTGCAGGTCGGGTTTAGTTTTCAATGAATCGGGTCAACTTGGAGAACATCTTTCAAGAAAATTTTATCTTAATAAAGCAGAAATTTGTTTGTTCTATATACCCATGATGAATATACGCTTACCCAAAATTATCATAGTAAAATAAACATCCATATCTGACTAAAGCAAAAAAAAAGAAAGAAAAAAAACTTTAGAAATATTTATTCATGAATTCATCAACCGTGAATATTCATTTTAAGTAAATTGGAGTGAAAAGGTTGATATTTTTTATTTACCAACTATGTGAAAAATACCAGAGCCGGGAATCGAACCCGGGCACCTCCGCTTAACGCACGGATGCTCTACCACTCAGCTACCCTGGCTGACAACCAGCTAGGCATTTCTCACATAATATTCGTTGGCCAAGTCACCGAGTCTGCAAACGCAGCTGTACCAAGTGACACTATTAATCACAGCACAACTCCATAGACCACGAAATTTCGATTTAGAAATATTTATTCATGAATTCATCAACCGTGAATATTCATTTTAAGTAAATTGGAGTGAAAAGGTTGATATTTTTTATTTACCAACTATGTGAAAAAAAAAAAAAAAAACTATTATTTATTGAATTTTTTTTTTCAATAAATATGATTTTCTTCCAATCAGTTGATTGTGTGATTTTAATTAAAAATTGTATTATTATTATACTTAGATTATAACCTGGTTGAACACTGGCTATTTCTCCCACAATAACCAGATGTGCGATTCATCTATTTTGATTACTCACATCCTTTTGAAATACCGTAATTTCAGGAAGATAAGACATGGCTTATATGATTTTAAAAGTCTAATTTTAGGACATGCGGCGTATCTGGCTTTTTTTTTTCCCCTTTTCTTTTAGTAGTGCTTGAATAACTATTGATGGTCAAAATTTCACTTCAGACAATTTATTTCTTGAACACAACATCAGCACACATGGCTTATAAAAATAAAAATAGCGCTGTGGAGCCCAAGCCATACGAGACTAAGTAATTACACATGCTGTGAAGCTTAAGCTATAACAATTCGCAGTGCACATGCACTGTTGGATCTAGTTAATTATAAAGACCAAAAATCCAGGTCCGAAAACATCTTCAACTGCTTCATATTTCATATCATAAACACTTGTTGGAAGCCCTTCTGAGATATTAAAATGAGGAATAATGCTATTCTTAATTTTTACAGCTTGATTAGGGTTATGTGAACAAAAAACATTGTGAATTTGATAACCGTCAACCAAATGTGCCTAAAGTAGTAGGCACCCTACATCAACTTAAGGATGATTTTCTTCGAAAATCATTGAAATGTATGTCAAACTGTTCTGAAAAATTTTAAAAGTCTGCTATCAGCTCCACATATTAACATCCCCCTAACCCCACTAAAAAAAAAAAAAATGCAAGAAAAGAGAGAGTGAGAGAAAAAAAATTGTTCTTTTTATGAAAAAAAAAAAAAAGAGAACGACAGAAATTAGAAGGAATGTTTAACTCTTTAAGCTCTCGTTTGTTATGTATATAATTTATCATCTGATATGTTTCTCAAGGTCAAGGATGAAAGTTAATCAACTATCTACTGTTTGAAATAATCAAGTTGTTTCACATTAGAAATGTGTTTTTTATTTTGTTTTTGCAGTAAATGATCGCAAAATTTTAAACTTTTTAAGTGTAAAAGAATTGTGGGGAACCTACTTCAAAGGAGAACAAAGAAAAAATGTGTATTGTTCAAAAATTGAAAATATTAGATGCTATTCAATTCTTAAGTCTTAAGTTAAGATTTCCTTAAATTTTGAAAAAAAAAAATGGATTATATAACAATAACCTTTAATAATATACCTTTAACAATAAAAAGGTATTATTTTATAATTTTATGAACAGGGTTACAGAAGTTTATGATTGTGAATTTAAAGTAAGATCATTTTTATATTATCTTTATTTAATAACTTAAATAAATATTTTTAATTTTATTACTTTTTTATCATTTAATTTTTGCATGCTTAAAATTATTTCAAATTAAAATGATTAGAAACATATTACGTTGGTGAATATGTGCGGCGTATCCGATGACTTTTTTTTTTTTTTTAATCAACTTTTACTGGTGCAACGTATGCAGGGGCAGCTTATCTCCCCAAAATTACGGTAGACTGTGAACTTAAACTGATAATTAATATTTTTACTTTCCGAACACTATAGTGAGGAAAGTATTGTAATCATGTCAAAAATCCGAATTTGAGATTTTGATATTTCTATACGTTTCGAGGTCCAATGAGTCCGTATTCACTATTTTTGCGATGATGTATGTATGTGTGTGTATGTGTGTATGTCTGTGAGTGAACACGCTAGCGTCTAAATGCTTTGTTCGAATAAGCTGAAAGTTATACGTATATTGTAAGTCACCATAGTACGAACCCTATAGATTTTGGTGAATCTAGCACTTATAGTTTTTTTACAGGGACACAAAGAAAAATTCTTTATCATTATGGCCTATGGGACCAAAATCTTAAAAGTGCGATAGCATCTAAACGCCTTATTCAATTGAGAAAAAAATTTATATGCATATTATAGGTCACAAATACTCAATCTGTACAGATTTTGGAGAATCTAGCACTAATAGTTTTTTTTTATAGGGACACAAAGAAAAATTCTTTATCATTGTGGCCTATGGGGCCAAATTCTTAAAAGTGTGATAGCGTCTAAACGCCTTATTAATCTGAGCAAAAAATTTGCACTCAGGTTATAGGTTACAGTTGCACCAACTGTATAGATTTTGGTGAATCTAGCACTTACAGTTTTTTTACAGGGACACAAAGAAAAATTCTTTATCATTATGGGCTATGGGACCAAATTATTAAAAGTGCGATAGCATCTAAACCTTATTCAATTGAGAAAGCCTTATTCAATTGAGAAAAAAATTTATACACATATTATAGGTCACAAATACTCAATATGTACAGATTTTGGAGAATCTAGCACTTATAGTTTTTCTATAGGGACTCAAAGAAAAATTCTTTATCATTATGGCCTATGGGGCCAAATTTTTAAAAGTGTGATAGCGTCTAAACGCCTTATTAATCTGAACAAAAAATTTGCACTCATGTTATAGGTTACAGTTGCACCAACTGTATAGATTTTGGTGAATCTAGCTAGCACTTATAGTTTTTTTACAGGGACACAAAGAAAAATTCTTTATCATTATGGGCTATGGGACCAAATTTTTAAAAGTGCGATAGCATCTAAACGCCTTATTCAATTGAGCTGAAAATTTATATGAATATTATAAATCACTGTTGCACTAACTATAAGTATTTTGGTGAATCTAGCATTTATAGGTTTTTACAGGGACACAACGAAAAATTCTTTATCGTTATGATCTATGGGCTCAAAGTTCAGTAGTGTTAAATAAAACATCGTTTAATATATGGAGAAAAATACTCAAACACTCTATTATGGTTTTCTCTCTTTTGTTTGTTTAAAAACTCATCTTTCTTCACTTTATCTACAAAACTGTTAATTACTCAATGTTCGGAAAGTCGAATGGAGTCACTCCAGATTTTTTTCTCTTGCATATGCTTTAAAGAAGTTATAGGAATGTAAATTTAGATGAGTTTAACAAATGTTTAGTTGGTGTCTGTAACATTGTATTATTTTAATATTATGATGTGTGTGATAAGCATTAAGCAATAAAACTACAAATACTAAGCTTGAAACCCATTTTTGTACACAACACACATAAATAGTTAAAAATTATTATTAATCCATTGTTCAGATTTTTAAATTTTTAACTTAGAGTGTTAGTAATTATATTTTTAATTCTTTTTTAAATGATTTACCAACAGTGTGACAATGAAAATGTATTTTATAAATTTAATATGTTTTGGATGATTTTTAGATGAATTATTAATTTTCATTTAGACTTAGGTTTCGGGTTGAATTTGGGTACAAAGAAATCGGGTTTGGGTCGATTTAAAATTCACTTGTTGGGTTCGAGTCGGGTAAAACCCAACCAGTGCAGGACTCTACATTGGACTTACATTATGAATGTCTTGAATAAGTTCACTGGATAAGTTGTCCACCATTTCGTTTTTAAGTTGCAATCACTTAATGTCAAACTACCATTTGAAAATTTATAATCGTGTAATAATTATGTCTTGAATGAGTTTGCTAAGTAACTTGCTTCGTCATTTTGTTTTGAAGTTGTGGCCTCTTGGTATCAGACTACCACTTGAAAATTTGTCATGATAACTTTTGAAATACTGAACTAATATGAACTAGATTTGGGCAGTGGATTTATCCTACAAATATCTTGGATAAGTTCACTATTAAACTTGCTCCACCATTTTGTTTTCAATTTGCAGCCACTTGAAATCAGGCTTCTACTTAAAAATTTGTCATCACAATAACTTTTGAAATACTGAACTAATTCAAATCAAAGTTGGACAGTGAACTGATGCTTCAAATAGTTCGCTGAGCAACTTGTTCCACCATTTTGTTTCCAGTGGCAAATTAATCTGCTCGATCAAAATCTTCTCAGAACTAAACTAAATAAAATTATTCACCTTTATAAAAATTGTATAATAAAAATTAAATAACATCCCAAACATGCTCAGAAAGAAAGAGTTAAGTTCACCATCTTTATTCCTTACAAAAACAATCTTATGTGGACACCACATGACTTCCTTATACACCCATTGAAATATACATATTGTTATGAAAACATCGACATTTTTGTGTGAGATAAGTGACTGTAAATGAACAGGCAGGTTCCAGTATGCAAGCATTTCTGAAAACAAACATAAATAAAATAAAATAAAGATTGACTTCAACCACAAATGTCACAATAATAGGATTATATACACTGCCAAGACAAATACAGAAGTTTTTTCATGAATAATATTCCACAGTTTATTACATAATCTCTTATTGATAAATGTACAGCTTAGAGTTTAATAAAAATCATTCGAGCATAGATTGCCTACTTTTATTTTTTTTGGCAACAATTAGCGGTGAGAAACGATACATTTTATCAAAACAGATCAAATTTGATCGCTAAACTCGTCAAGCCGCCAAGTTTGTAGCCAACGCAAATTTTGGTTTTGGCATCAAATATGGGGACTTGGTGACCAAATTTGGTGAAAATTTGTAGTTTAGGACTGCCAGAGTTTGGAAGGCCTGACTTCAATAAGAACAGTTCTGTAATTTACCGAAAAGATTCATTGGTTTACAGTGCAGAACTAAATTCTTTGAAAGTTCTATAAATTACTAACAAGAAAATAAAATCGAAGAGGGATTAGTGGCAGATCCAGGGGTGGGGAGCTAAGGGGCTTATTTTTTTTTAATGACTTGAAGATCCCAAACAGAAAGGAAGCCACTTCGATTGATTAATAATTTTGAGAATCTTTTTTAAACTTGTTGGCAGCATGAAAAAAGAAAAAAAAAAAAAAAAAAAAAAAACAGTTGTAACTAACTATATTTCACCAGGTAGTATTGTAATTTTCTGTGAGAGATAATGATAAAATGAATAACATCTTTATAGAATAACAGACAGCAAGCTAATTTCTTTGAGAATCTTGTTTTAACATGTTATTAGCATGAGAGAAAACATCAAAACTTCGGCCAAATCTGCTTGGCATCAAAAACTAATTTGGTTGAACACATTTTAAATTTTTTGTATTATAAACCTAAACAAGAGATAAAGATTCACCAATAATTAAATTACGTCATAGGATGTGATTAAATTTTGTTAGGTATCCAGAACCAGACTGACCTCGCGAAATCTATCGATAAAAATATTAAAAATGATTTTCAGCTACCTTATAATTCAACGGAATTTTTTTTTAGTCTGATTGGAGACAGGATGTTAAAACCGCAGACTGATACAAATAAATGGGCTTTTCTTTCTTTGATATTTTATTTACTTAATGATTACTTGATGAGAGTAAAGCATAGAAGAGTTGGATTTCAAATATTGGAACAATAAATTATACAAAATTACAGATTAATGAAACAGAAATAAAATAAAATAGATTAAGCGAATTGAACTAAAATATATTAGATTCCTTTTGAATAGGAAACATAATGTTTGCTTGCATTTTAAATAAATAAAATATAATTTAGATTATTACTATTATTATTTTATTTTAAAAAGGGATATGTGATTTTCAACATCACAAGTGCAGTGTAGCGATTTCTTCGATTCGATTCTTCTATTAGGTATATCAAATCAAATATCACTTCTCAAAATTATTGGTGACTATTGAATGGAAAAGTCGCAAAGTCTGGCAACACGGCAGTAGTGTTGAATTTAAATAACAAAATTAAAATATTATACATAGTTTAGATTGAAAATTACAAGCTAAACCTATTATTTTTACCAAGAGTTTTCAGTGGGCTTAGTAAAGACCACTTATTCATTCAGAAATGATGTTAAGTTGATTAATTTCATTCAGAATATAAAAGAATTCTTAAAAGCAAAATTACTGCAAAAAAGCATTTAAAATTAAAACCAATATTAATGATATGTATTACAAAACAGGATAGACAAATAATGTAAATTTGATTTGAATAATTGAATCTATTTCATTCATAATAATTTTTGCCTGAATTATGATTTTCTGAATGACTTCTTCTAGAAAACGACAACTTCCTTTAAAGTTTTTTTTTTTTTTTACATCATCATAAATGGCTTTCTCATGAAGGTTTCACTGTATTTCTTTTTTTAACACTTTCCAACATAGTTGAAAAGTATTTGACTTTGGTTTGTCTGTCTGCTTGTCCACGTTTATTATAGGATGTTCCCTATTGAAAATGGGGTAAATACTGCCATTGGTTTACCAGAAAGAATTTCAAAGCATTGTGTCCTATGAGAGGTATTTCCATAAATCTTATTTAACACTTTTATTTCACACAAATCAAAATGAAATTGACATTAACAATACATATGAACAAAAAAGCTTTCTATCGAATGTAGTATGATCAGCATTAAGATTTACAGGGCCACAAGCACAAAACTAGTATGATGGGGCCACCACAAGACATCTCTCCACAAGACAATTCTATATAATTTTACACAAAATTCATGCAATACAAATTATTTATTAAATTATTTTCCATTATAAATACAGATGATTTTTATCTGACAGAATTATATCACTAAATGCTGAAAGAAAGTCAATATTTGCCAATATCAAAAGAAATAATTTTTTTTTCAAAGTTTTGTTTCGTTAAAAAATGAAAAAAATCAATAATTTTGTTTTAAATTATCACAGATTTTATGGTTCAACCATTTTTTTTAAAGGGACTGACAAGATCTTTCAAAAGATACCCATATTGAAAATTTACACCCTCCTGGGAAGGGGGGGGGGGCGGAAGCTATGCTCCCACATGCACAAACTTTTTTTACCTAGTTTACTACTACTACTACTATCAATAAATCATATTAATTTTAAAATCACACATTAAAAATAACTTTCATTATGTACATTTATACGAAATTTTGTCCTATACATGCCATGTAAAAAATTTAGAAAAAATGGGATCACCTGTTGAGCGAATGATCCCCAAATCTAATCAGCACCAGTTTATATCAGGGTCCAACTAAATACTAAGTCCACAAAATTTGTGATAAACACACACAGAGACAAACTGACAGACAGACATTTTCTAAAAACAGTCTAATTGTGTTCAAGGCATGCTAAAACATGTAAATCCATCGAAAACTGGAGTTTGAAAATTTTCATGAATCCAATACTTTTTCTCATATATAGTACACATAGAAGAAAGTAAAAAAATCAGTTACATTTACATTAATGGCTATAATTGGAAATTGCTGGAATTTCATTTTTGTTTGCATTAATCATTTTCAACACTTTCTAATAATGTTTAAGAGTGATTATTATATGAATTAGTCTATATGTCTGTCTGTGAGCTCTCTAACTTCTGTAAATATTCACAGAATAATTTCTTTAAATTGATATATGTTATTCAAGTTTACTATGGGATGTTGATATTCCCAAATCACATTTTAATACTTTTATTTTGTACAAATCATAATTACATCAAAACATAATATGTGCAAATTTTGTGAGTAATCAATGTTGCATGTAATATATTACATAGGATTCTCTTAAAAAAAAAATTATTATACACCTTCTCCCCCTATATCAGGGTTGGCTTGATTTTGCCCGACCCGAAAAAACCCGGATAGGTTTTTTCAATAAAACCCACTTGAAAAAACCCAAGTGGGTTTTTTCAAATTTCTCATTTAAAATTACACTTTCATCTAATTTACGATAAACATATAAATATAAAACAAATATTATATACATTATTAGAACATGAACACAAAGAATTTTCTGAAATATTGGAAATGCTTAAACTGCTTTATTAAAAAAAAATAATAATAAAAAAAAAACTGAAAAATTTCACATGAAAAATAAATAAATAAAATTTTATCTTATTAAAATATAAGAAATTATACATAAAAAATATAAGAGCAAGAAAAGAGAGTTGTTTGTCAATATAAAGAAAATTAGGAGACTTGGAAAGCAAAATATAAATAAATAAAATCAAATTTTAAAAAAATTCTGAAAACTTTAACAGTGCAACACTGTTAAGTAATGTATAAGGAGCAATAATTAAAATTATTTTATGGAAATCTATTCAGTACAAAAAAAATTAATGAAGCAACACTAAATAATTATTAAAATCCAGTTTTTGTTGTAAAGGGCAGATAAACAGAATTAGAGTCCTGCATCGGGTCGGGTAACCCGATTCTACCCCAACCCGACCTGAGGGTCGGGTTGACTGAACTTTTTTTTCTTGTGGGTCGGGTTTGGTTTTCAACAAGTCGGGTCGACTTGAGAACACCTTTCAAAATATTTTTTACAATTATAAACATAAATTTAAATTTATAGCCCTGTTTACAACTATGTAACTAATTTAAACATTCTGCACATACTAGACATGTATCGGTTGGTTGTTTGGTTGGAGGATTTAAGGCCAATTGGCTCCAGATGTGTCCTAGGCCTATAGGGGGAATGCCCTCCGTTTGAATCTTTCTAAGGGGTCCTAGCCCGTATTTACGCATGTTTCGGAGGAAACCATGGAAAATCCGAACGGCTAGGTCGATGAGCGCGACCTGGGATCGAACCAGACACCTCCCATCTACCAGCTTCGAGCGCAGAACCGCTCGGCTGCTGGTGGGCAGACATGTACCGGAGCTCCCTATTCGTATCCGCGGATATCCGGCAGAAAAATAGATCCATATTAGTATCTGGATCTGTTTTCTTTTCTTCAATGGAACTAATATGTATCTTTTGTAGAAAGTGTATGAAAATTAGAAAAGTATTATAAATCTTTCTCGACTGTTGTTAATATATAAATTAAAGAAATACAAATACAGTATAACCTCGCATTTACATTCAGGAAATTGAAAAGATTTCGCAGTTTACAAGCTTTTTTTTTTTTTTTTTTTACTTTCTTCTATATTCAGTAGAAGAAAGTTTTAGAGTCTATCAAATTTTGGTGTCTACCGCTTGACTAGTGGCACTGCTATACAGCAATTTCAGGGGATGCGATTTCTGCAATTTCATATAATCTTAATATAACAAAACTTGATAGGTGAGAAGACCAATATGAGATATTATGCTGATTCAATTTGAATGCCTATCAGCCAACAGGTGGCGCTGCTACACAGCGATTTCCGCAATTTAATGAAAGGCTATATCTCAAGAACTACTGCACAGAATTTCATATAAATTTGTATGTAGGTGCCATTTAATATATATTAGCGCCTGTCAACTTTTGGTGTAAACCACTCAACAGGTGGCGCTGCTACACAGCGATATCCACAATTACAAGGAAAGCTATATCTCATGTTCTATTGTGTATCATCAAACAAAACTTAATATGTGAGAAGGCGAGATTACGAGATATTATGCCGACTCAGTTTGAATGCTTGTCGGTCAATAGGTGGCATTGTTATACTGCAAATTTCATCGATAACAGGATGGCTATATCCAGCGCCGGCTCAAGCAAATTCGCCGCCCTAGGCGAGAATTTTAGATGGCGCCCCTTTTTCATTTTCTTAAAAATGATATATGTTATTCAAATTCACTATGGAATGTTCCCTATTTTAAATAGCATTAGCAGGTCCTGTTATAAATGGTTTGTGTACAGGGATACTCCGCCCCCCCCCCCAAAAAAAAAAAAAAAAAAAAAAGCCAGTGTGTTTTAAGAAAGACACTTTTATAAATCACATTTAAATAACTTACTACTTCAAAAATCATAAAGATAATGACATTTATTGTTAATTCACTAAAAAATATTTTATATAAAATATGAAATGATTAACCTTCAAATTTACAGGGCTGCTCTAAAATATTCAGATACATTAAGGGCTGCATTTTGTTTGTTTTAAGCATTTTCAACACTTTCTAACAATGTTTAGGGGTGATTATGAATTCAATTAGTTTTTCTCTCTGCCTCTATGCCCTTCCGCTGTGTCATAACATAAACAAAAAACATTGAAATTTATATGGTATAACAAGTACGTACAGCTGGAAAGTGTTAATGATCAATGCATACCGCACAATTTTTCGTTCTTGTTTAAAGATGTCACAGGTTATTTAATTTAGTTATATATTAATTCATTTTGGTTACTGAGGATTTCTGTTATCACATGTTATTCTAAATATATACTATTTTGTTACTATATTTTATATATATATATATATCGTAAAATTCCGTTGAAACCTCCCTTTCAATCTGCAAAGAAATCAGAATATGTTTGAGGAAGGAGCAGATAAACGGTAAAAACATGCAAAAATATAGAAATTGACATGTACTTTCCTGCAAAAAAAAAAAAACTGTCGCTTTATCGGGCAGAATCTACATCTACCGCTAATCGCAAGGGGTGTTTATTCGGTATTTTAAGAACAAAAGAAATTCATGTGAAAAGCCGGGAGAGGGGGCGTCTAATCAAAAGATGCTATTGCGGTATTTAACGATATGTATTATTTTATTTAAGAGCTTAATGTTCTCAACTTGAAAAAAAGCATCTAAAAGAAACTACCAAAAAATTTAATATTTAAATATAAGTTAAATTAACATTTAAATATCAAATATTATTAACATATTAGCTAAATTAACATTTAAATATCAACTACTATTAACATATTAGCTAAATTAATATTTACATATTAGTAATTAAATATAATCTAGTCATTAAAGACAATTGTATCTCAAAAACATCATATAAATACAAAACTTACAGAATTTTTTCGTAAGCGACAGAAATTGAGATTAAAATAATAATAATGAAAAAGAAAACGTTTTAAGATTTTTAGTTCAATATACTTTTTATTCGATAAATTGAATGTTCTTCCTGCTGCACATTCTTATAGTAAAATTTAGGTTAGAAAACGAAAAGAGGATGGAGCACTCATTTGACTAATTTTCATTAAAAAATTAAAAGAAATTTTGATGGAATAATTTATCAGATGCATACTTAATCACAATGTATAATAACAGTATAGTTTTAACTACAGTATAACAAGAATAGTATAACCATAGTATAAATATGAATAGTATAATACAGTATAATAATAATAACGCATAATAGAAGCAAAAATTAATTAAAATAAATCTTACCGAAAATTAAGATTATCTTCTTTAATAAGAAATGAAGAGTTTTCGGCAGGAGGCCATAGAAAAATAGTGCAGACCAAAAAAAAAAAAAAAGTTTGAAAATAATTAAAATGACTGTAGTTTCCAGAGAGTCTAGAACAATGAAGTACAATAGAAACATCGAAAGAGATTGCATCATCTGGTTGGTGAAGACAGTTGTCTGCAGCGAGGACGATGCAGAGAACTTTATTTTTTTTTATTTATTTTTTATTGTTCTTTATTTTTCTATGTGAAAAAGAAATATGTTTGTGAAATGAGTTATGATTTCGCTTGGTTAGCGATAACATCTTATGCCTGTGTGGCTTGGCTTGGCTTTTTTGTTATTATTAATCTGAAACGGGTCCTAAGTGGACTTAAGTTTTGTTTAGACCTATGTGGTGATACCTTAGTGTAAATATTTGTACATGTTTATTTTTTAATTATGCTTTAATTAATTTGATAATTAATTAGTAAAGCTCTTTCTAAGCCTTTCTTTACATATATACACACAAAGAGAGAGAAACGTCAATTATAATCAAACAGAAGAGATTGCATCATCTGGAGCCAGACTCCTAAATTAATATGAGCTATCAAGGATGTGACTCAAGAACCTTTTTTTTTTGTGTGTGTGTTCTTTCTTTCTACGTGTTAAGATGTTAAGAAGATATGTTTTGTACAGTTAGTTATGATTTTGCTTTGCTAGCTGTTAGCTGTAGCAGATAAAATAAACCTTTGTGGCCTTTTGTTCTTATAGTTTTTAAAATTATAAAGTAGTTAGTAGTATAAAAGTATAGCATTCCCTTCCCTTCCCCCCAAAAGAAAAATATCAAGGTTCGAATTTCGCACACTGCTAATTGCATATGCAATATTGAAAGCCACGTGTTTATGCATGCGTGATAGTCCGCAGTAGGCGACCGATTGTGGATATTTTTGGTGCAGCCACACAGTCGGAATTCACAAGGAGAAGAACTTAAACATCAGCGGAAAGAGTCAGTTGTACTATGTTTATACGAATTATGAAAATAAACAAAGGATACTTAGACCTTATATATATATATATATATATACATTTTTTTTTTTTCGTAGTAAGCGGGCTTATTTACACCAGACAAAAAAAAAAAAAAAAAAAAAAACGCTGTTTTATCGCCGCCCCACAGATTCCAGCGCCCTAGGCGGTCGCCTAGTTTGCCTATATGGTTGAGCCGGGCCTGGCTATATCTCAACTTCTATGCCATATAACTGTACGAATCATGATATGTGAGATAACCATTATAAAAACCCATTGTTTAAGAAGTTATAATAGTTTTAATAAATTATTCGCACTTAGTAAATTTGACAGGAAAATGTAGAAGAATGTCTTGTGGTTGCCACAACATACTAGTTCTTTTTATAATTTACCAACTGTGAAAATTTACTTTATTTTATATCCTGTTACATCATTATACCTAGTTTTGCATTATTTTTACGCGCAGGACTCTAAACAGAATTTTAGATAATTAAAGTACAATTGTTTAATTAAAAAAAAATCTTTAACTTAAACATAAAAAGACTAGAAATTTTAAAATTAACTTTTTTAAATTTTGATTTTAATCATTTTAACCCTAAATCAGTATTTTCATACTAACATTTATAACGTAAGTCTTCTCCATAGTTTGTTCCCTAATTAACTTAAAGATATAAGAATGGTATCATTAGAAAGCTTATAATACAGGCTTTTAAATGGTATATCACATGTATATATTTTTTAAATTTTTCATTTTAAGGTCAAACATTTTGACCTTTAAACTTCAATATCTCAAAAAGTATGCATTTAATTTTCATTTAAAATTATATGTTATTATTACGGTTATTATCTATAATTATTGTAAGTTTCAACATGGGACGGCCATTTTTTTTTTTTGGTAAAATGTACGTTATGTTAATATGGAAATACTGGTAGAATTGCATTTTAATTTATAACTCATTATCCCATGGTCGTACCATGTTGAAACTTACAGTAATTATAGATAATAAACGTACAAACACCATAATTTTTAAAAGAAAATTAAATATGTACTATTTTACCTTACATAACATCCTTTATAATTTCTGCACAAATATATTTCGAACATCTCCGTGCCCATCATCAGTGCCAAGTGCTTCTGCATGCAGAAAAAACGAAATGAAGAGAGCCACGACACCACGAAGTAAGCAACTCTGAGGATCCACAAGCACTTGGCACTGATGATGAGTACGGAGACCGAGACGCTCGAAATACATTTGTGCAGAAATTATAAAGGATGTTGTGTAAGGTAAAATTATGACTAGTTAAGTTTATAATATTCCTTTTTAAACATTATAATTAAATATGTACTTTCTGAGGTCAAAATGATTGACCTTAAAATGAAAAACTTCAAAAATGTGTAGGTACATATGATATAATTTAAAAGTTTATATTATATGCTTTCTAAAGATACCAATTTTATACCTCTAAGACCTCTAAGTTAATTAGGGAACAAAATATGGAGAAAATTTATGTTATGTTAGAATGAAAATATTGATCTAGGGTTACATATTAATTTGACACTCATGTTTGTGAAAATTGTAATACCAAGAAGGAATGCGAATATCAGAATGATATTTATTGGGCACATACAGTATAGTAGGAAGACCAATTGATTAAAATTTCAGGAAATTCAGAGTAAAATGTACTGAGAAAACAGTACATAGAGCGACCTCTGTGAGCAATAACACTTATTTGCCTAGGCATTGACTCAAACAGCGATTGGATGACATGTACGGGTAGAGCACTTCATGAAGCTTCAACACGATGCCAGAATTCATCGATCGTAGTTACTGGTGAGTGGTGGGGAGCCAGTCGCTTTTCAACGATTAAGCAGTCATTTTCATTGGTGCAAGATCAGGAGAACACGCTGGGCAGAGCAACAGTCGAACATAATCTGCATCAAGGAAGGTCTGGATAATACAGAGAACTTGCAGTCGTGTATGTATTACTCGAAACTTCCTGAAAATTTAATCGATTGCTCTTCTTACTATAATGTATGTGCCCAATAAATATTCTTATATTCACATTCCTTCTTGGTGTTGCAATTTTCACAAACATGAGTGTATAACTCAGCATCCCATGTTGAAATTTGCAGGGTTGGCAGGTTTTTGACGGTTTAAACCACAGTTTAAACTGTCACGTCAAAAACCCTTTGTCAAAAACCTTATGTCAAAAACCTCAAATTTTACATTTCTTGGTATATTTTAACAATGAAGTAGTCATATTTAGAGAAATAAAATAATGTAGTCTTAAAAAAAGTGGTTAGTTTATAAGTTTCCCATGATAAAAATAATTTTTAGAAGAGTATTATCTGTTTGTTATGAATGCCAATAACTTCTGTTTAAGTAAAAAAAAAAAAAAAAAAAAAAAAGATATTTATTACCTTTACAAAATACAAAAATTTGAAAATAGAAATTTGCCTGTTCTAAGGTGTACTACTTATTGCACTTTAAGTTATCAAAAATTTTACAAAGTCTTATTTTTAAAAAGTATATTCTTCTAAATATATACCGACTGATAATTAAAATTTGCCTTAAGTATTTTATCCTAATGAATAAAATTACTGTGCAATATTGCATCATGTTTTTTTCATTTTGGGTTATAATCAATAGCATGTTTTATAATTATGATTAAAAATTTTTGAGGTATTGCATGAGTAGTTGAACTAAATTTTTAATGAAGAGGTTAATGGAAAGCATATCTCTCTTTCGTGAATTAATGTCTTAAATGTATGAAAATTAATTTCTTAAATGTATGAAAATTTGCATTTATATGCATTGAAATGTAATATTAAATACATTGAAACCCAATATTAAATAATACATTAAAATTTCTCAAACTGTATGTAAAAAATAAGTAAATATCCTTCACTTTTTAAAATTGCTCGCATCTAATTAATTTTTAATTTTATATTTTGATTTCACATTATTATAAGTTTAAACCCTCTGTACCATACTGTAGACTGTAGGCAACATACCGTTCGATCGTGGTTCAAATTCAAAGAATCGGTTCTACAACGTAATCACGCACTGTAGCCTGTCGTATACACTCACAGTTTATGAGAAATAAAAAAAAAACCTGAAACACGTGTATTTTATTTTTTTCCAATTATTACGAAACAAATAAACACAAAAATATTAAAGGTCATGAGTTACAGAGGGTTAACAATATATTCTAAAATATCTGGATATTATTTTGTGGATTCATTGACATGATTTTATTTAATGTATATATATATATATTTAAATGCTAAAAATGTTCATTGAAATTTCAGTATAATTGAAATTCAGTATAATTTTAAAAATTAACCTATCATTGAATTCCCAAACTAAGTAATAACATAATATGTTTAATTTATATTTTTAAATCATTATGTCAAAGTGAGAAAAGGGGGGGGGGAATAACAGAAAGCATTTAAAATTTATTTTTTATTTTATTTTTGGAGGGGGGGGGGGTAAAATTTAGTCAGTTTAAGAATTTTTAATATGCTTAATTGTATTGCTATAATTTACCATATACGTATGCAATTTTTTGTAGCTCTATTGAATTTTGCAAAAAAATATTATAAACATTTACCCTACTCTTAATACAATGCATAAATATGTTTCCTTACATAAACCAGGGATGCCAAAATTTTAATTTATTCTGAAGCATATTTAGACCCACCTTTATTTTGCACCACTTTTTTTCTTATTTTATCCTAATTATATATTGGAGAAAAATGTCTATAAAAAAAGTGGCGCAAAATAAAGGCGGGGCTAAAAATGCTCCGGAATAAATTTAAATGTTGGCAACCCTGCATAAACATTTATTTTTTTCGGAAAATATATATATAACCAATGTTAACTTATATACTTAGTACATTGCAACTTAAAAGTATGAATACAATTATGAATTATTTTACGTTACAATTTTCACATGACATATGGTTTTCGACAGTTTTTGACGGTTTAAACCAGTTTTTGACAGTTTAAACCAGTTTTTGACACTTGTCATGTCAAAAACCAGTTTTTGACGTCAAAAAACCAACCCTGGAAATTTGCAATAGTCTTATAGATAATAAATGTAAAAATAACATCTAATTTTTAAAAGAAAATTAAACGTATACTTTTTCAGATATTGGAGGTCAAAGGTCAAAATGTTTCACCTTAAAGTGAAAAAATTTAAACATATATATTTGTGATATATCATTTGAAAGCCTGCTTTCTAATGATACCAATCTTTTATCTCTAAGTTATTTAGGAAAGAAAATATGGGTTCATTTGTAGTAGAATAATTTCAGAAATTTTCATTTTTTACCCATTTTTGCAGCCCTGTATATCAAAAACTAAAAGTGACAGGGACTTTTCTCAATAGAACAAATAAATGAGCCCAATTTCATAAAAATTTGAGGGATCAGGTTTTTAGCTGTGTTGATTTGACATGGAGTGTCAGACTCAACTATATGTTGAACCTTTGATCACAGTGTTATTAATTTTTAAAAATGAAATAAAACATAATAAAATTAAAACTAGAATCTTGCAAATATTATATATGATAAACCATATGATACTGATTATAATAAAACAAAGAAATTGAATTTAGCTTTAATAGACAAGCTAAGAAATTGGAAATTGTAAAATGAATCCAACATTTGTCCACTTTTTAAAGAAATTTAAAAATAAATCATTCAGCATCTTTCTATTTTAAACAAGATACCTCCATGCCATCACGATCTGTGAATGACACTGCCACTTCACAACATAGTATCATTTTGTGCTTTTCCTTTTCTATTTGATCAGCAGAAAGTCTAGATTATAATGCAGGGGTTGATCCAGGTAAAAATTGAGACCCATTTGCTGCCCCTTCACAAAATTCAAATATCTAAAATGGGCCCCTTCACAAAATTCAAATCCATAAAATGGGTCCCCTCACAAAATTCAGATTCATAACAACAGCCCTTTTACAAGATTTATTTAAGAAAAAAATGATGATTTTGTAAAAATTTTCCACGTTAACAATATTATTTTTAATGAGTGTCTATACTTGGTTCAATAATATGCTGTTAACTTGATATTAAACATTAAATAGCGTAACTGCTAAAGTGAAAGGTTTCGTGCGATAATTTCTTTTACTGCAAAAAGAAATAAATTTTCTCAAAATTATTTTGTTTTTCACAAAAAATGGGCCCTAATAATTAAAACCTGGATCTACCCTTGTAATGCCTTAATAATGCCCATCATTACACATTAAAAGTTTTGAAAATATTTTTTATCATCAGCAATAATGTTGAATAATTTTATATTCACTCATTTATGCAGCAAAAACTAATGTTTGTAAAACTTCTTATAACTAAAAATATACTGAATTTTTGGTGCACCTCTTTTTAAATAAAACAATGACATAAACCACAAATGTACTTTTAAGAAAAAAATTAATCCAACATGTGCAATTTGTTTTATCCTACTTTCACATTACAATCAGCAGTATAAGTATTAGGATGAAAATTAGTGAAATTAATACATTTAATAGCTAGTAGAATAAAATAAACAAAGAGTATTCCTTTCCAACCCCCTAAAAAAAGTTATATGTATAAATATCTAATAGACAGATTTTGAATGAAAAAAATCATGAAAATGATTTCACTTAATTTCACCCTACAATTCATCTTTTTACAATATGTCCTAGTTCTAATTAATTTGGCTGTTAAATTTTACTAATCTGAGAGAATAAAATTAAATCATCAAAATAAATAATAAATGTATAAAGAGAAATAATGAGTATACGTTAAACAGTTGTGATGCATCCGTTTCCCGTAAATTAAAAGAAAAAGCTGTTTTGACTTTTCACACCCTCCACTTTAAAAGCACTTGAAAATTAAAATGAAAAACTGACAATTTTAATCCATTGAAAGTTTCAAAGTCGATTAATTTTTTAATATTTATTAGTACGTTAAAATAAAGAAATGCAGTACCTCAATTATTAAATGTAAACCAAAGTGTAATAAACAATAACAGCTGAGAGGCGAAGGTTTTCATGTTTTACTATTTTAACAAAGCGCATGCGCATTATTCATGTACACATTGGGCGCATCCAGCCATCTTTTCGATATATCTAGGCTGACCAGATCAAAGTATCTTTTCATTCCTAATAAATAAGAACTAAAAATAAATATTATTGATTAATAATTTACTTTATAACACATAGAAAAATGCCTTCAAAATATACGCTATCCCCAGAAAATGGGGACATGTGGTCAGCTTAGCCCATATTATATGTCCGTTTCAGTCTGTCAAATTTCAATCATTGCTGTTAACAGGACCAAACATTTTCGCTTTTCAATAGTTTATAATAATAATCTTTCATAATTTTGCACTGGTGAATCTGTGCGAACGTAAGCTTCATCCCCCCACCCTCTACTTACTTGATTTTAATGAATGATATGGCAACATTTAATAACTGTAATAATTTTCAGAAGTGGCAATTGGCAATAGTACAAAAAAAAATGTAACACCATCAAAATAAGCACGTTTTACACTGTTCGATTCGTTTGTGAGATATTGGATTAATATTAAAATAAAATATGGCAAATGAAATGGATGTAGACAGCTTGATTTACTCATATTTATTAAAAAAAGCGCCGAAGTGTGCAGACTTATTTTCTAAAAGTAGCAAAGTAGTAAGTTACTGTTTTCTCTTTTCGCATTTTGTTACACGTTTATAGCGGTATTTCACGTGCTGAGTACTTTAAATTACAAACAAATTACATGTGTAAATATATTGACTTTGTATGAAAAAATAGTTTCATATGCACCTTATAATAACTATCATTAAATAAGATACTCAAAATTGATCACTGATTGCTGACAGAGTCCACATTATCATGATCGAGCTTGCTTCCTATTGCATTGGCGCTTTTTGAATTATTGAATAATTATAGAATTTAATTAATACGTTCATGCACAATTTCTTTTTTTTTTTTTTTTTTTTTTATCATTCTCTCTCTTCTTTCTTTTAATGCACCAAAAATACACATCTAAGCAGAAATAAATCTGTATGTTAGTAAGGGTAGATTATTTTTGTTATAAAAGTATTACTGGTTAAAAAATTTACTTTAGTGAGTGGTTATGCGCAATAATAATGTTTAATATTAAATTAATAGTGCTTCATTCAACCAAATATTTGAAATCAATTTTGTGAAGGGGCCCACTTTATG
This sequence comes from Salticus scenicus, assembly GCA_963930645.1. Taxonomy (NCBI): domain Eukaryota; kingdom Metazoa; phylum Arthropoda; class Arachnida; order Araneae; family Salticidae; genus Salticus; species Salticus scenicus. Next base: position 182,212,271 of record OZ005659.1, read on the forward strand.
AAATAGAATATTGTGCAGGCTGGGTTGGGTTTTTGACATGTCGAAAACTGTCAAAAACCTGAGGTAATAGTCTTATTAAGAGTATTTATATTTTATTGTAAATCAAGTTACAAAACCGAGTAAATAACTATATATTATAAATAGTTTTGTATTATATTAGTGTAATTTTAATTAAAATACATTCCTATTTGAGAAGGAAAAATAGCAAAAAAATATTGAAACTATTATGCCTTTTTCAAAATACTATTTATATTTTGTATTGTTTAATTACTCAGGTAGTTACAAATTAAATATAATTTAAATACTTTTGAAAAAACCCACTTTGGTTTTTTCAAGTGGGTTTTATTAAAAACACCCACCTGGGTTTTTTCGGGTTGGACAAAATCAAGCCATGCCTGTCTAGCCTCGAACCCAGGTCGTCAGGGTGGCAGCCACATGCTTTACGCTCACGCTACAGGGTTCGCTTACGAAATAACTTGTATTTAAAGATTACAGAAACTTTAAATGCTTTTTTCTCTAAATTCTGTGGCTAGTGGGTGCTATTGCTTTAATATGTTGTTGTTACCTTCATAGTAGTCCGTTGCTATTCGGACCGCTTCCTTGTTGCATATATTTCATAATAATGATTTTGCTTGTTTGATCTTGAATTTTATCTGTAATATAATAATTATTTTGCTTGTTTCAACTGCAAATTCAAACTTTTAACATTTTGAAGGTGTATAATGCGATTGCATATCTATGTTTATTTCAACATTGCTGTTAGAAAACATTACAAAATAAGTACTAAAGTTTGTCCCAATTTGAATTTTCCATGTTGTGACCTCTCCTTGTGAGTAGTGATGCGCGATTGCGAGATGTTTTAGTCGATTGTTTCGATTGTTCAAATATCTCGATGCCTCTCGATTGTTGATTTCAGGGTTCGCACTAAGGAAAAAAAATGAGTGGGATTCTCCCACTCTAACAAAAAAATTAAGTGGGATTTTGAAAATTTAAGTGAGATTTTTGAAATTTAAGTCAGTAATTACATTTTACAGAAAAAAAGTATTTTCAAGAAATATGCAAATTACAGACATGGGATTGCTGAAATTAGAAATTAGCCTGAGTATTAATTTTCTTATATTGATTTGGAAAAAATTTTCTTACCTGAAAAATCTATTCTTCATTTCCCTCATGTTTACAAATTTGGTATAGATATGACACCCAAATAAAGATTTAATTTAACTGAGAAAAAATAAATAGATTCATTATTAAGTTCAGCACTAAAGGTCTAAAAATAATTACCTATGTCAGAAATATTGAGCACTTCTATCGCTTAATTGTTTCTAGAATTGATCATTGACCACAATCCATATTTCAGAGATGGGAAAGGGGATTAAAAAAATAATTACAGAGTAAGAATATTAAACTCTTTCAATTCTACTTCTAGAATCTAATAAAGCAAGTTTAAAATGAATATTATAAATATAATTTATGTTTCAGATGGGTAAATATTGGGAAACAAGACTTTTGCAGAACATTTGATTGCTGATCGCTAGATGGAGATAAATGAAGGGAGAGGTGGGCAAAAAATAATTACATGAGCAAAAAATATTTAACAATTGTACTTATTTAAAGGTTCTAGAATCTCACATAGCAAGTTTGAAATGGATATTGATATTAATGTTGTGGATGGAGAAAGATTAGGAATCGGAAGCTTTTGTAGACCATTTGATCGCCGATTGTTCTATTTTTATTTATTTATTTTTTAACGAACGATATCCGCGATTTTTTTAAAAACGGAAAAAGTAAAATCGCGGGAAAATAAGTGCGGGAAAATCGCGCATATGAAAATTTTTTAAGTGGGATTTTTTTTAATATTGCACGATTCCCGCGCTCTAGCGCGAACCCTGGATTTGTTGACTCGATGGTTTCTTCTCGAGAGAACGACGGATTCTTTTTTTATGATTTTTCTTTTTCGAGATTATAAATCGGCGAGTCAGAGACCGAGTCCAGTACAGTAATTCCAGATGACAATGATAGATGATTTTGAGGTTTTTCTTATGTGAGAGTGAGACCACATGAGGCCTGCGGGTGCATTGCATGAGAAGAGGGAAAGAAGGAAGGCGGCTAGCTGCGAAGCAGCTGTGAGAGTGTTTTCGTTTCCTGAGCCATTGCAATTGCAGTTACTAATAGCTGTCCACGGATTAAAAGAGAATCTTCTTCCGTGATTGCTTATTAAGACTTATGACTTTTTAGAACAGAAATTACCCACACTCACATTTCAATTTCGAAACACCTTAGGAGCTCTTAGAATTTTATAGAGATATAATTTAGATATGTTTCAAACATACCTTTTTTTTTTTCATGGGTGGTGACAAGGAAAGATTTTATTATTATTATTATTATTTCATTTAACTTAATCGTGTGAATAATACCAAATATAGAAGTTTTCCATAGATTATTATTATATAATCATTTTGATTTTTTTTTTTTTTATAACTATAACCTATTATACACATAAAATAAAAGTAAAATATTAGGTGAAAACTGAATTTTAGAGTTTTAAAAAACAATAAACGGAATTTTATCGAATTGCTGCAATTTTCTAAACATTACATATTAACAATCATTTTCCCCAATTAAAATAGTCACTTGCGGCGATAAACAACTTTGGCGCATGAGATGTGACCCCGACAAAGGATGAAAAGGGATATATTTTACAAGTAAAAAATTTTTTATTAGCAACTATGTCAACCATAATACTTAATTGATTCATTTTAATATATTGCAATACCAACAGTAGCTATTCAAAATAAATATGTCGATTTAATCAGCTGCATAATTTTGCTCATTTTCATCATATTAATTTTCTCATTTCATTACATTAATATCCTAATTTTTCTTGAACGAAAAGCCTACAAGAAAATAAAGTAGAAACAGCTGGTAGTGAGTTTTTAAAAAAGTACAGCATCAATAATATTTAATATTTATTTTATTTATCAATTATTATTATATTTATTTATTGAGCAAGGCCTCAAGCTGTTAGCGGCGCCACGGAATAAAATCAATAATGTGTAATCGAATGAATTTTCAATTTTGCTGCGCCTCAAAATAAAATCAAGACTGTTCCGACGTACCGAACCGGATTTAGTTCAGACTAATATGGAAAGGGCTGGCCTGTTATTATTGTTATTATTTTGACTCTGTTCAGTGTGGTCCGCTTAATTACAATTTTTAATCTTAACCCAGTACGCAAATAAGTCACTGGGTTAAAAAAAAAAAAAAAAAAATGCGCCGAAAGCTGCTGTGGAAAAATAATGAATAAAAATTTAGAAAGCAAATTCTATAAGTTAAAAAGGGGGAAAAGCAACAATTACTTAGGATCAAAATAGTTATTCATGATTTTTCACCAGTTATGAAATGTAGGCATGGGTGCAACATGAAAAAAGTAATGCTATTACTGCTTTCATGCTGCACTCATGCCTACTTGGTTTCCCATGGTAAAAGGGGGCGTATTTAATTTTTTTCGACTAGAAATAATTATTGAATATTTTTCCAATTTATTGAGTTTGCTTACAAAAATTTCGTTTACCAAATACTATTAGTTTTTTGGTGTGCAGTAGGAATACAATAATCATTAGGGAGAAAAAAAAGAGAGAGAATTTGAGAAAGTAGAAATTAAAGAAATAGAAAGTCCTTTGTAATGTGATATACGGTTGAGAGTCTAAAAACTGTTTGAAGAAAAATATAAACAATTTTACATACAATAGTTTTATTCTTTAAATAAAATCTTCTTAGAAATATATATATATATATACACAGTATATATATATATGTAGTGGCTCCGACTGATTATCCAAAAGTTACACAGCATTTAAAAAGATTTAATTTTGTGAATAATTAAGTAAATAAATGTATCATTCAGAATAGAAAAAAAAAAAAAAAATCTAAATTTGAATTTCTTTGAAATGATCGAAACATATTCCTTACTTTAAACCAATTTTTCCGAAGTTAAAATTCCACCAGATCGATTTCTTTTTGTACAAAACCTATCACCCCCTTATTTTAAACCCCCTTATTTTTTATTTTACTTTTTTTTTTTTTTCCACCGTTCAAAAAGGGGGTTATTATTAAAACGAATTTTTCAGAAATTTCTTCCTGTCAGATCGATTTCAGTGCACAAAAAAACTTTTATCTTCGATTTCTTTGAAATGATCAAAACATTTTATGTACTGTAACTTTTTAATCGCACCAAGAGTGGATACCATGAGCGGGCTTATTTTTTTTCGAATAAAAAAAAGTCTTCGTATCAAATTTTTTCCACAATAAAAATGAGACTCTTTTTCTTTAAACGGTCAAAACAATTCTTTTTCTGTAATGTTTTTCCTAGTCGTAGAGTGGATTATCACTAAAATGTTATTTTTATACAAATTACTACCTATCAGATCGATATCAATGCACGAAATAATTTTATCTTTGAATTTAATGATCGGAAAAAAAAAAGTTTATTATAACCTTTTTATTGCACGAAGAGTAGCTACGAATGAAAACTAATTTTTTCAAATATAAAATACTCGTCATACTTTTTTTTTTTTTAAAACAATAAGAAGTAACCCACTTTCTTTAAATGGTCAAAGTAGTTCGATTTCTGTACTATATTTTTCCCTGTCGAAAAAATAATTATCACAAAAAAGTTATTATTCTTATTAATATTTTGCAAATTATCACCTGTCAGATCGATTTCAAAGCGCAAAAACCTTTTTCATATATATATATATATATATATATATATATGTTACCGCTAAAGTGCAGTAATCAGTTAATCTGCAGATTAGCTAGGTAATCTGCACATTAACTAGGGTGATCCGTTAAAGTGAGGAAAATTGTTTTATTTCTCAAATTAACTAGGTAATCTGCGAATTACCTAGATAATCTGCACATTACCTACTAAGCACTAGTTAAAGTGAAAATAAGATATCTGGTGTTGTAATTTTACAGCACGCTGTGTTGTATTTGTTTTTTCATTCGGAAAAAAAAAATAGTTTTCTTTCTTTACTTATTTTAATCTGTATGTGTTTTAATTTTTATATCTTTTAAAGTTATATTTGTTTTATTTTTTATTTATTTCATCTTTTTCATTCTGTCAACATAACCTTGAAGATGTTATTCATTTTTAATATGAAATATAATAGCTTTCAATAAATTCTATTTTATAAATGAATGTTAGAATTGTAATACAGTAACGGTTTCTTTTCAAAATAAAAATATTTAACAATTTAAAATTAAAAAAAAAAGTTTTATTAACAACTTATATTGCTATTACTATTTTAATACTAGAAATATTAAATTAGACAAATCAGAAGCATTATTTAAGAAGTACTTCAAATAATTAAAACTGCTTTAACAATTTTTAGAATGCATGAAAATGAAAATGACAGTTTTCAATGCTTTATTAAACTATATTTTGCAGCATACATATATCTGCACAAGTTTAGCAAATATATTAATTTTACAAAAAAAAAAAAAAACTTTATCAACACTTTTTATGTGATCTACAACGAAATTATTCGAAAAAGCGAACAAAATTAAAAAAAAAAAATAAATAAATAAATAAAAATATAATCATGATATATAAAATATGTACAGGAAACTTGAAACTGAAAGAGAAAAAAAAAAAAAAAATGTAATGAAATGCTAAAAAATGTACAAATATTTCAAATTAAGTATTTATTAAATGCCATAATATTTTTCAAAGTTAATAATTAATATATCTTTTTTTTTCAGTAAGTAATAGTAATTTAAATCAATTTTAAAATAAATTAGTTTTAAAAAGTTATGGTTTAATAGTTTTAGTTCGGAAGGAAATAATTACTGTAATGTAAATCTAATATTCATAATTCAAAATGGAGTTTCACGAGAGACAGCTTTTAATTAAGATTAAATTTCATTAATAAAATACAGACCCTTATCAAACTTATATTGACAGAATTAAAAAAGATAGAAATAAAATTAAAATTAAAACAATTATAACTTACTTGTTACTTTAAATTTTGTGTAAGTCATAATAATAAACCTAATCATGGCTTCCATCCTCCACATTTTGCGTTTGCCGTTTATCGGTTTATCATCATAGCGTAGCGGAAGTGAAGGGGTAAAAGTTTTAGTTATGCTTGAAGGTCATTCGCGTATCTGTATCACATGGCTGTTTGACGTCATAGTGAATGTAAAAAAAACTAAGGCTCGAAACAAACATTTGAACTTTAACGATACTGAAACCGTTAATCTGCAGATTACCTAGTTAAAAGGCGGAAAACTCTTTATTCCGCACTTTAACGGGTCATTTTAGTTAATCTGCAAATTAGCTAGGTAATCTGCAGATTAACAGATTTCGCGTTTTAACGGTAACATATATATCGATTTCAATGCACGAAATAATTTTATTTTTTGAGTTCTTTTAATCATCAAAAACAAAAAAGAAAAAGAAAAACGATTACTATAACTGTTTCATTGCACGAAGAGTAGCTACGAAAGTAAACGTCAAAATAGTTCGATTTCTGTAACATATTTTTTCCTGTCGCAAAGATGATTATCACAAAAAAATTATTATTAATATCCCCCCCCCCCCCCATATTATTACCTGCCAGATCGATTTCAAAGCGCAAAACACTTATCTTTTTTTATTATTATTATTTGTTTTAGTGATCAAAACAATTTATGCACTATAAGTTAAGTTTTTCCTCACATCAAGGTTAGGCTACCAATGGAAATTATTTTTCCGAATATAAAAACACATCACACGACACATTTCCACATTTAAAATGTGATTTTCCCCCCCCCCCTTTTTTTTTTTTAATCGGTCAAAACAGATCGTTTTCCGTAACTTATTTCCTGTTCAAAGAGCGGATAATCATTGAAAAATTGTTTTCTAAAAATTATTGCGTATCAACCTTAATACACAAATATCCTTTGTCTTTCTTTTTTTTTTTTTTTTCTTTTAATGATCAAAACAATTTATGTACTGCAACTTTTTCATCACACTATGTGTGGGCTAACAGTGAAAAGTAATCTTTCCGGATACTAAAACTCATCACATTTTTTTTTTTTTTTTTTTATTAAATCGAGTTTTAAATTTTTATTTGGCTAACAGGAAAAACTATTTTTGCCGGCGATAACAACAGACTGATGTTTAATGCTCCCAAACCTAGTAGTGGGAGGTGCCGGGTTCGATCCCAGGTCGCGCTCAGCTCATCGACCTAGCCGTTTGGAGTTTTCCGTGGTTTCCTCCAAAACTCACGTAAATACGTGCTAGGACCGCTTAGAAAAAACCCCCACGGATGGCACCCCCCCCCTATAGGCCTAGAACACATACGGAGTCAAGCGGCCGTAAATCCTCCAACCAACCCAAACCCTAATAGTCTTAATTTTCATCAAAATAGTTAAAGCATTTTACTTTCGGCATTTTATCTGCTATGAAGAGAGAGTTGCTATTTTCAATAAAAATAAATTTACTGATGACAACAATTTGTCAGATGAATTCTAAAGAAGCTGTTAATTAAAATCCACGTTGTTTTATTTTATGTAATCTTTAGTTTATAATGCTGACTGATTGAGATAAGATTTCAACACTTAAGAATTAAACTGAAAATTTTCAGATTTTATTTTATTTTTAATTCTTTCTAAAATATCAGATTTAAATAAAAATTTCTATTTTATCAAAATAAGTTTATAGGGAAAAATTAAATAAATAAAAATTATAAATTAGCAATAAAAGTAAAGACTGCAGTTATTAAATTACATAATAATTTAATGCAACTTATAACGAAAAAAAAATTAAATAAATAAATAAAAATAATAATAAATAGTAATAATAATAATAATTGAGAGAGACCAGAGATAATATTTTCCCTTCTAATTTATACAACGTTGCATCTCTTGCAAAATTCGATAAAATATATTACACTAAGCATTTCACACAACCTAGGACAAAGAGATAAAAAACATTCAGCTTTATTTTCTGAAAAATACTGTTCATTATTGAAGCATTTGACCTTGACCTTGAATATGTCAATCTCCCTATCTTTAAAGCCCCCCTGGCTCTGCAATGTTTCAAACTTCAAACATCCCCCGACCCCAAAACGTTGTTAATACAAAATACATTTATTTCCGTTAACGGTGCTATTTTACAATCGACGTTATCACTCGATTGTTCTGAGTCAAAAGTTTAGTAGCGAGTCGATGGTTGACTCGATTGTTTTTTCTCGCGACTGCGATTGTTGAAACATCTCGGAATCGCCCATCACTACTTGTGAGTGATATATTGTAGTCTACTATTGTAAGCTACATCTATCAAACCAGTTTTGCCCAAAATTTGTACTCTAGTAGTTCAGATCGCATTTACTAGCTATAGCGGCAGATCTTGCGATTATTTTTTAAGCTGCTTCATTGAATTGGAGTTTAATACACTTTGAATAACAGTGTATTTTTTTAATTTATTATGGCATGACTTCAATTTTGTTTGCTCTTTGTATTTGTTAGAATTATATTGTTAAGATATGTTTTTAACAGTAGGTAGGTACTGAACATATTATAAAACTTCTAAATTCTCAAGTTAATCATGTTTCCTATTAATTGTGATTTAAAGTAATTTTATTTTGTGATTATTTTATTTTTCCAGAAAAAGCTGTCTTCAAATTCACCTGCATTGGAAGAGATTGTCAAGAAGTAAGCTTATTTAGATAAACATGTTACTTAAAATGCAATTTAAAATAATTTGTAAATGTTTTATATTGAGATTTGTTTCATTAGCTTTATTTTAAAAATATTTAAATTGAAATTTGAGCCTTTGCTATGATCCAGAATGTATGATACTCAATTTTGAGTAGGTGTTTTTTTTTTTTTTTTTTTTTAAGTGCTGGTAGATGAAGATTAGAATTTCATACTGTGTTTAATCAAAAGGAGAGGGCATATTTTCATGAGTTTTGTGGATTTTGTAAATATATTCGTGTTACATGCCACATTTATTAATAACTAAAGCTAGCCAAGCTGTGCTTGTCTAGAACTAGATCATCAACAGATCTGGGGCTCTGCTGACTTCTGTATCTAATAATAAGGTGGCCACTAGTCAGGAAATAGTGGAAGAATCAAGGACTTTAAGTAAGTCTGGAGTAGTCAGGGAGTTTCATGTAAAGTCAGAATTTTGACAAATTTTATGAAAATCATCAATTTCAGCCTTTATCAGTCCACTGCAGAGGACGAGAGGATATAGCACAACAGCAAATCAACGATTAGGCTTCGGGATAATACTTTTCTGTTTTCTTTCAATCAATGTTTTTGTATTTTTATGGTAAATTTTATTAATGAAAGTATTTTCAAGTGTTTTTTGATGATATACTATACATTTTTAATATTATAGACCATTTTCATAAAGAGATTAAAATCTCTTGACTGCCTATTTGTTCGTATTTATAAAGTGACATTATTCATTTTTCTTACCCCACTTTAAAAAGTAGTGATTTTTTAAAAACCGAATTTGTATGAATAAATAATAAGATTAAAATGTGTAAAAATGTATTATTATTTTAATTTACTATTTGTTTTTTCATCTGTAAAACTCACGATTTATACTACAGGGTTCGCACTAACGTAAAAAAAATGAGTGGGATTCTCCCACTCTAACAAAAAAATTAAGTGGGATTTTCAAAATTTAAGTGAGATTTTTTAAATTTAAGTCAGTAATTACATTTTACAGAAAAAAAAAGTATTTTAAAGAAATATGCAAATTACAGACATGTGATTGCTGAAATTAGAAATTAGCTGAAAATTTTCTGCTAATATGATTGATTGGATGATTAGTTGAATATTGATAATGTCACTTTCAATAAACTGATGACATAAACATTTATATATGTGGTTTTTATCTACATTAAGCATTTTCAGGATTTTTTCATTAGCGTCAAAAAAAATTCTTCAATATACCTGCAATAACTTTTATATCCACATGAAATCTTATTAAAATTTCACACCAAGAGAAAAACAAAATTTTCAAACAAATATAGAATATGATTTTTATGTATGTACATTAATCATTCATATAAAAGTAGCAGTAGCTAATTATTAGTTTCAAACGTGTATAAAACCAACTGAGTATTAATTTTCTTAAATCGATTTGGAAAAAATTTTCTAGCCTGAAAAATCTATTTTTCATTTCCCCCATGTTTACAAATTTGGTATAGATATAAAGGTTTACTTTAACCCCATAAAAGTTTACTTTAATTAAGAAAAAAATAAATTAATTCATTAAGTTCAGCACTAAAGGTCTAAAAATAATTACATATGTCAGAAATATTGAGCACTCCTATTGCTTTATTGTTTCTAGAATTGATCATTGACCACAATCCGGATTCTGGAGATGGGGAAAGAGGGGGGGGGGGGCATTACCAAAAAAAAAAAAAAAACAGAGTAAGAAACATTAAACTTTTTCAATTCTACTTCTAGAATCTAATAAAGCGAGTTTAAAATGAATATTATAAATATAATTTATGTTGCAGATGGGTGAAGATTGGGAAACAAGACTTCTGCAGAAAAACTTGAATGCTGATCGCTAGATGGAGATAAATAAAGGGAGAGGTGGTCAAAAAAAAAATTACACGAGCAAGAAATATTTAACAATTGCATTTTTTTACAAGTTCTAGAATCTTATAAAACAAGTTTGAAATGGATATTGACATTTATTTTGTGGATGGAGAAAGATTAGAAATCGGAAGCTTTTGTAGAACATTTGATCGCTGATTGTTCCATTTTTATTTATTTTTTAACGAACGATATCCGCGATTTTTTTAAAAACAGAAAAAATAAATTCGAGAAGTTCAATGAGATTTAAAAAAAAAAAAAAAATCTTGAGAAAATAAGTGCGGGAAAAGCACGCGTATGAAAATTTTTTAAGTGGGTTTTTTTTTTTTAATATTGCGCGATTCCCGCGCTCTAGCGCGAACCCTGTACTATTTTCTAAATGAATTCATATACAATAATCAAAAATTTCAGATCACTAGGTTAATGTTTGTTTCCATCTAGTTGACGCTTGTTAATGATAAATGTAAAAGAGGATTTTTTGAAGTAGCTGTAGCGGTATTTTTGAAATTAAGTAAAGGACAAGCTATGAGAAAACGATGAAAGGAGGGAAAAAATTAAAGAATTGTACAATAAAACCTCATCGTTTTTAAATCGATCTGAAAGTCATAAGAAAATAGACTGCTAGAATTTAATTAGTGCAAATTGTAGGTATTCAGTCGTAAGACAGGGGTTCAAAATTTGAGGATAAGTTGAAATTGCAAATTCTTCAAATATTGATGTATATTCATTTACACAGCATTAGACGCTCTTCTTTCCTTTTTTTTTTAATTTCAATTTCTACTAAAATGCAGATACATTGTATCATCGTTAAAACATTTGAAAATACTTTCATTAATAAAATTTACCATAAAAATAACATTGATCGAAAGAAAATAGAAAAGTATTATCCCGAAGCCTAATCGTTGATTTGCTGTTGTGCTATATCCTCTCGTCCAATCAGCGGGACAGATTCCATCCCTTTGGACGAACTGCGTATGTATTGTGAACTTGCCCACTGCAGGATGAAGGCCTCTCCTTGGTGATTCGTAACTGCCCTGTGTTCTACAGTTCTTCTCCATTGTGCTCTTCCAAACTTCACAATTTCATCTCTGGTATCCAAAATAGAACTTTGATAATTTATCATTTCTTCTTGCAAGGTACCCAGCCCAACTCCATTTTAACTTCTTGACTCTAGAAATCTTGACATCCGTAACTTTAATTTGTTTCCTAATCCAAGTGTTTCGCTTTTTGTCTCCCTAACTCTTTGTCAGAATTTTTTCTGGCTTTCTGCGACAAACATCACGAGAGCTAATTTCTTTCTTCAAGACAATATTATTCAATAATAAATATATGCATTACTAAGTAATTCTGTACTGTGGAGGTAAAGGACATAATGTCCATTTTGTGAAAAGAGTTTTTACACTCGTATCTTTGATGTGCTGCAATGACATATATTTGTCATAAATAAAGAAAATGATTTTTTTTTCACCACTGTCTTTCCTTTATAGTAACTGTTTATTAATGCTTAATGCCTCTATATAAATATAAAAATACATATAAAGGACATGGTGCTTTTTCACAAAATTAACATGATCCTTTACCTCTGGGGTACAGAATTTTTTCAAATTAAAGAACAGTAAAAAAAGGATTATAATCTTTATGAAACAATTGAAGAAATAATTAAAATTAACTGAATAAATAATAAATAAAATGTTTCACAGGAAGACAGAAATTAAAACAGTAACACATGAAAATGTTACTTACCTGCAGCTAGAATTTCTGAAGAAACAGTGAAGAGCTATTTGTTCTATTTAATTTTGTTATAATTTGTAACGTTTTAACTAGATAAAACAATAACATGAAAAAGTAAATCATGTTTTAAAGTGCTAGTTTACAAAGTTAATGAAACACCTTGACCTTACTTTAATTATAGTTGTAGAAAAAAACAGATATATATATATATATATATATATATATATATATATATATATATATATATATATATATATATATATAATATATATATAAGAATAAGAGTGTTCAAGGTATGAAATGTTTTAATTAACAAAATTATTTTTTAAATTTAATAATATTGTTTATTATTCAAACATAAAAATATTTTTACATAATAACTCTTATCAAGGAATCCACAAAATAATGGCCAAATAAGTTTTTTAGAATATATTTTGAAACTAAAATAATTTAAAATCAAGAGAAAAAATTAAACATTAGTTAAAAGGGAACATTAAAGAAAAAATAAATTTTGAATTTTGTCTTATTAATTCAAGGACTAAAGGGAATTTGGGACAAAAAAATAATGGGAAAGAAAAATAGGAGTTAAAAGTTAAAACAAAAAAAAAAAAAAAAACATACATATAGGAAAATATATGAAAAAAAAAATACAGGAAGAAATTTTTTTTTAATGTATGAAAAAATAAATAAGCCCAAACAAAATACAGATTTTGAGAGCTACAATTTCACAACTGACAAAATTTATGTTTAATTGCAATTAACTGCTGTAAAAGGCTATTATTTAGCTGCTAATCCAGACAGCTTGTACTTTTTTTTAAAAAAAGTTGATTAATGAAATATGTGTTAAGTTTAAAGCCAATTGCTGAAATATGGATAAATTTTACTCTTAATTACCATTAACTACTTAAATGTTATTTTTGCAACTGGCTAATCAATAAACTAATTATAGATTTTCAAAATTTTTACAGCCAGTTGCTGAAATACGTAATTATTTCGATACAAATTTACAAAATCTGCATTTAATCGCAAATAATTAATAATATACATCATAATTTTACACGTAATTTATATTAACTTTATTTATTTATTTATTTTTTCAAAAGTAGATTCCTGAAATTCGCGATATTTTTTGCAGTCAATTACCAAAATATGCAATTATTTGTCTGCTAATCAATGAAATCTGTGCTCTTTTCAAAGCTGAATTCCTAAATACTGAAAATGGATGAAATTCAATCTTTTTTCAAAACTGAATAGTCTCAAATTATACAATACTTTTGCAACTGAAATCAAAAATATCTAATAATTTCACCCGTAATTGTCAAAAATGTATGTAAAATTGCAACTAATCTATTTTCTTTTCCAGCTATTTTTCAAAGTTGTTTCTCAAAATTCACATTTTTACAATTGCAGAAACACGTTAATATTCAGCTACTAATCCATGAAATTTGCACTTTTATTTTCAGAGCTGAATCTCTCAATACAGAATAATTGTACAGAAATTTTCAGAAATACGGGATAGTTTCATCACTAGTAAAACATTTACGTTTAACGTGCTATTATTTAGCTACTAGTCGATAAAGATCGCGATTTTTTAAAAGCTGATGTTCGTAAATTGGGATATTTTTGTAGCCGATAGTGAAAATGGAAATATGTAATCAATTCTCCACCAATTAACATAATTCATATTTAATAAGAATTAATTGTTGAAATAGGCTTTATTTCGATGCTAAATGGTGAAATTCTTGTTTTTTTTTTTTTTTTTTTTTTTTTTTTAAGATATGCGACATAAGCAACAATTTTGAGGTTATTTACTGAAATATTGAATTATTTTATTGCTAATTATGTATACACTGCTGTTCATTAAAATTGCAACACCAAGAAGAAATGCAAATATCAGAATGATATTTATTGGGCACATACATTATAGTAGGAAGAACAATTGATTAAAATTTCAGGAAATTTGGAGTAATATGTACTGTGAAAACAGTACATAAAGCAGCAACCTCTGCGAGCGAAAACAGCACTTATCTGCCTAGGCATTGAATCAAACAGCGATTGGATGACATGTACGGGTACAGTACTTCATGAAGCTTCAACAGGATGCCACAATTCATAAACCGTAGTTACTGGTAAGTGGTGGTAGGCCACTCGCTTTTCAACGATTAAATGATCATTTTCATTGGTGCGAGATCACAAGAACGCACTGGCTGGAGCAATGGTTCAACACATTCTGTATTAAAGAAGGTCCATACAATATAGACAACTTGCGGTCATGCATTATCCTGCTTAAATGTTGTGCTACAGAGTCCTTAAATATAGGGCAGAGAGGCGGGCCTTAGCTCACCAGGAATGTAATGACTGCTATTCAGAGTGCCGGGAATGCAAACAAAAAGTAATCGAGACGTGTATCCAATGGGACCCCATACCATCACTGCAAGTGATGGACAGTGTGACCATGTCGAATTCCAGATGGCAATTTGCCTTATTCACAATGCTGTGTATTACGGATAAGGCAATCTTGATACTGTAAACAGGATTGTGATTTGTCTGAAAGGCGACTTCAAACCATTCCTACGTCCAGGTTCATCGTTGATCAAACATTAAAGGCACCCATATTTGTGATGCAATTTTGAGGGTAACCAAAATTTTGGTAGCTGCATACTGGGTCACCACTTGAAGTGATTGTATGCAGTATCATTGGATATACATTTTGATCACCTCTTGCTTACATTCCCGCCACTCTGAATACCAGAAATTACATTTCTGACGATTTAAAGCCCGTTGCTCTGCCCTATATTCAAGGCCTCTGAAGCGCAATATTTAAGCAGGACCATTTACGACTTAAAGTTGTCCGTATTGTTCGGACCTTCCTCGATGCAGAATATGTTTGACTCTTGCTCTGGCCAGTGCGTTCTCCTGATCTCACACCAATGAAAATGACTGTTTAATCGTTGAAAAGCGATTGGCCCCTAACCACTCACCAGTAACTATGATCGATGAATTGTGGAATCGTGTTGAAGCTTCATGAAGTGCTCTACCCGTACATGCCATCCAATTGGTGTTTGATTCAATGCCTAGGCAGATAAGTGCTGTTTTCGTTCACAGAGGTCGCTGCTTTATGTACTGTTTTCTCAGTACATATTACTCCAAATTTCCTGAAAATTTAATCAATTGTTCTTCCTACTGCAATGTATGTGTCCAATAAATATCATTCTGATATTCACATTCCTTCTTGGTGTTGCAATTTTAAGGGACAGCAGTATATAAAAAAAATTATGTAATTATTTAAACCTCATAATTCAGCAATAGCTTTTTTTTTTTTTTTACTGAAATATATATTTTTGAGGATGGCTTTAAAATACGAAACATTATCATGCAATTTTCGTGAAGAATTATTTTAAAGCTGCCAATTTTTGAGAAAAACTAGTTTTCAGATTCGAAATTTTCTTAGAATTACCCCTGCATTATAAAAACTGAGTTATCACGTTTTCAATTATCTTAACAAACGTTACAGAAAATATTCTTTTTCTTTCTCCAATGGTAAATACTTCGTTAAAGTTCAGAGTTTTCTGTGATTTTCTTCTAAACTCATATGAATGCAGACTGAAATGTTTTAGTAATTTTCCCACGATGAACACTTTCGTTTAAGTCGGATTTTCTCTGAAACTCGTGTAAATATGGACTAAGATAAGACACTTTAGAAAGTCCCCCACACATGACACTGCTCCCAGTCCTAGAAACCTGAGCACAGTCACTGGCCTTAACATGTACACCTTACCTTACCTTACCTTACCATCACCGTTAAAATTCAATAGCTTTGAATACATTATTTATTTATAATAATTTAAATGACAGTTATTTTAAGTTTTATTTTTTAAAGATTCTTTAGCTGTACAACTGAACCTTTAAAAAAAATTTAAATGAAAATCAAAACACTGCATAATCATAGCATTCTTTTTCTTTCTGCATCGCTTTCAGCTTTTGATTCTAATTAAATTATGTTTCAGTTAATATAAACAAATATTTCTGTCTGTCCTGATTCAGTAAATTTTGATAACGTAATGTCTTGGGTTTTTTTTTTTTTTTTTTTCTATTTAGCTATCCATGCATGTTGCATGATGATTTGTTTAGTTTTCAGTTAGATTATAAAAGTAATTAATTGATTTGATATTTTTTCTATTTTCATGACTTTGAAGCAATTTTATAGATAAGGAAGAAAAATAAATAAAAAATCCAGGAATATGTTTTTTACAGCATCTGTAAGAAAGATAAAATCGAAAGTTCATAATGATTGGACCGCGATATCTTTTTAATTGTGTGAAACTCAGAAAAAAGGGGGGGGGCTGAATTATAGGGATGAATATTAGAAATTCATTTCAAAAGGAAAGGCAGCTTCCTTCAAATTCAATGACCGACTGCGTGGATAGTTTGAAACAGAAGAGAAATCGCATCAGAGCAAGACAGAGCGTGGACTCGGATAATGAGCGTAGAGGGCAATATTGCTGCTGCTGTTCCGTACGTACTCAGCGTTTGATGTTTTTCTGCCACTGTTGTATCGCTATCGCTGCAGTAATGAAAACCTTTTGTACCTTTCTGCAGAACGAGCAGCTTCTGCAAAAATGAAACCTATACTGCAGAACAGTTTCAGCCACGTTTTATATATATATACAGGGGTCGATCCAGGCAAAATTTGGGTCCCTTTTGCGGCCCCTTCATAAAATTTAAATTCATAAAAAGGGACCCTTCACAAAATTTAAATTCATAAAAAGGGACCCTTCACAAAATTTAAATTCATAAAAAGGGACCCTTCACAAAATTCAAATTCATGAAAAGGGACCCTTCACAAAATTCAAATTTATAAAATGAGTCCCTTCACAAGATTTTGTTTTATAAAAATGATCCTTTTATTAAAAGTTTTCATGTTTTCAGTATTATTTTTAATTAATGTCTTAATTTGGTTCAACGAAACCCTAATAACTTTACATTAAACATTACATAAAGTGATTGTAAAAGCGGAAGATTTTACACAATATTTTACTTTTTCACAAAAATTAATAAAAATTTCACAAAAATACATTGTTTTTCACAAAAAAGGGACCCAAAAATTAAAACCTGGATCGACCCCTGATATATATACTGCACTTTTTTTTTTTCTTTCAAAATATTTTGTTCCTAAAAGAAAAACCTTTCTGCAAGGACTCAACGCTGTTCTGCAATAGTGTCACCGTGTCGCCACATTTCTGCCACGGGGCTCCCTAACACGTATCTTTCCATGTTTCTCAGGGTTGTTTAAAGTTTTTGTATAGCTTTACATGTTAATGTCCACCCCAGGAGCAGAAAGTGCTTAAAACTGCGACGCACGTCGCAGAACAACTGAGGCTTTTGCAGAACATTTCATCTATCCCCTAACTGGATGATGTTGATTGATAAAGCTAACATTCTAAAATTAATAAAACCTAGATATGCTCAACTGACCTGTAAATCTGTTAGCATACTAGAAAATTACTGGAAACGGTCATTGTTTCAATGTATAGACAAAATTTATAAACATTTTGTAAGTAGTATATCCACATTAATGTGACAATATTAATGCCAAAAGCCATTGAAAAAATTACAAATTCTGGGTGTATTCCTCAGTTTTAGATTATAAAAATTTTAAACCATGTTTTATTATAAATGTGTAATAAATATTTTACTAATAAGTATTATTTTTATGCTTATTTTGCATTGAAATGTGCTTTGACAAATTTGGACAAAATACCTGCAGAACATCTGCAAATTTTAATGTCTCGTTGCAGAACATCGAATATAATTCTATTTCTGGGATGTCCACTTTTACCTACTTTAAAATGTTTCATTAATAAATTTAAAGTAAAACTGAACTAGTTTTGGATGAAATAATGAGTGTAACTTTTTCTCCCTGTATTATGTGTTATTGTAGAAGTAACATGTTATAAATAATGT
The DNA here is from genome assembly GCA_963930645.1 of Salticus scenicus. Classification (NCBI taxonomy): domain Eukaryota; kingdom Metazoa; phylum Arthropoda; class Arachnida; order Araneae; family Salticidae; genus Salticus; species Salticus scenicus. The sequence continues at coordinate 182,230,574 of OZ005659.1, forward strand.
ATTTAAGCAGTAATAAAAATTGGTAGCATTTTTTATTATTTATTTATTTTATTTTACAGTGCATTTTCAAAAGGTGCCTCGCCTAAACCACAAATACAAGGAAGAGGTATGTTTTTTCACTTATATTTTTACAAATGTTAGAGAATTTCTATATTTTTACATGTAATTAGGGCTGATTGTGTTCAAGTAATTTACCTGATTTCAGGTTTTTTTTTTTTATTATTTTTTTCCATTTTTGATACCAGAATATCAGTTTTTCTGGTAGTTAAATTAATAAGACCAAAATATGAATTTCATTTGACTTCTAAACCTAATTAAATTTAACATTTTTCATAATGGGAGGATTGGACCTCCCTATAGTAAATTATATGTTCTCTCTCTATATGAAAACTTTTTCTTTCTAAAATTTCAGATATTTTTTAATCAATTTACAATCACCCCTGCTCCTGCATGTAGTAATTAAAATGTCTTTACATTAAATATGGGGCAAAACTGTCTGTTAATGAGCAACGTGAAAATATTACAGGCAACTTATCTTTAAACAATTTTCTTGAATTCAATGTCTTGAAAATGTTTCTACAATTGCAGACAGCTTTTGACAGTTCTCCATCTCATTTGATTATCCAAATTTTAGTGGTTACTCATTTTACTTGATACTTTATAAAATATAACCAGTGTTTGCAAGAAACAATAAACATCATAACTACTTTTGATTTAGTACCTACTGTTTATGAAAATAGCAACCTGCAGATTTTCTTAATTTTGCACATGAATGTAATTGATATATATATATCTTTTGGCTGAATTTTGAATATTCCGTCAACTGATTACTCTTATATTCAGATACTGAAAAATAGTGCATTGCTGAATTCACAACAAAGAAAATTATTAGCAGTTAGGCTTCTAAATAAACACTTAAAATTTCTTAGATTGCAATATCATGGGATCTTTATTTGATCTCTTTAAAATTTCCTAGGTTGCAACATCATGTAGATTACACATGTGTTTTGTTAACTTGATTTTAAAGACATACATGTGAAAAAGCTTTTATCAAATGAACTCTCTGACAAGAAAGATAGGAGTGAAGCAGTAGGGAAAGGGCTATATTTCTTAAAATATAGATCCAATTAACTTAAAATTGAAAGATGTTTAAAATAAGGCAATTCAAATTAACAGTTGAGAAATTTTAATAAAAATACTTCAGGTTCAATAACAAAAATAATTGCTAATTTTGTTTCAGACAAACAGATAGAGAGTAATAATAAAGAATTTTCTTTTATTTAATCACTTAATTTCTTTTTATTAAATTATTGGTAACAAGAACAGTTTTTTTTTTTTTTTTTTTTTTTTTTATAGATATCATTAATTGTTTGTTATGATTAATGTAATTGATAATTTATTTTCTTAATTATTCTGAATAATCTGTATTTAATGATAATTAAAAGTAACAGTTATGTAAGAATTTCCATAGATTCCTAGACGAATTGCAGGGGTGAAACTTTTCAGGGGCTACCCTGAATTCAGGGTTTTTGAAATTTTTACTGTCTTTGAATTGAATGTTTAATTTGCCTTATAATGTATTATGAAGTGTGCAAATATCACTCAATATAAGTAGCCAGTAGAGGTCGAGATTCGCACCCGCCACGTGGCGACCTAATTTGAAAAAGTGGCAATCCAAAAAAATTGCTGTAATCGCCAATCAGACATGGGATTTGCCCGCGATTTCGCCGAAATCTGTGATTTCTTCCCAGCTAATTCGCGGAATTTTGCAAATTTTCTTCTGCTTTTAAAAAAAATCGCGGATATCGTCCGTTTTAAAAAAAGAAACCCCATTAATAATCGGCGATTAAATTCGCCACGAAAGCCACCCAATTCATAATCTTTCTCCATCCGCAACATAAATGCCAATATTCATTTTAAACTTGCTTAATGAGATTCTAGAATCTATAAAGAAATAGAATTGTTAAATATTTCTAGCTCATGTAATTATTTTTTTTCCCTCCCCCATTTTCTTATCTCTAACTAGTGATCAGGTGTTCTGCAGAATTCTTTTGTTTCCCAGTCTTTCTCCATCCACAACATAAATGTCAATATTCATTTTAAACTTGGTTTGTTAGATTCTAGAAGTAGAACTGAAATAGTTTAATATTTCCTACCCATGTAATTAATTTTTACTCCCCCTCCCCACACACACATCCAGATAGTGATCGTGATTAATTCTTTAAACAATAAAGAGATTAGAAGTGTTCAATATTTCTTGCATATGTAATTCATTCATTACTGAACTTGATAAATCTACTTATTTTTTCTCAATTTAAATATTCATATTTACTATCTATTCCAAATATTTAAAGTTTAAACGAGGGAAAAAATATTTTTCAGGTAGAACATTTTTTTTCTAAATCAATTTAAGAAAATTAATACTCAGTTGGTTTTATGCATATTAGAAACTGATAATTAACTACTGTAGCTTTTTAAATATGTATGATTAATGTACATAAATAAAAATCATATTTTATATTTGATTTTTTTTTTTTTTTTTTTTTTTTTTTTTGTTGACATAGAATTTTAATAAGGTTTTACGTGGATATAAAACTTATTGCGATAATATTAAAGAATTGTTTTGTGCAAATGAAAAAAATCCTGAAATTTTTAATGTAGATAGAAAGATATATATATATGTAACTGTTTAGGTAGTTAATTTATTAAAAGTGACATTATCAATGTTCAATCAATTAACCAAACAATCATGTTAGCAAAAAATTTTCAACTAATTTTAGCAATTGCATGTCTGTTAATATAATTAAATCTCAGATAATATGCCAAAAAAGATTTTTGCCCCCTCCCCCCTTTTTCCCCCAGACTCAAAATAATTTTGTTTTCTTCTAATGCTAATCACATCTATTTTTCATATGGCGATGTCACACTAGGTGAAATTTATTAAATGAATCAAATTTTTATATTTATCTTTCAATAAGACAAAGTAAATATTCTTGCAAAACACGAATTGTGTATCAGAAATAACATTTTGTTAGTGTGTCATCATTATAGCCTGCTGTTTTCTGTATTAAAATGAAATTAATACTTAACTACGACAGTCCATATATTTTTCCTCATTACTAAAACTTTAAAATCTTCTTTCTAATACTATAGTTATTAATAGCATTTAAAAGTTGCATTATATGCTACTATAATTACTCTATATGTTTATAAAACTCACTCTTAAAATACTAATAAGAATAAAATCATAAACACTCAAAGGAAATTCAAACAAGATCATATCTTCTCTCAAAAGAAGAATCATTTTACAATGATTTGATTTCTCAGCCAATTTTGTCTTTCTCCCACATGCTTTCATTTCAGATATTGAAAATTTTAAGCTCAAGAAGTATGAAAGTTTTAAAAAAATATATTTATTTTCAAACAATAATTAAAGTGCATAATTTTTTTCTTTTAATTATTATTAAAATAATACAATAAATGCCACTATTTCTTAATTTTCCAACCATATCATCTGTGTTTTATGCCTTTATATAGTATAAATATATCTTTTTTAATTATGTGTGTGAATATCAGATATAACATCGACTCGCGAGTGGCCACTGAGTTAATCATGTTCAGTGGCCACTGGCCACTTACAAAAATTGTAAGTCTTGACCTCTAGTAGCCAGCCATATGATATATCATTAATAAATCTCCCCTCTCTGCATGCAAGGAACAGTTTTCAGGGTTTTTGGTAGCTAGGTACTTTCACCCCTGGAATTATTTAGGATCTGACTAAATTGAATACTTGGTAATCGCTGTTCCTCACTCTCAAAAAACATAGCACATAGATTTTTAAAGCTGTGCTCCTATTTTATACATTTTAAACAAAGGTGGAAATTAGAATAGGGGAGTCGGTGTAAATGGCTTCTGATTATTACTTTCATTACCTGATTACTGCAGGTAATTGGAAGGTCTCCTGAGACAAAAAATTGGTTTTTGGCAGTTGGTCAGTGTATGTGTGTGTATAGGGGGGGGGGGGAGGTGATCTGACTGACTATTATAACTAATAGAGACAGAATGATGGAACTTCAGAGTTGAGACAAGTCTGGTGTACAGATGAATTTTCCAACTTTTTTTATTTTATGCCATTTATTATGCCATATTAACTCCCTTTTAGATATTCTTTCATATGTAATTGTTTTCCAGTCAACAATTGTGTATGCAAAGTTTTGGTGATAATTTCTCAAAAATGTCTAATAATTTTCTTAAAAATTGCTATGTAAACCAGGGTTGGCTTTTTGACGTCAAAATGTGGTTTTCGACATGACGTGTCGAAAACTGTCAAAAAGTGTCAAAAACCTCAGGTAATAATCTTATTAAAAGTATTTTATTGTAAATCAAGATACAAAACAGTAAATCACAATTTACAGTGAACTATGTTTAACACGAAAACGCTTAACACAAAAAATCAGTTACCACGAAATGATATAGCGGTCCAGACAGTATACTATGCTATTTAATACGTTTCTCTTATCTTTTAACGCAAAAAAAATTCGCTTTCGATCTTCAATGGTATGTTTGCCACAACAGATATACCAATATTTTAATTTATTCCAAACCATTTTTAGACCACCTTTATTTCCATACCACTTTTTTTTTTAAGAGTAATTTTTTCTAATTTTATCGTAGTTACAAATCAAAGGAAAATAGTCTATAAATAAAGTGGGGTGGATTGAAGGAAGGACTAAAAATGCTCCGCAATAAAATAAAATGTTGCTAACTATGCTACAATATGTTGCCTTTGATGATCATGTGTTTACAGCACCAACAATGAGAATTTTGACATCGTTCATCATTAAAATGTTTCCATTTATTAGGGCTGTGCTGATTAATCGGTTCGGTTAATCGATCAGTGCTTAGTCCCGATCAATTTTTTTTTAATAGAGTTAATTGGATTGATTAATTCGATTAAAAATTGTGGAGGTGTGGACGTAAATCATCTCAAATAGCAGAGTGGCAATGTTAAAACTCAATAAAAACAGAGCTGTCTTTAAAATAAAACTTTATTAAAGAAAAACATAAAATTTGTGTACTTTCACAACAACTTCAATATAATCCACATAATTCCATCTTGGCTTCAGAGTAACTTACAAGATACTTAATTTTAGTTTAACTTCCATTAAAACATAACTTTAGTAAATCGTTTTCATACATTATGAAATCCTGCAACATAGTTCAAAAGAAAAATTTAACAAGAGGAAAAATAATTTGTCTCACAATTTAACGTATTATCTCCATTAGCAGGAACTTAGTTATCCAGGCAGTTAATCTTTTAGCCCTATATAACTTCATTTCTAAGGGGAAAATTAGAACAAAAAAAAAAAAAAAAAAAAACCCTCCCTTATGGCATTACCACGGCTATTTAAATCTACAAAAACATTACATATTAGCATAGTGGTGTTGCCATAGCATATTAACCCCTTCCACTCCAGGGACGTACGTGCGTACGTCCTAGTGTTAATGGCTATTAATACCATGGACGTACGTGCATACGTCCAAAGAAAGTATACAATACAATAAGCCCAACGTTGTAGTGGTATGAGAGAGAGTTATTTTATTTGTCATATGGTATTTTGAAATTGTATTTTCATTACTGACAACTAGTTGGCGTTAGTAGTCTCGGTGACCTATTAGTTTTGGCTACGCCAGTTGTTTCGTGATTTCTCGCGGCTGCTGTTGTGTGTAATTTTCGCTGCTCGATTTTGTGTGTTTTGCCGGTGTTTGAAACTGTGAATAATGTCTGATTCTAGTGATTCGGATAGTGATTATATCCCCGATTATGACGAACTTGAAGATTCCAATGATGACTTTACAACAAGTAAAGACGGCGAAAGCGATGACAGTGATGATGAACCACTTACAGCAGGTGACTGGAAATTTATGTCGGATCCTTTTGCCGATGCACGTCCTGAGCAACTGCCTGAACTGAAAAGGGACTTCACAACAAAATGCACATTGTTATTTCGTTATATATTGCATTATTTCAAAACTATAATCTGGTATTTCACATATTTACACTACAGCTAGCCTGGAGCGGAAGGGGTTAATGAACTTGTTGCAAAATTTCATGCAAATTTAACTTTAAATTAATTATATATTCAAAAATAAATTACTTATGAAAATATCTTTGTTTAAGCATTAATAAATTAATTATACATAAAGCTCAAAAGAAAAAAAACTATATATGGAAAAAATTAAGGAGTAGCGATCGCAAAATATATTGCTGTATCGCATCTTGCGATTGCTAAACTAGATTGGCAACTCGGAGGGAAATGGAGGGAAGGAAATTCAAGATGTCGATGTAAACAAACAATAAACTTTAGCACATGTAAGAAAATAAGGATTTTTTTTTTTTTTTTTTTTAATGGTAATCAAGTGGGAAATAACTTCTAATGTGCTCTACAAAAATTTTCAAAATCCGATTAAAAATTTCAAATTACAAATTAAAGTAAAAATGCTGTTCCGCCTACAAAGTATTTTTTTGCATATTTTGCTAACAAACGTTCTAAGAAACATCCAATGAAAAAGCAAAAATAAAAAATAAAAATAAATAAATAAAACCTCACAAAAGAAGTTGTTGCACTTTTGTTGATAGAGAAACAGGAGAGGACAGTTATTAAACAAAATGCCGCTCCATGTGCATGCTGGAGCAACAATACCTCAGTGGCGTAGCGCGCGGGGGGCAAGGGGTGCGCTTGCCCCGGGCGCAAAATTTTACAGGGCGCCTGTTGATATAGTTTAAAGTTTCTAATTATGAAATTAAAATTAATTATAGGGTGTAAATTGAAGTATAATAAAATAGTTTCTATAAATATAAATGTTTTCCCAGATCTCTTATAAAATTTAATTTCACTTTACAATATTGTTTTTATAATATTGCCTGTGTTACCTTACCTGCAGTGGTTGTCAGTACTGCTGTTCTGCAGTTTGTTTGTAAACAAACAAGATGGCTGCCATGCCATAGTGGGTGTTTCTATGCAGAGCTGACCTGATGCACTGAATCATGTGTTAGCTAGTGGTTGTGAGTTAACTGCATGCCATAACTGTATGAGCTCTTTATTTGTTAACTGCAAACTTAACTGTTTTCTTTTTTTTGGTTCCTGAATAAGTTTTTGACTGTGACCTACATCTGTTTTGATATTGTATATATGTGCATGCTGAAGAGTTGGAACTAGTGGTTTTAGATTGTGCCAACATGTATTAAAATTGAATTAGTTTTTTTGCTCAAGTTGGGCAAAGTGGAACAAGCTGTCAGCCATGTTGGTTTTATTATGAAGTAAATTGGCTGCCATGTTGTTTTCAGTCAGAATGCAAGCTTCAGCTGCCATATTTGTTTCATGAAGATGGCTGCTGGTCAGCCTATGATAATTATAAAGATGAGCTTGTTTTTTAATTTAGTTATCTATTTTTATATTAACTTGTTCATTGTTCATTATTGTAATAAATTAATATTTATGTTAAAAGTCCAGCCTGATAATTTGTTTTAAACATCACTTCAATTTGTTTACATTCTGAAACATATCAAGTAGACAGGTGCTTATCCCTAACAGTAGTAGCAGAGCGTGGTTCACTGTCTACATGAAGATTGATTAATAGAAAGTGAAGTTGTTTTGGAAAATAATGGCTGGTGAAAATTTATCCATGTCTTTCCCAAAGTTGGGCCAAGAAAATTTTAAGTCTTGGACATTTAATGTTAACATGTTGTTATGCAGTAATGGACTAAATGAATTTACATCCAAAAGTGAGAAGCAAGAATTAGTTGGTACTGAAGCAGTGGATGAAGAAAAGAAAAAGTTAAGGTCACAGAAAGCTCTAGCTTTAATTTGTTTAAGTATAAATGAAGATATAAAGAACATAGTGTATGAAGCAACTGATCCATATGAGGCATGGAAATTGTTGAAGGCTGTGTATGAGCCATCATCCAGAGCTCGTGTTGCTGCTTTAAGAAGAAAATTTATGCAAATAAAATTTAGGCCAGCTGAAACCATGAACTCTTACATCAATAGAGTGTTAGAAGCTGTTAGAGATTTAGAAGAGGTTGGAAAGGTAGTGCCAGATGATGAGGTGGCATATCAAGTTATTGAAAACTTGCCAACAACTTATGAGACTTTGATAATGCAGTTGTATCAGTTGTCAGACAAGGAGTTTACAATTAATGGAATTCAACCTTTCCTTTTATCTGAATATGACAGACAAATGAATAAATCAGCTAAAACGCCTGATGTTTTTGAAAATAGAGCTCTAATGTCTTCAAGCAGTGCTAAGCCTGACTTACGCAAGTGTTACCGGTGCGGAATGCAAGGCCATCTGATCAGAGACTGCAAAGAAAATATCCCTAATTTTTCCCAAAGGCGAAGCCGACGAAAATTCCAGAAGAAAGGTCGCCCTCCCGCCCAGCCTGAATCTAGAGGTGCTCATTTTGTGGCAGCTTTAGTAGCTGAAAGTGGATCTGCAGAATTTCTACTGGATTCAGCTGCCACTGACAGTTTCTGTAACAACAAGCTTCTGTTTTCTAATTTCAGGCCTATCCAGAGCAAAGCCAGTATAGCAAGAGGCACTGTGGAGATTTGTGGCATTGGAGATATTGAAATTGAGGTAGAACAGGGTACGACAACTAGGCAGGTAACACTTTCAAATGTTTATTATTCTCCTGCTATGGTTAGGAATCTTATATCAGTAAGGTGTTTAGCTGAAATGAATTTTAATATTTGTTTTGATAGTGTTTCTGCCACTTTGACTTTGAATAACCAATTGTTTTTAAAAGTACCTATGATCGATAAATTTTATGTTTTAAAAGCAAAATGCTTAATTTCACCTGAAGCTCATATTGCAAGTAGTAACAATAAGTTAAGATTATGGCATGAACGTTATGGCCATTTAAATTGTAAGAATTTAGTTGAATTTTCTAAAACTGAAAATGTATTGGGGTTAGATACACTAAAAGGAGAAGTACTTAATTGTGAAACATGTAACTTTGCTAAAAGTGCAAGAGCTAGTTTTCCTCCTTTAGATGAAATAAAAACAAAACAAATTCTAGACCTTATACACCTTGATCTTTGGGGTCCTTCTCCAGAAGCTTCTATGGGTGGAGCGAGATATTTCTTGAGTGCGATTGATTTTTCGCGATATGCTTTTGTCTATATCCTTAAAAACAAAAATCAAGCTTTTGAGTATTTTCAAAGATTCAAGGCTTATGTAGAAAGGCAGACAAGCAGGAAAATTAAGCGAATAAGGACTGATTGTGGGTTAGAGTTCTGTGCAGACTATTTTGAGTCACATTTGACTGAAGTGGGAATTAAGCATGAAAGGACTAATGTGTACTCGCCAGAAATGAATGGAGTCGCAGAACGATACAACCGTACCTTAATGGAGGGAGTTAGATCAATGTTAGTACAGGCTAATTTACCACCTAGTTTATGGGCAGAACTCGTTGAAACTCACAATTACCTGAGAAACAGATTTCCACATAACAAATTGGGAGGCAAAGCTCCATTAAATGTGTGGCTCGGTAGAAAATTTTCAATACGCCATTTACGGGTCATTGGAAGTGTCGCTTTTGTTCATGTTCCTAAAAGGTACAGGAATAAATTAGAAAAAAGATCTAAGAAAGGTATTCTTATAGGTTACGGGTCACGAACAGTGGGTTACAGGATTTGGTACCCAGGGACTACTGAGGTTCAGGAAACAAAGCATGTTAAAATTATTGAGGGGGATCTTTACAGGAAAGCAATGACCCAAGAGCAGGAATATGTGTCTTTTACATTAGATCAAACTAGTGAGTCTGAGAATAGTAGAGAGGGGGAGATAGGTGCTAGAAGTCCATCAATTGAAGACTGGAAACGTGTGGAAGTTGTTAGGAAATCTGGGAAAACAGCAGGTAAAATAGATGTTTATTACTATCCAGAAGAGAAAGTGCGTTTAAGGAGTAAAAATGATATTGAAGATTATTGTAAACGAAAGGGGCTGGTTTATAACCCTGATAATTTTGATTTTAAACCTGTAGGCCAGTTAGATATTTCCTCAGATTTACCTGTAGAAAATGCACAAACCCCCACTGAAAGTGAAGAACTGGAGTCTAGTATTGAGGCATACTGTGTAGAAGTAAAAACCCCCACAAATTATAGTGAATCCCAGAAATTACCTGAAAGAGATAAATGGACAGAGGCTATGAAAACTGAGCTGGAAACCCTTAATGATAGAAATGTGTATGACTTAGTACCACGACCTGAAAAGAGTAAAGTCTTGGGAGCTAAATGGGTTTATACGGTTAAAAAGGATGCTTTAGGAAAAATTAGAAAGTTTAAAGCAAGATATGTAGCTCAAGGATTTAGACAAGTAGAGGGAGTGGACTATTTTGACACATTTTCACCAGTTATATCTTTTTCATTAGTAAGGTTCTTTTTTGTGACACTAGTTGTTTTTAAAGGTTGGATTTGTGAACATTTAGATATAAAGGGGGCATATCTATATGCAAAATTGTCAGAGCTCATATATGTTGAACAACCTGAGGGTTTTATTAAAAATGATAAGAAAAATTATGTTTGGAAACTAAATAAGGCATTATACGGACTGCACCAGGCAGGGCATGAATGGTTTTATGAACTTAATAATACTTTTATAGATCTTGGTTTTTACAAAGTTGAAAATTGTAATTGTATTTACATTTTTAAATCAAAAGTAGTAGTTTTAGTGTATGTTGATGATTTGGCTGTGTTTGCAGAAAATAAAAGTGTTTTGCATGAGGTAATAGAACTTATACAATCAAAGTATGAACTTAAATTGTTAGGAACAATTAGACAGTTTCTAGGTGTAAACTTTGAAGAAAGAGATGGTGTATATTACCTACATCAAAAAGATTATATTGAGAAACTTGCTCAGATTTTTGACATACCAAAAATTAAATGTAAATTGCCCTTAACTCCTGGTGTCATGTTAAATGCAGCTGGTGTTGATGAACAAGCTGAAAATGTTCCTTATCGGAGATTGATAGGATGTCTGCTGTTTCTTGCCTCAAGATCTCGACCTGATATTCAATTTGCTGTGATAGCTTTAGCCCAGTTTTCCGGAAACCCATCTTATAGTCATTGGAAATATTTAAATCAGGTTTTACAGTATGTAGTTGACACAAAAGACTTAGCAATGAATTTATCTAGAACCTCAACTTGTGTTTTAAATATTTACTCAGATGCTAGTTGGGCCTCCTGTATTATTGATAGAAAATCTGTATGTGGTTATTGTGTATTTGTAGATGAAGTACCCATTATCTGGAGTGCTGCAAAACAAAAATGTACAGCTCTCTCGAGTATGGAGGCTGAGTATATAGCGTTGTCTGATTGTGTAAAAGAATTGTGTTGGTTACTTGGGATAATTGAAAATTTTTCTTTCTTGAATTTAATCTCAAATAAGCCTGTTATTCATTGTGACAATCAAAGTACTATTAGCTTTTCTAAGAATCATATAGAAAATTGTAGGACAAAATATATCAATACCAGACTTTACTTTGTAAAAGAAAATTTAGATAAATTTAGTTTAATATATGTACCTGGTAACACAAATGTCGCAGACATGTTCACGAAGGCTTTACAGGGTGATAAATTTTTGTATTATAGAAATTATTGTTTGGATAATTAGAGATTCTGGGAAAAAGGGGGCATTTGTTGATATAGTTTAAAGTTTCTAATTATGAAATTAAAATTAATTATAGGGTGTAAATTGAAGTATAATAAAATAGTTTCTATAAATATAAATGTTTTCCCAGATCTCTTATAAAATTTAATTTCACTTTACAATATTGTTTTTATAATATTGCCTGTGTTACCTGCAGTGGTTGTCAGTACTGCTGTTCTGCAGTTTGTTTGTAAACAAACAAGATGGCTGCCATGCCATAGTGGGTGTTTCCATGCAGAGCTGACCTGATGCACTGAATCATGTGTTAGCTAGTGGTTGTGAGTTAACTGCATGCCATAACTGTATGAGCTCTTTATTTGTTAACTGCAAACTTAACTGTTTTCTTTTTTTTGGTTCCTGAATAAGTTTTTGACTGTGACCTACATCTGTTTTGATATTGTATATATGTGCATGCTGAAGAGTTGGAACTAGTGGTTTTAGATTGTGCCAACATGTATTAAAATTGAATTAGTTTTTTTGCTCAAGTTGGGCAAAGTGGAACAAGCTGTCAGCCATGTTGGTTTTATTATGAAGTAAATTGGCTGCCATGTTGTTTTCAGTCAGAATGCAAGCTTCAGCTGCCATATTTGTTTCATGAAGATGGCTGCTGGTCAGCCTATGATAATTATAAAGATGAGCTTGTTTTTTAATTTAGTTATCTATTTTTATATTAACTTGTTCATTGTTCATTATTGTAATAAATTAATATTTATGTTAAAAGTCCAGCCTGATAATTTGTTTTAAACATCACTTCAATTTGTTTACATTCTGAAACATATCAAGTAGACAGGTGCTTATCCCTAACAGCGCCAAATACTGTTTTTATAAAAAACTAAAAATGATCATTGTGACAAATTTATGAATTTTTACAATTTTATCCTTAGGTTTCTTGATGAAAATGAAAACATTTTTAGGCGCATCATAGCTTTAAATTATTCCCCCGGTGATTATTATAATGTGGGTGCGAACTTTAAATGAACTCTCCTCTTATTTTTACATCTTATATTCATAAATTGGCCGAGCGCTGTTGTCAAAGTTTCTACTGACGTTGAGCTCTACGCCTCTATACATTCATAGTATGGCAATGACTGTAAGCGGCGGCCCTTCTTATTTCGCGTCCATAAAGCGCTAATATGCTGATCATTATAACAAAAGCCTATCCAATAGTCAGATACTGGACCCTTTGCGTCTGTAATTTGTTAATTCAGAAATTAATATAAAAGGGTCATCACTTATATTAAAGCCATAAACCTTTTTATTCATAGATAACAGATGTAATTTTTTATAATTAGGAAAAAGGAAAGTATTGACGACTGGAAAGGAAGTAATTGTATTTTATGAACAAATTGCGAATTTATAAATAGCTTTTGAATCATTTATAAATATAGTTTTTTCTCTGTACATATTAACTCCATAATCACGGACGAAAACGAAAGCCACTAATATCCAAGAAGGTCTTCTGTTGAGGCTAGGAGAAGGGAAGTGCCTAATTTGAACTTGGGTCGTACTCGCCAACTTAGCGGTTCTGATTTTTCCGTGGTTCACTGAAACTTGCGAGAATGCGGGTTAGGATCTCTTAGAAAGGCAGCCCCTTGACGGCCATGTATGCAGGCCTAGGATTCTCACACAGTCAATTTGCTTTAACACTTACACCATCACCGGAAGGAGGGGGGCGCATTATTTTGAACTGCCCCGGGCACTCCAAACCTACGCTACACCACTGCACTACCTGTCTGCAGCCTTCTACAGAAAGTGTTGGCTAGGGTAATAGTATTCTCAGAAACAAGAAGCTTTCAAAAAATAGAAATGCTAAAAAAAAATAAAGAAAGAAAAGAAAAGGAGGAATTGAGATTTCTACTATCCCTCTGATAAGGGAAATGTCAACAGAGTTTCACAATATCTTCAAGCGTTTATTGTCTGTTCAGAATTGCTGATAGTAACTGTTGAAACAGAAAATAAAATACTGTGTTCTAGTCCGAAGTGACAAAGAAGTACTAAAATATAGAAATTTGAGATTTTTATGATAAGGAATTTTGAGAATTCATTTAAAAATAGTGACAAGCGAGATAAACAAGGCCTGCAAATATATAACTAAAATATGTGTAAATTCATTTGTTTCTTTCAAAATTAATTGAAAAATTAATTTATTTAAAAAAAAAAAAAAAAAAAAATCAGTAAGTGAAGATATTTATATAAAATTTAAAGTCACCAATTATTATTCTGAAAATTTATTTAAACTTCAGCTATGAAACAGATATAATTGATTACACAAAACTTTTTGGGGGAAAAAAAAAAAAAAAAATTCTCAGTCAAACTTATGAATAATATATATATATACACACACACACACAATATGAGTTTTATTCATCACTGAAATAAAATTATATAAAGAAAAATGAAAATCGATTAATGAACTACAATTAACCCAGTTAAATGGTAGGGGTGGGGTTCGATTAAGAGTTTTATGTAAATTTTGATGACGAATCTGGCAGCTGAATCAACGACACAGTTCCTGTCTACTCTGTTTCAGAAATGATGAAAATAATGAGTATCTGCAGTTATTTAGATGCACATTCGAATTCAGAAATGAATATAACAATGTGTAATCTCGATCAATTTTTGAACAATATTGTGCTGAAAAAGACAGTAAAAGACATCTGATTTATTTAAATCAAATTGGAGTGTAAAGGTTGATATTTTTATTTATTACCAACTATGTGAAAAATACCAGAGCTGGGAATTGAACCCGGGCACCTCCGCTTAACGCACGGATGCTCTACCACTGAGCTACCCTGGCTGACAACCAGCTAGGCACTTCTCACATAATATACGTTGGCAAAGTCACCGAGTCTGCAAACACAGATATATCAGGTGAGACAATAATAATCATAGCACAACTCCATAGACCACGAGATTTCAATTTAGAAATTTTTATTCATGAATTCATCAACCGTAAATATTTATTTAAATCAAATTGGAGTGTAAAGGTTGATATTTTTATTTATTACCAACTATGTGAAAAATACCAGAGCCGGGAATCGAACCCGGGCACCTCCGCTTAACGCACGGATGCTCTACCACTGAGCTACCCTGGCTGACAACCAGCTAGGCACTTCTCACATAATATACGTTGGCAAAGTCACCGAGTCTGCAAACACAGATATATCAGGTGAGACAATAATAATCGTAGCACAACTCCATAGACCACGAGATTTCAATTTAGAAATTTTTATTCATGAATTCATCAACCGTGAATATTTATTTAAATCAAATTGGAGTGTAAAGGTTGATATTTTTATTTATTTTGAATAAATAAATGAAGAAAAATGAAACTATTAGATGCTTTTCTCAAAATACTATTTATACTAGCGAGCTTCGCCCGCTAGCGGGTCAGTATTTTCAAATGAATCACTAAAATTAATGAATCACTAACAGTAACTTTTAGTGTTAAGAAAAGAAATTTAAAAAAAAAATCATTTCTGATTGGGTAAAAAGTCGGTCCGGGTCCAAATAAAATTTGATTTCTCAAATCAAATTTTTATTCTTAAGAAAAGAAAATTTAAAAAATCATTTCTCATCAGGTACAAAGTCGGACTGGGTCCTCACTGTCTACGGCAGCTGTTAGCTGGTGTGAAGTAGATCCAAGGCTAAGTGAATTAGCAGAGGAGCTACTCTAGACATAAACACCAGCTTAACAACATTTAAAGTTAATTAAATGAATTTGATAAAATGGAAGCTAGAGTAAGTAAATATGCTGAAAGATAAATATGTAGAAATTGTTAAATAAATGACCATAACAAATTTTAATTTAATTTGTGTTTTAATTGAAACAATAAATTCAACAAAAAGTTTATATAAATATAACAATAAGTTTATATGAATAACAATAAGATAATTGAAGTAGACAAATACTTTTTATATATAACAAACATACCAAAGCAGATGCTGGATGACAAACAAGGTGAGTACGAAGACAATATTTAACATCTTTTTATTTCCCATATAGGTTGCAGAAAAAAACTACTACGTGCCATTAGAAAGAAGCTGGTGACACTTATGTAGAAGACGTGACGTTCTTGTTTCCACTTGTTATTGTCGCGATATGAACACCTATAAATTTCATTTAAATTTCGAACTCACAAAAAGGATTAACGTGAGTTATAACTAACTAAAAATGAAAAGATTTTATTTGAATATAAGAAATAAACGCCACATATTACGGCGACATCTTATGAAGCCGGCATCGGCGAAAAATGAACAATGGCAGGGGCAAGAGCACAAGCAAAAGCAAAGGCAACCACGAACACCCACTACCATCGCCGTTCGCTATTTATAGTTTCGCGGGAGAAACGAAGTGATCTTCCGGACGTACGTCACGGCATGCGCCGACGCGGCGCGTGCGTAGACTTCGGCTATCGTTCTTAGAGATGTTTTATGCAAATTTTTGAAACTCGGCTCAGTCGGAACTTCCGGAAGGTTAGCTATTGTTTACGTTTCGCGTTTGAAAAATTAAGATGGATGATTTAAATTTGAAAGCTCCTTAATATAGCATTTCATTGAACGATATATTTATTTTCCTGGTAAGTAGAAAATATATTAAAAGGAAATTAGGATTTTTAATAAGTGTTTAATTTTATTTCAACTAACGTTTTTTTTTCTTTAAGCTTTATTTTAAGAGTGATTAATTTTTAATATATTTAATTAGCATAACGATAAGAAAAAACGGGAAACTATAGGTTTACTATTAACAAGGCCCCCCCTCTTATCGTTTGCACTTTTAAGCTTAAGAAAGTTAATAAAAAAAACATCCAGCAAAACTTTGCACAAATTACATAATCATACTACTGTGACTAATCAGTTTAACAGTTTCTTCAGAACTAAAAAAACAATTAGGTTTAATCTTCAGCTGCACAGCAACAGAGATCAATATCTGGATAGAGGTGATTTACAAAACAATTTGTTTTTGAAACACAAATAACATATACCTGTTTACTCAAACCTCTCCTCCAGTTTTGAAAAGATTTTTAACATGCTCTTTTTAAAAAACTGTAGAAAAGAAATTCATACAATGAATTATTTGTATAATAAGTTTAACAACAAATATAACATGAGTATAATCACATTCAATATTATAAATATATGTATAAACACAATTCTTCCTTACAATATAAAAGTATAAATTACATACAAATACTTAACAAAAAGAACAGAATGGATTATTTCGGGAATGGAGAGGAGAGAGAGAGAGAGATTAACAAAAAATTGCTGTGAGCAATTGAATAAACAAAAATTGACTTACTGTCAAAAGAAGAATGAGAAATTAAAATTCTCAAAAAAAACTTCCAGCCTAAACCTGGAAAGATTTTGCTTAACTTGCAAAATTTGAATTTTTTTTTTCCTGAATTCAAGGAAACATTTGAATTCATAGAAAAGTTTAAATTTTTGAATTCATAAATTTTGAATTCCTAAAAAAAAGTTGAATTCATTAAGGATTTGAATTCATAAAAAAAATTTTTAGAAAATTTACATTTTTAAATTTTATAAATTCATAGAAAAATTTGAAATTGAAAATTTAAGATTAACTTTTGAAACATTTTCGAAGAAAAGATTTTTCACAAATTTTTGTAATTCAAATTTAGTTTGTGGCTTAGTAAATATGTCAGCCAAATTTAATTTGCTACGAATGAAAACTAATTCAAAAATATTTTTGATAACAAGATCTCTAATAAAATATAGTTTGACCTCTATATGTTTGCTTCTATTGTTCTCTATAGGAGATTTAATAAAGTCTATAGCAGCCATATTGTCAATTAGTAATTTTGAGATTTTCTTATTTTTTATAATCTTCATGTTTTGGCATTCTTCTAGAATTCGATCTAGCCAGACAATTTCTTTTGCTGCTTCTGTAGCGGCAATGAACTCAGATTCCATAGTGGATAAACTAACAGCCTTCTCTTTAAAGGTCCTCCAACTGATGGGGCTACTGCCTAGAAATACTATTTGTCCACCTATGGATGTCCGATCATCACGATTTGAAGCAAAGTCGGCGTCTGTGTAGGCTATGATCTGTGAATCAGCACATGAAAGTTTTAATTTTAATTGGCTTGTTTTCTTTACATATCCCAGTAGTTTGATCAACCCATTCCAGTGATGAATTCCTGGATTCGATTGGAATTGGCTATAGATATTGACAGCATATGCTATATCAGGTCTTGTTCTGTTAGATAAATATGATAAACACCCTAGAATATTGCGATATGGATATTTTGTCATTTCTTTGGTTTCTTCTTCGGTTTGAGGACAGCTTGATTTTGAGTAAATACAGCCTTTGCTGATTGGTAAGGATGAAATTGGAGGGTTAAAACTATTAAAACGACTGCATATTTCTTGAATATAGCTTTCTTGATGAATGAATAGCTTTGAGTCAATTTCAACAAATTCCACTCCAAGTAGTTTCTTTGTCCTTCCCAAAATTTTTAATTTGAATTTTTGTTTTAAAACATTAATGGCTTCCTCTAAAAACATTTTACTTTTACCAAATAAAACCATGTCATCAACATATAATAATAGGATAACTTGAAATTTGAATGTATAAACACAGTTGCAAGAAGTAAATTTAATAAAACCGATATTTGATAAAACTCTGTCAATTTCGTAAAACCATGCTCGTCCACTTTGGTGAAGGCCATAGAGAGCTTTGTCGAGCTTGCAAACTAACTTCTCTTCTCCTTGTTTAATAAAACCAGGTGGTTGCTGCATGTATATTTCATCTTCTAGCGGAGCATATAGGTATGCGCCAGTGACATCACATTGTACGTGATTCCACTTGTGTTGCACTACCAAAAGTGAAAAGAAAAAACGAATTAGATCGAAGTTTATAACAGGACTAAAAGTTTCTTCGTAACTCTCGCCTTTTACTTGAGCGTAACCTTGAGCTACAAGCCTTGCCTTGAATTTAGCAATTCGACCTTCTTCATCTCGTTTTATTGCATATACCCAGCGACATCCAATTATTTGCTTATTTTGAGGAGGTTTTACAAGATGCCAAACCTTTCGTTCTTGGATGGTTTTTATTTCGGTTTTCATTGCTTCTAGCCATTCTTGAAACTGGTCTGATTTTTGGGCTTGCTTGAAAGTTCTTGGTATAATTAATTCTAGTCAAGAGGAATTATGACAAAAATTAGCACTTGTGTCTGAGTCAGATTCTTCTATTGGAGTGAATGAAAATTTAGTGGGGTCATACTTGATTTTGTTTTCTTGGCAATATTTTCTAACGTCTCTATGGGATCTTAATCTTGTTCTTGTATTTTCGGGATAGTAGTATACGTCTGTTCTGGATTTATCTCTTCTTAAAACTTGTTTTCTTTCAAACTTTATGTTTTTTAATTGAGATGATTGAACAGGTTTTTCATCATCTGAGGATTCCTCAGTGTCAGATAATTCAGACGGTACGCTGGACCCTATTTCAGGAGTTTCGTCAACAGCCTCTTCATCAGAATCATCGTCACTATCCTTTGGAAATACATCTTGAATTGTGTAATGCTGGTTGATGGTGCCCAGCACTGCTCCACTTGCTTCTGTTTTGAACAAACGATCTTCTTTAAAGGTCACATTTAAAGATTCTACTATTTTATTTTGCTCTGGGATCCAAATACGGTATCCTCTTGTATGGTGTGCATATCCAACTAGATAACCTTTCACAGCTTTTGGATCCAGTTTCTGTCTTCTTTGTTTTGCCAGTCCTACATAAGCTACACATCCAAATGGTTTAAGGTGTCTGATTGATGGTTTTCTTCCACCGTACAATTCAAATGGTGATTTTTCAAAATCTTTATGGCATAGTCTGTTCCAGGCATAATTGAAATGTGAAACGGCTTCTGGCCAAAAACAAAAGTCTAAACCACTTTCATATAATGATGTACGGGCTCCATTAATAACAGTTTGGTTATAACGTTCAATAGCACCATTTTGTTCTGGCGTGAACGTGTTTGTTAGTTCATGTTTGATGCCTTTTTCCTGACAAAATGTTGAAAATTCTTTGTTGACAAACTCTGTTCCATTATCTGAGCGGATAGCTATTAAAGGTTTACCTATAAATTTTTCTGCCCTTTTGATGTGATTAATTAAGGTTTCAGCTACTTCAGATTTTTGGACTATAGGATAAATGAATACTTTACGGGAATAATCGTCCATGATTGATAGAAAATATCGTTCTCCATGTTTGCCTCTTACTTGACATGGTCCCCAAACATCTGTATATAACAGTTCTAAGGGTCTCTTGGATCGAACAAAGTTTCTGTATTTAAATGAAGTGCGTTTAAATTTATTCAACCTGCAATCTTCACAAAAAAATTCTGTATATCCCTTTAAGAATGGTAATCCCTTTGCACCCCTCTTATTACTTGTATGCGTCAAAGTTTGAGGATTTACATGAGCGCATCTCTTATGCCACAGGTTTAGAACTTCCTGTTCTTTTGAAGATGTTGTGGAGGCTTCGAAAGTTACATGTTGTTTTATAGATTTTGGGATTTTTGCTTGGACACGATAAACACCACTTTTTAATTTTGCTCTGAACATTATATTATCATTGGACGTAATTTTGACTTCGCCTCTTCCCCCAATAAACTGTAGACCTTCTTTGTCAAGTTGTGGCCCTGATATAAGGTTTCTCCTAAGCTTTGATGAATACATCACTCCCTTTAAAGTAAAATTTCTTTGGCCAAAACGCAATTTAATGTCTCCTTTTCCTTCGATTGGCAAAGTGAAGCCTTCCATGGCTACAGCCATTTCTTCATTTTGTTGAGGTTTAAATGATGTGAAAAGTTCACGGTCTTTACTAAAATGATGAGACGCGGCTGAATCGAATATCCAATCTGATTCATTTGTTTGCTGAGCTAAACTGGCCTCAGTAATGTAGTAAGATGAATTTGAATCCCTACTGCTATTACGGGTCTTAGAATTTGATCTAGATTGATATGAAGATTTTTTTCGACTCTGTCTACCTCTTGATTGGAAGGATTTCTTAGGATTGAAATTCTGAGAAGGTAAGTTTTGGTTTTGAAAAGAGGGTTTAAAGTCAACATTTCTACTTCTATTGAGAGAAAAACAATTTTGTCTAGCATGGCCATTCTTATGACAAAATGTACAAATTAATTTTTGTTTTAGAAGCTTATTTTTACCTGTATCATTTAGATGAGAAAACTGAGCAGAAACTTTAGCTTTACTTAATTCATTATCTTTATTTCTTAAATTTAGCCTAGTTTCCTCGGCTACTAAGCAAGTTACAATTTCATTGAATGTAAATTTATCATCTTCCCATCTCAGTATGTTTTGAACGATACCGTCAAAATATGATGGGAGATAACGTAACAATTGATAAGATGCAAAAATTTCCGTCAGTCCCCCCTTAGAATTTTCTATTTGTTTAAATATCCTCATGACCCGGGACGCAAAGACATTTACACCCTTACCAGGCAATATTTTGCAATCACACAGCTCAGAAAATAAACTCATGTGCTGTGCACGAGTATCTGGAACAAAACTTTTGTTAATTAAATTCCATGCCTTTACGGGGTCATCCTCGTTTTCTACAATTTTCCTATACTCAGTTTCTATATTTAAGTACAAGACAGCCAAAGCAGCATTAGCTCTAGACTTAAATTTATTAACAGCAGAAGCATTGCTTCTGTCATCAGCCAAAACTGGGGCTGTTTCCGTACCAACAACTATGTCCCAGAGTCCCCGGTCAAGAAGAACAAATTTAATGTCACTCCTCCATTCCTCAAAATTAATCGCATTCAGTTTGGGAATAGAATGTAAATTGTTGACAGCCATTTTTGAGTAAAAAAAAAATTGTATAATTATGGTTCAAACAATTTAAAAATATAATATATTAAAAATATCACAATTTTTCTTATAAAAACCTTTGCCCCCCCGAATTAAACATTCGGTAAATTCATTTATGACTTGAAAATTTATTCAAATATATATATATATGAAATTTCAAAAAGTTTTTTTTTCTACTTTACTGAGAAAAAAAAATTTTACAATATTCCCTCAACAATATGCAACAAAATGGTCATCATTACTTAAATTAAACAAAACATTCAAGATTTTCATTTATTAACATTAAACAACTTTTAATCTAAATTCAAACAATTTCTTGTTTCAAAAATTTACTATAAATGCAAAAAATTTAACTTTCAATTTATTTTTCAAACAAAACAGAAAAACTTAAATTTATGAAAGGGCCAGCATATTTACATGCTGAAAAAGGAAAGGCCCATAACCACTTTTTATTTCTCTTGTTAGCTGGTGTGAAGTAGATCCAAGGCTAAGTGAATTAGCAGAGGAGCTACTCTAGACATAAACACCAGCTTAACAACATTTAAAGTTAATTAAATGAATTTGATAAAATGGAAGCTAGAGTAAGTAAATATGCTGAAAGATAAATATGTAGAAATTGTTAAATAAATGACCATAACAAATTTTAATTTAATTTGTGTTTTAATTGAAACAATAAATTCAACAAAAAGTTTATATAAATATAACAATAAGTTTATATGAATAACAATAAGATAATTGAAGTAGACAAATACTTTTTATATATAACAAACATACCAAAGCAGATGCTGGATGACAAACAAGGTGAGTACGAAGACAATATTTAACATCTTTTTATTTCCCATATAGGTTGCAGAAAAAAACTACTACGTGCCATTAGAAAGAAGCTGGTGACACTTATGTAGAAGACGTGACGTTCTTGTTTCCACTTGTTATTGTCGCGATATGAACACCTATAAATTTCATTTAAATTTCGAACTCACAAAAAGGATTAACGTGAGTTATAACTAACTAAAAATGAAAAGATTTTATTTGAATATAAGAAATAAACGCCACATATTACGGCGACATCTTATGAAGCCGGCATCGGCGAAAAATGAACAATGGCAGGGGCAAGAGCACAAGCAAAAGCAAAGGCAACCACGAACACCCACTACCATCGCCGTTCGCTATTTATAGTTTCGCGGGAGAAACGAAGTGATCTTCCGGACGTACGTCACGGCATGCGCCGACGCGGCGCGTGCGTAGACTTCGGCTATCGTTCTTAGAGATGTTTTATGCAAATTTTTGAAACTCGGCTCAGTCGGAACTTCCGGAAGGTTAGCTATTGTTTACGTTTCGCGTTTGAAAAATTAAGATGGATGATTTAAATTTGAAAGCTCCTTAATATAGCATTTCATTGAACGATATATTTATTTTCCTGGTAAGTAGAAAATATATTAAAAGGAAATTAGGATTTTTAATAAGTGTTTAATTTTATTTCAACTAACGTTTTTTTTTCTTTAAGCTTTATTTTAAGAGTGATTAATTTTTAATATATTTAATTAGCATAACGATAAGAAAAAACGGGAAACTATAGGTTTACTATTAACAGCAGCGCAGTCCCGTGTGCGCTGCGCGCGTTTAAGTTAAGGAATACACGCACTGCGCGCGCGTATTCCTTCCCTGACCCTTCGTGCCCCCTAAAAAAATCATTTCTGATCGTGTAAAAACTCACACCGTGTCCCCACTGCCTTCGGCAGCGCAGACCCATGCGCGCTGCGCGCGCACGTGTGAATGTTAGCTGGTGTGAAGTAGATCCAAGGCTAAGTGAATTAGCAGAGGAGCCTACTCTAGACATAAACACCAGCTTAACAACATTTAAAGTTAATTAAATGAATTTGATAAAATGGAAGCTAGAGTAAGTAAATATGCTGAAAGATAAATATGTAGAAATTGTTAAATAAATGACCATAACAAATTTTAATTTAATTTGTGTTTTAATTGAAACAATAAAATTCAACAAAAAGTTTATATAAATATAACAATAAGTTTATATGAATAACAATAAGATAATTGAAGTAGACAAATATTTTTATGAACAAACATACCAAAGCAGATGCTGGATGACAAACAAGGTGAGTAAGAAGACAATATTTGACATATTTTTATTTCCCAATGTAGGTTGCAGAAAAAGACAATTAAGTTCCTTTTTCAAAGAACTGGTGAAACTTATGTTGACGGCGTGACGTTCCACTTGTTATTGTCGCGATATTAACACCTATAACTTTCATTTAAATTTCGAACTCACAAAAAGGATTAACGTGAGTTATAACTAACTAAAAATGAAAAGATTTTATTTGAATATAAAAAATAAACGCCACATATTACGGCGATATCTTATGAAGCCGGCATCGGCGAAAAATGAACAGAGGCAAGGGCAAGAGCACAAGCAAAGGCAACCACGAACACCCACTACCATCGGCGTTCGCTATTTATAGCTTCGCGGGAGAAACGAAGTGATCTTCCGGATGTACGTTGGGGCATGTGCCGGCGCGACGCGGCGCGTGCGTAGTCTTCGGCTATCGTTCTTAGAGATGTTTTATGCAAATTTTTGAAACTTGGCTCAGTCGGAATTTCCGGAAGGTTAGCTATTGTTTACGTTTCGCGTTTGAAAAATTCAAATGGATGATTTAAATTTGAAAGCTCTTTAATATAGCATTTCATTGAACGATATATTTATTTTCCTGGTAAGTAGAAAATATATTAAAAGGAAATTAGGATTTTTAATAAATGTTTAATTTTTTTCAACTAACGTTTTTTTTCTTTAAGCTTTATTTTAAGAGTGATTAATTTTTAATATATTTAATTAGCATAACGATAAGAAAACACGGGAAACTATAGGTTTACTATTAACAAGGCCCCCCCTCTTATCGTTTGCACTTTTACGCTTAAAAAGTTAATAAAAAGAAAAAGCATCCAGCAAAACTTTGCACAAATTGTATAATCATACGACTGTGACTAAACAGTTTAACAGTTTCTTCAGAACTAAAGAACAATTAGGTTTAATCTTCAGCTGCACAGCAACAGAGATCAATATCTGGATAGAGGTGATTTACAAAACAATTTGTTTTTGAAACACAAATAACATATACCTGTTTACTCAAACCTCTCCTCCAGTTTTGAAAAGATTTTTAACATGCTCTTTTAAAAAAACTGTAGAAAAGAAGTTCATAAAATGGATTATTTGTATAATAAGTTTAACAACAAATATAACATGAGTATAATCACATTCAATATTATAAATATATGTATAAACACAATTCTTTCTTACAATATAAAAGTATAAATTACATACAAATATTTAACAAAAAGAACAGAATGGATTATTTCGGGAATGGAGAGGAGAGAGAGAGAGAGAAAAATTGCTGTGAGCAATTGAATAAAAAAAAAAATTGACTTACTGTCAAAAGAGAATGAGAATTGAAATTCTCAAAAAAAACTTCCAGCCTAAACCTGGAAAGATTTTGCTTAACTTGCAAAATTTGAATTTTTTTTTTTCTCGAATTCAAGGAAACATTTGAATTCATAAATTTTGAATTCTTAAAAAAAAGAAAGTTTGAATTCATTAAGGATTTGAATTCATAAAAAAAATTTTTAGAAAATTTACATTTTTAAATTTTATAAATTCATAGAAAAATTTGAAATTGAAAATTTAAGATTAACTTTTGAAACATTTTCGAAGAAAAGATTTTTCACAAATTTTTGTAATTCAAATTTAGTTTGTGGCTTAGTAAATATGTCAGCCAAATTTAATTTGCTACGAATGAAAACTAATTCAAAAATATTTTTGATAACAAGATCTCTAATAAAATATAGTTTGACCTCTATATGTTTGCTTCTATTATTCTCTATAGGAGATTTAATAAAGTCTATGGCAGCCATATTGTCGATTAGTAATTTTGAGATTTTCTTATTTTTTATAATCTTCATGTTTTGGCATTCTTCTAGAATTCGATCTAGCCAGACAATTTCTTTTGCTGCTTCTGTAGCGGCAATGAACTCGGATTCCATAGTGGATAAACTAACAGCCTTCTCTTTAAAGGTCCTCCAACTGATGGGGCTACTATCTAGAAATACTATTTGTCCACCTATGGATGTCCGATCATCACGATTTGAAGCAAAGTCGGCGTCGGTGTAGGCTACGATCTGTGAATCAGCACATGAAAGTTTTAATTTTAATTGGCTGGTTTTCTTTACATATCCCAGTAGTTTGATCAACCCATTCCAGTGATGAATTCCTGGATTCGATTGGAATTGGCTATAGATATTGACGGCATATGCTATATCAGGTCTTGTTCTGTTAGATAAATATGATAAACACCCTAGAATATTGCGATATGGATACTTTGTCATTTCTTTGGTTTCTTCTTCGGTTTGAGGACAGCTTGATTTTGAGTAAATACAGCCTTTGCTGATTGGTAAGGATGAAATTGGAGGGTTAAAACTATTAAAACGACTGCATATTTCTTGAATATAGCTTTCTTGATGAATGAATAGCTTTGAGTCAATTTCAACAAATTCTACTCCAAGTAGTTTCTTTGTCCTTCCCAAAATTTTTAATTTGAATTTTTGTTTTAAAACATTAATGGCTTCCTCTAAAAACATTTTACTTTTACCAAATAAAACCATGTCATCAACATATAATAATAGGATAACTTGAAATTTGAATGTATAAACACAGTTGCAAGAAGTAAATTTAATAAAACCGATATTTGATAAAACTCTGTCAATTTCGTAAAACCATGCTCGTCCACTTTGGTGAAGGCCATAGAGAGCTTTGTCGAGCTTGCAAACTAACTTCTCTTCTCCTTGTTTAATAAAACCAGGTGGTTGCTGCATGTATATTTCATCTTCTAGCGGAGCATATAGGTATGCGCCAGTGACATCACATTGTACGTGATTCCACTTGTGCTGCACTACCAAAAGTGAAAAGAAAAAACGAATTAGATCGAAGTTTATAACAGGACTAAAAGTTTCTTCGTAACTCTCGCCTTTTACTTGAGCGTAACCTTGAGCTACAAGCCTTGCCTTGAATTTAGCAATTCGACCTTCTTCATCTCGTTTTATTGCATATACCCAGCGACATCCAATTATTTGCTTATTTTGAGGAGGTTTTACAAGATGCCAAACCTTTCGTTCTTGGATGGTTTTTATTTCGGTTTTCATTGCTTCTAGCCATTCTTGAAACTGGTCTGATTTTTGGGCTTGTTTGAAAGTTCTTGGTATAATTAATTCTAGTCAAGAGGAATTATGACAAAAATTGGCACTTGTGTCTGAGTCAGATTCTTCTATTGGAGTGAATGAAAATTTAGTGGGGTCATACTTGATTTTGTTTTCTTGGCAATATTTTCTAACGTCTCTATGGGATCTTAATCTTGTTCTTGTATTTTCGGGATAGTAGTATACGTCTGTTCTGGATTTATCACCTCTTAAAACTTGTTTTCTTTCAAACTTTATGTTCTTTAATGATTGAGCAGGTTTTTCATCATCTGAGGATTCCTCAGTGTCAGATAATTCAGACGGTACGCTGGACTCTATTTCAGGAGTTTCGTCAACAGCCTCTTCATCAGAATCATCGTCACTACCCTTTGGAAATACATCTTGAATTGTGTAATGCTGGTTGATGGTGCCCAGCACTGCTCCACTTGCTTCTGTTTTGAACAAACGATCTTCTTTAAATGTGACCTTTAAAGATTCTACTATTTTATTTTGCTCTGGGATCCAAATACGGTATCCTCTTGTATGGTGTGCATATCCAACTAGATAACCTTTCACAGCTTTTGGATCCAGTTTCTGTCTTCTTTGTTTTGCCAGTCCTACATAGGCTACACATCCAAATGGTTTAAGGTGTCTGATTGATGGTTTTCTTCCACCGTACAATTCGAATGGTGATTTTTCAAAATCTTTATGGCATAGTCTGTTCCAGGCATAATTGAAATGTGAAACGGCTTCTGGCCAAAAACAAAAGTCTAAACCACTTTCATATAATGATGTACGGGCTCCATTAATAACAGTTTGGTTATAACGTTCAATAGCACCGTTTTGTTCTGGAGTGAACGTGTTTGTTAGTTCATGTTTGATGCCTTTTTCCTGACAAAATGTTGAAAATTCTTTGTTGACAAACTCTGTTCCATTATCTGAGCGGATAGCTATTAAAGGTTTACCTATAAATCTTTCTGCCCTCTTGATGTGATTAATTAAGGTTTCAGCTACTTCAGATTTTTGGACTATAGGGTAAATGAATACTTTACGGGAATAATCGTCCATGATTGATAGAAAATATCGTTCTCCATGTTTGCCTCTTACTTGACATGGTCCCCAAACATCTGTATATAACAGTTCTAAGGGTCTCTTGGATCGAACAAAGTTTCTGTATTTAAATGAAGTGCGTTTAAATTTATTCAACCTGCAATCTTCACAAAAAAATTCTGTATGTCCCTTTAAGAATGGTAATCCCTTTGCACCCCTCTTATTACTTGTATGCGTCAAAGTTTGAGGATTTACATGAGCGCATCTCTTATGCCACAGGTTTAGAACTTCCTGTTCTTTTGAAGATGTTGTGGAGGCTTCGAAAGTTACATGTTGTTTTATAGATTTTGGGATTTTTGCTTGGACACGATAAACACCACTTTTTAATTTTGCTCTGAACATTATATTATCATTAGACGTAATTTTGACTTCGCCTCTTCCCCCAATAAACTGTAGACCTTCTTTGTCAAGTTGTGGCCCTGATATAAGGTTTCTCCTAAGCTTTGATGAATACATCACTCCCTTTAAAGTAAAATTTCTTTGGCCAAAACGCAATTTAATGTCTCCTTTTCCTTCGATTGGCAAAGTGATGCCTTCCATGGCTACAGCCATTTCTTCATTTTGTTGAGGTTTAAATGATGTGAAAAGTTCACGGTCTTTACTAAAATGATGAGACGCGGCTGAATCGAATACCCAATCTGATTCATTTGTTTGCTGAGCTAAACTGGCCTCAGTAATGTAGTAAGATGAATTTGAATCCCTACTACTATTACGGGTCTTAGAATTTGATCTAGATTGATATGAAGATTTTTTTCGACCCTGTCTACCTCTTGATTGGAAGGATTTCTTAGGACTGAAATTCTGAGAAGGTAAGTTTTGGTTTTGAAAAGAGGGTTTAAAGTCAACATTTTTACTTCTATTGAGAGAAAAACAATTTTGTCTAGCATGGCCATTCTTATGACAAAATGTACAAATTAATTTTTGTTTTAGAAGCTTATTTTTACCTGTATCATTTAGATGAGAAAACTGAGCAGAAATTTTAGCTTTACTTAATTCATTATCTTTATTTCTTAAATTTAGCCTAGTTTCCTCGGCTACCAAGCAAGTTAAAATTTCATTGAATGTGAATTTATCATCTTCCCATCTTAGTATGTTTTGAACGATACCGTCGAAATATGATGGGAGATAACGTAACAATTGATAAGATGCAAAAATTTCCGTCAGTCCCCCCTTAGAATTTTCTATTTGTTTAAATATCCTCATGACCCGGGACGCAAAGACATTTACACCCTCACCAGGCAATATTTTGCAATCACACAGCTCAGAAAATAAACTCATGTGCTGTGCACGAGTATCTGGAACAAAACTTTTGTTAATTAAATTCCATGCCTTTACGGGGTCATCCTCGTTTTCTACAATTTTCCTATACTCAGTTTCTATATTTAAGTATAAGGCAGCTAAAGCAGCATTAGCTCTAGACTTAAATTTATTAACAGCAGAAGCATTGCTTCTGTCATCAGCCAAAACTGGGGCTGTTTCCGTACCAACAACTATGTCCCAGAGTCCCCGGTCAAGAAGAACAAATTTAATGTCACTCCTCCATTCCTCGAAATTAATCGCATTCAGTTTGGGAATAGAATGTAAATTGTTGACAGCCATTTTTGAGAAAAAAAAAATTGTATAATTATGGTTCAAACAATTTAAAAATATAATATATCAAAAATATCACAATTTTTCTTATAAAAACCTTTGCCCCCCCGAATTAAACATACGGTAAATTCATTTATTACTTGAAAATTTATTCAAATATATATATATGAAATTTCAAAAAGTTTTTTTTTCTACTTTACTGAAAAAAAAATTTTACAATATTCCCTCAACAATATGCAAAAAAATGGTCATCATTACTTAAATTAAACAAAACATTCAAGATTTTCATTTATTAACATTAAACAACTTTTAATCTAAATTTAAACAATTTCTTGTTTCAAAAAATTTACTATAAATGCAAAAAAAATTTAACTTTCAATTTATTTTTCAAACAAAACAGAAAAACATTAATTTATGAAAGGGCCAGCATATTTACATGCTGAAAAAGGAAAAGCCCATAACCACTTTTTATTTCTCTTGTTAGCTGGTGTGAAGTAGATCCAAGGCTAAGTGAATTAGCAGAGGAGCCTACTCTAGACATAAACACCAGCTTAACAACATTTAAAGTTAATTAAATGAATTTGATAAAATGGAAGCTAGAGTAAGTAAATATGCTGAAAGATAAATATGTAGAAATTGTTAAATAAATGACCATAACAAATTTTAATTTAATTTGTGTTTTAATTGAAACAATAAAATTCAACAAAAAGTTTATATAAATATAACAATAAGTTTATATGAATAACAATAAGATAATTGAAGTAGACAAATATTTTTATGAACAAACATACCAAAGCAGATGCTGGATGACAAACAAGGTGAGTAAGAAGACAATATTTGACATATTTTTATTTCCCAATGTAGGTTGCAGAAAAAGACAATTAAGTTCCTTTTTCAAAGAACTGGTGAAACTTATGTTGACGGCGTGACATTCCACTTGTTATTGTCGCGATATTAACACCTATAACTTTCATTTAAATTTCGAACTCACAAAATGGATTAACGTGAGTTATAACTAACTAAAAATGAAAAGATTTTATTTGAATATAAAAAATAAACGCCACATATTACGGCGATATCTTATGAAGCCGGCATCGGCGAAAAATGAACAGAGGCAAGGGCAAGAGCACAAGCAAAGGCAACCACGAACACCCACTACCATCGGCGTTCGCTATTTATAGCTTCGCGGGAGAAACGAAGTGATCTTCCGGATGTACGTTGGGGCATGTGCCGGCGCGACGCGGCGCGTGCGTAGTCTTCGGCTATCGTTCTTAGAGATGTTTTATGCAAATTTTTGAAACTTGGCTCAGTCGGAATTTCCGGAAGGTTAGCTATTGTTTACGTTTCGCGTTTGAAAAATTCAAATGGATGATTTAAATTTGAAAGCTCTTTAATATAGCATTTCATTGAACGATATATTTATTTTCCTGGTAAGTAGAAAATATATTAAAAGGAAATTAGGATTTTTAATAAATGTTTAATTTTTTTCAACTAACGTTTTTTTTCTTTAAGCTTTATTTTAAGAGTGATTAATTTTTAATATATTTAATTAGCATAACGATAAGAAAACACGGGAAACTATAGGTTTACTATTAACAGTGAAGGTATACGCGCGCTACGCGCACATATTCCTTCTCAAGTCAAATTTTTTTCTTAAGAAAAGAAATTGAAAAAAAAATCATTTCTCATCGGTTAAAAAGTCGGAACTGGTCCCCACTGCCTTCGGCAGCGCTGTCCCGTGAGCACGGTGCACGCCTATATCTTCCCCACCCTTTCAGCCCTTCCTAATTAACCTACATATATCAATTTTGAACGGTCAAACTGAATTAGCTGAGATGCAAAAGAAAACCTAATCAGGTTACCTCAAAACGTGTAAATCTGGTGAAAACTTTCGATAATATAAAAAAACTTTAAAATATCTTTCGAATGATGTATTAAAAACAATTTAATCATAATTAGAAATTGAAATATTGAAATTTGAAAGTATTACAGCGCCATCTGGCGGTAGAAATTTTTGTAATCTACTGTTCGATTTCAAACCAACAAAGCTATCTTATGATGTATTACTTATGGAATTATTTTAATTAGTAGCTCAGATACAAAAGAAAACCGATTCAGGAGACCTCAAAACATGTAAATGAAGCGAAATCTTGAATCCCGCTTTCGATAATATAAAAGTACTTTAAAATATCTTTCGAATGATGTACTAAAAATAATTTAATCATAGTTAGAATTTGAAATACGCGTATGAGAATAAAATTTAATTTGCAATTAAAATGTACATTTTTTATTTATTCTCGAAACCCGATGATATTTGAACTGGAACTTCGTCTTGTGATGTTAAAAGTTTGTAGCAAGTTTGAATTAATTTTGAAGAAAATTGAAGCATTTTGAAATTTGCAATTTTTATTTCCAGTACAAAATCAGTAAAGCAGGAAGTAAAATCTATTTATTCTTTCGCCCGGCGCCATGGTAACCGAAATACGTCTATTGCGAAATTAATAAAACTCTTGTGATTTGTTGCCACCTTTTTTTTCATACTTTAGTTAATTTTAAAAAATCTAATTGCCCTATCGATAAGCTGTTTAAACCGTCGGATTCAGAAAAATCGGATCTTTCATTTGATACCTTATTTGTAACGATACGACTGATATTTCTAATTTATTTTCCACTTTTTCCGTAAAAATGTCGCTTTTTAAGCATTTAATCATGAATTCTGGGTCATTTTTCGGTAGACAAGGGTGGACGTTTTAATTAATATCTCCGCTAATTAGGGTCGCATCGCTTAGCGAATTATCGCGATGTCGAGATGAAGAAATTCTGCGTCTGTCGACACCGGTTTCGAAGCGATGCGACCATTAGCGCCGGAGCTTTAGCGGTCACAAGGCATTTCTCACAGACAGACAGACAGAAAGACAGATGCGCACAGATTTTAATAATATAAGGAGATATTTACTTTCTTCTATATGTAATATAGAGAAAGTATTGGATTCGCAAAAATTTTCGACCTCCGTTTTTTGACGGATCTACACGTTTTGGGATGTCCTGAACACGAATTGATAGTTTTTAAAAAATGTCTGTGTGTCTGTCTGTCTGTCTGTGTGTGTGTCTGTCTGTATCATTTTTTTGTGGACGCTGTATCTCACGAACATATGAATGAAATTTAACCAAACTTGGTATTTAGTTGCACCCTGACATGAACTGGTGCCCATTAGATTTGGGGATCAATAGCTCAACAGGTGGCGCTGTAATCACATTTTATGCAAATTTTTAACATGGCAGGATAGGACAAAATTCCGTATAAATGGGCATAATGAGAGTTATTTTAAACTTGTGATTGTAGAATTAATTTGAATTATTGATGATAGTAGTAGTTAACTAGGAAAAAAAAATTTGTGCATGGGGGGGCATCGGTTCCCCCCCCTGGGGGTGAAGTACCCCCCCCCCCCCCCCCGGGGGGGGTTAAATTTTGAAGATGGGTATCATTCGAAAGATCTCGTCAATACCTTTAAAACGAATGGTTGAACCATAAATCTGTGATAATTTAAGACAAAGTTATCGATTTTTTTTTTACTTTTAACAAAAAAAAAAAAAAAAACTTAGAAAAAAAATTCGATTTTTTTTTTTTTTTTTTAATTGTTAGTGATTGAATATGTATTACTTTTCACAAAAAAAAAAAAAAAAGGGAAAAAAAAATTTTTAATATTGTTACTGATTGAATATGTATAGGAAAATATAGAAGAAAGTCTTGTGGTGGCCATAACATACTAGTTTATTAATTAATTATTCTAGTAAGTTACAAATAATGTTATTAATTTAAATGTTAAATTCTTTAAAGCCATGATTTTTTATTATTATTCAATCACTGATTTTAAGTCACCTAAATATTTCATTTTGTACATACTACATAGGTGTGACATAAGCAACAATTACAACATATATATTATAGGGATGAGAGTTTTCAGCTGATTTCAGCTGTTTTGTTCATTTAGCTTTTCAGCTTTATTTAGTCTTTTGAGTTTTTTTTTTTTTTTTTTGTTGTTGTTGTTGTTTCGGATGTGCGTTCGTTAGTTTTCTTTTCTTTTTTTTTTTTTTTTTTTTTTGTAATATATATATATACGCAGAAGATTAAAATAAATATTTATTACTCTTAATATAATAGATTTTGTCATCAAAATTCTAGTATTTCAGTTCAATGTCTTGCCTTTGCGTACAGTTTCAGCTTTTTTGTATTTTTGCTAATCTCATCCCTGTAATATAAAACATCACACAACACCAGTGGGTAGTAGGTTAAAACAAGGTTTCATTGCTAGTGTTATGATTTCTAGTATCTAACAATAGAATTCCTTCAACATAAATCATTTAATTTCTAGTGTTTGTAGATATGCTTAGTGCTGTGCCATATGCTTTTTGTATGCGACAATGGGAGTATCTCCTATTACTAGGTCTGACTTGCTGCAACATTTGCTGTATTCATAGTGTCTGCTTTATATGTATTATTTATTATTGCATTTATTGAACATATTTCTTTTAATTTATACGTTATGATTTTCTTTTTAGGTTCAAAATGTTTTAAATGTAATGAAGAAGGTCATATGTCACGAGAGTGTCCCAATAGTGATAGTAGAAGTGGCGGAGGTCGAAGTAGTGGAGGAGGAGGTAATTGTTACAACTGTGGAGAAAGTGGCCATATGTCTAGAGATTGTCCAACCAAAAGTAGTGGAGGAGGAGGTAGTTGTTACAACTGTGGAGAAAGTGGCCATATGTCTAGAGATTGTCCATCCAAAAGTAGTGGAGGAGGAGGTAGTTGTTACAACTGTGGAGAAAGTGGCCATATGTCTAGAGATTGTCCATCCAAAAGTAGTGGAGGAGGAGGTAGTTGTTACAACTGTGGAGAAAGTGGCCATATGTCTAGAGATTGTCCATCCAAAAGTAGTGGAGGAGGAGGTAGTTGTTACAACTGTGGAGAAAGTGGCCATATGTCTAGAGATTGTCCATCCAAAAGTAGTGGAGGAGGAGGTAATTGTTACAACTGTGGAGAAAGTGGCCATATGTCTAGAGATTGTCCAACCAAAAGAAGTGGAGGAGGAGGTAATTGTTACAACTGTGGAGAAAGTGGCCATATGTCTAGAGATTGTCCAACCAAAAGTAGTGGAGGAGGAGGTAATTGTTACAACTGTGGAGAAAGTGGCCATATGTCTAGAGATTGTCCAACCAAAAGAAGTGGAGGAGGAGGTAATTGTTACAACTGTGGTGAAAGTGGCCATATGTCTAGAGATTGTCCAAGTGGAAAGAAAAGCGGATCCAAAAGAAGTGGATGCTTTAAATGTCATCAAGATGGGCACACGGCAAAAGATTGTCCGAATGAAGCTATTGGAGAAGATGGTGAGTTGGTATAATTTTAGTTTCTTAGTGTACAAAAGTGTTATCTTTTCATTCTTAAAATTTATCATTAGGGATGCATAATTAGTGCTGACTGTAAAATAAAAGGATTGGGGGGGGGGGAAGGAGGATTCCAGAAAAAACTTTTCCCGCCAAAATTTCCTTTTTTTTTTTTTTTTTTTTCCGGGGGATAATAGGAGCAAAGTTGCTCCTATTATCCCCCGGCTATTTGCCAACTACAAAGATCATAAAAATCCGGCCTCATTACGTCCCATTGTTAATAAATCCGAAGGTCCAACATATTTCCTCGAAAAATACATAAAAAATATTTACCAAACCCTTCTCCCACCCTCTAATATCTCCATGAACTCTAACGAACTTTTCATGCAAAAACTACAAGACACAAAAATTAACCACGACGATATAATGATAAGCTATGACGTAAAAGAATTATACCCCTCAATAGACACTACAGAAATCAGTAACATAATTAACGAAAAAATAATTGAAACCTTTGGTAAAAACAAAATTAGCGAAACTTTAATTAGAACTAGCAACTTACTCCTCAACGAATCCTACTTCCAATTCAATAACACAATTTATCGGCAAAAACAAGGCGTCCCTATGGGGTCACCTATCTCAGGGACTCTAGCGGAACTTAAGATGAGATTAATTGAAAATTCAGCCACCAATATCATCGAAAACAGCAAAATCTGGACTAGATACGTGGATGACGTCTTTACAATCTTTCCAAAAAATACCGACGTTAATAATATCTTAAATAAACTCAATAACCTAGATAAAAATATAAAATTTACAATGGAGAAAGAAAACAATAGCATAATAAACTATCTTGATATAAAAATCCATAAAAAACCCAAACAATACCATAGACACAACCATCTACAGAAAACCAACTTCTAATATCGAAATTATAAATAACCGCTGTAATACCCCCCTCCCATATAAATATGCCGCCATCCGTTCCTACATTAATCGCACAATTCTAATATGCTCCAACAAAAAACTCCTAAACGAAGAACTCAAATTTATCAAAAATATAGTACATAAAGCAAACTACCCAAAAAACTTCGTAAATAAACTGTATAAAAAACGTATAAAAAAACTAAATAAAATAGATAACGCCCAAAAAGAAAGAATAAAATTCACAACATCCATCCCCTTCTGTAACGGCAATAGCATAAAAATCCAAAACGAAGCCAAAAAACACAATATCAATATTCCGATTAAACCAAACCGCAATATTTTCCAACACATCCGGAATGAAAAAGACATTATTGATAGCCAATCAACCGCAGGGATTTACAAAATAGACTTTAATCACATTGATAATTCCCACGCATGTTATATCGGGGTTACTAAACGGAAAATTTACGACAGAGAAAAAGAACACAAAGCCGACTTAAAACATAACCGCCAATCTACAGCACTTGCTTCTACCCACTCCTCTAACCCAATTGATATTAACACCATAACAACTAAAAAAAATCGCTCACTATAACAATCACAGTTACGCACTAAAAAGCGAAGCTATTGAAATTATTACTAACCCTACAGCAATTAATGAGCGCGAACACGCAACTATCCCCAGGAATTGGAACCATTTGATCTTTAAGAACCGGAACAAACGAAGTGAAATGAAGGGAGGAAGCCAAGATGAAAACAACAAAAACACCGGCAGCGATGGAAGTCACAACTCATCTGAGGAAGGATGCGAATGCATCCGAAATGCATATGAGAATTAAAAGGACAAAGTATAAGGTATAATTAAATTTAATAATTACATATACTATTTTGTTAAAAAAAAAATAGATAAATTAAAACTCTACGATCAAAGATTTAACACATAAACTATATATCTAAGCATACTTCTACATCCCCCTCCCATTAAATCAATATTTTTTATGAGCTTAATTATTCAATTTTTTTTTACAAATTGTCAGATATTTTTTATTTCTTCTGTAAGTACAATTTTTGTGTAATAGCATATGACTTGATACAAAAATAGAATCTTCTTTATTAGACATGATACTCAATTAAAAATAAACCCTCGAAGTTCATGTATATACACCATATCTTCTGATGCACTAGCTAGGGACTTCTTTTGTATTCCCTTATCCTTCTTTTGAAAGACTGTTAAAATATATTAGCTGAGAAAAATCTCGGGAACAAATTTTACAGTGATATTTTAAAGGTAATCATATGAAAAATTCGAATTATCCAAAATAGAATTCGAATTATCCACGATTTTTTAACATTATTTTAATACAAAATTCGAGGGACCGAGTAAAAAATTCGAATTATCCAGAATTTCGAATTAAACAAGTTTGAATTATTCAAGTTTCACTGTATTAACACTTCACATTAGCAAGTTAATTGTATGATACATTATTTGTATCATACAAGGATGGAAAGCGTTAGCTGACGATGACACAAGTTCAATGATTTTTGTTCACCTAAAAGTGCTCAACGCGCCTAAAGAAGTTTTCACTTCAAAAAAAATTTGCATTATTTTACTCATTTTTCTTACAAACTTTCTTGTTGGAAAAAATCTCCAGATTTCTGTTAAAAAATCTCCTGCTTTTTTGTCATTGAAAGTTGGCATCTCTGTAATATATATGTTTTAAATACAAAATATCAAACAAAAAGCTGTAATCAAACTATTTTGAAGCAAAACAATTTATCAATCTGTGAATTGAAATACATAAAAAATCTTATGTTAGTCTGTTCTTATTAAATAAAATTTTTAATTCAGTTGATTATTATATCTACTTTGCAGGATTAATCATAACTTTGTAAGAGAAACCAAATAAACTTATTGATTTTTTTTTTTTTTTTTTTTTTTTTTTTTTTTTCAGATCACGTTATTTTCATGATCACATGGATTTATTTTTTAATTATATATTGATTATTATATGCATGTTGCACAGTGATTGTTGTATATAAGAATAATATATTTTCCCCTTAGCTGTGTTTTATTTATTGGTATTATTGTACATAATATTTCAAAATAAGGGTAGGGAGGGGAGGGGGGTGCCATATTGAAACGGGCCTAAGGTGCAATCTAACTTAAATCCACCTCTGGTCGCCGGTTGTTTTTATTTCTCATAATTATAAACTATAATAATATATATATATATATATATTTATTTATTTATTTATTTAAGGATTGTTATGAGAGTTTCAATTAAAAAGAAAAAAAAATAGAAAAATAATAATTGATTTTAAATAAAGTTATGTTAACTATAGAGTTTTATACTTAAAAGCTTAGTGAATTTTTTTTTAATAGTAAAAATAGTTATAAAAATAAAATAATATAATGCTCCATTAATTAGGCCTCAATCTATGTGTGATTAGTAACAGTGGTGGAAACTTATGAAAACTACTTTAAGCAGCATGTATTGAAAAGTTAATATTGTTATTATGTAAAGAAACCTGCCCTAACCTATGTAAATTCGATAATATTTACATTGACCCTCAACCTATGTGGGAAATCTTTTTATTATGGTTTTAGAATCAGCAGGCCAAAATGTATGTGGTAAATTTGCACTTGTGAAATACCCCAAAATAAGCAAAGTCCCCAACGTGAAAAAAAAAAAAAAAGAAATTAGTTAACTTTAAATAAAAGATCTTAATTATATATTATGGAACTAAGTATGTACCTATTGTTATAATTGGACTCAACCTATGTGGGAAAATACAAAAACCTCGTGACTGCAAACGCTGCTGTTGTTCCACCAAAGATCTTATTTTCACTTTAACAAGTGCTTAGTAGGTAATGTGCAGGTTAACGAGTGTCTAGTCGGTAACGTGCAGATTATCTAGGTAATCTGCAGATTACCTAGGTAATTTGAGAAATGAAACAATTTTACGCACTTTAACGGATCACACTAGTTAATGTGCAGATTAACCGATTTCTACACTTTAGCGCTAACGTATATACATTAATTTTAATTGCTTTTAACACTTTCTTTGTGCATGTTTTTAAAAAATTATGCTTTATAAATGCTTTACTTTTTTTCTTTTGACAGTTGGCAGTAAAAATCAAGAATCAAGTTCTGATTCCAGTTCAGATTCTGATAGTACTCCAAAAGCTAATATTTCTTCAGGTGGCGTTACAAAAGGTTCTGCAAACATTTCATTGAGTAAAAATAAATCAAGTTCAGATTCAGATTCTAGTACTGAATCTGGGAATGAAAAACAGCCAAATCAAAATCAGCCTGCATTTAAAAAAAATGTACAGCTTAATAAAAAGGCAGTAGGAAAAACTACTGCTAAAAAAGATGAATCCTCTAGTGATTCATCCAGTTCAGAAGATGAAGAGGTGACAAAAACCTCTAATATTCCAATGAAAGCTCGTACTCCTTTAAAACAGAATTCTAAAGTTGCAAAAAAATCTAGTTCTGATTCAAGTTCTGATTCTGAAGATGAACCTCCTAAAATAACATCTAAAACAAATACTCCTGTAAAAAATAAAGTTTTACCTAAGGGTATGTCTACTAACCAAATTCAAAAGATATCATCTCACAGTGCTTTAGCAAAAAAGAGTGATTCTTCTGATTCTAGCTCCGATTCCGAAGATGAAGTTCAGAAGCAATCCAAAAAAGTACCTAATAAATCTGGTAATTGGGCACCAACAATATCAAAATTTGCTGCTGAATTTTCAGATGATTCTGATTCAGAATCAGAAAGTGATAAAGGTGTAGTAGTATCCTTAGCCAAAAAAAAGCCAGCGTCAAAAAGTTCTGTAACTAAACAAATGACCCCTAGTGCAAAAGTTGTTTCTTCATCAAAGTTTGGTTCAGCTAATAAGAATCAAAATGATACTTCTGATTCTAGTTCTGAATCTGAAGATGAGACCCAAAAAATTTCACAAACAAAGAATACGAAAAATGCAAAACCCAATCAAGCACCTCCAACTACTCTAAAGAAATCTACTCATGATATATCTGCTTCTAGTTCAGAAACCTCAGATTCTGATACAGAAAAAAACACTGGTTTGAATAAAAAACCTCAGTTGATGGCTAAACCTGCAAATACAGCTCCTAAAACACCAACACAGTTCTTAGCAAGTAAATCTAAAAAAGATTCTTCTGATAGTTCGTCTGATTCTTCCGAAGAAGAAACTTCTGCAAATGTAATGAATAAGAAAAAGATGAGTGTACCTTTGGCTAAATCTCCTTCAAAAAAGCCCGCAGCATCTATTTCAACATTAGCAAAAAAGGATTCTTCTGATTCATCTGATTCTTCTTCAGATGAAAAATCTCATACTACAAAAGCATCTATTAGTAGTTCTATGAATATGAAAAGTAAACAAATAAAAACACCTACTTCTAAAAAACCTGTAACACCCAACCCAACTTTATCTAAAAAAGATTCTTCTGATAGTTCATCAGACTCTTCAGATGAAACTTCCAAAGTTGTAAAACCCAACACGATAGCAAAACCATCTCCTTCAAACAAAACACCTATTTCAAGTTTATCTAAAAAGGTTTCATCTGACAGCTCATCAGATTCTTCAGATGAAACTTCCAAAGTGGTAAAACCCAAAACAATTGCAAAGCCATCTCCATCAAACAAAACACCTATTTCAAATTTATCAAAAAAGGTTTCATCCGACAGCTCATCAGACTCTTCAGATGAAGCATCTAAAGTCAAGACCATGGCTATGAATAAGAAAAATCAGCAGGTAAAACAAACTGTGCCTTCAAATAAATTTTCTTCTAACAAAGATTCTTCTGATAGTTCATCTGATACCTCTTCAGATGAAAAATCAAAAGTTGCTCTTAATAAAGCTCAGAGTGGTCCTAAAATCGTAAAGTCTAATATTACTTCTATGGCTAAAAATGTTAACAATAAAGGTAATTCTTCCAGTTCTGATAGTGAAGAAGAACCAGTTAAAGATTTGTCAAAGAAAATGCCAATATCCAATCTTTCTAAAAGTAAACAGGACTCTGATTCATCTACTGATTCTTCTGATGAAGACAATAAAGCACCGCAAAAAAAAGTTTTGAGTAACACTATGACTCCTAATAATAGTATTAAGAAAAGTAATGATCAAGAGACTTCTAGTTCTGATAGTGAAGATGACAATTCTCAAACTAAAAAACCAGTTGCTATTTCTAAAAACGTGCCGCCTAAATCTCCTAAACCTCCCCAGTCTAAAGTCACAGCTGTAATGAATAAAGATAGTGATTCTTCAGATTCTTCTTCAGGTGATAATCTTACTCAGTCCCAGTCCAAATTACAAAATACTTCTGCAAAATCCCACAATATTTCTATGACACCCAAAAATAGTTTAACGAAAAAAGCTAGCTCATCTAGTTCTAGTAGTGAAGATGAAAATTCAAATGCTGCAAAAAAGACCACTGTATTAAAACCTCCTATTAAGAAATCACCTCTTGCGTCTAAACCATCGACTAAAGAAAGTTCATCTTCAGATTCTTCAGATAGTGATGATAATACCACTAATAAAATCAGCCCTAAGCAAAACCTTCTTAAAAGACCATTATCTGCAACAAATTTTTCTAATACACCTAGTAAAAAGAGTTTAGCTTCATCAAACAAAAATGTCAATCAAGCAAAGAAACAAAGTTCATCAGATTCATCATCATCTGACGATACTGTAAAAAATAAGGTCCCTCTGAAAGCAAAATCTCCAAAAAAGAAAGCCGAGGCAGATAGCTCCAGTTCAGATTCAGAAGAGGAAGATATTGGGAAAAAATCTAGCAATGAAGTAAATAAAATTCAGAATATCAATCCTTCCAAAAGAAAAAAATCAAGCTCAGAATCAGATGAAGAAACACCAGATGCAGGATTTCAGCCCTCCAAAAAATCTAAGACAGACCATCTAGTAACTCCTTCAAATCAAGTTGATGCTAATAATAGAATTACTTCAGATTCTACAAAACGACGTAGAGTAAGTTTATATTCATGTTGTTTAAGTTAAACAATGTAGGAATTTTAGGTTCCACAGATATTTTTCTTTTCTTAGTATAAATGCAAAAATTTGATGGTTTTTTATTCATGTTATGTTAATTTCAAAGTAGCCATCTTTTAAAACTTTTGCTTGTTGCATTATGTTCAGTTACGATTTCATAGTATAAATGTTTAGTGTTGATTTTGCTTCGTTATTAAACTTAAAAATTAAATGTGTTCTTAAAATATATATATATAATAAATCAGTAATAAATAAATTATAATATTTAATGTAGGTTTATTAACAAAACATAATTCATAAATGTCTTGGAAGCTTTCAGAATTGTCCCATGCACTAGGTGCTTGAATATGCTTGCAGTGTCTATACTATACAGTGAACTCCCAATTATCTGTGGAATTTGAGTGGCATGGGTTCTGTGGATAAACCGCGAAAAGACTGAAAATGAGATCAAATGGGATAAATATTCTAGCTCAAAAGCTTGATTGTATTTTATATAAGACAAAATTCAAACAATAAATAAATAAATAAATATATTATATATATTTTGTACTAAAGTGGATTTTTGTCAATATATTAATTTATACTGTAAAACTATTAGTACCCATCTTTTTTACACCACTTTCCTTTCTTTTCTTTTTTTAATCATAATTAAATTTTAGGAAAATTATTCTATAAAAAAAAGTGGTGTGGATAAAAGGCAGGTAGAAACAATTTTTTTGAATAAATTAAAAAGTTGGCGAGTTTGCTGAAAATATATATATTTAAAAAAAAAAAAAAAACATTTTTGTAAAAATTAATCATTTGATTTTGTTTCTTGCTGAAAAAACTTTTTCTTAATCCCATGTTTTCTTGATCTTGCCCTTCCTATGGTTGCAAGTAATCAGGAGTTTACTATATACAGTAAGTTGTTGTCTATGGAATGTGCGTCAGTCACTTAAATTTAGTAAATCTTTGAAGTCATACTATTGCTGACTCTAGAATAAAAGGGCCAACCAATTTTCAAAAAAGGCATTATTTGCATAATTAGCAGCCTTTTATGTTGCGATTTTTGTATGTTACAAAAGTAAATTACTAATTTTATGTGTATATATGTAGGCTATATGCATTTGTTCTTCCAGTAATGCTATAAAACTACTACTAGAATGTTACATGTTAGGAAAAAAAGTATCTAAATGCTTCTGAACATTTAAAATGTTAGAAAATGCCACTTGATACTGAAATGTTTTTAAAAGGGCCGCCGTGTGCTGAAATGGTTGTAAAAGAGTCGTTGGGTGCTAAAATGTGTTTAAAAGAGCTGATATATATATATGCACAATATACACACTATCAGTTATTTTACTTAAATTGTAAAAATATAAATAGTATTCTATTCCCATAGAAAAAATCCATGTAGGCATTTATAACCAATATTTTATTCAACATGGTATCTTTGTAATAAGTGTAATTTAAAATCAATCATAAATGCGGTAGTATGAGCCACTCAACTTGTAACTTTGACTTGTAGCTACAATAATGTATTGAAATAAAGTAAAATCTTACCCACAGTATTAAACACGTAAAATAACTTTGGAAAAGGATAATTCAATAGGAAAAATGACATAAAACTGAAGCAATGGATTAAGAAAAAGAAATTTTTACTCATAGCTTCTAATCAAAATAAAAAGAATAGGGAATTAAAGGGAGAAAAAAAAATATTATATCCTAAAAAATTCACACTTTACCCAT
Source organism: Salticus scenicus (assembly GCA_963930645.1). Classification (NCBI taxonomy): domain Eukaryota; kingdom Metazoa; phylum Arthropoda; class Arachnida; order Araneae; family Salticidae; genus Salticus; species Salticus scenicus. The sequence goes on from OZ005659.1 coordinate 182,274,138, forward strand.
TAACAGAATTCACATTTTTATTACAGTCTTAATACTTTCACTTATTCTTTTATCTTTTTTTATATTTCAGGGGTCTGTTCAGAGGCAAACCTGGGTCCATTAAAGGACCTTTCACAAAATTTTATACCTTTAGAAAAGGACCCTTCACAAAATTATTATCCCAAAACAGGACCCTTCACAAAATTTTTATCATAAAACAGGACCACTCACAAAAATTTTTAGCCTAAAAATGATCCCTTCACAAAATTTTTCTCCTTAGACTTTTGATAAATCTCTCATTTTCAAAATTAATCTTCAGTGGAACAAACATAGACTGCCTGAATAATCGGACGTTTTTGTTGTATTTCTCCCGAAAAGCTGATGCTCAATTTCTAATTTATAAAGGACTTCTATGCATATGAGTGAGTTTAGTTCTATAAAACTGAACTGGCATTGTCAAAAATTAAATTTTAATTCTAATTTTATTTTTCAAAATTACATTTTTCACAATTTCACAAAAAGAAAACCCTAGCCAAAAGTTTGTGAAGAACATTATTTTCACACTAAACTTAGATTTACGAAATTACGTGTAGAAAATTTCACAAAAACAGGACCCTGTGTGAAAAGTCTGGACAGACCCCTGTATTTAGAGGGTACAATTCATTAAACAAGCAGTGAGAGCAGCCTCGAATTTTAGTTAACTGGTTGTATGCTGTTAATTAAAAGTTTATGATGTTTTTAAAACTTTTGGGAGCCTTCAGGGCTTTTTAAACACTACAATATAAAATATGCTACTATTTTTAAAATATCATATGAGGCATTGTTAAATGACATAAACTGGTATGAGAGCTAAATAAACAAGGAAATATTTTCTTTTTGAAATATCACCCACAAGGTGGGCAAAGGCGAACTGGAATATATGTATAACATCAATTAATGAATTGTATACTAATTAAATATTTACAATTCATACACCAGTGCTTGTATAAATAATTAAAATATAATGAATTATTAAATTATATAATAATATGTATAAAAATAATTTTAAAAAGTTAAGATATAATTCATTTTTGTGTTTATTAATGTTGCTTAGTAGAGATGAATCTACTTTTTTTTTTTTAATTTACTTAAGAAATAATTAAAAATCTCATTTTTTAAAGTTAGATAAACAATTTCATTCCATTAAAGGCAATAACTTTGGTATTTAAAAAAAGTGATTTAAATCAGTGATTTTTTTATTTATTTATTTATTTATTTTTTTTTTTTTTTTTTTTTTTCAAAAAAAATCAATTGATTTAAATCAGCGATTTAAATCACTACAACCCTGATCTAATTTAATATGCATTTTTAAGGGTTCATCTCCTTTTCGAAGAGTAAAAAGTGAAAACTTTGTTGTTGATGATAGACTGAAGAAATCTGCTGAAAGAGCTAAAGTATGTTTCTTTATATGTTTGTCATTTAAAAATTTATTGTATTTATAAAAATTTATGTGCAGTATGACATATATAATCTTATAAAAAAAAATTTTAAGTTTTTTTTTCTTTTGAATGCTGAATTATTTTTTTCCATTTAAATTATTTCAGAATAAAGTTTTTGAAACAAATTAATATAAAATATAAAACAGAATATCTTTCAACTGTTAGATCATAAGTTAATATCATAAGAATAACTATTTATTTTAAGAAAATTTTAATGTTCAATTATGATACCCATATTTAAATCATGCATAGTTGGTTTCCCTTATTTCCCTATTTTTTGATTGGAGGAAGATAGAAAAAAATAATAAGTTAATTAAAATTCTATCCTAAAGATAATTTCAGGGTTGCCAACTGCTCCGATTTCTGCAGAGTTTCTCCGAAAAATTTTAAAAACTTCGCAAATCCGCGATGTTATTTCGATGCTCTGCAAATTCAGTCTTGTCCACTTAGTAGGGATGAAACGGATATCCGGCCTATCTGGCTGAGTTTTTAATATCCGGCGGGGTACCGGATATCAGCACACCGGATACGGATATCCGGCAATTTCAAGCCGGATATCCGAAGGAGAAAATTCAAGCTTAAACTCCCATCAGGTGAAGATTTTGTGACATTTTAAAAAATTTTTTTAGATCAGTTGTAGCTTGTAAAGGATTTTTTTTTTTTTTTTTTTAAGTTGGCTTCTGCGAAAATCAATTTTAGATTCATTAGCAAACAAATTTAGCCAAAAGTAGCTTCAGGTCTAAGAAATATAGAAGCCCTATTTTAATTTTGTACAGAGTTAGCTAGGTTTTTTTTCCAGAGTGATCTATAACATTCCCCCTAATCTTCCCCATAACAATAAAAAGAGCTGTTCATTGTTGTTCCTGAACAAATGATATTTATTCTCTGCAGTTGCAGTGTATATATAACTCTGTCTTCATGTCTTTTGCTAATATGTTGTTAGATTGTTTAGTAATATTGTTAGTCTTGGATGTTAAAGTTGTTAGATTGTTTCGAGAATGAGTCAAATAATGTGCATTTATTGCCTAGAACCTGTTTATTTACAATCCAGTTTTCCATACACAATAAAGCTGTTGTTTTTGTGACCATATATTTATACTAGCAGAAACCTGGCATTACTTGCGCCATCTATCTATTCGATTTGTATTTTTTTTTATCTTACTAAAGCACCTGAATTTAGAATTCCCTGTTGCGTTGCATAGATATATCCCAAAAAATTAAAATTACTTCAAATAAAAGTACATATATTTAAAACATTTAAAATATACAACCGTTTTTATTTCTTCATGTCACTTGCCGAATGAGAAATTAGTCGACAAGTGACATGAAGAAATAAAAAAGGTTGTATATTTTAAATGTTTTAAATAGATGTTTACTTCATGGTTTAGTTTTTATAAAGTAAAAGTACATATTTAAATTTTCAGAAGTCTGTACTTTCACTTTCATATTGTTCATAAGAAAAAAAAAAAAATTTCAGTTATTTAAAGTTTTTGATTTTGTACTGCAGAAAAACTTCACTTACTTAAAGAATTTTAATAACTAATGTAAAATTTTCTTTCTTATCTGTACAGAATATAAAAATATAAAATAAGTAAAAAGTATAAATTAATTTTGAATTATTACTTTCTTCTATATTAAATAGAAGGAAGTATTGGATTCGTAAAAATTTTCAACTTCCAGTTTTCGGTGGATTTACGCATTTTGAGGGAACTAAAACACAATTTGACCATTTTTGGAAAATGTCTATCTGGCAAAAAATTTTGTGCACTTCAAGAGTTAATGCACAGAATTTCATATAAATTTATACATAGTTGCATCTTACCAAAAAAAAAAAAAAAAGTGTCCATCAACTTTTGGTGCAAATCACTTAACAGATGGCACTGCTATACTGTGATTTCTCCCATTTAAAGGAAGACTATATCTCAGCTTATACTGTGTATAATTAAAAAAATAGACTAAGTGTGTCACAGGGAGGGCTATTATGAAACATGTTCTTCAATTTCTGTGCATAATGGCCAATAGGTGATGCTGCTATGCTGCAATTTTCCCGTGAATGGGGAAGTTGTATCTCAGATTCATTCGTGTATAATTGCTAAAAATTTAGTATGGGAAAGGGTCATTTTTATAAAACATCATGTTGATTCAATTTTGGTGCATATTGGTCGACAGGTGGCTACATTATGTTGCAATTTACTCTGTGAAAGTAAGGCTAAATCTCAACATGTATAAAATTTAAGAGATAAACAATATAAAAATAATATAAGAATAAAAGTTGGCTTAATTTGGGTGTATATCGACCAACAGGTGGCACAGCTGTTCCTCACCTTTTGTGATTCTCCACATGGCTACATCTCAAAATTTTTTGATTAAAATTGCACTAAACTCAATATCTAAAATCTTTATTGTAAGCAGCTATGATTATGTTTCTTCTGCATGTTAAACAGCATGTAGCGTTATTATATAGAGAGATATAGAAGAAAGTTTTGTGATGGGCATACCATACTAGTTTGAAGCTTTTAGTTTATTTATTTATTTATTTTTCTTCTTTCTTTTATGTTTTCTTATAAATGTCTCAAAAGAAAGTATTGGATTCATAAAAATTTTCAACTTCTGGTTTTTGATGGATTTACACATTTTAAGAAGTCCAGAACCTGGTTTGACCAATTTTAAAAAAATGTGTGTGTGTGACAAAAATTCTGTTCAACTGTACCTCCGGAACTACTGCGTACTACAATTACATGTAAATTTATGTGTAGTTGCACCATGACATAAATCAGTGCCTACCAACTTTTGGTGCAAATGACTCAGCATGTGGTGCTGCCATACTGCGATTTCTGCAACTTAGAGGAAGGTTATATCTCAGAAGCTACTGCACAGAATTTCCTATAAATATCATGAAAAACGGCAGTTTTTCGAGTGACGCAAGCGGAAGGACAAACGGACGGAAAGCTGCGAACTCATATATACGCCTAGTCTGACATCAAAGAGATTTGTAAAAGCCGACACTTAATATCTCAGCAAATATGCCTTATTTTGTTCTGATATTTTCAAAATAATCTTTTATCGTTGGTCTTAATCTATCCTGAAAATTTTACGTTCCTACATGCAGTATGTTTTAAGATCTGAATCTCAATTTAAAGCCAAAAAGGAAAAACGTGAGGTGTAAGGATGTAATGAACTAAATTCATGAAAAAATATCTCTAAAACCGCACGAACGATTTTAATTTAATTAATATATGTTGTTAATGGGATCTTTCTGAATCGAGTAACGTTTTTGTTTTTTTCAGGAAAACTCTTGTTTTTTGTAAAAGTTGCTTTGAAAATAGAACTATATTACTCCGCCAAAATGCATGCTTTTATTCGGCAAAAATGTCGTAATTCGGTTCTTACTTTCAAGACACGTTGGTTGGCTGACCAACGTGAATGCAGTCAATAAATTTTTGTTATGAAGAATATAATTTTAATTTTAAGATTTCCCATTTCGTCAAAAAAGTATTTAGATAATATTTAAAATAAATGAAGAATTTTTTAATTATAGATATTCTATGTCATCATTATTCATAATGAATTAAAAATATTTTTAAAGCGAAAACGTTTAATAAATCCCTCATGCACACAAATTTATACCATGGTCCATGGTCTTTGGAGCGCATGCGTACATCATACGGATGCGTACATCCTGTAGACGCTAAGCTAATTGCTTTCCCTGTGTTCGTCCGCGCCGCGGTGTTTTTGTTTAATTTGTTGATTGGAAATTGGAATTAATACGAAATTTTGCATGATTTAGACAAATATTGGTAGTGCTCGGATACTTTTGCTGTGACCCACCGGTGTACCACGCCGGCGTGAACGTGTTAATCATAATTTTTATTAAATTAAAATAACACTGAGATATGAGAGCGAGAGTGTGAGCAGTGATTTTTACATTATTATTTTCAATGGGGAATTAAAATATTTATTCAAAAATTCCACCTACTTGCATGATTTAGTGGTAAGTGTTTTATAATTTTATATTCTTAAAACTTGCTTATAATTTTACGTATATGTAATTATAGGCTTCGTCTGATTGCACGGAAGTATTGTTATTTGTAAACAAACCATTGTTTACATTTTTTATAGTCGCTTTTTTCGCAAAATGTTACTCAGTTTTCTGTAATATGATAATTAAACAAGTTTTCGAATTCTTTATTATGTTTATTATTACTTTAATTATGTTGTTATTATTCGTAATATGTCACCTTTTAGCTTAGCAATTTTTGGAAAAATAAATTTAAATGTTTTGATTAGAGATCCTAACTAATCGAGATACTAAGAGATACTTCGATTACAGTCCAAACTTTATTTATTGGAATAAAATAGCTGTATTATTCTTTTCAAAAAACAGATTACGAAAAACTTTATTTTTGAATGATACAGCCTTGTAAAACGAAACAACAAAAATCCTATATATATATGATAACATGGGAAGGGAGAAAGGGAGCTATCTGACTGATTTACAGCCTTAATTAGATACATCACAAGTCTAGTGTAATGGGTAATTGGGAAATGTTGTATGTACTGTATTAATACATTATTGTATTAATACTGTATTGATACAATATATACTGTATTAATACAATATTGTTAAATTTTAAATGAATTTGAATGTCTTAGTTGTGTATCATAATAATCATTTATAATGCTTTTGACGGATATAGCTAAGGTAGTATGAAAACTACTTTATATCAACAGGGTTGCCACGCTACCTGGAGAACCTGGAATAGTCAGGGAATTTGAAAATTGACTATAAAAGTCAGTGAAAAGAAAAATCTGCCAATGCACGGTCATTTCCCCTCCCCCCCCCCTTCTTTTTTTCTCCATTAGCTTCTGCTATTTTTTTTAAACACCCCCACTCTTCTCTTTTGCTCATGTAAGGAATTTCTTATCTCGCTTATAAGCGACAAATGCTATCATTATATGCAACTTTTGTCATATGTAAATTTTGTGTTTACAAGTGGGACGTTAATTATTTTGCCCTCAACACAGTCAATGCTCAATATACGGTTAGACTGAAATTTTTTTAGAATATACCTGGAAAACCTTTTAAAAGTCAGGGAATTTCATTCTCCTGTTTGAGTGGCAACCCTGTATCAAGCTTATACTGTACTCTACTCTAAATATAATAATGCAGCACAAGCAGTATAAAGAAAATAAGGCTAAGCTTTACTATAGGGTACCTGTTGGCGATTCATGATGCTGTGATGAGATTCAGTGTATCGACACTTTTTAATAGTAACTTTTTTGTATCGGTACTTCATTTAACTGTCTTGGAACTTTGTTTTTCTTTTTGTGCCAGCCGCGCGCGTGTGTTTATTGTAATGCGGCCCAGCTGAATGATTTTTCTTTTTAATGCGTTTTTGAGGTATAAAAATTAATTTTTTGAGTGTATTTTATTATTTTATTTTACTTTTTAATAAATGGAATTATTTAGGGGAAAAAAGTGTATTCTAGTAATTGATGCAGTATAGATTTTCATGCATTTTCTTATTCATGTGCCATGAATTAGGAGTATCCAGTGATGTTTTTTTTTGTTTTAATATCGGGATAGTGACCACTGTAGTACAGATTTTTTATGCATTTTCTGATTCATGTGCTATGACTTAGGGGTATCCAGTGATATTGTTTTAGTCTTAATATTGGGATACTGACCGCTGTAGCATGAATTTTCAGATTCGTGCATGACAAATTAGCTGCATCCAGTGATTTTATTTATTTTTTGTTTGTTTTGTGATTGCTTCTGTACAGATTTTCATGCATTTTCAGATTCATGCAAGGCTGTAATTTTGAAATTTTGGGGCAAATCTTCAAGTTATTTTAGATTATACATCATTTATAATGCTGAATTTTATGTGTTAAAGCTTGAAAGCTCTCTGAAATTTTTTTTTTTTTTTTGTGGTGAAATAGCTCAAATTTCTATTACTGTTTTAAATATTTTATTAATCTTTAAAATATGCTTAATTTATTTCAGTGAATTTCAAAACAAGCACCAGAGTGAAACAGTAATTTATTTTCTTGAAATGTATTTTTGATGTTTTGTAATGATTCAGAATATCGATTTGCAGTAATCGACTCATTCAGTGAGATGTACATCAGCAACAGCGATGGGCGCCTTATAGTAAAGCTATTCCAAAAATAAGCTAAATAAAACTTATCAAAAGCTTTCTTACTTAGTTTTCTTTTTCTTCTTCTTTTTTTCCCCCATAGCAGTTAATTGTACAAATGCATCTTAAAAATTAAACCCACTTTCAAGGCCTGCATTATTTATCATTAATAGATTGCTCACACTGTTTAGTGACAGTTTGTTTATAATTTCATTTCTTACCAAATTTATGCAACTGAAAACTATTTTCACAATTTGTCCGAAATCACAATGAAAAAAGTTCATCCTGAATGAGGAATTTGCACACATGGGGGATTTGAACAAAATCCTATTCTTATGGTAGTTTTAGGCCCATAAATTTCAAAAAGTTTATTAAAAATGCAAAAAAAGTTCTCATTAATTTAAAAAATAATTTTAAAATTAACCAAAAATCACGTGACTTCAAAAGGCTGCCTGACGTCACAGTTTATGATGCTTCAATGTTTACATTCTGTTAGCCTGGTTAGTAAGCAGCAATTTGTTTTAACTTTCGTGATTATTAATCGTTTATGTGATTTCTGAGCATTTCTTTTTCATCTTAGAATCATTCAATATCATTATCATCATTTTCAAATGTTTTCTTTTCATGGCGGTTGTCCAATGTTTTCGTTTCATAGGATCCTGTGGAACGCTAAAAAATAACTTTTGAGAAGCGTTAGCTGTTGTGTGTTGTATTAGTGCAAAATGGTACAATACAAATAATACAATATTTATACTACAATTTTTTTAATATCAGTCATTATTATATCATAGAAAACCTATTTCACTGATTCAAGAAGCAAAGCAAAGCATGAAATCAAATGTAAACAACGATTACTTTAGTTTGTTGTCATAAAGAGTGACGTCACGATATATTATACTGCGTTTTCTCTGTACAGTAAATAGTGCGATGTTAAAATTGTTATAAATCAGACATTAGATTTCAAATAAAGAAAATGTATGTATTTATTGTGTATTTATTATTATTCATGTAATGAATATGTATGTATTTATTTTCTTACCTTTTCATTTTCTATTAGAATAAAATCCGAAAACGTGCAAATTGTCTATTGTGACTTTTTTGTGAAAGATTTTTTTTATTATTATTATTATAGAATTTAATGTAATTTTTTAGTATAAATGTGTGATCATATTTTGGATAACTGTATAGCATTTTGCATAAAAAGCGACTGTAGTGGAAACACTGGTTTGTTTATATTTGACAACATTTTTGTTCTTCATAACAGACGAAACATGTAATTACATTTTATGAAAAACTAATTGTAAGTTTTAAGAAAATAAAACTATATAGATATACCTTACCGCTAAGTCATGGAAGGAGGTGGAATATCCGTAGACATTAAATATAAACAACTCCTGCTACCAGGGATCACTCTAGAGCGTTTTAGCGGTACAAGTTGCCACAGGGTTGGCATAATACTTACTGTGCAATGGTGTAACGGGTTTTATCAGTTTTTACCGCCTTCATTTATCTCAAACACTTTAAGGATATATTTTAAAGTTTTTAGTTCTCAATTTCCCAATGTATTATTTAATATTTACTATGAAATTCCTACTTCTGCAATTTCTAAAAACATTTAAAAAAGAAAATATTTCCTTATTTATTTAGCTCTTATACCAGTTTATGTCATTTAGCATTGGCTCATATGATATTTAAAAAATAATAGCATTGTTTACATTGTACTGTTTAAAAAGCCCTGCAGGCTCCAAAAAGTTTTTAAAAAATAATAACATTTTAATTTAACTACATATAATCAATTAAATACAATTCGAGGCTGCTGTCACTGCTTGTTTTAATGAATTGTACCCACTAAATGTAAAAAAAAAGATTAAAAAAAAAAAGTGAAAGTATTAAAATGGTAATGAAAATATGAATATTGTTAATGGGTAAAGTGTGAAAAAATTTTCTTGATTCAAATGATATTTGTTAAACCTAAGTAAAAATTTTTTAGGATATCTTTTTTTTTTTTTTTTTTATCTTCCCTAATTCCTTATTTTTTTTTAAATTTTGATTAGAAACTATGAGTAAAGATTTTTTTCTCTTAATACATTGCTTCAGTTATATGTCATATTTCCTACTAAATTATCCTTTTCCAAAATTATTTTATGTGTTCAATAGTGTGAGTAAAATTTTGCTTTATTTCAATACATTATTGTAGCTACAAAGTCAAAGTCTGAAGTTGAGTGGCTCATACTACCGCATTTATGATTGTTATACAATTACTTCTTATTATGAAGATATTATGTTGAATAAAAATGTTGGTAATAAATGCCTACATGGATTTTTTCTATAGAAATAGAATATTATTTATATTTTTATAATTTAAGTAAAATGATTGATAGTGTGGATATTGTGCATATATATACACATAATAAAAAACAAATGTTGTACAATAATGTATGAATACATAATAAAAATCAATTAAATCTTGATTTAAATAAAAAAAATCGATTTTTTTGAAAAAAATAAAAAAAATCAACAACCCTGTTTGGAAGTCAGATTTTCGAATAGTGTGCAACGATGTTAAAATTTATATTTCCAACGAATACACAATTTTGACTTTTAGATCCTGGAGAAAATTTTACAACTGGATACTAAATTTGAAGTAATTTAGTCAATATGCTTAGCAATTATACTTATTGGGACTTTTGAGTTTTTTAATGGTTTTTTTTTTTTTCAATCTTAAATCTCTTGGTGATATTAGTTTTTTAGTGTAGCTCAAAATCTACTGACCAAAAGAACTGAAATTTCATAAAAGTATAATTAAAATAATTAGGAGCCAGTGAAATATTTGTTGCAAAATACTTCTAATTTGCAATTTAAGAATTTTTACTTAAATAATTTCTAAATATTTATTTTTTAGATAATTTTATTTAAAAATTTTTAAATTGTAATCTACAATAATATTTTTAAGTTGTTGCAGGCTTTAAATATGTAGATTCCCTAAGAATTTTCCCCCATAAATAATTAAATTACACATTCTATAAGGAATGGTAGGTATCTATTTTTCTCTCTCGATATTTGTTCAATCTGGTACATATAGGTATCATCTTTTTTTTTTTTTTTTTTTTTTTAAGGTCTATACATTATTATTAAAAAAAAAAAAAAAAAAACTGCACAGCATGTGCAAAAATAAATGTGAAATTAACAATATTTATACATATAGTCACAACCACTTGTTAAAATATGCTATAATTTCACCAGTTATCGATAAAATTCACATATTTCAAGACTGATTTCCAAAATTCGCGATAATTTTACAATTGATTGCTAAAATGCATAATTTTTTTCATCGCTAATTAATAAAGTTTCTGCGTTTTTTAAGTTAAATGTCCCAAATACTCAATTATTTCGTCGATAATAGACGTAATTTGCACTTTGTTCTCAAAGCTGAATGCTGAAATACACAATAATTTTGCAGCTGATTTCGAAAATACGGGATTATTTTCACCGCTAACTATGGTGTCAATTTTTATAGTTAAAATTTACATTTAATTCCCAAATACCGCTATTATATCTCTGCTAACTAATAAAATTCACTGTATTATTTTGCGCCTAATCGATGAAATTCGTATTCTTTATAAAGTTTAATCTCCAAATACTCAATTATTTCGCCGCTAATCTATGAAATTTATGCTTTTCTCAAAGCTGAATCCCGAAATATGCAATAATTTTGCAGCCTAATTCGGAAATACGGGATCATTTTACTATTAACTGTCAAAAATTTATGCTTAAGTGCAACTAATTGCTAAAATACGATATTAATTCGGCGTTAATCGATAAAATTTGAAATCTTTTCAAAGGTGATTTCTGAAATTCACGATGTTTTGTGGCTGATTATTGAAACACGCAATCATTTCGCCGTTGCTTAATAAGGTTATTTTAATCCTAATTGTTTGCTGAAATAGGCTTTATCTCTATGTTAATCAATGAAATTCGCCCTTTTTTGCAAAGACAATATCCGATGTATGCAATAAATTTGCTGAAATATGGAATCAATCATTTTACCGCTTATTTTTTAAAATTATGCAAGAGCAACTAATTGCTAATATAGACTATTATTTCACCCCAGTGGCAGAAACACCGTGACACGGTGACATAGTCGCGGACACAGAATAAATGCTTGCAGACAGTTTTTGTCTGCACTAATAAAACAATTAGTCCGTAACTTTCGAACACTCTTTGTCTGTCTCTGTACTAATAAAAAAAATTGCCCACAACTTTCAGACAGTCTTTGTCTGCAATTTACGGACATTTTTCGCCTGCGACAATGCGCTACCCATGTATGACGTCTTACTCTTAGATGCTCTTTGGTAGGAACTCTAGAGCCCCCATATAGGTGCCTTGGTAGGAACACACAAAACAGTACTTAACAACGGCGACCTAAGCAGCCTATATCTCCCTTGATAGACAGCATATGCGTATTCTTTTCCCCTGTTACTAAGATTCTACGGGGACATAGAAAAGTGCTAATTTCTTTTAAAACTGCTCCAAAACTTCTCCTCCACTTCATAATTCACTGATAAAAATTTCTGTATCAAAACTAATACTTTTGTTATTTATACTGTGTTGTGTCAAACATTGCTATAAATATTTAATTGAATGAGTTCAACTTATTATTTTATAATTGTTTATTACTATAGTTCTGTAGTAAAATTGTATTTGTGTATTGTTGCACGAGATCACCACTATTGTTAAGCTCTCTCCCCCAAAGATTGCTGCTATCAGCTTCAGGCTTTTTGAGTGTAAGCCGTTCTCATCCCTGATTACAGGCAAATTTCGCAGACAGATTTTGAAATTTTAAAAGCCTGTCGCACACAGCTACAAAACTTTCTGCCACTGGAATTTCACTGCTAATTATTAAATTTTGTATGTTTTTAAAAAATGATTGCTGAGATATGAGATTATTTCACAAAACAATAATGAAATTACTTTTTTTATTATTTATACATTGCAGAAATACGCAACACAAAAGTCTATCTACAATACGGGATCGTTTAACCGATAACATTTACTTTTAATCTTTCAAAGTACGAAATAAGCTGTTAATTCATTACAAAACAACATAATATTTTTGCAGTGAATTATCGAAATCCCCAGTGGCAGAAAGTTTCGTAGCTGTCTGTGACAGGCTTTTAAAATTTCATAATCTGTCTGCAAAATTTGTGTTAATCAGTGGTGAAAATGGCTTACACTCAAAAAGCCTGAAAGGTGATTGGGGGGGGGGGGTAACATCAGGTGATATCGTGCAACAATACACGAATACAATTTTACTGCAGGACAATATAGTATAAACAATTGTGTGTACTCATTCAATTCATCTCATTCAATTAAATATTTTATAGCAATGTTTGACACAACACAATATAGATAATTATAAATAATAAAAGTATTAGTTTTAGTTTTTATACAGAAGTTTTTTTTAAGTGAATTGTTATTCGAAAGTTGCAGACAAACACTGTCTGCAAGCCGCTTTTCTGTGTCCGTAACTATGTTGCGGTGTTTCTGCCACTGGGTCGAAATCCATCGTTTCATGTCTTATTAACAAAATTTACCTTTATCATGGCTAATTGCTCAAATAGCGATTGTTTCTCTTTTTCACTAAATAAAGATAGGCAAATATTTTCGCTGCTATAATGGACGAAATTCGTGCTATTTCTGAAAAGTGATATCACAGATGTTAAATACATATATTGAGTCAAAAATCAGCGAGATTTATGCCTTTTTTTGGCGTATGTTTTCTGATTACATAATTTTTGCATCTGATTACCGAAATATATGCAATTTTCTCATCTTTTGAAATACTGAATCAATTTAAGTTGGACATTGAACTTATCACACAAATATCTTGGATGAATTTTGTTCCAACATTTATCTAGTTTCCAAGTTGCAGCCACTTGAAATCAGGCTGCTACTTGAAAATATGCCACAACGATAACTTTTAGAATACTAAACTGGTTCAGACAGCAGCGCCGACTTTGAAAAATTTCTGGGGGGGCTCGAACCAAGGCCGTAGCCAAGATTATTTTTTGAGGGTGGGGGGCATCACATTTCTAATACAAGGTCATCAAATATGGTGTAATAATGTACACACGCTTACCCAAGGAAAAGAACATATGCACACACAAACAACGGCCTGATTAACACAGGGGCACGTGCCAGGGGCTCTGAGTAGCAAAGGGCCCCAAAACTGGACCTGAAAATGCCATCATAATCTTTGCCATTTAGTTTATGTAAATCGAATTTATATGGCAGTAACTTTTGTAAAAATAGTTATATTACTTTGCATCGATGTTTCTGAAAACTTTTGCTCCTCATGCACAAACTATAAGTGTAGCACAGTAAAGGGAATCATCTTCCTCTGAACTCACCCCGCGCCCCATACAGAGACTTTCAGCCTCTCTTGTTTTTCTTTCTTTTTTTCTTAGTCGATTTATGTCCATTTTCAATTGCAACAACCTTATTTTACAGCTATGATTTTGGTAAGAAACTAAATAAGAAATAGAGAAAAGAATTTCTTGTTTAATAGAGAATCAGTATTCAAAATTTCTGGGGGGGCTGATCCCTTACAGAAAATTTTCTGGGGGGGCTCAAGCCCCCACATAATCGGCGCCACTGGGTTCAGATCAAAGTTGGGGAGTGAATTTAATACAGTTTAAATATCTTGGAAAAGTTTGCTAGGCAACTTGCTCCACCATTTTGTTTCCAAGTGGCGGCCACTTAAAATTTTTTTATTACAATAACTTTTGTAATATGGAATCAGTTTGAATCGCATTTGCACAGTTGACATATTCAAATATCTTTGATAAGTTCACTGGGCATCTCAGTCACTCTGTCCTTTGTTTCTAAATGGTGGCCACTTGAAAATTATCACAATAACTTTTGAACCGATTTGCTTAAAACTCCATATGTAAATAGACCTCTTTAATAAATCTACCAAGTTCATTAATAAATTGTAGCTGTCATTTTGAAAAAAGATGGTGGCATCTTCATAAGAAAAGATAAATCAACCTAACCTTCCTATGAGCCGGAATGACTCGTTTTAATTTTTTGATCAATAACCTCTAAAAAGTAATGATATCAGTACAAAAACCCTTAACGGGTTAAAAGTTTGTGACGCAGCTACTTTATCACTATAAGAATTTGAAATATGGGTCTTAAAAATAATGATATCAAGTTTTAAGTGACGCTCTTCTATTAGTTAAAATATACATAGATTTTCTTATTTGATCATTCGCTTTTTTCTTTTATTTATATTTACAATGCAAACATAATATTTTTAACTTCAAGATAAGACAAATATATAAAATATACTCACTGATGCTTTTTCATTTTCATTTCAATTTCAAAATAACAGTTTTAAAAGGAATGATATAAAAATTCCAGTCACGCCTCGGTGTCATTTTAAAAGATTTGTTTTTAGATTCCATTAAAATTACCTTTGTTTTGTCTGATAAAGTATATTTACACATTCAAACAGTGCTTTTAATTTTTAAATATGCTGTCAAATAATCACACTTTCACTGAGTTTGCATTATAAATAAAAATTATTTATTTCAATAAATCGATTTGTCTTTTGCGTCACGCTATCCAAAACTGCAAGTAAAATTTGTGCAAATGTTTTCTTTGCATCACACTGTCTCTTTGCAGAAATTCTCACTTAGTTGGATACTATGATACAAAATAACATTTACATATATTTTACTCACAGTTTTGGATAGCGTGACGCAAAAGACAAATCGATTTATTGAAATAAATAATTTTTATTTATAATGCAAACTCAGTGAAAGTGTGATTATTTGACAGCATATTTAAAAATTAAAAGCACTGTTTGAATGTGTAAATATACTTTATCAGACAAAACAAAGGTAATTTTAATGGAATCTAAAAACAAATCTTTTAAAATGACACCGAGGCGTGACTGGAATTTTTATATCATTCCTTTTAAAACTGTTATTTTGAAATTGAAATGAAAATGAAAAAGCATCAGTGAGTATATTTTATATATTTGTCTTATCTTGAAGTTAAAAATATTATGTTTGCATTGTAAATATAAATAAAAGAAAAAAGCGAATGATCAAATAAGAAAATCTATGTATATTTTAACTAATAGAAGAGCGTCACTTAAAACTTGATATCATTATTTTTAAGACCCATATTTCAAATTCTTATAGTGATAAAGTAGCTGCGTCACAAACTTTTAACCCGTTAAGGGTTTTTGTACTGATATATGTACATGTAACTTCGCATATATTAGTGCCTATCAAATTTTGGTGCCAATAGCTTTACAGGTGGTGCTGTTATACAGTGCTTTCTGCAATTTAGGGAAGGCTATATTTTAGGTTCTATTTCATGTAAGGGTCATTCCATGCCAAATCAACCACTCACTCAACCTGACCCCCTCAGATTTCTATGAAACTTGCAGGAATCATTCTCCTTGATGATATAAATGAGAATATATTTTTTAAAAAAATTTATCTTGTTCGATTTTTTTCAAATAATTTTTTTAAATTTCAAAAAATCAGCATTTTTTAGCTTGTATAAGCATTTTTAATCTAAAATTTCTCAAGTTGTATAAGGGATAGCGAAGTTTATGACCCCTCATTTTAAAGAGTATTTCACAAGGTTTAATTTGATATGCAACATCATTATGATGGGTAAAAATTTTAAAAATTATTAAATTATAAAATTTTAAATTTAAAAAATTTCAAAGATAGTGTTTTTTAAAAAATTTGAAAAAAATATATGTTTTTGGTTATACTAAAAGCTATATAACCTGAAACTTTTAGAGTGGGATCTCAATGGGATCAGGAGTTATGACAAAAAACCTAGCTACTCTACATGGTAAATTGTATTACAATAATCATATAATATGCTTACTATATAAAATACCTGTTAATTAAAATTCACACATACAGTATTGCATGCTAATATACAATTAAACATGGGGGGGGGGGATCAATATTCAATGTAATTGTGCTTAATAAAAAATAAACAACAATTTTTTTGATAAAATTTTGTTAGATTATTAAAGAAAAGAAAATTTTTTTTTTTTTTTTTTTTTTTTTAATTACTGTGAGTTTTATAGTTGGAATGTTTTAGAGTAGGTTCTTACTGCAATTAGAAATTATAATAAAGAAACAAAGGTACGTATAAATACATTGTTCAGTTAAAATTACTGGAAGCTTTACGACATCCAATACATGTTTTTACAAATTTGGCTATATCTCAAAATGTTTTCATTTATTATAAATGAAAACATATATAAATTTTTTCATTATTACAAATCACAAACTTTTTTTTATAATAATCATGGCCAGCTTTCTTGAATGGGTTATAGCAATATATAGAAAAATGTTTTGGATGTGCTAGGTTTACTCATCTTTACACAAAATCTTAATGATCATACAAATTTAATCATACATTTAATCATAAAAATCATACTAATTTAAAGTTGTAAGAAGAAATAAAATGTCTTACATCACAAAAGTAAAAACTAAATAGAATTGTTTAAATTAAATATGCCAAAAATGTTTGATTAAAAAAAAAAAAAAAAAAAAAAATGCTTATTTTACTTCTACTTAAAAGAGTATGGTAGGGTTCCCATGGGTCAGGGAGAATCTGGAAAAGTCAGGGAATTTGAAATTATTGAAAAAAGTCAAGGAAATGTCAGGGGAAAATCACAAATATTGTCTAAAAAGCTGGGAAAATGATGATATAAACCTGGAAAATGCTTTTTGAGCATTCAGTGTATGTTGCGGGTCACATGACTATGCTGTCTTTTATGTTGCAAGCTGTTTTATGTTTTACGCTGTGAGCCTACTTTTTATGTTGCAAACCAAATTTCATGACTTGAATTTTCTAAAAATAGACCTGGAAAAGTCAGGGAATTTTATTTTTGAAATTGAGTTGGAACCCTGGTATGAACCCAAAATCACAACTAACTTTTTCTACATTGAGATCTCAGAAGAGATATAAAAAATTAAACTACAGTGGAGATGCAGATGAGTCATATGCCAGCAACACATAAATAAAACCAATTTTGAACCAGAACATCTCTAATTAGCAAATGAATTGATTATTATTTACTTACTTATGATTTATGCTGTCATTAATTTGTAAGTGTAGTAATTTATTATCTGAATGGCTTCTGATATAAATTTATAACCTTATATTGTAATCATTTTGTAATCTGTCTTTAAAAAACTGCTTTAAAACCATCACTAATGATTATAATCTTAAAAATTTGAAACTTGTAGAATTACACACACATTTAAAAAAAAAAAAAAAAATCAAATAATTAAATTTTTAATGATCTTAGAAATTTTCCTGAAGAAAACTTTTTTTTACTATTTTACTAGTCATAAATATGAACTTTCAAAATAATGTCTTTTATCAAGTAAGCATATTATATGGTACAATTGAACCTCGAAAACCCGGACATCCAAAAATTTCTAAAATCCAGAAGATTTTTCAATTTTAATTTTAAAATAAGACTTAGCTGTATCTTATTTCCATATTTCTTGTGCAATGCAGTTTAAAATTCGTTTAATTGAACACTGAATACATAAATTTGAACATAATCTGACATATTTTTTTTTGTTTGATTGTGAATTAAAGATTTTATTTTTTTACAAAAAAGGTAGGTTATAAAATGGAAAAAAAAAAAATAAAATAAAATAAAAAATAAATAAATAAAATTATAGTGAAAAATAATTACTGAAATATTAAAAAAAATTGTTTCCTTAGTTTATTAGCAGTTATTTAGGAGGCATTATCAGTTGTTTATTATATTTTAGTGTAATATATCTGTTTTAATTTAACATAATTCTTTTATTATATTTATATTTTAATTAACCAATTTGATTTGTTGTTTATTTTCATTAACATAAAATTGCAGTTTGTATGTTATTATAATATCACAAAAAATTAGTTTTCAATAAATCTCTAAAATCTGGAATCGCCGTGGTCCTGCCAAATCCGGATTTTTCGAGATTCAACTGTAATTATAATACAATTTAACATGTAGAGTAACTAAGTTTTTTGTAATAACTTCTGATCCCATAGAGATCCCACTCTAAAAGTTTCAGATTATATAGCTTTTAGTATAACCAAAAACATATATTTTTTTCAAATTTTTAAAAAAACACTATCTTTGAAATTTTTAAAATTTTAAAATTTAATAATTTTTAAAATTTTTACCCAACATAATGATGTTGCATATCAAATTAAACCTTGGAAAATACTCTTTAAAATGAGGGGTCATAAACTTCTCTATCCCTTATAGAACTTGAGAAATTTGAGATTGAAAATCCTTACACAAGCTAAAAAATGCTGATTTTTTGAAAATTAAAAAATTAATTTAAAAAAAATCGAAAGAGATAAAAATTTTCTAAAAATATATTCTCATTTATATCATCAAGGAGAATGATTCCTGCAAGTTTCATAGAAATCTGAGGTGGTCAGGTTGAAAATTGAAATTTTTTGGTTGATTTGGCATGGAATGACCCGTAACTACACAAAACTTCATGTTGGAAAGGCATTATGAGAAATTATGTTGGTTCAGTTTGGGTGCATTTTGGCCAGTAGGTGGCTCTGCAATACAGAAATTTCCCCCCAAAAGGGGAAGGCTATATCTCTTATTCTATTGTGTATAATTGCATAGAACTTGGTATGGGAGAGAACCAGCCGTTGTGAAACACTATTGCGATTTATTTTAAGTGTATATCGGCCAACAGGTGGCAATACTGCACTACAATTTACCCAATGAATAGGCTAAGTTAATCCCAACTTCTATGGCATATGTGCTTGATATATAAGACAACCATTATGAAAGCAAATGTTGACCTTATTTATGTGTATATCAGCCGACAGGTGGAGCTTCTATTATGATTTTTCACAAGCGTATATCTCAGCAACTGTTGATTAAAATTGCATAAATTCCTTTTGTAAAATATTTATTGTGAGAAGCTATGGTTAAACTTTTATACGATTTAAACCGTAAGTGGCGCTGTTATATAGAATTATGTAGAACGTTTTGTGATGGCCACAACATATTAGTTTTCATGTGAAAATAACCCTTCAACTGTGATTATATTAGTAAAATATTTTATTTCATTTTTTTAATAATAGTATTGTAAAAAATATGTAAATAATAAGTTTTAGTTTTATAATTCCGAACAAAACCTATCTTTTTGTGATAGTGCTTTTCACCAAAAATTGCAAGCTTAGGAATGAGTATGTTTATGTTAGGCTTAAAATTTTATTCTTCATGGCAATATTGCACAAATAAATAGAATGTTAAATAAATATGTTTAAATAAATTATATTTAAAATGTTTTTAAAAGAATAGTATATGAAATATGTTTATATTTTATTGTTATAAAATAAAGAAAAAGAAAAGAAATATACAACACAACAAAAAACAAAACTAATGTCGGATATCCGTATCCGGCAGGCAGAAGAGCTCCAGATATCTGGTATCTGGCAAAATCACTATCCGTTTCATCCCTACCACTTAGCTAAATATTTTTTATTAAATGCATAAAACTGAATAGTGGCAAACACTGAAAAAAAAAAACTATTTTTCTTTTCTTCTTTTTTCTTTCCTTGCACACATCTAGACAGAAATGGCAATCCAATCCTTATAAACTTTTGATTTTGAATTTCCAACAGTTGCTGCATAAAACATTATTCTTTTAATTTTATCTATGTATGAAAGCTTTTAAACTCCTTTTGAAAAAAAAAAAAAAAGTAAC
The DNA here is from genome assembly GCA_963930645.1 of Salticus scenicus. Taxonomy (NCBI): domain Eukaryota; kingdom Metazoa; phylum Arthropoda; class Arachnida; order Araneae; family Salticidae; genus Salticus; species Salticus scenicus. The sequence continues at coordinate 182,294,532 of OZ005659.1, forward strand.
AGAACTAACTTTTACAATCTAGCTGAAGTTTCTACAATACTCATAAATAAATAGTAAAGAAAAAAAAATTCTAGTGCTAGGCATTGCGTAATCAAAATATTGCTGACTCAGAACAAGAACAAGTATTTGATTACATTAGCTAAGAGCGTGTTTAATTAAAACCACAAGCTGAAAGGGGGGATGAAAGAAACCCAATGCTACGATTAATGCAGTATTTTGATTTTCTTTTAAACTATATCAATGTTTCAGTTATTTTAATGCTTAATAGGTCATTAAAAAATACTTTCTGATGAAAAAAAATTGTTTATTTTAATTATTTATCGATAAAAATAATGGATTGAAAGCTACTGAACTTTAAGGCCGATTGACAACGCAAGGGATCTGAGAAGTATCTTCCGTATAGTTTCATTTCTTTTCTTTTCTTTTTTTTTTTTTTTTTTAATGTATTTTTAAAATTGCTCCTCAAAGTAGCCTAAATGCTCCTCAAATTTTTCCTGAATACTCCTCAAACTGTTTTTGAAAAGTTGGCAACCCTGTAATTTAGATCAAAAGCCCTATTTTTTTTAGCCAGTAGTTATTCCATGTAAAGATATGTTAGCAGGTGGAATTTATACAATGTGTTTGATTACACACTCGTATAAACCAGGGTTGGAAAAAACCCAATGAATGGGTTTAATAAGGGTTTTTTCAGTGTATTTTTGGGGTTTTATCAGAGTTTTCAGGAATACAGGGATGAGATTTTTCAGCTTTTTTGTACATTTAGCAAAACATTTTGTCATAAAAATTCTAGTATTTCATTTCAATGTCTTGCCTTTGCGTATAATTTCATCTTTTTTGTATTTTTGCTAATGTCATCCCTGGGAATATTTTCATTTTTTAAAACATTAAATATATCATTCATAATAAGATAATTTAAAAAATAAAGTTATTTATTCATTAAAATTGAAATTAAAAAAAAAAAAATTAATTTTAAAATTTTCTAAAGTCTGTTTATGATTAAGTTATAAAGAAATTTTAAATATTAAATAATTGTACTTTAAATATCCTAAAATTCTTTTTATCTGCCCTGTACAACAAAAAATTGGATTTTAGTAATTATTTCATGTTGCCTTATTGAACTTTTCGTAGTCAATAGATTTTCATAAAACATTTTTAATTATTGTCCCTCTACATTACATAACAGTGCACTAAGTTTTGAGAAATTTTTTATTCTGTTTTAAAAAGATAATTATACATTTTTTTTCATGAGGGAATTTTTCAGGATTATTTTCTATACAGCAGTTTGAGCATCTCTAATAATTCTGAAAATTCTTTGTTCATGTTCTAGTAATGCATATAATATTTGTTTTATATTTGAATGTTTATTGTAAGTTAGACAAAAGTACAATTTTAAACCAGTATTTTGAGGGGGGGGGGACCCCACTTGTGCTTTTTGGGGTTTTTTTTTAAAAGGGTCGGGCAAAATCAGTTTAAATATTTATTATTCTTGTATTCCATTCTGCAAATTTTATGTGTTATTTTTTCTTTATACAGAAATCATTACCCAGTTTCCAAGGTGTTCGTGGAAAACAGTTTAGACATGAAAAAACAAAGAAAAAGAGAATGGCTTCCTTTGGTGGAGAAATTGATTTTTCTGTAAAATCTATTAAATTTGATGATTAAAATTGTTATGTTTTTTGCATTGATTTGTTTTTATATTGTGCATCATTTTATCATCATAATATCAAATGTCATTTAAATTTGTATTGATTAATTAAAATGTTTACTTATATTTACTTCAATTTGTTTTCTTTCCTAATTACCATTTATGTAATTTTTATAACATGTAGAATAATTTTTAATATTGCTTATTTTACAATAAGAATTACAGCTATTCATTTATTCTGTAGGCTATTTTGATAAATTGTGTGAGTATAAATTAGATTTGCTACCTGGCAGTTTCGTTTACTGTTTATGTTATAAATTGAGAGATTACGATCGAAATACTAAGTGAAATATCATGTAAAACACTAGTGTTGCAATTTAAGGAAAATTTTGAGTCGAAAATGGCTCATAGCTTAAAAAGTTTTTAGGCACCAAACATAAATATTTATAAGCTTTTTTGATTTTGCAATCCTAATATATATTCAGTTCAAGCATTTATACACTTTTTAAAGTACAAAACCACAATTTGTAAAAACCTATATTTCCAGTAGTCATGTCAGTGAGTATAAAGAAAAAAGCATCTAAATTATTTGCTAAAGAAGTAAAAGTATTTCGATTAAAAAAAGAGTTCTAGAGGAAAAATACATTGATTATTAAGTCATTTGTACAGTAACAGTACACAAAAGTGGATATGGAGCACTTCTTATTAGTCAAATATGATTAACTAACTAAATTAACCTAAAATATCTAAATTGTGTGTTCTCATCATGAAGGTAGAAAGAAGGAGGGATAACGCAGTGTACCGAAATTGATCCCAATTTCATATCTTACGCGCCTCCCTAGAGTGCTGTCGCCATCTGTTAATAGTTAAATAAGCTATCGTAAACATAAACTGCTATTAAAAGCAGTGAGGGAATTTTTTTTTTTTTTATTCAATAGCCACCACTAAATCTTAATTGTAATGATTGGTTAATAATATTTCATGTTTTTCTAATTTATCTCGAACAGAAAAAATATTTATTTTTTCCAAAGTAATTATATTTATTTTTTTCTTTTAATTTTCTAAGAATAAAATTATTTCGATCATTTCTTAACAATTTTGCATTTCTAAATGTTTCTGTACGTTATTATTTCAGTGCAGAATTTTATTCTTTAAGATTGTAAGTTTTTCAAATGAATTAATAAAAACTAAAAGCCTGAGAAATGCTTAAAACATATTAAATGTAAAAATTTATGGCGATAAAGAAAAATTTATTTTACAAAATAATCACAACTTTTAGAATATAGATTTTTTTTTTTTTTTTTTCATGCTAATTATGTTTTATATAGAACGAACTTTTTAAAATAATAAATGGGTAGTGTTGTGTAAGGTTTAAGGTCGATTAACTCTCGAGGGCGCTAGGCCTGAACTGGGTCACCGGGGGGATTTTTTCTAAGAGGGTCTTTGTCTGTTTTTGAGCAAATTTAGAGAAAACCACAGAAAAATCCTAACGGCTCGTGTGACGAATGTAACATGGATTTAAACCCAGCACTTCCCGTTTACAGACATACCTATCGACCACACTGATTATAGAGATATTTTTATATATAAAAGAAAATTAACTTCAAAATTTTGTGGGGGGGGGGGGAAAGCATTTTTATGCTAAAGTTAATTTTTGTAATCTTTCCAACTTTATTTCAAAAGTGTAAACGCTAATTTTTAAGAATATCATTGAATTGAACTAAATAATAATAATATATATATATACAGTAAAACCTCTCTAAGTTGGACACCTACGGTTCCAAGAAAGTGTCCAACTTATAGGGGTTAGACATAATGTTAATGGATACATTCCGTTCCGAGAAAAAGCGTCCAACTTGAGAGGTTTCACTGTGTATATATATATATAAGCCATTTATGTCACTATTTAAATAGATTTATTTTTAATTCATTAATTAAGAACCACAATTTTTTTTTAGCTTTAAAGATTTTTTTTTTTTTTTAAATAAATAAATAATTGTAAAATAATCAATAAAAGTTTGAAAAAAATTATACTTTTCAAAATACTTATACTGTATTTTGTTCCTTTCTAATTCTTATTGTTTAAAAATTTAGTTTTAAATGATTTGCATAAACGTCAACCATTTCTTACATATTTTTACTATTATAAATACCATTAAAATATGTAATTTACTATTACACATTTTTCTCCATATATATATATATATACTAGCCGCCTTCGGCGACCAGCTGGTTCGCGATCCCTAAAAAATCCGACTTTACGAAACTCCCGCTCGGTGGGCGCCTTTTTCCCGTTTCAGGTCTAATAACAGCTTATTGATATATTGTGAAAATAGCTTATTGAAATCGCAGTAAATTCCCGCTCGGTAGCGCCTTCGGCGCCCTCTTCCCTTTTCAGTATCTGAAACAGCCTGTTCGCTCACCATGTTATGATCTTTCAAATTTCTGACTTTAGCTAAGTCCCGCTCGGTGGCGCCGCCTTCCTCACTCATTAAAATTTGAAATATTAAAATATTACAGTGCCATCTGGCAGTATAAATTTCTGTAATATATTATTCAATTCCAAATCAACAAAGCTTTCAAATGATGTATTACTTATGAAATTATTTTAATTAGTAGCTGAGATACAAAAGAAAACCTAATCAGGAGACCTTAAAACGTATAAATCAGGTGAAATCTCGAATTCCACTTTTGATTTGATAATATAAAAGTATTTCAAAATGTCTTTCGAATGAAGTATTAAAAATAATTTAATCATAATTAGAATTTGAAATAAACGTATTAGAATATTATAATAAAATTTTATTTGCAATTAAATGTAAATTAAAATGTATTTTTTTTTTTTCTTTTATTCTGCGAAATTTCTTTCAGTAATCCCCGAAACTTGCATAATTCCGGGCTGTATAATGTTAAAATCCTTAGTACGGTATGTGAGCAGAAATTCGAATTCGAAACTCTGCAAAATATTAAAGAATAAAGGTATTCTGGGTATTCCGTTGTTTTCTCCGAAACTCCCGTTCCTTTTCTGCATCTTTGTCCCTTTGCTCTCCCCCCCCCCCCCTTCCGCCGATAATAATAATTTTACACTCGAAAATATTCGCATTCGATTTACCTTGCCTTAAAATCTAAATATAACAACCAATTTCGAAAGCAGTAACTCTTTTTTTTTAATTTTTGCCCCTTTTCCCCCTTCCTCAATCCCTCCCTAATAATCGTACTCTTTCAAAAATATTCACAATCTAATTATCGGGCATTAAAACCAAATACTACGAAATTTCAACAGTATATCTCAATTTAAAATACTGCAAAGTATAAAAGAAAACTTAATATTTTTCCAATAAATACGTCATTTTTTTATTTATTCATATATTTTCATGAAAATTGAACAGTAGCTTTATAAAATGCTGTCTAGGCCAAATATTAATTCAAATGTAGCGTGAATGAAAATTTGGAAAAGGTTGAAAATTGCAATTTTTATCCCCACTATGAAGCATGTGATATCTTAATTGGTTACATTCATTTCCTTTTTTATCGCAGACCGTTGTCTCCATGTGTTTTGTTTCCGATCGAGACAGCTTAGAAAATCGTTTGCTGATAGAAAGTTTCTTTTACTCGGTCATTTTTCCATCGACATGGGTCGACATTTTAATTAATATCTCCGCAACTAATTAAAATTTTTAAATTCTGTTTTCACTATCAACTCGGGAAGGCTTCTGAGCACACGTATGTCAAATTTTATACTTCTGCGTTCAGTAGGGGCTGAACGTATAGATGCTCAGACAGACATCTTGTTTTATTATTATAGATATATATATATATAATCGAAGAATTTTAAATCCATAAAAACCTGGGAAAATTGATACAGTTAAAGCTCGAAAATCCGGAAATCTCTAAAATCTGGACATTTTTTCAGGTTTTAATTTTTTTTTTAAATAAGATTTTGCTGTACTTTATTTCCACATAGAATGTTTAAGATCTTTTTAATCCAATACTGAATACATAAATATAATCATAATCTTACGTATTTTTATACTGTTTAATTGTTAATTAAAGATTATATATATATATATATATATATATATATATATATATATATATATATAATCTTCTGAACTTGAATTTTGTGAAGGGACCCATTTTAAGGATTGGACATTTTTTCAGGTTTTAATTTTTTTTAAATAAGATTTTGCTGTACTTTATTTCCACATGGAATGTTTAAGATCTTTTTAATCGAATACTGAATATTTATATTGTTTAATTGTTAATTAAAGATTGTATATGTGTATATATATATATATAAAGATGATCTATTAAGCATAGTAGAAGCCAAGCAACAGATACAAGATCACTGAAACACCCATGACCAATAAGATTAAAAAAAAAAAAAAAAAATCAACAAACATCAGTGGATGAAATACACTAATGTAAAGAAACCAGATCTATTAATTAACAGCCTGCAAAACAAATGAATCAATAAAGTAAAACAACAAATCTTAACTTAAAACCATAAACTTATCAAAATTAATGAAAAAACAACCTAAGAAACACAAGATAGGAAGAAGGAGGCAGGCGGCATTGTTATGTGACTTGCCTGTGGGGTTACACTAGTTTTACGCCGGCAACACACCCCCAGCCTGCCACAACCAGAACAGGAACCATATGGATTTAAAAAAGCAAAATTTCAAAGCAGATGAACAACAATGAAACCACGAAGCAACAATGAAATTCACAGATTGATCACATTGTGTTTATCAGTATAATTAGAACATTAAATATAGTTGACAACTCAAAAAAGAAGAATCTGAAATTTTATTGGAAAAAGAAAGTTTGCATAGTAATACACAGCAAATGCAACAAGCCTTCTACTTTTTTTTTTTTAAATTTAATTTCACAAACCCACCCAACCATCCAGCCTTACAACACCACCCCACCTCCGTAATCAAACATCTGCCCACCCAACCGCCACCTTTTTTATTGTCTTTTATTATTTTATAATTTTTTTGTTGATATGCACTTTTTTTTTTGTACTGACAGAGACATGGTTAAGGATATAAAATAGAAAATACAAAGTTTTTAGGAAAACCCATTTTAGCAGTGGCTGTGATCAGTTTATTAATATTCTTGTTTTTAAACTTTGCAGAGCATAAATTATTAATTCAAAATAAATGGTTAATGATGATATTTCTAAATACCGAAAGATGCAGACATGAATTAAAATGTGTAAATAAGTTTACATTAAAACTAAAATCTTGCCGTTTGTCATAGATATCTATATATATAATCTTCTGAACTTGAATTTTGTGAAGGGGCAGCAAAAGGTTCCCAATTTTTGCCTGGATCGACCCCTGAGCTTGCTTTATTATGTTCTAGAATCTACAGCCTGAGAATTTTCTGCGGATCCGCGATTTTCGTTAATTCCGCTGTTTTTTATTTTGATAAAATCAAACTCCAATAACGATCAGTGTTCAAACGCTCCATGAAAAACTTTAGATTCTCAATCTTTTTCTATTCAAAATATAAATGTCAATATTCATTTTAAACATGCTTTATTAGATTCTATAACATATAAAAGAACAGAATTATTCAATATTTCTCACTCATGTAATTTTTTTTGTCCTTTCCCCCCCCCCCTTTTTTTTTTCATCTCTAACCATTGCCGATCAAACATTCTGTGGGAAGCCTTTTATTTTTGAATATTTATCCATCCACAATATTAATTTAAAACTTGCTTTATGATATTTTAGAACCTATAAAGAAGTAGAATTGTGTTTAATATTTCTCTCATGAACTACTTTTTACCCCCCCCCCCTTGTTTCCCATTTTCCACCACCAGCCAAATTAAATGTGGATTGCTAGCTTAATTTTTTTTTTTTTTTTTTTTAAACACATAATTTATTGTGTTGATGTGCATTATTCTTTTAGTTTAATTTGTCACTTTTAAAATATTTTATATAGTTTTTCCTGTGAGCGTTATTTTTCATTTGAAATAAATTTTATGAACATACATTTGTATAGTTTTCTCCGTGCACGTTACTTATCTTTTAAAATTTATTTTATAAACATGCGTTTCTTCTTTTTTTTTTAAAATTTTCTGCACTCTCATGCCTGAATCTAGAAAGATCTATCTAGCCATATATTCTACTATATTATTTATTCTACATACTACTACTATTAGAGGTGAAGGAACGCCGTTCCTAGGAACTCTGAAAAGTTAATTTTGATGATGATGATGATGAGTGTAGAATAATTTTTCTCCACCCACAATGTAAATACTACTTTACTTTTAAATTTAGTTTATTATAACCCCAGAACCTATAAGAAGGCATTTTTTTTCAGGGACTACAAATATTTTAAATTATTTCCAAATAATCTCACAATCTTCCATCTTATTTATTTATATCATTTAGTAAAAGTGTTATTTCATAATCTGTGTAACTTCCAAATAATCTTCTTGTATATATATTTTTTTTTCTTTTTGGAATTTCATTATATCATTTAGAAAATGAAATGTGTTATTTCATAATCTCTGTAATTTCCAAATAATCTCACAATCTGCTGTGTAATTTTCGTTTTTTGTTTTTTCTCCCAGTGTATCATTGTAGAATTATAAGAATAAATCTTTAATAATTAAATAAGTTTGGAAAACTTACTCAGGAACGAATTAAACTGCCTTACTTTTTCCTTCAAATAACTACTACTACGTTTTTTTTTTTTTTTTTTCCCATAAATTTAAGACGTTTCGAATGCAGCAGTATAGATGCCTTTATAAATGGTAAATAAAAATTATTGGATATTTTTTCCTCGTTGGTATTAGCTATTGTTATGTTATATTTAATATGTTTTATGATTAAATGATTGTTTAACGAGGTGTTTAAAACGATGATAGTGTAAAATGTTTACATTTGTTATAATTTTTGGATAAAAAGAATCCCTCTGAAGTCCTCTTTTTTTTTTTTTTTTATTATAAATGGTCCTCCTAAGTCTTCTTTTGAACTGTAAATGGTCCTCTTTTACCCTATTCGGTAGCTAAAATATGTTGGGAGCCCTGAACTACGGATAACTAAGCAAACGAGAGTTGCTTGGCTCCTAGCAGAACCTTTCTGCTACTCGGACAATTTTTTTTTTTTTTTTTTTTTTTGTAACAAAATTATGGAGGCATTTATTTTATACTAATTATGTTTTATGTATACGGCAGGGAGTAAATTATAAAATGAAAGCCTTGCATATGAAGTACAAATGACTTCAAAATTTTGTACGAATTAAATTTGCATTTTTTCCATGCAAAAACAAATATTTCTATAGTCTTTCAAACTATAATTCAAAACTTATAACACTGCAGAGATTTTTATCACTATTTTATTTATTTATTTTTTCATTAATCAAAAGTAAAAAAATTCATAGATATTAAAATGACCTTCAGTAAATAAAAGTTTAAAATAATTTTTATACTTTCCAAAATAGTTGTATTCTATTTTGTTTCTTTCTTTTCCTAAATTATTATTATATATATATATATATTTTTTTTAAATATCATTTTAGAAGATCCGCATAAATTTAAACCATTTCTTATACAATATTAATAAATAATTCCATCCTTTAAAATAAATAAATCTCTTACAATATAAGAATTTTGAGAAATTGGTGATATTGTGTGATGGTGTAGATATTAAGATCAACCGACTACACAAGTATTCTGGTAATTGATGGAATACTCTTTCTGTGGGAGGATGGTGGGTCTTTTTAATGTATACTAGCTGGTATTTACTCAAGTTTTCGATAAAACCATGTTAAACTCCTAACAAGTAGGCCAACAACATTTTTTTTTTTTTTTAACATGGGTTTCTAGCTCGCATTTAAGTAAGTTTCGAAAAAAAATCTGAACAGCAAAGCAGATGAGCGCGGCTGGGAACTGAACCAAGCACTTCTTAACTGCCAATATTTAGAGCAGAATCTCCCAGCCACTAATGAAACTCACAATGGAATGAACAAAAATATTTATTTCTAAAATCATCAAGATATTTATATATCTTTTTTCATAATAAGTATATTTAATGTGTAAAATAAGAATAAATTAAGAAATGAAGCCTTCGAGTGGACAGTACAAATGACTTCAAATTTTTGTATACAACAATTTAGCATTACGTAATGCCAAAAAGTTTGAGTGAAATGTACCTTTCACACTAACCCCCCCCCCCCCCCCCCACAACCTTAATTTAAAATTGATAGCAATATTTACAACGTCCAAGTTTCATCCAATGATTTTTGTTAAGTGCTTTAAATCCCTATTTTTACCTTTTTATTTATTTATTTTTAATTTATAACTGAAGAAACAAACAAGCTTTATAGCTTTTAAAATGTAAAAAAATTTAGTAAATATAAGCTTAACTGTTTCCTATATTTCCTAAAGTAATTATACTATATTTATTTCAAAATAAAATAATTATAACAGCTAAGCAGACCTGATCACGACCTGTGAATAAACCTGGCACTTTTCCTCTGTTCTTTCTATAATTTCTATATTTCTAAAATACTTATACTGTATTTTGTTTCTTTCTATTTCTAGTTTTCATCACTTAAAAATTTAATTTTAGATTATTTGCATGAATGGCAGCCACTTCTCATGCATTTTTCCTATTATAAATACCATTAAAATATATAATTTATTATTATAAACTTTTCTTCTCTCTTTCTCCCCCCCCCCCTTTTTTTTTTTCTTTTTTCATTCATTCTTTTTTTTTTTTTTTTTTTTAGAAATTATTTCTTTTATAATATAAGAATTTTAAATCCATAAAATATAGGGAATTGATAGTACAGATACTAAGACCAATTGACTGCACGAAAGTCCTAGGAGCGTGGGTAAATCTATAAACTCAAAACTTGAGAAATTGATGGTATAAGTGTTAAGGTCGATTGACTATCTGAAGATCCTAGGCCAAATTGGAGTGTTCTTTGTGGAGATCCAAATCCACATTTACACGAATTTCAGAGAAAAATACAGAAAGCTATGAACAGTTAACCCTTTATCTACTGACGGTACTTTTAAAGTACCATTATTTTAAAAAAAGTATAAAATCGAATTTATAGAAGAAATGTCAAAGATATTTATAAGAAGGGAACTGATGTACCTCCCTTTAATCTCACTACAAAGCATTACACGATACGTATAGCCATTTTTGTTCCATAAGGATTTTATGGAGTGCACTTTCTGTTTTTGCTTGATATTTTTCACGATCTTCATGTGTGTTATAATTAATTCCTATATTATTTCAAGAATATCCCACTAATCTCAGAAAAAAATATGAGGAACATAAAGAGTAAATATTTCTCTACACTTTTTTCATGTCGAAATAATTTTTTCGACCTCTATGTACCAGTGGTACACTGAAGTACGGCCCCACAAAATTCTCATTAATTATTATGATGAGGTGATATGCATAATTTTTAACATGCATTTTAGTAACTAAAAATATGTTTCAAACACAATTTTTGTCTGTATCATATAGCAGTAGATAAAGGGTTAAGCAGACGAGAGAGCGCAGCTTGGCATTGAACCCGGCACTTGTAGTCAGTATTTTATTAAAATGTATCAGCAGAAGTGTAGAAACAGCAATGGAAGTGTTGCTGAGAAATAAACCATAATAGAAGATATACTTGCCACTTGAAAGAAGGAAAGTCTTATACAAAATCAAATCTCTTTTATTTCTTCAAAACTAGACATTCATTCATGAACATAACTTGAATTCATAAAATGATCATTTTCAACAATTTAACAAAAGCAGTTAATTATACAACAACTTTAATTTATTAATATGCTTTGAAAAACTTATTTAAAATTAAATTAAACAACCTATTAATTTGATCCGGACCAGCCGGTCAATCATTACATTACTATATCAGATAACAGGATCCATGCCAAAGAACAACACCAATACACCTCAGAACTAAACAGATCTGATATTTATATATCTGAAATAAGGACGTTTAGATCGTCATCGATCAAACGGACGAATCGCAAACGAACACCTGGCAGGTGTAAAAAGAAACAATTAAGATTTGCATAATGACGATCGATCTTTAGCTACGATGTCGCCATCTAGTGGGAAAAACATCGTTAGAAAAACTAAAACAGTCCAAAATTGATAATGAAAGGTGTTGCATGGAAAAGATCGTTTTTAATGTAAACAAAGCGGTAATTGATAATTAACAGTATAAAAATAAAGTTTAAACAACTGAAAAATAAGGAACTGAAGTAAGTGTGTCTTAATTTATAATCTATTAAATAAGTTATTTTATAAAAATGATAAAATGACTAAACATAGCATGAACTTTCAAAACAGATGATATAATATGATTAAATAGCTATGTCTATAAGCATGAGGGAAAGTTAGGAGGCGATGAGAATAAAATAAACTAAGGATTTTCTCATCAAATGCCCCCCCTCTCATTGCCTCATAAAAAATGCATGACTCCTTAAGAAGGAAAAATCAGCATGGACCTATTACCCAACATCTTAAACAAGATGAAAAATTTTAATCAAATTTCAAACTAATGCAGTCAAACATCGCAATAACATAAAAATAGTTAAATTTAACACAAAGACAACAACTAAGTTGTAACAAATCCAACTTCAAAAATTCTTAAAGCATCTTTCTCCAAAGAAAATTTCAATTTTTTCTATCTTAAGTCTTAAAACTCCATCAATTCAAAAAAAAAAAAATTAACTACTCCAAATCCTAGATAAGAGGCTAACAAAAAAAAACACAATTCCTTCCATTTCAGAAAACAAGTCCAAGAAAAATTTGTTTCATTTTAAAATTTCATTAACAAACATGGAAAAATATATTTACCAAAAAAAAATTACTTATTAATTTCAACTCCAGCATTAAACTCCAAATCAAATATTTAAACCTATATCAAAAGCAAATTACAAATACAAAAATAATCTTTATTTAACAAAAAAAAAAAAAATTTCAATTTCTAGCAATCCAGAACTTGGTAAAGAGGACAAAACATCGGCCTTTCGCATTCACTTATTCGTCTTTCAAACATATTCAAGAATGAATATAGGCACAATTATTCACTTCTTTTAAAATAAATTCCGGCTAGCACGGAAAGCATACGTTCCACATGAAATGAGGTTTCTAGATGCCTAGAAAAGAAAAGAAATTATAATACACATAAAAGATATAAACAGAACAAATTTTAATTATGGTAGACGGGACCTAGTGACATTGCCAAAATTCAAAAATTGGGACAGAGTAAGTTTCGAAGAAAAGTAAGTAAGTTTAGTAAGTAGTAAGTTAAGTAAGTTTCGAAGAAAAATCTGAACAGCAAAGCAGATGAGCGCGGCTGGGAACTGAACCAAGCACTTCTTAACTGCCAATATTTAGAGCAGAATCTCCCAGCCACTAATGAAACTCACAATGGAATGAACAAAAATATTTATTTCTAAAATCATCAAGATATTTATATATCTTTTTTCATAATAAGTATATTTAATGTGTAAAATCCCTATTTTTACCTTTTTATTTATTTATTTTTAATTTATAACTGAAGAAACAAACAAGCTTTATAGCTTTTAAAATGTAAAAAAATTTAGTAAATATAAGCTTAACTGTTTCCTATATTTCCTAAAGTAATTATACTATATTTATTTCAAAATAAAATAATTATAACAGCTAAGCAGACCTGATCACGACCTGTGAATAAACCTGGCACTTTTCCTCTGTTCTTTCTATAATTTCTATATTTCTAAAATACTTATACTGTATTTTGTTTCTTTCTATTCTTTTTTGTTTCTTTCTTTCTTTTTTGTTTCTTTCTTGTATTTGTTTCTTTCTATTCTTTTGTTTCTTTCTAAATTGGTGATATTGTGTGATGGTGTAGATATTAAGATCAACCGACTACACAAGTATTCTGGTAATTGATGGAATACTCTTTCTGTGGGAGGATGGTGGGTCTTTTTAATGTATACTAGCTGGTATTTACTCAAGTTTTCGATAAAACCATGTTAAACTCCTAACAAGTAGGCCAACAACATTTTTTTTTTTTTTTTTTTTTTTTTTTTAACATGGGTTTCTAGCTCGCATTTAAGTAAGTTTCGAAGAAAAATCTGAACAGCAAAGCAGATGAGCGCGGCTGGGAACTGAACCAAGCACTTCTTAACTGCCAATATTTAGAGCAGAATCTCCCAGCCACTAATGAAACTCACAATGGAATGAACAAAAATATTTATTTCTAAAATCATCAAGATATTTATATATCTTTTTTCATAATAAGTATATTTAATGTGTAAAATAAGAATAAATTAAGAAATGAAGCCTTCGAGTGGACAGTACAAATGACTTCAAATTTTTGTATACAACAATTTAGCATTACGTAATGCCAAAAAGTTTGAGTGAAATGTACCTTTCACACTAACCCCCCCCCCCCCCCCAACCTTAATTTAAAATTGATAGCAATATTTACAACGTCCAAGTTTCATCCAATGATTTTTGTTAAGTGCTTTAAATCCCTATTTTTACCTTTTTATTTATTTATTTTTAATTTATAACTGAAGAAACAAACAAGCTTTATAGCTTTTAAAATGTAAAAAAATTTAGTAAATATAAGCTTAACTGTTTCCTATATTTCCTAAAGTAATTATACTATATTTATTTCAAAATAAAATAATTATAACAGCTAAGCAGACCTGATCACGACCTGTGAATAAACCTGGCACTTTTCCTCTGTTCTTTCTATAATTTCTATATTTCTAAAATACTTATACTGTATTTTGTTTCTTTCTATTTCTAGTTTTCATCACTTAAAAATTTAATTTTAGATTATTTGCATGAATGGCAGCCACTTCTCATGCATTTTTCCTATTATAAATACCATTAAAATATATAATTTATTATTATAAACTTTTCTTCTCTCTTTCTCCCCCCCCCCCTTTTTTTTTTCTTTTTTCATTCATTCTTTTTTTTTTTTTTTTTTTTTAGAAATTATTTCTTTTATAATATAAGAATTTTAAATCCATAAAATATAGGGAATTGATAGTACAGATACTAAGACCAATTGACTGCACGAAAGTCCTAGGAGCGTGGGTAAATCTATAAACTCAAAACTTGAGAAATTGATGGTATAAGTGTTAAGGTCGATTGACTATCTGAAGATCCTAGGCCAAATTGGAGTGTTCTTTGTGGAGATCCAAATCCACATTTACACGAATTTCAGAGAAAAATACAGAAAGCTATGAACAGTTAACCCTTTATCTACTGACGGTACTTTTAAAGTACCATTATTTTAAAAAAAGTATAAAATCGAATTTATAGAAGAAATGTCAAAGATATTTATAAGAAGGGAACTGATGTACCTCCCTTTAATCTCACTACAAAGCATTACACGATACGTATAGCCATTTTTGTTCCATAAGGATTTTATGGAGTGCACTTTCTGTTTTTGCTTGATATTTTTCACGATCTTCATGTGTGTTATAATTAATTCCTATATTATTTCAAGAATATCCCACTAATCTCAGAAAAAAATATGAGGAACATAAAGAGTAAATATTTCTCTACACTTTTTTCATGTCGAAATAATTTTTTCGACCTCTATGTACCAGTGGTACACTGAAGTACGGCCCCACAAAATTCTCATTAATTATTATGATGAGGTGATATGCATAATTTTTAACATGCATTTTAGTAACTAAAAATATGTTTCAAACACAATTTTTGTCTGTATCATATAGCAGTAGATAAAGGGTTAAGCAGACGAGAGAGCGCAGCTTGGCATTGAACCCGGCACTTGTAGTCAGTATTTTATTAAAATGTATCAGCAGAAGTGTAGAAACAGCAATAGAAGTGTTGCTGAGAAATAAACCATAATAGAAGATATACTTGCCACTTGAAAGAAGGAAAGTCTTATACAAAATCAAATCTCTTTTATTTCTTCAAAACTAGACATTCATTGATGAACATAACTTGAATTCATAAAATGATCATTTTCAACAATTTAACAAAAGCAGTTAATTATACAACAACTTTAATTTATTAATATGCTTTGAAAAACTTATTTAAAATTAAATTAAACAACCTATTAATTTGATCCGGACCAGCCGGTCAATCATTACATTACTATATCAGATAACAGGATCCATGCCAAAGAACAACACCAATACACCTCAGAACTAAACAGATCTGATATTTATATATCTGAAATAAGGACGTTTAGATCGTCATCGATTAAACGGACGAATCGCAAACGAACACCTGGCAGGTGTAAAAAGAAACAATTAAGATTTGCATAATGACGATCGATCTTTAGCTACGATGTCGCCATCTAGTGGGAAAAACATCGTTAGAAAAACTAAAACAGTCCAAAATTGATAATGAAAGGTGTTGCATGGAAAAGATCGTTTTTAATGTAAACAAAGCGGTAATTGATAATTAATAGTATAAAAATAAAGTTTAAACAACTGAAAAATAAGGAACTGAAGTAAGTGTGTCTTAATTTATAATCTATTAAATAAGTTATTTTATAAAAATGATAAAATGACTAAACATAGCATGAACTTTCAAAACAGATGATATAATATGATTAAATAGCTATGTCTATAAGCATGAGGGAAAGTTAGGAGGCGATGAGAATAAAATAAACTAAGGATTTTCTCATCAAATGCCCCCCCCTCTCATTGCCTCATAAAAAATGCATGACTCCTTAAGAAGGAAAAATCAGCATGGACCTATTACCCAACATCTTAAACAAGATGAAAAATTTTAATCAAATTTCAAACTAATGCAGTCAAACATCGCAATAACATAAAAATAGTTAAATTTAACACAAAGACAACAACTAAGTTGTAACAAATCCAACTTCAAAAATTCTTAAAGCATCTTTCTCCAAAGAAAATTTCAATTTTTTCTATCTTAAGTCTTAAAACTCCATCAATTCAAAAAAAAAAAAAATTAACTACTCCAATCTAGAACAGAGTCTAGAATATCCTAGATAAGAGGCTAACAAAAAAAAACACAATTCCTTCCATTTCAGAAAACAAGTCCAAGAAAAATTTGTTTCATTTTAAAATTTCATTAACAAACATGGAAAAATATATTTACTAAAAAAAAATTACTTATTAATTTCAACTCCAGCATTAAACTCCAAATCAAATATTTAAACCTATATCAAAAGCAAATTACAAATAAAAAAATAATCTTTATTTAACAAAAAAAAAAAAAATTTCAATTTCTAGCCATCCAGAACTTGGTAAAGAGGACAAAACATCGGCCTTTCGCATTCACTTATTCGTCTTTCAAACATATTCAAGAATGAATATAGGCACAATTATTCACTTCTTTTAAAATAAATTCCGGCTAGCACGGAAAGCATACGTTCCACATGAAATGAGGTTTCTAGATGCCTAGAAAAGAAAAGAAATTATAATACACATAAAAGATATAAACAGAACAAATTTTAATTATGGTAGACGGGACCTAGTGACATTGCCAAAATTCAAAAATTGGGACTTACAAAAATAAAAATAACATGCCCGCGCAAGGGCCTACATATGGTGGTAACTCCCAGAAAACTATTCCTAAATGATTTTCTGACAATTTACCGGTCAAGGGTCACCTATCCGAGACGGTACTATAGGCTGTTCGAATCATCGTAAATAGCCACCAAAAGCACCATTCCCATACATAGACGGGAATTAAATTGTCTACCAAATTAATTTTTAAAAGAATACTAAATGAAGTAAAATAAATTTAAAGTACTAAAAAAAAAACTTGCTTAAATCAAAAGTACTAAAATAATTACATAAGTAAAAAAAATGCTGGGACAAACTGTTATAATAAATATGTACAAATCAGCAATTTTAACTAATCAAAAAGTCCATAAGTATGAAGTAGAAACACTAGATTAGAACAATGTGCAATCCAAATTTTAAAACAATGTAAATATTTAAACAATTTCTAATTTAAAACAATGTACTGGACAAAAAAAAATATATATATTTAAATGTACTCAAATTATCTATAAGAAAAATATGACATACAAAATTCAAAAGTTCAGTTTTTGTCAAAGGCTTGGTGAAAATATCCGCAAGGTTTGATTTACTACGTACATAAGAAACAGAAAATTCACCATTATTTAAAAGATCTCTAATAAAGAATAATTTAACGTCAATATGCTTAGTTTTATAATTTTCCACTGGTGATTTTAAGAAATCTATAGCAGCTTGATTATCAACTCTCATTACAGCATCATTATCTAAATTAGAAAAAATACATTCCTCAGCACATTCACGGCGTATCCAATCAAACCAAACGAAATTCTTTACAGCCTCAGTCATTGCGATAAATTCAGATTCCATGGTCGACAAACTAACACATTTTTCTTTAAAAGTACGCCAGTCGACCGGAGACTTATCAGAAACTATCTGACCGCCAATTGAGGTCCGATCGTCACGGTTAGCTGCGAAATCTGCATCTGAGAAAATTACTAAATCATTAGATTTACAAGAAAGTTTAAGTTTGTAATGAGAAGTTGATTTTACATAGCCCAATAATCTCAATAAACCATCCCAATGGAACAAACCAGGATTCGATTGAAATTGACTCAGGACATTAACAGAGTAGGCTATATCAGGACGAGTACGACCAGCTAAAAAAGAAAGACATCCCAAAACACTACGATACGGTAAATGAGACATTTCAGTTATATCTTGACTAGATGTAGGACAATGAGATTTGGAAAACACAGTACTTTTACTGATAGGTAAAGAAGAATGAGGAATTTTAAACTTAGAAAATCTTTCACAAACATCATTAATGTAATTGGATTGGTGAATTACTACTCCAGATGGAGTATCCTCAAACTCAACCCCTAATAATTTTCTTGTTCTCCCCAATTCTTTTATATCAAAATTTGACTTTAATAAAACTAAAATTTTATCAATAAATTTCTTATGTCTTCCAAAAATTACGATATCATTAACATAAAGAAGAAGTACAACATCTGTCCCATAAAGATAAACACAATTACAAGATGATAATTTTAATTAAAACATGATGTATTTCATAAAACCATTCTCTCCCACTTTGATGTAACCCATACAGAGCCCGGTCCAGTTTGCAATACAAAGTCTCTTTACCAGATTCAACAAATCCAGGAGGTTGTAGCATATACACGTCCTCACTTAGTGGTGCATACAGGTAAGCACAGGTGACGTCACATTGAACATGCGACCACCCACAACATGAAACAAGAAGGGAGAAAAAGAACCGGATAACACCAAAATTTACAACAGGACTAAATGTTTCTTCATAGGATTCACCTTTAACCTGTTTAAATCCCTGGGCCACAAGGCGAGCCTTATGTCTAACTATCTGTCCAAACTCATCCCTTTTTATTGTGTAAACCCACCGGCAACCAACAGGAGTGACGTGATTAGGTAGTTCAGTCAAATGCCAAACTCCACGTTCTTGCATAACCTTCATTTCCTGTTTCATTGCACTCCACCAAACCTGACTCTGCCTGGAATTACATGCCTGTTTAAAAGTCCTGGGAGTCTCTTCCCGATCTAGTCATGCTGAAGGGTGAACTAAACTCGAAACAACTGAATTACTCTCACTGTCACTATCTGAAAAATCTGATGAATTATTTGGAATCGGAATAATGCCAGAATAAGGATTTGAACCACTAAAATCAAATAAATCAGGATTAAACATCAATTTATTTTCTCTACAATAATTTTCAACATCATGAAGTGATCTAAGATGTTTAGTTTTGCCTAATTCATAAAAATAAATGTCAGTACGATTACCAGTACGACGAACAACAGGCTTCCTAGTCCAACTAACTTCCTTAAGATGGGTAATAGTAGACTGATTATTGCTAGATACAGAATCTTTACTCCCCACTCCACTAGGTTGAGAATCTGGGGTACTGTTGGAAGGACCTGGGATGGCCACAGGTACAACTTCAACAACGTCCTCCAGACTTTGCTCAACACTAGGAGAGAAAAGGGCATAATCATCGGTGCCCAGTGCAGCTCCACTGCGACCTAAACCACAACACGATTCATCAAAATTGACATTACCAGATTCAATAATTTCATTAGTCTCTGGAATCCAAATTCTATACCCCTTCGTTTTGAAAGCGTAACCTACTAAATAACCCTTACGGGCTTTTGCTTCAAGTTTAAATCGCCTTTGCTTTGGCACACCAACATAAGTAACTGTACCAAAGGGCCTTAAGTGTCGAACAGAAGGTTTTCTTCCACCATATAACTCAAAAGGGGTTTTCTCCAAAAGTTTGGGACAAACACGATTCCAAGTATAAACAAAATATTCAAGAGCTTCAGGCCAAAAACTAGGATCCAAGTTACTTTCAATTAACAATGTACGAATACCATCAGCTGCGGTAGACATGAACCGTTCTGCAATGCCGTTTTGTTGGGGAGTATAGACGTTTGTAAACTCATGACTAATACCTTTCTCACTAAAAAAGTTAACAAAAGATTGATTAGCAAATTCTCCACCATTGTCTGACCTAAAGGATTTAACCTTTCTTCCCAAGAAAGTCTCAGCTTAATAATATGGTTTTCACCACATCAAAAACTTCAGACTTCATTCTTAAAGGATAGACAGAAACCCGGCGAGAGAAATCATCAATGATTGAGAGAAAGTATTTTTCGCCATTTCGTCCCTCATTTCTACACGGTCCCCAAACATCAGCATACAGAAGCTCTAGTGGATGATTTGACCTGATATTTTTACTAGGTTTATGAGATACACTTCTAAACTTTCCTAACTTACAGATTCACAAATGAAATCAGATTCCCTTAAACCTGGTAATCCCCGTACACCTTGTCTGCGACTAGTATGAGCTACTAAAGATTGACTAATATGACCAAATCTGCAATGCCAATGCATCATTCGACTTCTAGCATTAGCAGACAATACTTCAAATTTAACAGACTTTTTACGGGAATCAGGGATTTTAGGATAAAGTTTATAAGTTCTATCTTTAAGATAAGCACTAAACAGGTACTCATCCCCCCGGTATATTTTCACCTCGCCTTGACTACCATAAAAAGATAAACCCTTCAAATCTAACTGTAGTCCAGACACAAGATTTCTATTTAATTGATCTGAATACATTACATTACATAAAGTAAAAACTCTGACCAAATCTTAGCTTGACTTCCCCTTTACCCTGAATAGGAAATAAAACATCCTTCACAGCCACGGACATTTCATCATTTAAAGTCTCAAATTTAGAAAATAAAGTCCTATTGTTGCAAAAATGATGGCTCGCCCCACTGTCAAATAGCCAATCGCTTGATTTTACAACATTGCTTACACTTGAATGGGAAACAAATAAATTCAACTTACGTGAACTATCCGATGGTGATCTGGCAGCCTTTTTGGAACTCGAGAAATGTCCTCGACCATGGGGATTCCTTCCAACTGATCTGGACTCTCTATAAGATGGCAAAGGAGAAGCATCTGAACTAGAAGAAGTGGCACCAGTACTACATTCACTTGAAACTGAAGATGTACTGTTAAACCTAGAGCGACAATCATTTCTTCGTGAGGGAGAAAAACGTTGAGGGGACACCGAGTTCTTCTTAGAATAACATCTCGACCTCAAGTGACCCAGTTTTCCACATGACCAACATCTTCTATCCTTGAATCTGTTTTTAGTAGGCTGTCTTATATTAGATTTAGAAAAACTTGATAAATTTACATTTTTAACACTGTCCTTATCCCGAAGCCTCATTCTAGTTTCTTCAGCAATAACACTATCCACAATTTTTTCAAATTGAAAATCTTCATCAGATTTACTCAACAACAACTGGACAATATTATCATAAACTGATGGCAAGTATCTCAAAAACTGATAGCATAAATAATTCTGTGAAAAATTGTCATCAATTTGTTTTAAATCAAGGTCAAATTTTCTTAAGTAGGGAGGCAAATAAATTTATAGACTCTCCATGTCTAATCCTGGCTTCCATTAATTCTGTAAATAAAGTTAAATGATGAGCTCTAGTATCAGGATGAAAATTTTTCCGAAGTCTGTTCCAAGCATCTGTAGGTTCCTTACAGTCATCAATGATTCTTTTAAATTCTGGCTCCACATTGAGATAAATCAGAGAAAGTACTTGATTAGCACGTAAAGTGAATAATTTAACATTCACAGCTGAAACAGTTGAAGACACCTCTGGAATTTTCTGATCTTCATCAATTATCTCCCATAGACCCTTCTCCATTAACAAGTAACGCATATCAGAGATCCATGTTGAAAAATTTCTTGAATTCAGCTTCTCAATCTGGTTGGTAGCCATGTTGGAAAATAAAACACTTTGAACTGGCAAAGAAACATCTTGAAAACTATCCTTTAATTCTTTTTCTGTTTGTCCCCCCGACTCTTCTAAATTTTCATCCGTTTCTACCTTTTTACTCATTTAAATTAACAAGTATCTTTCATGAAAAAAACAAAAAAACTTGATCCCATCAGTTATTGCTGTAATTTACTTTAGAAGATTAAATAGTGCCATATTTCAAGTCTATTTTAACAAAAAAACCAGTTGGAAAAATCAATTCTGTAAATCAATAAAGTTCAATTGCAGAAAAAAAATTATGAAGAATTCAACTGAGTAAATATTATAATTCAGTTCAATTGTAAAAATTCAAATGAAGAAAACTTGTTAAAACAATAAAGTTCAACTGCATAAACTAAAATTTAAATGAAGAAAACTTGACAAACCAATGAAACTTGACAAAATAAATCTTAATTTCAATAAAGTAGATGCATAACTGCACATTTTCAACTGTAAACAAACTCTTACTAAAGCTGTAAATTAATCTCTTGAAATAAAAATTCTGTAACTTGAAATTATATATAGTTTACTTCATAAATACATACTGAAAGTCATCTTCTAGTTATGGAAAATATAGCCCATAACCTCTTGTAGTCAGTATTTTATTAAAATGTATCAGCAGAAGTGTAGAAACAGCAATGGAAGTGTTGCTGAGAAATAAACCATAATAGAAGATATACTTGCCACTTGAAAGAAGGAAAGTCTTATACAAAATCAAATCTCTTTTATTTCTTCAAAACTAGACATTCATTCATGAACATAACTTGAATTCATAAAATGATCATTTTCAACAATTTAACAAAAGCAGTTAATTATACAACAACTTTAATTTATTAATATGCTTTGAAAAACTTATTTAAAATTAAATTAAACAACCTATTAATTTGATCCGGACCAGCCGGTCAATCATTACATTACTATATCAGATAACAGGATCCATGCCAAAGAACAACACCAATACACCTCAGAACTAAACAGATCTGATATTTATATATCTGAAATAAGGACGTTTAGATCGTCATCGATCAAACGGACGAATCACAAACGAACACCTGGCAGGTGTAAAAAGAAACAATTAAGATTTGTATAATGACGATCGATCTTTAGCTACGATGTCGCCATCTAGTGGGAAAAACATCATTAGAAAAATTAAAACAGTCCAAAATTGATAATGAAATGTGTTGCATGGAAAAGATCGTTTTTAATGTAAACAAAACGGTAATTGATAATTAAAAGTATAAAAATAAAGTTTAAACAACTGAAAAATAAGGAACTGAAGTAAGTATGTCTTAATTTATAATCTATTAAATAAATTAAATAAGTTATTTTATAAAAATGATAAAATGACTAAACATAGCATGAACTTTCAAAACAGATGATATAATATGATTAAATAGCTATGTCTATAAGCATGAGGGAAAGTTAGGAGGCGATGAGAATAAAATAAACTAAGGATTTTCTCATCAGCACTCCCCGTCTGGCAACTTCGCGAGCAAATCCTCTGGGCCACTGATGGGACTTAGTGGAAAAATATTTCCTTACAAAATCATCGAAGCGCTTGCTTTCATTTTCTTCTTCTTTCTTTCTTTTTCTCATACTAATAATGTTTTATGCGGGGAAAAAAAAAATGAAATCATGAAATGAAGAAGGATTTGCCTATAAAGTAAAAATGACTTCAAAATTTTGTATAAAAACAAATTTGCATTTTTTAGATGCTAAAACAATTTTTTCCCCCCTCTTTAACTTTTCCAACTTTAATTCAAAATTTATGTTAAAGCCGATTGACTACACGAGTCAGTGGTGGAATGCCCTTCTTGAAGGACTTTCCAAGGAATCTTAGACCGTATTTACGCAAGTTAGAGAAAACCATGCAAAACTCTTAATGGCTAAGCCGTCGACCGCGATTTGGAATCGAACTCGGCATTTCTCTTCTGTCGAGAGCAGAAACTCGCGGCGACCTCAGTGGCAAGAAAAAAAAAATATTTCCTTACAAAAATCATCAAAACATTTTATCATTATTATTATTATCATATTAATAATATTTTATGTCAGAAAAAAAAAAAAAAAAAATCGGGAAATGAAGGTTTCATATGTGAAGTAAAAATGACTTCAAAACTCTGTGTAAAACAGTTGAACATTATTTCCACACTAAAACTATTTTTCTAGTCTTTTAAATTTTAATTAAAAATTTATAACAGTAATTTTTACAATGTGACTTTCATCAAATAATAAAAATACAGCAATTTAGGTCACTATATTAACTTTTTTTCCCCCAATAATTCATAAATGAAAAATTACCACTTTTTAGCATTTAAAATGTGAAAAATTGTAATAAATAAAATATTTTGCATAATATAAAATCATAAAGACATTATTATTGTTTTTTTTTACAAACTAATTGTGTTTATATGGAAGAAAAATAAATAAATAAATAAATGAAGGCTTCGTATATGGAGCGAAAATGAATTCAGAATTTTATATAGAATTATTTTAGGTGGTTTGGAAATATTGCAACCATTTCTTATAGAACATTTCTGCATGATTGTTTTTATTTTTTTTTTTTAACGTAAAAATTTTAAATTCATATACTGAAAACCTGTGAAATTACCGCCTGTAGAAAGAGTCAGTAGTTGGCAGTCGGCCAGTAAATGAAGATGTGTTGTAAACAGTCGTTGGATTTTAGTTTTTGTAAAATGAAAGAAAAACTTGAGCAGAAATATTGAATAAAATTTTACCAAAAGCTTGGCGATACCCGAATGGAAACTATAAGATTCCACAGGCTTTCAGGACAATGACACCTTACACATAAAAGAGTGTTACAGATGCTTCAAAGATGGCCACACACCAGTGGACATGTTGATCGTTTTCCTTGACCTCTGCAGTGTGGTACATCATGAGTACGCACCACAAGGCCAAAGTATCACAAAGGAGTACTAGCAGGAGGTACTTTGGCACCTTTGTGATGCTGTGGACAGCGAAATTTGGAAGTTCCATCATGATAATGCATCTATCCATTCTGCACATTTGATTCAGTCTTTCATCGCCAAACACAACATTCCTGTGGTTCATCAGGCTCCCTACTCACCCAATATGGCTCCCTGTGACTTTTGGCTATTTGCTAAGCTCAAGGCATTTAGCACAACTCTCTCAAAAATAAAGGGACTTTAGGATCAAAATGTAAAAAAAAGGGACTTTAGGGACCTATTTATTTTACTTGTTCTGGAATATATATACTGATTTTTTTTTTTTTTTTTCTTTTCTTCTACGCTCGCCTACCATGTGTAACCCAAGTAATACCTGAAATCAATTTAAAAATATATACAGTCAATACAGTCTAATATACAGTCTCTTTCGGTTTTGCTGAATACCTTAAGATAAAATATACCATAACATGAGGCTTGGGCCCCTTTATCTCTGGTAAATTTTAAAGCATTTTTACTGTTCTTTGTGATGCAAAATGAAAAAATGTCAGATTTTTTGTTTAACTGAATTTTTATCTGTCCAGGAATTAATTGTCCTCAAAATTTGCCATTCTAAGTGTGTTGTGCATGAATGTGTGTGCCCCCTCCCCTTCCTCCGGATGAAATCTTCTCAAAGAATTGTTAGCCTATATTTATGTGAGTTTTTCAAAAAAACCACAAAAATTTTCAAATAGCTATGCTATTTGAAAGTGTAACCTAAGTGTGAATTCCGAATTTCTCCTAACCCTTCTTTGAGAAAAGAATCTTTCAACAACTGGTGTGGCTTGCTGCTTTAAAATTCATTTTTGTATAAATGCAACACATGCATCATCCTGTTTTTTGCATGGAAAGCCATAATTATGCTGCATATAACAATCATGAACTTCTGCAAATAATTAAAAAGTATATGTCTGCAAAAATTTGAATGGCAAGATAAAAATTATATTATTAAATTATAAGCATTATTTGAAGTTTTACACAGAAGCTTTCCGGCCAGGGGCCTGGCTTCCCTCAATGCTTGTGTGATAGTCTATGAAATAAAAAGAAACTATACTTCGTTTCACCCTAAGTTGGCAGTAGAGAAAAAGTTACAGTGACCTAATCACACCTGTTGTCATAGTAACAGGGTTACTATAAAATCAGGTGGGGTTGTTAGCAAACAATGAAAGGTGTAATTTTGGCGAAAAAAAAGTAAAAAGGAAAACTGCTTATTGTAATAATTATTTCATATTATGAGTTTTAGCGAAATCCAGAAAGGGAAAGAAATTTTGGGTGAAATT
Organism: Salticus scenicus; assembly: GCA_963930645.1. NCBI lineage: Eukaryota > Metazoa > Arthropoda > Arachnida > Araneae > Salticidae > Salticus > Salticus scenicus. The sequence goes on from OZ005659.1 coordinate 182,320,791, forward strand.
TTGCAATAATTAATATTTTTAATCATAAAAAAAAATCTTTTATATATATATTTATATATTATTAATTTTTAACTATGTAAAGTTACACAAAAAAAAGTATATATATAATTTTTTGTTTCATTCATGAATTAAAAAAAAAAAAAAAAAAATTTAGATAAAAAATGTCCTCTATCCTATTTTACATTTCCTGTTGGTGTTCATGAGTACTTTTTATTTCATAATACTATAAAATTATCTATTGAAAAAAGTGTTTTCCCTTCTCAGTTTAATTATTATTAATAATTAATTATTTTGAGGTTTTATTTCAAATACTATTTAATTTGGTTACAAGGACGAATAAAACACAGTGGTTGTTTTTTATTACAAAAATAAAATAAAAATCATAAATATTACACTTTACATTTCATGAAAGTGTTTCAGATGCAATATTTTAAAGCATAAGATAATTTATGTAATTGCAGTTGAACTATTTAACCATTTACTATTAGTTTTTTTTTTTTCCCCCCACACAGAAACGAAACGTTTGATTTTTTTTTTTTTTTTTTTTTTTTTTTAATGCAAATTTTTTTCAATATTCCCCCCCTCCTCCCCCTTTCTTGTTTTAATGGATTAAACTTTTGTTCCTTTTCATTCTTTAGCTAACTGCATTATTCTGAAATTTAACAAATGATATTTTAAAGGAAGAAATAAGCAGAAGTTATTTTAAATTTCTTAATAGGCATGAGTGTACCTTGCTGCTTTGAGAACGCGCTTGTGCTTAGTGTTCACCTGGTGAGGAGCCGTACTGTTATTTTGACCTGAAACAACTGTTGCGAGATTTTTAAATTTATAGTGTTTATATACAAACTTACTTAAGTTTTAAATTAATTACTATTTGAATTTAATCAGGTTATTTAACATATATATAATTAAAACCAAAAATTTCTCAAAAACTAAAAAGTGCTATTTTTTTCTTTTTACATATTGATATTCAGCTATGTTTTTAAGAGCCATTTTACTTTTTAGCGACTTAACAATTTTGTTCGTATGGTGCACGGACATTTTACATTGACTGGTGTGAGAAAATATTAAGTTAAAAAAAAAAGCCATACAATGCTAAAAACTTGAAACAATTGTTTCGGGTCGAAATAAAACACGGTCCTTCGTCAGGCGAACAAAGTAGGTACAAGGGCTACAAAGAAAAGTGCGTTTTATTTCGATCCGAAACAATTGTTACGACTAATTTGCATTTTACGTTTTTTTTTTACCCCCAAAGTTATTTATTAAAAAGATTTAAATGAATAAATAAATAAAATGTGAAACTATTAATTTATTAATTGGCGGAATAGAATCAAGTTACTAGTGGTATTTTGAAACTTTAAGTATAATTTTTCAGTTTTAAACTTCCAATTAGAAAATGCTTTTCAAAGATTGTTGAATAAATCACACTTGCTATATTTATTTGCTAAGTTAAATAGGTTTTTAAACAAGGTTATTTTTTATTAAAAGTATAGAATATATATGAATTCCCATATGCAGATATAAATTTATAATATCCCATATAAATTTTCAAAGGAAGTATGACAGGAATCGCAAATTTTCTTACAAAACTGATAAATTCTTTTTTTTTTTTTTGGTAACCAAGCGAAAGAAAACTTATAGAATAATCATTCTATTATTATTCTATGAGAAAACTATAATAAAAGCAGGGAGAGACTCAGAGAGAATTGGCGAAGAAATTTTAAATAGCGTGCCAGATGTTTAACCTTGAAACCGATTCAAGCCAAAATGAAACTCAGAAATGCCGCTGTTTCGTCACTACGCGTTCGCTTTGCTAAACAGATGTTTATTATTTAAATACTTTTAAAATATGAAAAAAAAATCTAACATTTCTTGCATAAGCTAAATTTCCTTATTTTATAGCATATATTTATCAATTTTATCAACTTAAAAATGCAAAATAACTTTAGAACTACTTCTTAGACATTTCCTGCCTTTCTCAATGCTGCCAACTTAAGGTGAAACTGAGTATAACAGAAGAAAATAAAAAGTTAATAATTGAGGAAAAATGGATGAACCACCTAAAATTTAAAATTATATACCTAATACAGCCCGTATATTTAGCAAATTTAAAGATCATAAGAATTACTCTCTAAATTTTACTAAATAGTAAATAAAAGAGAAAGTCTAACTTTCCTTCAGAATATATATGAAAAACATTTACCATGAAATCCTCCTCCCTTCAAACAATAGCGTAAGTTCCTACGGCAACTTTATAAGAAAACTAAGAGAATTTAAAATTAATGAAAATACCACTATTGTGAATTTTGATGGCATTAAATTGCTCCCGTCATATCAACTAACATTAACAAAATTATAAATGAAATAATGAAAAAAAAATAATATAGATAAAACTAAATCAGCACAACATTAATAGCAGCAAACAACTTAATTCTCAATGAAAATTATTTTAGATTTAAAAACAAATTTCACAAATAAAATTAAATTAAAAAAACACTTAAAGACTTTTTCTATTAACTTGATTCACACTAAAAGGTATAAAATGATTAAAATGAAGTGTTGCCACCTAAATTTCATATTTTAGTTAATTTTTTTTTAAATGTAATTGTCGTGTCGAAAAACTGTTTGTACCCCTGGATTCAGAAAAATCGCCCCATTCATTTGGTACTGAATTTGCAATGAGCCACATACTTTTTAAAATGACTGAAAGAATTAAAATGAAAGTTTGCCACCTAAATTTCATACTTAATTTTTAATAATCTAATGGTCGTGTTGAAAAACTGTTTGCACCTCTGGATTCAGAAAAATCACCCCTTTCATTTGGTACCGAATTTGTAACGACAGGTCTGATATTCTAATTTATTTTTTCAGTTTTTAACCCGGATTCAACAGAAGGTTTATAACAGAGAAAGTAGATGAAATTAAATGTTGGTTTAAATACGCCGATGATGTTTTTGCTGTCATCGAGAAAAACATAAAAAATTAAAAAACACTAGAGAAATTAAATAAAATAAACCCTAACATCTAAATAAAATATAAGAACTTATAAACGAACTAAATAAAATATGAGAAAAGCTAGTTATAAGAAAAACCTAGAGTGTAAACTATATACAAATAGAATTAGATAATCAACTCATATTGAAAATGGACAGAAACCAAAAGAAAAATATACTACAGCAATTTCATTTAATAAAGGTGCACCCAATAAATTTAAAAAAGAAGTTTCAAAACTAAACATGAATACCCCAATAAACCTAACAGATATTTTCCAGCATATCAGTAATGACAAAACCTCCATAAACCCCTTAGAAACTGCAGGCATTTATGAAATAAACTATCAAACAGAGGAAAATACATACAAGTATTACATAGCTATGAGCTATGACTAAGAGGAAAATAGAAAAAATAGGATAAAAGAACATGAAACTGACATTAAATATAATAGAACTACTACAGCCCTAACCAAAAATAATAAAGAACAAAATATAAAAGTAGACTTTAAAAATGTAAAACAACTAGCAACTTTCAAAAATCTTACATGTGCAAAAAAAAAAAAATCATGAAACAAGAGATTTTAGCCAAAGTGCAGTTGCAATTGTGTGGTGGCCAATAGGAGTATTGACCAGAGGTGGCTACCTACTCGGCTCGAGAAATCGAACAAGAAAAGAATCAGCCACTGCAATACTTGACGATCACACAAGCAGCAAAGACAACGATGTGAATTGTTCATACATGTAACACTTACCAAATGTAATTCAGGGTTTATAGAAAAAAGGGATGATATAACAGAATATAGAATCTCAGCACTGAGCTATAAAAGTGTCATGCATGAATCAATGGAAATCCAGGGATCAGTCCAGACTTTTCAGACAGAGTCCTATTTTTGTGAAATTGTGAAAAATCTACACGTTATTTTGTAAATCTAAATTTAATGTGAAAATCAAGTTCTTCTGAACTTTTCGGCTAGGGTCCTCTTTTCGTGAAAAATGTAATTTTGCAAAATAAAATTACAATTAAGGTTTCATTTAGATAATGATGGCTCACTTTTATTGAGCTAAGCGCACACATATGCATGGAAACCTTTTTATAAATTAGAAATTGAGTATTAATTTTTCAGGGAAAATACAGCAGAGCACAACTGATTATTCAGGCGGCCTGTTCGTACCATGGAAGATTAGCTTTCAAAATGAAACACATTTATCAAAGGTCTCCTTTTAAGGGGGGAAATTTTGTGAAGGGTCCTTTCTTAGGTTAAACAATTTTGTGAAAGGTCCGTTTTTCAGGATAAATAATTTTGTGAAAGGTTCTTTTTCAGGATAAATAATTTTGTGAAGAGTCCTTTAATGGACCCAGGTTTTCCTCTGGTCAGACCCCTGAAATCAATGAAGTCTCAATATCAAATAAAATTGCACTCCATACCACAACTCCCAGTTGTCAGACCATACAGCAGACAACAGTCAAGCACAACTGGCACATTTTTAATTTATACCATAACAATGTTGGTACTCACTTTTTTATTCATTCCTCCCCCCTCCTCCTTTTTTTTTTTTTTTTGAAAACTGATTTTCTTATTTAATTGTAACTTCATATTGGAAAAAATTATTTTACAAAATAAATGGTGTAAAAAAAATTCGCAGGTACTAATGTTACAGAATAAATTAAAACTGTAGTAATTCTGAGTAAAGTGAATATCTAACTATTATCTTGAATGTCTACAGATATGTCTTTGGTGGTCATCAGGGTTGAATTTGTAACTGGATTCATTACTGAAAACAGTTTGTTTCCTGATCAAATGCATCCAGTACAACTGTAATGGTTCTAGTACTACGCAACGGTCAGGGACAGTCAGCAAAACAGTCTTTTTAATTTTAGCCCCAAAAGCCCATTTGCTGAGTTATCTATGAATAATAGTGTTCTTGTTACACATCAGATCATTGGTTGCTAAAAGTTAATCATTTTAATATTCTAAGTTATGTGCTGACACGATTTTATCACATTCGAATAATTTTTGGGGCATAACTAAAACTCTTATGACTTTTAGTGGAGGGAGAGACAAAAAAAAAAGGGACTTAGGGACCATTTTGCCAAAAAAGGGACTTTTAGGGACCTGAAAAGAGTTAAGGGACTTTAGGAACCACACTAAATGTCCTGTAAGCTGAAAATTCAGATAAACAATTGTTTTGAAAAAGCAACTACTACAATAAATATAACATTTTGTTTCATTTAAAAAAAAAAGTTTTGTTTAGGAAAAGTGATCACCAGATTGAAAAAATGTTTCTCATTTGAAATGTGCTGATATATAAATAGTATAAGGAATAACTGTATAAGCCATTGCTAAGGACTTTTACAAAAAAGTAAGATTTGATGATGTCACTTCCACCATTTTTCATAACAAGCATACATTATTGAATTTCACTAATATATACCTCATTAGTTCTGCTTAGAATAGTTTAACATTATGGAAATAATCTTGAAACAAAACTGATCAAATTTTATGTCTATCTCTTCGTTTTTATTTATAAATAAAAACGAAGAGATAGACATAAAATTTGATCAAGTAAAAAAGTTGGCCAACTACCACAACCACAGTTACGCTACAGTAAGAGAATCCGTAGAAATTTTAACAAGTTCTAATTGCTGCAATGGCAACGATGGGGCAGTCCTCAACCGCCAATGGCGAAGAGTATATATAGGAGGGAAGAAACAAGAAACATCAGTTTCGAGCGACTTCACACACTGTGATGCTGGTGATCAAGCTGGGGCGCCCCAGAGGAAAGTAGTTCAGCAATTTTGAAAACATGGAGTAATAAAAGGTTGTATATTTTATAAAGTTTTAATTATAAAATTTATTTTTAGAAATTTTTATTCATGAATTCGTCAACCGTGAATATTCATTTTAAATACATTGGAGTGTAAAGGTTGATATATTTTTGTTTACCAACTATGTGAAAAATACCAGAGCCGGGAATCGAACCCGGACACCTCTGCTTAACGCACGTATGCTCTACCACTGAGCTACCCTGGCTGACAATAAAAATATATCAACCTTTATACTCCAATGTATTTAAAATAATATAAAATTTATTTTTTTAAATAATTCTTAACATGCACGTTTACCTTTTTTTTTAAAAAAAAAAGAAAATATCTCTCTAAACAGAGGATCAACTTGTACACAAGTATTTACGGTAATATTGCTAAGTGAAATTACTTCAAGAACTCAAGTTATGTGGTTTTGGGGTTAAGGACAATAATATACTCGTGAACCTAAGCCTGGGTAAAATGGCTTATGTTTAGGCCTTTCTAAAAACACCTAGCCCATATTTCAGAAGAGGGAAAATAACTGAAAACCTCAAATGACAGGGCCGACGAGTGTGACCAAGGTTCAAACCTGTCACCTCCCGTCTACCAGCTTTAAGAACAGAATGTCTCAGTCACTAATAGGGATCAAGTGTTATTATATTTGAGTGTGTTTTTTAACATAAATCTAACAAGTGTTATTACATTATGTTTGTGATCAGCTCTCAGCATCAAGAAATAAATTTGTTTTGACTGATCTAACATCTATGGTAAGAAACGGGTCTTCTTCCTTTCTTTTCCAGATGTTATGACAAGGTATGGGATATCATTATCAAGGAAGGGAGCACTCAATGCTATTTTGGACATTGTGATAATTATGGAATAATAATAATTCTCCAAAATAACGGACTGTATTTCTCAGTGGCAGATCGAATGTGCACACTGCTGAAAGTAAACAAACACAAAGAGAGAGAGAGAGAGAGTGACTGATCATCTGCTTGTTGTTTAGAAAAGAAGGGACTGAAGATTTATCAATTCTTTGCCATTTAAAAGGGGGGGGGGAATAGAAAACGACAGATTTTTGGCTACATGAGATTTCGGGTTAGTTAAATGCTGAGAAACAGAGGTTTTACTCTATTTTAAAAAGTTAATTATAAATAAAACAAGCAGTAAAAATCATTCATATATTTAAATAGCTTAACTGCAAAAATTCAGATTTTTTTTTTTTTTTTTTTTTTTGAAATAATATAAAATGTACTATCAATTTCTAAAGGAAAATTGAAAAGCACATAGTCAGATTTATGCTTTTTTTCCCCCCTCCCCTACCTCATCACATATTACTTGATTATTCCTCAAGTAAATATAAAAGATTATTCTTTTTTGGATTTTTTTTACCAAATCATTCTTCTTGTAGTACGTCTTTTTAGTAGTGCATAAAAAGCAGACAATTTTTATGTTTTTCCAACTTTGTTGCTAAGCTGTTGCATGTTTCAGATCTAATATCGCTACAAACATACATTTGTCAGTTCTAAAAACTAATTATTATTTTTTTTTTTTTAAGTTTTAAATACTATAAGAGAAAAATAAGTACTTTTTAAGGTACAAGTATAACCAGTAAAGAGTTTTTAAAGACCTAAAAACAGCTATAAAAAGTAAGGACTTTTTAAGCACATGTATGGACCATGTAATACAGAATGTAAATAAATAGTTTTGTGTGTTCGTTAAAGAACAGTTTCAGACGACTGAAATGAAAAAAAACATGTAATTTGTATAAAATTTAAGAAAACAACAACAAAAAAAATTGACGGAAAATTCAAATAAGCAGCCTAGCAGGGAAAAGAAGTGATATTTATATCACAATACCCCCCTAAAGAATGACAAAAAATTTTGGAAGCCTAAACAATATGTGAGCAGAGAGTGCATACCTATATTCACAACAAGGATTACAAAATTTTTAAACATAAAAAAAAAGACAAACAGTATTAAATACCACAATAATTACATTTTTTTTAAAATTTATTCTATTTTAAAACATATAACATTTTTAACACGTACATATAACATTCATGTATAAGCAAAGCACGTATACAAGAAAAAAGCATGGCTGTTAAAAAAAAGAAAATAGTCACAGCTATTAGTAAAATTTAAAGGTGAGGCTAACATATTTACACAATAGAAATCAACATATCTATTTTGAATCAATCTGTGACAATATAAGGAGAATTGAAACTGTTACAGTATAAGTTAACAAATAAAATAATGTATTAGATTTCAACTTGCAATGTACACCTCAGGTTTTACAAAATATCATCTTTAGATTGAAAATGCGAAATAAATGACTATGGTAATAATAACAAATTATACACATTTGTCTATTTACAAGTGGCAGAATTTTTGGAAAATGATTTTCAATACATATTAGATGCAAATAATACATATATATCTACTATACTTGATGTAACATAGTTACACAAATATTTGTTCGACTATACATATAATAGGTTATATTGCATTAATATACACATATAATAGGTTATTTCTATACAAATTTTTAAGATGAGCCTTTTGTTGAAGTTTACCTAACAAAGAAAAGGAAAGAAAAGAAAAAATCCAGACTCATCTAAATACATAAAAAGAAAATGCAAATGACAAAATTAAATGCTTTACATATGTAATATGCAGAAACACATGAGAGAATGAATGCTTGATTGTGATAGTATATTACATAAGAGGTTAGCATTTAAATAAAGGAAATCAATGTCATTTTTAATCATTTATGCATAATATAACAACTACCAGTACATATATTTATAAATGAAAACGCTTGACTTAAGTTTTACTTCAAATACTAACCTCAAATTAACTGAAAGAAAGGTATTATTAACATATATGCCATCTGAACTGTCATCAACATACTCTGTGGCTTTTGAGTGCTCAGAAAAACTTCAAACATTTTTTGAAGCCAGGGGTGCAAATGATGTTTTTCGGGCTACGAGTCTTCTCCGAAGAATAATAACAAAAGAAAGAGACAATAATACAGTTCAAAGCAAAATTAACCAACATCTTTTGTAATGTACAGAAATAAAAATAAATGAAGTAAATGCTAACAGTAATTATTTTAAATAACGATAATAATTTATAAATAATAATAATTATTTTACTATACTATTTATTAGGCATATAACGTAATATTAATGTAGAATGTATTCATAAAATATAGTAAGTATGTATTAATTTACATGATTTTTTCACAAACCCACTTTTTACGAGAACTTGGTTATAACGAGCAAATATTGTGGTTTTTTCGTGCACGTTATAAGAGTTTGACTGTATTTGCAAACTACTTGAATACATTGATGTACATGCTAGGTTAAAGTAATTTTACCGAAAGATAAATATTATTGAATCTCTCTTGTTAAGCAGCAATTAAAGACAAATAAAAATAAAGAGCAGGATTACAATTTTAAATCAACATAGAGCAATCAAATAATAATTATGATAATAATTATTTAATTATATAATTTGATACTTCCTTCATAATAAATGAAGTAAAAATTTAATATTTGCTAAAAGATTTTTGAGATACTTTATTACATTGATAAACATGCTAGGTTACAGCGATTTTACTGAAGGATAAATACTATTGAATCTCTCTTGTTAAACAGCAATGAAAGATAAATAAAGAGCAGAATTACAAATTTAAATCAAAATGGAGCAATTAAAATAATAATAAAGCCATTATATTTTTACACTTATTTACTTCATAATAAATGAAATAAAAATACCATATTTGTTAAAAGATATTTAAAATACTTGATTACATTGCTATACATAGGTTAAAACAATTTTATGAAAATATTTTTGCCAAAGGATAATTATTATTGAATCTCTCTTATTAAACAGCAATGAAAGATAAATAAAAAGAAAGAGCAGGATTACAATATTAAATCAACAGGCTGCATTTAAAATAATGCCATTATATTTTTACACATTCATTTCATAATAAATTAAACAAAATTTAAATCTTTGCTAAAAGATTCTTGAAATACTTAACATTGACATGCATGCTAGATTGAAACAATTTTACAAAAATAATTTTACCGAAGAATAAATATTATTAAATCTTTCTAGTTAAACAGCTAATGAAAACTAAATAAAAATAAAGAGCAGGATTACAATTTTAAATCAACATGCTGAAATTAATGCCATTACATTTTTACACTTATTTACTTAAAAATAAAATAAAAACAAATATCCTTCATTCTGCTGCTGTTTGTGGCCCGTGAGTCAATACAAAAGTAGTTATCTCAAGTAACTAACACACCTTCTTTTTGCTCTAGGAACTTCAACACAATTGTTGTAATTTAATACTGCTTCAGAAAGTTCCTCCAAGTCAGATTCTAAATTATGAACTCCGTCCCCAATATTTCCTCCAGCACTATTATCTCTGTCAATGTTCATCTGGGAATTCAAATATATTAAATGAATTAGAATCTTGCTTATTATAAATTTAATATTTCTAGAAAGTTTAGGCATATCATAGACAAGATTGACAATAACATTTACAAATGATGAAATGAAAGCTTAAGGGTCCTCTTCACTCACCGCCGACGGAAGCCGAACCTAATGTTATTCTATGGGAAATTTTTCTTTACAAATAACTTATTAACTAATACATATTTTTAAATTCTGTTTTCACATTCTGAAAATTCCCAGCTGTTAAATTGACGGACCTTTTATAAAAAATTACTTTTTTAATTTTTTATATTTTATTTTGAAGCTGCAAAATACAAATTTTTAATATGTGAAATTTTTTCATTTTGCAATTTCAAAATAAAATATTAAAAATTAAAAAAGTACATTTTTAAAAAAGGTCCGTCAATTTAACAGTTGGGAATTTTCTGAATTTGAAAACAGAATTTAAAAATATGTATTAGTTAATAAGTTATTTGTAAAGAAAATTTCCCCATAGATTAACACTGGCTCGGGCTCCCAGCGACGGTAAGTGAAGAGGGCCATTAAACAAGAGCATTACAACATGTAAATTAAATATTTAGCTATTCATAATAAGACTTGGGTAACAATAAAATCAGTTATATTACAAAATACAAATGTCTACATAACATAAGAGAATAAAGAATTTAAAAATGAAATTTTGCAATTACAGTGGAGCACCGTTTATACGTTTTTCAAGGGACCGTTCCTGAAAAACGTATAACTGAAAAAAACGTACAACTGAAAATTCGTTTTAACATTAATACACAATAAAGTGTCATATTAATAATAAAAATATAATCAACTTTCATGATTTCCTTTACATTTATTCGAAAAAGATATATTTTTAATTAAATTTAAAATATTTTTAAAAGGTAGAATAAAAATTAAATGATAATTAAAAATATAGAAATTCAGAATTTTATTTATTTATTTATTATTATTATTATTATTATTATTATTATTTTTTTTTTTGAAGATTTCGTTTTTAACCTTCGAAGACGTTTCGTTCTCTAAACGAATATGACATTTTTGCAAGCGATTAAAAGGGAGGAAAGAAAAAAAAATTAAAATTAAAATTAAACTTGTTTCTCCAAACATAATGTCAAATAAACGGGATAAGAAAAAAGAAAATCTTACAAGTCACCCAAAGTGAGTAATAAATCTTCAAGTTTACAAAATGTTTTTTTTTTTCCCATTTCATACCCCATTTCTGGAATCAATTAAAAGAGAAAGAGGGAGGTCTTCAAGTGGTCACTGGCTACTTGTTACCATTCAACCCAGTCGCCTACTGCTCTCTGAAAATTTCTCACACCCCCCTTTCCCCAGGCTATGGACGCAGGTCGCACTTTGTTACCATAGTTCTAAGAAAAAATAATCGAAAAAGATAAGAATAAAACATAAAGAGCATTCAACTTTTTTTTTTTTTTTAATCCTGGAAGAAAATTCAAACTTGGGATTCTACAAGGAGAAAAAGAAAAAAAAAAAAAAAAAAACGTATAAGTGAAATTAAGAATTTACTCGTGTCGTATAAACGAAATATTTTAACATTAGAATTCAATGGAATGATTTGGGACCGAAGTCGAAAAACGTATAAATGAGAAAAACGTATAAATGAGAAACGTATAAAAGGTGCTCCACTGTACTTTCTTTAAATCCGAGAGGAAAGTAAACCTACAGATAAAAATGTGAACCCTATCAGAAAACTATTTCTAATTCATTATTCTTTATCACATTACAGAAGGTAAAAATAAATATCAGTGCATGTAAAGTAGAAAAAAATTATTAAATTATTAATGCAGCTTTCTACTTACTGAAAACAATCAATGCAACTTTTTATTTCCTCCTTAGCTTATTATTTATTTTATGAATTATTAAATAGATATGCTCAAAAACTACTACATGTCTAAAAGTTTAATGGTAGTGTAAAACCAGTCAAATTAATTGATAGGATTAACTATAGCAGGGCGCGAAATTTCCACTCGCCAGCTCGCCATTGGCGAGTGGAATTTTTACTGTGGCGAGTAAAAGTTTGGTCTAGTTATAGATAGAATTCTTACACGATACGGTGACAGAAAACATTCTTTTTATAGATTTAAATATGGCAAAATCTTGTCATCTTAAAACCTCATATTTAATTCCAGCCTGAAAAAGGAAAAATGCTTAGTGCACGCATAAAACTTTTAATCTCTTCGGCAGTTTCGTTTCTCCCACTGTGATTTCTCCAAGCAGAGTGAAACAGAGGACCTCTCTGCGGTCGCTCACTATACGAGAAAAGAGAAATATGAAAGTTTGCCTATGCGATAATGTTGCATGAAAATGAACCCGAGCTCTTTTAAAGATACTGCCTACGTTTATTTTGTTGAAAAATGATCAAAAAACAGTTCACATTTTCCAGTTTTTTTACTGAAACTCCAAGGATTTGCGCTTTTAATGATTTGTAGGCATGTAAGCAACGATTTTATCGAAAAAGTAATTCCGAAATGGCTATTTCAAATGACAACAATGAACAACTTATACACATCGACATTCCGTCTGATTACAAAAATAAAATGGACGTAAAAGACATTTCCGATGTAAAAAGTTAAATAAATAGGTAAATAAGCAAGTTTAATCTTTCATAATAAAAAGATTTTCACATGATATTGTTTAACAAAGAAGTTTTTTTTTTTTTTTTTCTTCTTTTTTTTTCTTTAATGACTCTTTACATTTATGTTATTAGACATTTTAATCTTTTTCAAAAGCATTTCAAACAGTTAGGGGGGGGGGGGGGGGGGGAATGACAACTCCATTTTGTGTGGCGAGTAGAAAATTATTTCGGCGAGTGTAATCTGAGTCGAAATTTCAGGCCCTGAACTATAGTATATTTGACGCAGCTAATTTAGGCAATATGGGTGAGAACTGGGAGTGGCATCATAGCTCTAGGTGGGTGGAATCTGATAACATGAGCTATTAAGCAAACAATATGGAAATGCATCACAGACTATATAGTATAAAATTCTGCCTAGAATGAAGAAATTGGATGTGGGAGAATGCAATTTTTAGGTTCAACTTCCTTGATCCAAAACTTAACTCATAACCAGAGAAATAATTTGATATTATAGTTTTAGCATAGGTAAAAAAGAAAACGAAGTCATATAATGTAACACCAAATTTAATTAATTATCATGTCACTATCACTACACATTCATTAAAGTCAAATACGATATTACTTAGAGTGAATATACTGAGTTTTGCTTTTTTTTCGAGTTAATATCTTCTTTTATTTATTTATTTTTTCTTTTCATTAAATCATTTACACAAATTAAAACAGCAAAATCAAAAGCAAATTTCTAACCATTTTTTATTTATTTATTTATTTTTATGTAGGTCCAGTAACAGAAAAAGAGCAGTATGGCAGTGAGCGCTGCAGATTGATTTAAAAAATGCGAACAACTTAGGCCGAAGGGTTTTGTGGATTTTAGGAAAACTTCTTTCATTTACATCTTAAAACCTGATTTAAGTTACAAATCATCATTAAACAATTTATGTGTTATAAATACTATGTTGAAAAAAGTGTGTGTAGTAAAATTACAAGTATTTAATCAAAGTATTTAATTTAAAGAACAATTTTTCTTCCACAATTTATTACAGTTGCAAATTATCTAGATTTTTGAGAAGCCTCATCAATAGCGGAATACAATTATTAATTTCACGTATTATTGTTATTTAAAAGATTATTAATTTTATGTTTTAAAAATAATTTTTCCTGTAAGCAAAAAACTCAGTAAATCTTGGTCAGTTACATAAGTTTGAGCTATGTGAGAAAGTTTAACCCACATTTCACCATCGTCCTAAAAATAGGACGCCATGCATAAGTGGTATTTATATAAATTCTTTTGAATATTTTAATTCAAATTAAAGGCAATATATTATTTAAAAGTCCAATAAATACATATATGTCTTTATCGTTAGTTTAAACTAACGTTTAATATATATTTTTTAATTTTTAAAATGACGATTTTTGAAGATTTATTCATTACATTTTCAACACATTATTACTTAAAAAGTTTTACGAGACATATAAATTTATTGAGGTAATATTTTACACTTTTGTACTGGTAAAACAATTATATAAAAAAAATATATCTAGATGGTCTGTTTTCCTTATATTTCCGACTGTCCTATTTTTAAGACAGCCTGTACCGATTAAGCTAATGAAAGGTTGGTAAGTTTTTTGATTTTGTATAGCGTATACATAAGCTTAAAGAAACATACATTTAAGATTTTGTAAAGAAAAAAAATATTTTTTCAATGCTTGGTACGATATAGGTTAAATATTTATCTTCATGAGAGAAAATCCTTGTAGAAAAATCTCTCTCCTTCTTCCTACAATTCATTATCTGAATTATTTTTGTAATGCTTGCATAATTTGACTTATAACTTCCTCCTCTGCAATAAGCTGAAAGATTGATGATTGATTCATCCATGCACCATAAACTCCCAATCATCAGTGAGTGGATTATGTGTGTTGTACTACAATTACGCTTTCTTTCGCGAAACAATAGAAATCATCGACCAACCCAATGCATGCAACCTAGACCAATCAACAACAGGTATAGATGCTACCTGGTGCCACCTCCTGAAGGAGAGAAGAGAAGTAAAACATCGGAAAGAAATCTTTACAGATACACAGCATGCAGTAACCAGTGCTGACGATAAGGGGGGGGGCTGATTGAAAGTACTTCGCCACCAAATTTAAAGGTTACATCAATAAAGCTGAAGTAAGGTTTTGTTTTATATAATTATAGCATTTTTAATTTTTGAGAAACTTTTCGTTTGAATCAGCTATATGGTAGCCTGATTAAATTCAAATAATAATTAATTTAATTAATAAATAACTTTGTAAATAAACACTATACATTGCAAAATCTCCTAACAATTGCTTTAATTCAAAATAAGAGCACAACCCTTCGTCAGGTTAAAAACTAGATACAAATGCACTGTCAAAACCTCAAGGAGTATTTGTACCTACTAATAAATTTAAAATTACTTCTGCTGAAACATTTTTCAGAGGTAGTAACTGCTATCTGACGAACAGAGAAGGAAGAAAAGTATAACAAAAAAATAAATAAATAAAATAAAAATTGCTGCATACAAAATGTTAAATGATATCAAATATTTAGTTTCAATGTCAAGCCAATGAGCATAAAGAGGTTTAAACATGAAATTCAATTATTTCATGGAATACCTAATTATTTCATGAAATAACTAATCAAGTTGATTAAAGTATATAATATATTAATAAATAATATCACATTTTACTCAATTTTTCTATGAAATAACTAATTGCAATAGAGCACCGATTATCTGCGGAATTTGGTGGCAAGGGCATCGCGGATAGTGAAAATCGCAGATAACCCAAAAAACAGAATAAAATGGGGGTGCAAACATGAAAAAAAAAAAAAAAAAACATTTCAGCAAAAAAAAACTATGCGTTATGGCACAAAAAATATTGTGCAAAGGCTAGCAGTTTGTCTTTTTGGTTTAAAATGTCTCACACTGTTGTTTCCCCTATACCCCTTTCCAACCCAGGCCGTACGATCGTGCAGGTTAGACATCCACTTACATTTCTGCATCTGGAACACTCGTATGTAATAAAATCAAAACATGAACGATCGAGCTAATTAACAGAAAATGTAAAGTACAATTTTCAATCAACAAATGTCGGTTATAGTCCATATTTTTCTTTCAGTTTGTAAAAACAGAAGAATGTATGTTTTAAGGTAAAAATGTTTCAGGTCGGAATGGGATACTGTAATCAAAACACATCTGCTTTCTTGAAGAGCCATTTTCTATTTTAGAAATCATTTCAAGTTTTTGTGCAATCGCTAACACAACCTTCTTTCGTTTTTCAGTCAATATTATTTTTTTTTTGCACCGCTCATAGATAATCTGTGCTCTACTGTATTCTAAAAATTAATGAGAGACATTAAGGAGGAGGGGAGGGATGACAAAAAAATAACTAAAGACAAATAATAAAAACCCTAAGAAAAAATATAATAATAAAAGATCTCTGTGTAACAGTGACAGGGTTACAAAATTTTACATGGAGGTCTGTTTCGACTCCCCATGATGAATCTTAGAACTTGGTTCTCAAATTTCCCTGAAAAGCAACTGTAAGTTCCACACTCATCAAAATTTATACAAATCGTGCAATGGTGACCTATGACATACTCATTAACTTTTAGCTCATTCAGATAAGGCATTTAGACACTCTCACACTTCAAATAGTTTGAGCCCATTGCCAATAATAGTAAAGAATTTTTATTTGTGTTAAAAAACCTAAGTGCTAGACTCATCAAAATCTATAAGTTGGTGCACAAGCTTTTAAAATCCTATTATAATGCAGGACTCCACATAACCATAAAGCCATAAAAAAGAATATCTAAGCCTACATGGCATACACGTTGCTTTGAACCAAGGAATTATTAAAGAAATTTAATAAAAAATTGGGTGGCAAGGGCATCGTGGATAACCCAAAAAAACAAGAGTGAAATGGGGTGCAAACATGAAAAAAACATTTCAGCAAAAAAACTATGTGTTACGGTACAAAAAATATTGTGCAAAGGCCAGCAGTTTGTCTTTTCGCTTTAAAATGTCTTGCTCTGCTTTTTCCCCTATACTGTAATCTAAACACATCTGTTTTTTTGAAGAGCTATTTTCTATTTTAGAAATCATTTCAAGTTTTTGTGCAATCGTGAACAGAACCTTCTTTCGTTTTTCAGCCATTATCAATTTTTATTTTATTTTTTTTTTTTTTAGAGAAAAAATTTAAGCTAATTTCTAATTTCAGCAATCACATGTCTGTAATTTGCTTATTTCTTGAAAATAAATTTTTCATGTGAAATGTAATTACTGACTTAAATTTAAAAAATCTCACATAAATTTTAAAAATCCCACTTAATTTTTTTGTTAGAGTGGGGGAATCCCACTCATTTTTTTCCCTTAGTGCGAACCCTGTTAACTTTTAGCTCATTCAATTAAGGCCTTCAGACACTATCACACTTCAAATAATTTGAGTCCATTGGTCATAATATAAAGAATTTTTATTTGTGTAAAAAAAACTCAGGGGTCAATCCAAGTTTTAAATTTTGGGTGCCCTTTTTGTAAAAAACAATATATTTTTGTAAAATTTTTATTTTTGTAAAAAAAAAAAAAAAAAAAATACAGTTTATAAAACCTTCCATTTTAACAGTCATTCTAAACAAGTGTTTAATATCAAATTAACTTGGCTTCGTTGAACCAATTAATTAAAAATAATACTGAAAACATTGAAGCCTTTTATAAAAGGATCATTTTGTAAAACAAAATCTTGAGAAGGGGCTCATTTCATAAATTTAAATTTCGTGAATGGGCCCCTTTTATGGATTTGAATTTTGTAAAGGATCACCTTTTGTGATGCAGAAATTTATGAATAGTCCTCTTTTATGATGCAGAATTTTGTGAAGGACAGCAAAGGGGACCCAATTTTTGCCTAGATCGACCCCTGAAGCTGTAAGTGCTATACTCATCAAAATCTATACAGTTGGTGCAATGGTGACCTATAAGCTTTCAGCTTGTAGAATCCTATCATAATACATGACTCCACATAACCACTAAGCTATAAAAAAGAATAAGCATACATGGCATTCATGTCGCTTTGAAACTAAGGATTTATTCAAGAAATTTAATAAAAATAATTTATATTCTACGAAAAATTAGCATCCAGCATGCATCATGCCTGCAATGCTGGCTTCAGCCAAAAAATAGAAGGCCAGTTCATTGCAGTTACAGTTAAGATATATATATATATATATATATATATATATATATATACAGTTTGTTTTACAGTTAAAATGTGTAGCAACAGTTTTGTAAATTAAAAGTCAAAGTTCGGTCACAGTTAAAATAAGAGTTTCTAAATCACAGTCAGCAGTTGGTTACAGTTTAACTGCCACAAGCTCAATTGTTCAAAATGTTCAGATGCTATGTTAATAACACACATACACACATCATCGTGAAAATAGCAAAAATGAATTCAGGAGATCTTAAAACACATAGATACACAAAAGTCTCACAGTCACATTTTTCATAATTACAATACTTTCCTCTTAGATAATGCATGTTCAGAAAATAATTATTACAACAAAGAAAAAGAGCCTAAAATAGTGCATGGAAAATCATGTTAACACTTTCGCGACCGACATACTTTTCCCTTTTCTAAAACTGATTGCTGGGGAATGTTGAAGCAAACTCAAGCCAGTTACCACAAACTTTTCATGTTCAAACATAGATAAAAATTAGATATAATGTTTTGAAATGTTACTCTTGTAATTATTTGAAGATTGATCATAATAATATTAGATCGAATATTCGATCTATCAAAGAAATTAATATCCTAAAAATAATATCAAAATAATACTAAAGTATTGTTTTCATAAAAATTCTTTAACTGATGTGAATTCATGTCAGCGGTAAGTGGTAACCAGGAACAGAATCTGAAAAGACGTGAATTTAAGTCAGCAGCAACTAGCTATAGAAGTTAAAATGACGTGAATTCACGTCAGTAGTCGCAAATGTGTTAAGAGACTTTTAAAAAGGTTAAATAATTGAACTAAGTGTGGAAGATGGATGTATTAATAAATTTATACAGTATAGGATCCGTTATCCAGAAACCCGTTATCTAAAATGTTCCGAAAACCAGAATGCAAAGTGCCAACTATCAAAATTTTTAATTATCATCAAATTTAAGAATTAAAGTTATACAATAGCAGCAGTCAGAATTATAGTTTTACAACCTACTTTCTTTAATACTACGGTGTTATTCTGAAGAAAATATGGTGAGCACAAAATTGTCCAAATAATTACTAAAAATTTTGCAAATTAAGGTTAGAAAATGAATTTTTATTGTATTTTTTAATAGATAAAGATTAATAACACATACTTCTTAAAGTGCCCAATAGAATAGCAGATGAATTCTATCCTGGAACTTAGGTTGCATGCATGAAGTCCCAATTGTTATAAAATTTTTAAATAGTTTTTATTAATTTCCATTATTTTTAAAATTCATTTCACAAAATATTTAGCATTATGTGCTAAAAATATTTGAAACATTTATGAACTATTAGTATCAGAGCAGAGACAAATTATAAGCAAAAAAATATCATAGAAATTTTTGCAAAATCCAAATGAAAGGATTTTACTCTCAGGTCCAAAATTAAATTTTATACATGTTTATTTTTCATTTATTATTACTATTATTTATAGTTTGAAATTCTAATTAAGAATGTTTTTTTTATTTTGTGGAAATAATTTATTAAACGAACAAATATATTATATAGGTAAAGTGTTTACATATATATTATTCATGTTTATCACTGCTATTTATGGAATTATTTTGTGCCATTTTTATACATATAATGAAGTGTTCTGAATTAGGGAAAAACCCCTCATCCAGAATATCCCAGGTCCCAAGCTTTCTGGATAATGGATCGTATACTGTATTGAGTTTAAAAGTGTATTTCCATTGTCCATATGTTGGACACTTTACAGTGGTGGTAGCAAAGATAGAAATCAACGTTACTGAAAATTAAAGATAAGACTATAGGTTGTCATTTATTACATATAGTAATATATATATATATAAAATATACAATAAAAAAGTGTGAAAGATTTTGACTAGAATTGGAATTTATTCAGTTTAAAAATGCAGAAAATTGTAAGGCTGTTTAAATTAGGGTTACTTAGTAAAGTGAAAAATTCTGTTGATTTTTGGATAGTAATCAATTTATTTTTGTAATTTAAGAGGGAAAAAAAAAAGTCATTTTTAGCAAAAAATACAAAAGCAGACTTATTGAGTTTTGCAACCGAACTTGATGTAGAATTTGAACCTTCAATGGAAATGTACCAAATAACTTCGTTAACATTGGTAGCACCAATTTTTTCTAAAGAGTTGGCTAAGGCTATGTTAAAAACATGTGCAGAAGAAAAAAATACGTCAAAGCATTAGAAATACAACATGAAAAATAAGCAAAAGTGTTAAAAATTTAGATGCAGGAAATAGAAATGCAACACAAAAATGCTACTTCAGATGGGGAAAATAGTAAGTCACAAACTAACTGAAAATTTAAAAATTATACAAAAATCCAATCCTGATTAAATGTATATTGGTTTATATCTTACTTCTAAAAAGAAATTCAATAATAAAAAAGGGAAAGTGTGACAGTTAACAACTTTATATCTTACTTTATATGGGTTGTAGTGCAACAGGCCTCCTCATGGGGTTCTTTAAGTAACACGATAAATCTGTTACAGCCTTTGTCCATATCTTGCATTCTATTCTAAAATGAAGGCATCTTCAACAAATTCATTAAACTGTTCTTTTAACAGCAGGGACAAAGGTAATCTCAAGACTATGTTTTGGAATGCTCTCATACAGGAGAAGTTTACTGAAATCAAAACCATTATCTATCATGTCAAACCAGACATTATTGGTATTGCTGAGAATGACACTAATGCTCATTACTCCCAGAAATGGGGGTGTGAGCAAAAATACCTGATCATAACATGCTAGAGGATTCTACTGACTCGAATCAAATTGATTTAATTGAGAACTATGGTGCTTTGCCTACCTTTTTACCTACAAAAGTGGGACTTCACATCCAAGTCTTTTATTGGCCCATCCAAACTTGACTCCATTTATTGAAATTTTATTTTTCCGACTGAGTGAAAATAATGCCTGGACCGAGAGTCGAACCCCGGATCTTTGACTTACAAGGTCAAGGCTCTACCAATTGAGCATCCAGACCGACAAACCAGTCAGCATTACTCACTCAGACAACCTTTAGGCAGAAACATCTCTGGTCTATCATGTAGATAGCTCAACAGAAATAAGCCGCAGGAAAAGGTTGTCTGAGTGAGTAATGCTGACTGGTTTGTCGGCCTGGATAGCTCAATTGGTAGAGCCTTGACCTTGTAAGTCAAAGATCCGGGGTTCGACTCCCGGTCCAGGCATTATTTTCACTCAGTCGGAAAAATAAAATTTCAATAAATATGATTTTCTTCCACAGTTAATTGTGTGATTTTAATAAAAATTGACTCCATTTATTAAATAAAATTTTGCCTACTCCTGGTGGTGTGAATCACAAGATTTTAATGGCTGAAATCACTAAACCTGAACTTAAAAACAAGCCCAGAATCCCTCGATAGAATTTTAAAAAGACGAATTAACAAAAGTATGCAGAATTAACTGATTCTCTATTGGGAAATTGTACTCTTGAAAATAACAATGATAATGCACTAGATCAAATAATAATAACTGTTCTTGAATGTGCAAAAATGTGCATTCTTAGGTGAAAAAAAAAAAAAAGGATCCAAGCCTTATTGGAATGGTCTTCAACTTTTTAAAAAAGAAACAGACCAAGTACGAATCCCAGATCTTTAACAGAACAAGTTCTCCTAAAGAAGAATATTATGAACTCAAAATGAACTTGCTTTAAGCACTTCCTGCATGCTTAGAATTATCAAAAAGATGGAAAAAAAGAACTTATCCTCATAGGAAAAAAAAATATATATATATATATATTGAGGTTTCTGGGAAGACTAACATAAGATACAGACTGTAAATTTTTTCGCAAAATCTGTCATTTTAGACCAAGCACAAAAATATGAAAAGATGAGACTAAACAACATACTTCAAGTGGAATTTGGAACGAATTTTTTTCCCCCTTTCAATCAAGAATTTAAAAATGCTTTGAGACAGTTAAAGCAGAGCAAGAGTGTTGGATCTGATGAAATTTTGTCAGAATTTATCCTTCAACTTGGATAAAATATTAAGTCAAAAATTTTGAGTTTTATTAACAAAACCTGGGGTGGCACTTTCCCAAGCTTTTGGCGAAAGGCAAACACTATACCAATACTAAAACCAAACAAAAATTCTTCGACCTCAGGTCCTTTAGATCAATCTCACTGATTTGTATGTTAAGCAAGCTGCTGAAAAAAAGTTTGTAAAGCTCCAACAGATTAGCATTTCTGGTCACCTTTTCAAATGAATTTTTTACTTCCTTTCCCAACGCTTTTAAAATGTACAATACAGAAATGTAAGATCAGGCTTTGGGCAAACTGCTCAAAGTCTTCCACAGTTATTTGTTTTAAGTCCTGTGCTCAATCTTATGATAAATGACCTTATTCATACCATTTTAAATACTTACCCAAATGTACTATTATATGCTGATGACCTAGTCATCTGGACCATAGGATCTCACTTTTCAGTGCTTGAGAATACGATAACTATTGCACTGAACATCTTACTAAAATGGACTAAAGATAATGAATATTGACAAAACTAATTTTGAGCCCAGTGGCAAAAACACGGCGACATAGTCGCAGTCACAGAAAAACAACTTGCGGAGAGTTTTATTTTGTCTGCACTGATAAAAAAAATTTGTCCACAACTTTCGGATAACAATTCACTTATAAAAAATTTCTGTATCAAAACTAAAACTAATACTTTTATTATTTATATTGTGTTATATCAAACATTGCTATAAAATATTTAATTGAATGAGATGAAATGAATGAATACACAATTGTTTATACTATATTGTTCTGTAGTAAAATTGCATTTGTGTATGGTTGCATGAGATCCCCACTGATGTTAAGCCCCCCCCCCTCCCAATCAGCTTTCAGGCTTTTTGTGTGTAAGCCCTTTTTACCCCTGATTACATGCAAATTTTGCAGACAGATTACGAAATTTTAAAAGCCTGTTGCAGACAGCTACAAAACTTTCTGCCACTGGGATTTTGAGCTTTTTACTTTGAATACTGTACACCACAAAATCGATTTAAACTATGACAAATGCTTTCAGAGAACTAATAGGACTAAATACCTGTGCATACTGTTTTAGACCCTAAACTCAGTTTGAACCAACTAATGTCCAAAACTATTGAAAATGTTTCTGGCTGACTCACCTTATTAAAGATACTTGATGGAGTATAGTGGAGCACTTCACAAGACATCTTAATTAATACTTTCAACTTTTTTTTTTCATCCAGTCTTTGATTATAGAGCTAAAATTTTAATAATTGCCACTGAAAATGTAATATCCAAACTTCATTTGCTCAAAATAACTGAGACTCATCATCGAAGGTGCTTTTCCTGCACCTGTTCTTGCTATGGAATTGCAGACTAGCATTGATTGTTTACATGACAGACAACTTTATGCAGCAGTGGCTCTGGTAGAAAGATTACTGCATAAAAATGCTTTTGTGCCTGAGTATCGATCATGTGTGTTGCGATTGAAAACTCAATGTACCTTTTTGATGGATTTTCTGGATATTCTGAGTAACAGAAAACCACTTTTTAAACCACCCATTTTTCCAGGTACAATGAAATATGCAGCTCAAATATTTAACCTTGTACTTCCTATCCAGAAGGGTGTCTCTCATCAAGTAGAACTCAAGGATTCTGCTCTTCACACCATCAATATTTTTTGTAGTGAAATTCATAACTTTAAATCTATGTCAATTCCCTGCTATTTAGGATTAAGTGCTACTGCTAGTGCGAACTTAAAAAATCTGATGTGTATACCACCTGACTTCCTTATACACTCATTGGAATATATATTGTTATGAAAACATTCGACATTTTTATGCGAGGTAACTAATTTGTAAGTAAACAGGCAGGTTCCAACCCAGGGTAGCTAGCATTTAAACCTTTTCAAATTCCCTGACAATTTTTCAAGATTTTCCTCCATTTTTCCTTGACTCTCACTGTTTATTTTTGATGAAAATTTCACATTAGCAAAAAATTTAGTGAATTAAAATATCATTAATAATTTAATGATTAATATAGCTTATTTTCAAAAAAATGTTTAAAATTCCTGACTTTAAAGGAAATTCCCTGATTCTTTGACTTTCCCTCACTGCTAACCACCCTGAAATCACACACACAAACAAAAAAAAAAGTACTCCAACCACAAAAGTCATAATTGAATTATATAAACTGCCAAATAAATATAGTACTAGTCTTTTCAGCAATGGCTTATTACAGAATCTCTCATTGGCAAATTTATAACTTAGAGTTTAATGAAAATCATTCTATGCAGTATAGATGACTTTTGTTCTCCTTGCCAAAAATTAAGAGGTGAAAAATGCTACATTTTACCGAAACATTTAATTCAGTTAAAATTGAGAAAGGATTTACTAATTCTGGCCATCTTGAAACAATATTTGCTGTGAAATTTGATCGCTAATCTCTCCAAGTTGCCAAGTTTGTAGCCAACACTGATGTTGGTCTTGGATCGATTTTTGTGATTTTCTGTCAAATTTGGCAACTTGGCGACTGAATTTGTAATTTAGGTGTGCCAAAGTTAAGTTCTAACTTCAATAAGAACAGAATTCTGGAATTTTCCGGAAAGATTCATTAGTTTATAGCACTGAACTAAATTCTTCGAAAATTCTTTAAATGACAAACAAGACTAAAACAAAATAAAGTGCATTTGTCGACTAGAGCCTGCTTATATATTAAGAATTACTTTCTATACTCAAAAATGTTGGCAACTTTCATAACAGTATCATTACGTGTTCTATCTACATGCTGAATATTCATTAAAGTACATTCATCAACTAAAACCTGTTTATGTCTTTAAGAATCACTTTCGACATGCAAAAATGTGGAGAACTTTCATAAAAATATTACAGGCTCTATTTACGGGTTGAATATTCATTAAATAAAAGTAATTTGTTGACTAGAACCTGCTTATATCTTTACAAATTACTTTCTAGACACAAAAGTGTCGACATCTTTCATAATAATATCATTACAGGCTTTACCCATAGCTTGTTTTGAAATCTCTATGATGGTAGGTCATATATAATGGCCAAACCCTTTGTACATTTGCCATTATGAATATAATTTTCTTAAATATCTCCAAAACAGGTAGTCACAGAAAGACCAAAAAGGGAGATGCACAACTAGATGTTATAACAAACCTACATACCAAAATTGCAACGTGCTATGTCCAACCGTTTTTGAGTTATGCTAGATACATATACACTCACACACATACAGATATCACGAAAAATCCTGTAAAGTCACTGATATCTCTAAAATGAGAGCTCGTATTAAGACGAAACTTGCAGGCGTATAACTAGACATCATGACAGTCACACGTATAAATTTGCAACATTCTACGATAATTTATTTTTGAGCTATGCGGGATATAAAATCCATTTTGCAAATCGGGATTCCAATACTTCTTTATACTTTGTATAAGGAAGTAAAAATCAATCAAACCTACTCATTCTATATTTCATTGGTGTGACTTGTTGTCATTCTTTACATTAAACTGGATTAATAACCCCCCAAGTCAAGGGAACCAATTTGTGGTTCACAGAGTAAATAAAATATCTTACCAGCATGGAGTCCTGGAGACTTATTCCAGGCAAGGATAACCCAGCAGACTGTGCCATGAGAGGATTATCCCCAGCTAAGCTTAAAACCAGAAGTGATTGTTGGGAAGGACTAAACTGGCTGTCCACTCTTGAAACACTCAAAATGTATATTGTACACATGGCTGCAGTTGAGGAACAACACATTGACATTCCAAAGGAATTAGACTCCAAACATTCCCCCATCATTTATAATATTTAATAATTCTTCGTCCAATCGTAAATAAAAGAAAGCCTTACATATTCACTTGAATTATATATGAAAAATATCTACCGTAATTTACTCCTCCCATCTAATAATAGTTTAAATTCAACTAAAGACTTCCTAAACAAAATTAGAGAAACTAAAATAACCCAAAACGATAGATTTTTAAGTTTCGATGTTATAAACCTTTTTCCATTTATAGACATAAATGAAATCAAGAATATAATTAATGAAAAAAATCCCTTTTCGGCAAGCTTGAAGGCAAAGGTAGATTCCTTTACGTTAATGTTACAAATGTAAAGAAATATTACATATGCATTTAACACATACTTAGCCAATGGTTTTGTTCCCACACCTATTATTTACGTTGCTATTCTATTTTTGAGAAATTTGATTATCAACTATTACTATTCATTCTGCTGAATATTTTAGGCTAGATTTCTTGGTCAGTAAATGTTTCAATTTTTTAAATTCCAAGTTCATAATCATTCAATAAATAGAAATTTCAATTTGATGACAAACTTGCAACTTAACAATGAAATTTGTGATTTGGTGGCAAAATTTGATAGTTGATGACAAAACTTTTGACTTAGCGATGGAATTAGTTATTTGATGAAAAAATTCAGCGAGCTTGGTGATGAAAAATGGCAGCTTTGGCGTCATTATATTTTCTTAACACGCAAAAACCTCATATCTCTTCAGAGACCAATCTTGTTTCCACAAGATAAAAAGTCAAAGGAAGCTGTAACTTCAATTGTAAATTTAAATTCTTGCATAAATCGGTATTCTAAACTATTCACCACAAACGATATTTTTACCAAGACTAACATATTGTTTAAAAGTTGGAATTGATTTTGCTGGTCCAATCATGACAAAATGCCAGCATAAAAGAAAATCCAATACGTTGTCCATCCAATACGTCCATGACCACCAAAAAATCCAATACGTCCATGACCACCAAAGCAGTTAAGAGCGGACAATACCTAATCTCGCCGGCAGCCTTGGCCCATGTTATTCTATGGGAAAATTTGATTACATAATTACTCATTACCTAATGTATATTTTTCAATCTGTTTTCACATTTAGAAAATTCATAAGCATTAAATTAGTACTTGTTTTCCAAAAATTGATTTTTTAAAATTTTAGTATTTCATTTTGCGACTAGAAAATGAGAAAAACGCATTTTGTGAAAAATCGCATTTTTGAACTCAAAATTAAAATGTAAAAATTTAAAAAAATAATTTTTTCAAAAATGAGTACTCATTTAACGGTTATGAATTTTCTGACTGCGAAAACAGAATTAAAAAATATGCATTAGGTAATGTGTAATTGTCACAACAAATTTTCCCATAGAATAACATTGGGCACGGCTGTCCGCGGGATTAGGTATTTAGAGGTGCCAAGTTTCAATAAGAGCTATCAGTAATCAGAGTTATGTATTTATGAAACGTGAACCACCCCATGGAATAATTTTTACGCACAAACTCACATATAACGAATTGCACAGTTTTTGTAAACAAATGTATAATTAAAAAATTAGAAACATTTCTAAATAAAAGTAAATAAATTTGTATATCTTTACTTTCTTACAAAATGATTTTTTTTTTTTTTTTTAAACCTGCTTTGGAGGAAGGAGGGGGGAAACATTTAGATCTCACTCTCTCTCTCTCTCTCTTTTAGGGGGGATGTCTTACAAAAATTCATTTTATTTTATTTATTTTTTAATAGTTACTTTTTTATAGATAACTGTTTTATGGCATTAAATACTAAATCATTGTTCTTTTCTTTATGTATCTTGCATATTTTTTATTTGATGATACAGTATGTATTTTAAATTTATTAAGAAAAAACAGATTCATCAAGTTCAGTAATAAAGACTAAAAATAATTGCATATGTGAGAAATATTGAGTACTTCTATCACTTTTTTGGTTCTAGAAGTAAGCCTTGATCACTGACTAGGAAGGGGGGAGGAGCAGCCAAAATATAAATAATTAGATGAATGAGAAATCAAACAATTCTACTTCTTCATAGTTTCTAGAATCTAATAAAGCAAGAGTAAAATGAATATTGACATTTATGTTGCTAATGACATTACTGAAAAAATACACCAGCGAGGTCAAAAAATACACCAGCGAGAAATATTGTATAATTCTATTTCTTTATAGTTTCTAGAATCTAATAAATCAAGCTTAAAATGAATATTGACATTTATGTTATGGATGGAGAAAGATTGAGAACTGGAAGGCCTCCGTTGTGCGTTTTATCATCGGTCGTTAGTGGGGATTATTTTTTTTTAACGATACATATCCGCGATTTTTTTAAAGCGTATAATCCATAATTTTTATATGCTTTCCGTAATTATTGCCATAATCCGTAATAATTATGGACAAATCGTAATAATTGGCACCTCTAGGTATTGTCCCCTCTTAATCTTGAATATGTTTCTAACTTTTCTACAGAGGCATTCCTTGCATCATTGCAATGTTTCATAGATAGACGGGGTTATCCATCTGACATATTCCCTGACAACTGTCAAAATTGTGTAGGAGCCCATTCTTATCTCAACCAGTTATTTAACTTACTCAAAGATGTCAAAGTATACAGAATTTTGTGTCCCACAAAGGAATTTCTTGGCATTTTAACCCCTCCCCCCCCCCGTCCTATGCCCAAAATTTCAGGGGGTTATGGGAAGTCTCGATAAAAATTGCAAAAACACATCTTGTAAAAGTCACACAGGGTGCAATCTTAACACTTAAGGAATTAGCCACACTCTTGTGTCAAATCGAAGTGGTCATCAATTCACGACCATTAATCCCATTACCAGATGATCCCAATGATTTAGGAGCCCTGACACCAGGCACCTATTAATTGGATCTGCATTATTAGAAATTTTGGAGCAGGTGGACCAGACAATATTTGCAGAGCCTCAACCAACGGCCAAAACGAGCAAACAAATCACACATCTTCTGTCCTGGCCAGCTAGTTATATTGAGGGACAAACAAGCACCGCCACTCCAATGGAAATTAAGATTAATTTGAATTCTCCGGATGATAACCAGACAAGACAGCATCACAAGAGTTGTTGAAATTTTAACCCCATCCACTGGAAGGTTGATTTGATCAGTTTCTCAACTAGTTCCTTTCTGGAGCACTTTGAGTACTGCCCGAGTGCCTCCCCTTCCCACACAGCATGTTGAATTAAACGCAGGTGATGTGCCAGTGTCAGCATCGGATTTGCAGATTATCACATGGGAACTTTTTATTCTTTTGTTTTGTTTTAATTCATTCAAATCATAAAAGATGTGCAATAATACTGATTTGAAACTCTTCTTGAAACATTAATTGATACAATAATTCTGTGAAAATAATGCATGTTCTGTTGTTTTTATGAAATATTCTGAGTGAAAGATTATCATTAAATTCAACAATTCTGCAGTAATTCGGATTCTTCTATTTTACATTGTTTCACTTATTGCCGGAAATGTGGGAGAAGGTGAGTACGATTTAATTTAATCTTATGCATGCAAAAGTAAAGTTGCACTTTTAATAGATTTATTATTCATTCAAATTGATATTCTAATTCTATAATCATAGTTCAAATTCCAATTCTTTACACAAGATTAGTAAATATTTGTAGTATACAGCAGGGTTTAACCTGGCAAAAAAATTACTTTAGCATTTTAGCGAAAATAGGCAAGCGCTATTTTAGCTTTTTCAAAAGTTAATTCTTTGGATACCATTGATTTCTTTTACTTAGCTTTGTTATCCTCAGTTTTATTTTCTATTCTTTTGTTCACTGATGATTTTAACCAAGCATTCATGTTTGTGACTTTAAAAATATGAATCAGGGAAACTATGTTTTGATTTTAACAATAGAAAAAGAGGTACTCATATCATATGTGTAAAATGAAAAAGCAATTGAAAAATTAAGTAAAGTGTAGTGGTAGATAATCGTGAAATACTAGTGCTAAGAATGCTTCTATGAATCAAATTCTGAATTCTGACATACTTTTAAATATTTTTGCATTTAAATTCAATCATTAAAAATTAAAAATAAATCCAAATTACTCTATAAATAATGATTCTAAAAAATTTCAGTCCTTTCGTAGTTTTTGCCTGCAAATATTACAAAAAAAAAAAAAAAAAAAAAAAAAAAACTGAGTTATTATGTAGAGATATTTTATACAGTTATCCAGTTTTAGCTTTTTAGTGAAATTCTCACCAACATGTTTTAGCAAAATATGATACCTTTTAGCAAAATGCTAAAAAAACTAATGGCAGTTTAAACCCTGGTATACAGTATCAAAACTTCATACTTATATTGTGCATTGAATTAATTTTATTAAACATGCTGAAAAACTGTTAACACTGAAAGAATTAATGACTCTAAGGATAAATTTGACAGCAATACCTGATTTTTATGCAGCTATAAAAAATGTTGAAAGTGTAAAAGGTAGAAGATATCATTGAAGATGATTTAACTTAAGACAATTAGCCTATATTTTTATGAACTCTTTCTGAATTACAGTCACAGATTATATATATATGAGGATCACTCTGATATTTTTGAGATATGGCTAAACAATGTACTTACCATTGTTCTAATACGGCTAAACTTACCAAAAACGGTCTTATATGGCTAAACAATGTACTAACATGGTTACACTTACCAAATTTTAAGAGTGTTCAAAGCAGTCCCTTCACCAACATCAATGCACTTTGATAGGCAAATTTTTCAAAGATTAAATGCTTTATGTCATCCATTTCTTGGAATCTATGAAAAATCTGCCTATATCATCAATCTCATTTTCAGAATGAAAACGACAACCACTTATTATTATTATTAAAAAATAGCCAAAAGTCACATAACAAGATCAGGAGAATAGGGTTCGTTTAATGTGTTTTTGTTCGAGAAATTTAACTGTTAATTTTGCTATAAAAGAATTTTGCTGCCTTTATTTCACAATTCATTTTATAACAACTATACTGCAAATGTTGCCACAAATTATGGTTTGCGGCCATAAAAGAATTCAAATTTGCACAATTAACTTTTTCTTCTTGGCACTTTTTGTCTGCTTCTGTCTTAAAAATTTCAGTGTTACTCATACATATACATAATTAAAATTTTGTTTTATTTACCAAAACTAAATTCAAAACTGGTGTACAATCAATATATAGATTTTTTAAAAAATTTTACGCACCATAAATTTTAAGCCAGCACAACCAGTTTCGAGAGGACATAGCCCTTCTTCATCAGGTGGAAAAAAAAAAAAAAAAAAAACATGTACTACTGCCTTGGAGGCAAAAGCAAGACTGAAAGCAGGACAAAATCCAGAGGGGGAGGAGAAACACAAACAACCAATAGAAATCATCATGCGGGACCAATCAGAAAGGAACACACACACACAAAAGAGAGAGGGAGGGAAGGAATAATCAATGAAATTTTTGCTTTATTTAATTAATATTACACTAATGTAATAAGTAAATTTAATAAATTTATTTATTTATTTTTATTTTATTTAGTTTTTTTAATTAGAATTATTTTATTATAACTATTATTATGTTATAAACATAATGAAGGAAATTATTTAATTAAAAAAAAATGTTTAATACAATTAAATAATTTCCTTCATTATGTTTATAACATAATAATAGTTATAATAAAATAATTCTAATTTAAAAATAAATAAATAATAAAAATAAATAAATGTATTAAATTTACTTATTAGTACAATATTAATTAAATAGAGAAAAAATTTAATTGATTATTCCTTCCCTCCCTCTCTCTCTTTTTTTGTGTGCGTGTTCCTCTCTGATTGGTCCTGCATGATTATTCCTATTGGTTGTTTGTGTTGCTCCTCCACCTCTGGATTTTGCCCTGCTTCCAGTCTTGCTTTTGCCTCCAAGGCAGTAGTAGCACGTGCATTTTTTTTTTTTTCCACCTGATGAAGAAATGCTACGTCCTTTCGAAACCGGTTGTGCTGGCTCAAAATTTATGGTATGTAAAGAAGTTTTAAAATCCATATTTTGTTTTATTTACTTTGCAAAAATAGCATAGTATATTTCATAGAGAGTATCAAAAGATAAATTTTAATTTTATCCTAATTTTTTTTTTTTTTTTATTATGCTTTTTTGTATAGACTAAATACTTTTTTTTAAAGATCTTTTAGTTTCTGAAATTTTTTCAGATTTAGAATGAACCCTAAGAAACACATGTATCTGTTTCAAGGAATACTGAAAGCCAGGGGTTGCAGAATATGTTCAAATGCCCAAATGAAGTACAGGGAAATTTTTAATACTTTCGTGAGAAGAAAGTAAAAATGTAAGTCTAAATAACAATCTGGTGAAAAAACAAATCTTGTAATGCTCAAAAAATACAAACTAACGGCTGTTTTTATTTTACTTCACTGTGTATACTTATTCTCTTAAACACTTATCATACAAAATAAATTGCTTTATATAACAAGAGAGATTCTTCCATTATTGACTGAGGGACATTTAAAACGTGTTTGGGGGGAAATTTCAGAGGTCTCAACAATTTCTGCATCCCTGCTGGAAACATTTATAGAAGTTAAGAGCGCAAGCAGACAGATGAACAGACAGACAAACTTTTTTGGGGAGTACTAAAAAGGAGACTGAATAGAAAAAGGGTAGATTGGAGTGGTTTTAGAAAACTTGTATAAAAAAAAAAAAAAAAAAAAAAAACATGAATTGAGTTAACATACATACATATAGCTAAGTATTGCTTTTGAACAGCCTGTGATAGCCTTTTAATGATAAAATAAAGTAATAATAAATGACTACTTACATTTCTCATGATGGATTGATTTAACTTATTATTAGTATCTGGATTGTGACGAGTACTTTTGTAAAAATCTTCTGAATTCTTAATTTTATAATTCATGTTTTGATAGAGAGACCTAAAGTTATCAGATTGTTTTCCATAACTTCTTATTTCAACTTCCTCTATAAGCACTTTCATTTCTTTTTCATATATTTTTTCACCTATTAGTATTTCTGTAACTTTTTCTAACAATTTTTCTTCTAAGTCTTTTATTTTGGCTTTTTTTTCAGATAACTTATGTCCTATAAGTTTAATTTTCTTATCTTTCTTTCTTAATTGTTTCACCCTGAATTTTTCTCGTTGGGTCATTCCTGTAATTTCTGAATTAGCCTCTTTTAATTGTTCTTCCAGAGATTGTTTTTCATCCAGAATGTTTTTTATTTTATGTTCAAAGTCTTCATTTTTTCTCAAGCAATCCTCTAATCTTAAGCTGAATTTGCACAAATCTTCTTTTCCCTTTGCGTAGTCTCTTTCTAAATCATAAAACTGTTTTTGTGAAGCATCAAAACTAACTTTCATTATTTTGTGTTCCTTTTCTAACTGTTCAAATTTTTTTTCAAGAATTTCATACTGTAACTCAGTGTAGCTTAATTTGATATTTAATCTGTCAGATTCCATATTGCAGTTGTTCAAATTGTTTTTTATTCCATCATATAATCTATTAGTTTCATCCAGTTCTTTTCTCACACTTTCGTAATTTTTTTTCAAAACTTCCATATCTTTCACGAGTCTCTCATTCTTCTTTTTATATTCTAAACAAGAAATAGTTGAGATTTCTAGTAACTTTCTTAACTGATCTCTTTCGGCAAAGATATCATCAACATTTGCATGAGAACTCATGATTCTATCTAAAAATAAGATAATTAATAATTTAATAGAAAATAATAAATGGTTTAAATCATATATACTAAAGATCTAATAAGAAAAAAAAGATGTTACTGTTCTATCATCAGTACTGCTATTTTATTTAAAATATAATAAAACTAAGTAAAATTTAAATTTAATTAAATTTCAAATAAATCTGAATAAAAATCAGAAATTTTAAAATAATTAACAAAATTTAAAAAAAGTTTGTTTCATAATGACGAAATACTTAAAAACCAATAAAGTACATAGGGGAAGACTGGGTACAATGAAACAAAATTTATAAACTACTTTCATATAAATTTAATGAAAAGCAAACTAATTTATTTCGTTTCAAATATACCTTATATAAGCTTTTCAATTTTGGCTGATCAATTTCAATCACAATCGTGATCATCTTCAGAGCCACTTGTTACGTCTTCGTCCTTCGTTTTATAGTTTCGCGGTTTGTTGTCCGAGTTACTTCGCTTCACTTCGGATTCTTGTAAGAGGTGTTGCCATGCAGCTGGGATGATGGAATGTTCTCTATTGTTTACTGTGTTGGGGTTAGTGATAATTTCAAGGGCCTCCCGTTTTAGAGCGTAGTTATGGTTATTGTAGGGAGCTATTTTTTGGATGTTAATAGAGTTAATGTTTATTGGGTTATTATTATGGGTAGTGGAGAAAGCGGTAGAGGTTTTTCCTAGTTTAAGATCTGCACGGTGTTCTTTTTCACGATCGGCTATTTTTCGTTTAGTCATCCCTATGTAGCAGGCTTTTTTACTATTGATATGTTCGAAATTGATTTTATAAATTCCGGAGGTGTGGTTTTGTGGAATGGGGTCTTTTTCGTTCCGGATGTGTTGAAAGATATTTTTGTCAGGTTTTATTGGAATGTTTACGTTATTATTTTTAGCTTCATTTTTTATTTTAATGCTGGCGCCGTTACAAAAAGGGATTGCGGTGGTAAAATTAGGTTTAGGTTTCTGGGCGTTATTGATTTTGTTAAGAGATTTTAGGCGTTTTTTGTATAATTTATTTATAAGATTTTTAGAGTAGTTAGCTTTTGTGGCGATTTTTTTGATATTGTTAAGTTCTTTATTTAGTAATTGTTTGTTAGAGCAGATTAAAATAGCGCGGTTGATATAAGATTGAATGGCGGATAATTTGTAAGTGAGGGGGGTTTTACAATTTTTGTTTATAATTTCAGTGTTAGTAGTGGGTTTTCTGTAAACGGTAGTGTCGATGGTGTTATTAGGGTTTTTTATGATTTTTATATCAAGAAAGTTTAGAGTATTGTTTGTTTCTTTTTCAATTGTGAATTTAATGTTATTATCTAAGGAATTAAGGTTTGTTAGAAGGTTATCTGGATTTTCAGTGTCGGGAATGATGGCAAAGATGTCGTCCACATATCTAGTCCAAAGTTTACAATTTTTGATTATATGGTTGGCTGAATTTTCAATAAGGCGGAGTTTCAATTCGGCAATGATACCTGAGATAGGGGACCCCATAGGGACGCCTTGATTTTGATGGTAAGTATTATTATTAAAGTTAAAGTATGATTCATTAAGGAGGAGGTTATTTGCTCTAATTAAAGTTTCACTGGTTTTATTGTCTCCAAATATGTTGGTTAATTTAGTATTAATAATTGCCGTGATTTCTGAAATATTGATGGAGGGGTAGAGATCTTTTACATCAAAACTAACGAGTTTATCGGTATAATTTATATTTGTATTACGGAGTTTATCTAGAAACATTTCATTTGAGTTTATTGAGTAGTTAGAGGGAGGGAGAAGGGCTATGTAAATGCTTTTCATGTATTTTTCGAGATGGTAGGTTATTACTCCAGATGGCAGCACTATTCATGATTCAATATTAGGAATTATCATCTGTTTATTTCAGGATTTGAATCCTTACCCTAAATGAATTCCACTGTGAATCCTAAAAATTACTCTATGGTCCATGCTATTTTGAACTAATTAACTGTGAATCTAACTGCTAACTGATTGTTACATTTTTACATGTGCGACGTTTATTGCTTCAATTTCATTTTTGAAAGGTTAAAGTAATCTTATTCTTCTACAATTTTATGGGTTTTTTATTTTTTTTTAATCTTACATTTAAATGGTTATGGTTTTTCATATTTAGGTAAAGGTTTTATTATGATTATCGTTTTATTATTATGATCTTCGTTTTTCTGTTTTGACTATGTATATTTCTTTTTTGAGTTGTGTTCATATCAAATATTTTATTCAGTAAGACGAATTTTTGTATTTTTATTTTAATCTTAATTTTATATGGTTATGGTTTGTCATATTAGGTTATAGTTTTATTTTTATCTTCTTCTTTAATGGATTGTCTATGGGTGTTTCGGGCCTGCGAACAAAGAAATTCTTAGCTTTTGCTTTCTTTGTTACAGAAAAACATCCATATTTTAGCATATTTGCATTCTACCAGGCCCTTGAAAACGTTAGAATGCAAATAATGCTTTTTTTCTAATTCCAATTTCCAATATTTATTTCGATTTTTCTTTAATTATTCTTTGATTTGATATGGGTAGTCTCAGCTTGTGATCCGAGGAATTGTTTTGATACTGAAGTTGAGTCATCTTTAAATTTCATAAAAACATTTTTGCACTGATTATATTAATGTATTTCAATATATATATATATACATATACATATATATATACATATACATATATATATACATATACATATATGTATATATATATCAAATTCTTTAATTTTTTTAAATTTTTTCTGTAGTTTATTATTATTTTATTATTCCTTTCACTTTAACATTATCATGGTTTAAAAATATATACAGTAGACTCCCGATTAACTGGGATGGTCGGGAAATGCCTCATCCCGGATAAGCGAATATCCCGGATAATTCAATTTATACAAATTTTGATGGAACATTAAGAAAAAATCGTGAGAAAATATAATATTATACAATAGGAGATGAAGGATTTTATTATTATAAAAGGAAGCGAATGAACATAAATGTTAATGCTATTTAGATTTACAATTAGAATAATTTACAAAAAAGAAAAAAAAAAAAAAGAAATTTATTTTACCTCACATTTTTGTGAAGAATGAAGTTATAGAAGTCTGTTTTTGTTTCTCATTTACTCTTCGACGAATTTTGCTACGCAAATTTCTCAACATAATTTTTTCAGCAGGTGTGCTTTCATCTTCTTGCTCGAAGTAATTAAGTAAAGCCTCAGTGTGTACTAATGCGTCACCGTGACTTAATTTTTGATGAGTTACAAGATTTTCTTCATCGCTTTCAGAACATTCTTCGTAATTCCTTGTTTTATCTGAATCAGAAGCAACACGTAACACAATATCATCGTCACTTAAAACTTCGTAACATTCTATTTTAGAATCTTCGTTAATCCATTGCTGCACTGCTTCTTCGTCAACATTTTCAGAACTGTCTAACTTTCTCAATTTTTTTAAGATTTTTCTCTGCAAATCTGTACTATCATCATCTTCTATAGGAATTTCCTTTTCTTTATCCGGTAAAATTGCCTTCCATGATTTTTAACCGTGGTGCTTTTTATTGATTTCCAAGCATCAGCAACATAATAAATTGCATCCATAACTGTTAGATTTTTCCAAAAAGAAAGCAAATTATCGTATCCTTCCTCTACCAACTTAAGCAGCAAATTTCTACGGTATACTGTTTTAAGGTTGTGAATGACACCCTGATCCATAGGTTGGATGTCAGCTGTCACATTTGGGGGCAGATATTTCACAAAAATATTCCCATCTTCTGATTTTAAAATTTCTTCATTTGGGTGACTAGGTGCATTGTCCAGCAGAAGAACAGCTTTTTGAGGAAGACCGGCATTTTCCAAATGTTTTCGTACTGCAGGAACGAACTTAGTTTTAAACCAGTCAGAAAATATTTCTGCAGTCATCCAAGCTGTTTTATTACTGTAATAACTTACAGGCAAACTTGAATCTTTCTTCATTTTTGAAAAAGCTCTTGGCTTTCTTGCAGTTCCAATAACACACAAATCTAAAAAATGTGAGCCGGAGGCATTAGCACAACACAATACTGTTATGCACTGTTTCTGCTTCTTGTGTCCTGATGCATTTTTTTCTGTTCCATATGCTAATGTCTTTTGTGGCAAACACTTCCATTATAAACCAGTTTCGTCCGCATTGTATATTTGTTCGGCACTCAAATTTTCTTCACGTGCAAAATTTTGGAATTCTAAAACAAATTTTCAGATGCAGATTTGTCACTACTGAGTTTTTCACCTTGCACAGTTATTTGGCAAATACCATATCTCTGTTTGAATCTCGTTAACCAGCCACTCGAAGCATTGAAATCACCGGGTATTTCAAGCTCTTAAAAAAAATGTTTTGCTTTAGCCGTACAGACAGCACCTGATACAGGAATTCCGGCAGCTCTCTGTTGGTTAAACCACACAACCATGGCTTTATCTA
This sequence comes from Salticus scenicus, assembly GCA_963930645.1. Classification (NCBI taxonomy): domain Eukaryota; kingdom Metazoa; phylum Arthropoda; class Arachnida; order Araneae; family Salticidae; genus Salticus; species Salticus scenicus. The sequence goes on from OZ005659.1 coordinate 182,358,910, forward strand.
AATCTTCATATGTTGAGGTTTTCATTGTTTTTCTCTTACACATTCCTTTTGGACTATCTGAATTTCCAGCAAATTCGAGTAATTTTTGCTTCTTTTTAATAATGTCTCGCACAGTTTGATCACCAATCTCATATTCAAGCATTAAAGACTTCACTGTATGTCCATTTTCTGATTTATTAATTATTTCCAGCTTTTGATTTATACTAAGAATGACCCTTTTGCGTTTTGACATCTTAATACTACGAACAGAATATATAGCACGTGTGAAACTAATAATCTAAACAGTACTAATCCTGCAACGGTGGGTGAATCATCTCCTGACTCCGCATTCCAGAACGGGAGAAACACCTGCTGGCTAGGCTCAAAGTCAACTGGACGAGTCCATTACAGAATAAAGGGTTGAGAAGAAAGCGGTCTTCCAGCACATTTCCGCATTCGTTTTTTTTTTTTTTTTTTTTTTTTTTTTTTGAGCCGTCCCGGATAATCCGATCCCGGTTAATCGGGAGTCTACTGTACTAAAATATTAGGTTTGTTATGTATTTGTGCATTCAGTGGTAGATTATACTTTAAAATTCAATAGAATGGTGAAATTTTTGAAAATTTTTAGTATTCAAACTTTTTTTAATTAACCTATAAAAAATTAAGAAATGATATTCAGATATTTTAGAATATATTATTAAACTATAATAACATAAAATCGAGATATAAAATTAAAAAAATTAGTTAGCACAGAGCATTTTTAAAAAATGAAGAATATTTAAATTTTTAAATTTTTTTAATTTTTTTTTTTTTTTTTTTTTTTAGAAATACAGTTTGAGAAAGTTTAATGTATTTAATATTATTGCATTTCACGGCATATAAATGTAAATTTCCATACCTTTAAGACTGTAATTTACAAAAAATATATTCTGTCCATCATTTCCTTTAAAAATATTTAGTTTGAAATTGCATTGTGTAATTCATATTAAAAATTTAGTTCAACTAGTCATGCAATATCTTAAAAATTTTTAATCATGCAACATTAAAACATACTATTGATTATAACCTAAAATAAAAAGACATGATTTATTATTCACTAGCACAGTAATTTAATTCATTGGATTAAATTACTTACAGCATCTTTTAATTATCAATCAGTATGCATTTACTAGAACTTTCTTTTTGAAAATAAGACTTTGTAAAATTTCTGACAACTTAAAATGCAATAAGTAAGTAGTTCGCCTTAGAATATACAAATTTTTATATTTAAATTTCTGCATTTTGTAAAGGTAATGAATATAAATTTTTTGTACTTAAATAGAAGTAAGTCAATGGCATTCTTAAGAAACACATAATAGTGTTCTAAAAATTTTTAACCTTGGGAGATATGTAATGTAAGCACTTTTTTAAGACTACAGTTTTTTACTTTTCTATAATAAATATGACTTTTGTTTAAAGTATGCAAGAGGCATGAAATTGGAGGTTTTTGACGTGACAGTTTAAACTGTCATGTGTCAAAAACTTGCCAACCCTGGGGAGATGGGTAAAATAGATTTTTTGGGGGAAATTTAGCAATGTATGGATTTTCAAGTAAAATTCTAGCAGTAATAGCTCAAGGATATTAAAAAAAAAAAAGGGAAAATATCTTCTTGAAGGTATTTGCAGAAACTCATTTTTGATTTTTTCTGATTTTAGAATCGGGGAGGGGGGGGAGAGTTACCAGAAGGCAAATTCGACCTCCCCCTTTTAGCGCTAAATTCGTCTGTGGAAATCTATAGGAGCTGAGGTCACAAATTTTAGTGTGTGGCTTATTTATGTGTGTCCAACACCCATTGTGATGGGATTATGTGAAAGCCCAAAAACACGTTTTAAAAAGTAACTCTGCTCCAAATTATCTCAGGAAAGCAATTTTTTGATATGTCAATTGGTTATACAAACTCAACACACACAAACTACAAAGGGATTATTTGAAATTCCGTGTTATCACCTCCCCCCCCCCTTTTGAGGGTTGATGGGTAAAAAAAAACATGTTTCCACACGTAACTTTGTTAAAAATTATCACATAGAATGGCAATTTTTGATGTGTAGACTGCTTATACGTATTCAACACATACTACAAAGTGATTTTGTGAAATTACACCCTTCCGCCCCTTAGGGGGCAAGAGAGCAAAAACATGTATTCATGCATAGCTCTGCAGTAAATTATCTTAGGAAGGACCTTTTTGATGTGGGTCAGTTACATGTACCTAACTGATAATATAAAGTGATTTTGGAAAATTTCCTGCCCCTTCTTTCCTTTAAGAATGAAGCTAAAAAAACACAGGGGTGGGGCTAATAAAACATGTTTTAAATCATAACTCTGCCTCAAATAATCTCAGGATCTCAAATTTTTAATGTGTCGGTTATGTATGTGTATGCAACATGAACTATAAAGGGATTTTATGAAATTACTCCTAACCTCCTCTTAGGGGTGGGCAGGGCAAAAAACACATTTTCAAGCTTAAATGTACTCCAAATTACCTTTGAATGTCAAATTTTGGTGTGTGTTTTGATTAAATGTACTTAATATGCACTTTGATGTGATTTTGCAAATCTTCCTACTTTATCCACAAGGAAGGGGGAATAAAATGCAGGCAAGTAGAGGTCGACTTAAAATTTTTAGAAGTGGCCAGTGGCCACTGGACATGATGAACTCAGTGGCCACTCATGAGTCGTCGTCGTTATACATCGGATTCATACACATAATATATATATATGTATATATATGATATATATATGTGTGTGTGTGCACAGGCCTAGGAGTGGTAAAACACTCTTGAAAAAGAGAGAAAAGAGACTAAAATGTCTAAAAAGGAGACTGAAAAGAGACTAAAATATTTAAAAAGAGACTGAAAAGAGACAAGATTTTTCCTAATAAATGAATATTATGAACAAAGATGTAAAATTAATGTATATACCATGGGGAAGGTGAAGGGAGTGGGCACCCTGGGCCTTTGATCATGAGGGGGGGTCTCTGAAGAAACTTAATTTTTAAGTATATAATATACCTACATCTAGTGAATCTGCCTTGCTATTATTTCCTTCCTTGTAGGTTCCTGTCTATAGAGCTTTAAAGTGCAAAATGTAACCATAGAGCGACAACTCCAAAACCAAAAGAAAACTCATTTATATTTCTGCAAATCGTAAATAAGGCAGGGCAAATGAGGCCACCAGTGAGAATTTCGTCCCTGGCTTCTACAGTTGTAAGTCTGTCACTGATACCTTTTTTTTTTTTTTTTACATGGGAAAAAAAAATGTGTACAATGTATTATCTACAAAACTGAATGTCAGCTTGCATCGTATGTAAGAAAAATTATCTTTGTAACAAAATTTATAGTAATACCAGAATTACAAGTACTTTCTAAATCTTATAGAATCCAAATGTTTACAGAATTGTTCTATGGAAGTTCTAAATTAAAATGCATCACAGATGCTGCTAAATTCTAATTCCTGAACACTGAAATAAGAATAGCATGTATGTTACTTATATGTAAAATATTTTTTAATAACACATAAGGTACTGGTGCATACATAACGAGGTGGGGAATTCACCAAAAATCTTACCAGCCAGCAATATAAAATTGGAAACTTAAAACAGAATCACAGTTACATTACATGTACTACATGATATGCCCAATAACAAAATTTTCTATACCAACCTGCAGCAAAATGAAATTTAATTGTGACCTAAAAATGTTTGTCCAAGTTTGCTACTTTAATAGGTAACAAAAACTTGTAAAAAAAGCAAAATTTGTATTTGCAAAAAAAAAAAAAAAAAGTATTATAGTAATTTAGTAACATAAAATATGTTTTAAGCTTAGTATTTCTTTTTAAACTGTTAAATTGATTTACCTATATTCTGAATGAAGAAAACGAACTTAAATTTCGTGATTACTTCATTGCCCTTTGCATGTGGTGAAGGAATAAACTTATCGCACCATGACAAGAAAAGTGACATAAGTAAAAGAATAGCAATTTTGAGTTTACATTAAAAAATATATATGTGGTGCCCCCAACGTGCAACCTTTTTTCTTGAATCTAATTTTCATTTTTTTTTTTTTTTTAATTCTGTATTTTACATTCTATATAATACTTTTGACATCCCTCTTAGAGTTAAAATCTATTACATTGATATGAAAGTGAATCTTTGAGGAAAAATGGGTAAAGAAAAAATGTCATTGGAAAAAGCATGAAAAAAAGCTAGAAAAGAGACTAATTGAACAAAAAAGAGACTAAAAGAGACAAATAGCTAGAATAGCTAGCCACTCCTAGGTCTGGTGTGTGCATGTGCATAAAAGCACAAATGATATGGTCAGAAAATTAAATTAAGAAATAGTGCTCTTTATTGTATTTTAATAATAATACAATAGTCACTATTATTAGATTACTATTGTATTATTAGTCATTCAATAATACAATAAACATGTATATATAATATATGTGTGTATTTCTGCCAATAAAAATAAAAATAAATTGGTATTATTTGAAAAAAAATTACGCACTTCTCTAGTGTACATTGTTTAATATCTGAAATGAAAGGAGGTAGGAAGACAAAATAGATTAATTGAATCATTGAAAAGTGATTTGGTTTTTGAGGGAAGGTATGACCTCGTTTGAACTTCCACTGAATACTTAAGATTTTATTCTTGTTAATGTTTTAAAAGTGAGTTCTATAAGCATGTAGTTATAATAGCATGTAATCCAGCTTTTTAAAAATGTTATTAATAACTATAGTACTTAGAAAGAAGACTTTAAAATTCAAAGTTTTAGTAATGAGGGAAAATATATGGACTTTCATAGATAAATGTTAAAACATGCATTTTGCTACGGAAAAACAGCAGGCTATAATGATGATATGATCTGACAATGTGATTTCTCATACACAATTTGTGTTTTACAAGAATATTTATTTTATGTCCCATTGCAAAAGAAATACAAAAATTTGATTCATTTAATAAATTTCGTCTAGTCTGGAACTTTCATCTGCAAATGGAAAATAATTATGATCAGTATTAGAGGAAAATGAAATTATTTTGAGTCTGAGGAGGGGGTGGGGAGGCAAAGAATCTGTACTAGCCTATTATCAGAGGTTCAATTTTATTAATTGGCATGTGATTGCTAAAATTAGAAATTTGCTGAAACTTTTCTGTAAACATGATTGGTTGGACATTATTAGCATCACTTTCAATAAAATGACAATCTAAGCAGTTATATATAGCTTTTATCTACTTTAAACATTTTCAGGATTATTTCATTAAGACAAATAAATTCTTTAATATAACTGCAGTACTTTTATATTTATATCCACATAAAACCTTATAAAAATTTCATACTATCAGAAAAACAAATTTTTTAAACATTTATAGAATAAAATTTTTATGTATGTACATTACTCATACATTAAAATATATATATATATAGTATTTAATTATCAGTTTTAAAAATGTATGAAATCAACTGAGCATTAATTTTCTTAAACTAATTTTTAAAAAAAATCCGCACCTAAAAATCTGTTTTTCATCCCCCCCCCCCCCTGTTTACACATTTGGTATAGATATGAAATTTTAATATATAATTGAGAAAAAATAAATATATTCATCAAGTTAAGTCTAAAAATAATTACATATGTGAAAAATATTGAGCACTTCTATCGCTTTATTGTTTCTAGAATTGATCATTTATCACTATCTAGAAATGGGGAAAAGGGGGGGGGATTAAAAAAATAATTACATGAATAAGAAATATTAAATTCTCAATTCTACTTCTAGAATCTAATAAAGCATGTTTAAAATGAATATTGCCATTTATATTATGGATGAAGAAAGACTGAGAAACAACTGCAGAACATTTGATTGGCGATTTCTACTTGGAAATAAGAAAAGGGGGAGAGAGGCAAAAAATAATTACACGAACAAGAAATATTTAACAATTCTATTTCTTTCTAGGTTCTAGAATATCATAAAGCAAGTTTTAAATGAATATTGACATTTATGTTGTGGATGGAGATAGATTGGAAATCGGAAGGTGCGATCATCATTGAAATCCCATTAACAATAGCCGATCGTTAATGTTTTTTTTTTTTTTTTTTTTTTTTCAACGAACGATATCTGCGATTTTTTTAAAAATGAAAGGAATATTTTCGCAAATTCGCGGAAAAAATGGCGATCATACCAATTTTTTTATCGCCACTTTTTCAAATTAAGTCGCCACATGGCGAGTGGCGACCGTGAGTCTTGACCTCTACAGGCAAGGCACTACCGAAGGCATTTCTCCAGACTCGAAGTGTGGAGTGTGGGAAAACCGCTACCAAAGGTAGTGAGAACTTTAACTTAGATTTTGACTGATTTCAATGATTTTTTTTTTTTTTTAATTATTATTTTGATGTGGTATTTTGAGAAATCATTTTAATATAATGACCAGCGAAGCAGGCAAAGCCAACTAGTAAATAATAAAAGTTTTAGTTTTGATACAGAAATTTTTATAAGTGAATTTTTAAGTGGAGGAGAAGTTTTGAAGCAGTTTTAAATGAAATTAGCACTTTTTAACGTTCCCGTAGAATCTCAGTAACAGGTAACGAGAGAAAAGAATACATGCATAATGCTGCAAGGGAGATCTAGGCTCCCTAGGTCACTGTGGTTAAGCATTGTTTTGTGTGTTCCAACTAAGGCACTTATAGGGGGCTCTAGAGTTCCTACCAGAGAGCATCTAAGACATCATACACCAGTAGCGCATTGTCGCGGGTGAAAAATGTCCATAAATTGCACACAATTTTTTATGACTACAGACAGAGATTCGAAAGTTGCGGGCAATTTTTTTTATTAATACAGATAAAGAGTGTCTGAAAGTTGCAGACTAATTTTTTTATTAGTGCAGACAAAAATTGTCTGTAACCAACCCGTTATTTTGTGTCCGTGACTATTTTCCCGTGTTGCGGTGTTTCTGCCACTGGGAATATATGCATATTATTTTTAAGAGATATTTAAATATACTAATTATTTTATCAACAATTTCAAGTTTTTTCATTCAAACACCTGTAACAAAATTATAAGACAAGTAGTTAAAACAAATTTTTTTATAAAACTAAAATGATGTTGATCCACCGTATTTCTGAATAACTTCAAATACTAGATTTTTCTCTGAATTAATTAGGTTTTCGAGCAAAAATTTCGGAATTTTGTCCTATTCATCCATGACAGCTACTTCCAATTCGTAGGGTAGGGTGGAGGTAAAATGGGTCACTTTATAAATAATGCTAAGTAAATATAATTAGACTAGAATTTTTTAAACCAATTTTTGTAACAATATTTTTCAAGTTTTTAATAACATTTTACAATTTCAAAAAAGTTGTTTATGAAAATGGCAACACAAGAAGAACAGTTTACATTCTAAAGATGATAGTGTGAAAAAAACATGCTTAACTAACTTCAGAAAATCTATATTTTTTTTATTAATAATAGTGCAAGCTTGAAGCATTTTTTCACAGAAGGAACTCTAGAGAACATCTCAAGCCAATCAGGTAAGAAAAATGTTAAATATATTCTTTTTTATTTACATTTTTCTTGGGTGGGGTAAAATGGGTCATAGTTAGGCTTAGCTGATTCTTTTCAAATATAGATTAACTGCAATAAATTTTGTTAAATTTAGGCAATGTAAGGTGCTTGCTTCTTTTCTTAAATTTTAATGTTATATAGTAGAAGATCTCTATAACGCAAAGCTAAAAACACAAGGTTTTGCGTTATATAGAATTTTGCATTATATAGATCACCTTTCACACATCGTCAAACTTACCTTGTAAACATGGCAAAATATGTCTGAAACATATCAAAACAGAGTAGGACATTTTAAAGTTACATATCTTGGAACAAAAAATTAGGTGGATAATAACTTTCATTCTAAAATTTACTTTATAAAGATAGTCCATATATGCCTGTACAAAATCATTCATTATACTGCTCACTTAAAAAAAAAAAAATTAATTATAGCAATTTTTTCATTAAAAATCTCTGAATTAAGCAGATAAAGAAAAACAAATGTATCACACCTACTTCTCAACAAAGTAACAGTTTTTTAGGAAGTATTTCTTAACTGCAACATTTATTGTTTATCCAAGAAATTTTGCATTATATAGAGAATTGCATTATATAGAATTGCGTTATAAAGATCTTCTACTGTATTTAATAATTTATTAAATTTAAACAATGTTTGTCATTTATTAGTATTTTTACTTAGTTTTCAGTTTCTACATTTAAACAATGTAATTTTCTTTAAATTCAGGTTGTAATTAAATAATTTTAGACTTTTTATTTTGTTTTTGAATAAAGATGCACTAGGCCTAGGGTTATTAGATTGATTTTGTTCTAACTTAGCCTTTTTTTTTTTTTTTTCCATAGCATTTGTTATATGTATAATATTTTATTCTTATCAGCAAATCTGTCTTTTGTATCTCTAGTACATTCTTGTTTTGCCTTAAACACTCTTTCAAACATTATTGAGATCTAAGATGTTTTTTTTTTTAGGATATAAAACAAACATTATATACTTTTATGTTTTTACTGAGAGTGATGATATAATAGAAAAAACTGACATTGTACCTGTTTTAGAAGAACTATTTTGCAATAACCATGAGTAGTACTTCTTTAAAATGTAAAACTATCATTATTTAGCTATATATGTAACAAGTGTATTCCTTATTTTAGTGTGTCTCATAATAAATATATTCTTCAGGCATTATTTTGCGTTCTGACTCATTTTACCCCACAATGGGGTAAAATGGGTCAAAACATACACAGTTAAGTTTAACCAATTTATAATTTTTAAATTATTATTATAAGTACATGAAAATGTTCTGAAATAATCAAATGTAAAGATACAATTGTTAAAGAACTGAAAAAAAAAATATTTTATTAGTGCTACAGAAGATTAAACATGAAAATAGCTAAAAAGTGACCAATTTTACCCCACCCTACCCTATACAGAATCATATTGACGATTATTTCTATACACTTGATGAGCCAAATGACTCCACAAGTTTTCTATGGGATTCAGGTCTACACTACGGCTTGGCCAGCTTAAGATCTCGATTCCCTCTTTTTCAAACCAGCTTTTTTTTTTATTTAGACATATAGCATGGCGTGTTGTCTTGCTGAAATTTCCAGTTTTATTCTCCTAAAAATGGACCAAAAGGTATAAGGTGTTGGTAAAGCAGTTGTTGATAACAACTAGATTCTATTTTTCCAGGAACTTGCTGCAGGTCACATTTCCCATTATATGCAAAAGCTCCCCACACCATCACAGAGCCACCACTCATCTGTCTACTGAAGAAATCATGAGGTTCCATTCGTAAATCATGCCAGTAGTAAATATTACAGTTCAGGCCATCCAAATTGAAGTTTTTTTCATCGGAAAAAAAATATTTTTCCAAGTAGCATCCCAGGTCATGGCCTTCTTTGCCCACTTCAGCCTTTCATCTTTTTGATGCTTTAGCAGTCCTTGTGTCCTTTTTAATTTCCGGAGAGCAACATTTGAATTTGTTCTCGAAATGCGCCGGACTGTCAGATGTGAAATAGTTTTATTTGTCTACTGTGTTATTTTACGATTAGACACGTTCTGTTTCGTTTCAAGCTTGAAAATTTGTCTATTATCGAGTGTTGATAATGTACTCTTCCTCTCAGATCTTTTATATTTTCCATAAAAATCTTTTTTACTTAAAATATTATGAACAGCAGTTTTAGAACGTTTAAGGATCTTACTTATTTCACGTTCCGAGTTCCCAGAGCCCTTATAAAACCAAATTTTTCGAACTTCTCGCTCAGATAATTCTATTCCACGCGGCATTGTGAATTTCCTCATAAAAACAAATTAAATTCTATTTTTCTTTATTATATTATCGTTTGCACTTTTTTGTGAAGTGAAGTTACAGCTTACCCATGATTATGAAAGAAAAAATAAAATGATTTTGAAAACTCAAACGATTTTGAATAAAAAAATAAGTGGTCTTACATTTATGTTATACCGGGATTTCAAGGAATCGTTTGCTGTGTGAAACTAACTCGATTTTTTTTTTCCTTTAATGATTTATTTGAGAAAATATAACTTATTTCAATTGCTTCAATGGTTTAAAATTATTCATTTTATGCAGTGTACTATTAAAATGAGTGATATTTTGGGTGGTCTTATAATTTTGTTACACATTGTAAATTATTCAATTTATTAAGTCAAAAAGACAGTATGAAACAAAAACAGGAAATAAAAAGCAATTTATACTTACATGAGAAATTTCAGTAAGATCCGTACAACGAAAATGAATCAGATAAATTTATTATTTATACAAATATTTGTAAGCATAATAGAGGTAGGTACACACAAACACAAGCTGTCTGTGGGTAGGTAGGTAGGTAGAGAGGGGGGAGAACGGAGAACATGAGATATATGCTGTGCCAGTAGTAGGGCAGCGTTATCTCGGAGTAATTTTTCTGGAGACAGGAAAATGTCATTTCGTTTTTATACATGAGATTTAAACTTATTAATGAAAAAACACCAATACTTACATTTACCAAAGTTATGTTAAATAAACACTTTATTTATTTTTTACCTTTCTTTATATGCTTACAGTCGGTAGGACCGCCGACGCTGTGTTATAAGAATAGCCCCATTTTGGTCGCTTTTAGAAGATGGCGCTCGCATCGACTGCCTTTCCAATTCAGACTTGAAAGAGCGCTTTAACGCGAGAATTAACTGTAATAATGTTAAATATCTCGAACAAAAAAACATATATCCGTAAAATTTTTGCTTTAAAATATAGCTAATACAAATGTCTAAAAATCGATTTCTGGAATTTTTGAAATTCGGTCCCCAAGGGGGGGAGGAGGGGGCGAAACGTGATTTCACATGCGTTAAACGTGATTTCACATAATCCTATATATCTCAAACAAAAAAACAGATATACGTGAAATTTTTGTTTTAAAATATAGTTAATACAAATGTCTAAAAATCGGTTTCTGGTATTTTTGAAATTCGGTCTCCAAGGGGCGGGGGGGGGGGGGCAAAACGTGATTTCACATGCGTAAAACGTGATTTCGCATAATCCTATATATCTCAAACAAACAAAAAAAAAAAAAAATAGATATATGTGAAATTTTTACTCTAAAATATAGCTAATGCAACTATCTAAAAACCAATTTCTGGAATTTTAGAAATTCAGCCCCCAGGTGGGGCAGCAAGGGGGGGGGGCTATGGAGCAAAAACAAATAGAAATACAGTTAGGCCGTTCAAAATTGGTACAGATAGGTTTTAAAGGCCTGCAAGATGAATGGGGATATTTTCGATTGTGTAAAGTTATTAGGAGGGGCAAGAAGGGGGGAGGGGAGGGGGAGGCAAAAAAATAAAATAGTGTCAGATCGTTCAAAATTGGTACATAGAGGTTTTCGATACTTACAAATCGATTGCGGATATTTTTAAATTTGTAAAATTATTAGGAGGGGCGGTAGGGGGGGGGGCTATGGGGCAAAAACAAATAGAAATATAGTTAGGCCGTTCAAAATTGGTACAGATAGGTTTAAGAGGCCTGCAAGTCGAATGGGGATATTTTCGAAAGTGTAAATTTATTAGGAGGGGTGAGAAGGGGGGAGAGGGGAGGGGGGTTGCAAAAAAATAAAAATAGTGTCAGATCGTTCAAAATTGATAAATAGAGGTTTTTGATACTTACAAATCCATTGGGGATATTTTCGAAGTTGTAAAATTATTAGGAGGGGTGGTAAGGGGGGGGGGCTATGGGCAAAAACGAATAGAAATACAGTTAGGCCGTTCAAAATTGGTACAGACAGGTTTTAAAGGCCTGCAAGTCGAATGGGGATATTTTCGAAAGTGTAAAGTTATTAGGAAGGGCGAGAAGGGGGAGGGGAGAGGGGAGGCAAAAAAATAAAAATAGAGTTAGATCGTTCAAAATTGGTATATAGAGGTTTTCGATACTTACAAATCCATTGGGGATATTTTCGAAGTTGTAAAATTATTAGGAGGGGCGGTAAGGGGGGGGGCTATGAGCAAAAACGAATAGAAATACAGTTAGACCGTTCAAAATTGGTACAGACAGGTTTTAAAGGCCTGCAAGTCGAATGGGGATATTTTCGAAAGCGTAAAGTTATTAGAAGGGCCGGGAAGGGGGGCGGAGGGGCAAAAAAAATAAAATGAAGTTAGATCATTCAAAATTGGTCCATAGAGGTTTTCGATACCTACAAATCGATTACGGATATTTTTGAATTTTTTAAATTATTGGGGGGGGGGGCAAAAAAATAAAATCGACATAGATCGTTCAAAACTGGTGCATAGAGGTTTTTGATACTTACAAATCGATTGCGGATATTTTCGAATTTGTAAAATTATTAGGATAGACGGGAGGGGGGGCGAAGGGGGAAAATAATAGAAATAAGAGTTAGAGCATTTTGGGAATTTTTTCCGAAGACATTGAGAAGCCGGTGCGGTGCGTCATTTTTCCTAATCAGATTTTGTTTCTCTTTTTTTTTTTTTTTTCACGTGATAAAAATTAATGCAATTCTGAGAAATCAGTAATTATAGTGATTCATTTAAAAATAGGGACCAGCGAAGCGGGCGTCGCCTGCTAGTATGTAAACATATCTATAAATAAAAACAATTCGCTCCCCCCCCCCCCCGAAAAAAAAAAAAAGACGAAATAGTATAATGAAAACATATGATATTTAAAAAATAAATATGAAAATATGGATTTTCATAATTTAAAACAATGAATGTATTTCAAAAATCACAATTTATGCCAGCATTTCCAATAAAAATAATAATAAAAATACAAAGTATGTAAAAAAGAAAAATTTAAAAAATTTATTATGATTTTTTTACAAAGGCCGCCCTTTTCCCTCTTCCGAGACTCCAGTGGTGGTCGAGCGGTTCTGCGCTCAAAGCTGAGTGACGGGAAGTGCCTGGGTTCGATTCCAGGTCGCGCTTGTATACTTAGTCATTCAGAGTTTTCCGTGTTTTTCTCCGAAAATTGTGTGCATACGGACTAGAATCCCTTAGAAAGATCCCCCACGGAGAGCACTTCCCTTCAGACGTAGGACCTACAGTAGTCAATCGACTTTATTCCCAAATCCAATAAATTCATAAACCGAAATACAGCACTTTTTCATTTTTATCAATATTTTTCATTTTAAAATTTGCACTTTAAAGATATTTTCAATCTGTATTATTTGCTACTCATTTAAAGCCAATAATTTATTCAAAAAATAAAATTACCTTATATATATATTTAAATATGCCCGATATAAAAATCAATGTAATGAAAAGCAGAGTCAATCATAATAATTTGAGCATTCCCTTTCAAAAAGCTAAAGGAGCATTTTTTTATTAATTATTTTATTTATTTATTTTTGGAACCAAAGCCCATAATACTGTATGGGGAAATTTTTTAAATTCTGAATATTTTCTTCTAAAGGATTCGAAAACTGCTTTTAGGTCATTCATCTGACTTTATACCTTAAAATCAATGTTGGTGTTGGAGATTAAAGCCAGCTGACTGCATTAGGGTTCAAGGCCTGGGTCTGCCCACCGTGGCGGTCCTTCTAAAGGGCCTTTGTCCACAATTACGCAAGTTTCAGGAAATAGAAAAAAACGCGCAAAACTCCGAACAGCTAGACCGATAAGCGCGATTTGGGATCGAACCCGACACTTCACGTCCACCAGCATCAATAAGTCAATTTTTGAAGAACTAGAACAGATTTAATGGTCGAGAAATTTCTGAATGTGCAAATGGAATTATGAAAAATATACTGGATAATGTAATTCTATGAACATCCATCTTTGCAACAAACAGTATGATACCACTGTTTCTTGCATGTAAAATAATACTCTGTTCCTTAACAACATTATAGCTGCCTGGTACTCATAATTTCTAAAGTATTGTCTCAGTTTTTTAATACAAGTTCCTATAGTAAGATTTTTAATTAAAAACTATTATATTGAAGCTTAGAGAACATTTTCTCTTTCTAGAATGCATTTTTTTTTCTACTTGTGCAACAAAAGTTGGGAAAAAAAAGAAGGGAAAAAAACCTGTTATAACAACATAATTAAAAAGTAATGTTTGGGTTTAAGGCCGATTGCCTACGCTAAGTTCCTAGGCCAATAGGTGGAATGCCCTCCGTGGGGGTCTTTCTAAGGAGTTCTAGCCCACATTTACGCGATTTTCTGAGAAAACGACGGAAAACTCCTAACGTATTGGTCGATGAGCACGACCTATAATCGAACCTGACATTTCTGAAAGGTAATAAAAATTACTTTAAAAAAAATTGATTCAATTTATAAATTGTTTAGGAGATTTCTTTCTTCTTTCATTTCTTAATTTTTGAAATATAAGGTTTGCCACTGTGTATTATACAATGTGAACCAAGGAGAATGATATATGCTTTAATCCTTAATTTTTATAGATAAATGGGCAATGTGACTCAAGTGTGTTAAAAATAAGATGTTATTAAAATTTATCAATGTTCGCATAGCTTGCTTAAGAAATAATGCATGTAATATTTATTAGAATTATTTCTAAGAAATAAAAAAAGATGGCAATACAAATAGCATGTTGATAAAAATGTGAAAAAAAAAAAAAAAATGTGAAACTTCAGTTTACAAATTCTGTGGAAATTAAAGCTAATTAAATTCTTAAAATATTTATCTGAATCTCAGTCAAGTCAACGATGTGCTCCGGAGTACCTGCATTTGGTCGCAACCAATGCTTACCTCCAACGAAAAATGCGAAAAACATAAAAATAATTTTCCATAAAATAATTAAAAGCCAAAGGGATGAATTTAAAATTTTGATCTTTGAATAAATCTCCGCGTGAGCAGAGACCAATCAGAGTGAAGCACCAGGAGTTAAAAAAAAAAAAAAATTAAAATAAATAATAAATAATAAATAAATAACTCCTTGAGAAAACCTAAGTGTAACAGTGAAACTGTTACTTGCGTTGACGAGACGGTCTGGACGGCGAAAAGGAATTAAGAGTTGAGCAGGGCGTCCAAAGGGGCACAGGAAACCGCTAATAATAATCAGAGCCCCGCAATTAATAAAAAAAAAGGAGGGCATACAATTTTTTTTTTTCCTGTCATAATTAAAATTCAGGAGGATTAAAGTGAAGTGCATGCATGAATCCTACGAAAGTCTCAGTGTCCAGCCAGAAACTAAGTTCTGAGCTGGATCTGCGGACCTCTCAGAGACACACATAGCACTCACAATCCTCACTGAAAGTAAAAAGAGCAAAATCGCAGAGGATTTTGTCCTGAAACTGAAAGCCAATCAGAGGCCAGGAAATCGGCCAATGAGAGGAGACCTCAGATCCCTACACTACAAGACAATAAAATTAATAAAAAAATTAAAAAATAAGCCAAATAATAAAAAAATATACAGCAATTAGGAAATTTTGATAAAAAATAATTAAAAAAGAGGTAACATTTTCACTAGTAAGAAGGTTCAAAGCTCGCGGCTGACAAAGTTCAGTAGATAAGCCTGATACTAGGGTTAGCCAAAGCTAGATGAACTTTTCGTTCAATCTAGGGGAAAAGGAATTTTGGATGGAAATACTAAGTTAGGTGACTCCGGAAGTTATACTCTTACGCTTTTTAGAGACGGGGAGAAAATCATCCCCTCTGACTAAAATAGCCAGAGGCCGTTTTTTACCACGACCGACTCTCGTCGTATCTGTGAATAGAGTCTAACAGAGTATTTCCAACAGTAGGAATGGATCTGTGAAACTTCAATGCAAGTTTCCGAAATTGATCATAAATAGGCTTAATTCGGAGATCCTGATGAATAGTATCATTGCGGACGTAGCGAGTAGCTTTCAAAAACCTGCGCAATAGCTTGTTTTGAAACTTTTGAATTTTATCCAAGTTGGTTTTCGAAGCAGATCCGTATATCATACAACCGTAGGTTAGGATAGGACGGATCATGGATTTATATAGTAATAATTTATTTTTGATGGACAGGCGGCTATTAAAAGCTAAGAGAGAATGAAGGGAATGCGTGGCTCGTTTGGCTTTACCCAGAGTTTCTGAGATGTGACGAGACCACGTTAATTTGGAATCAATATAAACTCCTAAGTATTTATAACATGTCTCCCAGGGTATGTGTTCATTATTTAAGAGAAAGTTAGTGGAGGTGTCATAGTTTTTATTGGTAAAAAATATGGCGGCAGTTTTGGAACTGTTTACTTTGATTCTCCATTTCCGAAACCAGATCGAATATTTATTGAGATAATTTTGAAGTACTTCAAACGCAGCGTTTGGAGTGTTTCGTTTACAGCAAATGGCAGTGTCGTCAGCGAAAGTCGCTAAGTGACGTCAACATCACGCGGAAGATCATTGGCGTAGATGTTGAAGAGGAATGGCCCCAGTCCCAGCAGAGAACCTTGAGGAACAGAACTTAAAATAGGTGAAGGGTTAGAGATAGAGTTTCCGACTTTAACGGAAAAGGATCTATTGCTAAGATAGTCATAAATAATTTTAGTTAGTTGGTCGGGAAGACCAACAGATATTAGTTTATGAATAAGGCCAGCATGCCAGACCTTATCGAAAGCTTTTTGAACATCTAGAAATATAACCCCCGTTACACCTCCAGATTGGAAGCCGTCGTGGATAAATTCACACACTCTCCACAACTGTTGTTTGTTGTGTTGAATGACGTGGACGAAACCCGAATTGTTCAGGCCTAATCACATCATGACAGTTTGTAAAATCATTCAGACGATTAACGAGAATATATTCATAGATTTTAGACATGCAAGAGAGAAGAGAAATAGTCTATAGCTTTGAGGAAGGTGCGGATCAGTGTCGCCACCTTTCGGCAGAGAAACGATTAAACTCTTTTTCCAACAGTCTGGAAAAATATTGAGTATTAGCATGCGATTAATAATTAGAGTGATATAAAAAATAAAGTTGGTAGGAAGGTTAATAAGCATATTAGTTGTTATTCGGTCCTCGCCAGGGGATTTGTTTTTTTTCAGTTTAGAGATATACTCCACTACCTCAGAGGGAGTAGCCAAGTTAAGAGTATTAATGGAATTTTTGCTTAATAAATTTTGTACACTGTTATTAACAATCGAAGTGATTCTAGGATTAAAAACATCATTATGAGGTGTGAACTGACTTCTAAGACTGTGAGCAAGAGCTTCAGCCTTTTCAGAGTTAGTCATTGCCATTCCAGTTGGGCTATTTAGAGCCGGAATGTTTGTTTTTGGCCTACGAATACGTGAAGTAGCCTTCCTAATGGTGTTGTCAGTCGTCGATAAACTCTCGACAAAGTTGTTGAAATGCGTTTTTGAGTACTCATGAATTGCAGCTTTAGCCCTCCGTGCAAGTACATTGTACAAGCGTTTGAAATGGGGGAGCCTATGAACCTGCCAATTCCTGTGAGCATGATTTCTTTCTCTGATCAACTGTCTGATTTCATCTGGTAATCGGAAGAATAGACTAGTCCTCCTTCTTGGAGCCGAGCTTTGCTGAAAGGCATCTTGAATGTAATTTTCAAGCATGCCAATTGATCTCTCGGCTTCGAGTTTGTTAGATGGAAGAGGTGAAGGAAGCTCAGAATCGGCTAATATCTCCGTAAAGTGGCTCCACCTGGTGGTGAAGGCCGCCGGTAAATCTAAATTATAGTTATTCGTCCGAAAACAGATTTCCACAGGTAGGTGATCAGAGGTGAGATCATTCAGCGTTTGAATGCTGTAACTATATGGAAAATTGCGGGTCGACTCGTTAATGTGAACACTGTTAACATGAATTACTTTTTGCCCACCAGCGGCCGAGCGGTTCTGCACTCAAAGCTGGTAGACGTGAGGTGCCGGGTTCAATCCCAGGTCATGCTCGTCGGCCTCGCCGTTCAGAGTTTGCCGTGTTTTTCTCCGATACTTGCGTAAATACAGGCTGGGACCCCTTAGAAAGACCCCATGGAGGGCACTCCCCTCAGGCCTTGGACCAACAGCAGTCAATCAGCCTTATTCCGAAATCTAATCCAATCCATGAATTACTTTTAACATGAACTGTTTCCACGATCCCCGTAAAAATGAAGATTACTTTAGTAATATGAATATTAGTTACTGATAGCAAGAACTACTGATACCATGAACAAATTTTTTATCCTCCTTGAGATTCTCGTTAACAAAGTTCAATTGCATATATATATATATATAACCATTTAAACATTATTATAGTTCTTTTCCATTTTGCAAAGCGAAATAACCAGTGATTATACATAAATTTTGAGATATATATGTTATCTGTATCAGTTGAAATTTTTAAAAAAAGTGTGGAATATATATATATAATTTTTTTTTTTTTTTTAAGTAAATGCAAACGATGATTTTCTTTTACTCTGTTATCAAAAGAAAAGACAAGGAATCATGTAAGAAACCCTTTATTATATAAGAAAATTAACTTAAAAAAGGAATGAATAAAAAGTTACATAGAGTTTTATTCAATTAAAAAAACCTTGAATTTAATACTCTAATTTTTACATAAAATCTCTAATTTTCAGCTGGAAGAACACTAGCTTATAAATTATGAAATGTGAATGTGGCACTGGTGATGAATTTAATTAAATATAATGTTTCTTTAAAATCTCGAATTTTCAACTGAATTTAGGAGTTTTTTACTGTGAAATCATAATCATTATTTTTAATTTTTGACAAAACCAATTAAAAATTTCTTTTTTGTTAAAAACAATACATTTCTATAATATGGTAATAATAATGATAATAATATAACGTGATTTATCATCTAACATGAATTAGAAGTTAAAAGATTGGTAGTTTGTAAAATTAATTTAAAATGTCAATGCAAAGTGGCCTGAAATTACATTTTAAATTATTTTTAAAATATCTTAAAACTCAGTAATTTTGAAATGAATTGAAAAAGTATGACTGTGAACTCATATCATTTTTAACCAATTTTTAACTCTTGCCAAAATCGGTTTACAATTCAAGATTTTAAAAATACTTGCATTTTAGCTCCAATTAAAAAAAAAAAAAAAAAAATACGTGATTTATAATTAACATGATTTAAATTCGGAAGATTGCAAGCTCGCATGTCTTAGCCGAATAATATAAAAAAAAGGAATATTGCTAGCACTCAAATTTTAAAATCTTAATGCAAAGTGACCTGAAAAATTACATTTTAATTAATTAAAAAAAAAAAAATCTATCAAACAGAATTTTACTAAGAACCATCCCAATTAAATCAGCTTTTTTTTTTTTTTGTATAGTAATAGAATATTTATAAGACAACAATTTTATCATTCAATAAAACATTACAATCAATAGCTTACATTAGGTGGACGAAATAAACTTGGGTTCTTTTCACCTATTTCCTTGTTTTTTTTTCGAACACTTCGATATCCAGAGGCGCAACCCGGTGCGTAACAGTGCGACATTATAAAAAAATCTAATATTAAAAATAAATTGAAAATAAAACTAAAATTTTGTCTGATCACAATGCTATTATACGGCGTAAGTGGACAGTCAGAGAACACATACGACCCCTAGTGGCGAATGAATAATAGCGACCATTTCGGGTCCATTTTTGAGGGACGGCCGCCGTTGGAGTAACGGGTCCTTTTTCTAAGTCCGTGGCTTTGTTAAATAAATCCTTGTCGAGTCATGTTCAGTCAGTGTATAGCGGGTTTGTAAACCCGCTATACACTGACGAGACATGAGACAAAGTTTGAAGCGACGTGCGACATTCGCATGCTCTAAATACAACTTCATCTCCTGAAAACTGTTTAGACCATGCGTGTGTCGCATGTCGCTTCAAACTTTGTCTCGTGTCTCTTCAGTGTGTAGTGGGAATCAGAACATGATTCGACAAGGATTTACTTAACAAAACAGTTAAGCGTACTTTTTCGATATCAAAATTATTGGCTAGTGCTCGGATACTTTTGCTGCCGACTGTAACCATTAGTGGCAAGACTAATGTTTTGCCACAAGTTTTCAGACAATAGACATGGCACAAGCATAGATATAGTAATACAGTCGGCTGCAAAATTATTCGAGTTCTAGCCAATAATTCCTATATTTAAAAAGTACACTTAAGACTGGTTTGCTAAGTAAATCCTTGTCGAATCATGTTCTTAGACTGATTAACACGACTCGACAAGGATTTATTTAACAAAGCTGTATTAAGTGTACTTTTTTTTGGCAAGGATTATTGCTAGTGCTCGAATAATTTTGCAGCCGACTGTATATCCCATGTTAGCAAAAAATTTTGAGGCCGAAAAAAAGTTCTGAAATCAGCCATTAGAGAGTATTGAGAAAAAGAATAAAAGGAAAAATTAATTTGAAACTGTATCTGGAGTTTTCCATTCACCTTTTGTTAATAAATTATTCATAAATTTTATTTAATAATTTATCCGTGTGTATTCCTGTGTGTGATTTAGTAAGCTGGACCAGCATAAATTTGGATGCTTTGTCTTAGCTAGCTTGAATTAAACTTGCAAGGGTGAAATATAAATTTGAGGCAAGCTCTTTAAGCTCTCTTAAGTATACCTTATTTTTCATGCATTTTAAAATCAACAAAAACTATTTTTATATATTTATGGGTTAAGTACAAATGACTAGAGATGGAAACAGTAAACAAATAGACAATAGACTCAAAAAGTTACACAAATCAAAAAAATTTCCGAAAACTAGTTTATTGAAAGTTATTTTGGTAAATGGGGATTTTTTTACTTTCTTCTATATGTAATATAGAGAAAGTATTGGATTCGCGAAAATTTTCGAAGTCCACTTTTTGATGGATTTACATGTTTTGGGATATGGAGAACACGAATTAATAGATTTTAGAAAATGTCTGTCTGTCTGTCTGTCTGTCTGTCTGTCTGTCTGTCTGTCCGTCTGTCTGTCTGTCTGTATCATTTTTTTGTGGATGCTGTATCTCACGAACCAATGAATGAAATTTAACCAAACTTGGTATTTAGTTGCACCCTGACATAAACTGGTGCTGATTAGATTTTGGGATCACTCGCTCAATAGGTGGCGTTGTGATCGCATTTTATGCAAATTTTTAACATGGCAGTATAGGACAAAATTCCGTATAAATGGGCATAAAGAGAGTTATTTTACACTTGTGATTGTAAAATTAATAGGAATTATTGATAATAGTAGTAGTTAGCTAGGAAAAAAATTTTGTGCATGGGGGGGCATCGGTTCCCCCACTGGGGGGGAAAATCCCCCCCCGGGGAAGTAAATTTTCAAGATGGGTATCTTTCGAAAGGTCTCGTTGATAATAGTAATAGTTAACTTGGAAAAAATTTTTGTGCATGTGGGGGCATCGGTTGCCCCCCCACCGGGGGGGGAAGTTCCCACCCGGGGGGGCAAAATTTCAAGATGGGTATCTTTCGAAAGATCTCGTCAATACCTTTAAAACGAATGGTTGAACGATAAATCTGTGATAATTTAAACCAAAGTTATCGATTTTTTTACTTTTAACAAAAAAAAACTTAGAAAAATATCGCAATTTTTTTTTTTTTTTTTTTTTTTTTAACGAAATTTAACCAAACTTGGTATTTAGTTGGTCCCCGACATAAACTGGTGCTGATTATGTTTGGAGATCAATAGCTCAACAGGTGGCGCTGTGATAGCATTTTATCTAAATTTTTAACATGGCAGCATAGGACAAAAATTCGTATAAATGTGCATAATTAGAGTTGTTTTAAACTTGTGATTGTAAAATTAATATGAATTATTGATAATAGTAGTATGTAACTAGGAAAAAAATTTTCTGCATGGGGGGGTATCGCTTCCCCCCCTAGGGGAAAAATACCCCCCCAGGGGGGGTAAATTTTCACATTGGGTATCTTTCGAAAGATCAGGTTGATAATAGTAGTAGTTAACTAGGAAAAAATTTTTGTGCATGTGGGGGCATCGGTTGCCCCCCCACCGGGGGGGGGCAAAATTTCAAGATGGGTATCTTTCGAAAGATCTCGTCAATACCTTTAAAACGAATGGTTGAACGATAAATCTGTGATAATTTAAACCAAAGTTATCGAATTTTTTTACTTTTAACAAAAAAAAAACAAAAATATCGCAATTTTTTTTTTTTTTTTTTTTTTTAACGAAATTTAACCAAACTTGGAATTTAGTTGGTCCTCGACATAAACTGGTGCTGATTATGTTTGGGGATCAATAGCTCAACAGGTGGCGCTGTGATAGCATTTTATCTAAATTTTTAACATGGCAGCATAGGACAAAAATTCGTATAAATGTGCATAATTAGAGTTGTTTTAAACTTGTGATTGTAAAATTATTATGAATTATTGATAATAGTAGTATGTAACTAGGAAAAAAATTTTCTGCATGGGGGGGGCATCGCTTCCCCCCCTAGGGGAAAAATACCCCCCCAGGGGGGGTAAATTTTCACATTGGGTATCTTTCGAAAGATCAGGTTGATAATAGTAGTAGTTAACTAGGAAAAAATTTTTGTGCATGTGGGGGCATCGGTTGCCCACCCACCGGGGGGGGAAGTTCCCACCCGGGGGGGCAAAATTTCAAGATGGGTATCTTTCGAAAGATCTCGTCAATACCTTTAAAACGAATGGTTGAACGATAAATCTGTGATAATTTAAACCAAAGTTATCGAATTTTTTTACTTTTAACAAAAAAAAACAGAAAAATATCGCAATTTTTTTTTTTTAACGAAATTTAACCAAACTTGGAATTTAGTTGGTCCTCGACATAAACTGGTGCTGATTATGTTTGGGGATCAATAGCTCAACAGGTGGCGCTGTGATAGCATTTTATCTAAATTTTTAACATGGCAGCATAGGGCAAAAATTCGTATAAATGTGCATAATTAGAGTTGTTTAAAACTTGTGATTGTAAAATTAATATGAATTATTGATAATAGTAGTATGTAACTAGGAAAAAAAATTTCTGCATGGGGGGGCATCGCTTCCCCCCCTGGGGGGGAAGTACCCCCCCGGGGGGGATAAATTTTCAAGATGGGTATCTTTCGAAAGGTCTCGTCAATACCTTTAAAACGAATGGTTGAACTATAAATCTCTGATAATTTAAAACAAAGTTATCGATTTTTTTCACTTTTAACAAAAAAAAAAAAAAAAAAAAAAAATTAGAAAAAAAAAAAATCGTACTTTTTTTTTTTTTTTTTTTTTTAATATTGTTACTGATTGAATATGTATAGGTAAATATAGAAGAAAGTCTTGTGGCGGCCACAACATACTAGTTTTTTTTTCAATAAAGAGCTTTATTTTAAATTTTTTTACTTTTTTACTAAAATGGGAATTTTTTTTGGAAAAAAAACTTGATTTGGGGAAATTTAAGAACTGTTTGGGGAAATTCACTTTCGACCATCTGGCAGTGTTGCCAGACTTGGGGATTTCTCCCCATTTTGGGGAGTTTTTAAGCTTCGGGGGAAATATTTGGGGACAGAGATTTAGTGGGGAACCATAGACCTTATATACTAGACCACGCTACCAATACGGCTGACCATTACAGCGAATGTCTTCAACATGAGGGTGTAATCTGATACCTCCATCCTTTGTTCTGAGTCTCGGAAGTCACGTGATCTTGGCCTAGGGGTGATTCCTCTCTCTCTCTCTCTTTTTTCCCGTATGCAAGCATAATCTCATACTTCTCTGACTGAAGTAAGAATTCAAACGCAATTTTTTCGCTTGCAAAATGATTTATCATAATTTTTTTTTCTATGTAATTAATCTATGAAAGTTTAGCTTTCCATCCATGTGTAAATCTAAATGCTAAAATAAAAAGTGCGTGCACAATAAAAATATTAAAAAACACAAAATTCGTTCCTTCAGAAAAATAACATAGTGATCATTCTCCACTCTTCCTCTAGACCAACATCACGTGACAATTTTGCTGGGGAAGCTCGTTCATGATGCAGTATAACGAAGGGGAATGCGTTGTCTAGTATATAAGGTCTATGTAGGGAACAGTTTGGGGAAAAGAAAAATTTTGGGGAAATACACGGGGATTTTCTTTAAAATTAGCAAAAGATGACATTTTCCTAAAATTCAATAAAAACAAAAAAAATGGGCAATTCTGGATGCTATTTGTATTTCAGAAATAGAAAAGCAGCTTTTTCATCTTTTTAATTATAAAATTTATTCTGTTCCCCCTCCCCCCACTTGTAATCTCTGATTCCAGGAATTATTTGGTTTGTATGTGTTGTAGCAAGTATAAAGTGAATGCTAAATACTTATTGATTACTACTTCGCTTGAATAATCAAACTTATAGTAAGCTGGACTAGCATAAATTTGGATGCTTTGTCTTAGCTAGCTTGATTTAAACTTGCAGGGATGGAATATTCAGTTTGACGAAAGCTCTTTAAGCTCTCTGGGTATACCTTGTTTATTTATGCATAAAAAAAAAAAAAATCTGATTTTATATACTTATGGGTTAAGTACAAATGATTATCCGCGATTGTAATGAAATGCTCGCCCTCTGGTGGGCTAAGGTGAAATTACAATAAACATGGTTTAATTCGAATTCCATACAGCCGCCATTGCTTGCCGATATTTAGTTTCACATATATTTATTGAATAAAAATGAATAAATACGGTAAAAAAGATAACACATACTTTTGTGTGCCACAGTGTAACTCCAAAGGATCAAGAAATCCAGAATTGAGCTTCCATTTATTTCCAAATGACAAATTTAAAATTTCAGTTGCTTCGGCTAATGGAAGTAAAGAATTAATCAGATGATTTGAAACTAATATTTGCTCAACTTCAGTTAAAAATCTACTTCCGATTGAACTTTGAATAAACTGAAGTATTTTTTCCAAAAGCAATCAATTTTCCATAATGTAATGGCGGAGAAATTATAGTACGAATATTAAGTAGAATAAGAAAAAGAACACTAATGGAACACACGTGGCAATGTTTACTAACAACTGCAGTGTTCACAAAGCGCCGTCTATCGATCATTACAAACGCGGATAGAGAGATGAGAAAACTCAGAAAGTTAGACAAATAGACAAAAGTTACACAAATTTAAAATTTTCCAAAAACTAGCGTATTGAAGTTTTGTAAATGGGGATTTTTATCTATAAAGAGCTTCATTTGGGGAAAAATGAGAGCTTAAATTTTTTTAATATTTTTTTACTTTTTCCAAAAAAATTACATTTTTAGTATAAATTGAGTTGGGGATTTTTTTGGAGAAAACCCTTGTTTTGGGGAAATTTGAGAACTGTTTGGGGAAATTCACTTTGGACCATCTGGCAACACTGCCATCTGGCAACACTGTCTCACTCTGTTGACTAGTTATGGGCTTGTGTATGTATTGTTTTTGAAGGTGTTTATCTTTAAAAAATAATTTTTTAAAAATGAGTGGATTCCTTTGGAGTTTAACAAATGGAGATTTAGAACAAGTTAAAGATTTTGTTGAAAATCAAGTATGATTTTTCAATTCTATGTTTTTAAAAATTTAGAATACATAAGATTATTGTTTCCTGTATTTTTTCTTTCTTATTCCATTGATTTTATGCCCTTGGATTTCTTCAGTTTATTTTTATTAAAAAAGGATTATTCATGTGTTGTTCCAGTGTAATTCTTTCTTGTAATTTACTTTTAAATTTAGAATTTTAATATATAGTAACTATTTTCTATTAGGGTAGTTTGGTTTCGAATTTTTATATAAATGTCCGAGATTTTTAAATGCCACAAAACTTTCTTTTCCAATTATGAAAAAATAATTATAAGCATACTGTCATTTTAATATGTCTTAGGATATAGTATGTGAATTGTGTTTTGCTTGAATTCAATTGTCAAGTCATTTATTTATTGTTAACATATACATCAGACTTGTATGCTTGAGTGACTGTTCGCTTGTATGACTTCGTCAGTTGTCATGTTATGTATCTCATAATATGTGGCATAGATTTGATATCTGTCGTAAATGTAGAATTTCGTATTAGGCGATCAAAACCGTAATACGAAAATATGCCAGATGTAGGTATATTTTCTAAATATATATTGTTCGCATTGGTGGACTTAGAACTATCTAGTCCCGGGACAAAAGTGTCATTGGGCCCCCTTAATTGGAGCCTATCCTATACCGAGCCCCTCTCTTTTCACTTCTCATTTAAATTTATTACTATAAGAAGGCATTGAAATAAGTTTTAAAATTGATTCAAATACCCAACCACACAAGAGAGCCAGAAATCCTCTTCTTGCTCTGCCTTGGTCAGACTTTGCATAAACAGTAATGGCACCAGAAATTCCCGAACTGGGGGACACCACCTCCCCGACAGGGGGGCACTACATAAAGAAAGTTATATAAGTATTTATCAAAAACTGCAATACTGATAATAATATTACTGTTATTATTTGTACCATTCCATTTGTCAGTATTCCTCGTGGTTTTGGAAATCATTGTGCCACAGACAGACATTTTCGAAAAATATCGTGGTCAAAACGTGTTCTGGACCTCTCAAAATGTGTATATTCATGGAAAACTGTAAGCTGAAAATTTTTACGAATCCAATACTTTCTTCTATTGAATATAGAATGGAAAAACTGGAATGCTCCAAATTTGTACAAGGAAAGAAAAATGCTGCCAAAAGTAGAAAGAAAAACTGAAAATTTTGTATTTTTTTCCCTCTGGAGATTTTAGGTGTATGCCCCGATGGGGGGTCACAGACTCCCCGGCCCCCTAGCTGGCACCACCCCTGTGCATAAATGAGTTTTTTAGCTTTTGAGTTGACACTTTTTGTATATTATGTCTCTTTAGATAGCAACCTGCAGTCTAAAGTAGAATTGCAGGGAATATTTACAGTTAAATTAATGGCACAACAACTTCAACAGATATGTATATTTAAAGGTGAGGTTTCTTCGGAGGCCCCCTCGTGACCAGAGGCCTGAGGCAGTTTGCCCCTACCGCTCCACCCTTGATATGCCACTACTGATTGTACGAAACACTTCATACAGTATAAAGCCGAAAATCCGGACTTGCCAAAAATCCAGACAATTTCGGTAGCGTTAATCATCATCATCAACAGTGATTTTTTTTTTTTTTTTTTTCAATATATCTAAATAAAGAATCAAAAAAGTAATTTATTTTGGTATGTTTTTCTTATATATTTTAAACTTGTAGTTGTACTGATTTTTGTATGCAAATATTTCAATAAATCTGTTTTGTTTTTCAAGTTTAATTTTTAATTTAATTTTTTTTATTGCTAAAGTTTAAAAAAAAAAAAAAGAATACAGAATATATTTAAAAATCATAATGTATATAGATACATATATTTTTTAACTTGAATTTGCATATTATCCAGGTAATTAAACCAAAATATTGTAATTTTTAGACATGACCAAAAAACCGGAAAATCTGAAAATCCGGAATCTCCGCGGTCCTGACGATTCCGGATTTTCGGCATTGTACTGTATTATGGAATGCTCTCTTATTATATGTTATTCAGATAACTATGGTTTTTGAAAGGAATTACGGAACAACTATAGTATCTCCCCACAGCTGAATTTGGCAATTTATTTTTGCCAATTATGGCTAAATCATAAATGATAAAATCATAAGCTAAATTATGAATCATAAATCCAAAATAAATAGCATGCAGGCTGCATATTTAATCGCAAACAGTCCAGAACCAGAACGACATCGTTATCTTTCAAATCGGCTGTGGGGAGATACTATAGTTGTACCGGAATTACACATGTTTGCTAGATAACTTGGCAATTTATTTTTTTCTGCCAAGGACGACAGATATCAAATCTGCTCCCAAAATAGAATTTTAAAGGGAAAAAAATAATAATACACTAAGCTAAGCAGTATTTTAGTTTTTTCAAAAGTTAATTTAATTCAACCACTTTAAAATTGAAAAATAAATCTAAATCACTAAATAAATAGCGATTCTGGAAAATTTTGTTCATTTTATTTTTTGTCTGTGAATATTTGAATAAAAAATAGAGGTTATTATACAGATATTTAAAAAATTATCCAGTTTTAGCTTTTTAGTAAAATTCTTACCAACATATTTTAGCAAAACATATCTTTTATATTTCTGTTAAGTTTTAAATCTGTTCAAGTAATAAATAAAAGAAGATATATATATGTTTGTGTGTGTATGTTGTTTTGTAGGCAAATGGCTAATTGCAGAACTACCAGGATTTTGCATAGATATCTCTTTTCACCATTGAGCTTTCATTAGGTAGAGAGTGAAATGGTAACCCTTCTCTGTGGCCGACATGACAGTCTTTGTTACAAGACAAATACTGTCATACTACAGCTTCTTATTGGCTAGTGTATTTGAGCTTACTTATTGGGCATGATTTTTGGCGAGTGTGTTTTTTATCACCATCATTTATTATTTTTATTCACAGTACATAAGTCTTAATTATTTGAATATTTAATAGACTATTAAAACATATTTTTAAAGGAATATAAGAATTTTTTAAATATGTATAGTTTCCCCCCCCTATCTTTAAATAGGAAGCATATTTATTACATATACTCATATACATAAATATTCATGTATATAATATAATAACTTTTAAAAATGATGAGTGCTGTAAGTTAGATAAATTTAATACACATTTTGAAAAATTTACATTTATTAAAATTATACTGTGGTGTATTTCGTCATTGTGTTCCTGATTCAATGTATTGGTCTTCTGGTAAGTGACGTTATATAAATGTACAGGTACCTATGAACTGTATCGTCCAATCCATGATCTGTTAATTCCCCTTTACTTTTATTAATGCTAAAACAGATCAGTCTTCAATATGTAATTGTTTGTGTAACATGTGTATGTCAGCTTTAATTGTCTTAGTCGTTTATTAAATTCTATGTGTTAAAAATGTAGATGCCTCGTCATATCATAGTTACAGTTTAATTATAAATCTTCTTCCTGCCAAACAAAATACTATATATACCAATATGAAATCAGTAATTACTGAAAACTTTATATAACTGAGTTTGACTCAAATATAACTTTCTATTTATTTATTTTTTTAATTATTACTTTTCAAAGTATTTGAAACTTATCTGTGCAGAATCAGAGTAACTTTGATTTTAAATTGAATGTTTTGTTTCTAATTTGTTCATCATAAGTAATTTATGTTTAACAGATTTATTTTAAAAATACTTTATTTTTCTGAAAAAAATAAAGATATATCATATGTGTACTATTTCACATTCGACATTTTTTTTCTTTTAAGTTAGCTATTATTAAAGATGGGAATAGTCCAAAAAAAAAAAAGAAAAGAAAATTTTGGGAAAAAACACCTTTTTTTTTTTTTTTTTTTTTTTTTTTTTTTTTGGGGGGGGGGGGGTTTATTTAAGAGGTTTTTTTAAGAGGTTTATTTCCAGCCGGAAAAATTGAAAATTAAAAAAATTCTGCCATAAAATAACATATTCAGAAATTTATCCAATGCTTTTTTCTTGAAATATTTTTTCATGCCCAGTATCTTACATGCAAACGCCAATTTTAATAATGTTCATATTTCAAAAATTATAATCTTGAAGTATTTAAGTATTACTAGCAGGATTTGCCCGCTTCGCTGGCCACTAAATTTAAAGGAAACTCTTTTCTATATAGCTTTATAAAAATAAAGTAAAATAAATTACTGAAATTGTTCAAAAGCTCGCTCCAGGTCCCTGCTGCATTCAGCAGCGATTTGGTCATCCACTGCAATTCGGGCGCTTGTCCCTATTACCTGCGACAATAGTTTACCAATGAGCTTCCATTTAGGTGCTTATTATATAACAGTTTCGAAATAGATAGTATCGAAAAAATTGGAGTTTCCCTTTTATATTTGAATCCCAGTTACATGTGAACAACACTATACGTGGTGCACTCGGACTGGACTCATATGTAACTGGGTTTACACAACATAATATTTGCTTTTACGTTATTTCATATGTTTATTTTGTTTATTCAATCAACCATTAAATGACAGCAATTTTACGCCAAATATTACAATATGCTGTGACCAGCTACGTCTGTCGCTGGAGACAATTAATTTTTTGTGTTTATATATAATTCATGGGTTGTAAACCTGATAGTACAGCCTTAATATAGTTCTCTTTGGCGGCTTCTGAATTTTTGTTACCATTTTAGACTTGATCCATTGTAACAATAAGACTTAATCCCGTGTAACAATATGCTATGAGCGCTATTTCTGCCGTTTTTTATGGTTATATATATTTCCCATTGAACATATTTTTATTTATTTATTTAAATATTAATTTGAATTTTTCAAATATTTCTGTTCGACAGCGTGCAAGTGCAGTAACACACAGAAGCTTATTTGTTTGTATGATAAATTAGCATAGTGATTATTATATAAAAAAATAAATAAATAGATAAACATTATCGTGTTACACAACTTTATTATGTCGTTCCATTGGCGGCTTTTGAATTTTTGTCGCCATATTAGCAATGTATTTTTTTTTTTTTTGTATGAAAAGGGGAAGACTATTTTGCTAATAATTTTATTAGACTCTTTTTTTTTTTTTTATACATAAGAATCTTTTATATTCTGCTTATATTTTTAATGGTTTTTAGGTTTAAAATAGTGTTTGTTGAAATAAATTTCCTATCTTTAAAACTGCATTTGTTCTGTAAATTTTGTGTAAAAATAAATCATTTATGTTTTTTTATATTTTATGCGCTACTTAGATTAAAATGGCTGTTGCTATATTAAACTTCTTGTCGAAAAACGTTCGGTGTACTTCAACACCAAAATTAAAAAAATCGCCCAGCAGGATCTGTTAATGAAACTGATAAAATAAAAATATGGTTCATAGAGTTTAAATAAACTATTTAAAAAAACTTTTAAAACCCAAATTATTAATGTATCGTATCACATACATAGATATAGTATATAGTAATAATATATAGATTGATCATTGGAGAGAAAAAAGTGATTCCTTTTCACTCGGGAAAAGACGGGGATTTTACCAAAATATGGCAGTCTTTCCCCGAGTGAATACACACGAATGTTTTAGCAAATAAAATTCATGAATAATTTATTTACTAAAGGTGAATGAAAAGCTCCAGATATAGTTTCAAATTCATTCTTCTTTTTTTTCCCTTTTTTCCTTCAATACCACTTAATGGCTGATTCCAAAGCTTTTTTTTCGGCATCAAAAATCTTTGCACAATAATATGGGGATGATAGATCTATATATATTATTATATCTATGATCACATAAATCGTTTCGAAGATGGAATAAAACTTAATTTGAAAAAATAAATAAATAATAATAATAACTTTTGTTTATTGACCAAAATAATTGATGAAATTTGAAATGCAAGTTGGTCTTGTGGGGTACAGGCTGTATATTATATTTTTGTGTTCATGAGAGAAAATTTAAAAGAATTTGAAAACTGCAATTTTTAATCCCACTTAAAAATCATGTGACTTAACGTGAAGCAGATTTTTCATTTTTTTTTTCTCCTAACAGTTTCCATACAATCTTCTGCTGTTGCCACCTAAAATTCATACTTTAGTTAATTTTAAAAGATCGAATTGTCCGATTGATAAGCTGTTTAATGCATCGGATTTACAAAAATTTTCCCTTTCATTTGCTATCTTATTTGTAACGATGCGACTGATATTTCTAATTTATTTTCTAATCTTTCTGATTTATTTTCCTCATTTTAAATAAATGTACGTTTTTTTTTTTTTTTTTTTTTTTTTCTCTTAATTATTATTATTTTGTCGAAAAAAAAAATTGGGAACAATTAAATTATGGATAAAATTTTAAAATTTAAATGGATTATTTATCAGAAATTAGAATGTTATCATTTTCACATTTTAGTTAATTAAGAAAAAACTAATCATCAGATTGATAAGCTGTTTAATGCATCGGATTTACAAAAATTTTCCCTTTTATTTGGTATCTTATTTGTAACAATGCGACTGATATTTCTAATTTATTTTCTAATCTTTCTGATTTATTTTCCTCATTTTAAATAAATGTACGTTTTTTTTTAATTATTATTATTTTGTCGAAAAAAAAATTGGCAACAATTAAATTATGGATAAAATGTTAAAATTTAAATGGCTTACTTATCAGAAATTAGAATGTTATTATTTTCACATTTTAATTAATTAAGAAAACACTAATCAAAAATTCGAAAATCTGATTTCGATGTGCACAATGACCCTTCGGGGGGCACCTTTGTGTTAAATCTCGTGACTGTCCGAGCTACCGTTTTCGAGAACAGTGAAATATACAAATATTGCTCACTTAATAGTATAAGATAATGACCTCCCAGTCCTTCCCATCACATTCATTTGAAATTACTTATTCTTTTCAAGTTCCTTTATACTTCAGTCTTTTTTCTTGAATATATATCCTTAGACTTGTCTAACTGTATTATTTTAATATGTATGATGTATAATGTATATTATAGACACAGATATATATAAATGCATGTAACAGTTAAAGAAAAAAACTAAGCAACTACTTTATGTCAAATTTATTTCACAATTTACAAAAATTATATGTGCAAAAAACCTACTTGATTTATGTCTTTTTTTGTGTCTGAGTTAATAACTTTTATATTATAAAAGAATAATAAATCTATAATAAATTATTTCTGAAGTTCAATTAACTTTAAATTAAACTTTTATTTTATCTTTGTGATTAACTTCTAACTTCTAGCATCAGGTCCGGTAAGCCGATTTTACCTGAGCCTGACCTGCAATCAGGTTTGGGTCTGGTTGACTAAATTTTTCTCTTGTGTGTGAGGTTTGGATCAGATTGATTGATTTATTTTTCTTATGGGTTAGGTTGACTGAATATTTTTCCTGGTGGCTGGATTAACTGATTTATTTGACTGAATTTTTTTTCCTGCATGCTAGGTTAAGTTTTCAACGAGTCAGGCCGACTTCAGAACATATTTCGAAAGATTTTATCATAATAAGCATAAATTTGTTTGATATAATTAAACAGGGCATTTAGTGTGGTCCCTAAAAGTCCCTTTTTTAGGCAAAATGGTCCCTAAATCCCTTTTTTTTTTTCTCTTCCTCCGCTAAAAGTCATAAGAGTTTTAATTAGGCCCAAAAAATTATTCGAACGTGATAAAATCATGTTGGCACATTACTTAAAATATTAAAATGATCAACTTTTAACGGCCCAATGATTTTATGTGTAACAAGAACACTATTATTCATAGATAGCTCAGCGAATGGGCTTTTGGGGCTGCTAAAATTAAAAAGACCATTTTGCAGTGTTTGCCAGGGCATTTAGTGGGGTCCCTAAAGTCCCTAAAAGTCCCCTTTTTTTGCCAAAATGGTCCCTAAGTCCCTTTTTTTTTTTTTTCTCTTCCTCCACTAAAAGTCATAAGAGTTTTAGTTATGTCGAAAAAATTATTCAAATGTGATAAATTCGTGTGTGCATATAACTTATAATAGGATATTAAAATGATTACCTTTTAGCAGCCAATAATCTTATGTGTAACAAGAATACTATTAAATTAATTAACAAAAACGAAGTTATACTAATACATAATAAATATAAAATAAACCTATCTTTACTTCGCAGTCGTTCTGAGATCTTTCAGCGCCGGGCACCCGGGCCTCTTCGGAGCGGCGCAGTAGCCCCAAATAGGGCATGGAATCACCTGTTGAAAGATCAACAAGGAAGCAGCCAGAGACCCAAGACTCCGTCACAGTGTTAACGTTCTCCGAAGAGGCCCGGGTGCCCGGCGCTGAAAGATCTCAGAACGACTGCGAAGTAAAGATAGGTTTATTTTATATTTATTATGTATAAGAATACTATTATTCATTGATAACTCAGCGACTGGGCTTGGGAGCTAAAGTTGAAAAGACCGTTTTGCTGACTGTCCCTCACTGTTGCATAGTACTAGAATCATTACAGTTGTACTGGATACATTTGATCACGAATTATTTTCAGTTATGAGTCCAGTTACAAGTTCAACCCTGATGACCACCAAAGACATCTGTTGACGTTCTGGATAAAAGTTGGATATTCATTTTACTCGGAATTGCCACAATTTTAATTTATTCTGTAACATTATTAGTACCTACCAATTTTTTTACACCACCTTTTCTGTAAAATAATTTTCTCCAATATGCAGTTTCAATTAAATAAGAAGAAAATCAGTTAAAAAAAAAAAAAAAAAAAAAAATATATATATATATATATATATATATATTGAATAGGGGGGGGGGGGAGGAATGAATAAAAAAGTGAGTACTAGCATTGTTATGGTATAAGTTAAAAATGTGCCAGCTGTGCTTGACTGTCATCTGCCGTATCGTTTGACAACTGGGAGTTGTGTTATGGGGTACAATTTTATTTGATATTGAGACTTCATTGATTCATGCACATACATTCATGCACAACACACTTAGAATGGCAAAATTTTGAGGACAATTAATTCATTGACAGATAAAAATTCATTTAAACGTAAAATCTGACATTTTTTCATTTTGCATTACAAAGAGCAGTAAAATGTTTAAAATTTCTAGAGATGGAGGGGCCCATGCCCCATCTTATTGAATATCTTATCTTAAGGTATTCAGCAAAACCAAAAGTATGGCACTGACTATATATTTTTATATTTTGACACTGACTGTATATATTTTTAAATTATTTGATTTCAGGTATTATTCGGGTTACACATGGTAGGGGATCATAGGGAAAAAAAATATGTATTTATATATATTCCAGAACACGTAAAATAAATAGGTCCCTAAAGTCCCTTAATTTTTGAGAGAGTTGTGCTAAATGTCCTGTAATTATAAACATATTACATATTACCATTATTAAATATATTTGTACATAAATTATTACATACACATCGCAGAAATGCAATAAACAAAGTAAAATCAAATATATTGTACGTATATATATATATATATATATGTGTGTGTGTGTGTGTGTGTGTACTAAACTTAAAGCATGTTTTTCTACTCTTGAAGTACACAACACACATAAATGGTTAAAAATTATTAATCTGTTTTTAGATTTTTAAATTTTTAATTTAAAAAAGTTTTGCATGATTTTCAGATGAATCGTTAAATTTTATTTAGTTTTCAGTTTCCAGATATAAAAAAATCGGCTTCAGATTGATGAAAAAAATTTTTTTTTTTTTTTGTTGGTTTGATTCTAATTTAAATTTATTGTATCAGTTCTGCTGGGAGATGAACATTCTGTGGGAATGCACACCCTATGCAAATTAATGGTTGAATGATGATTTGACTAGTTTTTGGTGTTTTGTGCAAGGAAAGGTACTGACTTATGAAACAGAAATACTCATTTTTTGATAGTGAAAGCTTTTTGTATATTTCTGTTAAGAAAAAATAATATGGATTGCATGTATTTTTAAATGTTTAACACTTTATATTTTCTAAGATATTATAACTATTTATTAAGAAACCCTATTTTTATCTGTAAAAATTCAATTTTTCCAAAAAAAAAAAAAAAAAAAAAAAACTTTCCACTGCCTTAAAATTTCTGGAAATTTTACATCTCTAGAGCTATTATTTAACCAAACAAGAAAAAAAAAAAAAAAAAAAAAAAAAAAAAATTAAAAGTTTTTAATAAAATTTTATAATTAAATATACATTAAGAGCATATCTTTTAGTAAATGAAAATTTATTATTATATAAAAATGCGCATAAAATACTAAATCATGTGCACAGAGGAAAATAAAGGGCTGTGTAAAAAAGTAAGGCAGAAAAGAAAAGTAGTTCTCAATAAAAACAAAGTAAAACAATTAAAAAGGTCACAAAGTGAATTATGGGCTATTTACAAAGAAGTTTTAAGTGTCACCGATGAAGTGATAAATATAGCCCAATACATGCAGGGTTGGAAAAAAACCAGTTCAGTTGGTTTTTCGGGATTTATCAGGGTTTTTTCAAAATGTTTTCAGGTTTTATCAACGTTTTCAGAATTTTTTTTTTTTTTACATCAAGTATACCATTCATAATAAGATAATTTAAAAAATTAAATATTAATTATTCATTAAAATCAAAATTTACAATTTTTTTAAAGTATTTTTAAATTTAATTTTAAAATTTCTAAAGTATTTTTATAATTAACAGTTGTTCTTTAAATAATTCTAAAATTCTGTTTATCTGCCCTTTACAACAAAAAACTGTATTGTAATAATTATTTAGTGTTGCTTTATTAAATTTTTCATAGTCATTAGATTCTCATAAAGTATTATTAGTTATTGTCCCTCTACATTACCTAACAGTGTAGCACTGTTAAAGTTTTCAGATTTTTTTTAAATTTGATTTTAATTTTACATTCCTTGAGTCCCACAGTTTTCTTTGTATTAATAAACAACTCTTATTTTGCTTTTATATATATATAATTTTTTTATTCTGTTTTAATAAGATAATTATAATTTTTTTCTACAGGGGATTTTCTAGAATTTTTTTTTCTACGGAGCAGTTTGAGAACCTCAAATATTTAAATTCTTTGCTCATGTTCTAATAATGTATATGTTTCTTTTATATTTATATCTTTGTTGTAAGTTAGATAAAAATGGAATCTTAAATAAGGATTTTGAAAAAACCCACATGTGTTTTTTCAAGTGGGTTTTATTGAAAAAACACACCCGGGTTTTTTCGGGTCGGACAAAATCAAGTCAACCCTGAATACATGCTATCTCGACAATGCATGTTGGACACATTTTCTCCTGTACTAAAGATAAAAAATTCTCCCTCTACTAGTATATCTGCTTGATGATTTTTACCTCTCCTGATGCACCTCAAAGCCCATTTAAAAAAATTTTGATTAGTCTTTAAAAGTTAATCTAAAATGTATAAATATCTGAAATAATCAATTTTGAAGATAAAAAATGTAAATGTAGAGTGTCTTTTCGTGGCCTAGATCAGATGGTTTAGACTGCCATGCTAATAACTCAAAGGTTGTGGGTAGAGATCAAGATTCACGGTCACCACTCGCCTCGTAGCGGCCTAATTTGAAAAAGTGGTGATCCAAAAAAATTGTTGTTATCGCCAATCAGACATGCTATGCTATTTTGTCGCGATTCACGGAAATTTGTGATCCCCCCCCAATTCACGTAATTTTGCGAATTAACTTCTTCTGCTTAAAAAAAAAAAAAAAAAAAAAATCGCAGATATCGTCCATTTTAAAAAAAGAAAGCACAAGCTCCCCCTCTAAAATTTAAAAGGGGCCCCAAAATGACTAAATTTAGAATCTTGAATTTTCAGTTTTGGATTTTCACACTGAGATTGAATTTTTTTCTGAGAAAGTTTGCTTAAAGTTAGATAAAATACACACTATTTTGGAAAAATTCTGTTATTTAATCACAAAAATCTGAATGTTCTTAATCAATAAGCTATATGATTTTAATGTTGTGGGTAGAAATCTCCCAGACAAATAAATACAAAAAACTATAAGCACACACAGAGTTTTGGTCTATAGTATTTTTATATGACAATATATAGCAAGAACGAAATTTCTCGAAGTGAAAGGGGGCCCCAAAATGCTACTGAGCTTCCCTTTGCTTAAAAGCTTAATCGGGCCCTGCTCTAATGAGAAAACCCTGGTTACCATGATTTTTTTTTTTTAAATGTTTTTCATTAAACTTTCTTGTTCGTGTTTTGTTTTAAATGATCATATTTATTCTGTCATTCAAATTTATTATTTTTATTTTAATAATTATTATAGGGTGTTGATATAAATGCAAGTATAGATGGTAGATTGCCTATTCATTATGCTGCAGATTATGGACAAGAAGAAGTATTAAACTATTTAATAGATAAAGGTGCTAATGTTGATGTAAGTATCTACAATATTATTAATGTTATTTTAGTGAAAATATTTGTTTAAAATATATTGGTATAGTTCAGGTTAAGTTCTTCGTGTGACTAGTTTTGATTGTTATATTAAAAAAGGCTTAAATGAAATTTAAAATATGACATTCAATTTTCAATTTTTTAAATTTACAATGATAAAAACAGATTGCTTTATGAATAAAATTTTGTTGAGGAGAGCGAGTGAGAGAAAAGAAATCTTGTTAATATAAAATTGCTTTGATAGTATGATGCTCATAAATGCCTCTGACCCCTGTCAGAATTTTATGAAATTAGGCTCATTTATTTGATCTATGGAAAAATGAATGCATACCAATTAATAAGATCCTGCCTCTTTCAGTTTTTGATGTACAGGGCTGCAATAATAGGTAAAAAAATGTAAATTTTCAGAATTCTTCGACTACAAATGCACCCATATTTTGTTTCCTAATTAACTTAGAGATATAAAAATTTGTATGATTTAATACAGGCCTTCAAATGATATATCATATGCATATATTTTAGAAATATTTTATTTTCAGGTCAAACATTTTGACCTTCAATATCTCAAAAAGTACATATTTAATTTTCTTTTTAAAAATTATATATTATTTTTACATTGTTTATTGTCTATAATTATTGTGAGTTTCATCATGGAACAGCCATGGGACGCTGAGCTAAAAATTAAAATTGAACCCTCCATCAGTATTTTCGTGCTAAAATTCTACATAGAGTATTTTACGATTTCATTTGGGTAGGTCAAATTAGCATGTATAGAAATTCTCTGAAAGAAAAATAGCTAATTACAATGTTTTTGTAATAAATAACTACATGATATTAAAAAGAAAAAAGTGTAGAATGATGAAAGCTTGCAATTTTGGAATGTTAATCTGCTAGTTGAGTATTCCTTTTAAATGTGCAAGAATTTAAGGCTTAAATAGTAGAGATTGGCTAATAATGATGTATTTGAGTATATATGTAATTTTTGCAAAATATGTTGTTTTGATACTGATGATGAAACTCGTATGAGTTTCGAAACATCTACAGATGGGTGACTAAATAATGTGAACACTGTAAGGTGTGCCAAATCTGGCAAACCTGTGCCGCCACAAATAAGTATGCCAACCCAGCTCTCGGGACGAAAGAGATGATGGCTGAAGGTTGGTGGATGAAAAGGGGTAGTTATAAACGAAATGTAAACCTGAACTGTAAAATATATTCATTGTACATATATCATTGATTTCATTCATATTTGTCATGCGTAATTTGTGATGTGTCCCATAATCGAAATGTTAATAAATGACTTGGGACTAACTGTGATTTTCCTTGATTGTCTCTGACCACTCACAAAGAATTCCACGTCCGAGATGTGTCCATTTACAAACACTTTCGCTTTTTTACGTTTTGTTAAATATCTTGAAAAGTTCTTTAGGAATCATCTTGAAACTTTGGTTGTTTAAAGAACATGTTATACCTCACATTTTTCAGTAAAAGTTGTGTCATGAAAAGGAAAAGTGGGAGCAGTACAAAATTAAACAAAAGTCAAAATTTTTTTGGATCACACTATAAAAGGTAATGCTTTAAATGTGTTTTGGCTGTAGCACGTGATTATGAGGACTTTTCTCACTATCTGTATAAAATTTTATGAGGCTACCACATATATTCATGGAGATACAATGGTTTCTTTAAAAAATTTCAAAAACAAATTTTCACTTATTTAATTATAACGTATGGTATTAAACCCAGTGCAAAGCCATTTTCAGGATATATGGCATACTACATTAGACACAGCAATCAGATATCAGAATGAAAAAAATGTTAAATATCTTACTAAATACGAGCACTTTTACTAAATAATTTTTAACTGCGCATGTGCAAGCTTTATAAAAATTTCATTTGCATAATTTAATAGCCAAAGGTATTGAGCAACTTATATGAAAACCCCAAACAAATATCATGTCAATTTAAAACGTTACGATATGAGAGATAGAATAAACAGAATTTAAGTTTTTCTAAAAAAAAAATACAAAAGATGTTAGGGAGTTTTATCAATATTTATTTACAATTAGCAAAAACACTGTAATATCATTCAGCATTGATTGAATCAAAATGAAAATGTGAGTAAAACCCCTTATAGTTTAGCTTTTATTTTGAGATAACTGAAATTTTGTTCATTCTATTTCTCGTAAAGTTTTGAGTTTGCATGATATTTATTTGGGGTTTTCATATAAGTTACTCAATACCTTTGGCTGTTGAATTTTGCAAATGAAATTTTTATAAATCTTAATCTTGTGCATGCATAGTTAAACATTATTTAGTAAAACTGCTCGTATTTCATAAAGTATTTAACATTTTTTCATTCTGATTGCTGTATGATGTGTCTAATGTAGTATGCCATATTTCCTGAAAATGGCTTTGCACTGAGTCTAATATCCTACGTGTTATAGATAAAAAAGTCGAAATTGTTTTTGCAATTTCTTAAAGAAACCATTATATCTCCATGAATATATGTGGTAGCCTCATAAAATTTTATACAGATAATGAGAAAAGTCCTTATAATCACATGCTACAGTCAAAATACATTTAAAGCATTACCTTTTACAGGGTGATCCAAAACATTTTGATTTTTGTTTAATTTTTTACTGGTCCCTTTTTCCTTTTCATGACACAACTTTTACTGAAAAATATGAGGTATAACATGTTCTTTACACTACCAAAGTTTCAAGATGATTCCTAAAGAACTTTTCAAGATATTTGACAAAACGTAAAAAAGCGAAAGTGTTCACTTTATTTATTCACCCATCGTTATATTTTTAATTGTTTTTAATTATATATTTTAATTGTAATTTTATAGTCTTGTAATAAAATAGTTTTTATTTTTTTAAAATATAATGTCTAGGATCACCTTATAAAAATAATACTGGAAATAAACTATAGCAGTAGTGTATTAATTATGAGCTTTCTTTTAATTAAAGATATAAATTTAATATGAATTGCACATATATTATCAGAGATGTAACGATTTCTTTAACAACATCGACGATTTTTCATACTTTTTTGTTTATATCATGCAGAGTTTACAAACTGAAGCAGTATCATTTCTAGAAAACTTAACATTGTGTTTGTTCACACACACATACATACATCACCGTAAAAATGAACTCAGGAGACATCAAAACATATAGATAGGCCAAAATCTCAGAGCCAAATTTTTTCATGATTGCAATACTTTTCTTACATAGTGTATATTCAGAAAGTAAAAATGCAAAATACTACTTTTGAGAAAATGCAAAGTGTGCCTTCACTTATGTCACAGATGCTTGTTGATTCAAAATGAAAATGTAGATAAAAACTCCCTAGCATTTTGCATCTTTCTGAAAGAACTCTTTTTACCAATATCTTTTTGAGTTTTAATTATATTTGCTAGGGGGTTTTGTTTAGAATAAGTCTATAAATTTGGCTTGTAAATTATGCAAAAGAAATTTTGCTAGTGCTTGCACATTCACAGTAATATATTTTTACATTCTGATTGTAATATGTTGTGTCTGATATAGTACATGAATTTTTCTAAAAATGATGTCACTCTGTTTTTAAAAACCTTGCATGTTATAGTAAACAAAAAACAACCAAAAATACTCATCTAACAGATTATTTGAATAGAAGAAACTCTTGTAATTAATATATTCAGCAAAATTTCCTTTATTTTTTTTTATACTTCAGGATTTCCAGATTTTTTATTGGAACATAAAATGTGGGGCCTGTACTCTGCAAAATAAATAAAAGTCATACATGAATGTAAATTTGAAACAGATTTTTTCTGCTTAATATAATTCTGTAAAGAAAAATTGTGGTTTCTATTAGAGAAAATTGAGTTTGTCATTTGGGATCTGTATGGGTCCTGGACCCCACCTATGATAACTCATAGGATAGATTATTTCAACGAGATATTTTAGGATTTTAAGATTTTTTATTACAACATAAAAATTGAGGCCCTGGGGTCCCCTACTCTGCAGAATAAAAAAAAAAGCAATACATAATATAAAATGGATTTTTTCTGCTTAACATAATTATGTTAAGAAAAAGCATGGTTTCCTTTGGAAAAAAAATTGAATTTGTTTGATGTGTTGTCCTGGAGGCCGACCAATGACATCTCGTATGATACATTATTTTAATGCATGAAACTTTCGAAATCAATGTGTTCAGCAAAATTGCTTTCCTTTTGATATATTTCAAAACATTCCGACTTTTGAAACACCATGTGTATACCTAAATATAAATAGTGAAATATATATTTCATCATAACTGCATGCAATATTGATAAATCACTGGCATGCAGTTAATATTGTAAGTAAAAAAAAAAAAAAAAGTGCTTATTAATGATCTTCAATAATGCATTTTATAACATTACCAAATAATAAATACTTCATTCTTTTTTTTTTTTTTTTTTTTTTTAAATCCAGAATCTCATTAAATGTGGGGTCTTTATAAGTTGATCGTACTGTATTTGATGATATAAAATAAATATAATTTTTGTTGACAAAATGGTGTTTTTCTAATAAGGTTTACAGCTTTATCAGAATTGTTTCCTCTTGATTCTATTCTATAGGCAAAGGATAAATATGGTATAAGTGCTTTGCTTGCAGCTATATGGGAAGGTCATACAAGTTGTGTCAAACTCATGCTTGATAAAGTATGTTTTATTTATTTTTTTAATCTGAATAACATGTTTAGTTTTTAAAAAGTTCATTATCAGTTGCTGAGAAGCCAATTCATTTTTTGCAAATTTGAATTGAATGCATTTATTTTATTTTCAGTTGTTACATTATTTATTATTACTTCATTTTTTAAAGCTTTATATACTTTTTTTTTAAAACAAATTAGTAAACAAACAAACAGACAACAGCAAAAAAAAATTAATTTTTCCCCCCTCTCTCTCTCTTTTTTTTAAACTTAGAGGGACTCCTCACCTATCATCACTGACAGTCAAATCCATGTTATTGTATGGGGAAATTTGTTCTGAGAATTGCTTATTACATGCTCTATTTTCACTTAAAAAAAAAAAATATTGGCAACCATTAAATTTCTTGTTTTCTAAAAACTTATTTTTTTATACTTCATTTTGAAGCTATAAAATGAAAAAAAAAATAAAAATAAATAAATAAATAAAGAACTAAGTGAATATTTCATAATTTTTAGCTTCAAAATGAAATATTACATATTATAAAAGAAAAAAGAAAATTAAATTTTGGAGAACATGAAAAAATTTAATAATTGTAAAATTTTTTAAATATGAAAATAGCATTTCAAAAATAAGTTATGGCATTATTAATGATGTATTCATTATCTTATAACGATTTTCTTCACTAAATAACATGGTATTTGGCTGCTGGTGACAGAGGAATTATAAAAGACATAGGGGATCTTTAACCACATTTGCTTCTGAGTGTGTAAGAATTTTTAAAATTTTGGGAATTAGGTTCCAGTAGATTCATGGATAGTAATATAATAATTTATATGACTTCATATATTAATCAAAAAAAAAAAAAAAAAAAAAAAAAAAATGGAAATAATATGCTGAGTTTTATCTATGTGTTGCACCCAAGTAAAGAAAAACAATTTTGAGTTTTATGTTATTGATAAGTGTATGAACTGCCCCAATGTGTGTGCAATAAGCATCACATCTCTATCTTGAAAATTATACATCTGAAAAGCAACTGTGTCATTTTTATTTGTAATACTTGTCATTGCTTTATCATTATCTGAAATCTTAAAGTTGATTTATCTCAAATACTACCTTTTTGAGTTAACACTTCTCTTACAAGAAATAAAATAAAACCAAAATTGTATTATTTCCGAAGTATTAGTGAAGCCATCCTGTTAAGGCTCAAAATGTTTTTGCATTTGTATATTTAGTTCCCCATCATAATATATAGGTGAGAAAAACTGGAGTATTCATAACAATTTTAATAATAATAATAAGGTCAGGCTTAGCCGAGCGGTTACTTCGCATATAACAATAATAATAATAAAAAATAAATAAATAAAAACAATAATAAAAAGAAAGTAAAAATTCTGTCAAAGACAGAATTTAGTTTAGTAACGGAGGATTGTTAATTTGTTCTGTAAAATTTTTAATTATTATTTATTTTTTTATCTAATTTTTTTACCATAAAACTGGGCCACATACTTTTTAAAATAACTGAAATG
Organism: Salticus scenicus; assembly: GCA_963930645.1. Classification (NCBI taxonomy): domain Eukaryota; kingdom Metazoa; phylum Arthropoda; class Arachnida; order Araneae; family Salticidae; genus Salticus; species Salticus scenicus. Next base: position 182,402,941 of record OZ005659.1, read on the forward strand.
AATTAAGTGTTGCCACTTAAATGTCATACTTTAGTTAATTTTAAAAAATCTAATTATCATGGCGTAAAACTGTTTGCACCTCTAGAATTCAGAAAAATAGCCCCTTTCATTTGGTACTGAATTTGTAATGATAGGACTGATATTTCTAATTTATTTTGGTGTTACACAAAACTGGTCTATAAAAACTGGCGACCAGGTTTTTACCCAGATTAAAACTAATAGTCCTCCTAATCCTTAAGAAAAAAAAAAAAAAAAAAAAAAACTTTTTACACTTTTTTAAGTACAAAGAATCTGAAAATCCCAAAAAGAATTTTGTGTCTGTCTATAATAGAATGAGTGCTGTGCAGGCAGAATAATCATAATCTGCACTCTACCCGAACATACGGCTTCTGATGCATAACCTTCAATAAAGTAATGTTGAATTTATTTTATATGATACTGAATTAAAATTCTATTAATTACACAAAATGGTGTTTTATTATTTAACAGATTATATCAAATAATTAAATTTTCTTTATTAAATAACGTCATAGTATTATATATATCTTGTGGATCACAAAATTTTTAATATAAAATTTCGCAGCCACTAACTTTATTTATTAAGAAACACAAATATATATTTGTAGAAATAACGACCAAGGAACACCCATTTTGTAAATAAATATAAACAGGGTTGCTACACTACCTGGAAAACTCAGGGAATTTGAAAATCTATTAAAAAACAGGAAAAACTCAGGGAATTTCAATATTTATTGCAAAAACAGGGAAAAATCAGGGAATTTTGAAATTTTTTGGAAAAACATTGGAAATTTTTTTTCATAATCAATTTTTTTTTTTTTTTTTTAAATTTTAGTGCTTTATAATGAATGTTTTTTCCCCAACTATAGTAAGTTAACAAAATTAATATATCCTAGTTATATTCAATTGACATGCAAACATGTTAGATTCCAATGCTGCATGATTGCGTGCTATCTATTTTACTTCTGAAAGGGACAGGGAAAACTCAGGGAATTTTTTCTCCTGATTTGTGTAGCAACCCTGATAAAATAAACTCATTTAATACAAAATACTGCAAATTCTTATTTTTTATGAGAAAATTTTTGCACAAATATGTTCTTGAAAATTGAATAAGATTTTGTTGCTTTTTCACCCAGTAACCAGAACATATTTATCTATACATTCTGTAGATAGTCAAATTGTTGCCATACACAGACTCTTTTTTTTTGTTAATAATGTAGAATGGTTACCAAAATGCAGTTTAACCGTTAGATGCATAGTGATGTAGATGTGCGTCATATGTTTGTAACCTCATATCTTTTTATGTAGCAACCTTTGCATAGTTTTTTTTTTTTTTTTTTTAATTATTATTTTAATTTAATCAAGCTGTTTTTATCATTTCCGAACGTAACTAGAATCTTTGACAGTTTATTTCTTTATCTGTGACAATTTTCATTGTTGACACGCTATCTGGGTACAATTTCATTTTGGCTGGTGTTGCGAATTATGATTATTTATATAAAAAGTAATAAAAACATACTGGAAAAATTGTTTGTAACAAATTATATTTTTGCATATACTGATACATTTATGTAAGAAAAATGTAGCTTTTTTTTTGTTAGTATGTAAAAATACATGAATATGCAAAATTAGTTCTACATAAGTTCACTAATCCTGAAGTGAATCCTATGTGTTTATTTATTTATTTTTTTCCATTAACTACAGCCATTCCCTGGTTGATTTCAAATGTGATTTATTAAAAATGAAAATTCATGTATTTAAGGGTTAAACAAGTAAATCAAGTCACGAGTCTTGCCGCCTGCCTCCTTCTTCCTATCTTGTGTTTCTTGGGTTGTTTTTTCATTAATTTTGATAAGTTTATGGTTTTAAGTTAAGATTTGTTGTTTTACTTTATTGATTCGTTTGTTTTGCAGGATGTTAATTAATAGATCTTTACATTAGTGTATTTCATCTTTTCTTTACATTAGTGTATTTCATCCACTGGTGATTTTTTTTTTTTTTTTTTTTTTTTTTTTAATCTTATTGGTCATTGGTGTTTCAGTGATCTTGTATCTGTTGCTTGGCTTCTACTATGCTTAATAGATCATCTTTATTATATATATATATATATTTTTTTTTTTTTTTCTTGTATTCAATAATTTTTGCATTTGTTCATCTGTGATAATGTATCTTTTAATTAACCATGGTTTTTGTTTAATATAATAAGAAATTCAATTTTGTATGTTTTTTTTTTTTTTTTTTTTTTTTTTTTTTTAAATCATTTGTAGGGAGCATCAAAAGTGGGTTATACACCAGATGGTGCTAGTTACTTTGATGCTGCAGAAAAACAAGAAATTAAAGAATTATTAAAATGTTGACAGTAATCTCTTATCCTGTCTGAAAGAGAAAAAAAAAATGTGAAAATTGGACTCCTGAAATTTCGTTTTACTGAAAGCCACTTTCATTTCATTTTTGCAATAATTTTTCTTAATTTGCTTTAATTTGGAATTTTTTATTTTACAATATTTTGTGCCAAATTCCATTTTTTACAGAATGAACCTTTCTTTTATTGTGTTTTAAGTTTTAAATGTCTTTAAATTTTTTTCAAGCAATAATGTTGCTATCTAAGTTATTTTCAAACTAATTATGAGTTCTATTTTTGTGTATTTTTAGCATGGGTATAACTGTAAAAAAAAATTTGTATTAAACCACATTTTATCGTTATTGTTGTTATTATATTAATAAATACGATTTTAGAAAGTTTTTCTTTGAAAAAACTAATAATAATAATAGTAAATATTTTAATTATATCTTTTGAGGTATTAAACTAGTCTTAAAAGAACATGTATAACATGAAAATTTTTTGTGAGATTGCTTCTTTTATATTGAAATAGAAATGGGAAGCAAAACTGGTATAAAAATACAAATGCAGTGTAGGTTTTTTTTTTATTTTTTTCAATCTATTAAAATACAAATTAATGAAGTATATATTTTGCTTTTCCATTTTTGGAATATCATACTTCATATTTTTTTAATATTACTTACTTTTGTATAATTTTGATATTCAGAAAAAAAAAAAAAAACTGTAACTTTGTTTCCTTATTGTATATATTTTATATTCAATTATAAACTTATATTAATTTTCATACACATTCTTGGCACACTTTTTCCAATTAAAGACCCACTATTTGGCGATTTTGTGGGCTTTTATCATGGCCCCTGTGGTAATCTGGGTTAAAATATTATAAATTAGAGGTAACCTTAAAGAACAAAAACATATATAAAAAAAAAAAAAAATAAAAAAAATAGTAAGTTATTTAAAAATATTAATTATATAAATGATAGAAAATTCAAACCAAATAAATTTACAAATAACTAATTTATATGATTATTATTTATTTAAAAATATTTTGTTCATGAATTGCTCAAGACAAGAAAATTTCAAATAGTTTGTCTCTCACGCTATTGTTGGGTCTGGCTGTGTGTTGCCAAATATGTCGTAATGTGGCTGTAATCAAATGGAAAAGCACCAACGTTTTTAAAACAAAAAATACTTTAGTGTCCAGTTTTTTGTCTTCTTTTTTTATGTTAATATAGTATGTTTTATTCAAATTAAGAATTTATATAGTTTGAAGATTTTTTTTTTTTTTTTTTTGTATGACTTTTATATTTTTCGTGGAATAGAAACTTAATATTTACATTGAATAGAATATTTTTTTTTTCCCTTTTTTCTGTGTATAATTTTTTATTTTTCAAATAATATATATAAGTATTTTAAATATAGGTTTATGCGAGTAAAATAACATTATTTATTTGGATATTTTAATTTTATTGGAAAAAATATTAACTGTGATATTTCTCTTATAGTTATACTGCATTGGAAAAAAAAAAAAAAAAAAAGGATTTTGATAGTTTTAACAACTTAAATGCTATTTTTTTTTTCCTTGCATGAATTTTAAAAACATATAGTTCATTTAATATGCTACATTAGTTATTTTATGAATATTTTACCAAATATCTTGTATATTGTTTTTTTATATTTCTTTTGCGTTCTTGTCTTGTTAAAGAAAATTTATAAAAACTCTTTATTGCTAAATTATTTAAAGTTTAGAATTTCTGTTTTTTTTTCCTTAATTATTATTTGTTGATATTGTTTTTAATAGATTTCAAATAAAAATTTAGAGTCAAATTTTTAATACAAACTTATTATACTGTTAATCCATCTTAGTCTTTTAAATTAATCAAATTGAATTTTTTTCAGATTCTATATATGTAAAATTTCTTATATTTTCTTTGTGATGATATATTTTATATACTTATTTTCTTAAACTTTGAGTGAGGGCCAAGAAAAAAGCATGTTAGTATTCTAGACCTGAAAATTGGAATTTTAAGTCACTTGCCATTGGCCGTTAGATTTTTTTTTTTAGCTTTTTTTTCCATATTTTCAAAAAAAAAAAATCAGATTATTTCCAAAATAAATAATTTTCTCACTTGATTTTTTTTTTTTTTTTTTTTTTTTGAAGGATGTTTTAAGTTTGCTGATTTTTGTCAGAAGCCTGTTTTATATTGCCGATTTGTGTTAAGAGTCCCTTTTCAAAATTTAATTTTTTCTTAGATAGTCCCTTGAAAATGCTTTTCTTCCATGTTCAATCGATGAAAACTGCATTTTTCTTTGTGATTCTACAAGTACAATACGTTAATGGCTGATTGTTAAAATGCAGAGCTATTTCACTTCTGATTAAAAATAATTGACACTATTAGTTGAAATAGATAATTATATTTATCACTAATCAATAAAATTCACAATTTTCTCAAAGCTGTTTCCTTAAATGCATAAAAATTTTACTGGAAATCAACAAAACTCCTGCTTTTTTTTGTATCAGATTTCTAAAATATGCCAAACTTTTGCTGCCGATTTCCGAAACGTATTATTATTTCGCTGCTGTTCGACAATTAAACATAAATTAATCAAAGTACACAATTTACATGTTGTTGATCAAAGAATTCCATTTTTATGAATGTTACAAGAAAGAAGTAATTGGTTAGTTGTTTAATTTTTTTAAGTTGCCACTTTATTTTATTTAGTTGCCACATGGCGAGTGGTGAGCAGTTTGTTTTTCAGGTGTATAGCATTCTCTGAGCCAATGAATATAATATTAAACAGGGAGTAAGAATTTCAATCTATTTTTATGTAGTTTTACAATTTCTATAATGTAAGTGTCTAGTGATATTTAAAAGTAATATTGGAAGTTTGTATATTTTGTTGTCTGCTCCATATATTAATTTAACAATATGATTTAAATTGTGTGTAATTTATTCTACCATTACTTCTCATAAATGTAATAATTGCACTTGTGTTACTATACTATATACGTAAAATGAATGTAAGTCTTTTGATATATTCAATATTTAAAATGTTCTTTAAAGTAAATTAGTTTATGTATTGTCATTCAGGTAAAATATTTGTAAGTAAAGGAGAGCAAGTTATAGCTCAATTTGCTTAGCAATATTTTAGTGTGGTTTTTGCTCAGAAGCTATCTGTAAAAATATCTTTTTCTAATAATTTGTTGCCGCTTTATCTTTGTTTTTTTGGAGCACTCTGTATTTGTACTAATAAAAATAGTGTTATGTATTTATAATTTTTTTTTCTTTAATCTGTTATATTTTAATAATACATGTCCACACACACACATATACATATATCTAGCTCTCTAAAAAAAAAAAAATTGTATATATACAGTAAAACACCGTTTATACTAAGGCTCCTATATATACGAGCTGGCGCATCAGGCATTTTGCTGCCTTAGGGTTGCCACATGTACCCAGCGCGTTTCTCTGATAAACAAACTACAAACATTTCTTTTTATCGTCTTACGTTACTTTAGAGCAACTTATTTTATTATATTTCATAATTTTAGCTAAGTAAACTATGATATGGAAGTTTGTTTAGCGATAAACTGCTATAATCATTCAATAAGTGAATATAAAGTGTTCACAGACCTTCTATTACTGTGTATTTAAGTTTTGGCGACATTTTGTAAAAGAAACAGAAACCACCCTAACAACACATCGTACATCCATAGGATATCCTTAGAATAAAATGATATCCTGAGAATGTATTGTGAAAAAAATGTGTTTTTAGGAATATTATTGTTGCTTATTGCTCTTATTTTGACCGGATTAGCTTCAGATTAAGATTTCTTGAAATCGTTAGGGAAGCGATAAGGACGCCAAGCGGGAATGCTATCCTCTTTTGAGGCAAAAAAATGGCAATGATGCGCCGGCCTATTATTTTATTTAGGGGCTCTAGTTTATACGTCTTTTGAGGGACTGACATAAAAGGACATATAAATGAAAAGAAATATAATCGAAATTTTAATAACAACACTTTGATTACTACAAATTTAATGACACTTAAGCAAAATTTGTATGAAAATACTAATTAATAAAATTTCTTAAGTTAGTAAATGTATATTATACTTTTTTTTAAAGACAATAGTTAATAAAAAAGAAAAAAAAAAAAATTAAAAAAAGTGAAAAAATTCATGCTATTAATGCATGACTGGGTACTAATTACATATATCATATATTGAGTATTATGTTACATTTCTTGAGAACTATATGAACACATTTCGAATATTAATTATATATATTGCATATCTTTAATAATAAGCATGTGATTTATGTCCATACAGATAGTTATTTAACAACATTAAAAATCTTCAATAGTCGTCTCATTTGCTACTCGTCTATGAGTATTAAAAATTCTACTGTGATATCAATTGATTCTTTGATCAGTATTCTCCGATCATTCCTGTGTTCCTCCACAGTGGTGTCGCTAGAAAATTTTTCAGGAGGGGGCAAGCTTAAAAGTGCAAAATTTCATAATATATCTAACATATTTAAATTTCATAATGTATAATGCAAGCCGGGTTGGTTTGACTCTAAATGGCACTGTGACATAAATTTTATTTGGCTAATCATTTCAAATCTAATGACATAATTTTAAAGCTTTAAATGTAATTTTTTTAAAAATAATTTTTTACTTATTAGAATTTTCCAGGAGGGGGCAAATGCCCCCCCTTGCCCCTATGTGCCGACGCCCATGTTCTTCCATTTAAGATGCTTTCTAGGAAAAATCCGTCTTACTTAGAATGGAAAATAATGACGTGTCGAGAAATGTTGCGAATTTTAGTAAAGTGGAAAAGACGTATAACCGATATTAGCCACATATAAAAGAAGAATGTGTGCATTAAAATGAGTAGGAATGAATCGGGACTTCACTAAAAGGACGTATAAATGTAAAAGACATATAAACGAGAGACTTATAAACGGTGCTTTACTGTATATATATATATATATATATATATACAGTATAGGACCCATTATCCGGAACCCACGGGACCAGAAGAATTCCGGATTTCGGAATTTTCTGGATTTTGGGTCCTTTTCCTATTATTGCTTTCCCTTAATTATAAAACATAACTCAGTAATTGACAGGTACTAATTTACTTCTAGGAGCAGCTACTTCACATACAGACAGAAATTTAAAAAAAATATTTGAGTTATATTCTAGAGCTCTTAAAAACATGCAAATAAATCAAAAACTGGAAGTCAAGATTTTTTGCAAATCTGATACTTTTTTCTATTAAATTTAGCAGGAAGAAAAAAAATAATTATAATGCGCATATATATATAAACATGTAAATTACTGCCACTTGCCATGAGTAGCATGGTTGCTTCTTTATCAATGCTTCTAAACATGACTACTGTCTAATACATAGCTGCCAACTGCTCCGATTTAATCGGAGTTTACCCGATTTTTTTAGTGTACTCCGGTAATCCGAATATTATCGAAAAAACTCCGATTTTTCAAACTTGACAATTTTTCTTTTTTACTTTTTTTTTTTTTTTTGTCACTCTTCTAAAATATCCATTCGACAATTTAGCCTGTGCGCCGATTAAAAATACGAAAACTCTGGGAAATATATTTTGCAAACGCAGAATTATTATTCTTTTCAAACCATTGTAGCGGAGAGCGTTCGTTTTGTAAACAGCGCGCTCTTCTCTCTCCGCTCCATCGGATGTGTGCACGCGCATCGGCTGTGCGCATCTAAGAGCTCTCTCTCTCTTCGCCTGCCGCCTGCCCTGAGAGAGCGGTGTTTATGTATCGCGCTTGCCGTGGATGCTTTCGTCCCGATCCCAGATCATTGCCATAAAGAGAAAGGGAAGGGGGAAGGAGGAGGACATATACGCGCGGGCACGGATTAAGAGAACGAGTTTGACTTGGGAGTTGGGAGAAAATTTTCGCCTTTGTGTACGCATGCGCTAGTAGTGGAGAAGAGCATTATTTATGCATGCTCGTGATGGGATGGGAATCGGAATATCGGAGAAAGTTGTTCTCAAACCGCGCGAGCTCTGTTTCATGTTCTTATTTCGTGGAATGTTTTCTGTTACTGTTGTGATTTAAATTTGTGCACGTTATCGATGATTTATTGAGTTTTTTTTTGTCAGATGGCTTCTAAAATTCGAAATCATGTTCAAACATATTCAGATCGTTATTCGCAAGAGTTCGATTTTATTCAAGCTTCGCATTCAGGAGACACTTTTGCTTTATGTTCTGTTTGTAATGCTGACATCACAATTAATCATGGTGGTAGATCAGACATAGTTGCTCATGCAAAAACAAAAAAAAACAAGAAAAATTACGCTGCTTATAAGATTGCTTCAAAACAAAAACTGAACTTCTCTGTGGTTTCTGATGATTTTCAGACTATTACGGCAGAACTGCTATTTACAAATTTTCTGCTAGAGCACAATATACCTCTGGCTGCTGCTGATCATGCTTCAAATTTGTTCCGTGCGATGTTTCCAAATTCGGTAGAAGTTAAAAAATTTGCCTGTGGTAGGACAAAAGCAGGCCACCTTGTTAAAGAAATCGCCTTGGATTCCATACAAAAGATAGCAAACATTTTGAAGAAAGAACCATTTACGCTCGCGACGGACGGTAGTAATGATTCGGATAACCACATGTACCCTGTTGTAGTGACTTTTTTTGATGAATTATTGAGTCAAGTTACATCAAAACTTCTGTCATTGCCCTGCCTTGAAGGAGACGGTTCTGGAAAAAATATCTCTAACTTAATTATTCAAGAATTGAAAAAGTTCGATATACCGTTTGAAAACTGCATTTCTTTTAGCTGTGACAATGCATTTGTGATGACAGGAAAAAATAAAGGTGTGTATGAATTTTTGAAAGATCAACAATCAAATTTGTTTCTTATGGGATGTTTGTGCCACTTAATAAGCCTGGCCGCCGAGAAAGGCTCTGCAGTGTTGCCTATTTCGTTTGATGAATTGTTGATTGATGTGTATTACTATCTAAAAAAAAGTTTTAAACGAAAAAATGCATTAAAAGAGTTTCAAAAATTATATGCTGCAGAGGAGCAAAAAATTCTAAAGCATGGCGTGACTAGGTGGCTTTCATTAGGTAAATGTCTTAACCGTCTTCTTAACCAGTGGAATCCACTTCTGTTTTTCTTTAAAGAAGAATGTTCAACTGTAGCTTCAGTTACTGTTGCTAAAAAAAGAAAATTTTCTGAATTGAATGAAGTTAATACTGCAAAACGAAAAATGGAGAACACTAAACAAAAGAAATTAAAAATTAGTTCTGAAGAATTCCACCAAGAAAAAAAGAAATTTCCAGCTGTACCAAGCAAAGCAAAACAACCAAAATCAACGTTGAAATCCAAACAGAAAGTAGAGACAGTTAAAGAAAGTTCACCTACAGCTATAAATACTGTGACTCAAAAAAGAAAATTTTCTGAATTGAATGAAACCACTACATCAAAACAAGAAATAGAGTGTACTCAAGTAAAGAAATCTAAAATTGATTCTGAAGAATTGAATCAAGAAAAAAAAAATTTCGGCTGTAGCAAGTAAAAAAGAGCAACCAAAAGCAACAACCAAGACTGTTCAGAAAAAAAGGCACATAAAGATAAGATAAAAAAAATAAACAATGTCATTAAGAGAGAAGAAAGAATATTTATGATTTTAAGCAATGATTTATATCACGCTTTTGCATGTTTTTTGAGTAATATAATTACTGTTTTTGAAAAATACAATACCTTATTTCAAACGGAAATTCCAAGAATACATAGAGTAAAGTGTGATCTTGAATCATTTTTTACTGAATTGTTGAGTAGATTTGTAAAAGCTCATGTTATTAAAGCTTCAGATTCAGTATTCAATGTAGAGTATAAAAATAGTTCAAACCATAAGTCCAATGCTGAAATCACTATTGGTTCAGAAGCAGCAGAAATTTTGAAGAAATTATCAACAAAGGAAGCCGAAACTTTTTTCTGTAAAGTTAAAAGCTATTTAATTACTTCCTGTAATTATATCATATCCAATTTCCCCATTAATTCTGACCTTCTACAACATGCCATGGTGGCTGATATTTCTAAAAAAGAAACTGTTTCTTTTTCATCTTTAAAATTTTTCATTAATAATTACCCATGTTTGCTCAAAAAGGAAGCATCTGAAACTGTGTTTCAAGCTATTGATAAACTTGAAGCAGAATTTTTACATTATCAAACTGCTCATGTACCAGAAAATGTGATTAATTTACAGAGAATTGATGAACAGTGGGCCGCATTGTCCAAAGAAACAGATTCTTGCAATCAGCTGCTGTATAACAGGTTAAGTAAGACTATGTTGGGAATACTAACATTCCCACATAGTAATGCAACGTGTGAGCGGATATTCAGTCTTGTCCGCAGAAATAAAACAGACTTCAGAAGTTCTATGAGTATTTCTACTTTGCAATCTATTTTGATTGCAAAATCGCAAATTTCTGTTTGTTATTCCCAAAAATATAAAAAGGAATTTTTAAAAAAAGCTAAATCTGCTACCTTTGTAGCCTTAAATAAGTAAAAAAGTTTTTTCTGAACTGTAATATTTTAATTTGTGTATAGATTTTTTTAAAATAAATATTTCAGTGTTAAAAAGAATAATTTTAGCATGGTTGAAATAAAAATAAATGTTTGTAGTATCAATCAGGATTAAAGCACGCTGGAATTATTATATCAGTCATTCATATCAGTTGCACATTGTAGAGAAAGTTTTAAATCAATGGAAAAAAAAAGTCTCATTAACTTAAGGTAAATATTTCTCTTTTCTTCAATTTTTTTACTCTAATATACTTAGAATGATTTTAAAATTTACTAACATTAAAACTTACTAACTACTACACAGTTTTAATGTAAATTAACATTAAAACTGTGTAATTATGATTTATATGTGGGAGTCGCATTCAAGGATTTAGTATTATAAAATTTGCTCCTATTTTTTAAGTCTTGTGCTCCTAATTTTTAAATCACTAGGTTGGCAGCTATGCTAATAAATTATCTTTTTTATGTGGCTTGCTGTGAATTCCAGGGTTTTCCTGGACCACAAACATCCCTGACCATATGAAAGAAAGAAATTCTGTTTTAATTTCTAAATTTTCACAATACTACCTAATAAAAAACACACAATAATTCATTTTAGGGCGATTTTCTTTCTTTTTTTTCTGATTTTAGATATAAAATGTATTTTAATCATTAATTAAAAAAAAAAAAAAATAATAATTCTGAAAAAATTCTGGATTTTGGGTCTTCCGGATAATGGGTCCTATACTGTATATGTTGCATTTGATTATTAATGTCTATATATTCACTGTCTCTGGCATTATTATTTTTTTTTTTTCTGCGACCTCATCTCCTCCTGGAAGGCATTGTCTTTCGTGTCATGAGGGGTATCAATCTCCTATGAAGACATTTCAGTTATTTAAAAATTTCTATCATCTTAATTAACAAAGTTATTAATTTAAAATGTTGGGTTAATAAGGATACTTACTCTATTTACCATCTTTCAAAAAGTTTCTGAAATCGTTCTTTCAAACTTATGACATCATTTTCCACAGGAAAATTAAAATGTGATCAATGGTGTAAAAAATAATTACAAGATAAAAAGAACTTTTTATATGCCATGTTTTTAAATTTTCTGTTGAATCATATAAACTTGACAATTCTATGTATTAATAAAGACTTTAAAAATTTTTTTTTTGCTGAATTATCCCATCAACTTGAAAGAAAATAATCAAAGGCGTAATAAAGACAGCAATTATAAGAAATTTTCAAACATTTATTGATTGAATAAAAGTATTAAAAGAGTGCATTGTCATCATGTTCAGAGCTATTCTAAAAGTTTCAAATGTATGGCAAGTCGTGAAGTTAGTTAAAAATCGATTGCAAGATTTGTACTGGACAAACAAGGAAGCGCATTAATAAAAACATGGTAAATAAATAAATGTCAGTGTTGCCATTTGTAACAAAAGACATTTTTTGTGTGCAAATAAATAATAAAAAGCATTATCTTAGATATTTTCAATGAAAAAATAAATTTGACTGTAATTTGTCTTCAGCAGACATCTTTTTTTTCTACTTATGTTTGTTTTTTATTTATTTATTTTTTTGTGAATAATGAAATAATGTTGTATCTGTATATTTGACTACATTTCTTTTTACCTTTAAAGTGTATTTATATTTTTTATTTAAAAACATTTTTTTAAATATTTTGGCGTGAGTATTTTAGATTCAAATTCAAACTCATTTATAAATGACAGCATCTTCTAATTTAGCATTGATAATTTTTTAACATTACAAAATTAGATATTTTTATTCTTTCGTATTTCTAATTATGGCAATAAGAAAATTCATCACCTAAAATTCTTATAAAAGATCAAGTAGATTTTATTTTTCGTTATTTTAAGAAGTAGGTAGGAGAGAATTAAAAATTGAAACTGTAGGAGATTTTTCCAAATTAAAATAATATTTTTTTTCTTTTCAGATATTTTTGAATATGTAAAATTATTATCTATCTGTACATTAAAAATATATAAAAGTGTTATATACTGAACTAAATTAACTAAAAAATTCAATAGTAAAAAGTATAGTCATTAGAAAAAACATGACTTCCACTATTACACTTATTATGTGCATTTTTTTTTTTTTTTTCTTCTTCGTGAGATATATGCATTTTTTAGAATTTTACAGTAAGAGAAACGTGATACACATGTAAAGACATATAAAACAGAGTTTACATAGCGAGTTAAAAAATAATAGAGTTATTTTTTTTAAAACTAATTACCGAGATCTAAAACTGAACTACCTAATCAGGATGACCGTTAATTTTTCTGTAATACACGAGAAAGGGTATCTAATATGGATTTATGTAATAATTTTCAAGAAAATCATTAGAGCTGTTTTTGAGGTGCCAAGTTTTGGTATAACTTGGAATACTCAATTATTGACCGGAAAACAACAATTACATATAAAGGGATATTTAAAAGGAAGTTAATATGGCGAGTTTGAAAAAAATCCATACAGCCTTTTTTAAAGGAATGCACTTGCAAGACCTGAAAATGAGCTATTTATTTAGGACGCCTATCAATTTTCCTGAACTAACAAACTATATCATTCGAAAGGTCATCTATTATGAGTGTTTACATAGCAACTTTGAAGAAAATTGTTAGAGTTGTTTTTGAGATACGGACTTACGGTCCCACTTCTGGTGTCCGATGACCCACTTCCAGTTTTCCAATTTTCACCACAATTTGGAAAATCCATCTGTACACCAGGCCTGTATCAATTCTGAAGTTTCATAGTTCTATCGTTATTAGTTTTGGAGATATGATAGCCAGAAGATTTCCCACATACATACTCACACACTGAATGCCAAAAACTACTTTTTTGGACTCAGGAGGCCTTAAAACGTGTAAATCAGGTGAAAACTCGATACCAAATTTTTGGATTGAATACAGTACTTCTATTGTGAACGATAGTAGGGTAATGGAAGTAATAGGTATTACCTTTTTTAAACAAACAATGACACTGAAATGTTAATCTCCAAATAGTGACAAAAAATTTAAAAGCCATTAAGGCAATCGCATACTAAAGCTGTAACGCAAAATGGTCTAGATATTAAGAATTTCTTTGATTGATTGTTAGCATATTTCATAAAAAAAAAAAAAAAAAAAATTTTATGTATTTCAATTTGACATTTAATATGGGGATTTCTGTAACATTTTTCTACTTTTGTCTTGCGTTATGCACCATTAACATTCCTATTCAATAAAAGGCAAAGCATTGAATAGGCAGGCAGAGCACCACGGGGGTTAAGAAGTGAAACGAATCAGGGGAGGCTAAGCCTAGCTGGTGGTTGATGAGTGGAGTGAGCAGGGAGCAGAGCCCCCTAGTACTCTAAAAAAAGCCATATTGAATTCATTTATAGAGAAAAAAAAAAAAAAAGTTGCACTTCGGGAGTGCCGACAGAAGTGAAAACGTGAACAATTACGTGTGTATTTCTTGAATCGTCAGGAAATATTTTATTGTGTAGGAAATACTTTTAAATGAAGTGTTTTTTTATTCATTAATATAAACTACTACTACAAAAATTATATTACAATTTTATTTAATTCTCTAACTGCAATAGAGACAGTGTCCGGAGTTGAGAGAAGTCATGTATAGCCGCACCAGATTGTAAAAACCTGAGAAAAATGGTGGCTTTGGCCTTTATCACGGTTTTCTGAGGTCTAACTGCAATAGAGACAGTGCTCGGAGATGAGAGAAGTCGTGTAGAGCCGCACCAGATTTTAAAACAATATACAGTATATAATTACTAACACTTCACATTAGCAAGTTAATTGTATGATACATTATTTGTATCATACAAGGATGGAAAGCGTTTCGATGATGCGAATTCAATGATTTTTGTTCACCCAAAAGTTTTCACTTCAAATGGAAAGCGTTAGCTGACGATGACGGGAGTTCAAAGATTTTTCTTCACCCAAAAGTGCTCAACGTGCCTAAAGAAGTTTTCACTTCAAAAAAAAGTTGCACTTCGGGAGTGCCGACAGAAGTGAAAACGTGAACAATTACGTGTGTATTTCTTGAATCGTCAGGAAATATTTTATTGTGTAGGAAATACTTTTAAATGAAGTGTTTTTTTATTCATTAATATAAACTACTACTACAAAAATTATATTACAATTTTATTTAATGCTCTAACTGCAATAGAGACAGTGTCCGGAAATGAGAGAAGTCGTGTAGAGCCGCACCAGATTGTAAAAACGTGACAGAAATGGCAGCTTTGGCCTTTCTCACGGTTTTGTGAGGTCTAACTGCACCGTTTCCGGCTGCAATCTTTAAGAGACAGTGCCCGGAGATGAGAGAAGTCATGTAGAGCCGCACCAAATTGTAAAAACCTGAGAAAAATGGCGGCTTTGGCCTTTATCACGGTTTTCTGAGGTCTAACTGCAATAGAGACAGTGCTCGGAGATGAGAGAAGTCGTGTAGAGCCGCACCAGATTTTAAAACAATATACAGTATATAATTACTAACACTTCACATTAGTAAGTTAATTGTATGATACATTATTTGTATCATACAAGGATGGAAAGCGTTTCGATGACGCTAATTCAATGATTTTTGTTCACCCAAAAGTTTTCACTTCAAATGGAAAGCGTTAGCTGACGATGACGGGAGTTCAAAGATTTTTCTTCACCCAAAAGTGCTCAACGCGCCTAAAGAAGTTTTCACTTCAAAAAAAAAAGTATACAAGTCTGTGAAATGTTGTCTAAACTATGTAATACAAAGTGAACATTGTCTTGCTGAAATAGTGTCTCTATAATGGCCTGTTGAAAATGTATATATGGCAGCAGATGATCATCAAGAATATCTTGATGATATTCACCTATAAAAGGGAGTGTTGGATACACCAGGGGCCCCATTTCAATCTATGTGAATAGTACACTGAATGAAAATGTCACCTCCACCAGTCTAAAGCATTCCCTACTGGGAAGGGAGATTAATCACTTCACATGGGTTGCACTATACACATAATCTGCCACCATCATGCTCCAAAGTGTTACAATGCGGGTAAGTGACCGCCAACCTTACTCATCCACATACTGTTGTCTAAGACATTTATCTCTGGCAGGGATAATTTTACCTGAATCAACTTACTCGCGTGTGATTTTTACAATTATATGTGAAAATTTATGTGCCAGCACTACTTCTAACATTAAGTGATCTATTTACCAGGCCCTAACTATTTGTCCATGATCAAATGTGCTTAGGTATGCACTATGCACATATTTTTCTTTTACAATTCCTAATTCCATGAGCAACACTTTTTATCTTGTTAAAGAATTGCTTGTGTCATCTTCAATCTGCTTCCAGGCCTGGACACAGTTTCAAATTTGAATAATGTCAGCTATCCGTAATTCAATTAATCGTCAGTATATAAATATTAAATGTTTTATGAAGTAATGCTATAACATGTTTAACACTCTTACAAATATTAATATTTAATAGTGTTTCTCTTATTTTTCATTGAAATTATTAAGTTTTGCGTAATTCTGCAAACAGCTCATGCTATGCTGCCTAGTTATTTTCAGTTCTTTTGTAAACTAGTTGGCATAGGTGGACTCTGCTCAGTTCCCCATCATATTTATGTTCTCATAAATTTCTAGTGCGAGACATATTATAATCCTGTTAAAAGAAATGAATTTGACCAAAGCTTGATACAGTGACAAAATGAAATCCCCGCCTAATAGGCTATCCACTGTTCAATTCGATATATTTATCTTATTCTAATCTATTAATTTATTTTGTCAGGGTCAATTCCGTTGTTTGGTTTTCATGCTACTATTTCCAATGGAATAATCCTCAAAATTCATATTTATATGAAAAATTTACAATTTCGCTATGTTGATAAAATTGTAAATTACGAAATTTTCCTATTAGAATATTTGTATTCAATCATGTTCAAACAAATATCATAAATGTAATTTTGAAGTTGTCTAATGTATTTATGATCCTCAAAATGGAAGTTTATGCTCAGTTTTGCCTTATTCTGACATGTTAAGTAAATCGTAAATTCCAAATAACTTACGAATTTTTTAAATTGGAAAAATCATAGTCTATGATATTCATGCCAGTATCCTAAATAATATTTCGAAAGTGGTCTGACATCTTTACGATGAAAATATCCCTCAAGATTGACGTTTATGTGAAATTTTGTGCTATTCTGCCATGTTAAGAAATTCGTAAATTTCCGATAACGTACAAAATTTTTATATTGGGAAATTCATAGTCATTAATATTCATGCCAGTGTCCTAAATAGTATTTTAAAAGTAGTCTGACATCTTTACGATGAAAATATCGCTAAAAATTGACGTTTATGTGAAATTTTGCCCTATACTGCCATGGTAAGAAATTCGTAAATTTCCAATAACTTGCGAAATTTTCAAAGTAGCATATTTATAGTTACTGATGTTCATTCCGGCATCAAAACGGATATTTTAAAACTGGTCTGACATTTTTACAGTAAAAAGTTTCCATTTAATGCACGTTTAAGTGAATTTTTGTCCTATTCTCCCATGTTGAGAAAATCGTAAATTTCTAATAACTTACGAAGTTTTTTTAATTCGAATGTTGCAAATGAATAGGGTTCTTGCCAGTATCGAAAGAAATATTTTAAAACTGATCTGACCTCTCTGCAATCATTTTTTGTGAGATATCGTGTAAACAAACTAACACACTAATAGACACTCTACAGACAGACACCATACAAATTCTGTCATTTTTGGATTCCTCACACCTGAAAACATATACATGGTTCGTACATTTTTAAAAATCCTTGAAAAGTGCTTGAAAAAAAAAGTTTCATTTTTAAGTGCTTAAAAATCTCTATAATATGTTAAAAAGTACTTGAATTTCAATTTTTTTTCCCCCACTGTTCTGTTCAAAAGAAATATTACAGATAGAATTAGGAAACCTTTGTTTAAGGCGACTTGGCATCAGGTTTTTATGTGAAAGCTTATATTTCCATATAATATTTATAAATTGAACTATATTAGCACAATACTAGTCTTGCTTTTTTCTCAAAGATAGTAGCATGTGTTTTGCACTTGAAGAAGAAAAAGTAGGTACCCCCCACCCCCCAAAAAAAAGTGTGTGAACGCATCTAAAATCCTGGGTGAAAGAGCTTGAAAATTTCCTGGGAAGTACTTGAAAACTCCTTGAATTTTTTTTACTCCTAAGTGTATGAACCATGGTATAAAAAAGTCAAAAAACAGAGGTCGAAATTTTTCACGATTACCTAAGTTCTCCATACCTATAAGTATGATGGGGAACTAATATATAGTGTCAATTTCTATAAATTTTCTTGTTAGTTTTTCCTTGTATGTTCTCCATTAATTTAAGCTCCAGACAAAAAAAGCAAGTATATCCTCGACTTGGATATTATTTAGTTAAAATCATATTTTTGATAAGTTAGATATGTAAATCATTGCTGAGTCTTATTGAAAAACACAACCATGTCTTCCTAGCAATTCCAGTAGTAAAGTTAAAAGATATCCTAATTTTTGATATCATCACTGGTCTACAGTGGTTCGGTAACAACGGTCAAATTATTATTTTTATTATTAATTCCAATTTTTATTTAAATATCTGCAAGCAAAAAAGTCCCACCACGTCACATTTTTCTGGTAGAGTATCAGAAAATGGCAATTTTCACAAATTTTTATCATTTTCACAGTATTACAGGTTGTAACCCTTCCTGCTGGCAACCATTTTTGTTTTATTTTTTCGTTTAAAGATCAGAAAATGGCAAATTTCATTAATTTTTTTATTATTTTTACAATACGGTCGACAGCAAAAGTATCCGAGCACTAGCAAATAATTCCGATATTAAAAAAGTACATTTAATACTCTTTTGTTAAATGAATCCTTATCGAATCATTTTCTTAGACTAAGAAAACAAAGCAGTATTAAGTGTACTTTTTTTTAGACATTGATTATTGCTTTCAGTACAGATTAAATAATTGTAACAAAAAATCTGTACGTGTTACAGATTTTTCGCATTTGTTTTTGAATTCTGCACTACAAAATTAGTTGAAAATAGCTAATTTCATTTTTGTTACCCTCCAAAAATTTTTTTTTGTCGACTAGTGTATTTAAAAAGATCTTATACTTTATTTTTTTACGTTCTCTTACTCATATATATGGTGGAGAAAGTATTGCTTTTGGGTCAAATCTTCGAAATTGAGGTTTTGTTTATACATACACATTTTAAGGTTCCCTGAATCTGAAAATAAGGTTTTTAATGGTTAATCTGTGTGTGTGTGTGTTATAAGCAAATCTCAAGAACAAATAGTATCAGGAAATCCAATCTCAGTATTCTAAATCTGTATTGTATAGGGATACTACTCTTAACTTTTCGTTGAGATCAAGCAAATGGTTCATGTACAGGGACATCCAAGGGCGAAATTTTTGATACACAAAGTTTTAGCATCTATAAGCTGCACTGAATAAAATGAAATGAGCATATATCTTTCTATATGGATAAAAAAGCATATTTTGTGCAGAAAAGGGTATAAAAAATCATTCACCATTTGTTTACAGGGCTACTCAGAAGAACTAGAATATGGTGGGGCTATATTTGAAAATTGCTGGAAGTGCATTTCAGGTTGTGCTATGTGTTATTGATATAGGACTATATTTAAGTATACAATGTAGTGTATACATAATTTACAGACGACATACAAGGTTACCAGTAATTAAGTGAAAACATTCTTTTATTGAATGTAATTGGTGGAAGTGCTTTACTATATTTTAGTATGTCTATTGAAACTGCTGAATTTGGAATAAACTTTTTAATTTAATAGCAGCCTTGAATTCTAAGTAAATATCTGTACTTTATTTAAATGGGGGGGGGGGGGGTTGAGGAGAAGGGGGGCAGACCCCTCGCACACATTTGCCAAACTGTTCTTAAACCTAGTTTAAATTCTTTTTAATGTAGTAGTCTTATATAGTGTACTTACCTTGCCCCTTAATCTGTAATTAGTTTTTATAATACTGAAATGCAGGTAAGAAAAAGTCATGGAAGTACTACACCAGAGTTTTTTAAAAATGTTTTAGTGCAAATAAAAATTGTGATCATTTGAAACAGACTCAAGTTTTTTAGTTCTTATTAGAATTACAAAAATCAGTATGATGTGTATCGCTTCTTTTATCTTATGCAAAATCATTAAGTTGATACTCCGAATGAATTACAATAAAAAATATAACAAATTATCAATAATTTTCAGTATTCTTTCTGTAAGATATCTTGATTAAGATGAAAACTTGCATTAAAATGTTATATTTATAGAATGAATTGATATCTCTAAGATATTATATATAATAAGTTATTAAAAATTCAGACATTTCTGTTTTTTTTTTTTTTTTTGCATGATATTTTTAAATTCTTTATTCCAAGGGATTTCTGTTTCACTAATTCATTCTATAGAATACACTTTTGGGAATATTTTGATGTAAGTCGTATGTAAATTATATCACATATAGTGAAATAAGTGAAAATTTTTGTTGCATTGATACTTTATTATATTTTTTATTGTAATTAATTCAGAGTATTACTTTTATAATTTCATATCTGACTTGAAAAAATATTATTTTATTATTATAGTTAAGCTTAAAATTATATCATTAGTTTCGATGATTATCTCAATTACCAAATAAAATTTATATCACAGAGCCATTTAGAACCAAACTAACATGACATATAGAACACTTTCCTGCACAAAAGAGTCTATTTGACACAAATTTATTTGAATTGGCTTCGAACAAACTATGCAATTTTTCTAAATCAAATATCTTAAAAGTTACTTGCATAAAAATGTGTTATTGTAGATGCTTAAACATAAGCTAGCTTAATCAATCATTCAAGTAAACTGAATTCTAAGCTATATCGGAACTTTTACAGTTTTAAGTTTGCCCCCTCCTGAAAAAGTTTCTGGCAACGCTGCGGATATCTGAAAAACATTAACCCTGAGTGATTACTTCTTTTAGACAGTGATTTTCTGTTGACGCCATTTATTGTATTACACCTTGAATTTTTTTTTAGAAAATAAGTGCACATGGAGAATGGTGCTAGATAATTTAATTTCATTTATAGAGATGTCAATGACATAGGAAAAACTACTTTAGCCATTTTCTTTTTAATAATAAACAGAATGGAAAACCGGTAATATTTTACCTGGAGACATTTTGTATATTTAGGCCAACTTAAAAATGTTTTTTGTTTTTCCCTCTCACACTAATTTAAAAAATAAAATAAAATTGAGAAAAATCATGCTAAAGCAATGGAACAGCTTGGACTTCTTGGCGAAATTCTAAAATTGACACAGAAGCAGCTTGGACGTTTCTTGCCAAGATGTTTACTTACACAAATGAGATACCCATTTTAATTTATCGCCAAAATGACAACAAAAATATAAAAAGTGCTACGGGGCTCCTATGCTAAAGCTAAACCAAAGTAATTTTAAGAAATTAATATAGTAACAGATGCTAGGGAGTGAAATAGTTACTGTGTGCCTTTATATGGAGGATTAGATTAAAACAAGTCCTATCGTACTAAATTAAATTCTATTTACAAACAATGTAAGCAGAATATTTTTTTATGTTTACACATGTTTTTTTTTTTTTTTTTTAAATCTCTAAGGGTTCAATAACATTTGATAATTTTATTTTTTAAAATGAAATTGGATTAATTTCTTTATATTTTATATGTAAATATTTCATATAATACATAAATTGCATATTTGTTTAATATACTTTTTCTTTGAACGCATATCTCTTTAAAAATCTGATAATATGTAACTAAGTAAAAGAAACACAGCTTGTCAATGTTCTAAACTTTAATAAATATAAAAAATACATTTAAAAATATAAATATACAGCTTAAAAGTTATAAAAATATCTCAGTGATCACCAACAAGTGTTTTGAATAAAAAAGTTCAGTCACATTTAACCAAAAATTGAAACATCATTACGATTAAATGCTAAAAGCACAGTTGTTAGCAAAAAAAGACAAAACAAACGTGCATGTGTAAATTTCATTAAAAGATTTAAAAAAAAAAAAAAAAATACTTTGTCTAATATCACTCATTTTAAAAATGCATTGAAAAATACATAACAGATGTTACTTAAACAATTTTCATCAACATAAAACTAACCTTAAATTGAAATTAAAAGATATTTATAATGAATATCTCTTAATTTCCAGCAAATGATGTGAAGCAATTTATGATTTCTAGAATGTACGAGGGAATTGTATGCAAATTTTGTTATTAAATTCTACAAAAGATGTATTCAACAATAATTTAAGAGGTTTTTTTTAGTAGAATATGAACTAAACATATTCTTTGATTTACTAATTTAAATACAATAATTTAATAATAACAGGAGACTTGGCATTGGAATATATAAAAACACGAATAAACTACTACATCAGAAACGCCAAAAGAAAAATATTTCCGATGCATACAGCTGTTTCAGTAGCCTTAAGCGTACCTTCTTCAGTGCATAAAGAAGGCGTACCTTCTTCAGTGCATTTCTTTATGCACTGAAGAAGGTACGCTTAAGGCTACCGAAACAGCTGTATGCATCGGAAATATTTTTCTTTTGGTGTTTCTGACGGAGTAGTTTATTCGCGTTTTTATACAATAATTTAATATTGTCACTTTTAATTTGTTGGATTAAAACACAAATATATATAAGTATTTTAATCTATTAAGCAAAGGCATTTCATTCAAATTGGAAATTAAGTAGAGGCAATATCACACACAAATTTGAACCTATAAAGTAATCTAGGTGAAACAGGCAACTAGAAGGAAGCTCAAATGAACACAATTGTAGTAAACATAAACAAAACAAAGGATGGATAGAAAAAAAAATAAAGAGATTTCTTTTTCTTTTTAAATATTATAAATAAAGCTAAGTAAGTTATTTCTTTTCCCTAGGAAAAGAAAAAAAAGTATAGTAGCATAACCAGCATCAAACATTTTGTATTCAGTACAAAAATGAATGTCAGTTGAAGAAAAAGGAAGACTTAGTATTTTATAAAATCCTAATGTTGAATAACTAAAATTCATCATGTCTAGTCAAAGCATCTCCAAAGTCGGTCGCTTGACTTCCCACAAACAAGTCGTAATTATTTAAAATTTCATCTTTTGTCAATTTCTTGTCCTGTAAAATAAAAATTTAACAAATTTTAGAATTTATTAATTCAAAATAAAAATTTTGTTTTTCACTATTTAAATTATTATTATTATTATTTTGGTATAATGCCAATTTTGTATGCTAATAATAAATTGCTTAAACATTTTAAACTACAGCATCTTGACTATAAATTAAAAAATTTCTGAGTGATTCCACTTGACTTTTTGAACATTTAGTAATTAGCGATTGTTTAAATAAATTTAAATGAAAGTCATTAAATAAAGAAAAGGTAAAATCATAAGAGTTTGTTTGAATATTTTTCTCCAAATTGAATGTAGTTTAATAAATTATAATGGTTATATACACTGTTTCATGTGTCTCTGTAAAAGAACTAAAAATGGTAAACTAGCAATATCAAACTTTTTTTTTTAACAATTTAAACATAAACATAATGCAAACTGTAAATAGTTTGAAACCATAGACCCCAATATATAAAAATTCTAATTTGTATATTGGTAAAAAAAAAAAAAAAAAGTCATGCAAATCTGTACTGTTTTTTTAGTTTTAGCCAATAACATGCCTACCTCTACCAATTTATATCTTAATCAAATGTAGAGTTCAGACCACTGGCACACTTGAAATAATAAGGGACTCCACTCAAAAATTTTCAAAAAAGAGGTAATCACGCGTGAATTAAAATTTCCAACATTTTTCATATATTTATATATGAATTCTGTAAATTAATATACAATAAAATAATTGATATATAAAGTATAATTTGAATAAAATAAATCATAGTTACTTTGCAACAAAAAAGTTATATTTTAAGCAAAAAGAATGCTACTTTATCACAAATAAAAAATTTCAAAATAAACCACAGTCTACATAGATGTCTGACTATCTAAAGTCTATATATGGTAATCAACATTAATTTAACATAATTTAAAACAAAATAATTACACATAAGGAAATATTTCTACCTCTTTGTAAGTTCTAGAATCTAATAAAACAAGTTTATCATGAACACTGACACTTATGTTATGGATGGAGAAAGATTGAGAATAGCAGAGTTTCGTCAGGTTGTTTATTGGTTGATTGCTAATTTTAAGGGGGGGGGAGTGCAATACAACTATGTAAATGAGAAATATTGAGCAATCTTACCTTCTTAAAGGCTCTAGAATCTGATAAAATAAGTTTAATATGCATACTGACATTTATGTTGTGGATGGAGAAAGATTGGATACTGCATGGCTTCAATTGGCCTATCTGATTGTTAGTTTGAGGAGAGGGGGGGAGGGGACAGAAAAAATTTATAAAAAGCGGAAATCTGCCGTTCAGCAGAAAAGTGGCATCCTTGAATAATTCACGTCTATAGTTTGTAATGATAAAGAATTTTTCTTTGTGTCCCTATATAAGAAATTATAAATGACAAACTCATCAAAATCTATACAAATCACATGGCAGTGACCTATAACATGCTTACCAATTTTCAGGTCAATTGAACAAAGTGTTTAGATGTTATTTGTTCTCACTGATACAAATACATCACTGTAAAAATAGCAAAAAAGAACTCAAAAGATCTCCAAACATATAGATGCACCAAAATGTCCTCTATTAAAATTTTTTTCAGATTACAATACTTTTCTTACATAGTCTACGTTTCAGGAAGTAAAAATAATATCTAGATAAGTTTCTTTAAATATTAGAAGCTCACATGTGAAAATTCAAACAAAAAAAGAAATAAAATTCTTATTAATAAAAGCTCAAATTTCCGAAATGGGATGCTGAAACAATGTATTAAGATAAAGCAAAATTTTATTCATGATCTCCATGCATGCATTTTAATTGAATAAAATATGAAAATTTAAAGAAAAAGCACCAAAATCACAACAATGTATTGAGATAAAGAAAATAAAATATTATGAAAAAGTTCATTTCTTCTCTTAAAATACAGTGTTCGCACATTTTTTAGACGATTTTATTTTGCAGTAAGAAAAAATCGTTTGCATGGAGAATTTTATTTTCACAACAGTTATATTTTTGGAAGTTTTATTTATCTTCTGATATTTAGAATTTTTGTTTAGATGCAAAAATGTGCTTTTAAAATGGCAGTGAATGGTAGGATAGGTTTCCGCTCTTTCCAAAGATAGTTTTTAGTGAAATCTTTATGAAAAGCATTTATCAGGAGAAAAATGGAAAAATGTTGCAACAACAGATGAATCTTGGGTCTATTTAAGTGGTTGCAATAAAAAAAGGTCAATTTATTATCACAAAAGTGGAGAAAAAAAAATTTGCTACATGGCTCAAAGCATCAAAAGAGAGTTTTTCTAAAGGATTTATGATTGCCACTGGTTTTTCCTACAAGCGCAAGATAAAAGCAAAAAAATGTGACAAAAATGTCAAAATCAACTCTAAATACTCTCAAGAACATATTTTAATTCCAATTTTTAAAAATGAAAATCCAGATCATTTATCCACAATGCTATCAATCCGTTGAACTGTATCAAGACAAAACAAGCAGCCACACATCACAATCCGCAATTGCTTTTCTAGAAAAAAAATGGAACGAAAAACGGGAATTAAAACCATACCCTTCACTGACATTCCTGCTAAATCTTCTGATGTATCACTGTTGGATTTTTGTGTTTTTCGACTCTTAAAATCAACATTATCCAAACACCGACCTACAACGCTTTATGAACTCTGGAAAGCCGTTCAAGAGGAGTAGAAAAATATACCTCTTCCGATATTATAAAAAGCATTATTATCATAGAAATTATGATGTAGAATGTTAGTTAAGAACAAGGGCTATCAAACTAAACAAATAAAACTCGAAATATGAGTGAAATTGCTTCAGTACACTCCATCAAATTCGTCTAAAAAATGTGCGAACAGCCTCTGTATTCACTAAAACTTTTCAAGGAGATGAGACACAGAGGCGTTAAAGATCATAAACTTTTTATATTGTTGCATGACTGTGAACTTTATTAAAAATATGCAACAATATTTAGTATAGTCTATGTGCAGAATAAAACACCAGGTACGTTCCATAATAATGAATTTGCTTTAATTAGGGGAAAAGAGAGAGCAAATTTTCACATGATATAGCACAACATTTTCCAGTAGAAAGATGACAGGAGTGTGTGTCATGTCGTTTAAAAAATTTGGATCACCAGACCATAGCCTCCTACACTAGATGCCTTCCGCATGGCTCGAAAACTGGGCAACAGTTCAAGCGGTAGACAGCGCCACCTGGTACAGATTGCGTGACTTTTTTATTCAACTGTCACCAGTAATTTTAAGAAGTGATATCTGATATATATAATCGACGTTTCTTTGATTCAGTTCCCCTTTTATATATATCAAATCCCACTTAAGGCATCTAGTTTAGGAGGCTATGACCAGACTAAGCACTAAGCAGTGTTACCGCCAAGTATGCCAAATAAAAAATTTTGTGTTCTCACGTAATTTCAATAGCCATAATTTGAAAATGAAAAGACAGCTGAAAATAATAACCCTAAAAGTTGACATTCTTGGGCATGCCAACCAGCAAGAGTATCAAAGAGATACCAAGATTGGGAAAATAACGAATGGAAGAGGATAAAAGATTGCACAATTTAATGATATTTTACTCAGCAGATGATGTAAACAAAATATTAATGAACTAGTTAGTTGTAGCAGAGCCTCCTTAAGTAGATGCCTAGCGAGTCGTTCGAAAACTTGGCAACAGTACAAGAAGAACATAGCCAGTAGATGGCGCTTGATACCGTGTCGTAAAGTTCTGTTTATTTCCCGCGATTTAATTGACTTTCAATTGAGTTCTTCATGGTTTATGTTTTATTAATTTAATAAATGTGAGAGGTTTTTTCTTTATAAAATGTGTATTACGTCATTCCATTTTGTAAATCGGACAGTCGCCGTGAAAATATATGTTTTCAAATGGCCTGCAAATATTTCAAGACAAGGTATGTAAACTGCATAAGTAATTAAGGCAAAATTACCAACCCTCCGGATTTTTGAATATCAATAATATTTTTCACAAAAAACATTATTTTTATTTATTATCGTAAATTCTATGATTAAGACGAAGATAAATTTAAAAGAAATTATGATATAAAAATTCGAAGGGTTGACACCTCTGTTAGTAAGTTAGATTTAACAAATAAAATAGTTATGCTTATTTCAAAATGAAATGAAATTTTTATTTATTGATGTAGGAATACAGAAAAATAACTTGTTCTTAGTTACTTTGAAGTAACTCAAAATTGGAGTATTTTATAGTTTTATTCATAAATTACATTAGTAACTTATGAATAAAACTATAAAATACTCCAATATAAGGAACAAGATTGATTTATATTTTCTAATACCACTGTTTTTTAAAAACTTGTGTAAATGCGTATAAAAATTTGATTATTTCAGTTAAATCGAAACAAAAGTGTTGGGAATCTTGAAAAGAAAAAATAGAAAATTTTTATTTCTACTTTTGTTCTTTTTAAAAATATTAAATTTTAAGATTCATAACATTACTTTTATTAACCTTTTACCACACAAATGGAATATAGAATTAAAAATTCGTGTAAAAATTAAATATCATGATTACTGATTTGAAAAATTATCAGATATGACAGAAAGATGACTTGATTTTTTGAAATAGAAATTCTCCACATCCATACACTCACATATACACACACACACACATATACTGGCTAATTGCCAAAAACTACTTTTTTTGGACTCATGAGACCTTAAAAGTATAAATCAGGGGAAAACTCGATATCGAATTTTTGGACCGAACACAATACTTTCATTACGTACGGTAGTAGGGTAATGGAAGTAAAAATATTTCAAGGATGTTATTAATTTGTCCTTAAATTTGCCAATCTTTATCAAATTTTTCAAATTGAAACCTAATACGAGTTTTAAAATACAATTGTGAATTTCCTGCATTTGTTTGTTTTTGAGTTATTCTGATAACAAATATGCATATAAATCAATCACTAAAAAAAAAGTTTTTTTGTATTCAGGGAATCCCAAAACGTGACTTTATTCAAAAACCTGAGTTGAAAATAGAACTTCAAAAAAAAAAAAAAAAATACTTTGTTTACATTATAGGTTTAAAAAATTAATTTTCCTTCTTCAACAGTATTCGTCGACATAAAAAAAGTGTAGCAAAGCACTTCCGTCAATTACATTCTACAGAAAAGAACGTTTAGCTTAATTTTGGATAGCCCTGTATATTTTCAATAAACTATGTGCACATCAGATTGTGCATTTAAATTTAGTCTTATATGAAAAACACTTAACACAAAATGAAATACACTTTCAGCATTTTCCAAGTATATCCGAGATAGACAAACCGACGCGCACAGACCAACCGCTAAAAACATTTTTCGTTTCAGGAGACCTCAAAACATGTAAACATAACACAACTTTATTTCGAAACTGTCTATCAGTTTCAAAAGCATACCCTCTTGGAACTGGTGGAGCTAATAAAATCTTGAAAAAAAAAAACTTCGTGCGAGAGAAAACTTATACTCAAGAAATCCTTAATTTTAAAAATTTAAATCTTAATGGTTATTTATTTATTTTTTGTGACGGACTAGACAACAGATTGTTTTCTTCTCCAATTTTTATTACTGAATGTTAACTTATCTCGTTAAGGTGCCGGTCTATTTTTTCTTATAAATAATATAAAATTCTCGATTTAAGAAAAATAATTCACACCTAATAAGGTAAAAATGTAACGTAAAGGACATGACCAAAAAAAAAAAAGAAAAAAAAAAGACATGATTTTAATAATTTATCATTATAAATTATTCATTCTAAACTGAAACTCATTTAAAGTTCAGAGATTTTAATTTATATAAACGAAACTTTCATCTGATATCTAAATTAAAAAAAATTTTGAAATTTTTATTGAATAAATATATAAAAAATAATTTAATCGCGTGACAGACATGCCATGTTTTTGCTTATTTAATTTTAAATTTCGTTTTTTAATTAATAATATATTTTTAAAAAAAGGTGTTATTTATTAGATACGCTGTAATTCAATTAGTTGAAAAGCTAAAATAGGTCTTGTCCACTTCCGAAGAAAATTAAACCCTATACTTTTTTAAATATAAATATTTGAATATTTTTTTTGAAAATGTTTATGATAAAGCACTTTCACATCATTTTTTCAAATTAAAAGAAAAAAAAAAATACAATTTTGGACTTTAAATTGAAATTAATAGCTAGATTTTTAGATGAAAAATATAACTTATCTATGAAAGAGAAGAAAATTGTTGCTCTGCGTAGGTGCTGTCACCTAGCGTTAGTTTTGTTTTTTAAATGTTGCCTAATTTAACATTGGGATTCGCTGCACGTGGAAGGCATCTACTTAAGGAGGCTCTGGTTGTAGGGTGACTAAGGCGCCCATTGAAAAATAATCATTTCATTTTATTTATTTTTCACTTTAAATAATTCATTTGCTAGCAAACCCATGTGAAATCTTCACACTTTATTTATCTCTTCATTATCTTTAAAATTTAAATTTTTTATTATTTTATAAACATCACTTTTCATATGCATGAGCAAATTTAATATTTTATAACTTTTCTTTTCTTTTTTTTTTTTTTACGTGAAAGCATATTTTATTTTATCCTAAAAAAAATGGTAACAATTAAAAATTTAAATGTCTATTTTCATATTTTAATTAATCTAATCAAAAATTCGTTACAAATAAGGTACCAAATGAAAGGAGCGATTTTTCTGAATCCGTCGGATTAAACTGCTTATCGGTCGGACTATTAAATTTTTTTTAATTAACTAAAGTATGAAAATTAGGTTGCAACTTGCGTTCACACACAGACAGAGTCCAAAGAAATCTCTTAGCCTTTTTAAGCGTGACAGAGTCAGTCAGTCAGTCAGTGATGACAGGCCCCGATTATGACAGACTGGGGCCCTGGGCAAAGCAAAATTGGGGGCCCCTCTCGACACCGTCAGAACATCATATATATTTGATAGATGATGATCAATCGTATGTACAATGCATAAACAATATTTTCGAGGCTAGATGTTTAAGTGTGATAATATTTTTTCCATTTTTAATATTTATTAATGTTACCAGCTCCACGTCCACACAATTCAATATGGAATGGGCTTGCTCTGCTGATCCCCTTCATGATATTGTGTCTGAGAGGCGACAACAAAGAAGCACTGTCGAACACGTATATTTAATTTATAGTAAACGAGATTTGACATATAAATTTAGTAATCAGATTTGCCAGCTTTGGTTTGTCACTCTACTACTGTTTTTTACACACTAGGATTAATTACAGCGGAATCTACTGATTAAAATGAATTTCAAACCACTAAAAACTCCATGAATAATGAGCCAGCAGAAATAGAAAAAGCAAAATACATCCAAAATGAAAATCCTGTTTTCTAGAAAGATGAGTACTTTTTAAAGAGAAATTTCATAAATATAAATAAATAAATACAGTTAAATTTTCATTGAAATAAAAGGGAACATTTTGCAATTTAATATTATAGGATTTGGGGGCCCTTTAATGTCTGGGGCCCCTGGGCAAAGTCCCGAATTGCCCATGCGATAATATGGGCCTGAGTGATGAGCATAACTATATATGCTGATTACAGTTCTACATCTTCCTTTTTGAAAGGGAAAGTATAAAAATTGCACTTTTAATAAATCCCTTTTTATATTAATAAAAAGTTTGCATTATTTTAAATGAATGAACTGGTATTATTAAGAATATTTTCAAATGTTTTAGATTAAATAAAATAGCATAAGTGAAATTTGTAGCGAAATTGACAGATCTTAACCCCTTGGGTACATTTGACGTCTGAGACACGTCATTCACTTTTTTTGTTTTTTATTTTTGTTTTGCAATTCTAATTACTTGAAGATATCTTAATACTACATATGTCACCAATATTTTAGAAATAAATAAATTCTTACGTAAAATGTACTGCTTTTACATACTACTCCAAGCAATCAAAAATTATATCCGTTCCACATGAAAATATTTTCTCAAATAAATCCGTACCCAAGGGGTTAAACATATGAGGGTGCTTTATTTATTAAATGTATATTAGAAAAAAAAAAAAAAAAAGAAAAAAAAAAAAAAGAACTGATGAATAATAAATACCTTATTATCATCAGCTTCATGCATTAAATGCTTTGATTCAGCTTCACTGTGATCATAGTCATTAGGAAGAATCCACTCTTTCACTTCATTCTTATCCATGAAGCCATCACTATCCTTGTCTCGATAAGCAGCAAATTGTTCTTTTTCTGTTTTCACCCAGTCGGGTTCATCTTCTTCACTTCCACTATACATATCACCTATAAAACAAATGCAACAGGCATATTAGGCATTTTTTTTTTTTAAATCAACTTCAATTAATAATACACAATTTTTATTAAAGCAAAAACTTAAAAGGTAGAAAGTTTTTTTCTTTCATGTAAATAATTATTTATATGCACAATTATTTTTTAGAGAACCACTCCTTTTCTTCAGGAAATGACAAGATTGTCAAATCATTGATGATATTGTACTAGAGAAAATGCATGTTTGTTTACATGCATAAAATATGAAAAACACAATTTGTGGAATTAAAATGACATTTCGGGACACACTTAACCTAGATGTGTGCAGAATACCTACTTTTAGACCGCTTTGGGGCAATATTACTTTTTTTTTATTTTGAAAAATGAAAACTCAGTTTTATTATGTGCAAGTTAAATTAGATTAAGCTTTAAATTTTGAGACTTTCGAACTTTTTAAAATTGCGTGTAATTGTACATTTACCTACCATCTGAAAGACTTCAGAGTTTTACGCTAACGCTTACAGATATTTTTTAATTACAATTTAAACATATACTTTCACAGCCCTGAACTGAAATGTGTTTAAAAACACTTCTTTTTGAATTTGATGAGAAATATTCATGCCTAAAATAAATTTTCTCTTTATATAGGATGTTTCAAGAGGATTATTACCGAAAAAGGGCTCATCGCACTTATCAAGACAAACAATATTTATTATGAACCTAGGGTCTCATTTCATTCTGAGTAGCGAAAAAGCTTAAATTGAGATGTTTCAAAATGAACTGGAAACGGAAAAAAGGGCAGAGAAATAATGAAATCTTAAATTGCACAAACATATTTATTGGCACAACAACAACAACAATTTCAAAATAAGTGCTTAAGGTGGTGGCTGAGTGTGACACTGCACAATTCATACAGGTGAATGAATTACTATTGTACCCACTCAAGCCTCAAAGATTCCTGATTTCATGTTTATCCTGTTTGCAACATCATTGATTCTCATTAGGAGGTGTTTGCTGCCCACAACTGACTTTTATATTAAAGCTTTCATAGGCGCCCACAAGAAGGTGACTAATGGATTTAGATTTTATTAGCGTGTAGGCCAAGCCACAGATTTGCTACATCCAGTCCATAGTGTAGAATATGTGCAGGGGTCGTATTGTTTTTATGTTTTTACATGCATTTTATTATAAGAAATTTTTCTTGAAGAATTTATTGTTACGATATTATTTTAAAAATTACTTTTCAGAAATAGTGGTGATAAAATCATAAAACACATGCAAAAATATAGGAATGCTGCAACTTCTGGATAAGTGGCTTTCAGGAAGTGTCTAACCTCAATGAAAAAAAAGAGCTTTGACTCCATCATCTATGAACCACATGTCTGTGTGGTAGTGGAACAAACTACAATAAACCAGAGAAATACTCAAAATGTAACAAAAAAAATTCTCCTGATATTTACATGGGTCAGTTAAGAGAAGATTGCTCTCAGTTTACATGTGTTCTTTTCACATGTTGAAAATACCATCTCTGGTAAACATGGCCTCATTAATGAATAAACACTACAGCAGGAAAATGCAGATTATTCATTCTCATGTGAAATATTTACATGGGTAGTCACTAGCGTTTAAACATTATACTCTTTGCATAGGGAAAGGGCTACATGACTTCCTCCCATAAAAAATCTCATAACATACTGTGATATACACCAATGTCAGTTGACACTAGGTAGATATGGAATGAGCCATTTCAAATCTGTCAAATACTTTTCCATTGATGGTGCTTGAATATTTTGTGAAGTCATATTTGTATTTGAGATAGCAAACGAGCCAGTTTAACCACAATCTTCTATCAACACTTACAAAGGTAGAATTGGTTTGGAAATGACTCTTAATACATTTTTTTTCGCTTTGTGTTCATTTCTATTTGCTTAACACCCCCTCTGTGGAGGGTCAAAATTGAGATTGCATGTCTCTGGAGCATTCTTAGGGAAGTCTCAGTCTGTCACCAATAGCAAATAGCTAGCACTACTGCAACGTAAGAACCCACTCCACTCCTTTTGCTTAACCACAAATTAAATACATATCTGCCAATTCTCTATCTGTGTAATCTATTTTGTTTCAATATAACTGCTCTACACGATGTTGTTACATCATTAATCCAACGTAGAGTATGTGCCACTGCTTGCAGAACTTTGATAAATCAATCGTCTGTAACCGTTGATGCTACTTCTTGCAGAAAATTTGCATACATTCAATACTTGATGAAAATGTCTGCAGATGTGCTACTACTCGGCATGAGGAAAAGAGATATCACATTGGAAGTGATAATTTGAATTTGCTGTTTGTGTTTTGAAGTCACTCATTTTTGCTACTCAGAATGGAATGTGACTCTAGGTTTCATAGTAAATATTGTTCACATTGATAAGTACAATCGCCTCCTTTATTTTGTAATAATCCTTTTGTAACATCTTGTATATTCATTCAGAGAAATTGGTGTGTAAGGTTGAATTTTTATGCCAACTATGTACAAAATAACAGAGCTGGGAATCAAACCTGGGCAGTTTTCTTACTGTGTGGATTCTCTATCACTGAGTCACCCTGGCTGATTATCAACGCATTTCCTACATATCCACTGGCAAAGCTACTGTGTCTGCAAACACAGATATAATAAGTATAACAGGTGAGCATATAATATGCTCACCTGTTATACCTATTATATCCGTGTTTATACCTGTTATACCTATACCTGTATATACCAGTTATACCTATTATATAACTGTTACACCTATTATATCTGCGTTTGCAGACACAGTGGCTTTGCCACCTAAATATCCTAAAAATTTCCTTCCTAAACATTAATAATACTTTATTTTACTACTATAATTAAATTAAATCATTTATATATTTAAAGATGTAAGAACTAAAAGGCAAATTCATACTAATATATTCTTGAAGTGATATTTTTCCATCACCATCCTTGTCAATGTCTTCAATAGTTTCTACAATAACTATATCATGCATGTGGGTGGCTTCTTCAGGATGTAGAAAATCAGCAAATTCATCTTTGGATAATTTTTTATCCTTGTTCTTATCGGCAGCTTCCCACCTTCGCTTATCTCGTTTCATCATTTCTTTATAAGTCTTTATGTCATTTTCATCATCTTCATAATGTTCTTCTGTAATGAAAAATTTATATTGTAAAATTTTAATGTTACTTGCAAAACTATCTTGATTTAATATTTTTAGATGGCAATAATATAAAAACATATTTTTAATTTAATAGTAATGATAAACAGTGGTAGATCCAGACTTTTTTTTTTTTTTTTTTTTTTTTTCTGAGGGGGGGGGGGGGCAGCTAAGATTTTTCAAGATGTTATTCCAGATCAATGAAAAATTTACAATTGTAATATTCATTTGTGAATGTAAGTACTTTTTTTGGGGGGGGAGGGGCTTCAGCCCCCTAGCCCCTCTCCCTTAGATCCACCACTGATGATAATTACAGTTCAATATATACAATGCATTTAAGAAACATTGGCCTAAGATTTTATTCCTTAAACATTGACGCTAGAAAGTATAAATTGCAAAGTTGTGTAAATAAAATCAGCGATCCCATTAGAATGAGAGATTGCAAGAATTTCACATATATATATATATATATTTTTTGAAATAAGCTTTTTAACATTGAGAGAAATTTGCACGCAATCCTGGATTCAATTTAATAAAATTTTTCATTTGAAAAAAAGGTCAACAATAAAAATTTACAATCGTCAAATGGATCTTTAAAAAAAATCAGCAAATTTAAACAGGCCCCTTACAAAAGTTAAATGATTTTAAAATGTTTTCAAAAAATTTAAGTTAGAAAATTATGTATTTTGTGATCAGCTGCATAAATACATTATACTTCTACAATGAAACATAAAAAGAAATAGAAGATTGTTCAATCTTAAAGTAAATAATCTTGTATTTTAGTAATTGACAGTGAAAAAAAATCTGACATATTTAACCCTTTAACGTTCATTGGTTTCACAGCGAAACCAAACATTTGACATCATTTAACAATTTTCATGCGGCAGTTTTTTTAACATTTCCCCTTTATTTTAATCATTTTTTAAACTTTTGTTCCTTCTCTGTTCGGTAGATAGAAGCACTATTTCAAAATTGAACAAATAATGCTTCAAAGGAAGCTAAATACATAAGTCACTTGAAGTTACATAGTGGATGCAAGTGCAAATTGCTAGTCTGATGATGCACTCATGTCTAGTTTTTTTCATTTAATGAAGAGCTGGACTATCATTTTCACCTGAAACAAATTTTACGAGTGTTTGTAGTCGATAATGCTTACTTACAAAGTGTTTTATTTATAAAATTAAATATTATTTGAATTTAATAAGGTTAACTTATAGATGTTTCAAATCAAAAAATTTTTGAAAAGAAACAATGCTATTTTTTTTATTTTTTAAATATTTATGATATCAGCTATGTGCAGAAAAGCCATTTTTTGAATTAGTTTAGTAATTTTTAAACTAAATTAAGCAGTGAATGTTAAAGGGTTAAGCAATTAAATGAGCTGTAAAATTAGACATTACTAACAATTTATAATAATTTCAGAAAGAAAAAAAAATATTTTTCTGTTTTCAAATTCTTTTTAGAAATCTCACTTTATTTCTGAGTAAGAGGGGAAAATTCTCCCCTAATTTTTACCTCTAATGAAAAATGAGAACTTTGTACAATGTACAGAATTTTACAAAAAATTTTATATGCCCTTTCCTTTTCCCCTACCCCCCCCCCCCCCTCAAAAAAAAAAAAAAAATCCTGTGAGTAAAATGTACTTTATATCCTAATTAGGTGATACACAAAATTTGAACATTGTATCATAAAAAAACCTCAGCAGTATAACAAGATAAAAAAAGCTACTTTTTTGTTTTTCAATGCCTTGACACAAATTCTTTGTGCCTTGACACAAACTGTGTTCAAGAGTTATACGTGCAAATGAAATAAATAAATGAAGTTACATTTTAATGTGCCACTAATCCACAACAGCTTTGTTTAAACATATATCTTTAAAATGCTGAAATTTTGTGCGTCACCTAATTAGAGTACAACATACATTTCACTTATTGAAATTTTTTTTACATGGGGGCGACATAAAAATTAAAGAATTATATTTCTTGAAATTAAATCCCATAAAATTTTTTATTAGTTTTGTAAAATTCTGTACCTTTTATTATGATAGTGGAAAAATGATATACAGAAGTCAGCTAGCCAGGTCCACAATCTCAAATCTTCGAGCCCTACCCTTCTTGTGTTTTTTTTTTTCCCTTGACCATTTTTCCTGCATATTTTGACTGATGTCAGTTGATTTTTTTTTTCCTTTTTCTCTCCCCCCAAATCACAATTGTGATTTCTTTCTTTTTCTTTTTTTTAGTATAATTTTTTTTCTGCAATTTTTTCTCTCCCACACATTTTTTTTTTCTTGTTTGTGTGTGTGTTGTTATATACATATATTTGAGATCAATATTTAAGTAATTAAGGCTTTATATAAAACATTAAAAACCTTTAAAATTACTCGGTACGAGCGCTTCCAGCCGCTAAACCGCAGCCTTCATCAGGTACGCTTCAGTGAACTAGAGCATCCGGCGGTCTTGTCATCTGGTTTTCTTCCTACTTTCCTTTCCAGCTTGACGTGCCACCCGGCGTCAATTAAAGTATGCTCTAGTTCACTGAAGCGTACCTGATGAAGGCCGTGGTTTAGCGGCTGAAAGTGCTCGTACCAGGTAATTTTAAAGGTTTTTAATGTTTTATATATAGTTTTAGAATTTTCCTTTTACCTAATTTTAAATTAATTAAGACTTTGTTCAAAGTTTTTCAAATATGTATTTGTATATATTATAACTTTTCCATTATATATTTAAGAGCATCATTTTCAGTTATTAAACTACTATTAATATAATGCATAAAAATCTATATTCAATACCAGATAATATAAAAGAACAATATATTATAACTAAATTTGTAAAATGTTCTTTGGCAAAGAAAAACATATTTTTATTACCTTCCATGAAACTGTAGGTAAGTTTTTTGTAGGAATCCCAATCAAGATTTTCTAGCTTGTCTTTATTGATAGAGTTCCATTGTCGATCAACATCATCAGAGATATATCTTTTTTGAGTAAATTTTATCCATTCTTTTAACTCAAATTCAGTAACAAAACCATCCTAAAATATACAAAAGTTATGATCATATAATAAAATTTAAGTTAAAAAAAATATTTAACTTATTTTGCTATGTTACAAGAAAATATTCTAAAAGAATAACTTTATTTTCCCAAAGTATTCAAAATCGCATATTTAACAAGATTATTATTTTAGGGCTCCTGAATATTCTTACGTAATACCAGGGTTGGCAGGTTTTTGACACGTGACAGTTTTTGATGGTTTAAAACATGGTTAAAACAAAAACCTATATTTAAAATTTAATTGTTATATAAAAATTTAATTTAACAAAATATAGTTTATAAAGATTGTTATGCAAACTAAATAGATTGATGTTCTTTGAAAAACACATTGTTATAACATTTTGATTAATATAAAAAACCAAACTTTAGGCTTAGAAATTTTTATTCATGAATTCATCAACCGTGAATATTTATTTAAATCAAATTGGAGTGTAAAAATTGATATTTTTTATTTATTACCAACTATGTGAAAAATACCAGAGCCGGAAATCGAACCTGGGCACCTCCGCTTAACGCACGAATGCTCTACCACTGAGCTACCCTGGCTGACAACCAGCTAGGCACTTCTCACATAATTATCGTTAGCAAAGTCACCGAGTCTGCAAACGCAGATATATCAAGTGAGACAATAATAATCGTAGCACAACTCCATAGACCATGAAATTTCAATTTAGAAATTTTTATTCATGAATTCATCAACCGTGAATATTTATTTAAATCAAATTGGAGTGTAAAGGTTGATATTTTTTATTTATTACCAACTATGTGAAAAATACACTCCAATTTGATTTAAATAAATATTCACTGTTTCTAAAAAGTAAACAGATTAATAACTTTAGGCTTCTAAAAATTCATTATTTATAAATCATTGATACATTATTTTGATGATAAATCATTTTATTTGTAATACAACATTGTATGCTTTTTTTTTTTTTTTTTTTTTTTAAATCATGTATTTAACCAATAAAATAAAAATGTATAGCCTAATACTTTGTATTTAAATATTTTACCTTTTTTTTTTTTTTTTTAAATGACTGCTGAGATTGCAAGTTTTTACGAAAAAGCAATAATTACGAATGTTAAACTAGCTTGAATTCCTTCTTAAATTCTCATAATTACCATAAGACAAGAGAAATATAAATGCTTTCTGATGTATAAATTAATTTAATATTTACTCGTACAGATTTGTTTTAAATTTATTAGTTCAAACTGTAAACAGGTACAAATATTTATACAATCAGTAATAATAATAATAAGTAGATAAATTATCATTAAATGATAAGTGTAATAAATATAGATTATAAATATAATTATTTTCAAATTCATATTAACTTACTGCCCACATATACATTATGTTTTACTTAAAAAAAAAAAAAAAAAACAGTTTTCCTGTGTTTTTAATACTTTGCTTATGTTAAAATTCTTAAGTAACTTTGGAATTTTTAAAATTTCATAAACAATAATATAAACAAACATACAAAATATTTCTATGCATGCTTTGTATATATTTTGTATGTTTGAAACCAGTATATTTATCTAAATTTTTGTTAATTACACTGCTCTGCATGAAAATTCCCAACACCATTTTTGCAAATTCTTACGTAAAATGACCTTCTGAATCTGAATTTGATTTTTAGGGGGGGGGGGGGGGGGAGGATTATTTTAACTGTTAAATATCTTCTGAGGGGCTACAGAGTTGGAAAATTCTAAAACATGAACATTTGCGGCAAGGGGAAAATTTAGGGGGGGAGGGGGTTGC
Source organism: Salticus scenicus (assembly GCA_963930645.1). Taxonomy (NCBI): domain Eukaryota; kingdom Metazoa; phylum Arthropoda; class Arachnida; order Araneae; family Salticidae; genus Salticus; species Salticus scenicus. Next base: position 182,442,379 of record OZ005659.1, read on the forward strand.
CACTGAAATTATGTATTACATTGCTTATATTTTTTTAATCTATTATTAATGTTATTTATTAAATATTATATATATATATATATGTTTTAAATTAATTCTTTTTCATTCTCCAAATCAAATTTATGCCCATAAAATAACTGAACAATGATAAAATTTGGGAGAGGGGGTGGTGTCCCAAGAAAATTCTAAAACACGAACATTTGCGGCAAGGAGAAAATTTGGGGGGGGGGGGGGGGTTGCCACTGAAATTATGTATTACATTACTTATATTTTTTAAATCTATTATTAATGCTATTTATTAAATATTATATATATATATATATATTTATTAAGTGTTGAATTAATTATTTTTCATTCTCTAAATCAAATTCATGGCCATAAAATTACCGAACAATGATAAAAATTGGGAGAGTAGGTGGTGTCCCAAGAAAACAGCAGGCGACTAGGTAAAATGGGCGTCATATTCGGATTCAGGAGGTCATTTTACATGAGAATCAGCAAAAATGGTATCAGGGCTCGATTTGTTTATTTATTTTTATTTTTTTGCAGTGCAGTGTTATCTCTACAAATTGTTTTAAGATTTGTTAATTAATAAACAGCATATTACTTAGATGTTAACTTGTATATGGCAAATATTACTAATTCCTATATCTAACCAGATTCAAGCTCATTTATAGATTTCGAATTTTGACGATAAAGGTTTTTGATGGTTTGTCAAAATGACCTTTGACATGACCCTTGTCAAAAGTCTTGTTTTGACATGACCCAAGTCATTTCAAAAACCACTTTTTGGCGTCAAAAACATAACCCTGCTTAACACATTTAATACATCTTTTAAAGTTCCCCTTTTTACCATATTTTACAATTAAAGTAAATTTTAGTTAATATGAATATTAACACAATTCAATCAATAGAAATAAATTGAAAAAGAAATACTTTGTCATTATCAATTTTATCCACTATTTTGCCTAGCCGAGCTTTACTTTCTTCTGGAGTGAGTTGCTCAAATTCTTTAGCTTCATCTGCCCCAAGAAATGCTTCATGATCGTATTCAGTATTATGAGCAGAATTTGCACCATAGTGCTCTTCTGTACTTAAAGGCTGAAAATAAATTAAATTACAATTAAAATCATGCCCATAATATTGCATTAGGTTGCATATGTTTTATAAAATCTAACAAAAAAAAATCATTTAAATTTTGTTTATTGGGTTGTTCGATAAATAATGTTTTTTTTTTTTATGTTTTTCAAAGTGAATTTATTTATATTAACAACAAATATTAATCAATGATATATTGACCATTTTATTGGATGACCTTTTGCAATCTTTCGGTAATTTGAAAAATTTCACATTCGAAGAAGTCTTGGGTTTTAGAAGTGAAGGTTTTTAAAAACAACATTATTTATCGAACAACCCAATAAAAACATATTTTAAAGAGCAAAAGGTATATCTTAAAAAACGTGTAAAAGATTCTGTATTCACCATTCTTCTCCCTCCCCTCCCCAAATAAAAGGTTATGATACAAATAAATAAATAAAATAAAAATAATAATAGTAATAATAAATAAATAAAAATACTTTTTACAAGATATCAACAACAAGCTTTATTTTAATATAGAGCCGATGTGAAATCAAACATTTTGTAAAACTAATTATCTGATTTTAAAAGTATATATATATATATATTATGTATGTATCTAAAATAATATAATTATTTTTCTACATGACAAAGATATCATTAACTATAGAAATGGCATAGCAAGTTCAATCTTCCCATATTTACACAATCTTCTTATTTAAATTGCTTTTTCTTAATTTAGAGGAAAAAAAAAAAAAATAGAACTTTAAAAACTTTTGATCATTTTTGCATTTGGTCTCTGCATTTCTAGAATTTCCCTATAGGTAGCATTTTTTTTTTTTTTTTTTTTTTTTTTTTTTTAATTGAAAAATATTTAGTCCCCAAAAATATCTTTTACTCTCTATAGTACTTAAAGGGAAAATATATGTTGTATGCAGCAAGTGTTTAACACTTATAAGAACTTCCAACAGCATTTTACTCCCTTATTAAAAAAGCATGTGGAGGGAAAGGACAAAATCTGATCTTTAAAAAGTTTGTAATTACCAATAAATTTTGCATCTTATTAAACATATGGTAATTGCTGTAACTAGATATTCATACCAGCTGAAATTTAAACTTAAAAAAAAAAAAAAAAAAAAAAGTGGTTTAGGGTTGCGAAAGTTTAGAAGCTCTAATTTCAATAGGAAGTGAGTTGAAATTTTCTGGAATGGTCCTTTTGCAAAACTCCCTTTCTCAAAAGTTCTATAAATTGGCAAGAAGACTATAAAAGGAGAAGAGTCAGTATTGATGATTGTAGACTAAAATCTACTTATTTCATTACCTACTACTTTCCACCCGGCATTATAGTAGAAGTGGAAACAGGCGATGTTGGTGGCAAAATTTGAGACTTGCTACTATCACATTAGTCCACAAATAGGGCAAAAACTGGTAGTTTAAGGTTACCAAAATTTGAAAACTCTTACTTTAATTAGAGCTAAGTTCAGGAATTTTCTAGTATTAATCCATTGGTTTCCTTAGTGGCAGAAAGTTTTGTAGCTGTCTGCTACAGGCATTTAAAATTTCATAATCTGTCTGCAAAATTTGCATGTAATCAGGGTTGAAGGATCCCGTATGCATACGATCCCATAGAATCCCAGTAACAGGTAACAGGAGAAAAGATTACACACATAACGCTGCCTATAAAGGGAGATGTAAGCTCCCTCAGTCGTCATTGTTAAGAGGGGACAATACCTAATCTCGCCGGCAGCCTTCGCCCATGTTATTCTATGGGAAAATTTGTTGCTACAATTACACATTACCTAATGAATATTTTTAAATTCTGTTTTCAGTCGGAAAATTCCTAACCGTTAAATGAGTACTCATTTTTGAAAATTTAATTTTTTAAATTTTTACATTTTAATTTTGAGTTCAAAAATGCGATTTTTCACAAAATGCATTTTTTCTCATTTTCTAATCGCAAAATGAAATACTAAAATTTTAAAAAATAAATTTTTGGAAAACAAGTATTAATTTAACGCTTATGAATTTTCTAAATGTGAAAACAGAATTGAAAAATATTCATTAGGTAATGAGTAATTATGTAAACAAATTTTCCCATAGAATAACATGGGCCAAGGCTGCCGGCGAGATTAGATATTGTCCGCTCTTAAGCACTGTTTTGTGTGTTCCTACCAAGGCACCTATAGGGGGCTCTAGGATTATTACCAGAGAGCGTCTAAGACGTCATACATCAGTAGCACACTGTCGTGGGCAAAAAATGTCTGTAAATTGCAGACGATTTTTTTAATGACTGCAGACAAAGACTGTTCAAAGTATGCACCATACTTTTTTCTGTACGATGAATACATAGGATAGACACTTTTCAGAATTTAAGTAAAATGAAATAATTTTGATTAAATGTTCTTACCGGGAAACAGGGTTAGAAATAAGCGGTCGTTAGTCGTATTTTGCAACCAGTTTTTTCATTTTGACGCCTGGAATTTCAGTCACAGGTGCCATATTTGACGCCTGGATTTTTTCCTCGTCATACCTAATAATTTTCCCAATCCCATCAGATTGTAAACAAGTCTATTTCAGACAATTGAACCTAATAAAAACTGATTTAAGAAATCATATCTCTATGAAAGTAGTTGACGATTTGTTAATGATTAAATTAAACAGCCCTAAATTGGAAGATTTCTGCCCAGAAAATGCTATTAAATTGTGTGGAATGATGAATCTTCTGGGCGAAGAATAAATTTTCGATTTTAAATATGTACGTTTAATATTGTCAATGTAATTACATTCGTTACATAAATATTTGTTATATAATTTTGCATATATTATTTATAAGCTGATGCTTTATTATTATTATTATTTTAAATATACATATTTAATTATAGATGGCACCTGGATTTTTCATTTTGACGCCCAAAAAATTTAATCCAGGCGTCATTTTGACACCTAGTTTCAAAATTCTTATTTCTAACACTGCCGGGAAACCATCCCAATAGTGTAATAATAGAAATCAATTAAATGGCATTCATTCAAGAGGGCATAATCTAACATGATTTTTGATGTGTAAACTGTTTGCCCTCGTGTGCCAATTCTCGAGAAATTTATCCGAGTAAAAATATGGTAACAAGAAAAAGAGTGGAAGGAGTCCCAATAAAATCTGTCATAACCATGGCTTTTCTCATTTTTAGATTCAACGTTAGTGAATTTTCAGACATTTTATCTCGACAGATTGTATCTCACAGCTAAAATAGGTAACTGATTTATGTGTCAAGCAACATGTTTATGTTCTATTGATTTCTGCTTATTTTGGACTTCATTCATTATTTCAGAAAGGCGTGATTTTATTGGTTCAGGTGTGGTTGCATCAATCTTTAGCAAACTTTCAGAATTTATAACTCAAAAACGACTGACAAGGGCAATTGTTTTATGCGTCAAAAAACATGTTTTTGTATGCTCTTTCCATTGATGTTTGTTTGGGTTTTTTTATTATTACAGTAAGGGATTATTTCTTGGTTAGAATAAAATTTTCACATTACATTTCCCATAGTATTACATGCATCATACATATTACTATACTATATTTTAAATGCAATATTATGCAAATCATGCAAATAACAATAATCTCACAGAAATTAAATAAGAAGAAAAGGACAACTTACTTTATCAATGACTCTTTTAGTGCTTTCAGGGTTAGGAACAGCATTGCACTCAAAAAATATTAGAAGCAAAATAAATGCTAATAATTTACTAAGTGGCTTCATCTGAAAAAACAATTATAATTTATAAGGCCACAGCCATCCAAATATATATATATATACATATATATATTTTAAACAGTAATTTAACTCATAGTAACCAGATAAATACAAATAAAATAATTGGGAAGGGGTGGGGGGGGGGGGGGAGAGAAGGAGAGAGAAAGGAACATATTTTTTGGGGTAATTATATTACCAAAAGAAATTGTATTTTCTTTTTATCCTCACAAAAATTGAGGTTATGGGTTCAGATAAAGTATTGTAAATAGCTAATTATAAGGTTACCAAGACTCTAGCCAGAAAAAAATTTCGGGGAGGGAGTTGAAACTTTAATATATAATGTTGAGAGGGTGCAACTATAGTATTTCCCCACAGCTGAATTTGGCGATTTTTCTTTGGCGCCGATTTGAACGATAACGATGTCGTTCTGGACTGTTTGCGATATAATATGGCAGCCTGCATGCTATTTATTTTGGATTTATGATTTATAATTTACCTATGATTTTATCATTTATGATATATGATTTTTGGATTTATGATTTAGCCATAATCGCCAAAAATAAATTGCCAAATTCAGCCGTGGGGAAATACTATAGTTGTTCCGTTGAGAGTTACTAATAACTAAAAATTTTTTGACAAATTTCAAAATTTCAGGTTGGAGAGAAACTTTGAATAAAACACCAAAAATTGCAAAAAATTCACTACAGTTGTTTCGGGCTGAAGCTGAAGTAAAAGATGATTCTTTGTCAAGTGAATAAAGTAGGCATGAATGCATTACCACTGTGTTTGTAGAACTCATGACTACTTTGTTTGCCTGAAAAAGGGCCGTGATTATTTTAACCCAAAACAAATGTAGTGAGTTTTCTTTTTTTCAATTTACGGTACTTATTCAAAGATTTTTAACTTCTCATGCTTATACATCCATCTGTATATAGGATATACCTTAATATCCTGTACTTTTTTTTATTACCAATTTATTATTATTGGCTATATAAAGTATTTTGCTATTTTCATGTTAATCGCATGCCAGTGATTAATCACCATTATGAACTGAAGTCAAAGTAAAATGACGAATTAGTTTGAATGCATTATTTAGAACCACCATTTAAAGTTTATAGCAACCTATGTTAACCTTACAGAAATATTTGTTAACCTAAACTCATAGCATGCAGTTAATATGAAAGTACTAGAATTTTTTTAAGGAAAGGACAGTGAAAAATAATATCTACTTTTGGCAAGGAAAAAAAATATTTAGTGTAAGCAAAAATAATATTTTTTCAAAAATGTCATCTAATTTTATTAAGTCATCTAATTTTATTAGCCAATATTTTCCCCAGGCAACTTCAGGAGGTTGCTGTACTATGCCCTTGGTTGAAAAAATAAACTTTTTGCCACTCATATTAAAAAAAAAAGAAATTACACCTTTCTTGCTCCTCATCTAAAATCTACCCTTTGTATCACAGAATTTTGTATCGAGTGTATGGCCAGGGCCTGACTATCACACGGGCACCTGGGACTAGTACCCTGGGCATGAAATTTCTGAGGGGCGCAAAACTTTACTAATGGCGAAAATATATGGTCTGAATCTTTTTTTTTTTTTTTTTTAACTCAACTGTGTTTTACGTTTCACTTACATTAATGAAATAAAATAAAAACTGTCATTAGACTGATTGAGGTAATTTTATTTGTCTTTAGAACCTGGTCTAAAACAAAACCAGATTAAAATTTTTTATCAAATAATTTGTTTTTCGATCTGCTTTTTTGCCTGCTAAAAATTGTGGTATATTAATAGCCAATTTTTTTTTTTTCTTTCTCTTTTTTTTTTTTTTTTTTTTTTTGGGGGGGGGGGGGGGGATAAGAGAGAAATCTTGCTCTTTTAAGGGGGCATGGAAAATTTGTTAGTCGGGCCCTGTCCCTGTGTATGCCTGTAGTTACTTCCTAACTCATACGCCAAACATAACCATTTTCTAAAGCAATCTTTTAATTTGAAAATGTATTCTTTAATTTTAAACTTTTCACAAGAAGCATTTTTTGCTCATGTCTTATAACTGGGAAAGCTAACTATTGACATATTAATTATCAAATCAATCATTTCTTTATAAGAATATCTTATTAAACAGGTGTTAAAAAAAGATGCTGTGTTAGTATTGTCTGTTATGACTATTTACCTATTCAAGGGATTATGGATCAAAGGAAATACTTATTTTCTCTATATGAAATGTTTCTAATATTATTTAATCAACTTATAAGAAAACAACCTTTAAACTAAAGATAAATGATATACATATAAATAAACCTATCAAGTATGATCACCAACATCAATTTATCAATAGTAACATGCAAAAGTAATGATAAATAAAAAAATTTCTCATGTCCACGAATGTCCAGATTTTAAATATTAAATGTGCACTTAGAATCTAAAACTGTCCTTAATAATATAACAGTGCCTTGTTTTTTTTTTTATTATTAGCAGTATCTTGCCCTTTTCTAAACTTTGGGGAGGGGGGGGGGCAATCCTACATAAACTCTCTCTTCAAAAATAAATGTGAAGAAAAAGTCCATTATGTATACATATATATATATATAATGATTAAAAGCGCAATCCTAGTGAAATCTATAAAATTTGCTTTCCATTCCCACCCTTTTTCCAATAAATAATTAAAATATTTTGACTATCGCTTTGCATTTTTTAACTCTCATTTAATATCTTTCAATGATTATAGGTATGTTTAGTAACGGATATGATAAAGATAAAATAAAATTACAAGTTACATAGTTGTAATAAAACATGATTAAAACGCATCAAAACACAAGTAACATAAAATGAAGTTTCAACATTTAGTTTATGTTTATACACAATAACATTAAATTTAAAGATAAAGTTAGAAATAGAAATCTGTTTTTGTAATAATCTCAGGGATGATCAGCAAGCATATAATATAATAAATAAAATATTAGGTGTATGTATACATACGCCATTTCTTAAATAAATAAATGAATATGATAATCTTTATTTAATTTTTAAACAATTTTACCTAAAAAGAATCATAAATCAGTAAGAACTTTGAGTATTAATTTACAACTTTCAGTATTACATTAGAAATATCGTTCAGTTTATCTAATCATTTTTCCAAATTCATCATTTAAACTAATACAAGAGAGATTTCTGAACATTTAATACATTTCAATATGTTATTAAGAAAAATATCCATAAAAATTCATAGCAGTCTATAGCAAGCAGACCAATAATAATAAAAAATGTAAACAAGATTTTCGCCGGAAAAAGTATTATTATTTCCGAAAATAAGTATAGAATGATTAAATGAATGTGAAATAAAGTAAATATGCAAGTAAAATTTATTTTAACAGAAATGCTGTTAATTTGATATTCTACGGCAAGTGATTTTCAGAAAGTGGAAAGGTTATAAAATATAATTTAAAACACAATGCAATATTAATTTACTAAATAAAAAATATTTTTTGGAAAGCTACAGAAAATACTTACTGTACAGAATTAAGAGGATATCAAAACTAACCAGAAAGAGCCACGTATCAAAAATAAATACCCGCAAAAGAAAAAAAAAAGAGTTTTTGTTTTTTTTCTCCCCCCTCAATTAAGTTTATTCACTCTGTCAGTAGTCAGTAGTGCTGTCAGTACGATTCCTACTTGGTACATGAGGAAGGATATACAGACGAAAGCGACATCTAGTTTTCTTTTTTGAAACTTTTTCTAAAAAAGAGAAATTTTGTTAAAGAAAATATGTATTTTAAAATTTAAAATATAGGTTAATTACGTATTGTAAAGTGTGTTATTTAATAACACACACATTAGAAATATTTAATAAAAAATGAATAAATTAAAGATTTTAAAAATATGGAAAGGAAAAAAAAAAAATATTTGAGTTATGCAATATTTGAGTTTCTTTAGACTGTATATTTCTTTAGACTGTTTATTTCTTTAGACTGTATTTAAGTTTATTTCTTTAGGCTGTATGTCTTTAGACTTTAAATAACTTTAGTATATCGAATTCTCAAAAGAAATAAAATAACATATTTTATATTTTTTTCTTTATGTAACATTCTCCTAGCCAAAATACTTTTATGGACGCTAAAAATAATTTTCTCATAAATAAACGAAACTAAATTAAAATAACTTACCGTGAAATCTGGCGGTAAATGATGAAAAATACAATTTTTATAAGTCAATGCCCTAAATTGCAAAAAAGGCAATAATTGTTTTTGGTCAAAATAAGTGCAGCATGCAGTAATATACTCGTTATGCAGCTTTCATGCTGCACGCGTGTCCTATTTTTTGCTGTGCTGGAGTCTCTTATTTATTAATTTCGATTCGAAACAATTGTAGTGTGTTATTTTATTTTATGGAGTTTCCTGATACAGCTATTCCAACAGCAGTGTTTCGGTGCTCATTTTTAATAAAACATTGATCGAGTTTCGGAGAAAACCACGGAAAACTCCGAACGGCTAGGTCGATGACTGCGACCTGGAATCGAACCTGGCAATTCCCATCTACCAGCTTTAAGCGCAGAGCCGCGCGCACTTTAGAGAAGCATATTACCCGAATTTATATTATATTAAAAAAAAAAAAAAAAATGGATAATTTCTCAGGATTTGTTTCGACTCTGTCGTTACAAAGGAAAGCTAATTTTATCCGTAGTGGAGAGAAAATAATAATAAAAATAATAAAATATTTAAAGGGGACTAATGTGCAAGTTGTACCTGACGGGACTTAAGTGCAGGGGTGCAGAATATGTCCGAACGCCCGAACGAGGTTCGGGGGAAATTTTGAATATTTTTTTTAAGAGAAAATAAAAATGTAAATCGAAAACAATTTGCTACTTTGAAGTGCTTATACACTAACAGCGATATTTTTATGTTACACTGTATATTTATTCTCTTAAAGATTTATTACATAGAACAAATGACTTTGTATAGCAAAGTAGATTTTTGCATTATTGAGGGAAATTTATACTGTGTTTGGGGGAAATTTCCGAGGTTTGAACATTTTCTGCACTCCTGCTTAAGTGAAAGTTGTACCTCAAGGGACTAATGTGAAAGTTGTACCTCACGGGACTAATGTGCAAGTTGCACAGAAATCGACCATGCAAAAATCCCAGATTGAGACTAATAGGCCCTCAGTTCTAAAAAAAATATTGCATAAAAATGTTCTTATCGTTCTTATAAACATTAACTTATAAATAATACAAATTAAAAGGCAAATAGTAAATACATACATTAATTACAATACATTTAGTATAAAATTACATTAAATTACAGTTAATTTAAAGCATTTTTATTTTTTAACTCAATATAAATAAAAAGAAAAAAAAAAATGTTCAAAGAAAAGCATGTCTATTGTGTTTGTCGATGTAATAGAATAGTGAATTTTAAAGTTTAGTGCTGCCATCTATTGAGCATCTTACAAAACACGTATGCATTAATCTGCTAAACCCTTTGATGGGTAATTTAATTATGTTTATTTGCTCATTAAATATTGAAAAGCAGCAAAATTTGCCCGCAAACTTAGAAAGAAAAGGAATAAGATATAATGAATTTTTTCCAAAAAGTTTTGAAAGTGAAATTCTGTTGAAAAATTCTCGTGCGAACAATGACGAATCCAGAACTTAACTTTTTTTTTTTTTTTTGGGGGGGGGGGGGGGCTAAGATTTTTCAAGATGTTATCCCAGATCAATGAAAAATTTACAATTGTAATATTCAATTGTGAATGTCAGTACTTTTTTTGGGGTGGGGGGGGGAGGGACTTCAGCCCCCTAGTCTCCCCCCGCCCCCCCTAGATCTGCCACTGCGTGCGAATTAAACTTCCTTTGAAAGGGTCATATCAAGTCTAAACTAGTGGATCTGCTAAACTAAGTGCTGATTATACTTATACATATACTGTACATATATGTATTATTATTATTATTATTATTGTTATTAGTAGGTTTCGCTAGTCAATATGTTTAAGCGAATAATAATAATAAAAAATTCTATTTTTATTTTATTTTATTTTGTGAATAAAAACTTAAAAAAAAAATCCATTGAAATCGCTCGAAGCTTCGCTTCATTTACCCGCTGTTTTCAGCAGCGCCTTCCTCACACGCACTACGTAGGTTCCGAGTTTCCAGTGCCTGCGGCAGCACCTTATTTTGACTCTTCAATTTGAGTATTTATTGCAGGTGGCAACGTTGGAAAATGATGTTATTCATAGCTAAAACAATGTATTGGAACTAAGACCATAAAATTTTTCCATGGTTTCCATGCGTATATTTCAAATGAATGAAATAATGAAAAAGGATAATTTAACGGAAAAACTTACATCACAATCACAGTAAAGTGTAAAATAAAATAAAATTTTACTCATGGTTTGCATGGTTTTGAAAGGTTCGTTCATTGATTTCCAATAAGTAAAACAAAACAATTTCTATTTTTAGAATAAACTCTTTTTATTACTATGCAGAATTTTAATACAGTAAAATTGTAATAATAAATTAAATACGCAGAATTCAACTACGTCACAAGAAATTAATAATACAAATAAATAAAGGGACGCAGAGGATCAAAATTGTGATGCCATTTCTCCGAATCATCTTTAGGGATGAATCCCAAGCTACCGTCATTTGCCTATTGCGTAATTCTAGGGTGACGTAAAAACCCACTTAACTTCAAACTCAACCCAACATTTCAATTTCAATTTCCATTTTAATTTTTCTTTGTGTTCCTGTAAAGAAACTGTAAAAGCTAGATTCACCAAAATCAATAGGGTTTGAGCTCGGGGACCTATAACATACGTATAAACTTTCAATTCATTCGAACAAAGCATTTAGACGCTATCGTATTCATTCGCATACATAAACACACACATACACATACATACAAGCACACATACATACATTATACATACATTACCGTAAAAATAGCAAAAATGAGCTCAGGGGATCTTAAAACGTATAAATACACAAAATCTTAATTTTCCTATTGAAATGTAAATATAAACATTTATATTTCAATGAGATCTATTCCAGTGAAATTGAACAACAATAAAAAAAAAAAAAAAAAAAAAATCTGGAGTGACTCTACACGATTTTCCGAACATTAATTAACAGTTGTATAAATAAATTAAAGTACGAGAAGTCATTAAATAAACAATATACATATAAAATAGAGTGTTTGAGTATTTTTCTCCATACATAGTATGTTGCTTAACTCTATTGCGCTTCAAATAATTTTAGCCCATGATAATAATGATAAAGAATTTTTCGTTGTGTCCCTGTAAAAATCTAGATTCTTCAAAATTCTTACAATTCGTGTGACGATGATCTATGATATTTATATAAATTTTCAGTTCATTCGAAAAAAGTGTTTATGCACTATCGCACTTTTAAGTAATTTGAGCCCATAGGCCATAATGATAAAAAGGTTTTCTTTGTGTCCCTGTTAAAAAAACTATAAGTGATTCACCAAAGTTTATACAGCTCGTACGACGGTGACCTATAACATGATATGAATTTTCAGCCCAATCGAATGAGGCATTTAGATGCCATTGCATTTTAAATAATTTGAGCCCATAGGCCATAATGATAAAGAATTTTGCTTTGTACACAAACATCAAACCGTCTCAATTACAGGGTGGTCATAAAAACATGATAGAAAGTAAGCGATCATTGTGGAAAAAAGACAACATGCAAGAACATGAAACATATTTTATTGAATAAAGATATGAATGACATTTAATATACAAGATGCTTAAAATGTCTACCGTCCCCGACTATAGTGTTATAAAGCCGGTTCCAAAACTCTGTCAAAATGCGCTGGAGTGTGTCGTAATCAAGTGCATCAATCTCACTTCTGATAGCCAATTTTCGGTCCTTTAGTGAATCAGGGCTATTCCTATAGATTCTAACCTTGATGTAACCCCATAAGAATAAGTCGCACGGATTTGGGTCCGGACTGTATGGGGTCCACTCTATCCCGTGCCCCGAGAATTCCTCTGCATCCAATGCAATCAAACGCTCACCAAACGTCGTTTCAAACCACGTGAAGACGTCAGAAGTTTTTGGGGGACGAGCCCCATCTGGCTTGAACCACTACCGGCGTGTCCTGTTGAGATAGCGCGCATCAAGGCCAAAGTGACGCTCTAGCAACTCTCGACACTTCACTCCTGTGACCACACCATCAAGAAATATCGGACCAATTATCTGCTTCGATGATATGGCACACCACACCATGACCCTTTGTGGATGCAGTGAAGAGATGGCGCTGAGATGAGGATTTTCCGTACCTCAGTGGCGCCAGTTTTGTTTGTTCACGAAACCATTCAACTGAAAATGGGCCTCATCACTGAACCAGATCTTGTATTTACTGATGGAACCATTTTTAAGTTCCTCGATTATGTGGTTTGCGAAATCTCTCCACTTCACAGTATCCCCCCCCCCCCCTTTAGCGGTTGTCACATTTGGATCTTGTATGGACACAATCCTACTGCTTTCATTAGTCTTAGTAATGATGTTTTGGATATGCTTAATTGTTGGGCCGCCTGTCGAGTGGAAGTGGTTGGCTGATCCTCAAAGTATGCGCGCGCAGGCTCCTTGATGCCGTCAGTAACAACTGCTGATTTTCGTCCCGACGTGTTTCTTTTTGCATCCTAAACACCATCGATAGATTCATATCTGTCCATCAACCTATAAACAATGAAAATCAGTGGGAGATTAGGACCATTACACCAGTCATCTGATGGCTTAAAAATCACTGCGACTTTAGAGCGCTAACTTACTGCGCGATTATCTCTTCACTAAGCGTCCTTTTCATTTTGAACTCTGAATGACATGCCCGTCGAACGGGGACATTACATCGGTTATTCTCATAAAATTTTCCTACGATATATAACCGATCTTAAAAGGTTTGTGATTCTGTATTGCTTATTCTTTATTTCCGGTAATTAAGCATTCAACTGAAATGTCACTATATGTGCTATTATAATATGGAAGAATTATAATTGCATCAATACATTTGAAATCAGAAACTTAAAATACTTTCTATCATGTTTTTCTGACTACCCTGTATATATATTGCAATCAGAAACTTTTTTATTTACGAGACAAAATTTTAATTAAAATATACATTTAAAAACAATTAAAATATACATTTAAAAACAATTAAAATTTAGACGTTTCGAAACTCTTCAAGTTTCCTCATCAGTATCAGTACAACATAATATAAAATTGTAATGCTTGCAAATTATGTTGCATTGATACTGATGAGGAAACTCGGATAGGTTTCAATTCAAAACGTCTAAATTTTAATTGTTTTTAAATGCATATTTTAACTAACATTTTGTCTTGTAAATAAAAAAGTTTTGATTTTAAATTTTCTTTGTGTTCCTGTAAAGAAACTGTAAGTGCTAAATTCACCAAAATCAACAGAGTTTGAGCTCGGTGACCTATAACATACATATCAACTTTCAACTCATTCGAACAAAGCATTTAGGCGCTATCGTATTCATTCACATACATAAACACACACATACAGATACATACACACACGCACACATACATACATCCCCGTAAAAATAGTAAAAATGAGCTCAGGGGATCTTAAAACGTATAGAAACGCAAAATCTCAAAGTCGAAATTTTGTCATGATTACAATACTTTCCTTACATAGGTTTATTCGGAAAGTAAATTCCTCATTATATCTTTGTACTTAATAAAAAACATATCACAGCAAAATTTTATCACATTTTTATGTGATATTAGATATTCATATCAGTTCATGCGGGAAAGTGAACAGACGTTGAAGATAATTATTGTTATTTGAAGGATACTTTTTATGTAATTCTGAACTGTTAGTTATTTGTGAATAAAAGGCAAGTATTTTTTTTTTCCCTCCTTATATTTAACATTTGAATACAAGATAATAATAGATTTTTGTTTTAATGAGTCGTTTAAATAAAAATAATAATTGGTTAATTTTTAACGACAGAATAATTGCTATTTTTGTTTATTGAAAAAGTGTTGTTATCAAAAACATGTAGGTTTTCTAGTAATAATAAATATAGTAGTGTTACCTAAATCTTAGCCCTTTTCACATTTAACTCATTATCTTCCAAAACTTTTTAAACTTATTTTTCTCTTAATTACTCAAATTTATAAGTTTGAGAAAAGGATTAAAGCAAATTTTAAACAACTAAATATATTATTTAAGGTGTTGGTGTTAATGTTTAGGATTAAGGCCGACTGACTTAACGAGGATCCTAGGACTATAGGTGGAGGGCGCCCCGTGGATTCGCCCGTCTTTCAAAGGGGTCCTAGCCCGCATTTATCCGTGTTTCTGGGAAAACCACAGAAAACACGTAACGATTAGGTCGACGAGCGTGACCTGGGATTAAACCCGGCACTTCCCGTCTGCCAGCTTTGAGCACCGAACCGCTTGGCGCATATTGCTTAAGGAGTTACAGAGTTCATACGATTTTCGGGACAGTGACGGAATACATTGCCGAAAATATTGTTTTTAACAATAAAAAATGCACCCCCCCCCCTCTTTCCTCGAAAAAAAAAAAAAAAAAAAAAAAAAGGACCATGGTAGGTAATGGACTAAATTTTTATCTGTCAAAAATCCTTTTAAGTTATTTTTGAAATATTTTAATGTTAAACTATAGTTATTCAGCTACTTAAGTTATTTTTTCGGAAAAGGATATTTGTGGAGTAAGTGACGGAAATTACTTGTTTCCGACAGGGTGCAAGTGGTACGATTTAGAAAACCAGTTGCTTAATTTGTATCAATCTAGAAAACGTTAAGTAGTTAAGTTACGAAAAAGCAAATGAAAGTTGATCCAAAATAAAGGTTTAATAATATAATAAAAATGTAACATTACATTTTCTTAACAGTAACAAGAAGAGTAAAGGATATGAGTCAATGGCTGAGCAGTTCTGTGCTCAAAACTGGTAGACGCGAAATTCTGGTTTCGATTCCAAATCACCCTCATCGACCTAACCATTAGGAGTTTTTCATGGTTTTCTCCGAAACTCGCATAAATACGAGCTGACCCCCTTAGAAAGATATCCCCGCGTAATTTTTCAGAATCCGTTGGTTTAAACAGCTTATCGATCAGACAATTAGATTTTTTAAAATTGACTAAAGTATGAAAATTAGGAGATAAAGTCCAAGGAAAGTGTGACAGAATCAGCCACGGATGAGGGTAACTATATATGCTGATGTTTTATTGTTTTCTATAATCATTTTAATGTTTTATTAATATTTTTCTCTAATTTAGCTAAATGTTTTGATCACAATTTGGCGGTTTATAGCGGTAATCGAGAAAGAAAACTTTCAAACTGCTAAGTGGCCGTCCTTAATAAAATTACAATTATTCTTTTAAATTCTCATTTAGATTTTTTATTTATTTATTTATTTTTTTCAAATAACGGCTAAAATTTATTTATTTATTTATTTCTTCAATGCATTGTTGCGATTGTGGGGGCCATTTTTTTTTTTTCGTCCTAAATCATCTTTCTTATATAACTAGTTAGTTGCAGGTAGAAACCCCCCGTTGAAAAATGATCATTTCATTTTATTTATTTCCCACTTTAAATAATTCATTTGCTAGCAAGCCCGTGCGACATTTTCGCACTTTATTTGTCTCTTCGTTACCTTTAAAATTACCTTTATCTTTAAAATTTAAAATTATTGTTATTATTTTATAGACGTCATTTTTTTACATGCATGCGTAAATTTAATATTTTATGTACATATATATATTCACGTGAAAGCATATTTTATTTTATGCTAAAAAAAAAGTTAACAATTAAAAATTCAGTTGTTTATTTTAAAGCTGTTATTTTCACATTTTAATTAATTTTAAAAAATCTAATCAAAATTTCGTTACAATTAAGGTACCAAATGAAAGGGGCGATTTTTCTGAGTCCGTCGGATTAAACAGCTTATTGATCGGACAATAAGGTTTTTTAAAATTAACTAAAGTATGAAAATTAGGAGATAGAGTCCAAGGAAATCTCTTAAGGAAATCTCTACCCATCGTCTCCGAAAGCCGAAGCCAATGTTATTCTATGGGAAATTTTGTCCCATTATAATTTAATAACTAATACATATTTTTAAATTCCGTTTTCACTTTCCGAAAATTCACAACTATTGAACAATTTATCGCTTTCTAAAAATTGATTTTTATTTTTATTTTTAAGACTTCATTTTTAAGCTCAAAATTGAAAAATTTCACATTGTGAAAATTCGCATTTTACAACCTCAAAATAAAATATTAAAAATTAAAAATTAATAATAATTTTTAGATAAGCGATAAATTGTTTAATAGTTGTGAAGTTTCTGAATGTGAAAACGGAATTTAAAAATATATATTAGTTAATAAGTTATAATGGGGCGAAATTCTCCATAGAATATCATTGGCTCTGGGCTTCTGGGGACGATAAGTGGAGAGGCCTCTTAAGCCTATCTCTTAAGCCTAATGCGTGTCAGAGTCAGGCACTGATGAGCGTAACTATATATGCTGATTTTATTCATTCATTAAACAAAGGATATTTAAAAAAAAAAAAAAAAAATATATATATATATATATGTGGGAAGTTCCTTGCAGAGCCAACAGATGGCGCTGTCTCTGATGCTTATCATTGAACGAGATGACAAACGGAGGAGTTGAGATCTGGCTGCAGTGGAGATCGGTTGAGACCTTCAGCGCGTAGGCTGACAGGCTCATTTTTCTGCTAATTAGAGCTTGTTGTGCTCTGTATAAGTGTGTAGAGCCATGGAGAGCTCTATACCATAATCTCACTTATTAGAAATAGTACGCGTAGGTACTAATGTGAATTGTAGAGCGAGTCAGTGCTCATATATGATACTTTCTGTTAGTCCTAGTAATGAAGAGAGCTTGTTATGTGTATTAGGCCTCGAAACCAGCAAATGTTATTGATGGAAACCCTGCTATTATTATCATTTTATCTTTGTGTAAACTGTGTTGTGAACGTAATAAATGTTTTTAGTTATCTTAATCGCACTTCTTCATTGCCCCACCCCTAGACGCCCAGCTTATATACTACAAGTGGGGACTCTGCCGCGATATTACCACCAACAAGTTAAAAAAGGTAACTGTTATTGTTATATATTTATCATTGTGTTTGATAATACATAATAATGATTAATGCATTGAGCAAAAAGAGTTTGATTTACTATTTTGAATTAGAAATTAATGGTGAAATATTTGAGAACACTTTTGGTTTCACTGTGTGATGAAATTAAATAAATATATTACTTGACAAGAATGAATAAAAATAAGAATTATGATTGAAAAAAATATTCTGAGTAATCTTTTATAATTTTGCTTATTACTGTTTGCAATAATATTTTAACAATATTATAACAATATTATTTTAAAACGAAAGTGATAACAATTATTAAATAGAGAACAATAACAATAATGGTGATATTATATGAAATATGTGTAATAATTAAGAAATATATAAGATGATCTAAGTATTCTGTTGTATATTACAAATTGTTCTGCAGGTGGTTATTTAAAAATCATGATAATTTTGATTTGAGAACAAAAACCATAGAATCATTTTTTGAGAAAATTGTTCTCATATTATTTTGTTTCTATTTAAGTATGATATTAATTTGGTAGAAATATTGAAATATTTTTTGGTATAAGTAATTATTTAGAGTTATAATGGCCCAAAACGTGTTACAAGGCATTAGAAAAGCAGATTTAAGAACAATTGCTGAAGAATTAGGCCTAACTGTTCCGGCGGAAGCTAAGGTACTTGAAATCAAAACTTTAATTGAGAGTTCTGATATTTATAAAAATGATTTAGAATTTGTTAGAGGTGTTATTAAAATGTTACTAGAAGAACAAAAGTTGAAATCTGTAGAAGAACAAACCAAAATTGAGATAGAAAGAATTAAATTATCCCAGTTAGAAAAAGAAATAGAGTTACAGAATTTAAAGTTACAGGCTGCAGCAAATAATTCTAGTAATAATGTTGAGCAATCAAATTCAGAAACTACTTCACAATCATTAGAAAATTTAATTAGAAGTATTCGAACATTAACCATTTCAGTACCTGAGAAACCGGAAGCTTTGCACTTATTTTTTCAATCCCTTGAAAAAGCATTCGTTTCTAAAAATGTACCCCCTAAATTTAAATCGGAAATATTGATTAATTTATTGGGAGATAAATGTAATCAGGTTCTTGCGTACGTAACCTCCGAAGAGATTAACGATTATGAAAAAGTTAAGGAATTAATTTTAAGACAGTTCCAACCAACGCCGCGTGAATGTTTAAGTAATTTTAAAAATGCGTTGCGTAATCCGTCAGAATCTCATGTCCAATTCGCTTCGCGTCTAAGCGCTTCTTTTGATTACTATTGTAGATTGAGAGGGGTTAACGACGTTAAGCAATTGTGTGATCTTATAGTTTCTGATAAATTATATGAAACGTTGGATTCTAGAACTAAGGAACATATTAGTGTTCGAGAAGGTCAAAATTGGTTTAAACCCAACGAATTAGGTCGGGAGTGTGATTTATTTTACTCTTCTAGAGGGAAATCGCTAATTGAAACTAATAATAATACGCGAAACGAAAGTTCAGAGAATAAGCGGTTTGTAAACAAAACTCCTTTTAGAAAGACACATTATAATAATAAAGATCCCATAGTACGTAATTCGGTATCTAATCAAACTCACGAAAAGCATGAAAGAATGTGTTATATTTGTGGTGCAAAAGGGAAAACATTTCATTTCGCTAGAGTGTGTCCTAAACGTAGTTCAGAGAAAAAAGAATTCCGTGAAAATCTTCCTACGAATTCAGTAGTTCAATCCGAAACAAGTCCGATTAACCTAATTGTTAATGAGCTCGAATATGTTGATATTTTAGTGGATGATATTCCACTTAAAGGGTTAAAAGATTCTGGTTCTTCGATTCTAATTGTAAATAAAAATAGCATTCCACAGACTAAAAATGTTATTTCTTCAACCACTCTAGTTAGCTGCTTTAATGAAAAGAAAGATGCAAATCTGACTGAATTTAAAATATCTTTACCTAATCATGATTCAATAAACATAATCGGTGCTTTATGCAACAATTTGACATGCGACGTAATTCTGCCTAATAATATCTTTCATATTTTGAAACAACAAAATAAAGAGGAAGCAGATGTTTCGAGTTCCAGCGTAGGGGGGAAAGATAGTCTTCTAAATTCGGGGGAAAGCAATTTCGATGAAGCAAATGAGTGTTCTTTTCCTGTATTCGATCGAAAGGAAAATGAAATAGATACTTTTTTTTCAAGTATGTGCAATTTTTCAGAAGAAGAAAAATTCGATGTCAGTTATATTTTAGATAAGTCGTTAAAAGAGAAATTAAGCGAATTAATAAAAAGTTATAAGCCAGTTAAAACAAAAAGTACTGATTTAAAAATGTCCATTATTTTATCTGATGATATACCAGTGTGTTCACGCTCTCGCAGATTATCATTTGTAGAGAAATCAGAGGTGGACAGACAAATTGACCAATGGTTAAAGGATGGTATAATTAGAGAAAGTACATCAAATTATGCTTCGCCAATAGTGGTGTGTAGGAAAAAAGATGGAGGAATAAGGTTATGCTGTGATTATCGTGCTTTAAATAAGAAAATAATTAAAGATAAATACCCGTTGCCAAATATTGAAGATTTATTTGATAGATTAGGGGAGGGTAAAGTTTTTTCGACACTAGATTTAAAGAATGCGTTTTTACAAGTTGATGTAGAGGAAAAAAGTAGGAAATATACAGCTTTTGTGACCGATAATGCCCAGTATGAGTTTCTAAAAGTTCCCTATGGATTATGTAATAGTCCCTTAGTATTTCAAAGATATGTAAATTATGTGTTTAAAGACTTATTAAAAGATGGTACTGTAATTATTTATTTAGATGATATAATTATTCCATCTAAAGATGAGAATGAAGGGTTAGATAAATTAAAACGTGTGTTAGAAACGGCATCAAAATTTGGTCTAGAGTTAAATTTAAAGAAATGTCAGTTTTTGAAACGTAAGATCGATTTCTTAGGTCACATAATTGAGAATGGCACGATTAAACCCTCAGTAGAAAAAACTCTCGCAGTACAAAATTTCCCAGAACCCCGTAATGCTAGGGAAGTGCAGAGTTTCTTAGGTTTAACGGGTTACTTTAGAAAATTTATTCGTTCATATGCCAACATAGCAAGACCACTCAGTGACTTATTACGTGCTTCCACTCCATTTAAATTCGAGCAAGAGCAGAAATTAGCTTTTCAAAAGCTTAAAGACATTTTATCTAATGCACCTGTCTTACACCTTTTTAAGCAAGGCTATAAGTTAGAAGTTCATACAGATGCATCTAAATTAGGATTCGGTGCAATCCTATTACAACAAGATGACGATGGACAGTACTATCCAATCCATTATATGAGTAAAAAGACCTCTGTACAAGAAGAAAAATACTGTAGTTATGAGTTAGAAGTGTTAGCGATAGTAGAAGCCCTTAAAAAATTTAGGAACTATTTGTTAGGTAGTAAATTTAAAATTTATACTGACTGTCAAGCGTTCACTAAAACTTTAGATAAACGTGAATTGACACCTAAGGTAGCCAGGTGGTCTTTCCTGCTACAGGAATTCGACTACGAAGTAGAACATCGTCCTGGTAAACAAATGCAGCATGTTGACGCTCTTAGCAGACACCCTGTAATGGCTGTAAATACTGATACCCTTACTCATCGTATTGCTACTGCTCAAGAAAATGATGAGTTTATCAATACTATGAAATCTCTTTTACAACAAAACCAAAATGACGAATATGTGTTAAAAAATAATGTTTTATATAAAGTGTTAAATGATAGGGATGTACTAATTGTCCCAGAGATCATGCAAATTGAGGTTGTAAAGAAATGTCATGCCTTAGGACATTTTTCGGCTAATAAAACTGAAGAGTTAGTTAAACGAGAATATTACTTTCCTAATATGAAAAAATGTATAGATAATGTTGTAAAAAGTTGCATAGAATGTATTCTCGTAAATAAGAAACAGGGAAAAGGAGAAGGTTTTTTGAACCCTATCCCTAAAGGGGATATACCATTATCCACGTATCACATCGATTTTGTGGGTCCATTACCAACCACCAACAAAAACTACAATCACATTTTTACCGTCATCGATGGATTTAGTAAATTTTCGTGGCTATATCCAGTCAAATCAACTTCTTCAGCAGACGCCTTGCAAAAATTAAAACAGCAAGCTGCTATTTTTGGTAACCCCGCAAGAATAATATCCGATCGTGGACCTGCGTTCATATCTAAGGAATTTGCAGATTACTGTAAATCGGAGGGAATTGAACATGACACCATCACAACTGGAATCCCACGAGGGAATGGTCAAATTGAGAGACTTCATCGAACAATCATTCCTGTATTATCCAAGTTATGTATAAATGACCCTAACAAGTGGTACAAGTTTGTTGAGGCTGTTCAGAGAACTATTAATTCCACCACATCGAGAAGTACCAAAAGAACTCCTTTTGAACTACTCACTGGAGTAACAATGAGAAAGAAAGAAGATAAGAGAATACTAGAACTTCTCGAAGAGGAAAGGATAAATTCCATGCTTGATAATCTTAACACCATTCGTGAAGAAGCAAGAAAAAACATTCTTAAGATTCAAGAAGAAAATCGCCGATGTTACAACAAGAAGAGAAAGAAAGCCCATGTATATAAAATTAATGATCTAGTTGCCATCCAGCGAACTCAGTTTGGAACCGGCATGAAACTAAGACCAAAATTCTTAGGTCCTTATAAAGTTGTGCGAGTAAAGAACAAAGACAGATATGAAGTCGAGAAGATAGGCGATCACGAAGGACCTATACATACTAGTACTTCTGCAGACCATATGAAATTATGGTCCACAAACTAAATAGACTGAACTAAATGGACTGATAAACATTACAGAAAAAGTTAACTGTGAATTTTTATGTACATAATTTTTTTAATGTCTGTTTCTCTTTTTTGTTTTTTTTTTCTTTTAATTGTATTTTGCAGATATCCTTTAGTATCCCAGGTTGGTTTACGGTGAGGTCACCGCAACATCAGAATGGCAGAGCGTTGTGGGAAGTTCCTTGCAGAGCCAACAGATGGCGCTGTCTCTGATGCTTATCATTGAACGAGATGACAAACGGAGGAGTTGAGATCTGGCTGCAGTGGAGATCGGTTGAGACCTTCAGCGCGTAGGCTGACAGGCTCATTTTTCTGCTAATTAGAGCTTGTTGTGCTCTGTATAAGTGTGTAGAGCCATGGAGAGCTCTATACCATAATCTCACTTATTAGAAATAGTACGCGTAGGTACTAATGTGAATTGTAGAGCGAGTCAGTGCTCATATATGATACTTTCTGTTAGTCCTAGTAATGAAGAGAGCTTGTTATGTGTATTAGGCCTCGAAACCAGCAAATGTTATTGATGGAAACCCTGCTATTATTATCATTTTATCTTTGTGTAAACTGTGTTGTGAACGTAATAAATGTTTTTAGTTATCTTAATCGCACTTCTTCATTGCCCCACCCCTAGACGCCCAGCTTATATACTACATATATATATATTTTTTTTCGTAGCAAGGACAGTTTCGTGAAACTTGGGCTTTTATTATTAAGAAGATAATTTATTTATTCCTTCTAACCAAAGATAAAAGTTTTTTCATTTATTTATTTCAATACATTTTTGTCGTAATGGCATTTGATTTTAGGAAACTTGGGCTTTTATCATTA
Source organism: Salticus scenicus (assembly GCA_963930645.1). Taxonomy (NCBI): domain Eukaryota; kingdom Metazoa; phylum Arthropoda; class Arachnida; order Araneae; family Salticidae; genus Salticus; species Salticus scenicus. The sequence goes on from OZ005659.1 coordinate 182,466,012, forward strand.
GAAAGATATTTTTCTATTTTGAATCAATACAATTCACCAACATTTTCTTTTCGATCCCTAGGCTTTTCTACTTTTGTGACGATAGCCTCGATGGAGAGTAATGTCCGAGGCTAAAGCATCCTCAACAATATACTTGAACTCATCAATTTCACCCATTATTGTATACAGCTTTAACCTTTTGAGTAACGATTTATTTAACCCTTTCACGCCCAAACGGAAATATTTTTCCCTTCTACAAAAATCGTTATCGATTGTTCAATTATTATTGAAACGATATTTTTTTTACTGAATGTCAAAATAAAACGTATGTCCAAGGCAGCAAATGTGTTTCTGAACGAATTAAAAAAAAAAACGTATAGAAAACAGGACACATAATAAATGTGTTATGTGCAATGTCCACTTGTGCTTCACAAGTAAACGAAATTGTTTCGTAGAATACCATAACTAGCTATTTATTTTACTTTTCTGATAATTTTTATATTACAAAGCAATAAATTTGTATTACAAAGCAATAAATTTGTATTACAAAGCAATAAATAAAATACCGATATAATAAACCTAACTCTTCGTTCATTTACTTTTATGGTCCATAGGGAAAAATATTTCCCATGAAATTATAGGAAACCTATACACCCTGCTATGTTTTTCTGGTGATATTCTCTTACTTTACACCCACAATAGCTAAAATATTGTGTTGCATTGGCATATTTAGTCTTGGGAATCTTATGGTCCTGAAAGGGTTAAAGATATTTTTTACATATGGGCCATATTTAATTAGTTGATTACGGATTAGTATGAAAAAGCAGTAGTTTCTCTGAAATAATTAATCTATTTTAGTGATTATAGGTACATAGTTTTGAAACAAGTTATTCGAATGACGAGTCGGACTCGTCATTTGTAACTTCGACAGAACATGTACATTACGAATTTCAGCCGTCAAATGTACCCAAAGGATAATAGAAAGTCTACCTTTTTTTTTTTTTTTTTTTTTCCTCAGCAAAGAGTTAACCCTTTATCTACTGCATTTTGAAACAGACAAAAATTGTGTTTAAAACATATATTTTTAGTTACTAAAGAGCATTATTTAAAGATATATGCATTAAAAATCATTCATATCACCTCATCAAAGTAATTAATGAGAATTTTATAATTCGGTATTTTAGTGTACCACTGGTACATAGAGGTCGAAAAAAGTATTTCGACATGAAAAAAGTGTAAAGAAATATTTACATTTTATGTTCCTCATATTTTTTCTAAGGTCAGTGGGATATTCTTGAAATAATATAGGAATTAATTATAACACACATCAAGATCGTGAAAAATATCAAACAAAAACAGCAACTGCACTCCATAAAATTCCTTGTGGAACAAAAATGGCTATATATATCGTCTAATGCTTTGTAGTGAGATTAAAGGGAGGTACATGTGTTCCTTTCTTATAAATATCTTTGACATTCCTTCTATAAATTTGATTTTAAACTCTTTTAAAAGTAATGGTACTTTAAAGTACCGTCAGTAGATAAAGGGTTAATGGGAAAATTTCTAGTGAAATTATGTATTTTTAATTTTTTTAAAAATTATATTTTGTTATTTCTGTTATTATTTAATGTTTCCATATTTATTTTTTCATTAAATCCGAGCAAAGTTAAAAAAAAAAAAAAAAAAAAAAAAAAATTGCTCTCCCAAAAAGGATGCAGACTCGTTATAAGCAGGTCATACTGTACCAAAGTAAAAAGTTCCCACTCTATCATGGTTGACACAGTTGATTATAAATGTATCTTTTAATTGTAAAAATCTGGTGTGAAAAAACCACACGACTTCCATTACGCACTATTACACGTATTGTATGCATTTTTGAGAGATAATGTGATCAGAAAACATAAAAGTGGCCTAAAGAGAAATTGTTAGAGCCGTTTTTGAGATACCAACTTTTACAAAAAATCAATTATTGACCAGGAAACAATATCTACATACAAAAGGATATTTAAAAGTGAGTTAATATGGAGAGTTTGAAAAAAATCCGTACGGCCGTTTTTAAAGAAACGCGCTTGCAATACCTGAAATTGAGCTATTTATACAGGACGCCTATCAATTTTTCTGAACTAACCAATTATATCCTACGAAAGGACATCTAATAGAGTGTTTATATAGCAAATTTGAAAAAAAAAAAAAAATCGTTAGGGCCGTTTTTGAGATACGGACTTACGGTCCCACTTCCGGTCTCCGATGTCCTACTTCCAGTTTTTCAATTTTCACCAAAATTTGGAAAATTCATCTGTACACCAGACCTGTTTTAATTCTTAAGTTTTGTAGTATCTTTATTAGTTTCGGAGATATGAAAGCCAGAAGATTCCACACATACACACACACACACAGACCAACTGCCAAAAACCACTTTTTTGGAATCAAGGGACCTTAAAATGTGTAAATCAGGTGAAATATCGATATCGAATTTTTGGACCAAGTACAATACTTCCATTACCTACGGTAGTAGGGTAATGGAAGTAAAAAAGTCTCGCTGTCTAGGAGCCTTTTAAATCCGGATTGTCGCGGAACCGTTATCGCCGCCAATGGAAAGGGCATTAAGGTAAATTTTACGCTTCATTTGAGGGTCTGGGACAGTTGCTCTGTATGTTCCTGTCTTAGTTAGACCCTGCGTATAACATGCAGAATTCACGTTCTTAGCCAGTTTACACTCGGATACCAATAATAATCTGTAACTATTTTTTGCAATTCCAATCAATAATGTTTTGCGTTTACTAATAATTTGTATGTTTTTTGAACTGTCTGCTGTCTGTATGTGTTTTTAGATCAATGAGTCAATGAGGTGTGATTCCAACTGGGTTTATGGTTCCCCTTATTAGGAAAGTTACTTGTACCCTTTCTATTAAGGGGTATTGCGTCCATTGTACAGACATACGAACATGAAGAAGAGACATACTCAAATACCCTATCATTTTACCATATTTTTATTAACTTTTATTCTTGTTTGTTTGTTTGTTTGTATGTTTGTTTGTTTATCCGGTACAAATCTTGCAATCGAATTTTAACTAACTTCCCTACTAGCTAGACATTTGAAACTTTCATAGTAGCTCAGAACCCGGTGACAACACAATACTTCGAAGTCCGATTTTCGAATTTTTGATTAGTTTTTTTTTTATAATTAATTAAAATGTGAAAATAATAACATCCTAATAGCGTTAAAATAGCCATTAAAATATTAGCTATAATTTAATGGTTGCCAAAAAAATTGTACGAGTTCATTTTCTTTCGACATAAAAATAAATACATTTAATTAATCGTGAACGTTAAAAGATAATAAAAAGTTAAATTATGCATCTCGCAAAAATTGACAACATTATCACTTTAAAAATTTTATGCACATTGATAAGAGCTCTATGATTCAACAGAAAATTTAAAACATGGTATATAAAGAGTTTTTTTTTTTTTTTTTTTTAAATCTTATAATTATTATTAACTCGCTTTCTTTTTGGTTTGTCCAGTCTTGTTTGTTTGTCCAGTACAAATCTTGCAATCGATTTTCAACTAACTTTCCGACTAGCTAGACATTTGAAACTTTTAGAATAGCTCAGAACACGATGACAATGCATTCTTTTAATACTTTTATACAATTAATAAATGTTTTAAAATTTCTTATAATTGCTCTCTTTATTACTCATTTAATCATTTTATTTCAAGTTAATGGGATAATTCATCATTTTTTTTTTTTTTTTTAAGTATTTATTTATACATAGAATTGTCGAGTTCATATGATTCATCAGAAAATTTAAAAACGTAGTATGTACAAAGTTCTTTTTATCTTGTAATTATTTGTTTATTTGTTGGATTCTTTACTGATTTAAACTTGTTTAAGTAACTACTGAATGTCCGTTAGTAAAGTGAAGTCCCCTCAGATTTTTTCGTATGAATAATAATGATGATGACTATATGTTAGATAGATGATATACACGTTTTGGGAATAATCACATGACTATTGTATAAAATATGTTAACTTCAATGAAGACAACCCCATTGAGAAAACTTTAAAACTGTTAATCTTTAAACTTGTCGTTTAATTTGAGAGTACACAAATTATTAAAAAATATTGATGTAATGCATTTCATTTCATCATCATTATTATTATTATTTTCTATATTTTGTCTTCCGTTACAGGATCACCATGAAAATATTGATTTTGTTGCTTGCAGTTTTTGGTTATTGTTTCGCTCTAGAAGAGAAATGTCCTAAAACTGATATCTCACCCTGTACCTGCAAAACCTATTTCGATGGCGCTTGCATTATTGCATGCTCTGGAATTGGTAAAAGAACTAACAAAACCTTAGCAGCATTAGCAGATATTCCTAACTTGTGCGACGGACATATTCGTTTTGGTTTGTTGTCCTCTACAGTATCTGGAATTCCAGCAAAGCTTTGGAAAGTCTTGCTGTCCTCTAAAACAGTTGACATCACTTTGAGGCATTCTGATTTGGAAGGACTTACTCCTCCTGGGGAAAATATTCCTGAAGTCTCTACTCCAGGATCTGCTATCATCAAAATAGAGCACTCAACAGTGTCAGGCTGGGACTGGACACAGCTCCGAAAATTTTATTCAGGTTAGTAACCTTTTGGGTAGCTTTGCTTAAAAATGTATGATGGTGCGTGATGTATAAGGCAGTTTTGGGCATAATTGATTAAAAAATAATTGAATTACAATTAAATTACAATTACAATTATTTTACTGCCAATCAATTAACAAGTAATTGATTACAAATAAATTGAATTACTTATTCAATTTATTTGTAATAATTCAATTTATTAGTAATCAATTATGCCCAACACTGGCATAAGGATTAAGAATGATTGTCTACGCGTATAAATTAGACCTGGGTAGAAAGCCCGTCATGGAAGGGAGGACTTTTAAAGTATCCCGTATTCACTCGAGTTTTGAAGAAAACCACGAAAAGCTCTGAATGGCTTTGCCATCCAGTGTGACTTGGGTTCGAACCCAGTATTTCCGGTTTAATAGCTTTGAGAGCAGAGCCTCTCGATCCCTCGTGAAGGCTTTAAAAATAGGAAAAAAACCAGAGATTCTGTGTCAAATAAATGCAAGAATGACAAATTGAAAAAAAAAAAAAAAACTTTGGCTTAATAACAAGTGTAAACTGTATTTACTCATTAAAGATATGCATGTGTCACCTGTTGGCGAAGATCTGGCATATACTTCTAGGGTGGTGGTCCGAAGACATGTCGTCATAATTTTGATCCTCCGCAGTAGGATGCCTTCCCCACTTAGGTAACTTTCAAGAGTTATCTTATTGCATAGCTGCCAATTTGTATGTTTTTTTGCTACCAGAAATTTTTAGTAAGGCTTTTAGCTGTGTTCTGTGTTTAAACATGATATTTCTTTTCTTTTTCTCTCCCCCCCTCCCCCCCTTTTTTTTTCTGCAAAGAAATACTGGTGTTTAAAAACCTTGAATGAATGAATGAATTATAAGTGGGTGGTTTACAAGAAACCAAGCCCTGCGACCAGAGGTCTATTGTACTAACCCACAAAACCTAATCTTTAAAAAGACCTGTGGCAGAAAGAAAACCCAGCAGACACCTAACCGGAATATCCTGAAGCTCCCAAGGCTCAATTAAATGCCGCCCCAAGTGCTCAAACCTATAGGCAGAGAAGACTTCACATTCACATAAAATATGCGTTGCAGTTTCCTCCTTGTACTTGCAGCCCTACAAAATGGATCACTAGCAATACCCATGACATAAAGATGTCTTTTTAAGCGACAGTGTCCCGTAAGGAGACCAATCACCTTGCTGATGCCATTTCAATTGAGCTTCATGACCTCCTTAGCCCTTGCACTAGGATTACCACAGTTAAGCTCTTTACCTTGCCTGCTCCCCTCAGTCTTGAGCCAAGTAGAGTACTGCAAGTTTCTCATGATGAAGAAAATAGTACCCCTCAACAAACAACCAGAAATACTCAGGACAGGTTCAGGACCAATAAAAGGTGTATCAGAACCCTTCCTAGCCAGCTCATCAGCTAACTCATTTCCCAGGATACCAGCATTTAAAAACCTTACAAGTTGGCACCTATGTTATTGTATTAAAAGGCACATTAGATGAGTTTTAAAAGAAGTCAAAAAGGTTGTGGAAAATGATGCCTTTTATTGAAAATAGAATAAAAACTCACATTTCTACGCCATAACATATTTTTAAAGATACTTTTGCCTTGTAAAAAATACATATAATACATAAATTAAATAAATTTAAAGACATGGTCTTATTTCGAAATGTACTAAGCTCCAATTCAGCTGATGTGGATAATATAGATGTATGCAAAACCAGCTCAGTTGCTTGATATAAAGTGGTTTAAGATTCAAAAAGAGATTTTGTACTATAATTAGGGGCCCATGCTTTTTTCCACTCCTCTTCTGCAAGCCGGATACTGCTTAAGCATCTATTGTTGCCAAAGTTATACAAGTATGCATATCAGCTCAATCGGACAAGTGGGTTCAAATTCGAAACAAAGTTTGAAGAGATGTGGGGGTTTGGAGGGGGGGGGGGGCAGGGCCTCCTAGGCCACTACTCCCTTACGTTCGTTGCTGCTAGCGCATGCATTGTCATACATTATATACGTATGCAAAATTTCATCACAATCGGATAATAGGAGGTGAGTGAAAATTTAATTCTTAGATTTGACTCACACATATAATAAACGAAGATGTGTGTGTATGGGTGTATGTATATATTTCCGGCACTTCTCAGGAAAATAGCTGATCGTAGAGCTACACAGATTTGCATGGAGGTTCATATTGACCTTTCCTGATGCACCTCGAAACCCAATTTCCGAATTTTTCGATTAGTCAAAAAAAAAAAAAAAAAAAAAAATTAAAAGCATTATAAGGCATTGCGCCACATGCAACTGGGATACGTACCCGCGGTTTTGTGGACGAGGAAGATATTGCCGAAGCGATCTTTTGAGCAATTTCAATGTATTTTCTTTTTATTTTTTGTTTATAAAGCGATATCAAAAAGAGCGATTCTGTTTTAAATTCGTTTAAATTTAGTGGCCAGCGAAGTGGACAAAGTCTGCTAATAGATGAATAAATAAATAACATACTGAGTTAAATAAAAACATGTAAAAATGTAATCAAAATAGGTTTTAAAACAAACATACTTTGGTATTATATATGTATCTTCCATTTTATGAGTTGAGGTTATCTTTCAAGTCTGTGTCTATTCTACACTAACCTTTCCATAAATGATCGGAAACTTTTAATTTTAGACATTTTTTCAAATATCTAAAAAAATAATGGACGAATCATTGTGAAATTTCAGGAGTGTAAAGATCATGTTATACTTTATATATTCCAGGGAAAGTTCTGCTTCAAAAATTAAAAGGGGACCAGTAAAAAATTAAATAAAAATTAAAATGTTTGGAATCACCCTGTAAAAAGTAATGCTTTAAATGCGATTCGGCTGCAGTATGTGATGATGAGGCTCACAAAAATCTATACAGATTTTAAAAAGGAGCCTCATCATCACATGCTACAATCAAATTACGTTTCAAGCATTACTTTTTACAGGGGGATCCCAGATATTTGCATTTTTATTTAATTTTTTACTGGTCCCCTTTTTATTTTTGAAGCAAAACTTTCCCTGGAATATATGAGCCTGGTACTGCCTGAATACTGTCTAGGTATAACATATTCTTCCCATTCCTGAAATTTTAAGATGATTAGTGAAGTACTTTTTGAGATATTTGAAAAAAATGTCTGAAAACGAGTGTCCAGTCATTTATGGAAAGATTGTATATAACTATACTATGAGCAATTGAATAATAATTAGATTGAGTATGATCAATGATTATGTTACTAAATTTTCCAGTATGTTAACATTGAATTTGTTTGTCAAAAAAATGATTAATTATATTCCATCAAGTTATACAGTCAAGCAAGAAATTAATTCAAAAACTCCTATTCGCATTAGAGCAGAGCTCCGAAAGCAAAGTCGCACAGACTTCGGCCAGGATTTGAGAGAGTTATGATGTCTCTCTCGATTAATCTGCCTAGGTAGGAACGAAGGTCTAGCAGTGTCTGATACTTGTTAAACTATTCCGCACTGTGAAGATCTCAGCTGCTAATGCAGATCGTCATCGTGAGATTAAAAAAGAAGGGAGACATCTACTCTGTTTTGGACAATCTAATTTACTGTTTGTTTACGAATGCTAGTCGTAAACAAACAGGGTCGATTCGATTTAGAAAAGAGGTGACCGTTGAGCTACGCTAGCGCAGAAAGGACGCAGCTGATTAGAAAGGAAAATCTGTTTTATGCTTTTATCCTTATTTTGCTAAAATCATTATAGACCTGACGTTTTTGCAATAGTGTGGATCATACTCACATATGTAAGCAAATAGTATGATGGCATGTCTGTGGATCATCTTTAGAGATAACTTCTAGACTGTCGTTAAAAGTCCACTGCTTAAGTCTAGTGTTATGACAAATCCATTCAAATTCAACCCATTAAGTTGTAAGAGGTTAATATTAAAATATCAGTATGTCAGCACATATCTTAAAACCCCTAATTTGAATAATAAATTATAGACACAGCTTTAGTATGGGACCCCCTTGGCCACTTTAAATATTTTTTGCCATTTTGGCGATGAATTAAAATGGCTATCGCAATCGCATAAGCAAAGACCTTGCTGAGAAACGTTCGAACTACTTCGGTGCCAAATTCCAAATTTCACCAAGGCGGTGCCATGCTAAAACTATGCCAAATTATATTTTAATAACTTTCTAAATTTGCATAAATCTTATTAATATATTTTTTAATTGCAGAAGAAGAGCTAACTTTGGTAATCGAAGATACTCCCTTGACAGAACTCAGCCCTGATTTTTCAAATATTGCTGAAGGTCAAGTTCACAAAATAACTATTGACAGTGCAGGACTTGCCACAATACCGGACAAAATATTCGCCAATTTCGACGATCTCAATTCCTTGTCACTGCAAAACAACAAGCTGACAACTATATCCAGATCAATCATGCCAAAGCCTGCCAACAAGCTTCAGTTTCTACATTTGAAGTAAGTTTAGTTGTAATTTTACCAAATGTTAAAAAATCTACATTGTATTACTAATTATAACGTAGAAAAGGCTATTTTGCAAGCACTAACAGGTATCAGTTAAAAGGCTTATTTGTCTGGAATAAAACTCCTTACTAAGAAAATTAGCGATTTTCTTGGTAATAAACTCTTCTGTGTGTATATATATATATATGTAAGGAATTCAACTTTCCCACTTCCAGAGAAAACACTTTCACGTAGCCTCTCATTTATTAATTTATGCAGAATGGCAACAGCTGTAATCTGAAACGAAAGTACGAGAAGAAGCGAGAGTTCTTCGAGAGATGTCAGAATGAACGGACGCGATTATAAGTGATTGAGCATAAATGCTCAGAACTTTAAGTTCTCATTATTTATGAAAATTAGCACAGACGGTGCTCAAAAGTTAATGTTCTTTTCTCAACAGTTCTAACTAATCCATTGTATATATTAACTAGCAGGCTTTGCCCGCTTCGCTGGTCATTATATTGAGATGATTTCTTAAAATACCATATAAAAATAATAATTAAAAAAAAAAATCATTGAAATCAGTCAAAATCTAAGTTAACGTTCTCGCTACCTTCGGTAGCGGTTTTCCCCCACACCACACTTCGAGTCTGGAGAAACAATGCCTTCGGTAGCGCCTTGCTTGCATTTTACTCCCCCTTCCTCGCGGATAAAGTGGTAAGATTTGCAAAATCACATCAAAGTGCATATTAAGTACGTTTAACCAAAACCCACACACCAAAATTTGCCATTCAAAGGTAATTTGGAGCACATTTAGGCTTGAAAACGTGTTTTTGCCCCACCCACCCCTAAGAGGGGGGTAGGAGTAATTTCCCAAAATCTATTTATAGTTCATGTTGCATACACGTGCATAACTGACACATTAAAAAATTGAGATTCTGAGATTATTTGAGGCAGAGTTATGCTTTAAAACATGTTTTTTAGCCCCACACCCAGTGTTTTTTTAACCTCATTCTTAAAGGAAAAAAGGGGGAGGAAATTTTGCAAAAACACTTTATATTATCAGTTAGGTACATGTAACTGACCCACACATCAAAAAGGTCCTTAATAAGATAATTTACTGCAGAGTTACGCATGAATACATGTTTTTGCCCCCTCGCCCCCTAAGGGGCGGAAGGGTGTAATTTCACAAAATCACTTTGCAGTGTGTGTTGAATACGTATAAGCAGTCCACACATCAAAAATTGCCAATCTATGATAATTTTGAACAAAGTTACGTGTGGAAACATGTTTTTTACCCATCAACCCTCAAAAGAAGGGGAGGAGGTGATAACACGGAATTTCAAATAATCCCTTTGTAGTTTGTGTGTGTTGAGAACGCATAACCAAGCGACATATAAAAAAATCGCTTTCCTGAGATAATTTGGAGCAGAGTTACATTTTAAAACGTGTTTTTGCCCCACCCCACCTCCACCCCCCGCCTTTAAAGGGAGGAAAGAGGAAATTTAATGTCATGAAATCCCTTTATAATGCGTGTTGGGAAAGCATAACCAGCCCACGCATAAAAAATCGCATAAGATAGTTGAGAGCAGAGTTGCGCATGGAAAAATGATTTCCTCCACCCCACCCCCAAGGGGGATATGGTGGAATTTTACAAAATTCCTTTGCAGTGTATGTCTTGAATACGCATAACCAATCTATAGATAAAAAAATCGCTATCCTGGAATAATTTGGAGCACAGTAACTCTTATAAGCGTTTTTGCCCCCTCCCCGCCCTTAAAGAGGAAGAGGGAGAAATTTCGTAAAATCCCTGTATAGTGCGTGTTGGGAACGCATAAACAACCCACACATAAAATTTAATCTTACCGAGATAATTTGAAGCAAAGTTATGCTTCGAAACGTGTCTATCCCTCCCCTACCCCCTAGGGGGAAAAGGGGAGCTTTCGCAAAATCCCGTTACAATGGGTGTTGGACACACGTAAATAAGCCACACACTAAAATTTGTGGCCTTAGCTCCTATAGATTTCCACGGACGAATTTAGCGCTAAAAGAGGGGGTCGAATTTGCCCCCTCATAACTCCCCCCGAATATCGAAAGTTGAAAAAATCAAGAGTAAGTTTTTGGAAATATCCTCAAGAAGACTCTAGGCGATTTTCTATACATTTGGGCTATTATTGGTAGAGTTTTACTCGAAAACACGTATTTTGCTAAATTTGTCCCCCGAAAATAGTTTTTACCCCCCCCCCCCCTTAAAAATTTAAAACTCAAATCGCAGAAAAGGCTTTTTTTGCACTCAAGTCTAGTCTCTCTCTCTGCAATTTCTTCACCGTGAAGCTATTTGGAGCCGAATTATGCTTATAAGGGGGTTTTTGCCTTCTGCCCCCCAGGGGGAGCGGAGGATATTTCGCAAAATTCTGCCTTAATAGGCGTCAGGGTCTTAAAACCAACGTGCTCATCAAAATTTGCGAGTTTATCTCCCATAGAATTGCCCCCGGCTGTGTTGAATCAGTGAATCAGTGATTTTACTCTTTTATTCCCCACCCCACACCCAAAGGGGTAAAGGGGGGGGGGTTCACAAAATCCCGTTACAATGGGTGTTTTATACACGTAAATAAGCCACACACTAAAATTTGTGACCTGAGCTCCTATAGATTTCCACAGACGAATTTAGCGCTAAAAGGGGGGTTGTCGAATTTGCCCCCTCGTAACTCCCCCCCCCCCAAAAAAAAAAAAATCGAAAATTGGACAAAATCAAAAATGAATTTTTGCAAATATCTTCAAGAAGACGTTTGGCGTTTTTTTTTTTTTTTTTTTTTTTTAAATCTTTGAGCTATTACTACTAGAATTTTACTCGAAAATCCATATATTGCTAAATTTCCCCACGAAAATCCTTTTTACCCCCTCTCCCTCTTAAAAATCCAAAATTCCAAAATCAGAGAAAATGGTTTTTTTGTACTTAAGTCTAGTCTCCCCATCTGCAATTTTTTCATCGTTAAGTAATTTGGAGCCGAGTTATGCTTACAAAGGTGTTTTTGCCTCCTGCGCCTCCGAAAATCATTTTCATCCCCTTTTAACCCTTAACAATCCAAAATTCTAAAATCGCAGAAAACATTTTTTTTTTTTTTTTTTTGTATTCAAATCTAGTCTTCCCATCAGCAATTTCTTCACCGTGAAGTAATTTAGAGCCGAGTTATGCTTATAAAGGTGTTTTTGCCTTCTGCACCTCCGAAAATCATTTTCACCCCCTTCCCCCCTTAAATATCAAAAATTCCAAAATCGCAGAAAATGATTTTTTTGTATTCAAGTCTAGTCTCCCCATCTGCATTTTTTCACTGTGAAGTAATTTGGTGCCGAGTTATATTTATAAATGTGTTTTTGCCTTCTGCGCCCCGAAAATCTCATTTTTACCCCTACCCCCTTAAAAATCCAAAATTTCAAAATCGCAGAAAATAATTTTTTTGTATTCAAGTGTAGTCTCCTCATCTGCAATTTCTTCACTGTGAAGTAATTTGATGCCGAGTTATACTTATAAATGTGTTTTTGCCTTATGCGCTCCCGAATGTCTCATTTTTACCCCCTACCCCCCTTAAAAATCTAAAATTCCAAAATCGCAGAAAACGATTTTTTTGTATTCAAGTCTAGTCTCCTCATCTGCAATTTCTTCACCGTGAAGCAATTTGGAGCCGAGTTATGCTTATAAAGGTGGTTTTTGCCTTCTGCCCCCCCGGGGGAGGGGAACGGGGGTATTTCGCAAAATACCGTCTTATTCGCAGGGATTATTATGTGACTTACCTAATGAACCTTTTACCTTTAGACATTGTTAGTATTATAAATAGGGAACCTGACACTTTAGCTAACGATTATGATCACATAAAAAATATTCTGTTAAAAAGATTCAAACTCACACCCGAGCAGTTCCGTCAAAAATTTGTTACACATCGTAAAGAACATTAAGCATGTTGGCGTGATTTCGCTTTTGAATTAAAAACATGAATGGATAAGTGGACTGCAGGTTACTAGCTTTGATGATTTACGAGAATTAATCATAACTGAACAAATTAAACAGAAATTACCTCAAGAAATTACCGAACATTTTTTGGACGACGTACCCAGGATAAAGAATATTGAAACACTGGTAAACAAGTTAGATGATTACGAAGCAGCCAGGAGGAATGTAAAGAAAACATTAAAAAATTATACTAGCGTAGACAGTCTTAACAAAAAATCACGGGGTAAAGATTTTGAAAATTGGAAATCATTTCAACGATCATCAAACTATGCAAAAACAAAAATAAAACAGGGCGATGCAGAATATAATTCTAAAAATATAAGTAAACATAATGTCAAATGTTTTTCATGAATAACCACGGTCATATAGCCACTAATTGTCCGACGAAGAATTATGGCTTAAAATGTGCCCGATGTAATAATTACGGCCATATACAAAATTTTTGTCCCCAAAGAGAAGTTAATAAAATGACTCTTATCAGTGAAAATGCCAATAATGTAAATACCATGCAAAAAGTTATTGAAATCAATGGAAAAAATGAAAGCTTATTTCGATACAGGGGCGGAAATTTCGCTTTTAAACTCTAATAGATATGTTGATATTGGATCTCCCAAGTTATGTTTTGATAACACTGCTTTATCTGGCATAGGACAAGAACAAATCTACCCCATAGGCTATTTTAACCATGATTTATGCATTGATACTATTATAATTAACACCAATATTTATGTGGTGAGAAAATTGGCTCATGATTTGCTCATAGGAAATGATGTAATGAGTAAATTAAATATATCAATAAATGAAAATGGTTTAGAGGTAATTGGTAAACGGAATAATTTCCGTGTGGGATCTATCAAACGTGTTTGGTACGATCAAAACACTGAACAAACAAAACATATGGGTGAAAATAAAAATGTTTTTTCTAAACTACATTTGTCTGTGACCAAAAAATTCCCAAGTTGAAAAGGTATTAATGTCTTCCAATGATAGTCAGATGTCAATTGATGATAATTTATCCCCACCAAATAACGTTTTGATTAACTTTTCAGAGCTGACAAATTTAGATGAAATTGATTTGACCCACATTAGAAATTCTAGATATAAACGAGAAATAATGTCCTTAAGGGCCCTCTTCACTCACCGCCGCCGGAAGCCGAAGCTAATGTTATTCTATGGGAAATTTTTCTTTACAAATAACTTATTAACCAATACATATTTTTAAATTCTGTTGTCACATTCTGAAAATTCCCAGCTGTTAATAGACGGACCTTTTTTTTTTAAAATTTTTTTTTTTTAATTTTTCATATTTTATTTTGAAGCTGAAAAATACGAATTTTCAATATGTGAAATTTTTTCATTTTGCAATTCCAAAATAAAATATTAAAAATTAAAAAAAACATTTTTAAAAAAGGTCCGTCAATTGAACAGTTAGGAATTTTCTGAATGTGAAAACAGAATTTACAAATATGTATTAGTTAATAAATTATTTGTAAAGGAAATTTCCCCATAGAATAACATTGGCTCGGGCTTCCGGTGACGGTAAGTGAAGAGGGCCGATAATAAATAATTATCATCCGCAAAAAAAAAAAAAAAAATAAAATAAAACAGTTGATTTAAAAATGAGCATTGTGGTAACTGATGATATTCCTGTTAGCCAGCGTCCCCGCAGGTTCGCTTTTGCAGAACAAAAGATTATAGAGGAAAAAAGTAGATGAATTACTAAAAAATAATATCATAAGACCTAGTACGTCAGATTACGCGGCCCCTGCAGTACTTTGTAAAAAGAAAGATAATAGTTATCGAATGTGCCAAGACTACCGTCAGTTAAATAACAAAATAATAAAGGCCGTGGTTAGAGAACCGGCAGCCGGGTAAGTATTATAGACCCAGAAGTTTTCTGCGCTTGCGTATTAGAACTTCCAGGTATGGAATACTTGATGTGTACCTGAAGTGCCGGGTGACACTGAGTATGAATATATATATATATATATTTTTTTTTTTTGAATGGTTCTTATTCCTAACAGATAAATGCTTAAAAGTAAACAATAAATAGCGTCAGTCAAGCATATAAGTCTGATGTGTATTTTAACAATTAAGAAACGAATAAATAGTTCCGCAGTAGCTGTTTTTCAACCAATCAACTTTGTAATCAATCCAGCTGGTGCTGCCATCTTTCGAAATGATTTGAAACCAAAGATTTTCTAAAGTTAATCTTTGGAGAAAACATGCAAATTTAAAAAATGAAATTTCTTCTACTATACTGATTAAATTAAAATTTAGATTAATATTTTTAAATAATTTAGTTTTTAAAAATCCTAATATAATAATAGAAACTACTTTGGAGAAACCATGCAAAGTTGAAAAATTTAAATTCTTGTACAAACTGATTGAATTCTTTTTTAAAAAATATATTTAGTTTTTAAAAATCAAAACATAATAAAATATTAGAATAATCTTTCAAGAAATCATGCAAAGTTTAAAAATTAAACTTCTTGTACTATATTTATTATATTAAAGATTTAAAAAATATATTTAGTTTTTTAAAAATCCAAATATAATACTAAATTAGAATGATCTTTGGAGAAACCACGAAAAGTTGAAAAATTATTTTTTTTGTACTATACTGATTAAATTAAAATTTTTAAAAATATATTTAATTTTTAAAAATAAGAATATAATAATATATTAGAGTAATCTTTCGAGAATGCATGTAAAGTTCAAAAATTAAATTTCTTTTACTATACTAATTAATTTAGAAAATTTAAAAATAAATTTAGCTTCTAAAATCAAATATAAATATACGTTAGAAATGTAATGTTTTTTGTGTAATGTAAAATCCCCCCCCCCATTTTATACACATATATTTCAATCATGTACATTATCAATTTTCTTAAATTTTTAGTTTTAATTTGCATTGTGGAGTAATATAAGATCTCATAAATATCTGTAACAATTTGAGAAATTTATTTAGCTTAATTATATTAACTTATTTAACGAAAGATAACGTAGCAGATAAAGCAAAAAATATAAGAGTAAAAAAAATTGAATAATGAAACAAATATTTAGAGAGAAAAATCAAAATATAAAACATGGTCAATACAAATAAATGCGAATTAAAGCGGCAATATGAATTATCAAAAGCATGTGTTGATAAGAGTCGTTGTCGTTCACTTTACCGGCAGATGAATAATAAATCACCCGGCAGTCATACTGCGCAAGCGTCAGAACTGCCGGGAATATAATACACACCCGGCTGCCGGTTCTCTAACCACTGCGAATAATAAAAGATAGGTTTCCATTGCCGATAATTGAGGATGTCCTGGATCACTTACAGCAAGGAAAGTTTTACAACTATTGATTTAAAAAATGGATTTTTCCATGTAGAAATATAAGAGAAAAGTAGAAAATATACCGCGTTTGTAACCCACAATGGAGCCTATGACTATGAGTACCTTAGATGTCCCTTTGGTTTATATACTTCTCCCAATCAATTTCAGAGGTATATAAATACAGTTTTTAGAGACTTGTTGCGAGATAATACTTTAATTCTATATATGGATGACATTATTATACCATCACAGAATGAAGAAGATGGTTTGATAAAACTGAAACGTATACTTGAAGTAGCATCTGATTATGGGTTAGAAATTAATTTTAAAAAGTGTCAATTTCTAAAACAAATAATTGAATTTCTCGGTTACATTATAGATAATGGTTGTGTAGAGCCATCAGAAAACAAAATTTCAGCAATTAAAAATTTCCCACAGCCTAAAACACAGCTTGAAACTTTCAGAATAGTACAGAACACTGTGACAATGCATTTTTTTAATACTTTTAGTCAACTGTTTCAAGTCCCTACTGCCTTCGGCGCGTTTATATGATTCGACATAAAATTTGTTTAACTAACTTTCCGACTAGCTAGACATTTGAAACTTTCAAAATAGTTCAGAACACGGTGAAAATGCATCTTTTAAATACTTTTAGCCAATTTTTTCGGGTCCCTGCTGCTTTTGTCAGCGTTACCAGTAGAAATCTTGCAATCGGTTTTTAACTAACTTTCAGAAAAGCTCAGTACACGGTGATAATTCATTTTAAAAAATATTTTTAGCCAACTGTTTCAGGTCCAATGCAATGTGTTTTTAATATTATGTATATTTCTAGATTTTTTTATTTGTTTTTCACTCTCACTTTAAATAATTCAAGCAAGCCCGTGCGAAATTTTCTCACTTTGTTTATCTCTTCGTTACCTTTAAAATTATTATTTTATAGATGTCATTTTTTTCATATGCATGAGCAAATTCATTTTTATTTTTATTTTATTTTATTTTATTTTATTACGGGAAAGCATATTTCATTTTATTCTGAAAAAAAAAAAAAAAGGCAACAATTAAAATTTTTAAATGCATTTAAAATCTTTTATTTTCATATTTTAATTAATTTAAAAAAAGAAATCTAATTATATATTCGTTACAAATAAGGTACCAAATGGAAGGCTGTTTAAACAGCTTATCGATAGGACAATTAGATTTTTTTTTAATTGACTGAAGTATTAAAATTAGGAGACAGAGTCCAAGGAAATCTCTTATGCCTACTCTTAAGCATAAAGTGTGACAGAATCAGCCACGGATGAGGGTAACTATATATGCTGATTTATAACAATGAAAAGTTTACTTGTGCACATTACAAGTCACTGAACAAAAATAAAAACTGAACAAAAATATTCAGTTTTTATAACCTGTATGACCATCTATTTTGCTTCTTTTTACTTCCTTGTAATTCCGATTTGCGAAATGAATTTTGTATCTAGCATAGCTCAAAAACGAATAATCATATAGAATGTTGCAAATTTATATTTATGACTGCCATGATATCTATTTGTACACCTGAAACTTTGGTCTTAATATGAGTTCCTGTTTTAGAGATATCTACGACTTTGCACGATTTTTCTTTATTAGTTTATAAATACTAGTTTCCACTGAAGAAACTAAATCTTGAATGGTTTGGGAATCGATTTCATGGCATACATCTTCTTGGATTCCTTTACAGAAAAATATTGCCTACCATTGTCATAAACTTTGTGATATATGATGCCCCACAGATTCTCTATAGATTAAAAATCTGGGCTACATGTTGATCAGTTAGAACTTTTATATTCTTATCAGGACACCATCTCGCACTGTAATAATAATAATAATCTGGTGTGCCACTCACACGACTTTCTCTTATCCTGAAATTTAATACTATAAATACAGGCTGGAGATTAAGAGGTAAGATAACGAGTACTGTTATGTAAACCTATGTTAAACAATATGATTAGTTCTGTGTGAGGGGGCTACCGCCTCCCCTCAACCCCCCTTTCATTAATGCATCTACATTTATATAGAATTTAATTCGGTTATTAAAAAATAATTCTGTTTTAAAAAAAATAATTTATTAAAATTATTATTTAAACAAATTATCTTTTATGATAATGCAGACGATTTCCATATTAGAGAAGTAGTATAACACTAAATATCCAAAAAAAAAAAAAAAAAGTTGAATTTATTCTCAATATTACATTACAAAATTTTTTTTTTCTTTTTGTTAAAAATGAAAAAAATCGATAAATTTATTTTAAATTATCGTAGATCGATGGTTCAACCATTCGTTTTAAAGGTATTGGCTAGCTCTTTTGAAAGATACCCATCATGAAAATTTACTCCCCTCGAGGAGGCGAGGCTCCTACATACACAATTTTTTTTTTCCAGTTGACTATCTCTATTACAAGAAATATATATTCGTTTCATTTGGAGCAGTCTATAGATGTTAAACTCTACTTACCTGCAATTTCCCCATAGACGTAATGTATTTGAATACTTTTGAGTGTCCCTGTACACGAATCATTTGCTTCATCTCAACGAAAAGCTTACTGTAGTCTAGCACCCCTATATGATACACATTTAGAATACCGAGTATGGAATTTCTGCTACTATTTGTTCTTGAGATATGCTGATAACAGACATACAGACAGACACACAGACAGACATACAAACATACAGACACACAGATAATTCGCTAAAAACATGATTTTCGTATTCAGGCGACCTCAGAACATGTAAATATAACAAAAACTCATGTTCGAAAATTTGACCCTGAAACAATACTTTCGCGACCCTCTGTGGTAAGAGGAAGTAAAAAAAATCCAAACAAACACCAATCGAAAGAACATATATAAACATTTTTTTTTTTTTATGTATAAAACAATTGCCCTCGTGAACTCGTTTTCCAGTTACAAATTCTGAAATTTCGCTATAGAATCATTGGTGAAAACACGTCTGAATAGATGAAACCACGCTTTGCTGAAAAAATGATCGAAATCTAAAACAAGCAGAAAACGAAAGAGCACGGACAAACGTGTTGTTTGATGCATAAATCAGTTGCCCCTTTCAACTTTGAGATACGTTCTATCCGCGATTGTAATGAAATGCTCGCCCTCTGGTGGGCTAAGGGGAAATTACAATAAATATGCTTTAATTCGAATTCCATCAAGCCGCCATTGCTAGCCGATGTTTAGTTTCACGTATATTTATTGAATAAAAATGAATAAATCCGGTAAAAAAGATAACACATACTGTTGTGTGCTCCAGTGTAACTCCAAAGGACCAAGAAATCCAGAATTAAGCTTCCATTTATTTCCAAATGACAAATTTAAAATTTCAGTTGCTTCTGCTAATGGAAGTAAAGAATTAATCAGATGATTTGAAACTAATATTTGTTCAATTTCAGTTAAATATCTACTTCCGACCGAACTTTGAATAAATTGAAATATTTTTTTCCAAAAGCAATCAATTTTCCATGATGTAATGGCGGAGAAATTATAGTACGAATATTAAGTAGAATAACAAAAAGAACAAAAATAGATACACGTGGCTGTAATATTTACTAACAACAAGAGCTGAAAAAGCGCCATCTATCGATCATTACAAACGCGGATTGAGATATAATATCTGAAAATTCGCTAATGTAGAATCTAAAAATTGATAAAATCATGATTCTGACAAGTTTTATCGAGATTCCTCCCACTCCTTTCTCGTTACTTACTGCATTTTTGCTCAAACTTAAATATAGATTTCTCGAGAACGGGCTCACGAGGGCAAAAGGTTCCCGTGCCGAACTTCACGTTAGATCATGCCCTGTCGAAAGAACATCATTTAATTGATTTCTATTATTATACTATTGAGATGGTTTCCGGGTAAGTTCATCAAGACTCTATGCTTCAAAAGATATGACTCGTAGACAAATTTATGGATGAGTAGTAATGTTTCGCTGCAAAATGAAAAAGAAATCAGCCTGAAGCCACATCTTAAATCACGAAGAATATTGTTATCGCATAATCATATGCCATGTGGATTGAAATGACAATCGATGATATTTAGTGATTTAAAAAAAAAAAAAAAATCTAGTGTGAAACAACCACACGACTTCCATTACCCACTATTACACTTATTATATGCATTTTTGAGAGATAATGTGATCAGAAACCATAAAAGTGACCTGAAGAGAAAATCGTTAGAGCTGTTTTTGAGATACCAACTTTTACAAAAAATCAATTATTGACCGGAAAACGATAATTACATACAAAAGGATATTTAAAAGTGAGTTAATATGGCGAGTTTGAAAAAAATCCGTACAACCGTTTTTAAAGGAACGCCTTTGCGAGGCCTGAAATTGAGCTATTTATACAGGACGCCTATCAATTTTCCTGAACTAACCAACTATATCATTCGAAAGGACATCTAATAGAGTGTTTATATAGCAAGTTTGAAGAAAATCGTTAGAGCCGTTTTTGAGATACGGACTTACGGTCCCACTTCCGGTTTTTCAATTTTCACCAAAATTTGGAAATTTCATCTGTACACCAGACGTATTTCAATTCTAAAGTGTCGTAGCTCTAACTTTATTAGTTTCTGAGCTATAATAGCCAGAAGATTCTCCACACACACACACACACACACACACACACACACACACACACACACACATACATACATACACACTGACCAATTGCCAAAAACCACTTTTTTGGACTCAGGGGACCTTAAAACGTGTAAATCAGGTGAAAACCCGATATCGAATTTTCAGACCGAATACAATACTTCCATTACCTACGGTAGTAGGGTAATGGAAATAAAAAAGTAAAAATTGGATGTACCAGATGGTTAGGCATCGAGATGGCAGGGCTTGAGTAAGAAATCTAGACATTTTTTAGTGACAAACAACGTAATGGTTTGGGAAGCCTTGTGTTATAATAGACAATGTGTGTCCGACCTTTAAAAGTGTCGCCAAACATCACAACATATGCTAACAGATATTAAAAGATAGTTTCCTGTCATTTTTTGCGCTTCTATATTACCCTTGGTGTCAATTTCACCACGACAACGCTTCGATTCATATTGCAAACAACACAAAATTTTGGTTTAATTCTAACTCAGAACTTCACGCTAAGTCTCGTAACTGGGCTAAACTAAAATTTTGTACAACAGTATTGAGTGAAGTAGAAAAAAAAAAAAAAAAAAAAAAAAATACACCAATAAAATTTAGAAATAATCAAATCATTTCAAAATATTTTCCTAAATATGTTACATTATTTCCGCTTTTTACTATACATGTAAATATTTTTTAAAGTACTCCAATTTATATGAGTATTTAAAAGTGTAATTTTAAAAATATTCGGCTTATGAAATTTTTTCGAAAAAAAAAAAAAATGCTTAATTTTTTTTTTTTTTTTTTTTTTTTCCCCTCTCCGAAATGTAATTAATTTTTTTTTTTCATTTATAGAAAGAAATGTTGATTAAAAAAAAATTTTTTTTTTTCAAATTTTCATCGATTTACACATTTTGAAAAATTCTGAACTAATTCTGAAAAATTCTTGTCGATTTTTATCTTGTCCTTATAATTTTGATCAACACTGTATAACCGGTTTTACTACATTGCGCCCTGTAGTATGTTTTCATTTCTTTTTAGACTATGTATTCTTGAAAGAAAATTGTTTGTTTTTATGTGTACTATTCTATCTTAAAGTTTTTACAATCTTTTCTGAATCACCCTGTATATTTTATGCATGAAATGAAAATTTGGTTTTCGTAATATATATATATATATATCCTTAAAATGAACATCTATTGAATAAACAAAATTCTGGACAAAATCTTTATATCGATTTTTTTAAGCATTTATTGGCCAACAAAGCTTTCGGATAACTACAGTCACCATCTACTTGGAAAAAAGAAGGATGAAACATTTGCCCATATTACGAGATATGGTTGCAACTCGTGGAAAGTGAAAATGAAGAATTTTATTCAAGCAATGTGTATGTATACGTATATAAGACAAATCCGTATAATAATAATAATAATAATAAAAGATCATGTTACTCATAAATTGTGGAACATTTTCCCATGTTTGAAGGGAAAGAAATAGTCATTGTGAGCAGGGACCGATTTACTCACTTGGAGGCCCAGGGCACTCATGTTCAATGGGCTCTTTTCCTCATGATTTAATATTACAAAAAACAAACAAATCGCATATTTTTGATTCACGCGTCTAAAAATTCTCTCCACTTTTCATTTTATCGCTACGAGCCTGGGATTTAGTTAACCTGTAAGAGTTTGCAATCCAGTATCAGTAATATGCAGTTGTATTTGCGTTTAGCGAAAATATTGCAATTTTTTCAGTGAAATGATAGTTTCCTTGAAAGATCATACCGCTGATTTATATAACAGTGCAGTAACACTTCTATCCATTGACGAAAAAACAAAAAACAACGACCACTAAAGCAAAATTTAAAATTTTTTCATTTTAAGTATATATATATATATATATATATATATATATATATATATATATTAATGTATGATGGAATTTCTTGGAAGCCCCCTCAGTGTAAGGACCCAGGGCACATGCCCCTAATGCCCTGCCTTAAATCAGGTACTCATTGTGAGCAACACTGCAAAATCTGTAGATTCTGATTTTATTTAAAGCACGCACAGAGGCATGCACACATGCACACGTATACACACACGTGCATGCACACAAATAAAATCATGCCTCACTCATAAATTATAAAACTTTTTCCGACATTTCTACTGAAAGAAATAGTCATTGTGTTTGAAGCTGTTAAAATCTAAAGAGGATAGGTTTTTAGTTTTAAATTACTTTAACTTGAAACTATGATTATTATTATTAAAAAAATTGGCATCATTATACATACGTATATTTAACTTGTTATGTGAGTACATACCCTGAGAAAAAAATATGTACCGCCTTCCTCTAGAATGAATAAGTGGCCATTTTCTAAATCCCGTAACTAGAAATATAGATTTCCGAGCTATGCGCATGAGGCACATCAATAAACTGAATAGATGAAATGATCGAGAATTTCTAGTTTACACGTTTCTATAGTGAAACAATATTGGGAATATTTCGAATATTTTGAATCTTTTGTATATCGAGAAATTCTCGCTTGATTTTCTAGAATTGGGTCATAAACAAAGATTATAGTTGCTGAAACCCGCCTCTTGTAGTCTCATTTATTTGCAAGGATTTTTAAATAATTTTGCCCTCGATAATATAGGCACACGCTCTAGAATTCTGATAGGGGCTTCTAGAACTCGCTTTCCAAGCGAACTAGAACTTATAAGGATGACATGGAACTATTTTTTTTAAAGCCACAATTTAGATCCTGGATGTCAATTATAGAATTTTTTTTCAGTGTATAGTTATTAAACTGAGCTAATATGAACAATATTTTTACAGCGGTAATCTTTTAACAACACTTCCCGAGGACTTATTTTCCGACATGCCTTCTTTGGAAATTGCCTATTTGAGAGACAACCGGTTAACATCGCTTCCAGAGAAGCTATTCCAATCTATTTCCTCCAATAAATTCCAGAGGATTGACTTTGTTCGTAAGTACATTTTTCTAATATTTGTCTAACACTGAAAATTCTTTTCCAATCATATACATATGCAACTTAGTGTATGAGTCATCAGTCACCAGTTAAATTTTATGAAAGTTAATAATATCGGGCGTTGTAAAAGTTCGTGTCCAATATTTCTTAGGTAACTTTATACGTGATTTTATTAATTATATTCCACGGAGAAGATTACTCCGGGATTAAACCTGTACAGATAAGCATAAAGGATTTAAGTCCATATTCTTGATTTTTCTGGAGACGAAAAATAAAGTTAAACTAACTAAAAACTATTTAGAAGAATCGATTAGGAAAAAGGGATTATGTTGGTTTATACACTTTATACCATTCAGTGATTGTCAATCTTCATTTAATAAAGGGAAAAAAATGAATTAAATATTTTATACCAAAGATTAATGCTAAATTTCTAATATGAATCTTTTTTTACCAATGGATTTTCTCAAAGACTAAATGGCATGGATTTAAATCCTTTTTACTAATCGATAGAGAATTTTTTTCTGAGTCTGACTATGTACTTAACTCAAAATCGACATTTTTGGACTTAAATCCTTTATACTTATCAGTATAGAAATATCGATAGTTTTTTTTTTTTTTCCTTCCTTCAACATTTAAAGAACTTGAATACACTTAAAAACCCGATTTCTCTGGAATCCTAATAAAAACAGTTTCAACAGATGCAACCCAACCTTTGCCCTAAATTCTGCTTTTCCATATTTTTCTTTGTTTTTTTGCAAAACTCATATTTCATCTCTAAGTTATGACTTGATTCAAGAAAAATTCTTTTTGTTGACCAGAAAGGAAGGAAGTATTGGAAGCATGGTTCAGTGTGTATTATCATAGCCTCCTAAA
Organism: Salticus scenicus; assembly: GCA_963930645.1. Classification (NCBI taxonomy): domain Eukaryota; kingdom Metazoa; phylum Arthropoda; class Arachnida; order Araneae; family Salticidae; genus Salticus; species Salticus scenicus. The sequence continues at coordinate 182,490,916 of OZ005659.1, forward strand.
CTGGATGCCTTCCGCGTGGCTCATGAACTTGGCAACAATTCAGGCGGTAGACAGCGTCACCTGGTACAGACTGCGCGACTTTTTTATTCAACAGCCACCAAAAATTTTAAAAGTGGGGTCTGATATACATAAAAGGTGAATAGAATCGAAGAAACGTCGATTATATATATCATATATCACTTCTTAAAATTATTGGTGACAGTTGAACAAAAAAGTCGCCAGGTGGCGCTGTCTACCGTTTGAACTGTTGACAAGTTTCCGAACCACGCGGAAGGCATCTAGTTTAGGAGGCTATGGTATTATTCTTTCGAAACTCACTGAACCTATATATTGAACTTGTAAATGCCTACAAGTTCTTTAGATATCGGAACACAATGAAATTATCAATATTTAGTCTCTCGGTTACCTTTTTTAGTGGTAATCCATGGATTACGACGACCTAAATCCTGGATAAAGTCAGGGCCCGATCTAGCCAAACTGAGGCCTGGGGCAGATACCTCATCAGAAGGGCCCTTGCAATTATTAATTTAAATTTAAAACAGAAGAAAAAAAAGGGGGGATTTGAAATATTGCTTACATTTGATTTGGGGGCTCTCTACAGCAAGGGGGACCAGGGCAATTGTACTTGTCAACATACTAATTAATATTCCGTAGTATTGTTAGCCCGCCAGTATCTTTTTAGAGCATTTTTCTTCTTACTTAATCGTAGTTGCATTTGGAGAATATTACTCTAAAAATTTACTGGTATGAAAAAAAGGGCAGGACTAACAACGCTATGGAATATAAATTAGGATGTTGGCATTGGTAAGTATGCCCGCATGTCCTTGCTTTAGTTTAGGCTCTGGTATAGATAATCTAGTCTGATATAGCTTATCTAGTGACCTATGCATGGATCAGTGCGGTCACTTTTTTCATACCACTATTTTAATAAAGCAATGTCCGTTATATTCAATCGAAGAAATGCAGTAGTTGTCTTCGATTGAATAATACACATATTGTTCTATAAAAATGGTGGTATGAAAAACAAGAAAGAAAAATCATAAAGTACGCACTAATTAGTAACACTTTCCAACTGTACGCAATTGTTGTATCGAATAACTTTTAGTATTCTTTGCCTACGTTATCACACAACAGACAGAAGGACTGAAAAACATACAGATAGACTAATTGATTTTAAAATTACTCTTAGGCATTTGGGAAAATGTTAAAATAGCTTAACGCAAAAGATAACGCAGTGGTTAGATTACAATTACTGCTTTTAATCTATCTGAATATTTTACTGCAGCCCTGTAAATCTGAAAGTTAATCATACCATATTCTATACAAAACAATATTTTAGAATATTAATAATACATGTAAATGTTTTTATGATTTTTATAGTAGAAAGTTTTTTAAATATAACTTTTAAAAAATTCTGTCCTTAAACGTAATACATTGGCTTTTATTTTTTTATTGTTGTTGTCATTGTCCCTGTAAACAAACTAGTTGTACAGGACCTATTAATGACATTTTAAATAAGGAACATTCCATAGGGAACTTCAGTGTATCATTTTTTTAAAATTCTGAAATATTCACGGATGATAAGAGCCGGAGTCACACTAGAAAGACAGAGGCAAAAATTGAAATCATATTCCCACTAAAATTATAAGAAAGTATTAAAACGCTCATGTAAACAAAAGTGCAGTTCCAGCAAATTTTTATTAATAGCTCTTAAAATAACTGATTATTTTTCTGTGGTCCAGTAAATCTAATGCTAACCATACTATATTACATAGAAGGCACTCTTTGTGCATACGAATAATATATTTCAATTGCATTAAGCTTTGTGGAAAATAAAATTATTAAAATTTGGTTTATAGAAATAACTCTAAAACAACACAATGCTTTGCATACTTTCAAGTGCCCCTGTACACAAACCAGTTAGAAATGTATTCTATTTTACATAGGAAACATCCGATAGGGAATTGAATAACATATTAAAATTTCATTCAAGTTTCTATACACTAAAGGTATTAAAATATGGCAAGAAATTAAAACTTCTTCACACACCATAAATTTTAAATCAGCACAACCGGTTTCGAAAGGACGTAGCCTTTCTACATCAAGTGCAAACACGTGCAACTGCCTTGGAGGCAAAAGCAAGACTGAAAGCAGGACAAAATCCAGAGGGGGAGGAGCAACACAAACAACCAATAGGAAGCAACATGCAGGGCAGGACCAATCAGAGAGGAACACACGTACACACACACCACAAAAAGAGGAGGGAGGAAAGGAGTAAACAATTAACTTTTTTTCAATAATATTAAACTAATAAGTAAATTTAATAAAATTTATCCATTAATTATTATTATTTTTATTTTTATTAGAATTATTTTATTATAACTAATATGATGTTATAAACATAATGACGGAAATTATTTAATTGAATTGAACAAATTTTTCCAGGCTGTAGACAGCAAAGTGGAATCAGATTTTTCATTGACAATTTTATCACGATTAAGGTAAATAGCTAAATTTTCCAAAAAATCCAGTTCGGAAACGCGTTTGGCATGAAAGATAATTTTGGCACTCTTAAAATTAAAACTATGATCAAATTCCCAACTGTGCTTCGCAACACTTTGCGAAGCACAGTTGGGAATTTGATCATTGTTTTGACCATGAACCTGGACGCAGGAATGGCGGGAAGTCACTTTTCAGACAAATCACAATCCTGTTTTCAGCACCAAGATTGACTTATCCGTATTTAACGGCATTATGAATAACGCAGATTGCCAGCTGGGATTCGACATCATCATACTGTCCATCATTTGCAATGATGTTATGGGTTCCCATTGGATACACGTCTCGATTTCTTCATCTTCGTATTCCTGGCACTCTGAACAGCGGCCATTAAATTTCTGATGAGTTAAGGCCCGCCCCTTGTATTCGAGGCCTCTGTAGCACAAAATTTAAGCAAGATAATGCACGACCGCAAGTTGTTTGTATTGTCCGGACCTTCTTTGATACAGAATTTGTTCGACTGTTGCTCTGGCCAGCGCGTTCTCCTGATCTCGCACCAATGAAAATGACTGTTTAATCATTGAAAAGCGACTGCTCTCCCCACCACTCACCAGTAACTTCGATCGATGAATTGTGGCATCGTGTTGAAGCTTCATGAAGTTCTCTACCCGTACATGTCATCCAATCGTTGTTCGATTCAATGCCTAGGCAGATATGTGCTGTTATTGCTCACAGAGGTCACTGCTTTATGTACTGTTTTCTCAGTACATATTACTCAAAATTTCCTGAAATTTTAATCAACTGTTCTTCCTACTATAATGTACGTGTCCAACAAATTTTATTCCGTTATTATCATTCCTTCTTGGTGTTGCATTTTCAATGTCGAGCAGTGTAACTGAATATTTTTGTGTCACCCTGTAAATCTAATGCTAATCATGCTATATTCTATGGAAAGCATTTTCTTTTGTGCTTATAAATAACACATTTCAATTTCGTAAATGTTCGTGCAAAGTAAAGTTATTAAAATTTAGTTTATAGATATGTGTATCATAAAACGCAATGCTTTGAAATACTTTTGTGTGTCCCTGTGCACAAATCAGTGGCGGTATTTACGGCATTTTCAACAGGGAACATCCGATTGTGAACTTGTATAACATATTTCAATTTCATTAAGATTTTTGTACAGTAAGGGTATGGAAATATGGTTTATAGAAATGCCTCTCATAGAACACAATGCTTTGAAATACTTTTGTGTGTCCCTGTACACAAATCAGTGGTGGTATTTACTACATTTTATACAAGAAACTTCCGATAGGAAACTTCCGAACTTTAATAACATATTTCAATTACATTAAGATTTGTGTACAGTAAGGGTATGGAAATATGGTTTATAGAAATGCCTCTCATAGAACACAATGCTTTGAAATATTTTAGGGGGTCCCTGTACACAAACCAGTAGAGGTATAAAATCCATTTTAAACAGGGAACATTCGATAGTGAATTTGTATAACATATTTCAATTTCATTAAGATTTTTGTACAGTAAGGGTATGAAAATATGGTTTATAGAAATGCCTCTCATAGAACACAATGCTTTGAAATACTTTCGGGGGTCCCTGTACACAAACCAGTAGAGGTATAAACTCCATTTTCAATAGGGAACATCCGATAGTGAACGTGAATAACATATATCAGTTTCAAGAAATTCCATAAATATTTACGGGAGTTAGAGTGCAGACAGAACGACGGACAGACAAACAGACAGATAAACCGAAGTCATAAACACTTTTCAACCTTGTTGGAAACTGTTAAAAAGTGACAGTACCTATGCCTGTCTATGAAATACGAACTTTTGCAATTACGCAATATATTACAGTAGCAAAAGCTTTGGGTGCATGGTTGTTAAAATGTAGTAAACCCATGTTTTAGCAATAATTGTTCAGAATGTGTTTAGACAATTTCATACTGTTTAAAATACATAAAAATCAATCTATGATATTAATATTTCTCGTAACCCTGATTGTTAAAGAAAATCAGAAATGAAAAATTTATGGCTCTTTTATTGTTTATGGATAAATTTTATGCTCAATTCATTTTTCAGATTAACTCAATTTTATTATAGTCTGCAGTATATATAAAACTTGTAGATTCTATTTAAAGCCATACAAGAGAATTAAGATTCATTGTCGTTTATGGAAGTCAGCTTTTGACAGTATGTTTTCAAATATAATAAATATATTGCTGCTGTAACCTTTACAGCGGTGGGAAACACAGCAAGAAAAGTGACACAAATCAAAAAAAGTCAATTTTAAGTTTATGTCATTCATAAATTGTGTATGAAGTCTCCTGACGTACACAAAAAGCATCATATCTCTCGATTTTCGATAGACTTACGCATTTTAAGATGCTTTGAACATGATTTGGTCCATTTAGAAAACGTCTGTCTATGTGTTTGACAAAAAGTTTGTGATACTCTTAGATCAAGAACTAATGGGCAGAATTTCTTAAAAATTTGTATTCAATTGTACCCTAACATAAACTAGTGTTTATGAACTTTTTGTACATATTGCCCAACATGTAGTGCTACATACTGCGAAATTTTTCACTTGCGGCAAAGCTACATCTCAGCTTCTATAGCGTATCGTATAATTGAACAAAACTTGATAAATGAGACGGTCATTATAAAAAACTACACTGATTCAACTTGTGGGCATACCTGTCGACAGGTGGTATACGAATGAACCAAACTTGATAAATGAGAAAGTCAATAAACAACAAAACAAACAAACAACAAAAAAAAAAAAACTAAAAGCAGTCTTTGGGGACTGCCGATAGAAGTGAAAACTAAGTTACTTGTGAATTGTATCGTCGAGCTATTAGATTATTATTTTCGAATTATTTTTGGTTTGTAAAGAAGTGTTTATGATCTGTATTATATGATTCGGCACAATATTTGTAGCTACCCAAATTCAATGAACCAAGCCTTATATTAGGTAAAAATATTGTAATATGACTAAAATAATTTTCTTTTTTCTTATTATTTATTTGAAAATTTATATTGAAAGCAAAAAGAAGAATATAACAGTCTGTATAAAAACACGTGCTTGTACTTTGTGAACTATGTACATACTGTGGAAAAAGTACATATATACATAGAGTATATAACTAGAAATAGACAGATGCCAGTAGCCAGTATACTACTCGTATTAGTATACATTATATATATATATATATATATGTGTGTGTGTGTGTGTATATGAGGCATTCCGCGCCGTGCGCTACATATATGGATATATATGTAGAGAGATATACTCTTTGTATCTATATAATGTATACTAATAACGCACGGAGGTATATCTATGTACATATATACACAGTATACATATAGCTCATGGAAAGCGTTCGGTGACGATGGTGCGAGTTCCATGATTTTTGTTCACCCAAAAGTGCTCAACGCGCCTAAAAAAGTTTTTTCCACTTCAAAAAAAAAAAAAAAAAAAAAAAAAAAAAGTGTTAACTTAATTTGATGGTATATAGGCCAAAAGATGTCGCTGCTATTATTCCTCCTTGCAGTTTACCATACAACTATATCTCAGCATCTATAGGATAAAATTGCACTAAATTGCATATATAAAATCTTTGTTGTGAGAAGCTATGATTGCAATTGCGTCTATGTAAACCGGTAGATGACGCCATTGTATAGAATGATATAGAAGAAAATTTTGCCATGTACACCATAACATACTATTTTTTTTTTATTTTGCTGTTCATGTTAAAAATGATCAATTTATTTCGAAATTTTCCTTTTAGTGGATAACAAATAGTAATTTATTTTAACCATTTTTCGGAAAATTACTCAAGTTGAAGTTACTGAGAAATTTTTATTGTAACTGTGCAACTTTGCATCATTAGCTAAAAATTTAGATGAGTTTGAATGAAAGGAAAGGAGAGAGAAAAAAAAAAAAACAGTTATTAAAATAATACACATTTTACTGCATTTACACACTGTAAATAGCTTACAGTTATCAAAATAATAATAACTGTAATAATAATTTCGAAAACTTATTTTGCAGAGTACAATGTAATAGAAATTCTAAAAATGATGCAAATATATTTCCAGGAATGTAAGTAAAATGATAAAAATAAATTTCAAAATAATGTTAGTAATATTTTTATTTGTTATTGTGACATAATAAATATAATTTTTAAATTTAACGGAGATTATTATGAAAATGTATTAGTTTAGATTAAATAGCTTACGCAAGATTTGATTGTCATAATGAAAAGAAAGTTTATACCTATTGTTAGCCAGGAAGAACATTTAGTTTTAAGTAGAAGGTACAGTCGGTAGCAAAATTATCCGAGCACTAGCGAAAATTTCTATGTAAACTAGTATGCTGTGGCCACCACAAGACTTCCTTCTATATTTTCCTATACAAATTCACGCAGTAACAATATTTAAAAAAAAAAAAAAAAAAAAAAAAAAACGATTTTTTTTTTTCAAAGTTTTCTTTCGTTAAAAAAAAAAAAAAAAAAAAAAAAAAAATCGATAACTTTGTTTTAAATTATCACATATTTATAGTTCAACCATTCGTTTTAAAGATATTGACGAGACCTTTCGAAAGATACCCATCTTGAAAATAAATTTACCCCCCCCCCCCCCGAGGGTACTTTCCCCTGGGGGGGGGAAGCGACGACCGAGATTTTTTTCCTAATTAAGTACTACTATTATCAATAATTCGTATTAATTTCACAATCACAGGTTAAGAATAACTCCCATTATGTACATTTATACGAAATTTTGTCCCATACTGCCATGTTAAAAATTTAGAAAAAATACGATTACAGCACCACCTGTTGAGTGATTGATCCCCAAATCTAATCAGCCCCAGTTTATGTCAGGGGCCAACTAAATACCAAGTCTGGTTAAATTTCGTTATTAAAAAAAAAAAAAAAAAAAAAAAAAAAAAAAAAAAAATACGATTTTTTTTCTAAGTTACTTTTTGTTAAAAGTAAAAAAAATCGATAACTTTGTTTTAAATTATCACAGATTTATAGTTCAACCATTCGTTTTAAAGGTATTGACGAGACCTTTCGAAAGATACCCATCTTGAAAATTTACTCCCCCCGAGGGGGGACTTCCCCCCCAGGGGGGTTCACGAGGCTCCTACGCATACAAAAATTTTTCCCCAGTTGACTACCTCTATTATAAATAATTCTTGTAAATTTCATAATGATTACTAAAAAATAATTCTCTTTATGCACATTTATACAAAATTTTGTCCTATAGCACCATGTTAAAAATTTAGAACAAGCGGGATGGCAACGCAACATGTAAGACAATTTTTACCAAAAGTTGATAGGCACTAATATATGTCAAGGTGCAACTACATACTAATTTGTATGAAATTCTGTGCAGTAGTTCCTGAGATACAGTTGCCACAAAATTTTGTTACACACACACACAGACAGACTGACAGACAGACAGGCAGACAGACAGACATTTTCTAAAAAGGGTCAAATCGTGTTCTACAGCTCTCAAAACGTGTAAATCCATCAAAAACCCGAGGTCGAAAATTTTTACGAATCCAATACTTTCTCTATATTACATATAGAAGAAGGTAAAAAGTACACCTAATACAATTTTGTTAAATAAATACTTATCGAATCCTGTTCTTAGTCAAATAATATGATTCGACAAGGATATATTTAACAAAATAGTATTAAGTGTACTTTTTATTTTTATACATAGGAATTTTTGCTAGTGCTCGGATACTTTTGCTGCCGATTGTATTAACAAACAAGAAAGAAAACTCATTCTGTTCGCATACATTATAAACACTTCTGAACTTGTACACTGTTAAAAGTGAAGGATAAAAAATGAATAAATGAATATCCTCATTTCAAAATGAATAATTTTGTTTCAAAAAAGAAACTAATGTTCACATTAGAGATACATTATTCTGAAAAATAAAATTTACACGTGTAATATTCCTTGAGATAGGAGCTTTTTTAAGTAAATATTATTTTACTGCGTATGCGCGAAAGATAGAAAAATGCTTATTGCGTTGATTGAAAGCTAAATTGTATATTGAGCAACTTTTGTCAGAAGTTCATTTGAATAGAGTAAAAATTAACCTTCCTACCCTGTTGACAAAATTTTACGTTTTACCTGTATGGGTCGAATCGACCCACTTTGTATAGATTGAATTTAGGTCTTACGAAAGAATTTCTATGGAGCTCATTTTACATCTACGTTTCCGACAACTATCGCCATCTATTAACTATTCCTGGAAATGATGTCTACTCAAAAGAAAAAATTGGTCTTTTAAGCATTTCTATGCATGTTAATACACGTTTCTATGCACGTTTTACCTGTATGGATCGAATCGACCGACCCACTTTCTATTGATTGAATTTAGGTCTTACGAAAGAATTTCTATGGAGCTCATTTTACATCTACGTTTCCGACAACTATCACCATCTATTGACTATTCCTGGAAATGATGTCTACTCAAAAGAAAAAATTGGTCTTTTAAGCATTTCTATGCATGTTAATACACGTTTCTATGCACGTTTTATCTGTATGGGTCGAATCGACCCACTTTGTATTGATTGAATTTAGGTCTTAAGAAAGAATTTCTATGGAGCTCATTTTACATCTACGTTTCCGACAACTATCACCATCTATTGACTATTCCTGAAAATGAAGTCTACTCAAAAGAAAAAATTGCTGTTTTAAGCATTTCTATGCATGTTAATAATGTGGGTCAAATCGACCCAGACAGGTAATATGTCACATATTTTTTTGGGGAGGTTTAAAACAAACCAATGACTCTGAAAACATCATATATTAAACGAATGCATATTTTTGAGGCATAGATACTCGTAAAGTTTGAACAATCAAAATTAAAATCTGTAGAAGATATCGAAAGATCAATTTTAAAAATGGGTCGAATCGACCCATACAGGGTAGAAAAGTTAAGCAAATGGTTGGCAAAAGTATTACCTACATTTTAGAAAATTTCCGGAATTGAAATTTCATAAAAGGTTTTTCACATGACGCGTGTTTAATTTGAAGATCCAATTATTTCACGTTGCAGTTGCAAAAGTTCTTTTTTGTGAAAAATGAAAAACCCCTTATGAACTCACAAATCTTAGTAAATAAATAAAAATATGTTAAAGTTACAAGTTTATAAGTATTTTTCATTAAAAAAAAAAAAAAAAAAAAAACTTTTGCATTGTGGTTGAAATTATTGAATCTTAAAATTAAATGCGCAGTATGTGAAAAATCCTTTATGAAATTTCAACTGTGGAAAATATCTATAATCTAGCTCGTTCTCTTGCCGAAAATTTGCGTAATTTTTACTTTATTCAAATGAGCTTTTCGTAAAAAGTTGCTCAATATAATTAGCTTTCAACCTATGCAATGAAATTTTTTCTATCTTTCGCGCATGCACAGTAAAATAATATTTACAAAAAAAAAATGCTCATACCTCGACGAATATTACATGTGTGAATTGTATGCTTCAGAATAATGTTTCTCTAATGTTTTGTCAATTTTTCTGCAAGTTTTGTAAAATTTTATAGAAATCCGTTCTAGTTATAAGCAAAAAACTTGTAAACAAAATTAGCAATTTTTGAAAAAAAAAAAAAAAAAAAAAAAAAAAAATCTGGTTAAATAATAGCGCAATTCCCGCACCAAGACATACATATATTGTACATATGTGCAATAACGTATTAAAGTTATAAGTCATTTGGAGCTTTTTATGATACAGGGTGATCCAAAGTATTTTCGTTTTTCTTTAATTTGTGATTGGTCCTCTCTGATGGCACTCTGGACTAAATTGATAGGGGCAACAATGAGTTTTCAATTTTCTTTGCTTGTGTGAAGTTCCAGTCCATTTCGTCTAGTAATTTTTTTTTTTTTTTAGAAAATCGAAAAAAATGACAAAAAAAAATCTAATAACTTGAACACCTACTGTATATTAATTTCATTATGTTGCGTGACGCATATAAATAATGAAATATGGGGTTAAAAAATACTTCTCAAAGACCACATTGCAGCGGAAATCTTTTGTGAGACCCGTACACAAACTAGCTACACTATTCATACCATTTCCTGCCAAAATCATACCATATTATTAGCATATATTAGTTTTAAGACATTCCGAAAATATTTACAGAAATTAGAAGAGTGACAGTCGGACAGACAGGCAGATAAATGAATCGAAGTCATAATTACTTTAATTTTTGTTGGGAAGTGTTAAAAACATGCAAGCTAACTGAAAATGCATTTCCAGCAATTTCCATTTCTTTCCTGTACTCTCTAATGTATATGAGTACTTTTGTATACTTTGTTAATCAAGCTTATAAATAACATGCTTTTGTGCTTACGAATAATATGTGTTAATAATTTTGTGCAGTGCAAATGCATTAAAATGTGTTTAAAATCAATATTTCTCGTAGAATGTAATGCTTTGAAAATCTTTTAGATAACTTTGTACACAAATTAGTGGTATTATTTACACAAATTTTAATAGAGAACATGTCCTACTCAACTTGAATAAATCGTTTTCAAGGTGTTCTGAAAATATTTAGTTCTAAAAATCGTTTCCAAGGCGTTCTGCAAGTTCCAGTGCGGACAGACAGACAGGCTGATATAAGAGGCACAGACAGACAAACTGAAGTGATAAACATTGTTCAACTTTTAATAACAGGAGACTTTGCGTTGGAATATTAAAACCCGAATAAACTATTACGTCAGAAACGCCAAAAAAGAATATTTGAGATGCATACAGCTGTTTCGGTAACCTTAAGCGTACCGTCTTCAGTGCAAAAAAAAATCTGAATCTGGAGAAGTGCTCGTATATATAGTAGAGGGACCGAATTTAGTTCAACCAGTAGGATTACGGGAAAGGTGGGGAGAGTGACCAATAGGAATTTAGGAATGTTAGCTGTGTAAACAGTAGAAAAATCATCATCATCATCACGTTGCTTTAGGGAGTTCCTACGACGGTCAAAACCGTCGCCTACCTCCACATGAGAAGGAGAAGAACAATGGAGCTGAAGTGCATAATCAAATACATCGGAAGATTGAACTTGGGGAGTTCAAAGAACTCGGGCGTAATGATTAGATGACAGAATATGTCTGTGGACAGAGGCGTGAGACTTCGAGGAGTAGAGGAGAAAAGGAATGGAATTTGTACAAAACATATTCTGGCAAACCAACAAAAATCCTAACACATTTATTTATTTTTTTTTAATTAATACAAGAATCAAAAGCCTAACGAGACTGTTAGGCAGTCTATAACAGAGATAATAACCAAATAAAATAAAACAAGAAATTTATTTACAAGCTATATACAATAGAAAAATTAAGAAAATATGGACTGAATGTAAAACTTCCAACAATCAGACAAATAGGGAACATCGAAATCAAAAACCTTGTAAATTGTGATTTCGCTGTTCCCTATTTTTCTGATTGTTGGAAATTTTACATTCAGTCCACATTTTCTTAATTTTTCTACTGTTTACACAGCTAACATTCCCAAATTCCTATTCGCCACTCTCCCCACCTTTTCCGTAATCCTATTGGTTGAACTAAATTCGGTCCCTCTCCTATATATACGAGCACTTCTCCAGATTCAGAATTTTTTTTTGAACTGATGACGGTACGCTTAAGGCTACCGAAACAGCTGTATGCATCTCAAATATTTTTCTTTGGCGTTTCTGACGTAGTAGTTTATTCGGGTTTTAATTGTTCAACTTTGTTAAAAAGAGTTATAAAAAAATAAAATAAATAAATAAATAAATAAATAAAATAAGAGCCATAATGAAAAATAAATAAAGAAATAAAAGCATTTGAATTTATGAAGTCGTAGGCGTACGGAAGGAAGGTATAGGAGAAAGGCGAGTTTTTTTTTTTCCTGACATAAAGGTGAAAATATTTATTTATATGCATTTACACAAAGACAAGCATGGTAACCGAAAATGTATAATTTTCGATTTTTACATGTGTATTTCCAGATTTATTTTTTCTTACCAGTTCAAATTACTAAACATAGGTTTACATGATACTTAAAACATATGGCTTCATCTTTTACATCATGATATTTATATATTGTGAAGTCCAAATGTCTCTTTCGTAATCCTTTAATTCAAATTTTATAACTACGTGTCTACTTATTTATTTATCTCTCTATATAAATTTCTTGTCACGTAGTTGAATTTTACATATTTAATTTATTATTATTATTATTTTCTCCTGACGCATTAAAATTCGCAAGTATAAATTGTTTTGTGTTATTTAAGCTTGTCTATACTAGACGCCTTCCGCGTGGCTCGGAAACTTGGCGGTAGACAGCGCCACCTGGTAAAGATTTTGCGAATTTTTATTCAACAGCCACCAAAAAATTTTTAAAACTGGGATTTGATATACATAAAAGGCGAATAGAATCGAAAAAACGTCGATTATATATATCATATATCACTTCTTAAAATTATTGGTGACAGTTGAATAAGAAAGTCGCGCAATGTGTGCCAGGTGGCGCTGTCTACCACTTGAACTGTTGCCAAGTTTCCGAGCCACGCGGAAGGCATCTAGTTTAGGAGGCTATGATTTAAGCTTAGTTTTATGAATGAATAAATTTTGGTTAATCCAGTTTTGTTTCTGCGATGATAACTACTATTATACACTATATTGAAATACATTTTAAAAATAAATCTCTGTAAATGGATCAGTGGAATTTGTATGTCTAATCTATCGACTCAACCAATGAACGAACCTTCCAAAACCATGGATAAAATTTTATTTTCTTTATCTCAATACATTGTGATTGTGATGTAAATTTTTCCAATAATTTTTCCTTTTTTTTTTTTTTACATTATTTTATTCTATTGAAAAGCATTCATGAAAACTCTGGATAAAATTTAACTTTATTCCAATACATTTTCACTTTCTTCTATATGTAATACTAGCAGGCTACGCCCGCTTCGCTGGTCACTATTTTTAAAGGAATCACAATAATTAATGAATTCTCAAAATTGAATTAATTTTTTATCATGTTGTTAAAAAGAGAAAAAAAAAAAATTCTGATCGGGAAAAATGTCGCACCGGGTCCCCACTGCCTTCGGCAGCGTAGACTCGTACGCTGCGCACCCGTATCCCTTCACCAACCTTATGACTTCTCAAAATTCTATGTTATTACTCATAAACTTTCATTCTTAAGAAAAGGAATTAAAAAAATATATCATTTATTATCGTGTAAAAACTAACACCGGGACCGCACTACCTTAGGCAGCGCAGATCCATGCGCGCTGCGCGCGCACGTGTGAGGATAACGTGAGATGTGCACGTATATTCCTTCTCAACTCAAACTTTTATTATTAAGAAGATAACATTTAAAAAAAAAAATTATCATCGGGTATAAACTCGCACCGGATCCCAAACGAATGCGCGCTGCGCGCGCACGTGTTAAGATAACGTGAGCTGCGCGCACATATTCTGAAATCAAACTTTTATTCTTAAGAAAAGAAAATTTTAAAAATCATTTCGCATCAGGTAAAAAGTCGCACCGTGTCCCCACTGCCTTCGGCAGCGCAGTCTCGTACTCGCTGCGCGCGCCTATTCCTTCCCCACTCTTCCAGCCCCTCCTAATTAACCTACGTATACCAATTTTGAACGGTCTAACTCAATTAGCTGAGATGCAAAAGAAAACCTAATCAGGACACCTTAAAATTGTAAATCAGGTGAAATCTCGAATTCCACTTTCGATAATATAAAAGAACTTTAAAATATCTTTCGAATGGTGTATTAGAAATAATTTAATCATAATTAGAATTTGAAATATTGAAATTAAAAAATATTACAGCGCCATCTGGCGGTAGAAATTTCTGTACTATATTTTTCAATTCCAGATCAACAAACTTTCAAATGGTGTATCACTTATGAAATTATTTTAATTAGTAGCTGAGATACAAAAGATAACCGATTCAGGAAAACTCAAAACGTGTAAATCAGGTGAACTCTCGAATCCCACTTTCGATAATATAAAAGTACACTAAAATATCTTTCGAATGATGTATTAAATATAATTTAATCATAATTAGAATTTGAAATATTGAAAAAAAAAAAAAAAAACAGCGCCATCTGGCGGTAGAAATTTTTGTAATCTACTGTTCAATTCCAAATCAACAAAGCTTTCAAATGATGTATTACTTATGAAATTATTTTAATTAGTAGCTGAGATACAAAAGAAAACCTAATCAGGAAACCTCAAAACGTGTAAATCGGGTGAGATCTCGAATTGAAATTATTTTAATTAGTAGCTGAGATACAAAAGATAACCGATTCAGGAAACCTCAAAACGTGTAAATCAGGTGAAATCTCGAAACCCACTTTTGATAATATAAAAGTACTCTAAAATATCTTTCGAATGATGCATTAAAAATAATTTAATCATGATTAGAATTTGAAATATTGAAATTTTAAAATATTACAACGCCATATGGCGGCAGAAATTTCTGTAATCTACTGTTCGATTCCAAATCAACAAAGCTTTCAAATGATGTATTACTTATGAAATTATTTTAATTAGTAGCTAAGATACAAAAGAAAACCGATTCAGGAGACCTCAAAAGGTGTAAATCAGGTGAAATCTCGACTCCCACTGTCGATAGTATAAAAGTACTTTAAAATATCTTTCGAATGATGTATTAAAAATAATTTAATCATATTCAGAATTTGAAATATTGAAATTAAAAAATATTACAGCGCCGTCTGGCGGTAGAAAATTCTGTAATCTACTGTTCAATTCTAAATCAGCAAAGCTTTCAAATAATGTATTACTTATAAAATTATTTTAATTAGTAGCTGAGATACAAAAGAAAACCTAATCAGGACACCTTAAAACGTGTAAATCACGTGAAATCCCGAATTCCATTACTTATGATAGTCGGTTAATGGAAGGTGACAGAAATTTGTGGCGTCTACTCTTGAAATTCAATTCAAATGAGTTTCAAAATGACATATTACTTTTGAAATTAAGCTAATTAGAAGCTGAGATACAAAAATGTTATAAACACTATTATAAAACGATTTATGTCTGACTTTTTCGTGGTTTTCTCCGAAACTTGCGTAATTCCGGGCTAAATACTGTTAAAAATCCATAGTATGAAATGTGAAAGGAGTATCAGAATTCGAAACTCTGCAAAATATAAAAGAATAATGGCATTCTGGGTTTTCCATTGTTTTCTCCGAAACAACCGTTTCTTTTCTACGTTTTTGCCCCTCCCCTCCTTTCCGCCCCTTCTAATAATTTTACACTTGAAAATATCCGCAATCGATTTATCTTTCCTTGAAACCTAATAATAACAACTCAAACGCTGTAACCCCCCCTTTTTTGTTTTTTGGCCGTTCGCTCCCCCTCAAGCCCTTCCTAATAATTCTACACCTTCAAAAATATTCAGAATCGAATTATCGGGCGTTAAAACCAAATATATTACGAAATTTCAACGGCATATCTCAATTTAAAATAGTGCAAAATATAATACAAAATTTAATCTCATTTTTTTGTTTATCCAGATATTTTCATGAAAATTGAACAGTAGCTTTATAATATGCTGTCTAGGCCGAATATTAATTCAAATGTAACGTGAATTAAAATTTGAAAAAAATTGAAAATTGCAATTTTTCTCCGCACTACAAAACACGTGACATCTTGATCGGTTACAATCATTTCCTTTTTCATGGCAGACGATAGTCTGGCATTTGAAATGATGTTGCCACAGAAAATTCATACTTTAGTTAATTTAAAAAAATCTAATTGTTGTACCGATAAGCCGCTTGCACACTTAGATTCAGAAAAAATTCCCCTTTCATTTGGTACAGAAATCGTAACGATCGGACAAATATTTCTAATTTATTTTCCACTTTTTCTGCTTTTAACTCCGTTAAAATATCTTTTTTTATGCAATGGCGGTGAATTCTCAGTCATTGAGATCGCTTTCTGATTAGATATGAGTGGACATTTTAATTAATATCTCCACAACTAATTAAAAATTTTAAATTCTGTTTCGAGGAAGACCTCGGAAAGGCTCCAGAGCATCCGTATGTCAATTCTTGTACTTCTGCGTTCAATAGGGGCTGAACGTATAAAAGAACAGTCAGACAGACAGACAGACAAACATTTCCATTTATTATTATAGATAGAGAAAGTATTAGATTCGTAAAAATTTCCGACCTTCGTTTTTTGATGGATTTACACGTTTTAGGATGTCCTGAACACGAATTGATACTTTTTGGAACATGTCTGTCTGTGTGTGTTTGTGTGTGTGTTTGTCTGTCTGTCTGTGTGTATCACGATTTTTGTGAACGCTGTATCTTACGAACCAATGAATGAAATTTAACCAAGCATGGTATTTAGTTGCCCCCTGACATAAACTGGTGCCGATTACATTTGGGGATCAATCGCTCAACAGGTGGCGCTATGATCGCATTTTTTCTAAATTTTTAACATGGCAGTATAGGACAAAATTTCGTATAAATGTACATAATGAGAGTTATTTTTAACCTGTGATTGTAAAATTAATATGAATTATTGATAATAGTAGTAGTTAACTAGGAAAAAAATTCTGTGCATGGGGGGGGGGGTAAATTTTCAAAATGGGTATATTTCGAAAGGTCTCGTCAACACCTTTAAAACGAATGGTTGAACTATAAATCTGTGATAATTTAAAACAAAGTTATCGATTTTTTTTTTTTTTTTACTTTTAATAAAAAAAAAAAAAATTAGAAAAAATCGTTTTTTTTTTTTTTTTTTTTTTTTTTTTTTTAATATTGTTACCAGTGTTGTGCACGAACGCGTTCATTTGAACGCGTTCATGAGCGTAGCTCAAAAATTTTGAGTTTTGAGTTAAACTTCGCTCGTTTTTTAAATTATGAACTTGAGTTGAGCGAAACTCGTTTTTTTCACGAACTTGAGCGTGAAAAAGCAATTCAAACTCAAACTCATATTAAATATTTCTGTCTGAAATATAAAAAAGGAAAGTATGAAGAAGAAAAGGACAGAAAAGAGAACAAGTGCAAAATGGATCCCGGAAAAAAGGGCACTTGGAAAAAAAAGGCACTCATAAAAAGGGCACCCGGAAAAAAGGGCACAGGGAAAAAAAGGCACTCATAAAAAGGGCACCCGGAAAAAAGGGCACCCGGAAAAAAGGGCACAGGGAAAAAGGGCATTTTTGCAATTTGCAAATCGCAAAAATAATAAACATCAAAGAATAAATTTAAAGAATTATTTCATAATACATTTTTAAAAATTTCAATCAATTAAATTGTTACCATTTTCACTTAGTATATGCCTGGGAAAAGGGAGCGGGTGTCTAGGAGCAGATTGAAAGAGAATAATTAACTTTATATCACCTTGTTACTTATTTTAATGAAAAAGTGCATCTGCATATAAATTTATATGGAAATTCGTGCAGTAGTTCCTGAAATTTAGTGTTCCCTGAAATTGAAGAAATCGCGGTACAGCAGTGCCACCTGTTAAGTAATGAACACCAAAAGTTAACAGGCACTAATCTGGATCAAAATGCATCCGCATATAAGTTTATATGCAATTTCGTGCAGCAATTCCTGAGATATAGCCTTCCATGAAAATGTGGGAATCGCGGTCTAGTTGAGCCACCTGTTGAGAAATTGGTACCAAAATTTGGTAGGCTCTAATTTTGGTCAAGGTACATCTGCATATAAATTTACATGCAATTCTGTGCTGTAGTTCCTGAGATACAGCCCCCAAAAATTTTTGTCTCACACACACATAAACAGACATTTTCTAAAAATTGTCAAATCGTGTTCTGGATCTCTCAAAGCGTGTAAATCCATCGAAAACGGCAAGTCAAAAATTTTTACGAATCCAATACTTTCTTTTATTGAATATAGAAGAAAGTAAAAAAAGGGGAGGGGGAAAGAAATACAAAATTAGAATTTGTAAATTCATTATGGATTTTGACGGAAAAGTGTTTAAGAAGTTTGCCAAAGGTTTGAAATTTACCAAATCTACCAGTTTGTTTTAACATTGTGTGTGTAGGGATTGCGGGGGGGGGGGGGGGGGGGGGATAAGTGTTCCCTCTTACCTCCCGTTTGCAAGCGTTCATAAAAAACGATGTGTTCGCCTTTATCTGCATTTTCCAAAAATTCAAAGAAATCGCCTTAAACCAATAAATATGAAATAATCTCTTCTTTCAAAAAATGAGCGATCTTTTTGTATAAGTTTCGTCTAGAATATACTACACATTAAAAATAGTATTAGTCTCTCTCTCTCTCTCTCTCACTTTTTTAATAGTTTTTAAGAATTATTCAATTTCTTCAGAAACATTAGCGAGAAAAAATGCGTAGTTTTGTAAACTTCTCAACTCTTCGTGGAATTACTTGGTATCAAAATTTGAACATATTTATATGAAATTAATTTAAAAGGATTTTAGAGAACTATCTAATAGTTTCAAATGCACGATTTTCTCACTCATGAACTTAATCTCTGCTATTATAAATAGCATGTATACTTAAATTTTACTATAGCTTGAAAAATATTTTAGATGATTATTTTAATTTGTATCAAAATTATATAAACAAAACTTCTTAGTTCAAACCATTTTTAATTTTAGAATGTATATTCAAGAAATATCAATTGGAAATGATCTAAAAGAGTTATATCTTGAACCTCAAATTAACAGCAATTTTACAATCAATTTTGAACAATAAAAAAATACAATTAAAATTTTAGAGCTTTTTTTTTTCTTCAACCCAAATATTAAATTATAGGGATGTGACTGACAAGTAAACAAACAAATAAATAAATATATGTTGAAACTTTATGTGTGTGTGTGGGGGGGGGGGGTCATAAAATAAAATACCAGAATTTGGATGGCGAAAGTATCATTACAGAAATTATTTTATCTTTAAGAAATTTTATCTTATTTTTAATCAATTAAGAAAAAAAAAATCACTAACTTGACCATTTAAAAGCTTTAATTATGTAAACAGTATATACATAATAAAATTCTGTCTTTGATTTATAAAGCTGAAACTTTATTAAATGTAGGGGAGCACGGGGCACACTGGACCACCCCTATTTAAATCTATTAATATTCAACACTTTTACTTCATATGGATACTCATGTATGGCAGCATGGTACTAGTAACTAGTTGTATCTATGCAGCCAAAAAAACCACATAGGAAATAGTAAGGTAACCATTTTGAGCATATTTTTTGTTTTGAACTGTTCAAAGTAATTTTTCCACATTGAAGGATTTTAAAATTTCATAAAGATTGAACTAGCAACTATAAATACTATATAGCTGTTAAAGGCAAGATATTGCTGTTTTTAAATTTCTAAAAATTATTAGCATATTTGTAGTCTGTATATTATTTTATTATTATTACAATCTGTCTTACTCTGGCACGGGGCACAGCGGACCACCTTCCAATGTGCATAAAAATATAAATTAGTTTATTACTTATATTAGTTTTAGTTAAATTTATAGATGCAAATATAATGTAAAGTATTAATGTCTCAAAATAATAATATCTTAATGTTATGATAAAATAAATAAAAAAAAATTATAAATTTCTGAAAAGAATAAATATTTGAATAGTAATATAATAATTATTGATATCTAAATTTAATAACTATTTGAATTATATAGCATTAATAAAAGGGAAAATATCTAATTTAATAAATAGTAGAAAAATTTATTATTATTGTTAGTTTTAGAGATCATATGTGAAAAGCAAAATAAGTAGCTTAATACATTTTAGTTGAATTTATTCTACAAATATAATGTAAATTAATTATACCTCAAAATAATAATTAAAAATAATAATAATAATAAATATTTGAATAGTAGTATAATATCTTTTAATATTTGAATTAAAAAAATATATCTGATTTATAAAATATTAATAAAAGAATTAAAAAAAAACAATTATCTATTTCAACTTAATAAATTTTCTTAGTGGGATTTGATTTCTCATTCGTTTATTTTAATTTTTTTTTTTTTTTTTTCATGAAAATGCCTGAATTATATTTTTTAGACTAGAATAGTATGAGAAATTAATTTTAGAGAAAAAAAGAAAGTAATTTATAATAATTTAATATAAGCAAAGGAGGCTGGTCCACTGTACCGCGGTCATGGGGCACAGTGGTCCACTTTGTAAGTGCTCACAATTTTTTTTTTTTTTTTTTTCATTCATAATTTATTGGAAATATTATTACAAAAAAAATAAATTAAGAAAGGTCAAGAAGAGCTTAGAGATTGTTTGCTGTTTTCTTTTTCTTTTTTTTTTTTCAAGTACATTGCTTTTCTGTTTTTTGTGGAAAAAAAAATTGTAAAAGTGGTTCACTGTGTCCCGGTCTCCCCTATATTACAGAACTTAAAATAAATATTAATAAAGCTTAAATCAGTTAAAAATAAATAAATAATAATAATAATAAATAAATAAATAAATAAATAAAAACTCATCATTTTTCATAGTAATATATAATTGATAAATCTGAGACATGTTTATAAAATTTCTTGGAAACATTGTGAATAAATACATTTTATTTTAAATAGCAGTTCAGTGGTAAGTTTCCTTTTCAGTAACTCTGTTGACCATTTTTGAAGAGAGGGATTTCTTTCGTGTTTTCTAAAAATAATTAGTAAGAGTAGCGCAAATATTCTTTGAGTAACCTAGTCTTTCGTCTCCGACAAAACATGTACGCGGCGACATTGTATTGGATTCAAAAGAAAAAAGCGTGAGAATCTACTATAAAATACTAGAACATTACATAGCTTTGCGCGGGTCCAAGACCACCCAGACAGAGCCACAGGAGATGTACTACACCCCACAGCCCTGAGGCAGTGTGGCCGCCCACTCATAAAAGTACTGGACATTTCCTTTCGCTGATAAAGACCGATACTAATCAGAGTCAGAGAAAGGATCTGCTTTCACAGGACTATTGCCTAGTCACATGTCCACAGAGTCCCTTTTTTTCTTTAAAAATAATGAGATTCCTGTTATTTGCGAAAGTAATTCTTTAATTGATGAAAATAATCTTTATTTTATAACTTTTGCATTGAAATATAGCATCTTTAAAAATTAAAACCTTTAGACGAGGATTACAGGTTTAACACATATTACACATAGATTAAACAGAATAATAGTATAGTTTTAAATGTCTATTTATATTTTTAATACTAAAAATGAAAATGCATTCAAATTATTGAAATAATTTCATGTCGGAGATGTAGATTTTATATCAATGGTTATTTTATTTTCAACACTTTCTGGAAAATGCAAATAATAATAATAATAATAATAATAATAATAAAAACTAGTTGGCATAGGTGGACTCTGCTCAGTTCCCCATCATATATTTATGTTCTCATAAATTTCTAGTGCGAGACATATTATAATCATGTTAAAAGAAATGAATTTGACCAAAGCTTGATTCAGTAACAGAATGAAATCCCCGCCTAATAGGCTATCCACCGTTCACTTCGATATATTTATCTTATTCTAATCTATTAATTTATTTAATGAGGGTCAGTTCCATTGTTTAGTTTTCACGCTACTATTTCCAATGCAATAATCCTCAAAATTCATATTTATAAGAAAAATTTACAATAAAATCGTAAATTACGAATAATTTACGAAATTTTCTTATTAGAATATTTGTATTCAAACATGTTCAAACAAATATCATAAATGTAATTTTGAAGTTGATGTTCAATTTTTCCTTATTCTGACATGTTAAGTAAATCGTAAATTCCAAATAACTTACGAATTTTTTAAATTGTAAAAACCATAATCTATGATATTCATGCCAGTATCCTAAATAATATTTAGAAAGTGGTTTGACATCTTTATGATGAAAATATCCCTCAAGATTGACGTTTATGTGAAATTTTGCTCTATTTTGCCATGTTAAGAAATTCGTAAATTTTCAATAACTTACGATTTTTTTTAAATTGGAAAAGCCATAGTCTATGATATTCATGCCAGTATCCTAAATAATATTTGGAAAGTAGTTTGACATCTTTACGATGAAAATATCTCTCAAAATTGACGTTTATGTGAAATTTTGCCCTATACTGCCAAGTTAAGAAATTCGTAAACTTCTAATAACTTGCGAAATTTTCAAAGTAGCATATTTATAGTTACTAATGTTCATTCCGGCATCAAAACTGATATTTTAAAACTGGTCTGACATTTTTACAGTAAAAAGTTTCCATTTAATGCACGTTTAAGTGAATTTTTGTCCTATTCTCCTCCCATGTTAAGAAAATCGTAAATTTCTAATAACTTACGAAGTTTTTTAATTCGAATGCTGCAAATGAATAGGGTTCTTACCAGTGTCGGAAGTAATATTTTAAAACTGATTTGACCTCTCTGCGACAATTTGTTCTTGAGATAGCGTGTACACAGACAAACAAACTAACGGACTAACACACTAACACACACCCTACAGACAGACACCATACAAATTTTGTCATTTTCGGATTCCTCACACCTGAAAACGTGTAAAAAAGTAAAAAAACCTAGGTCGAAAATTTTCACGATTACCTAAGTTCCCCATACCTATAGTATGATGTGGAACTAAAAAAAAATAAATAAATAAATAAATAAATAAATAAATGAAATAAAAAATAAGAAAAAAATAGATGAAAATAAAAAAAAATAATCCTCCTTGTTACAATAAGTTATTTATAATGTAATTTAAATTGTCTTAATGTTTCTTTTTCTTTTTTTTTTCTTCTAAAATGAATATATATATCCACGAATACATCCACAAAAATTCAAATATACGTGTACTAAATTAAAGATTATTTTTCTTTTTTTAAATGTACAGCTAGTTTTAAAATACCATTTATGATAATGGCAAACATGATTTAATATTATACTTTTAAATTTTTATTTATAATTAAAGGTTTTCTTAAAACTTTTCTTAAATCACTCTTAGAATTTCCATAATTTTTTATAATACGAGGAATTTCGCATAATTTTCTGTTATTGAAATAGCATGGATTTGATTGCATGAAAACTGAAATGCAAAATTGACAACAGTATAATATCGTGGAAAACTGGGGCACAAAAAAAATTCTGTAGCAAGGAAAAGGGTAGCCTACTGGATAGGGCATTTAAGTCTTCAATAGTACCAGGTGACCAGCGGAATTTATATTTCTCCTTATGAAAGGACTGGCTTAGAGTCCTGCGTGGTTCAAGTAAACTTGACTCGCAGCCGACCCGACCTGCAAAATGACTTTTGACCTTCAACCCGAAATGAATCTGCAGCTTCTGACCCACCATATTGTTAAAATTGTGTTAGATAATAAGCTAAATAAAAGTGATTTTACACAAACTACAATTATATTATTGAAGAAATCTTTCAGAAAATTCAATATTGCATAAAAATATTACAACAATGTATTAAAATTTATATTTAAAAAATCCACTGTTCCAAGTATTTTGACAGTAAAATAAGGAAGCAAATATAGGTTGAATAAAAAAAAAAAAGTTTTCCATATTTTAAACGTTAAGTATTAATATTTAGGTAAATGTAGTTAAATTCGTGTTATCAGTCATGTCTTTAAATTACTAGGAAGGAAGGCAATGTCATCCAATCTCTTCATTTAAAAGTTTAGATTCATAAGTGAAGCATAAAACAATCTTCGAAGAAAACATTTTGAGAATAAATATTATTGCAAATTTTACCTGCACCTGACCAGCAAAGCAGGTAATAAGCGATTATACCCGACCCGAACCGTTTCTCTCTTGTGAGAAATGCGTTCTTTCTTGTGATTAAAAGGGTAGAAAGTATTGCTACCAAGAATATAAAAAAAATTCACAGAGGAATAAAATCCATATGAGTTTGAGTTGCTTTTCCCGCTGAAATTCATGAGAAAATGAACTTTGCCTAGCTCAAATTTACAATCTAAAGAACGAGCGAAATTCAGCTCAAAACTGAAAAAGTTTTAATTAAACTCATGAACGCGGTCCTGCACAATACTGATTTAAAACAACGGAACCTCTAAATGATAGAATTTGTCTCTTATTAATAAGTTCTCATGCGCATAAACTAACGTATTGAAATTTTGAGAATAAAAAACCATGCAAAAACAGTGGGAACACTATTTAGAAGTGTTTGCTAAATAAATTTTTACTACAATTAAATTAATAAGTTATAATTAAGAATTGTCAGTTAATAAGTTTAATTAAGCATAAAATTAAAAATAATTTTCATGGTAATTGGTAATTTTAGAAAAAAAAAAGGAAATTACCTATGAAAGTGTTCAAAGAAGATAAGATCTATTTAAAAAAAAAAAAAAAAAAAAATGTACGTAAAAATGAACTTTTAGTGAACTTCGCTCGTTTTCAAAAATGAACTTGAACTGAACGCGTTCATTTCTTTCAGACATGAGTTTGAGCGCGAACTAACTCGTTTTTTACACGATGAACTTGAGTTTGAACTAGTTCGTTTTTTTCGTGAACTTGCACAACACTGATTGTTACTGAGTGAATTTGTATAGGAAAATATAGAAGAAAGTCTTGTGGTGGCCATAACATACTAGTTTAGTTATGACATTTTTTTCAGCATTAGTTTCTAGATGTTTGGGCATTTATAATAAAGAAGATTCGGTTGAAGTGCACGCATGAAAACCATGGATAAAATTTACCTTCTTTATTCCAAGTACAATTTTTTAGCTATAATATCATTTTTAGCGTTAGTTTCGGGAATCTTGGTCTTTTATTATAAAAAAGATTATACGTTTGGAAAGATGAAAATTCTACGTAAAATTAAAATAATCATATTCATTACATGAAACTAATCATTACTCTCCATCAAATTGATCATTCTGTTCTCTTCCTTTTATATTTTTAGGCAATCCTTGGAAATGTGATTGCAAGCTGATGTGGATTTTAGCTTCTACGAAGAAACGTACGAACATGGGAAAGTGTGATTCTCCAGATTCTTTGGCTGGAAAGAAAATCAGAGATTTGCCCTCATTGTTGGATTGTTAAACATTTTTCCACACAAAAAAATTATGTAAATTTCATTTGTATAAAACTTGATGTAATATTCTAGCATTTGAAAATAGGTATAACACTTTGTAATTAATAGCTATAATATTGTATAGTCTTCTGAAAACATGTAAAATTGTAAGTACTATTAATATAACAATAGATAAATTATGTAATTTATATCTTTTTACTTCCCTTGTAATATTACTTAAAATATATACGTTTACTTAAAATTCAAATAAATAAAACTTAAACGTATTAAAAGTGATATTTGTGTGTTAAAGAGCTATTTGTAAAGTCTAAGAGAAAATATCTGTAGGTTTTCAGAATTGTATATAATTTGTAAGAAAAGTACGCATTCTTAAAATAATAATAATAATAATAATCTATAAATGCATATATTTTTTATTTATTTATTATTATTATTATTATTTTTGAAAAAAAAAATGTACGATTCAATAATTGTATACGACGCAATATTATTATTATTATTATTATTTTTTAGTACGACAGGACTATTGTTTTCGGTCATACATTTCACTTCGTCATCCTGTACTGCGTTTCATCATGGATATATCTGATCTTTCGCTATACAAAGCTGCATTTTTCCACTGATTTATACGAAAATTGGTACTCTTATTAATCAAGACAAATATGCAAATATGTGGATTATTTTCAATAGATGGTAATGAATGTGTGTGATAATTTTAACTAAGTGGGCGTAATAAACAAAAATGAAATTAAAAAAAAATAAAAAAAAATTAAAAAACCTAGTAGTTTTCGGAAACACGGAGAGACCAACACACTCTTAAAATGAAAGAACAAATTTAAAACTTAAAAAAAAAAAAAGAAACAGAATTTAATTAATAAGCAAAAAAATATAAACATAACAAATGTACGTTAAGTAATCGGAAAAAATGAACTCTTTATATAAAAAATTATATATATATATATATATATATATATATATATATGCGCGTTCATTTTTTCCAATTTTAAAGGAAATAAATTTATTTGCAAGTGAATAATAAATTTCTTTTTATGTTAAAAATATGAACGTGTTATAATTTCTTTTCTCCTCCCCCCACCTTTTTTTTTAACCGCGGAAGAAGGGAATTATTGTATTTAATTATGAAAATTTTTACATATCTAAAAATCGATTAACTATTGATCGACAACTAGAAAATAATTAAGAGTAACAAAAGCAGAGTTACAAACAAGTTCCTTAATTTATTACGCAGTACTTTTAGTCCCGCCTTTATTTCACACCACTTAATTCATGCAATAATTCTTTATAATATATGACTATGATAAAAATAAGAAGAAAACTTCTTCTGAAAAAAAAAATCGTATGGTAAAAAAGGCGGGGCTAAAAATGCTCCGGCATAAGTTAAAGAACTTGACAACTTTGAACAAAAGTGTTTTATTACTGAGAAAAAATTCAAACTGTTCAAAAATTAGATTAAAAAAAAAAAAAAAAAAAAAAGGAGACATTTCCTTAAGATAATTTGATTTAATATTTACTTATAAATATATAGTTTTCATTATACTATGCTCAGAACTGCATTAAAAAAAAAATAAATTAATAATGTAGATATTTTCTAAGCTAAAAAATGTAAAAGACGTTATACGAATGAAAAAAAGAAAAAAAAAAGAAAGAAAAAGAAAGAAAACAGTATGAGAAAAATTATTAATTAATCAATCATTAATTAAAATAATCAAATTAAATTAAAATTTAATTTGATTTAAAATTAATTTAATTTAAATTTCTTAACCCTTTACAGCGCAATACCCTTTAAAGTTGGAATTTCAACAAAAAAAGTTGTAGGCTATCTACTTAGGTCTAAAGGAGTGCACAGGTATAATTCTGTAAAGATAATACTTACCGTTTTGAATCTGTGGGTGTTCCATCAGCGGGAACACTACGCCACTAGAGCTCTGAAAAGTGCGACTAAGAACATCGCAGTGAAGCGCGTAAATGAGTAGAAGATTTTGCATATGAATTTGAGATTTTGCATATGAAAAACACTACACTGTATTATACCTGTGTAGTAGATTTAGCATGACCCATGGTGCACCACGGGGAGGCCTGCTACTTTACACCCCATTCCTCCCCCCCCCCCCCCCAAAAAAAAAAAAAAAAAAAAAAAAAATCTTGGTTATATGATTTTTTATGAAATAATTTTATATTTACAGTTAGTATACATAAATACAAGTCTTATGTGCAAAAATATTTACAATTAGTCTGTTTTTAGCTTCATGAAATTTTTGGAAGCACGTCACACTCTTTTGCTAGAAGCACAAACCAAGATTGTAGGTTTTGCACATAAAACTAGTTTTCTGCGTTTTTTTTTTTTTTTTTTTTTTTTTTTTTTTTTTTAATGAACAACCAACCCTCCCTCGCAGCATCTGATAGCTCGACGTCATTCCCTCCAAACAGAGGAAAACAGAGTACGTAAACACAGCTGTCTTCTCTCATCATTGTTTTCAGTTGCATAATATGAAAAGCGCTAGTGTCGCAGTGTTCCAGGAGATGGAACACCTTATTTTATTCAACGATTCCTCGAATGTTTCTTGTATAAAAAATTAAAAATAATATAGAGTGAATAGTTTAGAGTACAGCCAACGATATAACATAGAAATCTTTTTTCAAGCAATCTTTTTTGTATCACAAAAAAAATATACAAAATTTCTTGTAAATACGAGGATTTAAAATAACGCGTCCCATCTAAATATCATGTATTGCCTTGTGTAGTGATGCCATCTATGGATGAAAAGGAAAGTTCAAATTAAAAAATAAACCTATTTTTATGCATTTGCAATTGAATTTAACGGTTGTAGAAGCTAGCGAAGTTAGGTGTTCCATGTAGTGGAACACTGAACGGCAAAGGGTTAAAGAAAATTTGTGTGATATTTTCTCATATTTTATCTCAGACAATTTCAATATAATTAGTTTATAATTTAGTTTTGGGAATATTATACGAACAAATTATACCTTAAAATGTACAGTCTTAATTTATTTAACTAACACTGAAAATACTTTTGGAAATAACGTTCAAAATATTTTGATTTTTTTCCCTGTTCCTTTTTCTTTTTCTTTCTTTCTTTTGTAAAAATTTTGATACGTTTTTTATTGTAATTAATTAAGAGTATTATTATTATTATTATTTTTAATTTTCAAAAACTAAAGCAATTTTTAAATATCTATATTATACAATTTTTGATTAAAAAATAAATAGATAAATTAAAATAAATAAATAAATTAAAAAAAAAAAAAAAAAAAAAAAAAAAAAAGAGCAAATTAACAGAGTTGTATTTTTTCTCCCTGATTCTTCCCCCAGATTTTTTTCTTCTTTTTTTTTAAATAATTTTTTTTTTTTTTTTTCAATAGTAATCGACACTAATTTGTTTGTGCGATCAAGGAAAGGGGGAAAAAAAGAAAAATACTGTATGAATATTTCAACGAGGTAAAAAGGCGTTAAAGTAGCAACCTTAATCAACACCATATTTGCCAAGTTCCTTAATTTATTCCAGAGTATTTTTAACTTCGCCTTTCCTTCATACGACTTTTTTTGCAAGAATATTTTTTCTTATTTAACTCTTTGGCGATCGCTGACGTCATTTGAAAATCCGTAACTCCGCCAGTGGGCGTTTCTTTCGCAATTTGTATGTTATTTGCTTCTTAAGAATATATCCAATAATCATATTTGTACAGTCAATATACTATGGATACAAATACTTTGATCAGAAAGAATATAATTTTAATGTATATCCATTTGTAATAGAAATGTGAATGCAGAAAATTTCGTTCTTAAATGTTACAATTTGGAAGAATATCGTCCACAGGCGGACCTTACTGTCAAAATGATAAAAGCATACGGTCACGAAAGTGTTAATAGTAGTTATATGTTACAGAGAATTATTCTATAAATTAAGTGTGTTGTTATGTATCTTTATGATACAACCGAGCGTAAATAATAACTCTTATTATTGGTAGCATGATTTAAGATTCATTTAAGAAGCCGTGTTTAAGAACACACAACTTTAATGGAAGTAAACAAACACGTACACGCACACAGAACAAGATACTTACACAACCACCAGTTACAAAACAGGTTACAGTTAATATACAAACACGAGTTGAGGTGTAATAAACATATGTATATAGTTTAGAATTGAGTCTTATAGTTAATAGTTTTTATGAGTTTATACCACATCTCCCCTTTTCAAAGGTTTAGTCTGTTTGGGGGTTTTACAATTCTACCACTCT
Source organism: Salticus scenicus (assembly GCA_963930645.1). Classification (NCBI taxonomy): domain Eukaryota; kingdom Metazoa; phylum Arthropoda; class Arachnida; order Araneae; family Salticidae; genus Salticus; species Salticus scenicus. The sequence goes on from OZ005659.1 coordinate 182,520,747, forward strand.
TCGTGATCACAGGTTGCTGATTGGAATGTTGATTAGATGCCGATTCATCTTTCTTTTTTGTTACTTGTAAAGGGCTTGATCTCCTCGATACGGGTACTTTATTTATAGAAACCTCTTTTGAAGGAATATCTTGAAGATCATTTAAGTCATGTTCCACTGGATTTGGCTGCAATTTAGTACCTGGAATTAAGTGCTTTCTATTTCTTCTCAGGATATGTTGTCCTTGCCTTACAATATATGATCTTGGTGTCTCTGCCTCTCTTTCCACAGTACCAACAGCTTTTCTATCTGTTATCCACACATGTTCCCCTGGATTTATTGGTCTAAGCTCATGGACATTATGTCTTCGATTGTAATATTTTTCTTGAGTTTTTATTCTATTTTCTTCACTTTTCTTCAATCTCTCTTTCTCTACCAGTTTTGGTTGAAGTACTGAAAGAGCAGTAGGTAATGTAGTTTGTTCATCAATAATTCAGCAGGACTATAACCATTCTTCAAAGGAGAAGCTCTGTAGTGCAACAAAGCCAGATATGGATCTTTGGATTTTTTAAATCTGAGTTTGATTATCTTGACTGCTGCCTCGACAAAACCATTGCTTTGAGGATATCTAGGGCTAGATGTGACATGTCTAAAACCATATGTTCTTGAGAATTGTTGGAATTCAGCTGTTTTCGTAACTTCAAACTGTGGACCATTATCGGATCTGACTATGTCAGGTATTCCATGTCGGGCAAAAATTGACTTGCAGTGTAGAATTACTTCACTGGATGTGAGCCTATCTAGTTTTGCAACTTCCGGGTAACGAGAGTAAAAATCAGTCACCAATAAATACCAGTTGGAATTAAGTTTGAAAAGATCCATGGCGAGAATTTCCCATGGTCTTTGAGGGAAACTTGTTGGTTTTAGAGGTTCAGAACAATTTCGGGCTTCCTGTATGCATGATGGACATTCTCGAACTAGTTGCTCTATTTGCTTGCTGATGCCAGGCCAATAAACAGCAGAATTTGCTAAAGCTCTACATTTATTTATTCCCATGTGACCTCCATGGATCTTATTTAAGATTTCTTGTCGAAGACTTTCTGGTACAATTATCCGTGCTCCTCTCATAAGCAGGCCGTTTTGAAGTGAAATTTCATATCTCAAATGCCAAAAGGGTAGACATGATGGTTCTACTTTATTCTTTTCTGGCCATCCTTCTTGGGCGTAAGTAATTAACATCCTACATGTTGAGTCTTTTTCTTGTTCTGATTTCAGCTGCAAAAGTCTTTCTGGAACGATGGGTATGACTTCTGTAATTTGATTGATGAAGACTTGAACTTCCTCTTCTAATTCAAAGTTTGGGACCTCCTTTTGGTCAGGTGCCCTTGATAACGCATCAGCTGCGAGCAAGTTTTTTCCTGGAGTATGAAAAATGTTAAAGGCATATCTCATCAAACGCATCTTCAATCTTTGAATACGTGGAGTAAGGTCATCTAAAGATTTAGTAGTTAGTATAGGGACTAGAGGCTTATGATCAGTCTCTAGAAAAAATTTTGTACCTATCAAATAATTGCTGAACTTTTCGCATGCCCAAGTGAGTGCCAGTGCTTCTTTTTCTATCTGGGCATAGCGTTTCTCTGCTGGAGTTAAAGTTCTGGACGCATAGGCAATCACTTTCAATGAAGAATCTTCTTGTTTCTGGCAGGGTACGCCGATTTAAATCAGCTTGATTATAATCATGATTAAAATCGTGATTAAAATCACTTGATTTTTTTAAAAAAATCATTGATTTAAATCAAAAATAAAATTTTATAATTTTGGAGGAATATGTAGTTTTATATGTCTCAGAACATAAGAAAACTTGAACTTACTTGTAATTTACATCAAATAGCCCCCCTCCCCCCCATGCCAAAAAATTAAAAAAAAAAAAAGTGTTGATTAATTTTAAAAATGATTCTTTTAATTTTCCAACTCTATCTTCTATTCTTATTTTAGATTCAATTTTTTTTTTATACAAAGCCATAAGTTTTCTGCCTTAAGTGTTAAATTGATAATAATAAATAAAATATTGTTTTTCATTTTTAACTTTGATATTACTAATTGTAATCCCTATATATTTGAACTGACCAATGCATTCATAAGCAATTTTTCCTATCATTTTTTAATTAGGTTTTTATAAAATTTGAAATGAAATGGTAATGGCCTGTCCAATTATTTCAGTTTTCTTAAATTTTTTATACTTTAACCTTTTGAAAAAAATATTGAATTTATGTCTTTTATTACCATGTTTTTATTAACTTGCTTTCTTGTTTGTTTGTTTCTTCAGTACAAATCTTGCAATCAATTTTTAACTAACTTCCCGACTAGCTAGACATTTGAAACTTTTAGAATAGCTCAGAACACGATGACAATGCATTCTTTTTAATACTTTATTCAATTAATAAATGTTTTAATTTAATTAATTAATAAAATGTGAAAATAATAACCCCATAATAGCTTTAAAATTAGCCATTTAAGTTTTATTTATAATTTAATTGTCGTCAAAACAACATGAACAATAAAAAATTGTAAAAAAGAAAATAAATTATGCATCTCATAAGATTACCATCCATTATCACTTTAAAAATTTAATACACATTGATAACGTGCTAATATAGTTCTATAGCTATAATTTCCCGGCTAGCTAGACATTTGAAACTTTTAGAATAACTCAGAACGTGAAGACAATGCATTCTTTAATACTTCTATTCAATTAATAAATGTTTGAAAATTTCTTACAATTGTTCAGTTTATTATACATTTGATCATTTTCTTTCAAGTTGATGGAATAATTAATAAAAAACAAAATAATAATAAAAATAAAATAAATGAATAAATAAGAATTTATTAATAAATACAACTATCAAGTTTATATGATTCAACAGAATATTTAAAAACATGCTATATATATATTTTTTTTTTTTAAATCTTATAATTATTGATAATAAATTGCACAAACTAATATGTGATATATATATATATATATATATATATATACACATATATATACACACACACACATATCGGATTTCCTTTAATTGATTGATTCTCCAAAAAGTTTCGCTTCAAAAAATTTCGTAATGTGATATTCAAGATTACGGCTTATTATATTATATGCACATTTTAATAACAACAATAATAATAATAGATCTTATATGCTTTTAAAATATTTTCACTTAAACTATCTATTTTTTTTTTGGGGGGGGGGAGGGGGGTACAGTGTATCTATGTTGGCTAATATTATAATTTTTTTAAATCTACTCTTATTATTTTTTTAATATCCTCATTTTTTTTTTTTTTTTTTAGTTTATTTATATTTGTTGCTTCTTATATTTATTCACATTTAAGTTTAAAAATTTTTCATGCTTAATGTCGTAATGTCAGATAATTTAAATTAAAAAAAAATCTGATTTAAATAAAAAAAATCCGATTTTAATCAAAAAAAAAAATTTTTTTGATTTTTTAAAAAAAATCATGATTTTTTCACACCCTGGTTTCTGGCATAGCGTAGCACTAAGTCCATACGAGGAAGCATCTGCTGTCACTATTGATTGTTTGTTTGGGTCAAAAATTGTAAGTACCGGTTCTGATGACAGTATTTCCTTTAGCTTTTTTAATGCATTTTCTTGAGGGGCATCCCAAACAAATTGATTTTTTGTTGACAGTAATGAAATCAAAGGTGCCATAGTATCTGCAAATTTTGGAATGAATCTTGCTAAATAGTTGGCCATTCCTAATAGCTGCTTAAGCTCTGTTTTATTTGTTGGAGATTTGAAATTTTGTATGGCTTGAATTTTCTCTTGATCTGGATGTATTCCTGACTCATTAATTACATGTCCTAGGAATTTTATAGACTTGACAGAGAAACAGCATTTTTGTTTGTTTAGAGTTATTCCAGTTTCTTTAAGACGTTTCAATGTTGATTTTAAGCGTGCATCATGTTCTTTCTGATTGGATCCCCATACTAGGATGTCATCCATATGGCATATTATACCCGAAAGACCCACAAGAGCTTGAGACATTCTCCGTTGAAAGTGTTCAGGAGCAGATGAAATGCCAAAAGGTAACCGCAAGAATCTGAATCTTCCGAAAGGTGTGATGAAGGTCGTAAGATAGGATGATTCTTCATCAAGAGGTATTTGCCAAAATCCAGAATTAGCATCTAATTTGGAGAAAATTTTGGCTCCAGCCAAAAGAGATAAATTGTATTCTGTAGTTGGTAGTGGGTGCCACTCTCTTCGAATACTTCTATTAAGTACTGTCAGGTCAACACAAATTCTTACATTGCCATCTTTTTTTCGTACAACCACAGGAGGTGAACACCAATTAGTGGGTTTCTCGACTGGTTTGATTACATTCATTTCCAGCATTCTTTTAATTTCAGCCTTTGTTTTGTCTAACAATGGTATTGGTATTCTGCGTGGAGATGTAAGAGCATAAGGCTTAGCATTATCAACTAATTCAATGTGGTAATGTCCTTTCAGCAGTCCCAGACCTTGAAATAGCTTTGGAAATTCCTGAACAGGATCAAAACTACTGATACTTTGTACGTAACGTGGCTGTATATTAGGACCTAGGCCAAAGATTTTGATTGCTGGTTTACCTAACAAACATGTTTGAAGATCACGTATAATATAGATTTCTTCCCTACAGGTTTTGCCATTGTATTCCATGTTTTCAACTAATTTCCCTGTTAATTTTAATGGTGTTCTATCTGGACCATAAATTACCTTATTTGTACTTTTAATATGGGCATTTTTGAACATGGATTGAGCAATATTACTAGGTATCACAGTGTGATCAGCACCACTATCTATTTTAAACCTAATGGTTTTCCCCAATATTTTGATAGGAACCACCCAATCATCATTATTCTGATTATCAGCCATTAGGCCTATGAATGCAGCCTCACAATGAATTTCATTTACTCGTTTCATAGAACCCTGACAGACTTTTTCCCAGTGCCCCTTTTTCTTGCACTTTCGGCAAAAGGAATCCTTGGCAGGACAAAACTTTCTATCATGAGGTAATTTTCCACACCATTTACAATTTTTAACATCAGAAGGAGATTTATAATCTTTACATTGAGTACTCTTTTTAGTGAAATTATGTGGTGTTACTATTTTCTTTTTATGCATTACAGCATTGATAGATGCATTGGTTACTAATACAGTTTGCTGTTGTTTGACTGATTCTGATAAACGAACCTTATCGATAACTGTTTGCAAAGTTAATTTAGAGTCGAGTTGTAACTTTTCACCAGAGCCTCCTTAACTAAATGCCTGACGAGTGGCTCGAAATCTTGGCAACAGTACAAGAAGAACATAGCCGTTAGATGGCGCTTGCTACCAAGCATAAAGTTCTGTTTATATCCCACTATTCCATTGAGTTTCAATTGAGTTTTTATAGCTTGTATTTTATTAATTTAACATATGTGAGCGGGTTTTATTATGTATCATGTTTAAACATGGTTTATTGCGTTGTTCCATTTTGTAATTCGGACAGTCGCCGTAACAATATAAGTTTTTATGAAATACCTAGTAATGCAATTCAACGTAAAAAAAAGTGGCTTGCTAATATTTCAAGACAAGGTATGTAAACTATATAAATAATTAGTACAGAATTACCAACCCTCTGGATTTTTGAATACCAATATTTTTTCACAGAAACATTCTTTTATTTATTGTCGTAAATTCTGCGATTAAGACGAAGATAAATTTAAAAGAAATTATGATATAAAAATTCGGAGGGTTGACAACTCTGTTAGTAAGTTCCAAATAAAATAGTTATGCTTATTACAAAACGCAATGAAATTTTTATTTATTTATATTGATGTAGGAATACAAAGAAATAACTTGTTAGTTACTTTGAAGTAGCTAAGAACTTTTTGAAATGAGTTTACTTATAAACTTTAGTAATTTATGAATAAAACTATAAAATACCCCAATATATGAACAAGATTGATTTATAATTTTTTAAAACCACTGTTTTTTTAAGACGTGTGTAAATGCGTATATAAAAATTTTATTATCTCAGTGAAATAAAATAAAAAAATGTTGGGAATATTTAAAAGAAAAAATAGATAACTTTTATTTCATATTTTGTTCTTTTTTTAAAAAATTAAGTTTTAAGATTCAGAACATTTCTTTTATTAATAATAATAAAATGTTTATATATGTTAAAATCCTGTTTTATAAAAGTATTTAATATTTTCTTGACCAACCTCTATTTTAAGTAGTAATTTTCCTTTTGTTAAACCGAAGGCGGGGCGCAGAATATTAATAATAATATGTGACGAGTCCCACCGGACACGCAGTATTAATTCATTATATATATATATATATATGTGTGTGTGTGTGTGTGTGTAAATTCGTAATATTCAATATATATACATAATATACATTGTTTCATTTAATTCAAGGTTTGCGGAATAAATGTTAGGTAAAATCGTTTAAATGCATTTAAATACGGCTTCTGATCATTTATAATTATAAATCCTTTATATTTATTCCATATTATTTGAATTAACATATGTGATTAACTCGATATCGAATTTTTGGACCGAATACAATACTTCCATTACCTACGGTAGTAGGGTAATGGAAGTAAAAAAAATTCAAGGTTGTTATTAACTTGTCCTTGAATTTGCCAATCTTGATCAAATTTTTCAAATTGAAACTTAATACGAATTTTGAAATACAAATGTGAATTTCCTGCATTTGTTTGTTTTTAAGTTATTCTGATAGCAAATATGCATAGAGATCAATCGCTAAAAACTGAAATAATTGGTTTTTGTATTCAGGAAAGCACAAAACGTGACATTCAAAAACCCGAGTTGAAAATAGAACTTCAAAAAATACTTTTTTATATTATGGGTATGATAAATTAATTTTCCTTCCTCAGCAGTATTCGTCGACATAGTAAAGTGTAGCAAAGCACTTTCGTCAATTGCATTCTATAGAAAAGAACGTTTAGCTTAATTTTGGGTAGCCCTGTATGTCTTCAATAAACTATGTGCACATCAGATTGTGCACTTAAATTTAGTCTTATATAAAAAACACTTAACACAAAATGAAATACACTTTCAGCATTTTCCGAGTATATCCGAGTTAGACAAACCGACGCGCACAGACCAACCGCTAAAAACATTATTTTTCGATTAAGGAGACCTCAAAACGTGTAACTATAACACAACTTTATTTCGAAAATGTCTTTTAGTTCCGAAAGCATACCCTCTCGGAACTGGTGTAGCTAATGAAAATCTTGAATAAAATAAAATAAAATAAAAATGGTGAGAGAGAAAACTTACTCAAGAAATCCTTAATTAAAAAAAAATTAAATGTTAATGGTTATTTTTTATTTATTTATTTATTTATTTTGTGATGGATTGTTTTCTTGTCCAATTTTTATTACTAAATGTTAATTTATCTCTTTAATGTGCTGGTCTATCTTTCTCATAAATAATATAAAATTTTTAATTTAAGAAAAATAATCCACTTTAATAAGGTAAAAATGTAGCGTGAAGGACACGACCAAAAAAATAATATTATAGTTTTAAAAAATTAAAGAACACGCTTTAATTTACTTTCCTTATTTTAAATAAATGTAATTTTTATTGTTCACGTTTTTTTTTTTTTTTTTTTTTTTTTTTTTCTGTCGAAAAAATAATGATAATTTTTTTGGCAACAATTAAATTAAGGAATAATATTAAATATTTTAAATAAATGTAATTTTTATTGTTCACATTTTTTTTTTTTTTTTTCTGTCCAAAAAATAATGATAATTTTTTTTGGCAACAATTAAATTAAGGATTAAAATTAAATGGCCAATTTATCAGTAATTAGAAGGTTTTTATTTTAACATTTTAATTAATTAAAAGAAAACTAAAACAAAATTCGAAAATCGGGCTTCGAGGTGCATCAGGAGAGGTCATTACGAACCACCATGCAAATTTTTGTAGCTCAGCCATCAGCCGTTTTCTTAAAAAGCTCTGGAAACCATACACAATGGTTTTTTGTTTGAGATATGAAGGATTTTGTGCAATCACGTTTTGCTCCCAGAGAAGTTACAAACATACATACATACAGGTGAAGCTAATATAAGCGTGTTAAAAAAAGGACATGATTTTAATAATATTATTCTAAACTGAAACTCATTTAAAGTTCAGAGATTTTAATTTATATAAACGAGACTTTCATTTGATATCTAAATTTCAAAAAAGTTTGATATTTTTATTAAATAAATATATATAATGTAATTTAATGACGTGATAGACCTGCAATGTTTTTGCTTATTTAATTTTAAATTTTGTTTTTTAATTAATATAAAAAAGGTGTTATTTATTTGATACGTTTCATGTATTTCTTATCAATAAAATTTAAAGTAATTGCATTAGTTGAAAAGCTAATGGTCCTATCCGCTTTCGAAGGAAATTAAACCCAATATTTTTTAAATATTTGAATACTTCATTGAAAATATTTACGATAAAGACCTTTCACTTTATTTTTTCAAAAAAAAAAAAAAAAAAAAAAAAAAAAAGCAATTTTGGGCTTAAAATTGAAATTAATAGCTAAATTTTTAGATGAAAAATATAATGTATCTATGAAACAGAAGAAAATTGTTGCTCTGCGTAGGTGCTGTCACCTAGCGGAAGTTTTGTTTTCTAAATGTTGCCTGGTTTAACATTAGAATTCGCCGCGCTCGTCAGGCATTTAGTTAAGGAGGCTCTGCTTTTCACTAAGAGATTGATCGGTAATCCCGACAACGATGCGATCTCTGAGTAACTCGTCATGGAGATTACCATAATCACATTTGTCCGCTAGGGCATACAAATCAGTAATAAAATCGTTAACAGACTCACCTTCTTTCTGTATTCTGCGATTAAACTGAGCTCTTTCAAAAATTATGTTTCGTTTCACAACAAAATGATTATCGAGGTTTTCGATTACTGTTTGAAAATTCTTTTTATCGTCATCCGAGATGTTGAGTGATAGAAAAATATCTTCAGCTTTGTCACCCATTATATAAATCAGAGCATCCACTTGTTCCTCTTCGGATTTTTTGTTTAACCCTGAAGCTGTGCGAAAACGTAAAAATCTTTGTTTCCATTTCGGCCACTCAGTTGGCGTTGAAAATGGGAAAGATTCTGGCGGTGAAATATGATAAGCTGAAGCTGTAGTGGTAGTTGTCATTGTTTACCTTTAAAACGAAACGAACGCCGGTGAAAACGAAACTTTCAGAAAGAGAAATACTAACTTTTCACCGCTGCCGCCATGTGTTGTTATGTATCTTTATGATACAACCGAGCGTAAATAATAACTCTTATTATTGGTAGCATGATTTAAGATTCATTTAAGAAGCCGTGTTTAAGAACACACAACTTTAATGGAAGTAAACAAACACGTACACGCACACAGAACAAGATACTTACACAACCGCCAGTTACAAAACAGGTTACAGTTAATATACAAACACGAGTTGAGGTGTAATAAACATATGTATATAGTTCAGAATTGAGTCTTATAGTTAATAGTTTTTATGAGTTTATACCACATTAAGTGGTGTGATATAAAGGCAGGGGTAAAAGTGATCCAAAATAAATTACGGAAGTTGGCAACTGCATAATGTATACGCTGGAGTTAATTCGAGCAGTAACCACGCCCCTGAAAGCCCCAGCCAACACCGAAATACATATAACGTATTTGGAAATAGGTAATGAATAAATATACATATTATTCATATATTTATTTTCAATCTATATTCTTTAATTAAACAAAAATGCGGACATGTCTTTCAAAAATATACGACTGTTATGGGGTTAAAAAAAAAGAATAAATTACGAAATTTTTAATTAAATAACTATTGAAAATAACAAAATCATTTAATTAATCTTAAAATTTTAATTATCTCTTAGTGTGTAAATATACAACTCTTAAATAAACAATATTTTAATATCAATTGTTTTTATATTTTTTAAAATATGCATTGTATTTATAGTTATCTAAAGCTTTAGAACAAATTAATATAAATCGAAAACACCAAATAGGCATACAGATAAGTGAATGATACATAATACTTTAATATAAAATTGCATCACAAAAGTACTAAATGAAAAGTAAGTGTGCATAACATGTTCAAAAGCCTTTATATAAAATAATGAATATACAAGAATCAGTAAAGTTTTCAGAAGCAAATATATCGATTGAGATAAAATATTTCACTACTTTCGAGAAACACAAATGTAAATGTAGCATTTTGTAATCATAAAAATTTTAAACTAGAAACAGCTTACACAACATTAATTTTTCATAGCTATCAACTATTTCATTTTCACCTTAGATTAAACAACAATTGAGGGGGCTTCCGTCCCCCTCAACCGCCCCTTCCGCCGCTATATCTATCTTTCTATAACTATCTATATATATTCCTAATAACTGATAGTTTTGCAGAGCTGCCAACCTAATCCGGCAAATTGTTAGTAACGCCCCTTTTTCTACACCACTTAATTTTTAGAGTAATTCTCTTCAAATATATTTACGATGAATTAAGAAAACAAATACTCAAAAAATATATTGGTGTAGAAAAAGGGGCGGTACAAACAATTTGCCGGATTAGGTTGGCAGCTCTGGTTTTGTATTAATTCCCTGTAATTTATAAATACTTGTACCAAATTTCATGTAAAATGATTTCATAACATATCGGAATTATTTTTGTTTAACCCTGTAAATTATTACTAATTCTATGACAACACTTTTCCACAGAAAAGCATGCCTCTAAAATTCTAATAAAATTTCATTATACTTAATGGGGTATAACCATGTTAAAATACACTTCTAAGAAATACCGACTACAGACCGTAATAGTACGAAATTCTTTTATGTATCCCGGAAAAGGAGCCACAGTAATTACATACACTAAAAAAGAATACACCTATTTAATTCATTAAAACTCACTGTTATTTCAATCTAATGTAACATCATCTGGATGATTACAGTACGTCATCAGAATTCTTTTGTGTGGTCCAGTAAATAAATTATATATTCTATAAATATCCTTTTTTAGAGTAAACAGACTTTTAAACATCTTTATAATGCATGCCAATTCCGTTATGTTCAATGCAGCATAAACGCAATAAAGTGTGCTTAAATAAAAATGTCCATAAGCTCTAATGCCATGAAATTCTTTTGTGTGTCTCTGTAAACAAACCATAAACACTGTATATCCAGTAAAAACTATTCAGCTTATTTTATGTTTTTCATGAATAATTGTTCTAAATTTGGCATAATTTGGATGATTACGTGACATTGTCAGAATATTTTTGTAAGATTCTGTACATTAATTAGGAAGCCTAAGAGCACACACTTTCTTGCATTTGAATGAAATTCACCCCATATGGCGCAGTGTTAAGAAATTTTGTTCGTGAACATGTGTATCAAATTGCAAGTCAATAGCACGATTTTGGCAGCCACTATCGCACGACAGACAGACGGAACCCAAAATCTTTTCGAGTCTCAACAGGGAGACCTCCGCTAACAAGGAGAATTATATCTTCCTCCTACACATAAATTTCTCAGGTTGTCAGTTCATAGATTTATTTTTTACAAAATGATTTTTTATTTATTTTTATTTATCTTTTTAAGCATAGAGATTATTTAAATTTTTTTATTTAAATTCTATTTTATTATTATTTTTACATTTTAAAAGTTAAAATAAGATTTGCAATATGGATTAAAAAAGCTGCATTTTACCTTTTGATTAAAATTGTTGTCATTTTTGAAAATGAAAGGTACAAATTTTTTAATTAAAGCTGAAATGACCAGGAAAATTTATTTTAGTATAGAAATAATACAAATTTGTTTTACATAAAATTTTGACGCCACTTTAACATTGAATAGAAGATATGCATTACAGTGCAGCCACATATCCGAAAACTAGCAGTGAGGACACGTCCAAAATGTTGGAGGGATGCCAGCTTGTCCGACAGTTTGAAATTTGGAAAACATCCAGTAATTCCGCGCTCTGTTATTGTTCATTTTCCCTGAGTCAGATGACTGTCACCCCTATTTTAGGATTGGACTCGTTGAGTTAGCACTTGCGCAGATGCTTCCATGATTTCATCAAATGTGGTCGAAGAATACATCAGTTACATTTCTTTCTTCAAAATTAACTCTGGTAAGTGCCAGGTTCGATCCAAGATCGCGATCGTCAACTTAGCTGTTTGAAAATAATCAGCTCGGAGGGGGAGTAAATGCCTTAAGGAAGTAGTATATTACTATTATAATACATATTTTGTCAGGAATTTTCTTTTTCACCCCAGTGAATAAATTGCATTTAATATATTTTGCATATTTCTATGATTTCATTTTATGGATTTAAAACTCTTACATTCTAAAGGAGTACATTTTTTTAAAACAAATTTGGAAGCATTTCTAAGTTTGAAAATATATAAGAAATGGCTGAAATTTATATTAAAATTAGAAAAAGTAAGAAAGAAATTAAAGTATAACTATTTTGGAAAAAAAAAGAATTTACACTAAGCGACAAAAAAAAAAAAAAAAAAAAAAAAGAAAAAAAAAAAAGCCGCACTTGGATGTTCTCCTTTTCACCTTCTACAACCGCCAATTTTATCGTTTAAAAAGCAAATTTTCGAACAGATTTTACTATGTTGTCCTCCACATACACTTTAGCGTTGAGCCCAGTGTTAAAAACAAAATGCAATTGTCAGGAAAATTGTAATTTTAGAATTTATTTCAAAAATGGTAAGAATAAGGCAGTTAACGATGCCACAAAAGATATTAATTTTTCAATGCAAATCAAAAAATATTTTAATACGTGAGATGGCAAAATAATTAAATGTTAAAGAAAAATTGGTAAAAGTGTTTTCAGCAAGATATAAAATTTTTTGGGCGTTTAAACTGGGAATTTGGTTTTAGGTGGCCACACTGCTCATCCAAGCGAGATGACCGTAAGTTAAAAAGCCATTGCTTATAAAATCGGTTTGTATTACATTTAGAACATAAAAGAGCTTCAGAAAAAGTGTTTAGTAGCATAATTTCTTTAACTACAGTACAACAACTTTTAAACAAAGCAGGTTTAAATGACAGAAAATTTGAAAAAATTTCATTCTTAGTGAAGAGAAGTAGGAATGCAAGACCTCAGATGGCTAAAAAAATTAAAAAATGAATAGTTAATTATTGGGCTAAACTGGTTCTCTCTGATGAGTCAAGTTTAACTTATTTCGAGCTAAAGAAAACAAGCAGATCTGACAACAAAAATATGACCGACTTAATGAAAATCGCACTTTTAAAACAGTGACACATTCTCCGTACATTATGGTACGGAAGTGCATAACTTTTCAAACACTCGGGAAAATTTTTATGCTCAAGGGATCAATTAACTCGAAATAAAACACAATCTGCATAAAAGTGGTGCCTGACCGACTATTTTGAAGGTATCTTGGACATTTCCGTAAACACCATTTAAAGATAATAAGGCACCTTTCTACACGGCGTCTGTGGTAAGTTTATTCACTTCAAATTGTCAAAATTTCTTATACATTTCCATGAGAACCTATAATTTTGTAAGTAATCATATCTTTTTTCACTTTAAGTTAAATGCCACAAAGGATATAGTAGAATTTCTTTTTTATCAGACATGGAAATAGTCAAAATCGCGATCCGCTCGATGTTTCGTCTATAAAAAGGTGGGGGAGAAGGGAGAGGATTCGAAATTTGCAGCCTATAACTCTGCCAGAACTAGAAAAAATTATTTGTGATATTTGGCACATTGAAATTTCTGAGATTTATATTAAAACACTGTATAAAACTATACCATTGCGCATTAATGCAGTAATTCCATATTAAGATGGAATTAACCCAATGCAGAATACATATTTTTAACAAAAAATTGCTTAGATCTAACAAATAAATAGTTTTATTTCATATATTAAAATATAACTTGTTTATTTCATATAATAAATCATAATAGAATGCAAAGTGTATGGTTATTGCATTATGTTCAAAAAGAAAGTTTTATGCAGATTTTTAAAAAGTACTTCCTAAAGTGCAATAAAGCGAATTATTAAACCGAAAATATACATAGGTATCTTTTCATACCTTTGGTATTATGCAAACAAGACAGTTTTATTTGTTTCAAACGTTAATTTTAAAGTTATTACAAATAAAAAAAGTATAAGTCATTTTTTCTGCAGTGCGGCTTTTTTTTTTTTTTTTTTTTTTTTTTTGTCGCTTAGTGTATATTATAGTCTATTATAATTCAAATACATTTAAATTCTTTCATTTTTTTTTCTTTCCAAATTCATTTTAAATGAACGTTGTTCGCTGCTTCCGAAAGAAAATAAAAAACCACGGATTTCCGTGATTTGACATTTGACGTTTATTTGACAACGTTGAGACCTATAGTTACAATGACTTTCGTCTCGATTGATCCATATTACAGAAATTCACAGAAACAAACGCACAGAATATTTTGTAGATAGAGGACATCACAAACATCCATGCCAGCAACAGGATTCGAACCTGGGACCTGAAGGTCCAGAAGGCAGCGCCCTATCGACCGAACCACCAGGCTGGCTGCATTTCCGTGATCAAAACAATAACGAAACAGGTGTATATAAAAGGCTGGGTTGGCTGGTTATTGCCTGTTACTGCTCTGCAACGTGATTGGTTTATTTCTTTTTATTCTCTCGGTCCTTATGACTCTTCCGATGCCAGTGAGCTCCTGCGGAAAGTAACGGAGTTTACTGACGGAATTTCTGCGGACAACGGAACGGAACGGCCAGTGTGAAGGCATCTGTAGAATGGAATTCACTAAGAAACACGTTTCTTTTGGGTCTCGATGGAAAGATGTATTTTCTGATTAAAATTTTTTAATTTGGATGACCAGATGGTTTTCGCGATTATTGGTATGACTTACGAAAAGACAACCCCCTTTGTCTTTTCCCCCAAACGACAATTCGGAGGAGGTTCTGCGATGGTGTGGGCAGGTTTTGCAGCCAGTGGAACAACACAAATAGTGTCCATTCGAGGTAGCACGAATTCAGAATCATATGTTGATACGCTAGCTGGAAAATTATTACCTAAAGCACCCCTTATCACAGGTGGAGATTATTTGTTTCAACAAGACAATGCAAGTTGCCACGTGTCTTGTTCATGGTTCGAGGTCAATTCTGTGAAACCTCTGGACTGGTCGGAAAGAAGCTCTGATTTAAACCCCATAGAGAATCTGCGGGGCATTTTGGCTAGAGAAGTGTGTAAGAATGGCACGCAATATGCAAATAAAGACGAACTGACATCATCCATTGAATTGGCGTGGAAAACATTTCTAAATAAACTTTAACTGGACTTTCTGAGTCAATGACTGGACAATTAATAAGGGTAATTGAAAAAAAAAAAAGGTGATTTTGTAGAATATTAAATTTATTTCGGGACATATTTGATAAAGTCCTTATATATTTTTTTCCATATTTCACATAATGCATTTATCTTAATATGTGATTTAACAGTTTTATTGTAATTTAATTACATACTAACAGGTTTCTAATGCTTCCTAATTACAAGTAGTAAATTATGTTTGATTTTGTTATCAGTTGATGATTACTTTAACATATAATACTCATTTTTCAACGTGTCATTATAATTTTTTTTTCATGGCTGTAGAAAGGAAAGGACAATCTAAATACCGGATTTCTATTGGCGAACGTGCACCGAAGAAGGCAAAACCAATTCTTTCGGCTTGAAATATTATGAACCGGTTATATTATGTTAATTTATTGGACAGTTTCAAAGCAAAATTGGCCGAATAGCGGCTTTATTTGTCAAAGAAAAAAAAAAAAAAAAAAGCATTGTTTTATCAAGATATCACCTTCTTATACGACCGCAACCGCTAAATTTTTCGGATCATAGTATGAATTGCTTCTTCATCCAACCACGGCCCTACTAGATCACTCCTCGGCGCCAACGTCGTGAAAGTTGGCGCGTTGGCGCCAACTTTCCACCGCACTTTAGGCGGCCACCGCACTTTAGAATGTAGAAAAAGAGGGAAAAAAAGGTAAAAACTCCATAGAAATAGCATGGGACGAAACCTAAAAAAACTCACAATGTCAAGTGTGTTAAAAAAAAAAAAAAAAAAATCACAAGACAAAGACACCGAAGAGCGGGAACGTGTGGGCTGGGGCGTTAAATATATTGTCCGGGATGTTGGTACGACGTTGGCGCATTGGCGCCGAGGAGTGATCTAGTAAGGCCGTATGAACATACTCTGTATATCAGACCCCTGGGATTTTCTATCTAAAAGAATAGTAGTGGTAAAATAAGTGACAAATCCCAAATTTCTTTGACAAGTCAAGATTTATTATTAAAGAATGGCAATAACAGTGCCCTCCCTAAAACGGTGCCTAGAGATATAGTTTGAAAAGGATCTATTTTTGTTATATTTCACTTAAGGTTATATAATTAAAAAAAAAAAAAAAATCCGCAATAATGGATAAATATTTTCGTTACGTTACTCAGCAAGATAAATCTTGAACACCTCAGAATTTTTTTTTTTTTTTTTTTTTTTTTTGGGGGGGGGGGGGGGTTGCAAGGATTCGTAGCAAATTCAAACACCAAGTATTTTACTTTGTAGAAAGTAAGCATACTATTCATTTTATTGAATGGGCCTATTAAAAAAAAATGAAAATTGAAACTAGAAGTTCATTGTTCGTCTGATAAACTTTAATTCTAAAATTGAATCCACATATCCCTAGAGAAGTAAATTAAGTAACCCTGGCAAGAAAAGTAACACAGCTCAAAAATATAATTTTTCAGAAACATCATACCTTAAAGGTAACAATAAAGCATTGACTAACCTACAATAAAACTAACATAACTGCCTCTCAGGTGGATAAATTGCGAGACAGGGTAGAGAGGTGACGCTTTACGTGTCCGTTGGGATACTTCATATACATTTTTCAATTACATAAATTCAAAATTACCATTTTTTGTTTTGCATCACTTTTCTTGCCGGGGTGCGATATGACAGATCTTAATTGACTTTTTCGTATCATATATCATGGTCTAAAATATTTTTTAGGTTCAGAAGGATTGGGGGGGGGGGGCACGTACGATTATCGATGAAATGAAAATAGATAATCTCAAAACCTTCTATTGGTCGGATGCTAAGAATGTTGTATATTGGATAAAAAATGACGGTGGTTGGGCTACTTTTGTACAGAATAGAGTAACAGAAATTAGAAAATTGACGAATGTCGACGATTGCCATCATGTTCTTGGTCATCTTAATCCAGCTAACTTATCCTCCAGAGGATGCTCCCCAAATGCCTTAACGAAATCCCAGTGGTGAAACGGACCTGAGTGGTTAAAGAAGAGACTTTTGGCCTAAAAGTGACATTCTTCCTGATGATGAAGTTATATACTCGGAAAAAAGAAAGACAGTTGCGACAGATCGTGATGTTTCCTCTCAAGAATATGATATTTACGAAAATTGTTCTTCATACGAAAAGATGCTAAACGTTACAGCTTGGATTCTTAAATTTTGCAAAAATGTAAAGAAGTCAAATGAAAACCTCTTATCATCTAACTTAACAGTCGAAGAACCTAATAAAGCGGAATATGCAGTGCTAAAATATGCACAAGAGAAATGTTTTTCTAATCAGTCTAGGAACAAATTTAACTTTCCGATATTTATTGACGAGAAAGAATTAATTAGAGTCTGTACCAGAACCACAATGAGAGAAGACTCACGTAATTTCAGATATCCAATTGTCTTACCAGCAGATCATAATGTAACATCTAGAATTATTGAAGAAAAGTACAAAGAATTAAGTTCTATAGATTGGAAACAAGTAGTAGATTACGCAACGGTAAAAAAAATTAACTGGAAATTCAACCCTCCACCAGCTCCGTGTTGGGGAGGCTTTTGAGAACGTTTGATAAGAATTGTAAAAGCTATTTTGAAGAGAACACTTGGAAAAGCACAGCTTGACTATAAAGAGCTATATACTTTGATTTGTGATACAGAAATTATGGTAAACGCACGACTTCTCTCATACATGTCAGAAGATCCAGATGATTTAACACCTTTCACTCCCGAAGTCTTCTTAAAGGACATACGTGAAATGGTAATCCTAGATTTAGACTTGATTGATAAGACGAAGTTGAAGAAGAAATATGCCTATTGGCAAAAGTTAAGAGAAGATTTTAGACAAAGATTTCGTAATGAATATTTGGAATCACTTCGAGAATTTGCTTCGGTAAAAACATCTACCACATTTAAAGAAGGTGATTTAGTGCTAATTCGAGATGATAATCTAAAACGTCTTCAGTGGCCTATGGCTAAAGTGTTGAAATTATATAAAGGCAGAGATGGACAGTTTCGTGTAGCAAGATTGAAAACTAAAAATAGCGAATTGTTACGCCGATGTCAACGTTTGTGCCCCTTGGAACTTTGTGATGAAAGCTGCCCTGAACAGCAACCGCAAACCAGATATGATTGCTTAGTGCAACCAGTGCTGTGCCTTTATGTGGACAATATCGATCCAGGTTGAGCACGTCGTATGTCCTTCCCTGCTCAAGGTGGGGAGGATGTTACGAAACCGAACTTTCTATATTCATAAATTCTATAAACTGACAAACTTTTTTGAACTCTGATTTTTAACACAGTTTATTACTTAATTATTATTATTTTTTATTGGCAACAGCCACGTTTTGTTTTACTTTTTATGAAGATTCAGAATTGTGTTCGAAAAGATAGAACGCTGAAATGGCGTATGGCAGAATTGTAATATGTTTTATAGTCAACTAAATTGTAAATATGTATATAAATTTATTAAATTATCGTGTTTTTACAAGATTAGGGAAGTTAGGCAAGAAATTAATTAGGCAAGAAATTAAACTAAGCAAAGTAAAAATTAGGCAAGAAATTAAACTAAGAAAAGTGAAAACATCTGACCCAAAAAGAAGCATTAAGTAAGAAGTTATTTTATGTATTCTATTCTTATATTTGATGCTACAAATACATTACTTAACACTTTCGAGACCGCTGACGTAGATTCACGTGATTTGAAAATCTGTAACTTCGCCAGTGTGCGTTTCTTTTGCCATTTGTATGTCATTTATTCCTTAAAAATATACACAGTATTCATATTTGTACAACCAATATACTATGGATATAAATATTTTGATTCGAAAGAGTATAATTATAATGTACTATATCCATTTGTAATATGAATCAGAATATAGAAAATTTTGTTCTGAAATATTGTAACTTGGGAGGATAACGCCTACAGGCGGACCTTACTGTCAAAAAGATAAAAACATGCGGTCGCGAAAGTGTTAAGCTACCACTTCACACTCTAGTTTGAAAGCGATGAAACTGACGAAATGGAATCTATTTAATCAAAGTCATTTAAATCTCACTTTTGTTGCACTAAATATTCTTTAAAAAATATTTAAGTGTTTTTTGTCTGTACAGTTTATATCTTAAACAACATTAACACTTCTATTGAGGAGAATAGAATCTGCGACATTTTGAAATCTGTAACTCCGCCTACAGCGTTACTTTTGCAATCAGTATTATACAATATTTCTTATCTCTCTGACTGCTTTTGAAAAGAGGAAAATATATATTTTTTTCTTTTATATTTCACAGTTGTTTCAATGTACAATGCTTATTACAACTTGAGATAAAAAATGTAATTATGCACATAATTCTAATCCTTTCCTTGTGAATATTAGTTAATATTTTGAAACTTTAAAAAAGAGTTTAATTTTATTATTATATAATTTTGAATTATAAGTGTATTCTAGGAAAAGGAACAGCTCAGTGGCCGGCTATAAATTCGATATATTCACTAAATTCGGTATATTCATACTAAAGAGTTGCCAACATTTCCGGAGCATTTTTAGCTCCGCCTTTATTCCATACTACTTTTTTTGAAAGAATAAATTTTTCTTATTGCATTGTAATTATATATTGGCGATAAAAACTCTAAAAATAAAGTGGTACGAAATAGAGACGGGCTAAAAATGCTCCAGAATAAATTAAAATGTTGGCAACTATGGACGATTATTTAGTTAAGGTGGTTAAGAATATACACAACATTCATCTTTCTGCAATTAATGTACAATGAATACAAATACTTTGATTAGAAGTAGTATATATATAACCAATATTCATTTATAACACAAACATAAATACAGAAAATCCTGTTCTAAAATTATGTACCGTTCAACAATAACATCCACATCCTTATATTTAGCACTATGCAAAAATGACCGTGAGCGATTGCGCATTGACACTTTTGCATCATATTTCTCATAAGTTATACAGAACTTTTAGAGCTAATTCACATCATTTCTTATTTATAGTGCTAAACCATTAACTTAATGCTTAACCATTCATGCATAGTTGTCAACTTAGCAACTTTTGGCTACCGGAAAAATTTAATAAAACTTTTTATTTTACTTAATCAGTGAAAATCGTTACAGTGCACTGATTAAATGAAATATGTATTTCTATTAAAAAATGTCTGGTAGTCAAAAGTTGCTAAGTTGGACACTATGCATTCATGTAATGAAATAGGAACCTGAAATTTTTCAAAGCCGAAAAACTTTCTTATAGATTCTTATCCTTTTCATACCAGAAAATTTAAATTAACGATAATTAATGGAGTTTAAATACATGCAGATTGTGTCGGTTTTTCTCCTGTACTAAATCTAGCCTGCGATCGTCCAGCTTGAGATGATCAGAAATTGTATTTAGTAAATGCCTTAGTATTGGATATACATATACATCAAAGATGCCAACATTTTAATTTATTCCGGGGTATTTATAACCCCGGCTTTATTTCGCACCACTTCATTTTTAAAATAAGTTTCTAGAATATGTAACCACGATAAAATAGGTAAAAATTTACTCATTAAAAATAAGTGGTATGAAATAAAGTCGGAGTTTAAAATACTCTGGAATAAATAATTAATAAAGACACGCCTTTTGGCGTTCCTTTAAAACGTCACACGTTCACGTATAGTTTCCAACTTACTACCTTTTGGCTACCGAAAAATTGCAATAATTTGTTTTATTTTTTTTCATTATTAAATAAAATAAATCTTTCTGTTAAAATTTTCCGGTAGGCGAAAGGTAGCCTTTTGTTACACGTTTTAGAAAAATAACATTTCATTTCAACATCTTAAGGCGTGGCTCGATTTTTTAATGTCCCCTCAGAAGGCACATACGAGCGATAAGGGCTAAAATTTTAGCAACTATGTTATAATTATTATTAGCTTATTTATTTATTTATTTGTATTTATTTATTAAGTGCATATCCTAAAGTTGTAATTTAAATGAACTAGGTATAATTTGATGAATATTAATGTGGTCAGAAATGAATTAAAAGCTAAGGGGGGAAAGACAATGGGCGGAGCCTCTTTTTTTTCAGAAATATGAAAATATCTATGATAATAATAATAAAGCATCTATGATAATATCTATGAAAAATATTTAGGATAATGATAAAAAAGCAGTTATTTAAAAACGAACAGAAAATATTTTGTTAGAGGATTTTAATCTTATTGGAATATCTTTATTTAACGGTGAGATACATGCACTGAAACGTGTGAAAAAGTAAAATCAACTTGTCACCAAAATATTCATTAATCAGCAATATCGCAAATACCGTTCTAACAACAGTCGATAACATTTTCTCAAACATTGATCCATTCTAGCACCTTCTTAATAAGCTTACATAAACCATACCAATTATGAAATTCAGAAGAAATTTAATTCTGAAACCTTAAACATATTATTGAATTTAAATTTCTTAAAAAAGAGGTTCTGCTCATTGTCTCTCCCACTTTACTTTGAATTCCTTTTTAAGTTTTGACCATATTTATATGCATAAATTTATACCTTGTTTATTACATAGTTAATGACTGTAGATTGATTTGTATCATAACTTTAGGATATGCACTTATTAGTATTCTGATTAAAAAATAATTGTGAATAATATTAGTGAGTTGAAGAAGCTTCTTTCATTTTTAATTACTATAATATCTGTACTAATGTTTATCTTTTGAATCAAAATATTAGAATTAATTAAATGAAATGAAACATCATATTTTAACGATATAAATAAACAAACAATTATTATGTATGTAAAATATAAGGTGTAAATTAACATAAATAAATATGGTCAAAGGTGAATTAAAACTAAGCGTTGAGTTGGGGACGACGATGGGCGGAGTCTGTTTTTCAAGAAATATGAAATTCTATACTGGCCGTACTCTCCGCCCTTTTTTCAGAACACTCTCATTAACAAAAAAAAATTCAAATTTACTACTACCACTATTTTTTATAAAATGTTCCTTACTCTGTATAATCATATCACATGAAATTAGTGGTGGCAAAAAAGGCGAAAATTTCTTATCTCTGAGAGCGTCCTGAAAAAAGGGCGGAGAGTACGACTTCTGATGTGATTCTATGATCTATTGCAAATAAAAATTTAAATTTCTTTTGAACTATATAACCGATATGGTTTAATGCAAGCTTATTCGAAAGCAACTTTAATGGGCAATTTTCTTGGGGAAAGTGATCGACTGCAGGTTAAAAGTGTGTTTGCAATGTTGCCAATTTCAAATTTTAGTGATTTTATATTTTTCATATATTTAAATGCTTATTCTAATGAAACTGGTGACATCTACATCTTATATGATTTTAGAGAAATCTGTATTGCATTTTTAAACTAATATGTCGCGATTAAACATTGTAGATATTATTGTATATAAATAATGGCAGGGATGGAACACGGGCGCAGAATTCATACCGGAATCTGTTTAAGAAATTTCAGTATCTATAATATCGTTGATTTAAGAAGTAGAAAAATTTCTTACATTGATAGTGGTATGAATTCTGCGCCGGTGTTCCATCCCTGTAATGGTAGAAAAAAAGGCATAAATTTCTCATTTCTAAAAGTATAATGAAAAAAAAAAAAAAAGTGAAAACTACGACTCCAGGAACTACTTTAGTTCTTCTCAACTAACTACTATATATATATACATATAGATATATTGTGTGATGTTTGTGTGCAGCGCTTTTATAAATTTCAGAAATTCGGACTTGTTAAGATTTGGATAATTTTCATTTTTACCCGCAGCAACTTAAGAATGGTTGGAGATAGGACAGGGTTCTATAGTGATTTATGCTTTTCAAGATCTCTTCTATCATTACCTAACGTATGTTGCAAGAGTTTTGATACACTTTGTCTTAACTATCTATCTATATGCACAGTTGCCAACATTTTAATTTATTCCGGAGCATTTTTAGCCCTGTCTTTATTTCGTACCGCTTTATTCATAGCATAATTTTCTCCAATAAATTATTACGATAAATCTCCAATATATAACTACGATAAAATAAGAAAAAAATATTCTGTAAAGTAAAAGTGGTATGGAATAAAGGCGGGGCTGAATATGCCCCGGAATAAATTAAAATTTGACAATTTTGCTATATGTGTGTGTGTGTGCGTTACGAAGACTTTTGGTTGTTTCGATTTGAAAATAATAATAATTATAATAAAAAAATAAGATAAATGTTATCTTTCTAAATAAAGGTATTTTTGAACAAGAATGCTAAAAAATGCATAGAATTTTTAATTTCAATGATCATTTTAATAACTGACTTTGAAAAACATTACAGAAATTTGATAGAGAATTCTTTAACGATTAATTTTGTTTTATGAAATTTGAATGAAAAATATTCTTAATATTTTCTAAAAATATATATTTCAAGATAAAATAGGAAAATTTATTTAATAAATGATGATATTGGAAACCATATCTGAAATAGAGACATGTGATATTTATTGATAATATTATTTTCCAATTGGAGAAAGTATATTTTGTTTTAAAATATTAACATACCCTATGGCGGCTATGATAATAATCCCGAAAAATTCTCCCTCAATCTCAAACATATAATTACACTTTTATTTTAATAGGAAAAAGGCGGAACAATTATATATATACATATATTTAGCTAAATATTCGCAAAAGATTTATCATAAAAGGAAAAACTGTATTTGTATAATTACAAATTCAGCCTTATCATGTGAAATCTTTTAAATTTATTCACACCAGTACATTTCCGATATTTTATTTAGTTATAATTTTTTTCGAAAAGCGCCTTCTAATCATAATATGCTAACTAAGTTTACATGGCGTTGAGCGGCTTTCGGGCTGGTTCAACGAGGGCTGGTCAAACCAAAGAATTGAACCTTTGATATATACTACCTATTAGGACTGGGCGATGTAGCGATTCTGTAAATCGATTTATCTTCCATATAATATCGCGATATAGAGATAAATCGATCAATACTGATTTAGAAAATGCCTCCATCCTACCCCTCCTACACATACAAGTCTTTAAATCAATAGTATAATGACCGAAAAGCAACGCTGCTATTACTCACCTATTTTCTGCAATTTCCTATATTGCTATAACTCAGCATCTATGGCTTAAAATTACACCAAACTGCATAATTTTAAATTAAAATTTTAAATTATGCAGTTCAAACTGTAAAGTTTTTATTAAGAAAAGTTATGTTGATTAAACATTTCTGGATGATTAACATTAGGGGCGTTGTTATAAATATTGATATTAAAGAGAGTTTTTGATGGCCTTTGGCACAACAGTTTTTTTTTTTTTTTTTTTTTTTTTTTTTTTTAATTGTTTAGCCCTTTATTGTGTTCCTGATATATGATGGAATATTGAACTTTGTATTTTGATTTATAAAATTTGCCTTTTACCACAGTCAGTAAATTAAATTTCCGCTTTCTTAAAAAAATAAAAATAAATAAAAATAATAATAATAATATTTTTTTTTTCAAGTCGATTGATAAATTCTACGCGATATTTATGAACCTAATAATTTAGTAAAAAGTTTTTGAAAGCTGATTCCCAAATTTTTTATCATTTTACTAAAATTTAACAAAATTTCTGCTTTTTTGTGTTATATTGACGAAATACGTTATATTCTGGCGGTCGATATCCAATGTGCCTATAAATAAACCACACATTATTCTGAAAAAAAAAAAAAAAAAAAAAAAATCAAGACCAATCGTTATATGAAATAGGTAGCAGAGTTTGAAAAAGAAATTTAATTTTAAGTGATGAAAAAAATTTAAACTCTATTTCCCTTTAACAGTATTTTAAAGTATTAACATTGTAGATTTTATTAACTTCAGTAAAGTAATATTTGAAGCTTATTAATGGTATTATAAAGAGCGTAATAAAAAGTACGTAATAAGGACGTACCGTACGTAATAAGGAGCACCTTTAAAAGTTCTTGTGTACATTCTTTAAAAATCCCCTCCCCCCCCCCTCTTTCAAAATAATAATAACAGAAGTGTCAGACAAAGCCAAATTATTGAATAAATAATACTAATGACAAACAGATATATCGTATTGAATTATGAAACTATTTTTACTGTATTCTTAAATATTGTAAAAAATAAATTTATTTTCTATGTAATTTAATGAAAAAAAAAAAAAATGTGTACTTATATTAATATTTATTACAACAATGCATACTGAAATTGCAGAAAATAATTACTTATTACAAAAAGAAAGAAATCATTACTTAGCAAACAAATTGGACTCTTCGTAAAACCGCAAGAAGTTGAAAGTTTGGAACAGTTACGATTCATCTAAAATCGTAGTATATTTTTTTTTCTCCCCGATTTAGCATAGCGTAAGCGCAGTACTTCGTCTCTCTTTTGGAATAAACGGAGCAGACGACAGTAGTGCTGGACGATATCAGAAATTAAATATCGCGATATATCACCAAGTTAATATCGATATTATGTGATATATTGCGATATTTCTTTCAAGATAGGAAAAAATAGATATTTGTTATTTTTTAAAGACATATGCACACGAATTTTAAAGTATACAAGTATAAAGTGTTTTCCATGTATTTTCTGGTATATTACTACCATAACTTTATCATAAAAAAAAAAAAAAAAATGCATAAAAAGTGAATCAATATTTTGTGTTTCTTATAACTTATACTGTTGCTTTTTAGTATACCTCTGTATAGTTTGTCCTCTATTCTTCCCATTTTAAGCTTTAATTATTTTAAAATCATATTTTAACACAGCTAATATGCGATCTGTGTTTTATTTGTACCAAGCATATCAAAATTCATAATTCTACTAAAAATAAAGCTTAATAAAAATTGTCTTAAGATGTAGGTATTAAATAAAAAGGAAAATCATTCTAAATAGTTAAGAATTGCCATTGGATACACCTTTTTTGGTCGTAGAGAGTAATATTTTTTACTTAAAACTCTTATATGCATCCTAAATGTCAGTTACTTGTCATTTTTATTTTTGTATCTGCTTACCAAATCATTACAATATTTTTTAAATGTATATGTGTTCAATTCACATTCGTAATAGTTTCATTATATATATATATATATACATTGTCAGTATAAAAATTATATTATTTAAAGAAAATTATGTTAAAGTTTCATTTTGTTACTTAAAGTAACTCATTTTGCAATTACGTGTACGGCTTAAAAAAAAAAAAAAAGAAAGAAAGAAAGAAAGAAAAGGAAAGAGAAAAAATAAATGCTACATAAAAAAAGTAATAAACTATCCAATATTATATAATTTAATAAAGAAACTGTCACTGTAAAATTACTGAAGATAAAACTTTATTTTACATCAGTCAGATAGCACCCTTTCTCCCTTCCCATGTTTTCCAATGGGATTTTTGTCGCGTCGTTTTATAAAAATATTTTATTAAAAAATTAACTTTTTCGAATTCTGTTTTTTTTTAATATTACTCTTTGAACAGGTCGTCTTTTAGCTTAAATTCTGTTTTTTAAATATTACTCTTTGAACAGGTCGTCTTTTAGCTTAGTGAACAATTTTTCGAAAAAATAAATTTAAATATTTTACTTAGAGATCCACACTTAGAGTCTTAATTAAGAGACTTAATTTACTTATTGAAATAAAATATTTAAATTATTTTTTTCGAAAAATTGTTCACCAAGCTAAAAGGCGACCCGTTCAAAGAGTAATATTCAAAAAACAGAATTCGAAAAACTTCATTTTTGAATGAGATATTTTTATAAAACGAAGCAACGAAAATCCCATTCGATAACATGGGAAAGGAGAAAGGGACTGATGTACAACCCAAACAGTCATGCCAGATGGTCGAAAATTATTTCCCCAAACAGGTCTTCAAATTTTCCCAATTCAGGAGGTTCTTTTCGAAAAAATCCCCAATTTGATTTCTACTAAAAAAAAGGAAATAAAAATTTTTTCAAAAAAAATATCAAGCAGATTTTTGTGTGATAAAAATTCAGATTTTTCCCCAAAAGAAGGCAATTAAAAAAAAAAAAAAAATCCCCTAATACCAATAAAGATATTGAAAGTCTCCAGTCGTAGGGATAAATCGTTACGTTATCAACATTGACAGAGTTGAAGAACTCCCCAGATTTGTCCCCAAAAATTTTAGAATTCCCCAAAAAAGTCCCCACAAACATTTGGTCCAAAAGCCTCAAAAATCCCCCAAAATGGGGACAAAATCCCCAATCTGGCATCACTGAGCCCAAAGCGAGTCAAACACATGTCGCATCTTATTGGCCAGAAGATATGGATACTTTGAAATAAACCAATATCAATGAACCAATAGCAGGAAATGAGCTAAAAGAAAAGATATCGTTTTCATTTGTCATACTCATAATAAGCGTTTGTTTTTATATCGCCCGTCTGCGGTATTACACCTACGATCCACGAGCGATGATGTGCAATATTATCAAAGAACTTATACTAACGGTAGTATAAATTCTTTCATATTATCGTTTAGAGCCAGGGAAATGCATGAATGTAGAATGAGAAGTCAATATACTCTAAGAAGTCGATATACTATGGGAAGTCGATATACTGTGATAGTTTAATTTTCCTGATGAATATCATTGACTTTTTGTTTTTGGACAGTGATATTTTCAAGAAAGTCATTGCGGTATGGAAAGAGAGGATTGGAGAGGAAGGATTGTTTGGGGTTGGGAGTTTTAGTCAGTGAGTAATAGCAGGGGAAAAAGGGGGTTGCATTAGTATAAGCTATTCAGGTCTCTTTTTTTTTCGGGCTTTGCTTGGCGCGCGGTGATGCAGGTTTGTGGCGCGCACAAGAGGTTGCGTCACTTCCGCTAGCCAAACGGTTTGTTTGTTTTTTTAGAAAACACTGTGAATAAGCTATTCGGCGTTCTCTTTATTCCGAGCGTGGTGACTGGTGATAGGTGCTAGTGAGGAACATTATTTATCGGCGCTTCGAGCGATCGCTGAGTTTGCGCTAAAGAAATATCGTTAGAGGGATATATCAGCAGAGCTAGATCTTTAATATCGTTATTGCGATATTTAAAAAATATTGATACTTGGGGATATATTGATAAATACTCCAGCCCTAGACGACAGGCGATTTAAGCGCATCGTCTCTCTGGTATCTCCTTTGAAATGAAAAGCCGGCACGTAGCACAACTCATATTACGATAAATCGTAAGACGGCTTTTGCACTTATTGTTAAATCGTTTTCGCTAAATCGATAAAACTTCCCTTGATGCATTAACTCGCAAGCATGACGAGGAAGCTTGATGCCTAGCTAACATCGTTTTTTATCTCTAAATCGATGCAGCATTACATCGTCTAACATCGTCATTCCGAAATTTCGTAGTAGATGTTATCTTTAAATCGGATCGCCGATTTTAGCTATAAATCAATTTTTGCATTACATCGATATAACGCCCAGTCCTACTACCGATAGTATAAGTTCTTTGGTTAAACGGTCAAAGAATGTAAACTATCGATAGTGTAAGTACTTTAGTAGTGTTAGTTTAAAAAGGGTAAGTTAGAGAATCTGATTGGCTCTAGGCGTGAGGAAAATATTGTAATTTAGATTATCCTTACGATTCATTTTATTATTAATTATTGATGATGTAAGTGTTTGTTTTGTTTTGTTTTCTTCGTGATTTATGTAGATTTCTCTTTGTGTACACTTTCGTTTTTTACTTTTAGCTATGAAGTCCTAGTGTATAGCCTAGAATAATTAAGAATTTATTTACGATTTTAAACATATAAAGCTACAAATTTAATTAAATAAACAAAAAAACCTTACTTTAGCTTTACCGATGTGACACTTTTTGGCGAAGTACTTTCTTATTAGGGGGCCCCCCTCATCGTCATCGTCGGTCACTCCATTCTGTGCGCTTCTGAAGATTTTCTGTAGGTATTTTAACTTCTTTTCTCCTTTCTCAGGATATGGCGCCAGGTGGCGTCTATACCTGTTGCTGGTTGGTCCAGGTTGCATGCGTTCGGTTGGGTGATAATTTCAATGGTTTCTCGAAAAAGTGCATAGTTGTGACTGTTATAGTTCGCGATTTTTTCGGTATTTTTAAAATCTATTTCGATATTTTCATTTTTATATGTTTGTGCTAGCGCGGTGCCATATTTGCCAAATTTTGTATCGTCAGTATGTTCCTTAATTCTTGTGTTATTTTTTCTCTTAGTCATTCCTACATAGCAACCGTTGTTATTGTTTGGATATTTAAAAGGGATCTTGTAAATGCCGGCGGATTCGAGGGGGGGAATGTTATCTTTATCGTTTCTGATTATTTGATAGATATTTGGGTTTGGTTTAATTGGAATGTTTACATCTAGTTTGCTTGCGATATTTTGAATTTTCACTGCGGCTCCGCGATCGTAAGGTATTGCACTAGTGTATTTTTTATTTGATTTTTGGTAGCTAGGGATATTATCGATTTTCTTTATACGTTTTTTTATAAAGTTTATCTACAAGGTTTTTAGGGTAGTTTGCTTTTATTGTTAGGTTTCTGATGTAATTGATTTCGTTTTTAAGGTCTTCTGGTCCTGTACATATAAGTATTGCGCGATTAATATAGGATTGAATGGCGTTTAATTTATATCTATAAGGGGTTTTACTATTGTAATTAATAATTTCTTTACTGGAGGTAGGTTTTCTGTAGACAGTTGTGTTGATTGTATTGTTCATTCTTTTGATTTTGACATCAAGGAAATTAATTTCATTGTTTAATTCTATTTCGTTAGTGAATTGAATATTTTTATCTAAGCTGTTTAAATCATTTAGGAGTTCGGTTGTGTTTTGTTGTTCATGGATTATGGCAAAATTATCATCTACATATCTGTTCCAGTATATTATTTTCTGTTTTAATTTTTCTAATATAGTATCCTCTAATTTTCTTAATTTAAACTCTGCTACAATCCCTGATATAGGGGACCCCATCGGGACTCCTTTGACCTGTTGGTATACCTTTTGATTAAATTTGAAAAAACTTTCTTTTAAAATTAAATTGGTTGTAGACTTTAAAGTTTGGGCTATTAGTGGACTATAATTTCTTTCTATTTCGTTGTTAATTGTATTAATAATTTCATCGGTGTCAATAGAGGGATATAGGTTAATTATATCAAAACTAATAAATTTGTGATTTGATTGAATTTCAAAGTTTTTTATTCTTCTGATGAAATCCTCAGTTGAGTTTAAGCTATATTGTGATGGGGGGAGAATTTTCTTGTAAATATTTGTCATATATTTTTCTAAATTATAAGTTGGGCTTTCGCGTTTGTTAACTATGGGTCTGATTTTTTTTTTTTTTGGGGGGGGGGGGGTTATGGTCTTTGTATTTTCCAAAAAGTCTAGGGGTGTTTGGTGCGTGATTGTCTATTTTGGGAGGTTGGTTATTGGGCCAATGGCCATTTTTGATTAGTTCGTTAACTTTTTCGTTGAGTTTTTTATTTGGATCCTTTTTTGTTTCTATGTCATTGATTTCACGGTTGGTTTCGTTCATTTTATTGATGTAATCATCTCGGTCTAAAATTGCAATTTTGCCTGTTTTATCTGTCATTGTTTTACTGTGTTCATTACTGTCTCCAGTAAAGAAATTATTATTTACAATAGTAAAACCCCTTATAGAAATAAATTAAACGCCATTCAATCCTATATTAATCGCACAATACTTATATGTACAGAACCAGAAGACCTTAAAAACGAAATCAATTACATCAGAAACCTAACAATAAAAGCAAACTACCCTAAAAACCTTGTAGATAAACTTTATAAAAAACGTATAAAGAAAATCGATAATATCCCTAGCTACCAAAAACCAAATAAAAAATACACTAGTGCAATACCTTACGATCGCGGAGCCGCAGTGAAAATTCAAAATATCGCAAGCAAACTAGATGTAAACATTCCAGTTAAACCAAACCCAAATATCTATCAAATAATCAGAAACGATAAAGATAACATTCCCCCCCCCCCTCGAATCCGCCGGCATTTACAAGATCCCTTTTAAATATCCAAACAATAACAACGGTTGCTATGTAGGAATGACTAAGAGAAAAATTAACACAAGAATTAAGGAACATACTAACGATATAAAATTTGGCAAATATGGCACCGCGCTAGCACAAACATATAAAAATGAAAATATCGAAATAGATTTTAAAAATACCGAAAAAATCGCGAACTATAACAGTCACAACTATGCACTTTTTCGAGAAACCATTGAAATTATCACCCAACCGAACGCATGCAACCTGGACCAACCAGCAACAGGTATAGACGCCACCTGGTGCCATATCCTGAGAAAGGAGAAAAGAAGTTAAAACACCTACAGAAAATCTTCAGAAGCGCACAGAATGGAGTGACCGACGATGACGATGAGTGGGGCCCCCTAATAAGAAAGTACTTCGCCAAAAAGTGTCACATCGGTAAAGCTAAAGTAAGGTTTTTTTGTTTATTTAATTTAATTAAGAATTATTTGATTTTTTTAGAAATCGACTTATGGTAACCATTTAGTTTCTCTCTCTCTCTATATATATCTCAATATAAATAAAAGTCATTGTATGTATGCAGGAATGTCTTACATTTCCTCCCAAACAAGACTACATCCAAGGGAGGTTTTGTCGGGTTCATATTCCACCCTCCACGAAATTTGCTAATTTGTGGTACATTTTTGAGTTCCGCTTCATTTTTAACACTCAACAGTATGCATTAAAATTTGAACCCTTCCAGTTTTTTTTTTTTTTTTTTTTTTTTTTAGACTGAGGACTATTAGTCTCAATCTACGGATTTTTACGATACCAGTTTTAGAATAGTTGGACATTTATCGAAATCGAAAATTTATCGAAAATATAAATGAATAATTTGAAAGCGATGTTTTAATAATAAAAAAAAAAAAAAATATTTAAAGGGGACTAATGTGCAAGTTGTACCTGACGGGACTAAAGTGGAAGTTGTACCTCAAGGGACTAATGTGAAAGTTGTACCTCACGGGACTAATGTGCAAGTTGCACCGAACGAACAAACTATTTCTTGCAACGAAAATGCCTACTAACCCTGGACGATAGGTCTAATATATCGTATCATATTACGTATCGTATTTATCGTAATATAACTCAATACTTATTTCGCTTCCTTCTTCGACTCGTTTTAATACGCATTTTTTATATGCATGAGCAGCCCCCGAAAAACAAAAACATTAAATCATTAAATTCATTTTTTTACTTATTTTTATTTCATACTAGCAGGCTTCGCCCGCTTCGCTGGACCCTATTTTTAAATGAATCACTATAATTACCGAATTCTCAATTTTTATTTTTGCCCCACCACTCTCCCCCCCTTCCCAATAATTTTAAAAAATTTGAAAATATCCGCAATCGATTTGTAAGTATCGAAAACCTCTATGTACCAATTTTGAATGATCTAACTATTTTATTTTTTCTGTCCCTCCCGTCCCTCCTAATAACGTTACACTTTCGAAAATATCCCCATTCGACTTGCAGGCCTCTAAAACCAATCTGTACCAATTTTGAACGGCCTAACTGCATTTCTATTTGTCTTTGCCCATAGCCCCCCCTTACCGCCCCACCTCCCTTACCACCCCTCCTAATAATTTTACAAATTAAAAAATATCCGCATTCGATTTTAAGTATCGAAAACCATTTGTATACCAATTTTGAACGATCTAACTCTATTTTTATTTTTCTGCCCCCCCCATCCCCACCCCCTTCTCGCCCCTCCTAATAACTTTACACTTTCGAAAATATCCCCATTCGACTTGCAGGCCTTCAAAACCTATCTGTACCAATTTTGAATGCCCTAACTGCATTTCTATTTGTTTTTGCCCATAGCCTCCCTTACCGCCCCACCTCCCTTACCACCACTCCTAATAATTTTACAAATTAAAAAATATCCGCATTCGATTTTAAGTATCAAAAACCATTTGTATACCAATTTTGAACGATCTAACTCTATTTTTATTTTTTTGCTCCCCCCCCCCATCCCCATCCCCTTCTCTCCCCTCCTAATAACTTTACACTTTCGAAAATATCCCCATTCGACTTGCTGGCTGTTGACACCTATCTGTACCCAATTTGAAAGGCCTAACTGTATATTGTTTTTGCCCCTGCTGCCCCGCCTGGGGGCTGAATTTTTAAAATTCCAGAAATCGGTTTTTAGATATTTGTATTAGCTATATTTTATAGCAAAAACTTCACGTATATCTGTTTTTTTTGTTTGAGATATATAGGATTATGCGAAATCGCGTTTTACGCATGTGAAATCCCGTTTTGCCCCTCCCCCCAGCCCCCCCCCCCCCCTGGGGACCGAATTTCGAAAATTCCAGAAATTGGTTTTTAGACATTTATATTAGCTATATTTTAAAGCAAAAATAGAGGATATCTGTTTTTTTGTTTGAGATCTGAAGGATTTTTTGAATTCACGTTTCCCCCCCCCCCCACCTTGGGGGGCGAATTTTTTCAAATTTTTTTTTTTCCCTAAACCATCCCTGACCTATAAGGAAAAAACAAAAAAAGAATGATCGAAATCGGTCGAGCCGTTTACGATTTTATAAAGGACATACAGACAAACATTCATTTTTATATATATATAGACTAGCAGGCTTTGTCCGCTTCGCTGGTCACTAAATTTAAAGGAAACTCTTTTCTATATAGCTTTATAAAAATAAAATAAAATACTGAAATTGCTCAAAAGCTCGCTTCGGGTCCCTGCTGCCTTCGGCAGCGATTTGGTCATACGCTAAAACTGGGGCGCCTGTCCCTATTACCTGCGACAGTGGTTTACCATTAGGCTTGCATTTAGGTGCTTATTAGATAACAGTTTCGAAATAGATGGTATCGAAAAAAATGAAGTATCCCCTTTATATTTGAATCCCAGTTACATATGAACAACACTATACGTGGTGCACATAATATTTGCTTTTACGTTATTTCCTATGTTTATTTTGTTTATCCCCGATCAACCATAAAAATGATAACAATTTCACGCTAAATATTATAATATGCTATGACCGGCTACGTCTGTCGCATGAGACAATTAATTTTTTGTGGTTATATATAATTCATGGTTTGTAAGCATGATCATAGTACCGCCTTAATATAGTTCTCTTTGGCGACTTTTGAATTTTTGTCACCATTTTAGATTTAATCCCTTGTAAAGATAAGACTTAATACCTTGTAACAATATGCTATGAGCGCTATTTCTGCCATATTTTAGACAACTAAACTTTTAATGGTTACATATATTTCCCATTAAACATATTTTTATTTTCATTTATTTATTTAAATATTGATGAAATTTGAAGTTCAATTTGGTCTAGTGTTGTACAGGCTGTATACTATATGTTTGTGTTTGTGAAAGAAAGTTAAAAAAAAAATTCAAACTGCAATTTTTAATCCCACTTAAAAAAAAAAAAAAAAAAACATGTGACTTAATTAGTAGCACATTTAAAAAAAATTTCCAAACGGTTTCCATACAATCTCCTTCTGTTGCCACCTAAAATACATACATTAGTTAATTTTAAAAAATCTAATTGTCCGATCGATAAGCTGTTTAATCCGTTGGATTCACAAAAATTGCATCTTTCATTTGGTATCTTATTTGTAACGATCCGCGTTTGTAATGATCGATAGATGGCGCTTTTTCAGCTCTTGTTGTTAGTAAATATTACAGCCACGTGTATCTATTTTTGTTCTTAATGTTATTCTACTTAATATTCGTACTATAATTTCTCCGCAATTACATCATGGAAAATTGATTGCTTTTGGAAAAAAATATTTCAGTTTATTCAAAGTTCGATCGGAAGTAGATGTTTAACTGAAGCTGAACAAATATTAGTTTCAAATCATCTGATCAATTCTTTACTTCCATTAGCCGAAGCAACTGAAATTTAAAATTTGTCATTTGGAAATAAATGGAAGCTTAATTCTGGATTTCTTGGTCCTTTGGAGTTACACTGGAGCACACAATAGTATGTGTTATCTTTTTTACCGGATTTATTCATTTTTATTCAATAAATATATGTGAAACTAAACATCGGCTAGCAATGGCGGCTTGATGGAATTCGAATTAAAGCATGTTTATTGTAATTTCTCCTTAGCCCACCAGAGGGCGAGCATTTCATTACAATCGCAGATACGACTGATATTTCTAATTTTTTTAATTTACTTTCCTCATTTTAAATAAATGTAATTTTTATTGTTCACGTTTTTTTTTTTTTTTCTGTCGAAAAAATAATGATAATTTTTTTGGCAACAATTAAATTAATGATTAAAATTAAATGGCCAATTTATCAGTAATTAGAAGGTTTTTATTTTAACATTTTAATTAATTAAAAGAAAACTAAAACAAAATTCGAAAATCCGGCTTCGAGGTGCATCAGGGGAGGTCATTACGAACCACCATGCAAATTTTTGTAGCTCAGCCATCAGCCGTTTTCTTAAAACTCTCTGGAAACACATACACAATGACACACACACATCTTCTTTTATTATATGTATAGATAGATAGATATAGATAGATAGATAGAAGAAGAAGATATAGAAGATTATTTCACGCGCACTTTTTATTTCCTAATTCAAAATTATTAAAAAAAACTTTTTCGATATCGCTTGTAACGATACTGATTATTATTAATTTTCTTTTCTTTTTCTTTCAAAAAAAAAAAAAAAAAAAAAAAAAAAAGATTTTGATGAAATTCTGGCAAAAGCAGAATTTAGTTTAAGACGGAGGACTATTAGTTTTTTTTTTTTTTTTTTCAAATTATAACATCGCTTTCAAATTATTCAGTTATATTTTCGATAAATTTTAGATTTCAACAAATGTACAACTATCGAAATCGACAACGCAAAAATCCCAGAATGAGACTAATAGGCCCTCAGTCCTAAAAATAATAGTCTTCCGTACTAAACTAAATTCTGCTTTTGCCAGAATTTCATCAAAATCTTTTTTTTTTTTTTTTTAAGAAAAAGAAAAGAAAATTAATACTAATCAGTTTCGAAAGGGATCGTATTGAAAAAGTGTTTTTTAGATAATTTTGAATTAGGAAATAAAAAGCGCGCGTGCAAAATAAAGTAAGATTTATAAATGGACCATATTTAAGCTCGTGGACTCAGTTCACTGACATAATAAGAAAAATAATGACGACATTAGTCTAATGAGATTATCTTTTTTTTTTTTCTTTTTTTTTGTTCTGGCTAAGATCTTGTCTCGAACCACTGAATAGATTTGAACCTAATGGACAGAGTTACTGCTTATTACCAGGACTGAAGTACTGGGGGGGGGGTGATGAAATTTCTAGTGCTGCGTAGTTGAAGGGGTTTGAAGAAACAACCTCTCGAAAATTATGTTTTTGCAAGATTTCTAAAGTAATAATGCAGCAGCTAAAAACTTGAAATTTAATACTTAAGCTGCTTATAATATATGTATATTTTGACTAACAAGGAAACATTCAAAAGGTGTCGTCTTCAAAAAATATTGAAAAAAATATATGCGATTCTACTCTTCATAAAACGCCAGAAAGTGAAAAAAATTATCGGCTGAAATGAATTACAGCGACCACAAAAAATTATCAAATTTAAGAATTTTTGACGATTTGGTGCTGTTAGGCGATAAGTTAACTAGCACCGAGATTGCCGTGTACGAACAGAACCTTTTTTTGCTTCTCCGCCAAGTACTCAAAATCAATCGCCTAACAGTGTGAGATCGCCAAATATGCTTAATTTTAATAATATTGTGTGGTCGCTGTAATTCATTTCAGTCGATAATTTTTTCACTTTCTGGTGTTTTATGAAGAGTAGAATCACATTGTTTTTTTCAATATTTTTTGAAGACGACACCTTTTGAATGTTTCCTTGTAAGTAGAGGATTTAAAAAATTTGAAATTCAAAAACAGTGAACTTAAAAAAAAAAAAAAAAGTTCTGAAATTACGCTTTCATCAAAATGTTATGCATGCGAGTTACTGTGAATTTTACATACATTTTAGTGTGAATTCATCAAAATGATGTAGTGTTTTAATTTTATCAATAAAAGCAAAATGGCCTCTGTCTTTCCCTCTGTCAGCAGTCTACAGAAAAATCTACCACACTTACAGATATGACATTCAGCCTACAGATAGTTTGTAAAATTTGTTAATTGAAGCTGAACAAATATTAGTTTCAAATCATCTGATTAATTCTTTACTTCCATTAGCCGAAACAACTGAAATTTTATATTTGTCATTTGGAAATAAATGGAAGCTCAATTCTGGATTTCTTGATTTTTAGGAGTTACACTGTGGCACACAACAGTAAGTGTTACCTTTTTTACCGGATTTATTCATTTTTATTCAATAAATATATGTGAAACTAAATATCGGCAAGCAATGGCGTCTAGATGAATTCGAAAGCTATGCATGTTAATTGTAATTTCACCTTAGCCCACCAGAGGGCGAGCATTTCATTACAATCGCGGATTATCAAAAATTTCTGATAAAACTGACGTCATAATATTTAAAATTTTTTTATTTATTTATATTTAAAATATTAATTTCATTAAGAGTTGCGAAATGGATTTTGTGTTTCGCATAGCTCAAAAACGAATGATCGTAGAATGTTGCAAATTTATATGTGTGACTATCATTATGTCTAGTATTATACCTGGAACATTTCTTATAATACAAACTCCCGTTTCAGAGATTCTCAACGACTTTATATGAATTTTCGTGACGTCTGTATGTGTGTGTATCTCGCATAACTTAAAAACAGTTGCGAATTGGTATATAAGTTTGTTATAATATATAGCTGTGCACCTCCCGTTTTGGACATTTTATGACTTTCTGTTTTGGAGATATTTAGGAAAATTATATTCACTAGCTGGCATCATCGGCTAGCTGGCAAGAGAACCATGAAATTTTTTACCAAAAAATATGCTCTCGGGCGCCTGCGGCGCTAATCGTAATTTGTTCTCTGTAAAAGTCGCATAATATTAAAATATTAAAAATTAAATCAAATCTCTCGTAATTCCTCATAACGTAGCTCTAGTTTAAAATACACTCAAATCAATGAAAATCAAATAAACCAATCAAATATCTCGTAATTCCTCATAACGTAGCTCTAGTTCAACGTAAAATACACTCAAATCAATGAAAATAAAGTAAACCAATCAAATCTCTCGTAATTCCTCATAACGTAGCTCTAGTTCAACGTAAAATACACTCAAATCAATGAAAATCAAACAAACCAATCAAATCTCTCGCAATTCTCCATAACGTAGCTGTAGTTCAATGTAAAATACACTCAAATTAATGAAAATCAAATAAACCAATCAAATCTCTCCTTAGATTCTCCATTCTGCTTCATTATAGAAATGGGAAGCTTTATTTTCATATTTTTATTAATTAAAAGAAAACTAATCAAAATTTCGAAAATCTGACTTCGATGTGCACAATGACCCTTCGGAGGGCACCTTTGTGTTAAATCACGTGACTGTCCGAGCTACCGTTTTCGAGAACAGTGAAATATGCATATATATATATATACAAATATTGCTCACTTAATAGTAGAAGATAATGATCAAAAATACAAAGGTTTTGGCCATTATATATGATCTGCCATCACAGAGATTTCAAAATAAGCTAATGATAGAGCCCGTAATGATATTGTTTTGAAAGTTGAAGACATTTTTGGGTGTAAAAAGTTATGCTTAAAGGCATACAGGTTCTAGTCGACGAATGCATTTTATTTAATGAATATTTAACCCGTAGATAGAGCCCATAATGATACTGTTATGAAAGTTATCGACATTTTTACTTATAGAAAGTAATTCTTAAAGACATAAGGAGGTTCTAGTTGACGAATGCCCTTTATTTAATGAATATTCAGCTCGTAGATAAACCCCGTAATGTTATTGTTATGAAAGTTGTCGACATTTTAGCGTACAGAAATTAATTCTTTAAGACAGAAGCAGATTCTAGTCGACGAATGCACTTCATTTAATGAATATAGCCCGTAGATAGAGCCCGTAATGATACTGTTATGAAAGTTATCGACATTTTTGCGTATAGAAAGTAATTCTTAAAGACACAAGCAGCTTCTAGTCTACGAATTCACTTTACTTAATGAATATTCAGCGCTTAGATAGAGCCCGTAATGATATTATTATGAAAGTTGTTGACATTTTTGTGTGTAAAAAGTAATTTTTAAAGACAAATGCAAGTTCTAGTCGACAAATATACTTCATATAATGAATATTCAGCACGTAGATTGAGCCTGTAATAATATTGATAAAAAACGTTGTCGACATTTTAGCGTGTAGAAACTAATTCATAAAGAAACAAGCAGGTTCTAGTCGACAAATGCACTTTGTTTAATTAACTTTCAGTAAGCAATTGAATAAATCTCTTTTTCATGCTTCCAATCAAAAATCAATTAATGTTCTTGAAACAATCCATTTCTGTAGCAAAAACGGTCATTTTTACAACAGAAATTAAATAAACATTCTTAAATACACTGCAGGGCATAAATTTCGCTAACTCAGTATCAACTGAATATTTCGAAGACTTGGAATTCACCGCGAGTATTGTCAGTGGTTTATGATATTTTCAAGGTAGTTCTGCGTGAGAAACCAATGCATCATTACAAAATTTCCAGAACAGGACTCCTATTGAGGTTTGAGTTTCCAAATTATGAATCCCGTATTATCACTTTTCGCCACATTTGAATGCCTAATTTGAGGCTTAGCCAATGCTTGTCTTCGTGGAAATGAAAAAAACTTTCATCTGCTTCCATTTTTGCTACGCATATAAATTAACACATAAAGATATAGGCAAGTTTTAGTCTATAATGATCGAAAATCCCTCTCTTTTTTTAATAGTTCTTGCGAGTCCTTTATAGAACTTTAGAAGAATTCAATTCTGCGCTATAAACCAATGAATTTTTTCGGAAAACTCCAGAACTCTGTTCTTATTGAAGTTAGAGCTTCCAAAAGTTGGCAAAACTAAATTAAAAATTTTTGCCAGATTCGGTCGCCAACTCGCCAAATTCGATACCGAATCACTAAATTCGATGTCAAGACCAAAAATCTATTCTGGCTATTAACTTGGCAGCTTGGCGAGATAAGTGATAAATTATTGCGGTAAACATCGTTTCAGAATAGCCAGAAACGCTTTCTCAATTTTGAATGAATTGTTTTGGTGAAATTTATCGTTTCTTGCCACTAATCTTTGCCAAAGAGAACAAAACTGGGCCATCTATACTCGAATAATTTTCAATGAACTGTAAGCTGTGGCTGAGAGTTTTTCTCACAGCTTTTATTTTAGTACCACAATCACTGCACGTCGAAAAGCGCTGCCGTCGAGTTTAATTTCAGACATTTTTTTTAACCCTTTTATTATAATAGCTGCAGTCGTTCAGCAATTAAACTAGTTGGCATAGGTGGACTCTGCTCAGTTCCCCATCATATTTATGTTCTCATAAATTTCTAGTGCGAGATATATTATAATCATGTTAAAAAAAAAAAAAAAAAAAAAATTTACCAAAGCTTGATACAGTGACAGAATGAAATCCCCGCCTAATAGGCTATCCACCGCTATATTTTACTTATTATAATCTATTAATTTATTTTATCAGGGTCAATTCCGTTGTTTAGTTTTCATGCTACTATTTCCAATGCAATAATCCTCAAAATTCAAATTTATATGTGAAAATTTACAATTTCGCTATGTTGGTAAAATCGTAAATTACGAAAAATTTACGAAATTTTCCTATTAGAATATTTGTATTCAATCATGTTCAAACAAATATCATAAATGTAATTTTGAAGTTGTCTAATGTATTTATGATCCTCAAAATGGAAGTTTATGCTCAATTTTGCCTTATTCTGACATGTTAAGTAAATCGTAAATTCCAAATAACTTAAGAAAATTTTAA
The DNA here is from genome assembly GCA_963930645.1 of Salticus scenicus. Taxonomy (NCBI): domain Eukaryota; kingdom Metazoa; phylum Arthropoda; class Arachnida; order Araneae; family Salticidae; genus Salticus; species Salticus scenicus. The sequence goes on from OZ005659.1 coordinate 182,562,090, forward strand.
ATTGGAAAAATCATAGTCTATGATATTCATTGAGGGTATCCTAAATAATATTTCGAAAGTGGTTTGACATCTTTACGATGAAAATATCCCTCAAGATTGACGTTTATGTGAAATTTTGCTCTATTCTGCCATGTGAAGAAATTCGTAAATTTCCAATAACTTACGAAATTTTTATATTGGAAAATTCATAGTCATTAATATTCATGCCAGTGTCCTAAATAATATTTCAAAAGTAGTCTGACATCTTTACGATGAAAATATCTCTCAAAATTGATGTTTATGTGAAATTTTGCCCTATACTGCCATGTTAAGGAATTCGTAAATTTCCAATAACTTGCGAAATTTTCAAAGTAGCATATTTATAGTTACTGATGTTCATTCCGGCATCAAAACTGATATTTTAAAACTGGTCTGACATTTTTACAGTAAAAAGTTTCCATTTAATGCACGTTTAAGTGAATTTTTGTCCTATTCTCCCATGTAAAGAAAATCGTAAGTTTCTAATAATTACGAAGTTTTTAAATTCGAATGTTGCAAATGAATAGGGTTCTTGCCAGTGTCGAAAGTAATATTTTAAAACTGATCTGACCTCTCTGCGACAGTTTGTTTTTGAAATATCGTGTACACAGACTAACAAACTAACGGACCAACACACTAACAGACACCCTACAGACAGACACCATACAAATTTTGTCATTTTCGGATTCCTCACACCTGAAAACGTGTAAAAACGTCAGAAAACCGAGGTCGAAAATTTTCACGATTACGTAAGTTCCCCATACCTATTATAGTACGATGGGGAACTAAAAATTTACAATTTCGCTATGTTGATAAAATCGTAAATTACTATTAATTACGAAATTTTTCTAGTAGAATATTTGTATTCAATCATGTTCAAACAAATATCATAAACGTAATTTTGAAGTTGTCTAATGTATTTAGGATCCTCAAAATGGAAATTTATGCTCAATTTTGCCTTATTCTGACATGTTAAGTAAATCGTAAATTCTAAATAACTTACGAATTTTTTAAATTGGAAAAATTATAGTCTATGATATTCATGCCAGTATCCATAATATTATTGCGAAAGGGGTCTGACATCTTTACGATGAAAATATCCCTCAAGATTGACGTTTATGTGAAATTTTCTCTATTCTGCCATGTTAAGAAATTCGTAAATTTCCAATAATCTACGAAATCTTTATATTGGAAAATTCATAGTCATTAACATTCATGCCAGTGTCCTAAATAATATTTCAAAAGAAGTCTGACATCTTTACGATGAAAATATCTCTCAAAATTGACGTTTATGTGAAATTTTGCCCAATACTGCCATGTTAAGAAATTCGTAAATTTCCAATAACTTGCGAAATTTTCAAAGTAGCATATTTTTAGTTACTGATGTTCATTCCGGCATCAAAACGGATATTTTAAAACTGGTCTGACATTTTTACAGTAAAAAGTTTCCATTTAATGCACGTTTAAGTGAATTTTTGTCCTATTCTCCCATGTTAAGAAAATCGTAAATTTGTTATAACTTACGAAGTTTTTTAATTCGAATGTTGCAAATAAATAGAGTTCTTGCCAGTGTTGAAAGTAATATTTTAAAACTTATCTGACCTCTCTGCGATCATTTGTTCTTGAGATATCGTGTACACAGACTAACAAACTAACGGACTAACACACTAACCCACTAACAGACTAACAGACACCTTACAGACAGACACCATAGAAATTTTGTCATTTTCGGATTCCTCACACCTGAAAACGTGTAGAAAAGTCAAAAAACCGAGGTCGAAAATTTTCACGATTACCTAAATTCCCCATACCTATAGTATGATGGGAAACTAAAAGGTGGAAACAGACTATAGTGCACATCATTATGTTTATCTACATATTTTCATGTTCTGTGTATACCTCTAAACTTTTGGACGGACGTTCTGATTTTGACATCTTTTTGTTGGAAAAAGCTTGACCTAAGGAAAATTCCATTATAAAATCTTTAGGATTTAACCAAAAGATGCTTGTCTTTTTTCATGCTTTTTTGGTTGTCTTTGGTTGTCAAATTTTATTCCTTAACGGAAGCCCCAATTTCGATCCATTTTTTTTGGCTGGAAATGTCTTACAAGGAGAGTATGAATCAGTAAAATTGCTATTGAAACCAAAGCAAGCTTAAATTAAACAGCATGGTCGAAAATACTGGGGAAAGTGGAAAATTCGCGTAACAATCCACATGGATCAAGATATGGCCCTAGAAGTTTTAGTTGTTTCTATAAAAGCCAGTAAAACACAGTCCGAAGAAAGAAAATGTGGTGCAATGGTAGCGCGTTTGACTCGTGAATAAGAGGTATTGAGATCGAGTCCCATTAATAGCATTTGTATTTTTTTTTTTTTTTAAACTGGGAAAAAAAAGTCTCATTTTTAATTACATTTGGCAGCAAAATTCTTGAAGCACTAGCAATAATTCGTATTTAAAAGATGCGCACTTAAAACTATTTTATTAATCGACTTCAAAAAGGAGGAGGTTCTCAGTTCAAACCGTACGTGTTTTTAGGTAGATTCTTCATAGGAAATCTACCTAGTGCAATGGTCCTAATCACACGACTTCTGGAAAATTTCTTCATACGTTCACCGATCATCTCTATAACCCAAAACCACCCTCCGTTCAAAAGTTTATATATATATATATATATATACACAGGGTGATTCAACTATGATGGGATAAACTTTGAGGGGAGGTAGGACACATTATTAGGACTCAGAATTGCATAGGAACCCATGTCCCAAGACGTCATTTTAACCCTTTACGGACCATGTGTATTCTGGGGTTTTTAACAGTAATCTTGGCCTACTGCCATTGCTTCTGAATGGTGCACTATTTAACAGAAAGGTTCGTTCTTTTACTGTTAATCTTACAAAATACATGATAAAAATGTTGTTTCCGAATACTTCACACTGATCGAATAAATGCTTATATTCTGAATAATTTTCTAGATGTACTGTAACACATGAAATGTAAAACTTACGCAGTAGGCGGAGTTACCAATACATCGCAAAATGTTTCTTTGCAGTAATATTGACATTAAATGTTTAAAATTGCAATCACCATCAGTAATACAATTAAGCAAAATTGGGGTGACTGGCTGGTAATGCTGAAGGTAGAGAGCTTTAGTGGACCTGGTCATTCATTATCTGCATCTGCTGTAAAGTGTAATTTTAAACTGTGTTTTTCGACGGTGATGGGAGATTTTACTAAAAATGGAAAAGCAGACATGCATGTAATGTACGGTGCTGCTAATGGGAAGTGTAGAGGCAGCGCTACGACTGTATCAGGAACGATTTCCAAACAGGAGCATGCCGAATCACAAAATGTTTGAACGGTTGCATCGAAACCTTTGTGAAAATGGTACATTTCTCGCTAATTCTGATGCAAGGATTGGAACAAGAACTGCTTGACTTCCAGACATGGAAGAAACTAAGAAGCCATTCTAAACATTGTGGATGAAACACCCGACACAAGTACAAGAGATATTGCATGTCGTGTACATGCGAGTCAGTTCACTGTTTGAAGAGTCTACATGAAGAACATCTACACCCATTCCATATTCAGAAAGTCCAAGCATTGCAAGTAAGTGATTACCCTCTGCAAGTAAAACTCTGCCAATGGTTCCTGCAACAGTGTGCGTTGTAGCAGGATTTTCCAACCTTTCTTCTCTTCTCAGATGAGGCAATTTTTACACAGGAAGACGTTTTCAATGTGCACAATACTCATCTGTGGGCAACAGAAAATCCACATATGCCCACATTCATTACAAAAACATTTCTCTGTTAATGTTTGGCCAGGTAGGTATTGTGAACGATTTCCTCGTAGTTCAATATCTTTTACCAACGCCGCTCAACGGCTCACGTTATGCTATTTTTCTGAAAGAGGTTTTGCCAGAATTGCTGCAACATGTTCCAGTTGTCGTGCGCAACCAAATGTGGTTTCAGCATGATGGTGCGCCAGCACATTTCGATAGGGATGTGCGCAATTACCTGGATGCTAGTTTTGCAGGGCGATGGATTAGACGGGGCGGGTCAGTCTGGTGGGCACCCCGATCCCCAGATTTATCGAGCATTGATTTCTTCTTATGGAGGCATCTGAAGGCCATCATTTACGAGACTCCTGTTGATTCACCAGATGACCTCGTTGCTCGACTGTGCATTGCGACTGCACAAGTGCGCGAAACACCTAGCATTTTTGGAGGTGTTCGCAAATCCACACTTCGACGCTATCAAGCATGCATTACGGCTGGTGGTCGCAATTTTGAACACTTGTTGTAAATATTGATGCAAAGAAGCACTTTGTTTTTACTAATTGTTTTTATACGTTTTTACTTTCGTTTTTTGCACAATGTTTTTTATTTCATATTTAATTTTTTGTTTTATGCTTATACAAAAGATGCATGTTTTAGTAAACTGCTCAACTCCTTAATGTTTATTCTATGGCCGTAAAAATATTCGTATTTGAAAATCCATCTACGTTGTAACTTTTAAATTCTGTATGTTACAATATATCTAAAAAAACGTTCGCAATAATTATATTTATTCAAGCAATGTGCCTTATTCGGAAACAAAATTTTTATTATGTATGACTTTTTGTATGATAAACAATTATAAATGGAATCCCTCTGTTAAATAATACATCATTCAAGAGAAATAGGCGGAGCTTACTGGCAAAAAACACAGAAAACACATGGTCCGTAAAGGGTTAAAATGACGTTTGGGACATGAGTTCCGCAATTCTGAGTCCTAATGATGCGTCCTGCCTCCCCTCAAAGTTTTTCCCATCATCACTGAAGCACCCTGTATATATAATGCTTTTTCCTATCTTAAGTTGTGAACACAATAACTGGAGTAATTTTTATTTAAATTTAACCAGCTCGGGATATGTTGTCAAGACAGTAAAAATCTTGGTCGAGTTCGTAGATGGGTGGTGGAAATGGGGTGGAAATGGTGGGGAGTGGAAATGTTTATTTGCCCTTAATTTCTTTAATATTGAAAATAGGAAAAAACTTCAAATTAGGCGAATTACTGCCTTACCCTAAATAACAATTTTTTGTATTTAAATTTTTTCTATAGCTTCAATCGCTTAAAAGTTACAAGTTAAAAAGTGATTTTTCGTCAATTGTGATGAAGCCGACTTTTTTCCCAAATTCTTATGTACTTGCTCTCATCTGGAACGGTAAGTTTGTGATATTTCATCGTTTGAAATTTCATTTAAAAGCGATAACAGCCACAAGATCGTTAAAAGGGCCAGATAAAATAGAAGTAATTTTTTCAGAATCGGTATCATTAGATAGGGGCAAGTTTTCCAAATCCAAGAGTACAATTTGTTCATCGATGCGATAATTAGAATTTTTTAACTAACTAAACTAATATTGCTAATGGAAACAATTGATTTCTCAATGTATCATCCCGGACAAATGTCTAGGAAAATAAATTATACAAATCCTTTGGTATTAAAATTATCACGTGACGTAAATAAATAAATCTAAGTTACAAATTAACTTTAATCCATTGTCGCCAACAAAGTTGGCGATATTTTGTAATGTTAAAAAAGTATTGATGCAAAATTAGATGATGAGTTTATATATGAGTTATTTATAAAGGAGTTTGAATTTGACTCTATTTTTTTTATGCTAAAATATATTCGAAGTATTTAAAAAAAAAAAAAATACAGTCGACACCGGTTATAACGTACTGTCAGGGGACCAGAAAATATGGTACGTTATAACCGAAGTACGTTATAAGCAATATTTCCAATATAATTTAGTGCCTAACGAAAGAAAAAGGTGCATAATAGCACTCGCAATAATAGAGATTTTAAATAGAAAGTTTATGAGTTTCTCAAAATAAAATAAGAAAAAAAAAAAAAAAAAAAAAAAAAACATTTTACTACTTACATGTTTATTTGGAAAAATAATCTGTTATTTTTCGTTGTTTTCTTTGATTAGATGACACAGAAAAAATTACATTTTCAATATTTAAAATGGAACTTTTCAGAGTATCTGAATAGTCAGTATGGAATTCAACGAACCGCGATAAAGTTTAAAGGTATAAAGGAGACATCGAAAGACGGTATCCAAGGAAATATACCGATTTCCAAACCAGAAATACAAGGTTGACATCCAAGTTTGGCTTTTCGTTCCAGCCTAAAAAGTACGTTATAACCAGATTAAGGCTTTTGCATTATCCGTTATAGTCGAAGATGTAAACCATTACATTATATAGGGTTTCATTCGGGACCAAGCATCTGAGTACGTTATAAGCGAAAGTACGCTATATCCCAGGTACGTTATAACCGGTGTCGACTGTATATATATAAAGTTTTTTAAATAGCTTATTCTATAGCTTTAATTGCTTCAACTTATAGTCTGGTAGTGCAGACGATAATAGAAAAGATCACTGAAAATATAAAAAACATGGTAACTGCTTTGATCATTTAAAAATATAAAATTAAAATAATACGTTAGTCTTAATAAAAATATCGCTTGTGGTGAATACTTTAAAACGCTGGTTTAGGCAAGAATTTAAAATTTACGATTGAAATTGAGAGTAAAACGTTACAGCTTCCTTTGACTTTTTATCTTGTGGAAACAAGATATTGGTCTATGAAGAGATGAGGTTTTCGCGTGGGAAGAAAATATAATGACGCCAAAGTTGCCATTCTCCATCGCCAAGATCGCCAAATTTGTCATCAAATAACGAATTTCGTCGCCAAGTCAAAATTTCCACCGTCAACTATCAACTTTTGCTGCCAAATCGCAAATTTTATTGCTAAGTCGCAAGTTTTGTCACCATATTGTATATCTTTATGGCTTCTATTTGTTGAATAATTATGATCTTGGATTTTAAAAAATTGAAACATTTATTGACCAATAAATCTTGCCTAAAATTTTAAGTAGAATGAATAAAACCCGTTTGTAGTTGAAAATTAAATTTCTTGAAAACAGAATAGAGACTTAAATAGTGCAATGTGTGGGAACAAAGTCATTGGCTAAGTATGTCTTAATGCATATGTAATATTTCTTTACTTTTGTAACATTAACGTAAAGGAATACCTTTGCCTCAGCTTGCCGAAAAGGGATTTATTTTATTTTTTTTTCGATAGCTCATAACTTCTGAACGGATGCTTCGAGTTTGATACTTTTTGTTTTATTGTAAAGATCTTGATCTGAAATAGGTCCCATTGTAATATCTTTACGATCTAAAGAAAATAAAAGCGCCACCTCGTGGGAAAACAGCAAAATTAGCGTTTCTATCTCGAAAACGGTTCAAGATAGGGGAAAAAAGTGAATTACGGAGTTGTTGAGCATCATCGATTTAGTACGAAAAGACAGCTTTTAGACATTAATGTTAATAATAGAACGTTTTAAACGTGCATAAATTTGTTCGCAGTTTCCTACACTGTACACATTTGAACTACGTTGCACACTTTGCAGCATAGCAGGTAACACATATGCTGTCTAGTTGAAAGTTCAAAGTACGGTTACTGTAAGCGGTCACACCGATTAACGCAAATTCGTTTTTAACCGACTTCACAAAGAGGTTGTTCTTAATTCGAACTATATGTTTTTGTTTTTGTTAGCTTATAACTTCATAAGAGATCCTCCGATTTTAATTCCTTTTTATTTTTTGGTTATTGTTGTTGTAAAGATCTTGAACTGAAATAGGTCTCATTATTATTTCATGAAGATATAAACAAATTACGCTGTACACATTGTAGCGTAGTGGAGGATAAGTATACTACAAAAAGTTTAAAGTACGGTCACTGAAAGCGGTCACATCCATTAGCGCATAGTGGCTTTTCTATAACTAGATAACAGTTTTATTGTTATAGCTGCAGCCGTTCAGCAATTAAAAGGGTGGAAACGGACTTTAATGGACTTCTGTATGTTTATCTGTTTTCACATTCTTTGTATACCTCTAACTTTTTGATGAATGGTCCGATATTGAAATTTTTTTGTTGGAAAAAGCTTGACCTGAGGAAAATTCCTAAATAAAATCTTCAGAATTTAAACAAAAGATGGTTGTCTGCCTGTTTTCTTGTTTTTTTTTTGGTTGCCTTTGGTTTGTCCACCTATAACTTCTTAACACGTTGAGCGCCACGTAAATTCTTAAAATCCATTAAAATGCCATAAAGATTCCTCCTGAACAGGGGAACAGCCCCGGCTCACCGCTCGAAGAGCGGTGTTGAGCTATACAAGGACCGAAGTCCACGTAGGGCTGTCCCGAGAGAAAGATTCCTCCTGTAATAAATAAAAATTAAGCAAATTTTTAATAAATTTTCAATCATTAAATGTAATATTTTTAGTTCTGTATCCTATTTTATATCCGCCACCGATGGTTGACGCGGCTTTATATCATATTTGACACTGAAACACAGATGGCTGACAGGGCGCTCAACGTTTTAATTTTTTATTGGTACTGCTTTTACTTTCGCGGTAAAACTTTCATTGACATGTTTGATGTATAACATGTTCTGCACACACCTAAAGTTTCAAGATGATTCCTTCAGTACTTAGAGATATATGATAAAATGTCTATAATGGCTGACATGGCGCTACACTTGTTAACGAAAGCCTCAATTTTCATACTTTTTATTGTTAAAAAAGTCTGAGACTAAAAGAACGTCTTTTTTTTTCTTCTTTCTTTTTTTCTCGAATAGGGGTGTGCTTGTTGATCTGTAACTTCTTAATGGATTGTCAGATTTTTATACATTTTTAGCTGGAAGATCTTAATTTGTAACGATTTTTGTGCATATCGGGGGATTTCAAACACATTTTTCAGTTACAAATTCAAAATTGCCAGTTTTTAAATGAGCCTCTTTTCTTGCCGGAATGCGATATGTGAAGCCGCCTTCAAACGTCTTCCTATGTTTTGCAATATGAATATATTTTCAGTGAAAAGTAAAAATAAACTTTTTTTGAAAATAGTAGAACCGATCTCGAGAAGCAATTATTAAAAATAAATCGAAAATTCACATAAGATGGAATTGTAAATTAAGCTATAAATTTCTTCGTCAGATAATCTAAATATTAGTGTTAATCATAGCCTTTGCATATGGCCTAAAATTAAATATTTCTAATTTTTATTCACTACACAAATTAAATTCAAAATATACATCTCACTTTGGCATCTGCAAGATGCAATAGAAAACAAATTTGATTCAAATAAACAATTAAAATATCGCAAGCAACAAAAGTTCACAATGAAAACTTCAGTAATTTCGTAGAAACATAAAGTTTGAATTGTGAAGGATATTCATTTAACAGGGAGCAGCACCCGCTCATCGCTATTAGAGCTATGTTGAGCGATTCAATGTCGAGACAAAGGGGACTACTCCGAGATTTATTGAAAAAAAAAATTACAAAGTTTCGCCAGGCTTGTATCCTAAGACCGACAAAGGGCGAGAGAGGTTAAAATAATAATTGAGAGAAAAGTTCTTGGTTTGAATTGATTCTGGTCGATAAAGTTCATTTAGAGTTCATGAGGTAAACAGCTGAAACATTAAGATAAGTTCTGTGGTGCAATCACCTGTTGCCGGGAATGCGTTTCTCGCGAAAAGGGGCAATAGGTTACTGATCGTTGAATTCATTTCTATAGCAGAGCATGTGCATGATACTCTTGTATACGTTGCTCTTGAGGTGGTCTAGGTTCCTGTCTGAGCCAGTAGGCAGTGTTATTGATAACAACATTAATCAGTGGCATTTGATATATCCATTAATAGGGAGAAAATCTTATTGAGTTTGTTAATTAGATTTGTTGTCTCTTCAACTTAAATTGATACCAAAAGTAAAAAGAAGCACATGTTTCTTGTCAACATGAATATTGCTTTTGTTACTATTGGCGCCAACAAAAGCCACTCATTCTTTTCCTTCTTTTCTTTTGTTAGCAATTTCGTAGAAACATAAACTTTGTATTGTGAAAGATGTTCATTGTCTCTCCAACTTAAATTGATACCAAAAGTAAAAAGAAGCACATGTTTCTTGTCAACATGAATATTGCTTTTGTTACTGTTGGCGTCAACAAAAGCCACTCATTCTTAGAGCATACAGTCGGCTGCAAAATTATTCGAGCACTAGCCAATAATTCCTATATTTAAAAAGTACACTTAAGATTGTTTTGCTAAGTAAATCCTTGTCGAATCATGTTCTTAGACTGATTAAGAACATGACTCGACAAGGATTTATTTAACAAAGCTGTATTAAGTGCACTTTTTTTGGCAAGGATTATTGCTAGTGCTCGAATAATTTTGCAGACGACTGTACATTTGACTAGAGAGCGCATCCTTCATCGAAGAATGTAGCTAACAAAGAAATCGCATGATGAGCGCTTTTCAAATTTACGGACGGATCTGACCATTTCACTCGTCCTGTGACCGATGAAAATCATCCTCAATCTTCTTAACTCTTTGAATGGACCATATTCCCACTTTGGGTTCGAGGCTACAAGAATATCAGCTGGTTAGGCAAACAATCCTCAACTCTACCATAGCAAAGCATTGTGGCTTGCAAATTTTTATCTTGCAATATTATTTATAAGAGTTACAGATTATATGAAATTGAAGTAAGAGTGATATAGTGATACCTTTGTTTTGTTTTTAACCCACTTTTAGTAATATACTTTAATATTAATCAACATATGTAATATTAAAAGTTGTCATGTGAACTGGGGCGATGTTAACAAATTTAAATGGATGTTCCTTTTAATAAATCCTTTATTAAAGTGATTGAAATTCTAATTATTTAAGCTTTGGTGTCTATATATATGTGTGTGTGTATAAAATGTTCTTATTAATCTTTTATTCATTATATATATATATATATATATATATATATATATATATATATATATGTGTGTGTGTGTGTGTGTGTATACATAAAATGTTCTGCAGTTTTACGATATGGAATAGTCTTAACTTTATGATTCGATTCAGTTGTTTACATTTCTCTTTTGTTCTTGTTTGAACAGATATCTGATTATTAAGTTTCACTGGAGAAATATTTAGGAAAATGTTATGCGTAACAATAAAACGGCATCTTGAATCTAATTTGTTTACAAAATATCGGCCACGTGTTCGGCGATTTTACCTACTGTGACGTCACAGGAATATTGTCCATAGGAACTTTAGTATTTGAATCGTATAGTAATAAGACATAGATTGATCAGCGAGAGGGAAAAAGTGATACCTTTTTATCGGAAAAAGTCACTCTAATGGCTGCTTTTCCCCGAGTAAATCACACACAAGAATACACACGGATAATTTAGTAAATAAAATTTATGAATAATTTATTTACTAAAGGTGAATGAAAAACTCCAGCTACAGTTTCAAATTCATTTTTCTTTTTATTCTTTTTTTCAATACTCCCTAATGGCTGATTTTAGACCTTTTTTTCGGCATCAAAATTTTTTGCTCGATAACATGGGGATGATAGATCTATATATATTACTATATCTATGATTTGAATGCGCTTTGAAGTCAAATGTATGCTTTAGGATTTTAATACATTTTTGCATGGTTAACGAAATCATCATTTCTGAAGGAATAGCACGAAAATAGGATACCTTGGTAACCCATTTGTTCATTTCTGGTATTAGTTTATCTTGAACGACTTAAAATGATGAAACAAAGGATATTATGAAGATAGATCAATCGAGACAACTGCGTAATCATAACTATCAAATAAAAATCCCAATTTTTTTTAATTTTGCGTCGGTTTTAAAGGTTATGATTTATAGTAGTGTATATGTTGTCTTCTGGAGGAATTTTTTTTTATACTTTAAAACGCAATTTAAAATTCTATTTTATGTCAATTTTCCATTTATTTTAGAGTTTGAATAATAACTGCTTTTTGGGTGTCGGTTCCATTTTGTTTTCCCTCAAAAGATTTCTTATGATTCTTATATATGTCAAAGATTTTACATTCTCTCATTGCATATTTAACACGTTCACGCCGGCGCATTTTGTTTACATAGTCTTCTCAAAAGTAATCCGAGCACTAGCCAATAATTCCGATATCAAAAAAGTACACTTAAAACAGTTTTGTTCAATAAATCCTTGTCATGTTCTTAGACTGACTAAGAACACGACTCGACAAGGATTTATTTAACAAAGCAGTATTAAGTGTACTGTTTTTGGACAGGGATTATTGTTAGTGCTAGGATGCTTTTGCTGTTGACTATAGCTGTGAGACACCGGTGGGTGTCACGCCGGCGTGAACGTGTTAAAAACCATAGCAATACTCTCTTGTGCTTGGTATAGGACAACCAAATAAAAATATAAAAAATGGTGATTGTTACATATTTTGATGAAAAGAGTGAAATTTAGCCAATCTTTATCGAAGGTAAAAATACGAACTACGTAAAATGTATAGTACCCATCGTATCTTTGAATATATAAGTTTGAAAATACAGTGTTTTTATTCTTTCTTCTTCTCTTCTCATTTTTTTTAATATACATATATTTCTTCATTCTTTTTTTCTTCTTTAAAAAAGCTGTTGGGGCAGAGCCAGAGAGGGAGGGTTTTTTGCCACTCTTTTATTTTTAACAGAACGAACGTTGACCGAGCTGTGGGTGGAGGAAACACCCGATGAGAATTCTTTAACCAGTTAAAATTCCATCTTTTTAAAGTTGTAAAACTTAAAATCTTATTGCATGCGTGTTGGAAGAATGGGACATTTTCCCTATGAAACAATCAAAAGTTTATTGCAAGGTGATGATCGTAAGAATTGAGTATTTTTATTTAGCGTATATACTGTTGCATTTCATCCAGGTTGCTTGTTATACGTGTTATTCTTACAAGGTAAAATCTAGGTTTAAGAGCGGACAATACCTAATTTCGCCATCATTTAAGGCCCATGTAATACTATGGGAAAATTTGTTTACACAAATACTCATTATCTGATGATTTTTCTTCAAATTCCGTTTTCACGTACAGAAAATTTAAATTAGTACTCTATTTCTAAAATTAGTTTTTATAAATTTTTAATATTTTACTTTGGAGTTAAAAGAAAAATAACTAAGTGAATTTTTTTGCGTTTTTCAGCTTAAAATAAAAAATGTGAAGACTCATTTATTTCAAAAACGAATATTAGTTTAACGGTTGTGAATTTCCTAAATGTGAAAACGGAATTAAAAAAAATACATTAGGTAATCAGTAATTGTGGAAAACAAATTTTCCCTATAGAATAACATGGGACTTTTCGCTGTCGGCGAAATTAAGAGGAGACAGTTCTATTTTTAACAGAAAGAGGGTTTAAGGGAGACAATGCCTTAATTTCGTGGACAGCCGTGTTTCATGTTACTCTATGAAAAAATTTGTTTCCATAATTACTCATTTTTTTTTAATTTTTTTTTTTTTTTTTTAAATTTCGTTTTCCCATTCAGAAAATTTATAACAGTTAAATTAATATTCATTTTCAAAAAAGGGATCTCCCCCCCCCCCAAATTTTTACATTTTAAATTTTAACTAAAAAATGTAAATTTTCGCTAAGTGTATTTTTCTCATTTTTTAGCAGAAATACTAAAAAGCAATACTACAGTAGCACTACATGAAATACTAAAAAAATTAAAAAATCAATTTTTGGAAAATAAGTACTAATTTAACGATTATGAATTTTCTGATTGGAAAAACAGAAAAAAAAAAAAAAAAAAAGATGTAATACCCAAAACTACATCTCCTAGCTCAGATCACCACCTGTGAGGTTGTTTTCCTATGCGAAGGCTAATGACAAAACACTTAAGTAAAAGCATTCGTCATGAAAACCCACATGACCTCGCACCCAATGAAATTTAGTATTAAACTTTGTCAGTCTGTAGCCATCTTTCTTTCAGAAAAGTTCGCAGCGTTTCGTCTGCGTGTTTATATCTTTTAAAATGTTCTAAAGTATAAAATGTAGCGCTGCTTTGACAGCGCTGTTCATGCCTTTATTTAAAATGTAATCCTTGTGCTCTCTATGTATTGGATTTCGATCTTCATTAAAGTTTTGTCATGTGCATGTGCTACACTCGTTGGAGAATTATTGTGTTGAGCTCTTCCCTGTCATCGTTTTTTATTTAAAATTGGTTTTATGGAAAAGAAAAAATAGAAAATCTTGTGTTTATTTTACGTGCTCTACCAAGTTAAGCTAGCTACCAGCAACATAAGGTAATGAGTAATTGTGCAGAAAAAAAAAAAAAAAAAAAATCCCCATACAATAATATGGAGATTTTGGATATCGGCGAAATCAGGTATAGTTCGCTTTTAACCCCTAAATGCATGATTTTTATTTCTTCCAAAAAATTGTATTCAAATGTAAGTTAATTTTATTCCACAGAAAATTCAAGGAGAAAAAAAAAATCGGATTTCTCTTTTTGTGTAATATGTTAATGTGTATGTCATATATTGATTAGTTAATGGAAACTTCACCAGAAATTACACCCCCCCCCCTTTTTTTTTTACATGATGCAAATATAGCAGATATTTTTCTTTTGGTATTGTAAACCTTCCACATATTAAAATCTGATTTTTATTTTAAAGTGATTTTTTTTTTTTAATAATTCATTAGAAAAATAAAAACTAGTAAAAAAAAAAAAAAATCACAAAAATTTTATTTTCGAAACATACAGATATATATATACAGTCATATACAGACGGTGACGTAATACACAAATGACTAGATTTCAAAGTTTCGATGAGCATACTACAAAAATATTACATAATACACAAGGGAAAATGTGAACATGATTTGAAATGAAAAAAAAGAAAAACATTTTACAGAATAAGTATTACAGATGAATAAATACAATGTAAGATGTTAACAATGAATAAAAATTTACAAGATGTAGATTTACTTTTTTTTTTTTTTTTTTAAGTAATTAAGAAATGGAATTTTCTGACAAAGATATCATTTGGAGGCATAAAAATGCAATATTTTAGGGAATTTTCTCCTGTCAAATGCAATTTTAAATCTTTCCAGAGAAAAAAATTGCAGAAGCTTTGTATAATAACTAGGAAAATATCGAGAAATATAATATTTAAAAACTAAAAGTATAAAGTAAATTTACATAAGAAATTAAAAGCAAAAATAAGTGTAACTTAAAAATAGTTTTTAGCTAGTGTGAAGTTTAACAGTTTAAAATAAAATATTTTCCTTTGTTATTATAATAAAGGTTTTCTAAGTTTTCCCTTTGAAGATATTAAAAATAATGAATTTTTAAGCAGCTAGCTATATAGATTATGGACAGCTTGAGAGACGTGTCAGAAGGAAAAAGAAAATGTATTACTTATATATGCAATTTAATGTTTAGTTGATTAACACATATGTCTAACTACAAAATAAGGAAATCTATAAACGAATAGTTTAAGCTTTAATCTTTACCCTATTTTATTTAACACACATTAAACATTAAAACTTTTTATTTTCCTATCTTTAACCCATTTGCATCAAAAGCACATATATGCGCGAAAATTTCCTGGGCATTATCACAGAAGCGTATATATGCGCACTAGTTGAAAGTGATGATAACAAACACTTTTCTTGGAAAAAAATATTCGAAAGATGATAAAGCTGTTAGGTTTTGATCCGAATAGTAGGGAAGAAATAAACAAATCCAAAAAATGTATATGTATTATTGCGATATCTTCTGATAGTGAAGATAATGATCACCGTGCAAATAATTTTGAATGAAAAGAAGAAAAAAATATGATCAACTTAAGCTGTATAAATTTAATTCTGTTAATGGTGTAAATTATATTACAAATTTTACTAGAAAGAACGTTTGCGGATTATTTTCAGTGCAGGAAATTATTGGACATATTGTAGTAGAAACTAATCAATTTAACAAAACTGATCCGAGTTTCAAGAAATTTTTGTATAGAAATTGAAAACTTACTTCGCTAATGATATTGATGTCTTTGGTCCAAAAACCTACATTACAAAATTATTGGATCACGAACAAGAGTGTTGCAATATCGGTCATTTGAACAGTTTGGTGATATGGGCCAATTTCCAACATTTTTGAATGACGCAAATGGGTTAACAGCAAATTCCTTCCAGATTAGTGAAGAAATTTACAGATTTTAGTATTTAATACATTTGGTTTCAGAAGCTTTTAAATATTGAGCCTTTTCATTTATCAAAATGTTTTGTTAACTTCATTTTATTATTATTATACATATATGTCAAATTTATCAACACGTTACTGGGAATAAATAAAATTCTTAGACGATCACAATGTGCAGAAAAGTAATGGTTAAAAAAGAAAAAAAAAAATGTTAAAAATATCCGATAGTGCTAAGGTTGATCAACAAGGAAAACTTCAAAATGTTGAAGTTTTTGACAACCTTTGTTAGTCTAGTGTGCAACCTCTCTAAATAGACTTGAAACTAAAATCAGGTCTAGTGAGGTGGTGATTTCGCAGAAATCTTACTCTAGATAGCAACAACGTTATCATAATGTTCAAAAAGGCTACAAAATAACGTTATAACGATCAAAACAATAAAATTATTAAAAATTAAAAAACAATTAACAATTTTATTAAAATTTCAGAGAAATTCTGAAAATCGTTCAAAACTATTTATTTTTAAAGTATTCTTTTTATCTGTGATGTAACCGGCCATACACCTTAAAAAGATTTTTTTTTAACTCTCCTTTCTAATCATGCATTTGTTTTCCCTAATAAAAAGAATTTTATAATAATATTTTTTCATTTATACAATAAATTGTCATTTTTAATCCTTTACACTATAATTTAATTTTAGAAAATTGTACTTGTAAAATTGTATGATGAATTTAACTTTTTATTAATATATTCATACAGTTAAGTTAGGAAGCTGTTACGGATAACAATTTTTAATAAAAATCGGTACAAATTCAGTTATGGTAAGAATATTTAAATGATTTAGCTGTATAATGAAATCGTCATTTTACGTTTTTGGCGGGAAAATTATATGATGAATTAGATTATAATTTCACTAAAGGATTTTTTTTTTTTTTTTTTTTTAAATTACAGATACTAAACACCACTTTAACAAAATTTAAAGTTGTTTAAATTTTCGCGACTATTATAACATATTGCCTCATTTTAATATAGTTCACTATAAAAAGAAAAGATATATAATATTAAATTGCTGATATGTTTTTGACATGCGTCTAATTTGAAAACATTTTTAAAATACGGATTTAAATTTAAAATTTCGTAATTATGATACCCATTTGAAACATATTTAAAACAATTTTACTAATATTTAGGTTACATTGAATTCCAACATTTCTTTTTTTTTTTTTTTTAATATATACTGCCGTTAATAAAGTATCTTTTAAAAAATTATCAAAAACAAGTTTACGGAAAAAAAGAAAGATTCCAGAGTTTAAATTATTGTTATTTTTTAAATCTCAAATAGGAACAGAAAATTTTTGTTACTCATACAATAGCATAATCTCTCTTTCCCCAATGATGCCATTCCTTACTTCTGTTAAAAATAAAATAATCTGGAACGCACGGCACATACCTTATGCATTTTAGAACTTTAAAAATATAAATACCCTCTTCCTCTTGCATTGTTCTAAAATGTTTCATTTTATACAGTTAAAACAGAAAATTTGAATTTAAAATTTGTTTTCTTCAAACCAGTTTTTTTTTTTTTTTTTTTTTTAAATTATTATTTCTTTATGTTTTAATTTAATTTAACAATTAGAGAAAGTCGTTTTTTCGTCTATCTAGAGTAAGACGCAAAAGAAAATTTTGCACGAAAGTGGATAACAATCTACACAATTAATCTACAAGCATTAAGTTTATTTCTAATCGTAACATAGACAAAAAAAAAAAAAAAAAAAAAAAAAAAAAAAAAGATAGAATAGTTTTTAACGTGCATGTTACAAAATACACATTTATAACGTCTAAAATTTTTATTCAACTTTGACATATCACTTAAAAACATTTAAAAAGTTTAATAAATTCATAAATTGATAGTATTTAAATCAGTAATAAGATTGATATAAATAATTACTACTCTAAAACAGATATATTATTACTCTAATACAATTAGATTTTTGTTAATTTCATTAACAAAAATTTTCCTCTTTTCTTTCATTTTGAATGAAATTTGAATATGACAAAATAAAACAATTTCTACATTCACTTACATACAGGGGAAAAAAAATACCCTCCTATTAAAATGCAGTCATTCAACATTTTTCTTTTAAATATGAATTAGACACCTCCCCTCTCCCCAATCATGTACAAATATTTTTACAAAATGTTATATAAAGTTATATTATTATTAAAAAATATCTAAAATACATTATTAAAAATTCATAAACATTTAAAAAAAAAAGTTGTTAAAATTAAATTTTCTCTTTTAAATTTTCCCCAGCAGAAACTCTTAATTCGATAGTTACATAAGCAAAAGAACATGGCTTAATTTTCACTGAATAAGATATTAGATGTAAATTATAATTCATTATACATACAAATAGTATTAAATATTTCACATTTTTTTTTTTTAATGCAATTTTATATAAAAATACATATGGCATTTTCCATACGAGTTCCTTTACGTCATTTCTTTTTTTTTTCAAAAGTACAGTAAAAATGTACTTGCTTAATGGAATGAAAGAGGCCTCAATTTTAGAAATCTATTTTCTGTGATGAAATTATGAAAATATGTAGGATGCAAAAAATGTCTATCTGAATAAGATGTTTGTTACGTAACTTGCTTCCAGAGGATCTTTCGAATTCCTTCGGCGAAAAGGATTCCAACTTCCTCTTTTTTCACTTTCCTTGCTACAGATGCTTCCTACCTTCAAAAATAAAATCAAGCAAACTAATTATTAAATACAAGAATATAATTAAAGGAATTATTTAATAAGACAATGTTATCTATAGATTTGATCTGCTCTAGCGTTACCACTAATGCTTATAGGTATATCAATTATGATACACCCCAAAAATATAGGTACAAAGGGTTTTTTCTTTGATTTTTCATAAAAAACCATTATCTAAATTGTGCTTATCATTTATTATTATCATAAAATAACACTATTCCCGGACTCATTTTTGTTTTAAGACTAATTTAGAAAATTTTTAAGACTAAACTTTTTCTAATTTAAGACTACACACCGCGACAAAAAGATAGGAACAAAAGTTTTTTTTTTTTTTTTTTTTTTTTTTGAATATGATTATTTTGAATATGAATATCAAATATTTAATATGTTTTTGGTATGATAATATTTTGTTATGATAATAAATGATCAGTTTTAATGACTTGGCAACTTTGGCGAGTTAAGGCTCCAGACTGTCTGGGAAAAACGAAAGTACAACCAATAAGACACAAAGAGAAGGCGTTGTTATTAAATGGGTAGCCAATAAAAGGAAATAGGGAGGGAATTAGAAATACGCCAAATTATACCAAAAATTACGGGTATAAAATAGGAAACTCACAAAAATAAAAGAGCGATTTGAGATATTTGAACTATCATCGGCTAGAAAGATTTGAACTACCAAGCAATCTGGCCTCGGAGCCCGGCCCCGAGGTTTAACGTTAAAAACTTTCTCCTTGGCTATAGCTTTGCGTTCAGACAGTATAGATGTGATCATTTGCTCTTCCCTTATAGATTACTAGCGGGCTACGTCCGCTTAGCTGGTCACTAAATTTAAATGAATTTTCAAAAGAATTGAATCACTATTTATTTTTTATATCGCATTTTGGGCTTTGTATCCTTTTAAGGTTAAAAACTCAACATATTACAAACTAAATTAAATATTTCTTCCATTTTGCACTCGTTTTGCAACAATGCTCTATGGTCTCATGTGAATGATTCTCAAGAATGAATCCACAATTGTTTACAAATTTAATAAATTATGTATGGGGAAATAAGTAAGCTGTAATTTAAAAATTGCAGCTCTTAGAACTCAAAATTGATAATTTTTAAAAAATTAGTCATTCTTTAATATTAGACTGTTTTTTTTTTGTTTATTATTAGACTTATTTTAAGATAAAAGCAATCGAATGATATCGCGTTGTGAAACTTTGGAACGTAATATTTTCAAATCTAATAACTTGATGTATATAGTGTCCTCACAAAAAAAGAACAGTTTTTAGAGCTCTTTTAAAAAAGTACAACACCTATGCAGTAGCTTAAAATCACCAGTTTTTACTAAAAAAACTGGCCGACCTTTATCAAAAGCAGTTGAATGATATCGCGTTGTGAATCTTTGCAACGTAATATCTTTAAATCTAATAACTTTATGTATACAGTGTCTTCACAAAAATTGAACAGCTTTTAGAGCTCTTTTAAATATCTATAAACATCCATGCAGTATCTTAAAAAAAAA
The DNA here is from genome assembly GCA_963930645.1 of Salticus scenicus. Classification (NCBI taxonomy): domain Eukaryota; kingdom Metazoa; phylum Arthropoda; class Arachnida; order Araneae; family Salticidae; genus Salticus; species Salticus scenicus. The sequence goes on from OZ005659.1 coordinate 182,582,452, forward strand.
AAAAAAAAAAAAAAAAAAAAACATCAGTGCTTACTAAAAAAATGTGTCCGACTTTCATCACCAAAGTATCAGGTTGTAACATATGAAATGTCCGATTCTCACCAGTAAAATTTTTGAGGTTTGGTTCCTTTTAAACTTTTTTGATACAGTCGTTAATTATGTATCATTTTAAAGCCTTGTCTTTTTCATTTGATGTGTTTCAAATAAAAATATTGTGATTTGGTGGTAAGTTTATAGCTTTAATCGTAGGATGAATTCTAGAGATTTTAGAGTGCTATTTTTGTATGAGGGGAAAAGTAAACATAATGCTGCAGCAGCTGCCCGAAACATTAATGCTGCATTTGGAAACGGTTCTGTAAATGAACGTACTATTCGACGTTGGTATGCAATGTTCGAAACTGGGGATGAGAGTCTCACAAACGAAGACCGGGGCAGACCAGAGACTGTTGTGGACAAGGAAGTTTTACGAGCAATAGTTGAAAAAAATCCAGGCAATACTGTTAGAGATTATGCAGAAGAACTAGGTATCTCCTACAACCATTTCACGTCATATAAAATTAGCAAAGTTAAAAAATTGGATAAATGGGTACCGCGTGAATTGAATGAGAATCAGAAGCGCAAATGTTTTGAAATCTCGTCTGCCCTTCTTCTTTGCAACCAAAAGGATCCTTTTCTCAATCGAATTGTAACTTGTGACGAAAAGTGAATTTTGTACGGCAATCGTAAACGTTCAGCGCAGTGGCTGGATGCTGACAAGGCTCCACAACACTTCCCAAAGCCGAAACTCCAACAAAAGAAGGTTATGGTGACTGTTTGGTGGTCCTCAGCTGGTTTAATTCCCCATAGCTTTCTAAAACCAGGCGAAACCATCACAGCGGAGAAATATTGTAGAGAAATCGATGAAATGCACCAGGAACTTACACGTAAAGAGCCGGCATTGGGCAATAGGAATGGCCCTATTCTTCTCCATGATAACGCTAGACCGCATGTTTCAATGATCAATCGTCAGAAGCTGCACATGTTAAACTATGAAGTTTTAGACCATCCACCATATTCACCTGACCTCTCACCTACAGATTTTCAATTTTTCAAACATCTCGATAACTTCTTGCAGGAGAAATGCTTCAGAAATACAAAGGATGCTGAAGCGACATTCAATGAATTTGTTGCCTCCAGGACGACTACATTTTATGATACCGGCATAAAAAAAACTTGTTTCTCGTTGGAAAAAGTGTATTGAAGCTAATAGTTCATATTCTGATTAATAAAGTTTGTTCTGTAAAAATATATTCTTTCTTTAAGTAGACCATGAAAATCGGACATTTCATATGTTACAACCTGATAGTTAAATCTAGACCAATCGAAAATAGGAGTGGTCCGTCCGGTGTGTTCCGCCGACAAACTCTTTGCTTTATTTGAATAGATTTACGATTTAAAGACCATTGCGTTTTGATCAGCGTAAACGTTAAGGTTGGATATCCAATCTCAAGCTTCAAGCACATTTTGTAAACACTTTTCTATTTTTCAATAAACCCAGTCTGAAACCATACAATTGATTTTGCATTTTATGGAAATTATTAAATATACTTCCTTCTTTTCTCTAATCTTCTCCCCCTATTTCCAAAAAAAATGATTAGTTTTCAACAATCTGCTGATAGACAATAAAATAATTATTTGACATATATCTCATCTCGCTTTTATGCTATCGGGATTTAGAGCCGATTTCAATAAACTTTATATTCTGAAACGTACCGGACTAGGATTTCTGCTCGAGGAAGAACTGACTCCCGAACTGCTGGATGAGGTGGATTTGGAGCACACCGACATGCCGGCCGTGCCCCTGGAGTGATGGAGGTATTTCCAGTTCATAGGAGTTACGACTTTCAACGTAACCGTATTTCCAGATGCTTTGATCATCTGAGCCATTTCTTCGTGAGTCGTCCACTTGGTGTCAATGTCGTTTAGAGCCGTGATATAGTCACCTTCTTTCAAGCCGCAGCCCTGAAAAATAAAGCATTTGAAAACAAATTTAGAGGAATTGTTCTATGAAATTTAAAAAGTCATATCTAATTATACATATTTCAACAAAATTTTCAAGAATTTATTTTGTAACTGGTACCAAAATATAAACTGAGAACATTTGCTTTAAATGTAAAAGATGGAATGATTTTGCAAACAGATTCACATGCACTTCCTAAATGTATATTATCTAGTCAACATTAAAGCTGTGGATGATAACTAGTTTTCATAAAATGCCATTAAAAAAAAAAAAAAAAACTATTGAGAAAAAAAGTAATTTTTTGTTTCTGGTGTAATCTCCTTTACTATCGATATTTAGAATTTGCAGACTACTTTATTATGAAAGAAATATTTCTTCAAAAATCAAAGATTTCATAGAAAAATAAATGTATGAAGGTATTTAGGAAACCGTTGGAATATCTTAAATTTGTTGATATATTTCTAAACTTGACGGTTTAGTGACATTCAAATGTGTATTTGAAGTCCTCTCATGGTCCACCAGTTGAGAACCACTGTTTTAAACGAATACATATTCTTTTGGAGGAGAAAGGGAATAAATTGATACAAATGCATGCGATGTGAAAAAAAATTTTGCTAAACGTATGCACCACTGATGTTAAATAATACTTCTTGTTTAATAATCAATATTTAGGGTATCGTTCGTTTATATAGAACACCTTAAATATATACTTAAATTATATGGATACAGAATTACTTAAATTATACAAATTTTATGTTAATTTCATATTCCCATCACATTTTTGAACTTTTGAAAGCAAATTTGAATACTTTATTTATATAAAACCTCGCCTTATTAAATTCCCACTCATTAACGATTTCAGAAATAGTGTCTAACCTGATTTTATGATGCATTTCTTTAACATATAAATACAATTATTTAAAACATTTCTATAATTTATCCATTTTCATAATAATGCTCTTCCATCTAATCGTATAAAGAAAGCAATGTCACCAGAAAATCAAAGAGTTAATCAACACAAAATCGTTCGGATACGATTCTAATAACGTTCAAAGTGCGGATGTTAACAAACATGTACATGTCCATTATGAAGACGAAACGTTTAAATGATACGGTTCAAAAAACGTTCAAGAAAGACACATGTAACTTGAACCGTCAGTTTTACAGAAACGTTTTGGGAATTTTTCGATTAAACTGAAAATTTAGCACATTTGTGTTATTCGTTACAATCTCACCACGATAAAACATGTTATGAGGTGATACATTTGAACATCTTCCATAAAACTGTAATTTTAAATTTTATGGGTGGTACAAAGGATATGCATTTTAGCATGCTATACATATAAAAAATGTTTTTAAACGTGTAACTTTTTTTTTTCTTTTTTTTTGTGCAGAACACGTTATTTAGAGGTCATTAGCCATCTTAGACGTTCAAAGAGAAACTTCGGTGCGGCATCGTTATATAGGCAAATTGCAAACACGTGAACACTGAATTTTTTTTTAAAACTAAAATCAAGACTCTTACAGTTTCAATTTTTTAAAAAATACAGCATTGTGTATGTATTTTTTTTAAACTAATGTAATTATGGTATTTAAAAAAAAAAAAAAAAAAAAAAGAAAAAGGCGGAAGAATTTAATGATTACTGTGCCGAATTTACTTACTATCAACAATCGCAAAAATATTTACCATTATTTCTCTACCAGAATTAAAAAAAAAAATTGAGATACTGTGGCTCTGACGCCAACCTAAACAATTGCTTTTTGATCTCAAAATATCATATTAGAAATAGCTAAATGTTACAAAATCTAAATTTGGTTCATTTAGAGATGAAACTCTAATTTAAGACCAAATTAAAGTAAATTGAAACAGTAGTTGTCTCTCTAAGATTGCACTCTAGTCTTTTTTGTTTATTATTATTATTATTATTTATATATTTTTTACCTGATAATGAGGCGTGTCCGTTTTACCTGAAACGACGGTTTTCAGTTTTTGCAATTTTTATTGCAAAAAAATATTTATTAAATTAAATTAATTATTTGATTTTAATTAGGTTGCTTCAAATAGAACGTTTCTTGAAAATTAAAAAGGCTATTTTTTTCTTTTTACACATTTGTTATCAACTATACGTCTATTAGCCATTTTGTAAATTAGTTTAGAAATTTTAAAAGAAAATATTCTGTGTACGTTAAAGGATTAAGTAGACTTCCCCCTTTGACAGTACCACTGAAGTACGTTTCATAGAAAAGCTTATGCTTCCATTTAATATTTATAAATTGAACATATTAGGTTTGTTCAATAAAATGTACATTCAGACAAATGAATATTTTTGCTGTTAAATATAAGGTTCTTTGAAATATAATTTTCAGTATACATTTGAATATTCTTTTTAGCAAAGATATTCTTTTGATATTTACTTTATAAAATAAATATTTACATATTTATAAATCACTATTACCTATTTTAAACTAATTTTAAAGACAATGATATTATGAAACAATACATAATAATTTATTATTGTGTATTATCATCTTCGCACACAATGTATTGTGTTAATTTTGTTTCATCTTTTTGTGTGTGCGGGTCTGCAAGCGATTATCAGTTAACAACATGTAAACAGCAAATATAACATCCAGACTTACAAATACCAAGAAATAACTGTAGGTAACAATCACTTGCTTATCATTAAATATCAAAATATAAAAAAGTATACTTACGTCAGCAATACCTCCTATTTCTACCCTGGTCACTACAACGGGAGCATCATCTTTAACGCTGAAACCAAAATTAGCATCATCGCTGGCTTTGCGTAACTCTACAATTCGAGCTGCTGTCCAGTGACGTTTGGCAGAAAAGAACTTTAAAGGGCCCTGGTCCGAGAAGAAAAAATAAGGTTATTCTTCAGTAAGTATATTAAGATAGGACTAATTGCAGATAAAAAAAGAAAAGAAAAAAATAATAATAAAATAAAATAAAATAAAAAATATGCAGAATATTTATTAAATACTTAACAATAAATTGGGAATTTTTCAATTCATAAAAATAAAAAAACTTCTCCCCTTCCCTCCTCCCCAAAAGTACTTGAGCATTTACAATTTTATCGCTTGCATAATATAATCAATACCAAAATTGGAATATGGTCACTGCATATAGCACATCTACAACTCAAGCTATCTTGGAGACACCCTACAGAGCCCAAGACATTTCTGAGACATCTTGAAATTGTTCTATGGAGATTGTGTTATAAGGGCACAGAACATAAAATTGTGCGTCTCTTCCAGACTAACTAGGATATTTTTCATTTTTAATTTATTTATAGATTTTTCTTTTATGTTGGACATACCAATAATTTAATGAGAGTTCAAGTAACATCGCCTAATAATGCTAAGCTTTAGTTTTTAATTTTCACTTTTAAAAACTAAAAAACATCATTTCGTGACGTCTTGAACTACAGTTTCATGTGCTAGCAGTGTTGCCAGATTGAGGATTTTGTCCCCATTTTGGGGATTTTTTGGGCTTCTGGGGAAAATTTTAGGGATGGAATGTTTGTGGAGAATTTCGAGGGGATATTTAAATTTTTTGGGGGGAGAAATCTGGAGAAATTTTCAACATTTTTGACTTTGTGTACCCGTTAGGTTTGCAGCGTTGGTAACTGCAGAGATTTGTCCCTACGCATAGAAACTTTTAACGGGTTTCTTTAGCACGTAGGGGCTTTTGGAGGTACCACTTTTCCCCAGGATATCCTGGGGATGAAAGTACATGCTGCGTACATCCTCAGTACTAAAGTACTTCACACAGATTTTAAATTTTCCGATAACTAGTGTGTATATAAAAGTTATTTTTGTATATGGGAATTTTTTTTTCAAAAATGAGTGTCATTTGAGGAAAAATTTGGGCTTAAATATTTAAATTTTTTTTTTTTTTTTTTTTTAATTTTCAAAAAAAAAAAAAAAAAAAAAAAATCCAAAAAGGTTGGGGACTTTTTTGGAACCCACCCCCCCCCCCTCATTTGGGGAAATTTGAAAACCTGTTTGGGGAAATTGACTCTCGACCATTTGGCAACACTGTCACTTTTTTTTTTTTTAATCGCATGCGTTCGTGAGACAGACAGGAAAATTTTGTATTTGTAAAACTTGCCTGTGTGTATATAACCAATTCCCACCACGTTGCAGTCATGTCTTACGGTTTGGTATTCTCTCCCTCAGCAGGGTAAATTACCGATAAATATGTGCAAAATTACTATACCACCAAAAACATTATGTAAGTGGTTAACTGTAAAAGTAAAGCTAACATATAGCCATTTAATGAAACAAAAATAGAGAAAGTAAAGTGACTCACCAAGGCCTTGAACAAATCTGTTGCTTTGTACTGAGTAAAGTCTGGATCTGTCAACTTTAATTGGAATTTCGTTGATGCTATAAAGAGTAATACAATAAGAACATATGAACAATAATAAATCAAAACAAACTAATACACTTTTAACATATTTATAAAAAAATAAATAAAAGTAGTCATTTGTTTTTAAAGTTTAAATCAATATGTTAGGGGTTGTGTATTTGTCATGATTTTTCGCTACTATAAATTTAAAAATAGCAATTTTGTCCTTAAATAAGTCAATAAATTTAAAAGTTTGGAGTGGCTTCACTCCACATTCTGAACAGTTAATTGTTATCAAGCTCTGAAGCAATTTCGAATCTGTGAACAATTTAGTAAATAAACAAAAGTGAAAACTGTTATAGGGTGTTTGAGTATTTCGTCTCAAATTCGTATGCTTGCACAGTGAATTGCAATGCGTTCACATTATTTTGTACATTCCTGTGAAAGATTATAATGTTTGTTTCTGCGATGATAACCTATACCATATGTTAAAATTTTTATGTTAAGCAAATGTAGAATTTAGAAGTTAGCACACTTTATCATTATATGAAGTCAAAGAAATTTTTTTTTTTTGTATTTGCAAAAAAGCTAAAAGTCCTACACTCATGTGAATCTTCACATCTCGCGTTACGATGACCCATAACATACCCACCAAAATTTAGTTCAATCAGATAAAGCGTTTAGACGATATTGTACTCACATATATTACCGTAAAAATAAGAAAAATGAATCCAGAAAGGACACCTTAAAAACGCATAGATACACAAAAATTTCAACATCAGATGTTTTAATGATTACAATGCTTTCCTTTCGTAGTATATGTTCGGATGTAAAGTAAAAAGATGTTTAATTATAGTAGAAAATATGTAAAAAAATGTATATTATCCAAAAAAGGAAAAAAAAATTGGGGGGGGGGGGGAAGTTGAATCACCGCTTTAATATGTACACAAATATTTATCTTTGACTTTAATTATATTGACTACTATGTAATATACGCTAATACCTTTTGGATACACTTGAAAAAATTCCTATGATTAAGATTTTTGTTGTTGATTATTTGACATTTTTCTTACCTCTTACGGGCAACGGTTCAAACACTTCATGAAACTGGTCAGCGTCTTCAGCCAGTTTTGACTGTAGAGCCTGCGTCTTGTCGCTGTGCCTCTGTAAGAGGTCGTGAAGACTGTCTATAAGCTGTAACTGTCGGCACATGCGGTACGTCCTCAAAGCTTCTTCATGCGTGGCTATACTCTGATGAAGATGAGCACGTCCTATTATTGGAAAAAGTAGAAACTAAATAATACATATTTAAGTACGCGCAAAGACAGAAAATTGTAAAATATTACACGGAGTAATCATTTAACACGTTGCGATATTTAAATTAAAAATATGGTAAACTATAAAAAGTAGTACAATGTTCGAATTATAATCAAAAAAGGTTCACTATCGGCCGAGCAGTTTTGCGCTGAAAGCTAGTAGATGCGAGGTGCCGAGTTCGAACCCAGGTCACGCTCGTTGGTCTAGCCTTTCAGAGCTTTTCGTGGTTTTCTCAGAAACTTTAGTAAATACGGGTTAGGACCCCGCGAAAAACCCACCACGGAGGGCACTCCCCCTCCGGCCCAGGACCCTAGCGCAGTCAATCGGCCTGACTCCCAAAACAACACATATCAGTATAATAATAAGAAAAAACAATCATTTTATTTCCTGTAGTATATAATATTTTATTTTAGGAAAAAATATAACTTTAATTATGTTGATTGTTGCCTTTTAAATGTAAAAAAAATCTGAGATAAATTGCAAACGATAAAGATTTCATTCTTTAAGGGAAACAGCATAAATCAAACAAAATTTACTATTCCTAAATTGACCCCCCCCCTAATATTTTTATTTTATTAATTAAAAGATTATTTATGACTTGTTTTCATGTTGATATTTTTGCTTCGCCCGGATTTATTTAACGTTTTTTGGTGATTCGAATCACCATAACATACCCCTTTTCCATCTCTCATTACGATTTTCTTGAAGACAGATTTTTCCGTGCTTAGCAAATTCATATGCTTCAAGCACGCTCGCTCACCGTTGTTCCTTTGGCTCAATTCATGGGGCACTTCTCTTTCTGCTTTCCAAAATCTTTTCTACTGCAGGTAAACGATTAAAAATCATTGTTTGCGATATTTCTAATTGTTTGGCAAGTTTATTTTTTTCTTGTGTGTGTGTGTTTGAGACGCACCTTTATCGACTTGCAAATCTTCACGGTTAGCGTTCAGTCTGGCGCTGCTATGTTCTCGATCGGTCACATCAAAATCACCACCATCAAAACCGAAATACGCGTGTGCTTTTTCAATAGAATATCTTTTCAGAGAACAGAATAGATTCATTAACATGCTTTTGCGGAAAGTTTTCTTTTGTGAAATTCGTGATGAATGCAGTGACGAATTTCACGGCTTATGATGTGATATCTTTTATATTCGAAACGCCAACTCTACTTTCAATTTAATTAATAAATTTTAAGTTAATAATAGAAATTTGACATTCCGATATTTAAGAATGTATGAACTAGAAAATAAAAAATAAATAAATAAAAGAAAAGAAAAATAAAAGAAAATTTAAATATATTTAATAGTAAATTAAATTACTCCTTAAATTACACTATTGTAAAAGTCTGAATTACCGAAGTCGGATATTACCGATATCGACAAAGGATAAATTTTCAATATATGAATGATCTAGCAAATTTTTATGCAATCCAAATTAAATTCTTACGTATATCTATTTAAATTATTTTTGGACAATTCTATATAAACTAGTTGGCATAGGTGGACTCTCCTCAGTTCCCCGTCATATTTATGTTCTCATAAATTTCTAGTGCGAGACATTATAATCATGTTAAAAGAAATTAATTTGACCAAAGCTTGATACAGTGACAGAATGAAATCCCCGCCTAATAGGCTATTTACCGTTCACTTCGATATATTTATCTTATTCTAACCTATTAATTTATTTTATCAGGGTCAATTCCGTTGTTTAGTTTTCATGCTACTATTTCCAATGCAATAAAATCCTCAAAATTCATATTTATATGAATAATTTAAATTTCGCTATGTTTTTAAAATCGTAAATTACGAAAAATTTACGAAATTTTCCTATTAGAATATTTGTATTCAATCATGTTCAAACAAATATCATAAATGTAATTTTGAAGTTGTTTAATGTATTTATGATCCTCAAAATGCAAGTTTATGCTCAAATTTGCCTTTTTCTGACATGTTTACATCGTAAATTCCAAATAACTTACGAATTTTTTAAATTGGAAAAATCATAGTCTTTGATATTCATGCCATATCCTAACTGATATTTCGAAAGTGGTTTGACATCTTTACGAAGAAAATATCCCTCAAGATTGACGTTTATGTGAAATTTTGCTCAATTCTGCCATGTTAAGAAATTCGTAATTTTCCAATAACTTACGAAATTTTTATATTTGAAAATTCATAGTCATTAATATTCATGCCAGTGTTCTAAATAATATTTCAAAAGTAGTCTGACAACTTTACGATGAAAATATCTCTAAAAATTGACGTTTATGTGAAATTTGGCCCTATACTGACAAGTTAAGAAAGTCGTAAATTTCCAATAACTTGCGAAATTTTCAAAGTAGTATATAGTTACTGATGTTCATTCCGGCATCAAAACTGATATTTTAAAACTGGTCTGATATTTTTACAGTAAAAAGTTTCCATTTAATGCACGTTTAAGTGAATTTTTGTCCTATTCTCCCATGTTAAGAAAATCGTAAATTTCTAATAACCTACGAAGTTTTTAAATTCGAATGTTGCAAACGAATAGGGTTCTTGCCATTGTCGAAAGTAATATTTTAAAACTGATCTGACCTCTCTGCGACAATTTGTTCTTCAGATATCGTGTACACAGACTAACAAACTAACGGACTAACAGACACCCTTACAGACAGACACCATACAAATTTTGTCATTTTCGGATTCCTCACACCTGAAAACGTGTAAAAAAGTAAAAAAAAACCGAGGTCGAAAATTTTCACGATTACATAAGTTCCCCATACCTATAGTATGATGGGGAATTAATAAATTGAGTTGATTGGGTTCCCCATCCTACTACAGGTATGGGGAACTTAAGTAATCGTGAAAATTTTCGACCTCGGTTTTTTGACTTTTTTACACGTTTTCAGGTGCGAGGAATACGAAAATGACAAAATTTGTATGGTGTCTGTCTGTAGGATGTCTGTTAGTGTGTTAGTCCGTTAGTCTGTTAGTCTGTGTACACGATATCTCACGAACAAATTGTCAGATCAGTTTTAAAATATTACTTTCGACACAGGAAAGAACCCTATTCCTTTGCAACATTCGAATTAAAAAACTTCGTAAGTTATTAGAAATTTACGATTTTCTTAACATGGGAGAATAGGACAAAAGTTCACTTAAACGCGCATTAAATGGAAACTTTTTACTGTAAAAATGTCAGATCAGTTTTAAAATATCAGTTTTGTTGCCGGAATGAACATCGGTAACTATAAATATGCTAGTTTGAAAATTTCGCAAGTTACTAGAAATTTACGAATTTATTAACATGGCAGTATAGGGCGAAATTTCACATAAACATCAATTTTGAGAGATATTTTCATCGTAAAGATGTCAGACTACTTTAGAAATATTATTTAGGACACTGGCATGAATATTTATGACTATGAATTTTCCAATATGAAAATTTCGTAAGTTATTGGAAATTTACGAATTTCTTAACATGGCAGAATAGAGCAAAATTTCACATAAACGCCAATCTTGAGGGATGTTTTCAGCGTAAAGATGTCAAACCACTTTCGAAATATTATTTAGGATACTGGCATGAATATCGTAGACTATGATTTTTCCAATTTAAAAAATTCGTAAGTTATTTGGAATTTACGATTTACTTAACATGTCAGAATAATGCAAAATTGAGCATAAACTTCCATTTTGAGGATCATAAATACATTAGACAACTTCAAAATTACGTTTATGATATTTGTTTGAACATGATTGAATACAAATATTCTAATAGGAAAATTTCGTTAATTATTCGTAATTTACGATTTTATCAACATAGCGAAAATGTAAATTTTTCATATAAATATGAATTTTGAGGATTATTGCATTGGAAATAGTAGCATGAAAACTAAACAATGGAATTGACCCTCATAAAATAAATTAATAGGTTAGAATAAGATAAATATATCGAAGTGAACGGTGGATAGTCTATTAGGCGGGGATTTCATTCTGTCACTGTATCAAGCTTTGGTCAAATTCATTTCTTTTATCATGATTATAATCTGTCTCGCACTAGAAATTTACGAGAACATAAATATGATGGCGAACTGAGCAGAGTCCACCTATGCTAACCAGTTTTTGTCTTACTGGCCATAGCCCGTTTTTCTCTCATCCGTTTAGTTAGATTATGCTTGATAGTATATAATTAGATTAGTTAGAATACCTTACACGTAGCTGCCAACCCAACATGAACAAAAATAGGAACACTTTGCGCAAGGGACGAATTCATGATTTTGTTTGCCATATTTACATGTTCATGTTATTATATATATATATATATATATATATATATATATATATATATATATATATATATATAAATAATAGATATCGTAATAAAATTTAATCTTAAAATTTAGCAATTAATAGAACTAAAACAATAACAGCACACTAAAATATAGAACTGAATTTAACATAGAGGAAAGAATTACACAAAAAGTTGCGATATAGATTAAGAACCAATGAGTTACGATAGTAACATGAAAAACTTACAATGACCTGAATGATAATAAAAAAGGACCATTATACTTATGAGAGAGAAAAACATATAAAAAATCACAGAATTAATTGGATGTAAATGCTTAAAGTTAGAAGCTTACTTCTCAAGGGGCGCATACTTCATAAAGCTGTGAAAACTGCAACGATTTCGTAAAACGATATTGCTATTCATAGCAATTTATATCATTTCACGCCCCGATCGATGCAGTAAGAACAATAAAGAATGAGAAATATGTGAAATATTAAATAAAAACAAAGATTAAATGAAGATTAATTAAAAACTTAATTGAAACCAAAGTGATATCATGAAAAAAGCTGAGTAACCACATGCATAACATTTAACACCAACTGTAGAAAGATCGATGCAGTAAGAACAATAAAGAATGAGAAATATGTGAAATATTAAATTAAAACAAAGATTAAACAAAAATTAATTAAAAACTTAATTGAAACCAAAGTGATATCATGAAAAAAGCTGAGTAACCACATGTATAACATTTAACGCCAACTGGAGAAAAGAATGATGCCAAAACCTAAGTTGAAGTAAAATAAAAGCTCGACAGTTATCGATTAGTCGACTATACTTCAGAGCATTTTTATTAAAGATAAAAAACACAGAGTAAAGATTAAATGATAATGTTAAAATAGATTTTAGAGTTAATTAAAATTAAAACTAGTAGAGCTAAATTAAATCGTACCAAATACATTAATAATTAAATAGTTTAAGTGAAGGACTGAAGAAGGAAGGCATAAGACATCAGAGTGCCACCGCCATCTTTCGGTTAGCTTTAAAAACATTAAGTCAGTTAAATAATTTCAGGAGAATAAGCCAATGCAATAAGGAGTGTAATTAAGATGTATTTACTGCAAGATTAAGATAATTTTTAGCACCATTCAAGTAATAAGAAGAATTTTTAGCACCAATTAAGTATTAAGAAGAATTGAACTTATGATTAACCCAACATTAAGTAATCTTGAAGTCAAAGTATTAAATGTTAAGTTTTAAGAAGACTCAAATACAAGCAATCATGCCAAAGAGCACACATAAAAGGATAAGCATTAAAAGGCAGTCATCAATAATTAAAATTATAATTTAAAAGAATTTTTAATAATATAAGATCTTATTTATTTTTGTTATGCAAATAGATGGATTGTTCAAACTTAACAAGGGAAGCCTCAGTAGCCAGATGCACATAATTAAATTTAAGGATAAAAGATATCATAATTCATAGTAATCAACCAGAAAAATAAGAATGTAACTTACAGTAATCCCCCCCACTTTTTTTTTTTTTATTCAGCATCATACCCTCCCAACCAACCAGCCAAACAACACCACCCTTCCTCCTTAATCAAACATCTGCCCACCCATCCACCATTTTTTTTTAATTAAACCTTAGTGGATTTTTTTTTATATATATATATATGCACAGGTTTGTCAACACTTACAACTATTCAATACATAGATTAATTTTAGTAAAATAATTTTAAATTATTATCCATTATAATTTTAACTGTACAAATTGTTCATTAAACAGTTTTTAAACATTCCAAATAGAGAAGGGGGGAGGAGTCTCACAACAAAAATTACATGAGTGAGAGATATTTAACAATGCTACCTCTTTATTGATTCTAAAATCTAATAAAACAAATTTAAAATTTCCATTGAAAATTATATTGTGAATAAAGAAGGTTTGAAAATTACAAGGTTTCTGATTGAATTACTATGTTTCTTATGGGCGTTGGATCGCCAATCAATAGTGAAGGGGGTAGGGAAGGAAGGGGGGGGGTAAAAATTATCTGAGTGGGAGATATTTAACAATTTTATTTCTTTATAGGTTGTACAATCTAATAAGAACAGTTTAAAAATAACATTACATTTATGTTGTGGATGGAAAAAGATTGATAATTGCAAAGATTTCCCGAGCCATTTGATTGCCGATTGTTAGCAGGTGGGGAAAGGGTGGGGGGGGGGGCAAAAAAATCACATGTGTGAAAAATATTGAAGAACTTTAACCACTTGTAGATTCTAGAATCTAATAAAACAAGTTTAAAATAAACATTGACATTTATGTTGTGGATGGAGAAAGATTGAAAATCGCAAAGCTTCTGCAAGGCTTTTAATCATTAATCGTTTAATATCTTTTTTAATGTTATAAAGCTGAGAAATCTGAACATTTTCGGGTGAAATCGGATTTCCGGAACAAAACTAAAAAAATAAGTAATAATAATAATAATAACAAATACAGGAAAATCGGAATACTTGGCAGCTTATAGTTAACTATTATTATAAAAAAAAAATAAATAAAGTCTCTAATTCACACATTATAATTATATTATTAATTTTTTAAAACACATTACCTAATCGCAATCTGTCGTTGGCAGTCTTTGGCGCTAGCTTTGATTCGAACCTGTCGTTCGGCGTTGTATCAGCATGTACATGTTCTAATTTTTCTTGTACAGCTTCATTTGGCTCATCTGAAACATTTTCAATGCAATTTTTATTAGCAAGATAATAATAATAATAATAACGTAAGATTTTCTTTAAATAACAATGTGAAAGAAAAATACAACAAATTGAATATATTATAAACACTGTTTCAAATTAGTAAGCCAATTCATCGAAAAGTATGCATCTCTAACTTTTATTAGAAACACATGAGATATAATTTAGATATTTAATAAATTGTTTAGGACAACGAGTCAATTATAATAGATTTTAAGGAGGTTCAAATAGCTATACGTTAATAAAAGTTACAATAAATTAAAACGATCCAAGAACAAAATCGAAATCTATTGCTGTTATATTTTAACAATTTCGCCAAAAAGGTCCCCCCCCCCCTAAAAATATAAGAAATTAATTTATAATTTATGAGCGATGCATGATTCTACTCCGTACGTGCCTAGCAAATATTAAAAAAAATAAAAAAAAATGAAATTTGTCGCTTACAGATTTTAGCAGTTTAACCAACAGTGGCAATTTACCCAACGGGTTGGGGACAAAATCTCGCGAGGACAAAATATCGCCTACAGAGATAAATGCAAAGCAAAAAGGAGTTGATAATTATAAATAATGTTGTATAAAATTTCATGAAAACACATACTTTAGTTAGAACACTGACTTCAGACAAACCCACCGCAAAAATTATTATAAATTTTGCTTAAAAGAATTTTAAAACTATGTTTATTAATTTTGTCAAGATTAATCATAATGTATTCAGTCCTGCTTATCAGTTTTAAAATTTTTAATTTAGATTTGTGAACAGTGTTCAGCTTTGATGTCAACAGTGATGTACAATATTTTTAAAGTGTATTTTGAATGGTAAAAAACAAATGACACAGTAATTTAAATATAGATAAAATAATGAAATTCCACTCTATGATATATATATATATATATATATATATATATATTTATTTATTTATTTATTTATTTTAATCAATTAATTTATATTTATAAGGCCCTGTGTCCCCCTCCAGAGATCACACATAATACAAATTGAAATTTTTTAAATAGATCATATTACTTTTTTTAACGCGATATTTTGTCCGGCGAGATTTTGTCCGGATCCCTACCTAACAAATATGAGAACGTATTTCATAATTTACGAATGATGTACGATTTTACCTAAATTTTACAATAACACGGGATTACTACGGGACGGCCCTACGCGGACTAGTTCCGTGTCTTGCTAAACACCGCTCTACGAGCGGTTAGCACGGGGCTGCTCCCCTGTTAAATAACACGGGATTGGTCTTACACACGTATAAATATAATTAAATGTTTCATTTTTGCTTTCCACGAGTTTCAACCAATCCTACATCCTTTAACATAAGAAAGTGTTTTGATCTACGTTATTTCATATGGATAATTATGACGCCATGTCTGAAAGCAATACCCTTAGTAAAAGAATGTTTGAACGAGAAATTCAGTTCATCAGAAATTTTGCGTGGTTTTCGCTAGAAATACATGAAATTTCATATTCCCGCATTATTTATCCTAAAGTTTTCCAAACTCTTATAAATTGAGAAAAGTTACATTTGCTCAAATTATGTTTTGATTACACTGCTGCATTATAGCTGTTACAAAAATTTCAAGTTAGAAGAAAAATTATAAAAAGTTACTTCATCAGTTAGCATTATCAATATAATAATGCTTTAAATAAGTATTTTGAAGAGGATTTAGCAACTTATGGCGTTCGAGTTTTCGAAAATAAGCTTGTTAGATTTTTTTTTTTTTTTTTTTTTTTAACGAAATATTAACATCTTGTGTAATATGTGCTCCAGATCCAGTATTGCATTGTGCATAAGGCTCCTATATATACGAGCTGGCGCATCAGACATTTTATTGCCTTAGGTTTGCCACATGTATCCAGCATTTCCGTAGATAAACGGCAGCCATTATTTCTATCGTCTTGTATTTCTTAGGAATTACTTTTTTAATCATTTTCATAATTTTAACTCTGTAAATTATCATATGTGAGATTATTTAGTGAAAAATTTCTATAATCACTCATAAAATGTTCAGATTTCCATAAGATAATTTAGGAAGAATAAAATAATATCGCTTTTATTTACTTATATTTTTCTCTGTGTTTTTCACATGTTCAAATGTAAAAATACAAAGAATGTGCTATTTTAATCATAATATTTATGTTAATAACCATAAATTAATGAAAGACCTTTTACTTCTGTCAAAGTTGTTTCATTTGTGTGTAGTAATTACATTTATTTTAAGGTTCGTTTTTTTAAATGAATAGTATATGCTAGAAATAGCAGAAAAAACAAGTAAATACATAAAGATTTTCCACTTTTAAACAATAAGAAAATTTTTTTCTTTTTCAAAAAGTTAGGATTTGTATTTGAAACAGACAGAAATAGTCCTAACAACACATCTTATCCCCAGTAAACCCACAAAATATCCTCAGGATGAAAAAACATACCAAGAATGTACTCTGTATAAATGTGTTGTTAGGGATCTTACTTGTTGCTTATTGCTCTTGACCGTCTTGGCCGATTAGTTAAGTGATAAGGACGCCAAGCGGGAATGCTGCCCTCATCCGAGGTAACAAAATGGCGGCGATGCGTCGGCCTATATATTTTATTTAAGGGGCTCTAATTGTGCATTATTCATTAGCTGATACGTATCTGAGTGCAAATTAAACTGTTTAAGTTGTTAATATGTTAATGTTAGATGCGTTAATAATGTAATCATGTAAGATTTTAAATATCCTTATTGTTAAAGTTTACTGGTTACATCAGTTTTCGTAAACGGGTTATATGAAGGGCACTTACCAGGCATCTTAATACTATTTAATCACTGGGGGGGGGGGGGGACTTTAGTTACAAAAATGTTTCTATCGATGCATTATGAAATTTCTTTTAAAAGTGAAAATTATTACTTTAAAATAAAATGCTCAATTTTTAATAATAATAAAACGGAGAATATAAAATATCGTCTTGTTCAATCCCAATTATCATGTTTAAACAATTAATAAAAATGTATAATTGTAACAATGTGCTATATGTTTGAATCTAATATACGATTTAGATGTTAATTTGCTAATATCATTTGATGATTTATTATATTTGATTTATTTGAACAAATTTATTATATTTGATTTAAAAATGAGTACATTTAATAAATGAATTAAAATATTTAATTTTTTTTTTCTTCCCATTACACTATTTCTGGAAAAAGTGTTTTTACTTTTTTGTATAATTAAATTGAAGAAAGTATTTGATTCCTAAAAGTACACGTTTTGAGACGCTCAGAATATGATTTACCCATTTTTGAAAAATATGTGTGGCAGAAATTTTGTGTCAGCTATAGCTCAAATACTAATGCACATAATTTCATATAAATTTACATATATAGTAGCACAGTGACAAATTAGTATCTATAAACTTTAGGTTAAAACGACCCAAAAGGTGGCGTTGCCATTTCGTTTTTCATAATTTTTAATATGTTAGTACAAAAAAAAAAATATCATATAAAACCGCAAAATGAGAATTACTTTAAACAAATCACTGTGAAATAAAAAAAAAAAAAAATTATATACCTGTAGTCAACTAAAAAAAAAAAAAAAAAAAAAAAAAAGTACATGTAGTGAAATCGTTTCACCACTTTTTTTTGGGGTGTGTGTGTGTAAATTTTCAATATGAGCTTTTTGAAAGAGAACTCGTCAGTACCCTTAAACGAATGTTGAATCTGATAATTGAAATCAATTTCAACCTTTTTCATTTTTTAAAAAACACAGATTAAAAAAAAAAAAAAAAAAAAAAAAAAACCATTTCCTAAGATATAGTCTATAGGGCACAATGTTAACTTACGTTCGACACTTTGTGTTACATTTTTTAGAAATCGTCTGCATTCATACAGCAAAATAATTTCGATAATTTCAATTAAATAATTTGCATTGCGTGAATTTGTATAGAAATGGTTAAAAGAAAGTTTTGTGATGGTCATAACATACTACTTTAATAGGTATTACCAATAATTATTTAGAAAAACAATACTTTATTATTGCTGTATGCCATAGAATTTTTTATCCTCAATTTATTTTCGTAGAATGAATTTAGCAGCGAAATTTGTTTTTTCCAGTATTTTTAGAACAAGAGTTAAATTGTACGATAAAATTAGAAATTAAATAACAAGCACGGGCCAGAACTATTATTGGGAAATATACGAGAACGCAAGTATGCAGAGTAATTAATTAGGTCTTTTTAAATCTATTTTCTTTCTTGAAGTACAGCGAAATTTCAAACGAAAGTAAGTTTAACTGCTAAATATATTAATAAACATACGAAGTTAATCAGAAAGCCTGCTGTGCTACTGCAGGTATTTACCACCTACCGGCAGCGAAAGTAGTCCAGCACTAATGAAAATAATTCAAGCGTTTTTAAAGGAAAAAGAATATTTGTGAATCATTTGAAGCAAAGAATATCTTCACGAAATATCTTCGAGTAAATGTAATAAAAATTCCACCTTTTCTTTCTTCTAGATCTAAAGAAGAAGAAAATATTAGATTTGTAAACATTTTATTTCCTGTTTTCGATCGATTTACACGTTGTATGATTTCCTGAACACGATTTGACCATTTTTAGAAAATGTCCGTCTGTCTATGAGTCTAGAAAAAACATTTTGTGGCAGCTCTAGATAAGAGATATTGCATAGAATTTATATAAATTTATATTTATTTGTACCTCAACATAAATTGATGCATAGCAACTTTTGGTGTACATCATACAAGAGGTCACGCTGCTATGCTGCAATTTCATCCATTTATGAGAAGGCTACATTTCAGTTTCTATCGTATATGAGCAAAGATGATATCTGCGAGGGATATTATGAAAAAATATGTCATATCAGCCGACAGGTGGCGTTGCTATGCTGCAATATTTTCAGTGTAGGGAAAGACTATACGCTCTTATAGCATACAAATGCACCCATTTTGATATGTGAGATGACATTATGAAAAATACTGATTAATTACTTTGGATGTATATAGGCCGATAGGTGACGTTGCCACTATTCGCCTTCTGTAATTTTGCATATAGTTTCTTCTCAGCATCTGTTTGGTTAAAATTAAACAAAATTTCATTGGGAAAATATTTATTGTGAGAGGCTGTGATTAAATTTGTGTGCTTGTTAACAGATAGATGGCGCTGTTATGTGGAATGATATAAAAAAAAATTGTGATGGCCACAGCATGCTGGCTTAATTTAATGTCATTATTATTTTTCATTAAAAGAATACTTAAAGACTAAACATGCAACCTGGTTCAGTAAAAAAAATTAAATGAAAAAAGAAGTTTATTAAATCTGTTATGAGATAAATTTTATTAGCAATTTTTGTTTTATCCAAAGTGTTTTTTTCTATTAAATGTTTTTAGATAAGTAAAATGTATCGCGAGTTACAATTATGTAATCAGTATTTCAGACGTAAATAGCATTGCGAAAAATTCAAAATTTAATCGCTATGTAATGTGAAGTGTCACATGGAAAAATTGATAGAGATGAAACAGCACAATTACAGGAATCCGGTATAAAAAGAGATGAATTCACAAAAACAGTTTTTGCCTAGTATATATATTTTTTTCAGAACAAAAAAATTCAACAACACGCAATTTTTTTAATATATATATATATATAATATGCGTGCGTGAGAACCTTTCATACATTATAATGCACTTTACAAGTATTACAATTACAGTACGTATTTACAGAGAAAAGCTTTTTGTAGAAAAACAAACTGTATGCAGTTCAAATAAAACACATTTAGACATGGTGGATATTATACAAATCTTTTGTAAATTTCCGTTTTGAAATTAAGAAATTTTGCCTACAGGTGCATCTAAATATAAAAAGTATATTAAAATTTCTTCAAAACAATTTAAATTCAAAAATAAAATTCAAAATTTCTATCGTTTCTGAAGAATTTAAATAAATAAATTTATATATATATATATATATATATATATATGAAAAAGAAACAGTTTCGTTAATTTTCGATTAAATGTTATAAAAAATTATAGTGAAGAAACCTTATAGATATCGAAATATATACATATAGATATACATATTAATTTCAGTTCTTAATCTGGAGTTTCAAACAGCTTTGGAAAACTTGCAATTCGCAAGAAAATTTTGCCTCATTCAACATAAAAATACCGTTTATAAATTAACTTGTCAATGCCTCTAAAATTAATATTCAAATATGCTCAAAATGTATATTTGAACAACAAGAAGTTGAAATGGAACAGAAGTATTAAAAATTATCGAGGCTGAAGCATTAAAAAATAAATAAATAAATAAATAATAAAATAAAATTTTATTTTAAACATTTTCCAACAAAGATAGAAAGTTTTTATGACTTCAGTTTGTCTGCCGCGCTCTAATTTCCCTTAATTTTTATGGAATTCCTTGAAAGCGATATGTGTTATTCAAGCTTACCACAGGGTGTTCTCTGTTGAAAATGGGGTTAAATACCACCAATACTTTATCTACAGGGATAGTCAAAAGAATTTCAAAGCATTGCATTCTATGAGAGGTATTTCTATAAACCATATTTCAATATCTTTATTTTGCCCAATTCATAATGAAATTGACATTTATTATCCATACATGCATAAAAAATGGTTTCTATTAAATAAAGTGCGATTAATATTAAAATGTACCGTTATACTAAAATGTTCAGGTATAGGAAGGACTATAATCGGAAATTGCTGTTGCATTTCCGTTAGTGTTAAATGTTTTTAACAATTTCCAACAATGTTTAAGAGTGTTTAAGAATTCAGTTAGTCTATCTGTCTGTCCTTCGGTTGTGTGATGGCGTAAGCAAAATACATTGAAAGTCAGACGATGCAATGAGAGCGTACAGTTGGAGAGTTTTAATAATCCACGCGAAATGCATGATTTTTCATTCTTATTTTATTTTAAATAATATTACTTAAAAATTTTTTACTTAATATTGTGATATTTCAATGCACGTGTATTACGCAAAATTCATTAATTTTAAAGACTGTAATATTCAAAAGAGTTTCATGAAGCCTATTGTCCATTTAATTCAATAAATTTTAGATAACTTAGGAACCAAGCTTCAACTTTATGAAAATTATTACAGTATATTGACTGTTTACAAATTCTAGAAAAAAGAAGATTTTAGTGATACGAATATACGTAGTCCTAGAAATAATTTTTTTGGGGCTTTCTCATCAAAAATAAAATTACGTTCAGTTAAAAATCACTAAAATTCACTTCAAACAGCAGTTATCCATAGATTATGATACATTTAAATGTGGCTTATATACTTTTACATAGTCTTTATATACTCTGTAACGTTATTTACCTAAAAGAATGTACAAAAAATAATTAAAACGCATTTCCCTGGCATTGCATTCAAATGAAGGTGGTGTATTCGTATTCTTTTGTGCAGACCTATAATTGAAGTTAATATTTAGCTCAATTGATAATGCACAGCACAAAAATGCTTTTCTAGCTACTACTAGTAACAGATCATTGTGTTATATCATTTCTTTTGTACGATCCAGTAAATGTAGGATAAATATTATTATTATTTTTTTAATCTGCATATAACATGTTGTACACATAATGAATTTTCAATTTTGTTATTTTTGATTTACTGTAGCCACACCCTCCCCCTCAAGTGGTTGATAGATTCTGCTCTCTAAAGTGGAAGACGGAAGGTGCCAGGTTCAATCCTAGGCGACGCTCGTCAGTCGAGATTTCCGAAATTGCCCATGGTTTTCTCTGAAACTCGCATAAGTACGGGCTGGGATCCTTTAGAGAGCTTTTACAGAAAGCATTCCATCCAAGCCTAGGACTCTCTTGTAGTCAATCGGCCTGAACACTAATTTCCTTCATTGTAATGCTATTAAAATGTACTCAAGAAATCACTACCCATAGATCAATGTTCCTTTTTTTTTTTTTTTTTTTTCGTGTGCCCCCCACCCCCTACCATGTTCAAGAACTATAAATAATACATACATTAATGCCAATAGGGAATAGTAATGTTCTTCGATAACAAGTTTCGGTACAATCTAAGCATTTTTTACTAAATAGTCAAAGCATGGTGAGATGGTAAACTGAAAGCAAATTCATTAACTTTGTTCAAAAAAGTTTAAAAAAAAAAAAAAAAATATATATATATATATATATATATATCACAAAAATAGCTGTTATTTTAAAATCAACGGTAGAAGTTAACCCATTTCTTGAATTAAATATTTTTATATTTAACATTCACTTAACAGAAATAAAAATGACTAAAAGTTGTTTTTCATAAAGACTTCTTGGACATGAAACCCCTCAAAGCAATTGGGATTCTGTATCGAAGTTTTAAATTAACATTGCGGAAAAACTCATTGAAGTATAAATGAAAATAAAATACCTTTTTGTTCGATAAGCCCCAAAGCCACATAGTAATGTGAGAGAGCTGTATAATGTTCTGTCTTCACATGCATGAGACCTCCCCAGGAATTAGGAACACAGTCTTTTACTGTCGTCGTACTGAGGGTCTTGTACAATCTTTTATACACTTCTGCAACCTGCAATGAAGCACATTATTTTAATGAGAATTTAAGGAGTTTCACTAAAAGATTTTTTAAGTACTTAGAACCTATGAAACACTTTTAATTACACAACTTAGATATAATTTGTTTTAATAGTATTCATAAGTCTAAAAAAGAAAAATGTAAATTTCTTATTGAATAAAAATGCTGTTAAAAAATTTACGCCATCTATATTACCATTAAAATGAGTTTTTTTTTTTTTTTTTTTTTTTTTTTTTTTTTTTTTTTTTTAAGGAAAAAAAAAAAAAGAATGGAGGGAGGAAAGCTCTAACAAACCTTCCTTATACTCACGAATGACATTTTGAATTGTTTTAAAAGGAAAACTGAACGGAAATAGTGTTTCTTAAATATAACTATAAAAAATATATACAGTATCCAACGTTTATTAAAATCACATTCGTCCTGAGCCAAAGTGATTTTATTAAGCAGCTGATTTTTGTATCCGGCGAACGTTCTTGAACTCGAGAAAAAGGTACTACTTCTCTGAATTTGGAAAGAAATTAAAAAAAAAAAAAATGAATAATGGAATTAATAAACAATATTAATTAATTTTTGAGAGATAATTAATTTTTTCTTCAATATAAGTAAATTAAACGCTGTCTAAGTTTCGATGCATTTTCTTTTGAGAAAAATCATCATTACTTTACCAGAAGTTCACGATTTTTTTTAAATTTAAAACCTTTCAGTTTTAATCTTTTGCTTTATAGTTGTTTCAAAGTAAGAACCAGAAATTGTCTTAAAAAAAAAAAAAAAAAAAAAAAGGTATATATATCATTTGCGAATCAAACCAAATTTATAACTTACTAGCAGGCAACGCCCGCTTCGCTGGTCCCTATTTTTAAAAGAATTACAATAATTACTGAATTCTCAAAATTGCATTAATTTTTATCACGTGAAAAAAAAAAAAAGAGAAACAAAATCTGATTAGGAAAAATGTCGCACCGGGTTCTCCCTGCCTTTGGAAAAAATTCCCAAAATGCTCTAACTCTTATTTCTATTATTTTCCCCCTTCGCCCCCCCTCCCGTCTATCCTAATAATTTTACAAATTTGAAAATATCCGCAATCGATTTGTAAGTATCAAAAACCTCTATGCACCAGTTTTCAACGATATATCTCTATTTTTATTTTTTTGCCCCTCTGCTCCTCCCCCCTTCCCGCCCCTCCCAAAAATTTTAAAAATTCGAAAATATCCGCAATCGATTTGTTGAGTTTTTGCCCCATAATTATTTGTTTTTGCCCCATAGCCCCCCCTCCCCCCCGCTGCCCCACCTGGGGGCTGAATTTCTAAAATTCCAGAAATTGGTTTTTAGATATTTGCATTAGCTATATTTTAGAGCAAAAATTTCACGAAAATCTATTTTTTTTGTTTGAGATATATAGGATTATGCGAAATCACGTTTTACGCATGTGAAATCACGTTTTGCCCCCCCTCCCGCCCCCCTTGGGGACCGAATTTTGAAAATTCCAGAAATTGGTTTTTAGACATTTGTATTAGCTATATTTTAAAGTAAAAATTTTGCGGATATCTGTTTTTTTGTTTGAGATATGAAGGATTTTGTGAAACCACGTGGGGGGCGAATTTTGTAAAATCGCTTCTTAGTGGATACCTACGTCATAGAACGAACTAAGACTCCTATAACACGAGCTGGCTCACAGCTGATCATTGTTGCCCAGCGAAAATACAGCTTGGCGACGTTTAGTTGCAGACGTATTACTCGGCGTCTTTATCGCCTAAAATGGCGACTTTGCCTAAACAGAGGAGCGAATTATTATTTGTACTTGATAAGTTTGGCGGTAATATTTGGCAAAATATTCTTATAACCCTTGTAAAAAGTAGCCATCACTGTTGCTGTTAAATTAATTAATTTTAGATATTTATACACGTTGAAAAGTAGTGTAGGTTGTAAAATACAACATTTAGATAATCAAACAGCAATAAAAACAAATAATTGATACAAAAAATGCAAGAAAACATATCATAATTACACTTCATATTTGTGATTGAAAGCTAAGCGTACAATTTTCTTTTGGACAATTAATAGCCCATTTTTTTTCGCCTTTCTTCGTCTGTTGGAAATCTAAACGTTCTAAAAGCAGTTCTTGTATGATTTGAGCAATTTTCGGTTGCAAAACCACCATTTTATGTGATTTGATAACACTTGAAATTCGGACCGCGTGGGCAACAATCGCTGAGTGGGAAACAAAATGCCTGATGAGCCAGCCTGTATTGGAGGAGCTCTAGAACGAACATTGTCACAAAATTTCATACTTCTAGGTCAAGGGGTTTGGTCTGAGCGATGATGAATCACCCCCCTCCCTCCCTCACTCAGTCAGGAAGAAGGATTATATATATATATATAGATAATTGCGTTTTGAAGAATATATTCCTTGAAATATTTACTGAGATGAGAGGATGTTTAATGTGATGGAGGATGTTTAATGGAGGATGTTTAATTTGTAACCATACTGCAAGTGTAAAAATTTCGAAAAACAGAGATACTGGAGGGATTGATGTGCTTTAATTCCTTTTTTAATTTCAAAAATATTTATATTACTTTTTATTTCAAAAATAAAAAATCACAATGTAAATTAAAAAAAAAAAAAATTAGTGTGTATAAATGACATTTTTTGCTGCTGAAGAAATTCTTTTTAGTTTATTTTTCGGCGATGCTGATTTTATTAAGCAACGGTTTTAAAAGTAGTTTGTATTGATTTGATTCTGGTCCTGATAATTTGATCAGATTAAGCGGCTGATTTTATTAACCAGTGAATTTATTAATAGGCTGTTACTGTATAACATTATGCAGTGACATAAATTTTATTTTATTTATTTGTACATTTAAATTATTTTCTCTCTCCAATTAAAAATAATTTACTTTGTTTAACGTTGTGTAGTGATATAATTTTAATGTTCGTACCATCAACTTAAATTGTTACACCTTAACTTCATCAAAAATTTCGCAATGCTTCGTCATACAATATAATTTTTCCCGCGAGATGGCGTAAGCATACTTTATACTTTCTTATTTCTCTCTCTCGAAATTTGATTCTCCTCGGCGCTCTCTCTTTAGCTTAAGGGCCCTCTTCACTCAGCATTTCCTTTTCTAAAATCCAATGTTATCTTATGTAAAACTTTCTTTGCACTTAAAACAGTGACGTATTAATTGATTGAGATGCGGTTTTTTTTATTGGATTACTCTCATTTCGTAAACTGACGCAGCTTTTGTAGATTTTATGAAAAAATAACAGTTGTTTTTTAAGAAAGCTGTTTTATTGCAATATTTGGGTTGATGCATTAAATGGCTTATAAAAAACTCTTTCAATTTTTTAAAACAGAATTTAAAAAGCTGCGTCAATCTCAAAGAGTTTAATTCAATGCGGAAAAAAATCCTGTATTTTAATAAAATTTTAAATCAATTAAATTTGCAAAGAAAGTCCAAAAATTTTACAAATTTGTGCCGATTTTCCTCTTTGACACACCCTTTATCTGGCTACGCCTCTCGTTCGTGGTTTCGAAGAAAAGATGTTTACATTTCTGTGGTGAAGATACGTCTAGGCGTTGTGGTTTTTTATTCAGTTATTTTTTTTTTTAATATTATTATTATTATTATTATAGATTTCACCTGTATTACGGATGTGAGTAACATAACAATTTAGAAGACAATCGTTCAGAGACTTATTTATAGGACAGATATGATCACATTTTATTTTAAATAGTTTTTCATTGCGCGTAATACTAATATTATATGAATACTCTGTACATAAATCTGATATTTTACTGATAATGCCACGATTGACAATATACAAAATTTTTTTTAACAAGTTATATAAAACTTTTTACTAAATTAAGCAGATTTTCAATAATAAATTTTACTTTAAAGTATATAATCTGGTGTGGCACCCACACGACTTTTTATTACCCTACATTTAAATTTTATAAAGAGAAATTCAGATTGAGGAATAAAATATCAAGTACTGTATAAAATTCTATAGTAAAAAGAATTTAAGCTAGCTTTACGAATAATTTAATTTGACAAATAATTTTCTGTGGGAAGGGCGGAGGGGAGTACCACCCTTCTCAACCCACATTTGAAACTAATATCTACATTTCTATAGAATTCACGACTAATATTAAATTTAAAATTATGTTAAACAATAACTTTCAATCACATTTATTGACAACTTTAATCCGTATCACTCGTTGAAACTTATCAATATTGATCAAACTGTTCAAGTATGAATTTCATATGAACTTTAAAATATAACGCTTGAGTTCCCTGCCGGTATTTAGTTTTTAAAGTTACACTGATAACAGACTCACAAAGAACAACTGTTAAAAACTTTGTTTAATTATTCACGGAATCTCAAAATACGTAGTTATTTAAAATAATCTGGTGTGTCACTCACACGACTTTCTCTTACCCTGAAATTTAATACTATAAATACAGGTTGCAGATTAATAGGTAAGATAACGAGTACTGTTATGTAAACCTATGTTAAACAATTCATATTAAGCTTCTGAAGAGTTTTATATGATAATTAGTTCTGTGTGAGAGGGGCGGTAGCCCCCCTCAACCCCCCGTTTCATTAATGCACCTACATTTATATAGAATTTAATTTGGTTATTAAAAAATAATTTATTAAAATTATTATTTAAAAAAATTGTCTTTTATGATAAGGCAGACGATTTCCATATTAGAGAAGTAGTATAACACCAAATATCCAAAAAAGTCCATTTTATTCTCAAAAAAAAAAAAAAAAAAAAAAAAAAGCTTTTTTTTTTCGTTAAAAGTAAAAAAATCGATAACTTTGTTTTAAATTATCGCAGATCGATGGTACAACCATTCGCTTTAAAGGTATTGGCAAGCTCTTTTGAAAGATACCCATCATGAAAATTTACTCCCCTCGAGGGGGGACTTCCCCCCCAGGGGGGGAGGCGAGGCTCCTACATACACAATTTTTTCCCCAGTTAACTGTCTCTATTACAAAATACATATATTTGTTTCATTTGGTTTAGTGCAGTCTATAGACGTTAAACTCTATTTTCCTGCAATTTCCCCCATAGACGTAATGTATTAGAATTATCTTGATTGTCCCTGTACACGAACCATTTGCTTGATATTAACGAAAAGCTTAGTGTAGCATCCCTATATGATACACATTTAGAATACCAAGTTTGAACTTCCTGCCATAATTTGTTTTTGAGATATGCTCATGACAGACAGACACACAGACCATTTGCTAAAAACATGATTTTCGTATTCAGGGTACCTCAAAACGTGTAAATATAACAAAATCTCGAGTTCGAAAATTTGACCCAAAAATAATACTTTCTCTACCTTATGGGTAAGAGAAAGTAAAAAAAAAAAAAAAAAAAAAAAAAAAACAAGACTTCAAATTAAACTAAATATTTTATTTACTCTTAGGTATGAAGAATTAATTTACATTCCTGAGCAAAATAAGTTGTATTAATATTGAAGTCTAGGAATTGAGTGAAACAAATATTTTTAAGGACATAAGCAAGTTGATTTTATGACTGAAGAAACTAAAACTAATTAAAGTTTGCAAGAAATGGGAGTCAAGTGTTTATGAAATTATTTATAAACGACGAAATCACACTATTATTTTCAAAGATTTTGCACTCTTATTTTCACGCCTAACATAAAAGCACAGCTGAAATTGTAAGTATGGTACCTGAACATGAACGCTGTTTCTATGCGTTCTTTTAGAATTACAGTAACTGGATATCAAGCTGTGTATCGATATTAATAAAATCAGACTTTTCTCTGTAAATTTATCAGGAAAAAAAAAAAAAAAAAGCGATATCTTCACTTTCCACACACCATAAAATTCGAAAATTACTTCAGAAAATTTTGACTGTGTGTGTGTCATCGTGTCTGTATGTCTGTAACGCTATTATTGTCCAGGTATCACGTGAGAATGGCTGGATGAAATTCAACGGCGCTTGGCAGAAATTTAGGTCTTTACGCAACTAAAATCTGCCAACTTTTTCGAAATTCCCTCCCCAGTTATCGCCGGGATGGGGGGAACAAAAGTTAAAAACATGTTTGTAAGCATAACACCGCTCCAAATTACTTCACTGTAAAGAAATTGAACATATAAAGAATAGACATGAGTATAAATAAAACGTTATCTGCAATTTAGAAATTTTCGATTATTAACCCTTTCAGCCGCAGTGTTCCCGCTGATGGAACACCTAATTTTAATTCTCAAGTGCAAAAACTCATCCCGTAAATTTTTTAGCAAAAATTTACGTTTATAACATATTAGAAAAGACCCTTTTTTTTAACCTGAAAATTTAAAATTTCTTTTATTTAAATTTTGTTCGTAAATTCCGGTGGCGAGAAATTTCGCAATTTTCGAATTTTTTAAAGAACTCTACAAAAAAATGGAACAAAGATGTTAAAAAAAGCTACGAGACTTCCTTAGAAAATTTCCCAAAACACATTTTTTTTTTCCTAATTTCCGATGTTTTTGTGAGGAGGGGGTTACGAAGGGTCAAAATCGAGACAACCCTTTTAGCGCTAAATTTTTCCTGAGAAATCTATGGAAGCTGCGGTCACGAATTTCGGTGCTCGGATTATATGTATCTATCCGACACCTAAAGTAATGGGATTTATTGCAATAAATAAAACATTGCGATTTAGGAAATTTCGATTTTTAAGGGAAAGGAAGAGGGAAATCAACTTTTGGCGGAAAATTGTTCAAATTCCAGATTTTTAGTAAAATTTTAACAAAAATGGAAAAAAGATGTTGAAAACAGCCATGGGTCTTCTTTAAGACATTTTCAAAACACATTTTTTTTTGACAGTGTGATTTCAAGCGGCTGCAACTTGAAAATAAGATGTTGGAATAAGTTGCCCAGTGACCTCATCCAAGATAATTAATATATATAATGACCCTCATCGTCATCTGTCATTCACGATTCCGGTTTGCACCGCTTCAAAACAGACTTTTGGCAGCCATTTTTTTTTTTTTTTCCCCAATTTGTTCAATTCAACTTACGAAAACATACATATCATTTTCATACATGTTTTGTATCGCACATATTGTTATTTATTCCGTCTAAAACCTTGAAAAACTATTCAATTGTAATGTTTAAATGTTTAATTAAATATAACGGATCACTGGCTATTATAAACATGAACCTATAAATAGAATTATGTAACTTCATGATTATAAACAACGCAATGCCAAATAAAAACAAACATAATTTGTTGCCATTCAGAAAATACAAATTCCAAATGGACAACTCTTTAATTGCAAATGAACGACTCTTTGACTGTTTCATTAAAAAAAAAAAAAAAAAAAAAAAAAAAATGCTTAAAATATTTCTAAAACATATTAAAGCCTTAAAAATCTTAAAATATATTTGTAAAAACATATTAAAGTCTTTAAATATTTTTATCAAGCTTCATTATTTGTTTACATTGTATGGTATGATTGGCGTCGAGTTCAGTACGTAAATGTCGCCAGTTGATTTTAGTTTTGAAATTAATGTAAAGTTATAGTTGGGATAGAATGTTTGGTTGGGCAAGTAAAGGTCACCAGTTGAAATGAGTATTGAAAGTAGGGTAGTCTAAGGTGATAATGTCGAGTCAAGATAAAATGTTCGGTTGAGAATGAGAAAGTCCCTAGCTGGATCCTGGATATTTTGGCGATGTTGTGGGTGAGATAGCTGGTTGGGAGTATAGAGTAGAGGTGAATTTGGGTTAGCATGGAGTGTCTGTAATTATTAGATAGTTAGTTAGAAAATACGCAAGCAAAGTGATGACGTCACTGGGCGTCAGTGGATGCAAGAAAAAGATTTCCTATGTTAATCGCCCATTGGATTTTTTGCAAAAAATTATTAAAAATTGAGGAAAATTATTTCCCGATTTTAATTCCCATATTTCGGTATAGATATGTATTAGTTATCGTGTGCATGCGTTAGATTACGTTGTTTTTGCTGTAACATTGATAAAATTTAAATTTTAAATTTCAAAACTTTAGAAAAATAAAATAGCAAACTTCCATATTTGATTGAAAACATAAACATTTCATTTCAAAGGATGATATTTACACAATAAATATCCAACTAATATACTAAAGAAAAGGAAAATGATAAATATTCTATCATAATTTGAAGTCAAATTTGTTTTCAAATGTTTAAATAAAGTGTCTGATATAAGATACTCATATGTTGCAGCGGAATAGATTTAATATATCTGTCATCCTCGGCGGAAAAAATATATCGCCAAATTATTTGGCGAACATATTTCATTCCTTTCAAAAATCATGGTTATTTTAACTGAATTATATGAAACAATATATCGTACAATACGTATTACGAAAATAAACATCTGGCATGTATATTTTCGTAGTATGTTTTTAATCGCCAAATACAAAAAACGCCAAAGATGACAGTTTTGAAATTTAAAATTTTGTCAATTTGACAGCAAAATAACTCAATCTAACACATGGATACGATATCATACCTATACCCAAATACGGGTATTAAAATCGGAAAATAATTTTCCTCGATTTTTAATAATTTTTTACAAAATATACAATGGACGATTAACATATAGGGAATCATTTCTTGCATCCACGGACGGTCAGTGACGTCACATTTCGCTTACGTATTTGGAAACAGGATCTTCGATCTTCGATAGTCTTAAAGTATTTTGGTAAAATGAAGTGAATCGTTATTTACTTCCTCTTACCCATAGGGTCGAGAAAGTATTGTTTTAGGGTCAAATTTTCGAACGTGAGTTTTTGTTATACTTACATGTTCTGAGGTCCCCTGAATACGAAAATCACGTTTTTAGCGAATGGTCTCTGTGTCTATCTGTGTGTCTGTTATCAGCATATCTCAAGAACGAATAGTAGCAGAAATTCCAAACTCGGTATTCTAAATGTGTATCATATAGGGATGCTACAGTAAGCTTTTCGTTAAGATGAAGCAAATGGTTCGTGTACAGGGACATTCAAAAGTATTCAAATACATTACGGCGGTCTATGGGGGAAATTGCAAGTAAGTAGAATTTAACATCTATAGACTGCACTAAACCAAATGAAACGAATACATATTTTTTGTAATAGAGATAGTCAACTGGGAAATTTTTTTTTGTGTATGTAGGAGCCTCGCCTCCCCCCCCCCCCCTGGGGTAGATGTCCTCCCTCGAGTGGAGTAAATTTTCATGATGGGTATCTTTCAAAAGATCTCGCCAATACCTTTAAAACGAATGGTTGAACCATCGATCTACGATTATTCAAAATAAAGTTAATGATTTCTTTCATTTTTAACATTTTTTTTTTTTTTTTTTACTTTAATATTGAGAATAAATTCAACTTTTTTTTAGATATTTAGTATTATACTATTTCTCAAATATGGATATCGTCTGTGTTATCATACAAGATAACTTTTTAAAATAATAATTTTAATAAATTATTTTTTTTAAACTGAATTATTTTTTAATAACCGAATTAAATTCTATATAAATGTAGGTGCATTAATGAAACGGGGGGTTGAGGGGAGCCAGAACTAATTATCATATAAAACTCTTCCGAACCCTAATTTGAATTGTTTAACATAGGTTTACATAACAGTACACGTTATCTCACCTCTTAATCTCCAACCTGTACTTATAGCATTAAATTTCAGGGTAAGAGAAAGTCGTGTGAGTGACACACTAGATTATTCTTATTATGAGGACTTTAAATGGAGCACTTAACGGAGCACTGGGATGTGTTGTTGCTGTTGTGTTTTCGGGCCTATATTTTTTGTCACCCAGCAGTTTTTTTGTCATTCATATTTATTGATCGGGTAGAATTTTTTTAATTTCAGAACGAAAATTAGAAAATATCGAAACACATTTGATTTCTAAACAAAAACTGAAAATACATTTGAATGATCACGTGGTAATCTTCATGATCTAAATATTGTTTTCAAGATTTATCGTTCACATTCCGTTATTTTTGACGGGGCTATATACTAGTTATATGATAAGATCACTGTCCAACTTTGGTTCGAATTGAATCAAAATTTAAAAAGTTATGCTTGTAAAAAGTTCATTAATAAAGTTCATCGAGACCCTTATGTTATGTATATTTACATTAAAATACGAACAAATCTGGCTTTAAATACACTTTTCACAATGTGGGTTTGAAATTTTCAAGTGGCCGTCACTTGAAAACAAAATGTCAGAGCAACTTGGTTACCCTACTCATCCAAGATATTTATAAGATCAGTTAGCAATGCAAATTTGGTTCGATTTGGAGTATTATTTCGGGAGTTATCGTGATGAAAAATTTCATTATAAATAGACAGATAAATATATAGATAAACGAAGTGGTTGCAATAGGACGATTTAAAAAAAAATCATCCTAAAAAGTTTTTTTTTTTTTTTCCCTAAAAAGAAAACCTGTTTTTTTGCCTACCCTTCGAAAAAAAGCATTTGGATGATATTGTGATCACTGACATACATACACATACATCATCATCATCATCATCATCATGAAAATAGTAAAAATGAACTCATGGGACCTCAAAACATGTAGATACGCCAACATCGCAAAGCCAGAATTTTGTCACGATTACAATGATTTCCTTACGTATGTATTTTCGGAAAGCAAAAAACTGCATGAAAGGTATGTGAATCATTTAATTTCATCATGCTTAATAACTAATTTTTAAAAGGTATATGTGTCTATGAGAGAGGAAATGACAATGCAGTTGTAAACAATGGAGGGAAAAGGTGGAGGATTGAAATTCAAGATATAAAATATACCTTTACATCCACCCTTAGAAAAATACAAATATTTCATTTATTAAATATTGTAAATTTTGCTTATTCCATGTCTATTTTGAAAAATTCAAATTGATTATACAAACATATTAATAAAATATCTGGTGTGAAACAACCACACGACTTCCATTACAAACTATTACACATATTATATGCATTTTTTGGAGATAATGTGATCACAAGATATAAAAGTGACCTAAAGAAGTAGAAACCTAACATTTTTCTGGTAAGATAAACTTTATACATATGTAAAGACATATAAAACGAAGCGTATATAAAGTGAGGTAAAAAAAATATATATATATATATATATATATATATATGTAGTAGAGTTATTTTTTTGAAACGCCAATTTTCGAGATCTACCTAAACTTCTGACCTACCTAAACAGGGTAGCAGTTAATTTTCCTCTAATAATTACGTGATACATAAGAAAGAAATGGGTTTATATAACAATTTTCAAGAAAATCGTTAAAGCCGTTTTTGAGATACCAAATTTTACCAAAACTCAATCATTGATAGGAAAACAATAATTACATACAAAAGCATATTTAAAAGTGAGTTAATATGGCGAGTTTGAAAAAAAATCCGTACAGCTGGTTTTAAAGGAACGCACTTCCGAGACCTGAAATTGAGCTATTTATACAGACCGCCTGTCAATTTTTCTGAACTAACCAGCTATATCATTCGAAAGGACATCTAATAGAGTGTTTATGTAACAAATTTGAAGAAAATCGTTAGAGCCGTTTTTGAGATACGGACTTACGGTCCCACTTACGGTTTCTGATGTCCCACTTCCGGTTTTTCAATTTTCTCCAAAATATGGAAAATTCATTTGTACACCAGACTTGTTTCAATTCTAAAGTTTCGTAGTTCTATCTTTATTAGTTTCCGATACATAATAGCCAGAAGATCCTCTCCGTCCCCCCCCCCCCCATACACACACTGACCAATTGCCAAAAACCACTTTTTTGGACTCAGAGGACCTTAAAACGTGTAAATCAGGTGAAATCTCGATATCGAATTTTCAGACCGAATACAAATACTTCCATTACATACTGTAGTAGGGTAATGGAAGGATTTTTTTTTTTTTTAATATAAATTGAAAGAATAAAGATAACTTTTAATTTACTACTCGCAAATAATTAATAGTGAATAAAAGTGGACGAAATGGTATTTTATCTGGGACGGTTTTAACCAGGTTTTTTCGATTATGGAAAAAAACCGAACAACCCTGTATCAACATAACTTAAATAACTTCAGGAAATTCAAATTTGGTATTTTGAAATTGATATGTGGCTGCTACTTGTAAAGTTGATCAAAACTGGCAAGTTTCAAGACACTAAGAGTCTTGTATTTGATTTATTTTTACTTCCATTACCCGACTACCATAGGTAATGGAAGTATTGTATTTGGTCCAAAAATTCGATATCGAGATTTCACCTGATTTACATGTTTTAAGGTCTCCTGAGTTCAAAAAAGTGGTTTTTAGCAATTGGTCTCTGTGTGTATGTATGTATGTTGAAAATATTCTAGCTATTATATGTCGGAAACTAATAAAGACAGAACTACGAAACTTTAGAATTGAAACTGTTCTGTGTACAGATAACCTTTTCAAATTTTGGTGAAAATTGGAAAACCAAAAGTGGGACATCTGAAACCGGAAGTGAGGCCATAAGTCCATATCTCAAAAACGGCTCTAACGATTTTCTTTAAAATTGCTGCATAAACACTCTATTATATATCCTTTCGAAAGATATAGTTGGTTAGCTCAGGAAAATTGATAGGCGCCCTGTACAAATAGCTGAATTTCAGGTCCTGCAAATGCTTTCCTGTCAAAACGGCTGTATGTTTTTTTTTTCAAACTTGCCATATTGACCCTCTTTTAAATATCCTTTTACACATAATTGCTGTTTTCTGGCCAACAATTAATTTTGTCAAGCTTTGGTAAAAATCGGTATCTCAAAAACGGCTCTAACGATTTTCTTGAAAATTGTTACATAAACCCATTTTAGATATCCTTTCTCATGCTTTAATTGGTTATCACAGGAAAATTAATAGTCATCCTGATCAGACAGATCAGTTTTACATCTCGAAACTTGGTGTTTCAAATAAATAAATAAACTCTGCCAATTTTCTTCCCCTTTCTTTAAAAAAAAAAATCGCTGTGCAAACTCTGTTTTATGTTTTTACACGTGTATTAACTTTCCCTTACCGGAAAATTTTTAGGTGTCTATTTCATTAGGACAATTCCATGTCTTCTGTTAACATTATCTTCAAAAATTGCATATAATACGTGTATAGTGGGTAATGAAAGTCGTGTGGTTGTTTCACACCAGATTTTTAAATAAATGTAGGCACTATAATTCAACACTATTTATATATTATACTACTTATAAAAAATTTGACTTGTATAAAGAAACACGTATAAATAACAACACAAGTACACTTTCTTTAGAAAACAGAGCTGGAGGACTTGTGCGACCGCACCTGTCCGTGATCTTCGAAATACGATCCCGAAGGTCACGACCTGTCGCACACCCCGTCCATCTCTGCGTTCAGTAGTCTGAGCTCCAGAGTGCAGAAAACCCATCTCTATATATCAGTAATGTTATAATGTTATATATCTTTGTTATTTTTTAGTTAAATTAATTATATCAAACCGCAAGTTTAATCATAAAAATATTTTCTTTCGTTAAATTTCATTGTTACAGAATTCGCCGATATAACTACTGAAAGCCTAAAACGGGCTGAATATAGAATAAAATACTTCGTCGGGTCGGGCTACGTTATTAAAATACATATAAATAGACTAGCAGGCTACGCCCGCTTCGCTGGTCACTATTTTTAAATGAATCATTATAATTAATGAATTCTCAAAATTGCATTAATTTTTTATCATGTGGAAAAAAAAAAAAAAAAACTCTGATCGGGAAAAATGTCGCACCGGGTCCCCACTGCCTTCGGCAGCGTAGACCCGTGCGCGATTGCATATATATGAGCGCCCTAATAATTTTACAAATTCGAAAATATCCGCAATCGATTTGAAAGTATCAAAAACCTCTATGCACCAGTTTTGAACGATCTATCTCTATTTTTATTTTTTTGCCCCTCCGCTTCCTCCTCCCTTCCCGCCCCTCCCAATAATTTTAAAAATTCAAAAATATCCGCAATCGATTTGTCGGTATCGAAAACCTCGATGTACCAATTTTGAATGATCTTGATTGATATATTTTTTTTGCCCCTCTGCCCCCCACCCTTCCCGGCCCTTATAATAACTTTACACTTTCGAAAGTATCCCCATTCGATTTGCAGGCCTCTAAAACCTATCTGTACCAATTTTGAATGGCCTAACTGTATTTCTATTTGTTTTTGCCCATAGCCCCCCCTTTACACCCCCCACCCCCTTACCGCCCCTGCTAATAATTTTACAAATTCGAAAATATCCGCAATTGATTTGTAAGTATCGAAAACCTCAATGTACCAATTTTGAACGATCTGACACTATTTTTATTTTTTTGCCCCCCTCCCCTCCTTATTGACCCTCCTAATAACTTTACACAAACGAAAATATCTCCATTTGACTTGCAGGCCTCTTAAACCTATCTGTATATATTTTGAACGGCCTAACTGTATTTCTATTTGTTTTTGCCCCATAGCCCCCCCTTACCGCCCCACCCCCTACTCGCCCCTCCTAATAATTTTACAAATTCAAAAATATCCGCAATCGATTTGTAAGTATCGAAAACCTCTACGTACCAATTTTGAACGACCTGACACTATTTTTATTTTTTTGCACCCCCCCTCCCCTCCCCCTTCTTGCCCCTCCTAATAACTTTACACAATCGAAATTATCCCCATTCGACTTGCAGGCCTCTTAAACCTATCTGTACCAATTTTGAACGGCCTAACTGTATTTCTATTTGTTTTTGCCCCATAGCCCCCCCTTAACACCCCACCCCTACCCGCCCCTTCTAATAATTTTACAAATTCAAAAATATCCGCAATCGATTTGTAAGTATCGAAAACCTCTACGTACCAATTTTGAACGATCTGACACTATTTTTATTTTTTTTACCCCCCCCCCCCGCCTCCCCTCCCCCCTTCTTACCCCTCCTAATATCTTTACACAATCGAAAATATCCCCATTCGACTTGCAGGCCTCTTAAACCTATCTGTACCAATTTTGAACGGCCTAACTGTATTTCTATTTGTTTTTGCCCCATAGCCCCCCTTACCGCCCCACCCCCCTACCCGCCCTCCTAATAATTTTACAAATTCAAAAATATCCGCAATCGATTTGTAAGTATCGAAAACCTCTACTTACCAATTTTGAACGACCTGACACTATTTTTATTTTTTTTGCCCCCCCCCCTCCCCTCCCCGCTTCTTGCCCCTCCTAATAATTTTATACAATCGAAAATATCCCAATTCGACTTGCAGGTCTTTAAAACTTATTTGTACCAATTTTGAACGGCCTAACTGTACTTCTATTTGTTTTTGCTCCATAGCCCCCCCTTGCTGCCCCACCTGGGGGCTGAATTTCTAAAATTGCAGAAAATGGTTTTTAGATAGTTGCATTAGCTATATTTTAGAGCAAAAATTTCACGTATATCTATTTTTTTTTTGTTTGAGATATATAGGATTATGCGAAATCACGTTTTACGCATGTGAAATCACGTTTTGCCCCCCCCCCCCCTGCCCCCTTTTTGGGACCGAATTCGAAAAATTCCAGAAACCGATTTTTAGACATTTGTATTAGCTATATTTAAAAGCAAAAATTTTAGGGATATCTGTTTTTTTTGCTTGAGATATGAAGGATTTTATGAAATTACGTTTCCCCCCCCCTCCCCCCATATCAGAAAAGTAGTATAACAGTAAATATCCAAAAAAAAAAAAAAAGTCTATTTTATTCTCAAAATAATAATAATAATAATAATAATAATAATTACGATTTTTTTTTTCAAAGTTTTTTTTTATTAAAAGTAAAAAAAAAAAAAAAAAAAATATCAATAACTTTGTTTCACATTATCACAGATCTATAGTTCAACCATTCGTTTTAAAGGTATTGACGAGACCTTCCGAAAGATACCCATCTTGAAAATTTACTCCGCCCGGGGGAGGGCGACGCCCCCACATGCACAATTTTTTTTTCCCTACTTAACAACTACTTTTATCAATAATTCATATTAGTTTTACAATCAAAAGTTAAAAATAACTCTCATTATGTACATTTATACGAAATTTTGTCCTATACTGCCATGTTAAAAATTTAGAAAAAATGCTATCACAGCGCCACCTATTGGGCGATTGATCCCTAAATCTAATCAGCACCAGTTTATGTCAGGGTCCAACTAAATACCATGTTTGGTTAAATTTCGTTCATTGGTTCGTGAGATACAGCCTCCAAAAATTCGTGACACACACACACACAGAGCGAGAGACAGACATTTTCTAAAAACTATCAAATCATGTTCAGCACATCCCAAAACGTGCAAATCCATCGAAAACCGGAGTTCGAAAATTTTCACGAATCCAATACTTTCTCTATATTACATATAGAAGAAAGTCCCCCCCCCCCCCCGGGAGGGATACATTTTCAAGATGGGTATCTTTCGAAAGATCTCCTTTAAAACGAATGGTTGAATTGTAGATCTATGATAATTTAAAACAAAGTTATCGTTTTTTTTTTTTTTTTTTTTTTTGTTACTTTTAACGAAAAAAAAACTTTTGAAAAAAAAAAAAAAAAAATCGTAATTTTTTATTATTATTATTATTATTTTTTATTTATTTATTGAGAATAAATGGAACTACTTTTCTAATATGGAAATCGTCTGCATTATCATGGAAGACAATTTTTTTTTTATAATAATTTTAATAAATTATTTTTACTGAGGGAATTTGTATAGGAAAATATAGAAGAAAGTCATGTGGTGGCCACAACATACTAGTTTAGTTAAATTAATTATATCAGACTTCAAGTATAATTATAAAGTATATATTTATATATATTTTAAATTTCACTGTTACGTAATTCGCCGGTATAACTAAAGAAAGCCTGAACCGGGCTGAAAATAGTATAAAGTACTTGGTCGGATCGAGTTACTCTATTAAAATACATATAAATAGATTAGAATAAATGAGGAAAGTTATTTGATGTCATATGAAAATGGGAAAAAATAAAAATAAAAAAAGAAACAAAAATAAAAAAAGAAAGAAAGAATCAAAACAAAACAAAACTTCGACGAAACCGCAAGATGGACGTGGCTGATTTTTGATTTATTCTTCCAAAAAGTCAATGATTCGTCAGTGAATCTGTCAATCTTCTCCACCTCCTGTCAAAACCACGTGGGACACTTTTTATCTGCTTTCAGCCAGCATTGGAATTTTTTTTCAGTGAAGAGGGCCGTTAATCATTTGGCTTTACTTTTAAGCTTATTTTTTTCTAAAAACTTTGATAAATTGATGATGGCAACTCAACTTGTAACTTGTAATGTGACATGGTGTTTGCTACTACCATGTGTATGAACTTTCAAAAAATTTTTTGGCTTTCTTTTCTATACCAATATACCTATAAATTGTTCAATTTATCTCTCTCTCTCTCTCTCTCTTTTCCTTAAAATAATTGGTTATGGTGTAAGATAGGGACATATACTGTATTTTTCATTTTATTATTATTTTTTTTTTTTGGGGGGGGGGGGGGAGAGGGGTATTAATACAGCTATATAGTTTTTGAAATCTTGCAATATCCCTGCTCTAACGAATAATATATGTCCCCGGAGGAATAAGTCCTTCAAGCTTCGAGTATTATCTACTTCCACTTCTTTTCTTATAATTTATTATGCTCCATTTCTTTTTAAACTTTTTAGGTTTTTCTTAAAAATTAATGATTTCTGAAAAATTCCCCCCTTTCTTTTACCTTTTTTTTTTTTTTTTTGTTGTTGGTGGTTACAGTGGCGGATCCAGATTTTTTTTTTTTTTTTTTTTTTTTGGGGGGGGGGGTGTCTAAGAGTTTTCAAGATGTCATTCCAGATCAATGAAAAATTTACAATTGTAACGTCCAGTTCTGAATGTCAGTGCTGTTTTTTTTTGGGGGGGGAGAGGGGGCTTCAGCCCCCTAGCCCCCACCCCCCCACCCCTTTAGATCTGCCACTGGTTGGTTACATTAATTCATCATTGGCATGAGTGGGTTTTATCAGTCTTATAGCGTAAGTGTTTTATTCATTAACAGACTTTAAAAAGGAGGAGGTTCTCAATTCAAACAGTATTTATTTTTCATGTTTGTTAGCTTATAACTTCTGAACGGATGCTCAGATTTTGATACTTTTAGTTTTGTTTTAAAGGTCTTGGTCTGAACTCCCATTGTAATATCTTTACGATCTGAAGAAAATACAGGGTGCCGCCAAAAGTCAATCTCAAATCTTTAACTACTGAATGGCTGCAGCTATAGTCATAAAAGTAGTATGTAGGTAAAGTGGCCATGCGTTACGAGATTCAACCGCTCACAGCGCCGTAGGGAAAAAAGTGAATTACAAAGTTGAAGTGCATCATCAATTTAGTATGAAAAGACAGTTTGTAGACATCGATACTTAAAATAGAACACTTAAATCGTGCATATGTTTGAACGAACTTTCCTACACTATACACACTTGAACTACGTTGCACGCATTGTAAAGGAGTGACTGACATGTATGCTATACAAAGTTTAAAGTACGGTCACTGTAAGCGGCCACATCGATTAACACATAGTCGTTTTTAATCGACTTTAAAAGGAAGAGGTTCTTAATTCAAATCGTACGTTTCTGTTGTTTTTGTTAGCTTATAACTTCGTTATAGATGCTCCGATTTTAATATTTTTTCTTCGTTGTAAAGATATTGGCCTGAAACAGGTACCATTATGATTTCATTAAGATTCATAAATAAATTACAGGTGCCCACAATAGTTCATTTTCACACATGTAGTTCATACTATCAGTAACTCAGAAACTAATCTTCCTTTTGATGGGGACTGTGGACGCAGTTCATGTTAAAGCAATTCACGTTAATGAGGTTCGACTGTATATATCTTCAGGAATGGAGAAGATTTATAAACGAAATAATGTTTATTGCAAATAGGCAGAATTGGCAGTATTTAGCATTTGATTATTCAAATTACGCTAGAGTCCCATTAATCAGCCTAAGACTGATTCCTAAAGGGCCGTGGATTTAACTAAGCAATGGTTAAATGTCGAAATCTTTCTAAGTTCCATTAATAGGAACTACCCCCTGGACCCTAAAAAATTGCTAGTTTATGAGACATGATTAAATGTCGAATTCTGCCCTCCCAGGCTGTGTTGCTGGGTTTTAATAAGTTAGTTCTTAGACTCGCCGCCAGGGGAATAATAAACATTTTTATTTTAATTGTCTATTTAGCTTAAGATTCACGTTTTAGCCTGGTCATGGATATCCAGGCTGTAATTGCATATTGAATCTGAAATATTGCATAATAGCCAACATGGAAGATCGAGCCACAGAAAAGGAGAAGTGTACTTACTCAACTAAAACTATTTTAAAAGTGTTCATTTTGTCGTATCGCGCGTTATAAAGTGTCTTGCAATGAAATAAAGTTTACTGGAGCTATTTAAGAATCACGTTTAAATTAACAGTTTTGAATAAACTTTCCTTAAGCTATTAAAAAATATTTTTCTTATCTATTCATGCATATTTAAAAATAAAAAATGCAACATACTAACCTGGGAAGCTTCTTGAGCAATGTCTAAACACTGTGAGAGATTCTTTTTTTCTGTATCTGCCACCAGTTTCTCAAACAAACATTCCCTCGCTTGACCCTAAAAATAGGAAAACAGGTTAAAGCAAAGCATAGCAAATGAAAAAGAAAGTCACAGCAAAGTAGTACCAGAAATTTTGTATCTATTACTTATATCTGTTAAATCATTATAGCATTTTCCAAATTAAACAATAGTATAGTATCAGAAATTTCATATCCATTATACACATTAAATTATTAAATCATTATAACATTTCCTAACATTCAGGAAACTTATGCTAAAAATAGAAGTATCTAACATCATCCACAATTAATAAACTAAAAAAAAAAAAAAAAAAAAAAAAAAAAAATGGGTGTTTGTTTTCAGAAACGTTTATTAAATTTTAACATATCGCACCACGGTAAGAAAAGCGACACAAGTCAAACAATGGCAATTTTTAGTTATGTTACTGAAAGACATGTATGAAGTACTTCAACGTGCACGAAAAATCATCACATCTCTATCTCAAAATTTATTCATATAGGGACAGTTATGTTAATTTTAGTATAGGATAGTTCATATTTTATAGTATTCTTTAAAATGATTTTTTTCTCAAGTACTGCAGTTTTAGTAGTGATTACTTTTCTTGCGGGTGTGGGTTATTTTTAAGAAATAGTGAAGAAAATATGCAAATATAAATTAATGTTAAAGTAGCAACAATGTTAATATTTTTTATAACTTTTTAACAAAATACACTAAGAAGGAGGAAAAAAACGCCTTTGATAATTTTATCTTTTCTTTCAAAAACAGTTAATTTAATCATTTAAAAACAGAGATGAAACACTTAGTGGTTTTGCCGGATATTGGATAGCCATATCCAACAGGCAATGTAGCACCAGATATTTTAATATCCGCTAACACCACTATCGGTTTTATCCCTACATTTAAATGATAAAATCGGTGGTTTTTGAAAGGAAAAACAAAAACATCTAAGTGCGTTTTTTTTTTTTTTTTTTTTTTTTTTTTTGGTCTCATTAGTATATTTTCTTTTAACCATTTTTAAGAACAGTAGCGAAAGTAAAAACTTACCAGCATGAGATCTGTCAGCATTTCTAGAACTTTCGGTGACAAATCCGTGCTGGGTGGATTGCTGAAATTTTGTTTTAAAAAGTGGAAGATACCAGCGCCGCGCAGGAAACTGTCCACCGCAGCGTCCATGCCTTCGTTATTGGTTCGGTCCTGTAAAAATAAGATACGATTTAAATAGTTGAAAAATTGTATACTTTTAAATCTTCCAATAAAGATTTTGAAATAACAAAATTCTGAAGATATGATCACTTAAAGTATACGTAAAACTTTAGAGGCCTTTCTTTTCTTTAATAAATATTTACATTTTTTAAAATATTGTTCTTTTGAATTTCTTCATTTGTATTAAAAAGTATTATGATATATATATTTATTTAATAAAAGCTTAGCAAAAACCCCTATGATTTGTCTAAAAAATGTCAGTTACGCAAAATGTAAAAAAAAAAAAAAATATATATATATATATATATAAAGTATTTACACAGAAACGTATGTTTTAAGATATGAACTACTATTATAAGTTTGTATATGATAGTTTAGGAGTTATGTACTATCAAAATAATTTCATGAAAAATTTCCGAAAATTTCGATACATCTCTAACTTCTTAACCCCCCAAAAATGTACAAATTTTATGATATTATTAACAACAATATCATAAACAACAAATTATAACCAGAATATTGAAACTTATTTGTAAAAATAGTCTTAGAAAATGATTATCTAAATGTCAAAAGTCTGATTGTATCATTTATAACACTTATTTAAATTATTTGCAGAAATATTTTCTCATTTTAAACTGTCTCACTTCATTTGTTTGAAGATATATATATATATTTTTTAAAGCAT
Organism: Salticus scenicus; assembly: GCA_963930645.1. Lineage (NCBI taxonomy): Eukaryota > Metazoa > Arthropoda > Arachnida > Araneae > Salticidae > Salticus > Salticus scenicus. The sequence continues at coordinate 182,627,245 of OZ005659.1, forward strand.
AGCAAAATATTTTTTTGGATAACTCACACCACTTTGTTAAAAATTGTCAATTATTCAAGGTGGAATATACAATAGCATGTACACAAGGAAACATACATATTATGTATATAAATTGGAAATCTTACTTGTTTTGCACCGATTTGAGTATACAGAGCTGCTATGTTGAACAGTACACTTGCTTTTTCGAAAGCTATGCTTTTTTGCATACTTGGCAAGCCCGTTAAACTGTCAAACCTGAAATAAAATTTTTTAAATGTAGTCCTATCAAACATTTAAATCTAATTTTAATAAGTAATATTGATTATACAACGGATTTTATATGCATAAACTATGTGTTGTACCTGTTAAAATTAATAAATACGATTTATTTATTCCTATAAAATATTACTTTCGATTTACTGCATACAAATTTTAATCCGCATTCTTTCCCTCTTGAAAATTGTAATTTTTACTGTCATTTCTCATGCGTAAAGCTAGTACAACAGTTAGTCTTTTAAAAATTTTTGTGGAAGTCTTTAATAGCTCGTGGCCCGTACTCCCAGGCTGAATATGCCTAATGGAAAAAAATAAGGCTGCTCAAAGCAGTTCTTAAAACAAAAACAACAAAATTCGAACTGTTACTTTTTTTTTTTTTTTAAATCTAAGTTAGTATAGTAAAATTACACAAAAATATATTTTATTAAATCAAATAACTGAGAAAAAGAGACTTGTTTTATATTTCGAAGGGATATCTGGCTTCCATAATATCTTAAGCATAAGGATACTAGAAAATTTGCTCATTTTGCGAGATTTATAGAAAGAAAAGTCCGATTTGCATGCGCAAATGTTTTTTGCCTATATCTCTAAATCTAATTAACCCTTTGTTGGTCCTATTTAAATTCACTACTCTGGTCATTGTTGTCAAATTTATTAACTTTTTTATTTAATATCCACCATTAAATTTTAACTGTAACTGATGCCTAATCCCTTCGAAGGTTATTCCGTCCACTATGTATAAAAAATATCACTCCTCAAAATTATTGGTGATAGTTGAATATAAAAGAGCCCTAAATTTTGCAACACTGTTTAGAGCGCTTAAGAGCGTTAAGGCTGGCAAAGGGTTAAAATTTTGAATGGTCGATAAATATAATTTTAAATTAAATACAGGCCTAAACCCTGTCAAGTGTCATCCTATTTCTTCAAGACATTTTTACGTGATAGCTAACGTAAAAAGCATTACATATATACACGTGTGTGCACATACAGAGGGAATTTTAGCTTCTTTGATGTGTGAAACGTAAAGATGCAGCAAAGGTTTTTTGTTTCTTTCTCCCTTATTCTGTGCGATTTAAAAAGAAAAAGTTACCTTGCGCATGCGCAAACAATTTTGTCAATCTTTCTAAATATATTCAAAATTTTGAAATAGTCGAGAGACATTTTAAGTTGGGTGCAGGTCTATACCTTTGACAAGTGTTATTTAATTCTGTCCGGCCTTTTTTCCGTGTTACCCGGAGAAACAAAGCATTACAAACATACACATAAGTAGAAAATATTCTGAAGAAAATTTCGCTTCCTTGATGTTTTAAACGTGAAGATATCTCAATGATTTATTTCAGTACGGTTTACAGGCAAAAGTCTTTTTTTATTAATATAGATTGATGAGGTAATTATCAACAAGACATTTCAAAGGGAAAAAAAAAATGTCAGTATTTAAAAAATGACGTATTCTTCATTATTTTTATTTAAATCAATGTTAATAAATTTCAATACCAATTATGTTATTAATTTAAACCTATTGCAATAATAAGATTAAGTAGCCACAAGTAATTTGAAATACTACAAGACATTTAAAGTGGGCCTAATTTATCATTACAACAGCTACATACGCAATGAAATATACGTGATCAAAGTTTTCTTTATCTTTTTTAAAGGATTAATGCAAGTAATTTTCGAACTTTGAGGTATGTTAAAATATTTTTATACATTTGTCATCAAATTGAGTTGCTAAATTAAAAACCAATACTGCACAAAGAAGTTGAGGTGTGGAGAAAAATTACAAATGAATTCACAAATTTGAGTGAATAATTTACTGCAACACACACTTTTCGATAGTATTTAGCTTTTAAACTATTTTTGTTGCCTCAAATGGTGGGAGACCCTATTAAGAAGATGAGCTAAAACATGAGTCTAGAAAAATAAGTGAAACAATTTAAAGTTATTTCAGTAGAACAAAATATTCTGACACTAATCTTCATTATTTGAGAATGCACAACGACAAATGAAATAAGTTCTTCATAATCTTCCCTGTCATGGAGATTTAGAGACACCCATGGCGGCCATTAACCTCCACAAGACATAACACTAGTCATACTGGCTCGTATAAATCCCAAGAACGGTCTAAATGATGTAGGTATGTGTTCTAAAGAACACTGACGTACTGCTAATATGATGAAAAGTCCGAGTTTTAGAAGAAAAAGTGAGAAATTGCACATCTTGATAGCTATGAGTATATACTAGCAACAATAAATCCCCTCCCCCCTTTCCCAGAATAAAACTGAGTAATAAGTTTTTGATAGATTCTGAATTTTATGCGCAAGGGATGGAAATATGGTAATCTAAAGAAAAAATATGCAAAAATTAAATTATCTTTTCTTTGCCATAATGACGAATTTTTATCTAATAATACCTTTGAGGTTAAATACTGAAAAAAAAAAAAAAAAAAAATCAACCATGCATTAATACACATTAAATTATACTAAAATATTAATACAGTCGAACCTCGTTAACGTGAACACTGAGACGTGAATTACTTTCAACATGAATTGTTTCCACAATCCCTGTCAAAATGAAGATTAGTTTAGTTATATGAAGATTGTTACTGATAGCAGGAACTACTGATAACAAGAACACATTTTTTTACCCCTCTTGAGATTCACGTTCACGAGGTTCGACTGTTTATTCATTTAAAAAACGATAAAGAAATTGAAAAAAGAAAAACTCACCATTCAAAATGTAAACCCAAATTTCTATGCGAACAAAAGAATCTTTTGTCGACGAAATATAAAAGGTTATAATATTGAAACAGTAGTTTGACTCCCGACGTGTCTCGGTGGGGCGTCCGTATGGCCTGAAAAATAGAAATATTTAATTAAAGAACACATTCGTCAGTCTCCAAATTAAAATTACGTAGGATTTTAATTATTTTTCATTTTAATTTGCCGAGTAAGAATCCAATAAGCAGGCTTTCTCGCCCATCCTTTTCAGATACCGTATTTTAATTTATAGTTGTTTTATTTAATCACTATAAACGAATGAATGTGTATATATATATATACAGTTCCCGCCGCTTAATAAAATCAGCCGCTTAATCTGATCAAATTGACAGGACCAGAATCAAATCAATACAAACTACTTTTAAAACCGCAGTTTAATGAAATCAGCACCGCCGGTTAATAAACTCAAAAAGAATCTCTTCATCAGCAAAAATGTATTTATGCACTTCATTTTTTTTTTTCCCCAATGAAAATAAAATAAAGCACAACAATCTCCCTCGTTATCTCTCTTTGTTGAAAATGTTACACCTGCAGCATAATAACAAAATAAACTCTCTTCATCACTTCTCTTATAGAGCAAGAGCCCACGACGGCCAGACCTTCGTTATTTAATAAAAGCTGAAAATTCTTCTCTGCGTGTCCCCTATACAGGTAAGAACGACCAGGGACTATAGAGTTTGGGTAGTGGTTACTTGGGCAGGTAACAGGTAGTAAAGGTGTATAAAATAGTACCTTAAATTCGTTAAAGTATAAAGCTCAATTTTTTTATATTTTATTAGGGATAACTTTAGAAATCTCGTCATCCATTGCCGGACACTTATGACGGTTGCTACCCCCTGCCAGACACCCCTAAATTTTAATAAATTATAATTATACTTTCGTTACAGTATAAAAGCTAAATTTTATATATGTTACTTGGGAACCTATAAAAAAATGTTACCTCAATAGCCGGACAGTTTTAATGGTTTTTACACCTTGCCAGACACATCGAAAGTCCGCTGTAGGTGCGAGCGCGAGGTAACGACTGTTCTAGCGGGTGCGAGTGAGATAGGGCGCTTAGTCGACTGCGATATTTCACTGCGCATCATCTGTCTTTTAGTGATGTATTGAAGAATTATGTGTAGCTACAACCACGTTTTACCATTGATATTTGTGTCGTTTTTTGTGAAATAAAAGTGTAATTTTAGTAAAAAGAGTTATCATGGGAGACACATTAATTTGTTTTGTGTGTAATAAAAGTGATGGTAAGATAATATTGTTCTCGGAGGAAACTTTAAAAAAATGTCAAACTGTTTTGAAAATCAGAAAAAAACATAACCTTAAATATAAAGACATTATTCTGCCTGATGAGTGTACAGAAAATGGTTATCACCGGGGATGTTATAAAGCATTTACAGGACTTATGAAAAAATACTTAACTTCTGAACATGAAAATTGGACAAAAAACAGTGAAAAACAAAAATCAGCCAGTGTTTCTACAGACAATACCTCAACAACCTCGTCGTTGATACCTAAGTTGACCACAGAACCATCTCATTTACAGTCATCCTCTACAGAATCTTCAGTAACAATGCAATCAAGTTTAACTTCTGAATCAATAGGACTTCAATCTACAACTTCTCAAGAAAATATTGAAGTTTTTGAACCAGATCTTAGTGAAGATAATGATTTAACTCAGGATGGAAATATTCTAACCGAGAAGGAAGATAATAATATCGACTACCTAATTGTTTGTGTGTTTTGTGACAGGAAACATAAAAAAAAAAAACGTTCACGAATGCTTCCACTTCATAAAGCTGACACCAACCAATTTAAATCTAGCGTACTACCCAACATCGAAGGTCAAGAGAAGTATGCAGAATTATTGAATAAATTAAAAAAAATTTCTGGTCCAAAATTGTCATATCATACAGAATGTAGAATTAGTTTCAATAATGAAATATCATCTTCTAAAAAACCATCCAGTAAAAGTGATTGGCATTTTCATCGGGAATATCAACAATTAGCTTTTAATGAAATAAGTGGCATCATCGAGGAAGACGTAATTAAAAAAGGGCGCTGTTATTTATTAGTATATTTGCATGAAATGTACACCGATGTATTGGAAAGAATATTTGAAGAAAATTCTGTTGAAGTGAATTCTGTTTTTACTGCACATCATCTCGAAGAAAAAATGTTGAAAAAATTTTCTAAAGATATTAAATTTTTTACTATTTGTAATAAAAAAATTATAGCACCCAAATATTTACAAACAATAGACGATACAATATTTGAAAACTTACAAACCGAAAATACTTTACAAAAAGCTGCATTAATTTTAAGAAAATTAATACTACAAATGGAAAAAAATAAGTTACCGATAAAAAATATAACAACAGAGCATTTAATGTCAGGAGAAGTTTCGATACCACCGCAATTACTGGACTTTTACTTTACTCTTCTAGGTGGATGTAATAACAAACGGAAAAAAAGCCTGAAATGTGCTCGTCAAGTGCGTTCTTATTCTCAAGACGTAATCTGTGCTGTCCATAATGGCCGTGTAAAAACATCAAAGCACATCATGTTAGGTATAACTTTAAAGAGCTTAACAAGCAGTAAGAAAATTATCGATATTATTAATCGATATGGGCATTGTATTAGCTATCAGGGTATCGAGAAACTATAGACTGAGACAACGTATACTTCTTTTGAACAATCCAGTTTATACCCAGAAACGATTAAAACAAATCCTGACCTTTTTACTGGTGTGGCATATGATAATTTCGATCGTTTTGTGGAAACTACAAACGGAAAGGATACTCTACATGACACCGTAGGAATTATATACCAGAACATTGAGGCCAATATAACCGAAGAATCTGAGATGCCCGAAGAACTTAACATGTCTGAAGCGCCGATTACAGATAATGAAATTAATTTACCACATACAACGGTAAAAAGAAGAAGAAGAACTTTTGAAGCCATATCTACAGAAGAGATTCCGTATCCTAAAAAACCGAAAACGACAAGTGAACTACAATCAACAGTTGATAATACAGAAATTATACGCCCTACAAACTCGTAGCTATACACCGAAATCGACAATATATGGATGATCAGTCACGTTTTGCAGTTACCTGACGTTCCTATGCGGGTTGGTTTCAATAGTCGGATTTGTAATAATGCTGTCTCACAACAACTTATTTCTTATTTAACCCCAATCAATGCATCACGAACTAGTACATCTATAGTGCTAGAAACTATGGAACAGAGTAAAAAAATTGCTGAAGATTTACATCAACGTTCCATCCAGGTAACCTACGATCTTGCTATAGCTAAAGTAGCATTTCAAATACAATCTACGGAAAAACCCAAATTTGATAATTTATTCATACACCTCGGACCGTTTCACATTATGATGGCTTATTTTAAAGCAGTCGGTAAAGTAATTAGTGACTGTGGGTTAACAAATGTTATGGTTGAGAGTAGTTTGCTGGCAAGTGGTTTTGTGAATGGGTTTATCGATGGAAAGCACTTCAACCGCTGCAAAAGATTGCATCCTTTGGTAGCATTGGGATTGGAGGTTCTAAATTTTGAATCATTTTTACAACATGACAACTCAACACTAACAGATGATATGATAGAGGAAGTGAAAAGACTACAAAACTGCGAAATATCGTCTTTCAACATTGAAAATGATGAACTGAAAGAATTGATGAATAATTACAATATTTTCAAGCAACAATGTCTCAATGGTGAACATGGTAAAACTTCACAATTTTACTTAATTTACATAAATCTCATACATCATTACTTGGACTTGTCACGGAGCATTCGTACGGGGGATTTTGAGCTTTTTATATCAACATTGCCTATGACTACAAATATATTTTTTATATGCAACCAACAAAATTATGCACGGTGGACCGTAAAATATCATGATAATTTGCAGAAAGTTGCAGAAACTCATCCTGACTTATACGAAGGATTTAAACAAGGTTGCTTTGGTATCAAACGGACCACCAAACCATTTTCTAGACAACCAATTGACCTGGTGTTAGAGCAAACTATAAATGCAGACGCTGCTAGAAGGCTCACAGGTGTTATACACTTTATCAATTCGATTTCGGCTCGTCAACGGTGGGCTCGTAATCATGATGTTAGGTCCTCAATAATAAGTCAAGTTTATCTAGAACTAGGACTGCGAACTCATCATGATGTTTCAACAGACTTAAATCTTCATAATATCCAGAAGAATTCCAAACAATTGAGACAATTTATCGCTACTTTTGATCGATTTATTAATCCCTTCAGTTCAGAAGTACCGAAAGACCAACTATTAAATATTTCATCTGGAAAATCCGCATCGCTATCAGTAGAGACATTCCTACTAAATATTGAAAAAAATGGAGATAATCTTCGTAAAACATTTGTTTCCGAATGTTTTTCAGATATTACCAGATTTGAAAAAGCTATTAAAAAAAATTCCCTTGACAATTTTTCTATCGATTATAAGAAGAATACAAAAGTTCAAGTAGGTGGTAAAATTCAAGAAATTAAAATCCAAAGAGATTTATTTGGACGCATGCTGGGTATCTCGATGGATTTTAAGGTAGACATTTCAAAGATTTTGTCTTATCCAATTACCTCAGTGCCATTGTCCATGTGCCATTTGGATGGCGCTATTTGTAAGACAGATAAATCTGCTCTGATGAAATGTCTAGAGAAAGAGGTCCAGCATGAGCAACCACATCATATAGATATTATGATAATTGACGGTTTCTTCCTGTTGCATACAATGAAGAATGTTCCGGAAACATTTGGAAATATTTCAAAAAAATTGTTGCAAATGGTTACTCAATTTCAAGCATCGAGAATTGATGTGATCTTTGATCAATACTTTACTCCATCGATCAAAGATTGCGAGCATTCCCAACGGCTAGAATCCGCGCAATTGGAGTACTCTATAACTGGGCCTGAACAAATTCGATCAAGTGATTTCGCGAAAGAGTTAAAAAATATAAATTTTAAAGAGGCTCTGGTTAATTTTTTTATTTCACATTGGGCTACTGATGAAGTGGTGCCATTTATTGGCAACAAAACGATAAACATCAATTTCAGAAAATCTCATTCTTTCACTGTTGATAATTCCAACAAAGTTATCTCAAGGGTTGATGAAGAGTTGTCATGCCCATCACACGAGGAAGCAGATACGAAAATAGTATACCATGCATGTAACATCAACTATCCAGCAGAAATAGTAATAAGAAGTGCTGATACTGATATTGCGGCTATAATGCTTGGTAACATGCATCATCTTAAAAGTGATTCCGTTGTTCGGATGCTTACGGGTACTGGCACTTAAGATATGTGGACCTAACTAAAATACATGCAGAGTTGGGACAGTTAATTTGTCAGAGTTTACCTGGATTTCATGCCATCACAGGTTGTGATTTTAACCCTGCATTTTTCAGAAAAGGAAAATCAATACCATACAAGAAATTAAAAAAAAATCCCGAGTACCAGGAAGCTTTTAAGAACTTCGGCAACAGCGAATTAATTGAAAATTTAGATTTTCAACGAAACATCTTCGATATTATTCAGAGATTTATATGCAATAATTACAATGTCCCTAATGTTATTGGTGTTGATGACGCTAGACTGCAATTATTCATCGACTCGTATACAGTCTCCGATGTAAACGAAGCTTTTGACCGGAAAAAGTTGCGAAATTTTGACGCTAGCAATCTACCACCTTGCAAAAGCGAGCTATTGCAACAATTTCTGCGAGCAAATTATATATGTACCATTTGGAATAATGCTCATCTGAAAAATCCAACTACATATCAACCAGACAATAACGGCTGGGTATTGAAAAATGAAAATACTAATTCAAATGGTTTTCAGGAGATCAACTACCAAGTTATGTTAGTGATTCGCTTAAAACTCAATCAGGTATGTAATTATTATGACAAATTATTGTACATAATTTTTTAATTATTCATAATTGTATAATCTTGTTTTTTTTTTTTTTTTCAGAAACTGACGAAAAAGGCGATATTGAAGACGATCATGACATCGACTGGGCGAGTAGTGACGAAGAAAATGAAAATATCGACGACAACGAATAAATATTTTTTTTACATGTAATAATGCTTTTTTTTGTATATTATAATAATAAAATTACATTTTTTACTTTATATAACCTGACTATGAACGTAATAAAATAATTTTTTTATTGGATATCTTTGAAGATCGCAATCGACTAAGTGCTCGCGCTCGCACCTACAGCGGACTTTCGATGTGTCTGGCAAGGTGTAAAAACCATTAAAACTGTCCGGCTATTGAGGTAACATTTTTTTATAGGTTCCCAAGTAACATATATAAAATTTAGCTTTTATACTGTAACGAAAGTATAATTATAATTTATTAAAATTTAGGGGTGTCTGGCAGGGGGTAGCAACTGTCATAAGTGTCCGGCAATGGATGACGAGATTTCTAAAGTTATCCCTAATAAAATATAAAAAAATTGAGCTTTATACTTTAACGAATTTAAGGTACTATTTTATACACCTTTACTACCTGTTACCTGCCCAAGTAACCACTACCCAAACTCTATAGTCCCTGGTCGTTTTTACCTGTATAGGGGACACGCACAGAAGAATTTTCAGCTTTTATTAAATAACGAAGGTCTGGCCGTCGTGGGCTCTTAGGCTATTAGTAATAAATTCCAGGAATGTACTCTAAAAATCGAAATAATAAGTTAGTGCTTTCATTCACTAGTGATTTTTTTTTTTTTTTTTTTTTTAATTATTAAAAGATAATTCTTAGTTCTAATTCTGAAATAACTAAGGAGCAAAAAAACTTTTGAAAATGTCTGATATTTAATTCATGTATAAATATTGACTAATTTTGTATGCACTACGTGTTTATTAATTTTATATGGAGTATGTGTTTAATTTACTTATTTTGAATGAACAATTAATTAATTGTGGGTCGAAAATTAATTAATACTGTTTATTACTCTCACCAATCGTTAACTTTTGAAATTTCTTTTTAAATTCAAGGAAGTAATACCTTTTTCTTGAGTGCAAGAACCTTCGCCGGATATAAAAATCAGCCGCTTAATAAAATCACTTTGCCTTAGAACGAATGTGATTTTAATAAGCGGCGGGTACTGTATATGTATTATATTCATTTCCCTTTTACAAATTAATGCAATACCAAATTGAGCCTATCGGATCAAAATAAGACTTTTATAAATAAAGATGAGTCAATGTTGTGTATAAAAAATATATATATATAAGCAATGTTTGAATGGGTTTTAAAGAAAAAAAAAAGTATGCGTTGTTTTGGGGGAGAGGAAAATTGAATGCAATGAATAATATAATTACGAAAAATAATAATAATAGATTAACTGAAAACTTAAGTGTTGTTCAAGAGGGAAAAAAGTAATCTTCGATGAATTTTGCAAAACTTTGTCGCACTTCTAGAATCATTTTAAAACGAATTACCCAAAATTTGCTGATTTTACTATATTGAAATTATTGGTAACTCTTTTATATATATAAATTGGATAACATTTTCTCTAAATGCGTTACATATGAAATAAGAATAAAATGCTCACTTTCCATGAGCATAGGACGTTTAATTCTTTTACAGGGATGCAAAGAAAAATTCGTTATCATTACAGCCTATGGGCTAAAATTATTGGAAATATTTATCTAAATTATCTATTCGATCAAGATAAAATCAGAAAGGCATGTTTATAGTTATTGTCGCAAGACTATGCGAAGTAGGGGAACTTAATTTTTATTTTTTTACAAGAGCACAGAAGTACAATTATTATACACTGTAGTCTATCGACTCAAATTATTTGAAACTCACTTTAATACTGTTAAAGATAGAGAAAAACCCTGACATGTATTACATTTTTGTGCTAACATAAGATTAATATGGGTGCGAATTCCTCCCCCCCCCCCACCCTTCCTACAGGAAAACAATAATTATTTTAGAGCGTCGTAATATGTGTAAATTAAACTCCAATCTAACTTTTCAATAAGAATTTATTTTTTCTTTGAAGGCAAAGGCTTATTTCTTCCAGGCAAAATAAAACCATAGCCTCCTTAACTAGATGCCTGTCGCGTAGCTTGGAAACTAGGCAACAGTTGAAGCGGTAGACAGCGCCACCTAGTACAGATTAGAGGACTTTGTTATTCAACTCTCACCAATAATTTAAAGAAGTGATACATGGTAAATAAAATCGACGTTTCTTCAATTCTATTCGCCTTTTATGTATATCATATCCCACTTTTAAAACTTTTTGGTGGCTGTTGAATAAAAAAGTCGCGCAATCTGTACCATGGGGCGCTATCTACCGCTTCAACTGTTGCCTAGTTTCCGAGCTACGCGACAGACATCTAGTTTAGAAGGCTAGGATAAAACATATCAAAACTGTTTTTCTCTTTTTCCTTTTTATTAACACTTTCCAACAAAGTTTAAAGGGGTTATGACTTCGGTTTATCTGTCTGTTCGTCTGTCAGCGCTTTAATGCCCGTAAATATTCATGGCATTTCTTGAAGTTGATATATGTTATTTATAATCACTATGGGATGTTCCACATTGAAAATAAACTAGATAACATCATTGGTTCATGTACAGAAACACTCGAAATAATTCTAAAATATTGCGCTCTATGAGAGGTATTTCAGATACGCAGATTTTAATAGATTTATAATAATATAAAGGATTTTTCCCAAATCATAATAAAATTAACATTTATTATTTAGTATATGCACATGCACACACAATAAAAAGGTTTACTATAGAATAATGCACGATTGGCATTAAGATTTACAGCGCCACACGAAAATAATCGGATATAATAAAGCTATAAATGAAAACTACTGAATTTGTTTTCCGTGAGTTTTTATCACTTTCCAACAATATTTAAAAGTGACTATGAGTTAAATTAATCTGAGAGTCTGTCTGTCCGCCTCTAGCGTTCGTAAATATTTAAGAATTTTTTCAGAATGATATACGTGATTCAAGTTCACAATGGCATGTTCCCTATTTAAAATGGTATAAACAGCACAAACTGTTTGTGTACAGGACACACAAAAGAATGCCAATGCATTGTGTGTGTATTAATAAGGGGCATTTTTATAAATATTTAAATATCTTTGTACTGCATAAATCTAAATGAAATTGGCATATATTTTTCAAACGCAGATACATATATATTTTTTAAAATAGAATAAAGTATGATCCAGCGTTAAGATTTACAGGGCTTGACTTAATATTCAAGATACATTAAGGACTATAACTTAGAAATTGCTGGAATTGTATTTCCGTTTGTGTTAAACGTTTTAACACTTTCTTACAATATTTAAAAATTATTAATTCAATAAGTCTACCCGTCTGTCCATTACGTGATAACGTAAGTACATTAAAGGTTAAATGATGCAACGAGTACGTTTAGTTGGAAAGTGTTAATAATCTATGATTTTTTTCGTTCCGCATGAATTTTCGTTCTTGTTTTTTGTTACCCCTATTTACTTCGTTTGATAGTAAATCCAATGTTAAGCAACTTTTGATGAAGACATGTTTTTCAAGATTGAAACCATAGCTATTCTACGCTAATATATATATATATATATATATATATATATATATATATATATATATATTGTAATCTAAAGAACTTTCTAATCTTCCTTTTTGTGTGCCTCGATGTTTTTTCCAAGAATAATGCTAAATAAATAATTCAATATGGACACTTTTCCGAACATATTTTTCTAGTTTGACGTACGTGTTACGTAAGCTAGAAAATTCAAATACATTCAGAGAAGTGGTTAAAGTTTACGTTACTTTTACTGTATACAAAAGACATCTATTTATGGTACATTTCATATTTGCGTGAATAATTTCATCTTCAAAATATTATTAGTTAATCTACAGGTAAAAAGTAAATCGAGAGTACAAGATATGATGGAAACAAATTACATGTTTTAAAATGAAAGTCGAACGTTGTGCACTGATAGCGATGAACTTTTAATGTCATTTAGATGGTATGTATGTAGCACGCAATTCTCTCGTAGACGCTTGTTTTCATCGGTGATTTATGTAATAAAGTTATTCAGGAATAATTATTGCAGCAAAATTATCTTAAAAGTTGAAAACACAAGTTTAAAAAAAAAAATCACTATATTTAAAGGGGACTAATGTGCAAGTTGTACCTGACGGGACTAAAGTGAAAGTTGTACCTCAAGGGACTAATTGTGAAAGTTGCACCGAACGAACAAACTATTTCTTTCAACGAAAATGCCTACTAACCCTGGACGATAGGTCTAATATATCGTATCATATTATATATCATATTTATCGTAATATAACTCAATACTTATTTCGCTTCCTTCTTCGACTCGTTTTAATACGCATTTTTTATATGCATGAGCAGCCCCCGAAAAACAAAAAACATTAAATCATTAAATTCATTTTTTTACTTATTTTTATTGCATATTATTTCCCGCGCACTTTTTATTTCCTAATTCAAAATTATTTAAAAAATCTTTTTCGATATCGCTTGTAACGATACTGATTATTAATAATTTTCTTTTCTTTTTCCTTCAATAATAATAATAATAATAATAATAATAATAATAATAAAAGATTTTGATGAAATTCTGGCAAAAGCAGAATTTAGTTTAAGACGGAGGACTATTAGTTTTTTATTTTTTTTTTCTTTCTTTCTTTTTTCAAATTATAACATCGCTTTCAAATTATTCAATTATATTTTCGATAAATTTTAGATTTCGACAAATGTCCAACTATCGAAATCGACAACGCAAAAATCCCAGATTGAGAATAATAGGCCCTCAGTCCCAAAAAAAAAAAAAAAAAAAAAAACATTGGCTTAATAAAAGCATTTAGCACGGTGTTAATGTAAGCTAGAAATAGTATTTAGTTTAACAGAATATTAACACTTTCGTAGAATATTAACACAGGGTTCTCCACTGAAGTGAGAGATCGCGAGAATCTCACATATTTTTTTATTTTCTCACATAAAAATTTTGACATTGAGGGAAATTCGCGAGCTTTTCTGGGACCAATTTATCTAAATTTTTGGTTCTTAAACAGGTCATTCTAAAAAATCAATTCTCTTGAAATGGAAAACATTTCGCCTTTCCCCCAAATTAGCAAATTTAAACAGCTTTTTCCCAAACGTTAAATGAATTTTAAAAAACGTGGAAGATGAAATTACGTATTTTGCTGATTAGCTACAAAAATACATTATATTTCTTCAATGAAAAAACTAGAATTAAGTAAATAATCTTGCATTGAAGGTATTTAAAAAAAATTGATCGGTAATGAAACAAATTGATATATTTAAGCGCTTTGTGCGATTAACACAAATTATGTCAATTTACAGTAACCCATTTTTCGCTGGTTAATGCAACACCAGATGTAATTGCGTTTAACAGTTAACTAAAAAAGATATTTTATATTAAGTATTGTTTTTAAAGTAAGGAAAGGATAGATGTTTATTTTATTACAAAAAATTTTGATTTCAAAAATACTTTTATATTTAAAAATAAATTTCAAACTTGAAGCACTAATCAATACAAAACTTTTGAAAATCTTCATATTTGAATGAGTTTACATAACTTGTAAAAAAAAAAAAAATGTTTCACAATAAAATAATTACTTTTGAAGTCATCTGCAGTTTTTGCTGTTTTATGCTCCCTCAAGGAAATTGACGTAAAAATTTATTTGTATTCATTCTATACTCTTATTCCACTAAAGTTGTACAAATACAACACCCCGTATTTAGTAAGATAAGACTAATTTTAATAATTTTAATTATTGTTATATATGATAAAAATAATGAGTATCAATGTTTATATTTAGAAAAAAAATCATTATTTCAAGTTTTGGTGGTTAATGAGTTAATTGAGAATATATTTTTTAAGTATTTTTCTGTTCTCACATTCTTTTTACTTTCTTCTATATTCAATAGAAGAAAGTATTGGATTCGTAAAAATTTTCGACCTCGGGTCTTTGATGGATTTACACGTTTTGAGAGCTCTAGAACGCGATTTCACCATTTTTAGAAAATGTCTGTGTGTGTGTGGGACAAAATTTTGTGGCAACTGTATCTCAGGAACTACAGCACGGAATTTCATACAAATTGGTATGTAGTTGCACCTTGACATAAATTAGTGCCTATCAACTTTTGGTAAAAATTGTCTTACAGGTTGCGTTGCCATCCCGCTTTTCCTAAATTTTTAACATGGTGATATAGGACAAAATTTTGTATAAATGTGCATAAAGAGAAATATTTTTTAGTAATCATTATGAAATTTACAAGAATTATTTATAATAGAGATAGTCAACTGGGAAAAAATTTGTGTATGTGTAGGAGCCTCGCCCCCTCCCTGGGGGGGGGGAGTCCCCCCTCGAGGGGAGTAAATTTTCAAGATGGGTATCCTTCGAAAGGTTTCGTCAATACCTTTAAAACGAATGGTTGAATTATAAATATGTGATAATTTAAAACAAAGTTATCGATTTTTTTTTACTTAAAAAAAAAAAAAAAAAAAAAAAAAAAAAAACCTTGGAAAAAAAGTTTTTTTTTTTTTTTTTTTTTTTTTTTTAAATATTGTTAGTGAGTGAATTTGTATAGGAAAATATAGAAGAAAGTCTTGTGGTGGCCACAACATACTAGTTTAGAAATGTCTTTGTTTCTGAGTAAGGGTCAAATTCTCACCCAATTTTTACCTCTGATGAGAACCTGAATTTTAGCTATTTTTGAACACAAGATATTTAGAGTACTATGCTGGGAAAAAAAGTAAAATATTTTGACATTAAGTATTTTGACGGATAACTATTAATGCGTCTTTGTTAACACGAAGCCTTATCCGTTACGCAAAGTCGATTAATCCATATCTTATACGTTTTCTTAAAATGAATTAAGCCATGGATAAGAAAATCTCATTAGGAATAGAGAAAATACATTTTATAAATTTCATTAATCGATTCAATTTGCATAATCTCATTACAAAATTAATCTTTCGCGCGTCGATATCTAAAAATGAATACTGTACTAATCTAACACGCGAACTTTTTACAAACTTTTTATCCATTTCTCAATGGCACAAAAATGTCATTTCACTCTTAACCAAATTGCTGAAATACGTAGTTTAATCGGAAAAACAGAGTCAATTAAAAAAGAATAGTACGGAAATATGCGTTAATTTTTAGCGAATTGCTGAAACACGCAAGTTGATTAAATAAAAAATAAATTCATAAAAGCTGCACTGTTTAGCAGAAATTAATGTTTTTTAGATTACAAATCCATTAAGAAATGTTCTTATTAACACGTAAACTATTTTTCGACATAACCCTGTTTCGAATCAAACATCTGATCTTTTGTAAAAAAAAATTTTTGTCCATAATAGTTGAAATAAGTTACTTCATTATGTTTTAAATAACTTTTTATTATTATTATTATTATTATTATTATTTTTTTTTTTTTTTTTGAGGGGGGGGGTCTCCTTGTTTTACTTAAAGGAACAAACTACTTTTAAAAATGGGAAAATGGAGACATTTTCGATGAATTTTAACAATTAAAAAAAAAAATCGATTGAAGGCATGTACAAACAATTTTTTTTTGTAACTACGTCACATTACTCTATTGATTCAAAGTATTATTTTGGTTTACTTTAAAACCAAAAATTATTTTATTGCAGATGACTTAAAAAAAAAAAAAAATCAAGGGTGCTTTCTCACTGCGCGCATATTTGAAAAAGTATTTGAGATATTAACTTAAAAATTTTCTCAACCATACATTTTGACAAAATGAATAAAATGAACTAAAGATAAGAAGTTCTGTTCAATAGAAACAAAAAATCATTGCGGAATGACAAAAATTTTAATGGTAATTTCATATTTCAAATTTAGTTACTAATTAACACCGTATGATTAACCCGCCAGTACACGGGTTGGGTCTGCGAGACCCATTTTATTTACTAGAATGCAATGTAAGAGAAACATTTTATATATTCTGTGAAAAAAAATATTAAAAATACGAAGTATAAAATTTTATCTTTATTACAGTGTAATTTTATTTTGTGGGTGTTTTATTGTAACCATTCAAATATTGAAAGAAAATTGTGTCTTTTTCCCACCCGTTCACTTGCGGGTTAAAATACTTAAAACCTTTAAGTTCAGATTCTTAATTTGAATGTTTTGTTTCATTTAATGTAAAAATTACAAGGATAAAAGAAATTGTAATTGAGATATCCTGCGCGCAGTGAGAAAGGAACCTTGAATTGAAAAAAAAAAAAAATAATAATAATTAATAGAGTAATGTTATACTAGTTTTTTTTTTTTTTTTTTTTTTTTTTTTTTTTTTTTTTTAATGCATGCACTTTTTTTTTTTTTTTTTTTTTTTTTTTAATTCTGAAGGTTGGTCGAAAATTTCTTTATTTTTTTTTATCACTTTTAAAAGTAGGCTGTTAACTTAACTATAATAATTTACAATAAAATCTATTGTGTTTTTCTTAGATTAGGGACAGTCTTAACAATCAATGGGATAAATCTGAACTATAGGCTGTGTAAGAAAACTAGCTTATCATACAGAGGTGCCAAGTTACTACGAATGAAAAATCGGTTTCATACCAGTAAAGAAATAGCAAAACTTGTGCTATTTAATCGAGGATGATTATTACAAAAGAATACAATAAAAAGTTTTCGGTACTAAGGTTACGGACAATTCGTTACAACTTGGCTCCTCTGATGATGTGTTGTTAAAATTTGGATGTATTTGAATATATATTTAGGTATTTAAATCATAGTCTATGATAATTAGATAGTACTTTCATAGAATAGGTAAATAAATGTGTTGTTAAAATTTGGATGTATTTGAATATATATTTAGGTATTTAAATCATAGTCTATGATAAGTAGATAGTACTTTCATAGAATAGGTAAATAAATGTGTTGTTAAAATTTGGATGTATTTGAATATATATTTAGGTATTTAAATCATAGTCTATGATAAGTAGATAGTACTTTCATAGAATAGGTAAATAAATGTACAATAGAAATAATGTTCAGTAACTTAAAACATTACATCTAAAATCATTTTCAACTGTTTTTGAAAGTAAACTTTATATACAGAGTTTCTTCAGATGCAGAGAGAGAGAAAGTTGTGTGTGGGGCTTATTACATACTAAACTTTAAAAATTAATCCAGTAGAGTTTTTTCCAATGAGAATTAGACCAACGCTTTGCTTTATGCATAATTTAATAACTGACAGCACGTGCCGTTCTAGTGAATGAACATTTTTTTTTTTTTTCCTCTGCCTATAAACGATTTCCTTTTTCTTCAACAATTATTGTAAAACTCTTTACAAGAATTCTACAAATCTAACTTCAAATAAGAAGTCACCGATTCGTGAACAAATTGTCTACCTTTCCCCTCTTTGCCGAATTCTTTCACTTTGGCATTGAGACACTTGTGGTATGGAACGAATATTTGGAGCAAACACGGCGTGAAAAACCGGAACAAACTTAACTTTCAGTAGCTGCTGGCATGCAGAACATCAGATTTCTAGATAAGTTTGTTTGGATAATTGCTAGAAAAAAAACATTTTATTATAGAAATCGGGCAAGGCTTAAGGGAATATAGAATTTAGCCAAGGATGAATGGAATTTATGTTTTGCGTCAAAGCCTTAGTTTGGATACACTTTTTTTATACATATGTATAAGTTTGATTTTTTCTATTTTTTCTCTATGTAATTTCTAAATAAATAATTAACCCAAGTAATAATCATTTAGTCATTAATAAACACATATGTCTTTTCCTGTAACTGTGTGTTAGTGTGTTGAAATACACGTTTGTATAATGAAGAATTCAGGGGATAGTGAGGGAGAAAACCCTCTATAGTAAGGGATAAGCAAAAAATACCCGATACGTTTATAACTAATATAAAACCAAATAATTGACATATAACACTACAGTTTATACTAAAATGTTACTCAAGGTGAAAATGCTTGAGCAAATAGAATTTAGTTTCGAAATTTACTCATAGATGGCGTTTTAAAAGCATAAACGCGGGACAACCGAATAAACAGCATTTATAGGATTGAATTAGATTACTATATGAATATGGTTCAAATTATAAGGGACGTTAATTAAAATAATGAAGTGATATTCCCAAAATAAATTACGTTTAATTGTTTTTCTTTCGTCGATGATACATTTTCTGGTTTTTAAAAGGACAGTACAACATACTTGCCAACCATCTCATTAATAACCGTGCAATTGTTAACGCCCCTTTTTCACACCACTTTATTTTTAGAGTAATTCTCTCCAAATGTTGTTACGATAAAATAAGAATAAAATCTCTAAAAACTGACTGGTGTGAAAAAAAAAGGCGGGTACTAAAAATTGTACGGTTCATAATGAGATGGTCGGCAAGTATGGCACTATATATATGAAAAATTTGAAATTTTATTTAATTTCTTAAAGAAAAGTTTTCATCTTCATTCTAGTCACGGAGTAAAAAGACAGGAGAAGAAGGTAACGCTGAAATTTTGTGATGTTGTTTTCTAATGTTTACAGATGGTGCCAGCGTGCAATCCTTCCTTCTCTCCAGCTTCAGCAATGTTATTCAAGGGGGAAATGTCTCGTTTTAATTATTTTTTTAAAAATAATATCAAGCTGAAAAAATTTCGATTGAAAGCAAATTTCATTAAATAGAGTATTCTAACCAACATGTTTTTTTAAGAGCCATTTTATACTAATTTTACTTTGAAAGAAAGCTTTTAAAAACTGACGATTCTTATGAACCGAAGCTAGCTAAAAAGGAGAATGGATGAAATTTTGTAAAGAAAAAAAATAAACTTACTTTAGGTGCAGAAAACACGAACTCTGACTTTATTTTTCTCCTAGGGCTTTTCTTTGTTTTTCTTATCACTATCATAGCCTGTTTTACAACTAGGAACGAAGCATTTATTTGAAACATCTGAATTATGCAGTTTTAAGAACTTACAAACAAATTAAATTGCTTAAAATAAAAAATTTTAAATGTACTTCAGCAAAATTCTATTGAAAACAACAGTATATCCGCGCCGACGTAGGGAGGAATGACAAGTGGCGCCCTCAATATTTACCAAAAATTTAGATCACAGTTTCTTAGCTTTCTCCCATTGGACCTTCAACTCCTATTAATATTACTCCGTGATTCTAGTACAAGCATTCTAGGACAATTTGCAATCTCGTGCGTCAATTATTTGATTTTAAATTAAAGTTTAAATTGTGTCGGGGTTCTATACCACTTTTCCATATAAATGAAAAATGTGAATTACATAAAAACACCAGGGGGAAAAAAAGGGATTAAATCAGTTTTAAAGTAGTTTAAAATACGTATTTTAAAACTTTATTAAAATCATACTTGCAAACCATCTCATTATGAACCGTACAATTTTTAGTACCCGCCTTTTTTTTTCACACTAGTAATTTTTTAGAGTAATTTTATTCTTATTTAATCGCAACAACATTTGAAGAGAATTACTCCAAAAATAAAACGGTGTGAAAAAAGGGGCGTTTTTTCAAAGGGCGTTAACAATTGTACGGTTATTAATGAGGTGGTTGGCAAGTATATTAAAATGCATAAGAAAATTCTAATTTTGGCATGTATTACTCACCTGTCTTATCTGGTTAAGCTGTTGAATTGCACTGTCAAATTTATTGTCATCTTCACTGTAGTGTTCTAGTATGAAGTCCTAGGGAGGAAAAAAGAAACATTTATTAAAAACATGTAACGCATTTTTGAACATAACACAGTTGGCAACATTTTAATTTGTTCCGGAACATTTCTAGGCCCGCCTTAAACCACACCACATTTTTACATAGAATATTTTTCTCCAACATTTCTACAATAAATTTAGAAAAAGTGGTATGGTATTGAGGCGGGGCTAAAAGTACTCCAGAATAAATTAAAATGGTGGAATCTCTGATGATAATTATGGACTACAAGAAGAAAAAGTATTCTCTCTCATTCGATTCAATTTGTTTTATTATTCTTTTGAAAACATAAAAGAAAATTTCAGGACATAGAATTATTATTAAGAATACATGATTGAAGATAAAAATATTTTTAATGGATGTAATAGGAAATCGCACATAATTATATATAGACATATACACACATTTTAATTTATTATTGGCGTCTGTGATAAAATGAATATTAATACAAATAAAATCCGATTACATTAACAACAGCACTGTAAAAAAAAATTTCGGCATTTTACAACAAAAGTTGCTGGCACCGCGGCTGCCAGCACAGTTGCTGTAAAATTCACAAGTTGCTGTCTTTTATGGTGCTGTAAAATTAACTGCACTTTGCTGTAAAATTCACAAGTTGCTGTCATTTATGGTGTTGTAAAATTAACTGCACTTTGCTGTAAAATTCACAAATTGCTGTCTTTTTTGGTGCTGTAAAATTAACTGCACTTTGCTGTAAAATTCACAAGTTGCTGTCATTTATGGTGTTGTAAAATTAACTGCACTTTGCTGTAAAATTCACAAATTGCTGTCTTTTTTGGTGCTGTAAAATTAACTGCACTCTGCTGTAAAATTCACAAATTGCTGTCTTTTTTGGTGCTGTAAAATTAACTGCACTTTGCTGTAAAATTCACAAGTTGCTGTCTTTTATGGTGCTGTAAAATTAACCACACTTTGCTGTAAAATTTCCAAGTTGCTGTTCTTAACGGTGCTGTGTAATTTACTGCAAGTTGCTGTATATTTTACAACATGCTGTTTTTAACAGTGATGTGAAATTTACTGCACTTTTCTGTTAATTTTAAAAGTTGGTGTTTTTAATAGTGATGTGAAATTTACTGCACTTTGCTGTAAACTTCATAAGATGCTGTTATTAATAGTACATTTTATTTAAAAGTTTGTATTTACATTTAATATTTATAAATTTCGTTTGTTCAATAAAATATGTATTCAGGCAACAATTCTCATGGTTTTTGAGAGACTGTTTTCACAGATTTGAAATCTTTAAATAGCGTTTTCTCAGTTTACATTTTTTCTTGAATTTATGATCTTCAAAATCTAAGACTTCCAAAGATATTTAAGAATATACTTAATGTGTATGGATGTTTAATAGAACTTAAAAGAATTGGGGATCGATTTTTGCAGTATCTTTAAAAGAAAAATTAAGAAAAATCTCCCCCCCCCCCCCTTTCTTCCCAAATTTTACCAAGCACTTTTTAAGCTTCTTTTTTTTTTTTTTTTTTTTTTTTAACTAATGAATAAATTTCAAAACCCATACGTAATTCTTTTTAAATTGTTTCTCTTAAACATGCAAAAAAGTTGCCAGTTCTTTCCTAAATATCTCAAAAAGTTTTAGCTGTTTGAAGATTTGAAGATTATTAATTCATGAAAAATTGCAGACTGAGAAAACATAATTTATAGATTTCAATTCTGCAAAAAAAAAATATATATATATTAAAACCACAAGAATTGGTTCCGGAACATATATTTTATTAGACAAACCTAATATAGTCCAGTTTAAAAATATTAAGTGGAAATATAGGCTATTGTATAAAACTTACTTCAATAATAATTATAGAACTTTGGATAAACACCATAAAATGCAATAAACTCGCAACAGTTTTTTGGGTCGAAAGAACTCACGATCCTTCGTCAGACGTACAAAGTAGGCACGAGTGCTGCATTCAATAATGCCGTCAAAGGGGCCATGTCATCTTAATTCAGTTGCTGCTTCAGATTCTGAGCATTTGTTGAGAATTGTACAAGATCTCATTTTTTATAATTCTGAAAAATTCACTACATTTTGTAGCAAATTTTACAGGATGGTGTTCTTATCGGAGCTATAAATTTCACAACACTGTTGTAAAAAAAAATTACACATGAAAAGATCGGTTTCTTTCTTTTTCATCTTTCTCTCCACGTCTCTCTCTCTCTCTTTTTTTTTTTTCTTTTCTATAAAGTCATGTTAAGCCTGAAATAAAGCTTCAGAAAAGTATAACTGAAGACATAGACTAATAATTTAAACTATTTTTGGAATGTAGTATTTTCCACTTTTCCTCACTCAATAGAGAGTTAAACCTGTTGATTTCGTATTATGGTTTAAAGATTAAAGAAGCATTTTAGCTTGGTTCGTCAAATTTTAGGTACTCTGATTAAAATATCTTCAAAATTTAATGCCATGGATAATTTTTGAAAACTATTTTTTTTAATATAATATTTATTTTCTTATTGTATTTGTAACTTAATTTTTTGTTTGACAATAATAATAATAATAAATAATAATTCTTCTTCTTATTATTATTATTATTGCTTGAACGTGCTTGCTTTTCATGTTTATTGTTACAGATTTAAATTCCGAACCAATTATAATAAATTTTTAATACTGCTTCCGATTTTTTGTTCAACTTTTTGCATGGTTGCTGCATCCTTTCTATAATTAATTGTTCAATGTTTTTTTTTTTTTTTTTTAATGCAGGGTTTGACACAATTACTTTTTCTAAGTACAATGTTTAATTTATTTTTTATTTATTTATTTATTTATTTTTTTCCATAAAAAAAAAAAAAAAAAAAAAAAAAGCAATGATTTTTATCTTTCTAACAGCAGTTATCTCTGGTCGAATATTACAGACATTACTTTATAAAAATAGTGTTATTGAAGAAGTGATAGTGCCGATCCCTGTCTTATATTTAATTGCAGAGATCACAAAATATTTCTTATTTTTATTTATTTATTTATTTATTCTGTTTATGACGAAGTCATGAAAAGAATAAAGTATTTTCGCGCAGATGCCCTAACAATACACCCCCAGTACATCTTTGTGATGTCTCTAGGGAATGTTCTTTATTTCTCAAGATATCTCAAGGATGTCCTGGGGAGAACACCAGGGGAACTGCAGTGTAGGTGCGCCATCAAAATTATAAAGATAAGAATAGGGAAAAGATGTTTGATTCTCTATGAAAACATGATTCTGCTAGGAGTAATTTACGTTATGTTTTTCTAATGTGAATATTAGATATGTTAGGTCTACCGGAAAGTTTTGTATTTTTTAATTAAAATACTTACATCGGAAAGTTATCTTGGATAACATTTAAGGTATTCTTGTGTAACTCTCAAGATGATAATTGTTAAATGAAAATTTTCATTTTATTAATTCAAAAGGACAGAACTTTCCAGTAAACCTAATATTTTAATGACAAATTTTCTAGATGACACATTTGTTATTCCTAATCACAAAATTGATGCCAATTATTCCGAATGGAGATAATTGTCGTTACACTGACAGGAATCCTACCTATTTAATTATTCCTTGTTTATTACCCTTTGATCATTTTCCAATTTCTAGAAAATTCTACCCAGTGTTGCCAGATTGAGGACTTTTTTTATTCAACTATCACCAATAATTTTGAGAAATGATATTTTATATAAATAATAGATGATTTATCTTCGAAGCGATTAGGTAACCGTTACAATTAAAATTTAGTGGTAGTAATTGAATAAAAAAAAAAAGCCGCCAAACTTGTAACACTGATTCTATCTCACAAAATTCTATAAAATTACAATTTTAATTCTTTCTAAAATATATCATTTAAACTTTATTATTCCCAATCTAACTGTAGTTATGAATGTCATTTTTTTACAGTGTCACACTTGGTCAACTAAAAAAATTATCCCTTTCTGTAAGTGAATAGTTAAATGTTATTCTTTTGGAATGCCACAATGCTGCTAATTTACTCTCTTTTTATTATCATTTAAGAACATAGCAATAATTTTCACTTTTTCACTCCTGAGCATAGCAGGATGAGTAAACTTAGAATCAGATATATGTTCTATTAAGGATTCAAATGATACAACTCTGGGGGAAAAAAATAATAATAATGTTTTGTATAGAATATGATATGATTAACTTTCTGATTTACAGGGCTACACTAAAATATTCAGAGAGATCAAAAGCTGTAATTATAATCTAATGACTGCATTTTCTTTTGCGTTAAGTCTTTTTAACACTTTCCAAAATGCGTAAAAGTAATTTTAAAATCAATCAGTTTATCTGTATATTTTTCAGTCATTCTGTTTGTTGTGTGGTAATGTAGGCAAAGAATATTAAAAGTTATTCGATACGACAATTACGTGCAGTTGGAAAGTGTTACTAATCAATGCGTACTGCATGATTTTTCTTTCTTGTTTTTTTTTTTCTTCTTCAATATATTTTCTATACATACTGTATAGTTATCAACTCTTCTGCTATTCCCGAAAGATTACTCTCCATATGAATATGTACAGTCTTAAAATAATAATAATAATTTCCTTCCCCGACTAATTTCGCCGAAAATTAACATAAAAACCGGCAGTTGATGCCTAACGATTGGTAATAACATCTAGTTTTTTATTCAATTGCTAAATTTTGTTTAGGGTGTCATGCACATATTAAAACTTGTACAAGCTTCTTCGTCTTCCTTTTTTTTTTTTTTTCCCCGAATTGTAACACCCATTTTTGACTACGTATTCGAACTTCTGAGGTCAAGGCGATTCGGAAAAAGGTATATTTTATATTCTTTATATCAAGTTTTCATCGAGCAACAAGCAAAAATTTATCAAGGGTAAATCTATATATTTAAAAAAATAAAATTCAGATATCACACAGAAAAGTATTATATCCATTCAGATAATAATCGGAAAATAAATATAACAATTTTAAATATAAAATAATGTAAAGTAATGCTAATTAAGAAATGATGTGTACGTCTAAACTTACTTCAATAACTATTATAATCATGCGCAAGCAAAGTAGTATATGACACAAAAGATAACGAGTGACAGCCCGCTAAGAGCAATAAAAATTGAAATATCACTATAATTCGAAAAATAATGATAGGAATGAACTGTAACCCATATTTTTAATGATGCCCATTCTATTCGTGCAAAAATTAAGGCAGGTCGTAACTCATAATTTTTTGAAATATGATTTTATTAATTATTTTCATAATTCAAAAAATGTTTTTTAATCAAAAATATGCATGGAATATATTTGGATTAATTCATAATAACGTTAAAAAAAAAAGAAAGAAAGAAAGAAAGAAATTTTAATCTATTAGTTTTTTGGGAAGACATGAATTAATGTTTATTGCATTCATTTAACATTAGCATCTCCATATTTTAACAAATTATAACTCTGAGAAAAATTGATAGAAACATATAAACTATGTCATTTTCTGAGTTGATTTGTACCAAGTAATCCAAAAAGCTCGTCGAAATTGGGGGGTTGCCTTTGAAAAAAAATGAAGTTGATGCCAGTTTTAATATGTAGACACCCCTTAAGCAAAATCCAACTAAACCGTTCTAAACTAGATCTTATTACTAATTGATTGGCACCAGCCGCAAGTCTCTACACTAATTTACGGCGAAATTGGTCGGGAAAGGAGGGGGGTGATGGCATTTTTTTTATGATTGCACATACAGTGCGGCCCGAATGAATAAAATAGATTTCCAATGCGGCCCACTAAGTGTTTTGGGTTGGACAGGTCTGATCTAGAGAGTTTTAAACGAAAATTACTCCTACTTTCAGATAATCTGAACAACACTTTTGAAATAATATACTACAATTGGAATACAAATACCTTTCTATCTCAGGAAATATGAACATTTTTGTGAAAAACGCTTCCATTGTGCATGCGCGAAAGATAGAAAAACTTTTATTACACAGGGTTGAATGCTAGATATATTGGGCAACTTTGTCAAAAGTTCATTTATGAACAGAGTAAAAATTTAACAAAAAGAACTAGCTAGATTTTAGATATTTTTCTAGAGTTGAAATTTAACAAAGGGTTTTTCCCGTGTTGTGCAATTAATTTGAAGATCCAGTTATTTCAACCACGCTCCAAAAGTACTCTTTTGTGAAAAAATTTTTATAAGCCTGTAGACCTAACTTATTTTTGTTTATTTACTAAGATTTGCGAGATCATAAGGGGCTTTTCCCACAAAAAAGAACTTTTACAAAGAGATGGAAATAATTGAATCTTCAAATTAATCATGCGCCGTGTAAAAAGTCCTTATCAAATTTCAACTCAAAAAAAAAAAAAAAAAACCTAAAATCTAACTCGTTCTTTTGCCGACAATTTTCTTACTTTTTACTCTATTCAAATGAACTTTTGATAAAAGTTGTCCAAATATCTAGCTTTCAGCCTACGTATTTTTTTTTTTTTTTTTTAATCTTTTTTGCATGCGCAGTGAAAACGTTTTTCATAAAAATACTCACATTTAATGAGACGTTTAAAATATTTGTATTTCAATTGCAGCATATTGTTTCAAAAGTTTTTTTTTTTTTTTTTTTTTTGAGTAAATAAATGCTTATATCTCCGTTATTTAACTTGCTATCGTCACACAAATTCATCCACAAATTGTAATTGGTTTAAAATAAAACATCCTAAAGTTACAGATCATTTCTTTCATTTAATAATACAGGGTGATCACAAACATTATAGATTTTGCTCAATTTGTTCCTGCTTTTAAATGTTGTCTGAAACCAACCTTCACAGAAAAGCATGAGGAAAATACACTTCTTTAAACACCCAATGTTTGAAAACATTTCATTAAGAGATAAGTTTTTAAATTGAAAAACTGATCGTTTGCAAATCTTGTTAAACTTTTGAGCAATAACGTATCAAGCTTTCAACCCGCGTAATTAAAAAAATCTACTTTTAGCGCATGCATAGTAAAAAAAAACTTCAAATACTCAAATCGTAGCGAATACTACCCATGTTAATTTTGTGTTTTGGAGTACTATTTCTTTAAGTTTTGTAAAAATGTTTTGAAATGCATTCTTGTTATAAACAAAATATTTGCCAAAAATAATTTAATGCTTTTTGAAAAAAAGATATATCTTCCTTAATAATAGTACGATTTAAAAAAAATAAAATAAAATAAAATGCAAATATTGTACATTGTACATATAGAGTGCAATAATGTGTTAAAGTTACAAGTTATTTCTAGATATTTATAATATAAGGTGATGAAGAATGTTTATGCTTTTCTTCAGTGTATAGTTTGTCCCCTAATTCCATTCGTGACTAACTTGACAGTATAAAATGTAGTTTATAAATGTTCTTTGCATGTTTGGAGTTCCATGCCACTTCATCCAGTATTTTTATTTATTTATTTATTTATTTATTTATCTTTGAAAATCGAAAAAATGTCAAAATTACAAGTATTTCTAATACTTTTTTCACCCACTGCATATAATAAACCATTTAAAACAAAAGGACTCATACGAAGAAAACAAAGTATCCAAATTCAACATAAAAGTAAGAAATTATTCTTACACCAATTGCATCTAAAAATGTTTTATTTAAAGCAAAAAAATTTATAAAGAAAAATTAACGTGAAATTTTTTTAAGGCCGTATATGTACAGGTTCCTTCAAAGAAATTTCCAAAACACTTGTCAATGAAGAAGTCTTGTACCTTAATCTTAAAAAGTAAAAATATAAATAAATAAATAAATAATGAAAATAAAGCTTTGATACATAACAATTAAATATATATATATATATATATATTTTTTTTTTTTTTTTTTAAGAATATAATTATTACATTTAATCCTATCAGGATTAAATTCAGGATAATTTGTCTTCCTATCAGGAAGTTCAACCTTTAAAAAAAAAAAAAAAAAAAAAAAAAAAAAAAAAAAAAACCGAAATACGTGATAATTTTACAACTTATGTTTGAAGTACTGAATAATTTCGTCGTTAGATGTCAAAATTTATGTTTAAAAATGTAAATCATTTCCAAAGTTTACAATTTTTTCTCCAATCTCATCTATAAAATTCGCAATTTTTCGAAGTTGTTTCCCGAAATATGCATCAATTATGCAACCTATTAAAAAAATGTGCAAGCATTTCACTCTTCTTTGTTAAAATTTACGTTTAATTGCAATTAATTACTGAAGCAATTTTTTTTTTTTTTTTTTTTTTTTTGTGTTAATCAATAAAATTCGCACATTTCCCCAACTTTTGTATCAGTTTGTACTATTTATATTTAACAGCTTTAGATGGTAACTACTTTACTGAAACCGCTATTATTTTTAAAGCTAAGAGATTAACGGTGAGAGAAGCTCGATCTCGTATAGTTGTTGTTGATAATACATATAATGTAATATGTATAATATTGATGTAATATATATAAGAAAAATGAGATTTCCTAACACTAATTACCAGATCAATTAATTTGAAAAAAATAAATAAATAAATAATATATATATATAAATATATATAATAAATATATATAATAAATATATATAAATATATATAAATATATATATATATATATATATATATATATATATATAATAAATGTTTCTGTAATAGAAACAAGGGTAGTTAAAAAAGAAAAAAAAAATGTCGAATGTTATCCGTGATGCATGCTAAAATTCTTATAAAGAAATAATTGATTTCATAATTAATATAACGATAGATATATTTCCAGTGTTATATGAGACAGGAGCAAAAAGTACTTGCTTATAAAGCAAAATAGAAAACTAATGCCTTTAGAAGTTGAAAGATTGTTTTGTAAAATTTCTAAATTTAAAATCAGGATTTGACTTTAATATTACAGTTAAATTAATGCCTGACTGTTTTGTTTTCAAATAAAGTAAATTTGCACAGAAATTATTATATTTGTGTTCGAAGTAGCAAATGCTTATCTACTCAATTTAAAATAAATAAAAAGAATCTTCAATTTATATCTAGCTAGAAATAATGTAACGAATTTGACCTAAAAGTCTGTAGACTAGACTACTAGGTTCAAACATAGTTCATATCCATCATCCTAGTCCTGTAAAATGTTCTGTGATTTCCCCCAAAACTCACAGGAAAAACGCCATGAAATGCACTCCTCCAAAGACCTGGGTCTCAAAGGCAGACAAGCAGGTTAGATTCTGCCATTATTCCTGATACGTTTAAATCAGTCCATAGATAGACGCAGAATAAATTATTAGAAATTTTTATTAGATTTATTAGATTACACAGGCCTACAAAAATGAAGTTAACAAAATTTGATTCGATGATTTCAGCTGATCTTTGTTTTTTGATATGATGAAACCGAAAATGCAGCCCATTTTTCTCTATCACGAAAAGATTTTTGTCAATACAGGGTGTTTACCAACACAATTTCTTACATATACCATCATAACAACAGGTTGGTTGGTTGGTTGATATGTTTTTAAGTCGCACTAGTGCTTCGCAGTTACAACAATAGGTATCTATGATTAATTAATAATAGAAACATACTATAAAACTTACCATATAATTATATTGGTAGAAGAGTAATGGAAGAAATTGTATAGGCAGGCACCCTGTATTGACAAAAATCTATACGTGATAGAGAAAAACTGGCTTCATTTTCGGTTTCAACGCACCAAAAAACATAAAGATCAGCCAAAATTATTAAATCAAAATTTTACATGTCGACCTGTGTTACCATTTATACCCAGATTCATATATATATATATATATTTTTTTTTTTTTTTAGAAAAATGAAATATTTCTTAATAATTATAGTAGTTTTTATATAAATTTATCGCACTAAGGCTATTATGAAACCTAAAATCGTTATTTTTTGGCATGTTAGAAAAAATCTCTTTCATTCGTAATCAGAAGAATAGGCAGGTATCTTATTCATTCACTAAAAATCTCGCTGTTTTTATTTAAATGTAAAAACAAATGATTTTTGACAATAGCGTATCAAAAAGATTAATTTTTTTTTTTTTTTTTTTTTTTGTGTGTGTGTGCCGAAATATGTTATATTCTTGATTTACAAAATTTATGTTTAATTACAGCTAATTACTCGAACACGTATTTATTTTTATCATCCATTGCTAAAATATGGAATTATATCTGTGTTTAAGCGTCAAAAATCGAACTGCTTTGCTGATTCCAAAAAAATTAAATATTTACCAATAAATCAGCATATTTCAGAATTAAGGTGTATGCTTACTAAAATATGCCATTAGATTTTTATTAACTAACGCTTAATACAAGGAAATGCTATTTATTTATGGGTATTGTATTATATTGAGGGAAAAAAGAATAAATAAGTGAACAAACAAATAAAGAAAGAAAGAAAAGGAAAAGAAAGGAAATAGTATTTAAAGTCCTTATTATCATTATTAAAATCTTAAAACGTGAAAAAAATTAAAAAGTAGTACTGTGTAAGCCGAGTTTATATATATATTTATATTAAACGCGCAATAAAATGCATTAAATCTAATGATAGACAGTTATTTTACACTTGGAAATAATTTATAGCAGGCTTATCAATACTATGTGCAATAGATTAAAACCATCTGTGTCTGTGGTTAGTGGTTATCGTCAAATGCCCTTGATAGAAAAACTTCTGCGCTCGAGGCAATAAATGATATAATTGTTTAGGTTGGGACGTTGGGAGTGGATGACCTTTTTTAACCTTTCGTACAGTATTTGCTGATCTTACATTCGCAAATTTTTTATTTTTGTTTTTCTGTCGTAACAATTACTCTGTTTAATATTTAATATCAAATTAATATTGTTTCATTTAAACAATATATAAATATCTACGTCTTAAAACCCCCAGAGAAGCCTGTTCGCTCCCCTTAAAATTCTGATCGTAGCAAAATTGCGTGATTTTACACTCAAAGAATTCATTAATAGCATTACTATTTTTATAGTTCCAATCTTTAATTTAAAATTTTACAAATCTACCTTCACCGCTTTCCCTACTTCGCTGTAATAATTTTAGCTCTTCGAAAGTATGTGTCCACATTTATGTACCCCCCCCCCCCAAAAAAAAAAAAAAAAAAAAAAAAAAAAAAACTCTGTTGCACGGATTTTCTAAGCTTAACACTTAATGTCGAAAGAAAGTCAATTTTATGAAGACATCTCAGTCTCTATATATATATATATATAATATATATATATATATATATATATATATATATATATATATATCTTTTTTTTTTTTTTCCAAAAAGAGTTTTTATGAAAAATAATAATAATAAATTTGTTTTAAACAAATTATTCGTTTTAAGAGTATTGACCAGTTCTTTTGAAATATATCCATACTGAAAAATTACATACTTCCTGGAGAAGGGCGCAATTATTCTCTCGAAAGGAGGGGGGAGATGCCCATACACAAATAACTTTTCCTTGCTGATTATCACAATCATATATATGTATATATATACATAATACATTGAAAAATAAAAATAATTCTCATTATGTACATTTATACGAAATTTTTCCCTACACCGCATTTAAAAAAAAAAAAAAAAAAACAGTATGACAGCGAAACCTGTTGAGTGAATGATCACTAAATGTAATCAAAACTAAGCTAAGTCAAGGTCCAACTAAATATGATTTGGTTAAATTTTGTTCATTCGTTCGTAAGGTATGGTGTACATAAAATTTTTGATACACATTGACACACATGCATACTCATACATAAAGAGAGAGATTTTCTAGACGTGGTCTAATCGTATTCAGAACGACTGAAAACGTGTAAATCCATCGAAAACCGGAAGATCGAAAATTTTCAAGAATTCAGTAAGAAGAAGAAGAAAAAAAGATAGTTTTCTTTTGATTAAAATATTCCAAAAATGTAATAAATAAATGAATAAGTGTAAAAATAGCTCAGCCTTTTTCTTAAAATATAAAATTGCGTTCATTGGCAACGGTTACTTATATAAACCTTTTAAAATTTGTTTTACACTTTTCTATTTGGTGCCAAAAGAAAAAAAGATAAATCGTTTTCAATTGCTGTATTTTACTGAAAGAAATAGATTTCTTGTCCTAATGCTTTTCTTTATAATAGAAATTCAGAGCTCAAAGTCTCCACCGTTTTCATTCACATTTTCCATCACTAAATTTAACCCTTTCATTCCCCGTGATATCAGTTGGAATCATAACAATTCAGATTTTATTTCTTACCATCCAACACTCACGCTGATTCAGAATAAACAATATTAAAATTTCTATACATTTTCCCACCGAAAATATATATATTTTAGATGATTTCACTATCCTTGTTGATAAATGAAAGTATATATTTTACTCTATTCTGATAATAATATTGGAATCAGTTTCCTGTAATCTAAGTAAATTAACTGTTTGAAATATTCTTTATTTTAATTTTTAATTTTTATAATTTGTTTTTCAATTAATTAGAATATGTATTTCTTCCAAAATTTTGACATTTTTATTCATTGAAAAGTTATGATTTTAAGTGGTATCAGTGGTTATATTAAACATAAATAAATACATTTCTAGTTGCTATGTTATCTATATAAATTCATACTCTGCTATTACTCCTATTTTAAATACATACATACATATATATATATATATATATATTACCTTTGAAATAAATTTATCACTAAATATAAGATTTATTGTGTTATGGATGGAAAAAGTTGGGAATGAACGGGTTAAATACAATTTTTATCATAAAATTTTATCAGAATATATTGATACTGAATTGGAAAATGTCCTTAAAAAAGGTGGTATTTCGAGCTCTACAAAAATTAAAAATTCAAAGAAGCATTAAATGTAAGACAATATAAAATAGCACATAAATTTAATAAAAAATAGCTTCAAAATAAGTATATCTGTTCGATGGCAGATATCAATTTTGAAAATTAATTAATTAAATTACAATAAATAAATAAAAGTTAGAGAAAACTATTCTGAGATTCAAAATACCATATTATCTCATACATTTCCCTTCTCAATAGAATTCCTCGCTATGTCATCTTTCGGGAGTTTTCTCAAGGATCGCAAACGACCTGTTTCCAAAAGGGGTTATTAAGATATACTGAAATAAAACAATTTTCATTTTAGTTTAATTAAATTATCTAAAATTTGTTATATTTTTACCTCTATTTAAACTGGAATTAATATTCTTAAAATGAAAGGAAATGTAAAATTTTGAATTATATTTTCATTTTAAATGACTCAACAATTTTCAAACTGATCTCTGCGCAAGTTAATATATTTGAAAGTAATTCATTTTAATTAATCAACACAAAATATTAATATTGTAAAAATTAACAACAAACCTTTTCCACGAATTCTCATTCTATGCATGCCTCGCTCGCCGTCAGTTAAGAAGACAAAGAGCATCTACTACAAAGAGACAGTGAGACAGATGTTATGTACCCGCGCAGATGTTTCAGTGTAAAGTCCAAAGGAAGTCCCGCTGCTATTGGTTACGACAGTAAGAAATAAATTTTTACAAGATATTCTGCTGTAATTTTATTTGATAGTGCAGGTGCTTGAAAAAATACAGCAGAAAGTGCAGGAAAAATTACAACATTTTTTTACAGTGAGGTCCCATTAACCGTTCAACTAAAGGGAAGCATAAAACCCATTTGGGGCCTCTATTGATAGCCTGATCGGCCTAAAGATGCATGGAAACACCTCGAAAAATGTACAAATTTGTCATTAAATACACGTTATAATTAGCTGGAATTTGGGAGATTGTACACAAGTAAATTTGCTTATTAGTAATTTAGTACACTCCTGCTCAAAAGTTTAGCAATATTTGCAAACGATTAGTTTTTTTCAATTTAAAAACTTCTCTTCTCTCTTTTAACCATTGGGTATTTAAAGAACTAGGTCTTCCTCAGGGTTTTTTAGTGAAGGTTGGTTTAAGACAACATTTAGGGGACTGGTAACAAATTGAGCAAAATCAATATTTGTGATCCTCCTGTATCGTTAAGTGAACGAAATGAACTGTAAATTTAGGATATGTTAATCTAGACCCAGTTCGTGTGACGATAGCATGTTAAATAACGGAGATATAAGTATTTATTTTAAAACTCAAAAAAAAAAAAAAAAAAAAAAAAAAATCAACATGTTTTTTTATTTATAATATACAAAGTTTTTAAAGAAAGTTATTTTCACTTTCAAGTAAGATGGAAAAATACTTTTAAAACAATATACTGTAATCGAAATACAAATATCTGAAATATCGCATGAAATATGAGCATTTTTATGAAAAACGTTTTCACTGCGCATGTGCGAAAGATAAAAATTTGTTTCATAGGTTGAAAGCAAGACATACTGGGCAACTTTTGTCAAAAGTGCATTTGAAGAGAGTAAAAATTAAGCAAATTATCCGAAAAAGAACGAATTAGATTTTAGATATTTTCCAAGAGTTGAAATTTCTTAAGGGTTTTTTCCCATGCCGCGTAGTTAATTTGAAGATCCAATTACTTCAACCTCGCTCCAAATGTACTTTTTTGGGGGGGAGGGGGGAAATTCCTTATAAGTTTGTAACTAACATATATTTTTTATTTTTTATTTATTTGCTCAGATTTGTGAGATAAGGGGTTTTTCATAAAAAAGAACTTTTACTAAGTGGTTAAAATAATTGGATCTTTAAATTAATTACGCGGCATGTGAAAAATCCCTTATCAGGAAAAATTTTATAATGGTTTTCAGCTTATTTAATTGTTAAAAAATATGACAGATTCCTGTTTAGAAAATGCAGTGAGGAATTTGATTAAAAAATCAGAAAGATTGGAATCTGTGGTATTACTGTATTAAAAATATATTCCAAATGAAGTTTTTTCAAAAGTGTTCTTTTATTTTAGGTACAGATTCAAATATAGGCCCTCCAATTCTCTTATTTAATAGGTCAGATTTCAATATGGTCTCTTAACTGGCATTAAATTTTGCGCACTTTTTATATTCTACACAAGTGCATATTCTAACGTGATGTTTTTGCTTAAATAATGCGTTTTGAGATTCCCCGCATACGAAAATTAAGTTTATAGCAGTTGATATCTGCGTCTGTTACGCCTTAAACTAATTTATTTCCCCATCCATTTTTAATTCATCAGAAGCCAAACTTTTATTAGAGCAAATTAATATTGTGGAATGAAAAACTAATGATCGTTAAAGCAAAATCGTTCAAAGGAAAGTTTCAAAATAAAATTCACGTTTGAAGATCCAGTTTTCATACTTTGCCAAGCAATACACAGCTTTGGTATAGGATCCCCATGGCGACTTTTAAATTTGTTGCCATGTTTTTGATATATTTTTATTTATTTATTTATTTTAGCATTGTTATTATTATTATTTTTTTTTTTTTAAGTATCAATTTTTATTATAATTTGTATTATTGCGTGTTTTAGTCAATTTATGACAACAGTCCATATTCTGTTTATATATTTTTTAAATATTACTAGGTTTAAAATGACACTTGCAAAAATTGTAAAGATACAACTTTTAAAAATACATTTTTTCGATAAAATGACCAAATGATGAATGAACTGAGCCCTCGTGCTTAAATATTTCTCACATATAAATATTTTTTAGCCTCACGTATTCCTTACTTTATTAATGCACCTATCTGTATATATATATAAATTACGTGTCACGATGTTTGTCCGGGGTAAACTCCTAAACTAAGGAACCGATTTTAATGATATTTTGCACACTGTGTGCAGTTTGGTCCAACTTGAGAGATAGGATAGTTTTTATCTCAATTTATTGTCACAATATTGTTTTATTGCAATTATTTGTTAATTATAGACCTTTATTAAAGTTGCTCCAAAATATCTGTGAGTTCCATTAATTTAATTGTTGCCAAAAAAAAAAAAAAAGAAAAGAAAAAAAATACGAGTTCATTTTCTTTTGACATAAAAATAAATACATTTAATTAAACGTGAACGTTAAAAAATTATAAAAAGTTAAATTATGCATCTCACGAAAATTGACGTCATAATCAATTTAAAGATTTTATACACATTGATAAAGTGCTAATGTAGTTCTATCATAGATATAGTAATATATATAGATCTCTCATCCCCATGTTATCGTACAAAGATTTTTGATGCCGAAAAAAAAAAAAAAATAAATAAAAGCTTTGGAAACAGCCATTAAGTGGTATTGGAAAAAAAAAAAAAAAAAAAAGAAAAGAAAAGAAAGAAAGAAATATGAATTTGAAACTGTATCTGAAGTCTTCCATTCCCCTTTAGCAAATAAATTATTCATAAATGACGGCCATATTTTGGTAAAAACGTCGTCTTTTCCCAAATGAAAAGGAATAACTTTTTTCTCCCCAATGATCACTCTATTCTATATATGCTATACTATATCTATGAGTTCTATACGCAAGCGAAGTGTGACTCACTGACCGTCTGTGCAGCCAAGAAAAAGATTTCCTATGTTAATTGCCCACTGGATTTTTTGTAAGAAATTATTAAAAATCGAGGAAATTTATTTCCCGATTTTAATCCTTATATTTGGGTATAGATATGTATTAGTTATCGCGGGTGTTAGATTGAATTATTTTGCTGTCAAATTGACAAAATTTTAATTTCAAATTTCAAAACTCTGTCGCCCTTGGCTTTTATTATTATTATTATTATTATTTGGCGATCAAAAGCGTAACACGAAAATATACATGCCAGATGTATGCATTGTACGAAATGTAATATGTATTATTCATTGTACGTATGTATGACATGTAATATGTATTGTACGAAATATTGTTTCATATTATTCATTACTCTTTTAATATAAGTTGTTAAAATAACCATGATTTTTGAAAGGAATTAAATATTTTCGCCAGATAATTTGGCGATATTCTTTTTTTTTCGCCAAGAATGACAAAAATGAAATCTATTCCGCTGCAAAATATTAGTATCTTACATCAGATATTTTATTTAGACATTTGAAAACAAATTTGACTTCAAACTATGATAGAATATTTATCATTTTCCTTTTAATTAGTATATTATTAGTATATTAAAATTTAAAAACATGGTATATAAAAAGTTTTTTTTTTTCTTTTTTATCTTATAATTATTCTTATCTTAATCCTCAATGTTTCCCATCTTTATTAACTTGAATTTACTATTAAAATTTTAACATACTCAAAAACTTCTCATCACTTCGTTAAAATACACCAAACTTTTCCAAAATCTTTTTCTATTTAAAATGATACATGTATTTACTTTAAATGTCCAATATTTCATAAGATTTCCAATTTTAAAGTTTTAAAAGATTTAAAATATTTATCAAATTTACTTATTTTTCTGGTTTAGCCTTATTGTTTTCCTTTTTATAACTACAGCTGTTGCCCTCTTTAAAATATTTAAAATGATGAGGTCATTTTATAGTAAAATTATCCATTATAGCATATATTATCTTTCACTCCTCCATAAAAATTGATTTTAAAATCGTCTGTTTCTTTTATACTTTTATTTTAATAGAATTTTAATAGAATTTAATTTATATATTAGTCATTTTAGCAATTTTATCCAAAGTAGCATTAGAAATAATATATATCACTTCTCCATTAAAATTTATAGGACCCTACAATAAAATTAATTTGTGCTTAATATCAACACTACGAAAAGTTTTATCAATCGCCTCCAAATTTTGACCTAAGTTTCAAATCTCAACCCTGTGGGTTTTTACATCGGCTACAACGTTTTCGTCTTTGTTCGTAAATAATAATTTGACTGTACTAAATAGTTTACAGCCGTATAATTCAACGTATAACTTAGTCACAGCAACGCGTGGCCGGGTCTGCTAGTATTTATATAAAATTTAATTCAGTTATTAAAAAAATTTTGTTTTTAAAAAATAATTTATTAAAATTTTTTTTTTAAAAAATTATCTTTTATGATAATATAGACGATTTTCATATTAGAGAAGTAGTATAACACTAAATTTATATATATATATATAAATAAAGGTTGAATTTATTCTGAATGTTACATTAAAATATATGTTAAAAATGAAAAAAAAAAAAAAGATAACTTTATTTTAAATTAAAGCAGATCGATGGTTCAACCATTCGTTTTAAAGGTATTGGTGAGCTCTTTTGAAAGATACCCATCATGAAAATTTACTTCCCTCGAGGGGAGG
Source organism: Salticus scenicus (assembly GCA_963930645.1). Lineage (NCBI taxonomy): Eukaryota > Metazoa > Arthropoda > Arachnida > Araneae > Salticidae > Salticus > Salticus scenicus. Next base: position 182,666,231 of record OZ005659.1, read on the forward strand.
GGGGGAGGCTCCTACATATCCCCCCCCCCAAAAAAAAAAAAAAAAAAATTCCCAGTTGACTATCTCTATTACAAAAAATATATATTCGTTTCATTTGGTTTAGTGCAGTCTATAGATGTTAAACTCTATTTACCTGTAATTTCCCCCATAGTCGTAATGTATTTGAATACTTTTGAGTGTCCCTGTACACGAACCATTTGCTTCATCTCAACGAAAAGCTTAGTGTAGCATCCCTATATGATACACATTTAGAATACCGAGTTTGGAATTTCTGCTACAATTTGTTCTTGAGATATGCTGATAACAGACACACAGACAGACACACACACAGACAGACACACAGACCATTTGCTAAAAATATGATTTTCGTATTCAGGGGACCTCAGAACATGTAAATATAACAAATACTCACGTTTGAAAATTTGACCCTAAAACAATACTTTCCCGACCCTATGGGTAAGAGAAAGTAAAAAGATGTTTAACTGCTATAATTCCATATAAATTGGAGACAGAAGGAAAAAAAAAAAAAAAACACTTACCTTAAACGGTTCTTTGAAATCTATTTCTTTTGTTTCTTTTAATCCTAATGGCACCATTGGCATTGTTGCAATGACACTGAGATAAAGATAATACAAAAATTTATTTATAATATAAACATTTTATATTTCTTCAATAACATTCATTGCATTTATAAATAAAGTTAATTCTGCCTTTGATTTTTGGGTTATTTTTTAAACATAATGTCATTTTTAAGTTCTGTTCCATAAAAGTTAGTATTAGGTCCGCATTGACTTCCGAAAGTTAAATAAAGCTCTACAGTTTTTATATTTTTAATTGTTTAAATTAACCCTTTGAGTGCTGAATACTCGCGGCCTATGCGGTCCATACGGACGGCGCGCGGTTGGTGCTGACGAGTTGTCTCATTCTTATCGCGGACGCGCTTTATGCGAGTGTTGCATAGTATACTGATCATTTTTGCCGGGCGCGTATTTGCGTCCATAGTCCATACTGATAACATATGCTAAGCGCGTATTTGCGTCCACAGTCTATATTAATGACTTTCGCTGGACGCATATGTGCGTCCATAGCACTCAAAGGGTTAATAAAGATTGAAAAGATCGAACAAAATTATTATTTAAAAAAAAAAAGAAATACCTTTTACATAAAGCTTTGTACTAGTACTTATAATTTACTTTCTAATTCCGAAATGTACATTTGAGTATTTTGCGCAAAACTATAGACTATTAAGTATTTCTGACTTTTTTTTCCCTTTATGAAACATATTCGATTTTTTCTTTTGATGCTGTATCATTCATATACATAACAATATTAAAAAAAATGCGTATTACACAGAAGTATTACATTATTCTTATAGGATATCCATAAAAGATCTCATTGCATGTGACATATTGATCATTTTAATACTTAAAAAAAAATAATAAAATAAAATAAAAATTGATTAAATACAGATGCATAGCCACAGAACTTTGCCTTGCAAATAGGGTAAGCGCACCAGTGATTGACACTTTTAGAGCAATCTCTGATATTTTTAATGTTCTAGTCATAAGAAAATATTTTTAGAAATCTTAAGTTAGTACATATGGTAGACATTCAGAACCACATATATGTTAAAATATATACATTTGATAACAATTATTATTATTATTTTATGAATTTTTATTTGACATCCACTCAATGTTCCAGTAAGTGACACTACCAGTTTTTCATTTTATCAGTAATTGGCATCCCATGTTCCGGTGTTGGACACTGCTAGTTATTCATTTTACCAGTTATTAGCACCCTATGCTACAGTGTTTGACATAAAATGTTAAAATTCTTTATATGTAAAATATATGATTTTATTATTTTTCTTATTTATTAATTATTTCGAGATAGATGTCAATTACTGGAGCATGCCAATCACTGGAGCACCTACCCTAATTCGTATAATTTTAGTTGATTGGTACAATATCAAAACTAGTATATTGTGGTTATCACAAAAATTTGTTTCTATATGTTTTCATTTGCAAATATGTAATTCATGCCCCCCACGCCCCCCCCCCCAAAAAAAAAGGTGTACGAGGGGTGCATGGCCATGGTTTCAGTTGTCGATTATTTAGAAATTAAAGCAACAAGTAGAACAGAGTTGGTACTTTTTACATCCACCATTCTCCAAACTCTAGTTCTACGCCTGCCTGTTAGGACTTTCAATGTAATTCAAAGGAATTGATCCAAAATTTGAATATAGGTACCCAATGCTTGTAAAGTCCTTATATTTTTCAGACAGCATTTTTATTTTTATTTTTTTTACAAAAGTGCTGCAAAACATATATAGTGCAGCCACGTTTCCTAAAACTAGCTGTGAGGACGAGTCCAAAAAGTTGGAGGGTTTCAAATTGAGCGACAGGTTGGGATCTGGAAAACATCCAGTAATTTGGCGCTCTGTTACCGCTTGTTTTCTCTGCATCGGATCAGATGACTTTCACTCCTATTCTAACTGTGGTGTCTATGGTGTCTTTTTAATTATAGTTATCATTAAGTATAAATTTAGGGCCAGGTTTTAATATTGGAACTTGATGCGAGTTGAATTTAATTTTTGAAAGGTTAAGATAGGGGTAAGTGGTGGGGGGGGGGTGTAAATTCTTTAAGTGGGTTTTTCTTTTATAGATCCAATGTTTTAGTTTGTTATTAAGACGCTGTTAAAACTAAATCATTGGATCTCTAAAAGAAACGAATTTACAACCCCCAAAACTTACCCCTATCTTAACCTTTCAAAAATTAAATTTTACATAAGAATTTGCAAAAATTTTCATGCAGAGCAGTGATATACAAAAAAATGTTAGAAAACATGTATTTGAAACAATACTCATATCAGATACTAATTAACGCAAGTATGGTTATTTTCTTATACAAAAGAAGAAGTAAAGAGAAAATATTTTGAAATATTACCTGTTATTCTGATATAACTGTACAGAACTGTTCAGATCAGCCAGCTGTTCTTTTAAAAGCTGAAGGCTGGAATTCACGAAACTCAGCTCTAGAGCTATCGTTTCTTTCAGCTTTTTATTCGTTGTGGCTCTAAACAGAAAGTATATTTAATTTTTTATTAATGATAATTAACAATAGAAAAAAATATAACAATACGTATTTATGTTTGATAAAAACTAATGAATCTGGATAACTTTCTTATTTCTTTATTCATTTTAACACTTTCCAACAAGGTTGAAAAGTGTTAATATGACTTCGGTTTGTCTGTTAGTCTGTCCTTGCTCTAACACCCGTAAATATTCATGGAATTTTTGGAAACTGATATGTATTATTCAAGTTCATTATCGGATGTACCCTATTGAAAATAGAGTGAATACCTCAACTGGTTTGTGTACAGAGATACCCGGAAGTATTTCAAAACATTGTGTTCTATGAGAGGTATTTTTATATAAACCATGTTTTCATATCTTTACACAAATCTTAATTGAAATGTGTTATTCAAGTTCACAAAAGAATGCTCCTTATAGAATATAGTATGATTAGCATTTAGATTTACAGGCCCACACAAAAAAATTCAGTTACAATAATGGGTATTATTCGAAATCTGCTGGAATTGCATTTTCTTTTAAACTAAGCGTTTTTAACACTTTCTAACAATTTTTAAATGTGAATATGATTTGAATTTGTGTATCTGTCTGTACGATTGTCCATCTGTCTGCCTGCCTTTAATCTAGTGTCCGTAAATATTTTCAGAATTTTTTTTTTTAAATTATACAATATTATTCGAATTCACTATGGAATATTTCCTATTTAAAATGGCATTATCATGTCCAGTACAGCTGGTTTGTGTACAGGGACACTCAAAGAAATATCAGTGAATTGATTTTAAGGACAGACATTTAAATAAATCACATTTAAATAACTTTCTACTTCAAAATTCATAAAATATTGACAGTTATTGTCAATATGCTAAAATAATATATTATTTAGAATAAGATATAGTTAACCTTCAGATTTACAGGGTTACACTAAAATATTCAGAAACATTAAGGGCCGCAATTAGAATCTAAGGGCTGCATTTTCTTTTGCGTTAAGCAGTTTTAACAATTTACAATGATGTTTAAGAGCGATTCTGTATTTAATTAATCTATCTGCATGCCTTTTAATCCTTCTGTCTGTCCGTTGTGTGATAACGTAGACAAACAATTGAAAGTTTTACGATACAAGAAGTACGTACAGTTGGAAAGTTAATAATCAATGCACGTCGCATGATTTTTCGCTCTTGTTTAAACATATTCGTGGTTTAGTGTATTTCTAAAAATTTTATAAAATGCTGTGTCTTCCGTACTATGGTTTATGAAACAAGTTTTCACGTGCTATTCGTCACAAGTAGTAAATTTATGCACCTATGTTTCGATTAGGCTAATTCTTTTAAAAGGATGGGAGAACATTATAAACCTCTTTTGTAAATTACAGTCTTAAAATTTTAAGAAATTTTGCATGCATGTGCATTGCGATAATATCAGAGCTGCCAACATTTTAAACTTTAAAATCAGAATTGACACCAGTATTTTTAAATGGAATATGTTATATATATTTTCGACGATTAATGTTACTGAAAACAGCTAGAAAATTTTTCCGGGTTGAAGTCTTCCTTGAAAGACGGAAGACTTGGCACCTATGTAATATTAATTGTATTTAAATTTAAAAAGTGTATTTAAATTCAATATAATTTTTTAAAATGTCTCAACCTTGATAATTTATATATAGAGAGAGATATTTAAAGGTATATCTATATTGTGATAATTTATATCGAATAAACGATATCATCAGCTACGTAGCCTGCGATTTCTGTTTTAAAACTCGCACTGTAAATAAAAAAAAAAAAAAGGAAAAGAAAAGTATATATGAATATATGCATACATATATTTTAAACACACCATTTTTTTTTTAGACATTTAGTTTTTATTAATATAACAGAGGATCGTTTTATAAAATACCTGTATAGTTTCTCAGCTCCATTCCTCATCATCGTCTGATAATTGATTTCTTGATTTAATTTGGCTCGTTGCATCTGGAGTTTCCCTCGACATGTCGCAGCCAGAGGATCCGTCCCCTGAGAAATAAAACATATAGTTAGTTGTAAAATAATAATAATAGAAGATAAAAAATTTGTCTTTAACAAAATTTAATTTAGTACGACAGGACTAATTTATATATTGCAATCTTGTAACTTAAAAAAAAGAAAAGAAAAAGAAAAAAAGAGAAAAATTTTGTTATTAGCCAGGGTGGTTAAGACAAGCTCGACATTTCTCACATAATAATCGTTGGCAAGGTCACCGTATCTGCAAACGCATATGTAACGGTTATTATGTGAGAAATGTCGAGCTCGTTATCAGCCAGGGTGGCTCAGTGGAAGAGCATCCGCACGTTAAGCGGAGAGGTTCAATTCCCGGCTCTGGCATTTTTCACATAGTTGGTGTACAAAAAATCAATCTCATACTCCAAACTACTTAAAAGGAATTTTCACGGTTGATGAGTTTACTAATAAAATTTCTAAATATTTTAAGATAGTTTAAAAAATTAAATGGTAAAATTTGATATTGGCAGGCAACCTGGCATATTGGAAGTGTGACAACGCAAATTCTCTGTCTGAAAGAAACAGTCTTGTTTTCTAATAAATGATAGAAAGAAAAGAAAAAAATTCGAAGAATCTCGGGGAAAAAAAAAAAAAAAAAAAAACCTGACAAGAAAATGATTTTTTATATGTAACTTTTTCTTCTAAACATGATATTATACAGGATGCGAAGTCCTGATTTTTAATCATAATATTCCTTAATGGAAGCATGCAAAAGTTTGGCACAGCTCCAATTCTTTAGTTCAAATAAATTTTAGTTTATTCTTTTTCATTTCAAAAAATTATTTTTTTCAATCTACGTGAAACCAAATTATTATATATAAAACCTGGTGTGAAATAGCCACACGACTTCCATTATCCACTATTACACGTATTATATGCATTTTTTGGAATTTTCCAATGAGAGAAACTTTATACACGTGTAAAGACATAAAACAGAGTTAACATAGCGAGTTAGAAAATAAGAAAAAAAATGGATAGAGTTATTATTTAAACAACAATTTTTGAGATCTAAAACTGAAGTACCTAATCAGGGCGACCATTAAATTTTCCTATAATAACCACGTAATACATGAGAAAAGGTATCTAAAATGGATTTATGCATCGATTTTCAAGAAAATCGTTAGAGCCGATTTTCAGATACCAACTTTTACCAAAACTTGGCATACTCAATTATTGACGGACTTACGGTCCCACTTCCGGTTTCCGATAACCAACTTCAGGTGTGCAAATTTTCACCAAAATTTGGAAAATTCCTCTGTACACCAGACCTGTATCAGTTCTGAAGTTTCGTAGATTTATCTTTATTAGTTTCGGAGATGTGATAATCAGAAGATTCCCTTCATACATACGCACATACACATTGATTAATTGCCAAAAACTACTTTTTTGGACTCAGATTACCTTAAAATGTGTAAATCAGATGAAAACTAGATACCTAATTTTTGGTCCAAATACAATAATTCCATTACCTACGGTAGTACACTGTAAAAAAAACCACAGTAAAATTACAGCAAAAAATGCTGGCAATATGGGCGCCAGCATATTTTGCTGTTAATATACAGCAATCGCGTTTTTTCTAAGTAAACGCTGCTTTGTAAATTTTACAGTAATTTGTGCTGTTTTTTTACAGCAATTTTGTATTTTAGCTTTTACAGTTCTTTTGTAAATTTTACAGCATTTATTGCTGTTTTTTTTTACAGCTATTTTGTATTTTATCTTTTACTGCTTCATTTGTCAATTTTACAGTATTTTCTGCTATTTTTTTTTTTTTTTTTTTTTTTTTTTACAGTTCTTTTGTATTTTAGCTTTTACAGTAAAATTGTACTTTTTACTGCTTTCCTGTTGTTTTTTACAACAGTTTTGGGTTTTACACTCCTGCTCAAAAGTTTAGCAAAATTTGCAAACGATCAGTTTTTTCAATTTAAAAACATATCTCTCGATGAAATGTTTTCAAACATTGGGTATTTAAAGAATTGGGTCTTCCTCATGTTTTTCAGTGAAGATTGGTTTAAGACAACATTTAGGGGGCCGGTAACAAATCGAGAAAAATCAATAATTTTTGTGATCACCCTGTATCGTTAAGCGAACGAAATGAACTGTAACTTTAGAATATGATAATATAAACCCAGTTCAATTTGTAGATGAACATTGTGACGATAGCATGTTTAATAACACAGATATAAGCATTTATTTTAAAGCTAAATAATAATAATAATTATAATAATAATAATAATCAACATGTTTTTTATTTATAATATACGGAGTTTTTAACGCAAATTATTTCCACTTTTAGATAAGTAGGAAAAACACTTTTAAAATAATATACTGCAATCGGAATAAAAATATCTTTAATGTCTCATGAAATATGAGCATTTTTATGAAAAACGTTTTCACTATGCATGTGGGAAAGAAAAAAAAAGTTTTATTGCATAGGTTGAAAGCTAGATATATTGGGCAACTTTTGTCAAAAGTGCGTTTGAATAGAGTAAAAAATTAAGCAAATTATTCGAAAAAGAATGAGCCGGATTTTAGATATTTTCCAAGAGTTTGAATTTTTTAAGGGGATTTCCACATGCCGCGTAATTTATTTAAAGATCCAATTATTTTAACCACTTAGCAAAAGATCTATTTTGTGAAAAAACCTTATCTCACAAATCTTAGTAAATAAACATGAAGATGTTAGAGTTACAAGATTATAAGGGGTTTTTCACAAAAAAGTACATTTGGAGCGTGGTTGAAATAATTGGAACTTGAAATTAATTACGCGGCATGTGAAAAACCCCTTAAGAAATTTCAACTCTTGGAAAATATCTGAAATTTAGCTCTTTTTTTTTTTTTTTTTTTTTTTTTTTTTTAATATAATTTGCTTAATATTTACTCTATGCAAATGCCCTTTTGACAAATGTTGCCTAATATATCTAGCTTTCAACCTATGCAATAAAACTTTTTTTTTTTTAAATCTTTCTCACATGCGCAGTGAAATCGTTTTTCATAGACATGCTCAGATTTCATGATATATTAAAGATATTTGCATTCCGATTACCGTATATTGTTTTAAAATTGTTTTTCCTATTTCTCTGAAAGTGGAAATAATTTGCGTTAAAAACTCTATATATTATAAATAAGAAACATGTTGATTTTTTTTCTTTGAGCTTTAAAATAAATACTTATATCTGTTTTATTTAACATGCTATCGTCACACAAGTTCATCCACAAATTGAACTGGGCCTGTTTTAACACATCCTAAAGTTGCAGTTCATTTCGTTCACTTAACGATACAGGGCGATCACAAACATTATTGATTTTTCTCAATTTGTTACTGGCCCCCTAATTATTGTCTTAAACCAATCTTCACTGAAAAACATGAGGAAGACTTAGTTCTTTAAATACTCAATGTTTGAAAACATTTCATCAAAAGATAAATTTTCAAATCGAAAAAATCTGATCGTTTGCAAATCTTGCTGAACTTTTGAGCAGGAGTGTGATTTTTATAGAACATTTGCAGCTACATTGTTTTATTTGCTAAAAGTGAAATTAAAGTTAAAAAATTAATATATGCTTCGACACCCCAGTTATCACATTATCTTTGACTTTTTATACACTTTTATTTTTTGCCATCTATGGATTATCAGGCAAATTCAGTTTTTCTTTATAGTATACTTGCAGTCGATATAACCATGTTTTTAGAAAATTATCTGATGTTTCATTGCACGTAATATTTTTATGGTTAAAATTTATAATGTTTCTCATATGACAGCTGAATAATAAAACTTAGACTGAAAAATTAGTCTGGTTATCATATGAAAAATATAAGAAATTTTAATTTGAAAAAAGAAAAAAAAAGTGTAATAAAATATCATATAAATTTGTCAAAAATATGGTTAAAGTTAACTTCAGAAATACAGTAGAGAGAAAAATGAATTTTCACGAGAATCCGTAGATGGCGCTGCAATGAAAAATGAAAATATATAAAATATCGAAGATGTGTATTAATTGAAACAGTCTTGAAAATATACTTTGTGGTATCGAAACATTTGTTAATATTTTAACTTTTCTATATTTTTAGCAAATAAATCAGTGTTTCTTTATATTGAGTGCTTTATTCATATTTATATTGAAATTTGTAAACTTTAAAGAACTTTTTTTTGTTATTTTATTTATTTATTTATTTTTCTACGATTTTGTGTCATTTTTGTAAATTTTATGACATTTTTCCTTGTTAATTCTACAGAAAAAATTTGCTGTAAGTTTTATTAAAAAAGAATTACTCTATAAAGGGATAATTTCTGACAATTTTTCTCTGATTTCAGAGCAATTGAAGTATTATGAGAGTTTGGTAGCTTATTATTACATATTTTTTCTTTTTTTACACCTTTCCCTTTCTTGTAAAATTTTTATAAATTCATGTCTTACTGGCAGAGAAACTGAACTTTTACAGAGTTTTATTTATTTTATTTTTCTTTTGTTTCTTTTAGAACGCCTCATACACAGCTTAGGAACATGAAATACCAAATCATATGTGGTTTAAAAAAAAAAAAAAAAACAGAATAGAAAAGTATACTTTTTTTTCTTCTTTCCTTTTCATTTAATTTAAAAGTAGAAAAAAGTATCATAAAATGGATTTCAGATTGTTTTCCTATAATTTATTTTTACATAATAATAATTATCTATCTCTCTGAATTAGAAACATTAGGTTCAAAATAAATAGGGTGACCAGTTGTCGTCCTCCTCAAAAATTAGAGGACGTCATTAAAAAACGTTACAACTACACATTTACAGAGTATAATTTATGTTAAAAAATGAGTTTTAAAAGGATTAAAATTACAATACATAATTTACTTGCTCAAATTTTTGAAAACTTAAGAAACGTCATTTTAAAATATGGACTTTTCTCGAAATTCGAGGACATATAGTCACATTAGGCTAAAGGGGGGGGGGGGGGGATACTGATTTGCCAGATTATGACTTTTAATAATTTAAAATATTTTTATGTAAAATGTTTGTTTATAATATGAACATTTGATTAGAAAAGGAACAAACAAACAAAATAAACAAATAAATAATAATATACACTTCATTCAATGATTAAAGGTATTTTCAACATAACACGTAAACACTATTATCCATGCATCTGTTCAAAAACTATTGCTACGATAAAGGCGGGAAATATTATCACCAAGAAAATTAAATTTCATGAAGTGTCCATATTCAATAATAATTTTCTTAATTTTTTTTGGTCTGCATAGCGTGATAAAAAATTTCTGCAACCTTCTACATTCATAAATGCGCATACTCTTGACATTTCAATGAAATAAACCAGATGCATATCAACATTAATTAATTCATTAAAATTTAATAACAATGGTTTGTGATTTGACCATAAATAATTTTACACTGCATTTTAAAAATATGTTGGTAAACATATTTGTGAATGGTGAATAAAGACTTACTCAGAAAACAGCAACAATATAAAATCTTTTGAAAAAAAATGCACTAGATTTTTCAAGACTGTCCCTAATTTGCCTCAAGTAGCAGACACCTAAGTCCTTTGACACCAATCACATTTACAACATACACAGTTTTAAAACTTAAATAAAACACAATACATACAAAAATAAGATAGACAAACTAAATTTACCAAAAAAAAAAAAAAAAAATCAGCACATTTGTATGTGTTTACACATATTATGCATATATAAATTCACAAATTAAACTCGTGAGATGATTATAAAAAAAAAAAAAAAAAAAGCTCTTTTTGTTAATAAATTTTGCGTCAGATTTTTTTTCTAAGATACTCTATTTTCGTTTACCGATGCATATTCTGAAATGAAATTTAGTAATTAAACAATAAAAAATTAAATTTTTAATGGCACACAAAGTATATGAACTAAAATCTTTTACTGATTAAAAGAGCTTTCGAAAAAAATATATAAATCCCCCCCCCCCCCGGTTTATGTCGTCGATTTTAATGTGATAATTTTTTTGCTTGATTAAAAATTTCTTATCGCAGAATTGTTATATTAAACATATTAACCCTCTGTCGGACCTATTTAATTTCACTCTTCTTGTCAGTGTTGCTAAATTTAGGGATTTCTTTTAATCAATATCCACCATGAAAATTTTACTGTAACGGTTCCCCAATCACTTCGAAGGTTATTCGCCCATTATATTTATCAAATATCACTCCTAAAAATCATTGGTGATAGTTGAATAAAAGTAGCCATAAATTTTGTAACACTGCTTAGAACGTTTTAGAGCGTTAAGGACGACAAAAGGTTAAAATAAAGCTGAAAGATCTCTTAAGGAATGGTAGTTTGTGAAGTGACGTAAGATGAAGAGGTATAATAACAGTAGCTAAATCTCTTTTCTCTATAACTATTTTCAAACAAAAGAAATAAAAATTAAAATAAAATAACAGACTAATAATAAAAATGAAAAATAAATATTGTAATTTTATAGCTAATTTCTGTTTTAAAAATACAGTTAAAAAAAACAACAAACATGTATATGCTTATAATAAGTGAAAGGAAAGATGGTAACATTTTGTTTACGGCAAAATAACTTTTCATTAATAGTCATTGCTGGTAAGGTGTATAGAAAACTAAAATGATGATTTTGTTTCCCTTTTGACAGGCATTTTTAAATCTTGAAGTAACAGGGGAAAAACTCTTCATTAATTATATAATATATATATGCAAAATAATTTTTTGAAATTTGAATAGTTGCAGTCTTTGAACATTTATAAATAAAAATGATTTTATAAATGTTATCAAAATATGCAGTCTTGGATTTTAAAACAAATAAATATAGGCAAAATAAAGATAATATTGAATGTATTTGAATGAAAATTTTCAACTTATTTACCATATATGCTGGAAATTAAAAAAGAAAAAAAAATTGAAAATTTATGAGTTATTTTCCAAAAAAAGAAAAGAAAAAAAAAAAAAAAAATCAAAAGCCCCCTTTCCTCTTTCCATTCTTTCTTTCTTTTCTTTTTTTTTCTTTAAGTGTTGATGAAGATTCAACATTTTATTTATACTATTCTTGCAACGAAAAAGCTAGACCAGATGTAAAACTAAGAAGCTAAAACGTAATTATCTAAAATATTAATATGGAACATAATTACAGCAATATCACGTGAAAACTACAATTAAAAATATTTATTTTTTTATACCAACTTATATACATTTATTAAAGAGGTTATATGACATTTATTTACATAATTCGATATGTTATTCATCAACAATTACAACGCGCGGGGTATGACTCCATCTTTTATGTTATTTTTTTCTTTGTTTATTTTCGATGCTTGGGTTGATATTCATCAAGCGCACCTGGAATAAAAGAGAAAAAAAAAATTCATTTAGAAAACAACATTCTCAAAGGAATTGTGTTTTACCTTTGAAAATATTACATACAAAGAAGCAGCATAGGTCTATATATGTTTATATATATATATATATATATATATATATATATATATATATATATGTATACACGAATTATTATGCATAATAGACGAGACTAACTTCATAATTTCATCTATAATTTAATTTTTAATTTCATTTGGCAGAAAAACTGACCAATTTTCATAAAAATCAAAATTTACTGGTAGAACAAAATCTGCTTTTATCATTAGCTTTGGCTCCAGTAATTTCCTTCTATTAATTTTTCTATTATATTTATGAGAAATACCAATTTTAACCCGCTCCACCAGTGGCCAAGAGGTTCTGCTCGCAAATCTGGTAGACGTGAGGTGACTGTTTCGATCCCAGGTCGCGCTCGTCTGTTTAGACGTTCGGAATTTCCACTAGTTTTCTTCAAAACTTGCGTAAATATGATCTAGGACTCCGAGAAAAAAATAAACAAATAAATAAAAACTAGTGGGGGCACTCTCCTCCAACCAAGGAACATAGCACAGTCAATTTGTCTTAACACTACCAACACCACAACTTTTTTTTTTTTTTTTTTTTCCTTTTAACTCAGTAGTTCAAATTACATTTTCTTAAAAGTACATACATTTTTATTAAGTCCCCACCTTCCCATATAGCACATAATGCATATTTCTCATCATCGAATTCAAATGTTGCTGCTGGAATAGCTTTAATACCTGAACACTCAACACACGCTTCTAGCAAACAATTTTTATTGTTAATATGACATAAACATTTCATTAGTGAGATCACTTATTAACCCAATAAATATTGTTATTTATTTTTTCAATTTATTTTAAAAAGATATATACTTCATTTTCCATAAAAACGGTTAAAGGTTTTTGTTCAAAAAATTTTTAATACCCAGAAAGACACATCTGCGTGTCACGAATAACAAGAAACTGTCTCTTCCCCTTCCTTCAAACGCACATCAAAATATTTATTCAGGCACATTGATATCTTAGTTTGTTTAAAAGACTATTCTGAACCACTGATTTATATATACAGTCGGTAACAAAAGTCTCCGAACACTAGCAAAATTTCCTATGTAAAAAAAGTACACTTAATACAGTTTTGTTAAATAAATCCTCGTCGAATCCTGTTTTTAGACTGACTAAGAACAGGATTCGACAAGGATTTATTTAACAAAATAGTATTAAATGTACTTTTTTTATATAGGAATTTTCGCTAATGTTCGGAGACTTTTTTTACCGACTGTACATACAAAAAGAAATCGTTATAAATTTTGCACAATATATTAGAAAAATACTTACGTAAATAAAAAGACCTTTTAGGGAAAAGAAGTTCAGAGATATTTATTACTTTTAAAATTCCGTTTAATTATGGTTAGTTAGGGGTAATAATATAGTTTTAATTAAATTAACCCTTTAAAAAAACTGCTTGGACTAAATAAACATATAAAGGAATGGTTAAACATTTTATTTTCAGTAATAATAATAATATTTCATTTATACAATTGTTTTAAATACTTTCATTAATTATTATTAATATTTAATGCTTAATATTTGTAAACTATAAATAACTATTTATCATTATTCTATATTTTGTCAAAGTTAATTTACTCATGTATTCAGAAAAATCCGAAAAACTTTTAAGCAAATTTAGAATATGCAGTTATAATTTATTTATTAAGTATATATAGGGTTTCACAGTGGGGATAATTTTAAAATTGGCAAATTAAAATATTAGTTCTAAAGGTTGCATGTATTTCATGATTAAACTAAAATTTGCTGTGAAGTTATAATTTTTTTCAAATTGCCAGCTCTGTTTAGTTCCAAAATTGTCTATTATTATTACTTAAAAAAAAAAAAAAAAAAAAAAATCCTCCCCTCCCCCCCACCCTTTTTTTTTTTTTTTTTTTTTTTTTTGTTCATAAGGCAAATAGATTTTTCAAAACTGAACTAAATTGAAATTCAGCTTAACAGCTTTTTTTTTTTTTTTTTTTTTTTTAATTAGAGTTTTTATAATTTTCTGAAGATGCTCAATTTTAAGCTAAATATTTCACTTACTTATTAATGATATTTTTATTACGTATTTAACTTTTTTTTTTAATAATCTACGACCAGACATATCCTTAATGAGGTGGGATGGGATCATCATTTAGAAACGCTGTTCCATATAAAACAATCAAATAAACAACAACAACAATAAAATACTTTCAGAAATTCCCATTCTTTTTATTTTGAAACATTTTACAGTTTCAGTTTCAAACATTATTAAAAAAAAAAAAAAAAATGCAGAAAAAAATGAGTTGTATATAACGAGAACTTTAGGATTTGTAAAGATATAAGGATATGGACAAATGCAAAGCATATTGATTCTTATAGTGTTATCCATTAACCAGGGAGTGCAACCACTTAAAAATAACAATAATAATAATAATAAGTAGGGACTTTTAAAATTTTAATTGAAATTTAGGAATTTTCGCAAACATACTTGTACGAATTTTAGCAATACTTTCATCATATTTGACATAAGCGAAAATAAATGAAAATCCCAAACCATTTTAACACAAAGTTTGGAAAGGATGTTAAATGGTATTTCTTTACTTTGTAATTCATTAACAATCATATTAAAATCTTGTGCAATGAATTTAATATTTTCATTTTGTGCAAAATGTTTCACATACAAGGAAAACAAATGCGGAAAAATATTTTTATATTATAAAAAGTATGAAAAATTTTGAGAAAATTCAATCATTAATTCATTATTTTTTCATGCAATGAGCCAATTCATATTAATTTTTTTGAGATATATGTATATTAATGTAAAATTTTCGAGAAATAAATAGAAATGTAACTAGCGCTTGAAGTCACAGTAAGAAAATCGTAATTTAAATGTAGTTTCTATGAGAGTAGTAAATAAAATATTATTGTTTTAGTCTGAAAAAAAAAAAAAAAAAAAACATGAAATTAAACACTTATTAGTAAAAATTGGAAAAAAAAAGATAAATAATGCCAGGAAGAAATTCAAGTATGAAAATTAAGCCTATAAAAATCGGCATTTTTGAAACGAAAGACCTCACAAAAATAAGCAAATTTAAAACAAAATCTACACGAAAATCGATGAACTTAAAACGGCCTTTCTCAAAAACAGGACGAGTTTAACATTGCTTGAAAAAGAAATTCATGGAAAAATGCAAAAAATTCTAGCAGTCTCTTTTAAAATTCACGTTTGTATTATATATACTAATTCCATAAGTTTGAAACCAGTAATAAAAACAGTATTTAAAATAGAACAAGAAATCTATAAACTTTTACAAATAATACAATAGGTAAAACAATCAGATTAAGTAAAAATTATATTGCATTTTATCTCAACAAATAATTCAAAAATTTACATTTCATGATAAGAATTTCTATCGTACTTATTAATTATGCAATAGGTTATATAAAAGAATGGAAGATTTATGTCTGTATCTTTGTGAATCAAGTATATAAGTCTCATACATTTATAAAAATAAAAGAAGACAAAACAATTAAAATTGCACTTACCAGAAATCAAAGGGCAGGAATTAAAATTCACCTGCTTGAAATTTCAGCTTCATTTTGTCGGAATCTCTGGATAATAAAATAATGGCGGACGCAGCCGTAGAACAACCAGATAACATAAACAACAGCAGACGATTTGACAAATTACAGTAAAAAATCTAAAATGCTGTTTTTCCTCCACTTGCGAAAAATTTACAGCAGATTATGCAGTTTTTTTCCCGTTTTTTTTTACAGTGTAGGGTAACGGAAGTAAAAATGACAATTTAATAAAAATACTTTTTCCTTGCAAAAACTTAGTTATTTTAAAAAAGGTTTTTTTGGTCGATTGTGCCCGGCGAAAGTTAAAAGATGAACAACAGTAACAAAAGAGAAAAAATCAGACTACAGTTAATTAAAAAAAATTAAAAAAAAAAAAAAAAAAAAAAAAAAAAAAACAAGCTTCATGTGTATTTAAAAAGAGGTATGTTCATTGTTTACAGATGTTTTCACGAGTTCACAAACGTAACAGTGATTTTATCTATATATATAAAAATGAATGTTTGTCTGTATGTGCTTTATAAAATCGTAAACTGCTTGACCGATTTCGATCATTCTTTTTTTGTTTTTTTCCTTATAGGTCAGGGATGGTTTAGGAAAAAAAAAAAAATTGAAAAAAATCTTTAAAATTAATTAAAATATGAAAATAATAAACTTATTGACTTATATTGACTTAATATAAGCCATTTAAATTTTTAATTGTTGCCAAAAAAAGTTTACGAGATGTATTTATTTATTGTTTTCAGCATAAAATGAAATATGCTTTCACGCGAAAAGTAAGAAATTACTAAATGTTAAATTGGTCGATGAGAAAATGACACTTTATAATTTTAAAATGAAATAGTAATATTACAAATCTAACATATTTCTTCTGAATTTTATATCACAGCATTTTTTTATATACCTCAACTTCATTTTTTTTTTTTTTTTTTTTAGTATGGCGGATGAAACACGCTTGGCATAAACGTTAATTCAGCAATATATTAAAGGTATTTTCTTATTGATAATTCTTGACAATTTTTTATAATTTTGATGCTGAAGTAGATCGGACATTTTTCGCCAAGGAAAAGATAGAAAGAAATACGCAAGCTAAGTGATGACGTCACTGGCCGTTCGCGGATGCAAGAAAAATATTTCCTATGTTAAACGCCCATTGGATTTTTTGTAAAAAATTATTAAAAATCGAGGAAAAATATTTCCCGATTTTAATCCCCGTATTTAGGTATAGATATGTATTAGTTATCATGTCCATGCATTAGATTAAGTTATTTTTGTTGTAAAATTGACAAAATTTGAATTTTTAATTTCAAAACTCTAGAAAAAAAAATGCCAAACTTCCATATTCAATTGAAAACACAAACATTTCATTTCAAAGGATGATAGTTACACAATATCCAACTAATATACTGATTAAAAGGGAAATGATAAATATTCTATCATAATTTGAAGTCAAATTTGTTTTCAAATGTCTAAATAAATTATCTAATATAAGATACTAATATGCTGTAGCGGAATAGATTTGATATCGGTCATCCTTGGTAGAAAAATAAAATATCGCCAAATTATTTGGCGAACATAATTTAATTCAAAAATCATGGTTATTTTAACAACTTATTTTAAGACAGTAATGAATAATATGAAACAATATTTCGTACAATGCATATTACGAAAATATACATCTGGCATGTATATTTTCGTATTACGTTTTTGATCACCAAATACAATAAGCGCCAAGAACGACAGAGTTTTGAAATTTAAAATTAAAATTTTGTGAATTTGGCAGCAAAATAACTCAATCTAACACATGCACATGATAACTAATACATATATGTACCCAAATATAGGGATTAAAATCGAGAAATAATTTTCTTCGATTTTTAATCATTTTTTACAAAAAATCCAATGGGCGATTAACATAGGAAATCATTTTCTTGCATCCACGGACGGTCAGTGACGTCACACTTCGCTTGCGTATAGGAACAATAATCGCATAAATTATATTTTGGTCTAAAACGGCAACAAAAATTTAAAAGTCGCCAAGGACATTAAGGCTGTACCATGATCAAGTTTACATATTAATTAATTTATTTTTCTATATACCAACTACTATTAACTAAGCATGAAGTATATATAACCACAAAATAATAATAATTGTCTCATGCGATAGAAGTAGCCGATCATAGCATATTGTAATATTATATTTGGCTTGAAATTGCTGTCATTCTATGGTTGATCGATTAAATCAAATAAATATAGAGAATAACTTGAAAGCAAATATTATGTACATCACGTATAATGTTGCTCATATATAACTAGGATTCAAATATAAAGGGCTACTTCAAAATTTTCGATACTGTCCGTATCGAAATTGTCATATATGATAAGCACCTAAATGGAAGCCCACGGGTAAGTCATTGTCGTAGGCAATAGAGACAGGTATCGCAGAATGCGAGGACGAACAAGGCGCTGCCGAAGGTAGCGGGAACCAAAGCGAACTTTTGAGCGATTTCAGTATTATTATTTTCTCTTTTTTTCATAAAACTATATAGAAAAGAGTTTCCTTTAAATATAGTGACCAGCGAAGCGGGCAAAGCCTGCTAGTCAAGAATAAAAATAAAAACCGATGCGGTTATAAAAAAAAAAATGTGGGAACTTTCTCCCCTCAACCTACTAATATGCAACTGAAGAGTTAAAAAAGGGGGGAACTATATCCGGGTTAATCTTTGTAAATTATATTATTGCTCGATTTCAAAAAGGGGGGGGGGGATTGGGAGAAAAGAGGGGAAGAAAAGAGGAATTGCAGCAAGTAATTTTGCAAAACATATACTGTTCATTAAAGAAAAAGTTTTTAAAACGATTCTAAATTACTTTTAATGTATTATTGGAATTTCTGCATATGAAATATAAATAGCCATATATTATTAAAGGTGTCAGATTTTCATTACTTAGAAATGCTTTTCGCACTCTTTTAGTAATACTTACGCTATTTTACTTTCCGAACATACATATTTGAGGAAAGTATTGTAATCCCTGTTTGTGAAATGGATTTTGTAACTTGCATAACTCCAAAACAAATGGTCGTAGAATTTTGTAAATTTATATTTGCGACTGTCGTGATGTCTAGTTGTACAGGTACACTTTTAACTCCGTAACACGAGCTCTTCTTTTAGAAATATCAAAGATTTTATGCGATTTTTCGTGATGTACGCATACATAAGTGTGTGTGAACACGATAGCGTCTAAACGCTTTATACGAATGAGCTGAAAGTTGATATGTATATTATAGGTCACTGTAGCACGAATTGTGCAGATTTTGGCGAGTCTAGCACATACAGATTTTTACTGTGTCACAAAGGAAAATTCGGTATCATTATGGTCTGGCTTTAGTTATTTAAAGGGCAATAGCGTCTAAACGCATTATTCACGAACTGTAAATTTATATACAAGTTTAAAGTCACTGTCGCACAAAATATAGATTTTGGGGAACCTAAAACTTATTATGTTTTACAGGGACACAATAAATTTTTTTTTATCATTATGATTTAAGGGCTCAAGTTACTTGAAGTACAATAGCGTAAATACACCTCATTCGATTGAGCTATTTCAGACTTTTCTTACTTTTATTTAAGTACAATCGTTAATTATTTATTAACAGGAAAGTCGAGTCGAATTACTTTATTTTATTTTTTATTAAGTAAGAAATATACTGCAATGCCCTTAGTACATAGAAAGTTCGAGGTGCTTTTTTTTTTTTTTTTTTTTTTTTTTAATAAAATACTACCCCTTTACCCTTTTGATGGATACACACTGCGAGTATTCTTTTATTTCAACTTTTTATTATAAGAAAGTTACAAGAGTGAGTTTTACAAATATGGCCAGCATCTTGTTAAAAGTGTTCTTTCACGAAACTGTTCGGGAAAATCTATACTGATAAGTATAAAGGATTCAAGTCCAAAAATGTCGATTTTGAGTTAAGTACATGGTCAGACTCAGAAAAAAATTCTCTATCGATTGGTATAAAGGATTTAAATCCATGTCATTTAGTCTTTGAGAAAATCCATTGGTAAAAAAAGATTCAAGTCAGAAATTTAGCATTAATCTTCGGTATAAAATATTTAATTCAATTTTTCCCTTTATTAAATGAAGATTGACAATCACTGAATGGTAAAAAGCGTATAAACCAACATAATCCCTTTTTCCTAATCGATTCTGCTCATTAGTTTTTAGTTAGTTTAAATTTATTTTTCGTCTCCTGAAAAATCAAGAATATGGACTTAATTCCTTTATACTTATCAGTGCAGAAATATCCCTAGGAAAAAAAAAAATAGTTGGACAAAATTACAAATGTTACATTAATTTGATGTTTTTCAGATGCCACCACGTCTGTAGGAGAAACTCCAAGAAATTTTTTTTAATACGACAGTTAATTTTTTTTCCCCTGTCGTATAGGTTATAGGTTGTACAGATATTTCTAATTAAAGTTTCTCTGACGTACAGTCAGCAGCAAAATTAGTGAAGCGCATATCCACATTTTTCATATGTATATATTTTTTAGTTTGATCACTAATTTTTAGCATCAACTTACTTTTTTTTTATAAACAGCACAAGACTAAGATCATGACTCGACAAATATTTACTTAACAAAACAGTGTTAGGTGCTCTTTTTACTTTCTCTTACCCATAGGGTTGAGAAAGTATTGTTTTAGGGTCAAATTTTCGAACGTAAGTTTTTGTTATATTTACATGTTCTGAGGTCCCCTGAATACGAAAATCATGTTTTTAGCGAATGGTCTGTGTGTCTGTCTGTTATCAGCATATCTCAAGAACTAATAACAGCAGAAATTCCAAACTCGGTATTCTAAATGCGTATCATATAGGGATGCTACAGTAAGCTTTTCGTTGAGATGAAGCAAATGGTTCATATACAGGGACACTCAAAAGAATTCAAATACATTACGTCTATGGGGAAAATTGCAGGTAAGTAGAGTTTAACATCTATAGACTGCACTAAACCAAATGAAACGATATATATTTTTTGTAATAGATAGTCAACTGGGAAAATTTATTATTAAATATATTATTAATTTAATTATTTAAATAAGAATTATTGCTAAAGCTTAAATAATTTTGCTACCACTGTAGATTGCTCAAAATTTATTATTTCTTTAAAATGACAGACCCACTATTTTTAATATTTACTTCGTAACGTAGGTAATTTTTAATGCAAATTTTAGAACATAGTATATGTCTGAACCTTATAAACAATTCTTTTAAATTATCACTGTGATGCAATCTCCGAACATTCATGCAGCATAATTTATCGCTTCTTTAAGATCGATTAGAGTTTGCATTGTTAAAGAACATGTCATCTTACAACTTTCCGTGACTAGCAGATTTGCTAAGCATGAATTATTTTAAGTGATAATTTGTTGATAGACATGACGGAAGCACAGATTGAAAAATTAGATTACAACTGTAGTTTACTTTCTCGGAATTATTCATGTTGAATTCTTTAAAATAATTTTCTTAAAATTATGGTGTTTAAAAAATAATAATAATAATAATAATTCAAATTATTGATTTTAAAAAACATTGAACTCATTTTGAATTAAAAAATTTATTGATGATAATTCAGCGTAAATTTATTTAGTTAAAAGAAATTTGCATTCACCAAGTTTTTATTTCTACGAAGAAAGCATGTGTTAGATCATTCGTCAATATACGTTCTAAGCTCAAACATTTGAAGAAATAAAAGAAAAACTGATGCAATGATCTTCACATTTTTCTATAATCCAATAACGAGGGAGTGGTGTATATATCCTCTTTCTCCCTTCCCCCTTAATTTGGCTCTAATTCTTATTATTAACCCTTTGTATCCCACCGGGACTTTAAAGTCCCATAAAACAAAGCGGGATTTTTAAGACCCGTCGGAACTTTTAAGCAACAATATTAAATAAATAAAATCGTAACAATTTTCTAAATTTAATATGAGATATTTCTCATGCATAAGGAAATATAATAAAAAAGTTTCAAACTATTTTTTCAAAAATAAGGTAATTTGGGATATAAAGGGTGGGGTTAATCTCTATGCATAAAATCGTTTGTCCTGGGTGAGTAAGTAAAAATCATCATCGCTCAGTCCAAACAGGTAAGGGGACAAGACGTGATTTTACACAATTCTTTATATCTTAAACAAAAAACAGATATACGTGAGATTTTTTGTTTTACATAATAGCTAACAGAAATACCTAAAATTCAATTTCTGTAATTTTAGAAATTCGATCATCAAGGGGAGTGGGGGAGAAAAACTTTATTTCAGATACACAATACGTGATTTCAAATAACCCTTTATATCTCAAAAAAAAAAAAAAAAAAAAAAAAAAAAGATATTTATACAATCTGTACTTTAAAATATAAGAAACACAAATACCAAAAAACAATTTTCGGAATTTTAGATATTCATTTCATTACCCTTCATCTATACATATTAAAGAGTACATCCACCACTCAGTCAACACTGCTGTGGCGAATCTGAGTGGGACTAGGTCACAAATTTTGGCGGGAAGCTTGGTTTTAGAACCCTAACGCACACAAAGACGGGGTTTTGAAAAATTCCCCCTTTACCCCTGGGGTGGGATGATGGTAAAAATTCGTTTGAGAGCATAACTTGGCTTCATATTGCTTTATGGAGAAGAAATTGCGCATGAAGAGACTAGACTAAAATACAAATAAATAAAAAAGTGTCGATTTTTGAATTTTAAGGGAGGAGGGGGGAATTTTTTTTTTGTGTGTATGGGGGGGGGGGATTTGCAAAATCTGGATTTTAAAGTAGAACTCTTCCAAAAATGGCACATAGAAGTTGAAACTGGCTATGAGTCTTCTGAAGTATGAGTCTTCTTGAAGTCGCGTCTTTATGAGTCTTCTGGCTATGAGTCTTTTTATTTTTATTTATTTATTTATTTATTTTTTTGGGGGGGGGGGAGTCCCCCTTTTTACGTTAAATTTGTCCTGAAGAATTTATGGGAACTTTATTCATGAAGTTTGGTGTGTAGGTTGATTATTTGCATGAAACATCGACTGTGACGGGATTTTGCGAAATTCCCCTTTCCCTCCTATGGGTGTGGATGGCGAAAAACAGTTTTCCAAGCGTAGCTCTGCCCGAAATTATCTCAGAACGACAATTTTTTGATATTTGTGTGTGCTATATATACCCAACCCGCATTATAAAGGGATTTTGTATAGTGTACTTCCTTCCCCCCTCCTCCCTTGGGGTTGGGTAGTAAAGAGCAAGTTTCTAACTGGAATTCTATTTTAACTTATCTCAGGAAGGTGATTTGATTTTTCGGTGTATTCATTGGTTATATGTGTGCCTAAAACACTTTATAAATGGATTTCGTGCAATTTCCGCATTCCCCCTTTAAGGGGTGGACGGACAACACATTTCCATGCGTAACTCCCTTTAACCCTCCGTTAGGCGCGCGGTCTACACTCGTAGACCAAATTTATTTAAGGTTTAAAATACAACCAAAAAATAATCTTGATTAAAAACTGATTCATTTTTTTCTTTTAAGTATTTTAAAAAGGTAATAAAATAATTTAAATAAACTTCATAAAACAGCTACTGAGAAGGAAGTGCGTGAACGTGCCATCTACTAGAAATTACGTTGCTTAAAACATACCTGGTCTACGATGGTAGACCGCGCGCCTAAAGAAGGGTTAAAATTATCACAGGAAAGCAGTTTTTTTTTTTTTTTGTTATGTGGGTGTGCTATGCCTACTCAGCAAGCACTATAAATTAAGTTTACGAAATATCACCCTTTTCCCTCTGGGGAAGGGGCAAAAAACACATTTCC
Source organism: Salticus scenicus (assembly GCA_963930645.1). Lineage (NCBI taxonomy): Eukaryota > Metazoa > Arthropoda > Arachnida > Araneae > Salticidae > Salticus > Salticus scenicus. The sequence continues at coordinate 182,690,193 of OZ005659.1, forward strand.
AATAGTAACTCTGCTCTAAATTATTTCAGGAATGTGAGTTTTTAAAATGTGGATTGATTATGTGTGCCCAACACAGAGAAAGCCAGGAAAACCTAGAAACGTCTAAGCCTATGAGCGTGACCTAGGTTCGGACCCCACACCTTCCACATACCAACTTTGACACCAGAACCTTTCAGCCATTAGTAAAGCTACAAAATATGAGAAAAAATACTAAAATTATTAAATTCTCTATGATGCACACAATACATGAAAGCACGAATTAACATTTTAATTTGAAAAAAAAAAAAAAAAAAAAAAAAGTGAAAGCTATAGAATGAACAATAAACATACAAAAAATTATACACTGAAGTTTTTTCTCCTACTCTGCTTTAATAAAAATATCAAGATGGCCATTAATAAATAATAGGTTGGACTGTCAATAAGTAATGCGATTAATCAAAGGACAGAAGCACGAACACAATTTACAGCTTTCTAATCCTAAAATTACCGTCAAAAAACAATGCACTTCCGGATCTAATCGCATAATGAACACGCATAAAAAAAATCAGCTTTAAAAATCAAAAAGGTCAAGATGTCATTATCAAAAATTCAATCTGTATTTTGTCGTAATGTGTTGAATGAAAATAGATCTATTAGCGATGTACATCAAACGGTAAACTGATTAAATTTATATCGCATCAAAATTTATGAGATGAAAGTGATTAAATTATTGTGTATATATATGAAAAGATGGATATCTAGATAGTTAACCTTTTGTTAAAAGTGACTTCCTAGATTTTACTGTGGTGTATTGTATTTATTTAAACTGTGGTGCATTGTATTTATTTTTCTCATTTAAAGTCAAAGGGTATCTTTTGAGTTTAAATGCGAACTTTGTCCATAAAAGTTAAATTTTTCTTTCGTAAGTTCAATTTAATAGGTTACAGAATTTCCTGTTTTCTATGGCTGATAACATCCTGTTCCTGAACTCATATAAGGTTGTTGGTTGGTTGTAGGATTTAAGGTCGATTGACTACGCTAGGGATCTAGGCCTATAAGTGAAGTGGCCTCCGTGGGGGACTTTCTAAGGGGGCCTAGCCTGTATTTACGCGAGTTTCGGGGAAAACGGGAAAATTCTGAACGGCTAGATCGATGAGCGCGATCTAGAATATCACCCGGCACTTCCCATCTACCACCTTTGAGCGCAGAACCGCTCGGCCGCTGGTGGGCTAAAATATATATATAAGGATTACGATGCTTTTCAAGTAAATGCGAAAGTTAATGCTTTTAATTCCATATTCTATTGGAAATATGCTCACACATGATTATAAAAAATATATACTAATTTTTTTTAGTGAAGTCTGAAGGTCTTGAAATGTACCCATCAGAAATTAGCCATGTTGATCTTAATGTATTTGGATTCTTGTGTCCTGATATATAGGTCATTTGTCCGATTTCTTAACTGTTTCAGGAAATATCCTCATGTGATGCACATTTAAAATAGCGTATTCGGGCTTTTGCTGATATTTGTTTTTTGAGTTATACTGATAAAAGATAAATAATAATAATAACTGATTCAGAGGATTTTAAAACATAATTCTAACAGTGAATCGGTTTTGAAAATTTGATTCTAAAACAATATTTTCTCTCCCGCATATGGGCAAGATAAAATATCATCACCCATATACCCCTTACCCTTCACTTAGATACAAAAATAGACAAAATAACCAATTTCCTATCAGCTGAAATCAGCAGCTTCATTGGTTTTTTACGACCTTATGCAATACTTCTCCCCTCGCCTTTTAACGCGAAACATCTTACATTTCCGTCATTATTGAAACTTCCAAAATCGGCAGATGTCTAGCTCTGAATCGCGGCAGAAATCCAGCTGATCTCAAATGTAAGATGAAAAGGATTAAAATGGTAGGATGAATGCGATTTTTACTCTGTAACAGTGATTTTTGTTTTACAGTTTAGAGGCAACCACATACCCTGAAATCAAATACTTGATTCATGCAAAGAAAGAAATCAGGAACACTTGTACAATATAGTCAACAAATTCATATATTATTTATTTACTTTTTAAAACAATCTTGATCAGGGTTTTTAATTTCTAACAAAATAAGCGTGGGAACGCTGATGCTTCCCAGAACTTATGTTCATATGTGCTGAGTTTCATTTTAGGAGATTATCGACGAATTTAGAAAAATTTTTGAAATTGTACATCAAATCTTAGAAAATTTAGAAAAAAATTATTCAGTAGTCTCATTTTTATTTATTCATGTTAACTTCCTGTTCATTTTTTAAATTTGTTGTTAAACTGATTATTTTCTTTTTTAGAAACAACTTTTGATATTTTATTTTAATACAGTCGAACCTCGTTAACGGGAATCTCAAGAGGAATAAAAAAATTTGTTCATGTAATCAGTAGTTCATGCTATCAGTAACTAATCTTCATATAACTAAACTAACCTTCATTTTGACGGGGATTGTGGAAACAGTTCAGGTTAAAATAAATTCACGTTAACAGTGTTCACGTTAACGAGGTTCGACTGTATATGTAACTTGAAATTATAGTTGCATTTTACTGTTCAGTGAAAGATAAAACACAAACTTTTTATTTCGGTTAATTCTCACAATTACTGGTCCCTATTTATGCATACAATGAGAGAGAAAAACCACTAGTTGATAGTTGGTAAAAATAGATAAAAGAAAAAAAAAAAGATTGTCAAGTTAGATCATACTTTAAAAAAAAAAAAAAAAAAAAAATAAGAAAAGAATAATAACGATTGTAAAGGAGAAAAAACAGGAAATCGGGGACGTTGGAATTTTAGAACTGACGCACAGATGAATTCCAGTACGTAATATAGTAATGTGTTTCGTCTAACATGTAAAAATTCACTAAAATGAAAGAAGTAAGGGACTGAGTTCCCATACAAATTAACCCTTTGGGTGCTATGGACGCACATATGCGTCCAGCGAAAGTCATTAATATGGACTATGGACGCAAATACGCGCTTAGCAGATGTTATCAGTATTGACTATTGACGCAAATACGCGTCCGGCAAAAATTATCAGTGTACTATGCAACACTCGCATAAAGTATTCAGTCCCTGGCCGCGAGTATTCAACACTCAAAGGGTCAGCACTGATCATGATTATCTACATAAGGAAAATCGAGTAAAAAATTTTTTTTTTCTATATATTGATTTTAGTTATATTATACTGGCAACAAAACGAATTTAAAGTCTCCTGTGGCATGAACTTTGAAAAACTTATTTAAGCCAAGATATTTCCTTGCCAAAGTTGCTAAACTAAATTTAATATTTTTGAAATTATATTGTTGAAAATAGTTAGCTTTGATATTTATACTAAAATGCACAAAATAAAATGTAACGATGTAATGCAGTGTTTAAACTTTATTATTATTATTATTTTAATGAAATTTACGAAAGCCAATTAGGCATTTCAAATCAATTCGCTAAGGTCCACAACACTTTTTCTGGTGTGCAATGTATAATTTGTGCTTTTCATGGACAATTTTTTTCTTTCTCTCCCTTCCCCAATATATTTCTCAGTATATTTTTAAAATTGAAATTCACTTAGCTTAATTAACGTTTCTTTCAATTTGGACGGTTTATTACACACACACACACACATATATATATAAGATTTGCAAGAAAAGGATTAATAGAAAAATGTATGAATCTTGTTTTATTTATTTAGTGTCAACAGACAAATTACGTCGTCAAATAAAAACATTGAAACTTTTTTTTTTTTTTTTTTTTTTAACAACGTCTGTATATACTTTAACCGTATTGCCACAAAATTAATCATTTGGTATAACAACCGCTTCAAAAATGGTGACGCATGAAGGAATTTACTTATTAATAAGTGAGTACCTCACATGTCACAGGTCAAGTATTATGGCATGTAAATAATTATATTTATTAAAAATACTAACTTATGATTGCATGTAAATTGTAAAAATAAGTTTCATTTCCAAAACTCTGCCACAGAATAGAAAATTAGTACGCATAAGTAATAGATTTTAACTTATTTTTCTTCAAAACAAACATTAAATTTGAAATCCAAATATTTTTAATAATACATAATATTCAATGCCATTTAACATTATTGCAGAGTAAAATATGTCGCACTTGTGAAGAATATGCATACTATCAAAAGATTTAATATATATTTATTGATTTAAACATTTTCAAGTGCTTATTCCAGTTAAACTATTTTACGAAATTTCGTAAAAAATGACCAATAAATATTAAAATAAAAATCTAAAAGTGTTATTGAAAAAATTATATTTAAAATGTAAACAAAAGTTATTTTATCAATCTTTTTTAGCAGGAAGCCGTATCATGTTGATTTGCATTTTATCGGTTCAGATAAAAATGTAAGCGGAGAATTTAGAGAATAAAAATAATTAAGCAAATCGTAGCTTGCTTTTAAAAGTAGAAACTTTTACGTAACCCCCTTCAACACTCCCCCCTCCCTCTTCAAGGTATAAATGTCACTTTATTCATTATAATAAATGGGAAAATTATGTGTATAATATCGCTTAAAGAATGGTACAATTATTTACAGTGAATATGGCAAATTTGGATTTTTAATAATGAAAAATTGTAATTTTTAAGAACTACCATTTTTATATTGTTATATGTGATCTAATTAACTATCCAGAACAACAAAATTTTAGTTAAGTTTGCGGTTCACAGTCAAAAGAAGGCAAAAAATTTCCACAATGAAGAAGCTCTTTATATATTTATACTGATGCATATATTTTTGTATTATTGCACACATTAAAATGTTATACTCAGTTTTTTACGTATTTTTAATGATGGTGGTGCGGCATACAGATTAAGACGGATGAGCTACGCAATAAATCTAGACCCGGTAAAATGCTATTCGTAGTCTTTCTGAAGAATGCTCGCATGTACTCAGGCAAATTTCTGAGAAACTAACATATCTGAACGGATAGGCCAGATGAAGAGCGTATCTGGATTCAAACCCGGCACCTCTCGCTTATAAGCTTGAAGAGCAGACCATTTCGGCCGCTGGTGGGGTCATTACTTTTACTTTTACAGGGGTCTGTACAGACTTTTCACACACGGTCCTGTTTTTGTGAAATTGTGAAAATTTCTTCACGTAATTTTGTGAATCTAAATTTAGTGTGAAAATAAAGTTTTTCCAAACTTTTTTGGCTGGGTCCTCTATTTGTGAAATTGTGAAAAATGTAATTTTGCAAAATAAAATTACAATTAAGGTTTCATTTTAGAGAATGAGAGTTCAGTTTTACAGAACTAAACTCACATATACTCATAGAAGACCTTTATAAATTAGACATTGAATATCAGCTTTTTGGGAGAAATACAACAAAACACGTACGACTATTCAGGCAGTCTGTTCATTCCAGATAAGATTAGTTCTGGAAATGAAAGAGATTTATCAAAGGACTGTTTTTATGGGGGAAAATTTTGTGAAGGGTCTTTTTTAGGATAAAAAAAATTGTGAAGGGTCCTGTTTTGGGATAAATAATTTTGTGAAGGGTCCTGTTTTAGGATAAATAATTTTGTGAAGAGTCCTTTTTTAAGATATAGAATTTTGTGAATTGGCCTTTTTTAAGATTTAGAATTTTGTGAAGGGCCCTTTTTTAAGATATAGAATTTTGTGAAGGGTCCTATAAAGGACCCAGGTTCGCCTCTGGACAGATCCCTGTTTTATCACTTATAATATTTTCCAATGAAAGTAATAAATAGGAACTGCTATTCTAAAAAATATCAATTTACAATACGCATAATGCATGATAAGAATGCATAGAAAATTTATAACTTGTAAAATAATGAAAAAAGGATTGTATATATAAACACATTTCTAAACATAAATATAACAGTTTGTACATATAAACTCATTTGTATACAAAATATAATAATTTGTAAAATGCGATTAATTTGAGAGATAATTTGATCAATTTCACAATTACTAATCAATTTACGTTTTAAGTAACAAATATTATTCTCTCTGAATATATTTCCATTCCAAACAATCTTTGTAGGTCGTAATCATAAACCAGGGACTGGCGGAGTCTTGCCTCTCTTTACAAGGGTATTTTATTCGCTTTTAAACATTACTATCAATCAAACACAATTCGTTGCTTTTTTTTGTGTGTTTTTCTTCTTTAAGATTAAAAAAAAAAAAAGTTCGCATCATTATGCACCACTAAATGAAAAGTGTTCGTTACCCAAATTACAGAAAATGCGTTTCTGAAGTTTTCTTTATTTATTTTTATTTCCTCTTTAAATTTTAATATACTTTTCAGCATAGCCTTGCACACTCGCACATTTTGAGCATTAATATTACTCATTCTTTTAAAAGATCCAAAATAAATGTACTTAATCCATTACCAGTCATATCGTTAATTTCATTGAAACCTAAAAAGTGCATTATGCTCTTAAACCTTTGAGTTTTTCATTAGAAATTACACATCTTAAGTTATAATCCTTTCCGTTACTGATGGCTAGCATCAGTTGTGCAATCTTAAACTAGGAAATATTTGGCTTCCGGCAACTTACGTAATTCTATTTTGTTATCTTGTTTTATCTATCTATCTATCTATCTATATATATATGATAGATATAATAAAATTTAGCTTTAAAATTTTAGCATTTAATAGATACATGTTAATAGCAACACAACAAAAATAAAACTGATTGTAACACAGTACAAAAACTAGCACAGAAATGTTGCGATTCATATTTAGATCCAATAAAAGACAAAAACAATTTAAATTACTTGCGCCCATATGAGTAGAAAGGACCATTAAACATATTGACGGAAAAAATTGATGAAGGATATCATTAAATGTATTAAAAGTGATTCAGGAATTAAGACTAATAATTGGAATAAAAAAATGATTAAAAATAGAATTATTATCTCATCAGGGAGCATGCACTTCTTTAAAGCAGAGAAAGCTGCAAGATTTCGTAAAACAATATAGCTAACATTAACAAACATTGTTCTTGCTCCAATCGAGCAGAGAAACCATTTTGAATGAGAAATGAAATAAAATATTAAATCAAACCATCAAGTAAGCCAGAGGGAAAAAGGGAAAAAACAGAGTAACCACATTTAAAGCTATCACACAACACAGAAAATAGGTTGTTGCCAACATAACAATGAAATTAAAAGTAAATTCCTTGCAAACTTCGATTAATCAATAAAGAATTAACAACTGAGCATTTTCATTAACGATAAAATCCACTGTGTAATTCGTATATTAAATAGTCAAATTTTAATATGTCTTAAATCAACTATCTTAAAAACTTTCATGGAAAGGAAATTGATGACAGCTAACATTAATACATCAGTGAGCTAGCGCCATCTATCGTGAAGCTACATAAACATTAAAAGTCAGTTAAATTATTTTAGGATTAAACAATATATTAATATTTTGTTGATATAAATACTGAATGTGCTCTCGGGCCAAATCTGACAAACATCTGTACCTATTGTAATGAACTCACGTTATTGTGATGAAGGATCAAAATCATGATGGCATGTCTCAGGACCACCATTAGAGGGGCGTCTCAGACCGTCGTGAATTGCCCATAATGTAACACTATTGCGACGTAAAACCCACTCAACATGAACCCATTATTGTTATCAAATAACTTTGAATGTTAACCGCTTTAAAACAAATTTTATTTTGCTACGCATTGAATGCATAGTGTTTTTAGCATTTATTTATTTATATATATATCAGTTTTTCCTTGATATTTAATTGAAAGCTTTGTTAATTTTGAATTTTTGCACAAATTTATTTATAGTACTTTTCAGAATACATACACTTATATATATCTTGTCATGGAACCAATTATCCCTTTTTCTCTTTTCACGGAACCAACCACTTTTCCGCTCTTATGTAATAAATGTATTTTTAACAGTATTGTTTTAATTCTAAGCCCACGAGGTAGGATGCGTCCATTCATCCATTCAAATTTATTTAAATTATATTTTCTTGGTGTCTATAATAAATTCCTTAAATGGAGATATTTTTAGAAAATGAAATGAGAATATTGAAGTTGCTTTTGCTACCGCAGCCCTGGAACTCTTCCGATGTACCTACAGATTCTCTTGCATGACTATATTCATACAGTAGTTTCCCCCTTAATCGTGAAATCTTACTGTACAAGATTGCTATATGAATATTGGTAGAAGTGTCACAGAAAAACGGCGGTTCGTTAGACACCCCATTTGCATTGATTGAGTTGGTACGACCCTTCTTGCATGTTGAAACCTTAGGAATAGAACGAAACTTTGATAAATGAACCGACGAGCTATTGCGAGATCAAAGTCCTAATGCAGTTTGCTATCCCCACCATCCGTAGGCCACCCCTTCATCTAACAAACAAATATGTGCAGATTTACGAACCTTAAGAAATTTTCGCATAGAAAAATATTGATACAAATAAATATATCTTGTTTTGCTAGTGTGAAGTTGCTATATTTTGATCATGTATGGAATTTTAGTGCCTCTAAAACTTTGATTATTAAGTCTTTAGACTCGCCGAACCGTGATTTAAACAGGTTTACCGCCTAATAAGTAGTCTTTCCGGACAATACATCTCTATAAAACAAATATTAAATCATTTCATTTCTTATGAAACAAAGATCTGATATGATTCAGCAAAAAATGTCTTGTCAACGCAAAAATTGACCAATTTTATAAGTAATTTTTTATTGATTTTTTTTAGAAATATAATAAATCTTGCTATGTAAACTGCTGTTGTATTTTGTGAACATATAAAGCATTTCGAAGCCAGAGGCATATTTTGTAAAACAGTTTGAGGCCTAGAATAATTTTGTTTACCTGACATGACGTCTTCAACTAAAAATGTTTACTTTACTCAACGTGCAAATTCAAGACTTTTATTATTCTTTGCGGAATCCCAAAGAGTGGAAAATTCTGCTAAATCCCAAATTTTGAGCAAAGTAGATTTTAAATTAAAGTTTTATACGAAATGTAAGTATACATAAAAAACCATTGAAAAAATAATACACTCCATAAATACTCAAATATCTCAGATGTAAGGTTCTCAGTTGAAAGTTGAGAACGAGAGACCTTCTGCGCTTAAAATCAACAACATTAACTCTGAGCTCAAACTGACGGAATAAATATTAAAATATCTGAGAAACTGAAAAAAAAAAGTTTAATTAATAATCTTCCCGATTTATATAAAACAGACTTATATGAGGTATTATAAAACACCTCAAATAAGAGAGTTTTACATTAGATCAGATTAAACACTATTTTTATATAAAATAAACAGAAAATAAAAATGAGATTGTGCTTATTTATTCCCTCCCCCCTTTTTAATGAAACTTTTTTCAATTTTTGGTGCGATAAAAGCATTATGCATGCACCATGATCAGATTTAAAATCGACAAAGTATCACTTCGAAAATATCTTGTTACGTGATATCACGCTCCAGTTACGAGCAAGCTCGGACGAGCAAGCACGCCCACTGGTCTCGAATTTATTGGTTGGAATTACAGTAAACCAAAATAATTTACATTATCAGAATACAATAGCACTTTTTAAGCGGCTACAAATCATAGGATTTTCGCAGATTAATTCTATTGGCGGTATTTGAAAAAGGTTAAGCAAAAAAGAAAAAATCATCAACATAATTTAATCTGTTACATACGAAAATGTTAACCCATGTGTTTGTTTTGAGCCTTAAGTCCAGGTATAATAAAAGCCTTAATGCAATGCGTAAAAATTCACCATACAGCGACATTTCAAATCCAAAACCCGTACGTTTTAATTTTACAAGAGGGGAAAAAAAAAAAAAAAAAAAGGAATTTTAGATATTAATTCTCCTGACTAAAGCAGAAGACTTAACACTACTTACGATCAATAAAATTTTATACAAAATTTTCTAAGATTAAAAACATATTGTTCGTTACTATTTAAAAATAGTGGATGGATTGGATTTGAGAATAAGGCCGAATGACTACTGTAGGTCCTAGGCCTGAGGGAGAGCGCCCTCCGTGGGGGTCTTTCTAATGGGTCCTAGTATGTATTCAGGCATTAAAAATAGTGGAATTAATGTTTGTGGAATGAACGTAAAAAGAGTTCGCAAATATGAGGAATGCACATTTCCTGTAGAATAAAAGTATTTCTTCTTTAAATAAGAACTGTTTATTCTACAAGAGTGTTCCTGTAATCTGTTATAAAATGAAAAAATTGGAGAGATTCCACTCGACTTTCCGAACACTAAGTAATTAACGATTGTTCAAATAAAGTAAGAGAAGTCGTTAAATAAACAAAAGAGAAAATTATAATAAGGTGTTTGAATATTTTTCCCCAATTAGTGTAATGTTTAATTTAACGCAAATTGCACTTCAAATACTATGAACCCATAGGTCATAATATTAAAGAATTTTTCCAAGTGTTAGATTCACCAAAATCTATACAGTTCGTGCGACAGCGACCTATAACATACGTACGAACATTCAGTTCGTTCAAACAATGCGTTTTAGATGCTATCGTGTTCACTCACACACACACACACACACACACATCACCGTAAAAGTAGCAAAAGTGATTTCAGAGGACCTCAAGACATATAGATACACCGAAATCCCAAAGTCTAATTTTTGCCCTGATTACAAAATTTTCTTTACATACGTATATTCAGAAAGTAAAAAGGACATCAGTATTTTAAAATTTTAAACCCCTACCCCCCCCCCCTCTTTTTTTTTTTTTTTTTTAACTTTTTCTTACCACTATTGATAAGATAAGAAATATATGGTTGAGAAATAATTGTTTTTGGGTCAAATTTTCGAAATTGAGTTTTGTTATATTTACACGTTTTAAAGTCCCCTGAATCACAAAAACATGTTTTTAGCGTCTGGTCTGTGTGTATGTGTGATCAGCATACATCAAGAAAAGTAATGGCAGAAAGTTCAAATTCGGTATTCTAAATGTGTATCATATAGGGATGCAATACTAAACTTTTCGTTAAAATCAAGCGAATGGTTCGTGTACAGGGCCATCGAAGAGAATTCAAATATAATACGTCTATGGGGAATTTTCTCGTAAGTACAGTGTAACATGCATAGGCTGACTTAAACAAAATGAAATGAATGTTTTTTTTTTTTTTTCCATAAAAGCATGTTTTGTGTGGATTGTGGCATGGAAATCATTCACCATTCGTTTACAGGGCTACCCAAAGTACTTCTATATACTGGAGCTACAGATGGAAATTGCTGGGATTGTATTTCATTTTGTGTTAGATGTTTTTCAAATAAGACTAAATTTAAAGTACACAATATTGTTTATAGTGCATATTGTTTATAGACAATATACAGGACCACCTAAAATTGAACTAACCGTTTCTTTTTTTCTTTTCTTTTCTTTTTCTCTTCCCGTTGAATGTAATTTATGGAAGTGCTTTGCTATATTTTACTGTCTCGACGAACACTGCTCAGAAAATTTTCATACCCGTAGTGTAAATAAATAATTTTTTGAAGTTCTATTTTCAACTTTGATTTTGTACAATATCATGGTTTTGAAGTGCCATGATTACGAAGTCCAATCTTTAGTGGTTGATCTGTATGTGTATCTATTATCAGCATAATTTAAAAACAATAAAGTGCAGGAAATTCAAATTTGGTATTTTAAAGTTCGTATTAGGTTGCCACTTAAAAATTTGATCAAGATTTTCAAGTTTAAAAGCAAATTAATAACAGCCTTGATTATTATTTTTTTAATAATTGTAGGCACTATAATCGAACGGAGTCCCCCCCCCCACTCAAAAAGGATTATATATCAAATAAAACTGTTATTAAACCTATTTTTGATTATTTTTAAAGTACATTAAATTTTATCATCTTACCTTATTGATTCTTAAGATTTAATATGCAATCTATCTTTAGATTATTTAATTTCAGGGTAAGAGAAAGTTGTGTGACTGATACACCAGATTATTATTATTATTATTATTTTAATTTAATTATTACAAGTCTCTCAATAGGGACTTCATCTGTTTATATAGCAAAAATTCCAAAGAACCTGATCAGAATATACTTACGAAAAACACCTGACGGGACATCTTTCAATTTAACTTTATAAACAAATTAATAAATTTTATTTAAATACATTGCTGTGTGAGCGGCTTATTTTTGCCATCGGATTCAGCACAGAGTTTATTTGAATATTACTCAGATGCAAAGATTGACGCTAAAAAGTATATCTGTTAAATGAACTCCCGTATAAGTTGAGAAAAGTAAAGATTTATTAATTTTTAAATCTAAAATGAGATTTTTATAACATCTCTTAATCCCCCTCCTCCTATATCCTCGATATAACCTTCATAATTTTAGCAAATAAAACATCCCTAAATATAAGTATACATTTTATCCCCCTTTTTTTCCCCAGTGAAAACCAATAAATATTCTAAAATTTCTTTAAAACGATTTTTGAACAGCAAAATTGATTTCATTTTAAAAGCTTTTATATTTGACTTAATTTTTTTTAAAATTAAAATGTGTTCTTTTTTATTTCGTTCAACTTCCAATTTCTTTAATGCAAATGTTAAATATTCAATTTTGATGACTATGCAAATATATGCCGCATCGATTATTCGTATCGATTTTCGCCAAAAAGTGACATTTCGTTTTATCATTCTCTTTGTCCGTTCCACTTGACTTTTTCAAGAACATTCCAATGACTATTAAATTACAATGTCGTTTAAATGAATACGATTTTGATAATATTTAACAAAAGTTAGAATGATTATAAATAAAAATATTACATTGTAAGAAAATATTTTTGGAAATTTGGAAAGGAAAAAAAAAAAAAAAAAAAAACAGCAAAAACATTTTAAAAAAAATTTAATTGAATTAAGGGCTTTAATGACTTTAATTTTGTTTTCAGAAATAATTTTCAAATTTATTAAACAATGAATCTATCTAAAATTCTCTTGAATCTACTAAAATTTTTCAAATATTTGTATGTATCAAAGGAAAAAAAAAAAAAAATAATAATAACTTTTAGCAAAAGAAGATGATAATGAAAGAAAAGGTAAAACAAAATTGCCACATTTACAATTAACCAAAACTATAAATGCAAAACTTGTACAGATATACACATACATAAACCACAAACAAAATTAAATGAATAAATAACTTAAAAATAACAATAACGACAAATAATTACTTATTCATTAATATAATTATTTAAATCTGGGAAATATAAAATTTTTACACTTACTTTCATAGTATATTTCCTTTTTATGCCGTGACGATAACAAAAATAAAAGTTAAATAACTCAATTTCTATATTTTGCTATCAACAGAATGAAGTGACAAGATTATGTCCGATTCGTACTAATTATTCCATTTGACCCAGTGAGATTTTCTTTCCCGCATAAATGAACACAATTCAATCTCTTCCTATCTTAGGTATCAATAAAACGAAGAGTAAAAAGTCATCTATTTTTATCTGGTCAGTCTATAGAACGTTTTCGTGACTTATTTCAATTTCATTTCAGATCCTAAAAAGAAGATCCTAACGCGAAGAAATCAGCAGATGTGTAACTCAATCTGCGCAAAGAATTTCGTAAGGAGTTCCCGCAAAGATGAAAGAGAAGAGAGAGAGTCTTGTCATTGTATGTCTCAATATTTGTTTTGCAAAATAATGGATTAGTGTCTTCAGGAGGAATTTAGAAACGACATTTACGTTGCTAATTCTCCTGGGGAATACAATAATCAGGAAAACACTTGCACTTCCATGACATCACTTATGATAATGGTGATCATTTGTATTGAAATCATGTTACAGAGAAACATTTAAGAAGACATTTTTTCGAAACAATGTGAAACTTACGAGGAAATTATTCACATCAGATTTATTTATGGTGAATAAATTCGTATAAATGGTGTGGTGGTTTTTTTTTTTTTTTTTTTTTTTTTGGGGGGGGGGGGGTCTAAAATTTTTCAAGATGCTATTCCAGATTAATGAAAAATTTACCAATGTAATATTCAATTGTGAATGTCAGTGTTTTATTTATTTTTATTTATTTATTTATTTATTTATTTATTTTTTTTTTTTTGGGGGGGGGGAGCTTGAGCCCCCTAGCCCCCGCCCCTTTCTTAAATCCGCCACTGGTGTGGAGTTTTAAGCTGATTGGCCACTCGAAAGACCTAGGAACCTTAACAGGAGGCCTTTCTCAGGGGTCTTTAAAAATATTTGAACTACTTTCAGAGAAAACTGCGGAGTTTGGGGTGTTGCTTTAAAGTCATTTTTTTTTTAACGTTAAAGCTAATATATCTAGAACTAAGGCTTAAAAGGAATTCTGAACCAACACAAACAACCATGCTTTTACAGGGATTCATACCCAGCACCAGGTGACTAAAGTCAATCGGAGAAAACCACGAGAAACTTCCAATGCCAAGGTTAACAAAGGTTTGAACCTACAACCTGGATTTTAACCCGGCATCTCCCGACTTCCAGCTTTGAGAGCGGAATCTCTCGGTAATTGGTGGGAATATTCTTATATTAGCAGTAAAATGCATCAAAAACACTAAACAGTGTTGAAGGATAAAGAATAAAAACTAGATAAGAAATACCGCAGCGTGATGTGAAGCAGGAAAACAGGAGTGTATATTTCGTGTCGCACTCCCGATTTTTATTTTTACCTGCCTGATTAAGGGTTGTGTTTGATATTTCGACCTAAAATAATTGTTACGTATTTTTGTAATTTAACAAGGTTTTAAATTACAATGTTGTTAAGATTCTCTTGCTAATGACAAAATAAACAAGCAGTTTAACAAAAGAGACGTTACATTAAACACTGAAAATATTATGTGAATTCTATGCATTGCGAAATTCATTTATTTAAAAATATGGCTTATACAAATGGCAAGACAAAGAAGCTGTTTACCAAAAGCGACGTTATTTTAAACCTGAAAGATTTTATTTATATTTTTTGCGTATAAGGAGAAATCCAGATATATAAAAAAAAATTGCGAAGATTTTATTTATAATAAAAAAATTCAGTATTTAAAAAAAAAAAAAAAGGGTTGTGTTAAGGACAAAAACGTATTAACAAAAGTCACGTTACTTTAGACATGGAAGATTTTATGTATATTCCATGAAATAAGAAACTAGGATACTTAATATATATATATATATATATATATATATATAATTTGAATTTATGTGTTATCTCGGGCAAGGGAGGTGAAAGAGAAATTTGTAAACATAATTAATCTATGGCAACAAAATATTAAAAATTTAAAGAATGCTAATTCCGATAAGAATTATAATACTGAACTGCACAAAATAAACAATAACTGCACATTTTATTTAATCTTTGAATAAAACTTTTATAGAATTTTCTTAATATAAACTTAATAAAATAATCATGAATTATTTTATCAGTTGGAGAAAAAGGAGTTATTTTCCTGCTATTGTAGTTTATCTAGATAGTTTATCTTTCGTCTAAGCAAATGGGGAAAATATTTATATATATATTGTGATTGAGTACACCAAATTAAGTCATTTGTTGTCAAAGAGATGGTGTACGTCATATTTTTTTTTTATTATTATTATTAATTGTAGTCCCAAAATAATGAATTGAAATATAACAAACGTAAATAATACCCCCCCCCCCCCCATTTTTTTTTTTTTTTTTTTTTTTTTTTTTTTTAATGCTCCCAAACTACTTTTTACTCTCTCAGTTTTACATTGTTATAATTTAGCTATATATTCTAAACATTTTTTAATATATTCAATGGTAAATTAATTTTTTTAAATATTTTAATGTGTGAAGTGTAGAATTCAATGCAAATTTTTAATATTCAAACTAAAACCTCATTAAAAAAATATTTAAAAAAAATTCTTTTATCGATGAATACACAAAATAAATACACAAATACATTGATAATATATAATCCTAAACTACAATAATGTAAAATTAAGAAAAATAAATAAATAAATATTAGCTAACAGGGAACATTTATTTATTTAAAATTTTGACTTACAAAAATAGCTTTCAAAAAACTTATACTTAATATTGTTATATTTTGATGCATATATACGTATGCAATTGCTTTATTATTCCAGAATTAATTTACTGCATTTTATATATTTATTTATTTATTTATTTTTTAGTTAACTTGATTTTGAAGACTGAAAAGTATAATGTTCGAAAAATGGTGTTCAATGCGAAATAAATAAATAAATAAATAAATAAATAAATAAAAATAATAATAATCATTTACAAGATTAATGATTAATATATATTATATCTACACTAAAGAATGAGTTATTGTGTTATAAAATTATTCAATACATACAAGACAAACTTAATGAATATTAAATATAAAATAAGGAAATGCAGAGAAAAAAATTAAAATTAATGTGGGCCGTAGTTATTTATTTATTTATTTGAACAAGTACTTGGAAACAAAGATAAGATTTCAAATTCGGAAAATAAGGATGTTTTGTCATTTTTGCTTCTGAAGACGATACATTAAATCAAGTTTGACAAACATTCCATTGTTCATAAGAGGCAAATTAAGATATTGATCTTTCTGTTGAATATCTAACAGACACTGAATATATTTTTTCCTCTTTTGTAACGATAAATAGTATCTTTTCTCTAATAAGAGTAAAGACACTTTTTCCTCATGATTACGAGCTACGAATATTACTTACTCAACACATTAGCGTTACAAAATGCCGATTTCATCATTGTAATTACCGGCTCAGAATATTCGATTACGAAAAAAAGATGTCTAAAAGGAATGTGATTGGAAGTTGAAAGAAGAGTTCATATTTTGTGGAACATAAAAAAAACAAAATTCTCAGTATTTCATAGTTTTTTTTAAAAGGAATTACGTGGGTTCTGAAGGCTAAAAAACAAAATATTTCCCCTATTTTGTTTTTATATAATAAAAAATTTTTATTCAAAATTTTGAGCACATGCCTTATGCTATTGTACTTATATCAGCAGATTTTTTCTTTTTTCTTTTTTTTTTTTTTTTTTTTTGAGTGTGTATGTGAATTTGTCAAGTCCTTTTTCAGAAGGTTTCAAATTAAGAGAAATTCGAGATATAAACTGTGTACAAACTTACTACATTTTACTCATATAGGCAAAATTAGATTCAGATTCTTAATATATTCTTTCTTTCTTTTTTTTTTTTTTTCCAATATTCTTTCAACAAATATTACACCTAAGTCAAAATTGGATACTTCTTAGGATTTATAAAGATGGGAGTTTGTCTTCATAGTTTATATCTCCTGTTTCTCAAGTTAAACAGCGCTCTCTCTCACGTGAAATTCTCTTCTTTTGATAATGATATAGAAAAAAAAAAAAAAAAAAAAACAGGTGACTATAACAACAACATTTAAACAAATAATTAATTTAAAAAAATTTTATTAAAATCTTGGAAAGTTCAGCCGGTGGGTCGAAGATCCTTAAAAAAAAAAAAAAAAAAAAAAAAAAAGCGGCGGGGAAGAGAAAAAAAAAAAAAAAAAAAACGTGATATGGATTTAATAAAAATACCAATATGTGGCAGTTTTAAATTAAGTTCATTTGTGAAATTAAATATTTTATCCAGTCTTGTAAAAGGGCGTCAAAATAATGTGATTGAAAAAAGTAAGTAATTTTCCTAATTATTTTAAATACTTACACACTTTGCTTTTGCATCATAAAAAATTGCAGCATTATAAATTAGTAACTTTTTTAACCCATTACCAGCCATTGTCCTCCTTTGGAGACATAGCATTTTTATTATTATTAAAAACAATATTTTAGACAGTATATTCTACCAGTGTCCCAAAAATGGGGTGGTCTAGAATCCCTTAAATGATTAAAATTTGCTTTAATCCTTTCCTTACATTTATAAATTAGAATAATTAATTTAAAAATAAATTTAAAAAGTTTTCACAGATAATCGATTACGCTATCAAATTTTAAATATGCTATACTTAGGTATAGTTTAGTAATTAGGATCCCTATGTGTACCTTATATTACTACTCCCCTAAAATATTAATTACCCAAAAATGCATTGTTTTTTTATTATTATTCTATGTCACTGTATGTGTCTAAAAACCACGAAAAGTTATGTTGTTGATATGCCTTCGGCTTCGAAGGGAGTTAAGTTATTGAACGAGAAATATAGAAAACTGATAATGCACCCTATTTCTTTTAAATCTCATTACAAGCATTATTTTACAAACCACTGTAGCAAACAATTTAGATAACTAAGGCAGTGCATAGTTATGACGAAATTAGCTCGATATAATTGCGTTAATAAATCTCAATTAGCAAATACAAGCTAATTTTACTTAATGATAAATATATTTTTTAAAGTAGTTAATTATACGTATCAATGAGGCCAATTAGTGGTTCAAAAAAACGAGAAACACACACCCATTTACCAAAAAGATTACGTTCAAATTACAATATTCATTTAAGAATATTTAAAATAAATGGTTCTTGAAATTATAAAGCATAATCGCTGTTTCATAATTTTAAAACAAATGATTTAAATAAAAAAAAATCAATAATAATGCTTTTTAAACAGTTCTTCCCTTATATTACAAATAAGAATGGACATATTGCTTTCTTTGGTTTAAATAGTGACCATTCTTTAAATTATTTATTTTTCTAGAAACTTCTATATTTTACCATGTTTTTATTAACTTCGATTCTTGTTTGTTTGTTTGTATGTTCGGTACAAATCTTGCAATATATTTTTAACTAACTTCCCTACTAGCTAGACATTTGAAACTTTCACAGTAGCTCAGAACCCGGTGACAACACAATACTTCGAAGTCCGATTTTCGAATTGTTTTCTTTTAATTAATTAAAATATGAAATAATGAACTCTTATAGCAATAAAAAATAGACATTAAAATGTTAGCTATGTTTTAATTGTTGCCAAAAAAATTTACGAGCTCATTTTCTTTCGACATAAAAATAAATACATTTAATTCAGCGTGAACGTTAAAAAATTATAAAAAGTTAAATTATGCATTTCACAAAAATTGACGTCATTATCAAACTTTTTTTTTTCCCACTGTTATTATTATTTCACTGAACTGAGTCCGACCGCTTAAATATTTTTTATCCTCGCGTATTTTATTAATGATTCATCAGAAAATTTAAAAACATGGTATATAAGTTTTTTTTTTTTTTTTTTTTTTTTTTTTTTTTTTACCTTATATTAATTAATTTATTACTATTATTATTTTTGCATTTCACTGACATGACATACTGCGAATATTGAAGGATCAAAATAAAGGAAGATTCTACAAGCGGAATTTTCAGGTCTAGAAAATATTGATGGGTTTCTGACATGTGCCAGTTTAGTAGTTTAATCCATGGTTTCAATTGCCAAAAACCTATATGAGGAGCTAATATTCAAACCGTGTTTTCTCCTTCGGATACAATTTATCAGAAAGCACAAAAAAATAATAAATTAAAAAATATCTACATCTAAGCTCTAATTATCGTTTGTTTAGATATATTACTGGTTACTAGGAAGATATATATATTTATACTTCACCTGAATGAACTAAAAATTAATTAGAAAACGCATTTCAAATTTGGAGAAATCATATTTTGATTGAAAACACGAGGAGGAAACATGTTTTGAAAGTTTCCAATGTGGACAAAGCACTTCTTGAATGAAAAAAGAATAAACCAACATAGGGGAAGCCGGGGTAATAAGAGACAAAAGGGGTAATAAGAGACAAAAAATATTAATAAAATCTGTACTATTAATCTAAATAACTTGAAATAAATGTCTCGTATTAATTTCATTAAATGAACTCCTCTTGATTTTTTAGGTGATTTTTGAACTTAATTATTTTTTTGTTAATTTTTTTATTTAAATTTTCATTAAATCCTTGTCTCTAATAACCCCACGCGGGGTAATAAGAGACCAGGCTTGTAACTGTCCATATATAGCAATGTAAAATCCTGTGGGATAATAAAAGATATCTGGAAACAATTCTGAATCAGCCAATAGTTTTTAATTTTTATTATTTGCATCCATTCAAAAAATATGTTTTCTCGAAAATTTACTGTCATAAATGTGTTTGTGAAATTCATTTCTTTTAATATTAGGTCCTAAATAATATAATAATGTACTTAATGATAGTTCTACATAATCAACATAACCTAGGGAATAACCCAAAACATCAATATAATTTTTTAAAATGGGCAGAAAATATTTTACGCAATTTCTAAATTGTAGTCGAAAAAAGGCAAAAAAACCCGTATCTTTGAAGTGTATACAAGCGAACAAAATGTTATAAAAGAATTTTCTAGTAATTATAAGTAACCTATTTATTATGTAATGAAGTATTAATGACTAAATACTAACTTATACACATTCTAAACAAAAATTTACATAATCGTAACAACTAAATATGGTCTAGCCTAATGAGTAAAACTGCTTTTTGATTTAAAGTGAAAAAAAAAAAAAAGTGTTCTCTTGATAAACTTAGACTAGGCCTAACACTAGGTGAACTCTTCGTAAACTAGTCAGGCAAAATTAACAGGAACTACAATGGGGGAGACACAGGAATTAACAGTGGGGGTAATAAGAGACTCGTGTCTCTTATTACCCCCACAAAAAATATAAATGGGGTAATAAGAAACGTGCCTAGAACATGTAAATAAAGAATGCTTTCAAGGTTTTAAAAAATTGTACATCTAAAGTCATAGTCTTGGTGAAAAGGTTACACATTAATAAATCCCAAAACATCTTACCTACAAAGAAAAATAAAGAAAAATTTAGAAAAAGTCACGAACTTTTAGGGTAAGTTCAAAGAGAAGGTTTTTTTTCGTCGTAGAAAACGAATTCAAAATGTGTTATAAACTTCTCAATAAGTGTATTGTAGTAAAGAATACACATGATACTTAATATTAAATATTTTTAAAGTTGTCTAAGTATATTTTCTGGTGGGTTTTTTGACTGTGTCTCTAATAAACCCTGTCTCTTATTACCCCGGCTTCCCCTAGCATGATCAAAATAAACAAACATAAAAACCGGAACATGTGCGGGTCACATGACCATTGTGAACAGCTCTGATTGGCTGGCTGGAGGAATCACCATTCGATTGGAGACAGGCTCTGGAGGAAGCACTTTTTGAATTTCTAAGTAAGTTTATAATGGGATAAAATTAGTTTAAATTAAAAATATTAGTATATATTTGTACTATTTTATGTCGAGATCAAAGAAAAATCACTTTTTTTTTTTTTTGAGAAAACACTGTTTGAATGCCTGCTCCTCATATATACAAATTATGTTTAATTCATAAGTAAAAATCCAGTAATTATAAAATTAAAAATAATGCTATCTATTGAGGCACACGGAAATTTTTGCTAAGAAAAAGCAAAAATCTTTGTTAAAAAGGGGGTTGGGGAAGATTTTTTGTGTTTTTGATAAATTTTATGTACCACTTAAAAATGCTCAGAAAAAGAGATAAATATATAAGACAGAAGGGAAAATAGTCCAAAATAAACCCGGTGGGACTTTTTACCCGATCAGTTTTTTTTTTTTTTTTTCCCCAGGAACGAAGGGTCAGGGAGGGAATACGCGCGCGCAGCACGTGTATCGATTAAGTTGTGCGCGCGCAGCGCGCACGGGATAGCGCTGCCGAAGGCACTGGGGAATTTTTACCCGATGAGAAATGATTTTTTAAATTTTCTTAATAATAAAATTTTGACTTGAGAAGGAATATGTGCGTGCAGCGCATGTATACCTACACACGTGCGCGCGCAGCGCCCATGGGTCTGCGCTGCCGGAGGCAGTGGGGACCCGATGGGAGTTTTTACCCGATCAGACTTTTTTTTTTTTTTAGGAGCCACGAAGGGTCAGGGAAGGAATACGCGCGCGCAGCGCGCACGGGACTGCGCTGCCGAAGTCAGTGGGGACCTGGGCCGACATTTTACCCAATCATAAATTATTTTTTTTTTTTCAATTTCTTTTCTTAAGACTAAAAGTTACTGTTAGTGATTCATTTGAAAATACTGATCCGCTAGCGGGCGAAGCTCGCTAGTAAAATATTAAAATTTGAAAAAATACATTTTTAAAAAAGGTCCGTCAATTTAACAGTTGGGAATTTTCTGAATGTGAAAACAGAATTTAAAAATATGTATTAGTTAATAAGTTATTTGTAAAGAAAATTTCCCCATAGAATAGCATTGGCTCGGGCTCCCGGCGGCGGTAAGTGAAGAGGGCCGTTAAGTAAGAATTCTCGAGAAAGTAGA
This sequence comes from Salticus scenicus, assembly GCA_963930645.1. Classification (NCBI taxonomy): domain Eukaryota; kingdom Metazoa; phylum Arthropoda; class Arachnida; order Araneae; family Salticidae; genus Salticus; species Salticus scenicus. The sequence continues at coordinate 182,712,486 of OZ005659.1, forward strand.
ACCTCAAAAGCTACTCTGTTTAATAACTAATTCGGTTAAATTGTTTTCTGAGAATTTTTAACGTTCACTGCATATGCCTCGTCTGAAAGAAAGTAAATTTCACGGATGAGAACTTCGGGCGCCTCATTTCACTGTTTATAAACAAAAGAGGTTTTTTTTTTTTTTTTTTCCCCTTTTTAAACTTTTTTTTTTTCTCTCTCTCATGAAATGGGTAACAACACTAATAAAAAATAAATAAGGGCGTTAACTAGATATAGAATACAATCTGAAACTTGACATTGAAAGCAAATAATGTAGGATTAAATTAAAAAAGAAAAGAACTTTTTTTTTTTTTTTTTTTTTTTTTTTACTTTTAACCAATTTTAAGAAAGAGAAGTTTATATTTTTAGTGACTAGTTTATGCGTTGCTGTAGCAAAAATACGCCTAGCTTTATTTAAAGTGGAAAAATTTTAGCGTTTATCCTTGGGGGGGGGAGGGGAAATAATATATATATATATATATATATATATATATATATATTATATATACATATCGTTTAATCAGTCTGAAGCAAGAAATAGGTTTACAGTTATTCATCACAAAATAATTCCCCATCACCGTGTCAAAAGACACTAAACTGGTATGCTTTAACAAAACAATATACTCTTCTATAACAATGCCAGCTGCCGTTTAACGTTCACAAAAACGAAATAAACAAAGTTTCTCACAATAAAAATTGTACATATGGAGTTTAATTTTAACAAATAACTGCCAAGAGATACGATCTGGAATATCGCAGTAAGTAATAGTAGTGTCGCCTGTCGTCCGATATACACCAAAATTGAATCGCGTAATTTTCCGTAACAGATATAGTAAACTCCCTGTTTGGCGCATTTATGTATTACAAAGGCTGAGATATAGCTTTTCCATAAACGGAGAAAAAATGCAGTCACGCGTCGGCTGATATATGCTCCCAAATTGAATCAACATAATTTTTCATAATGACCTCACAAATCAAGTTTTGTACAGTCGGGGAAAAAAAAAACGCAACACTCAACGTAACTTCGTTGCTAATCAATGTAGAAAAATGTAATAGGTATCATTCGACGGGGAATCGTGAGTAGTTTCAGAAAATGAACTGAAATTTTGAATTGGGGGTCGTCTACATATGAAAACGCGCACCAACTTTGATTTTTTCAATGGTAACCCCCTATTTTTATTTTATATTTGAATTCCTGGGGTCGCGACAACGCGAAAAAGTATATTGGTTGTATATTTTACTCATTTTTTCACAGAGTTATAAGCGTTCAAAGTTTGAAGGTCCTAATGTTAAATTCATATTTCAAACTTTTATTAATATCTTCATACAAAATAACTTGATCGATATAATTTTTTTTTACGATATACAGTGAAGAAACCCAAACATAATCCATCATTACTTTTGATTCTGGAAAATATTTTTAATTTTGAAAAATATTAATAAATTCATATTCATAAAAATTATGAATTATGACCTATATTAATTTTTACATAAAATGAATCGTAATGCTGAAAAATATGGGTGTACAAATTTGCAGCTCATTCCAGTTATTAGTTTTCGAGATATAAATAAATCTTTCTTTTGGAGTGGTTTAGGGGGCCGTCTCTTATATAGTTTTGCATGAGATAACGAACCAAATCTTAAAAAATAACAAAGAAAATTAAACAAAATACTTTTATTTTTTATTTACGTGTCAAATTATATAACAGCAGCGTCAAACGCAAAGAAATGAAACACAAATGATGATTTTTAGACATTAGTGTTAGCATCAAGAACTCCTGTTTTCTAAAGAAGACAAGCCCCGCCTTCATCGTTCTTCAAAACAAAACAATACATTAAAGAAAAGTAAATGCGACACTGAGTATTCGTGTTAAACGCCTTATTTTATGTTGACAAAAATATGCACAAGTGGTATTTACTTCATCGATTAATTGGTGATTAATTTTGAATCTTTTAAACAAACACTAGAAGAAAAAAATTAACTAAAGAGGCGGGGTTTACTGTTTTAAATAGAAAAATAGGTTTAATGTGAAATTGTCAAATATAAAAAACGAATGGAATTGGAATGCAAGACAGACCTGTAAAATCGTTTCTTAACTACCGTCATAGTTAAAAAAGGCTTAATCATTTGCTTCATATATTGCTTTATTTTATTTTATTTATTTACTTATTTATTTATTTATTTTGTAGGGAGACGATTATTATTTTAAGGACACTTTATTCTTTAAAATTTTATTAATACATTTTAACTTTATACATTTTTAAAAACATACTTTACCTTTTATATATATATTTTAACACTTTTTGCGGCTGCAGGATTTTGTCTTTTTGACAGTAAGACCCGCCTACGGGCGTTATACTCTCAAAATAAAATATTTCAGAACAAATTTTCTGTATTCACAATTATATTACAAATGGATATACATTATAATTATATTCTTTCTAATGAATACATTTCTATCCATAGTATATTTTATTGCAAAAATATGAACACTGGGTACACACTTAAGAAATATGTAACACACAAATTACGAAAGAAACGCCCACTGACAGAGTTACAGATTTTCAAATAGCGTGAATCTACGTAAGCGGTCGCGAAAGGGTTAATTAAGAAATTATATTTTCATAGAAATTATAAAACGAATCGTACAGTTCCAAAGATTTTAACTGATCCAAAACTGGTAAGTGCGATTAAAATTGTTTAATATTTACTTCAAGAACACTTACAATAATTTATCCGAAAAGATTTAGTTTATCCGTTGTTGTATATACATATATATATATTTATATATATTATTTCATTTCGTATGTTATGTTACACCTACGAAAGAAAATTTAAGCCTTATTGGTGATCAGTACAGCCATAATAGACTCTTTTACTTGAAAAATATTGCGCTTTTTTCACAGAGGAGTAATCGCAAGTGGAGTAATCACAGTATGGAGTAATCGCAAGTGTAATGTATTTAAATAGACCTAAAATTATCTAAAAAAGTACTGAAGTATATATAAATCTAAAAAGTTGAATTCAGGATAATTAAGGAACTGAAGTCGAGGCAACGTTTTATTAATATAAATATTTTTTTTTCCTGAAAGATTTCCGGTGTGAAACATTAAAATTTTCTCTAATTCTTATAAGATCTTAATTTTATTTTTCTACGTTTATAGATAACCCCCTAACACATTTTTCATTATAACTCTATAAATACTAAAGATAAAGTATACAAACAATATACTTTTCCGCACTGCCAGACTCTCAGAAAATCGAAAATGAAGTCAAAATTGGGTGTTGCTATTGAAAAAATCAAAGTTGGCGCTCATTTCAATATGTTGATGACCCCTAATTCAAAATTTGACGACATATTCAGAAAGTGCTTTGAATTTCCTGTTGAATGATGTGTATTAGATGTTTCTGCGTCAATTAATAACGAAATTACAGCGGGTGTTGCGTTTTTTTTTTCCCCGACTGTACATTTATACATTATAGAAGCTGAGATGGAGTATGAAACTAAGATGAAATGGGGTAAATGGCAACAAGGCAGCGCCATCTGTTTGGTGAAATATCCCATAATCTAATAAGCACCAATTTAAGTTGCTCTCCATATAAATTTTTATTGAATTCTGACCATTGGTTTGTGAGATGCAACACACAGATACACACAGGATTACGATTTGACAATTTCTAAAAATTCTCAAATCGTATTCAGACATCTCAAAACGTCAATCTATCGAAAACATTAACTCGAAATTACGGTACAACTATAGTATTTCCCCACAGCTGAATTTGGCGATTTTTCTTTGGCGTCGATTTGAATGATAACGATGTCGTTCTGGACTGTTTGCGATATAATATGGCAGCCTGCATGCTATTTATTTTAGATTTATGATTTTATGATTTATGATTTAGCTTATGATTTTATCATTTATGCTATATGATTTATGATTTTTAGATTTATGATTTAGCCATAATCGCCAAAAATATATCGCCAATTTCAGCTGTGGGGAAATACTATAGTTGTTCCGAAATTACTTACGTATCCAATGTACTTTCTTCTGTGAATATATAGAAGAAAGCAATAAAACACCGAGATAACACATTTTCAATTGTATATGAAAACTAATATATCAGGGATGGAACACGGGCGCAGAATTCATACCACTATCAATGTAAGAAAAATTTCTACTTCTTAAATGAACGATATTATAGGTAGAGAAATTTCTTAAACGGATTCCGGTATGAATTCTGCGCCCGTGTTCCATCCCTGATATATATATATTTTTTTTTTTCAAAATTATACTGACTACAAAAATAGTCTTACAATTATGGATCACCAACGAATCCCCAGGAAAAAAAAAAAAAAAAAAGTGTAAATTTAAATAAATATGACTTCAAGAAGGATGCACTTAAAGATAACATATACCTATTGTTATACTAATGAGAATCCCAATTCTGTTTCAGAAACGGACACGGAATTTGCTTATGGAATATATTTATTCCTAGAAAGTTTTACTTTAACAGAAGCATTTTTTGGCATTATTATGTTAATTTTCTGTCAACCTCTTTCGTTCGCTAGACGAAACACCCATAACCTAATAAGGCAAGTTTCTTTTCGAAACGCAAAGCAAACATTTGAACAACTTATCAAAACATTTTTAAAAAGGCACAAGAATAATTTGTATTTAAATTTACTAAATAACTGCACAGTTAGAAATCGATAAGAATAGAGAGAGGTTTATTATTCAAATATAACAGTTTTTGTTAAATTGACATTTGAAGTTTTTGTTACTGCGGAACTAATTTGCTTTAACACTATAGTCACAAAAGTTTTGTAACTGAAATTTTTTCCCAAATTTTGTTTTATGAGTAATCGCGAGAAATTCATAATGCTGATTTTCCTAAGTGTCTGTTGAATCATGAACTGTCATCAGCATTTTTTTTTTTTTTTTGTAATGAAAGTTCTCATGAAATTAAATAAGATGTCAAAAAGATGACATCATATTCCTTTTACAAAGAGATTGTAACTCTAAAATGTCTTTAAAATTTTACTAAATTAGAGTATCAGATGTTATTCTTGGTGGCATAACTATTAAAAGTTATGTTCAGAACAAACAATTTTTAAAAAGTTTCTTTTTTTCTAATAAAATTAAAGATCTTAAACAGGAAAAAAAAAAAAAAAAAAAAAACTTTTTCCGTATAAAAGCCAAGAAAATAATTTGTACACGATCGTGATTTGCAGCTCATTAAATTTTTTACGCCATAGCAATGTTATTGTGATTATGAATGCATGAAATTATTTCCTTCAATAGAAAATGAGATAGTGCTGTAATGTTCATTGAAAAAAAAAATGCTATATGATAATCAAAACAAAGTAAATCATTATATTAACCCGTAACTGGAGACGGGAGTCAAAATATGACTCCGCGTTGTTCATTCAAAAATATTAATATTTCAAATATTTTTGGTAATTACATGATTTCTTGTATATATTGCGTATTCAAAATAAATTCCAATGCTGTTTACAAAAGACAAAAAAGAAAAATAACAATGGAGTCTTCTAACTCTATGTCACTGGCCGCATAAGGAAATTCCTGTCTCCAGTTACGGGTTAAATTTGGTACAGCTGTATGCAACATATAATCAAATTACAGCTAAAGTCTGGTACAATATAGTGTTTTATTTAGTCCAAATACAGTTAGTAAATACAATAGAAGGAAAAAAAATAGTGCTACAAATATACTTGCCGACATACTAATTAGTATTCCGTAGTATCTTTAGCCCCGCCTTCTTTTTCACACCACTATCTTTTTAGAGTATTTTTCTTCTTATTTAATCGCAATTGCATTTCGAGAATATTACTCAAAAATTTATTGGTGTGAAAAAAAAAAAAAAAAAAAAAAAAAAGGGCGGGACTAGCAACGCTACGGAATATTCATTAGGATGTTGGCAAGTATGGTTACAAATTAAACCATACGCAGCAAATTGAATGATATATATATTTTTTTTCTTTTCTAAAATTTCATTAACCCTTTCAGGGGCAGTGGTATATATTTTATACCACCTAATTTTAATTCCTTGTTTCGAAAATTCATCCCGAGAAATTCTTAATTTTTACCTTTTTCACTTAGATAAGAAATAAATGAATTATTTCCACTAATTCTGTTTCCAAATTCTGGTGGCATTTGATGTTAAATGAACGTAATTACATTGCCCGCTGGTGTTGCTTTCACACAACACCAGAAATAATTGCGTTTAACAGTTAACTAAAAAAGATATTTTATATTAAGTATATATCTTAAGTAAGAAAATGACAGATGTTTATTTTATTACAAAAAAAAAAAAAAAAAAAATTGATCTGAAAAATAGTTTTATGTTTAAATATGAATTTCAAACTTTAAGAATATTTCAAAGCAAAACTTTTGAAAATTTTCACATTTGAATGAATTTACATAACATGTTAAAAAAAAAAAAATTCTTAATAAAATAACTATTTTTCAAGCCATTTATAGGTTTTTTTTTTTTTTTTTTTTTTTCTGTTTTAAGCTCTTTCAAATAATTTTTCGAAAGCATTTATTTATATTCATTTTATACCCTTATTCCACTGAAGTTATACAAAATACAACACCATTTTTAGTAAGATAAGACCAATTTTCATAATTTTAAATTATTGTTATAAATGATCAAAATAATGAATGTTACTGTTTATAGTTAGAAAAAAAAATCACTATTTCTAGTTTTGGCGGTTGATGGGTTAATGCATAAATTTGACTATCGATATCAGTTTATACAGATTCGATTATTCATTAAATCCATAGTATTAAATATGTCGTGGGGGGATCTTAAATTATCTCATGATTTATACGAACCAATTAATTACACAGGACTACAATCCAAATTTTTTTCACTATACAATTTTCGCTGATGTTTACGTTTTTTGGTGTGGTGAAACCGAAAATAAAGCAGTTTTTCTCTATCACTCATTGATTTCTGTCAATACAGGATGTCTATCAAAGCAATTTCTTCCATGATGACTTTTCTACCGGTGTAATTATATGGTAACTTGTATAATATGTTCCCACGATTAATTATAATTAATCATGAAACATACTAGAAAATACCGAAAATAAATTGTTTCGTTAGACATCCTGTATTGACAGAAATCTATATGTGGTAGAGAAAAACTGTGGCTTCCTTTTCGATTTCAGCACACCAAAAAACATATGTATGAGCTAAAATTATCAAATCAAATTTCGCCAACATTATCTCTGTAGACCTGTGTTATTACCATGAAGATAGAGTATCTATCTATAGAGTATCCCCTCTATCTTCATGGTTATTACTAAGCAGTGCAAGAAATTACAACGAATTCTCGTTACGGATAGTTCAAGGGCCAACAATATTTTTGTCCTTATTAACAAGAGTTATGACAGAAGGTCACAAATCTGAAGAACACCGCAGTATGAAACACTTGTGCACACATACATATTAATATGAATGAAAGTTTATTTTTTCCCAAACCGCTTTAATGTTTCTCAAAAAAAAAAAAAAAAAAAAAAAAAAAAAAAATCAGGAGAAACGATTTGAGAAAATATTTTTTAAATGAATATAGTGATCTCTCGGTAATCAATGAACACTGCTACCTCCCATGGTGTTATAAAAACTAGAGAAGCAACGAAACCATTTATTTGGGGACAATTATATATATATATATATATATATATATATATATATCAGTGGCGAATCTGGGGGGGGGGAGGTAGGGGGCTGAATCAAAAAAGCACTGACATTCACAATTGAATATTACAGTTGTAAATTTTTCATTGATCTGGAATAACATCTTGAAAAATCTTAGTCCCCCCCCCTCCCCCCCCCAAAAAAAAAGTTAAGTTCTGGATCCGCCATTGATATATATATATATATATATATAAGCTTTTAGGAGGTTTAAAAAAAATCATCTTAATAAATGGTTATGATTTTACGTCGCACTAGTGCTAAGCTATGGCAGGGGTTGCACCGTTCCGACGGAATGTAGATGTTAATACAGAACGGAGACATGTTTTTTATTTAAAGATGGAAAGGATGTATAATTTAAAGATTATTATGATGATTTTATCACATTAGATAATATTCAATGATGCCATGATAACTGAGGTCTTCATTAAGCGCAACGATTATTTCATTTAATTGTTTCTTTATGGTTTTAAATATAATCGTACTATTGTCTCACTAAATGTTCTTGTGCTTGTGTGATTATTTGAACTGAGTGCTCAATTAACTCTCTAAACCCATGCATACATATACCGTACATATATGTATGTACGTATATATATATATATATATTACAACCACACGTTAAAAATAGCTCTTATTACGTACATTCATACAAAATTTTGTCCTATACTGCCATTTTACAAATTTAGAAAAAATGGTATCACAGCACCACTTGCTGAGCGATGGATCCCCAAATCTAATTAGCCCCAATTTATGTCAGGGTCCAACTAAATACCAAGTTTGGTTAAATTTCGTTCATTGGTTCGTGAGATACAGTGCCCACAAAATTCGTGATACACACACAGAAAGAGACTGACAGACAGACATTTTCTAAAAATAGTGAAATCGTGTTCAAGAAATCCCAAAACGTGTAAATCCATCGAAAACTGGAGTTCGAAAATTTTCTCGAATCCAATACTTTCTCTATATATGCATAGAAGAAAATAATAATAATAAAAATTTTAAAAAAATGCAGGGAGATGAATTTTAAAAGTTGTAGTTCTTCCAAACGCTTAAACTTGACATACTGTAATTATGCGATATTATCATCAAAGCCGTGAATCTCTTATATCCCGTCTTTTTTCTTTCCACTTATTTGTCTTCTAAGAATAACACTGAAAGATTATTGTGTATCTGACTGCTATGAACATGAAATTCGACTTAGAAATATTATTAGACAACTTGGCTATGTTAAAAGCCTTTCATTATGTTTATCATGCAGTTCGCAAACTGGTTAAGATTTTTTTTTTTCTTTCATTTTTTCAATACTCAAAAAACTAAAGTCGTTTACTTGTTCTTCAAACTTAGAAGGAAAAGAGAGGGGGGGGGGGAGCAAAAGCATAATTATTGTGTCACTAAAGTATATAGAATACTTGCGGGGAAAACTTGTATAGGCGGTTGATTTTCAAAGATTTGGGGGGGAAAAAGTGTCTTTGTAAGTCTGCATCTATATATTTAACTCTTATAATTCTATAAATTATCAAAGAAAAAGTTCCTCCTTAAAAAGATCTAAATATTTGATCGCCGTATTAAAACTGTGCAACTAAATATAAACTAAAATATAAACTAATTTTTCTGAATTCCAAGGAATTTTTTTAAATATTCATCTGCTGTATTTTTTTTTTTCTTTTCTTATACTACGAAATCTACGGAATTAAAAAAATATTCTCAATCTTCGTGCGAACTTCTTTTCAATATTTTATATAAATAAGCAAATGATGCATTAAGATATTATTTTCGTTTCCTACAGTCATTCATGTATTTCATAAAGATCAAATCGGTAATAAACAAATATTCCGTTGCAAAAATGTCAAGCATCTATTTAAATACGCACACACATATATATACGTATTTAATAATTTTTCAGAATCAAATTTCCCCAAAAAATTAATGAAGTACTACGAATATTTATTGTAAGTTTTTCGAAGTTTGGCCTTCTTTAAATATAAATAGCGATTTTTCATTTTTTATTCCTTCTATTTACAATATTTAAAATGTTAAAATATATAAAAGGTTAAATTTATCAAATTTTACTTACACACACACACGTATATATTAAAATCAGTTCTATTTTTGTTGTGTTGGTACTGTTTTGCATCTATTAATTGCTAAATTTTAAGGTTAAATTTTATTACGATATCTATCACACACACACACACACACACATATATATATATATATATATATATATATATGAAAACACTAGCAGCCTTCTCCTTATTTTAATTTTTGAGTAGACTTTTTCATATATATATATACTTTTATTTTTCCCGTGATAACACAACTGTATTTTATAACAGAAAAATGATTTGAATTAAATTTCATAGGAATTTCATGGCCAAAATCCGAATTTTTCGACATGTGAATCATAAGACAATAGAGATTTTTACTGTATTTACACAAATTTTAAAATAACTTGAAGAAAAAGCCATTTAAATTTTTATAGTTTATTTTTCATTAATATACGGTTAGGGCTGAATAACTTTATGTACGCACTATCATTAAATATTAGAAAGGGTAAACTCAACAATCTGACTTGTACTGAAAAAACATGAGAACGTGCTCGTCAGAGATCAGATGGCAAAAAACTTGTTTCGCGTGTGATGCAATATAATTTTTTCTTTTCCCCAATTGTGATGCAGTTCAGGAACTGCAAAAATAATTTCCCACAACAGATGAGGGGAGCTTAGTAGTTTTTTTTTTTTTTTTTCTTTTTTTTAATCTCCGCCCTTCAAACGCTAGTCGAGTCGCACCTGGTTTGAGGCGGAAGCTGGAAGGAAAAACACACCGTTTGTTATAGCAGACAAACAACGTATTTAAAGAACTTAAACTGGATATTTGTAATAATTAGCTAGGTATTTTTTCTTTAGATTTTCTTTTTTTTTTTTATAATTTTATAGACTTTGCTAATAAATGAAAATTATTTTTCCAAGCATGTTGGAATATTTTGAAGAAACTTTTAAAAAGTTTTACATACTAAATGAATTATATTTGTAAATAAAATTGTTCCAGAGAAATGTTCTTAATTATATTTTTCTTAGAAAATCTAACTGTATAACAACGATAACTAAAAAACTAAAGAGGCAGCAAAGTGTTAATGTGCAGGGGTGTTAATAGAGACATGAACACTGGACTGTGCAGAGAGATCAATTTTCACATAATTACAACATGAAAAAAAAAAAAAAAAAAAAAAAAATGCAAGAAGTTTTTTAAAAATGCTAAATAGAATACAAAACAAAATAATTTTTTAGATATTAATTAAATATATCTTAAGTTATCTATACTACCAAGAAAGTTTTACTGCGTTCTGTGTCTTAAGCTTCATGATAACTCAGTGTTTAAAAATGTGGTTTATAATTTCTGATTGACATTGATGATAATTAAGAATGTTAACAAAATATACTAAGGGAAAAAATTTTTTTGGAAGCGATACAAACAGACAGAATTTTTCCGGAGAGAGCAAACTTAAATGATTGATTTATTTCGAATATTACAGTTAGACTTACCTGATAGGTTGGTCGGTTAGATGGTGATTAAACAAGCTTTATACACACCGCATCCGTTATAACGAATTTTTATGCATGAAATTTCAACCAATAAATGTTATTTACAGAAATTACACAGCTTATTCAAATACCCTAAAAAAATGTACGATCAAGTCAACCGTAATTCTACATGCAGAATAAAAAGTAGAACCTAGGATAAGATCTAGGGGTTAGTGCTGCTTTGGCTCTAATTGATTATGTGACAGTTTAAATAATCATCGCAGCTCTAACATGGATGAAACACGGGCGCAGAATTCATACCGGAATCCGTTTAAGAAATTTCTCTACTTATAATATCGTTGATTTAAGAAGTAGAAAATTTTCTTACATCGATAGTGGTATGAATTCTGCGCCCGTGTTCCATCCCTGCTCTAATGATAGTTTTAAAATTAAATAATTTAAAAATAATTTAAATTTTTAAAAATTAAAATCTTTTAGAAGGATGCTAGTGTCACACTTTGCCCCAGTTTGCCGGCGACCGTCAAAAATGCATGGATATATTTTAACACTTCGGGAGTTAACCTGTGTGTTTGACGCCAATTTTTCAAGAGCGATTTTAAAGTAACTTTCCATTGCGAAAAAATTTAAACTGTAAATGCTCAAGTTATCATCATAACGTTGCGTACTTTCAAATTCCATTTCTTTTTTTAACACGCATTCTTTTTACAAAATGCATAGTATCTCAAGATTTATGCATGCACGTACGTTCAGGGCCCGATTTAGGAAATTTGGACTATAGCAGAACTAAGTTGATAGGGTTCCGTTAACACCTTAACACAGGAAGTCATGAAATTTCAGTTGTAACAAAAGTGATCCCCCCCCCCCTCCCTGTCATATATATATATATATATATATATATATATATATATATATATATATATATATATATATATATATATATATATATATATATTGTGAATGAAGGTGGCCAATACCCAATATATATGAGCATTTTTCAATTCCAATTAATTTATAATTCTCCACTTCATTTTTAAACTTAACAATTATTGTACCTGAAAGATAATTTTTTTTTTTATTTCAATGGAAAAATTCCTTTTTATTGGCATGCATGAGTAGATTTAATAAGTAATAGTAACGTGAGTATTTTATTCATTTTTAACTACCAATCAAGGATGGCTTTATTTTTTTTTTTTTATGTAATTGGCCTTAATAATGTATCTCTTGAAAACCAAATTTTACCCTGATTTTCAATTCTATATTATTTATTTTGTGAATAAAATTGGCAGTAATATTGTATCTCTTGTATGCTAAAATTTAAAATTATTTACAACTCTGAACATTCATTATATATATAATATATATTAATGTTTTAAGATTGTAGAATGCTGTAGTTTAAATAATTTTTTTTATTAAAGTAAACAAAAATTAGCTTTGTTACAATACAGAAAATATTGCCAACAATTTTTAAAGTTTTTCTGTATTTGCTTATATTTATAAAATTGTTAGTTTGTTTGTAAAATGTTTCGTAATATTTTAATCAAAAATAAATTTTTGTTAAAAAAAAAAAAAAAAAAAAAATGGTTAAAAACTGCTAAACAAATCAATTAAAAATTATTTTGTTGCTGACTTTAACACAAAAATGCAGATTAAAACATTATTTATTTATTTTATTTTATTTTATTTTATTTTATTATTTTTTTTTTTTTTGGGGGGGGGGGGTAGGGGATTGAAAAAATGTTTTGTTAATTAAAAAATTAAATAAGAAAACTTAAATATCCGTTTTAATGATTGAAAATTCTTAATGATTGATATCCTTATAAATCGGAACGACAAAATTCCATAATATGACATGGAAAGAAAGAAAAGGGAATCAGATTGCGTAGAACCTTAAGTAAGCGAAGTATATTTAATATTTGACGTTGCTTAAATAAATAAAAAATTAAGCTTGACTAAAAATAAATATTTTTGATAACTAAGCAAATAAATTAAGAACAGCGAATACTTAGAAAAGAATTAATGAATTCTCTTAAATATTAAAAAAAGATATAGAGTAAGTGCACCAGTGATTGACACTTTTAGAACAATCTCTGATGTTTTTAATGTGCTAGTCATCAGAAAATATTTTTAGAAATCTTAAGTTAGTACATATGGTATGAAAGACATCCAGAACCCCATATATGTTAAATTATATACATTTGATAACAATTAATTATTATATTATTTTTTTTTTATGAAATTTTATTTAACACCCACTCAATGTTCCAGTAATTGACACTGCCAGTTTTTCATTTTATCAGTAATTGGCATACTATGTTCCAGTGTTTGACACTGCTAGTTATTCCTTTTACCAGTTATTAGCACCCTATGCTCCAGTGTTTGACATAAAATGTTAAAATTCTTATATGTAAAATATGATTTTATGATTTTTCTTATTTAATTATTTCCGGATAGATGTCAATTACTGGAGCATGCCAATCACTGGAGCACCTACCCTATATGTTCTTTTATAAAAACTGAAATATGCTTTTGGATAGAATTAGTAATCATAATTATAAAATAGTATACTGTACATAATAAACATAAAACTGAAAATTATTTTTTAAAAAGTTCATTCTGAAATACGTATATACACATTAAATATAACGGAAATAAAATACACGAAGAAAACGAGGAGTGAAAAGAAAGTTTTATATTAGCACTGAATAAAAGTTTTTGAAATCACTATATTAATTATCATAATTTGTTTAACAACGATTTTGATTCATGTTCATAAACTCTTAATTTTAGTAAATTTTATTTGAATAAATATATTAATTAGCGCACTAAAAAAAATTGCTTGGAAAGTGTTGAACATATACATTATTGTACATGAAAGTAACAATTAACAAATCAAAAGTAAGCATAAAATTATAAAGTAAGCTACACTTTTGTTTTATGTATGCAGAAAATTATATTTTCAATGACGGCAGAAGCACAGACTCTCCATCTCGCTTCAATACATAAACAAACACGCACATTTTATCAAAATAAGAATGTATGGAAATGAATTTTGTTTATTATATAGTAATAATATTTACATGGATGTTGTGAAGCTGACACTGCAATATTGCTTGCTTTTTTTTTTTTTTTTTTTTTTTGGGGGGGGGGGGGGAGAGAGAAATGCTAATCTCAAACACTTTAAACGATTGAATTTTTTAACGTATGTCCGCCGTTAATATATTTAAAAATATGTAATATAAATAAAAAGAACATATAGATATCAAGAAAAACACAACTTGCGCCGAAATTTAGTAGATGATGTCTATGCAAACAATATTTCAATTGCCGTAATGGATGATTTTACTGGACACTTTTTTTAACTAGTTCCTAAACAAAATCGCATGAAAGATCTTCATCATAATTAATATCCATCACAAAAAACATATAAAAAAATAAATTATGAGCCTACCTCCTCATGATCACAACAATAACACAAAGATTGAACTACATTCATCACACAGACTGAATTACGTAAACAAAAGTATCCACTATCCATACTAAAGCAAAACCAGGAGCCTTTTAAATGACATCAAATCCACTTACATCACTGTTTAACAGGAGAGATTTATCCTTTACTGGGGTAACAAACAGGAGCTTGGCACCTTCAAATCGCTTCATACCTGTGTCCCACAACGTACCGAACCGATAAACGAGAGAAGTACCGGGCAGGTGGGCCACCTGAAGACGAACTGACAAAGCTTAGAGAGTCATGGAACGCTGGCCCCAACTTCCGGCGGTGCCTCACCCTTTGTTATTCTTTTACAACAAGCATCAAACCCGCCTTTTAAAAAACCCTCCACTATTAAAAAAGATTACCTGGCGAATGATGCTGTAAAGATATTTATAATTGGCGAATAATCGCACGAAAGGTATCATCATTTGGCGAAAATTGGATTTGAATAGATAAAAACAATTATGATTCTATTTTCTAATGCATTTATGCACATATGAGGTTTCAGGGGGTGGTCGACATCTCAATATAACCTCAACTAAGCTTATTAAGGAAATGATCTTGAAATCTTTTCTTGTTTAAAACTCAGCAATGTGGCTTTTTTTTTTTTTTTTTTAAATTCATTTTTTAATGGATTCAGTTTTTTAAGTACTAAAGTAACAGTGGATGTATAAAGCATATTTTTTATATAGTTGCAATAATGTACAATTCTACATGTTGAATTTAAATATTTAAAATTATAAGTTAATCTATATAGCTTTTTAACTAGCAAGGGATAAGAATAAGAAAACGTTCCTGTTGACCATTGCATATTATTATATGTTGAATATTGATTTGATATAGATATTTTTTAAATAAAGAGAAAAAGAACTGCAACAATACGGAGAAGCTTATAGTTAAAAATTTGATTACTGCATATTATTACATGTTGCATATTGATTTGGTATAAATATTTTTTAAATACAGAGAAAAATATCAACAATATGGAGGAACTTATAGTTAAAATTTTCTTCTTAAAAAGAAAAAAAAAAGTCACTAATCTTCAGAATTATGAAATTTTTATAATTATTCGTCAAACAAGAGTCTTTTAATTGTCTTATTGTTAGACAGGGTAATAGCAGATTACATATTTCCTGTACTATTAGATTCTGCGACATTGTTAGGAAAAAAAAAAAGGCAAATAAAAGTATTGAAACTTTTTAATAAACAGTGAAATCTCTGGTAAAATAGTCACCCACTGTGATATAATAAATGCCGCGTTAGGTAGGTGGCCTCTTAATACAAGTTGTTCAGAAAATTTTAATTCAAGGGAGTGAGTTTCATAAGTTAAATGGTATCAATTTTTCAAATTCACAAATAGATTTAGAAACAGTTTTATTTGACATATAATTCTGTGTGTGTGTGTGGGGGGGGGGGGGGTATTACAACGCCCCCCCCCCCCAACACCCGTTCAATTATATTGGCTACATTTATAAAAAATAAATTCACGGCTTTTATTAAATCTTAATGTTTATTTCAAATTATTTAGATAACTTTCACCAGTAATACGCCTCGGGATTTTCCAATATTGATCAAAATTTTCAAGTGGCAACCACATACGAACTTCACATTTCAATTTCCTACTGTTATTACTTTTTAGTTATACTGATAGCAAACATATACAGATCAATCGCTAAAAATTTAACTTTCATATTAGGGAACCTCAAACGTAATTTTATACAAAAATCCAGAACTGAAAATCAAATTTCGAAATATATTTTGTTTACACCCGTAAATGGGTGTAAGAAATTAATTTTCCTTCCTGAGCTTTGTTCGTTGACATAATAAAATGTACAAAGCATTTCCATCAATTATATTAAATAGAAAATAACGTTTAGCTTAATTTTGGGTAGCCCTGCATATTGCCAGTAATCTATATAGATACAACATTATGTACTGAAATATGATCTTATATTAAAAGCACACATGGTAACATGTAATGAGCTTCCAGCAGCTTCCATGTATAATACCGCTCTATTCCTATCCTTTTGGGTAGCCTTGTAAACTATTGGATAATGATTTCCATGAAATATGCCTTTATGCATATAAAAAATATTGTTTATTTCATTTTGTTTAGTACAATCTATAGATAATTAACTGTACCCACACAAAATTTTGCCCATAGACGTAATGTATTTCAATTCTCTTGGATGGCCCTGTAAACGAACCACTTGCTTGATATGAATGTAAAACTTTGTGTAGCATCACTATATGATATATATGCCACGCAAATTAAAAAAAAAAAACTTTTCTTGACGGTATACGATATCGTATTCTGAGGGGTTACAGCCAGTGATATACTATCATTTCAAATTGTGTGTTCCGTATGACTATGGTAAATGAAATTGCACAAATAGGAGTCGTTTATTTTTTTTTTCTTTTGGAAAACATATCTCCCAATTTGCAACAGAGTGATCGTTTTAAATATATTCCGGATAATTAGCTTCAACCATTTTATCTAAATAAATAAGTTTAAAAAATATATATCAGATGCTCTGCATTATATTTTACTTCAACTCAAGAAAATCTAATTACATATACAACGTTTGCAACTTATACCCTCACTAATGTATTCTTTACATTTGTGTCATGTACAACTAACGAACACCCTCACCCAATTCATTATTTCTATTAAATTACAGAAACTGGATTGTTTACTCAACACAATTTATTCAGTGGAACCTCTAGCAGCTTCCAATAGATTTTACGAAAGTCGGTGAATTAAACTATTGATGCTATTGGGTTGCGTAAGTTAGAAATCTAGGACAGAATTCTGTGTTTTCGAGAGCAGAAGAATAAAAAAATACAGAAGCCTCTTCATGATTGAAAGTTGCGAAATCTAGGAAAGTAATTGGAGCTTCATCCACCACAAGATCTAAAAACAATAGCAATCATTGAAGAGTATGGAACATCACTGATTCGGAAATATTAAGATTTTCAAAGTAAGCTAGCTTGATTATAGGTACCAGTGTGTTTGGTCAGTAGAACGTGAAGGGATGTTGCGACATGCTGTACATAATATTAACCTTTCAACGTAGTCCAACAGTCATATTATAATAAGAGGTTGTAAAGACTAATTTATTTTCGTTGCTCGTCCGTAAATAATTTTAATTCTTATGTTTAAAGGGTAGATCTGTGCCCCCTCTTTTTTCCCCCCATTTAACTATAAACATTAAAATTCAGATCACTATGAATTTTGTGGAAGTTCGCTGCTAAATTCTAAATTTGATTTTCAGATTTTGTTAAACTTAAAATTTTGAATAAAAAATTTCATTTTATTAAACTTAAACTAGTATGTTGTGGCCACCACGAGACTTTCTTCTATCTTTTCCTATACAAATTCACTCAGTAACAAAAATAAAAAAAAAATAAAAAAAAAAAGTATAGAATTAAGGGGAGAGGGGAAAAAAAAAAAAAAAAAAAAGTGGGACTTTATCAAATTTTCACATTTTACCCAAAATTTTGTCAAAGTCCCACTTTTTTTTTTTTTTTTTTTTTCTCTCCCCTTAATTCTATCAAACTCCCACGGTTTCCGTGTTCTGACAAACTTAAACAAATTTTTGCATTTTCCCCCCAATTTTGTCAAAGTCCCACGGTTTCCGTGTTTTGACAAACTTAGAATAATTTTCATATTTTACCCAAAATTTTGTCAAAGTTTGTCAAAACACGGAAACCGTGGGACTTTGACAAAATTAGGGGAAAAATGCAAAAATATGTTAAAGTTTGTCAAGACACGGAAACCGTAGGACTTTGACAAAATTAGGGGAAAGAAGCAAAAATTAGTTTAAGTTTGTCAGAACACGGAAACCGTGGGAGTTTGATAAAATTAAGGGGAGAGAGAAAAAAAAAAAAGGGATTTTTTTTCTAAGTTTTTTTTCGTAAAAAGTAAAAAAAATCGATAACTTTGTTTTAAATTATCACAGATTTATAGTTCAACTATTCGTTTTAAAGGTACTGACGAGACCTTTCGAAAGATACCCATCTTGAAAATTTTTGCCCTATATCACCCCGTTAAAAATTTAGAAAAAGCGGGATGGCAACGCAACCTGTAAGACGATTTTTACCAAAAGTTGATAGGCACTAATTTATGTCAAGGTGCAACTACATACCAATTTGTATGAAATTCTGTGCAGTAGTTCCAGAGATACAGTTGCCACAAAATTTTGTCACACACACACACACAGACAGACAGACAGACAGACAGACATTTTCTAAAAATGTTAAAATCGTGTTCTACAGCTCTCAAAACGTGTAAATCCATCAAAAACCCGAAATCGAAAATTTTTACGAATCCAATACTTTCTTCTATTGAAGATAGAAGAAAGTAAAAAAGAAAGAAAAAGAAAGAGAAAATATATTTTTATTTATTTATTTATTTTTAAAGTCTTTGAAATTTATTAAACACTTTAAAAAGTATAATTTTACATTTTAAGCGTATAAAATAATGGCACGTAAACAATATTTTATAAAATTTTCATTAAACTAGTATGTTGCTGTGTCTACATGAGTTTCTTCTACATTTTCCTATACAAATTCCCTCAGCAAAAATAATTTATTAAAACTATTATCCATGCTGAATGCAGATGATTTTCATTCTAGAGAAGTAGCATAACACTAAATATCCAGAGAAAGTTAATTTTATTCTGTATATGGTATCTTAAAAAAAAAAAAAAAAAAAATGCAATTTTTTTCCCCCCTGAGTTTTTTTTTTTTTTTTTTTTTTTTTTGGTTAAGAATAAAATAAATTGATAACATTATTTTAAATTATCGTAGATTGATTGTTTTGTCATTTATTTTAAAGGTATTGACGAGCTCTTTTGAAAGATACCCATAATGAAAATTTGTCCCCTTTCCCCCAGAAAGGAAACGATGGTCTTACATATACCATTTTTTCCCCCACTTGACTATCGCTATTATAAATAATTCTTTTTAATTTCATAATGGTTATTAAAATATAACTCCCTTTATGTCCATTTATACGAAATTTTGTCCTATTCCGCCATGTTAAAAATTTACAAAAAAAAAAAAAAAAAAAAAGCGAGATGGCAACGCTACCTATTGAACAATTTACACCAAAAGTTTATAGGCATTAATTTATGTCAAGATGCAACTACATACCAAATTGTATGAATTTCTGTGCAGTAGTTCCTGAGATACAGTTGCCACAAAATTTTGTCACTCATTCACACACAGAGACAGACATTTTCTAAAAATGGTCAAATCGCGTTCAACATCTCCCAAAACGTCTAAATCGATCGAAAACCTGAAATCAAAGATTTTTACGAATCCAATATTTTCTTCTATTGAATGCCGAAAAAATTAAAAATTAGTGGGTCATGGTTTCCGGCGAAGTTTTAGAAAAGCGATGAACACGATTTCTCAAAACTTAATACAACGATCTTATTGAAATTTTGCATACATAAGAAAATATTTCTCCGCTAATCGACAAAATTTTTGGAAGTTGATTTTCAAATGAGTGTGTATGTGTGTTTTTTTTCGCCGCAAATAACAATAATAAAAATAAATTGTATATGTATATGTAACTTTTTTAATGTTTGAATAACGAAAAACAAGATATTTTTGCGTCGCATTACAGAAATGTGTAATTATTTTTCACTGTCGTTTAATTTAATTTACTATTTTTAACCACAATTAATTGCAGAAATGCGTAGTTTTTACTTCAATATTTTCAAAAATATACACGTTATTTCGCTTACTTATAGACAGAATTTAAGTTTTCTTTCTTTCAAAGCTGATTCTGAATATTCGCAATTCTTTTATTACGCAAAAAAAAAAAAAACATCCGATAGTGAACTTGAATAACATATATCAGTTTCAAGAAATTCCATATATATTTACGGGAGTTAGAGCACGGACAGACAGACAAACAGACAGACAGACGGACAGGCAAATACACAAACCTGAAATCATATTTACACTTAAAAAATGTTAGAAAGTGTTAAAAACGTTAAATGTCAACGAAAGTACAATTCTAGAATTTTTTTATTAATAGCTCTTAATATAAATGGATATTTTTGTGGCACCCTGTAAATCTAATGCTAATCATGGTATATTCTATGCAAAGCACTCTTTTGGGCATATAAATAACATATTTCAATTTCCTAAAACTTCGTAGAAAGTAAAGTTATTAAAATTTGATTTATAGAAATATCTCTCATAGAACGCAATGCTTTGAAATACTTTTGAGTGTCCCTGTACATAAACCGATGGTGGTATTTCCTCCATTTTATACAGGAAATATCCAATAGTGAACTTAAATAACATATTTCAATTTCATTGAGATATGTCTACAGTAAAGGTACGAAAATATGGTTTATAGAAATACCTCTCATACCTCACAACACAATGCTTGGAAATACTTTCGGGTGTCCCTGTACACAAACCAGTAGAGGTATAAATTCCATTTTCAATAGGGAACGTCCGATAGTGAAATTGAATAACATATTTCAATTTCATTAAGATATGTCTACAGTAAAGGTATGAAAATATGGTTTATAGAAATACCTCTCATAGAACACAAAATGCTTTGAAATACTTTCGGGTGTCCCTGTACACAAACCAGTAGAGGTATAAACTCTATTTTCAATAGGGAACGTCCGATAGTGAACTTGAATAACATATATCAGTTTCAAGAAATTCCATAAATATTTACGGGAGTTAGAGTGCGGACAGACAGACGGACAGACAGACGGACAGACAGACAGACAGACAAACCGAAGTCATAAACGCTTTTCAACCTTGTTGGAAAGTGTTAATTAGCAATAAACTCTAATATGTAGTATAAAATGTTACTTTTGCTAACACATTATGCTACTAAACTGATGGCACATAATCAAGAAAAATAATCTGGTGTGTCACACACGCTACTTTGAAACGTTTGTTTTAAAATTAGTAAGAAACTCTAATATGTAGTAAGTATTAGTTTTATTGACACACTACACAACTAAACTAAGGACACATAAATAATAAAAATAATCTGGTGTGTCACTCACGCTACTTTAAAATATTTGTTTTAAAATTAATAAGAAACTCCAATACTTATTAAATATTAGTTTTGCTGACACACTACACTGCTAAACTCATGACATATAAATAATACAAATAATTTGGTGTGTCACTCATACTGCATTCAATCACCTTATATTAATATAATTATATTACAGTTTAACGATGTAAGATGAGAAACTATATCTGTTATAATTTAAAATAAATTTATCGGTTTTTAAAAATAACAATTTTTATAAATTATTTGTACTAAGTAAATTTGAATAGAAAAATATAAAAGAAATTTTCGTGATCACCATAACATACTAATTTTTTATTATTTTTATTATTATTTTTTAACGCTGATTGAAGTAAAAGAGATTAAAATTTCAGATTAAAATTTCTCTTTATGATATTTCAATGCCGTCCAGAAAATAAATGCTTTATGATTTGTTCTTAAGAATATTTCGTTCGCCAATGAACCATTAGAAAAGTGACTAATAAAGTTTGACATAGAACTTGAAAAGGCAAATAAAAATATTAATTATGAGTGAAGCCATTAATTCAAAATGGTTTCCACTAACAAACTTAGATTGCTTCGATAAAATTTGATCCAAATAAGATAATCGCTACAGACTAAGAGATTTTTATTTTACCAATGTTATTCTTTCAAATTAGAAGTATACAATATTTCGTTGTACGATAGAAGAAGGTCATAAAACAATTTTATTTTTCTTAACACATTTATGAAAAACGAGGTCGACATCTTCTTAAAATGTTTAATGATGACTTATTGCGAGAAATAGGTATATCAGTTTAACGAACAAATTTAACAGCACAAACTGTTTGTGGATTTTATATTCTCTTATCTGATATCCTCTATTTCATCTAACAATAGATTATACAGATGCCTAATTATGATAGCATGGCATGAAACGAGACTATAATGAGCCAGAAATAAAGAGAAAACTGAGAAAATGTGGAAAGGATAGACAATAGTATAATTATAGAGAAGGATGACGGCATTTACTTATAGTTTAATAAGTGACAAATAAAGGATTTAAATTAATAGTAGGTGGTTAAACTAGAATTGCATAAAGGCTTTTGAAACAAAGCGATGAATGTAGTTTTGTTTTTAGAAGAACGGTATACCTGGAAAATCAAAAATATACATTTATAAGAATGTATTTAGACTACGGCCTAATTAGTTTAAACTATCAGTACACATGCGAACGTCTTTTATTTATTTATCTACTTTTATTTTTACATTTATGATAATTATTTTCCATTAAGGTAAAAGTGGAGAAATGAAAATGAAATTTTATTATTATATATAGTTAAGGTTTACTTCTGTCGTTAAATGAAATAAATAATATATAAATAAATAAGCAAAATAAATAAATAACAAAATCAATTTTTAAAAAGTAACCAGCAAAAAAAAAACCATCGAAAACATTAAACATTAATTGATATTTTGACAAACATCACAAACGTAGTACAGTTCCCCGCCGCTTATTAAAATCACATTCGTTCTGAGCCTAAGTGATTTTACTAAGCGGCTGATTTTTATATCCGGCAAATTCCTGCCCTTAAGGAAAAGGTATTACTTCCCTGAATTCTGGAAAAACTTCAAAATATAACGATTAATGGAATTAGTAAACAATATTAATTAATTTTTGAGAGATAATTAATTTATTGTTCCTTCGATTTAAGTAAATTAAACGCATTCCAAATTCCCATGAGCTTTGAGGAAAATCCTCATTACTTTGCCAAAAGCTCACGCTGTTCTTATAAATCTAAAATCTTTCCGTTTAAACCTTATGAATTATAGTAATTTCAAAATAAGAACTAGAAATTGCCTTTTAATAATTTAAAAAAAAAAAAAAAAAAAAATCACTTCAAAACAAATTTTTAACGTATTACTGCGCTTTGAAATACACATTCCTTGAAATTGTTGCAGAGATAAGTTACGGGGCGTGTTTAATTAGTAAGTGTGCTTCAAATCTTCGACAATTAACGATAAAAGAGGGTTTGTTGCGTTTTAATTTCTTTTTCTGCTTAAAAAAAAAAAAAAAAAAAAAAAAAATATCATTATGCAAATAAATTTTTTTGAGTGTATATAAATGATATTTTTTGCTGCAGAGTAGATATTTTTGAGTTTATTAACCGGCGATGCTGATTTTATTAAGCGGCGGTTTTAAAAGTAGTTTGTATTGATTTGATTCTGGTCCTGGCAATTTGATCTGATTAAGCGGCTGATTTTATTAACCAGTGAATTTATTAAGCGGCGGCTACTGTATATTGTAGCTGTCACAAAACTTTCTTCTATGTCATTTTAATAAAGCAATAATATACTATTATTTGTTCGAAACATTAAGTAAAACCTGAACAGGACCAGTGTTGCCAGTGGCTTTCATTCAATAGTCACCAATAATTCTCAGAAGTTTTTTTTTATATACATAAAAGACGATTAATTGTCTATTTTGTATATTAAATAACACTTCTTAAAACTATTGGTGACTATTGAACAAAAATGTCGCGAATCTGGTAACACTGAAAAGGACTGCAAAGCAGGGCCACTTATCGGTTGATATGCACCCTGGTTGAGAAACTGAGATATAGCTTTCCCATACCTGGGCGAAATAGCATAGCAGCACTACCTGTGAGCTGATATGCTCCAAAAGCTTATAAACAGCATTGTGTCACGATGTAACGAAATATGTTTTAATGAGATTCTGTGCATTAGTTCTTGATATAGGGTTGTCATAAATTTTTTTGTCTCACAAACACACATATACAGCCATTATCAATAAATTCTAAAATAAATGGTGATATCGTGTTCGCGATATCTCAAAAAGATGTAAATTTAATAAAAACTAGAATTCGAAAATTTTTATTATACCAATATTTTCTTTTGAATAAAGGTGAAAGTAACGAGGAAGATTAAGTAGTCCCAGTTTTAAACTGAATGTGTGGTAAAATTTATAGTTAGTAGATAACTCTTAAGAAATTATTTCAAATATCAGAAAAAACTGATGAATGACTCCCCCCCCCCCCCACCCGAAAGAAAAAGTTAATTTTAAATAAAATATTCAATCAGTAATTTAGTTTATATCGATCAGAATGGACGTTTATTTTCTTTAATATTAACAAAACAGTCAGTTGTTACAAAATTTATATATGTAAATGATGAATTTTTATTTTCTATTACTTTTTTTCATTTTAATGGTTTATATGTTTCCTAGTTAAACTTTAAATGGCAGTTTAAGAAAGTGACCTACTCACAGAAAACGAAATGAAGTAAAAAAATCTGCTTATGTGCACACTCAATTTTCTCTTACTCAACCTTTCTATAAACTATTATAGTTCATGGTCGAAGCAGAACATTTTGGTCCAGCAAAATTTGGCCCCTGGTCATTTTGGTCCTGAGACATTTCGGTCCAACTTATTTTTTGAGACCATTTGAAATATATCAGATTTTTAATAGAAATGCCCCTAACAACACAGTTGTCCACAATACATCCCGAAGATATCCATAGGATGTCCACAGACGTCCCTTTCATCCATATGACGTTCTGAGGATGTCATTTGGAGACGATGTGCTGCATATTTTTTGATATGGTATAAATTGAGTGTTCTTAGAATAAATTAAATGAATATTATATCGGTCAATATGTAAAATTTCAAGATTAAGTTCGCTCTCTAGCAATGAAATCGCGAGTCATTTAAGACTCGCCAATTTTTTATAACCATTCAAGTATATAAACTTTTTAAATATAATTATTCAAAGTGACAGGACCAAATTGTCATGTACTCATTCAAAGTACTAAGATAAGAGGTACTGTCTCTGAATATTTTTCATGTACTTTAAAGAACAAATCAAAGCAGTTTTATTTGACGGAAATTTCTGTATGAGGTCTAATATTTCGACTAATTTTGAGTAGCTGTATGCATTATCAATAAATTATATACCCATCAAACAATTTATCTGTAAAAAAAAAAGTCATGGTACAGCCTGAAATGCCCTATGAGCCATTTTCAAAAATATATGTGAAACTTTTTGCGTGACCCTGTAAACGAAGGATAAATACTTTTTATATTATATTTTATATGAAACATGTTTTTATGGAAATAAAAAATGTATGTCAGTTTCATTTTGTTTAGCACAGTGTAATAGTAGCACACGTATTTGAATACTTTGGTTCGAAATCCACTTTAAACAGTAGGTGCCCTCGATCCTACTGAGGGGGGGGGGGGGGTGATAAAAAAAGACTGTAAAGCGTCAAACCAAGCTCATCTATATCATCATTTTTATGAGAGAATTAAAAACCAACATTAAGTCTCTCTTATATTTTTGAATTTTCTCTAAACTTAGACTGAAAAAAAAAAAAAAAAAAAATCATCCTATTAGAAAGTGTGACATATTTTAATTTTATGGAGTTTTAAAATATTCTGAGTAAATTTCTAACCATTTGTCGCTATACTTTCGTAAGGGTTCTTATCAGTATCTTTAAGTCGTGTATAGCGCAAAAATGAGATGCGAGCGGATGGTTGCGTTTTGCACGATCCGCTGAGCGCACATCCCGGTATTGCACGCGACAAGGCAGCTGCATACTACAGTCATTCATCGCGATTCCGCTATCGCTTTCGAATATGCATAGGAATCCTCTGCGATCAAGTTTTATAGCCACATTTTGGTGACAAGCACATCGCGTGAGAATATACCGTTAATGGTAGCAAAAATCGCTTATTAAATGAAGCACTTCGTTTGCAATATCTGACTGCTATAGATAACTTATGAGGGTTTCGTCCTGCATTGTTTCTGAATTATGGTAAATTTATTCAACAGATGTTTCCTTGAGATAATATTTCTAAGGATGAAATTGTTTGTCTATGTTTAGCATTTTTTTTTAATTAGTTGTATTTAAATTATACGTTAATTTACTGAAGTGAAAAGTAAAGGATAAATTATTATAAAGCAGTAACATAAATCATATCGCCAAAGAAAAATAAATAAATAAATTGTAGATCCTTGCCGCATATTATTCCTGATCATATTCATAAGCAAATTAGTAAATAATAATAATAATAATAATAAAAGATTGAATCAGTATTGTGTAATTATAAATTCACTAGCAAATTACCCACAGTGTTTTTCGCTCTTTTTTTTTATAATATAGTTTACACTGTGAATCTAAGAAATTTGTTCTCCCATGACATCACTATCCTATCGTTTCGACAAATTTTAATTCTAACTAGTCCACGTTAGATAAATATTCATATCAGTGTTGTTAACCCTTTGCACTCGAGACCTTTTTCGCTCCGGCGAACCAGCAGCACGAGGCGATTTTTCTCTTATATACTGAATGACTTATCATAAGATTGCACACGCAATTTAATTCTTAAAACTTTTTATTTAACCATTTTATGTAATTTTATACTTCAAAGAAAGACGTTTGTTAAACATATTAAACATTACCACATCAAATAAAGTGGTGATCGAGAGTCACCTCTCGCGTGCAAAGGGTTAATATGAATTTTCGAAAAACAACCTTTAATCTATTTGCCTATAAGAAACATTAATTTTGAAGTTCAACAACACGATATATATTTTTGTAACAGATTTAAGTTTGCCTAAAATGACAACTACTTTAATCTATTATTTATTTTTAGATTTTCTGCTTCTTCCTTTTCTGGGGGTTACCGAAGCGTATAACTCATCCTCTCCGAAGGGGATCAAGATTGCGATAAAATGTTTCCCGACCACTCCTAAGGATGAATCCCGGACCGTCGTCAATTGCCCAGTATGTGTAGTTATAAAGTTAAAACTCACTTCACACTTTTTTTTTTTTACTTTCTCCTATATTCAATAGAAGAAAGTATTAGATTCGTAAAAATTTTCAACTTCCGGTTTTCGACGGATTTACACGTTTTGAAAAACGATTTGACTACTTTTAGAAAATGTCTGTCTATGTGTGTGTATGTGTGTGTGTGACAAAAAATTTGTGGCACTGTATTTCCGGAACTACTGCTCAGAATTACATATAAATTTGAATGTAGATGCACCTTGAGCTAACTTAGTGCCTATCTACTTTTGGTGCGAACCGCTCAAGTGGTGGCGCTGCTATACAGCGATTTCCACAATTTAAGGGGAGACTATATCTCAAGTTCTATTGCGTATAATCAAGCAAAACTTGAAAATGAGAAGTTCATTATGAGATAATATGCTGATTCAATTTGAATGCTTATGGACCGACAGGTCTCGTTGCTATACAGCGATTTCTGCAATTTAAGGGAAAGCTATCTCAGGAACTACTGCACAGAATTACATATAAATTTATATGTTGATGAACCTTAACCTAAAAGAGTGTCTGACAACTTTTGGAGTCAACCGATCCATAGGTGGCGCTGCTATACAGCAATTTCCGCAATTTAAAAGGGGGCTATATCTCAGGTTCTATTGCGTATAATCAAGCAAAACTTGAAAATGAGAAGTTCATTATGAGATAATATGCTGATTCAATTTGAATGCTTATGGACCGACAGGTCTCGTTTCTATACCGCGATTTCTGCAATTTAAGGGAAAGCTATCTCAGGAGCTACTGCACAGAATTACATATAAATTTATATGTTGATGAACCTTAACCTAAAAGAGTGTCTGACAACTTTTGGAGTCAACCGATCCATAGGTGGCGCTGCTATACAGCAATTTCCGCAATTTAAGAGGGGGCTATATCTCAGGTTCTATTGCGTATAATCAAACAAAACGTGATATATGTGATGGCCATTATGATGCATTATGCTGATTCAATTTGGATGCTTATCGGCCAATATGTAGTGCTGCTATATTGCAAATTTCCTCGATAACGGGAGAACTATATCGCAACTTCTATTTCATATAACTGTACGAAACATGATATGTGAGATAACTGTTATAAAAATGCATTTTTTAAGATGTCATTTATGGACAATAAAACTGTCTTTCTTTGGATATTAGTGTTAGTTTTCTCTAAGATGAAAATTAATTACTTGCACTTAGTGAATTTGTATTGAAAAATATAGAAGAAAGTCTTCTGGTGGCCACAACATACTAGTTTTATAACAACATTCTTACAAATATTTACTAACATGCCTTCATTTTTATATAAATTCTGACCAGTAATGTTAGAATGTGTTCCACATTATTTAGTTTTTTTTTTTTTTTTTAACCTATACGGTAGAGAACGTATTGTTTTTTGATTAATTTTTCGAAATTAAGCTTTTGTTATAATTACACTTTTCAGGTTCCTTGAATACGAATTTTCAAATTTTTAGTAGTCGATGTGTGTATTCCGTGTGTGTCTCTGTATGTGTATTTGAGTGTCTGTTATATGGCTGAGTATCACATAAATGTGCATTTTAGTGTTTCAGGTCTTTATTATTAATTTTAAGCAAATAAATTGTAAAATTTTATTATTATTCTTTAGAAGTACCTTTATAAAAAAGCATCCAATCATAAAATGTGAGTTTATAGCAATTTCAGTATTTTTTAGAAAATTTTAAACCTTAAAATCGTCATTTTCGTGACTGTCTCCAAGACCAAATGTTTACATACAAAGTATGTTTTTTACTAAGAAAAATAAAATGATAATTATAATAATTGTTAATTCTTGTAAAAAAAACTATTTGTTTTCAAAGAAATTTTTTTTTTCTTTTTAATTACGTTAATTTTCATGCATGAGTAATTAAAATGCTTGTATGCAAGTCTTGACGTCATTTTCGTGACACGTGAAAATAACTTCATATATCATCAAGGGATGGTGCCACCATTCACTTTTTTTAAAGTTTAAGACCAGAAATCAACATTGACGATATGTGGGGAAAATAAATCTCAAGAAAATTAAAAACAGGTAAGAGTTAACATTATTTTTATTGTTTACATGCTGTGCGTATTTTTATTGCTTGTCATTTTCGAGATGCATAAAAAATAAAAAAATATTATTATAAAATTTAGAACAAAGTTTTATTTTAATATAGAATGACGACCAGAAGAAGAAAATGTGACGATATCGGCTTAGTGAAAGCATGTTTTTCAGTACAGAACGAATTATTGACGATTTGTCATTTTCGTGACGGTCATTTTTGTGACGTCACGAAAATGACATTTGTTGCAGATTTACTATTTTGTAAGCCCTGGATTTAAATAATTTTTTATTTTGAGTTAAAAGATTTGTTGGTGTAGGATAAGCTTTATATTTAAATATTTAAAGTACTTTCCGGTATCCATGTAAATATAAAAAAAATACATACGACATTAATATTAAGATACAATTAAAAAAGCAAACTTTTAATTTTAATTTTAATTTTAATTTTTTTTTTTTTTTTTTTTTTTTTTTTTTTTTTTTGCCCCCTTTAAGGTGTCATTGAGAATGTTACTCAAAATATTTTACTTGTGTCATTTATGGCAGGATGCAGAAAAAATAAGTTTGCATGGCCTGAGAAAGAGGATGTCCATGAAATTCAAGTGCCACATATTCTGTACCTGCTTCAAATAGATATTTTAAACTTCAGGATGAAGATTTTAATAATGTTCAAAATGCTTTTTCTGAATTTAATTCAGTCAATCGTTAAACTTGTAACTACAAGGATTTTAATACAATAAAATTGCTTGATATTCTCATTATTGCTCTTTGTTTTCCCTTCACAATCTTTTCTCTATTGTTCTAATATGTTCCATTTTTAATATTATATGGTCCTATTTCATTGACAAACAATGTTATTTCAGTGAAAAATAGTCATTTTGACAAATATTGTCATTTCAGTGACAAACAGTCGTTTCAGTGACAAACATTGTCATTTCAGTGACAAACCAGTCATTTCAGTGACATCATTTTTTGACATCTTTAAATGCTATAATTAAAAATTTAATGCAAGTAAACTAATTATTTCCAGTTTATAGTCAAGAGGTATGCAGTCTATGATATTTCCCATTGATATAATTTATGTTTATAAAAAATTAAATTTAAATTTATTTATTTATTTATTTATTTTTTTAAATTTAAAAATTTTGGGGTTTTTTATTTTATTTTATTTTTTAAAATGGGAAGAACTTTTTAGAAAAGCCTAAGTCTTGTATTTTTTAATGAATCTGAACCACAAAAAAAAAAAAAAAAAAAAAAAAAAAATTAAATGGTAATTTTGATTTTATAAGATAATTAAAATTATAAATTTTTATTGAAAAATTTCAATAAAGTTTTAAAAAATTATGATCGATCTCTGTCAAACTCAGAATTTATTTAAGATGTACTTACGGACTTATTTTCAAAAATTCAAATTAAAATACAAAGTTTGAAAAAAAAGTTTAAAAAAATCCAAAATGCACACTTATGTGATATTCAGCCTTATAATCATAACTCAAAAACACATGTTAGAGGGAAGTTCAGACTCAGTATTCTAAATCTGTATCATATCGTGATGTTATATAAATTTTTTTAGGTTTGACAAAGGGATAAAGTACTGGAACATCCAAGAAAATTCAAATACATTAATGGGCCAAATTTCTCGCCGATATAGTTTAACAACTTAAGGCTCCACACTATAAAATAAAAAAAAATTATATATACAGGCATGAGATTCTTCCGCGGTTTTCGTCCACGATTTTCCGCTTTTATGTGATTTCCGTTAAATCCCCCTTTCTTTTGTTTGTTTAAATCAAATCAGCGTTCTAGCGCTCTACGAAAGACTTTAGATTCTCAATCTTTCTCCATCCAAAATATCAATATCAATATTTATTTTAAAAACGTGTTTTATCAGATTCTATAACATATAAAAGAACAGAATTATTCAATATTTCTCACTCATGTAATTTTTTTTTGTCCTGCTCCCCCCCCCCCCCTTTTTTTTTCATCATCTGTAACCATCGCCGATCAAACATTCTGCGGGAAGTCTTTTATTTTTGAATATTTATCCATCCACAACAAAAATATCAATACTAATTTTAAATTTACTGTATGATATTGTAGAACCCATAAAGAAGTAGAATTGTGTTTAATATTTCTCACTCATGAACTACTTTTTATCCCCCCCCCCCTTTCCCATTTTCCACCACCAATCAATGATTAAACGTTGATTGCTTGCTAATGTTTTTTTTTTTTTTTTTTTTTTAGACATGTTTTATTGTGTTGATGTGCATCATTCTTTTAGTTTAATTTGTCACTTAAAATATTTTGTATAGTTTTCCCTGTGCGCATTGTTTTTCATTTGAAATAAATTTTATGAACATATTTGTACAGTTTTCCCCAAGCGCATTATTTTTCATTTGAAATTAATTTTATGAACACGCATGTTTCCTCTTTTTTTAATTTTCTGCACTCTCATGCCTGTATATATAAAATATATATTTATATATATGCGCAAAAGCAAGTTTTACATAGAATATGCTAAAAAAAACGTTTATCACTGGTTTATAGAGCGGCACTAAAAAATTCGGATATATTCGGGCTTTGGTTTTAAATCACTTGAAATACACTTAAAGGGATATTATAACTTTTTTTTTTCTTTTCCCAAACTTAAGTGCAATACGTGGTGAGAATATTACACCTAATATACAAATGTATTCAAAATTACTCGAATGAGATACAAAGAATGATGCTGTGAAAATTTTCTGAATAATTTGAAATACATTTTAACATTTAATAACAACAGATTTAAACTTTTTATAAATGCAGCTAAAATATTCGAAAAAGATGGGTTCAGGTCACACAGAAATGTACGACAGTTAAGACTGTTTTTAAAACTACTTTAAACTGTTTTTAAAGTATATGCGAAGTGTTCAATTACAATTCTCATATCTTGCATCTGAAACTATAATAGTATGTACTACATAGCAATATAGGGTAATCGATATAAGTATCAGGTACTCACCAGATTACTTTTTACAATGCGAATCTGCCTAATGAAATCATTATTTAAATCTTTTACTTTTCATTTTTAGTATTCAAGATTTTCTTTTATGAGTAAATTCATTTATGGGGATCATTTTATAGTTAAGCTATTACTTTCTTCTATATTCAACATAAGAAAGTATTGGATTCGTAAAAATTTTCAACCTCGGGTTTTCGATGGATTTACACGTTTTGAGAGCTGTAGAACACGATTTGACCATTTTTAGAAAATGTCTGTCTGTCTGTGTGTGTGTGACAAAATTTTGTGGCAACTGTATCTCAGGAACTACTGCACAGAATTTCATACAAATCGGTATGTAGTTGCACCATGACATAAATTAGTGCCTATCAACTTTTGGTAAAAATCGTCTTACAGGTTGCGTTGCCATCCCGCTTTTTCTAAATTTTTAACATGGTGATATAGACAAAATTTTGTATGAATGTGCATAAAGAGAATTATTTTTTAGTAATCATTATGAAATTTACAAGAATTATTTAGAGATAGTCAACCGTGAAAATTTTTGTATGTGTAGGAGCCTCGCCACCCCACTGGGGGGAAGTCCCCCGTCGAGGGGAGTAAATTTTCATGATGGGCATCTTTCAAAAGAGCTCGCCAATACCTTTAAAATGAATGGTTGAACCATCGATCTGCGATAATTTAAAATAAAGTTATCGATTTGAATTTGTATAGAGAAATATAGAAGAAAGTCATGTGGTGGCCACAACATACTAGTTTTTAGAAAGGATGTTATTTTCCAATCGGAAACTAGTTATTTTGAGTAAATTAATCATCCACTATTTCTGACTTTCTTTTTTTTTTTTTTGATAAAATTACTCACAAAGTAGGGAAAATATAAATTATCTTTCTGTAATTCTAGAAAAACGCACCATATAGAAAGTAAATATATATAAGATGAACCCAGTAGATTTGCCAATAATTTTTCATATTAACGCATCTGCTACAATGGAAAATTGCATAATTTTCGATGACTTTAAAGGTTACTTTTGAAACAATTCTTCCTTATATTTCGAAATATAGTTATGTTTACGTTTTGAGCAAATTAATAGTATTAAAAAATGTAAATATTCTGCAAACAAATTTCATAATACTTTACTTAGCGGCACATATTTAATTCTTACTGGGGTGCATCAGACATTTTCTACATAGTAGGTTTTCAGAACTTTTGCACTCCTCTAAAACACTTTTCTGACATCACTTGGCGCCAAAATTTCATACAGTAACCACTGAATGAGACAGATATAAATACAGGTTTTACAGTGAAAGTTGCCGCCCTACGTTATTCTTACGTCATGGGCAGGCTACTCATTATGACGTAGATTTTACGCATAGTACTGCAGGCTATGGAGAGTAAATTCTCAGGTTATGAACTCAGATTCTCTTGTGATTTCTATTTCCCAATGAAAAGTAATTGTTTTTTCTGCATAAGTTATTTTAGATGGAGGTTTGTCAATTTAAAAGTAAGAATCAGCGTCAAAAATTACGACATTGTTAAGAAACCCCATTATTAAAAGGTCATCACTATTTAGTATATGGTCATCATAAAGGAATGTCTGATTTCATCTGTCATTTAGATATTTCTCATTGATAGTGAAGGTTCCATACTTAAGTCTTTATTTTTCATTACCTTCTTTGGTAATGAAGCAGTTATAAAAGTAATTTTTAAGGTACATTAAAATGTATTCGCACGATAACACAGACGTCATGAAAAAAGGATTTAAAGTTCAAATTCTATAGAACGTGTATTAACTCGAAGGGATGTATAAAAACCAAACCAAAGTAAAAATGGCACAAGCAAATTGAATAAATTTAAGACACAACTATTTCATTACTTCTGACCAAATATTAAACAACTTATAAATTTACTGTTCAATAATAGAATGGTTTTTAATCTTTTAGAAGGAGATCCAAACATTCTGTATGCAAAATTAAAGCCTCGTCCTCCACTTTCAAAGCAGCATGAGAAATGAGTAGGATTTGCTAAGAAATATATTACATAAGTTCAGAATGGAGAAAAAAAATATTTTTTTTTCCAACGAAAAGAAATTCAATTTACATAGTTCGAATAGTTTTCGACCCCTTTGATATCATCTTTGCAAAATAAAGGACATATTATCCAAATTAAAGTCCGTTAGTGGTTCTGGTTGGTTGATTGGTTGGTTTATTGAGTTTTATGTCGCACTTGTGCTGGGAAATGGACAATGTTAGTGGTTCTGTCATGATGATATGGGAGAGATTTTGCCGCCAAAAGAAGAGAACTCATTGCCTTCATTAAAGTTAGAAGGAATAAGAAGGTTCATTGTGGCATATTAGCTGATAAAACTTTCTACCAGAAGCACCACTTTTATGTTTTGGGCACTATTTGTTTGAAATTTGAACCATACAGTGCATCTATACACGCTTTATTGGATGCTAAATCATGATTTGAAGCCAGTTCTGTTAAATTACTTGACTTACCAGCTATGAGTTTATATTTGAACACCATGGAAAATCTGTATATATACAAGAATTGTACAGAGCTCAATAGAAATCAGGATCTTATTTCTTCCATTCGTCAAGTGTGCAAGAAAATTCCCCAAAAAAATTTAAGAAGAACTGCGTAGATCTATCTCAAGCATTCCTGTCACAGATAAAAGGTGGTTTTCTGAATCATTAATATGTTTTTGAGGCTACAAAAAGATTGTCCTTATATTTTTTCCAGCTTTCGTTTAATGCATTGAACATGCTGCAATTTTTTAATAGTTTTATATTATTACTGCAGTGTTAAAAATTTATTTCATGAACCCTTGAGTAAATGATAATCCCACTCCTCCTGTAGCTGAAAATGAATATAAAGTAATCAGCTTCTATAAATAAAGAAGATTATTGAATTCTATCGAAATGTAGTAGGAACGTTTTATTTATTTATTTATTTCGTGGGGGAAGTGGGGGCGAAATTTAATAACTTTGACAGAAATGTAAAATTCAGTCTAAGACTGGTCAATAGCGAAACTTTTTCCCTCCAATGTGACGGATAATCCTTTAAAATAGATTTTCCCACATTTTCTATGTTTATAAACTTTCCGGTCTGTTACCTAGATTTGTTCCACTCTTATACAGTTTTAACTAAATATGATGATTTTTGTCCAACTTTTAGTTAGATATTATTCTGTAATGAATCTTCATAAATAAATGGAATACAATATTGTCTTTATCTCTTGGCGCGTTATTTTGTAAACATACGTGAATGAATGTTTTAATTGTAAAAGATTTAGCGTGCAAATAACAGATTTTTCTTTTCCCTTGTTAAAAAAAAAAAATATATATATATATATAATATTTTATTCCCTGGTGGTTTTTCACCGCTAACTTACTCCACAAAGCATTGCAAGCGTCAGTTTTCTTTCGGTTACACGCAACAGATTAATTTTAAAATTGTTCTCTCTTTCTCTCTCTCTCTTTTTTTTTTTTTTTTTTTTTTTTTTTTTTTATGCCGGGAACTTTTAACATCGACCTCGGGTTTTATAGAATTTGTAGTGACAAACAGCTGACAAAATAGAACAGCAGTAAAGTCCCTGCATGTGAGAACCCACGCAATGACAGTGGAAGGACACATGCCTTTCAACAGCTGTGCTGCCACCCGAAGAAAATTAAAATACGTGCCAGTAGATATGTCTGACCACGGTTTTGAATTTTAATTGCAGACATCACACTTGGGAGGAAAAAGGAAACGTGACTTAAATAAAAACATAGCTGAAGAAGTCAGCGACTTGAGAAAATGTCAACTGTGAAGATACTTTAGATGTAAGATTAAAGAATAATAAAAAAAATAATAATGAAAACACTTTTTGTTTTCTGTTCACAGTGCATATATAAGTCGACATTCACTCAATAGAAATGATTTAAGAGTGTAAACATTTTTTATAAAAATTAAAAACGAAAAGGAAAATAATGTACTGCGCACAAATTCAAAACAGAAGAAATAATTTTTATTCATTTTTTTCGCTCTACAAATCCAAATATTTCAATTTTTAAAGACTAATTGTCAAGGAGTGATTATCTGTCACCTGATATAGATGGTATTTATCATAGAATAATAAAATAAAATTTTCACTTCGTGTACAATATGCTAACAGTAAAACGTAGAAAAGAACTTAAATCTTCCCATTATCTATATAATATTTCTCTAACGTGGATCAGTTACGATTAAATTTTGTCAAAACGATACGATAATGATATAAGTAATAAAATACGCGACGACAAAAAAAAAATATTTATAAATAAACAATATTTAAGCACGCGGACTCAGCTCAGTGATCTAACATTTGTAATGTTTTATATTAACTAGGTTTACTTCATATTTATAAAATGGGTATTTTCTGATTTATATTCAAGAAATATATTTATGTTTCTTAATCAATAATATTAGTGGTCCACGAGATTCTAAATTATAAATCTGGTGGTGCGCAGAATTTTAAACAGTAAATTAAGCGGTCCTTGAAGTCAAAAAGGTTGGAGACCGCTGCCCTAGATAAAAGTATTCTCTCGAAGATGTAAATTTTCAGTATGACTATTTTTCAAAATAATTCGTTAATACCTTTAAAATCAGTAATCGAATCATATATCTACTATAAGTTGAAGCAAAATTATTGATTATTTTGATTTTTAACGTTAAAAATTTTTGAGAGAAATGCATTTCCTAAGATGTTGTCTGTGAGGCTCAGTCCTTTCTTTCGATATCTAGGACCATTATTTTTTTCTGAAATAATGGAAAATAATAATTAAACACTATATATAAAATGATTTTGAGATATCGTAAATTTTCTGAACAACTCTATTGTCCTTTCTAAAGGGAAGATTTTCTATAACTCGGTGGGTGGTTCTGTTAGAAAGGTTTCATTGTATTTCTGAACATTTTGGATATATTTTTGTTCAATAATTTTATTTATTGCTTATTTTAGAAATATACTTTTTCATTTCAGTTTAGCAAAATTGAAATTGAAGTAAGTTGGTTCAAATGTAACGTTTCTCTGACTTTTGTATCTCCTCCACAATACTGAAGTTTTGTTTAGAGCCTTTTTTGTCAGAACATTTTATATATATATATATATATATATATATATATATATATATATACAGGGTGTGTGCCTGAATTCATGGGACAAACTTTAATGCTAGGCAAAATACATATAAAGGAGCATATTTTGTGCAGCAGTATGGGGTCGGAAATGAAAATCTTCTGCGGACCTTCAATCCACCCTTCTTGTACTTCAGTTTTCTTTTCTTGTGTATTTTTCATTTATTTTTTGACTGGTGTCAGTAGTTTTTTTTTTCTTTTCTTTTTTTCTCACATTTATGATTGTGCGATTTTTTCTGATTCATGCTGTTTTCTATGAATTTTTGAGCCCCCCCCCCCTCCTCTTCCTTTTTTTTTCACATTTTATAGTGTGTTGCATTTCTAGTTTTTCCGCCTAAACTTTACATTTCCGATCCCATATTGCTATACACAAAAAATATTTCGCATTTAAATCAGTCAATCTCATATAAATTAACCAAGCTGATACTTTCAATGATTGCACGGAAAATGGATTATGTAAACAATGACGTGCCGTATTAATGGTATGCTATTCATTTCTGCATGTGCAATTTTGATGGAACATTAATAAATGCTGCATAATCTATCTTCCATACATTTATGTAAAATACTGACTCGTTTCGTTTCTAAGGAAACTTGGTGCTATTGAAAGTTTCATATAAAAGTTTATATTTACATTTAGTATTTATGATTTGAACTATATTTGTTCAATAAAATATTTATTCAGGCAACAATTCTCGTGATTTTTAATATATTTTTTACAGCTTTGAAGTCTTTAAAATGCGTTTTTTCATTTTTCATTTTTCATTTTTATTTATTATTATTTTTATTATTTAATGAATTTATGATATTTAAAATGCTTAAACTTCTACAGATATTTAAGAAAAGACTTCATATACATATACATATATATATATATATATATATATATATATATATATTGTATATTTAATAGAACCCATTTAAAAGAATTAGGGATGGATTTCGAAATACCTTAATTAGTTTTTCCGAAATAAATAAATATATAAACAAAAAGTACATGCCCGTGTAAAAATTTCCAAAAGAAACATACTTTTTCTTATATTTTAATTTTTTATTTATTTATTTTTTTTTTCTAAGGATGTTACAAAATTTAACCCTAATTCTTTTAAGTGGATTCTATTCAACATCCAAAGCAAAAATATTCAGTCTTTTCTTAAATATCTGTAGAAGTTTAAGCATTTTAAAGATCATGAATTCAGGAAAAAATGAAAACTGAGAAAACGCAATTTGAAGATTTCGAATCTGTAAAATATACATACATATATATTACAGGGTGTCGACAGTCGGAAATTTTTCAATGATTCTTCTACCACTATATTTATATGATTTTTTTTTTTTTTTTTAATTAATCGTGCAAACTTACTACTAAAAATTTCAAAATCAAAATTCTGGTGGGGGAATCAGGGAAATAATTTCGGCTGTCGATACCCTGCATTAAAATTCACTAGAACTGTTGCCTGAATATGTATTTTATCGAACCAAACCTAATTAATATAGTTCAATTTATAGATATTAAACGGAACTAAAAGCTTCTATATTAAACCCTTCAATGGTGTCAAGTCCCCTTAACAACTCCGGAATCACATATACACTAGGAAAGTTACATATCCTCCTTCGATTGTACAAATTCAATAGTGCGTTGTGCGTACGTGAAAACAGCACCAAAAACTCCCTCGATTGGTGACTTTTGGCACTATTTTTTTTTTTTTTTCTTTTTTAAATTGCTGAAAATTATTTCCCCATGTTATCTACAGTCTCTAGATGAAATTTCGTTACATTCTGTTCATTAGTTTTTAATGTAGATGCTTCAAAACAGTGAAAGTTATTTTATGACTACCCTGTATATAAAAATTCATGATTTCTCTTACTCTAGAATAATTACTTTTTACATAGTTAAACAATCATAAGAAGTTCAAAGTATAGTGTAAACTATTAAATTCAATTTAACCCTACAAGGCACCCAGTTCATATGTGGAACACCGACTTTAATCGCTCCTATAGCTATAAAACTATTAGTAGCGATATCTCTTGCAATCTTGATAGAAGCTACTGACATTTAGCAATGTAGTAATACGAATCTTTACCTAAAGAGATGCCGTTCGTGTTTTTATTATAGGGCACTCAGTGTGAAATTTGAATGAAAGTGATACGTTAGTCGTTTGTCTGAATTCAAAAATAAAAAAAGAATAGTTATTAAACAGTTCTGACTCAAAAAAAAAAAAAAAAAAAAAATACTGTGTGTTATAACGAAGTGTATATTTCGCAGAGGTAAGTTTTTTTTTTATTATTATTACAATAGTAGACGTATTAGTAAATCATATTTATATGTATGTTCCACATACGGTACGTTGAGCTAAAAAGTTGATTTTTCCGTAAAATATGGTTTTATTTTTATTTTTATAAGTTTTCCCTATCTTCTGATCACTAATTACAACCTATATATTTTTGTCGGGGCCGTGCCCTTAGCGACCGTGCCCTTAGCGGAAATCTGTAAACCCGTGCCCTTAGCGGAAATGTTAACCCCCCTCTGTGGCGTGCTTTTAGCATACGTGCCTTTAGCGGAAATGTATAATAAATTTCTAAATAAATTAATAAATAAATAAAAGAACTCTTTAGTTTTTCTTTACACTTTATCCGCATTTAGCACTGGCTGTATTTTGCTTCAGAAGTAACCTGTCGCAAAAACAGGTATGCGTATACTGTAGAATATCTGTTATTTGAGGGAACGGTGATCTGTAACCATATAAAGCTTAATGAATCACAGTACTCCATACGAAAACGTTCATTACTGCCATTTTATGATTTTATTATATTTTTGAAAATATAATTGCATTAGACCTTTTAAAACTAAAACAAAAATGAAAAATCAGGAGGTACACATTGATTATCAGCATTTTCCAACTGTACTTACTCATTGTACCGTATAACATTCTATGTTCTCTGTCTATATTATAGCACAATGGACAGACAGAAAGACAGACATATAGACTAACTGAATTGATAATCGCTCTAAAACATCGTTGGAAAGTGTTAAAAATGCTTAACACAAACATAAATGTTGCTCTTAATTTTCTATTTGCACCCCTTATTGTATTGCAACATTTTTGGGTTGCTCTGTAAATCTGGAGGTTAAGCATATTATAGTTTATAGAAAACATTTTCTTAGCATAATGACAATAAATGTGAATTTTTTTTATGATTTTTTGATAAAATTATTTAAATGTGATTTACAAAAATGTCTCCCATAAAGCGCAATGCATTGGTATTTTTTGGATGTTCATGTACACAAACCAGTGTCATAGGTTCTCTTACAGCCTTTTTAAGTA
The DNA here is from genome assembly GCA_963930645.1 of Salticus scenicus. Taxonomy (NCBI): domain Eukaryota; kingdom Metazoa; phylum Arthropoda; class Arachnida; order Araneae; family Salticidae; genus Salticus; species Salticus scenicus. The sequence goes on from OZ005659.1 coordinate 182,753,694, forward strand.
GGGAATATTCAATAATGAATTTGAATAACACATATTATTAGAAAAAATGAAATAAAATAAAAGTAAAAATTAGTAAGTTGTGGCCACCACAAGACTTTCTTCTATATTTTCCTATACAAATTCACTAAGTGCAAATAAATAATTTTTATCTTAGAGAAAACTAACACTAAATATCCAAAGAAAGACAGTTGTTTTATTATCTATAAATGACATCTTAAGAAATGCATTTTTATAATAGTTATGTGACATATCAAGTTTAATAAAGTTATGAGCTATAGAAGTTGAGATATAGCTTTCACATTGTCGAGGAAATTTGCAGTATGGCAACGCCACCTATTGGCCGATAAGCACCCAAATTGAAGCAGCATAATATCTCACAATGACCTTCACATCATGTTTTGTTTGATAATACGCAATAGAGCCTGAGATATTGTGCCTCCCCTTCAATTGCGGAAACCGCTGTATAACAGCGCCACCTGTCGAGCGGTTGACACCAAAAGTTGACAGATACTCATTTAGGTTTAGGTGCATCAACATATAAACTTATATGGAACTCTGTGCAGTAATTCCTGAGATGTAGCTTTCCTTAAATTGTAGAAATCGCTGTATAGTAGCACCACTTGTCGGTCCATAAGCATTCAAATTGAATCAGCATAATATATCATGGTGGCCTTCTCTCATACCAAATTTTGATTGATTATACGCAATAGAACCTGATATATAGCTTCCACTTAAATTGTAGAAATCGCTGTATATCAGTGTCACCTGTTGAGCGGTTGGCATCAAAAGTTGATAGCGCTAATTTAGCTGAAGGAGCATCTACATGTAAATTTATATGCAATTCTGAGCAGTAGTTCCGGAGACACAGTTGCCACAAAATTTTTGTCACACACACACAGACATTTTCTAAAAACAGTCAAATCGTGTTCTAGACTTCTCAAAACGTGTAAATCCGTCGAAAACCGGAAGTCTAATATTTTTACGAATCCAATATTTTCTTCTATTGAATATAGGAGAGAGTAAAAAAAATAAAAATCTTAAAATATTTGTGGGCGCTGGAGGTGAACAAACGGACAGTAGAATAGACAAATACACTAATTCAAAACATATTCACATTTTGAAAAATGGTCGAATAAACGCTTAATGTAAAAGAAAATGCAATTCAGAAAATTTCCAATAATAACCCTTAGTGTAACTGAGTATTTTTGCGTGACTCTGTAAATCTAATGCTAATCATACTACATTCTATAGAAAGCATTATTTTGTGCATTTGAATAACATATTTCTATCTTCCACATGCACACCTTCTTATTTCCGCTAAGTGCACGGCTTCTTCTATTCCTCCTTCTTCCTTTCCACCCATTCCGCTAAGGGCACGTTCCACTAAGGGCACGGTCGCTAAGGGCACGACACCTTTTTGTCGCGCACTAAAAAAAAATTGAGTCTTGTAAGGTTAAAGTAAAATTTATGTAAATTAATACGACTTCGATAAAATATCTTGCGCGCGATCGTTATAATGTTTTTCCAATACCACTTTAAAACACGTTTGTTTCTTTTCTTTCTTACTCTTTTTTTTTCTTTGGTCATGTTAATTTGTTTTTAACATTTTAAATGTAAATTCAAATATCACTTACAGGCAATTAATTAAAAATTCAATGCAGAAAACTATTTTCCTTTCTTTTTTTTTTTTTTAGTTAATTTTGTGTTTGAATGTTAATTAGCAGATAAGTCATTTATAATTTTCATTATCCTCAGCTGAAATTTATTTCCTTTAACGTAAAAATAAGCTGATATCTTTAAGTCCAAAATCAAGATCAACATTGTAGGGATTCCACATAAATATCTCATATATGCACAATGTATATATTCATACTTATATATGATTCCTCATGCTTGTCAGATAACCTTCAAATAATATTTTTAATCCAGATTTACGAACTGCTGCATTCAATTTCTTACGAAAATCTTTTATCTTTTCTTAGAACCCTTCTTTAATTTTAAGACGTTAATCGCTCATGTATTTTACGATATTCCTCTAAACGATGACTCCCCGTTGAACCAGACGCCAAACATTAAGCAGAATTAGGAAACCAGAGAACAAAACAAAAGCCATTTAAAAAGTCAGACTAAAAGACACCAGAGAAATTTGTTGTTTGAAGGGCTTCACCCAAAAGAAACCATTCTTCAGAAGATTTCGGTATGCGAGAAGCTTGACAAGTGCTAAAATTAGATTTTTAAAGACTTTCAGATGATCGAGAAAATGTAGAGAATTTTGTACTTATAATGACTGCTAGATATGAAGATTTTTGTTATCTTTTGTTATATTTAAATTCTTTTTTTTTTTATGAAGAAGAAATACGTTTTTAATTTCCGAGTCTAAGGTAATCTTATTAAAGCTATAAGTCTGTTAAAGTCTTATTTGTAGAGAAAAACAAGTGGTTGTGAAACAAATGACAGGTGCAGCAAGTAACATTACATCTGCTTACAAAACTTATATACCTCATGGAAAAACAATTTGTAAACAACTGCATGCAATTTGACTTGCTCAACATTTGAGACGAAAACTTGAAAATTATATCCGTTGGTATTTTTTATTTCTTTTACTTTTTTCTTCTCCTCAGAATTAAGAGGTTACATTTTGCTTTCAATATGATTCTAAACATATAAACATATCTCATACCTTGGGTTAACGATGCTTGAAGCAATAACAATAAACTACATGCAAATGTATTTTTTTCCCTAATGTGATAGTTTACTATATTTCGTTTGTTTGTTTGCTTTTAAGGTTGCGCTTATTGGCCGCTTTCTCTGTGTTAACTCTCTTTTCTTAAAAAAAAAAGTTCTGTTTGCATATTTAACCCTAGATAATTAAACTTAAATCAGTGTTATTCTGTAACTAATCATTCCACTCATAGATTACGAATTCAAAACAAATATATTTTTATATTTCTATTATTTATTTCAAACAAATTAGCGCTTAATTTTAAAAAAGTATTATAATATTTCAATTAAAAATTAGAAAAGTGGTAAAAATTATCGTTTGCACTCTTGGTCCATATTAAAATTACGCTCTCCACAAATAGCCTTGTTGCATATGTATTTTGTCATTCTGCATTTCTTAGATCAGAAAGTACAAATTCTGCGTTTGTTCACCGCACTTTTAGTCGTGTCTTCTGTGGTCTTTTCAATATTCTATATATCTACAATATTTATTTTGATGATCACTAAACATCCGACTGTAAGAAGACGATTACAGCAAATCTCGAAAAGTAACAAGTGTACAGCCGTGCTTACCACCTTCGGATAACTCATTTTACTAGTTATGAAGTGTGTCAGTGAGGTGGTGTGAGCGCAACGGGAACATCTCGAATTCGCAAAACAGATCGGTGGTTTACTAGACGAATGTTCAGTTATCTAGGGATATATATGTGATATATATATCTAGGTAACACGGGGTGTCCCTGAATTCATGGGCCAAACTTTATGGGGAAATAGGGCATTTTATAAGGATTCAGAATTGCATAGGAACCCATGTCCCGAAACGTCAATTTAATCCTTTAAGAACCGGGTGATTTTGCGTGGATATTAACGTGGCTCTCAAATATTGCATTTTTTAAAGAGTTTTTACATGCTAATATTTACATAAATAAACACTGTTTTTATCGATATGATTGCAATAATACGAACATTCTGAATAATGCATGCAAGCTTATAAATTGACACAGTAGGCGGAGTTACTAGTACAAAGTAGCACAAAATATTCAGTTCTTAAAGGATTAAAATGACGTTTGGGGACATGGATTCCTATGCAATTCTGAATCCGTATAAAGTACCCTATTTTCCCTGACCCATGAATTCTGGGACACCTGTATATATATCATACCCTAGATAAGATATATATATTATATCATAGATAACACACACATATATATAATATATATATATATACCGACTATACTATTACATCCCCTAGATAGAGTAGTATAATCGGTACTTACGAAGATAATAATTTTCTTTAACGGCCCTCTTCACTTACCGTCGCCGGAAGCCCGAGCCAATTTTATTCTATGGGAAATTTTCTTTACAAATAACTTATTAAAACTAATACATATTTTTAAATTCTGTTTTCCCATTCTGAAAATTCCCAACTGTTAAATTGACGGACCTTTTTGAAAAAGGATTTTTTATTTTTTAATATTTTATTTTGAAATTGCAAAATGAAAAATTTCACATATTGGGAATTCGTAAGTTGCAACTACGAAATAAAATATAAAAAATAAAAAATACATTTTTAAAAAAGGTCCGTCAGTTTAACAGTTGGGAATTTTCAGAATGTGAAAACAGAATTTAAAAATATCTATTAGTTAATAAGTTATTTGTAAAGAAAATTTCCCATAGAATAACATTAGCTTCGTCTTCCGGTGACGGTGAATGAAGCTGGTCCTTAAGCGCAAGAAATACACCTAAAAAGTTAGATTTTTTACTAAACTTTTTAAATTGTTTTTGTATAAAATAGAATATTTTCAGGAGATAAAGCCAAACTACTGACCAATGTATGAAATTTTAAAAATTTCGGTTTGAACCTTGATAATATCTGTAGATTTTTTTTTTCTTCATAATTTTTAGATGATTTTTAAATTATTTCTTGATTTAACGATGCTTAATGAAATATATTACTTACAAAGCCACTGCAAATTATAACTAACCGCGATGGACTAATAATTTATGTACAGAGATAAAAGAATTTAAATACATTATGGTCTGCGGACAGAATTTCTTATTCCGCTAAATTTAATGAACTTAATATATATATATATATATATATATATATATATATATATATTAAGGCACAAAAATTTGCTTCTTATAGAATATGGTATGAAAATACAACCAAACTTAATAATTAAAATATAAATATTAATAACTGTAGTTTGAAATGACTTGAAATGCATTTGAAGCTTTATTAGGAAATTTATCTTTCAGTGTATTAAATGTAAATACATTGTATGGTTCACATACAATTTAAAAGCAATATACAGGGATTTCCAAAATTAATCGAATGCGTGCTTTTTTAATGGATGCAATTGATTGAAATATTTCAGTAAATTATAACATGCCCTGAAAAATATTATTACAAACGATTTCACTAGCAAAGCAAAGTTAAAATAAGAATGTAGGGCTGTTAACAAAAATATCTTCTTTAAAATCTAAGATAAGAGAAAGTAGCGTGAGTTGAATAGTTTACACTACACTTTGAACTTCTTATGATTGTTTAATTATGTAAAATTTTTACGAACACATTGATTGCTGCTCATCAATAAAAAAAAATGCATTCTAATGAAAGTAAAAAAATAATAACTTACACGAAAACGTTAAATAATAACATTCTAATATATGTATTACACTAAAAAATTAGCCTGGAATAAAATTTTTACCAATCATAGAAGAATAATACATTTTTCAAGTTCCAGAATTTCTATAAATAAATCATATTTCCAGCATCTAGAAACAAAACGACTCCAAAATATGTCTATTTGATTTCTGGAACTTCTTAATAGCGATAGAATAAAATTTTACCATAGTTAAAGAAAAGACTTTATAAAGTTGTAATATCTTGACTAATATCTTGAGAAAAATCCCGATCGTCTATGAATTCTCCCTGTCTGGAATCAAAAAGTTTTTGGCATCTACCTATCTGTATATATAGAATGGTTTCAAAACTGTCCTGCAGACCAAATTTTCTATTACAGGGATTTGTCCCTACGCGTGGGGAATTTTAACATTTTTTTTTTCTTTCAGCATCTAGGGATGGAGTAGAAAGTTTTTTGGGGAGGTACTTTTTTTTTCATGACATCCTCAGGATAACCTGAGGATGAATGTACATCTTACGAACATCATCAGCACTTAGTAGGAACTTTTATTATTAATGTAGGGATATTCTGAGCTGCCCGTATGGACATAGTAAAATTTCAGTTCGTCACACTACTACAGGCGTGAGTCGAATGAGTATGTATGAGGAGGTACCCCTTCCTCATACAGAAATATATAAGAATGTATGTAGGTATGTATATATGCATGCACATAGTAAAAAGGTTAAATAAAACCAATAATTACTGAAATAAGTATTACTATACCAGTCTTAAGAAACTTTTATGTTTTCAGTTACAAACGATAATCTTGGAGAACCATTTGCCAGAGCATTTCGTTTTCGAAGATCAAGAAGAGCGATTCTTAACAATTAAGAATTTTTTTCCTATTGTTATTTATCAACCAGTGGCATCGTTACGTGATGTAATGCAAGAACTTCAGAGGAATAAAACAAATTATTAAGCTCAATGAGGGTAGAAAAAAACAGCTATAGATGTATATCAGAGTCATTATTTAAGCAAAGATGCTGCAATTTCTTGCTTCTAAAACAAATAGGGAAGCATAATCTATGAAACAAAAAAAAAAAAAAAAAAAAAAAAAAGGAAGGAAGGAAGAAAAGGAAAAGAGAAAATTTTTTGAATTCCGATTCAATTCAGGTTATATTAATACTTAGATAATTGCAGTTACTATCTCATTCTTAAAACAAAGATGCACAATAATGACGAACAAAACAAAACAAAACAAAAAAAAATCTTTAAATTGCACTTATATGAAAAACTATTAGTTTGCCATCATTTGGTCGGCATTCATACATGACAATTTAAACTGTGTTTATTTATACTAGCTGGCTTCACCAGCTAACTGGCCAGAGACACATGAAATTTTTTACCATAAAAACCTGCTCTCAGGCGCCTGCGGCGCCAATCGTAATTTGTTCTCTGTAAAAGTCGCGTAAAATTAAAATATTAAAAATTAATATATTTTTAAATAAAATCTAAACGTAGCTCTAGTTCAACTTAAAATAGACTCAAATCAATGAAAATCAATGAAAATAAAATAAACCAATCAAATCTCTCGTAATTCCTCATAACGTAGCTCTAGTTCAACGTAAAATACGCTCAAATCAATCAATAAACTGGTGCTGATTAGATTTGTGGAACAATGGCACAACAGGTGGCGCTGTGACAGCATTTTTTCTAAATTTTTAACATGACAGTATAGGACAAAATGTCGCATAAATGTGCATAATGAGAGTTATTACTTTCTTCTATATTCAATGGAAGAAAGTACTGGATTCGCAAAAATTTTCGACCTCGGGTTTTTGATGGATTTACACGTTTTGAGAGCTGCAGAACACGATTTGACCATTTTTAGAAAATGCCTGTCTGTCTGTCAGTCTGTGTGTGTGTGACAAAATTTTTTGGCAACTGTATCTCAGGAACTACTGCACAGAATTTCATACAAATTGGTATGTAGTTGCACCTTGACATAAATTAGTGCCTATCAACTTTTGGTAAAAATTGTTTTACAGGTTTCGTTGTCATCCCGCTCTTATATTTTCCTATACGAACTCCTTCAGTAACAATATTTTAAAAAAAAACAGATTTTTTTCATTAAAAGTAAAAAAATATCGATAACTTTGTTTTAAATTATCACATATTTATAGTTCAGCTATTCGTTTTAAAGGTATTGCAAGACTTTTCGAAAGACACTCATCTTGAAAATTAACCCCTCCCCGGGGGGGGGGGGGGTGATTACGATCACAGCGCCACCTGTTGAGCGATTGTTCCCCAAATCTAATCAGCACCAGTTTATGTCAGTCTAAATACCAAGTTTGGTTAAATTTCGTAAAAAAAAAAAAAAAAAAAAAAAAAAATATTTTTTTTTTTTTTTTTTTTTTTTGTTAAAAGTGAAAAAAAACGATAACTTTGTTTTAAATTATCACAGATTTATAGTTCAACCATTCGTTTTAAAGGTATTGACGAGACCTTTCGAAAGATACCCATCTTGAAAATTTATTTCCCTCGAGGGGGGACCTCCCCCCCCCAGGGGGGGTAGCGAGGCTATTACACATACAAAAAATTTTTCCCAGTTGACTATCTCTATTATAAATAGTTCTTGTAAATTTCATAATGATTATTAAAAAATAATTCTCTTTATGCACATTTATACAAAATTTTGTCCTATATCACCATGTTAAAAAAATTTCTAAATTTTAATAATGAGAGTTATTTTAAACTTGTGATTGTAAAATTAATATTAATTATTGGTAATAGTAGTAGTTAACTAGGAAAAAAAATTGTACATGGGGGGGCATTGGTTTTTCCCGGGGGAAGGGGGGGGGGTAAATTTTCAAGATGGGTATCTTTCGAAAGATCTCGTCAATACCTTTAAAAAGAATGGTTGAACCATAAATCTGTGATAACTTAAACCAAAGTTATCCATTTTTTTTACCTTTTAACGAAAAAGTCGTATTTTTTTTTATATTGGCAAAAAATTTACTTTCTTTCGGCATTTTGTGATATAATTCTGTCAGATAAAAATCGTCTGCATTTATAATGGAAAATAATTTGATAATTTAATAAATAATTTGTATTGAATAAATTTTGTGTAAAATCATACAGAAGAAAGTCATGTAGTTTTCAAATGATGATGCGTTTGTAATTATGTCGTTACACAGTATGGTACGCAAGTGCATATAAATAAGTCAAAATTAATTGCGACATGTTTCCCTGAAATATTCATTTAAATTTTATTTTCTTGGTAAAAACCATAATATTTAGAAATTTTACAACTTTTATCTCATCAAAGGTAAAAGTGTAATGTTCATCTTTCCAAGACCATTTTCCTTACGAAAATTATACACGTGGTAAGTGAAAGAAGTGACATATTATACACATATATTATATATACTATAATATAATATACTATACACATAATATTCGAGGTTCATTTTTTTAAAAATTCGTTTGCCCTATTGAAAAAAAAGCAACAATTTCAGCTAGCATAAAAAAAAAAAAAAAAAAAGGTAAAGCCTTAGAGATAAAAGAATAGACATTAAAATTACATTTTTCACTTCAACTTAATTAATGCTTATGAATTTTGGAATTGAAAGTTAAATGATTTTCGTCATAAGAAAAATGTTCTGGACAGGAATCGAACGGCTTAACATTCTGGGGCTGTATTACTGAACTATCCATGATAATTTATTAATATTAACTCCTTCACTACCAATATCTTTTTTTCTGATAAAAAATAAAATAATATTTGAATGCATCTACTACAATACAAAATTCATGATAATATGCTTAAAAAAAAAAAAAAAAAAAAAAAAAAAAAAAACTGTCAATGCTTTAAAAAAAAAAAAAAACCCTGTCAGTGTTGCTATAAAATACCTGTAGAATATGCACTCATATTGATAAAAAAATTAAATAAATATATATATATATACAAATAAATTCATTATTATACGTTTGATATTTATTATGAGAATTCAGAAACTAGCATAATTGAAAAACTTATCAGGGAGATACGCCCACTTTAAAGTAAACCATGCATAAAATTAAACTCTCAATTGTTTCAATAAGCAGAGTTCGAATACGATCAGTCTAAGTTCAATTCACTGACAAACTATTTTGAATTACTTCGACAATGTTCTTCAACTACAACGAAGACTCAAAAGTTACACTGATCATGTAATTCAAATTTAAATGCAATATCTTCGAGCTGAGAAGTGCTTAGAAAACATGACAAGGTTAAATTCTTTCTGAAAGAAGATTGGCAAGTCGCCTACAGTGGTTTTGAATCGATGTGCAAATAGAAATGAAAACCTTTTAAATATAGAAAGACGTGTTAAGTAAAATAAAACAAAAAATTAGCAGGTCAACACCTTCGTTAAGCCTTTTATGTAGCGTAATACAAATGATTCCCAAATTATTGAACAAATATTGGTTGTGCAGTGTAGGGATTCAGGTCAATTGTCAGCGATGGGAACCTTGGCCTAGACTGAGTGACCTCCATGGGGGGTCTTTCCCCGTAAGAGTCCTAGCTCGGATTCGCGGCAATTTTGGAGAAAATTACGGACAACTCCAAGTGGTAAAGCTGAAGAGAGTGACCTGGGTTCTCACCCGGTTCCTCTTGTCTACCAGCTTAAAGAGAAGATAGAAACAAGTATTGAAACAAAAATGAACACAAAGAATTAAAAAAGAAAAAAAAAAAAAAGATCATCAAAAGTGAATGCTAGAATGATTTGTTTTGGTTTTTCTTGTCGTTCTACGACCGTTTTTTGCCCAATGTGACTAATTAGACCTGGATCTATTGCTTAAAGTGGTTTTAAAACCCTTAATGAATATCCATGTCTTAGCTGGGACTCGAATCCGGCGCCTGCCTACTAAAGGCAAGCATGGTAAAAACCAAAAAGGGATAAGACAAAATATAAGCAAACACCATACCACAGTTTTAGAAAAATCGTCATTTACGATCTTCTGTGACAAACTAACGTGATATTTATTTCAACCTTGAGAATCTTTCTTAATGACTCGATGACTATTAAAGAAGAATTCTTCATACAAGTGTTTTATAGTCTTTCAAATGAAATGTCAGTAATCAACAGCCATGTTGAACTGTTCCACTATTCTTTTGCGCACAATGCCATATCTTCCCTCCTACCAAGATAGCCCATCTAACAGATCATACCTCACGATTGCAAAGAACAGCTATTTTCAGTCCCAACCCATCAAAGAATCACTCGCAAATTGGCTGGGAATATGGTCAGCCATGTGAAACACTCGTGTCTCAAGTTCTTTTTTGTTCTTAGAAGAAATATCGCCTGATGCCAATGACCAGCACTCCATTGTTGTTGATGCGGGCAGAGCAAGATGTTGGCGAGGGCACGTAAGGTCAAGGTGTTTTGAGTCACCTGTTGTTCTTGCCAAATTGCGTCAGGGAAGTGTGTTTGGAAATTGCGATTCCTAAAATTGGGCTTTTCCTGATTTTTTTACCGTTACAGTTACGGAAAAGATTCTTCGTATAGTTTCATGCATTCTGTAAACCTGAGTATAATAAAAATTATTATAAAACAAATCTAGAGCATCGCGGTTACTTTAATATGAAAGCATAATTTTCCGTTATCAATATAATACTTCATACTATTACTTCTGAAATATTCTAAAAAGGAGGAGAAATGAGAACAATTCATTTCTTGTCTGTTTAAATGTAAAATACTCACTCACGATTGTAGTTTTTTTTTTTTTTTTATTTTTTTTTTTTGTGGGAAGTGTGTGTGTGTGTGGGGGGGGGGGGGGTGAAGAGGACTGATAATAATTAGTGGCTTTCTTTAGCAAGTATCGTAAACAAGAAACTGCTCCCCCCCAAAAAAAATAAAATAAAATAAAATAAAAATAAATAAATTGATTTTAAAAACAAACTAAGATAATAAAAGCATAATCTATCTTTCTTCTCTTATTTATGTTTTTATATTTTTCCCTAACATGAAAAAAGGGACTTGTTTATTACTTGCTCTGGAAGCTTTACCTGTGAATATTTAATAATACATACATACGAAAGAAAGTTTAATAATGATGCTTTTCGAGGGGAGGGAGGGAGCAGAAAAAAAAAAAAAAAAAAAAAACGGAAATATTTCCATATACATATAATACTTTTTAAGTATCCGAAATGTCGTATCATTAAAATATAATACCTATACATATATATAATATTTAGCTGTATAAATTATCCAAGTAATTAATTGCGATTGACATGATGGTGTTAATTAATGATAAATATAAAACACAGCATGTAAAGCTATTGCAAAATATTCATTTTGATTTAGACAATTTTCCAGAAAAATGATTTTTTAACGGCCCGCTTCACTTACCGTCGCCGGAAGCCCAAGCCAATGTTATTCTATGAGAAATTTTATTTACTTATAACTCATTAACTAATACATATTTTTTAATTTTGTTTTCAGATTCAGAAAATTCACAACTGTTGAATTGACGGACGTTTTCTAAAAACGGATTATATATATATATTATTTTGAAGTTGTAAAATACGAATTTTCAACATGTGAAATTTTTCATTTTACAGTTTCAAAACAAAATATTAAAAATTTAAAAAAAGTCCAACAATTTTTTAAAAAGTCGGTCAATTTAGCAGTTGTGAATTTTCTGAATGTGAAAACAGAATTTTAAAATATGTATTAATCAATGAGTTATAAGCAAAGATAATTTCCCATAGAATAACATTGGGTTGGGCTTTCGGCGACGGTAAGTGAATCGGGCCCTTAAGAACAAGTTAATGAAACTTACCTTTCGTTCTGCTTTTTAAATAGTTATTCTAGAAGTTATTAAAACATTACAACTTACCTAAAATAAAAAGAACAAAATATTGCTTTAACTTTTAAGCATAATAATAGTAACATACATATTCTTAAAACATATGAAATATTGCAATATATATATAAATTTTTATATAAACTAAATCCCAGATAAAATAAAGTTTTATGATTAAATACTGTTGGTAGAATGAAAATAGTTTTATAATTTATAATTCAAAATGATAAAAAATATTAATATTTTAGTTTGTTCATCATCTAGGTTATATTTCAAATAAGAAATTTATTAGAAGTAATAATACTCTTTTGAAATTTATAAATTAAATAAAAGAAAAGAAATTTGAGGAAGAAATTTCATAAATGAAGCATCCTCCCCTTATTTCATTCTTCTTCTTCTATTTTTTCCCCCGTCTTATTTTAACGTTAGCGTTATGTTAATTTCAAAGATTTATTACATATTGTTCTATAAAGACAGTTGAACAATTATACACAAGTAAAACGACTTAAAATATTAGCAAAAATTTTTAACATTAAAGAAACGTATATAGTAAAAACTTGAAACATCTTTGCCAAACTTTGTTAATTTACGGTGAACCGTAAATTTTTATGGCAAATAAGGTAGGAAAATGTGGAACAGCCATAAAGTTTACGGCTAAAGTTTAGCATCGAAATTTTATTTTTTTACGGTGTTTGTTTAATTCATATAAATGATAAAATTGTCAAAATATGCTATCAAAGTAATGAATATTTCAATAAGTAATTGTTTGGTATCTCACAATTAAAAAAAAAAAAATCGTTAAAAGAGTAATAAAAATCCCTGATGATGCTTTACTATTTAAAAGCGAAAAGCTTCAGGTAAATTTTTAACACATTTTAAATAAAATTTAATTTTACGTGTTTTTAATATAATTAACAAATGATATGTGTTCAATTTAACCCCCTTTTTTAGGGATAATTCACATTTTATTAAAATTTAATACATCGCAAGTTTTTCTCAAAAAAAGGTGTGATTATTATTTGTAGTTTCTTACAAGGATTCGAAAATAATTTGCATGCATTGTGGTCCACGAATGGCAATTCTTTAATGTGTATTTTAAATATATTAAACTGATATATGGTTTAGAAATTTACAGCAGCATATTTTCTAGTGCAAATAATATGCATGTAATATATATATATACACTGTTAAAATTTTCTGTAAATTTAATGTAAATATTTATCCAGAGTCTCAGTAAATTTACAGTAATTCTTAGGTAAAAGTGACTAATCGAGATTCTCAATCTTTATTCTGTATTTTTACCGAATTTTATTATTTAATTTTTTAATTAAAATTAAAAATGACTGTTTTTACTTTAGAAAAAGCATTCCAGGTCCGAAATATATTCTCACCAATAATTAATTAAATTAATATTATATTCATTAACATAAACGTATAAAATAAGTTTTTTAAAATCTCGGTTTATTTTATTCGGTTATCTATATATATATCAATATATCTATCTATATATCTATAATAATTATTATTTTTTATTATTTATTTATTTATTTATTTATTTATATTTTTATTTATTTATTTATGTTTTATTTTTATTTTTTTTTTACAAGGATATATAAAATCATTCGAATGCGCATATTCTATGCATAGCTGTTTAAAAGACATTTTAGTATCTGTAAGTTATTCAAAATCCTATGAAATCAATGTAAATTAATAAACTTCTCTGTCATATGTAAAAATATTTTCATTTAATGTATATTTGTACTTATTTTACAAAAGTCATTTCAAAAGATAAATAAATGGGGTTATGAAAACAGTAAAGAGTAAATTATTGTGGATCTACGATGATCGATTGGACGTAATTGACAAAAGTTTAGTTTAATATGTGTTATACTGCTACAAACTATGTATATTTATGTATGATTAAATTTGTTATTCGTGCATTTTTTCCCCATAGCCGCTGAGGTTTTTTTGTTTAAGAATTGCATTTTTATAATTCCATATGCATCTAAAGTATTCGAAATAATACTTAGAACAAATCTTTGTATTGTTGGAAAATGATTCATAATCTGTTTCACAAAGAAATCTTTTCTTTATTAATTTTTTTTTTTTTTTTTTTTTTTTTTTAGTAGAAATAAGTACATATTTCATAACATACATTACGTATGTCATAGATATTGAAAAATTGCAAAACAGAAATAATGCATAAATAATGCTGTAGGGTAAGTGCACCAGTGATTGACACTTTTAGAGCAATCTCTGGCGTTTTTAATGTTCTAGTCATCAGAAAGTATTTTTAGAAATCTTAAGTTAGTACATATGGTATGAAAGACATCCAGAACCACATATATGTTAAAATATATACATTTGATAACGATTATTATTATTATTATTATTATTTTATGAATTTTTATTTGACACCCACTCAATGTTCCGGTAATTGACACTTCATTTTTTTCATTTTATCAGTAATTGGCACCCTATGTTCCAACGTTTGACACTGCTAGCAATTCATTTTACCAGTTATTAGCACCCTATGCTCCAATGTTTGACATAAAATGTTAAAATTCTTATATGTAAAATATATGATTTTATTATTTTTCTTATTTATTAAATATTTCGGGATAGATGTCAATTACTGGAGCATGCCAATCACTGGAGCACCTACCCTATGTCTATATTAATTTTCACATAGTTTGTGAAATGATTTTTACTTTCTTTTATCTATATACTAGCAGGCAACGCCCGCTTCGCTGGTCCCTATTTTTAAATGAATCGCTATAATTACTGAATTCTCAAAATTGCATTAATTTTTATCATGTGAAAAAAAAAAAAAAAAAAAAAAAAAAAAAAAAAAACAGAAAACAAATCTTATTAGGAAAAATGTCGCACCGGGTTCTCACTGCCTTCGGAAAAAATTCCCAAAATGCTCTAACTCTTATTTCTATTATTTTCCCCCTTCGCCCCCCCCTCCCGTCTATCCTAATAATTTTAAATCGAAAATATCCGCAATCGATTTGTAGGTATCGAAAACCTCTATATACCAATTTTGAATGCTCTAACTCTATTGTATTTTTTGGCTCCTCCGCCCCCCCCTTCCCGGCCCTCCTAATAACTTTACACTTTCGAAAATATCCCCATGTGACTTGCTGGCCTCTAAAACCTATCTGTACCAATTTTGAACGGCCTAACTGTATTTCTATTTGTTTTGTCCACCCCCCCCCCCTTCCCACCCCTTCTAATAATTTTACAAATTCGAAAATATCCGCAATCGATTTGTAAGTATCGAAAACGTCTATATACCAATTTTGAACGATCTAACTCTATTTTTATTTTTTTGCCCCACCCTCTCCCCTCCCCCCTTCTCGCCCCTCCTAATAACTTTACACTTTCGAAAATATCCCCATTCCACTTGCAGGCCTTTAAAACCTATCTGTACCAATTTTGAACGGCCTAACTGTATTCTATTTGTTTTTGCCCATAGCCCCCCCCCATACTGCCCCCCTTCCCACCCCTTCTAATAATTTTACAAATTCGAAAATATCCGCAATCGATTTGTAAGTATCGAAAACCTCTATGTAACAATTTTGAACGATCTGACACTATTTTTATTTTTTTGCCCCCTCCCCCCCCCCCCCTAAAAAAAATCGGAAAAAATCAAAAAATGAGTTTTTGCAAATATTTTCAAGAAGACGCTTGGCGGTTTTTTTTTTTTTTTTTTTTTTTTTTTTACACCTTTGAGCTATTACTTTTACTCGAAAATCCGTATTTTTCTAAATTTGCCCCCGAAAATCATTTATACCCCCTTCTCCCGTTAAAAATCCAAAATTCCAAAATCGCAGGAAATGATTTTTTCTTATTCAAGTCTAGTCTCCCCATCTGCAATTTTTCACTGTGAAGTTATTTGGAGCCTAGTTATACTTATAAATGTGTTTTTGCCTTATGCGCCTCCGAAAATCATTTATACCCCCTTCCTCCCTTAAAAATCCAAAATTCCAAAATCGCAGAAAATGATTTTTTTGTTTTCAAGTCTAGTCTCTCCCTCTGCAATTTCTTCACCGTGAAGCAATTTGGAGCCAAGTTGTGCTTTATAAAGGTGGTTTTTGCCTTCTGCACCTTCGAAAATCATTTTCAGCCCCTCTCCCCCCTTAAAAATCCAAAATTCCAAAATCGCAGAAAATGATTTTTTCGTATTCAAGCCTGGTCTCCCCATCTGCAATTTCTTCCCTGTGAAGTAATTTGGTGCAGAGTTGTAACTATAAATGGGTTTTTGCCTTATACGCTCCCAAAAATCTCATTTTTACCCCCTACCCCCCCTAAAAATCCAAAATTCCAAAATCGCAGAAAAAGATTTTTTTGTATTCAAGTCTAGTCTCCCCATCTGCAATTTCTTCACCGTGAAGCAATTTGGAGCCGAGATATGCTTATAAAGGTGATTTTTGCCTTCTCCCCCCCCGGGGGGGAACGGGGGGGTATTTCGCAAAATCCCGTCTTAGTGAGCGTCAGGGTCCTAAAATCAACCTGCTCACCAAAAATTGCGACTCTATCTCCCATAGGATCGCCACAACCGTGTTGAGTCAGTGAAACAGTGAGTTTACTCTTTTATATATATATAGATGATAGGAAAAATATTGTTTCGGGATCGAATTTCCGAAACTAAATTTTTACTGTAACTAAACTTTTTGAAGCTCCTTGAATAATAAAAGCATTTTTTAACGGTTGAACTGTGGCTGTTTGCCTACGCATGAATTTGTTATCAACATAAATAGCATATATTAAAAACAGATTATAGAAAAAAAGTCAATCGGTATTTTAAATCTGTAACATTTGGAGTTATTACTTGATATTTTTAGAACGACAAATCGTACTATTTCTTTTAATCGGCTTTGTTTAATTACCGATTTTTATCTATCACCTTGAATGAATGTACAAACATATTTTTTTTTTAAGCTAAATATTATATATAAAGCTGAAAGTTTCTGATTGTATCTGTCTGGATTATTAGATTTGAACAAAATATTGTAGACTTATTAATCAGGTCAAAATCTAGCTAACACCGTATTTTTTAGTTCAATCGGCTAATTGATTCAAAAGGTATTAAATAAAAACCCCATTGTAACTTAAACACTATAGAGCATTTCCTCGTGACGTCTGGTGGTTGGCAAAAAAACGCGCTCGACTTTCCCGCGCCCCGCCCACCATTGCTAACCGCATAGCGATCCGCCATCGCTATGCTTTTCCCACGGAGTAATATTAATAGGAGTTGAAGGTCCAATGGGAGAAAGCTACGAAACTGTGATCTAAATTTTTGGTAAATATTGAGGGCGCCACTTGTCATTCCTCCCTACTTCAGCGCGGATATACTGTTGTTTTCAATAGAATTTTGCTGAAGTACATTTAAAATTTTTTATTTTAAGCAATTTAATTTGTTTGTAAGTTCTTAAAACTGCATAATTCAGATGTTTCAAATAAATGCTTCGTTCCTAGTTGTAAAACAGGCTATGATAGTGATAAGAAAAACAAAAAAAAGCCCTAGGAGAAAAATAAAGTCCGAGTTCGTGTTTTCTGCACCTAAAGTAAGTTTATTTTTTTCCTTTACAAAATTTCATCCATTCTCCTTCCTCCCAATTGTCTGTTTTAGCTAGCTTCGGTTCATAAGAATCGTCATTTTTTAAAAGCTTTCTTTCAAAGTAAAATTAGTATAAAATGGCTCTTAAAAAAAACATGTTGGTTAGAATACTCTATTTAATGAAATTTGCTTTCAATCGAAATTTTTTCAGCTTGATATAATTTTTAAAAAAATAATTAAAACGAGACATTTCCCCATTGAATAACATTGCGGAAGCTGGAGAGAAGGAAGGATTGCACGCTGGCGCCATCTGTAAACATTAGAAAACAACATCACAAAATTTCAGCGTTACCTTCTTCTCCTGTCTTTTTACTCCGTGGCTTTTCCCAAGCCTTTTTGCCAACCACTCATAAAAGTTGAGATGTTTGTTTACAAACAAGGAACTGCCCTATTAAAAAGAATATGAAGAAAAAAAGTAAATTGATTCCAAAAATAAATAAATAAATAAGTAAATGTATTTCTTTGTATGTCGAAAAAAAAAGGAACTTGCAAACATATATATGTATATATATAAAACCAATATGCAAACGTATATTTATATATATATAATAAAATTGAAAAAAAAAACATGCTAAAGAAATAGAACAGATTCAGTATAGAACCTCTTGGCGAAATCTGAAATGTGGCACTGAAGTAGCTCTGTTGTTTCTCGTTGAGATCTTTACTTACACAATTGTGATAGCTATTTTAATTCCTCGCCAAAATGACAACAAAAATTTAAAAGCCGCCATAAAGCTGCTATGCTAAAAAGAAATTTTAAGAAATGAATATAGTAACCGACGCTATTGAATGAAACAGAATTACTGCATCACTTTATATGGAAGAATAGATTAAAATAAGTACTATCGTACTAAATTAAATTATGTTTTGTGCAGAATTTTACTTAGACTATTATTACTTAGAAAATAAAAATGGGCATAGTGTTTTTTTTTCTTTCCCCAAAGTAAAAAGACCAAATAAAAATGGTTTTTCTTTTATTACTTTCCAAACATTATGTAAAGAAAGTATTGTAATCATGGCGAAAATTTTACTTCGAGATTTTAATGTATCTAAACTTTTGAGGTCCTCTGAGTTCATTTCTGCTATTTTTATGCTGATATGTGTATGTGTATGAGTGAACACGATAGTGTCTAAACGCTTTGTACAAATGAACTGAAAGTTGGTACGTATGTTATAGGTCGCCATAGCCCGAACCCTATCGATTTTGGTGAATCTAGCATTTATACTGTTTTTACAGAGACACAAAGAAAAATCCTTTATCATTCTGGACTATTGGCCCAAAATCCTTAATGTACGATAGCGTCCAAATGCCTAATTTGATTGAACTGAAAAATTATACACATGTTATAGGTCACCGACTCAAGAACGCTATAGAGTTTGGGGAATGTAGCAATTATAGTTTTTTCCAGGGTCACAAAACAAAATTCTTATCATTATGACCTATGGGTTCAAATTATTTGAAGTTCGATGGCGTCTAAACGCCTTATTCGAATGAGCTGAAAATTTTTACACATATTATAGGTCACAGTCGTACTAACTGTGTAGAATTTGGTAAATCTAGCATTTATAGGTTTTTTTTTTTTTTTTTTACAGAGACACAAAGAAAATTCTTTATCCTAATGGCCTGAGGGCTCAAATTGATTAAAGTGCGATAACGTCAAAATGCCTTTCTCGATTTAGCTGAAAATTTATATACATGTTATAGATTACCATTAAACGAACGATATAGATTTTGGTGAATCTAGCATTTATAGATTTTTACAAGAACACAATGAAATATTCTTTATATCTTTATGGCCTACTGGCTTAAATAATTTGAAATGCCGTAGCATTAAATTAAACAGCATATTATATGGGTAAAATAATCAAACATTCTATTATAATTTTCTAACTTGTTTATTTAACGACTTTTTTTACTTACTTTTATTTAAGCAATCATTAATTATGTTCGAAAAGTCGAGTGGAGTCACTCCAGATTATTTGGAAAACAAACAATTCAAGTAACAGAAAAAACAAAACGAAATACATTATTACGTCAGCTTTTTAGTAATTTCTTTTAGAACGAGGATTTTTTTTTTCTTTTACTTGTGCTTAATATATTATTACTTCCTTATACAAAGTATAAGGAAGTATAGTAATCCCGATTTGCGAAATGGATTTTGTATTTCACATTGCTCGAAAACGAATGATCGCTGAATGTTGCCAATTTATACGTGTGACAGTCATGATGTCTAGTTGCACACCTGCAAGTTTCGTCTTAACACGAGCTCTCGTTTTAGAGATATAAGCGACTTTACACGATTTTTCGTGACGTCTGTATGTATGTGTGTCTGTGTCTGTGTGTGTGTGTGTGTATGTCGCATAACTCAAAAACGGTTGGACGTAGAAAGTTGCGAATTGGTACATAGGTTTGTTATAACATCTAGTTGTGCACCTCCCTTTTTGGACTTTATATGATTTTCCGTTTTGCAGATATTTAGGAAAATTAGGTTCATAATGGGCAAAATGTATCAAAAAACGGTAATAGCTCAAAAACGGTTTGGACAAATCTTGCAATTTAACTGACTTCTCGACTAGCTAGACATTTGAAACTTTCAGAAAAGTTCAGAACACGTTGACATGAGTCCCCCCCAAGGCACAACTTTGACATGAGTCTCCCCCCCAAGGCACAACTTTGACATGAGTCCCCCCAAGGCACAACTTTGACATGAGTCCCCTCCCCAAGGCACGACTTTGACATGAGTCCCCCCCAAGGTACAACTTTGACATGAGTCCCCCCAAGGCAGAACTTTGACATGAGTCCCCCCCAAGGCAGAACTTTGACATGAGTCCCCTCCCCAAGGTACAACTTTGACTTGAGTCCCCCCCCAAGGCACAACTTTGACATGAGTCCCCCCAAGGCCCAACTTTGACATGAGTCCCCCACCAGGCCCAACTTTGACATGAGTCCCCCCCCCAAGGTACAACTTTGACATGAGTCCCCCTCAAGGCACAACTTTGACATGAGTCCCCCCCCCCCCCAAGGCACAACTTTGACATGAGTCCCCTCAAGGCACAATTTTATTTATTATTTTTTTTTACGTATGTATGCATTTTTTTTTAAATATTTTTAGCCAAATGTTTCGGGTCCAGTGACAATGTTTTTTAACATTATGTATATTTCTAAAAGTGTATAAGGAAGTCATGTGGTGCCCACATCAGATTTTTAAATAATATGTATCAGGGTTGCCACGCTACCTGGAAAACCTGAAGAAACTGGAATAGTCAGGGAATTTGAAAGTTGACCATGAAAGTCAGGGAAAAGTCAGGGAATTTGCATTTTTTAGGCAGAACCTGGAAAAGTCAGGGAATTTCATACAATGATTGCCAAAACAAAAAAAAGTTTCTTGTTTTTTTCTTAGCTTCCGGCATTTTTTAAAAACAAGACCTTTTAAAAAGACCCCACATGGAGGGCAATCTGTCCTTAGGTCAAAATAATATGTAATTTTTGTATTTTCAAGTGGTACCATAATTATTTTGCCTTCAATACAACCAGTGCACAATATATGGCTAAACTGGAATTTTCTTAAAACAGGTCTGGAAAACCTGGAAAAGTCAGGGAATTTCATTCTGCTATTTGAGTGGCAACCCTGATCTATGTGTGTGCGCGCGTGTGTGTATCAATATAAAAATACAAGTAAAATAATTGAGATATATATCATAACAGGGGGGAAATTATATTATTACGTCAGCTTTTAATATTTTCTTATATCATGAAAAAATAACTACATCAAACGAGTAAAAATTATCGCACAATTGTAGAGAAACTTACCCATTTAATGAATATCAGTTTTGTAGCAAAATGGAATTAATTTAGCTATTTATACTGTATATATATTTTTGTCTGGCTTTTGGAAAAAAAATTCGAAGCATGTTTACGGATTTAGGACGCTTTTGGAACTAACAAGGAGAGGTCACGACATGGAAAATTCAGATCGGGACGAAATTGCGCAGGATTGTAGTATACTATGAGGGTAACAACATATTAAAGCAGTAGGACCCACTATCCACAAAATTTCGAGAAAAAAAATTTTTAAAGTTTCAGTAGTCTTTAAATACAAGTTATTTCGCAAGCAAGTAAGCGCCTCAGTGGTGTGATCCTAAAGCGCGAGTCTCCCAACCAGATGACTTGGGTTCGAGGCTACCTACGGGACTACTTTTTTTTTTCTTTAACTTTTTATGTAATCTTAACTTTTTATTTATTTTACTTTATTTTACAATTCAATTCAAAATTTGAAAATCTCAATAAAAAATTATTTAATTTTTTGAGTATAAAATAACTTTTTCTATTTTTAATATTTATAACTTAAAAATACAATAAATTTCTATAACTTAAAAAATAAAGTTTAGTTTTACAAAACCCTAAATAAGAAACATAAAGAAGAACAGACAAATATTTAAATAATTAAAAAATAAGCAAGCTGTAAACAAAAACAAAATGTAAAATAGTTAGCAGGTGTACTTAAATCTTGGTTTGAGCTTCCTGATTTGGTTTGAATGTGTATAAATTACGTAAACACTTCTAGCTTGTTAATAATAAAGGGCAGGCGGAATTTTATTTTGTGCACAGAAGGATAAAAAAAAAAGAAAGTCGTTATCGAAAAAGAAACGATGTTCATTAACATTTAAAATCTACATTTAAAGATTACATTTCTTTACCTGTAATAATTTAACAGCATCGTAATCCTAAACTATAATTTTTCAAGAAACTATATTGATTGGAGAAGTAATTATTTAATTTTGATAGTAATTATATATGCAATTAAAATCACAATTTCTCTGTATTTATTTATTTATTTTTTGTAATTTAAAAAATAAAATTAAATATACCTAAAATAAAATAAAATATTTAGATAAATAATTAAAAACAGTTTCTTTAGTTTTACCTTATTTTACAGTTAAAATAAAACTAAAAAATTTTTTTTAAGTTATATAAATTTATTGCATTTTTAAGTTATAAATATTAAAAATAGAAAAAGTTATTTTATACTCAAGAAAATGAAATAATTTTTTATTAAGATTTTTAAATTTTGAATTGAATTGTAAAATAAAGTAAAACAAATAAAAAGTTAAGATTACATAAAAAGTTAAAGAAGAAGAAAAAAAAAAAAGTAGTCCCGTAGGTAGCCTCGAACCCAAGTCATCTGGATAGCAGACTCGCGCTTTCGGATCACACCACGGCGGGGCGCTTGCTCGCTTGCGAAATAACTTGTATTTAAAGATTACGGAAACTTTAAATGCTTTTTTCTCGAAATTTTGTGGATAGTGGGTCCTACTGCTTTTTGAAAATACTTAGTTGAAAAGAAATACACTTGTAACTCTAAATCTAAAGAAAACTAATTTTTTTTTTTTTTTTTTGTACAATTTTTAAAACTGAACTTCTATTTAATAACTGTGCACGTACTGCAGATCCATTATAATTCATATTTTCTGTTACGTTTTTAGTTTGTTCATTTATTTATCTTATAGTTTCAGTATTGCCAACACAAACTTTTTTCCCGCTAAACGTACACATGAAAATCAGCTAAAATTTCAGTTGCCCATAGTGTAGCACCAGTGCAATAAAAAGTTAAGATTACATAAAAAGTTAAAGAAGAAGAAAAAAAAAAAAGTAGTCCCGTAGGTAGCCTCGAACCCAAGTCATCTGGATAGCAGACTCGCGCTTTCGGATCACACCACGGCGGGGCGCTTGCTCGCTTGCGAAATAACTTGCATTTAAAGATTACGGAAACTTTAAATGCTTTTTTCTCGAAATCTTGTGGATAGTGGGTCCTACTGCTTTAATATGTTGTTACCCTCATAGTATACTACAATCCTGCGCAATTTCGTCCCGATCTGAATTTTCCATGTTGTGACCTCTCCTTGTAAGTTAAAATCTGTAAAAGACAGATTTACTAGGATTAGAGATCTATTCTTTGAAGACAGGGAAAAAAAAAAAAAAAAAAAACATCGTCACTATTTTGCAGTAGACCACTTTAAATAAAGCAGGAAGTTCCACAGTATGCAGTTAAAAAAATATATATAATAGGTCTCCCGTGCAAAATTAAATTCAGTTTAGGACAGAATTTTAATTTCATTTTTGAAAATACTTAGTTGAAAAGAAATACATTTGTAACTCTAAATCTAAAGAAAACTAATTTTTTTTTTTTTTTTTTGTACAATTTTAAAAACTGAACTTCTATTTAATAACTGTGCACGTACTGCAGATCCATTATAATTCATATTTTCTGTTACGTTTTTAGTTTGTTCATTTATTTATCTTATAGTTTCAGTATTGCCAACACAAACTTTTTTTCCCGCTAAACGTACACATGAAAATCAGCTAAAATTTCAGTTGCCCATAGTGTAGCACCAGTGCAATGTAAAATTCAATCCGCTAAACTTTTATTTTTTCCCATTGATCGTCTCAAAAGTCCACAATTGGCAACACTGAGTTTTGTTTCTCTGTGTTGTAAAATAACGATTCATTTTTCTGAACTGAAACAAATATGCATTACTGTATCATTTTTAACGAAACATCATTTCAACTTTGCTTAGAAATAGTTTTTCCCTTAAAATGAAATTAATTTTCCCCATTTTTTCTTTCTTTCTCATATTCTTTTTATTCATGTATTTATTTGTAATACTGGGATTTCTTTCCAATATATGCATAATATTCATAATGTAATGAGTCATATTTCAAACTGGGGAAAAAAATTTTTCATTCTTTTAAAATTTCCAACAGAAATATATTCCGGTGCGTTACTGACCATTCTATCAACTATTTTTTTCCTAGGAAATACAGTTTATTTATTTATTTTTTCCTCCAAGATTGTTCTGCTATGTCATTGTTTAGAATGTATGCGTCGATTTATATGTAGCACAGTAGACGACAGGAATTGCGCGTTGCGCTTCGCCGACAAGGTCAGTTGAGAATGTGGCAAAGGGGTTGAAAAAAGAAGATCAAACAGGTCGCGACACATATAACCATAGATATCGTGAGATATGATATTCATGCGATGCTAAAAAGAGCAGTTCTTTGAAAAACGAAACCATCAGAATTTCATTATTGACTGTCTGATGCTCTGGACAGTCTTCTAGTTTTTGTTATAATGGATTCCTACTGGAAATAATAGACGAGGCGTATAATATTTAGGAAAATAGATTCTTATGATAATCTGCTATAATGATTTGAATTTTCGTTTTGTTTTCCCTGTCTGCCTTCAGTATTATTTATCATTTGATCTTGTAAAATGTTACGTTGTCTGTACTTGATTCACTTGTAAGTTAAGAAATCGTTTGCAAATAATATGATTATGGGATTAAGGCCGAT
Source organism: Salticus scenicus (assembly GCA_963930645.1). Taxonomy (NCBI): domain Eukaryota; kingdom Metazoa; phylum Arthropoda; class Arachnida; order Araneae; family Salticidae; genus Salticus; species Salticus scenicus. Next base: position 182,778,871 of record OZ005659.1, read on the forward strand.
TGACTGCACTAGGGTCCTAGGCCTGAGGGAGAGTGCCCTCCATGGGTAGTCTTTCTAAGGGGTCTATGCCCGTATTTACGCAAGTTTCAGCTAAAACCACGGAAACCTCCGAAAGACTAGGCCGACGAGCGCGGCCTGGGATCGAACCCTGTACCTCAAGTCTACAGCTTTGAGCGCAGAACCTCTCGGCCGCTGGTGGGCCTGTAATTAATATGAGGCAAAAGTTTTTAAATAAAGAATTGTCATTACGTCTTAGAGATGAATATGAATGGGGATAAAAGCATTTTTAGATATGTGAGTTAAAAAAAAGTACTTACTTATGTATATTAAAAAGTTTTAAAAATATTAAAACACAATTTTTTCAGGTGCGATCTAGGAGCAGCAGCAGCTGTTGTTTTACAAAGGTTGCTTACAATTTTCAAATATATATACTAAACGTAATTAAAGTTATAACATTCTTTTTAAAAAAATATAAAATAGTATTCCAAACGTAACATTTAGAGTTTATAATTTGTAATAAATGTATCATTTTGCGAATCCCACAGGCGTACAATCCTTGAATATATTGATGCAAGTTTTACAAATTGCGAACTTTAATGTTACATTTGAATGCTGTTTTGTATTAACTGTTTTTTTTTTTTTTTTTTTTTTTTTAAGAGTTTTAACTTTAATCATGATTTAACTGCAGCATATATATTTGACAATTTTTAGGAACATTAGTGGTACATCGTCTGATGTAGCTGCTAGATGGTAGCGAAAAACTTTTGTGTTTTATGTATTTTGAACTTTTTAACATACATAAAAATCTTTTTGTCATGTGTCTAAAAATGTTTTTTTATCTCTATGTTTAACAATACGTTGTTTTACAGGCGGCAGCAAATTTACTGAAGCACACATCCACACTTTATATATATATATATATATACAGTCGGTAACAAAAGTGTCCGAACACTAGCAAAAATTCCTATGTAAAAAAAAAAAAATTCACTTCATACGGTTTTGTTAAATAAATCCTTGTCCAATCCTGTTCTTAGTGTAAAAACATGATTCGATAAGGATTTATTTAACAAAACCGTATGAAGTGAATTTTTTTTTACATAGGAATTTTTGCTAGTGTTCGGACACTTTTGTTACCGACTGTATATATTAGTTTAATCGCTATTTTTTATCATCAACTCACTTTTTTATAAACAGCATAAGACTAAGATCATGATTCGACAAATATTTACTTAACAAAACAGTATTAAGTGTCCATCTTTTAAGTAAGAATTATTGCTAGTGCTTCAATAATTTTGCTGCCGACTGTACCATTTTTTTTTTTTTTTTTTTTTTTTTTTTTAAGAAATATTTTTAAGACAGTAATAACTTTGACCATATACATCAAACATATTTTTAATGTACCGTACTCATTTTGGTATGAGCAATGGCTCCAGTACGTTACGTCACATTTACCTGACTTGAACCCTTTCCTAATCCATTTTCTCTCTCTCTAAAATAATCATCAAAATATTTTCATCATTTTCATTTTCATTTCATCAAGCTTTCTCATCAAAAATATCTAAGAAATGGTTAGAAAAATCTTTTTGATCAAATGTCAGTAAATAATAGTTTCAAGTGGAGGGGCAATCTAATGCGTTATATTAACATTGAATAAAGCCCTTTCATTCTTAAAAAAAAAAAAAAAAAAAAAAAAAAAAATCTGGAGTGACTCCACTCGACTTTCTGAACATTGAGTAATTAACATTTTTGTAGATAAAGTAATGAAAGAGGAGTTGTTAAACAAACAAAAGAGAGAAAACCATAATAGAGTGTTTGAGTATTTTTTTCCATATATTACACGATGTTTTATTTAACGCTACTGAACTTTGAGCCCATAGATCATAATGATAAAGAGTTTTTCGTTGTGTCCCTGTAAAAACTTATAAATGCTAGATCCACCAAAATGCTTATAGTTAGTGCAACAGTGATTTATAATATTCATATAAATTTTCAGCTCAATTGAATAAGGCGTTTAGATGCTATCGCATTTTTAAAAATTTGGTTCCATAGGCCATAATGATAAAGAATTTTTCTTTGTGTCCCTGTAAATAAACTGTAAGAGTCTAAATTCACCAAAACCTATATAGTTGGTGCAACTGTGACCTATAACATGTGTACAAATTTTTTGCTCAGATTAATAAGGCGTTTAGACGCTATCACACTTTTAAAAATTTGGCCCCATAGGCCATAATGATAAAGAATTTTTCTTTGTGTCCCTGTAAAAAAACTATAAGTGCAAGATTCTCCAAAATCTATACAGATTGCGTATCTGTGACCTATAATATGTGTATAAATTTTTTGCTCAATTGAATAAGGCGTTTAGATGCTATCGCACTTTTAAGATTTTGGTCCAATAGGCCATAATGACAAAGAATTTTCTTTGTGTCCCTGTAAAAAAACTATATGTGCTAGATTCATCAAAATCAATAGGGTTCCTGCTACGGTGACTTGCAACATGCGTACCAACTTTCAGCTCATTCGAGCAAAGCGTTTAGACGTTAGCGTGTTCACTCACACACATACGCACACACACACATACACACATACATACACACACACATACATACATCATCGTAAAAATAGTGAAAACGGACTCAGGGGACCTTGAAACGTATAGAAACAAAATCTCAAATTCGGATTTTTGACATGATTACAATACTTTCCTCACTATAGTGTTCGGAAAGTAAAAATCTCAAATTCGGATTTTTGACATGATTACAATACTTTCCTCACTATAATGTTCGGAAAGTAAAAATAGGATACATTGTATTAGATTTCTATTTCCCCCCTTCTTTTTCTATTTCTGTTTCTATTTTCTCTTCTTCTTTCTCTTGCCTGCTTGCAATATCTGTGTTCTGCCTTAAATATATGCCTTAACAATAGTACGGGTAATGCCAGTCGGTACAGCGCCAAGCTCGTGATTGGAAGATTGCTGATTCGATATTCGAACCGGCCAAAAACCATCGTGTACACTAAGGGTAGCCGATGCACGTAAAACGCGTCGTGGCTGTAATGTCCTCCATGTTTCCATCCAAATTATACCTCTGGGGGTCACCGAAGTAGGGGTGCCATCCCTCCATGGAGGATCAAAATTGTGATGGCATATCTTCGAACCATCCTTAGGGTTGCATCCTAGATAATTTCCAATTACCCATAGTGCAGTATTAGTGCGACGTTAAACCCAACCAAGCAAGCAAGCCATTTAACAATTGTACAAAATAGTATTTCTAACAATAAATAATACCAAAATAGCAATTAATAAGGGATCCCAACAACATAAATCTAATAAGTGTAGCTTCTGTATCAAATGTCTTCTTTTGCGTTGCCTTAAGATATTATAAATATAATGGGATAATGATTAGAGTGACTCCCTGTATACAACCTATTTTATCAAAATTAGATGTATAGTTCTTTCTAAAGTGGTCATTTTTATTATAATCGCCCATTAACTGATAACTACATCTCAGTCTTTTGGACACGGATTTGTGGTAAATATAACTAAAATAATTATTAAAGAACTAATACTAATTCAATTTGGGTTTAGATCACTCAACAGAAAAAACGTTGTTAGTAAAAAAAAAGTTTATTAATTGTTGCCTTTTTATGCCGTATATTACTGTAAGTGAACCTTATATTTTTTACCCATAATGCAACTGAGATGTTAAAATGCATTAGAATAATGCAGAGCAAAGTTTCGTAGTCGCCATAGTATCTGGCTGGAGCTGGAGGCATTAGTATTTTTCCACGGAAGAAAAACTTGCTTAAAGTAAAATTCACAAATTCTTTACGTGTGTTTTTATCAGCGTTAAGGTTGATGTTTCTGCAACACAATAAAGTTTCTAAACATTAATGCTACTTCAGATGCTTTTAAGAATGTTTTTCAAATTAACAAACCTGTATGACAATGTTCGTTTTTGAATACTATTTTGAGTATGAATTATAGGAATGCATAGATAAGCGAAAAGATAACCAGTGCAAGCACGACCTTCGATGAAATTTCGACATTTTTACGTGACTTCCCTTCCAAACACAATCAAAAGTGCTTTTATTTCTTAATAGTCATCATCATAAGTGTTAACGTCTTCACCAATGAACCATTCTGAATCACTTATCTCGATCAGTCTGTGATAGAAACATTAACCCAACTCCTACCGCTGAGAGATCAAAACAAGAAGAGATCGACAATCAACCTTTACAGACTTCCGTCGGTGAAATTTTCGAATTAGATCTGCCTAGATTAACCCGCACGGAAAAAGTTCTTTGACAATCAACGAACGACACTTTCAAGGCGAGGGTAAAATTGCCGAATAAACAACAGAAACTTCGACACGTGACGCCTGCAGGCGTTCCGCTCTATTAATATGCGAGTAGTAATGAAAGGGTTGTTGTCCGCAACACTGTATCACATTAAGATGCGTGTGCCATCGTGAGGTTGATTGACGGGTCTACATGATATTGTGAAAGCAATGTTTTTGGGCATCGCTTTCTGATATAAACCGGAATGAGTTTCTCTGCCAATGATTAATGAAAATTAAATTAATAATAAATTTTGTGTAAAGATCTACACAAAATTTATTATAAGTTAAAAATATGAAAAATAGAGTAAGAATATGGGATTAATAAACATTTCAGCGACTGCGAAAGGTAATGTATCCAAGAAGTAAAACATTTCTATTACATTTTCTATATTGAATTTCACCAGGATAGGAGTTCCTAATAAATTCAAGTGCATTAGACAAAACACATTACCTAGCTATAAAAGGAGAACTTTTTAGTTATTTAAATAATGAAATTATGAAAACATGGAGACATAATAGAAAACATACATGTAGAGAATCGTATAAATAGCGATATAAACTTTTGCAAACAAAAATGAGATGAGGTATGTGAAATAATTCGAATTACATATCAGTCCATGACTACAAAAGCCTCTGTACCTAAATACGTTGTACTGGGTTGGGAATTTCAGTAATTTACTCGCCACTGGCGAATACATTTTTTGATATGACGAGTAAAATTTTAAGTAGTAAAAATATGTATACCAAAAACTCCCATATAAGTTCGCTACATTCCTTGTTTCTTAAATTCCAAATGCGACTATCCTTTCACAGCTGGTTGACACAAGGTGCCAAGTTCGAACCCAGATTGCACTTTTTGCCCTAGTCGTTTGGAGCTCTCTGTTGTTTTTCTGAGACTTTCAGGAATAGGAGCGAGGAACCCTCAGAAAGACCTTCAGAGAGGTGTATTTCACCCTAGTCTAGAATTCTTGTGCAATCAGCACAATCAGCCGGCCTTAAACCAAATGTCATCCAAATGAGACAAAAAAAAAAAAAACAAGATACCAAGTTTGTTTCTTTAATAGGCTAGGATTTAAAGAGTTTTTAGGATTCCCCCCCCCATAATTTGCAGCATGGTTGCAGATGCTGCAGCTAGTTTTAAACCTTATATATTAGTTTGACAGCTTTAAAAAAAATTCTTATCTTTAAAAAATTATTTTCAAATATAATTTTTGCTTCCAGAAGACTGCATTTTTCTTTGTACATATAAATTTTTCTTTTTTTTTTTTCCATAAGTAGCTCTTAATTAATGCAGTAGTAAACCTGGTCCAACATTTTTCGGTCGCAGATAAATTTCGATTTGCTAGATTGGTAAGGGAAATTCTGGTTCGTATTTGTTTATCTATCATAAATTTGCAGCTGTGTATTGCTGACTAATAAAAAAAACGTCCCTGACTGGAAAGACTTTTAGTGGTTTCCCACTCTAACTGGTCAACTGGTCAAAAACAAACAGTTGTTTCTTGACCATGTCCATCCATGGTCGATTGGCGTTATGCATGCCTCACTTGTAAAAGTGAGAATTACAAATAACTCGTGCCACGTGTTCGCATAAATCATCTATTAAAGCATTTACAATATTTATTTATCGTAATATGAATGTTTTTACTAATCCCTATCTTGTCCCTTTTATTTATTTATTTATTTTTTTTTTTTTTTACATCTAACTACTATCTTTCCATGTCATCCTGTGATTGCTATACATTTCTCAGTTCTTTTCTTTTGCCCTACATCCCTTTAAAATCTGTACCTGCATTTAAGGAACACCTTGTATTTCTTCATATAAAGTTCTTAGGCATGTCCTTTAATAGCAGCTTCATTTTTAGATGTAACCTTTAATATAATGTCTGATTGGTACATAATTTGTTTCCTTCATACTACAGTTTTATCGGATAATAAATACATCGACATATATGTATACATTGGATAACATACTGACATACGTATAATTTAATAACTACGATAAGTTAGAAACATAATTTTGAAACAAATATTGAAGCTTTTTCTCGCGCCGATACAAAAAACTATTTAAAAAAAAAAAAGTGCATCAACTCAGAATAGAATAAGTTAAGACTGATAAAAACTTCTTAAATACCTATGCCTTAAAAAATGTATCACTTTAATATTAGTACTGAAGTAAATATCCTAAATAGACTTTCTTATATATATATATATATATATATTTTAATTTTTCAAATATCTGCCTTTAAATCTTCTTTCACCATTATCATCCTAACTATTATGAAAGAATGTAAGATTTGTTTAGATGTTCAGATAATATCAATTTATTTAGACATTATTTATATATTTTTTGAAACTTCGGGGAGACTTCCCTGTTTAAACATAAAAGGTTGCTCGTGTGTACCGCAATATGGGTAACCAAATTTACATGATTTTACATGAAATTTGGTACAGATATATATGAGTTGCAAAGATTTAGCGACGTAATTTTTATTTTTTATATTGTATTCGTGACTTGTGTACAGGGACAAAGAAAATAATTTACTATATTGATTTATATGAAGGGCATTTTTTAAAAGTTCATTTTAATAAAGTTACTCTGCATTCAATACAATAAAAATAACATGTGTCTTTATGATGCTAATAGATGCTTATGCTTTCTATATATAAATGGTGCTCAAATAGTTAATAGTTAAAGGGACTACGTAAAAACATTAAGATGCGTTATGAATTAAGTGTAATAACTATTGGATATATATTTTCAGTTGTATTGCATTTATATTGGGTAAAGAAAGGAAATATTCGACAGGGTTTGAAAATAATTTCTCATGCAGAAATATATTTCATTATTAAATATACTTCATTATTAAATATACTTCATTGTACATATATACAGGTGATATATAATTCCATCTGAAATTTCAGAAGGTTATAGTAAAAAAACTAAGACAAATACAGAAGAAATGAAAATAGCACTGAATATAGAAATATTTCAATACAGCCTTTACAGATATTCTACGTGCAAACCCTTGCTCATACAGCACACATAAATGCGGTAATCCAGTTCTCTTTATACTCTATTTCATATGGCACTGTCAATTTTTTTTAATTTGTTGAATACATGAATTGTTAAACACATGTTGAAACTAAGACAATTCATGTTGAACATGTGACTTGCCTTACCAGTAGGTGCCTGTGTTCGATATATCTTACGAAATTTCAGCAGCACCAGTATTACTGGCGGCAATTTACCAAAATTCTGATACATAGAAATCTTTTTGTTTCCCCGCGAAAGTTTAATTCACTTACCACTTTCATGACTGCTGTTATTGAAAACTTGAAAACAGTTTGTATTTAGTGTAGGGTTCATTTTTGCTGTATTGGTCTTAGTTTTTCTGCTATGGCCTTCTGAAACCCCGGATGAAATTGTGAATCATCCTACACACATATATATATATATATATATATATATATATAATTATTTATAACGTATGCAATAGAATGCATAATAATTAACTACCCAGTAATGAGCTTTGAGCTTACTTATTTGTAGTTATACAGATATATATGCATATTTGCAGGATATGGGTAAGCAACTTCCCTTTGTTAAGTGCATAAAGGTTTGGGAAAATATAAGTTTATTTATCATTAATAGAAATAAATTTTAACATATTAAATTTGTTCGAATTAAAATAATTATAAGATTAAAAAAAACTTTTTATGTACCATGTTTTAAATTTTCTGATGAATCATAGAGCTTTTATCAATGTGCATAAAATTTAAAGTGATAATGACGTCAATTTTTGTGAGATGCATAATTTAACTTTTTATAATTTTTTAACTTTCACGTTTAATTCAATTTATTTATTTTTATGTCAAGAAAATAAACTCGTAAACTCTTTTTGGCAACAATTAAATTATAGCTAATATTTTAATGGCTATTTTAACGCTATTAGGATGTTATTATTTTCATATTTTAATTAATTAAAAAAAAACTAATCAAAAATTCGAAAATCGGACTTCGAAGTATTGTGTTGTCACCGGGTTCTGAGCTACTGTGAAAGTTCCAAATGTCTAGCTAGTAGGGAAGTTAGTTAAAATTCGATTGCAAGATTTGTACCGGACAAACAAACAAGAATAGAAGTTAATAAAAACATGGTAAAATAAAAATATATAAGGATTATTCAACAGACTCCCAAAAATTCTTAAGTTTACAAATTTTCAAGATAACACACTTAATAAATTTTCGAAACTGCATGTTTCTTAATCGCAGCCATTCAAGTGCATAAATAACATAAAAATATTCTTTAGGTATTAAATTAAAGAAATATATAATAATAAATAAAATAAATTATTCATATAATATTGAAAAATAAATTATGCCTCATAAATAAACGAAAAGAAGCAGATTTTAAATGCCAATAAAGCAGGGTTCTTCCTTTCTATTAGTCTTTTGTGAAACTAATACAAATAATTTCACATGCTGAAATTTTTGAAAAATCTGATAAGCCTGTTAACGCATTTTCTTTCTTTCTTTCTTTTTTTTTTACATTGTTTTTTGTAGGTTTTATTCAGGAACAAAAACTAAATTACTCACATACACTGAGAATATTCCCTTAAAATTTCTCATAGAGTTCATCTGACTCATTTGGTTTCCTTTAACGATGCACTAACACTAGAGGTTTTATATCGTTAACATAAATTTAAGTTCTCACGGAAAAGATAACGCAAAAAAAAAAATAAATAAATAAATAAATAAAACCGTTCTTTTTCTCTACTACTAATTATTTTTCTTGTCCTACAAATCCGCGATTGTAATGAAATGCTCGCCCTCTGGTGGGCTAAGGTGAAATTATCACACCACTGCATATCCTCATATTATGCAATCGACTTTCCATGATGAAATGGCGGAGAAAGAATAATAATTACACGTGGCTGTTATATTTACTAACAACTGCAGTGTTCAGAGAGCGCCATCTATCGATCATTACAAACGCGGATAGAAGGGCACTTTAAAAAAATTGTAAATTATTGAATAATAATTAAAAAAAAAAAAAATCACACTTTTTGTTGTTAAATAAAAAGTTTAAATTATTTTCTGAACATATTCTTTTCGAGGATAAAAAGGGATTTCGGAAATAACTAATTTGTTTGTAAAAGGTAGAAAATACAATCATAAAACTATCCGCGATTGTAATGAAAGGCTCGCCCTCTGGTGGGCTAAGGTGAAATTAACAATACCACGGATAGCTTTCGTCGAGACGCCATTGCTTGCTGTATATTCGATGTTTAGTTTCCCATATACTTATTGAATAAAAATGAATAAATCCGGTATATTGTAATTCATTTATCAAAATGTTTCAAAATGTTTCATTTATCAAAATAAATTCATTTATTCAAATCACTATACAATATATTGTAATTCATTTTACATAAAAATAAAAATAAAAATTATTTAATTTTTTTTTTAATTAATTTTTTTTTTTAAATGTCTCTCGCGTTTATATTTTTCATATTTTTTTATTATTTTGCTTGATTATTATTCATTTATAGTATTTAAATAAATTTGGATATCGGATTTTCTATTCGTTCAGAAGTTTAGTTTTAAAAATAATTTTTGTGAAATATACTCATTTTTTATGACAATTTCAATCTGGCGCATAATAAAACAAAGTCTTAAAAATCTAAATATAGGCGAAACTTAAAACGGATACCCAGATTTCTCTGAAATGTAACATAAAACATCTTGAAGCAATTTTTATTAATTTTAAGCCAAAATTGCGACACGAGAGACATTTGAAAGAAGGTAAAATCGTTAAAAAACACATTAAGAAAAACAGCATTTAAATTGAATTTCAGCAGTTATCATTATTTATCAGTCAAACATTTTAGAAGGCTATATATTTTAAAATGTATGTTTTTTACTATAGTTTTAACAAAATTAAAGTATTTTAAAAGTTAAAAATATATATGATCAATCTCCGCCGACTATACCGCTTGTTTTTTTTTTTTTTTTTTTTTTTTTTTTTTTTTTTCATTTTAAAGGGCATTTAATCAGATCATTATTTTTTTCAAACCCTTGTAATTTTTGAAAATATCAACTTAGAAGCATGCGGTTTGTTGCACATTGTTCAGAATTAGTTATAGAAAACAAATATAACAAAACGAAAAATTGATGTTTTCCGTTGATTTTTACGATTTTCAAAGCCTACCATCCCCTTAGCGTTTTTAACACTTTCCAACAATGTTTAAGAGTAATGAATTTCGTTAATCTATCTGACTATATTCTTGCCCTGTCTGTCCGTTGTGTGTTCGTCTTCGCAAAGTACACTAGGGTACATTAGGGCTGAAATTAAGGTTTCTCCTATTATGAAGACATTACAGAAGGAACATATAAAAAATTAAAATTTGTAATTTTTATAGGAATGAATTTATCTATTTATTTTTATATTTTATTTATATTTTATTTATTTATTTATTTATTTTTTAAGATAAGACATTTTTAAACATTTAAAACATTTTTGTAATTGTCAGTTTTTTTTTTTTCTAAGAGTAATGGTCGAGGAAATCGCCATTGAGGAACGATAATACTGGATGGACGCATTGTATGAAGGGCGGTTATAACTGAACATTCCGTACATGCGCACATTAAGGACACCACATGCCCTCATTTTTGGGGGACAGTCCCTGTTTTCAATAAATTTTGCAAAATTTTGAAAAGTTATAGCATGGAAATTATGTACCATAATTTTTATCTGTTTGATCATCATTTACTAGGGATTAAAAAAATGCACCTACAATTAAGTAATTGTAATAATTTTTGCGTTATAAAAGCACTCTAATCTGGTCACCATACCGTATAAACAATATGTTGCAGCTAAAACATGTGATTGAATTGCTACTTATTTTAATGCATGGACTTCACTCAAAGAATTAGAAATAATAATAACAGTTAAAATATATCCATTAGAGGATGATTTTCACCGAAGAACAGCAATTTTAATAAAGTAAATTGCCGACACATAATGCATGATGCATAAATATTTTTAACTTTCGTTGATTAATATTTTATTTGGCGTTGGTCATTCCCGTTGTTGCTTTTTTTTTTTTTTTTTTTTTTTTTATTGGAAACTTTACCTGTTGAACATTCTTTTAATTGTTCTTTACTAAGTTAAATGCATCTCATATATAGTCAATATACCAAATCTGGTGGTAACTTATTCTCCTACAATTGGATGGATGGGTTTTACGTCGCACTAGTGCTGCGCAGAAATTTTCGACGGTCTGGGACACACCCCTAGAGGTGGTCCGGAGACATGCCATCACAATTTTCATCCTCCACGGAAGGGATGGCTCTCCCGCTTCGGTGACCCCCCAGAGGTATAATGTTTGATGGGAACATGGAGGACATTGCGGCCACGACAGATTTTACGTGCACCAGTCGCCATTAGCTCCTACAATAGGAGCTGCAAGATTTTGTTTATATATATGTTATACTTAAAGGTAATTCCACGAAAAATGTAACGTCAGTCATACACAGAGATATTTCTGCTTCCATCAGTAATTTATAACAAGAATCACTATCCTATTTAATCGCGAAAGTTACTAAAAATATGCCATTAATATCTCTGTATGGTAATACTGGTGGCAAAAAAAAAAAAAAAAAAAAAAAAAAAAAAAAGGAAATTTTATACTTTTGTGTGACTGATGTTACTTTCATCCATGGAATCACCCGTAATTATCTTTATTTATAACCGTCCTTTATGTTCAGAATTTTCTGTTCTTGTATTTATAGGTATTCCTTTTTTCCCTATTGATGACCATTTACTAAAATAAATAAATAAATAATTGAAATTGAATATAATATATAACTATTTCCTCTTATTTACTGACCTTCATTACTGACCTCTGAGTTACAGAGATCGGTCAGTTCTTGCATAAAGCTTGCGTAAAAACTTGAGCTTCCTGTGTCCTTTTAAGAAATGGTGATAACGAGAAAGTAATGTTGCGAATCGGCTTATACACACATATGATAAATACATCTTCCATTACTTTTACCTTGAAGGTGTACATAATGTATTACACACTAATATAAAAAATTTCAGGGATGTTTATTTTGGAGTATTGCATAGGAAAGGAAGAAAAAGGCCTTTACAATACGGTGGCAAATTGTTTCCACAGAAAATCCTCTCAAGGAATTTTGCTTATTGTAAGATTAATTTCATGGTATATAATTTACCTTTATTTCTTTTTTTCTACTTTCTTTTACATTTATTGAAGAGAGAATTGAATTCGTAAAAATTTTCGACTTCCGGTTTTCGATAGATTTTCATGCTTTGAGATGTCCTGAATACACTTTGATGGTGTCAATAATTTTGTATTATCTCTAGCTGAAAAAGTAATCTACAGAATTTCATATACATTTATATTAAAATGCATCTTGACATGAATTTGTGCCTATCAATTTTTAGTGCAAATTACCCAACAGGTAGTGCAGCTGTGATGCGATTTTTTCCGTTAACGAGACGGCTATATATCGAATTCTATTGTGCATAAATGCCCAAAACTTGATAAGTGAAAAAACCACTATGAAACACAGTGCTGATTCGATTTGGGTGGATATCAGTCGACAAGTAGTGCTATTATACTATATTTTTTCCTACGTTATATAGAGTGCTATAGAAGAAATTTTTGTGATGGCCACAACAAACTAGTTTTTCTTGTCAATTTTTTTTTTTTTTTAATCATTTGTAAAACAGCTAGATCCAATTAATTCAGTTTTATTCTCCATTGATTTCTTCATATTGGGTTGTGATATCGATTTATTTAAATTTTAAATTCAATTAATTGTTTAATTACCCGTAACTAAAACACGATAAACATATGAAACGGATTGCGAAAGTTTTTTGCAACACTGAATAACGTAGTTAAACGGAACAACTGATTTCTGTGATCTAACCACACAGTATTAATCGATATAAGATAGATCTTGAAAAATATCGGTAACTGATACGGAAAATACAAAACCCGTTCTGTTATCACAAGTCGGATTTCGGATAACATCAGAACAGAATTAGAGAATAACAAACGAATTATTGTTATTTTATCAGTTCAAATCGACTGGGAACAAACCGTTGTGATTATTTAAGAGAGGTACGGATGAAACGATAAAAAACTAAACAATAATCTAAGGTGTGCTCGCATTGATTTGCACGAATTTAATTTACGAAAACTTGTTTAATAAAATGCGATTTACACCAGACAAAGGATATTGACCTTTATTTTTAAGTAATTATTGTGAGGATTGTACTTTTTATCATGTACTTTTTCTTTCGTTTTATTAAATTGTAATTGAATATAGCAAATTTAAATGAATTCTTTTAAGAATATCTTCCTGGATTTAATATTAGTATATATAAGTAATTAATTTACACATTGAACCAATAATATTCCACATCCGACATTTCATCTTTTACTTCAAAAGAAGTTAATATATAAATTTCCTCTAGAAAGTTAATGGAAAAAACAAATTTTAGTTATCCTAAAAAATACTTCCGTATTGACATGAAACTTTTGTAATAAACTTAGAAAAAGAGAAATCTAGGCTAAATCATTATCTAAACTTCTAAGTAAATTTTACTCTTATACTCCTACAAATATTTCATTTTTTAGATTCATTATCTATTGATTATTTAATTTTATTATTTTTACTTTCTTCTATATGTAATATAGAGAAAGTATTGGATTCGTAAAAATTTTCGACCTCGGGTTTTTGATGAATTTACACGTTTTGAGAGCTGTAGAACACGATTTGACCATTTTTAGAAAATGTCTGTCTGTCTGTCTGTCTGTCTGTCTGTCTGTCTGTCTGTGTGTGTGTGTGTGTGTGACAAAATTTTGTGGCAACTGTATCTCAAGAACTACTGCACAGAATTTCATACAAATTGGTATGTAGTTGTACCTTGACATACATTAGTGCCTATCAACTTTTGGTAAAAATTGTCTTACAGGTTGCGTTGCCATCCCGCTTTTTCTAAATTTTTAACATGGTGATATAGGACAAAATTTTGTATAAATGTGCATAAAGAGAATTATTTTTTAGTAATCATTATGAAATTTACAAGAATTATTTAAAATAGAGATAGTCAACTGGGAAAAGAATTTTGTATGCGTAGGAGCCTCGCCACCCCCCGTGGGGGGGAAGTCCCCCCTCGAGGGGAGTAAATTTTCAAGATGGGTATCTTTCGAAAGGTCTCGTCAATACCTTTAAAACGAATGGTTGAACTATAAATCTGTGATAATTTAAAACAAAGTTATCGATTTTTTTTACTTTTAACGAAAAAAAACTTAGAAATTTTTTTTTTTTTTTTTTTTTTAACGAAATTTAACCAGATTTGGTATTTAGTTGGCCCCTGACATAAACTGAGGCTGATTAGATTTGGGGATCAATCGCTCAACAGGTGGCGCTGTGATCGTATTTTTTCTAAATTTTTAACATGGCAGTATAGGAAATAATTTCGTATAAATGTACATAATGAGAGTTATTCTTAACCTGTGATTGTGAAATTAATATGAATTATTGATAATAGTAGTAGTTAATTAGGGAAAAAAATTGGGGCATCGCTTCCCTCCCCGAGGGGGTGTGTGTAAATTTTCAAGATCGGTATCTTTCGAAAGGTCTCGTCAATACCTTTAAAACGAATGGTTGAACTATAAATACACTAAGCGACAAAAAAAAGAGCCGCACTTGGATGTTTTCCTTTCGCCTTCTACAACCGTCAATTTTATCGTTTAAAAAGAAAATTTTCGAACAGATTTTGCTATGTTGTCCTCCACATGCACTTTAGCTTTGAGTCTAGTGTTAAAAACAAAATGCCTATGTCAGAAAAATTGTAATTTTAGAATTTATTTCAAAAATGATAAGAATAAGGCAGTTAACGATGCCACAAAAAGTATTAATTTTTGTATGAAAATCAAAAAATATTTTAATACGTGAGATGGCAAAATAATTAAATGTTAACAAAATATTGGCAAAATGAATTTTAGCAAAATATAAATTTTTTTGGTTGTTTAAACTGGGAATTTGGCTTTAGGCGGTCATGTTGCTCATCCAAGCAAGATAACCGCAAGTTAAAATGCGAATGTTTAAAAAATCGATTTGTATCATGTTCAGAACTTAAAAACGATTTTTAAAACGTGTATAGTAAATTACTTTCTTCAAAAACAATGCGGGAACAATTAAACAAAGCGGGTTAAAGAACGGAAGATCTGCGAAAAAAGCCATTATTAAGGAAAAGAATTAGAAAAAACTATACTTTAGTTGACCAAAATTTAAAAACATTATCAGTTAATTATTAGGCTGAACTGGTTTTCTCTGATGAATCAAGTTTTCTTTATTTCGAGCAGCTGAAAAAAGCTAGAATGAAGACGAAAATGTGACCGACTTAATGAAAATCGCACTTTTAAAACAGTGACACATTCTCCGTACATTATGGTACGGAGGTGCATAACTTTTCAAACACTCGGGGAAATTTTTATGCTCAAGGGATCAATTAACTCGAAATAAAACACAATCTGCATAAAAGTGGTGCCTGACCGACTATTTTGGAGGTATCTTAGACATTTCCGTAAACAGCATTTGAAGATAATAAGGCACCTTACTACACGGCGTCTGTGGTAAGTTTATTCACTTCAAATTGTCAAAATTTCTTATACATTCCCATGAGAACCTATAATTCTGTAAGTAATCATACGTTTTTTTTCTTTAAGTTAAATACCACAAAGGATATAGTAGAATGTCTTCTTTACCAGACATGGAAATGGTCAAAATCGCGATCCGCTCGAAAATGTTTCGTCTATAAAAAGGCGGGGGAGAGGGGAGAGGATTCGAAATTTGCAGCCTATAACTCTGCCAGAACTAGAAAAAATTATTTGTGATATTTGGCACATTGAAATTTCTGAGATTTATATTAAAACACTGTATAAAACTATGCCATTGCGCATTAATGCAGCAATTCCATATAAAGGTGGAATTAACCCAATGCAGAATACATATTTTTAACAAAAAATTGCTTAGATCTAACAAATAAATAGTTTTATTTCATATATTAAAATATAACTTGTTTATTCCATATAATAAATCGTAATAGAATGCAAAGTGTATAGTTATTGCATTATGTTCAAAAAGAAAGTTTTATGTAGATTTTTAAAAAGTACTTCGTAGAGTGCAATAAAGCGAATTATTAAATCGAAAATATACATAGGTATCATTTCATACCTTTGGTATTATGCAAACAAGACAGTTTTATTTGTTTCAAACATTAATTTTAAAGTTATTAGAAATAAAAAAGGTATAAGTCATTTTTTCTGCAGTGCGGCTTTTTTTTTGTCGCTTAGTGTATGTGGTAATTTAAAACAAAGTTATCGATTTTTTTTTTAATATTGTTACTGCGTGAATTTGTATAGGAAAATAGAAGAAAGTCTTGTGGTGGCCACAACATACTAGTTTTATATTAAAGTTGGTTCCTTTTTACTTTCTTCTATATGTAATATAGAGAAAGTATTGGATTCGTAAAAATTTTCGACCTCGGGTTTTTGATGAATTTACACGTTTTGAGAGCTGTAGAACACGATTTGACCATTTTTAGAAAATGTCTGTCTGTCTGTATGTCTGTCTGTCTGTCTGTCTGTGTGTGTGTGTGTGCGTGTGACAAAATTTTGTGGCAACTGTATCTCAAGAACTACTGCACAGAACTTCATACAAATTGGTATTTAGTTGTACCTTGACATAAATTAGTGCCTATCAACTTTTGGTAAAAATTGTCTTACAGGTTGCGTTGCCATCCCGCTTTTTCTAAATTTTTAACATGGTGATATAGGACAAAATTTTGTATAAATGTGCATAAAGAGAATTATTTTTTAGTAATCATTATGAAATTTACAAGAATTATTTGAAATAGAGATAGTCAACTGGGAAAAAAAATTTGTATGCGTAGGAGCCTCGCCACCCCCCCGTGGGGGGGGGGAAGTCCCCCCTCGAGGGGAGTAAATTTTCAAGATGGGTATCTTTCGAAAGGTCTCGTCAATACCTTTAAATCGAATGGTTGAACTATAAATCTGTGATAATTTAAAACAAAGTTATCGATTTTTTTTACTTTTAACGAAAAAAAACTTAGAATTTTTTTTTTTTTTTTTTTTTTTTTTTAACGAAATTTAACCAGACTTGGTATTTAGTTGGCCCCTGACATAAACTGAGGCTGATTAGATTTGGGGATCAATCGCTCAACAGGTGTCGCTGTGATCGTATTTTTTCTAAATTTTTAACATGGCAGTATAGGAAAAAATTTCGTATAAATGTACATAATGAGAGTTATTCTTAACCTGTGATTGTGAAATTAATATGAATTATTGATAATAGTAGTAGTTAATTAGGGAAAAAATTTGGGGCATCGCTCCCCCCCCCCTAGGGGGAAGTACCCCCCCCCCGGGGGGGTGTAAATTTTCAAGATCGGTATCTTTCGAAAGGTCTCGTCAATACCTTTAAAACGAATGGTTGAACTATAAATATGTGGTAATTTAAAACAAAGTTATCGATTTTTTTTGCTTTTAACGACAAAAAAAAAATGAAAAAAATCGTTTTTTTTTTTTTTAATATTGTTACTGCGTGAATTTCTATAGGAAAATATAGAAGAAAGTCTTGTGGTGGCCACAACATACTAGTTTTATGTTTGTTTTTGTATTTTTGCTAGCATATGAATAAGTAAAGTTCCTACTGAAACCAAACCAAGTTTAAATTAAAAAGCACTGTCGAAAATATAGGGTAGAATGCAAATTTTGTGCAACAAACTCCCATAGGACACGATATATCTCTAGAAATTTTAACAGTTTCTATAAAAACCAACGAGACAAAAGCTAGAAGCTAGAAGGTGTGGGGCAGTGTTTGGCTTGAAAAAAGTAGGTTTCGTGTTCGATTCTGTGCAAGGCCCTTTTTATTTTAAGCGATTTTTTTTTTAAGTTAAATTAACCTATTATTTTGAAAGATTTTTTTTTTTTTTTTAAGTTAAATTAACCTATTATTTTGAAAGAAAATATGTATTATATTAAGATTTTTTTTTTTTTTTTTTTTTTTTTTTTAATTAGTGTACCAATTAGTAAAATATTAACCATGAATTTAAAACTATATGTTTATTTAATAATAAAGAAGAAATTCATGCTTACATTTACAAATATAGTTTCTAATTTTAGTGATTAACATAAGAAGGAAAATTGATGAAAACATAAGCATTTTTCCCAAGAATATAAAAGTAAAATGATCACAATTAATTACATTACAAACTTGTTCGCCGTCAAATATCGTTTTTACGAACCTTTTGAAAAATATTTGGTTTGTTAAACAAAATTTGTAAAATTCATATTTGCTCAGATTTTGAAATTTTTGAGATGTAAACTGATTATAAATTAGTGAAAACCTTTTGAAAAAAAACTTGTCCTTGTGCTCAGCCTTATTATCAGCTCCTTTAAGAACAGGAAATTTTTAAATTGTTTAATAAAATATTTGAAATAAAAGTTAAATGCGACATCGAGTGGTTGAGCAACAGCTGTTGTCCATTCTGGAATTTTTCTTGTAAAGAATTGCTTGAATAGTAAGTAACACGATTAAGAGCAGACAACTAACATTAGCTATTAATGGCGTCAGTAAAAAATAAATAAATAAAAAATAAATAAAAAATAAAATAAAATAAAATAAATACTAATTAAAAATTTACATAAAGCAATAACATAAATCATTAACGAAATTTTATCTAAATGTAATATGGAATTACTTCCTCTTACATTACTCATTTTAAGAAATTAAAAGATTGTTCTGTATTTTCTTTGGGGAGGGGGGAGGGGGGAGGGGGTTAAAAAAAAAAAAAATCAAAATTCAACCGAGCTGGTAATCGAACTCAATACCTTCCCTAGAAGAGCCAAACACTCTACCACTGCACCATGTTTTTTTGCTGCATGCATTTATTTCATTGGTTTTGACAAAAACAGCCATAAATTTCTTGGGTAGTATCTTGCCCCATGGGGGATTGTTGCACAAAATTTATCTCTATCCTGTGATTTCGACCACGCTCTCTAATTTAAGCTTGTTTTGGTTCCATAGGAATTTTACCGATTCATACTTCCCTTGTAAGAGATAGTTTTCTTGATATCATCTTCTGTACATTCTAAATTTCAAATATTTAAAATTCACGATCTTATTAACTTTAATTGAAATATTTAAAATTATTTAATTGAAACATTCGTCCTTATTTTCATATTAATTAAATTAAATAACAACGAAGAAGTCATTAGATTGCTTCATGTCTGTTTTCTGAAAATGAAAGCTGTTTTAATCCATAAAGGATTATCTATAAATTAAAATGTCCACCAAACTTTTTCCCCCTAAAATTTTGAGTGCTATTTTTAAGGGGACTTACAGCACTGAAGTTATTTCATATAAAAGCTTATAGTTCCATTTAATATTTTTAAATTGAACTATACTGGTTTTTCTCCGTAAAATATGTATTCAGGTAACAGTTCTTATGGTTTTTGATATATTTTTTTACAGATTTGAAATCTTAAAATTGTGTTTTCTCAGTTTGCATTTTTTTCATGAATTCATGATCTTCAAAATGATTAAAGATAATTAATAAAGAACTTAATAAGTTTGTTTGATGTTTAATAGAACTGAGTTAAAAGAATTATGGATGGGTTTTGAAATTTATTGGTTAATTTTTGAGAAAAAAAAAATAAACAAATAAATAAAAAGTGCATGTCTTTGTAAAAGTTTGAAGGGAAAAAAAAAAAACTCGATTTTTCTTTGTTTTTTAATATTTTTTTACTTTCTTCTATATGTAATATAGAGAAAGTATTGGATTCGTGAAAATTTTCGACCTTCGTTTTTTGATGGATTTACACGTTTTGAGATGTCCTGGGGCCCTACAACGTATATGCCGAGAAGTTTCCGTGCAGGAAACATCCCGGTACCGAATTTCCAAGATCCCGGCACTCACGTTTTCGAGACTCATACTTAGCCCTACAACGAACGTATTGGAAGCCGGTAACGGAAGCCCAGTGCGGAGATATAAAACTTTATCGGTACCGGATACTTTTGACCAATCACAGTGAGTAGGTGGTCAAAAGCGAATATATCCAACGTTGTCAGCCATTTTTAAATAAGAACTGATGAAACAAAAAAGCAAAAAATATGCACCAAAGTTATACTTTTTGAAAAGAACTTTCAAAACTATTAATTTTTTGTGTGGACACTATATTCATATAAACATTATTTTTAAAGATATTCGATTAGAAAGTTCACGAGTGACAAGAGGAATATCGCTTTGTCAACTGCATTTTTAAGCGAAAGAAACAGTCTAAAATTAATGGCTAAAGAATATTTTTCAGAAAAATAATCAATTTTGGAGTATTCAGAGCTATAAATTCTAAGCTAAACCATGTAAAATTCATAGTTTATAATGAAAGAATTGTGAAGATTCTATTTAAGAGCTGTAAAATATAACTTAAGACTGATGGAAGAATCTCTGCAGGTAGCCAGTGGCGCTGTGGCAGAGTAACTTTCTGCTGTCTGAGAGTTCCTCGGTTCGATCCTCGTTTAATCCACATTTTTTTTTTTTTTTTTTTCTTTCTCCGTTTTAGAATATTTGCTTAAAATAAATAATTTGTCATCAAAATCCAAATGTTTATTACTTTTTATTTCACTGAAAAATAAATAAATAAAAGAAGTTGAGTTAAATTTAATGAATTATGAAACAGAAAATAATTACTAAATTAAATCAGGGATTACACAGATATTCAGTGCCAAGGAATACAAAATAAATAAGTAATAAATAATTTATTTACATAGAAGATAAATCTTTAAGGTTAAGAGTTTAATCTTTGATCAATAATGATTTTTTATTTAAAAGCAAAAGAATGATCAAGCATTTGTAAAATAATTTATTTCGAGTGGAATTTTTATTTTTTGTAGGGGTGGGTAGTTAAATTTATTTCATAATTTGCCATAAAATAATTTAGCATCAACTCGAAATATATATATATATATGTGTGTGTTTATAATATTTTCGTTATAATAATTTGGCAAAATATTATAAAGAAATTTAAGAAATTGTATTTTTGAAGTTAAAAAGTTGCAATTTATTTTTTGATTAATAATGACTGTAGAAGTAGAGATATTATTGAAGTGAAAGCATTTCATTTCTTAAATATTTTATAATAATAATAATAATGAATTCTTAGTTATTTTTTCTAATTATTAAATTAATTATTCATGTTCTCCTTGTTAGTAATACTTAAAATAAATAAATTAAATAATTAAAATTAAATAAAATAGAAATAAAATCAGGAAGTGTTACACATATATTCAAAGGATATATTTTTAGGGCATACTATGTTTAAAAAATATTTATATTAAGAAAAATAAAATTGAAATATGCTTTTGCGAGCTTTGACTATTTTATTTCAACTGAAAATAACTTTTTTTTCTTTTTGTGTTTGTGTTGAATTTAATTAATAATTTACGAGAAAATAATTATTAAAACAAATTAAGATCTATGCACTCGTCAACAAAGAATAAAAATGGAAAATAATTTGTTTAATTAATGTAATTTATTTATTTCTCATTAGTAATGATTGCAATCAGAAGTAAAATAAAATTATCAAACACTTTATTTTGAAATTGTTGTTTTGCAATTGAAATTTATATTTATATACATATTTATTTATTTTATAATTAATAAATTAAATATTCATACTTCCCTTCTTAGTAATATATATATATATATATATATATTAGAAAGATTTTAATATTTGGCAGTACTCTTCTTAAAAAAAAAAAAAAAAGAAAAGAAAAAATTATTTTAAATATTTGTTTGCCTTAAAAAAAAAAAAAAAAAAAAAAAAAAAAAGAAGTCATAAAAAAACGTAGAATATTTGCTTAAAATAAATAATTTTTCATCAAAATTTTTACTTTTAAAACATTTAATTTATTTTGTAAATACTTTTTATTTAACTAAAAAAAAAGAAAAAAAAAAAAAGAAAAGAAAAGAAAAGAAAGAAAAAAGTTAAATTTATTTAATTATGAAATAGAAAATAATTACTAAATTAAATCAGGAATTACACAAATATTCAGCAAAGAATAAAAAATAAATTATTAAATAATAAATTATTTATATAGAAGAAAAATTTTTAAGGTTGTTAAAAGTTTAATCTTTGATTAATAATGATTTTTTATTTAAAAACAGAAGAATAATCAAGAATTTATAAAATAATTTATTTTGACTGGAATTTTTAATTTTTATTTTTTCTAGGGGAGGGTGGTTAAATTTAATTAATAATTTACCAGAAAATAATTTAGCATCAACTCGAAATACATATGTGTGTGTATGTATTTATAATATTTTTTTTGTAATATTTTAACAAATTACAAAGAAATTTAAGAAATTGTATTTTCAAAATTAAAACGCTACAATTTTCTTTCTGATTAATAATGACTATAAAAGTAGAAATATTATCGAAGGGTAAGTATCTCATATTTTAAATATTTTATTACAATAAATAAAAGGGGGGGGGAGTATTTATTTTTTCTAATTATTAAATTAATTATAATCGCTGATTAACAATGACTATAAAAGTAGAAATATTATCGAAAGGAAAGTATCTCATATTGTAAATATTTTATTACAATTTGAAAAAAAAAAAGAGGGTGTGTTTTTATTTATTTTTTTCTAATTATTAAATTAATTATTCTTATCCTATTTGTTAGTAATACTAAAAAAAGGAAAGGGGGGGGGAGGAGAAAGAAAATTAGGAAGTGTTACATATATGTTCAATATTGTGTTTAAATATATATATAAAATCTATGCCTTTGTAAGCTTTGACTGTTTTATTTCAGATGAAAAGAAGCTCTTTTTTCCTTTTGTGTGTGTGTTAAATTTAATTAATAATTTATGAGAAAATAATTATTAAAACAAATTAGAATTATATGCACTCATCAGCAAAGAATGAAAACGAAAAATAATTTATTTATTTTTGATTAGTAATGATAACAATCAGCAGTAAAATAAAACGATCAAGCAGTTTATTTTTAAATTATTTTTTTGCAGTTGAAATATATATATGTACATATTTATTTATTTTGTAATTAATAAATTAAGTATTCATACTTCCCTTGTTAGTAATATACATATATTAGGAAAATCCTAATATTTAAAGTACTCTTCTTATTAAAATAAATAAATAAATAAATAAAATAAAAGGAAAAGAAAAAGAAAAAATATTTAAATTAATTGTTTGCCCCCCCCCCCCCTTTTTTTTTAAAATATTATTATTATTTAAAAAAAAAAAAAAAAAAAAAAAAAAAAAACTGAAACGCCCGCGGATTGAACCCGAGCACTTTGGGTCAGCAATCAAATACGCTGCGATCGAGCTACTGACGGAATAGGGTCTGGAAACTAATTTATTATGATATACTATCATTAAATTAGCATCGTATTTCATTATGAATGATGAATTTACATAATTTAGCTTCCAATTCATAGCTTTGAGGACTTAAAAACTAATTAAATTTAGAAAGTTATTCTTTAGTCTTCAATATTCGATTGTTTCTGTTAATAGTGTACTTGACAAAAGGGATACATCTCTTGTCACTCGTGAACTTTCTAATCGAATATCTTTAAAAGTAATAATTATACGAATATAGTGTTCACACAAAAAATTAATAGTTTTGAAAGTTCTTTCTAAAAAATATAACATATGTACACGTTTTTTACTTTTTAATTCATCATTTTTTATTTTTTTAAAATGGCGGACACATTACATATATTTCGGTGCCGAAAACTCGTTCCCACAAGCTCTACGCTTGGTGATATTTTTTCGATAAATCTCGGCAGGAGTTTCCGAGACCGAAAACCAAGAGAGAGCTTCCGTGAGCTTCGTTGTAGCACATTTTTTGACACTCTCGGAACATGACGTCACAGCCAAGAATTGCCGGGAGTGAGACAGTCTCGGTAGTTTCGTTGTAGCACCCCTGAACACGAATTGGTAGTTTTTAGAGAATGTCTGTCTGTCTGTGTGTATCACGATTTTTGCGGACACTGTATCTCACGAACCAGTGAATGAAATTTAACCAAACTTGGTATTTCCTTGCACCCTGACATAAACTGGTGCTGATTAGATTTGGGGATCAATCTCTCAAAAGGTGGCGCTGTGATCGCATTTTTTGTAAACTTTTAACATGGCAGTATAGGACAAAATTTCGTATAAATGTGCATAATGAAAGTTATTTTAAACTTGTGATTGTAAAATTAATATTAATTACTGATAATAGTAGTAGTTAAGCAGGAAAAAAATTTTGTGCATGTAGGGGAATAGGTTGCCCCCCCCCCTGGGGGGGGGGAAGAATCCCCCCGGAGGGAGTAAATTTTCAAGATGGGTATCTTTCGAAAGGTCTCGTCAATACCTTTAAAACGAATGGTTGAACTATAAATATGTGATAATTTAAAACAATGTTATCGATTTCTTTTACTTTTAACGAAAAAAAACTTTGAAAAGAAATCGTATTTTTCTTTTTTTTACTTCCCCATCATACTATAGGTATGGGGAACTTAGGTAATCGTGAAAATTTTTGACCTTGGTTTTTTTACTTTTCTACACGTTTTCAGGTGTGAGGAATCCGAAAATGACAAAATTTCTATGGTGTCTGTCTGTAGGGTGTCTGTTAGTCTGTTAGTGGGTTAGTGTGTTAGTCCGTTAGTTTGTTAGTCTGTGTACACGATATCTCAAGAACAAATTATCGCAGAGAGGTCAGATCAGTTTTAAAATATTACTTTCGACACTGGCAAGAACCCTATTCATTTGCAACATTAGAATTAAAAAACTTCGTAAGTTATTAGAAATTTACGATTTTCTTAACATGGGAGAGTAGGACAAAAATTCACTTAAACGTGCATTAATTGGAAACTTTTTACTGTAAAAATGTCAGACCAGTTTTAAAATATCAGTTTTGATGCCGGAATGAACATCGGTAACTATAAATATACTACTTTGAAAATTTCGCAAGTTATTGGAAATTTACGAATTTCTTAACATGGCAGTATAGGGCAAAATTTCACATAAACATCAATTTTGAGAGATATTTTCATCGTAAAGATGTCAAATCACTTTCGAAATATAATTTAGGATACTGGCATGAATATCATAGACTACGATTTTTCCAATTTAAAAAATTCGTAAGTTATTTGGAATTTACGATTTACTTAGCACGTCAGAATAAGGCAAAATTCAGCATAAACTTCCATTTTGAGGGTCATAAATACATTAGACAACTTCAAAATTACACTTATGATATTTGTTTGAACATGATTGAATACAAATATTCTAATAGGAAAATTTCGTAAATTATTCGTAATTTACGATTTTATCAATATAGCGAAATTGTAAATTTTTCATATATAAATATGAATTTTGAGGATTATTGCATTGGAAATAGTAGCATGAAAACTAAACAACGGAATTGACCCTGATAAAATAAATTAATAGATTAGAATAAGATAAATATATCGAAGTGAACGGTGGATAGCCTATTAGGCGGGGATTTCATTCTGTCACTGTATCATGGTTTGGTCAAATTCATTTCTTTTAACATGATTATAATATGTCTCGCACTAGAAATTTATGAGAACATAAATATGATGGGGAACTGAGCAGAGTCCACCTATGCCAACTAGTTTAATATCGTTACTGAGTGAATTTGTATAGGAAAATATAGAAGAAAGTCTTGTGGTGGCCACAACATACTAGTTTTTTTTTTTTTTTTTTTTTAAGATATTGCAAAAACCATCCCTAGTTCTTTCAGGTAGGTCCTATTAAACATTTAAAAAAAGATATTTTCTTAAATATTTGTAGAAATTTAAGCATTTTGAAGATTATGAATTCGTGAAAAAATTCAAACTAAAAAGACGCAGTTTAAAGATTTCAAATCTCTAAAAATATGTATTAAAAACCATAAGAAATGTTGCCTGAATACATATTTATTGAAAAAATCAATTTATAAATATAAAATGGAAATATAGGTTTTTATATGATACATACTTCAGCAGTGCTGTCAAAGGTGCCAAGTCCCCTTAAGTTCACTTCACAAATTTTAAACTATAGGGTAAGTGCACCAGTGATTGACAGTTTTAGAGCAATCTATGATGTTATTAATATTCTAGTCATCAGAAAATATTTTTAGAAATCTTAAGTTAGTAATAGAGCTGTACCGAGTACTCGGTATATACTCGGTACTTGGCCAAATTCGGACTAAGTATTCGGCCAATACCGAGTAGTTGCAAGATTTCTTATTTTTATGTATTATTGAAAGAAATGTATTCATAACAGTTGATTATTAATAACTAAACTAAAAAATTATGAAAATATATAGAGAGAGTCATTAAACTTTTGCTGCAAACAGTTTTCTGCAGCAAAAACTGGCAAGTAGATTGCTACCAAACTCGGTATAGAGACGATTCATGATATGAGATTATCCATTTAGTTACAAGAATTTAAGTATAACCATCTTGTATGTGTGTAATAGGCAAATTTGTTTTATAAAAACTTAGTACATAAAATTGTATCTATAAAACAAACAAAAATAAAATATTTTAGAAAAAAGAACAACCCTTATATAATACTAGATAAAACTTTAGTTACGTATTTGTGCAAATAAAAACAAGACACTTTTAAAACTGTAAGAAAAGATTGATTTTTAATTTAAAAAATAATAATTATGAAAAAGGTAAACACTAATATGTTATTAAAAATATATTTTAATAATCAAATCTGTTGTTTGGCCCAAAACCGCACTTATCTTTTTTACTCTTCTAGAATTTGATGATTAATGAAATCTATCCTGTTTGAAATGATAAAATATTTATTTTAATGTTCTCATTTCATATGTAAATTTCATGCATCTTAAATTAAGCCTGAGTGTATAGAAACTTTTATATTCTTTAAGAATTATCTGAGAATGATTCGCATCTGAGAAAGACTATATAATGAAGAATGAAGTTATCAGTTATTATAGTTTTATTAATCCACTAAGCTGAAAGTATCATATGTAACGATTAACCTAATTGTGTACATATATACACTACAAAAGTTCTGAAACATTTCATGGAAACGCGCTGTTTGCCATTTAACTTAATTTTGTGTTCAAAAGACCTTTTTTTAATATCAAGATGTGCAAAATTCTTCATATGTACATCAATTTTTCATTCTTACAACTACTCGGTATTCGGTACTCGGCTACTCGGTACTAGGCCGAGTACTCGGTACTCAGTTACTCGGCCAAAGTGCTACTCGGTGCAGCACTAATTAGTACATATGGCATCAAAGACATTCAGAACCGCATATATGTAAAAAAATATATATTTGATAACAATTATTTTATTTTTATGAATTTTTATTTGACACCTACTCAGTGTTCCAGTAATTGACACTTCCAGTTTTTCATTTTATCAGTAATTGGCACCCTATGTTCCAGTGTTTGACAATGCTAGTTATTCATTTTCCCAGTTATTAGCACCTATGCTCCTTCTTTTATGTAAAATATATGATTTTATTATTTTTCTTATTTATTAAATATTTCGGGATAGATGTCAATTACTGGAGCATGCCAATCACTGGAGCACCTACCCTATTTTGCCTCTAAAATAAATACATTTTACACTTTTTTTTTTTTCGTAAGATGATAATCCAGATGATACTCAAGCTTTAAAATATATTTTATGTTTCGTAATATCCATCTATAATTCATAATAAAATGTCTGAATTAAAAATTGCATTAGTTTTTAAGGGAAATGAGTCAACATTAATATTTTTAATATTATATTTTTACTTTCTTCTATATTCAATAGAAGAAAGTATTGGATAAGTAAAAATTTTCTGCTGTCAGTTTTTGATAGATTTACACGTTTTGTGATATCCAGAACACCATTTGAACATTTTTAGGAAATTTCTGTGTGTGTATGTGCGAAACAAAAGTTTTGTTGCTGCTCTAGCTCAAGAACTAATGCATAAAATTACATATAACTTTATTTGTAGTTAAACCTTGGCATAAATTAACGCCTATTAGCTTTTGATGTAAATTACTCAACAGGTGGCGTTACCATACTGGTTTTTTCATGTAATATGACAATATAGGAAAAAATCCCATATAAAAGTAATCAAATGGGAACTACGTTTAACTAGTCATAGTCAATTAAAAAAAAGAAAAAGAAAAATCAATACTAGACAACCAGAAAACGTGTTTTGTGTATATAGGAACATTTCTTCCATCCCTCTGGGAGGAGGTGGCACCGAGGGATGTAAAATTTCAATATTTTTCAAGAGGTCTCATCAGTATCTTTAAATATATAGTTGAGCCATGCCTTTGGTACTTTGAAATAAAACTATGATTTTTTTTCTAACCCCCCCCCCCTCAAAAAAAAAAAAAAAAAAAAAAAAAAACTTTAAAAGTGCTTTTTTTTTTTTTTTTTTTTTTTTTTCAAATATCATCTGTTAGGTACAAAATTGACTTTTTAAAAATTGAGATGAAAATCGTCTGCACTCACTGTAGTAAATAATTTTAAGTGATAACGATTTTAATAAACAATTTCTACTCCGTGAATTTGTATAGGAAAATATAAAAGCGAGTTTTGTGATGGCCACAGCAAAGTAATTTTTCTTTAACAGGCTTAGTCAGTCAGCAGCGAGTTTGGTTTGCACTATTGGGAGAAAACACATTACTGACAAATAGACAATTAGAAGACATTTTGATCTGTGTGGTCTTTTTTTTATTAAAGTTATAAATGGTCACGAACTTTCGAGAAGAATAAGAGCGATTTCAATGGTTTTTTATTTATTTTTATTCTACTGATTTGTTGATTGACTGATTGATTTATTCTAGAAGCTGTACCACTCGCAATGAATAAATAACATTGACATTAACGAATGTTTTAAAGCATTTTGTGAGAAAAGTAATTACTAGATGTTTCATCCGATATCTTCCCCCCCCCCCCTTCCGTTTTTCAGAAGAATTGAATACAGAAGAAAAAGTAATGAAAAACTCGGAAGGTAACTAAAGTGGTTCTGAAAAGCTACAAAGAGTATAATTTCGCTGAACTGTGTTAAGTTCTGTATTAACCCTTTCAGTCGCAGTGTTCCCGTTTTTTAACATGAAAATTTAAAATTTCCTATATTTTAATTGAGGTTAGTAAATTCCGGTGGTAGTGTAATTTAAATGATCCGAATTACCTTGCGCCGCAAAGAGTTAAAAAACTCCGGAATAAATTGAAATGTTGGGATCTATCCAACTTTTACGAGTTTTTGTTGTCGATAATCTTTACTTATAAAGTGATTTATTTATTAAATTTAATATTATTTGAATTTAATAACGTTTACTTACAGATGTTTCAAGCCGAAAATTTCTCGAAAAGGAACAATGCTAATTTTTTATTTTTTAAATATTTATGATCAGCTATTTGTCTAAAAGCCATTTTTAAAATTAGTTTAGTAATTTTTAAAATAAATTAAGTAGTGAACGTTAAAGGGTTAACTATATTATCTAAATGTTTAAAGCTAATGATGATTATACTATTAGCATTGATTTATATATAATGAGAAATAAATGCACGGATACTAAGAATACTAATAAAAAATAGTACAAAGACGCTACAAGAGAGGGCATTGACATTTTTCTGTAAATGATGATAACAAAAATGATAATTTATAGAAGTGGACATTTAAGAAGTTAATTATACATTCGATTTTTCTTTTTTTATCAAAGGGAATTCTTTGCAATGACACGTACACCGGGAAGCTTCTTTTCTAGTAGATTTAAAAGGAAAGAAATAAGATTCGATTTACGCATAATCTTTTTTAGAAAGTAATTCGTGCAAATGTTGAGCTATTTAATATTCATAGTTTTCATTCACTTCAAGATTCTCTTTTCACTTTTGATAACACGACATTGAAGCGGTATCATTAAGATTAAAAATAAATAAAGGGTAAAAAAATAAAGTAGGTACTCTACTGGTTCTGCTCTGAACTTCCGTGCTGCCACGAAGAGAGTGGCAATAAATTTAGAAAGAATCAAAACGATTATGATCTAGATTTATTATTATATATAGAAAAACAGAAATATTTCTTTCAGGCTGGAGGGGGAAAAAAAGAAAGAAAGAAAGAAACCAGAGGTACAGTTTGGCGGTTAGACCACCGCAAGGAATTATTAAAAGAAATATGCCGACTTTAAATATATCACAAAAGAAAATAATAACAAAGTAATAATAATTTAAGCATATCACTAAAAAAAAAAAAATAATAATAATGTAAATAAATGCATGCACAATGGCATTATATATTTATTAAAATACCCTCCTTATATGCATTTTAAAAATAGGTCTCTCGATTTAAATTAAATTCTGTTTGGTACAGAAATAATAGTAAAAACTAATGATAAAAGTTTAGAATTTTATTTAAAAATTCCTTCTAATATATGTAATATTAAGGAAGTCTTTCTTTTCTTTTCTTTTTTCTTTTTTTATTATTTACGTTTTTTAAATAGCATAAAATTTTATTTCATTTTTAATTGACAGTATCATGGTAACTTCAAATATTTATTTATAAAGATGCAGTTATAAGAATAATAGCCTTCAATAATGATTCAATAAATTTGAATTCATGTGTGTAAGATAGGATTTAAATGGGCATGTTTAAAATATGCTCATGCATTTCAGCCAGTTCATATCTAAAATAATTTTTAAAGAAGAATATTAAAAGGCTTTAACGGTTATGAAAAATATGTATTTCAGAAATGAAATAATGATTGTTAATACAAGGTATGATAAGTATGATAAGTACTGCAATGTGATTCATAAAGGAATATTTAAAATTACCTTTTAAATTTTGGTGCACTACTATAAGATTTTTAATACTTTAAATAAATTGCTAATTAAATTGAAAAGTATCTATATCTTCAGTCGTTCTTTTTTCTCCCTCATAACTTTTGTAGACTATCCAAAAATTAATATATTCTGATATATCAAATTTTTAAAAATTCTTTAATAACTTATTAGTGCTATAAACATTTTGCTTTTCAATAAGGCTTTGTAATAATAATAATAATGCTAATAATAATAATAACAATTATATTAATAATAATCTATATAATATTTCTCTAACGTGGACCAGTTTCAATTATTTTTTGTCGAAGCGATACGATACGCGAGGATAAAAAAATAATATTTATACATGGACGATATTTAAGCACGCGGACTTAGCTCAATGGACTAATAAGAAAAAATGACGACATTTGTCTGATGAGATTATTTTACGAAAAAATGTATTTTTAACAGTTGTTTCTTCGGAATCTTTGCAAGCGTCATTTTTAACCTAGCAATATTTTAAAGATATATACAGAACTTTTGTGTCATAAATTGACTAAAAAATACAATCATAAAAAATATAATTAAAATAGGAATTATTTTAATTTATTTTATTTATTTATTAAAAAAAAAGAAGCATATATATATACATATATATACCAAAATTAATAAAAAAGTCATCGCCAACATGACAACAAAAATTTAAAAGGCGTCGTCTATATTAAAATTGTACTGCCTGTGAAAGTATGAAAATTGGGTCGTGAACCATGAATTTTATTTGAAAACCTTTCTTTGAATTATTTTGGTTTCACTATTGTACAATATTAATTTGGTTTTATTAATAATTTGTCTTCTGGTAAATTACAATTTTAATTAGGTGGTGAAATTGGTATGACATTTATGAGTTTCAAATTTTAAATGTAAATAAGAAAGAAATAAAATGCGAATATTTCGCACGGGTTTGCTAGTAATAATAATAATAATAATAACAATGACAACAATAATAATACTAATGTAATTTTTTTAAAGAAACCAACAACAACAAAAATTTCTTGCAACATGTTTTTTTTTTTTTTTTTTATGTTTCCCACTTTTATTATTATTATTATTATTATTTTAATTTTGAAATGTTAGATACTTTAAATTCCAGTTCGCTCAGTAAAAGAGATATTTAATTTGAATCCAATACTAAAATTTGAATTCTATGTTTCAATTTTAAAAAGTTATTTTAATATGGTGATAGATCTAAAAAACATATAGTAACTATATAAATTTAATTTAAAGACGATCTTCAAAATCACAATTTTGATCCTTCCCGGAGGAAATGGCCACCCCCTTCGGTGACCCCGAATAAGGTAGTATAATTTGGATGGGAACAGGAAGAACATTGCGGCCACTAAGGAGTCACCATCAGTGTACTCGACGGTCTTCGACCGGCTCGAGTATCGAACCCGTAATCTTCCAATTACCAGTTCAGCGCTCAACCGACGAGAGTTTAACGTCGCACTAGAGCTACGAATTGGGCAACTGGCGACGGTTTGGATGTTACCCTCAGGGATGGTGCAGACATATGCCATAAAAAATTCGATCCTCCGTGGATGAGGAAGGCTCCCCGCTTCAGTAACCCTAAAAATCATTTTTACAGAATGTTGAACACATTGCAGCCACGACAGATATTAATTGCAAGAGCTGCCTGATGTGCGGTACAGCCTTTTGAGGGATCGAGTATCGAACCAGCAATTCCCCGATTATGGGCTGGGCACTTTACCAACTGGATTGCCCCTGCTCACTCTTAAAAGATGCTGTTAAAAAATTGAAAATTCAAGGCAAGTAACGGTTTAAACGTAAAATAAACGCGCTTAACATGAACTATTTTTCACAGAAATTATGCTTTAAGTATTTCAGATTTTTTCCAAAAATGTCTGTTGAAATTTTTAAAAAAATAGTATTTACTTTAAAAATTTTGCTCTCGTTACTTTGAAAACCACTATCGAAGACAATGGTGCATACTTCTCTATTTGATGTTTTAAACTGACCACCCGGCTAGACGGATGAAGTCAGGCTATTATATTTTAATTCTTATGTTAAAAGAACCTTCATTTTATTATTTTATAAAAATGTACACGGAAAACAACATTGCAATTTTGCTTGTCTCCAAGGCAGCCGGAGAGTTAAAACTGCCTACTCCCAATTAACGTTTTAACTAATACAATCTAAGTGTAAACGCTTCTTATAAGACAATTTTTAAAGAAGAGAATTGATTTTTAGCTATTTATAAAAGATATTCTATAATTATCTCTCATGCTACTTTTAAAGAAAGTCGTGCAGATGATAGTCAAAAACTCTCACAAAAATTCCTAGTCCTATGGTTTTGGATGATACAGCTGCCAATCACTCAGAATCATTAGTTTCTTCATATGTGATGCATGTAAAAAGAATAAGAACACATCTGTTTATTAGATTTATCTGATTTTCTAAAATGTTTTATTTAGTGAGATATTTTATGCCAAAATGATGATTTCTTGTATCAATCACACAAAATTAAATTTACTTTAATAATCGTATTTTTAGTCGTTAATTTTGTGGTAAAACAGATGCACAGCATAGAATTTTCAAGGCAAAAATATTTAATTATTATGCATGATAAAATCTTTTACAGCTGTAAGTTTTTAAATAACATCTGCGCTTTTAAACGCCGAAAAGTACGTTGATGTTTGAATATTTAATAGCATATCACATAGGCACTGGGCTCATGAGATTTTCATAATATAAGGTAAACAAGCACCATAATTTCCCCCTAAATGTAAACGATACCATATAATTATACCTCATATCTTTAAGAAACTTTCGCGTTAGATCCCTCCGTAATTTGTCTTAAAACGTCCTGAAACCTAAGGTGAAACGTTTCCAGGTGACACAACAGACAAACACACTTCCTTTTACAAGTGTTTTAGGAAAATTAGTCTTAATCTAATGTTATGTTTCGAGTAGGAGTAAAATATATAACTATTTTCCCTTAACGAACCTTAAAACACTTATTTCTCTTTTGGTGTTTTTGATCCTGACCAGCTGTTTTTATTATTGGCAACGTACGTTTATCAATTTTGCTCGAAGCGTTTTTAACCTGCGCAACCATGCGAGCGAGAATACATGCTCTGTTCGATTGGAAAATGATCGCGAATGCCAAGGCCACCTGCTAGATATAAGAGCACTTTTATTGCGAAAAAAATTCTGGAACTGAAGTCCGGCAGCTGAAAAAAGTAGAGAGATTGCATAAATGTTCCAGTGTTACGCAGCAGAGACCATTTTTGCATGTAGAAAGAAAATGGACAATGAACTGTGTTAGAAGAATTATTAATTTTATAGAAAATATCTCTAGGTATTTTTTTTCCATATATACATTCAGTTAAAAAATAAATAAACAAGTAGCATGCTGTTACTAGTACAAAATTTTCTTCCGCATATCGTATTCTGGCATGAAAAGTGATACAACGGAAAAAAATGGCAAATTTTGAGTTTATGTCATTCAAAAGTGTGTATGAAATACAGGGTAAGTCAAAATGAATATAGCGATTACAAACGGCTATAACTATTTAATGGAAAATAATTTATCGATAAGATTAACACAGAATGTAGATGGAACTTCAAAATTTTGTATACATACGTCATAGATGTTCTATGTGGCTTTCCTTGGTCACACGGACAACATTTAGACGGTTGTCCATTTCACACCACACATTCTGAAGCATGTCTGCAGTCACCGACGCAAGCGCATTACAAATGCGTACTTTGAGTTCTTCAATTGTTTTGGGCATGGAAAGCACATACACTCTGTCTTTCACATAAACCCATAGATAAAAATCGCAGGGTCTCAAAGTACTTACGCATTTGTAATGCGCTTGCTTCGGTGACTGCAGACATGCTTCAGAATGTATGGCGTGAAATGAACAACCGTCTAAATGTTGTCCCTGTGACCAAGGAAAGTCCCATAGAACATCTATGACGTATGTATACAAAATTTTGGAGTTCCGTCTACGTTCTGTGTTAATCTTATCGCTAAATTCTTTTCCATTAAATAGTTATAGCCGTTTGTAATCGCTATATTCATTTGGACTTACCCTGTATATATAAAAAAAAAAAAAGTCCCATCTCTATCTCGAAAGTTATCCACCTGAGAGGCAATTGTGACAGTTTTATATTAATGCTAGCCAATACTTTATCGTTATGATATAAGTCGATTTTTCCCAAATAATGCTTTTTTGAGTTGTGTCACTTTTTTTTGCCGGAGTACGATATATTTTAATAGTACCACTCTCGCTATTATCGGTATAGTATATTTCTACCCATTAAAACTATCGAGAAAGCTTAAGTGCCAAAAAGCAACACCAGGCATGAAAGCTCCACTTTCTTTTAACGAAAATGAAATCTTGAATTCACACCGGAATAAACTTCTCATTTAACTACATTTGTTTTAACACGTTATCTGTGTGTTATTATAAATGTACTTAAGGGGGTCCAGGGCTCAAAAATCTTCAAAAATTCGATTTTTTTTTTTTTATTAAAAAATTCTATGATCTTTTCTGCTTAAAATGCCGTTTAGATCATGTTTCTATCTTCATTAGAACGGAAGATATAATTATTTTGCTTTGAGCTGTTTTTCCAACTCCAGTTTCAAAGAGCTGTTGCTATGGTAACACCCACCTTCTGTTTGAAAACAAACGCCGCGCTAAACATAAACAAACATTTTTAACCGCATTTTTTCGAGAAATATATTTCAATTATTAATTAAATTGAACGCTGATTAATTTCATATGTTTATATTTTAAATTTATACACTTCTACTTCTACTTTGAGAAGAAGTGAAGTGAAATAACTTCGTAGTTTAGTGCCGGCGTGGGTTTGTTTACAACGTGCTGGGATTTGATTATCGTAATGATTTTTACTTTGAAATATTTTTTTTACCATTGACATGATTTATTACTATTGATTATACACTTTTTTACATTGATTTATTATTATTTTAAAGTGATTGCTTGATTATTGTGATTCTGGCTTGTTCAAAAGTTATATTTCGTTTTGATATGATATGAATACGATACAAATATATTGATAATGCTTTGTTTACAAGAGTAAGGAATTTTGTACTTATTTCGAAATTAATTCGGAGTGTATTTTAAGTTTTTATATCTTTTTTTCTTGAGAAATTTTGAAAGAACATTTGTAATATGGGCAGGAAACGAAAATCTGCTCTTCAGAAGTCTGAAGCAATGAAAAAAAAGAGAAGCAATCCATCAGTTTCATCCCCTGAAAAAGTAAATCTGGAAACAATAAAGCGTTTAGATGGAAGAAAAATGCCCTCGCCTGTAAAAAATAACTTGGAAGGTCAGGAAGAAAATTACATCATCATAAAACAAGCTATTTTTCAATCAGTAATATCAAAGTGCTGTTGTCAAAAATGTTATCAACTAACATTAATTGTACAGGTTGGTAAATGCAATGGATTTGCTCAAAATCTCAAAGTTATTTGCAAAAATTGCAGTTTTGAGTTCTTATTTTGTTCTTCAGATAAAGTTTCAGGAAACGAAAATTCTTTTGATATTAACCGCAGAGCTGTAGTTGCAGTTACAGAGATGGGGAAAGGACACGCAGCATTAGAAAAGTTAACTTATAACATGAACTTACCGTGTATGGATTCAAAAGTTTTTACTAAACATTTAAAATATTTGCATTCTTCAACCGTAAAAAGTACATGTGAACAGTTAAAAAGCATTCGAGAAAAAGTAAAACAATTTCACCTTGGTTCGAATAGTACATGTATTTCAGATATTGCAGTCAGCTATGATGCAACATGGCATAAGCGCGGCCATACTTCAAATTATGCAGTTGGTTGTGTGATTGATGTCCTCTCTGGTTTTGTAATTGATTATGAAGTTTTATCTAAAATCTGCTACCACTGTATCCAGGCAGCAAAAAGTCTTGGAAAAGAGTCTCCGGAATTTCATATATGGTATGAAGGACATGCTCGAATTTGTGATAAAAATTACGACGGAACATCTGGTGGAATGGAAAGCGAGATGGCAAAACGGATGTGGCT
Source organism: Salticus scenicus (assembly GCA_963930645.1). Lineage (NCBI taxonomy): Eukaryota > Metazoa > Arthropoda > Arachnida > Araneae > Salticidae > Salticus > Salticus scenicus. The sequence continues at coordinate 182,816,244 of OZ005659.1, forward strand.
TCGTTCCGAAAGTCTTGGGTTCCGCTACACAGAATTAATAGCAGATGGCGATTCGAAAACTTTCAAAGACTTGCAAGATTTGAATGTATACGGAAAAGAAACTCTCATTACTAAAACAGAATGCATAAATCATGTTGGCAAAAGAATGGGAGCTGCACTGCGTAAACTTGTTGAGGTTGAGAAAGCAAAGGGTGTTACACTCGGAGGGAAAAAACATGGAAGCTTGTCAGAAAGCACAATAAAAAAAATTACGCGCTATTATCGTAACTCGATAGTACGCAATAAAGGCAACATAATTGCCATGAAAAAAGATATTTATGCCATCTTACAGCACTGCAGTTCAACAGATAAAAAGCCGAAGCATTCGACCTGTCCTCCTGGAGAAAATTCATGGTGCTTTTATAATCGTGCGATTTCGATGAAGCTAAAGCCTCCAGCACACAAAACCAGTGTTAAAACCCCTCTAAGAGAAGAAATTGTTGCCAAAATGATGCCAATTTTTCAAAGATTGGCTTCAGAAGTATTATTGCAAAAATGTGCAAAAGGGGAAACACAAAATAGGAACGAGTCTTTGCACAACATGATTTGGAGTCGTTGCCCCAAAGTGTTTAACACTTCTAAAACTCGAGTAGATATTGCTGCAGCTAGGGGCATATCAGATTTCAATTATGGAATGAGGGTATCTTCAATAAATGCCTTAAAAACATGCCATTTATCACCTGGCAATTCATCCTTAACTTCCTTGAAACGCATAAGGACTCGCCATGTTAGAAAGGCGTTGTTCAAGTCAACAGAAGCTTTTAAATCTTATAGAAAAAAAGTTGAATTAGCAAAAATTACAATCAACCAAAAAAATAAGCTGAAGGAAGGCGTTACTTATGCATCTGGAGGTTTTTAAGAGGTATTTAAACATATATTAATATTGTTTTTTCATTTATAATGTGTTTTTATCTATACCGCTTCTTTTCAACAATTTTAATTTTCGCATTCATGCTATTCAAAAATCAAAAGTTGATAAATGCATTTAGCAAGGGTTTAGTTTCCATGATGCGTTTTTTCACCATTTTTCATTTTCAAATTGATATACAGTCAACTCTCAAATCCGCAAAAGTTTTGTCCAAAGGTGCGGATTATAGGATTTTGCGGATTACAGGTTATTTTCTTTGTTTACATTTTTCTTTTCCAAATTTAGAGTGAGTTATGATTAATTTAATCATATATGAATAGACATTAAAATGAAAAGATATCTAATAAGTTTTAAAATAAAATATTTTTTCAATATTAACTCAACTTATCAATTATAATGAAGCTAAATAATTTAGGCATACTCAAATAATGTATAGCAATAAAATATAAGCATACATATTTGGTTAAAAAATACAAAAAAACTATATTTCAAGTGCAGAAATGGAAATTCCTTATTGATTACTTTTTAAATTTGTTAAACATTGATGTAATAGTACTGGAAATATATATATATATATATATATATAATTTTTTTTCAGAAACTTTCGCTTGCTAATTGTGTAAAAATGCAATTTCTTTTTCAGAAATAGAATGTTTTGAAAGAAAACTCATGCAATTCTCCCCAATTTTAAACCCTTAAAAAATTTAAATTTGCAGATTAATTTCCGAAAGCAAAGATTAATTTAAAATTTGAATTAAAAAAAGAGAAAAGTTTCTAGTTCGTTCAGAATCTTAGCTGTAAATTTGTTTGTTTACATTAAAAAATCCATTGCGGATTAGAGGTATTTGCGGATTAACGGGAGTTGACTGTAACTCAAAAACCAATAAAGATAGAGCCTTGAAATTTTAAACTTGGCATTTTCAAATATTTTACTTTAATTTGTCTTTGGTAAATTTAAAAAAAATTATTATTTTTGAAAATATGCGACTAAAAAAAATTACGTTGAAAATTTGTCAATTTTTTGTTAAAAAATTTTTATCTTTTTTTTTTTTAAGAAAATTTTTTTTAATGCCGAAGACAAATTAAAAATAATATATTTCTCTTCAACTACATGAAAAAAATTTTAAATTCCGTTTATAATATTTTGAGTTATATCAATTTTAAAATACCTCACTTTTTTTTAAAAAATTTAAATTTTAAATTTTTTTTAAAGTTTGAGAAAATTTTTATGTGGTTTTTTGTTTAGTCATTGCATGGTTAATTACCAAAAAAAATTTCAAATCAGTGGGTTAATTAGTAAAAAGTTTATTAGTAATTTAAAAAAATCATTCTTCGCTAAGTCGTATAACGACTCGTCAGGTTCGAAAAACATTATTTGAGTCTATGGAAACATTCAAATGCACATTAAAAAAATAGTAAAAATAGCTAAAATTAAGCTAAAATTAAAGGATAGAGTTCTAAATTGTGTTATTTATGCATCAGGGAGTTTCTAAGAGGTATTTAAAGATTTTATAAGCAGTGATTATGTTGTTGTAACTTTAAATACATTTTTCTCCATGATGCGTTTTTTCACCATTTTTCATTTTCAAATTGATATAACTTAAAAACCAATAAAGATAGAGCCTTTAAATTTTAAACTTGGCATTTTCAAATATTTTACTTTAATTTGTCTTCGATAAATTTAAAAAAAATTATTATTTTTGAAAATATGAGACTTTAAAAAAAATTACGTTGAAAATTTGTCAATTTTTTTAAAAAAAATTTTTATCTTTTTTTTTAAGAAAATTTTTTTTAATGCCGAAGACAAATTAAAAATAATATATTTCTCTTCAACTACGTGAAAATTTTTTTTAATTCCGTTTATAATATTTTGAGTTATATCGATTTTAAAATACCTCACTTTTTTTAAAAAAATTTAAATTTTAAATTTTTTTTAAAGTTTGAGAAAAATTTTATGTGGTTTTTTTGTGTAGTCATTGCATGGTTAATTACCAAAAAAAATTTCAAATCAGTGGGTTAATTAGTAAAAATTTTTTTTAAATGGGCCCCGGACCCCCTTAAATGAAAAGTTTATTCCGGTGTGAATGAAGGATTTCGTTTCCTTCTTTTTTTTTTTTTTTTTTTTTTTTTTGAAGTAGAACTTTTATCCCTGAGTAGCACCTCTTGCTCGATTCCCCCAAAATTGAATCGGAGTAATATTGAACCATTTTTTCAAAATTATCATCATATATTTAAAGTTTGGTGTGATTTCATTCCTCAAAGGGAACACACATTTTTTTTTTTTTTTTTTTTGTTCATGAACAAATGAAGAACAGTGCAGCATAATAATGAGATTTGTTCGATATTTGCATCAAAATGGAAGCAGAATAATTTCGAATAATAACCATTTTCCGTGTTAAACTTTTGATATTCCATGATAACGGGAATGAGATCAAAGTTATGAGGAATGACGGGAAATAGCAATTGTTGGATAATGTGCACTAAAATTAAATCAATGCATATATATATATATATCTGTACTGATAAGTATAAAGGATTTAAGTCCAAAAATGTCGATTTTGAGTTAAGTACATAGTCAGACTCAGAAAAAAAATCTCAATCGATTGGTATAAAGGATTTAAGTCTATGTCATTTAGTCTTTGAGAAAATCCATTGGTAAAAAAAGGTTCAAGTCAGAAATTTACCATTCCTGTATGGTATAAAATATTTAATTCAATTTTTTCCCGTTATTAAATGAAGGTTGGCAATCACTGAATGGTATAAAGGGTATAAGTTAACGAAATACCTTTTTCCTAATCGATTCTTCTGATTTGTTTTTAGTTAGTTTAACTTTATTTTTCGTCTCCTGAAAAATCAAGAATATGGACTTAAATCCTTTATACTTATCAGTACAGATATATTATAATAATAAGCATGGATAGAGACGATGTAGTTCATGATAAAATTTAGTGGTCTGTTTATTTTCCACATGGTTTTGTTCTAACATATTTGATAGGGTATTATAACAAGCTATTGTGCCCTTATCACTTTTGTGGATAGGGTAGGGCATTATAATATAAATTTGGTCCGTTTTTATTCATTTGGATTTTATACTCATATAGTGGTTTTCGGATATGTTCTGTCGCATTATCTGAAAAGAATTTCCTTTTTAAAATGAGAACAAAAGTTAATACACGCACTCCATTACGTCCAAGTTTCAACTATTTGCCTATGATTTATATAAATGGTTAGTTTAAATTAAATATCTGATAAAAATTACTGATATAGATTCAAATAAAATAATTTATGAGATGATCCAATTCCTACACAAGCATCCATTTTTTTTTTTTTTTTATTGCTGGCTTTGATGTTAAATCCTATCTTATCTAGGTATAAGTTTTTATGAAATTTAGTTTTTTGCATTTATTTTCTCGACCATAGTTATTAACGACATTTTTATCGTCCTAAAAAGATTCCTAGAAATGATATAAAATTATTTGAAGCCTTTTGAAGCCACACAACGACTACACCCACTCATCAAGATGTTTCGGTTTGGGGATTCTAGTAATAATCCTTTAATGTTGCATGGAAAGATTTGACTGATGTCTGGTCACATATTTTTTTCAAAAAACCATCGTCAAATTTGTTTTTTGTCCCTCTATATCGGACCGCAGAATCTCGACCTCTGGGCTCATAATCGGATAAATGGAACAAAAATCGAGAGTATTTTCCACGGCGTTTACTCAAGCGAGAATCCGGCAAAGCTGCGTGAGTTTCGTATCACCGCCGGATAACACGGTACCGTAGTTTAGGATTATGATCCATGGCAACGGAGTCCAGACACAACGGAGGATTTACAACTAGATTAATCCTCGGTTTGGAAATCATTACTTTCTCTACCGGGAATCACGCGTGTAATGTATTCAAATAAGTCTGGTTTTAAAGCTATAAGCAATTGATGTTTATGAAAGACATTAGAAATCTAGGATTGTCTGAGAGTTGTTTACATGGATCTTGAAACTTCAACTTGAAATAATCTAGTGTGGTCCTTACACGACTTTCTCTTTCCCTGCATTTCAATACTACAAAGAAAGATTGCGGGTTAAGGTATAAAATAACAAGTACTGGGTGTGAATGTACTTTAAAAAAAATTGAAAATGATTTTGAAGACGATTTAGTTGGTGCGTATTTCTGTGTGACAGGGACAGCCACCCCCTCAATCAGTGGCGGATCTAGAACTTAACTTTGGGGGGGGGGGGGGGGGGGGAGGAGGCTAAGAGTTTTCAAGATGTTATTCCAGATCAATGAAAAATTTATAATTGTAACATCCAATTGTGAATGATAGTGCTTTTGGGGGGCTTCAGCCCCCCTTAAACCTAGTCTCCACCCCTCCCTTAGATCCGTCACTGCCCTCAATCCTTGTTTGAATATAATCCTTACATTCATTTAGATAATAATAATAATAATAAGTCTATTAGTCTATTATTAATTTTAAAAGTTTGATCAAAATTATTCCGACAATTTTCACCCACACAACTCTTTTGAAACTGACTATACAGTGCGGCGAGAAAGTTTATGCACAAGTTAATTTTTTTAATAAAATGAAAAATATGCACCAGAATGATTCGAAAGTATCACTGTATCTGAACAATTGGATTAGAAATTTATGTCAAAAATTATTTTTTTTTTTTTTTTGTCATTTAAAACATAGGGGAGAGGGGGGCACCTTTGAACTGGGGGCACCTTTGAACAATCTAAATATTTTCCTAGAAAATTATGTTATTTTTTTAATATGATGGCAACACATTACTATTGTTTCAATGCAACAAATTAGCCAAAGCTTTATCATTTTACATGCACACTGCTGTCTAAGCAAGGTATGTATTTTTCTCTTTCCTGAATCTAAACTGTACAAAATAAAGTTGTAAGCTTTTTATTGATAATCTTGTATACCTATAATTTTAATTTATGTTTCAATGTTGAAACATAGATTTTAGCTTTAGCTTATAAGTTTTGTTTTATTCAAATTCTTAAACCTAACTGAGTAAATTATTCTAATGCCAAACTCCATATGATGGGGCACCTTTGAACAAAAATGTTGGGGCACCTTTGAACAGACAAAATTTTGAAGAAAAGAGTTATAAATCAATCTCAATACTATTATTTTATTTTGGATTTAAAAAATAAATGTGACAATGAAGACATACAAATTATTTATGAGCTGGTTTGTTGTTTACTTAATATTAAAGTTCTACTTATATGCATGTGAACATCACTTTTGATTACTACTATTGTTTTTTTTCAATCTTGCATGTTGTCATTTTTCCTACAGAAAAGTTTGCTTCTTTTGCAAAAAGTAAAAAATATTTATAGTGAAAAAATTTATTTTGATTATGGTCATCTACCATCATACTTAGTGGACGTAAGAAAGGACGATCCAGGATACTGACTTTGACTCCTGAGAAAAATGCAATTGACGCTGAAAACAAAGCACGTCAGAACAAAAGAAAAAAATCTAAACAGTATAACTCTGCTTAAGAAAAAAATCTCAACAGTATAACTCTGCTTTTGAAAAACAACTAAGAAGAGACTGCATACATTTGTTGATTCAAGCAGTGATGAAGATGGCACATTTTCTGTGCATGATGAAACTGACTTTGAAGATACTATTACCATTATGGAGGATGACGAAGGAAAAACTCTTGTTTTAGAAGATTTGAATGTGAATGACTTTAATTTAGTAAAATTTGCTACAAAAAAAAAAAAAAAAAAAAAAAAAAAAACTATTCTTCACTATGTTGGACAGATTGAATTGCAATTTCAGGATAAAACAGAGTTTAATGTTAAGTTTCCATGTAAAAAAGAAAATAAATTTTATTTTTTGGAAGCACCAGATATCAGTTTGGTGGATTTCAAAGATATTGTAAAAAACTGTCTTAACCAAACATTACTGGAGGTACCCTACGCGCTGTTTCAGCAATGAGTTTTGATGTCAATTTTGATGAATATAAATTTGGTTAAATAATAAAAATTTAGTAATTTCAGTAAATGTATAGGTTTAATTTTATTCTTATCATTTTATAATCCTTAAAAATATTCAGCATTTGATAAAAACTCTGTATAATTTCTCTTTTTTTATGTTTGTTCAAAGGTGCCCCTAGCTTGTTCAAAGGTACCCCTACATGAGGCAGGTTTGAACAGAAATATTAACAATTTTTAAAGTCCTATAACATATTGAATTTATTTGAATTTTTTTTTAAATTTTTATCTCATATGATGAAGAAATTCCTACTTTTTCTTGTGCAACAATTAAAATTAATAATTATCATCTAAATAAAAAAATATGTTGATTTTCCAAAAAACTGTTCAAAGATGCCCCCCTCTCCCCTACTATATGCATAAAAATGATAGATGTCGTCCGGCAGTACTTGATTTAAAAAGCAAAAAAATTAAAAAAAAAAATAAAAATATATATATTCACCATCCCTTATCGCCTTAATGTATTTGAATACTTTAGTGTTATCCTATAAATATTAATGATAATCATAGTATATTCTAGATTTTTTTTTTTTTTTTGTGTGTGTGTGTGCATGTGGTTAATAAATGACAATTTTATTATAATTTTTACATAATAAAAGTATTAAAGTGTGATTAGTAAAAATCTCTCTCATAGAACGCCAATGCTTTGGAATTATTTCGGAAGTCTCTGCAGACAAACCAGTGGTGGTACAGTCGGTAACAAAAGTGTCCGAACACTAGCAAAAATTCCTATGTAAAAAAAGTACACTCCATACCGTTTTTTCAAATAAATCCTTATCGAATCATCTTCTTACACTGATTAAGAACAGGATTCGACAAGGATTTATTTAACAAAACCGTATGAAGTGTACTTTTTTTACATAGGAATTTTTGCTAGTGTTCGGAGACTTTTGTTACCGAGTGTATGTACTCCATTTTTAACAGGGAACATCTCATAGTGAACTTGAATAACATATATCAATTTCCAAGAATTCTAGAAACATTTATGGGATTTAAAACGAGGTCAGACAGACAAACAAACAGACAAACGCAAGTCATAAACACTAACAAGTCACAACAAGTTAAAAACTAATATTTTGTGGTCATCACAAAACTAACTTCATTCAATATATTCCTATACTAATTTCACGCAGTGCAAATTCTGTATAAAAATTATTATATATTAAAATTATTTCCACAATGATGTCAGTCGATTTTTATCTCAGATAATAATTCCGTCGCGGGTCACAAAGAATTAATTGCACGGCAATTCGCATGTGGCCGGAGAGCCGCGAGTTGGTTACGCTGTTACAGATAAGAATTTTGATCGTAAAAGATAATAAAAGTAAATAAATAGCAAACTTTTCATAAAATTTATTCTCTAATTTCTCATATTTCTAATTATCGATTTTATTCTAAACATATTTAAGGATAATTCTGTGTTTTCTCTGTTTATCTATGATCTTTGATAAACTTTTAAAGTTTTAAACACTTTCCAACAAACCTAAAAGTGTTTATGGCTTTGATCAGTCTGTCTGTCCGCGCTCTTAATAGCATGAGTAATGGCGGAATGTCTTGAAACATATATATGTTATTTAGGTTTACTATAGCATGTTCTCTATTGCACGTAGCATAAATAATACTAATGGTTTGTTTACGGGAGATCTCAAAATTATTTGAAGGCATTACGGTCTATCAGAGACTTTTCTTTAAAGCCTGTTTTAACACTTACAGCATAAAACATAATTAACAAGCATTATGTAGTTGTAAATAAGCATATTTCCTAAAGAATTTATGATTACCATTCATGATTGTTTTACAAGGTCGTACAAAATATATTGCCAAATACAAATAAGAATGGCTCGGACTTCTTTTTTTTTTTTTTAACTATTTTAAATTTTAGTATACAATATCATGCATATTCTATTTTTAAACTTTATACAAGGCTACATAAAAGCAAACCACTTTATGTCTTTTTACTAAAAATAAATATATACATATATAGTTTTTGAGATATCAACCAAAATAACTAGAAAAAATTTTATAACTATTACTATTTTTTGTGTACTGAAACTCACAAGAAAATTCGCACACATTACGGTGTATGAGAAGTATTTCTATAAACTACTTCTAATACTTTTGTTCGGGAAAAAATACAACATTTTTAACACGCGTTATCCAGATGCACATTAGCACGTTTAATATGGAATTGGTTATGATTAACGTTAATGAATTTTTTGCAGAGTCCCAGAAAACATAAATTCATTACGGTCTATGATAATTTCTTTAAAGTTATACTTGACATATTTATACTATACAAAATATAACGCTTTTAATAAATATTAAGTGTATTTCCAGCTATATTTTGGGGCGTTTTAATACGTGAAACAATGTTGAAACGTGCAAGGCTAAACAATAAATGGGTAAGTACAGTTGGAAAGCATTTTATAATCTGTGTGAGACAGATGATTTTTCTTTCTTTTTTATAATTAATTTCATATTAAAAATAAGGTAGTATGTTGTGGCCATCACGAAACTTTCTTCTGTGCTTTCTTGAACAAATTATCGCAGTGTAAATTATTTATTAAAACTATTATTTGTTAAAATAATTTTCCATGGTGAATGCTGACGATTTTCATATCAGAAAAGTACAGTGACAGGAAATGTCGACAACGAATTTTGTATTCTTCAGGTGATATCTTAGTAAATGCATTTCTCACATTTTATTTCTTGTTAAAAATGAAGCAAATAAAATCTATAAGTTTGTTTTAGATTATCACACATCTGTGATTCAACCATTCGTCTTAAAGGTATTGACGTGTTCTTTTGATAAATACTTATATTGAAAATTTTCTTGTGGGATGTAGGGTACTTCCCCCAAAATTGATGAAGTGATACTCCTTGCAAAAATTTTATTCAGTTTCAATATTATATACGAATATATTTAACGTCGCAATGTTTCTTTAAAAATAATCTCATTGTTAAATAGATTATAAGACTTCTTAACACACCATATATTTTAAGCCAGCACAACCGGTTTCGAAAGGACGTAGCCTTTCTTCATCAGGTGCAAAAAAACACGTGTTACTGCCTTGGAGGCAAAAGCAAGACTGAAAGCAGGGCAAAATCCAGAGGGGGGGGGGGAGCAACACAAACAACCAATAGGAAGCATCATGTAGCGCGTGGTTTTTTTTTTTTTTTTTTTTTTTTTTTGCACTTAATGAAGAAAGGCTACGTCCTTTCGAAACCGGTTATGCTGGCTTAAAATTTATGGTGTGTGAAGAAGTCTTATAATCTATTTATCGATTGTACACCAGTTTTGAATTTAGTTTTGGTAATCTCATTGTGTACATTTATATGAAATTTTGTCCTATGCTGATATATTAAAATTTTTTTAAAATGTTACAACAGCGCCACCTGTCGAGCAATATACAAAAAAAGATAATCAGCATTAACTTAAATCAAAGTTCAAACAAATATAAAGTTATATTGAATCCAGTCCATTGTTTCGTGAGATAAAGTGCCCAAAAAATATTAGATACAAATAGACAGATATTTTCTAAAATTGTCAAATCGGGTTCAAGACATCTCATTACGTGTAAATTCATCGAAAACCTGAGTTAAAAAAAATTCATAAATCCAATACTGTCTTATGTATATAGAATATCAAAAATAAATAAATGAAGTTACGTTCGAATGAATTATATTTTGTTCTTTAAAAAAAAAAAAAATGTAATTTGTTGTGTTCTCTTATGAAACAATTATCCGATAGTTATAAGATTTATGCTTACATCAACAATACTGAAATTTTTAAAGCGCTTTTGAGCATTTTCAAATACAAACTGAAAAGAAAAAACATCGTTTTTTGGAGTTTCCTATAGGTTCAAATACAATTAACAATAGGTAACTGTCGCAGTCCAGTTACCCTAACTTATTTTTTTCATCTAATTCTAAACATAATATACAGGAAAGGAAACTGTTCTGGATAATGAATAAACGGAAAGGATTAAGTCAGACATTTTAAAACTCAATGAGTCAAAATTACAACTGAACTTGAACGTTCAAACCCAATGAGTTTTGTTATAACTAAGCTATTTTACTATTATTTTACTCAGTTCTCATAATCTGATCGAACAAGCACTCATTGTGACGGAAAGCGGTGTATACATACTATACGTGCGTGTGTGATTTCTACGCATTATACTAATGAAATATCCTATACAGATTAAAGAATGCAATTTAACTATGTATATTTACAAGAGTATAAGAGAAATTTGTATAATATTAAAAAGCAAAAGAAGTAAAGTTACGCATCAAAAATACCCTTTCCAAAATTTGTAAGAACGAGCCATTGTGGGCAAAATTACTAAAATTAAGAGGAGACAAAATTTGATTTTTTTTTTTTTTTTTCGATGCACAGACGTACGAAAACGCACGCATGTACACACTCCTCCCGGACGCTTGCATGCGTAGCCATACAATAAAACAATACATAATACATAAAATATTAAACATTCTCTCATATTTGTAAGTGTGTTGTATTGTGTGGGATTTAAGGCCGATTGTCTACACTTTGGCTTTGAAGCTAAACCTGCACGTGATGTCTTCCGTGTGGGTCTTTCTAAAGGATCCTAGCCTGTATGCACGCAAATTTCGGAGGAAACCACAGAAAATTCTGAAAAGTCTGGACAAAGAGCGCTGCAGATTGTTTTAGGCATTGAAGATTAACAGCTCTTTAAAAAAAAAATTGGAATTAACATTATATCTTTAGATTGTTATATATTTTTTAAATTCTTTTTTTTTCTTTGTAGATACAAATTTTATGTTTTTTTTTATGAATTGATGTTACATTTCGTGATATCAAATGTAGTCAAATGTTCTCTGATTGCAGATAAATTTTGTTTTTTCTGCAAACAGAAAATTCTGCTACTTGGAACAAGCGTGGGTTCGAACCAGCACTTCCTGTCTGCCAGCTTTGAAAGCAATGTCACTCGACCACTGGTGGGGGCACAATATTCGCAAGGAAATATTCCGTATAATAAAAATATTTAAATATCCATTGTGGACAATACTACTAAAATCTGTAAGGAACAGATTCTTAGTTTGGTTTTCAATTAGCTAAATGTCCTTTCTTTAATATATATATATCTATTTATTTATTTACACTTTTACTGATATGTTTCATAAATAAACTATCAACACCAAAACTTTCGCCAAATTTTCACAAACGATTATCTCTTTTGATAACACCGCGAATCAGATTTTACAAGCAACAGTGAGTTCGGTATGCCCTACTTTGTTTCCATGACATGTCTTTAAACGCAGCGTTTACATTGCAACACGTCTTTTGAAGATTTTCGAATAGTGAAAACACGGAAGACTTTTTATTTCATTTTATTTTTTAAGACGGAAACAAAAACCTGACATTGTTTTCTCAGGGTTCATAATTTCGCCTCATTCACATGCAACCGAGGGTGACCGAAACCTCTAAAATGCTTAGCTTTAAATCACTACAAAATGGAAAGGTTAAGATTGATGGAATGTTTTATTAAAGAATAAAGAGAAAATTAGAATTCTGAGATTTGTTTCGTTGTATTCAGTGACATTATTTTGGCTTCAAGCAATCCGACAATAAAATACTACATAAAAAATCTTTCACTGAGAAGAAAGATTACACTGGCCTGCAAAATTGAAGTTGACAAAATCTGATTTGATGATTTTAGCTGAACTTTATGCTTTTTGATGTTCTGAAACCGAAAATGCAGCCCATTTTTCTATATCAGTTATAGATTTTTACCAAAACAGGGTGCTTACTGACTCAATTTCTTACTTATACCATCATAACAATAGGTTAGGTGGTTGGTTGGTATGGTTTTACGTCGCACTAGTGCTGCGCTATTACAACAATAGGTATCCATAATTAATTAATTATGAAAACATACTATAAAACTTACCATATAATTATATTAGTGGAAGAGTAATTGAAGAATTTATATCGGTAGGCACCCTGTATTGGCAAAAATCTATACGTGATAGAGAAAAACTGACTTCATTTTCGGTTTCAGCAAGCCAAAAAACATAAAGATCAGTCAAAATTATAAAATCAAAATTTTACATGTCGACCTGTGTTATTAGATTCAAATTTTTCGATAAAAGAATGAGAAAACAAATATGTGTATTTCATAAAATACACACAAACATACACGCATACCAAAAAAAAAAAAAAAAAAAAAAAAAAAACTGAGTTTTTGGCTGGTTTAATTAAGTACGAGAGTGCTTATTATTATAAATAATTTTCATTTTTTTTTTAATAAATTTGTATAATTTTGAATCTGCACTGCTGATTTTTAATGATTTTAACTAGTTTTTTTTTTTTCAATTATTTTACAGATTTTTTTTTCTCTCTCTCTCTACATATAATTAGATTGGAGTTCATATATCTCTCTGTAATAAAGGAGGTGTCTCTTTCCAAAATAGAGATCGTATTTTGACATTGATTTTATCCTTTCGTAACGTTATTGCAGCGAGTATATTTTGAAAATACTTTTAGAATTAAATGTAATATGTATTACAGAGAGTTTATTGGTATTCTTTTGAATATTTTAATTCAAATTAAAGGCGATATATTATTTAAAAGTCCAATAAATACATATGTGTCTTTATCGTTAGTTTAAATTAACGTTTAATGTATTTATTTATTTATTTATTTATTTAATGAAGATTTTTGAACATTTATTCATTATATTTTCAACACATTACTACTTAAAAAGGTTTTACGTTCAAGAATTACGGACATATAAATTTATTGAGGTAATATTCTACACTTTTGTGCTCGTTAAACAATTATATAAATATATATATATATATATATATAGATGGTCTGTTTTCCTTATATTTCCGACTGTACAAAACCATTGTCCTATTCTTAGAATAGTCTGTACCGATTAAGTTAATGAAAGGTTGGTGAGTTTTTTGATTTTGTGTGTATACATAGGCTTAAAGAAACATATATTTAAGATTTTATAAAGAAAAAAAAATATTTTTTCAATGCTTGGTACGATATGGGTTAAGCACATCTTTCAGAAAATTAAATGTTTCATAAAAAATTACACAAACATGTATGCCTAATCTCTACATATAATAAAAGAAGATGTGTGTGTGTGTCCCCGTCGGTTTGTAGGTAAATGGCTATTCGTAGAGCTACGGAATTTTGCATTAAAATTCGTATTGATCTCTCTTAATGCACCTCGAATCCCGATTTTCGAAATTTTGATTATTTTTTAAAATTAATTAAAATCCATAAATTTTTCAAAGAATCGTCTCTAGAGATGAAAACGTAAAAGACACTCTAACGAAATGACCTATTAGCTCATTTGGCTAGCGCGTCAGGCTAGAAATGCTAAGGCAGTGAGTTCGATTCTCCAACGGCAAATGTGTGAATTTTTTTACAGCTAATAAATAGAAAAGATGTCAGTTGATAAAAGAAAATCTTTCTGTGTTCTCATAGTATTCTAAACCGTAATAATGACGAGAAAGTTATAAAAAAGAAAGTTAGAGGTATGTTGGTCACGTTTTAGGCAAGCTGATCGAAGAGCTACAAAATTTCACATGAAGGTCCGTTTTGACTTTTTCTGATGAACATCGGAACAAAATTTCCAAAACTTTGATTTGTTTATTTATTTTTTTTTTTTTTAAATAAGTAGTTTAATTAATTAGTTTGTCTTTTATTTATTTATTTATTTTCCGTCTCTAGAGATAGAAAAGCGAAAGTAAGACGACTTTTCATGAGCCATTAGCTCAGTTGATTAGAGCATGAGGCTAATAACGTGAAGGTCGTGGTACCGATCCTCCAAAAGCTAATGTGCGGCTTTTTGCAGATAGTAAATAGAAAAAGTGCCAATTGATAAAGCAAAATATTTCAGTGTGCCTTTCAGGCAAACGGTTGTTAGCCGATCTGAAGACATTTCGCATAAAGGTCCGTTTTCACCGCCTCTAGTGCAACTCGAAACTCAATTTCCGAATTTCAAAATTTTCTATTTTTTTTCCCTAATTAATTATTATTATATATATATATATATTAAGTGGAACGATTGTCTGGTGCTGCTACCTGTTATCATAGAGTGAAGATGGCAAACTCTCTGAGAAATATGTATCTGAAAAACGTAATTCTTGAATATTAGCTGCGCCATTTACCGTCCAGTTAGCACCTAAATTGAAATGTCCGGTTAATCTTCAAATGTAAACAGTGGGACCCAGAACCTATATAGTGTAGATGGGAACCCGAAGCGAAGTTTTAAGCAATTTAAGCGATTTTTTTTTTTTTTTTTTAAGCGACTTAAAATATTGGGAATAATGTTTTTTGAAAATTCCTTTAAATAGAGTGACTAGCGAAAAAGGCAAAGCCTGCTAGTTATGAATAAAGCTTTAGTGTACAATACAATGTAACATAATTCCAAATTTAAATCTTACTTTTAAAAAAGGAAATGTTCTAAATATTTTGACAGCATATAAAAAAAGTAAAATAAGGAAGCAAAAATACATTGGAAAAAAGGAATTTTCACAAATAATTTTGAGCGTTATAGATTAATATCTACGTAATTGTAATTAATCTCATGTTATGAGTCGTGTTGCTTTAAATAACTATGGAGGAAGCGAAGTCATCCAATGTCTCCATTCAGAAGTTTAAAGTAATAATAATTAAAAAAAAGCATAAAAACTTTTTGAAAATTTTTTTGCCGGTTTACCTAGTGGTCAAAAATTAATGCAAACCCTAACCGCACAGGACCCCATGTAGAATTCTATGCTAAATGAAACACGCTTTTCGTCTCCAGAAGCCATAGCCAATGTTATTCTAGGAAGAATTTCGCCCCATTATAACTTATTAACTAATATTAATTTTTTTAATTCCGTTTTCACATTCAGGGACTTTACAACTATTAAATAATTTATCGCTTTCTAAATATTATTTTTTTATGTTTCTAATATTTATTTTGAATTTGTAATATGGGAATTTTCACAATGTGAAATCTTTCATATTTGAGCTTAAAAATGAAATCAATTTTTACAAAGCGATAAATTGTTTCATAGTTGTGAACTTTCGGAAAGTGAAAACGGAATTTAAAAATATGTATTAGTTGATGAATTTATAATGAGGTAAAATTTCCCATAGAATAACATTGGCTTTGGCTATCGGAGACGATTGGTAGAGTGTTCCCTTAAGGGCCCTCTTCGCTCACCGCCGCCGGAAGCCGAAGCTAATGTTATTCTATGGGAAATTTTCTTTACAAATAACTTATTAACTCTAATACATATTTTTAAATTCTGTTTTCACATTCTGAAAATTCCCAGCTGTTAAATTGACGGACCTTTTTCAAAAAAAATATTTTTTTAATTTTTTATATTTTATTTTAAAGCTGCAAAATACGAATTTTCAATATGTGAAATTTTTTTCTTTTTGCAATTTCAAAATAAAATATTAAAAATTAAAAAAATACATTTTTAAGAAAGGTCCGTCAATTTAACAGTTGGGAATTTTCTGATTGTGAAAACAGAATTTAAAAATATGTATTAGTTAATAAGTTATTTGTAAAGAAAATTTCCCCAAAGAATAACATTGGCTGGGGCTTCCGGCGACGGTAAGTGAAGAGGGCCGTTAAGAGCGGATAATACCTAATCTCGCCGTTAGCCGTGACCCATGTTATTATATGGGGAAAAAATTTCCATAATTACTCATTATCTAATGTATTTTTTTTTTTTTAATTCTGTTTTCACATTCAGAAAATTCACAACTGTTAAATTAGTACTTATTTTCCATAAACTACCTTTTAAAATATTTAGTATTTCATTTTGCATCTGAAAAAGGAAAAAAATGTGTTTGTAAAAAATTCGCATTTTTGAATTAAAAATTAAAATTTTAAAAAATCGATTTTTGGAAAATGAGCACTGATTTAACAGTTGGGAATTTTCTAGATGTAAAAACGGAATTTAAAAAAATACTTTAGTAATGAGTAATTATGGAAACAAATTTTCCCATAAAATAACATTAGACACAGCTGGGTAGATTAGGTATTGTCCGCTCTTAAATGAAAATAACCTGGAATTTTAATCTAAAAGTATGTTTGTAAAAGCATTATATTTTCAAGCATGAAAGAAAAAGAAATTGAGATCATGGTTAAAGGGTTGTGTTCATCCGCATCTAAGGAGACTAAGAATAAATCTCCAACGGAATACATATGGTGCATAAAGAGCTGAAAGAGAACGTCTGGTGTGTCATATATTTAGCTACCTTATTCAGCACAGGAAGGCATCGCTGTGGGTTACGTGAGGCACCCCACAGGTGTAATTCTACTCAGGAATAATGGTCAATAAGAAGGAACCCCGCTGTCGAACCCATTTTTCACGTAACAATTGTGTTCATACAGTTGACTCATATGAAAACCAACAGAGCAATGAATATGGGAAAGTGTGAATCAGATTTTCCATCGATTAATCGTGAGAAAAAGAACACGGGGTAGAAAGGGTAATGAAGGTGCAGAATTTTGTCTGTTTCATCCTCAAATACATAAGGTTCATATTCATGTTTAAAAGATAAAACAATTAAAGTTTGTGTAAAATTAAAGTAAATTCAAATTAAAGTTAGGGCAATTGAAAAACAAAATCGAAATATGTCTCCTGTGGAGTTTAGTTACTTGATCTACAGTGTTCTTTTTTTTTTTTTTTTTTTTTTTTTCTTCTACAAATATGAAAAAGTGTTTTATAATTTTTGAATGGTGTGCGATTTTACTGCGTGCATACAGGAAAAACTATAATTACAGCAAGGCGGCTCCGTTTAAGATGGGTTTCTTATTATAACGTACCAATAAATAAATAAATAAACAAATAATATGAAATAAAAGTCCTCGTTTAAAGTCTGTAGGAATTGCATGGATTAGATTTCGCTTTATACTTATAGTTCATTCATTAAACTGATTATTTTCTACTCTCAAAGCTTATTTTTCACAATAAGCCAATTCCCGAATTATATGAATACACGGTATTGAAAACGAGGAGTATATTTCTTTACCAAACGGGCAAGAAATCTATGTTTGGGGCAATTTGATAATTTTATCGATTAACCCATTAGTAGTCGCTATAGACAGCGCCACCTATTTCAGATTGCGTACTTTTTATTTAACTGTCACCAATAATTTTAAGAAGTGATGTGATCGACGTTTCTTCGATTTTATTCGCGTTTTATGTATATCAAATGCCACTTCTAAAAATGTTTGGTGGCTATTGAATAAAAAAATCTGGAAAAACTGAAGGATGGGCGGAAATCGACCAACTAGCGACTACTAACGGGTTAATTGAAAACATACTATGTCTTTTTAATAACATGCTAAAATTGAGAATATCAAATGAAAGCCCGTTAGCCAGAAAAAAAAAATAATAATTATTATTATTATTATTATTATTATTGTGACTTTGCATATAGAGAGAAAGGAGTATATTATGTGCAGTGGTATTTTTCCCTTCATCTAAAGCATAAATATTTATATGAGCAAAAGTAATATTGTAAGTGTTATAATATAAATTCAAATACAAATTTAAAAGAAAAAAAATTGAAGTTGCTCTTTCATAATGTTTCTCCGGAGATATTTTTAGTGAAGTAATACAAAAAAACTTGACAAAAACTTTCATTTCTATTACTATGTATGCGTACATAATATGTACTTTACACTATCATATAAAATTTAAGGTTCTTCATATTAAAAGATATTTTGTTTGAAACAACAAAACAATAAAATAAAATAATACAACATATAATTATATAATTTGGAGGCAAATACATATATATAAGAATAATACACACACACACACATACATATATATATATATATATATTAGGTAAGAACCAAATTAATGTACATTTCTCTAATTAAATATCAACTGTTAATTAATAATATGATATTTATTAATAACTGATACTTAAAATATTTTATACGATCAAACGCGTACAATTTTATTAGATGGAAACGGGAAATCGAACTACTGACATAATTCTAGTCTAGAGCTAAAAATATAACTCTCTCCATTCCCGAGTCTTTACTTTCTTTTTTCTTTCCGATCTGCAAAATACAAGTGTAACTCAAGATGATCAGAAGCCATAAAAATTCAGAAATTATTTTTATTTCGTTTTATTACGTCTATATAAAGCAGCCTCTTAGCAACTGTATCAAATATCTCTTTAAAAAATTCGTTGGGAACAAGTTTTGTCTTTTGACAGTTCAGGTATAATATAGAAACGAACTTTTTGAAAAGGTATTCAAAATATGATTTGTACAAAAAAAAAAAGTTATATCTTCAATTTTTCTTTTCCTTTCGGTTCCCTTTATTTAGTATGTATGCTGGGTCATTTGTATGCTAGTGATAGATTATGATTGATTTGAAAATAAGTATGCAAACTTTAATTACAAGATAAATCATGAAATGTAACAGGTGAACAATATCTCATATAATAGATAAAGGTGTGTTAATAATTTTTACTTTCTCTTACCCATAAGGTAGAGAAAGTATTGTTTTTGGGTCAAATTTTCGAACGCGAGATTTTGTTATATTTACACGTTTTGAGGTCCCCTGAATACGAAAATCATGTTTTTAGCAAATGGTCTGTGTGTATGTCTGTGTGTCTGTATGTCTGTGTGTGTGTCTGTGTGTCTGTGTGTGTGTCTGTATGTCTGTGTGTGTGTCTGTCTGTTATCAGCATATCTCAAGAACAAATTATGGCAGAAAGTTCAAACTTGGTATTCTAAATGTGTATCATATAGGGACGCTACAGTAAGCTTTTCGTTAAGATCAAGCAAATGGTTCGTGTACAGGGACAATCAAGAGAATTCTAATACATTACGTCTATGGGGGAAATTGCAGG
Organism: Salticus scenicus; assembly: GCA_963930645.1. Lineage (NCBI taxonomy): Eukaryota > Metazoa > Arthropoda > Arachnida > Araneae > Salticidae > Salticus > Salticus scenicus. The sequence goes on from OZ005659.1 coordinate 182,836,055, forward strand.
AAAGTAGAATTTAACGTCTATAGACTGCACTAAACCAAATGAAACGAATATATATTTTTTGTAATAGAGATAGTTAACTGGGGAAAAAAAATTGTGTATGTAGGAGCCTCGCCTCCCCCCCCCCCCTGAGGGGGAAGTGCCCCCTCGAGGGGAGTAAATTTTCATGATGGGTATCTTTCAAAAAAGATCGCCAATACCTTTAAAACGAATGGTTGAACCATCGATCTGCGATAATTTAAAGCAAAGTTATCGAGTTTTTTTACTGTTAACGAAAAAAAAACTTAGAAAAAAATCGTAATTTTTCTTTTTTTTTTTAAATATTGAGAATAAAATGGACTTTTTTTGGACATTTGGTGTTATACTACTTCTCTAATATGGAAATCGTCTGCCTTATCATAAAAGATAATTTTTTTAATAATAATTTTAATAAATTATTTTTTAAAAAGAGAATTATTTTTTAATAACCGAATTAAATTCTATATAAATGCAGGTGCATTAATGAAACGAGGGGTTGAGGGGGGCGGTAGCCCCCCTCACACAGAACTAATTATCATATAAAACTCTTCAGAAGCCTAATATAAATTGTTTAACATAGGTTTACATAACAGTACTCGTTATCTTACCTATTAATCTGCAAGCTGTATTTATAGTATTAAATTTCAGGGTAGGAGAAAGTCGTGTGAGTGACACACCAGATTATTTACTTTCTCTTACCCATAAGGTAGAGGAAGTATTGTTTTTGGGTCAAATTTTCGAACGCGAGATTTTGTTATATTTACACGTTTTGAGGTCCCCTGAATACGAAAATCATATTTTTAGCAAATGGTCTGTGTGTGTGTCTATGTGTATGTCTGTGTGTCTGTGTGTGTGTCTGTCTGTTATCAGGTTATCTCAAGAACAAATAGTAGCAGACATTCCAAACTTGGTAGTCTAAATGTGTATCATATATAGATGCTAAAGTAAGCTTTTCGTTAAGATCAAGCAAATGGTTCGTGTACAGGGACAATCAAGAGAATTTTAATACATTACGTCTATGGGGGAAATTGCAGGAAAGTAGAGTTTAACGTCTATAGACTGCACTAAACCAAATGAAACGAATATATATATTTTGTAATAGAGATAGTCAACTGGGGAAAAAATTTTGTGTATGTAGGAGCCTCGCCTCCCCCCCCCCTGGGGGGGAAGTCCCCCCTCGAGGGGAGTAAATTTTCATGATGGGTATCATTCAAAAGAGCTTGCAAATACCTTTAAAACGAATGGTTTACTATAAATCTGTGATAATTTAAAACAAAGTTATAGATTTTTTTTAATTTTAACGAAAAAAAATCGTATATATATATTTTTTTAATATTGAGAGTAAAATGGACTTTTTTTTGGATATTTAGTGTTACACTACCTCTCTAATATGGAAATCGTCTGCATTATCATAAAAAATAATTTTTTTAAATAATAATTTTAATAAATTATTTTTTAAAAACAGAATTATTTTTTAATAACCGAATTAAATTCTATATAAATGTAGGTGCATTAATGAAACGGGGGTTTAGGGGGGCGGTAGCCCCCTCACACAGAATTAATTATCATATAAAACTCTTCAGAAGCCTAATTTGAATTGTTTAGCATAGGTTTACATAACATCGTTATCTTACCTCTTAATCTGCAACCTGTATTTATAGTATTAAATTTCAGGGTAAGAGAAAGTCGTGTGAGTGACACACCAAATTATTTGCCTAAGAAATTATGGGCGTATCACATTTATTATTAAAGTGTTGTCTGATAAAAAATATGAATATCGGTAAATTTCGAAATATATTCCAAATTAACAACAATGGACGGATTTTGTATATTCTTTAAAATGTGGGATTATAAATTATAAATCGACTTTCATATTTTAAAAATGTAAATTAATTCATTAATTAATACATTTAAAAAAATCAAAAGATCATTTATTCATGGTGACCAGACGTCCGCGAATCCCGATGACAGTTCTCAAAAACTAACCATCGTCTCCAGAAATTTCGAACTCATTTGGGGACGCTCGTTATAAAGTTATTAATGTTTTATTACATTTTTTTTTTTTTTTTAAGTACAGTAGAACTTTAATCCATCGTTTTTCAAGGGGTGCGTGAAAAAAGGCGATGAAAGCGGGTAAACGACGAATGCGGGTTAAAGTCAAGAAACGGAGAAAACAATGTTTAGGAATTAATACACACAATGTATACAGTATACTACTAATAAAAACTAATTTGTTACTTTCCAAATTATCAAAGAAATAAATCGATGTTGTAGAACATTAAGTAAAATTCATTTTTAAAAATCAATAATTTTATGTTGGGGTTTTTATTTCTTTTATAAATTAAACAGGATTTTTTCCAGATTTACAACATTTTTCTGGTTCTTTTTTATAATTTCATGCGCTTATATATAAAAGTTCGTGCATTTTCAAACGCCATGATTGCGTCATCGGCGTGAAAATTATCCTCTGTTTCTTCGCCATTACTTTCATTTTTTGAAATCACACATTTCTTCTATGCTTTAGGATACCGCATGTTGCAACGTTTTGATTAATGCAAATGCTATCACTAAATTTATACCAGACGCATCCTCTGCTACACGCAACTACTCTTCATCTACATTATCAGCATAATCATCATCATCATTTTCTTTCCTTCTGTTCGGTATTCATAAGTTTTTCGCACGTAACTGCATCTCGCGAAACAATTTTCTGGATTACTGAAGAGGTTACTTCTAACCAGTGGCGGATCCAGAACTTAACTTTTTTTTTTTTTTTTTTTTTTTTTTTTTTTTTTTTTTGGGGGGGGGGGGGGGTTTAGCCCCTAGCCCCCCCCCCCCTTAAATCCGCCACTGCTTCTAACCAACGAGATATATAAAGTAGAGTGATAAATGGTAACCCTTGAGAAGGTCCAAGATGAGTCATGTGACATGCTCGCCTTGCACCTGCGTATTCGGTGGTTCCCTTGGTTACAGCTTATTTTCAGTAAATTTCTATGGCAACGGTTTGGAGATTGTTCTTCGCATAACTCATAACTGCCAATGTTTTTGTTTACTTACGTAGTTTAATATTCTTTTGTTCTAAATCATTTTGATTTTTATATTACTTCTTTTTTATTTCGTGTAGTCGAAATTTAACCGACAAGTTACTTAAAAATAGTTGAAAAATTATTATTTGTTGTTAAATTTAGCGCTTTAAAAGTGTAATTTTCGTTTATAAATACTTTTAAACTTTGTTGGGAAACGATGAAAAAAAAAAGGTATTTTATCATTTATTAAAATATGAAATATGTGTAAAATTATTTTAAAAACAATTTATTTCGGTCATAGGACTGTCATGTTACCTAATAATGATAATTTGTCGAACTGATATTTTAAATGCCAAAATAGCGATAAAGGGTCAAACACAGCAACCTATTGGAGCATGTCACGTGATTCATCTTGAACCACGGAAAGCTAATCCTTCATCCATTGAATCAGCACTCTAATTTATACATCTCGTTGCTTCTAACCAAGCAGAGATTACAAAATGAATAGATGGTCCAGAGACATGGCATCAGTGATTCTCCATGATCCTCCATGAAAGTGGGGAAAGAATAATTTTAGGATGAAAGAAGTAATTCCAGTTTGCATGCAATATGGAACTGTTTGAACTTCTGGAGAAAATTTTTACAACGATGAATGTGAGAATACGACTTTTTGTCACACGATACATGTGGGTTTCGTTAACATGATTTAAAAAATACAGTTTGTGAAGGGACCATAGAAATAAAACGATCAATGCAGGAAAACGATAGATCGGGGTTTCATTGTATAATAAATAAGATAAAATAAGTTCTTTAAGGTACGTAATGCATAATAATTTCTAAAATTTTACAATTTAAGGTGATTTATTTATTTTGTCCTCAAAATTCGAGGACGCCGCCATATTTGTTCTAAAATTCAATTTAAAAAATCTGGTTTCTCTATTTATTTATTTATTTATTTTTAATACTTTATTAAAACCATACATTAAAAAAATAAATAATAGATAGTAAGATCACACATAATCAGAATGAAACATCCAAAATTTCAGATATTTTTAAGTAAGCTTTCTCTTTTGAACAGCATAATGAAAAAAAATTAATGTCAAAGAGTATTATATACACACACTGTTAAAAATGGTTTCTTAAAAATGAGCTAAATTGTCTCAAAATAGCTCCGAAACAATACTTAAATTTGAAAACACATGTACTCCTTTTTGAGTATACTGACATGCTCAAAAATGGGGTTGACTGATAAGAATCCCAATGTCTCCATGTTTGACATGTTAATATACTCAAAAATGAGTACATGAATTTTCAAATTTAAGTATATATTGTTTCGGAGCTATTTTGAGACAATATAGCTCATTTTTAAGAAACTATTTTTAACAATGCATTTAGGGCTATAACTCCAATCTATTTAATATTCACCTATTTATTAATTTATTATATTTTAGCATTTTCTTTTACATTTTTTATGGAGTTTATATTCTCTCAGATAACATAACGATGCATGGAAAGCACTTCTTCATGAAAAAAATGAGCCAAATAAAATCAAAGTTTAAGTAATAATAATAAAGCATTGCGAAATCGCTAATTATTACTTTTCTATATTCTTTTGGTTTGTATTCTTCACGTGAACATATTTTGATTAATTTTGAACAGTTAAAAAAAAATGTTTTCGAGTTTTGGGGCATTATTGTTTCTGTTTCTGGTTTTTTTTTTTTTTAAGGAATGGTAAAATAAATAAATTATAAAATTATACTTTTAAAAAATTAAAGAACACGCTTTTATTGAAATGTGAACTAAAAACACAAAATATATATCCTTATAGTATTACAATGTACGGTAGGAGAAAGTCGTGTGAGTGGCACACCATAATATTTGCCCACTTTTAAATCTTTAATCAAAGAAAATAATAATTGATTAATTGCTGCCACTCGACGTTATGCTAATACGGCTAAATCCTGTGCCACATAAGATAGAGTTTTATACTTATGGGGTTTTTTGTTTGAACCTACCCCTGAGGAGATAGGAACCTGGAAACAATTGTATATAGTATTGTCATCGATGATGAAGTCGTGTGCAAAATTTCAGGTCAGTCGAACGAACAGAAGTCAGCAAAACTACACTTTCAAGTAATTGTGATTGGAGAACGTTCTTTAGTATAAGACAAATGTTTTATTATACTAGGATCTACGTGTTAAAGCGCATTCGGAACCCTTACGAACTTCCATGCTTGAACCTGAACCTGAATCAAACATTTCTGGATTGAAGGCTAGCGATCTAAACATTCCGCCACCAGATGAGCACTTGATGGAAAGGCAATCTTATGAAAATTTAGTTTTCATGTCACTCCTATAGATTTGGAATTTCAAAAAAGCTTTCTTAACATATATATTCGTTCAGTATAAATAACTCTCGTTGCATATTTTTAATTTGTTGCCCCAATAGATCAGCAGAAATTATGGTGTAAATGTTCTTTTAATTTTTCTGCTTTTTTTTTTTCAAATTTTCATATGTTAGAAACAACCTGTATATTAATTTGCATGCGCCTGGTCTTAATGTTATACGAAATAAGTTATAAAATGCAACTTTAAAGAACATATTTCGAGCCCTTTCCCTAGCGCAGCCTAGACAGTAAATTTATGTAGTAACAAGCAATAAGTAGGGTAGGTTCTCCAGTAATTGACATCTATCCCGAAATAATTAATAAATAAGAAAAATAATAAAATCATATATTTTACATATAATAATTTTAACAATTTATGTCAAACACTGGAGCATAGGGTGCTAATAACTGGCAAAATGAATAACTAGCAGTGTCAAACACTGGAACATAGGGTCCAATTACTGATAAAATGAAAAACTGGCAGTGTCAATTACTGGAACATTGAGTGGGTGTCAAATAAAAATTCATAAAAAATAATAATTGTTATCAAATGTATATATTTTAACAAATATGTGGTCCTGAATATCTTTTATACCATATGTACTAACTTAAGATTTCTAAAATTATTTTCTGATGACTAGAACATTAAAAACATCAGAGATTACTCTAAAAGTGTCAATCACTGGTGCACTTACCCTATAGAAAATTTCATTGAAATGGGTTCAGTGGTTTGTAAACGATGTATGAAACATACAGTGCCAGATTATTTTAATGTGACCACTTGATATTTTCTGCATTTTTTATATTTTTGTAATACTACAGCAACAAGAATGGTTCCTCAATGACAATTACATCTTTATACAAGACAGGGCACCATGTTGCACTGCTAAATCTGCAAAGAAATTTCTCTCACATAGTAAAATACCCCTTCTAGATTTGCTGGGTAACTCACCGGACCTCAATCCCATTGAGAATACTGGGGAGAATACCCATAAGAGAAATATCTAAAGAAAGAATTGCCAATAACACAACTTTAATTGAAAAAAAAAATTTTTCATTGGAACCACAATAATAAATTGGAGCAAAATCCTTTAAACTGCTTTGATAGCATGCACGAGTGAAAGTAGTAATAAGCAGTAATCAAAGAGAGGTTTTTCAAAATATTAAATAAAGATTTATATTTCCATGCTGTTTTTGTTAAAAATTTATTACCAAATACCTAATTTATACATAAAATAAGGATTCAGAACCATGTGAAGTCATTAAATATCCAAAAATATTACAAAAATATGAAAAATGCAGAAAATGTCTAGCAATCATACTAATATGACACAGTGGCGGCTCGTGCACCGAAAATAGATGAAGAGGCACACTGCATTTTACATTGTATTCATTTATAGACTATAAATTTACATTTAAATAAGTAATTTTAGTTAAGACCATGCTTAATAAAAATTATGCATTAAAAATACTTAAATATTATTTTTGAGCTCTTCACCTATTTTCGGTTCACGAGCCGCCACTGATATGACCAGGGACTGTATGTACATGTTCGAATATACATTCATTAAGTTTTATTTTTAGAAATATTGTTCCGAAAGAAACAACGAACTATAAATTATCTGCAGCAGCCTAAACAAACGGTAGAGTAATTTTTCGGCAATATCAGAAATCTGATATTCAGGAAAAGATAATAGAAGATATAAACCTAATTGGTATCAATTTGTCCAAAAGCAAAAATATATATAACATTCATAAAAATAATTTTCTATAATAGTTTTGAAATAAATTTCCGCACAACACTAACTAAAAATAAAAAATAAAAAAGTACATAAATCCTTTACAGAACAAACAAAAAAAAAAAAAAATCAAACCCGGGTAGTAAATACGTTCCATTATTTCTTTATGTCTCGAGTAAAAGACAGAGATCGAGTAGGAAAATTATCCTATTTAACCCTAGCCTCCCGCATCTTGAATCGCATCTGAAAAACTAAAGGGAGTTCAACTTCATGACAAAAGGCTGAACAACTACATTTAACAAACACTAAAACTTCTTAAAGACAATAAGGACCCTATTTATAGCTCGTGGTGTCCAATAACTCATATATAAAAAAATATATATATCTCTTTGAGACGGAAACACAAAAAATTATTTTTACTTGTTTTATGAAGCGGAACATCAAAACAAAGGACAATAAATAAAAAGTTGGAAAAATCCTCTGGCTCCAACGTGCATTCGGTATTACAGTAATAGCAATGCGGTAGTGCAGAGCCTGGTCGAGATTTGGGCGTTGTGATTCAGTTGATTCATCAACCCGGAATAAATCAAGAATTTTTGAACAAGTGTAAAACAAAGAATATTTTCATTAGAAGGGGAAGACAGTCTTGTTACACCTCACATCAATGAGAATATGAATTATTGTATTCTCATCACTTCCTTAAATAAAATTATATTTTTAGGTTCATTTGGAGCATTGTTTTCATATTCAATGCTTTGCTGCTGATAAATTCGATAAAGAAAAAAAAAAAAAAAAAAAAAAAAAAAAAAAACCGCTTTTATTCAATCGTCTGCCTATTTATTCTGAAGAAAAGAATAACCAATTTCGGAAAATGTCCTAGATTAAATATTCGCCCATATTTGTGTCAACGTAATCTGTATCTTCCGATTTCGTTTGAGTCGTCAGTTCGCATAATTTAAATATTTTTTGATGACATTAGAATGAATGAAAAACTGTTATGTTATTGGAACTATTTATTGTTTAAACTGGAAAATAAGGGTTTTTTTTTAAGAAATATATTTTTAATTAGATGATTTTATATTAGTTGTTTCCATACTAGCTGCTTCAACAGTAGTTTATCTTTTGGAAATGGTGGTGCACAACTGTTACAAAAGTTAAATCTAGTTTCAATAAAATAATGTACATATGAGTCATAAAAATGCGTAATAAGTAAATAGAGAATACAAAATAAAATAGGGATTTCTTTATCGTGACATATATAATGAGCTTTATTTCAAACACTGAAATTATGAAATATATTAATGTATCTCATTTTGTTTAAAAAACTTATGACTGAGTTAAAAAATGTTATTATTATCAACATTTGTTATATATATATATTGAAAAAGGACAAAACTCCTTTTTTAAGAAGAACAAAAAAAATTAAAACTTGAAAAAGAAAAGATAAATTTTATTTTCTCTTTTCACTTTTTCTTATTTTTTTTACTTACTTATACTATTCTCTTATTTTATGAGAAAACAAATAAAGCTTTTATATGTCATATCGGACACAAAGAAAAAAATTCTACTTAAAAATACCATCCATTCTTTTATCTCTTATTGCCAGACAATAAAAACTAGCTATATATTTATGCGTGGTTAAATTATAACTTTTCATAAACTTTTTATTATTATTTTTCCCCCAAAATATATTTTTTTTAAGATTATACGACATTACTCAGCCCAAGCCAAGATATTGAAACTGGTAATGAAACAATGAAACACACCCGGATTTCATATTATTGGTTATTTTATGATGCCGGATATAATCTCAACGTAGGCTGAGGGGGGGAAAATGCATTTGGAATTCTGTAAGACGATTTTTGTCAGCAATCATCATTCATCACGACACCAGCTTTCTTATATCAAGTGATATTCACTTTCACTGCGATATAGTTCCATAAAAATAAATAAGCTAGTGAACAAACAAAAAAGAGAAAAGGAAAAAACAAAAAAAGAACAGAACAGGAGTAGGATCTGCGTGGGAGACTATTTAATAAATCAAGAGAAATTCTTTACCCTTAAGAGAAAAAAGTATGACATTTCTAAAGAATACTTCTTCTTCTTCTTTTTTTCACAGTTGCTCAACAGTGTGAAACTTTCTCAAACATTTACGAAATTTTTTATACGCAGCTGTAACTGTAGTAGGTTGGAAAACATTGACATTTAAAAATCAAACGAAGAACGTTGGTTGGTTGCTCGGTTGGTTAGATTTAACGTCGCACTAGTACTGCGCTATGATTAACCCTCGCTTTCCCAAGATGGGGTCATTTTGACCCCATTTTGAAGTTGAAATTTAGTTAAGCCCTCCTCATTTAAAAAGTGTGCTAATTCACCAGAGATAGTAAACGTAACCAGTGGAATGTTGCAACTTCTAAACGATACAAAAAGACGCAGTGCTAGTGATTTTCGCCAAACGTGCCAAGCAGCACCTTAAAGCAATTTTTCTGCAGTAACGCCTTGAACTTGGGAAAGCGAGGGTTAATTAACGATAATCTGGGACGCATCCTTAAGGATGGTCTTCAGGCGTGCCATCACAATATTGATTCTCCACAGAGTGGATGGCTCCTTCGCTTACGGTGACCTTTAGATGTATAATTTGAATGGGATTATAAACGAATAACGAAACGTTCCATTTTCAAGTAAATGTGAAATATTAAGCATTTAGTGAGTTGAGTTGAGTGAATTTTAACGTCTCATTATATCTGCACAGTGGCGATGGTTTGGGATTCATTCCAAAAGGGTAGTCCGGAGATATGCCTTCACAGTTTTGATCTTACGTGGAGAGGAGGGTTCCACTGCTTCGGTGACACCCAAAGATATTAATTTCGATTCATGGAAGACATTGCAACTACGACGGATTTTACATGCACTAGCCACCATTCGGGTACACGACAGTTTTCGGCCTGCTCAAGTACCGAGATCACAATCTTTTAAGAGCTCGGCGATCTCCCAGCTAAAAAAAAATCTGCAAGAAGATCTGCAGATAATCTGAAAGCATTTAGAACAAAAATAAAAAAAATCTGCAGAATAACTGCACAAAAAAGCAAAAATAAGCAAAAAATTCGCACTTCCCCCCTTAAACTTTTTATTATTCCAAATTCCGTCAGATTATCTGCAGTTTTGTGCATTTTTTTTTTTTTTTTTTTTTCTTTTTTAAGTTTTTCTGGATTTTTTTTTTTTTTTTTTTTTAGCGGGGCTTGCATTATAAGCAACTGCGCATCAATAACAATCTATTAAGTTTAATATTTCACCTCGAAAATCTAGTTAAAAAACAAATTTGTTGTTTGTTTCTAAAATGTTCTTTACATTTATAAGGGGAAAATGTAAATGTTAGTCGATGTTTATGTTTACCATTATACACTCTGTTGTAAATATTTATATATATTTGTATCGCAGAAAGAATTTTGCTACAACAACGAAACTTGACATGCAAACAGGGTTTGGGGAATTATGCAAACAATAAATTGGGCAGCATTACTGAGCATCAAGGAATCATATAATATGCGCATGGACAGCGACTGGAAAGGGCTGGTCACTTAGTTATGGACATTTAGAGTTGGGTTGATGAGCTATGCACGACTTTAGCAAATAAAATGCCTTGCAGACGTACCCGACAGTATTACGAAGAATAGTTCGACAGCGAGAAGGATAGGATCATCCTCAGAGAGACTGACTGGTCGAACAGGCAGATCTGCAGACATGTTGGACAAAGTGTTATAGCACTTGATTGCTATTGTAAATATTGGTTTAGAAATGGTTTAGTGAAAAAAATAGTGGTTCAGGTTTCAAGAACCACTACAAAAGGTCAGGGAGCAACACCACAAAGATCAACCACCACAACGGCCACCACCGCAAAGGTCCTTGAACCACCAATGCAAAAAAGATTTGTGTGATTAAGAAAATAGCTACGTTTGCGTTATCAATGACATAATTCGACGCATTTTCATACTCGTAAGGATACAGTGATATCAAGGTATACCATTCGGAAGCTGGTTGGAGGAATCATTACGCATCTTCCTTCATCATAATTATCCCCTTCTCCTAACTATTCATTGCGGAGTACTAGTGAAACGTTAAACCCAACCAACCAACCCCCTTCCCCTCCCTTTCCCATATTTAGTGTTGTTTGGAATGGTGCTGCTCATGATTAATCTGAATAGCTTCCAAAAGAAAGAATTTCATCTCTAGTAAATAATCCCAACTTTTACTCGATGTTGGAAACCGCCGTATATGTATGGAAAAAGAGCCTTAAGTAATCAAATTTAACAGTCGTAACAGAAAAGCATACAGTCCTGTATAGTATGGAAATTTTTCTTTTGGGAAATTTGGGTCATTTTAATAACACATCTGGCTGCAGGACTAACTGTATCATATGGAAAGCATTATCTTGGGATGGCCAATCACCTTTAGTCTTGTTACGATGTATTCTTATCGCTCACAAATACGTTGATGACATTTTGTGTGGCCGATGGTAGTGCCTAATGTAGCTGCCCGGTCACAGTCTGTTTCAAGCAGGGCAACAGCTCAGATA